>OX638094.1:21159736-24042943 GCA_951804965.1 Horisme vitalbata | reverse complement strand
CTTGCAATAAATATATTGAAAATGAAATTGAACAAGTACTTTCTGGTCCTAACAACTATGGTGTTAGGTTAAAGAGGACGGCAGCCATCCGTGCTAGAGAGCACATCTCAGAGTGGACCCGTCGACTATTTACCCTCTTACACTAATGAGAAGCGTCAGCTTCTTCTTTTGGCGGGGAGTGTCGCGATGTCTCGCGATTACTTTACCGTAAATACAATAAAAATGAGAATGTCCAAAGTAGGAGGGTAGATAGGTCAGCAGGTAAAAAAGATGAGTGCGGGTGGAGAGAAAAGGTGTGCAGTGGAAAGAAGCGGACGGTGCGGGCAAATTAAATGGCCGACCGCGCCGCAGTAAAAAGTGAGTGCATCGACGACGTATTGTCGGTAAGTCCACTATCATTAAGTACTTGTGCGTTAAGATATGAGGCAAAGACAGGCAGGTTCGGCTAAGAGGTTAATAGCGGAACCTGATAATACACTAATGAAATTAGCTAAGAGGTTAATGGCTAATGATGGTATGACGATGTTAGTTAAGAGTTAATAACTGACGCAGGATAGGCTAAGAGTTAATAGCCTATCATATAATATGGCGAAGGTTCGGTAATGGGCGAGGGGAGGAGGTAGGCCCTACGAGGGGCATAGCCCCGTAAGAGGAACAAAACGAAGCGGGTCGAAGTATAGACCCTGAGTTCACTGGGAGTACAAAAACGATAAGACATGTCGTACCGTGATCCCACGGCGCCCTGAACTAAACCCTAATTAACTGGGTGACGATTTAGAATGAGATGCTTCGTACCACCTTCGCGGTGGCTCTTACACAAGATAGTTAACGAGATCGAGGCCGACGTACTGGCCAACGGAATCGGTAGTATTCCATATGTGTTACATGAGATCGAGGCCGACGTATTGGCCAGCGGAATCGTAGTATTCCATAACACTAATTCTCTTCTGTCGCGAATAGGAATAAGTAGGTACTAATATAAGCAAATAAGATACTTGCCTTGAGTTACCCCCATACTAATCACTAACGTCGCGACACTATCTACAACGTGTGCTTATCCCTCTCTGAAGTGTTCTACAAGTAGCGACGTGTTTTTTCAACCGACTTCAAAAAGGAGGAGGTTCTCAATTCGTCGGAATCTTTTTTTTCGACTTTTTTTTTATGTATGTTCACCGATAACTTACGATTTTCAAAATTCCAAGTCCCATATAAATTTTATTCCTGAAGGATTGATACTTTTCCCGGAAAACTCAAAAAACCTCATCCTCACTTGTAATTTTCGCCCTATATATATCTCCGTCAATTGTGAACCGATTTTCAAAATTCTTTAGGGCAAGAAGTAAGAAGTGATTTATTTGAAGTCGGTTAATTTTTTTTAAAGTCCTTCTTGTTTATGGTACTTGAAGATGGAACAAACACATGAACCACCTGATGTTAAGGGTAACCATTACCTATCACAAAGCATTGCGTCGTAGATCACGTTTTTTAGGAACGTGCTGTACGATGCAACGCCCTGCGTACATCAACTTGAGGCATAAAGATGATAAGCCTCTTGTGTCTGTAATGTCACCAGCACCCACACCCTTCAAACGGAAACACAGCACAGCTGCTTCACGGCAGAAATAGACATGGTGTCAGGCCCAGACGAGCCCTTCACAAATAACTCTACTACTGCTGATAGAATATAAAAAAAATTGCCAACGTAGCCGTTCTATGCCGAAAGTTAATAAGGGTTGCACATAGCACCCTCTGTTTGTCTTCCTAGTTATTTTAGATTATAACATAAATCAGTTAATTGACTTAGGGTCAGCGCAGACAAAGAGGAGCGCAGCGGAGAGGATTCAACTTTAAATAAAGCGCATTTATGCTTGAACCTGACAAAAAATGCTCGCGCGTCCTCGAAGACACAAATTCAAACATACATGCACTTTATTAAAATAATTTTAAAGTTGATTTTGAAGTGCCTTAATAAAATCTTCTCCGTTGCGCTCCTCTCTGTGAGGAGAGTGAGCTGACCCTTAGGCGGGACTTTGCGGAAATCCACTAAAGAGACAAAATATTTACTACAATTTCCGCTAATCTTCTCTGACGAGTTTCACAAAAACCCAACAGAAATTCGTGTAGACAAATAAAGTGCTGGTCTTCCGTTAGGAAATTTTTCAGGCAATATTAGAATGAATACCAACACATGGAGTTCAGTGGCCTGAGTGCGAAGAAAATACCTAACGTCAAAGTTTACGTATGGATATATTTTTGTATGGAGATGTCAAGGTTTTACAAACTTACCGCTAGGGGCGCTGCTCAATTGTCATACAAAAATAAAGTTAACGCAAACTTTGACTTTAAGTATTTTCTTCGCACTCAAGCCACTGTAGTAGTGACACAAATATGTCAAGCTTTCGTATACTAAGCATGTTTTTTTTATTTAATGATTCAGGGATTTCTTTATTTATTTAAATAGGAATGCTAACAGCCTAAATTAATATAGATACATTGCAAGCTTAGCTAGTATTTATGGCCGTATTTTGGTTCAACAGTTATTTACAAGTTACAAGTATAAAAATATCATAGCACGTAGAAAACCCCATAGACGAGCGAAGCGAACTCCATTTCTGTGAGCTGGTACGTGTATTTGTTGCACGACTCGCTTTAGTTTAGGCTCTAGCACTATTATATACTATGATACTTGCAAGGAGTATGCAGATGCTATAATACAGAGGCAATTCTATGGTCGAGCTAAGCGAACTCCAGCCAGGTGAATGAGAACGCTCTAGTCACCTCTAGTTTTTCGCGAGTTGCGAGAACAATTTTTTAGCATTAACAGACACTGAAATACTTACAAGGGGTATGCAGATGCGACAGGGCAGAGGCGATTCCATGGGCGAGCGAAGCGAACTCCAGCCAGGTGAGTTGAGCGCGCTCTAGTCGGGAGCGCAGCGTGCAAGAACATAGCTCAAGCACTATCAGATGATCACGCCCGCCACCTTCGGTCAACGTAGGTCTTGTATCGCTTCCTAGGATAAAAAAAATTATATACGTATTGTTAGTAGATACTAGCTTTCGCCTTCATCTTAGTATGATTTAGTGGCGAAATCTGGTGGAGCGTTTAGACTGGCTGAAGGCCTTTGACATGGCTTAACGACTGAAAAAGCAGAGAGCAACATTTTATCGTGATTTCCGAAGCATGGAAGCACTTAAATCTATCCACTAACTGGTTACACTATGGCCTAGCTCACTAACTCATACGAAAAAGAAGAAGAAGCTTCCGCTTGTGTCTTTGTTCGAGCGTTACTTGCAGATGAGTGCAATAATCAGCTCAATCCGTTGAGTAGCTTAGACTTGAAGGAGTTACAAACATACATCATCACAAACCTTATTATTTATAATATTAAATAAGTAGGATGTCCCTTGCAATCACCAACACCCATGCCCAGCACGGGGATTTCGGGCATAATATCTCCCTTCTCATTAGGGGAAGCCTAAATCCATCAGTGAGCTGATTTAGGCTGGTGTTATTATGAAACTAGAAAATTATTGCCAAAAATCTTACCATAATACCGAAGTAGGTTAGAGTGAGATAGATGCGGCAGTGCGTATATCGCTGCTTCTTTCTGCCATGTGTTCGCACTTGAGTATAGTTTCACAGCTACGGGAGTCGAACCCAGGGTACCGCGCCATACCGTACCAAATTTTCCTTGCCCTGGGAAGAATACATTAAGAATGAATGACTGTACAAATTGAGAGTATGAACTCATTCCGACAATTTTGTGACAATTTTACATAAAAACCAATTTTAGTCGTATGTGTTTTTCGTCTGGTTCGATAATTTTGGATAGAGCTATAAAATTTGTTTTTAAAAAATATTCTGCAAAAAATACACAAATATTAATGATTTTTTAAGAATGAATGAATAATTTTTATCATTAAGAATATTGAATATTAAAAAACTGATCCGAGGTCAAATATTAAATATAGTGAGATACAGCTATCGCTTTCGCTTACTTTTAGTCCATATTTCAAGTATCTGTGTGTATTTTACCCTCTTTGCCTCACTCACACCACCACAGGCAGCCCGCTCGCGACGAGCGGAGCTTCGACTTGGTTCGTCATTGACGTTGTTGTTTTCGCTTCGAACGGACGTGCACCGGTGAGTGCTAGTTATATAAAATTTTCATGTTTTAAATTTTCGTCCTCGTACCTATTTGCTTTTTAAATAGAGGGAAAATATTTTATCTTATTTGATCGAACATTATCTAAATGTCCCATCACTACATTTTTAGAAATCCTACCCGCATAATTTTATGGTGTGACGAAGTTAGTGGAAAATTTCTAATTGTTCGATAACTTTTTTGAAGGAATAGAACAAGCTCGGTATGTAAGTGTTTTTATTTCGTTTTTCTATTGATTTTAACGTCCGTTGAGTAGTCCAAATATAAACGGTGTGACCGTTCGATCGGGTTTTTTCCCGTATGCTTATTGTGTGTTCCCTTTGATGAGGTAGGTACGTGTTTCATTTTGTTGAAATCAATAATAATGTAAATTTCGTGATAATCGTACTTATTTGCAGCAAAGCAGGTAGTAAGCATCTAGTTTTTATTCTAACAAAGGTTATTCCGTTCTTTTATTGTAGATCCAAATACATTGTCGCATCTTGTCTATACAATGAGCAGAAATGATAAAAATACAGTGGACGTAAGCAATGATAGTTTTGAATTGGACGTCAGAGAATATGCCAATATGCCCAATGATAATTTAGAGCAGAGGAAACGAAAAAAGTCTGAATCGTCTTCCTCTGAAAGTGATGATGACTCTAGTAGCTCAAGTAGTAGTTCCGATACAGATTCGTCTGCTAAACGTTCTCGCCGTTACCGGCGTCACCGACGCAGTAAACGAACTCGTAGGCAGCGTAAGCATAAAAATCATAAATTAGACAAGTTACTCGCAGAAGTTAGTGATCTTAAATCACGGTTTTCTCACGAACCATGTGTTTCCCAACGGGACTGTGACAATTACTGCGCCGACGATTACATCAAAGGCAATGTCAGTGGTGTTCTCTAAAGCGACAATAATTCTGCAGCCGATGAACCTCTTTTTTCACTGTCGATAACTAAAAGAACCCGAGGTACTGAAGACACCGTCATCATACCTAGAAGTACTAAAAGGCATTCAACGTTTAGATAACTCTGACTGGCAGAATTTAAGGTATGCGGATGTTCAGAAGAACTATAGACATATTCCCGGTTTTACTGACCTTGAACCTAACAAAGAAATTAAAGTATATGACACGTCTCGTACGACTTTAATGCTGACAAAGCGTTTGCTACTATCAGCTACGCATTAATTAAACAAAAAGACACGCTAGAAAAAGAACTTCGTAACTTCTTATATTGGGCTAAGGCTACGCCTGACCTAAGCTATGATGAGGTTCATAAAAAGATCGAAGACATTTTTGTAGCCGGAGAATTTTCGAAAATCTCGAATGATGCTCTTCAGTTGGTTTGCGGCCACCGAGCTGAGATTATACAACATAGAAGGGAATCCATTTTGGCATCCGTAAAAGATCCATTGCATAAAAGCATGTTACGAAAGATACCACCGTCATGCAGCAATCTTTTCGACGCAGAAAAATTTTCATCTACCCTCAGTACAATTGGCGATGTTCATAAAGTTTTTTGGCCACGCACTAAAGACCGCGCTCCTGCTACGCAGACCGGTTCTAATGCAACTGCTCAGACTGTAACAATATCTGGCAGATATCAATACCCGAACCAAACATACAGGGGAAATAACTCGAGATCGCGTGGAACCACTAATGCTGACAGGTCATTTCGAGGAAGAGGCATTCCATCAAAAGGTCAGAGGCGAATCGACCAAGAAAGATCTACATCACGCAGAAATTATAGCGGCAGATCTCCCTCATCCCACCGTTACCGGAAATTTTGACTCACCAAGTCAGCTAAAGCATTTATCAAAAAGATGGAAGGAAACGGGTGCTTCACGTTACATCCTCAAAATAATTTCAAGCTACCTCTTCTTCTGCTGGACCGGTACATGAGTCTTCAAATCAATCACAAGTCTTGAGAAATATCAACATTGACAGAGAAATTAAAGAAGGGTGTTCTGGTTTCTGGTCATGCATCCCAGAGTTTTCTGTGACGAATGTATCTCGATCCTAAGACAGTCGCCATGATGAGGTAGATCTTCGATCTGTTTAATTTTGTTTAATCGATATCTCTTGACAGCACCATTCAGACTGAGACTAATATCCACAAAGTTCCAGCATTCTTACAGCCCAACGATTGGCTAGTAAAATAGAACTGTCGTAGGCATATTGGGGTGTACGGGGTTCCAACCCCCATCTTCGGACCCCAAGCCAACCTCACCTGCACGTGGTGCACCCTGCTAAACAACGAACGAGGCTCTGGCGGCCGGGTGATTGCGGAATAGCACAGCCTACATCGGCACAGCTGAATCCCCTGGCCACTGACGGGCAGCAGCGTCGGTGCTCACACAGACGGTTCCTGCGCCTGCTATATCGTCAAGAAATACTGGAAATGTCTATGTCTACCCTTTGGACTAAGGTACCCAAAACATTTGCCACTGTAAAAAAAAACTTCATGGCCAAATTCTTTGCCAGAAGAGACTAAGATTTCTCATTTACTTTCTAAGCTGGAAAGTAAACTTCGTAAAATCCGTTCTGATACCAAGAAAGAACATGGAATATCTAGGTATCCATTGGGACCAATGGCTAAATCGCAAGTCTCTGCCAGAACCAAAGTGTCGCAAGATACCGATAGCTATATCAAATTTTGTAAAGTTAGTGGGCATGATAATTTTCGCCAGCCAAATAGACCACAAGAAACTGTCAGAGGATTGGTTGCCTGCAGAAAAATACCGGAATTTGACCAAAAGGAGCTCCTTGTTGTCCTGAAAGTCTTAGAAGAGCAAGGTCCGAACCTACAATCCTCTTCTGTAAATCTGCAATCCAAAAACAAAACAGCAGTAGCTTAGTTACGCCACGAGAGAAGCTAAAAATCTCCTTGCCTATTGAACCTGACTAAGGTATAGGCCCCACTTGTCTGACCTGGCGCGGGCATGGCTCGGGCGCTTTCCTATTCCATTCAAATTTAATACAAAATTCATGGAAATAGAGCACAATTTAGCTCGAACGACTTCGCGTCATAAGCACGTCCGATCAACGACATACCGTGTGTCCTAAATTGTGCTTTATTTCCATGCATTTTGTATGAAATTTGAATGGAATAAGAAACCGCCAGTGCCTTGTCTGCGTCCGACGCTAGGTCACATTCATCGGGCACGGACATGGCGCAGACATGGCACAGGCGGTTTCCTAATCCATTCAAATTTCATACAAAATGCATGGAAATAAAGCACAATTTAGGACACACGGTATGTCGTTGATCGGACGTATGACGCGCCATTTCGGCGCCCGCGCCCGATCGCCGCCAGATGGGCGTCAGATGGCTGCCAGTTCGTAGTATGTACTTGCTTGCGACATACGTCTGTTAGTGATGTAAAAATGCGTGACGAATGACGATATCGAATTTAATATTGAATTTTTTGAATTGATTGTAAAATATGCAACGCTTTATGATCATTGTCGTTCCATTATTGTAACTGAAATGTTCAAGATAAATTGTGGCTGGAAATCGGAAAGAGATTAAACTAAACCGGTATTAAGATTTTTTTATGTAATACCCATGGTAATACTAGCTGATCCTTGTGCAAATTCGTTTGCGCGTATTTTCTTCAACAGTATCAGGGCCCGATTTGGTAACCCGATGAAGAGGTTTTTGGCAGGGTTTTTCCAAAAGTTTAGTTAACCCTCTCCGTATGGTTTACACTATTATTTGATAAGTTAAACAATTCAAAACCCTTTTGATTAGGTTACCTGATCATGAGGGTTATCAATAGTATTGGGTTTTGGTATTATTCCAAAACCCATTCCTTAGGGTTACCCTTTTTATCATTGTAACACGGGTTATAAGTGGGTTATAGGAGATAATGGAGAAAAGAATTTCGGTCAAAAGATTAAAAATAATTGCGGTAATTGTGTTCTAAGCATTAAGGGTGGAAATGCAGACTACTAATTGTTTATTTTACGCAATAATAATTATATTTTAATAAAATTGGAATAAATTTTCAATGACAGCTGTCAAACTTAAATCGACCATATCTCGAGAACTACTTATCATAGACTTGCCTTTACTAGCTCAAATGATTGCTATTGACATGAACCTAATTTTCGATGACAGCTGTCAAACTTAAATCGACCATATCTCGAGAACTACTTATCTTAGACTTGCTTTTACTAGCTCAAATGATAGCTATTGACAAGACCTTAATTTTCGATGACAGCTGTCAAACTTAAATCGACCATATCTCGAGAACTACTCATCTTAGACTTGCCTTTACTAGCTCAAATGATAGCTATTGACAAGACCTTAATTTTCGATGACAGCTGTCAAACTTAAATCAACCATATCTCGATAACTACTCATCTTAGACTTGCCTTTAGTAGCTCAAATGATAGCTATTGACAAGACCTTAATTTTCAATGACAGCTGTCAAACTTAAATCGACCATATCTCGAGAACTACTCATCCTAGACTTGCTTTTACTAGCTCAAATGATTGCTATTGACATGAACTTAATTTTCGATGACAGCTGTCAAACTTAAATCGACCATATCTCGAGAACTACTTATCTTAGACTTGCTTTTACTAGCTCAAATGATAGCTATTGACAAGACCTTAATTTTCGATGACAGCTGTCAAACTTAAATCAACCATATCTCGATAACTACTCATCTTAGACTTGCCTTTAGTAGCTCAAATGATAGCTATTGACAAGACCTTAATTTTCAATGACAGCTGTCAAACTTAAATCGACCATATCTCGAGAACTACTCATCCTAGACTTGCTTTTACTAGCTCAAATGATTGCTATTGACATGAACTTAATTTTCGATGACAGCTGTCAAACTTAAATCGACCATATCTCGAGAACTACTCATCCTTTACTTGCCGTTACTAGCTCACATGATAGCTATTGTTAAGATCTTAATTTTCGATGACAGTTTTTAGTTTGACAGCTGTCATCGAAAATTAAGATTTTATTAGTAGCTATCATTTGAGCTAGTAACGGCAAGTCTAGGATGAGTACTTCTCGAGATATGGCAAATTCAAGTTTGACATATGTCATTGAAAATAAAGATCTTGTCAGTAGCTGTCTTTTGAGCAATTAACGGCTAGTCTAGGATGAGTAGTTCCTGAGATATAACCATTTATAGATGAATTTGTAGAATGAGTTTCGAGTGGAGCTTTGAGTTGAGTTTTGAGTTTGAGTTTTAGAGTGACAGTGACAGTGACAATCAAAAATTATTATTCAAAATAGTTTAGAGGTCATATTTTTCTTTTTAACACGTTGTCTGCGGGTCTCGGACATAACGCTTTACAAAATACTCATTATGTGTACTGTCGGCTTTGCCTAATAAATACAATAAAAATAAAAAATAACGCTACGCAGAGTACTCTGCGATGATGCCCTATGAAAACTGACTGAAACACATTTTTTTCTTTTTAACATGTTGGCTGCGGGCCTCAGTCATGACATAACTGATGACTTATGAAAACTGAAACACCATTTTTTTTCTTTTTAATATGTTGACTGCGGGTCTCGTAAATGATAACGCATACTCTGCGATGATGACCAATGAAAACTGACTGAAACACAGCACTTTCCTTATGTTTTCAAAACTTTTCTTTAATGCAGTGACGCTCTTCCTTCAACCAAATAAAGCGATCCGAACTAATACCTAATGATTGACGACATAAATCAAGAGTCAAAATCTAAATTCTCCCACCCAGTGTCAGGCGTTATGATAACCATTGTGTAACATAAAAAAAAACCTATCAAGAGGTAACTCCATTCATTCGTTTAACCTCATAAGAGGTTAACCCTATCGACTGAAAACCAAAAGGAACGGGTTACACTTTCGCTTGTGTTAGGAGGAGAATACCCAAACGAAAGGTAATCCCGTCAACTGTATAACCCAATGAAGGGGTTTCACTTTCGAAGCAACTAACTCGAAATCGGGGTTGTACGGGCCCTGATCTGTATATTTATTAATTGTATGCACGAGAGCAAGAGCATCTTCGTCTTCTGAGGATGACATGCTGACACATCGATACCGGATAACAGACTGCACTACACTTGTGCCTCTGTCACGTCATTTCTGCGTCTTGTCCGAGCCATGTCCGCGCCATGCCCGTGCCATGTCCTCGCCACGTCCGTGCCACGTCCGCGCCATGTCCGCGCCATGTCCTTGCCCGATATGTGTGACCTGGGCCCTACAAGATTTTTCAACTTCTAGATGTGTATCAGACAGACCTTGCTTTCCACATTCCCGGTCTCTAGATAGCCAAAGCCATCTTTATCGCATAAGGCCGGAGTTACACATACTGACTAGCCCGAGTAACGACGCGCATAGTTTCCAAATGGGGCGAACCGGTCATGGACGTGTTTGCAACTCACTTTATCAAGAGTGGTACCCAGATATAGTACTCTAGATTACAGGAACTTGCCAGCAGAATTTTACAATGCCCTTTAACGAATATAGGACTATCCACTAGCGTCTGTGTTCTCCCCGCCGTTTTTGATATCTAAGGTTCTTCTACACCTACACCAATGTCGCATATACTTAATTGTGGCACCCAGGTAGGAGAAAGTTTTTTGGCGTCCAGATATAAGGAGCAAAGCAATGGCAGTACCTAGGACTATCCGAGATCAACAACAAGTCCTAGTAGATGTGTCGACCGGCAACCCTCCACAGAACGTTCGTACAGGAAATTATACTGGAAGTATGGAGATTGGCGCTGGAAATAGCAGCTAAAGAAGTGGACACCATCATAATTGGCGTCCATAAATAATCAGAACTTACAAGCCAGCTTGGTCTAGCTTCTCTAGCTTGGTGGATCAAGTGGTCTGAGCAAGATAATGTGTCAAATTTTAGGCCTACTGAATCAGCGCTTGCGCTTTTCTTAGCTGATTGATTTGAAAAAGACAAGCTTTCTTATAATACTATCCTTGTATAAGTCGTCTCGACTCTGCGTGACCCAGACATTTCGAAACGTCTTAATTATTCACCCCTTGGTAAAACTAATTTTAAAGTATATAGCTTTGTCAATTCCTACACCGATCAGGCCACCTGTATGGGATGTAAATAAAGCTATTGAGCATATGGCACATATTGACTGTAATGTTGAAAGTTTTTATTATCAAATATATAAACCAACTGCAGCTATTCCGATATTGTACTCCGGGAGCAGAGTACATGATTTGACACTTCTTCCAGAAAATAATATCGTACATAATGATTATATTATTTTACAGCTAGTTTTTTGATCTAAAACTGATTCAGTAAATCATCATCAGTCTGGCTGGAGGCATAATGTAAATCTTGATTGTAAAGTCTGGATCAAATTTTTTGAAGATTAATTTCTATTGGAGATAGTTGAGGAAAATCTACTTATCTGATTTTACAAATATTTTTATAACTACGTGTGGTTAGCCCAAGCCAGCAGTGTTATCTCTGGGTGGGTCAGATCACTTTTAAAAGAAGCTGGTGTCTAAGCTTCGGCTGGTAGCTTCAGAGCTGCTGTAGCCTCTAAGAGCTGGGTTGAGAATACCAATAAGGTACCTCTTCTTTCAAGAGGCATCTGGAAGTCTAAAAATACTTTAAAGAAGTTTTATTATAGACAGATAGAATAGTCAAGTTAGCTAATCGCTAAGCTAATCATAATATAACGCCTTCTTTTCAGGCAATTAATTAATCATAATATAAATAATTTTTACACAGGTAATCTTAGGTAGGTTACCTGTAAATTATTATATTGTTCTAAAGTAAATCATGATTATTGTGCCTAGCTCATACTTTTATTGGTAGTATAGACCTCATATCTATAATAGGTTCTATACAAACCTATAAAGGTGCCTGCCAACTTAATTTTCTCCATAGGGTAGGTGAGCGTTAATGGTTTGTTGCATATTCTGCATGTTTTTGTTAAGTTTAAGTGCTGTTGACCATGGGACCCATCTCCCATGTGCCTAAAATGCTTGCTATTCAATATTTATTACGGATCTCGTATATAGAATCACATATGAATCAATTACTTAGGAAGTTCTTAGTCATAGCCTCTATTTGTTTTTCATGTCACATTGACGTTAACCACCACCACCAGGCGATAACAAACATCTCTCACTATATTATTATATTTTTTATATATAATTATATTTAATATTTGACCTCGGATCACGGTACAGTTTTTTAATGAACATGTTTTACCTGAAAATAAATTATACATTAAAATACTTACCTTATCCGAGGTCAAATATTTTGTTAATACTGCCTGGTGAATTTTGCAAAAACAACAAGCGTAATGACGAACCAAGTCGAAGCTCCGCTCGTCGCGAGCGGGCTGCCTGTGGTGGTGTGAGTGAGGCAAAGAGGGTAAAATACACACAGATACTTGAAATATGGACTAAAAGTAAGCGAAAGCGATAGCTGTATCTCACTATATTTAATATTTGACCTCGGATAAGGTAAGTATTTTAATGTATGTTTTATTTTCAGGTAAAACATGTTCATTTTATTCACTTCATTATTTAATGAATGAATAAGATAACTCTGTTCAAGAAGAATTTTTCATCAATGAATAAACTTTCAGCAATATGATGGAAATCGACTGGGCAAAATATAAAAAAAAAACAGATTTTAAAATGACTGAACTGAACTTGAACCCGCCTCTCTGCCTAAAGTACCACACTGTACCACAGCTCTATCACAGCCAACTGCCATGGCAACTGAGAATAGACCACTTCAGCTTGCTAATTCCCTGAGCTATGTCGACAACTTTATTTCTATGTCGAATAGACTTACCAATATGTTCAATGAGCGTCAGATTATCAACACACGACAAGCCCGTAGCCAATGAGTCTGGTCCACTGCCCATGACGTCACCTTAAAATAATTAAACAAATAAATAATTTTGTTATAATAATTAATTAATTTAAGTTTTTCTTCATAATTGTCGACCTCTCTGGTGCGCAGTCGGTGAAGGCTCGCCTGAGACGCAAAAGGTCGCGTGTCCGATTCGTACGCTGAGGCAAATGTTATATGATCTGCGAATATTTGTCTCAGGTCTGGGTGTTTACTATTTATTTTTTATACTACTAAGTTAGCAAACAGGCATACAGTCCTGATGGTAAGCGGGATTGCATGCGCGTTGCTGACCCTTTTAAAAAATTTCAAATGTTATTTGTAATATGTATGTATATACAAAAAAAGTATATAGATAAGTTATATATAGTATATCAGTCATGTGGTTCCTATATACAAGCTTTGCTTAGTTTGAAGCTACATGATGCTGTGTAATAGTGCCCAGCATTATTATTATTCCTTAAATAAATAAATAATGCGGGACATTATCACACAGCATCATGTAGCTCCAAATTAAGCAGAGCTTGTATTATGGGAACCACATGATTGATATACTACATGTATATTTTTTTTTGTAAATACATACATATCATACATAGAAAACACCCAGACCCGAGACAAATATCTGCAGAACATGCAAACTTTTGTCCCGCAGCGGGAATCGAACCCGCAACCTTGTGTGTCTCAGACGGACCCTCGTCCACTGCGCCACAGAGGCTGTCTTAAATGACCTGAAGGTTTGGTTTCTAGTATCAATTCGAAATTCAAATTCGTTATTTGATTTACCTTTTTCTACATCCTCGCTGACTTCAACCTTGGTGCAGTACATCTTGTGAAGTATGGCGGCCATTATCAAGATGGCGGCTAACGCCAATATGGACGACGCAACCAAGTTCGAGTATTTATTAGGAGCTGGCGTTGCCTCCATCGTAGATTCAGCTTTCATTGTTATTGTTTCTTCTCGTAGTGATGCTGAAATAGAATTAAATAGTTGTGACATAGACTTCCAAGACTAACCTGCCCCTGGTGCATCTTGCTAACAAACGTGGTTCTAGCCGCATGCCTAGTGTGGGGATTATGGGCATATCCCCCTTCTGATCAGGGGAGGCCTATGACCAGTAGTGGTTTGAAATAGACTGGTGTTGTTATTATATAATAACGAGTAGGATTACGATATAAAATGAGTAGGTACGCTTTTATAGGATATAGTATAAAATTAGTAGGTACACTATTATATTTGGATTACTCACTGAAATCAGCATTGCAGTAGGATTTTGTGCAGCAACAGAACTTGGTGCCAGGCAGTCTAGCTGTCACCCTGGTGCACTTATCACAGGAACTTTGACCCTCCGTCTGCGGAGCTGAAGAACGCCAACATCCTGGAAATAAGAGGTATTTAATTTTATGTGAACCTCTCCGCTACTAATGAGTTAGATCAATTTTTTTTATAAATCCCTTTTTTTCTGGCAATCTGCTTTTCTATGCTGAGGGCTTACCACGGGTTTTGATAGTTTTCGAAAACCTTTTTAGGTTTTGGTATCTTTCCATACATTTTCGTACAGCGCCTCTAGGGAAACGTGCATGAACTACGAAAATGTATGGAAAGATCTGTGTTGCCGTTTTTTATTTGGAGAAAATGCTAAAACATGTTGCGAAAAATGCTTAATAACTTTTAAAAATGCTAAATAAAATGCTAAAATCTATATTTTTCTTTTGAATTCCTTAGGAATTTTGAATTTTTAGGTAACATACAAAATAATGTTAATCATAAAAATATGCTAAATGCGAATTTTTCAAGCTAACAGACCCGAAAATATGCTAAATTTAGCATTAAAAATGCTAAAACAGCAACACTGGGAAAGATACCGAAACTTATAAAGTTTTCGAAAACTATCAAAACTCGTGGTAAGCCCTCAGAGCTGAGCTAGTTTTGATGATTTCTACATCATTGGCATGCATGGAATTTTCAAAGTGGCATATCCATATCCCCCCTGTTCTCCACATTAGTCATTGGTTGTAAGAGTTCTTGCGGGTTCACCTCTTTAGTTTAAGGAAGGTGGTGGATTTGAGCACCAGATTCTGTGCAAGTTCATTTGGATGTAGCTCTGTACGTTTGGCATATGATCTAAGCTTGTGGGTTATGTCAACCTTAACCGTTGGTATCTCCAAGTCAAGGTGTGGCTGGTTGTTTGTGATTTACCATGATGGTGCATCTGTAATCAGATATAGTCCCCATTGCTATGTGAGAATAGTGTAGACAACCAGACTGACCTTGTCCAAGCACGGTAATGTTCCCCTCATTATCTTGATGCCACAGAGTATAGCAGGTTGCTTTTGGGTCTGTGCACTTCTCGATCTGTGCAGGTCCAGATGGAAGCTCCATTTCTGATATCGCTCCTGTGTCTGCTGTAAAGAACACAAAGTTTATAAAGATAAAGATAAAGATAATTTATTCACAAAAGACATGGTAGGGTTTACATTGATAAAGATTATAATAATAGTGCTGCACATCTCGCCAGCATATAGGCATGTGAATGTTTAATTATAAAATACTAAAAAAATCAAACTATGTCCAAATTATTTAATTAAAAGTAACTACCAAATTATCTAAACAAAAAAAATTATATTCTTATAAGCAATTATATTCTAAAGCCTCTGTAATTCTTTATTAGACGATCTGGCCCGCCCGCCCGCAACTTCGTTTGCGTGTACTTGCTTACTTGATTAAGGTTATTTTATGTGGAACTCTAAATAAGTATGTATGGAACAAAAACCATCACACAAATAATTTGAAAGTTTGTGTGTGTGCATCAGCTGAACCGATTTTGATGGAACTTGGATTGGAGTTATTAACCTGGATTAACACATCAGGCTACTTTTTATCCAGGTGCTACACGAGCAAAGCTATAGGTGAAAGCTTCTATGAATAATAATAATAAAACTTACCAAAACTGAACATATTGTGTGATATTGTATAGAACTTACCAAAACTGAATATATTGTGTGATATTGTATAAGACTTACCTAAACTGAACATATTCTGTGATATTGTATGGAACTTACCTAAACTGAACACATTTTGTGATATTGAATAGAACTTACCTAAACTGAACAAATTGTGTACAGAACTTACCTAAACTGAACAAATTGTGTGATTTTGTAAAGAGCTTACCTAAACTGAACATATTCTGTGATATTGTATAGAACTTACCAAAACTGAATATATTCTGTGATATTGTATAGAACTCACCAAAACTGAACAAATTCTGTGATATTGTATAGAACTTACCTAAACTGAACAAATTGTGTGATTTTGTAAAGAGCTTACCTAAACTGAACATATTCTGTGATATTGTATAGAACTTACCAAAACTGAATATATTCTGTGATATTGTATAGAACTCACCAAAACTGAACAAATTCTGTGATATTGTATAGAACTTACCTAAACTGAACAAATTGTGTGATTTTGTATAAGACTTACCTAAACTGAACATATTCTGTGATATTGTATAGAACTTACCAAAACTGAACACATTTTGTGATATTGAATAGAACTTACCTAAACTGAACAAATTGTGTACAGAACTTAACCAAAACTGAAGAAATTGTGTGATTTTGTATAGAACTTACCAAATTGTGTGATTTTGTATAGAACTTACCAAAACTATCATTTTCAACCATAAACTGGGCATTAGACTCATCGCTGTATGACGGTGTCACACTCCTAGCAACACTGTGTATCTTATACAGACAAGAAATAGTAGGCCCAATTGTAGTCGGGGCATCTGTAAAGACTATCGCAGCTTTAACCTTATATTTCCTCACTTCATTCACTCCATTCTTTGTGTTTTGCTCTGATTTCCCAGTACCAATAGCTTTTTTCTCAAAATTCAGATGCTCCCTAATCTCAGGACCGAATTGATTCATTGAACCATTCTCAACATATTCATTTGAATCTGGAATCTCCAAACTTCTTTTGTTTCTTTTATACCAATTTGATGGAACATCAATGCTTCGTTTTCTTATTATTTTCGGCCAGTCTGATTCTTTTACATTTCTTTTCGCAATAATTTTTGGCTGGTCTTGTGTTACTGGCCAGTAGTTTTGAAGCTCATGGTTGTTCCACTGTATTGTTCTTCTGTGATGGTATTTAGTGAAGGTACGAACGTAATGAGCCGGTTTCACGTGGTGGATGCCGTTCCGGGAGTCATGGACCTCATTTGGTCTCGATGTGAGAACTTTTGCAGTGAAAATGAAGAGAAACAACACAAAACACTTTAGCAGAGGTGTAACTTTTTGCGTCATGATTGCTTCCATCATCTTTCGACGATTTTGTGGTAATTAGGGCATTGTGCCGTGGTTATCACGGAAACAGTCAATGCAGTTTATTGATTTTTCATTGCGTATCAAAGGGCAACAGCCTGGGAGTGTATGCGGTGCCAAAACCGCATCAACACGATGTAACACTGAATAAACACTGTTTATTTGTATTCTGTTACCGGCAACGGTGATAAATTACCTAAACAATTAACTATTGAGGTGAAAATCATTATTCACCACGCAATAAACTGAAGAGTTCACATTTTCAGCCCGAAGTTATTATTTGGTATTTTATGTTTGCACTTCCATTTATTTGATTCGTATAGGTAATATTATGTTATTAGTGTAATTTTCTAGGGATTTGGATCATCTTTCTCAAAAATCGATAGAATGTTGACAAACACCAATTTCATGGTTTTCGTATTTCTTTCTTTCTTCCTCATTCGCATTCGCATTCCATTGATTCCGTTCCGTTCAGTGACATTTTCGTCAGTGCTGCCGCTTTGTAAAAACTAAACTCCCTGCTCCAGTGCTGCCAGGCATGTACCCAACGAAAGGAGCGTGCCATAGTCGCATCCTTCGAGCAAAATATGAGTCGCATCACGTCGTGCCTCGTCAGTGTCACCCAATTTTGGATAAAAACTGCAATAAGACAAAATCAACTAAACAATTCATATAATCCAAAAAATTTGAATGGAAGGATGTTTTCCTCAGTTTCGCGAAAATATCTCAGCAATTGTTAACGGGAATGGGAACGGGTACGGCTAGGTAATATAGTAATGATATGTTAGTACTTATTATTCCGCTCCAAACATTGTAAAAATAAATCTCTGAAACACGTTTTGACCCTTAAATTTCTACGCGGGCGAAGCCGAGGGGCACTGTTAGTTGTTCATAATATTTTGAGGCAACGTATTATTTTTTTCGTAAAGTTCACGTCAGTCATGAACAGAGCGTATACCACCCAGGTTGGTTTTTCAGTGGAAAATAAGGCTTTAAGAGCTAAATTGGATTGTACTTATTGATATATGTATTTTATGTTCTGTAACTTTTTTTCGAAAAGTTCATAGTTTTGGAGTTGAAAGTGCCATAACTCCAAAACTATGAACTTTTCATTGTCATTTGTCACGTAGCGGGTGACAATATTATAAGAGAAGAGACTAAGAGACTAAGACGAGAGAAGCTTAAAAGAAACAAGGAAAACAGTTAAGAAATTTAATTAAGTAAACAGACTTTATATAAAAAAAAGAAATCATAAACTAGGTATTATTATGAAATTATTAGAAGAACGGAAGCTAAGTTTAAGTAAAATCGCGGGTACGGTCGCCTAAGATCACGCTTGGTCAGACAAGGACGGATCCGCCTTCTATACCACTCCCCTCGCTTCGCGTTTGTAGATCCAGGCAGTCCAGTAATGGAGAAGATAACAAGGTTACAATATCACATTTTTACGTACGTATAATCAAAGTCTAGACCGTACACATTATTCTAGTTTTTATTTCACATCGATCGGTGCAATATTACCGAAGTTATAAGCGCCGGAAGTTTACGTGGGTTTTTTAAATCTCGTCAGTGATCGCGACTAGCGCGTGACGTCATCGCTCGGAGCGGCGGGCGTCCGTAGTACATTTCGCTGCTAAGTTGTTTGCTCTCGTGCGCTCTGGTTATTTTTATTAATTTAAAATAATGCTGATTGATTGAGTATATTGTGTAAATAATTGGTTATTATTATAAATTATACTAAAATAGAAGAAGGATTTCAAAAAAACCAATGTAACAACCTTCCCATAGTTCACGGTCTGATGGTGGCAGAATGTTTTATAAAAAATAAAGAGATCATTAACCTTGGAATGGTTCAATAAACTGCGAGTCGCGTATCCTACATACGACATACCTACTACATGTATCGGGGAGCACCCCTTAATTAATTTTAATTTAATTTAATAATTGATTTTTTAAGTACCTAAATATATAAACAAAATATTCTGTGAATATTTCAAGGGTCTACCTGTTGCCGTTATTACCATCGAGCAAAAAAACGGCAAAAAAGTGGCAACAGAAATACATCATCGGTGAAAATTTCAACTGTCTAACTATCGCGGTTCTTGAGATACAGCCTGGTGACAGATAGACGGACATACAGACGGACAGCGAAGTCTTAGTACCTAATAGGGTTTCCTTTTTTACCCTTTGGGTACGGAACCCTAAAAAGTATTTTACTAGCATTAACAAAGTACCTACCTAGTCTACCTACTAGGTCCTTAGTTAGTGTTTCACATGGCAAGGTTAAGTACCTACTACTTAGTTAGTATTTCACATGGTATTTGAATAATTACATCGACATGATCCTCAAAACAATATACTGTCGTTTTTGGCCCTAACGGGGGCTCTTCACATCGCATTTATCAATTTTATTCTGATTTTTGGATCCTTAGGAACGTAAAAAAACAACTTTTCGGGTTTTTTTGTGGCCGTATTTTTACACTGAGGCACGACACAGTATTTATTAGATGGACTCAAGTTGTTTTTATTGTTTCTTATTTAAAATAAAGAAAGTAGTTCCGCACGCGACGGGCACATTCGGGTAAACGCTTTGAATCCCCGAGTCGCTCGCGTGGAGATAGGACATGTGACGTCATCAACGATATCGCGCTCCGTCCGCGGCTTAGACTAAAAATGTTAACTTTGCACTTTTATATCTCGGTCAGTTTTAGAGAGAAAAAAATAATAAAAACACAGTTGTTCTCGTAATTTTTTGTAGCATTTTTTGACATATGTAACAAAAAATGGTTTTCTTCTTCATTGTTTTTGCAGGGCTCAAGGGTTCGGTATCAGTTGGTTCAGTCGTCCAGTAATTGTTCTTGCAGGGCTCAAGGGTTCGGTATCAGTTGGTTTATGGCCGATTCCTATAATATACCGTTACCGATGACGCCTCGTTTTCCCTTGAAAAACTGTCAAAAATTAACAACGAGGCGTCGAAAATTTGACAGTTTTTCAAAGGAAAACGAGGCGTCATCGGTAACGTTATATTATAGGAACCGGCCGTTAGCAGGTAGCTGTGCCCGTCCGTAGCTGGTTACAGGCTTAGATGAACCCGTACGTAGATTGTCACAGGCTTAGATGAACCCGTACGTAGCTTATTACAGGCTTAGATGAACCTGTACGTAGCTTGTTACAGCCTTAGATGAACCCGTACGTAGCTGGTTACAGCCTTAGATGAACCCGTACGTAGCTTATTACAGCCTTAGATGAACCCGTACGTAGCTTATTACAGGCTTAGATGAACCTGTACGTAGCTTGTTACAGCCTTAGATGAACCCGTACGTAGCTTGTTACAGCCTTAGATCATCATGTTCATCAGTTCATCAGTTCATAGTTTTGGAGTTGAAAGTGCCATAACTCCAAAACTATGAACTTTTCGAAAAAAATCTTTTGATTTCTGCTATAGCAATGGCGACTGTATCTAAAAATGATTGGCGAACGGTACATGATACAAAATATTTATTTGCATATATAAGTGTCGGTAACATTAGGTCTTAGGACTAGTTTTAAAAGTACATGTATTATTTACCCTTTTCAGGCATCGCAAATTAGGTTGGGTTTTCTTCATCCGAGAATTCCAGTCCTAATCTTCTTCTATTCCATTTGACAAATACTTGTGTCCGTATAACGCTTCAGCAGCAGGATTTCTTCTTACGCTTCTTCTTTTTCTCCGAGTGTTTAGTTAGGTTATGGCATTATGGCCTCGAGGATTCCCTATTTATGTTTATCGGTTAAAATAAAATATAAAATCATGACATTGCGTCACAGAGATGGATATTCACCTTAACGCCATCGCTCCGCTACACGCACGGCCTCCTGACAATATCTTCTTATGGCGATCTCTACCTAGCGAGCTCCTGGATACACCATATTCTCCGGACCAGCATGGGACTCTACCATCATAACCAAGTAATTGGACAGCGTAACGCCTCTGGAAACTCAACCCGTATAGGGATTGATACTCAGAGCAATACCCAAAAACTCGAGAGTAGTTGCTCTCGAAGTTGAAGCTAGAGCAAAGAACTACCGTTCGATTCTTACCCGCACTTCCATAACCAAGATGGTAGTCGAAGTGTTGATGACCTCGATTGATTGAATAGAGAGATGGCAATCTTTTTAGTTGACATTGACAATGATAGAACGTGGTAGAGAAATTTTAGCGCCATCTAGCGCACTTTTGATGAACAGCATGGTAGCGGCATTTGACATGACATGTGCGATTTTATCGAGAGTGATTCTTAGTGATGGGAACTGTTCCGTGTATATCGATCCACTAACGAATGAATGTATAAATAATCGATGTTAATGATGATTTGATTTCATTGTCTTCGCACGTACCAGGACGTATTTTTGCAATATGAAACATGTATCAATAAGGTACTCTTAATTAATTTAAAACGAGCGACCGTCGTTGTAAATTTAAAGGCTAACCAACAATAAAATTCAATGGTGTGTTCCATCTCATTTTTCTACCTTTTAGAGCTACATCCAGATTTATCAATGAAATAATGACCAAAGTAATCGACATTCATTGTGATCGATTTATTTCTTTTCACTTGAAAATCGATTAATTTCTTACTTATTTATCCCAACCGGGATATTCCCTGTCTTCTTCAGTTCTGATTGCCAGTACTGCAACTAAGAATAAAAAAAAGATGTATAGAGCAAGGTAGAACGTTAATGGTAGGTATTTTTCACCCACGCGCCACAAAGTTCCTAGTTATTTCTAGGACCAAGTGTATCCTAGAGTTCTTTGATACTGGCCATAACCATGTCAACTTACTTTGTTACTGCAATTGCACCATAGGCATGGGCATTATAAATTCCCATGATTGAGTAAGTCTGATATTTTTGGATATTAATGGATTTTGAATATCTAGGTTTGACATTAACTATTTTATGGTTTTTAACTTATGAACGAAACGTTTAATAGTCACAAACAAGGGTACACATTTATCAAACAAAGACACCTTACCTTATCAAACGGTTTATAAGATAAGGTGTTTGTGTTTGTATCTGAGTTCCAAAAAGCAAATTTGTAACGATGTGACGCCACGATGAAATTATTGACACTATTATCACCAGTGATCGGATTAAGTAGAGTGATTTGGGGTCAATGGTCTCAAACATGCTTACTACATGGACAAGGAGATGCCTCCGGTATTCCAATATTTTAAAATTAATAAGACATTTTTTCCGGGATTTCAAAATTATTATGTAGCAGTGTTGAATCTTCTTAAAACGACGGAGTACGATTTGATTCTCTTTAATTGGATTTCACACACACTCTTTCTTCACCGAAACTTTGATATAAAAAATAACTGCAAATGTGTCCAATTTGCAGTTATTTTTTATATCAAAGTTTGGGTAAGTTTTAGTATTATTTTTCTAGTTAGTAACTTTTAAACCTTTTGTTGATGCAGTATTTATAATGAACATTTTATGTCTCCTCTTCGATTGATTATACTGTTATTCATATGAATCTTTAATTTTTAGTTCATAAATAGAGTAAATAAAAAAGATTGTCAAATTATAGTAGGTATGTTCTCATGGAAACGTTTTTTCCCGTGTTTAAGTGCGTAGGAATTTGTACAAAGCAACTTACCAAACCTTAAAATCAATCGAATTAATTTTATGGAAGCACATGCTCCAAAACCTTTGCTGATACACTTTTTTTTATACAAGTGATAAAAATAAATCTGTTTTATACATAGATAATTTAAATGTAACCTTTAAATGTAGTAGTTACTAAATTACTAGTTTAATAATAATGCTGAAATCAATCCCGTGAATATCGAAAATTCCCGGGAAAAAGGCATGTCCGTGCAAGTACCAAAAATCACTCTACCTATTCCGATCACTGGTTAACACTTATCAGACTTTTGTGAGACACTTAATTTTAAGTTTTTGTAATATAGATTAAGCTAATCAAGATTATTTATTTTGTTTTTATAAAAATCTAAAATTATTGTGTCTTGTATTAATTTTCACTACAAATAAAACATTATTATTATTCTTGTATTATTTATTTTTCTTCATTGTGATGGTAGTGCGAAGCACACCCAATCCAACGCTGATTTTGATAGGTTGGTGACGTTTTGGTATTGTTTCTTGTAGTTCAGCTAGGTTGGTCTTCAGTGGTATCACCGCGTTGACGTATGACGTTTAGCATTTTTATTTTGTTAAGTTTATGTATGTACGTACAGTACACATCCTACTTTGACTAAATTCTCAATTTCTCATTGGTTGGTTTCCTGATTTTCTTCTGGCTGGGTTGGCCTGTGCTGCTTCACTTCGCCTTCGCCTACCTGTTAAATTCCTTGGTTTTGAAACAACTTGTTGAACTAAATCGTTCGTTTGAGCCTGATAATTTCAACTTCAGAGAACGAGAGTTAAATACCAGCCGGTTTCTAAGATCACTTTTCACTAAACACTAGGCAAAAATGACTTCGATCGCTGCTGCCGAACAAATCGATGAAGAAAAAGAACAGGCACACTTTCGCGCCGTTGTCAGCGCATTCAAATACTACAAGTAAGTATTTATTATGCTAATAACATTTTCCAACAAATTTAATCATTTATTCTCGTATAATTCATAAAAAGTTGTGGTATGTCTTTGTTTGAGGGATATTGTACCTCAAAACCACTATGGAGGATTCTACCTACAATATTTCAAACAAAGAAATGAATTCATGATGCTAAAATTAGGTCAATTATTACCTATTTGATAAATATAAAAACATCAGTGAAGATTGCAATTTATTTGCTCTCTTTATTAACCTTTGTTAAAAATTTTGGACAGGTTTTGAATCGGAGGATACTTATGTTTTCTATTGTGCACAGTGGTATAACACTCAAATAGTGAAATTACAGGCACATGAGGCTGAACACCTTCATGCCTCAAGTTGATCATGCATCATAAGGCATGAGCCACGCGTGACCTATGATGCAATATTCTGTTATAGGTAATGGTTACCACTTAACACGGGTGGGCTGTGTTCTATCTTCAGGTACCTTAAAAAAACCCTACTTAACTATTTGGGTTCATCTCAACCATTTGAGCTAGGGCTATCCTTCAGAATCTGTATTCTGTGCATCAATTTAATCACCATTTCAGTACTAAAACGCAGTAAATTAGAAAAGGTGATGGTAACTCACGCATTTTATTAACATTTTTTTTTTAAATAATCTGTCAAAACATCTATCTGCAAGCCTATTTCTGCCTTGAAGCAGCATTGCTGTTTCGGTTTGAAGGATGTGGGTGCCTAAAAGGCTCATTACTTTCATGATTCAAGACGATGGATGCATTGTAGGGTATGGACATTGTGTTCCAAGCAAGTGTAGCATATGATGCAATGCTTTGTGATAGGTAACGGTTACCACTTAACATCAATACAATACAATACAAATAACCCTAATTAATAATTTACCACTTAACATTGGGTGGATCACAAAGCCACAATCATGTATTGTTGACTGTGGGCCTCGGACACACTTGAGGTGGGTCCTACAGCTGCCAAGGAGAGTTGTATTTTTAGCAACTATAGCATTAAACGCTTTTACTTGAACACAGAACCTTAAATCAGTTTAAGAGCCTGTGCCTTTATTATTAGTACTACTTCCACACTTATTTCTGCCATGAAGCAGCATTGCTGTGTTTCAGTTTGAAATGTGTGGGTGTCTGTGCCATTACCGGCACATGATGCAGGCTTATCGCCTTCGTGCCTCTAATGTCATTTATTCTCTCAACACAGTAGATGTAAGGTGCCTTACAAAGCTAGAAAGATTAATGCATTAAACAGAGATGATAGATAGTTGCATTGTGGAGTATATTCTAACATGCATGCAATGCAATACTTTGCTACTTAATGTCAGGTGGGTCAAGTCCTTGTTCCAACAGAAAGTTTATAAAAAGTTTAAGTATGTTTGTTACCAGGTTACCACTCAACTTAATTCTTTATTTGGTATTGCAACACTGGAACACTTAAAATCTTTTACTTGTGTGGCTGGATAATTAATCTTTGTTAAAATTTGTAGGTTTATGAAAAAAGTGTAATTAATATTCCATAGAAATAATGTATGATATTGTATAAAATGTTGTTGCAATCAATAGCCACAGTGAAGCGGGGCGAAAATGCCAATTTAATTTAAAAAAAAATACTGGAACACTGGGTTTCATTAAATTTCCACATTTTTTAGAAGCAGCTGTACATAGGCCAGCGCAGCATCTAAGCTTTATCTCTTATGCCGCTTAAGCTGAATAATGGTTGTGTTTTACCCAGTGTTTAAGTTCATTACATCTAGGCATCTACCCCCTTACTTATGAACACTACTCAAAGTTAACCAATGCTTAAAGTTGGCCCTGTCACTGTTTATCATTATCCAATGGTATGAGATGGCAATAGTCTAATCATTGTTTATCTTTTGAAAGATGTTCATAAGTAAGGCCACCATTACTTATGAACACTACTCAAAGTTAACCAATGCTTAAAGTTGGCCCTGTCACTGTTTGTCATTATCCAATGGTATGAGATGGCAATAGTCTAATCATTGTTTATCTTTTGAAAGATGTTCATAAGTAAGGCCACCATTACTTATGAACACTACTCTAAGTTAACCAATGCTTAAAGTTGGCCCTGTCACTGTTTGTCATTATCCAATGGTATGAGATGGCAATAGTCTAATCATTGTTTATCTTTTGAAAGATGTTCATAAGTAAGGCCACCATTACTTATGAACACTACTCAAAGTTAACCAATGCTTAAAGTTGGCCCTGTCACTGTTTGTCATTATCCAACGGTAAGAGATGGCAATAGTCTAAACATCGTTTATCTTTTGAAAAATGTTCATAAGTAAGGCCACCATTACTTATGAACACTACTCAAAGTTAACCAATGCTTAAAGTTGGCCCTGTCACTGTTTGTCATTATCCAATGGTATGAGATGGCAATAGTCTAATCATTGTTTATCTTTTGAAAGATGTTCATAAGTAAGGCCACCATTACTTATGAACACTACTCTAAGTTAACCAATGCTTAAAGTTGGCCCTGTCACTGTTTGTCATTATCCAATGGTATGAGATGGCAATAGTCTAATCATTGTTTATCTTTTGAAAGATGTTCATAAGTAAGGCCACCATTACTTATGAACACTACTCAAAGTTAACCAATGCTTAAAGTTGGCCCTGTCACTGTTTGTCATTATCCAACGGTAAGAGATGGCAATAGTCTAAACATCGTTTATCTTTTGAAAAATGTTCATAAGTAAGGCCACCATTACTTATGAACACTACTCTAAGTTAACCAATGCTTAAAGTTGGCCCTGTCACTGTTTGTCATTATCCAACGGTAAGAGATTGCAATAGTCTAAACATCGTTTATCTTTTGAAAAATGTTCATAAGTAAGGCCACCATTACTTATGAACACTACTCTAAGTTAACCAATGCTTAAAGTTGGCCCTGTCACTGTTTGTCATTATCCAATGGTATGAGATGGCAATAGTCTAATCATTGTTTATCTTTTGAAAGATGTTCATAAGTAAGGCCACCATTACTTATGAACACTACTCAAAGTTAACCAATGCTTAAAGTTGGCCCTGTCACTGTTTGTCATTATCCAACGGTAAGAGATGGCAATAGTCTAAACATCGTTTATCTTTTGAAAAATGTTCATAAGTAAGGCCACCATTACTTATGAACACTACTCAAAGTTAACCAATGCTTAAAGTTGGCCCTGTCACTGTTTGTCATTATCCAACGGTATGAGATGGCAATAGTCTAAACATCGTTTATCTTTTGAAAAATGTTCATAAGTAAGGCCACCATTACTTATGAACACTACTCTAAGTTAACCAATGCTTAAAGTTGGCCCTGTCACTGTTTGTCATTATCCAACGGTAAGAGATGGCAATAGTCTAAACATCGTTTATCTTTTGAAAAATGTTCATAAGTAAGGCCACCATTACTTATGAACACTACTCTAAGTTAACCAATGCTTAAAGTTGGCCCTGTCACTGTTTGTCATTATCCAATGGTATGAGATGGCAATAGTCTAATCATTGTTTATCTTTTGAAAGATGTTGTTCATAAGTAAGGCCACTTACAAAAACCCATTACATTAATGGCCATTACAAAAATCTCAAAATTAGATTTTTGTAATTAAAGGTAAGCTTACCTAACCTATTCTAGTTACCTAGGTATTCACATAATTTTTTAATTTGGGTGAAATAAATGTCTTTCTTTCTTTCTTTCTATAGACTTTTAGACTATAGACTTTTTCAATTTTGAGTTTATTATTCTAACTCTATAACAGCTAAACGGATTTAGATAAAACTTAGAATATAATAATAGATATAAAGACTGTAAAATTATTAATAGTCCGTTATTTACATTATCAAAAAAATATTGGACACATATTTATTATTTTTCAATTAAACAAAAATTACAAAGATATAGTGCATAGAAGTCTCGCGTGACGTCACGGCTTAGTACACTTTTTACATAGCCGTGAGCCCCCGAATCTCCCGAACTTTGACGCTCTATATCTCCGTCAATTTTTATTTATTTGATAAATGACAAAATACGTGTCCAATATTCTTTGTTGATTTATCTGACGGACTAATTAGAATTATTATTTTTTTACCCAGTCATCATCCCTATTTGGTTGTTATTTCGTTTTTATTTACAATAATTATGCTCTTCTGGGCTCAGAGGTCTTATTCCGGACATTTCGTAGTTAAAATCGCTCGTAGATATCCATTAATTCAAGGGATAGTTGTATGTACCCCTTTTGCCGTCGGACTTGACTCGTGGCGCCGACTTTAGGTCCTTCAGATAGATCAACAAAAAATATTGGACGTATATTTTTATTTATTAAATAAATAATAATTGACTGAGATATATAGCGTCAAATTTCGAGAGTGGGGGCTCGTGACGTCACGGCTAGGTAAAAACTGTACTAAGCCGTGACGTCACGCGGAATTTCAACGCACTACCTATATCTTTATAAATTTTTGTTTTATTTACAAAATAAAAAATACGTGTCCAATATTTTTTGATAATGTTAATGATGCACTACCTAATTAGAATTTCTTAGCCGTCATCCCTATTTGTTTTATTTACTATAGCTCTGCGATAGCAGCGCCGCCGCGTCTATTAGGCCGCGGTCACGAATACAGCGGCGCGGCGGCGGCGCGGGGAGCGGCGCGCCAACGCAAATCTATGCATTGAAACGCGCCATCCCTATCGCCGCCGCCGCCCCCGCACGGTGGTTTTAAAGAGGTCGGTCTTAAGACCCTAAAATTTTAAATGTCATAATATTGTAAATTTTATTATGCCATTCGATTGCAATGATAAATCTAAGCAAATATTATTATAATACATTTTGCATGAGGGCTAATAGTTTAGGAGTAAATGGCATAAAACTGATTTTATTGTATGAGAAGCAACCTTTAAACATGAATAGACCGCATGTTTCGTCGAGTTTCGTTCTGCGGTTTATATGGTACGTTCCTGGTACTATTTGGCAACTTTTCTTCGAAGAGACATAGTGCCACTTTTGTGCACTTTTTGAGTTCTATAAGATTTCTTAAGATTTCTTAAGACCGACCTCTCCCATACATTCAAACCACCGCACCGTGCGCCGCCGCCTCGCTCCCGCTGACTTTGTGTCCGCGGCCTTAGGACTTGAATGGCGCGGACTCTACTTCGCTACTTGCAGCTAACTTTAGAAGTACAACGATATGTTGTGGGTGGTGTTAACATACTTACAATGTATTGCATCATCAAATGCAAACAATGATTTGTTATCCAATTAAGATAAAACTGTTATATGGAGCAAATTTAACTTCATTTTGGTATGGAATTTTACTATGTTAAGTTATTGGCCTTCGGATCTATTCGAGAAGCGCTCGTGGCGTTAATTACTACGGTGATCTAAGCACTTCGAAAACTTTCATATTTTTTTGTTTTAGAACTCAATTTTAAAAGTAAAACTTACCTATTCTCTTAATTTACCAAAACACGAAAGCACGTTAAAATGTTGGTTCCGGCTTTTTCAGCCGTACAGCCATGTCGGAGGACTTCGAGCGACCTGAAAACACCGACACCAAAGTTGGCCACTAGCTCATAAAATAATTTATTTTGGTTGATTTATACAGTACCAAGTGGGTTGCTTGAGTGTGAAAAACGTAACTACAAAGTATGCTTTAACCATTTTTGTATGGAGATGTCAAAGTTTAGTTTTTATGAACAATAAATCTATCGAGAACGGTGTAAAAAAATTGTGTCCGTCTTTAATTTGACTCTATTGGACCCTGTAGTTATCTTATTCTAAAATCTTACCACCCTATTCATAATCGAATGTAATTTTATAACGCCTCGAGTATGCTTGTCCCTGTCATTTAAATTTAAATAAAAAGAGGATAAATTATATTTTAACGCCATTTTAGTTAATTGATGTTGATTCATAGAACTGTTCAGAATAGGAAATCAAAATTTGTGTCCATCGAGAGAACATCAGAAACAAACGCATTACACTCGAGCCATAGATTGGGAGTCGGGGTACATTCATTAGGCAACCACTTCTCAATGACTTGACTGTTTACTTCTCTGGGTGAAAATACGTCACATCAAAGTCATAAATAAAAACCCACAGTCACATCCTGACTACATGATGGATGATTTATACAGATGATGTCGCGCGTGGGTATCAGAAATTATAAGCAGATTCATCGTGCAGCAATGTGTTACTTGTGGCGAATGTTTATTTTGTTTATTATATAGCCTATGTCACCCGGAGATAGTGTAGCTACCCAAAATTGAATTTTTTTTTTAAATCGGTCCAGTAGTTTCCGAACCTTTTCAATACAAACAAACAAACAATCAAATATTTCCTCTTTATAATATTAGTGTACATAAACGTTGCAACCACAAGGTGAACACTAATATATCCAATACAATCTTTAATAAAAGATTGTACACGCTAAGTGTCACCTCAATTAAAGGCGCAAACGATAATCCAAATGAGACAGCCAAAAAATTTACATATCTACTTACATAGTTACATCTTTTTTATATAAAAACATTAAATTTAATAGAAATAGAAATAGAAACGTATTTGTTGCAGCAATAACATGGTATTATGATTAACAAAGTACATTATCTAGGAGCATGAAATTAAGGATACACATTGTTATGCTGAGAACTTAAATCTAGACTGATTTATTGTCAGTTTCCTCAGTAGGCAATACATACTAGAATAATACATGATAAAGAACGCACATAATTATTTAAATACTTCTACATTTTTACTGGCTCATAGATATTTCATCATTCATCAGCCTATAGTAGTTCACTGCTGGACATAGGGGCCTCCCTAATGAGTGTCATTGTGCCATGTGTCAAAGAAACAAGGACAATGTCACCTGGTGTTAAGTGGTAACTTGACGGAGTATTGCGTCATAGCTCATGCATGTTTGGGACAGGCCCTACGATGCAAAGCTCTGCGTCGTCCATAAACTTAAGGCATGAATGTGAAAAGCCTAGCGCTTGTAATGTCATCAGCACCCACCAAACCAAAACACAGCAATACAAATCATACAAATACAATCCTATAATCAACAAAAGTATAAGAACATTATCAGTATAGCACTGTCTCCTGCGTTAGTTTAACACGTTGTTGCCTCACGGTTAAATTATGTTAAACCTCAACAAACAACAACACCAACCTATCAGGATCATAAGCCGCTGGACATAGGGCGATCTGCCCATAATCCCCACGCAGGGCATACGGGTTGGGGATCGCAGGGCAAAGCTTCTCGCCGTCGGACGCTGCTAGTCTTCGGCGGCCAGAGGATTTATCTGTGTCAGTGTTGACTGCGCTATGCCGCAATCACCCGGTCGCCATTTTGTTTGTTAGCAGGATGCAACACGGGCAGGTGAGGTTGGCCCCAACTACAACCACAGTTATTACAGTTTTAGCACAGAACAGTTAAAGATATAATGCTGGACAACAGTGTCGATTTTGTTGTTCACTTTCCTAAACTTAAATAAAGGAGAATGCCGTCTGATGTATGGCGTTCGATACCAAGACTAAAGTGAGTACGTCAAAAAAATGTCCAATAAGTTTATAGTCGATTCTACTGTCAAAATAATTAAAAATGAGGGCAATTGCCATAGTAACACTTTACATCAATGTTTGTTGCCATAGTAACATATATATCATTGGTTGTTGCAGTCTAATGGCGGCGTGCTGCGGAAACCAAATCAACGAAATATTTTTTTACTTGATTGTTAATGCCGTCGGTGCGTAAAACTAAAAAAATGTTAATGTAATTTATAAAATATAATAAATTTTATGGGATACGTTCGGTTTTGACGCAGTTGGTACGGGCTCTCGGCATTCTCCTTTGGCAGCTATAAAGTTATAGCTTTCCTTGTCATGTACACCTAAAAGAAAGAGATAGTATCACTTTTAGGAATGTCAAATTAAGTTTAGTTTAGGAAAATGTACAACAGAATCGACATCATTATCTATACATACAGCATCACCTAGCCCCAAACTAAGGAAGTGTAAGTAGTAGTAGTGATTAACAGGGTTCAAAAGGATACTTATCATAATAATTATTGTGATAATAACAAAAAATTTCACTCATAAAAGTGAACTTTTGTGATAACTTTGTGGTTAAATTTGCCTTCAAATGATAATAAATGTAAAACCATAAGGTTGATAACCAGTCCTTGACTAATAACTTTCGAAACAGCCTATGTCTAATCTGACGCACACTGATTTCTACTCAAACTACTTTTAATTAATGTTGATTATGACTGCAATAAATAAAATATATATAATTTATTTGAAGGCCTCTGTGGCGCAGTTGGTAAAGGCCCGCCTGGGACGCAGAAAGTTGCGGGTTCGATTCCCGCTGCGGGACAAATGTTTGCATGTTCTGCAGATATTTGTCTCGGGTCTGGGTGTTCTCTATGTATGATATGTACATACTTACAAAAACGTACACGAGTCAACGTGTTAACTTTTTATTTTTCAGATTATGCAGCTTGGACCGGATACACAAATCTGAAAAGATAATATCAACCCTCCCCGCCTCCCACCAACGCCGCCTAGAAAAGTACAAGACTTACCTCCAAAAGTTTAAGAAATGCCTCGACGCCAATAACAAAATAGTACACCTCATTATAAAAGATGTGGATACGATGTTCGAGAACGTTGATCATAGTATGGATAAGACAACAAATGGTACAGAGAGTTTTGGCTGTAACTACAATAATTGCGAGATATCGTCGCAGAAGCAGCATAAAATGCAGCATGATGTTGAGAAGGTATGTCATCGTCAAATGCCATCAATCGACGTCCAATTTTATCCAACAACATACATCAGCCTGTATCAGTCCAATTCCTAAAATCGCTGTGCATACGCGTTGTGGATCACAAAGCATAGCTTTTCCCACGCGGCCAAGGATTAGGCTGCGCCATACGACAGTCAGCCAGCCCCCAAAGACAGCACCACCCTGTATAGATTGTCAATAATCTTGATTATTTTGTATTTAAAGTTCTAGAAAAACATTATTTAACCTACACTGAAGGGCAAATCCTAGATTTTATAACATACTAATAATTGTGACTGCGCGAACATATCACACACTTGCGATTCGCTGATGACATAGTCTTAATGGCGGAGTCCCTGGAGGAGCTGCAACAGATGCTGGACGGCCTAGCATCAGCCTCGCGAAAGATAGGTCTTGGCATGAATTTGGACAAGACTCAAAGTCATGGTTAATGACTGAATTGATCCGAGTCCTGTCGTCGTTAATGGACACCTTCTTGAAGTTGTTTCGGAGTATACATACCTCGGGCAGATATTGCAGTTGGGTAGAAACAACTTCGAGAAGGAGGCCAAGAGGAAGATTCAGCTGGGTTGGGCAGCATTTGCTCAGCGAGCGCCGTAACCGTGGTCTCCACTCAAGAACTCGTTTAGCCGTGGGGGTAAACGAGTTCTTGAGTGGAGACCGCGGCTCGGTAAACGTAGTGTAGGATGCCCTCCGGCCAGGTGGAGTGACGATCTGCGAAAGGCTGCTGGTAGAAGCTGGATACGTCGAGCTGAGGACAGGGCGCAATGGCGCTCATTAGGGGAGGCCTATGTCCAGCAGTGGACTGCTATAGGCTGATGATGATGATGATGATGGCTACCAACTGCGCTACCGAGACAACTCCTCGCCTTTTCGAAATTTTCGGGAAATCTCGGCAGTATTTAATATATTTTCGAATTTTTTTGGATATTATAAAATCTTACATCAATCATCTTGTTAATTTTTCAGGTTCAATCAGTTCTCAAGAATCTTGTACGAGACTGGAGCGACTTGGGCGCGGCTGAGAGGAAACAGTGCTACGCGCCGATCCTAGATGAATTAGAAGAGCTGTTTCCACTTGACGAGTACAGGTTAGTTCTGAGCTTTAGAACGTAGACCAGTGTCCTTTCATGTCATGACAACAACAACTTATAACAGTCCACTGCTGGACATAGACCTCCCCTATAAGAAGGGGGATATGCCCGTAATCCCCACGCTGGGCATGCGGGTTGGGGATGTGCCGGTGTTAGTCTGCGCTATGTCGCAAACAGCCGGCCGCCAGAACCCCGTCTGTTTCTTAGCAGGGTGCACCAAGGGCAGGTAAGGTTGGCTTGAGTTCCGAAGGTGGAGGTTGGAACCCGTTACACCCCATGCCTATAGTATGCCTCAGTACTATTTCTGCCGTGAAGCAGCTGTGCTGTGTTACAGTTTGAATGGTGTGGATGCTGGTGACATTACAGGGACAAGAGGCTTATCATCTCCATGACTCAAGTTGATGGACGCATTTTTGGATTTTTATGACATTATTAATAGTATTTCGCACCAACCTGCGGGAACTGGAGAACAGGAGGCCTATGTTCAGCAATGGATTGATAATGCTGGTGGTGGTGGTAATGTTAGTACTTCCAAGTATGAGGCCCTCGCAAGGAACTACCACTTTTGAAATAAAGATGTGGTAAAAGGTTTTTTTTTTTTCAGTGACCGTCACCAAGTGAAAGTGCTGGTGCCAGGGTCAGGGCTCGGCAGGCTGGCGTGGGAGATATCAGCGCGCGGCTACACCTGCCAGGGGAACGAGTTCTCACTGTTCATGCTGTTCGCCAGCAACTTTATACTCAACCGGTGTCCGGAGGTAGGCAGTCTTGATCAACAACAAAAATAACAAAATATAAAACACAAAAAATGTTTTCAGTCTATAACGGACTTGAGAGGAGAACAGAATAAAAATACAATGTGAAGAATAAAAAAAGTTTTCAGTCTTAAGATACCTATTATAGCATCGTTATAATATTATAGCATCTTAAGGTACACACTGTTAAAATACGATAATATATATTACTAGCTTCCGCCCGCGGCTTCGCTCGCGTGGTACCGGGATAAAAAGTAGCCTATGTGTTAATCGAGGTCGTAAACTGTGTATATTCCAAGTTTTATCTAAATCCGTTCAGTATTTTTTGCGTGAAAGAGTAACAAACATTCATCCATTCATCCATTCATCCATACATCCATCCATACTCACAAACTTTCGCATTTATAATATTAGTAGGTTGTATATGGCCAACCACAAACATACTCACACACACAAACTCTCGCATTTATAATATTAGTGTGATAGTGTGTTGTGATTAACCGTGTGTAATGGCTCATTATGATTGTATGGCGAGCTATGTTTATCATAAAATGAAATATTATAGCATCTTCGTCGTCTTCGTACTGTTAAGACGACGATACATGTCAAACCTCCCTCTCGCTCGCACTATTCAACATTTTTGAATATATAAAATCACTGAATGTAGTTATGCAAAATAGCAAACCTTCACGGCCTAGAAAATAACAAGACAAAGGTTCAGCAAGAATATCAAAACGTGTTGGGTTGAACCCAACACGTTTTCCTACCAAAAAAATTGCACCAAAATTGATCACATTGGTGCAAGTTTTTTGGTAAGAAAACGTGATAGAAACAAAATGATATTATTGCTGAACCTTTGTATTGTTATTTTCTAAGCCGTGAAGGTTTGCTATTTTGCATAACTACATTCAGTGATTTTATATCTTTAAAAATGTTGAATAGTGCGAGCGAGAGGGAGATTTGACATGTATAGTCGACTTAAGATCTCCGCTCGCCTCAATAGCGGCACCTATTTGACTTACGAGCAAAGCAACGAAAAAAATGAGATAGAGAATAGTAGGAAGCGAGAGAGGAAGGGGGACAGCGCGGCCCCGATGTTGCCCGATTGAAATGTAGCCGTGTCCCCCGTGTCACTGAGAGCTGGTGGGTTAATAGAGCATCATTTCAGGCTAACATCCACTCCGTCCACCCGTGGGTACATCAGTATGTGAACAACATAACGTGCGAACATCAGCTGTTGGGCGCTACGTTCCCAGACGTACCGGTTTGCGCGAGGCATGACACCAACTTCTCCATAACTGCCGGGGATTTCTTAAAGGTAACGTTTATTTAACGGCGTCGGGGTCGGCCGAGGTTGCGTTGGCGGGACAAGCTTGAGCCTTCAAAAGAGAGTGTTGGGTGGTAGCTCGGGACAGAGATGTTTAGTAGTCTATTAGGGAGACCTTTGCCCAGGTGTGGGGCAATAAAGACTAAAAAATGTTTGCTTCCGCCCGACCGATTCGAGTCCCGGTACTGGACAAACCTTAATATTATAAATGCTATGGTAAGTATGTTTGTTTCTACGCTTTTACGTCTTAACTACGCAACCGATCGTATCACGGGTACAGAAAATGACAAGGACAGACATAGAAAACACACAGAGCCGAGTCAAATATTTGCAGATCATACAAAGTTTGTATGATTGATTTAAGTATTTTGTGAGACAAATGTTTGTAATACAAACATTTGTCTCACGGTGGGAATCGACCCCGCAACCTTCTGTCTGGTTGGGTGGGTTTTTTTATGTCCCGGGAACCTTATTATAAATAATAAAATAAATAAATAAATAATGCGGGACGTAATCACACAACATCATGTAGCCCCAAACTAAGCAGAGCTTGTATTATGGGAACCACATGATTGATATAATACACATATAATTTTTGTTTTGTAAATACATACATATCATACATAGAAAACACCCAGACCCGAGACAAATATCTACAGAACATGCAAACATTTGTCCCGCAGCGGGAATCGAACCCGCAACTCAGGCGCCTGTGTCTCAGGCGGACCTTCGCCCACTGCGCCACAGAGGCCGTATTGAGGCGGTTTTCTTAGCAAATCTAATTGGTTAAGCCAAATATCGCCCGGTCACTACTTGGATGGGTGACCGTTTAGTGGCATTTAGAGCTAACCTCATCCTTGCTTTGGAAGGCACGTCGAGGTGTTGGTCCTGTTTTTTCGGTCGAGCCATGTCTGAGACCTTGGGGCGGCCTAAAAACCAGACACCAGAGTTGGCCACTAGACATTTTAAATGATTTATTATGGGCCAACTCTTCACCTCGAGGCTTGCATTGGCAATGATGAGGTCGACGATGGAGCGAGCTTTCCCAGAAGATGCCTATTAACTCTTTTTGAAGCTGCTAGGGTCGTAAGTCAATGCAAAAACAGACGCTGGCAGCTGATTTCATATTGTAGCAGTGCGCATTACAATTACATTACAAGGGGTGTACGGGGTTCCGACACCCATCTTCGGAACCCAAGCAAACCTCACCTGCACGTGGTGCATCCTGCTAAATAACGAACGGGGCTCTGGCGGCCGGCTGATTGCGGCATAGCACAGCCTACATCGGCACAGCTAAATCCCCTAGCCACAGACGGGCAGCAGCGTCGGTGGTGCGAGAAGCCGTGCCCTGCGATCCCCAACCCGCATGCCCCGTGTGGGGATTATGGGTATATCCCCCTTTATTAGGGGAGGCCTATGTCCAGCAGTGGACTGATATAGGCTGGTGTGGTGTGGTGTGGTGCGCATTACAAATGATGTTTGGATGCGCTTAGTTCTGTTAAATGGAATATCAACTTGATGCGGATGGTAGTTAGCAGTGCGTCTGAAGCTCCTATGGAAGAAAGGTGAAGGCGGAATAAGGTCATGTAGCTCCTGCGCACACTCCGAAGCCTCCGAAGAAACAACCTATAAAAGATCGACAAACACGCAACCTCGCGACGCTGGCTCAAGCTCTCGAGCCTTGCTTTAGCGAGATACTCTTGACCAATAAGCATCTTAGCCCTGCGTTCAACTGGGTCTAGTGAGTAGTACTATGAAGAAGGAAAGGAAGGGAATCTTATTCAAATTCCTTATTCGCAGGTATACATAGAAGCAGATGAATGGAACTGTGTAGCGACATGCTTCTTCATAGACTGCGCGCAGAATGTCATTGAATTTGTCGAGAGGATATACGCCATACTACGCCCGGGCGGATACTGGGTCAATTTAGGTCCTTTGCTGTACCACTACAGGTAAATATACCTAATGATGACAGTCCTAATCCTAACTAATATTATGAATACGAGAGTATATAAGCTATATTACGCCCGGGTGGATACTAGGTCAATTTAGGTCCTCTTCTGTACCACTACAGCTAAATCTACCTAATGATGACAGTCCTAATCCTAACTTATATTATGAATACGAAAGGATATAAGCTATATTACGCCCGGGTGGATACTGGGTCAATTTAGGTCCTTTGCTATACCACTACAGGTAAATCTACCTAATGATGATAGTCCTAATCCGAACTAATATTATGAATACGAAATGATATAACGCCATAATACGTCCGTCGTGAGTTAGTGTGTGAGTATATTTGATCTCGCACAACTCCTGTAACGCCTGAACGGATTTTGACGAATCTTGGAATATACATAGTTTGTGACCTGGATTAACACAGACACTTACGTAAGCACTATAGATAGATAAATAGATAGATAGATAGATAGAAAACTCTTTATTGTACTCACACCAACATAGATGAGTAGAATAATAGCAATCAAGAAAGTACAATGGGAGGTCTTATCACTTAGAGCGATCTCTTCCAGACCACCTTTGGATGGACTTGATTTAAAAGACTGTAGTAGACGATGGTGTAATATCAATAAACACATAAGTTTTATAATCCAATGCGGACTAGGAAAAATGTATGATGACATGGGGGAAGGGGAGTCTAGATGGTGACAACATCAGCACTTATTTTTTTACACTTTGGCAACCAAACATTGTCTATGTTTGAAATAGAAACGCATTTTCGGGGATTTCCACAAATAATGAATATGTTTAGGGTTAGAGCTTTGCTTACTTTTGCTGACAAGGTGTAGAGAGGGCTTAAATTGTTTAATAAATCTTGAACCCTAACTAGACTTGTGCAACCACTTAGCTGTAAGTTTTCCCGAAACTTTAACTATACAAGTAGGACTTTAAAAAAAAAAACAGACTTCAAATAAATCACTTCTTACTTCTTGCTATATTGGTGATCATAGGGCGAAAATTACAAGTGAGGATGAGGTTTTTTGAGTTTTCCGGGAAAAGTACCAATCCCTCAGGAATAAAATTTATATGGGACCACCTGTGAAGTATACTCTTTTAAACAAAAAAAAAATTTTGAAAATCGGTCCACAATTGACGCAGTTATCGGTGAACATACATAAAGTCGGAAAAAAAAGGTTCCGACGAATTCAGAACCTCCTCCTTTTTGAAGTCGGTTAAAAATTAATAATGTTAGTATGATATCAGGTAGGCCATGTTCTTGTTCCTTCTTTAAGTATTATAATAAATATTGTTATGTTACAGTGACATGCCCACAGAGAGCAGCATCGAACCCCCGTACGATATTCTATTAGAGATTATACGGGACGTCGGATTTGATATTCTGGTAAGTTCTAAAAGTTTTTTGGTAAATTATTTTTTTGAAGCAGCTTTTCTTTAAACTCTCTTCTTTGTCTTTCTCCGAGCGTTTAGTTAGGGCCTCAATTCCTTCTTCTAGAGGCGCGTACAACAATAAGACAAGCCTATGTCAGTCTACTGCTGGAAAAAAGCCTCCCCTAATAAGAATGGGGAAATACCCAGGAGTGTTAGTGGTTCCAGCCTCCAGCTTCGGAACTCAAGCCAAACTCACCTGCCCGTGGTGCACCCTGCTATCTAACAAACGGGGCTCTGGCTGATTGCGGCATAGCGCAGCCTGACACTCGCACAGCTAAATTGTCGGCGGTACAAGAAACTGCCCAATTATGCCCAGTGTCTTGATTATTCTCATATCTAACACCACCAGCCTGTTTCAGTCCACTCCTATTAAGAAGGGGGATATGCCCATAACTGTGCTAAGCCAGGTGCCTACACCTGGCTCAGGCTAGCGCAGGATAAGGCGAGTGGCATAATCAAAAGGCTTATGCCCAGTTGTGGAAAATGGTTTATGATGATTTATTAGTATTATGATCGTTAGAAATGTTACTTATTTCGAACTTATTTTGTATTACAAACCATCATATCTTAATCAACCTGCATCGTCCCACTGCTGGGCAAGAAGCTCTCGAAGGATAAATAACATAACTAATTGTTTTTTTTAGGGTAAGCGGTCCAAAGCTGTTTAAATTAATTAAATAAATAAAAATAAAATAAGTGATTATTATCTTTACATTTACAGAAAGAAAAGACAGGTGTGAAGACGAAATACGCACAAAATCCTAATTCCATGATGCAGCATGAGTACGACTCAGTGTTCTTCGTTTGTAGGAAACCTTATAGCATGTAAGTTTTCATATTGAAAAATAGGTTACCGTAAACCCTTACACCGTTACATGAGAAAGTACCGACGTTTCGACTCATTCAGAGAGTCTTTTTCAGTTGTCTTTACCAGGACCTATCAACTAGCATATGGCCCATCTGATGTTAAGTGGTAATCATTACTTATAACTAAGTATTGCATCGTAGGTCACGCATGTTTTGAACGTGCCCTAAGATGCAATGTGCATCCATCAACTTGAGGCATGTAGGTGTTAAGCTTCATGTATCTGTAATATGACCAGTACCCATACCCTTCAAATCGAAACACAGAAATTCTGCTTCACGGCAGAAATAGGCATGGTGCTTCCTCAGATGAGCCCTTCACAGATAACTAAAAAATGGTGTGAGGTGATTCCAGTTTTTCAACATGGAAACAAATTAAGGTAGACATCCCATTTATATTAGAAAATATTTAGACGTTCGAAATAAGCAGAAACCAGACATTCTTGTTACTCTGATATTTATATGTACTGTCGAGTAAAGTACTCATTTCTCGATACAGTATTTTTTTATAACTATGTAGTTAAATTGTTTGTTTTGAATGCGATTACATTTGTGCATTTAAGACTTAAAAAGTCAAGAATGGTCTTAAAATATTACTTTAGATTTATGTATAAAGAAAACACAATGAAAATCGGTTCACATGTACACGTCAAACTACAGTTTGTAATGTGACGATTCATAGAAATTGTATGGAAAACTGAATTTTCGGAATCTTAAGATTTGGTAAGTTACTTTGGGGAAAGTGTTCCTGCTGGGAAATAGTCAATTGAGACGAACTTGTTTTTGGAACGAAGTTCCTTATCGCGCGTTGCGAAGGGGGCTAGACGGAAAAAAATAAGACCAAAAGTTGTAACGACACTTTGTAATTGTCAAATGGTTGGGCTGATGACGTCATGGTATAAAGACTTGTGCGCTTAATTCAACCGTTTATGCTAAGTGCTCGTTAGCCTCGCCGTATAACGAAGTTCCTTATCGCGCGTTGCGAAGGGGGCTAGGCGGAAAAAATTAAGACCAAAAGTTGTAACGACACTTTGTAATTGTCAAATGGTTGGGCTGATGACGTCATGGTATAAAGACTTGTGCGCTTATTTCAACCGTTTATGCTAAGTGCTCGTTAGCCTCGCCGTATCGCCGGCTTGGGCTGCAGCGCCGCGACACCCGGTTCAAATCGTACGTCTTTTTGCAGATTTTTAATTTGAATTTATGTAATATGATCTGTATTTCAATGAAGCCGTGCGGCGTGCGCGTTTTTCTCTGTCTGTCTCTCTCTCTCTCTCTCTCTCTCTCATAGAAAGCTACTTCGTTCCATCCGGGTATCCCTTGATACCTCTCAAGTTTTTTTTTTTGACAAATGTCATTTTTCTGTAATTTTTTTAAATCCATAAATGTCAGTATTTTTTTTCCTTCAAAATAAACCTGTAGTTTCCTCAGAACAAAACCTAACTACATAAAAAAGTAGCTGCCCTTATTGAGGTAAAATTTTGCCCCACTCTGTATGTTGATACGCGTGACATTGACATTGACATACGTAGTGATGACGGCGACGACCAATGATGAACGGTGACGAAAACCAATTTGGTTGTCCAAACCAATAAAAAGCCATTAATCCAAATTTTGTCTAAAAAAAAGAGAAGGTTCTCAATTCAGTTGTACTTCTTATGTTTGTTACCTCATAACTCCGTCATTTGTGAACCGATTTGGAAAATTCTTTTTCTTTTTCGTTTGGGAAAGTATACTTCCTGTCAACCATTGTCTTTGAAGTCGGTTTTTAACAGTCTTAAGTAGACCTAAAGTAATGTTTTAACGCATTAAGTTGTATTAGTTTAAGTTTAAGTATTGTTTTGTATTCTTTGTTAGATAAATATTTTTATAAAATGTACCTATGTACCGTAATAAAGTGACCCTAGGGCATGGCAACACTTGTGATATAGTCAAGTCCTTTTGGCACTTAAAACCTTTGTGTGGCCGAAATGTATGAAGTATATTCGAATAATGAAATTATTTCTAGACAAAAGTAGATTAAAAAAATGTATTTTAAAAATCGTTGAACCTTAAAAATGCCTTTTAAATGGGGTTATAGTACTTTGTTTTCAAAAGAAATTTACGTTTCACTTCATGAGCAATTACAAACGTTCAAATTAATAATAACCTGGTTGAATTCAAGACATTTATGAACATAATCATCATAAAAAACAACGCCGATCTCACCTGCTGCTAGACAAACGGGGCTCTGGCGGCTTGCTGAATGCGTCATAGCACAGCCTTACACCGGCACAGCTACATCCCCTGACCGCCGACGGGCAGCAGCGTCCGCTGCGAGAAGCTGTGCCCTACGATCCCCAATCCGCATGTTGTGGCAGTTGAAGGTCTCCTTCAAGAAGTGTCTTTTCTGCTGTTTAGGGGTGTTAAGGATTCCAACCGCCATCTTCAGAGTCCAAGTCAACCTCGCCTCCCCGTGGTACACTTTGCTGTTAAACATACTTATCATACAACATACATTTAAATAACATACATAAAATACAATACAATACTCAATTGTAAGTCGTAGTTGCAGTCTACTTAGGACCTTGCGATTTTAGTCACCTGTCACTTAGCCAAATTGCCACTTTCACAGTTGATTTTAGTCACCAGCCGCCGCCGCATGGCCAAAATCGGATGGCGGTCTACTTTGTAACTTGTGATTTTAGTCACCTGTCACTTAGCCAAATTGCCACTTACACAGTTGATTTTAGTCACCAGCCGCCGCCGCATGGCCAAAGTCGGATGGCGGTCTACTTTGTAACTTGTGATTTTAGTCACCTGTCACTTAGCCAAATTGCCACTTACACAGTTGATTTGAGTCACCAGCCGCCGCCGCATGGCCAAAGTCGGATGGCGGTTTACTTTGGAACTTGTGATTTTAGTCACCTGTCACCTAGCCGAATTGCCACTTTTACAGTTGATTTTAGTCACCAGCCGCCGCCGCATGGCCAAAGTCGGATGGTGGTTTACTTTGGAACTTGTGATTTTAGTCACCTGTCACCTAGCCGAATTGCCACTTTTACAGTTGATTTTAGTCACCAGCCGCCGCCGCATGGCCAAAGTCGGATGGCGGTTTACTTTGGAACTTGTGATTTTAGTCACCTGTCACCTAGCCAAATTGCCACTTTCACAGTTGATTTTAGTCACCAGCCGCCGCCGCATGGCCAAAGTCGGATGGCGGTTTACTTTGGAACTTGTGATTTTAGTCACCTGTCACATAGCCAAATTGCCATTTTCACAGTTGATTTTAGTCACCAGCCGCCGCCGCATGGCCAAAGTCGGATGGCGGTTTACTTTGGAACTTGTGATTTTAGTCACCTGTCACCTAGCCGAATTGCCACTTTTACAGTTGATTTTAGTAACCAGCCGCCGCCGCATGGCCAAAGTCGGATGGCGGTTTACTTTGGAACTTGTGATTTTAGTCACCTGTCACCTAGCCAAATTGCCACTTTCACAGTTGATTTTAGTCACCAGCCGCCGCCGCATGACCAAAGTCGGATGGCGGTTTACTTTGGAACTTGCGACTTTAGTCACTTGTCACCTAGCCAAATTGCCACTTACATAGTTGATTTTAGCTACCATTTTTGCCATGCCCTAGTAGAGGTTGTTTAAAGTACATTATTTACAACATTGTTAGAATAATAGTAAAATGTACTAATTTTGTGATAACATAGTGAAATAAGCAGAAAGTTACATCGTAAAATACTTCCTTTTATCAATATACAAGGTTAGTTTGAATTCTTATGTTATGCCGAAAGGGGATGATTTGGACAATGGTTGTCCACAAGTTTTGAGATCCTCAGCCGGAAAAATGCGTCATTCATAATCATAACTGTTCTCAAAAATATTAAAACTAATATAAAGGCAGAGTAACAATATCATCTACACTATAATATTATTAAGAGGATTTTATTTTTATTTTTGTGTGTGTTTGTTTGTAATGAATAAACTCAAAAAATACTGTGCCGATTTCAAAAATTCTTTCACCATTGGAAAGCTACTTTCACCCTGAGTAACAAAGGCTATATTTATTGCTAGAAAAGATTAGGGATCCTTATTAAAACTTAAGTGACGTAAGCCAAGGTGTAAAAAAAGTACCCTAACCTGTGCGAACCCGAGACGGGCCGCTGGTCCTTAATAAAGATGACAAGGATAAAGTTTCAGCCAGAGTACCTTGTCTGAGTTTTTACACCAGGCACTCTGTCTTGTAAAGTTACGTCATAATTTGACTCAAAAAAATTGTGCGGCAGTCATAGACCAGCTAGTTTTATTTAACTTTGTCCTTGACTTATTCTATAAAAATGATCGATATTGTAGCTCTGCGTTTATATTAGTTTTAAAGTTTTTTACCAGCTCGATCACGTTTACGTATACGCAAGTTTATATGGAATCGAGGCAGTGCCTTCTAGTGAGAAACGCGTGGCACTGACTCCTTTCCATATACATTTTCGTAAGAGCCTTCCCAGATGGGCGGTTTGCTCGCGCGAGTTGGTCGCGTGTTTGCCATGCGTATCCAAGGCTTGCTGAATGTCACGTGGAATGTGAAGTGCGTTCATAAATTAGCATCATGATTGGATCGCGCGACCAACTCGCGCGAGCCAAACGCCCATATGGGAAGGCTCTAAAAGGCAAGTACTGTTGACCTTCGCGAGTTTTACCCCTTTTCAGGATAACGCATGTATGAGTTCAAAATCACCTAATTTGTCTCTTTCGTTGGTTTGAATCCCGTTTAGGACAAACATTCGTGTGATATACAATGTTTGTTGTTAGCGATTTGTATATAATGTTGTATCAGTCTGGTACCTAGACAGGCTCTGCCTAGTTCGTGATCAGTTTATTGTGCGAGTGAGATGTCTTTGGTACTTCTTAAAGTTAAGAATCTGTTTTCTTCCCTATTGCACTTCTATTAGTGCAAACGTGTAGTCTGCATCTAATTTAGATGATTTATACAACGTTAAGTGGCTACTTTTACTCACTGGAGACGCTGTAGTGGCTGGGACATGGTTAGATGCAGTAGGCTTCAGTACCTATACCATCCTTTCGCCTAGTCTTACCCCCATAGGAAAGAATAGCGCCCTGCTCATGTAATGTTCGGACCGCGGGAAACAGCACGCGCCATTCCAACCCGCACTCCGAAACGTACGTGTAGATGCGCGGGGCTGACAGTCCGATCTGGCATGTCGACGCGAAGGCAAATCTCACAGTTTTAACCGCGCATCACGTCAGTGATCAGTCCCGGATGCGCGGTCCGATCTTTACGCGCCATTAGCACGACAGTTTGATCCGCAGTCCAAACCGTACAGATCGGACTGCGGTTTGGAACGCAGTCCCGATGCGCGGTCCGATCTTTACGTGTGCAGTGCTCTTACCTTGAATGCTTCTATGGCGCAGTGGGCGAAGGCCCGCCTGAAACGCAAGGTTGGGGGTTCTATTACCGCCGCGAGACAAATGTTTGTATGTTCTGTGAATATTTTTCTGGTTATTGGTCTGAGTGTTTTCTATGTATAATGTATGTATTTACAGAAAAAAATGTATATACGTACAAGAGTAGCGGCACGAAACTCTAGCGCTGGCCGTTATAGCTGGGAGCTAGAGGTGAGAGAGAGTGAGTACAAGCTCTGCTTAGTTCGGGGCTACATGATGCGGAGTATTGATGTCCAGCATTATGAATGTGACAAATAGAGTTAAAAATCCTTTGTAATTTACGTACTAACATATTTTTGTATCGTTTTTCTTAGCAGATGTAACTAGTGTATGAATTTGAACCTTACTAAACTACAATAAAACTCAAAGTATTAAAAGTACTGATTTTTTTACACTACTTCTAAGAAAATATTTTTAGACTTGAAAGTACATTGTTATGCGATAGTAGACTTTGATGTCTTAGAAATAAGATATGGCTGTTTGTAAATAACTGAGATTATAAATGTTTTACTGTATATTTGTGTTTTATTTTGATGCATTATTTTTATTGGTATAAAATGGTAATAAAGCGATCTATTGACGCTAAATTAATTTTTCGTCTTGATCAATATTGTAGTGATTTTTTGTATTTTAAATGTTAGCCAACACTTGAAGGAAAATCTAAGTTTATACATAACTTAGATATATCCCAAAAAAATTGACTCAGACTTAATTTACTATTCCATAAATACCGAGTCAATCCCCAACCTTGCCGAGAAACTTTTGGGAATTCACGGCTAAGCGCCGTTGGCTCCACATAATTTTGGGATATTACAATAATCAATATTGCAGTGGTCGCAAATATGACCTTTTGGTCGCAGACTTGACCTTATGCCGCTAAGGCCCCTCGCCCACAGCAACTTTATAGCGATGCGTTTACGAAACGCGCGACAGCATCGCTACGTTAGTAAGCGTGTGTCGCATTTGCAACGCACTACAGAAGCGATACCAACGCGCTACAGTATCGATGCAAACGCGCGGCCCGGCCGTGTCGACCGTCTGAATCGCGTATACGCGTTTGCTGGGGTTACGCAGGGTAACACATTATGGTGCTAGGTCATTAGTTTTGAAATCGATTTTTCTCTGAAACTATTGAAGTTTTTATGATAAAGAGTTGTGTTTCGGAGGTATCTAGTCAGGTACTAAATCCTAGTGTGATAAGTATATTCATGCGGTCGCAATTAAAAGAAACAGGTGGTCCCGCCATCTTGACGGTTGCATCTGGCGGGACCCCTTTCGATCCTGAATATCAGATTCCTTGAGGTCCAAATTATTTCACTAAAGGTACTAAATAGTACCAAGTAGGTACTAAATCCCTATGGTAAAAATAATTAAATACAAGAGGTGGTCCCGCCATCTTGACGCTCACTGAGAATCGTGCCGTGGGCGAGGGCAAACAGCTAGCGACCGCATCGCCGCGGCGTCCTAATTAGCAGCGATGCAACGATGGCGCGATGCGTTTTCGTCGCACGAAGAGATTAAACACACACATTTCTTTAAAGTGTCCTAAATGAAGCTTGCGAGTCATCGCGCGAGCACAGGCCAAAATTTTCATTGTACGACCAAAACGCATCGTGTCATCGTACGATCATTATCAATTAGGACTCCGCCTAACGATGCGAACGCGCGATAGCATCGCTATATACTATAAAAAGCCGCCGTGGGCCCCTCTAATTTTATTTTTTAGTCCGTCTTGATAAATTATTTGCTGGCGTGACATCGCTTGGTTAGTCGCTGGCCTACAGGAATTATTTAAATAAGACAAGGTCACGCTGATTTGTTTATCACCGTTGACTTGACCAAGTCTTTGATTTGACCTTATGATCGATGACTTGAACTGTTGGTCGTTTTTGTTTTGCCTAATGATCGTTGACTTTACATCTCCTTGTTGAACCCACATCACAGTTAAATAATAACAAAACAATCAATCGGTCAAAGTTTTATTTAAATACTGAATATAGAACCTTCCTATTTTATTAACATCTTCATTCGCATGATTCATTTTAGCGTATGTGAGAAACTGTCTTCTCAACTTGAGGAGTTTCTGCGGGTTCACATGGTGGAAGAAGCCAGGGTCCAGAGAGCATCCAGGGTAGCCAGGGAACTTTAGTTCTCCGTCCATGTCCAGTTGTTTGGCTTCGAGGATCTGGTTTGATATTGACTGTGTCTCCTTATCAATTTCATAAAGGAAGTTCGTTGATGAGAGGGGTGGCTGTGGAAAAAAATAAAGGATATTTATTTATTTGTTGTTGGACGGTCTCTGTGGCGCAGAGGGCGAAGGTCCGCCTGAGACGCAGAAGATTGCGGGTTCGATTGCCGCCGCGGGATAAATGTTTGCATTATTTGCGAATATTTGTCTCGGTCTGGGTGTTTTCTGTATATATGTATATATTTACAAAAAAATGTACCTATATAATTAGTTTATCAATTATGTGATTCCCATAATACAAGCTCTGCTTAGTTTGGGGCTACATGATGCTGTGTGATAAATGTCCAGCATTATTTATTATATAGTATTTATAGACGAGCAGGTTTTGCTGATTTGTGTAACATTTTAGCACTGATTTTATACTATTTTAATTATTTTAGTAACAGTTTGTTAGTTTTTAACCAGTTTTCCAGCTTATTCTTGAATGTGTATAAAGAGGAAGCAGTAACAACTTCTTCTGGCAAATGATTTCAGTTGTGGACCACTCTGTTACTGAGGGAGTGTTTCCCAGTATTTGTGTTAAATAGTTGGAAGAAGTGGAGGGGGTGTTTTTATAACTTTTGAAACTATCATGGTTGAGAACATAATTATTAATATCAACGGGATATTTACCATGATTTTTGAGTTCTATTGTTTCCCGATATTTCGACGCAGTTGCATGCGCCATGATCACGGGAGAACTGAAGTCTGTGCGAGTGAGTAGTTACTGGCAGACGAAACGATCTACCCTCTTTCTTAGTCTTTTATTACGAAAGACACCACTACCACTGGTTTCAATGTCACTTCTAACTCGATCACGACACACAACACTTACTGTATCAGGACACACTTCTGAAACATCACTTTTACGGTTCCTACACATTCTAACAACAGGATTTCAGACTCCAGATAATTGAAAACCATCTTGTCTATTATAATTCCTGTGTTTGGTAATCTCAATCGCCTCTTGAACCAGTCTTGGTATATAGTTGGGGTGTGTTTGTCGGTAAATACCGATAAATGGCCTATTGCATTGCGTAGCTTCCCCTTAGCATTCTTTTTACGTGACGTGACCTCTACTATACACGGCTTATTTTACAGTTGTGGCCAGCTTTCTTTTCATTATAAAAATGTTGGGAATTTCAAGCAGATCATAGATTTCTCTTCGACTTAATCTTATTTGCGTATTGAGTGCAAAGGGCAATAGCGTCTTACGCTAGAGGTTGCGGGTTCGATTCCCGCTGGAAAAATATTAGTAAGATTTGCAGATGGTTGTTCCAGGTCTGTCGGAAGCCTTCAGGTGGCTTAAGAGCTACAACAGAGTATACCACTAGAAAAAAGAAGAATACAAATGAAGAGTCTTCTTCAACTTACGTTCTGTGTGCTCATATTTGGCGGAGGTGGTTTCTTTTCAAATAGTACTTTATACACTTCGTCCAGCTGAAATTCATCTTCAGGTCCCACCCAGAAGCAAGGGCTATCCCATCTGTTGTTGGAGTTTGGCTCTTCGAACCTAAAACATAAGGTATAGAATTAAATAACACTCATCCTTCACCTTAGATATCTTCTTCAGCCTGTATCAGTCCACTGCTGGCATAGAGATATTTAGGTATACTCGTGTGTAGTGGAAAACGTAGAAAAAAAGTGTCTGCACCAAAACTCTGCGCACGCTGTCAATTGCGCCGACTTTGAACAATTTTCAAGCGACATAAGATCAAAATTAGTGCAAATTTGGCATTTTGAGTTTATTTATGTCAAATACGCTTGGATGATTTTTGTCAGTTTTCACTATTTATTTGATATTAAGCGTTTAGAATACAATACTCGTACAATCCAAAGAATAAGAACATTTATTTATCTGCAGAAGCTTACGCAGATAAGTCAGATTCCACATGAAAACTGTCACTCAGAGTTCTAATATAATTATCTCGATGACTGCTAGACATAGGCCTATCCCAGTAAGCACCAGTGAGCCTGATTTTTGGTTCTCCGCATCCACCTTCCGCAAGTCATGGCTTCACCCACCTGGCCGGGGGGCGCCCTGCCCTAAGTTTGCCAAGACGCGGCCCCCACTCAAGAAACTCGTCTACCCCAACGGTTATCGGTTCCTCGGCATATGTGACCAGCCCACTGCCTCACAGCTTTGGTAGCCTCTTAGTCAGAATGTTGGTTTTATCTGTTTTTTTAAAAGTTCAGTTGTATTTGTGTGCCCTATGGCAAAGGCCTCCTCTAACTTTTACCATTCATGAGATTCTTTCTTGTTAGCGACTGTTGTAAGTTGGTTCTTAGTTGGAGTGTTTTAGGTTAGTTTGATATGGTACTAAAAGTAGGTTATTATACCTGAATTTGGTCAGTGCATCAAACACTTCCTGTGTATATGGCTGGTAGTTACACTCCGCTATATCTTTATTTCTTTCACAGACATTATCAATCCTCTGTTTATTGGCTTCCCAGGCATCTTCGTGACTTCTGATAGTGTGGACGGTGCATTGTGTTGATTTTGAAGCTTTCGAAGCACAGTATAGCTCGTATCTGAAACCTATTGACAATGTTTTTACTCCTAACAGTCATAATAGCTTTGGCCCCCACCTAGCATTCTCTTTTCTCTCCTGTGTTGTGTATCAACTATAAATTGAAGATTTCAGATAAAATTTTATAACTATTATTATTTAATTATGGATTAGCAGCTGATGCTGATATGTCCATTTCAGGCAGTGGTGTGAAAAAAATTAAGTCATTTCCGATAAAATTTAAAAACTATTTATTATTATTATTTATTATATTATATTTGACGAACTCTGTGGTGCAGTGGGCGAAGGTCCGCCTGAGACACAGGAGTTTGATTCTCGCCGTGGGAAAAATGTTTGCATGTTCTGCAGATATTTGTCTCGGGTCTGGGTGTTTTCTATGTATGATATGTATGTATTTACATTTTTTTTAAGAAATATATCATCTGTGAAAATTTAGACTGTCTAGCTATTATGGTTCATGAGATACAGCCTGGGGCAGGCAGACAGACGGACAACGGAGTCTTAGTAATAGGGTTCCGTTTTTACTCTTTGGGTACGGAACCCTCGAAATGAAAAAGTTTACAAAAAATCAGCCTCTTAGCTCAAAGCAGTGGTAAATGCTAAGCGAGGAAACGGAAATAAGCCTACCTTTGATATAATTGCTGCCGTCCAGAATAACGACATTATCCTTCCCAATCAGCTTTATTACTTCAGATTTGAGGTGCCCTCTTACTCTTTTTTCCTTCTGTGAGTCCAAATACGTGGAGTTCTTCTCATAACCTAACTTCACAATAGTCTCGTCTTCAGACACAATTTCTACCTTTTTCCTGTGTTTGGTCTCAAAATACTCTTTCAGTTCGTAGCTTCTTGTTGTTTTGCCGCTGACTGGGGTACCACAAATTATAATTAAAGGCATTTTAGACCAATTTTTAGAGAAGAAAGTAAACAAACAAACAGGGGTCGGGGGAGTCCAACCTGTGTTCCCAAGTCCCACAACCCGAGTCGCTAGATTCCATATCAAAAGTCTGTAGAAAGTCGCAAAACCTGATTCAATGGGCATTCGTTGGCTGTGGTGGTCTGGTCAGAGGGCTTACCACATGTTTTTATAGTTTACGAAAACTTTATGAGTTTCGGTATCTTTCCATACATTTTCAGTACAGCGCCTCTAGGGAAACGTGCATGAACTACGAAAATGTATGGAAAGATACCGAAAGTTATAAAGTTTTCGAAAACTATCAAAACCTGAAAAAAATGTGGTAAGCCCTCTGACTAAGGGGTGATACGTGAAAAAAAAAACAAATGCATTTGAAACATATTAAGTACATAAGTACTTTATAACTCGAACGGAGCCAGACAGGGTAGTATGTTTGTACAATCATCGAAAAGACCACCATATAAAAACAGTTTTGCTTGCAAGCAGTATACCCAGCTGAGTGCGCCTATTTCTTTTTCCACTTATTTTAACCATTCCGAGATATAACATCTGTTTATTTTTGAGAAAGCCCTTCGTTTTTATGACTCTAAGAATTTTAAATATAAGCATCTAGTTTTCAGCAGTTCAGTTCAATTGCAAACAGGCAGTACTAGGGTTAAAATATCTTATCGTTAATACCCATCGTTATCATACAGCTATGAGTGCATTCAGCCATTTGACGCATTTTCTAAGCTGTATGATTCCTAATTAACTATACGAAAGTAGGTCATTGGGTAGGTAGTTGGTTATAATTTTTCAGTTCAACTCATACAGAATACCTATATTTGTATGATATGTCATAAGTCTTAATATATAATTCCCCTTACCTACTCCTATTAGCTTCACTTATTTATTAGTGTCATCGAAAATACAGAATACCTATTAGTAGCTATCCGTAACACAAAAAACTTTACGGCAGAGTCCCGAAAAACTGCTACGATTGGTGTTTAAAATTTGACAAGGCATGGATAGCAGCTAGTCTCTGAACAGAAAATGCACGATAGTAGTTAGAATATTTATTTTGATACATGTCTATCAGGTTTTTTCGATATTTTATTATTTTTATATTTTTATTTAAAAGTCGCTATTTCTAGCGTCGAAGTCGCTAAGTTGGCAGCACTGAAACAAACAGCTGTGTTCACTGACATGACGAGTTGACGACACTGACGTTAAAGTTTATGATGGATACCTATTGGTTTGACATTGACTTTGACATCAAACATATAATCTAAAATGTTTTTTTCCCTCATTCTCGTTTTTTTTTCAAAAGCCAAAATCAAGAAGTCAAGTCAAGTATCTTTTTTTTTTGGTCGGTGGAACAAGCACATGGCCCAATAATGTTATTTGGCTTTGTGGTAACCATTACATATCACAAAGCATTGCATCATAGATCACGTTTTTTGCAACGTGCTCTACGACGCAACGCCCTGCGTCCATCAAATTGAGGCATGAAGATGTTATGCCTCTTGTGCCTGCAATTTTGCACCTGCTACATACAAGGAGCACAGACTATAAAATATAGATGCTAACTAATATATGGTGGTGGTAATGAAGTGTTAAGCTCTTTATCAAGGTCCCACTTTTTCTAGAGGCATTATACGGTTATAACAAGATCCTATGACTCTATGGTAAGGTCTTGCATGCCGTTATTGGAAGTTATCCAATTTATAGCTTTTTTATTCAAGTTTTATGGCTTCTAATTTGCCTCAGGCTATTCTTTGGTACAAAATGAATTATCTATATGCAGTGGATTGGCGAATATTGATGATACTGCGAAATTAAAATATTGTGTTCTTATATAGGTACCTAATTCTCAATAGCTATTTTACTCTAGTACTAGCTACTACCTACCTCGTCTGTGTAGTTACCTATATCAAATAAAGTAACAAATGTCTAAACTAGGCAGTAGCAATAGAGCTGAGTATGTAGGTAGGTACCTACTTGGTGAATAGGTTCTAAGTTCTTAATAGTATGTGAACGGCTTGTCCGGGGAAGTACTACCACGTAAAGCATTGCTGTGTTTCGTTTGAAGAGTGTGGGTGGCATATCAGAGAGACAGAGGAATAACACCTTCATGCTTTATGTTGATGGAGGCAGAGCTTTGCATCGTAGGGCACCTTCCAAACTCATTTTCTGTCACTCATGTGACCATACAATACTTTGTTATACGTCATGGTTACCGCTTAACATCAGATGGACCATGTGTTGGTCCATCCTCAAGTATTATATAAAGAAGGCACTGTAGTAAATAGCATGTACGGTCTACATAATATAAGTACCTAGGTATCTAGTTGACCATCATTTGAGGTTGAGGTCGAAACTTTTTCGGTTACATACTCGCACGAATCTAATTAACAAATTGACTAAAATGGCTGCGCTCTATATTTTATGCAAATTAAAATTCACCTATGCACTTGAGGGTTCCGTACTCATGTCTTTAAATTGAGAAACACCTACTAGATAGGCTTTATGTATGTATTAGGTATCTACGTATTACATACCTACCCCTACATGCATCTCTACCTACCTAACTACAAAAGAAGTATGTAACTAAATTAGAACATAAAAGTATCAACACCTACCCACCTACTTAATTGTAGGTACGCATGTTCTTCAGTGAAAGCTCATGTGAAATGTTTGTCCCCTCTTCACGTCAAACTGATCACATTTTGCACATAATGTAAATCTAGATCGATCTGAAATATAGATGTAAGGCCGGTTTAAAACCAATTAAACCAACCCGTTTCAAACGAAAAAAAAAACCGTAGAAAACTGAAATAAATATTTTTTTTCGATTTGATACGGCCGGTGTGGATAATGGATAATATGTTTTTTTTAATTATAAATACATTTCCTTGATTTTATCGAGGTAGGGATATAACGGAGTACCTATTAAACGGTGTAATTTTTTTTGAAATGTGTGATAATCATATACTAATATTGATATATATCTACTTAGCGGGTTTAGTTCTAGTTGGTCCGTCTGACCAAGCGTAGATAGATAGATAAATTCTTTATTATAGGTACACCAAACAAAGTTCAATAATTTACATGAAAATGTACAATAAAATAAAAGTACCATAGGTGGTCTTATCACTAAATAACGATCTCTTTCTGTGTGTCTCTGTTGACACGAATTCACGACAAAGAAAAGAAGGCGGTGTACCTACATACGAGAGAAGCTACATAAATAATATCATACACATACCTAAACTAAAAAAGAAAGTAGGTCAAAGCGTAAAGCGTAGGTATTACATATCTAAGTTATAAGAGCTCTGTGTTGCTAAATAAACACTTTTTCATTGTTTTCAATCGATATAAATAAATCAATTTGATTCGGTTTAAAAACAAACTCACACTCTCGCACACTCGTTGACGTCATCGTCACTTGTGTTGTGAGTCGACCGTTGCAATGTACCTTCACACACACATTCACACACATACACTGCTGCGCGCGGCCGCCTTTGAGTTGGCCGCAGGTGAGTTTTCAACCTTATAAAACGATTTTTTGCGGTTTTATTTAAAACGTTTTAAATCGGTTAATTTACACATCTATAATCTGGAATAACTTATTTATACTAATTGTTATCCTGGTACCACGCGAGCGGAAGATAACGATAAATATTGTTTTAATAAATGTTGGCACCACTTATTTCTTCAGTCTTTCTTACTGGCCAATTAATTAGTCAAGCCTAAGACCGATTTAGTGGCTTACTCTCATTATAATACGCTAAGTGTAAGACAGTCTTACTAAGACAGTCTGAATACCGCGTGATCTAATAGGCCATTAACTTATTGTGAGGTAACGAAACATTTTGGCCAATGAAAAAGCCTTATTTTGAATCTGCGTATTCTAATTGGCCAAAGTTTTACGTCTACGATACGAATACGTTTTCGCTTGTCTTTGTAACTGAGTCTCTGATAATTAGTAAAATGACTAGCTTCCGCCCGCGGCTTCGTTCGCGTGGTACCGGCATAAAAAGTAGCCTATGTGTTAATCCAGGTCACAAACTATGTATAAGTAAGTATTTCAAGTATAATCTAAATTCGTTCAGTAGTTTTGCGTGAAAGAGTTACAAACATTCATCCACACATCCATTCCATACATCTATATACTCACAAACTTTCATGTTTATAATATTAGTAGGATAGTAGGAAACAGAGGCGAGGCGAGTAGCCACAGCTCAGAGACAACATAATAAAATGCAGATAAAAAAAAAAAATTTCGTTTATTTATTTTACCACAGAACCCTAAAGCTCTAAATCACTTGATCCGTTAATCGATCATTTTGATGACCTTGATCTGACGTTTCAATGTTATATACACTAAGTGATCGTAAGTATTTTGGAGATAGGCATTAAAAAAAACTAAGTAGGCAGTGGGTTGCCCATAACTGTTGAAGAACCGATGACAGTTGGCTAAAAGAGTTCTCATGGAGACCGCGGCTAAAACGTAGTGTAGGATTGCCCGTAGCCTCTGGCCAGGTGGAGTGACGATCTGCTGTCGGCTGCTGGTAGAAGCTGGATGCATCGAGCTGAGGACAGGGCGCAATGGCGCTCATTAGGAGAGGCCTATGTCCAGCAGTAGACTGCTATAGGCTGATGACGATAATTGCCTGAGTAACACGAGCTGGATATCAATATCTAGGTCAACGCATCAATTTTGCAATTCAGCACCGAGTACCTACCAAGTTACTTACGTAGGTAAGGTAGGTTTATTATTGGCATTTTGGTAGGTAATCTACCAAAATGCCAATCGAGTTTTAGAGTTGGCGATGCTTCTTTTAACAATAGATTCTTCCCATCTATTGCTCGATTAACACTAAATTTGAAAAAAATAGTACATTAATGCAGAGGCCAGTAAATTTGCATTGATGGAAGAACGTGCAAAAAAGGCACACGTACCTAGTTGTGGCCAAGGCTTGTATTGTACTTTTCTCAAATAATGCGCGGAAATTAAAACGAAATAGTTCCTAGACAGAACTTGTAAATTTTTGAAAATACAGCATTCTATTTGCAAGCCAGTTCGAAATTTAAATAAACCCTTTGATCAGTTACCTCCTTGTTTGCCATGTTTAGGAGTAAAAGATTGTTCCATTTTTAAATAACACGACAGATATGGGGTTAAGGGGTTCCAACCATTATCTTCGGAACCCAAGCCAACCCCACCTGCACGTGGTGCACCCTGCTAAACAACGAACGGGGTTCTGGCGGCGGCTGATTGCGGCATAGCACAGCCTACCTCGGCACAGCTAAATCCTCTGGCCACCGACGGGCAGCAGCGTCGGTGGTGCGAGAAGCTGTGCCCTGCGATCCCCAACCCGCATGCCCAGCGTGGGGATTATGGGCATTTCCCCCTTATTAGGGGAGGCCTATGTCCAGCAGTGGACTGATATAGGCTGGTGTGGTGTGCTGGTGTGGTGGACAGATATGAGTTTTCATAGTAATTTATTTGGCCGCTAAAACACGACAGATATGAATTTTCATACAACTTTTGCCGGCCGCTGCTCGCATGAATTATGAAGGTGGTCAAAATAATGCTCTAATTTCCAAGCATGTTTGAGAAAAGTTATTTACATAAATTCGCTGTTAGCAATAATGTAGCTGGCAAACAGTGGATGAAAAGAGCCGAGGATGGGACTCAGTGGCGTACCTTGGGAGAGACCTTTGTCCAGCTGTGGACTGCTATAGGTTGACGATGATGATGAATATGTTGTATTGTAAGCGGTTCCAGCCTCCACTTACAGAACCCATGTTAAACTCTCTTTATGTTACCTCACCGGCCCTTGGTGCACCCTACTAATAACAAACGGTGCCCTGGCGGCTGGCTGATTGCGGCATAGCGCAGCCTAACACCGGTACAACTACATCCCCTGACCGGCGACGAGCAGTAGACGGTGCGAAAAACTGTGCCCTGCGATCCCCAACCATCCATCCTCTCTCTCGTAGGGGAGGCCTATGTCCAGCCGTGGACTGTTATAGGCTGATCGATAAGTTAGCTAAAATTAAAATAGTTAAAGATACTTTGTACTAGTCAAGCTGAGTTTCTTGCCAATTCTTCTCTGTTTGGTCGCGCTACGAATTGGTGTGAATTTAAATTAAAAAAAATTGACGTTTCAAAGTGTACGGTATGTGCTTAATGAATAAACTTATTTTGTTTTTGATTTTTATTGCACTTTCATTGCATATTGTTAATGTTTATTTCTATTTGTCTATGTTGGTGTCAGTACAATAAAGAGTTTTTAACCGACTTCAAAAAGGAGGAGGTTCTCATTGACGGAACCTTTTTTTCGACTTTTTTTATGTATGTTCACCGATAACTCCGTCAATTGTGGACCTATTTTCAAAATTGTTTTTTTTATTTTTAAAGGAATATACTTCACAGGTGGTCCCATACAAATTTTATTCCTGAGGGATTGGTACTTTTCTCGGAAAACTCAAAAAAACTTTATCCTAACTTGTAATTTTCGCCCTATGATCACCAATATCTCCGTCAATTGTATACCGATTTTCAAAATTCTTTATGACAAGAAGTACGAAGTGATTTATTTGAAGTCGGTTTTTTTTTAAAGTCCAACTTGTTTATCAATCTATGTATCTAGTACCTACATGTGGTAAATAGAGCAGGAATCTAACTAAGTAGGTACTTGCATAGTATTATGGCATGCGGCAAGGTTGCGCACGCGACACGACCTTGTCGCGAAAACTGACACCGCGCTGATCCTAGGACAGCTGCATACAACATGCTCTCAATCAACACCTAAACTAAAAGTGATAGTTTTTGTTACTCAAAATTAATTTTATAGTAATTATCTACCTTTTAACTACATAGTAACGTATTTGTCTTGTATTATTTAAGAGCAAAAGGCTGCCCGTCGACGTCAGACTTTTTGTAGGACCGATAATCAGGTCGGTTTTTCCTTCCTAATTATTTCTGACCGACTTTTTGTAGGGCATGTGCATTGCACTATTGCAATCTCTACATTTCATTTTTCTCAAAATTCTTCAAAAACGGTAAATAAATAAAATGGCCTATACCCACGAAGGGATGAAGTAGTACATTAATAATGCTGGGACGAATTACGAAGCATAATGTAGCCCCAAATTAAGCAGAGCTTATGTTAACGGAACCACATGACTGAGCTATGTGGATACTACTATTAATAAACTTGATTTAAAGCAATACACATTTTACATGGTAAACACCCAGAGCCAAGACATCGTCATCATTATTATCATTCTCATCATCATCGGCCTAAAGCAGTCTACTACTAGCTGGCCATAGAACTCCTTTAATGAGAGCCAAGACATGACTGAAAATCATACAAACATTTGTCTCCGGCGGGAATCGAACCCCCAATATTCTGCATCTCAGGTGAATTTTGCACCACAGAGGTCGTCCCTTAAACCTAAATCCAAGAAGGGATGCACATTATTTTATTATTAATCTACTATAAAAAATCATTGAATTTTTTTACGTTTATGCTGATTTATGAATAAAAATTACTTAGCATAAGAACCAATGTTCCTGTATTACAACATTTTTTGTAAATTACGAGTAATTTATTTTCTAGTTGTGTGACCCTCCTGGACAATGCCTTATTTTTATATCACACACATAGAAAGGTCAAATGTCAAGAAATTTTATATTTACTTCCTCATGTCTGCATACCACCGTCCGGGTAACTATCACTTAGCGGATAAGCCAGTGATTTAGTTTAGTTAATCGCGGAGCGACGGCCAACGACCTGCGTCTTTTATATTTATTTAAATTAATTTTAATTTTATTTATTTATTGTTTATTTTGTTACAATGTTGAAGTATGCTGTACTGGTTCTATTGGGTAAGAAGTTTTTGTTAAGATTCCAGAAGATGAAACTAGCTCATGGCCCACTTGATGTTAAGTGGTAACCATTACTTATAATTATAACACACTAGGTGGATGGCACAAACTTTGAGAGGCCTATATATCCAGCAGTGGAAGTCGGGCTGTGGATGATGGTCATGATGAAGTATTTTAATTTTAATAGAACAACCAACCTTTAACCGAAAATTTACAATTCTGTTGAAATTTTTGTTTACTTACTAAGTTTGAGTTCGATTCCCGGCCACGCTTCTTAGTTTTTCTGTTGTCAGCGAATTTTTTCTGTTTCTAAAATTGATTAGGGCAGTTCTTTTAAGTTTTTTTTTTGTATTTCTAAAATTGATTATTGAAATTGATTTCAGTTAATTTTTTCTATTTTTTAAATTGATAAAGTTTAATAAGTATTCTATGCTCACACTGAGATTATCTCCTTTGTCGTCAGTATCAGGAAGTATGAGTACCTTACACCATGACGTAGGTACATGGTGGCAACTAACCACCCAGACTAGAATGAAAACATTTTTCAAAAACATTTTCTCAAAGTGGGAATAGAACGGGTACTTTTTGTATCTCGGCTTTCGCCCATTTTCCTAATAAGTGAATCAATATTTTTTTATCTGTCCAAATTTTATTTCTTGCGCTTGTGTTTTTTATCCTGGATTTAGTTTCGCAACGAATATAATTCACACCCAAAAAGGACCAACAGTAACTATTACGAGAGAAGAGCGCCCCAGCCCCATCACAAGGGGCATCGTAAAACAAAATGGCGTCCCATTGGTATAGGCCTTCATGGCCGTAGTGCTAATATAAATAAAAAATAATACCTAGTTATATTTTTAGATATGTTATTAATTAGTCTTAAATTTATTGTTATTTTTCCTGTGCAAATACATATTGGTCACCATTACCACTTAACATAAGTATAAGTCCAGCATCAACTTGAGGCATGAAGTGCAGAATGCCTCATGCACCTGTAATTTCACCGGCACCTTCCAAGCGAAACACAGCAATAAAATAAATGAATAAAACATAATGAATAACCTCATGTAACTTTCAGCGCTAGTCACCGTGCTATGCCAGCGACCTTCTGACTTCGTGTACTACCACGAACTGCACTTACCCCACAATCCTCCCCTCCACCCTGTGTTCGAAAGGGCTCCTCCCACCCAGTTCTCCTGCGCTGCCAGACCCAGGGGGTACTACGCCGATTTGCAGACTGGATGTCAGGTAGGTACTTACTTTTTGCTCTAAATGTAACATCATGATTGACCTCCGTGGTGCAGTCGGCAAAGGCCTGCTTGAAGCAGAAGGTTGTGGGTTGGATTCCCGCCGCGAGCCAAAGTTTGTATTCTTGCAAATATATGTTACGTTTCTGGTTGTTTTCTACGTATAACTTATTAATATTTATAAAAAAAGGGTCTAGGGAATGATGCAATGTCAAGATAGAGATCTCGAAAACTTTCCTCTGACGTAATACATAAATAATGCTGGAGACTACCGCACAGCATCATGTAGCCCCAAACTAAGCAGCGGGGTGATCGGCTAACTCTTCTTCTTCTTCATTTTTTGGCGTGTTCTAGGCTCGGTAATCCCCGAGTTTGCCAATGACAGTATTTTACTAGACTTAAAACAAAAATGCGAAAATCTGAGTAAAAAAAAAATGTTTGGTTTATAAAAGGGAGTCTCGAACATAATTCATGTTAAAAGTTGATCCATTTCTGTAACAAGCACAACACAAATGACACACACTGTTGCAAACAGAAATGATTGACACCGATCCTGCGTTTACAAACTTTGACATTTCATTCAATGAACGTCAATTGAGAAACTGTCACAGTTTATTAAAACGGGATCGGTGTCAATAATTTCTGTTTGCAACAGAGTTAGCCGATCACCCCGCTGACTTTGTATTATGAGAACCATAAGTTTGATATACCTACTACTAGTATGAAAAAACATACGTATTACCAATACATAGAAACCTAAGACAAATATTTGCAGATAATGCAAAAATTTATCCTGCGGCGGGAATAGACCCTGCAACTTTCTGCGTCTCAGGCGGACCTTCACCCCACTATGCCACAGAGGTAGCACATTTCGCATTTGTAATAAAGATTTTATTTTTCAGGCGTACCATTTCTGCTGGAGACAGCATCTAGTCAGCACCGACCTCTGCCCCAACGGAACACTCTTCAATGAACAGTTTCAAGTGAGTTCAGCGGTGCGAGAAGCGCTACCCTACCTGTGCCCTGCGATCCTCAGCGTGGGGATTATGGGCTTATCCCCATTCTTATAGGAGAGGCCTATGTCCAGCATTTGACTGCTATGCTGACTATAGGCTGGTGTTATTGAAGCCCTCATGCCGAGGCTTACTTCGGTTTTCGCAGATCACTTTGGTTAAGCATCACTCCGCCGGATGGGTGACTCGTTTAGTGGCATTTAGATTTGAGCACTTCCGTGCTTCAGAAGGCACGTGTGGTCCCAGCTTATTCAGTCAGTAAGCCAGGTCGGAGGCCTTCGAGCTGACTATAAACTCCGACACCAGAGCTGGCCATACGAAGAAGGAAGGAATGATTGTCAGCGTGAAGTCCACTGTAGGATATGTGTCTTATTAGTTTTAACCCTAGAAAGCTAACGTTAATAAATATCTCTTTTTCATTAACCGGCAGCGGTTTGTGTTCCTTTGTGAAAAGACGTATGACAAAGAACTACTGCAATAGTTGAAGAGTTTCCATTTTGTGGCGAACTCGAACTTAAAGTCGATTTCTTTCTAACTTACGCCAAAAAAAACCTCAGGACAGTGCGCAATGGCGCTCATTACGGAAGGCCTATGTCCAGCGCTGTCCAGCATGTGGACTACTGTAGGCCGATGATGATAAAACCACCAAACTAACTCTTCTCTCATATCTTTAAAAGTACAGTTTTAGTTGCTAATACCACCTTCATTTTATTCGTTTTTTTTATCACAATGAGCTTTAATTGTCCCACTGCAAAGTATCAGGAAACGACGCGGTAGACCGCTCCGATGATAAAAAGACGAACTCTACTTTATGATGGAGAGGAAGGAGGGAAGGGAGGCCTTTGCCCGGCAGTGGGATAATTTAGGCTCTGGATTTTTTTATTCTTTATTAAAAGAAAATGCCGAGAACCCGTACCAATTGCGTCAAAACCGAACGTATCCCATAAAATTTATTATATTTTATGAATTGCATTAAATTTTCTTTAGTTTTACACGCCGGCGGGATTAATAATCAAGTAAAAAAATATTTTGTTGATTTGGTTTCCGCCGCGCGCCGCCATTAGACTGCAACAACCAATGATATATGTTTCTATGGCAACAAACATTGATGTAAAGTTTTACTATGGCAATAATCCTCATTTTTAATAATTTTGACAGTAGAATCGACTAAAAACTTATTGGAGATTTTTTTAACACACCCACTTTAGTCTTGGTACCGAGCGCCATACATCAGACGGCATTCTCCTTTGGAACCTTTAACATTATTTTTATATCGGTCCCATCGTACCCTAAACAATTAATAGTTATATCACAAATTATTATTATATTACAAGTGGATCATTGATAAGATAAGATAAGATAATTTATTTCACACAAAAACTTACAGTTACATAGTATCTTACTTATGCTATTTCTAAAGGCTTTTCAGTGTTACATTGATTTTAAATACATTGAGCAATGAGATGGCTTTCTCCGAAGTGGGTTCTGCTAATATGCAAAACACATTCCTACGTCATACCTATTTGAGTTAAGCATCAATGATTCCCTTTCAGATTCATCCATTAGGATGTGATAAACATTTTATTATGTGGGTAATCAGCTATTTTTTTTTAAACAAAGTTTTCCCTATTTCAGGTGTGTGACCATTTCTACAACGTGCGATGTGGATCCCCATTCGAAGACTTGTAGATTATTTTAATTATCTTATTGAAACTAGATATTCAATTGATTGCCCAAGACTTTTTTATATTTTTAATTTTTTTGTATATTTTTTATCTGAAGTGGTTGTTAAGTAAAGACATTTTTTTGAAATAAAATCGAACACATCCATACTTGCTATTTGCAACCACTAAACTGCAAACCATCCTATCTAATCAATCGCTAAGGAAGTTGCTTTGTTCTTCTTGTCGCGTGCGTGTGTATTTACCATTATTTTTGTAAGAATTTTGAAAATCGTTTTACAATTAACGGAGATATCGGTGAACATACATAAAAAAAGTCGAAAAAAAAGGTTCCGACGAATTGAGAACCTCCTCTTTTTGAAGTCGGTTAAAAATGACAAAGATATAGTGCGTTTAAGTTCCGCGTGACATCACGGCTTAGTACACTTTTTACATAGCAGTGACGTCACGAGCCCCCACTCCAAACTTTGACGCGCTTTATCTCCGTCAATTTTTATTTATTTGATAATAAAAAAATACGAGTCCAATATTTTTTGTTGATTTATCTGACGGACTAATTAGAATTATATTTTATTAACCAATCGTCATCCCTATTTAACACAAAAACTTGTGAGGCAGCCCTAGGACAGCTGACTATGTTAAAGGCTTACTACACGACGCGTCTTAATTTTAGATTTCTTAATTAGAATACCACATAACCACATAAGATAAACTACCACATAAGATCTTTAAAACTACGGAACAGATTTCAATGCGGTTTCATAATAGATAGAGTGATTCAAGAGGAAGGTTTATTATGTATAACTTGCACCCGTGCAAAGCCGGGGCGGATCGTTAGTTAAAAATAAGCACTTACATTAATAGGTACATCTTACCGTTCTACAGATACATATCAGTGAGATTACAGAGAGATGTATTCAGCCTCTCCCGCCGCGAGGAAAGTTTAATCAGGGCCGTATCGCGCATCCAGATTTGAGATTCACTCGATGTATCGAGTTCGGCACGCAGCTTCATTAGTTCGGTCCTTGTTGCTAGGGATCATACTTTTGAAAAGGAAAGCTATTTATAAAGGTATAAAGGAGAATGCCGATAGCCAAATTTAAAAATAAAGGAGTACCAATTGTGTTAAAACCAAACGTATCCCATAAAATTGCTTTTATTTTATAAATAACATTAACATTTTCTTTAGTTTTATACACAGACAGGATTAATAATCACGTAAAAAATATTTCGTTGATTTGGTTTCCGTCGCACGGTGCCATGACACTGCAACAACCCTCACTTTTAATTAATAAGACGGTCTAATCGACTAAAAACTTATTGGAGATTTTTTCACTTTGTATAATCAAAGAGGTTGGATCACTTTTTTGTGGTACTACTAAACATCTCCTATCTTTATGTATTTAATATGCTTTCGCTAGAGTTTGTGTTCTGTGGCATTATGTAGCAGTGTTTATTCTGTAAATTGCTGTAAATAGATATTTTATTAGAAATCATTATAATAATGAACGATAAACAATAGTTGCATCAACTATTTGCTAATAACCGGTGACCAAAAATGATGTAGGTAAATGCCTATCTACTTTCTCGTCACTATCATTATTTGAAAATAATATAGAGTAGAACACAGTAGTAATGTATGTAATGTCCTACCTACGAAGTAGAAATTAAAACACCCTTTTACAGATCTATGTGAGGTATATAAACCTTTTCTTAGAGGTACAGTATCATAGTTAAATGTTTATAGTGTAATACTCATCATTATGTAGACAAAACTGAACACGCAAGGTCCCGCGAAAGCTTAAAAACAAACTCTAAAACTAATATCAAATAAAAAAAAATTGTAACGTTTATTTTAAAAAAGTCTAACTATTCCGTGAATAACATTTTAATATCTTTCGAAAAAATTAGGTTTCGTTTTGACGCAATTACTTTAGCATTGGTACCGAGCGCCATACATCAGACGGCATTGTCCTTTTCAAGTAAACCGCATTTCTTAAACTTTCTCTAATTTATTTTAGCAAAGTGCTTCTGACAAAGATGAGATTTTAACAGAGAAATTGTAGAAAAAATACGTGTAAATCGAATATCTGGACGCACATGACATTTATGCAAGCCTAATCGCAATCGCTTCATTTGGACAGCTTGTAACGGATGGTTAAACAGCTGTTTAACTTTTTCATTGGTCTTTATTTAGCCTGACAAATTGAAAAATTTGCTCTAAATAATGATAGTGGCATCGACAACCATATACCAACACACCTCCAACAATAATCCACTAATCGTTGCTTTGTTCTATGACTAACGGGTGTTTGTTTTCATAAGTTGGCCTGCGCCGCCATGAATTGCCAAGCACGTTAGAAATCTAAGCTTTGAAATCCATTAAACGCAAGTAACAATGGACGAAATTTAAACGTGCACTTGTAGCATCAAAATGGTTAACCCACATAGTGGATGTGGGTTAACCACTGTCCGTCCGTCTCACTAACCCGGGAGAACGCGCGCCCTTAAAAGTTACATGAGCACTCGTGCATAGAGCATTTTACTCACATTTGGAAGTAGTATAATTGTACTTATTATATAAATATTTATATATTTTTTCACTATTTTACTTCGATCAATTATACAAAGGATTTTGCACTATCCCCCCGAAAGCGGCTTGTATAAAACACCGCCAAAACGCATCGGAGCAGCAGTTTGCATTTAGTTGCTCATCGACTGGCGAACTGTCAACACGACGAAGTGTGCTTTGATTTCAGCTTAAAATCGATGGCGTGACACCACCAGCATGCTTTGTGGCTTTATAAATTAAAATGATTGAAATTATTTGCTAAATAAGTATAAATTTTTCAATTATTATTTATTAGCCAATCATCCATCCCTTTGACATTCTACACGTCAGAACGGGAACAAATACTTGACGTCACGAGAACATAGTAAATTTGTTAGCATAGAGTCGTCTCTTGTATATAATTTAAAATTTAATATGAGAGAAAGATGGCAAAAGACAGAAATGATAAATTAATAAGGCAAACGAATCAACTTTAATTTGTTGAAACATTTTTTTTTAAATCAGTTATCTAGGAAACAAAATAAAGATCACTCGTCTCCCCTACCCCTGCACAACAACAAACGACCCCACATGGTCTCCAAGATGCACGAGCCAATTGAAAGCGACAGCTACTTCTTTCAGAATTTGGTCAACTTTTTAGCAAGAAAAAATTCAATACCCTACAGGCAGTACCAAATCTCTTTAGAGAGTTTATTGCTGTAGTGTACTATTAAATAATAAAAAAACAAGACTTCTATAACTCTCTCAACACGAGATATAGACATAGACATAGAGACATAGACATCACTTTATTTGCTACAAAATAGCACACAAATACATATAAAACCACATAAAACAAAGAATTTACAAGTTCGAAAAAAACACTTATTATAATAGGTATTGTGTGCTACAGCAGCAAATAGGCCCCGACTCAGCATTATGCCCACTGCGTTCACAGTGGACGCTGTTTTTCTGCCGAGACCATTGTGTTCCCAGCCACAAGACCCTGTGAGAACGTACTTGTATGGTGTTAATAATAACGTAAGTTCCTAGTGTGGTGTGGAGAGTGATCATTATACAATTTAAACAAAAAAAAGATTGAATTACAAAATATTAATTGTGAATTATGTAACTAAATGAATTAATTAAATTAAAATGCAATGAATTTCAACGACAAAATATGCATTAAAATTAAATTGAATTTTTGTTAAATGTAATCAGGGCAAGAAAAAAATATAAATTATAAACTATATATCGTGTAAATATTAAAGTTTCAGTATATAAATTAAATTAAAATGCAATAAATTTCAATAATAAAATAATCATTAAAATAAAATTGAATAGGAATTAAAAACAATCAAAACAAATAAATAAAAATTAAAGAAGATTAATATTATGATATAAAAAATAAAGAACTAACTAACAGGTGAAGGGTGCACTTGTACCAGGCAACCCAGTCTTTTGCCGATCTAATATAAATTTTTTGAAATTTCTTTTAAATGTATATTTGGATTTCAAAACTCGAAGTGGTGGAGGTATATTGTTCCAGCACTTAGTCGCCTGGTACCGAAAACTACCCCTGAACGCCACGGTTTTAAATTTACTATAATGTAGTAAGTCTCTTGTTGGCTAGATATTTGAGACAAAATACCTAAAATAAATTAAAATGTTATAAAATGAGACTGCTCCATTTCTTTCCGTGTTCCAATCATTCAGCAGCCATAGTTATTTCCATTGCTCTTCGCAGGTAGCACGTAGTTAAAATCAATGAGTGTAAAGCCGCAATGGATAAGTGTCAATACTATCATGGTTCGGCTTCCGTTCGGGTCGTGACGAGCAGTTACTTACTTAGATTTTTTGTCTTATCGACATATTTTTATTGGTAGTAAAAATCAATTATTATACTATAAAATTTTGCCAACAATCTAAGGGGGTTATTGTTAAGGAGAATGCCGAGAACCCGTACCAATTGCGTCAAAACCAAACGTATCCCATAAAATTTATTATATTTTATAAATGACATTAACATTTTCTTTAGTTTTACACACCGACGGGATTATAATCAAGTAAAAAAATATTTTTTTAATTTGGTTTCCGCCGCACACAGATATCTAGTCCAGCTCTACATTAGCTTAGCTCCTTTTTGAATGACATCGGCGAATTTGGTCTTGTGACCAAATTCAGAAGGAATTAAAAAGAAGAGAAGTTTAGAAATTGAAGAGCAGGTATATAATACTTTCGTATGGTCTGTGAGTCTCACTCTACTATTTTGATAAAATATTGTAATGAATAGACGTCTCGTGCTCTCGTTAATAAATTTGAAGGCTCTTCAACAAACCTAACAGCTTTTAGAATAGGCTTTAGCTAGGCAACATCGATACCATTACCTACTATCTCGAGGCTGGGCAATACTTATCAACAATTTAAGTTTCAGTAAAATCAGCTTACATGACTCCCACGGATGGTATCTATATATCGTATTGCTCGTAAGTACACATTTATTTTGTGCAATAAAAACTGCACATTTGTCGAGTTCCAGAGAATATGACCGTCTTCTAAAACTGATGCTACGTTTCCATGAGAATCAGATTTCAAAGACAAAACAAACACTGAAAATGGATCAACTTTAGAATGGTGTTATGGTTCGCAGTATTACAAAGCTTATAAACACAGCACATAATACTTAATTTCCTGGAAACCAGCTCTGAGCGTATTCTCACTGTAGTGATATTCATCGTCGCGCGTGGTTGGTGGCAAATGCCGTTTTAAGTTCTCAATCAAAAATTATAAATAACTTGTCGCCGAAATGGAAACACGTTCATTATATTTCGTACTAAGTATTGTGTTTAATAATGTTTTTGCGTATGACCCAGTTGTGGAAAAAAAAACTGGGAAAAAATAAGGGGGATGATGTCTTCAGATGGGGACATCAATATTCTTGAGGATACCCTATGCCAGTGTGAACAAGTCTAATCCTTTTGGGGTAAGATAAATATTTAGAGCAAGTACTGTTCGTTTAACACGGTCCTTCCTGCCACGTAGGTACGTGTAAGTTGTGGAACGAACTCCCTGTCGCGGTTTTCCCACAGAGCTACAACAAGGGGACCTTCAAAAGGCGGGTATTTCATCACCTCAAGGGCCGGCAGCGCATCAGTATTGCCTCTGGTAATGCAGGTGTCCATGGGCGGCGGTGACTACCTCCCATCAGGTAGCCCATATTCATCTGCCAGCTTTGGCATAAAAAAAAGTAGAATTAGCTTGATTCTGATTGTAAAAGCAATTTGAAGTCAATTTTGCAGTTTTTAATGAAATCATGTAGCTAATCCTTGAAACAGTCAACAATAATAGACAACAATAGAGTACAGTCACAATATCGATTCTCGATCGACGGTATTGGAATCGAGTCAAAGTAGGCCACCTATCTTGTACGTTTCAAAACAGTCTCAAAACAAGACAAGCTTTGTTTTAAACTAGGGCTTATGATTTCAGGTATCAATTCCACATACTGGCTTTGACACCGTATTTGAAGCCAACGATAACGTAATTTTTTTTTTTTATTTACTATGGGCCAGCTCTTGACCTCGAGGCTTGCGTGGGCAAGGATGAGGTCGACGATGGGACGAGCTTTCCCAGAAGATGCCTATTAACTCTCTTTTTGAAGCCGTGTGCCTTCAGTTCGAATCCCTCAACCCCACTTTCGTCGGCCACCTTGATTGCCTACGCCTCAACATTTACACACCAACCTCAGTAAGTACCTACCAGCAGCCGGCTTCCAGTCTTTGTGTGGATCTTCGGAGAGCTATACCGAATTGGAGTCCATGGAAAATTTACATACATTACAGGTTTGACGACCTCTGTGGCGCCTGTCCGCCTGGGACGCAGAAGGTTGCGGCTTCGATTCCCGCCGCGGGACAAACAGTTCTACAGATATTTGTCTCGAGTCTGGGTGTTTTCTATGTATGATATGTATGTATTTACAAAAAAGTATATAAGTAATATATCAATCATGTGGTTCCCATAACACAAGCTCTGCCTAGTTTGGGGCTACCATGATTTTGTGTGATAGTTCAGTCCAGGGGTTGCAGTCTCGACTTTAGTTAGCGACCGATCGTTAGTTAACGATCGTAAAACTTATCGAAAAATGTCGGTTGCGGCTACCAACAAACCGTGCAACATCGTAACTTCAGGTCGATTTAACGAATAACTGTATTCATAGTCCAGTATTTGAATAGAATAATGGAACTTATAAAAAAAAATCCCGGAATATAGGAAAATTTATTAATAATTAGTTTTATCTCTACAGTTTAAAACTTCGAGCAAAATACACTTATTTTACCAGAAGGTACCTACGAAACGAAATATTTTATTTTATTTTACATGGCAACAATGTTAAGGAAATGATAAATTGATAAAGTTGTCATTGTCATTAATATTAGTTCGGTATCTAAGGAGTTTGATTGTGCGGTATCCAAGGAGTTGGTTAATATGAAAAGTTTTTAGGTGACAGCCATTTTATGATTAAATGAAATTAATTGTTGGATTCAATTTTAAAAGAGTTATAACAAACGGAAAAATTGATAACTTACAGCGGCTACGGCCGGGACCTCACTCCCAACAAGCCACCCACCTGTACCTTACTCATCAAAGTAATTACCATTTTACCAAGTAGGTTGGTGGGTACTGTACCTACTTACTTTAACGAGTAGGTACGTCCGGTACAGACTCGAATTGGTCATCCCATGCTAAAAGGCTAGCCTTTTTTTCGTACAGACTGCAGTATTTATTATTTTCGTGCGCAAAATCTCGTTACTGTAATACAAAACTCTTATTTAAATATAATCGGTTTATTAAAATAACTTTGGTAAATAATTCACAATTTATTTCATGTAACAATAACTTTTTTAGGTTACTATTTAACGATGCTTAACACTTAGCGGGCTATAAAGTTCGGTTGCAATAAAATTCGAAAATATGTTAAATTGACAGGTGTTGTCGATATGATACCGACAAATATCGATAGTTCCGATTGTAGAGACTACCAAAAATCGTAACTCAGCGATCGTTAAGTCCTACCGACCGAATCGGTCGCTAACTAAAGTCGAGACTGCAGCCCCAGCATTATTTATTATTTATTTATTCATACGGGCCTAAATTTCTTGTCAGACGCGACATAATCCTTATAACTATTAACTACCGTCTTGGACCTGTAGTATTTCTTTTCTTACTGTATTTATGTAAATTTATACTCCATAGGCTCTTACTAGCGACTACAATTGTATTGTACCTACTTATAAGCAATACTTACAGGGGATAGGCTTATTTTACGTTTCAAAAACTTACATTGGAATATGTTTTCCTTTGGATAAGAGCAGTGTCCTCTAAGAGTCCGTTATGTATCATTGCATCATTGCAAGGTACCTTAATCACTATCCGTAGGTTATTCAATGAAATTTGTAAGCTTGAATGGAGAATATAATTACTTATTATTGTACTTACATCTTGAGTACCTACATCGAAAGTCCTAGCAGCTAAATGTTTAACATTAATGTATCTAAACTTATGGGGTAGGCTTTCTTTATTTCTTGATAACTACTATTTCTGAAAGGTTTATTGTACATGATTGCATGTATTTAAATCAATATCCTCTGCACTCTTTGTTAGAAAAGGCAAAGCTATGTTTATTGTACGTGCATCTAAACTCCTAGATTACTTATATTTATGTATCAAAACTTACGTGGGATCAAAGATCCTGTTACTATTTAATGTTTTCTTCTCAAGCCCTCATCCTCTTTGAGGAGCTAATTTAGCTGTAAAAGCCTAAAACACTTCACTTTTTCCTTGTAATGATTTCTACATGAATCGATAGAGCACAATTTTCTTATTCTGAATATTATATTGATTGTAATTTTATTTCGAAGATTTGGTTGTATTTACATCGGAAAATATTTGACATATTTTCAGTTAAATGTTAGATTGTCATATCAAAATCTCTAGAATTAGAGTTCCCTAGAAGGAGGTTTCCTATAAAATCGTATTCAAAACTCATTTGGTACGTCCATTAATATTTTGAGATTTTGTGTGGAATCTACATAAGAAATTCATCTTAAACTTAAGAAAGACTGTCCACTTTGTAAGTGAACAGTCTTTCTTAAGTTTAAGATCCCTTAATTTCAAATATTGTACAGTCAAGGGCAAAAACATGTATGTATACACATACAGTTTACATAGTTTGGTATTCATCTACAGAAGCAATAAATTGTATACATCCACACATTTACAAGTATGTTTACTTTGTCATGGGCAAAAACATGTAAACAATCAAATGCGAAAACATGTATGCATGTAACACTAATAAAAATATAAATCCTTCAAAAGCAGCACTTACTTTTATGCATTATTGTACTCATAAATATGTATATAAGAATAAAGAAATTTTTGGGTACATATACAAAGATTAAAACTACAAAATGATAGTTTACAGACGTTCGTCATGTCATGTTTCTTTCTGTATTGAATAGATTAGATTCTATAGATTCTATTACATACTATTTCATTCACAAAAAAATATAAATTGGCTTCAAAACGTAAGTGCGAAGTACTTTTATTAGGCAAGAACGAAGCAAAAGATTACGACTTGACTCAGTGCGATAGTCAAGATGATAATACCCAATTATGGGATTACAGCTCAATGCATGTAAATATTTCTCAGAATGAATTTCAGCAAACAAAACAAGCAAAAAAAAAAACTGAAAATTTAATCGATTCAAGTACACAAACATGTTAGTACGCATCTGGAGACAGCATGTTAGCCAACAAAGCATTTGGACAATTTGTCGCCCATGAATCACACAACGTGTGTACTTCTAAAAGGCGTTATATCATGGCTGAAATAATAAAAATAATTGAGAACTCAATAAGTAACGATACATGGTTTGTGGTTTCTAATAAGGAAAATTTAATAAAATACAGTTGGATGAAAATTTGTGTATTATTAGAAGTACAGTTTAGCTTAGGTAACAAACAATCTATTTGGTAAAAAAAATGCTTAAAATGCCGATTCTTAAAAAAAATACCGAGTATATCCACCGCCAGCTAAAATATCATTTTCTAGTCTAATCCTCATAGACCTTACCATGTTGTAACATTCGTCCGAGCCAATAAATGAATCCCATATTTCGTGCAGGTGATTCTTTAAGTTTTGAGTCGTCCGCACTGTTGAGGTATCCCATTGTTGGACCATTAGCCCCCACAAATTTTCAATTGTATTCAGATCCGGACTTTTGGGGGGCATCTTTATTAAATGAACATCGTTTTGATCACGAATCCAAGATTGTACTATTGCGGCATTGTAAATAGAGGAATTGTCTTGAACGAATGTAATTGTCCTGCCGTCAAAGACCAAATTAGCCGTTGGAAGAAAAACTTGTTCTAATTATATCTTTATATTCGTGACTATTTAGTCGTCCTGAAATTTCTAAAAGTTCTCCCGGTCCACTGGAAGACATCCATCCCCAATATCCTACGGAAATGCGACCACTTCTGCGGTTGGGGAGAACATTACCATAAGCATATCTGCTATTGTTTGTACGCCATATCAGTATTCGAAGTAAAAACTTTCTCATCAAGAAACAAAACATCATCGAAATCATAGTCCAGATAATTTCGGGCAAAATTCAACTTGTCTTTGTCAGTCTTGTGTCTCTCGGTCAGTATAGGCTTCTTAGCAGGCACTCTGCAGTGTATTCCAAATTCATGAAAACGACGTCTTATTGTATGTGAGGATACATTATATTGAGCAGCATAGGTGCTTGTGTTTACAAATAGATGGTCTCTTACGTCGTCTATTAATTGTCTGTCTTGCTCTGCAGTCGTTTTTTTTGGTCGAACAAAAGAAACATGATTTCTTATTTGTCCTTCGGTTTCCCTTATTTGTGTCCACAGATACACTGTTTTTCTCTAAAAAAAATATGTAATTATTTATTTTGCGACAAATATAATTAACAAATTAAACCAGCATTTTCATCCTTGAATATTCACACGGAGAATTGCTATTTGTTGAAACCTTACCGTGAAGCCCAGCTCATCAGCGATGTCGGAGACGGCTACACCTTCTTCACATAAAGCAACAATTCTGTGCTTGATGTGATCGCATATGCGGTACATTTTACGTATTATTGAATTGCAATTTGATTTTTTATTTTTTCTCAAAATTGTTTTTGAATGACAATTTAGAAGTAAGTGTCAAGTCAGAGACATAAATATAGAATAAAGAAATAAAACAGCCAGTCTGTCACATTAATGGAGGAAGAGATTTCAAAAAAGTATTTAATCCTTTTTGTGTTTTAATCTCAGAGTATTCATCTTATTATTTATTTCCTGTAAGGTATTGAAATATTTACTCTAAGGTTGTTATGACTTCCATAATTAAATTACCAATCGTTATATTGTTGAAATAGGTACTCTTTAGTATTGAATGAGTGGAAATATACTCTCTAAAGTTTGATTTGTTACTATGGATACATAATTATTAACATTAGGATGTTTCCAAATTTATGTTCTGATCGTTGGATACATATTACTGTACTATTGTACTATTGTGTATTGTATACTTATTACCAAACATTGTGTACATATTTATAAACCCTTAGATGTTTCCATATTTATAATCGTGTTAAGGGTGACATTTTATGAGGCAGTGGAGCGACTACATATTTTTGCCTTTGACTGTACCATTCGAGAAATAATAGCCAGAACAAGAATTTCACCCCACGGTAAACCAGCTTCATGGCTATAAAAATGAGAATTCAAATTTTATATTTCATAAATATGAAAATTGAAGTTTTTTCCTAGTGGAATATGGGAGTCGAAACACGATTAATACATTTTGGCTCGATAGAATAAAATCGCGAAGTTACCTCGAAATCTGTATTCTTAGGGGAGGAAAACCAATGGCATTCGTTAACTATGAAAGTTATTACTTTGAAACGTTGCATACGTATTAACCAATAAATATATTATAGGAGTATGGAAAAATTTTACTCAAAAAGAGTAAAAACCTATTTAAAACCATATTAAAATCAGTAAAATGCGCGAGAGATGCAGGCGGGCCGACCGTAACGCTCACCTCAGTCACGCCCACAGAGTACTATTTTACAACGGAAATCACGCCCAAGGCGTCGTAGAGAGCATCCGCGTACAACTTTTTCGCGCGCATTGTCACAGATTAATTTATAATATTCAATGTCAACTTGGAAATCTCTGAGGCTAAATGTAAACAAAGGTGTTACCAGAGCAAAAGCAATGCTACGTTAATAGTAGCGTTTATTATTTTTCGGAACTTTGTCAAAATATACGTAATATTATTTCCTTCAATTGGATCTGACTAATTATAATTATAACTTTATTTTGGCGTATTTGTTTTTATTTTTATTCCGTTTTAGACGAAGTTATTAAATAAATAAAATGTCATGGTAGAAAAATTCTCGATACTTGGAACACCGGCAAGGGTTCTGTTAACTCTGGATCGTTTTCATAGCACACTCCTAAGAGCGATTTATCATCATCATCATCATCACGAAGGGAGTTGATTTTACGGAAAACCGCGTAGTTTTTTGTTCTCAACGAGAAAATACTACACGAAGTAATGTCGCGTATACACCTAAGTACATAAATTAAAGTGTTTTTTAGTTTAGAGGGTTTTAAAATGTTTTTGCAAGCCAGCGATAAAATTTTATGTAAATGGAAAGTGTTCTCGGAGATCTGTGGTAAAAATGGGTGTACCACAAGGGTCAATACTAGGCCCATTCCGGTTTTCAGTCTAAAATATTAGATTTGTATAAAATAATTTAAAGCAGGAAAGTTTTTTTGCCTCATTTGCGTTGCTTATACGAGTATATGCATTTGCTAAGGTCTTCCACAGCGTACACTATAATAAATTAATCAGGAAACTTCATCACTATGGTATCAGGGGTTACTTACCTTAGCCCTTCTCACTTCTTCCCTATCTGACAGAGAGTCATTTTCATTCATTATGTATGTAAATGTCATGTAAGAAATATAACAACAAAGTAAATGTACAATATTATGAATGTTCATTTCTAAATAAAACGTTTAGTAAAAAACTGGTTTTGATTTATCTTTTATTCTTATGATTTCGTTTAGAAAATTTATCGGTAGGTAGGGTTATTTTTAGGAGATTTTGTTAGCAGGCTTGATTCTAACAAACCGGTTTCGGTTCATACCGGTACATACGATTTTTCATTTCGGTTAATTTTATAAAATCCAATTTTACAATAAAAATAATATGCAATCTGGTAAATACAAGACTTCCGTAAGTGGTTAAAGCGTGATAAAAAGTCTGCTTTTAAATGCATTTGCACTGCTTGCGATTCTTCTTTGACTGCCGATCTGGGTGCTATCAAAAGACACAGTGAAGGTTCGAAGCATAAACTTCGTCTTCCTGGCTCATCAAATTGCGTGAATTTTAATCCAACTAAAGAAATGATTTCAAAGAGGACTGATGACAGCAAAGATTTCTGAAAATCATGAGCAAATTGTTCTGGAATAAGAAAATAAATAATAAATGTTTTTTAACTTATAACAATTTGTTTTGATAAACAAAGACATGAAGCAACTTATTTTTCTATCAATATTTAAACAATTTTTTTCTGGAATTTTGCTGTAATCGATTTTGAAATTTGCTGTATTGTTTTTAGAAACTTCTGTATTTTTTATCTGGCCACACTGTAATTTTACTTTTGGGATCTGGGTGCTTACCAACGAGCCAAATCGAGAACGGGATTAGGATTTGACTTCTGTTATTTGGTAGTATTGAAAGCCTGCCTCGTACTCATACAAAAAATGACAACTTGCGGAATTTGAATCGAGATTAGGATAGACTTGTCTATTTTTGACACTGTTGACGTCGATAAATTTAAAATTGATCGAGTTTGCTATCGAGCTTTTACAGTTTTGTGAAAGTAACTTTTTAGCGATCGAGGATTTTAATCATGATAAAGTTTGAAAAAACTAGGTAAAAAATTAGGAGGTAGTCTGAGGCAAAACCAAACATTATTTTGGTACATAACTATGTGCTTGTGCGCTAAATTAATAAATAATCATCTAAGTAGGTAGGTACATACAAATTATCTGTTATTAATATTCACTGGAATTGCTACCTATTACAAAAACTTATTTCCGACGTACAAATTTAGTTAAATATTGAAATATGCTGCTGTGCGTTGGCAAGACAAACAGCAATCTTACCCTCTTGACGTTAAATCTGGCGGGACACCTTTCAATGTCGGATAATTATAATAACGTTGAGTTATCTGTTTGTAAATAAAATATAAAATATTACGAAATTTATGTAAACAAAAAAAAAAAAATTAATGGTAATAATTTTCGAGTAATGCTCACGTTATTTACAGGTCGAAAATTTACAAAACACTAATAAAAAATATATATTTGTGAGGATGTGGCTCTGCCATCTTGACTTTCGAGTGATATAAATCCAATTCTAATCCCGTTCTCGATTTGGCTCGGTGGTAAGCACCCTGGAAGCACTGAGTACGATTGCGTAATCTGAAACCGCGCCCCGCGCTAGGCTGCGTCTGTTTCACCCCTCAAAAGTGCTGAAACGCGAGCGTATTAGGTCTTAAAGAGTGGGACGTCGCCGTTACCGACGAAAACTCAACCCAAAAAAGATTACGCGATAAAAATGGCAAATAATCTTGGATTCCACAGTGAAGATATTTACGCAGCTAGCAAGTTTCTTGCAACCGTTCATCCTCTCGACGTGATCGAGTTGGCATGCCGTTTAAGAATGACTACCGGTCCATGTGTTGAAAAAGTTTTTGAAGACTTTGAAGCTTTTTTTAACTGAAAGTGTGATCACGGCTAAACATCATGTTGAAAACGTGTCAGAAATGATCGAGACAACAAACGACGAAGGTTACTTAACATATAGTGCAGATATCAATGAGCCCAATATAACAAATGTCATTCTAAGCTTGTGGTTTGACACTCAGCACGAGAAATTCATCGGAGCGAGTGAAGTTCGAAGTTTTTATTTTGGATATAAAGATTTCGGAGAGGACACTTTACGTGGAGTAGTTGATATGATTTCTGATTTTGTGTTCGTTTATCCAAATTATCAAACCATGAAAAAAATTCTCTCTTTACTTTTAAATATTTTCATACAACGGCGGCAGAAATTTAAAAATAGCCAAGCTTGTTGAAGGTAGGTTACGTTTGTAGACAGTTCAAATATTGTCTACATATCAGAAGTGGGATTCGAACAAATACATTAATATCACCTACCGCTCATTTTAAGTAGGGGAAGTGTGTACAAAATGATCCCCCTAAGGGAAAAACTTTACTGTCCAATATATGAAAGTTAGAGATTAAGTTGAAGGAGTTTTGGATGAATAATTTGAGTGCTGAAGTTTTGGCATTTACATCATATTTAGATCTTTGCAATTTTCAGAATGATTTAAGATTTTACAAAACATTACAAAAGGATCATTTTAGACACCCAGCTGTATAAAATGATCCCTAGGTGGGGACAAAATGATCATAGGGATTATTTTGCCCCTCTTGTAGTTCAAGTAAAATAAATGTTATAAATAAATAATAATAATAAAAAAAAAATGCAGGACGTAATCACACAGCATCATGCAGCCCTAAACTAAGCAGAGCCTGTATTATGGGAACCACGTGATTGATATACTACACATATAATTTTATTTTGTAAATACATACATAGAAAACACCCAGACCCGAGACAAATATCAATAAAAGCTAAGTACCTAATCCTGGCCAATGACGTTGTGTATTCCTAGGTTGTATGTTGTGTATTATGTGATACATAACGTTATATATTATATTATTGATAAGTAAATGGAATACAGAACGTAATGTTTGTTGTATATAACGTTATATGCCTTATATATTACATAAAAAATGAGTATATAAGTAAATATAATACGTAATGTAAATGTTTGTTACATGGTCAAACATTTACATTATATACTTATGTGTTTACGATTGAATTTGTTATTTTATACAAGAAACTGTAATGAAGATGTTGAAAAGAATATACCGGACAGAGTTTCTTGCCAATTCTTCTCTGCCTGGCCACGTTCCGAATTGGCGGTAAATTAAAGAATATTGACGTACCTATCAAGGTTTTCTTATTTAATGTGGTAATCCTTCCCCTTTCAGTTCCAGTATTATATATAAGTGAGCTGGGGGAAAGTATATAAGTTTCAAATAACTGGCTACACGTTTATTTAGAGTTTCAGTTACTTGCTTTGCTAAATATATACTTACCTAACGCCCCAAGCTATATTTATAGGCTTTAATATAGTGTCAGTTAAGCTATATTAACACTAAATGGCTAAAGATGGCTTATTATTTTCATTTCAAAGCTTACATACAATTTTGCTACCTTTTATGCTTTCTATTATATATAAATGTGAAAATTCTATCACGCGCGAACGTTCGACCTAGGACGTCAGCCATCAAAAATCTTAGAAAAAGCCATGTGCGAACGTGTTTATAAATTTTGCGAAAAAAATAAAGTTTTTGATGACAGCCAGAACAGATTCCGTAAAAACCGATCAATAACCTTAGCATCATATAACTACATACAGGAAGCTTATAACATCATTAATAACAAAAAATATGCGGTAGGCATACTACTTGACATGAGCAAAGCGTATGATAAAATACAATATAAAATACTTCTTAACAAACTTTACGGGATAGGAATTCGCGGAATCGCTCACAAGTGGTTCGAATCTTACCTGCGAGATAGAGAACAATGCGTCGAGATTGAACACTACAACTCTATCAACTGTGAGAACAAATGAGCGCTCAGATATGAAAATAATAAATGCATCAATTCCATAAGGAAGTGTTATTTGATGTCTTCTATTTTTGATATACATTAATGACCTTCCCAAAATAATGGACGAGCCGTGTGTTCTTTTCGCCGACGATGTATCACTACTTACCTCGGGCTATATTAATGAAAATAAAACCGAGAAATAGATTATATTTTAGAAAAAACTACTAAATGGATGGACGAACACAACCTTGAAATAAATTTCTTAAGAACAAAGGTAATAACTTTCCACCCTTACCAAAAATCTTCATTAAAAATGAATTACACCTTCAGAGATACACCATTAGAAACCGTAAATGAATTCACTTTGTTAGGCTTAACAATAGACACACACTTGAACTGGGAACCACACACTCAAAAAATAAAATCTAGACTATCCAGCTTGACGTACGCACTCAGTGAGATTCAGAAAACTACTGGGTGCTTACCACCGAGCCAAATCGAGAACGGGATTAGAATTGGATTTATGTCACTCGAAAGTCAAGATGGCGGAGCCACATCCTCACAAATATATATTTTTTATTAATGTATTGTACATTTTCGACCTGTAAATAACGTGAGCAATACTCGAAAATTATTACCATTAATTATATTTACTCTGTTTAGATAAATTTCGTAATATTTCATATTTTATTTAAAAATAGATAACTCGACGTTATTATAACCATCCGACATTGAAAGGTGTTCTGCCAGATTTAGCGTCAAGAGGGTAAGATTGCTGTTTGTCTTGCAAACGCACAGCAACATATTTCAGTATTTATCTAAATTTGTACCTCGAAAATAAGTTTTTGTGATAGGTAGCAATTCCAGTGAATATTAATAACAGATAATTTGTATGTACTTACCTACTTAGATGATTATTTATTAATTTAGCCCACAAGCACATAGTTATGTTCCAAAATAATGTTTGGTTTTGCCTCAGACTACGTCCTATTTTTTTACCTAGTTTTTTCAAACTTCATCATGATTAAAATCCTCGATCACTAAAAAGTTACTTTCACAAAACTGTAAAAGCTCGATAGCAAACTCGATCAATTTCAAATTAATCGACGTCAACAGTGTCAAAAATAGACAAGTCTATCCTAATCTCGATTCAAATTCCGCATGTTGTCATTTTTTGTATGAGTACGAGGCAGGCTTTCAATACTACCAAATGACAGAAGTCAAATCCTAATCCCGTTCTCGATTTGGCTCGGTGGTAAGCCTGCTGATCTAAAAAGTTCCCTCGCTATTTATTACGCCTTTGCCCATAGTTACTTATCGTATTCTGTTTTCTTATGGGGTAACAGTACAGAGGCATCAACAATTTTTACCCTACAAAAAAAACTTATACGTATAATTGCCAATATATAACAAACTGACGGTTGTAAACCCCATTTCCAAAAATATAAGATACTTACCCTGCCTAGCATCTATATTCTGGAGATTTGTATCTATATTCTGTTCATTTAAAGGAGAAAGGACGGAGGATTTCCGGGGGGAGGATATCATACAAGGAGCAGCGTAGTTTTGGACAGTTGAAAAATATGTGGTCCACATTTCCTTCCTCTAGACCACACTCAAATATAGAATGATCCCTAATCCTAATCTTGGCCAGAAAAACTGGTGTGCAAGCATGACCCAATCTCAGTCGACAGATTGTTGAGGTGGTGAAACTTAAAAAACCAAGGCGTGGAAGGTATCTCGGGCTGTATGTCACTATAGTGTTTGCCTTTAAATTTTCTAGATATGTTCCATTCCTTGGTCCAAGATTCAAAATTAAGAGTTTTAGGGAGGAGGCAAAGGTCATGGGAGTAGGTTTTGTAGTGCTCAAGAGTTCCAATATTTGAAGCCTCTTTTGCAAAGGAAACCGCTTCATTATCAGGGATACCAGAGTGACCAGGAATCCAGGCAAGGATGACTTTGATACCCTGAGAATGGCAGTCAAAGAGAGATTGCTTAATTTTAAGGATGGACGGGAAACGTGAAGAAGAGCGGAATGGATTCGAAATAAGAGATTGAAGGCAGCTTTTTTCAGAGTAACTTACTGTTAACTGTTACTGTTTAAATCCGACTCTTTGGCTCAATTATGTTTCATTGCTAAAGATGTTGACTCGTTTAATCTAAGGAGGTTGTAAATCAAACCAAAGCTTTTTTATAAAAGTCTAATCAAACTCATAAACTAACAAACAAACACATCAACACTACCACTAAACTGCTAACCACCATCGCACTCGCACTCCCAGCATCATCATCATTATCATTAATCTCATTTTCTCTTTCAACCCTCTTCATTTCGTCCATTATCCTCTTCTCTTGCATCGCTAAGGAGGTCGCTTCGTTGATCGTCCTAAGGAGGTTGTAGTTGCTGCCAGGTTTTCTTAAAGGAAGTCGTAATGTTAGTTTCTCATCGGATATCACGTAGGCAACTCCTTTGCTAAGACTGCCTGTGGCGTGTGCTGAAAAAAATAAATGATTTCTTCAAAATTATCAGAAAAAGGAAAAAGGTACATGATTTAAATGGTTTACTATTAAATGAGGAATAAGTTCAACAACAATAACACCAAAGCTGGAATAGGCATTCAGTTCACTGTTAAACATAGGCCTCCTAACATAGGCCAAGGGGGATATGCCCATAATCCCAACGCTGGGCATGCGGGTTGTGGATAGGAGGGCACAGCTTTTCGCACCGCAGACGCTGGTGCCCGTTGGCGGCCAGGGAATTTAATTATGCCGGTGTTAGGCTGCGCTATGCCGCAATCAGGGTGTACTATTGTTGGCTTGGGTTGGCTTGGGTTGGCTTGGGTTGGCTTGGGTTCCGGATATTGGGTTGGAACCCCTTACACCCCGCATCTTGGTTAAGTAAGAGTATAATTTAGATCTGAGCGTTTCCGTGCTTCGGAAGGACGTTAAGATGTTGGTCCCGACTTTTTCAGTCGTACAGCCATGTCGCCATTCTGGCGGCCTCAAAACTCCGACACCAGAGTTGGCCACTAGCTCATACGAAGCAGGCTTTAGACACAAACATTGATGCTGGACGGCCTAGCATCAGCCTCGCGAAAGATAGGTCTCGGTCTGGTATGAATTTGGGCAAGACCAAAGTAACATATTTCGTTTGTCATGGTCACCTTGTTGAAGTTGTTTTTGTTTCGTTAACATGGATATTAATAATATTAGCGGATATTTATTAAGAATTTGTCTCGTATGAATTTGAGCAAGACCAAAGTAACATATTTCTTTGTAATGGTCACCTTGTTGAAGTTGTTTTTGTTTCAATAACATGGATATTAATATATGAGCGGATATTTATTAAGAATTTTTTAGGACTACTTTGAATAACCGACCGCGTTTCAACTCCTTAAGATAGTCTTCATTTAGAGAGATAATGGCATACATAGACATGTTGTGGCGAATGGCGATTCATAGAAATTGTAAGTTTACTTACGAAAACTTATTTTTTAATTTTCGTGAATACTTACGATTAGAAGTAAGTAGTAAGTTACTTTGGGAAAAGAGTTCCTGCTGGGAAATAGAGTCGATTGAGACCAACTGGTTTTTTTGACAAATGTAATTTTCTAGGCTGACTGTACATTTTTCCAAATTCTGAAAATGCAATTGTTTTTCCTTCAAAATAAACTCATAGCTTCCTACGAACAAAACCTTCTAACTACAAAAGAAAAGGCTGCCCTGAATGTGGCAAAATTTTGGCCCACCCTGTATTATGCTCAATAAGTGTATCTACTGTTGTTATTTATTGGCTTAAATAAAAAAGTAAGTAAATATATTTGAATAAATGGATAAATGACTGAATGAATGAATAACTGACTGAATGAATTAATTTATGAATATGAATGAATGAATATTGATAAATGAATGAATGATTGCACATTGATGAAGGAATGATTGAATATTGATGAATGGATATTGATGAATGAATGAATGGATATTGATTAATGAATGAATGATTGAATATTGATTAATGAATGAATATTGATGAATGATTGAATATTTATGAATGAATAAATGAATATTGATGAATGAATGAATGATTGAATATTGATGAATGAAGGAATAAATAAATATGAATATACGAATAAAATAAATCTTACCATCAGGTAAATTGAGGGTCTTAAGCGCCTCCTTCAGGAGTGGTTCGTCTGCGATCTTGTTGTAGCGGTCTATGAAGTCGACGTAGGGCTCCGGTTCCTCAGCACAGAGCCCTCTGAAGTCGTCGGTGTCTACACTCCACACCATGAGACCGCCCAGTCCTCGGTCTACTGCCATCCTGAAAACAATATGTTTTTAACTTTGTTGCCGGAATATTTAACCTAAACTCGCGGATGGGCTCAGTTGTTGACACACAACAAAAAAAAATGCTGGAAACTAAGCAATGCCTTTATTTTGGGAACAACATGACTGTAAAAGGTACTTCTTTTTTGAAATATTACCAACCTACGTGTTATAAATAAAAAACCAAGATCTAAGACAAATTTCTGCAGATACCTAATGCAAACATTTGTCCCGTGGCGGGAATCGAACCCGCCTCTTATATGATTACTTCGTTGTCCGTCTGTCTGTCAAGAACCTTTTCTCAGAAACGCGTGGTTAGTATAGTAGACTTACTATAAACAGAACTATAAACATTTGGTAATATTGACTGACTGACCAGTCAGAAGCTGAATTTAATATTACAATTTATGTCTGCAATCCCTTGGAATTTTCAAAAAATCAAACTTCTACGTCAATTTATTTCAAAAATACGTCCGCTTAAGCCGCATTTTTTAATCAAAACCTATAGGGTCTTTCCTGTTCAACTAAAATCATGAAATTTGGTAGTAATGTTTATACACAAGTAAAGGAAACATCCGAAACCGTTAATTTGTAGTAACCTTCATCACAAAAAAGTGATTGTACAATTAAAAGTTCGTACGGAACCTTCGGTGCACAAGCTCATCTCGCACTTGGCTGTTTTTTACATAGGAGTTCACTTTTTGGTCACATCGTTTCTGTATCTTGTTCCGCAAAGACTACTTACTTGACTTTGATGGCGATAGATCGCGCATTGTCATAAGATATGATCCGTGCTCCGTCCCTTAGATAGGGGGTGCCAGAGCGCTCGTCCCAGTAGTGGGCCCACGGGGAGGTCTTATTGCTGATCTCCATGCAGATCTGGAAGATATATTAAACGTAAGCAACATTCCAATAATGGGAAGACGGCTTCTTCTAGGAAGCCGTAGAACCTTAAAAGAGACGGGTGAGAGAAGACTGTTGGAAAGCGATTGCCACTAGCTTCGAATTCTAATTTACGTGAACAAGATTAACCACAATAACATATTCATAGTTTTATATTTATATATACCAAGTACATTAGTTCTGGTAGCTTAAATATGAGCAGCGTAAATTAATTAGTTCATGTACACTGTCAGGGCGCAACAAATTAAATTGAGGTTACAAAATAATATCACAAAATTATATACTTTTGAATTAGCAAGCTAAAGTGGCAGTGGGCTGGCCATATCTGCCAAAGAACCGATAGCCGCTGGGGCAAACGAGTTCTTGAGTGGAGACCGCGGCTCGGCAAACGTAGTGTAGGACGCCCTCCGGGCAGGTGGAGTGACGATCTGCGAAAGGCTGCTGGTAGAAGCTGGAAGTGTCGAGCTGACAGGGCGCAATGGCGCTCATTAGGGGAGGCCTATGTCCAGCAGTGGACTGCAATAGGCTGATGATGATGATGATCTACTGTAACGTAATTATCTACTTTACATTAATTAATTGAACATATTCGAATGAAAGTATCAGTTAGGTACCTACTTATAATAAAAAACAGTTCTAGGCTAAGTATTCCTGTCGTCAGAAAAGTTGTCAAGCTCAGTGCGAAAGGTTGAATCTCTTTTTTTAGGTCTACAATATTGGATTTTGTTATAGATTTTTATCAGTCTAGTATTATGGGCATTTGTCAAATGTCTTTAGGGTAGATTACATTTATTAGCTCACATTATATTTATTTTAGGCAAAAGGCAAAATTAGGCATCATAATCATAGGTAAAATCCCGATATATATATTCGATTACTTTTTATATTAAATGTCCATACCAAGTTCTAAAAAGCCTGTTGGTGGTTTTTCTTTAAAAGGAAGCTACACGCCGAAGGAGAATGCCGAGAATCGTACCAATTGCGTCAAAACCAAACGTATGCCATAAAATTATATTTTATAAATGACATAAACATTTTCTTTAGTTTTACACACCGACGGAATTAATAATCATGTAAAAAAATATTTTTCACTTCTCTTGCTCAAAAAGTGTATCATAATAGTGTAGCTTAGCGGGCCTAAAACTCGAGTTTAATACCTAGGGCTAAAAAGTATTTTTTCTTTTTAATTTTTGTCTAAAATCATCAGCCCGTACAAAGCATTCGTTCTCTTATATAAAAACTCGACTTCTTGGTGCTCCGTCAATCTTTTTTTTTGAAAATAGAACCGTCTTGGTGATGTTTTATGAAGGTTGATTCTTCCCTTCACGGTAGAATGCGAACTGTTTCGTTGAGGGTTATTGAAGGTATAGAGATTTAAAAAAAAAGATGGTATTGGCGCTAAATCTCTAGAATTTTCTTCATTCCAAATCACAAACTTTTACGTTTAACTTCCTGACTTTAACTTTCAAATTGTGAACGTGAAAAATGACATCAAGTGATAGTGAAGATGCTAATATGCAAATGGAAGAAAAGGGCAAAGAAATAATTATGAATCTGTTGCCGACAAAATCACGTGAAATATATTTAAAGAGTTACGAAAATTTTATGAAATGGAGAGATGAGAAACGTGTGGATTCTTTTACAGAAGGGGTTTTTCTCACTTATTTTGATGAATTATCGAAAAAATTCAAATCGTCGACTCTTTGGAGCACATATTCAATGTTAAGAATGACCTTAAAAACGAGACACGACGTCGATATTAAAAAATATGTAAATTTAACGGCTTTACTGAAGAAATTGACCACTGGATACAAGGCAAAAAAATCTAAAGTCTTGACGACACAAGAAATCGAAACATTTTTAAATAACGCTCCAAATAAACAATACTTGGCAACAAAGGTAACCTACTTATGTACTCTACTCAAACTAAATAAATAGATACCTACCTACATACCTAAATTATGTACCTAGGTTATTACGATTATTAACACACTTATTTTTTTGTTCAACAGGTTGCTTTAATTTATGGAATCAGCGGTGCATGCAGAGGAATAGAGCTTGCCAATATAACGCTAGAAGACGTAGAAACGGATACAAACCTACAAGCTGTGAGTCTGCCGAACACGAAAACAAACAAAGAGCGTAAATTTGTCATCAGTGGAGAATACCTTAATATAGTTAAAGCCTATCAGGAGTTACGTCCCACTAATGTTTCAACGAGAAGATTTTTTCTAAATTATCAAAATGGTAAATGCACAAGGCAAGTCATAGGCAAAAATAAATTTGGTAACATGCCTAAAGATATTGCCACTTATCTAAATTTACCAAATCCGGAACTCTACACGGGCCATTGTTTCCGCAGAACATCCGCGACTCTGTTGGCGGACTCTGGTGCGAATATAACGACATTAAAACGCCACGGTGGATGGAGGTCCGATCAAGTGGCTGAAGGTTATATAGAGGACTCTATACAAAACAAGTATCACGTCACGCAGCGGATTATGGAAGGAATCAATATTCTACCAAACATTACAGAACCCCAAGCATCTACATCGCGGGATTGGATGAATATGTGAACTCAGCTGAAGCCGCGCAGGAAACTCAAGCATGATTCGAGTCTCTCCAACTTTTACTCCACAACAATCAACTCAAAATATTATCACATCCCAATCACAGAGAACCGAAATAAAATTGCCCGGGAAAAACATATCACTAAACATTCAAAATTGCTCTAACTGCACATTTAATTTTTAATAAAATTTCTGAAAATTGACTAATTTGGAATTGTTTTATTTTCTCGCAATCGAAGTGAAAAGTAGAGTGTTTTACTCGGGCCAAAACCACCCATTATAACTCGGTCTTGTCATCCTCCCTCGCTAAGCTCGGGAGTATAACAACCTCGTATATAATGGGATGGTTTAGTCCCTTGTAAAACAATCTACTATTGTTGATTTGGTTTCCGCCACACGCTGCCATTAGACTGCAAGAACCAATGATATATACGTTACTATGGCAACAAACATTGATGTAAAGTGTTAATATGGTAATAACCCTAATTTTTAATTATTTTGACAGTAGAATCGACTAAAAACTTATTGGAGATTTTTTTGACGCATTCACTTTAGTCTTGGTAACAAGCGTCATACATCAGTCGGCATTCTCCTTTCAGCTTTCTTCCTTTAGCGGTCTAGGCTGTGCGTTGATTCCAGAAAAACGCCTTCTCTTTTATATATCTACAGATTTTTGTACTAACCTCATTGTATCCCATGAAGCCATCTTCTCCCGTGTAAGGTCCTTTGAACCCCTTGCTCATAACTGGAGTCCTTCCAAATTCTATCCTCCTCTCATCAGGGTTGTTCAGGATAAAGGTTCGTCCATAGAAAGGCAGGCCCAGAACCAGTTTGTACGGAGACACGCCCTGCTCTATCATGTAGTTCACTGTGTATTCCTGTTCACAAGATCAACTTACAAATATCTGTTTCATAATGCCGTTGATGACAAGTTGTGAGAAAATGTAGAAAAATATATGATAATTCTCCAAAAGCTTTGAGGCGCGCAGATTTTTGTCATCCGTACACTGTGGACACACTGTGGTCTTCTGTCCGTACGAAGAACGTTTCTCCTTAAGACAGCTAAGGATTGGAATGCTTTTCCGGCATCAGTGTTTCCCGATCACTATACTTAGAGGTCTTCAAGCGAAGAGTATATAGGTACATTTTAGGCAAGGGTACTACATCGTCGACCACATTTTTATCTTACCAACAGGTGAGGTGGCGGTCAAACGTAAGTCTATGAACTAAAATAAAGATAAAGATAAAGATTTGTGTTGTGTCTTAAAACTAGCTAATTAGGCTAGATGACTGAAAAATTCTTTTTTTTTATTCTACTAAGTTAGCAAACTGGCATACGGTCCTCCTGATGGTAAGCGATACCCGTAGCCTATGGACGCCTGTAACATCAAGATGCTGGAAATGCCATGCGCGTTGCTGACCCTTTTAAAATGTTTAAAACGCCCTTTTTGAATCGCTGTATATTGTAGCCTCTTGGGAAAACCTCGGCAGGGAGACCATTCCACAGCTTGATTGTTCGCGGGAGGAAATTCCTCTGGAACCTCACAGTGCCAGAAGACATGTATGTGGATGATACCTCTGCCGATGAGCGTTATTTAGTCCGTCATTTACATTATCAAAAAATATTGGACACGTATTTTTTCTTTTGTCAATTAATATCAATTCTTACCAAGCTAAGTACATCCAGTTCATCAGTACCCTTCAAAGGCGCGTTGGCTCCAACGAAACCGTCCCAAGTCCCGTGGTAATCATACGCCATCATGTGAAGGAAGTCCAGGTGTCTGCTCAACTTGGCCAGGTCGTACGCCGACTCCATAGTGGACTTGCCAGCGCCGAGGGCTGCCGTGAGGATGTAGTCGTGAGGTTCGAAGGCCTCTTTTAACTCCTGAAAGAGGATTTTTTTTATTCTTCTTCTTCTTCTTCTTCGTATGAGCTAGTGACCAACTTTTTTTGTGATACCCGAAGATGGAACTAGCTCATGGCCCACGTGATGTTAAGTGGTAACCATTACTTATAGCAAAGTATTGCTTCGTAGAGCACGTTTGTTTAGAACGTGCCCTACGATGCAATGCCCTGCGTCCATCAACTTGAGGCATGTAGGTGTTTAACCACATGTATCTGTAATGTCACCGGCACCCACACCCTTCAAACCGAAACACAGCACAGCTGCTTCATGGCAGAAATAGGCATGGTGGTAGAACTTCCCCGGATGAGCCCTTCACAAAGAACTTACTTCTATTATTTATTGTATAACTACGACTGTATAACGACGACCTCTGTGGCACAGTGGGTGAAGGTCCGCCTGAGACGCAGAAGGTTGCGGGTTCGATTTCCATCATCATCAACATTATCAGCGTTGGCACTCATTAGGGGACATAGGCCTCCCCTAATGAGCGCCATCGCGCCCTGTCCTCAGCTCGACGCATCCAGCTTCTACCAGCAGCCTTTCACAGATCGTCACTCCACTTGGCCGGAGGGCGTCCTTTACTACGTTTGCCGAGCCGCGGTCTCCACTCAAGAACTCATTTACCGTAGGAAATTGTTCTTCTTTTATATTATATATTACTTATTATATATCCCCAAGAATGATTTCCCTGTCTACATTTTCCAGAGAAATTCGTTTTTTTAGTATAAATCTAACAATAAGTAAGAGTAGGTTCTACTCTAAAGTATAAATCTGACCTCTGGCTGTCACTTTTATCATATAATTTCACCAAAAAATTGATCGTTATCACGTCTACATATTATGTTATTGTAAAGTTAAATACGATAAATATAAAATTATTAAATTAAATGCCCTTCTGGCATCAGCACCATTGTGTGATCTGTTTGCTGATCGATGGACTGAAGTGTGTAAAGAATGTATAAAAAATTGTGAGTTGATTGATAGTGTAAGGAATAGTAAAATCTGTTAATATTTGTAATATTTGTTTTCATAATTTTCATGCATGTTTTATGTTCAATTTGTTTTTTTTTGTATATCATAGCGCCTTGGTAGTATACTGTAATGCTGTGTTAACTTATAATTCTATGAATAAATATAAATATAAGTTCTCACTTTGACAAGTAGTACGAAGTTAGCTTTGTCGTAAGGTTTCCCGTCTCTCTTCGTGGGGTACTCCCAGTCGAGGTCTAGACCATCGAAGTTGTACTGCCTGGAATGGAAAATGGCGATTCATATAACAACACCCAAAATAATTAAAGCATCATCTAGCCCCAAACCAAGAAGAGCTAGTGATAAGTGCCTGTCCAGATGGGCGATTTACGCGCGAGTTGTGTAGCGCGATTGTCGCGTGTATCAAATCAGGCTTGCCAAAATGTCACGTGGAAGGTGCACCACGCGACAATCGCGCGACTCGACAATCGAGACGAAAGTCGCCCATCTGGGATGGCTTTTAGTTCATAGTTCATTTATTTCCACCATAGGTACAGTCAGCATCAAAAGTAGATGATGAGTTTCAGAATTTCAATACAGCTGATAGAAATTTGCGTCAGAATTAGATAGCACTAAAGTGTTCCATAAATAGGTGATTGAAAAATATGCCAACAATAAGCTGATGACACTAACCACCACATGTACCTGATGACTTTAAGGTTCAAAAGTATATGATGTAAAATAGTTTTATAAATATATGAATTATGTTACTTTGCAATATTTTGGCAATAAAGATATAGGTTCAAAAATAACTGACTGTCTATCATAGCAAAAATAACCGATTATCTATTTTAACTGGCCTTTTAGCTCAGTTGATAGTAATTCTTAATTATTATTATTTTTTATTATTTTTTTTATATATTTTTTTTTATTTTTATTTTTATTTTTATTTTTAATTTTAAGAGGCCAGTTAAAATAGATAATCAGTTATTTTTGCTATGATAGATAGTCAGATATTTTTGAACCTGTCTTTATTACCAAAATATTGCAAAGTAATATAATTCATTCTAATTCCAAATCCTAATAATCTTAATCCTATCCTATCCTAATATCACATCACACTAATATTATAAATCTCATCACATCACACTTTATTATTATTATTATTTAATATTTGAAATGCGAAAGTCTGTGTGAATGTTTGTTACCACGTATCTCCGTAACCACTAAACAAATTTTCATGAAAATTGGCACGTTGATAGTTTCGGTGCCAGAATAACACATAAGCTAATAAAAATTTGAAAAAACTACTTCAAAAGTGGTGAACGGGGGTGGCAAAGTTTGTATGGGGAACAAAAAAAATCTTTACCAATCAAATTGAAATTTTGCACAGAGACTGTCTACTAAAAATAAATGAATACGCGTTTCAGAATTTTTCGAAATTCAATCCCTAAGACGATTAACGGGAGTGGCAAAGTTTGTAAGGGGAACAAAAGTTTGTGTGAATGTTTGTTAGTTTAGCTTAGTGAATAATAATATATATATAGTGGATAATAATACAAAGGCTTATCTAATTTTGATTTCTTTTCTCTAAAGTTATAAACGGGGTGGCAAAGTTTGTATGGGGAACATAAAAAAATTTTACCAATCGACTTGAAATATTGCACAGAATCTCTCCTCTAGAAATAAATGACCTGTTTCAGGATTTTCCGCACTTCAACCCCTAAGGCGGTTAAAGGTAATCAATTTTTATTAATGAACTTTGATTAAAATTGATTCCTAAAAAGTACATTAAGAAAATAAAACTTGAACAGGGTATGATTGGGGATGAAAGTTTGTATGGGGAACCAATCATTTCTCAAGTTAGGTAAGTTTATTAAAATAGGCAGTTGAATTGGTGATCAACGTGAACAGGAGTGGGAACGGGTACGAAAAAGGGAGTAAGAGTGCGAACGAGAACGGAACGTGTACGAGTATGCTAAGTAATGCATTAATAATATGTTAGTACTTTTTATTCCGCGCAAAACGTGGTAAAAATAAACTTTTATGTAAATGATGAAACACATTTTGCACATACATTTCCACGCGGGCGAAGCCGCGGGGTGCAGCTAGTATATTTATAGAACTATTTTACATCAGATACTTTTGAACCTTAAAGTCATCAGGTACATGTGGTGGTTAGTGTCATCAGCTTATTGTTGACATATTTTTCAATCACCTATTTATGGAACACTTTAGTGCTATCTAATTCTGACGCAAATTTCTATCAGCTGTATTGACATTCTGAAACTCATCATCTACTTTTGATGCTGACTGTACCTACACAATGTTACACTTGATTTCGTCAAAATTAAAGTAGTAGGTTACATAGCGCATTTGAAATATAGGTACGTAATAATAGGAAAACAGACACGAACATTTTTTATCGTATATACTAATGTAACATGTCAAATTAATGAAACAAAACGTCTTAAAAATTGATGCTGTCAAACAGCATTGTCAAACGTAAAATGAGCATTATTAATAATGTTAATTGATTGGCTGTAAAAGGGCCGAATGTCAAAAATTTAATTTTACAGATAAAAATATGAAAAATTAATTATTTCAAACATTTTATTACACATGAATCCAAAAATGTCAAAAGGAAAATAATTGTAGGAAACCACATGATCTATGTAAGGAACTTAGGAAACCACATGATCTATGTAAGTACTTAAGTAGGTATAAGCTTCTAATATATTTTTGGTAAACACATAGAAATTCAAGATTCAAAATTCATATTGTACATAGAAAACACCCCGGAAGAAATATGTGCTGATCATGCAAACATATGTCCCACAGTGGGAGTCAAACCCGCAACCTTGCGTCTCAGCTGGCTATTCGTCCGTTATGCCAACAAAGTCGTCGATTATTGAGAAATGAAAGTGGAATTGTACTTGAAATGTACCGAAAAGTTGAGTCGAGTTAAATAAAGAATTTTCAAGGTAACAACTTGCTATTAAAGGATAGCCTTACGTGAAGACAGGGAAGGTGTTCTACCGTCACCTTCGGAACTCAAGCCAACCTCACCTAGAGGTCGCGTCACGTAAAAAGAACGCATTAGACGATTTATCGGTATTTACCCGTGCGCAAGCACACCCCCTCCACTTCTTCCAGCGTTCTTTTTACATGACGCGTGGTATAGCCATGGTGCAGTGTTCCTGGGTCATAATCAGATAGGCTACCCAGCACCTATACCATCCTTTCGGCTTAGTCGGCCTCCACAGAAAAGACATGGTAATTCGTGTTTACATGTTTTTCTCCACAAAAGATTTATCAATAATGATTGTACCCTTAAATATACCTACTTATCATCATTAGGTGTAGGTAAGCCGTTACACATTGATTGCTGAAAACACTCTTGTTCTAGGATGCGAGCTGCTACTCGACCTGCTGCTGCAAGGCCCGCAGTCAACATGTTTACCCTATCACCCCGTAAAGGGTGCCGACATCTATCTTTAAAATCCAAGCCAACCTTCGTGGTGTACCTTGCTAACTAACAAACGGGGCTCTGGCGGCGGCAGATTGCGTCAAAGCGCAGCCCACCAGCACAGCTAAATTCCTTGACCGCCGACGGGCAGCAGCGGCGACTGAGAGAAACGCTTTGCGCTTCCTACCCGGATGCCTAGCGTGGGGATATTGGGCATATCCCCCTTTTTTTTAGGGGATGCCTATGTCCAACAGTTGTCACCTCAAGAACACCAGCACACTCTTTATAAACGCCTCTCTTGATTCTGGCTCGGACGCCATCTTGGAGTACTTTGGCGAGCCTTCGTTCCATCCTCCAATAGCAATGGTCACCTTCAGATGAGGGTATCTCTCTTTGAGGGATACTATGCGCTTGAAGCCAGCTTTGCCGTAGTCTTTCTCCAGGTCCTGCCATGGATCTGTCGAAAGAAAACTTACCTTCAATTATATAGTCTGGTTTCGCACATTGACGAGAGGTATCGCTTTACTTATACAATGATTTTATTTTGTATTTTAGCGTTAGCCAATACTTAAGGTTTCAAAGGATTCAATGGTTTTGACCTCGCTCTTTCCCATTATTCGGGGTCGGCTTTGCTTATTATGTGGTGCCAAGTATTCCACTGTTACGTATCATCTTTTGTAAGGCCGAGCGTTTTGTAAATAGGTACCCTAAAAATTACGACTCCGGTGCTATTTGAACCCGCAACTTTCCCATAAATACCCGAACGTGCTACCAACTGCGGTATCAAGATTCAAAACATTCTAAAAATAATTATAAAAAGGATTAAAAACTTTTTTTTTTGGTCATTTAAAACCTTAGAATTTCCCAAATTATGTAAGTGTGCGCTACGAGTAATATCTTATAAATAAGTGCAAACTGACTTACCCAGACTTTTGATAGAGTTCTTAGTCTCATCGAGACCAGCGAAAGAGTATATGAGATGTGTGCACAGCGACGGGTCCAGGTCTTCAATAGTAAACTGTCCGTGAAGCTTCCGATATGCTGCCCATGAAGCCACGTAGCAGACGACCTTCTTCCCATGCATAGGACCTGGAACCAAATACAAATACATATAATATTTATTACTGCTTATGAGAACGAAAACCTCGGCACGATTCGGCAAACGTGATAAAATGACGAATGTTGCACAAAAATTCTTTGGAATTGGACTGCACGATTTAAATACTAAATAATCAATGTTTAATTATAATAAGAGTAAGTAGTCTGTTGTTATGTATGCTTACTGTACTGATTTATTGTATTCCCATAAATGTTAATTTTTTTTTACTTCTCTTGCTCAAAAAGTGTATCATAATAGTGTAGCTTAGCGGGCCTAAAACTCGAGTTTAATACCTCGGGCTAAAAAGTATTTTTTCATTTTAATTTTTGTCTAAAATCATCAGCCCGTACAAAGCATTCGTTCTCTTACATAAAAACTCGACTTCTTGGTGTTCCGTCAATCTTTTTTTTTTGAAAATAGAACCGTCTTGGTGATGTATTATGAAGGTTAAAACGGGCCAAAACAACCCATTATAACACGGTCTTGCCATCCTCCCTCGCTACGCTCGGGAGTATAACAACCTCGTATATAATGGCATGGTTTAGTCCCTTGTAAAACAATCTACTATTTGAGAATTAAAGTTCTTTAACCACAAACGTAGTGACGTCCTCCGGCGTCACTGGATGCGTCGAGCTCAAGACCGGCTGCAATGACGCTCAATAGGGGAGGCCTATGTTCATGAGTTGACTGTTATAGGCTGATGATGATGATGATGATGATGATGATGAAGAGGACAACAAGTGGACTAAAGCGCTGCCGAGTGGTGGCTAAGAGATGGGCATGTATACAAATAGGGGACCTCCACCGACGATCTCGTCGGACGTCAAACCGTGGACGGCGCCTGGCTTTAACAAGTGCAGGATCGAGACGAGTGGCATAATCAAATGTTGGCAGAAAATTACTGAAATGATGATGATGATGTAGAGGTTTACAAACAAATGTTATCACTAATCTTAGCTTGAAATGCAAAATTATACATACTTCTATATAACTAGAGGTAATATAATGCTCCCAACACTAGGCAAAGCCTGTATCGCACGAATCTAAAATAAATGTAATAAAATTGATTACCTCGTAATTAACAAACCACAGATACAGCTAAAACTAAGATATTATAGGTATCATAAGTAATAAAAAATACATAATTATTAGAGATAAACCAATACGGGCCGAAAATTCGGATCGAATATGGCATAAATCACGATGACGTAAGCTCTGGAGCTCTATTATAGGATCATTCTGTCTGTTTCAAGATTTGAATCTTTAATCTTGCCAAGATTCAAATATTTGTTTGCTAGAATAGGTACATAAAGTTATTTTCACAATTATTAGGTCTTATAGCTATGTATTCAGCCTGCAGGCATGCGAATATTATTAGAGTGTCGTTACAGCAAAACTAATTATTTAAATATTCATTTAGGCTATAAAAACAATCAATTAGTAACTAATTATTTAACTTTTTCTTGAATATGGTTCCATCTTATACTTTAAGTACTTCAGGCAATCTATTATAAATGACTATAGAAGACTTGTTATCTCCTGTGTCCTCAGCTCGATGCATCCAGCTTCTACCAGGAGCCTCAAGTCACTTCACCTAGCCGGTGTGTAAAAATAATGTCTACTCTCTACTAAAGTGAAAACGTCAATACTTTAGCGTCTTCTTCTGTGAGTGACCCAAATACTTACTGTCCGTAGAAACAGTTACGTCGTGACAAAGTTGACGCTCTGTTTTGTTTCGTACATGATATTGTGTTTTGGTTTATGATTGCAAGATAAGCTACGCACGCGTAAAAATCACCATCATCATCATCATCCTATAGCAGTCCACTGCTGGACGTAGGTCACTCCCACGATTTTTTTTACAAAAAATAGTCGATAGTCGGGCGTTTGAACACTATCACATCTGGAAAGGTGAAGATATGGTCTATGTTAGAAATATTTTAATATAATATCCCTTTTTTGTGATGTAACCTTTACTAACTATGTTTATGTTGACGTTGTCTGTGACATAGACTTAAACTGTCTCTTTGATTTGATTGCTCGATCATGTCCGTCTGTAATTATTGTCTGCCCGTGTTCTACAAATAATCTAACCTAATCTTATATTATGTAAGTGTAATTGTACCTGGTTATTTCTGAGGAATACACAGACAATTCAAGAAACTATCTCTGTTGTTTATTTGCTGAGCTCCTAGCTTCCCGGAGGCCATACGCCGCATACAATTCCACACAGCGCAAACCTTGTCTCTCTACAGTCTAAGATGGAGCACGCTTGCCTAGAAGGGACCGATTCACACTGGATTTGAAGACTCCGAGATTGTATTGATCCGGGAAAACAGACGCCACGGGCGCGGCGCTGGAAGCAAGTTGCACTCCTTACTAGTACCACAGCCCTAGTACTAACAATAAATGTGGAAACGAATCGTTTGATTTGACTAAGGCGGGATTTACGCACTGATTTTGATCCTTCTCATTAACTGACTGCCAGCTACATTACGCAGATCGTCACTCCATCTTGCCAGAGGGAGCTCTACACTACCTAACCAGTCTCCACTCTAAAATCTCCATACCAATACACGCGTAAGATTATTTTATTAAACAGACTTAAAAAAACTACACTAAAAAGTAAAAATAAAAAATATTGCGTATTGTTCTGTTTTTAGGACTTACAACAATTGTTTTTTGTAACTTAATTTATCCTGTATGCTTGTTCCCAGCAGCTCCAAAACTATTGTTTTCAAAGTTATAAATTCCATACATTGACTCCCATCAGCTCCAAAATATTTTAGGCAATAAAATACCTACCAATTTATTTCCCAGCAGCTCCAAACAATAATAAGTACAGTCGAACATAATAGTCGCGCAGCTTTAGTAGGAAGTTAAGCATCTACCACGTCACGTACGATCATTTACCACGTAGGTAGATCTAGATAGTCTAGATACTTACCAGTTATTTTTGGAGTCGGTGTCAGCCAAGGAAAACAACATAAAACAAAAGGAGTTCAATTCAGTATTTTTTTTATGTTTTTTACCTCATAAGAGCGTTTCCACATTATCCGATCTGATATCGGTATCAGCGTCCGATACCGATATCGGGGCAAGTAAACTGTAAGAAATATTATGTAATACCTGGGGGTCTACTCTAATTCAACGAAGTACGAAATTGCGTGTTTCGTTTCTTGCGATTGGTACTCGATAATCGAACATATAAACCAAGATTTCCACACAAAGTTCATAATGTGTGACAGTCCGAAAATTTCGCACCCTATATTATATTTCACAAAACATACGACTGAACTATTGAAATTGACAGTAAAAAAATCGATCAACCGCATGAAACGAAACACGAAATTTCGTACTTCGGTGAATTGTAGTAGGCCCTGTGTTTTTTATATTGTTCGGCCTGATATCGGATATCGGAGCTGACAATTTCATATGTTTTACTTGCCATCGGCGTCCGATACCAATATTGGATAGGATAATGTAACATTATCGAGTATTAACTCCGTCGTTCATGAGCCAATTTGGAAAAATATTTTTCGTTTGGAAGAGTATAACTTTGTACTTCCTGTTTGATCCCATTAATATTTGTAGAAAAAAATTACTGAGAATAAATTTATTTGAAGTCAGTTTTTTTTTGTAATGTGTGTGTACTATTGTGGGAAAGTTGTTGATAGATATGAATAACAGTAAAATATCATTAGTGGTTTTGGCTAACACTGCTAATAGTACAAGGTAATAATTCTATGGTTTTGGCAATTAAATGAATGATAGTTACTATGCCAATACCTATTATCCAACTAATTTATGTTGGCGAAAGTTGTGAAAATGTGAAATGATTATTTTCGCTGATTCACGTCAAAAGTACTGATTAGATTGACATATTTATGTAGTTCTAGATCAGGAATATTGTGATATTCCTAAGTATGTGTACTTTGGCTACTTTTTAGTTAGTTACCAAAAAAGCGAAGTCGCGAAACAGCTGGCTGACATGTGAAATGTTGCGGATTCGATTCCCGCCGCGGGACGTTTTTTTTCAGATATGTTTAAAGTGTGCATGTTGTAAAATCATGGTATAATGCCGATATGATGATTAAACATTTCGATTAAGTTAAAACAAAAGAATTAAATCACGAAGAATGGAATGTGATTTTTGATTCAGACGTGCGTTGAATCGACAAAATAATATGATGTGTCATATATATATGTGTCACGTCTCGCCAGACAACAAACTACATACCATTTGAGTCAGAATTTTTGATTCCTCGTATTATTATTTTACATTTAAATATTATTAAGTAGGTTCCCTTTGATCAATATACATATAATAAAAATGTAACGGATCACGGTCTGTACATGGAAGATATATTTCTCATATATCTTCCATGTACAGAATATTATTGGGACCTTTATCAACGCAAACGCTTTGTCTGTTTGTCTATTTGTCTGTGCGTTTGTGCACGCTAATCTCAAAAACGGCATAACCGATTTAGATGTGGTTTTCATTCATTTTGAATAGATTTTTTTCGCACACAAGTGAAATGAGAAGCAACAAGTAAAGTATAATTCCGTTGCATAAATCAATACTTCAAACTTCTAGGATATATCCCAAGTTATAAGTTTAGGACTAGGCTAACGAATAACACGGAAAAATGACAGGTAATAGACATAAGCACATGCTGAGTGACGACCTGTTTCAACGTCTATTTTAAGCAACCTAATTTTTTTTGTGTCATATGTAAGTTGATGTTGAAATAAATATTTTCTTTCTTTTTTTTCTTTTCTATAAATAGAAAAACATCCATTTTTGTCATTGATACAGGTGGAGCGGTTTCAAAACAAAAATAATAATCTTAGGGTAGAAAGAAGATCTTTGGAACCCAAACCCACCTCTGCTCTTGATGCACTCTGCTAACTAGCAAACAGGGCTCTGGCGTAGGCTGACTGCGGCATAGAGCAGCCTAACACCAGCACAGCTAAATTCCCTGACCACTGATAGGCAGAAACTAGCGGGAAGCTGTGCATGCCCAACAGCTATGGGCATATCCCATCATATTTTCATTAGGGGAGGCCTATGTCCAGCAGCGGACTAATATAAGCTATTGATGTTGTTGTAAGAAGAAAATGCTCATGAGTCGGTAGATAAACCTACATAGGTACCTACTTTAATATGAATTTAAATAAGTATTTGGATAAAATGTTGTTTCTTAAAGGTTAAAGTTTGAGGTTATCAAGTTTAATGCATTGATAAAATTATAATGAAGTAAAAAAGCAAAGTAAATTGTAACCAATTTGCCCCCTTTCTCTACATTCTTACCTAAAATGGTATTACTTACCTACTTACTTAATAATTACAAGTTTATTGGGGTATTTTTCATAAAAAATGCATCTAATTTATACTGCTATGATGATCAAATATTATTTTTTACTTGTGAGTAACTCCTCTTGCGTGTTTGATGCAAAGAAAAGAAAAAAGGCTAAAACAACCTCTTTGATAGTTACTATTTGTTTTTTCAGTGGTCTTTTCAGAAAGGTATATTGATCTCATGAAATTATCATTTGTAAGTCCTTCGTACTTTAGACCTCTGATAAGGTAGAGGCACACCCTCTACACTTTTTTCAGCGTTCTTTGATGCGTTTTATAGGTATAATAAGTTTATATTTCTTTTAAATTTCTTTTTTTAATAGCTCGCAGTACCTCTTGCGTCAAAGCTTTTTGATGCAAAGAAAAGAAAAAAAGTATAAGCCAACCTCTTTGATTAGGTACCTACCTACTATTTGTTTTTTTTTCCGTGGTCTTTTCAGTAAAGTCCATTGATATTACCTCTGCTGTATATGATTCGATTATTTCGGAGAGTCTACCTATGAGCTAAGACTCATGGAAGTTACATAATTTTTCGGTATGAGAAATTCAAACTCAAATATTGCAACTGGCATTCGTAACCCAATTTAATGTTACCTAGTCAAATGGGTTCGAGTTTTGCAAGTGAACGTGTGAAATTTCTAAGGTTGTGTGCTGTGCTATCATTGGCCTATTAGTAGTGTTATCTGAAACTATATAAAAAGTAAGTAATTCTTAGCTAAGGAAGATTATTATGATTAAATTGTTTTATATTAAAAAGAGGAAAATTATTATTCTAACTAGATGGGTTTCTCTCGGTTAAAAAAAACTCAGTTTCATGTTTAAATTCTCGGGATTTCAACACATTTTTACCATTTCCAAAAAAGTCCGGTATAGCCGGGGATTTCCCGCTAATACCTCGGGTACCCGGGAAACCTTAGTAAATTTTACTAACTATGAATTTAAAAGGGAATTACCTACCTTCATAATATTGTACGTTTTAATGTCTAGTGCTATCGCTACAGGGTGTCTTAGGAACACTTTCAATTTCCTAACTTATTGATTGAAATAAAAAATTAAATTCTTTATTTTATTTAGATAAAACCAGAATCACATGAGTTTAAAATTTTCAACGTGGCCTACGTTTAAATTAATAATTGATTGGTTTTGAAAATAAAGTTACTGTTTCGATTTGAAGGGTGTGCAGGAGAAATTGCAGGCACATGAAGCTTAACACCTTCATGCGTCATACCTCAAGTTGATGGACGCATCGTACCTAGGGCACGTTCCTTACTATCTACGGTCCTACGGTGCAAATACCTCGTTCTTGATGGTGACCACTTAAAAGAAGGGCCAAGGAAGTGGGCCATGTGGTGCCATCTTCAAATATTAAAAAAAATGGGACCAAGTTATTTAATTCAAATATTACGAGTTCAATTAATTACTTTGAGCAAGGTCTGTTATCAAACAGTAGGTACTTGTACGTTTGTAAAAAATATGCGTCTACTTAGGTATATCTAGGTATATCTTAGGTATATTAGGTATATCTATTTAGGTATGTCTTTTGTTTTTCGTGCTATCCTGTCCATCCAAAGGTTGTCTGGAAGAGATCGCTATTAGCGATAAGACCGCACATTGTACCTTTTTTTTTAAGTGTAATGTTTCTGCAAATTGTATTTTTTAATTTGGTGTACAATAAAGAATTTATCTATCTATCTATCTATCTAATTAAGCTGAGACTACTTAAAGATCTAAGTGCGCTAAGAATAAGGAAAAATTTCGCACCAGACCGGTAAAGATAAATAATAGAAAACCAGTTTTCACTAACAGTTCCTACTGTTGATACAGTATAAAAATACTTCGTGATTAAAGAAATTAATACTTACTTTATTTACTACCTATATTTTGCATGCCATTACATTTCTGATGAGCGATGACATGCATTCGTTAACTTTCTCTTGCCATTGCAAAATAACAATGATTTACCTAGGTACCTAACCAAAACGAACTGCAAGGTTTACCTATTCAATATATTTTTATCCTTATATAAAAACACCTTTCACTCACCTCCCAAGGTTTGTCCGTCCAAAAGTGCCGCCATCGAAAACACAGCCAAACAAAACAAATAACTTTGGAACATTTTGACTTAACCTACAGAAACCACACTATAAAAATTTAAAATAAAGCTAAAAAGTATCTAATGCGTGCACGAAAAAGTTTGAATTATAAAAATTGTAGAGTTATCGTTTTAATTTTTAAATATCGAACACGTAACTTGCGACGCGGCCATTCTACTCGACTGCGAAGTTATTTGACATTTGAGAAGTGTTTCACCACTTACTATCTTTAACAAAACCATTCCGTTTTCAACCTTATATCGTTCGAGCAATTCACATATTGCTATGAACGTGTTTTCGAAACTAATTGAAAAGTTCTCAAGTAAGCTGCGAGTGGTTTTGATATTAATTCCATTGTGCTAAGGCATATATTCCAATGTGGTTGGAACAAAGAACAAGTTTTCAAGTTTAAAAGCATGACCAGCGACTGTACATTTTCCAGTTTTTAACGAATATTTATGATCGCGGATGATTTTGTATTGTTGCCTTTTATAATTTTAAGTAGGTATAATGTAGGTGAAATATATTTGCTTTGCTGCTTATTATTATTAGTAAAAAAAAATAAACGGTTATTTTATACCTGCTTAGGTATCGGTAGGTACTTAAGTCATCATCATTATCATCATCAACCTAATAGCAGTCTACTGCTGGACATAGGCCTCCTCTACCATAATGAGCGCCATTGCGTCTTATCCAGTACCTACATAAATATAAATTTCAAACTATTGAATCTTATTTAATTAGGTCTTAATTATTTATAGGCAAATACAACAACATTTTCATTTTTTTATAATAATTTAATAAAACAAAAGAGGAGATCATAATTTAAATAAGTAATTTTAAATAGGACACAAGAAATGGCAAGTGCAATTTTATTATAACAGCCTCAAAAAATAATAGTATAGCAACGAAACAAAAGCTAACTTTTTAAATTTAGAACTTTATCTACAGGTATGTATAATAACTATATGTATGTAATCTTGTAATGTACAAATGGTAGCTCAAAACGAAATTAAATAAATAATATAACACTAAAAAACAGGTTTTACATCCCTTTAGGTCTCACAAATTGTCTCATCATCATCGGCCAGTAGCAGTCCACTGCTGGACATAGGCCTCCCTTAATGAGCGCCATTGCGCCCGTCACTCCACCTGGCCGGAAGGCACACTAAACTACGTTTGCTGAGAAGCGGTCTCCATTTAAAAACTCGTTCACAACAACGGTTATCGGTTCTACAGCAGATATGGTCAGCCCACTGCCACTTCAGCTTGCCAATTCTTTAAGCTATGTCGACAACTTTAGTTCTATGTCTGATAGACTCGTTACGAATTCTATATTATAATTATTTAGAGAGACTAAATAGCATAGCTCTTTCCATAGCTCGCAGAGCGAATTTGAACTGGTGGACTAGCTATACTGTGTGTGTTCACGTTTCGGCAATATGACTTAAGTTATGACGGGTCGGACAAAAATAAATTAAACTTTTATTTCGCAATGCTGAGTCGGGGCAAATTTGCTGCTGTTGTACAACCAATGTACCTACCCAATGATGTTTTTTTATATATAATGTAAGATAATTGTAGTTTATTTTGTGGTACATAAATAAAAGTATGTCTATATGTATGTTCATTCATGTTCTTGACTTTTCCTATATCACCCTGTACCTTACGTTTTCCTAAATGATCTTTTACAAAAAATAAATATATAAAGTTAAATTAATAAACAGTCCCTAACTATAAATATACTAACATAGCTTCCACCCGACTTCGCTCGCGTAAAAAGTAGTATATTATTCCTGGTTTCGAACAACAAATTTTCGAAATTTTTGAAAGAAAAAAACAGTTCTATTCTTTCAGTTGTTTTGACATGAAGAATGAGTAAACTTTTCTGATTGATTGTTACCAACTTTCGGTCTCATATTATAAAACGCCAATATTAATAAGAGAGATAAATTATCTCTCATAATAATATCTATCTCTGTTGTCTGATTATTAAATGATCGCAGATCAATCTGTATACCTACATAGAAGACGGAGATAAATAGTCCGAAATCAATGTACTTAAGTCCAAAATCGGACCAAAAGCCCCCATTCTATCTGATGAAAATAGTGCTTTCAGCATTCTAATAATTCTTTGTTTAGCGATAGGACAACATAAAATCCAATTAGAAGTAAAAGTCAAATTTTGCATGACAAGTTTGGTGAATTGCGTAACAATTCTACTTAATTTACTACGTAAATGTATAATTTTGCATGACCAATGTTTTTGGTGAATTACGCTTAATATTTAATTTACAACTCTACATTTACAATAACATTTCTTGCAAATAAATGAATTGAAACAACAACGGGGAAGGTAGGAACCTACGCTGATTCATTTTAGAATGAAGCAATCAATAGTTTTCCTTAACCTTTTTCAATATAAACTTATTCGATATTTTTATTGAGTCATTACCACCTGCGTTTTGTTGCAATAATATGTATGATACACTAGTCAACCCGCGCGCATACACCGTTTGCGAGGTACAGAAACCTCGCAAATGGTGTATGCGCGCTGTTTGTCTGAGTGTTTGTCAAAACGTCTATTGATATCATAGAATGACTATCTAATAATACGTACAAGCCTACAAGGGAGTGCTTAATTAGTGCTAGTATTTTTATAGGGCAGTACGCGCTTTGAACTGAAATCTGTGCCTGATTTTTCTCAAACAATTGCCCATAAAGGGGTGTGTTACACTGCAGGCAAGCCATGGAGCCTGCGGTGTCCGCGTGGGCGCAACAAGCAAAACTTTGTGTTGAAGTATACAATACATAAGCCGTTTTGTGGAAATAAACTATATGAATGAGCGTAAAGAGGAAATGAGCCACCCCTTTTTGGGAAAAAAATTGTGAAATTTATTTTAACATAATGTTTGTGATCGATTTTTTTTTGTCACTTCCATGGTCTGTGATAATGAGAATTACCTTTACACAGATATTCAATTTGTTATTACTGACTTTTTTTATTGAATTTTGACTATGTACAGATGTATAGATGTAAACTCAACCAAATTTTTATAATTAGAGTAATTGGCGCTAGCCGTTCTAGTTATTAAGTCAATAAACAAATAATAATAATTCTATCATTTCAGTATGGAAGGCTATTAGATACTAGGCGTGTAAACCCGTGTCTTGGGTCTCTGGAACTCGAATTACTTAAATACGACTGTATTTAGTAATATTCAATTGGGTGAAAGATATAATGAACAGTCACATTATAGTGATCATTGTATTGGCGTCACATATAGTGATCATTATATCGGCGTCACATATAGTTATCATCATATCGGCGTCACATATAGTGATCATTATAACAGCGTCACATATAGTGATCATTATATCGCCATTACATATAGTGATCATTATATCGCCGTCACATATAGTGATCATTATATCGGCGTCACATATAGTTATCATCATATCAGCATCACATATTTTTATCATTATATCAGCGTCACATATAGTGATCATTATATCGGCGTCACATATAGTGATCATTATATCGGCGTCACATATAGTGATCATTATATCGGCGTCACATATAGTGATCATTATATCGGCGTCACATATAGTGATCATTATATCAGCATCACATATAGTGATCATTATATCAGCATCACATATAGTTATCATTATATTGGCGTCACATATAGTGATCATTATATCGGCGTCACATTTAGTTATCATTATATCAGCATCACATATAGTGATCATTATATCAGTATCACATATAGTTATCATTATATCGGCGTGGATCCTCATGAATGACTCCTCGGATCCAGCTGGCAGTGACTTGCACGTTGTGGTAGATGCCCGGCTGGTGGTCAACGCCGCAGCCGAATCCAGCCGACGTGATGCCGACGAGGTAGTAACGACCGTTCTCCGGAACTATGAGCGGTCCTCCCGAATCTCCTGGAATTTATTTTGAAGGACTTTAGATTAACCTTTTTAGGTTTCCGTACCCAAAGGGTAACTAAAAACCGGACCCTATTACGAAGACACCGCTTGGTTATTATTGTTTAAAGGGTCTTCCTCGCGTTTTGCCTTATCTTTCTTCACCTTTCTTCTATAGGAACTTCAGACGCACTGCTAACTACCATCCGCATCAAGTTAATATTCCATATAACAGGACTAAGCGTTTTCAAACATCATTGCCACTGCTAAAATATGGAATCAGCTGCCAGCGTCTGTTTTTCTATTGACTTTCGACCCTAACGGCTTCCAAAAGAGAGTTAATAGACATTTCATGGGAAAGCTCGCCCCATCAACCCCATCCTTGCCCGCGCAAGCCGAGCTGGTCAAGAGAACAATCGTCACATAAAGTTAGGCTCAGCAATCGATTCGACCAATCCTAGTTCAAGTTGTGAGCCAACCACTTTTTAGCTAAATCAGTTCATTTTGACAGAACTTTTATTCAATTTTCTATTTTTGATTGTTACCTTGATTGTTTTAATAGATCCCAAGGTACCTTTGCAGTGATATTTTGGTGACTAAATTCAATTCAATTATCAACAAGACATGCATTTTAGTACCATATGTATTAGTTATGTATTATGCCTACATCTGACTTGTAAGAAAGGGCTTGAAATAATCAGCAAAGCGTTACAACCACACCAGCCTTTGAGTCTACAGCTGGACATATACTTCTCATATTATGAAGAGGGATAAGCCCATAATCCCTACGCTGAGCATGCCGGCAATACCTACTATACTTCTTAAAATTGTACCTAATGTATTTTCGAATGTATGTCCGAAAACATATTAACTTGTTCAAAAAAAATAGCGGCTATCATAATGTTAACGCTAGAAATAAAGATAAACTAGCTGTTCCTACTGTAAGGCTCCATAAAGTTAGGCAATCTTTTAAAGGGATGTGTGTACAATTTTTTAACAAAATCCCAAATGACGTGATTAATCTATCTGTAAATAAATTCAAAAATATTGTTAAACGTAATCTCTGTGATAAAGCTTATTATAAAATATTTGATTATTTAGATGACAAAAAAGCTTGGGATGAAACTGCCTCCAACTCTATCAAAAACAATGTAATAGTTATTAAGAACAATGACGTTAAAAAAATATAAGCCAAGCAGAGTTTCTTGCCAATTCTTCTGTTTGGTCGTGTTACGAATTGGTGGTAAGTTAAAAAAAAATGACGTTTCAAAGTGTACTATATAGTTCCTACTGAATAAATGAATTTTTGAGTTTGAGTTTGCCCTACCTAAACAAGCGTCCTGATGTCCATCGGAGTGTCCCGCGCAGATCATCTCCGAATGTATCTCTACAGAGATCTGCTTACTCTGGTGCCACGTGATGCACTGCTCTTTGCCTGAAAATGAAACGAGTTTCAGTGCTAGAAATATCACCATCATCGGCCTATAGCAGTCCACTGCTGGACATAGGTCTCCACCAATAAGCGCCATTACGCCCTGTCCTCAGCTCGACGCATCCAGCTTCTACCAGCAGCCGACAGCAGATCGTCACTCCACCTGGCCGGAGGGCGTCCTACACTACGTTTGCCAAGCCGCGGTCTCCACTCAACAACACATTTACCCCAACGGTTATCGGTTCTTCGGCAGATATGGCCAGCCCACTGCCACTCATTCTCTGAGTTATGTCGATAACTTTAGTTCTATATTTGATAGTCTCGTTGCGGATTCTATCCTAGAAATATGTTTATTTGTTAATTGAATAGGCGTGATTTTGCGGAAATCCAGAAAGACCACCAGCCTCATCCGCGCTCTGCGTCCATAATCTTGAGGCATGAAGGTGAACCTCCTGTAATGTCAGCGGCACACACACCTCAGAATGAAACACAGCAATGCTGCTTCACGGCAGAAATAGGCATGGTGGCAGTAGACAAATGTTTTTGTACTACATAGTTCTTCCCCGGACGAGCCCTTCATTGATAACTGAACTAATTTTAAATTGTAGAACAAATATAGAGAATTGTAAGAGCTGGGCTTTTAAATTGAAGCCACACTACACAAAGGTTATCTGGAAAATACCACTAAGCAATAAGTTCACCTGCGTACTTATTTTAACTTTTGTAATAAATAATTTTTCATCCCCCCTTGTAGGAAAGCCTTCTCGGAAAGAGTATCTTTGCTCTTCAATATCTGAGTGCACAAGCCGTTTTTATCCGCTAGCTATAGGAAAATTTAATTTAGAACATCTTGTGAACTAAGTTTGTGAATTCAAAATTTATTTACTTCTACCTAATGGTGATGAATTTATCATACAACCTATGTTAAAAACTCAGAGATAGAACCTTCTTGGTGTACTTTTTTTAAACTGTTAAATTATAAAAATAATTTTTCCATATAAAGTGTGTTCCATGAAAAAAAGTTAAAAGTTTCCATGAAAAGTTACGTGTTGCACTTGAGTGCAAAGATTTTTCACCTCGTGCTCTTTTGATTCCCTCGCTAACGCTCAGGATTCTAATTTTTGAATCACACGCTAGAATCCTGTGCTTGCTCGGTCATCAAAATAGAGCACGCGGTTAAAACGCAACTTTTCACTTCTCTTGCTCTAAAAGTGTATCATAATAGTGTAGCTTAGCGGGCCTAAAACTCGAGTTTAATACCTCGGGCTAAAAAGTATTTTTTCTTTTTAATTTTTGTCTAAAATCATCAGCCCGTACAAAGCATTCGTTCTCTTACATAAAAACTCGAATTCTTAGTGCTCCATCAATCTTTTTTTTTTTAAATAGAACCGTCTTGGTGATGTTTTATGAAGGTTGATTAATTTTTAATAAAATTTCTGAAAATTGTCTAATTTTGAATTGTTTTATTTTCTCGCAATCGAAGTGAAAAGTACAGTGTTTTACTCGGGCCAAAACCACCCATTAAAACTCGGTCTTGTCATCCACCCTCGCTACGCTCGGGAGTATAACAACCTCGTATAAAATGGGATGGTTTAGTCCCTTGTAAAACAATCTACTATTGCACTCTTGTAAAACAAATAACTATTCTATCTATCTATTTAATAATGCAACTTACTCAGAATTGGTACGGTGGCCGACCGAAGCATGTTAGTCCCAGTATGTGTATCCGTTGCGTCGGTTTTACCCCAGCCAGCTATCACAGCAGATCTGCCCCTAAGCGCCATGGCAGTTTCAGGCAGACAAATAGCCCGAATGTACCGAGAGAAGTTGATTGGCCGAGAGAGTTTGAGTAGCGCGATATCGTAGCGATCTGGTTGGGTCATTCTGAATTGGAAGAGGGGGTGTAGGATTTTTTTGTGTACCCTGCAAGAAATAATAATGTTTAGCATGTATTTTATAGGTATCAGTTTTAAATGTTCATTACGTAATATGAAATGACGTACGTAACTGTATTTTTTAATGCTTTTATGTTATTTTATTTTATTTTATCTGTATTTTTACATATATTTTTTGTAATTTTGTTTTATTTTTATTGTGTTATTTTAGTTTAAATGTGTGTATGGGTCTATATGCCTGAAATAAATGACTTATTATTATTATTATTATATTATTACGCTTAAGGTACAAGTTCGTAGCCGAATGCAGACAGCAGCAGCAAACGACGTGTCGCTGCGACACTATTGGTTTCTATGTATTTCTATGAGAAATCTTCCGTAGATTCCGACACGATGTCTGCCGCTACCGGCCGAACGTCAGACGATAGTGTCGCCCGGCCGCAGATCAGTAACCAACTGGTATAAAAGTAGCGGCACGAAACTCTAGCGCTGACCGTAGCCAATACCAACCAATAGCGCAGAAATCAAAAGAAATCGGCTTATTACACCACGCGGTATTCAGTCTGTCTTAGTAAGACTCTCGTACACTTAGCGTAGTGTAATAAGAGTATAAGGCTTATTACACCACGCGGTATTCAGTCTGTCTTAATAAGACTGTCTTACTGACTTACAAGATTTGCTATGACCAACTTAGTGGCTTACTCTTATTACACTACGCTAAGTGCGAGACAGTTTTACTAAGACAGACTGAATATCGCGTGGTGTAATAAACCTTTAAGTCACTAAGTCGGTCATAGAAAATCTAATTAGTCAGTAAGACAGTCTTACTAAGACAGACTGAATACCGCGTGGTGTAATAAGCCTTTAAGGTATCATATGGGAGCTAGAGGTGAGAGAGAGCGAGAGACCCATGCGCAGAAGTTACCTTCACCGCTAGACTTACGTGCTGCTAGCCGTATGGCGCTGTCTGCTACTGCCGCCTGCAGTCGGGTTCGGATTTATGACTGCAGCAACATGATGCCGCGACATGGCCTAGCTACTTCTCCGTGGCGAGGCATTAAGGTGACGATACATGTCAAACCTCCCTCTCGCTCGCACTATTCAACATTTTTGAAGATATAAAATCACTGAATGTAGTTAAGCAAAATAGCAAACCTTCACGATCAAGAAAATAACAATACAAAGGTTCAGCAAGAATATCATGTTGAACCCAACATGTTTTCCTACCAAAAAAATTGCACCAAAATTGATCACAAACAAGTTTTTTGGTAAAAAAAAATATGATAGAATCATAATGATATTTTTGCTGAACCTTTGTATTGTTATTTTCTAGGACGTGAAGGTTTGCTATTTTGCATAACTGCATTCAGTGATTTTAGATCTTCAAAAATGTTGAATAGTGCGAGCAAGAGGGATGTTTGACATGTATAGTCGCCTTAATGCTTAGTCGAGGCCTTTTTGCTGCTGTGGCACACAACTACATGCCAGGATACTGCTTACCTACTATTTAATTACTTACTTAATTCTGTTGTTGTATGTTTTGTATCATCATCATCATCATAATCATCATCAGCCTACATCAGTCCACATGGACATAGGACTCCCCTAATGAGCGCCATTGCGCCCTGGGGGTCTACTACAATTCACCGAAGTACGAAATTTCGGATTTGGTTTCGTGCGATTGGTCGAATTTCATAGTGTCAATTACAATATTGCGGTCGTATGTTTTGTGAAATAGAGTAGGATGCGCAACGTTTGGACTGTTACATTACAAACTTCGTGCCGAAATTCCGGTTTGGTTTGATTATGGGTAGTACCAATCGCAAGTAACGAAACACGTAATTTCGTACTTCGGTGAATTGTAGTAGAGCCCTGTAGTGTTCTGAGTTCGACGCATCCAGCTTCTACCAGCAGCCGACCGCAGATCGTTACTCCACCTGTGAAGCCGGAGGGTGTTTTGTTTTGTGTCCCAAGTGGTAAATAAATGTTTGTCTATTGTCTACGTGTGTTGTCAACGCTGCTTCGCTCGCGGAGCAGCATTAAGCTGAGCGGAGACCTAATTTGGCCCACGCTTAGCACAGACAAGATCAGCTCCACAGTATCAGGATTTTAGGGATGGGTAGGCACGTGGACGGGTTTGTTTACCTATCAGTGTTTAGATTACTTACCACTTTCCGCTTGTCTACCCAAACCTCCTATTTGTGTTGTTTTCTGTTTTAAATCTTGTTACTTTGTTCCTTTACCTATCTTGTTTGTGCTGTTACTCTTTTGGTAATTTTTGTGTTAATAATTATTAATATCAACGGGATATTTACCATGATTTGTGAGTTCTGTTATTTCCTAACAGAACTCACAAATCATGGTAAATATCCCGTTGATATTAATAATTATGTTCTCAACCATGATAGTTTCAAAAGTTTTGTGTTAATGTGTGCCAAATAAAGAGTTTATCTATCTATCTATCTATCTATCTACGTGTCGTCTGCTGCTGCTGCCTACAGTCTATTACAAACATATCTTTCCGATACGTCAGGATAAAATATTTGTGATTGCCGTACAGTTGGCACACAAAGGTGTTAACTAACCCGACTTTCCTAGCAGTTTGGCTGCCGGCGCTGGTGTCGAGTGCTCCGAGCCACACTACGATGTCCCTGATGTGGGCCCGTGAGACGCAGTGGGCTGCCGTCGCCACGTACCACTGCGATACTACAACGAGAGAAGAATATTGTTTTAGATCTGAAGATGTTTTTTTTATTTATACAAGTCAATCGTAATCGTCAAATGTAATTGAACAAAATTTTTGTATGAAATATTTTTTGAGATGTTTGTTTTTTTTAATTTTTTTTTATGTTACTTGAAGATGGAACAAGCACATGGCTCACGTGGTGTTAAGTGATAACCATTACCTATCACAAAGCATTGCATCGTAGATCACGTTTTTTTTGGAACATGCTCTACGATGCAACGCCCTGCGTCCATCAACTTGAGGCGTGAAGATGACAAGCCTCTTATGCCTGTAATTTCACCGGCAACCACACCCTTCAAACCAAAATACAGCACAGCTGCTTCACGGCAGAAATAAAAACTTTGTGGAGATAGATTGGTAGTGCTTTAAAACAGTAGAAAATAGCAGATCTCTTAAAATAAATAAATGAGGCATAATAATCATAGAACATGAATTAAGTATTATACTAAAAGATTAACTAAAAAACTAACATACATACAAAGAAGTATGCATAAAAAAATCATAAATTACATAAAGTTCCTACATAACTAGCAGCTAAATTTTTCATTGACTATTTTGTAGAGGATAAATGATTATAAAGTTTGGATTTGATGAATCCTCAAATTTCATTCATTAATTCAATTTATCATCATCATCATCAGCTTATAGTACCATCTAGTAGTATAAGTCCACGAAACACACCAGCCTTTCGCGGGTCGTCACTCCACCAACGGGTGATCGGCTAACTCTGTTGCAAACAGAAATGCTTGTCACCGATCCTCTTTTTACAAACTTTGACATTTCATCCGACGAAATTCAATGAACGTCAATTGACAAACTGTCACAGTTTGTTAAAACAGGATCAGTGTCAATTATTTCTGTTTGCAAAAGAGACTTGATACTGGCAAAATTGTGGAAACTATGCCAGAAGCCATATAATAAAGAAGTGAAGTGAAGTGAGTTCAGTCCGCTGGTCGGAGGACTTCTTTAAAGTTATATTTTTATATTTACCAAGAACCCCTCCACATTGAAACTCAGATATCCTGACATGAGCCTGCCAGGGGAACTCTGCGAACCTTGCCTCTCGCCCGCCTATGATCCTCTTCTGCAGTATCCTGCTGGAAGGAACACCACACTCCACCTGAAAGGGGAGAGGTGTTATTACTTCTACCACTACCATATTACTAGTATTCTAGTAGGCGAAAGTTTGTAAATATATGTAAAAATACGAACATGTGAAATGTTTGCCCCAGCTTCACGCCAAAGCTACCAATAAATCATAATTATTATTATGCTGGACGATATCACGCATGTAGCCCTAACTAAGCAGAGCGTGTAATATGAGAAACACATGACAATATACTACTTTTGTAACTATTTTTTGTAAATACATACTTTAATTTCCGCCCGCGGCTTCGCTCGCGTGGTACCGAGATAAAAAGTAGACTATGTGTTAATTCAGCTCACAAACTATGTATATTCCAAGTTTCATCCAAATCCGTTCAGTAGTTTTTCCGTGAAAGAGTAACAAACATTCATCAATTCATCCATACTCACAAACTTTCGCATTTATAATAATAAGTAGGATAGAAAATACCCAGACCCGAGACAAATATTTGCAGAACATACAAACATTTGTCTCACGATGGCAATCGAAGCCGCAACCTTCTGCGTCGCTTCATGCGTTATTTATGTTAAACTTACATAAATAAAATACATTTAGATCAGAGACATACCTATGCAAATTATACAAACACTAGCTTCCGCCTGCGGCTTCGCTCGCATAGTACCCGGATAAAAAGTAGCCTATGTGTTAATCCAGGGCACAAACTATGTATATTCCAAATTCCATTCAAATCCGTTCAGTAGTTTTTTGCGTGAAAGAGTAACAAACATCCCCCCATACATCCACCATACTCACAAACTTTCGCATAATTAATAGGAAGTAGGATTTGTCTTGCGGAAGGAATTGAACCAGCACTCTTCTGCGATTCAGGCGAACCTTTGCCCAATGTGCCACAGAGGTCGTCGAGGAGAAGGACTGAAAGAAGAAAAACGACCATGGATCCACCCAGCTCACCTGAGTCACGTCATCATCCACGCGTCTCCGGAAGACGTTGTTGGGCATCACGTTTCTCTGAGGCACCTGTTTCAGCCTCGGAGGGGACACCTTGTACGTCCAATCTGACGAGGGTATGCTGGAAGAGAAAGACAATACAGTCATCTCCTATTTCGTATAAGTTAGTTTTTTAAGTTAGTTCGTATAGTTAGTTAGCCATGACACCAGCGTATACTGTCCATTGATAGTTGTGTCCAGCAGCTTCTCTATAAGAAGTGTAATATGACCTAATCCCCACGCTGGCGGATTGCAGGGTAAAAATTCTCGCACCACCGACACTACTGCCCGACAGTGGCCAGGGGATGTAGCTGTGCCGGTACCAGCCTGTGCTTTGCCGCAATCAGTCGCCATCAGAGCACCATTTGTTAGCAGGGTGCACCACGGGCAGCCGAGGTTGTCTTGGGTTCCAAAAATGGAGGTTGAACCCCGATGTCCCGTCCCAATGCCGAGACCAACAAACCGAACTCGGAAACTCGGAAGCGTTCAGATGCTACCAAATAATGCTGGACACTATCACCATCACACAGCATCATGTAGCCCCAAACTAAGCAGAGCTTGTATTATGGGAACCACATGACTGATAAATTACTGACATATATATATTGTTTTTGTAAATACATACATATTATACATAGAAAACACTCAGACCCGAGACGAATATCTGCAAATAATGCAAACATTTGTCCTGCAGCGGCAATCGAACCCGCAACCTTCTGCGTCTCAGGCGGACCTTCGCCCACTGCGTCACAGAGGCCGTCAAAATCCATCCAAATAGTGACCGAGTGGAGGTTGCTTCATCAATAGCATCATCATCAGCCTCTAGCAGTCTACTGCTGGACAAATGCTAAAGAGCGCCGTTGCGCCTTATCCTCAGCTCGATGCATGCAGATTCTACCAGTAGATTAATAGTCCAATAAACTTACTTATTATCAAAGCTGTCCCATGTGTTATCATGTTGCTGGCAGCATGAGAACAGCCAGCCCCCACAGCCCCTCAGCCTGGTGCCCCCTCGCAGCCAGCAGGTGATGGAAAGGGTGCAAGGTCTCACTTCGGAGCCAAGGGTACAGGTGCTGGGGTATCCTAGGAGTGAGGCTAGAGTGTTGGTTGTCACTGGAATCATACAAAAGCAGTTCTCAATCTTACTAATATTATTGTGAAAGTTTTTATTATAAATATGAAAGTTTCTAAGGATGGATGGATGGATGTTTGTTTTTCTTCCAAGCAGAAACTACTAAGCGGAGTTTGATTAAAAATACCGCGGGTGGAAGCATGTGGCGCACATCATCATCATCATCAGCCTATACAAGTCCACTGCTCGACACAGGACTTCCTTAAGGAGTGCCATCGCACCCTGTCCTATGCATCCAGTTTCTACCCGTCTGCCTTTCGCAAAGTGTCACTCCACCTGGCCAAAGGGCGTCCTATGTTTGCCAAGCCGCGGTCTCCACTCAAAAACTGGTTTACCCTAAAGCCTAGTTTACACGAGGCCATCGCTGGCTGCCAGTCAAGAAAAAACCGTGAATTAATGACCTTGTCTAAACAACAGGGGCCAGGCCAATGCTGGCTTGTCCGCAGGACTGACACCAGCATTACTGGCTTGGTATAAACTCTGCTTAACGGTTTTCAGGTTTTTATAATGCGCACATACATTTTATAAAATGAAAAATCGTATTGTACCTTCTACAGCCAGTCCTTGTCCAGTTGCGTTTAAAACCACTAATGTCAAAATAACTTTTAGATTCATTTTCCATTTTCTTTGCTTGCTATTCTTTCCTAATCTTTTCGATAGTGGTTTCCTCTTTTTACAATCAAAGGCTATATTATAAATCTTATCTTTTACTATCTTCTTATTTTCATGTAAATATACATTTGCTTTCTTCGTTTCATCATTGCTTGTTACTTCACTCGAATTATAATTATTTGAATCATCATATTTCATTATTTTTAAATCAGCTTTATATCCAATTATTTTATCTGCCCTAGGTCTTTTATAACTAATATTATTCTTATGAATATTTAATAGTGTTTCATCGATAACTTTCTTTTGTTTACTTATGTTAAATTCTTTTTGTTTGTCATCATTAGTTTTATCCAAATTGTTCTTATCATTTGTAATAGTTTTAATTTTTACATCAGTTATAACTTCATCCTTATTCTTTGAACTAGGTTTATTGTTGTTTGCGAAATCTGTAATTTCATTGGTATTAATCAATGTACAGTTTTCTTCAAACTCATATTTAATTTTCAAACAATTATCCTTATTTCTTGAGACAGTAGATTCATTGTTCGTAGTAAAAATGTCTGTGATTTCATCACTTTTCTTCGGTTTACTTTTCGTAGGGTAACACATCCATGGGACGACATGGTTCACCGTAGGCATGGCTTGGTTTTCTTTGACATCATAGTTTGAGGGGAAAAGCTCTTGTAGACCAAATACTGAAAAAATAAATTGGACTTACATAACATCAAAAACAACAATAACTACAACTACAACTATACATAATTTTATAAACTGGCTGTAGTTGTAGCTATAGTGCCCAACAGGATAAGAGTAAGTGTTATGTGCCTAACAGTATGTCCACCTTGGTGAATGTGCCCAAGTTGCATACCGAAATGTTAAGTACCGAACCTGTTTTTACAAACTTTGACAGTTTGTTAATTGACAGATTGGTCATTGAATTTCGACAGATGTCAAAGTTAATAAATAAATAAATAATAAATAAATAATCCTGGACGATATCACACAGCATCATGTAGCCCCAAACTAAGCAGAGCTTGTATTGTAACCACATGATTGATATACTACATAGATACATTTTTTTTTAAAATACATACATATCATAGAAAACACCCAGACGAGACAAATATCTGCAGAAGACGCAAACATTTGTCCCAGAGCGGGAATCGAACCCGCAACCTTCTGCGTCACAGGCGGACCTTCGCCCACTGCGCCTCAGAGGTCGTCAAAGTTTGCAAATAAAGGTCCCGTGCCGACCATTTCGGTGTGCAACTGAGTTACTAAATGAGGCATCTGATCCCACCTTCCCAATGTTATCATTGGTAAAGCAGACGGAGTACTGCATCGACCTCCCCCCTTGTCGTACTGAACGATTCGCTTCCACATTTATTGTTACTACTAGCACACCTACTAGTAAGGAGTGGAACTTGATTTTCCCGGACCAGTATAATCTTCATCATCATTATCATCAGCCTATAGCAGTCCACTGCTGGGCATAGGCCTCCACCAATGAGCGCCATTGCACTCTGTCCTGAGCTTGACGCATCCAGCTTCTACTAGCAGCCTTTCGCAGATCGTCTCTCCACCTGGCCGGAGGGTGTGCAACACTATGTTTGCCGAGCCGCGGTCTCCACTCAAGAACTCGTTTACCCCAACGGTTATCGGTTCTTCGGCAGAAATGGCCAGCCCACTGCCAATTCAGCTTCCTAATTCTCTGCGCTACGTCGACAACTTTAGTTCTATGTCGGATATGCTTGTAACGGATTTTATCCTTCAGAGAAACTCGGAGCATAGCTCGTTCCATAGCTCGTTGAGCGACTTTAGACTGGTGAACTAGCCGTAAATACTGTGATTGTCCACGTTTCGGTTCCGTATGTCAAGTATAATCTCAGAGTCTTCAAATCCAGAGTGAATCAAACCCTTCTAGAAGGTGTGTTCCATCTTAGACTACATCTTCACCTGTTCCAGGTGTGATAGTGGTCAAACGCTTGAAGATTTCTTGTAAATGTGTTGTTTAAATCCGACTACATATTATAAAGGAGAAAGCTTGGATGTAAAAATGTAAAATTTATGTTTTTCTTTCACGCCAAAACTATTAAACGGATTGCTGCTAAAATTTTGCATATTATATACCTACCTAGTCTAGTTGTGATAGTGGTGTACGGGGTTCCAACCCCTATCTTCGGAACCCAAGCCAGCATCACCTGCACGTGGTGCACCCTGATAAACAACGAACGGGGGTCTGGCGGCCGGCTGATTGCGGCATAGCACAGCCAACATCGGCACAGTTAAATTCAGCTAAATTAAAGACGGGCAGCAGCGTCGGTGGTGCGAGAAGCTGTGCCCTGCGATCCCCAACCCGCATGCCCAGCGTGGGGATTATGGGCATATCCCCCTTTATTCGGAGAGGCCTATGTCCAGCATTGGACTGACACAGGCTGGTGTGGTGTGGTACCTAGTTCTAAATCTGAAATAACACATAGGCTATTAATATTCGGGTTCCACGCAACAGGTAATATATTCGTGATCCTCTAGTTTACGTAGTTGACTGTACACAGGTCGCGACTGACGCCCCACAAGACTAGCGATGCGTACCGGCTTTCCCCATTAATTGTCACCAGTGCCAGTGCTCAAACATCATATAATTTCTAATTTCGTGACTTTAATTTCTACTAATTTGCGTGTTGCGTTCAAAATAATCTCTCTAATAATTGACTCTTGCTTTCGTTTACTTTTTAGATCAGGCGCTTCCGTGCTTTGGAAGACATGTTAAAATGTTGGTCCCGGCTTTCTCAGTCGTTAAGGCCTGTTGGAGGACTTCACGCGATCTAAAAAATCCATCACCAGACAAGCTTAGGTATTTACAATACGAAGAAGAAGAAGTTTATTTTAAAATAGTATTCATTTGATTAACGACTTCTGTGGCGCAGTGGGCGAAGGCCCGCCCGAGACCTAGAAAATTGCGGGTTCGATTTCAACCGCGAGACAAATGTTTGTATGATCTGCAAATATTTGTTTCTGATCTCACTCAGACCCATTTCCTATGATATGTATGTTCGTACTTATTTACTTATTATCATGTAGTATATTAGTCATGTCGTTCCCATGATACAAGCTCTGTTTAGTTTGGGACAACATGTATTTAACATTTATTGGATTTGATTTGATTCTTAAAGATTGGTCTCTGACCACATCCATCGGAATTCGGCATCTAGATCACCCTTAGAGAAAGCGATGACATCATCCTTTTGTTATTCAACTTTTCGACTTAATCCTTTGAAGAAAGATTTGGCGTGAAATCTTTTTATAATTTCGCTTTGTTACTTATTAGTGTAGATTCTTTTCTGTACATATAGGCTATTTCTGTACAAAAAATAGCCAAGCGCGTGACCATTAACACACCTGAAACAGGTTAATATGTGGTCTATGATGGAGCACGATGCCTAGAAGGAACCGATTCATTCCTTTTTACACATTACTACATACTTTTACAAACTGTTTTACTTATTTTTGTTTTTTTGGCTACTTTTTACATACGTACCACGTGAGCGGAAGCTAGTCGTCATCTTCTCTACTATTATTAAGAGGAAAGAGATTTGATTTATGCCATTACTCGTCGTCGTCTTCGTATGAGCTAGTGACTGACTGAAAAGCCGGGACCAACATCTTAACGTGCCTTCCGAAGCACGGAAGCGCTCAAATCTAAATGTCACTAAACGGTCACCCATCCAAGTAATGACCGGGCGGAGTGTTGCTTAACCAAGGTGATCTGCTAAGAGCACCGAAGTTAACCACGCCACGAGCGCTTCTTGCAATTACTAAAATTAATATACATCGTTACCATTACTAAAACTATATATATCATTTAGAAGTCAAAAACTACATAACAGATTTTAAAAGAACACTCATAGAAAGTTTACTTTATCAGTGTTAACCATAGGTTATATACCTCTGGATCAACTGGACAGACTCGCTGGTTAGGCAGGCAGGATAGATTAGCAGCTGGATAGATTAGCTACTGGACAGATTAGCAACTGGCTAGATTAACAACTGGACATAGTCGTGAATAAAATGAATGGACAGATTCGCAGGTGGACAGATTCTCAGCTGGACAGATAAGCAGCTGGACAGATTAGCAGCTGGATAGATTAGCAAGTGGACAGAGTAGACGTAAAACAAAAATTAAATTTTAGACAGACCCAATTTAAGCTACGTAATGTTAACGTCCCCTTACCAACCAGTAGGTTATGAAGCAGATGATTAAACCGGCAAATATCAGGACCATATTGCAGTAGGTCTTGTTGCCGAGCTGTAAAAATCATCACGGTACTCGGCTGAGTTAATGGTTAAAATTTAGACAGCTCTTTAAATCCGACTTTCAAATTTTGAGACGGGCGCTTTTGCAGGAACACAATGAGGGTTTCACAGAGAACCATGGAGCGAGCCATGCTCGGCATCAAACTCTTAGACCGAGATCACAAGACAATCGAAGGTCAAGACTGTCGGAATACGAGTAATTGAGCTCGAGCGGAATTTGGCAGGACACCTGGTGAGACGTGGTGATGCCAGGTGCAAAAAGCTGACAGAATGGTGGCCGAGGACTGAGAAGAGAAGTGTCGGTCGTCCAGGGGTACGATGGGTTGCCGACATAGTCAGCGTCGTGGGCCGCCAGTGGATGAGGCTAGTGCAGGAACGTTCCTGCACTAGGTGAGGTGTCTTGCCACGTGGCAAGGGGCAGGAACAAAGGGAGGCCTATACTCAGCAGTGGGTGAAGTTTGGATGCGGATGATGATGACGAGGGTAGGTACCCTACGATAACTGCAGGGTAGGCTGGATGCGTCGAGCTGAGGTGGCACAATGTCGCTCATTGGGGGAGGTCTATGTCCAGCAGTGGACTGCTATAGGCTGATGATTAATGATCTGTTACGTTTTCACGCCAAAAGATACTGGATAGTTTTTTAACGTATGAGCTAGGGCAATTCTGGTGTCGGATTTTTGGTTGTGTTCCGTAATACCAAAAATGATGACTTGAAACTTTGTATTCTTTACAAAGTATTGTTATTGTGTAACTAGATAATTATAAGCTATGTTCCTTAACAAAAAACACGTAAGATATTGCTATTTTTATACGAAACAAAGATGAAGAAAAGTAGTAAATTTTATAAAATAAAAATGTGCTTTTATTTAATTTTAGGTAAGTATTTTGTAAAAAGAAAAACTATCCAGGAACCTAGATAAATACTATTGGAATACAAATAATGCAAAAATATTGTGGAAATATTCTTGAATAGGAAATCATTTTGGTATTACGTTTGTATGGGCAATTTATCCGTCGGAGGCCACTTAACGGCTGAAAATGCCGGGCTGTGTTCTTTGAGATATATTTTGTCCTATGATCGACGGTGAATTCTCCGCAGATGGAAAAATCTATAGTTAGATGAGTTTTGGTTTATCGTCGTGTCGGTGTAATAGTCAGTAGCTGTAAAGACATGTTGAAAGTGACATAGATGGAAGGTTCTGTCGGCGAAATGTCCATAGATGACGACTACGCTGGTGAAACGGAAATGAATGATTCTATCGACGAACAGTCCAATGAAGAATCGGTCTTTGGGAGGCGTCCCTGCCTTACTATAAATGAATCCATAACAAACATTGCAATTTATCGATGTAATGATCTAAACAGAAATCGTATCTGCACCTCGTCTCAAAATTAGATAAGATAAGATAAGACATAGGCAAAAAAAATAAATTGTTACCAGTATACTAGGTATACATTTGTCTACTTAAGTCTGAGCTTCTAAGTGTATGTACTTTAAGTTTATGATGTTATTTTTATAAAAGTACGATTATTATTATACTTAAAAATGGTTTTATGGTTGTTGTCTTTTATTTTCAAAGTTAACTTATATTTTCTGACGTTTAAGTCATAAAAATTTTAGTAATACCGATCATCTCCACATTAAACAAAAGTTATATGGAAGAAAATGCTACTTAGCATAAAGTCACTGTGTATTTCTACAATAAAGAATTTTCTTTCTACCTCGTCCCACTGCTGGGAAAAGGTCTCTCCCAAATCCCAAGCTATAAATAAAGTGCATTTTTTTGCAATCACAACAAACAAGTCTTCAAAATATGATAATTGGAAAGCATCAGAAATCTGGGTCACCCACAAACTTAGCGAGTTAACATTTGATAAAGGACATAAACCTTACCTTTCACTTACTTTACACTTTCACTTTAAAAAAAACATATCACAAATCACTGGCCGATAAGAAAAGAAACCAAAAGTTCTTTTTTTAAACCGTTCTTTTTAAAATATATTTTTTTAATTCGTCCGCCAGCCACGATGTTTCATTTCATACTACCTCTTGTTTTCACAAAACCAGTTGCAATAAAGCTAGTTTCACACTGGTCGCGCTATCTTGAACTCATGCCTGATTTTCCATACAGAAAGTATGTGATTAAGAAATAGTATGTTATCTAGTTGATTAGTGATCGAGTTTTGAATGCGGTTCATTAGAAAAAGGAATGTTTTAATTTCAAAAATAAATTAGTAAGGTAAAACAAAATTGTATTAATAAAAACATTTATTTAAATAAAAAGTTAACATTAATTATTTGAACAAATAGTTACCAAAATACATCTAATTAAAACACACACCACAACAATTCTTACCAAAATACATCTAATTAAAATAATAAATGAAAGTTATAATTATAATACACAACAATTCTTATTATAGTACATCTAATCAAAATAATAAATTTAAGTTATAATGAAATAAGTAATTTCAAAGGTACTTTAATGAAGATTTAAATTGAAGACATGTGTATTATATAAATAATTAAAATGCTGACCAAATAAATGTTGACAAATGTTTGTTGATTCCGATTATCTGACTACTGTGATAAATAAATTGTTGATATTGTTAAATATTATTGTTTGTAAAATATTTTTCAAGCTGGATATCTGAAATAACAAAAAGTTTAAATTAGCAATAAGGCGAGTTTTAAAAAAAAGTGTTTATTATGTATGTTAGACAAATCCCACTTAGAGCACCCAAAAATAATTCAAGGTTATTTATAAAAACTAAATATAAAAAAAATATTTATTCTTTATATTCACTAATACTTAAGAATGCGGCGAACGTCGCTCGCAAACTTCAATTCGAGACGTGGCCAAAGGATCGCTCCGTATATCGTATCTCTGTTTAGCTGATGGATGATTCAGCCGTGCAGGCGGGATAGCAATATTGGCCGTTCAAAATTTTCTAAAAATTTAGTTGTGTTCCATAATACCAAAAATGATAACTGAAAACTTTATGTATTCTTTACAAAGTAATGTTATTCTGTAACTAGATAATATATGTAGCTATGTTCTTAAATAAACGACACGTAAGCTATTGTTTTTTTTAATACGAAACAGAGAGGAAGAAAAGTGGTCAATTTTGGCATAAAAATGTGCAATAGGCTTTTAATTCCTTTTAGGTAGAATTTTGTAAAAAAAAACCTATCCAGGAACCTAGATAAATACTATTGGAATACAAATAATACAATAATATACATGGAAATATGCTTAAATTTGTAATCATTTAGGTATTACGTTTGTATGGGCAATTCGTCCTCCGGAGGCCCCTTAATATAAAAAAAACCATGTCAATAGTAAAACAGTTTACTTTGAGTGGCGTTTAAGTAAGAAGGTTAGATATTTATTACAATAAAAATAACCAATGTGTATAGGCCTTTACACTTGCTCTAGCGAAAGGCTCTCATCTCGTAGGTTTTATTTTCTACAGATTAAATGATGATGATTAGCTAAAAACTATTACGATCTAGTAAGAGTTTCTGTCATTATAATATTATTATAAAACTTTTGTATGCTAATTCGGAAAACGTCATTTATATAACAAGTTGTCTAGACACGACTGAATCACAGCGAAAGTCTGTGTGTGTGTGTGTGTGTGTGTGTGTGTGTGTGTGTGTGTGTGTGTGTGTGCGTGCGTGCGTGCGTGCGCGCGCGCGCGCGTGTGTGTGTGTGTGTGTGTGTGTGTGTGTGTGTGTTTCTTTTTTTCGTTCCCACTCAACTCCGTAACAGCTGAACAGATTAGGGTGAAACTTGGAATATACATAATTTATTCCCAGAGACTAATAAACATACTGTACGAGCTATCCACTCGTTATTAATAATTTCATAAACTTTAGGATTCGATCAACAAAAGTAGGATAGGCTTTACGAATTCTTTCTATTTCTTCTTTTCTTTTTCTTGGGGCTTCTCCATTTTCGGAACCCAAGCCATCCTCACCTGCCCGTGGTGCATCCTGCAACCAATAAACGGGGCTCCGGAGGCCGGCGGCTGGTGTGGTTGTATGTTTTGCCAGATCAAACAGGGAATTTTTATCAGTTAAGTCATGAAAAGCTGAGGACAGGGCGCAATGGCGCTCATTACGGGAGGCCTATGTCCAGCAGTGGACTGCTATAGGCTGATGATGATGATAAAGTGATAAAATGTGATGAATGCAATACGAATGATCCCGCTATCAATCAACAGGCCTTGATTGATAGCGGGATCATTCGCGAATGGCAATATAACGGTGTTCGACCGCTGACACAATTATAACGAGCTATGATGATGTAGCCTTGTAGCTTAGGAGCAGGCATGAAACACCCAACTAATATAATATACAAGTTGAGGAATTTTTTTTTTTAATAAGATTTTATATTCATAAATAAATATTTAAATTACAAGGACATTGAGGGGGTCAAGGGTGTAAGGGGTTCCAACCTCCACCTTCGGAACTCAAGCCAACCTCACCTGCACGTGGTGCACCCTGCTAACTAACAAACGAGGCTCTGGCGGCCGGCTGATTGCGGCATAGCACAGCCTAATACTGGCACAGCTAAATTCCCTGACTGCCGACGGGCAGCAGCGTCGGTGGTGCGAGAAGTTGTGCTCTGCGATCCCCAACCCGCATGCCCAGCGTGGGTATTATGGGTATATCCCCCTTCTTATTAGGGGAGGCTTACGTCCAGCAGTGGACTGATATAGGCTGTTGTTGTTGTTGTTGTTGAGGGGGTCAAAATACCTACTTCTATTGACAAATCATTATTTTGACGTCTCATTTATTTGTGTAACATGATGCTACGTTCTTTCTATTATTTGTTTCAAGATTATGGAATCAAATACTTGCATGCCTACAACCCGCAACCCCCTACAACCCGCATGCCCAGCGTGGGGATTATGGGTATATCCCCCTTTTATTAGGGGAGGCCTATGTCCAGCAGTGGACTGATATAGGCTGGTGTGGTGTGGTGTGGTGTGGTGCATGCCTATTAAGTAGAATATAATTAGACATTAACTTAAAATTGTGACATACCTATATTTTGGCAAATAATTCTATCTTGATAGTTAGAACTATTAACACCAGATAAGCCAAGGATTACCTAGTGTTAAGTGGTAACCATTACTTATTTATATACAGCATTGTATCATAGATCATGCATGTTTGAAACATGCTCTATGATGCAACGTCCTGCGTCCATCAACTTGAGGCATGAAGGTTATCACTTTCATCACTCGATTTTTTAATATCAGTGTGATCTTCTGAAGAAGAAGAAGCGCAAACCTCATGTGCTTGTAATGTCACCGGCATCCAAACCTTCAAACCGAAACAGCAATGCTGCCCCACGGCAGTGGCAGTAATGATGGTAATACTTCGCAGTATGAGCCCTTCACGAATAAATCTACTGTTTCTTTATTAAAATACCATCTAACCCAGTAACTCCTTCCTGGTGCATCCTTCTTTGGCTACTGCATCATTAAAAAATATAGGGAAAATTAAAAGACGCTAAGCAAAACCTAATTAAGATATTGTTATTATTGTTACTTAAGATTGGTATAATTTTCTATATAATTAATAATAAGTTTGTTTTCTATGAATCTCTTCTATCTACCTTTTATTTTTATTTTATTTTATTTTGTGTTGTTTTCTTGTTCTTATTGTTATTATATTGTGTAGGTAGCTATAGATAATAATGGCTTTATGTTTATTAATTTGTGGGTATTTACATACTCAAAGTTAGTTCAGTTATTTATTTCCCTATTAGATATAATTCATAAATGTTGCATTTAAATAGCAACATTGATTTTGAAATTAATAAAAAAAAACCAGTAACTCCACACGTGCAGACTTAGTTCAGTTCCTGCCGTGATCATGGCGCATTCAACTGCGTCGAAATATTGGGAAACAATAGAACTCACAAATCATGGTAAATATTCAGTTGCTTTTAATAATAATTAATTATGTTCACAACCATGATAGTTTCACAAGTTGATTCAAAAACTTGTCGAAGTTTGTAAATTTTTCAGCGAAGAATTAGCTTCATGTAAAGTTAAGTTCTAAACTTTTAAAGTTTCGCCATATTCTAACTCAAAAACTTGTGAAGCAACCCTAGAACAGCTGATTATTAAAAACTTTGTCCTTGACTTAATGTTGAAGATAATTTAGCTATGCTTTTTATTTAGGGCTGCGATACTCAACACAATGATAAGCTTAAAGCTTTTGTTGAAAACTTTGGAATCAAGTATTTCTAGCTGAGGTTCTCACAAATTTTAGTTTATTAGTTGTGAGAACCTCAGCCTTATTAGTAGAGTTCTTTGTGAAGCATAAAATAAATAAATTTAATGAAATAGGCATGGTAGCAGTCCACCATGCCTATTTCTGCCATGAAGCAGCATCGCTGTGTTTCGTTTTAAGGGTGTGGGAGCCGGTGACATTATAGGCACAAGAGTCTCACCTTCGTGCCTCAAGTTGATGGACGCAGGATGTTGCATCGTAATGCCAACCACCCATCAAGTTCACCGTCTAATTTGCAGCGGATTTCATGTGGCATCCAGTTTGCAGTTCGTCCATATGGAAAACACCCACGATCAAGTTCACTGTCAAGTTTGCAGCGGACTTCATGTGGCGTCCAGTTTGTAGTTCCTCCATATGGAACACACACGATCAAGTTCACCGTCAAGTTTGCAGCGGACTTCATGTGACGTCCAGTTTGTAGTTCATCCATATGGAACACACGACCAAGTTTACCGGCAAGTTTGCTTGATGGCTGCCAGTAGAAGCCATGGCGTTACCAGTGACGGACGATGCTAACTAACGTCATGACACACACATCTTCAAGTTTACATGACGCTGCAAACTTGATCAAGTCTGCAAAATGAATTCAATTTTCGCTTCAAGTAGACTTGTCATGTACACCCCATTGCCGTACACCGTCAAGTTTACTGGTCGCCACATCAAGTCCGCTGCAAACTTGACGGTGAACTTGATCGTAGGTGGCTGGCATAGGGCGCGTTCCATGCCTGACCTACGACGTAATACTGTTTTAAGTAGATAATGTTATAACCAATCAGCAGTTGGGCGATTTCCTTCTGTTATCTCTAAGTATTCTAGTAAAAAAAAAACATTGTTACAACTTTGGCGTTGAGATCTGATGTAAATTGGCTGTGACATATGGACGGAGAGACAGACAGACACACGAATCATCATCATCATAATCATCATCAGCCTATAGCAGTCCATTGCTGGACATAGGCCTCCCCTAATGAGCGCCATTGCGCCCTGTCCTCGACGCATCCAGCTTTTACCAGCAGCATTTCGCAGACACACAGACACACGAGTGATTCTATGTTATTTCAGTTATTTTTATTAATTTGAGTTATTTTGATAACTTGTGTTGGGTGTCCTTAGAAATAAATAAATAGATAACGGTTCCGTTTTTTATTCGGACATTAAAATTTGAAATACTCACCATGTTGTGTCTTACCAATTTTGTTGGCCGATGTTATGTTCTGCTCCTACTCCTTCAGGAATTACAGACTCTTGGAACAAATGTTAAATATCTCTGACACGAGGTCATTCTAAATATACGTGGTAGCTCTTTCGTATATCTGTTAACAAGAACAAATAATATTAAATAAGGCAACGTAACCCAAGAGTGTACGCGTAGCTGCAAGTATGGACATGGCGTTTCAGGACACGCGTACCAATGTATGCGTACCCAGCTTAACGATTCGTCATAAGTAGTGTCGGCGCTGCGACTACTAATACCAGACTGCATTCCCAGCGTGAGGATTATGGATAATATATCCCTTTATATTAGGGAGGCCGACTTGGACGGGTGACCGTTGTTGGTGAAGTGGCATAAAGATCAGAGCGCTTCCATGCTTTGGAAGGATGTTAAGCTGTTGATCCCAGCTTTCAATCTCTAAGCCATGTCGGAGGCCTTCGGGCGGCCTAAAAACTCCGACACCCGAGTTGGCCACCAGATCATACAAAGAAGGGAGGAAGAATTAGGATTAGGTAGGCCATAGCCCGCAGTGGAGTACATAAAGGTTGATGTTGTTATTGTTTTTTATGTAGGTTTTAACACTTAATTAAGCAGGAGAAACCGTTGGAGAAGCTAGGAGATAATAAAGTTTCAATTCATAATATTTAATTGAGAACGTGTCAAAATAACACCAATTTCTAGTTTCACTTCGGCCGGCGCCGGCGCAGCGAGTAATATCAATCAAACCTTATTAAATTATATATATTGACCAAGCTGAGAGCATTTATAATGAAAGTAGTGGTTGCCCTGCAATTTCTGCGATTAAGAGAGTTAATCCCATTGCACCCTTTCAGGGCAGAAAATAACGACAGGAACAACAACAACAACAATAACAACAGCCTATATCAGTTCACTGCTGGACATAGGTCTCCACGAATAAAAAGAAAATGCCCATAGTCCCCACGCTGGGCATACAGGGGGCAGGTTGGGCTGGCTTGGGTTCTGTAGATGGATGAATGCATTTTACCTCATGTATAAAATATGTTCATTTTTAACACGACTTAAAAAAAGAGACTCTCACCTCGATTGTTTTTTTTTATGTATTTTTTTAGGGTGTCGTTACCGAACCGGTCAAACGCCTTATGGTGCCGCTTTGTCCCTCCGTCCGTCTGTCACAGCCGATTCTTTCAGGAACTACATAAACTACCGACTTGAAATTTGGTATAGATTTTAATAGATGCACTGTCTGTATAAGATTGCCAGTAAAAAAATAAAAAATAAATTTTATTTTCATCCCTAAAAGGTCCAACATAAGAAACGTAAAAATTTCAAACGGGTGCCAATAGGTCGAGTGGCATATCATATGAAAGGAAGCAATTATACAATTTTAGAGCAGTTTTTTATTTTTTTATATGATGCTTGGTTTTCATTTTATGATTAATTGTCCAAAAAATGTCCATAACCCCCCCTAATCTCCGAAGTTTGCAAAGCCAGAAATCTGAAACTACTATATGTCGGCGCGAAAGCGTTATTTCAAGAAGATCATTCAATAACAACACGTGGTTGCATGCCACGTGTCGCAAAAAGTTCTAGTTAACTGATAAAACATTGTCTAAAAATCATAAACGGATTTATCGTTAGTTTATCTTTAGTCAAAATCAAGTTTAAGTCGAGTTCTTATGTCAAACCTGTTAAAGGACGTTAATTTGATTGTTTGTTACCTCTGAAAATGATTTTGAGAATAATTCCATTAAGTTTACTGTAAAAAGTGGAGCTCTGTGTCGTCAATACAAGTTTGTTCGCTTATTCAAAACCACGGGGTTGGCGACACAGCGCTTTGCTATAAATACGCGCCCACTGTCGACAATTGAGCATTCTCGCTCGAGCTGTCGGACAGTGCGGACCTAAACACTGCTACCCGACAATAAATTGGAACAACGTCTACTGGAGTTTCATTCCCTTCCACCATGGACATCCACCACCAGCCTGATGACAGGAGTATGTCATGGGCATCCACCACCAGCCTGATGACAGGAGTATGTCATGGGCATCCACCACCAGCCTGATGACAGGAGTATGTCATGGGCATCCACCGCCAGCCTGATGACAGGAGTATGTCATGGGCATCCACCACCAGCCTGATGACAGGAGTATGTCATGGGCATCCACCACCAGCCTGATGACAGGAGTATGCCATGGGCATCCACCACCAGCCTGATGACAGGAGTATGTCATGGGCCACCACCACCTGCCTGGTGATATGCGTGTCACGGGCGACTACCACACTGCCTTGACCTGCCTGGTGCAGAGCGTGTCACGGGCGACCACGACCTGCCTGATGACATGCGTATCATGGGCTACCACTGCAACCCCTACTTCATGGGGGACCACCACACTCTGACGACAGGAGTGACGTCTGTTCCGTGCATGACGTCACTTCCCTTAACAACAACCACCTATGGGGCATATCTCTGCTCTATCACACCACATTCCTGGCTATAGGGAGTGACTTCAGCACTGTTGGTGTCAGCTGACGTCACTTCCCGTATCAACATTCATCTTTGGAGCATACTTGCTCCGTCATATATGTTAAAGAAAAATATCTATGAATTACATGAAAATTATAGCAAAGTCCCAATCTTAAGCAGTTTTTAAGAAATCTTCCAAAATGGGGGCGTTGAAAAATAAAAGGGGGGGTTGCTAGGTTGAGTGGGGTATCAAATGAAAAGGCTTAATTTGAACAATATAAATCCGTTTTTATTTATTTTATATCATACATAGTTTTTGATTTAGGATGAAAAAAGCTCAAAAAATGACCATACCCACGATTGACGTTGTTGAAAACTGGTAAAAGATTTAAAAACTAAAAAACAGAAACCTCTATACGCTGTGGATGAAAATGCAGCTGAACACGGTCACACAGTTCTCAGACTTCCGCCATACCACTGCCAATATAACGCCATAGAACTTATTTGGGCACAAGTGAAACGATATGCTGCCAGAAATAACACGAGCCCACCATTTACAGCCAAAAAGATGATCGAATTGCTAAAGAATGCCTGCAATCAAGTGACACCTGAAAATTGGGCAAGTGTGGTGCAAATGACCAAATGATTAATATTATCGGATTGGGAAAGGGATGTGACTTTCGATAACATAAGAGCAAGAACCAATCCTAATTAATTTAGGCGCGACTCACCATCTGACGCCAGTTTGAGGTCGGTCGACGATTTATAAATTTTATTAATATAGGTAAGTAGCTGGTACTATTTACGTAAACAGAAGAAAACAAATTTCAAAGATCATTATGAATTTCGCAACTGATCCGTAGTCACACCAGTTTACCACACCAGTGTGACTATGGATCATTTTATTTATCCGTAGTCACACCGGTGTGACTATGGCTATTTTTATTTCTCCGTAGTCACACCAACACACACTTGACATAATTTGCGTCTCATAAATAAATACTTGTGCTTTTTGTCCAGACTGAAAATATGTATTAAAATTCCGTTTATTCCTAACAATCCGACCGGTAGTCCGACTATCGGACTACTGGAAATGAATTTCCAAAAAATTGTCCTAGCTGTCCGACTGCATAGTTAGTTGGACAGATTGGACGTTGAATTCCGTTCAGGCTAGTTAACATTTTCTTCGTGAAGTACCAGGGTAGCATAAGTCATAAAGAGATCTTACATTTTGAGCCAGTAGGTAGGTATAATTATGGACTGGTCTGAAGCCCATCATCATCATTCATCATTCTTAAGGCAAACCCATTTAAAAAGACTGCTGGTACAGATGTTACCTTATGTTCTCGTGGCTGAAAAACGAGAAGTTCGCTCTTCCTAGCGATATCAATCAATAAATGATTGAAAGTACCAGAGTACCAGAAATAAGCTGGAGGTGGTATTTTAATGCGTTTATGGGATGAATTGTTTTTTTTTTCTAAACTACGACTGTCAGATAGATTGGACACGCGCAAATTGCAAACTAGAAAAGAAAGAAAAAAAGAAATTTATTTCTTTTTTTTCTATTTCCTGAAGTACCAGGATAGCATAAGTCATAAGAAGATGTCACCCATCTTATGTAACCAGTATTAAAAATATAGTCTGATTTAGAGCCACACTTAAATTATTATTAGAAAAGGTAGCAGAAGCACTAGGATAGCATATACCTAAGGAGATGTTACACATTTTTAAGAGCTGTGGAATAAGTTCCAAAAAATAAACATAAAATAAAATCTTAATGACCTTATAATATTTCATTCATAACTACCAGGGTAGCATAGAAAACTAGAAGGTTTCACCTCACGAGTTCCTGAGTTTGTTCTACTGGTTACTCAGGATGCAAGTTTTCGTTGTGACTTATGCTACCCTGGTACTTCAGGAAGGAAAATGTTAACTAGTCTGACCCCAATTCACCGTGTGCAATTTGTCCAACTACGGTTTAGATTTAATTGTCCAGACATTTCTACCGGTAGGACAGTTTAGAATGAACCTACCGGACTGGGGCTTCAACTTTATTAAAAGCTGTGTTAGATCTCCTAGGTGCACTAAGTCTACCATGCATAATACAGATGATACTCTTAAGACGCAAATTGTGTCAAGTGTGTGTTGGTGTGACTACGGAGAAATAAAAATAACCATAGTCACACCGGTGTGACTACGGATAAATAAAATGATCCATAGTCACACTGGTGTGGTAAGCTGGTGTGACTACGGATCAGTTGGGATGAATTTTCCCAATATGAATATCCTCAGATATCGCTTAGTACGCCAATCTTTATGGAAAATTATAATAGATTGAAGAATCCGTAAAATTGAGTAGTCAGAGGGAAGTCCAAAGATTATATTTGACAGACGGATCACTTTTTGCAAGCAGTTACTATGCCACGCGACATACCTGCTATGTAAATCCCACTATATTGTAAATACTTATTTTTAAATATTTTAATTTTTCATTATAATAATAACATAAAATTGAAAATACCTATTTTATGTCAAACAGTTAAAACCGAGAAGTATAGTCGATTATCGATTTAACGTTGCTTTTTATTTTTTATCCTCTTATATTAGCAACTGGCAACGCATTTGGTCACATTTTTATACAAAATATTAATGTATGTAGGATTATTTTCCTATTCATCCTGTCATATTATTAAAGTGTTGTTTGATATGCAAATAATACAATTAACTTATTTTTGTCATCCATCTCTATGATACCTCTTTGTCTATTAGGGCATGATGTACTTTGGAGAAAGTTTAGGGACAGGGGTGTACCGGAAGAAGTGTTAAATACACTGAAATTTTAGTATGGCAACCAAACCAACTTTGTGAGGTGGGGTGACTCTGTCTTGGATGCATATAGCGGAGTGAGACAGGGAGGGTTAACATCACCTCTGCTCTTCAACATGTACACACAGCGTCACGATCTGGTATACCCCTTTCAAGTATAAATTTAAACTGCTGCCGTGGAGGCTACCATATTCAAATGGCCAAAATCTTATACAAAAATTTATACTTGGCTGGGGGATCGAACCAGTAATTCATTCACACCAGTTTATGAATCAGACGCTCTAACCAACTGAGCTATCGTAGCGGTTGGCGATAATGACGAAATTATAAGTTACAATATACGTTTATTATTTTGTCTAGGTATGAATGGATGCGTCAGCTAGTAACTTCTTCATTTGTTTAACACGGTAGTGCGCAACTACTTATAATTATTTTGTGCAGCACTGGACTATTGAGGGTAGTTGTGTATTAAATGACAGTTCAGAACAAAAGGTTACTTGTTTCGTCTTGGGTGTGTGTCGTGTGTCATTGAATTTGTATATGAAAGATGTTGCATATAAAAAAGCCAGTCCGAAAAATTGAGCTAAAGAGTGCGTTTTGCAAAATAAAACTTTTGGAACGCTACAACCCATCAAATAATCAATGTCAATGTTAATCAATGTATGGAATTGGAAATGGCAGAATAACATTAGGTAAGTGGTATGAGAATTATTAGTAGGATTATCATAAACAATGTTCTTAGTAGACCTATTCCATTTTATATTATATAAACACATCTTATGCTTATAATATTATGTTTTTATTTTCAGGTTATTGGCGATGGATGTCATTAATGAGCAAAGTTTTGCAAGAAATAATGCAGTCAACAGTGAAAGTTGCTTATCCAGAAGGAACGGTGTATTTAGTTTATGATAACTGCGCGGCTCATCGTTCGCGAATTCTGACCAATTGGCTCGCTTCTCAGACGGGCATTATCACCATATCATGGTCATCTAAAAGTCACGATTTAAATATGTGGAGAATGTGTGAGCATATGTGGGGTCAAATTGTCCTAACTGGGACACGAGTGAAGTGTTGTGCACCTGTAACAGGAGGTCATGAGAACCTAGGAACTGATGCGTCGTAGTGGTTTTGGTTGGACTTTGATTACCCAAGTGAAAAGAAGGCTTCAACAAATAATTTAAAGTTTTGGACATCCATCCCATTCGGTATTAAAAAATATTTAAATACTATAAAATGTTTTCAATTATAGATAAAATACCAGACTAAGTATTTGCGAGTGATCTAAATTGTTTATTGGATTTTTATACGTCAAGTATAACCTCTTCCAATGTTAACATGTTTGTTCACTCGTTAATCTTATATGGGTAAATTAAGTATTAATCTATCATTTAAAACATTATTGAAAATTCAAAAAAATAAGTTACTATCTATATTCTATTATGTTAAATGTGGTGTTTTAATAAATTTGTTATAACTTTTGAACATTTTTTTTATTTTTTAAGCTTAATTTAAATAATTAGGTAACTTACTTACTACACTTACCGCGTAACGTAATCCATTGTTAGTAACAAAAATTAAAAAAAAAATACATATTGGTAATGAGGGATTTGAACCCAGTACTCTTGTAACGTTTCGATTGATGTCGAGTGTTGTAACCGCCACTCCATTGTGTCGTATAGTGACAAGATTGAAATTAAATATTCGTAGGCAAGGAGGAGAAGTTTTATAAAACACATTTGTGCAAAAAGTTGAGATCCACGAATGACGCCGCGACGGTTTGAACCTACTAACATTAACTAGGGGGGTTACCAGACTCTGACGCTGTCTGTACCTACGTGAACGATCTAATCGTGGGGTTGAGCAGCATGCGCGTCGGCTGTCGCATGGATGACGTTAGCACAAACACCATAAGTTATGCAGACGACATGGTGCTGCTCAGCCCGACGGTTGGAGGTCTGAGAGAGATACTGAGTGCCCTGTGAGACCTATGCTTCCACGCATGGGCTCATATATAATGTGAAGAAGACGGAATACATAGTCTTTAATAAGGCCGCTGGCATATACTCCGTTAACACAGACGGTATTACCTTAAATGGCTTAAGAATTAATCGTGTTACTAAATTTAAATATCTGGGGCATATCATCACCGACGACCTTAAGGATGATGCAGACGTTGAAAGGGAGCGTAGGGCTCTGGCGGTTAGGGGTAATATGTTGGCTCGCAGATTTATCCGGTGTACTGAGGAAGTGGTCACAATTTTTAAAGCATATTGTCAGAGCATGTACACCGGAAATTTGTGGGTAAAGTATACCAAAAAATCGCTGGATACCCTACGCGTCCAATATAATAATAAATTCAGGATGATGTTGGGGCTGCCTCGTTTTTGCAGTGCATCAGGTATGTTTGCTGAATACCAAACGGATGGCTTTGAAGCAGTTATTGGAAAAAAAAATAGCATCCCTGATCCGCAGAGGGTGGGGCAGACACGACAGCATCCTGAAGACTTTTGCGGATAGATGCACATGGCCACTCTGGAAGAGCCTTGTACAGAGAGTGATCAAGCAGAGAACTGCGCTCAATAGATCACTCTCGGAACAAGCTTTTTTTTTTATTTTCTTTTTTTCTGTTTTTTGATTCCTTTTCTTTTACTCTATCTTGTAGTCCGAAATAAAGTATTTTTATTTTATTATTTAATTTTCAGCAAAATACCAAGGTACATAAATCTAAAAGAAAACTGTTAAACATAATAGTTTATTACGAAAAACTTAGCAATCCTGAAATTCACTGAAATATTTGACCTTATATGGTGGGCCTTATTGGGGGCCTAGAAAGATGGTCCACAGTAGACGTTTTAGTAAAGTTAATTTACTCAATCAAAATAAAGAAAACAAATATTTCTTTTTTGATGAATGCTTCAACAATGAAATTAAGTACTGATTTAGTTCATTGTATTAGTAAATCGCCTATTTTCACAAAATTATAGCAGTTTCAAATAAAGTAGGCCTTATTCGTGTCAGGTATCAGGGTCCCCGATCTTAGATCCCTCGGCCATGGATCCCTCAGCCTTCGATTCTTCAATCTCGATCCCTTCGGTCATGGATCCTTCGGTCATGGATCCTTCGGTCATGGATCCCTCGGTCATTCCGTCAAGTAGTGGTTCCAACGAGCAGTGCAGCTGTAGCTCTCGCCGTATGCGCAACACTTACTGCGATCGGTGCAAGTTGCATGCAGCCCGTGCGTATACGACGCGCATCACCAAATTTATACATACCTCTTGGCATCGGATACCTCGGTCTTGGGTTCTTCGGTGTACTTCCAAAGTGGAATAAGCTGTTTTTGACCTATAAATAAATTCTTAGAATAATATACCTACTCAAAATTTAAAAGTTCTATGTACAGCAGCTTCTCAAAAAAGTGTTAATTTGTCATAACCAGATTCTTGGAACTCTCGCTTTTGGGTCTCTCGGTGTACTTCACTATAAATAAATTCTTTTCATAATCAAAATTTACAGGGCGTTTGTACAACCGCGTCTACAAAATGTGAAAATTTGACAAAACCCGAGTATTCCAAAGTTTCTCGAATGGCAAATAAAAAATACCTATGAATATGTATTCGATCCCTCGATTTTGAGTCCTCGGGGTATAACCGTTGTAAGACGTGGTTCCCATGAACAATGCAGCTGTAGCTCTCGCCGTATGCCCAGCACTTTGAGTTCGGTGCAAGTTGGATGTAGCGCGTGCGCATACGATAAGTACATCTCCGCAGTCGATACCCCAACGCCAACATTCTGCAAGTGAACGTACAAATGAAGAGCCCCGATGCAACTGAAATCACACTTGCTCGACTTTTTGTTCTCGTCTACTCACACTTGCGCCGCTGCGTTTGCAAGCGGTAAAAGTGGATTTGATAGCTATCAGTGGTTTCACACTCAGATTCCTTAAGCGTATTTTCTTTTTAGATTGATTGCTATGCTTACTAGTCCAAGAAAACTAGTCAAATTAGGGCAAGAATCTCGGAATGAGAGATAGTCGGCTATAAGCTTGTATAAAACTTTATTGGAGCACTCTAAAACTTGACTCAAAACCTACTTATCGTAGGGTGTTAGCTTTTACAGATATTCCAAGTTAAAAGGTAAAAAAATCGATTTATTGCAAATATCATGTTTCCTATGGGTTTTATGCTATTTATATCTTAATAACATGGCTGGACCTATTTATGTAACCTATGTTTCTCAAATAAAATATCTGAATCTGAATTTGAATAATTATTGTAGAACATTAAACTCTCTACAACTTTTGTTTAAACATTTTTTGAATATCTTGAACCATTTTACTAGCCCGTGCGTATACGACGCGCATCACCAAATTTATACATACCTCTTGGCATCGGATACCTCGGTCTTGGGTTCTTCGGTGTACTTCCAAAGTGGAATAAGCTGTTTTTGACCTATAAATAAATTCTTAGAATAATATACCTACTCAAAATTTAAAAGTTCTATGTACAGCAGCTTCTCAAAAAAGTGTTAATTTGTCATAACCAGATTCTTGGAACTCTCGCTTTTGGGTCTCTCGGTGTACTTCACTATAAATAAATTCTTTTCATAATCAAAATTTACAGGGCGTTTGTACAACCGCGTCTACAAAATGTGAAAATTTGACAAAACCCGAGTATTCCAAAGTTTCTCGAATGGCAAATAAAAAATACCTATGAATATGTATTCGATCCCTCGATTTTGAGTCCTCGGGGTATAACCGTTGTAAGACGTGGTTCCCATGAACAATGCAGCTGTAGCTCTCGCCGTATGCCCAGCACTTTGAGTTCGGTGCAAGTTGGATGTAGCGCGTGCGCATACGATAAGTACATCTCCGCAGTCGATACCCCAACGCCAACATTCTGTAAGTGAACGTACAAATGAAGAGCCCCGATGCAACTGAAATCACACTTGCTCGACTTTTTGTTCTCGTCTACTCACACTTGCGCCGCTGCGTTTGCAAGCGGTAAAAGTGGATTTGATAGCTATCAGTGGTTTCACACTCAGATTCCTTAAGCGTATTTTCTTTTTAGATTGATTGCTATGCTTACTAGTCCAAGAAAACTAGTCAAATTAGGGCAAGAATCTCGGAATGAGAGATAGTCGGCTATAAGCTTGTATAAAACTTTATTGGAGCACTCTAAAACTTGACTCAAAACCTACTTATCGTAGGGTGTTCGCTTCTACAGACATTCCAAGTTAAAAGGTAAAAAAATATATTTATTGCAAATATCATGTTTCCTATGGGTTTAATGCAATTTATGTCTTAATAACATGGCTGGACCTATTTAAGTAACCTATGTTTCGCAAATAAAATATCTGAATCTGAATTTGAATAATTATTGTAGAACATTAAACTCTCTACAACATTTGTTTAAACATTTTTTTAATATCTTGAACCATTTTCCATTATGTTATATAACGCCGATACTAATGCCAACATCCTGCAAGTGAACGTACAATGAAAAGAGCCCCGCTTTAAGTGCTGAAAACACACTTGCTCTATCCTTTGTTCTAGTCTATTCACACTTGTCCGCTGTTTTTTTTTTCGAGTTTGTGTTATAACCTTCTGGATGTGAACACAGCATGCAAAATTAGTTGTTACTGGCTCTCGAAAATAATACAGTGATTTAACACAAAAAAAAACAAGTAGGGCTTTTAAAAAAAAATAAACCGACTTCAAATAAACCACTTCTTACTTCTTGCGCTAAAAATTTTTGAAAATCGGTTCACAATTGACGGAGATATTGGTGATCATAGGGCGAAAATTACAAGTAAGGATGAGGTTTTTTGAGTTTTCCGGGAAAAGTACCAATCCCTCAGGAATAAAATTTATATGGGACCACCTGTGAAGTATACTCTTTTAAACAAAAAAAGAATTTTGAAAATTGGTCCACAATTGACGGAGTTATCAGTGAACATACATAAAAAATAAAAATAAAAAGGTTCCGACGAATTGAGAACCTCCTCCTTTTTAAAGTCGGTTAACAAAGAAAGAAAAAAAAATAACCGAATTAAGTCTCTTTAAAGATGAGACTGATGAGGAGAAAATATCAATGTCGAGACAATCTTTGTTGTAAAAAGAACACATTCTATTGATAGGAGAGTGCTGACTATAGTAAGTGTGACAGTGAGGAAGATTGAACGTTTTTCTGTTGAGGAGACGGCTAGACGGACGGGGAAAGGAAAATTGATTTTTTCCCAGTAAGTATGGACTGTTTGCAGCAGTCAGTGGTTTTGATAGTTGTTGTTAGTTGTTCACTCACAGATTCCTTTAATGTATTTTCTTTTGAGTTTGATTTCTAAGCTAAAGTCGAGACTACAATAAATATAGATGTACACAGACCTCGGCTTCGGTATTCAGTCCCTTGGTCCAATCCGTGGAAGTCGTTGTTCCCGCGAGCAATACCGCTATGTTATTGCCGTATGCGCAGCGCTTTGTGATCGGTGCAAATTGCAAGTAGCGCATGCGCATATGACAAGCACATTTCCGCAGCCGATACCAATGACAACCTCCTGCAAGTGAACATACGAATTTTTATTTTTATTTTGACGCCTCAACGTTAATAGATGCGTGTTTGTATTATGTATAACGCTTCAGTACTCTTTGCAACTTGGTTTAGGTCACGTGCGTGCTTCCCGGAAGCATACCTACCCTAGGGTTTAGATCAAATCCGTCAGATTCGTCTATCATCAGAAGCAGTTTTTTTTTATAATTTCAGTTCAGTTTCATCATGAATGACAGATGTGGATAAACTCTATTGATCATTTCGTCATCTTCTGACGAAAGAGAAAATCTTTGTAATCATAGATAGAAATAAATTCTATTAAGCGGTCAGTATCTTATTCAAGTAGGTAAGCTAAGGAATTTACATATGCTCCTTGGTATATCCCACTAATATTATAAATTTAAAAGTTTGTAAGTTTTTTAATGGTACTCGAAGATGGGAAAAGCACGGCTCACCTGGTGTTATGTGGTAACCATTATCTATCACAAAGCATTGCATTGTAGATCACGTTTTTGTGGAAGATGCTCTACGATGCAACGCCCTGCGTCCATCAACTGAGGCATGAATATGATAAGCTTGTGCCTGTTATTTCACCGGCACCCAGACCCTTCAACCCGAAACACAGTGGCGTATTTAAAGATTCAGCGCCCCGGGCCATTATGGTTTGTCGCACCATAAATTAATGGAAAAAATCCTACTAATAATAATGGTTTTGCCTTTATAATTGACCGGACGAGGTCAGGGTGACCTCTCAGTGCTTTGCTCACGGTAACAAAAGCAGAAAAAACGGCGAGCGGAGTGACCCGCGTAATTTTTGGTGTTTAATAGAGACAAGACCAAGAAATCTGTGGCAGCTTTTTTTAAATAGTTTTTTGCAACTCTAACAACTGTTACTGAAACGAAGTCGGTGAGCGCAGTGAGCCGCGTTTTTTTTTTAAAACTTACTAACGCTGCTGTTTTCGTCATTGTTGAAAACTGCTGCCCCATAAACTAAAGGAAAAATAAAAAGTCCTAATAATAATTCGCCTTTAACATTGACTTAGCGAGGTAAACTCTTCAGTGTATCCCTCACAGAAAAACCGGCGAGCGTAGCGGGCCGCAAAATTTTCAGTGTTCAATAGAAGCAAGAAAGAAAATAGTGGCCATTTTTTTACATTTTGTAAACGGTACACGACGGTACAACCGTCACAGAAATGACATCGGCGAGTTGAGTGAGCCGCGATTTTTTTTAATATCTTACTAACGCTTTTGTTTTCTAATTCGTCATTGATGCAAACTTTTTAGGATGGGTTACTGTAGTTTTGTAGTTTACCATTATCACTCATATTGGTCAGAATTTTAGTGCTTATTTATGTGACATTAAGAAACAAAATATGACAACAAAATCGACGAGCAGAGCTGGGATTTTTTTTAGCAATAGTGTGCATGTCTTGTCATTACTGAATACTGCCATACATGATCCAAAACTTGGTCCTGGTCTGGTCCTTTCTGAGCGCCCCTAGTCTGCGCCCTGTGCCTGGGCACCGGTAGCACCGCCCTATTTGCGGCATTGCAGTAAGCTAAGAAAAATCTACGAGTTAAAACATAAGCTGCAACTACTTGTTATGGTTATTAAATGAGTTTCTTATAATATGCTATTTTTAATATTTTTTCGGGCATATAAAGTCAAAAAGAAAGACGCAAAAAAGCTGAAGGTTACGAGGGGCGGCTAGCGCCGCACCTCAGCCTGTCGCCCTGGGCCATGGCCCGCATGGCCCTAGGGTAAAGAAGCCCCTGCCGAAACACAACAATGCTGTTTCATGGCAGAAATAGGCATGGTGGCAGTACTTCCCCGGACTTCACAAAGAACTCTTAGTTTGCACAACAATCGTACCGAAACGTCTGAATAGATTTGGATGAAAATTTGACCATGACAAAGATATCAAGATAATTTCATACTGAATGATATTCTGTAGTATACGCGGAACAAGTCATGCTGTTTAAGTATACACGAGATAAGTAAATTATTCGAAAGAAAGAAAGAAAGAAAATATATTTATTTCACCCGAATTTTATAAATTGTACCTACTTAACAATATCAAAACAACAAATACAAATACATATAACTAGTTAAATAAGTAGGTAATGCACTTGAACAGTGGGTGAAATAGGACCCTCACTAACTCGTATTCCGACCCATACGGAAAAAAAGTTATCTGCCGAAAGCGGAATCTGACGGACGAGGAATCACGAGAATTGCTGTTTCGTCACCAAGTTCAAAATTCTAAACTATACGGAACAAAGAAGTAATCCGACGAAAATGGATTCTGACGGAAGTGATCTAAACCGTATGTGCTCTATCCTTTGTTCTAGTCCACTCACACTTGCCCTGTGTTTGCAGCAGTCAAGTGTTTTTGATAGTTGTTACCAATTGTTGTCATACTCACAGATTCCTCTATTGTATTTTCTTTTCAGATTGATTTCTAAGCTAAAGTGGAGACTACAATAACCAGATGTACACAGACCTCTCGGCTTCAGATCCCTCGGTATTCGGTCCCGTTGTTCAACCCGTGGAAAGTGTGGCTTCCGCGATCATACCCCTGAAGCTATCGTTGAATGCGCAGCACTTTGTGATCGGCGCAAGTTGCAAGTAGCGCATGCCCATACGACGCGCACATTTCCGCAACCGATACCAATGACAGCCTCCTGCAATTGAAAGAATTAATGAAAAGATTCTTTTTTATTTTTAACCCCCGACACAAATTTATAGGGGTGTTGCAAGTATAATATATAAAGCTTCATTCATTCTGCATTTATAAAGCTTGAGTGCTCTGCATGCGTGATCACTCCTAAGAGAGAATAGATATCATAGGAGAGCGTGTTTTGAACTAAAATTATCATATTTATGTATGATAGTAAAAACCGTATCAAACAAATCTGTTCTCTATTGTAAATGCAAAGCTGGACAGCTCAGCTAGTTCGAGCTTCATTCTGTTGTCGAAATTAGCAAGACAGAGGGATCACCGAGCCCAGTACAGTGGGCCCGGTGATCCAGTGCAACCCGCTGTGTTGCAGCAATCAAAACGGTTTTGTTAGTTGTCATACTCACAGATTCCATTTATGTCTTTTCTTCTACAATTTATTATCAGAATGGCAATGAAGACTACTAAAACGCCGAATGCACCAGATGTAGACAGGGCTTCAGATAGCTTGGTCTTGGATCCCTTGATCTTAGGTCCCCCGATCTTAGATCCCTCGGCCTTGGATCTATCAGCCGTCGATCCCTCTTACTAGGTCTTGGATCCCTCGGTCAAAACCGTCAAAGTCGAGCAATGCAGCTGTAGCTCTCGCCGGTATCGGTGCAAGTTGCATGCAGCGCGTACGTATACGACGCGCATCACCAGATGTAGACATACCTCTTGGCATCGGATACCTCAGTCTTGGGTTCCTCGGTGTACTTTCAAAGTGGAATCAGCTGTTTTTGACCTATAAATAAATTCATAGAATAATATACCGACCTACTCAAAATTGAAAAGTTCTGTAAATAAATAAATAATGCTGGACTGTGTGTTAAGGTGACGATACATGTCAAACCTCCCTCTCACTCGCACTATTCAACATTTTTAAAGATATAAAATCACTGACTATAGTTATGCAAAATAGCAAACCTTCACATTGTAGAGTTGGGTTCAACATTATATTCTTGCTGAACCTTTGTATTGTTATTTTCTAGGCCGTGAAGGTTTGCTATATTGCATAACTACGAGTATGTCAGTCATTTTATATCTTCAAAAATGTTGAATAGTGCGAGCGAGAGGGAGGTTTGACATGTATAGTCGCCTTAAACAGCATCACGTAGCCCCAAACTAAGCAGAGCTTGTGTCCTGATCGATATATTACTCATATATTTTTTTTATGTAAATACATACATATCATACATAGAAAACACCCAAACTGGAGACATATATCTACAGAACATGCAAACATTTGTCCCGCGGCGAGAATCGAACCCGCAAGTACTGCGTCTCAGGCGGACCTTCGCCCACTGCGCAACAGAGGTCATCTATGGTCGTCTATGAACAGCAGCTTCTCAAAAATGTGTGAGTTTATCATACTCAGATTCTTGGATCTCTCCCTCTTGGGTCTCTCGGTATAGGTAAATAAATTTTACTGCCTGGCAATCCGTTTTTTACGGTCTGGTGTGGCATTAAAAAATGCATGATTAGCTTGTGCACTACAAGGAATTTTACAGTCCCAACATTCCAATTTTTGTGCACCGTCAGTTGCAGTTCAGTTAAAGACGCTAATGTATGATTCACATTTACCGGCGCGGCGAGGAAATTGAAACATCAACAACGCAGTTACGTTCCTTATTTGAATGCTATGTACGCAGCTTTGACGCGCCGACCAGCTGCGCTTGCACTCCGCGACCCACTAGCGTACGCGGCCGGCCCTCTCGGTTGCTCGCGGCTGCTCGCGGCTGCTCGCGGCTACTGGCGTTCTACTACAATTCACCGAAGTACGAAATTTCGTGTTTCGTTTCTTGCGATTGGTCGTATTTCATACTGTCTATTCCAATATTGCGGTCGTATGTTTTGTGAAATAGAGTAGGATGCGCAACGTTCGGACTGTTACATTACCAACTTCGTGCCAAAATTTCGGTTTTTGTTTGATTATGGATACCAATAGTAAGAAACGAAACACGTAATTTCGTACTTCGGTGAAATGTAGTAGACCCCTTGTTTCGGCTCGACGCGTCCGTCAGTCTCCAGTCAGATTTTAGCAGTCACACGGCTCCTCCGGTCGGCTGCCGGCGTGTGCCCGCTCATCTGCTGCGCTGCGCACCGATGCGGCGCGGCAGGTGGAAATCATACAATAGTATTCGGTTCCTAGGTATATCCCTACAGTCCTACAGTCACCTAGCTCACATCAGTTAGAGGAAAGCTGAGCTAAAACCCATTTCATTGTTTTTAAAATGTTTTTATTGCTTAAAAAACAGCATATTTTTAGTCTGTACACTACTCAATGTATCAACGTAGCAACGTAGCGACGCAGTTCCTATTTCTGGGTCGGATCGTACTACGATTGGTCGAAACGTCTTCCGAGCATATTTTTAGAGGAACACAGTTTGTTGAGATCGCGTCACGAAAAAAAAGCTGCGCATTAGGAGATTAATCAGGAGATTAATCGATATTTACCCGTGCGCGAACACAACCTATCCACTTCTTCCAGCGTTCTTTTCACATGATATTTCACTTTAAAAAATATTATAAATAATTCACTCACCTCATCAACAGTGTAATTTTTTCAGAGCAGACTTTTTGTACACGAACCCCAAAGATTTATCGTAGATATAATTGATGAACACGAGAATGTAGCACAAACAAAATATTTTCCGCAATCTGCGCAAGTCACAACGCAACACAATACTTGTATTTACTCATTTGAGTCCGAAAATAAACGGATGGATGAAATTATTGGAATTGGAATTTTTTAATAAACGTGTGTTCAGGATTTTTTTACACAAGTTTTTTTTTCATTTTGACACCTTCTACAAGATTCTATTCGAAATTTGAATAGGTAAATGACAAAGTTATGTTTGTTGCCAGCCACCATCAACATAGACGACCTCTTTGGTGCAGTGAGTCCGTCTGAGACGCAGATGGTTGAGGGTTTGATTTCCGCTGCGAGACAAATGACAATGTTTAAATTATCTGCAAATATTTATTGCGGATCTGGATGTTTTCTATGAATCATTTGTTTATTATATTAAAAAAAAATTAAGTACTTACAGTCATGTGGTACACGCAAGCTTTCCTTAGTATGAGGCTAATTAATATGTTATGTGAAAATCATCATCATCATCATCATCAACAACACACTAGAGGTCCACTACTAGACATATTCCTCCCCTAATGAACGCCAATGTGCCCTGTTCTGAGCTCGTCGTATACAGCTTCTACCAGCAGAATTTCGCAGATCGTATCTCCACCTGGCCGGATGGCGTCCTACAATACGTTTGCCGAGCCGTTTGTTCTTTGTCCACTCAAGAACCCGTTTACCCCAACTGTGATTGGTTCTTCGCCACATATGGCCACTATGGCCAGCCCAGTGTGTGAAAATGTCCAGCATTACTTATTTATTTATTAGGTGGCGGCAGACAGTCCAGACACCAGACACAGACTACCATCTGACATTTGGTGTTATTTTATTTATTTTACTAGAATGATTAATTATTATCGATGGTGTGCGGGAGGGCTTGGGAGTACTAGAACATATTGTTTGAAGGGAATGCCTTCAGGCGAGCATCTGTCAGACATTTTCTGATGATATGCGATGGCCCTTAAATTATACCACGCAGGGCGTTGCATCATCGAAGGGTACCTTCTATAAATATACATGACCAACGCGTAAGCAATACTTGTAATATAGGTCATGATTACTGGTGGGCCATGCGCTTGGGTATTGTAAAAATCATTACAGTGAAACCTCCTATCTCTAGTCCAAAAATACTTCAAGAAAGTAAGGTGTCCATTAACGAAGAAAGGTCTTGGATCAATTTGGTCATTGAAAACGACTTTGGTCTTGTCCAAATTAATACCGAGACCTATCCTTCGCGAGGTTGATGCTAGGCCGCTATTCTTTACCTTTGTGTCTATAAAATTAATTTTCTCCATACAAAAGATTTCAACGCGCTCCAACGACTTTGTATGTTTTTTAATAAGTAGGATACTTAATAAATGAAGGTAGTGTTGTGCTGAAAGATTGAGAAGTGTATATGAAATGTTTGAACCTCCTTCACACCAAAACTATTGAACGGTTCGAACTGAAATTATGCACATGTGTAGTTCTAAACCTGGATTACTAAAAAATGCTATTTTTTTATATGGGTACCACGCGAGCGAAGCCTCGGGCGAAAGCTATAAGTAAATACATGAGATGCCAATAAATATTTTGAAACTTTAATAACACTATTATTATTAATGCGAAAGTTTGTGTATGTTAGTCCCAACTCAACACCGTACGTAATGGCTTATCGGATTTGAATGTAACTTGGAATATAATGTTTATGACATGGATTAATACATAGGCTACTTTTTATTTCAATTTATAAACATTATAATATATTTAAACTAAGATTTTAGAAATCTTGAAGTTCAAGTAATACTTAAAAATCAAAATCAAAAATAAAAATAAAAATTTATTTATTCAGTAGGAACTGTAAAGTACACTTTGAAACGTCATTATTACAGAAAATACTGCATACAACAAGAAAATACCATACATACATTTTGTTTTCATTGATAAAGCGACATCTCTGGACTTTTTGCAACATCACGTAACCAGACATTTGCTATACGATTCACCAACGTACTTTCTTGATACGAAAAGCGATGAAAGTCTTAGTCATAGTTTTGTAAAAGTACCAATAGATGACACTATTATTAAAATCGTAACCGTGTTCAATATCAATACTTTCGGGGCTTCCTCGATTTGTGGTGCCTCGGGTATGTGTGCAGATGCCAGGGTACATAATTTTTATGCAATAATCCCCAAGAAGGACTTACTTAGGGAAACAATAAGCATATTGAGTATTGAGAAGTCAGTCTTATCATGAGAAGCACCAATGGAATCCTGAAGATGATAGCAGATAGCCAAAAGTCTACATTACTGGGGAGATTCGTTATTCGCATTAAAAAAACTCACTTTTCATTTGACATATTGTTAGATTTCTATTAAATCTATATTTTTTATTATTTATTAAAATTTTAATTAAGCACTCAGAGTTATATGGTATGAGAAGTATCATGGATGAATGTCATATGGTTACTAATATTAGGTACTTTAAAAACTAGTTGGAAATAAACGAATTGTTTTTTTGGAATAGGTTTTCTTCTTACAGAATAAAATAAAAACTTTTTGATTTTGGTTTACAATTGAAACTTGATTAGTATAACATCTAGGTACTATAAAAGGCTTATTAGACCACGCGATATTCAGCCTGTCTTAATAAGACTATCTGTCACTTAGCGTAGTGTAATAAGAGTAAGCCACTAAGTCGGTCATAGTACATCTAGTTAGTCAGTAAGACAGTCTTACTAAGACAGACTGAATACCGCATGGTGTAATAAGCCTTATTTTGAACAGAATGGACTATCTCGATTTTTGTTTAAAATTGGAACACAGTTGTTAATAGTACAGTCATCTATTTAATGAACCTAGTCATAGGTAGCCTAATTTTTCAGACGTTTTCTCTCGATGGACACAAAACGTATTGTTTTGATTTGAATGACAAGGACAACTTCAGGATCCAATAGAGTCAAGTTACAGACAGAAACACAATTGGATAAATTTTTCCCGAGGCCCACAGTCAACGTGCGAACTGCGAAGCACTTTTAGTAACTACTAAGTTACTTTTACATGTTACCTACTTATGTTTTACCGAATTAAGGCCATTATTAAAAAAATACCACTTCTTCATAGAAAAGTTCAAGAAATTACTATAAATTGCTTAAAACAATCTACACTTCTAGTCACCATAAGTACTACTTTTTAGTTATAAGTACTATGGAATACTCGTTGTTCTTTGCAAATGATCTTAAATTTTATGTGACATTCCGACCTGTCACTACTTTTTTTTTAACATGCCTTCCGAAGCTCGGTAATTTCGCCTTTGTACGTCGGAGGCCTTCGGGCTTCTGAAACAACAACCGCCAAACTCCGAAACAAGAGGTGACGAGCCCGAAAAAAGAAGAAGAATTTATTTAGTCACCATTTTGTAGCCAATCGGTTCTAATTCTAAGGTTTTAAAAAAAAAACATAACGCTGTCGTTGCCTTCACTGATGTAATGGTACGTGAAAAAATGCCGTTTTTCAATATAAAAAAAACATACCCAGCTGTAAGTTTTCCAGCAAAAATAAAATAAAATAAATATCTAGTAATTTAATCGAACTCACAGATCTAAGGTTCAAATCCACCAACTTCCTGCATCCAAGCACGTAACATTTTCTAATGACTTCATACGGTCTATACTAAGCCGTAGAAAGTTACCTAAGACTTGTGTATATAGGTTTATACAGGAAAAACATAGTACGTTTATTACCTCATAAAATGTTGCTAGACAATGGGTTCGAATCCAATCGCGCACCAATTATTTTTTATATTATTATACACGAGCTGACCCACCCAACTTCGTTTGCGTGTACTTGCTTACGGTTTTTGGTTTTTATAATATTCCAAAACTTTCGTCCTGATCGGGATTTGAACCCGCGACCTTCTCATAAATACCGGGACGCGCTACCAACTGCATTACCGAGTCAACTCACTTCGTCAAAATTTTCGTAAAGTCACGTCACGGGTAAGCACCGTTGGCTTGCTTACAGTTGTTTTAGCGAAACCTTAATAAGTATTTACGGAATAAAATATAAGCAGATACCAGTGAAAGTCCTCAATAAGACCAGTAGGTACATGTAAGATTACGCGTTCTATTTTCAAATTAGGTATCGGACAGATATTTTACCTGACAATTTCATGCATGCCCAATAATGACATTTAAAGGCATTTTATTAACACCCTGGGCTTAAACACAATCATTATAGCAATTATTGAAGGCATTACAAATTAAAAATACATATGCATTATGTAACGCTGATAATTTGACTCTTTTTGAGTTTATCACAAACGAACGTAAGTCCTAAAAGTCCTTTTTCTAAAAATATGTAGTTGAAGATTGACAGCTAGATGATCCAGTGATGTTTGTACCACCAAGTTGTAATTCCCAAATAAAATTACCTCGATTTTAAAGATTTATCGACGGTGACGGTGCTGGTTAAACTTTTTACGCTGTACCTAGGTCGTGGGTTCGAAGTAATATTTTTTGTACAAAATAATTTTGGTGTTTCACATCTGTCTTGCTGCTCTATTTTTTTCCTTAACCTTTCCAATATTGAGGTGAGCTGATTTGCAAATTTTATCGAGAATATCGGAAGGGACAAAATTACAGATATAGAGGAAATTGATACCATAAGTAACAACTGGTTGCAAGCCAGCAAGAGATCGAAAGACGTTGATGGTGGAAAGACCTTTGCTTAGCAGTAGGACTGGATTAGAATAAGATGGCTAATGAATCAGGATTTATCAGAGCTTTTAGGCCCTCCGAAGAAAAAAAGACAGGACTAACTTCTTAACGTGTCTTGAGAAGCATGGAATTTGGGCTTAGTCATGAAGTAAACGGACACTATACCAAATGGTGATCGGGCTGAGGGTTGTGTCACTAAATGATCGTAAGAATTAGATTTTTTATATAAAGGTACCCAGCAATGGGTAAAATCAGGATAATGATGATGATGATGACGATTGGTAAATTATAACTTGAACATACATTAAAAAGTTTTTTTTTCTAAATGTGTTATTTTTTGTATAGAAATTATACGCAATAAATTTGTTAATAAAATGAAAGAGCTAATTAGTTAAACGATTAGAAAATACAATTAAAAACGTAATGCTTTAATATGCGGGTATCGAATACTTACTTTCATAAAAACATAACACGCAGTTTCGTAATTTATTGTACTACTTAAACGGTATGAATATTTGTTAAAAGTTTACAATTCTTACTTTTACTTATTAACCTAATGCAACTCAAAAATTTTGCTCAAAGAAAAAGCCATTCCAAAAATATATTTATAAAAACGTGTTTTTAAACGAAAATATAGTACGTATTTTATTCATAAAATGTTATGTAGGTATGTACAATTCCTATAAGATGCAAATAGGAAGAGTTGCAATCATCGCTGACCCCAAAAGCCTTACACTATCACTAATCAACAAGAACTATTACATAAACTGACGCGTCATGCATTTTACATAACGAAGAAACAGTGGGGGCGACTGTACCTCCAGTCCGTTACCCGCTCCCGAACGAACCACACGTTCTCCGTTCAAAAACCATGAAAAAAGTTCGCTAAAAAAGAAACAAAAAAGTTTCGTACCAAATAATGTGTATTTGAATATCGAATGCGAAAAAAAGTTTAAAAACGCGCGAATAAATAAAATGAAAGTGAAAACTACGGTGCAGTGACCGCAACAAGATGCTAACACATAGATGGAAAGTCATTCTGCTTGTAGCCGCGTCCGTAGCGGCAAGCGAGCCGAGCCGTGCGCTTACACTATACCAAAAACCGTACAAAAATGTTATGTTTATACCCAAAAATTACTATAGACGGCGCTCAAGAGTATTATTCCTTGATGACGATGAAAACAACACGCCATTCGGTAAAGGAGAGATAGATTTAACAAATTCGAAAATCAAATTTGACGAAACCACAGACTACGAATTCACTTCGCCCGAGGATGCGGAAGTGAGCAAAATCGAGGACACACCGAGCGGGAACGAGCGATTCTACGAACCGATAGCTCGATTCCGTCCTTTTCAAAACCAAGCACAGTACTACCACGGTAGATTTGGGCGTCCATACGCGCCAAACTTTGCTTTTGAACCATTTCAAACGTACCCGGCACTTCGGAACGGATATTTCCCTGGTTGGAAAGCAAGGAGTCCAAGAGTAGTGTTTCCGTATGCCACAGATAATGCAAACTCTGTGCAATCAAACTCACACGCGGGACCTCAACCTGTTTTCAATGACAATGTTGTGTTTCGCGATCAGTTTAGTTCGAACGATGTGGTGGAGGATCAAGGTCTTCAGGATATCGGTGCTGGAGACAGTATAGCTGATCGGGGTGAGTTATTTATGGGAAAGGGTAGTTAGTTGGTATGAACTAACTTTGGTTTGGGTAGCTCGGCTAAAATATACTAATTTTAGAAGATTTTAAAGACCTCTACAATTTGCCCGATATGCTTTAAAAATGGGGTACAGGGATTATCATTGTATTTTGGAACTGGCTGCACCGATTTTTACCAAACATTAATCGTCATACAATCGAAAAATGCCAGTTTATCATCCACATCGACATACATTGCCACCTTTATCTTCTCGCACTGTTAGGTTCCAGAGGAATTTCCTCCCGCGAACAATCAAGCTGTGGAATGGTCTCCCTGCCGAGGTTTTCCCCAGAGACTACATTATGCAGCGTTTCAAATCGGGCGTTTTAAAATTTTTAAAAGGGTCAGCAACGCGCATGAATTACCTCTTGATGGTGCAGGCGTCCATAGGCTACGGGAACCGCTTACCATCAGGAGGACCGTAAGCCTGTTTGCTAACTAAGAGTATAAAAAAAAAAAAGTTTACTATGACAAAAAACAGAGCTACGAGGCAATACAAAAAGCCTGAAGCATAAACAGTTATACCACCTTCCTTTTTAATCGTGGAACATAGGAAATAGGAACTTAGTGTTTCAAATTATTGTTATTTTTATGAAAGATATTGATGATGTCTAGTTTAAAATGCTGGTTATCCAATGGCATAGATAGGGGTTTCAAAGTTCTGGAGTTTGGGCTCTTGACGTCACTTGAATATAAAAAGTGTACTTACCCGTGACGTCACGCGGAACTTCAACGGAGATCTTTGTCCTAGCTGTGGGACAGCATAGGTTAATTAATTTAAAAAAGTATGGTTAAGAATATCAATAAAATATTATTGAAACATTGTTCTCAGTTACTTAAGATTTTTTTACAAAGCACCTCATTTTTCCCTTGGTAAGTCATGAGATTCATTTTTTTATTCAATGGCACCTGGGATTTTTTTTTACAATTTCACCAATATCTCGTGTTTCTAATAATATGCTTGAGGCATCATTGTACGGCGTATAAGTCCAGCATGGCTATATACAAAAACTGACCTATGCTTGACACGTGAGATTTTGATAAATTATTTAAAACTCATCATTCTAACATTTTTATGATTTCATTTCCCAGACATTCCCCATTTGGAATTGGCATTCCATTGAAAGTGACTTGCCTAAGCTTTTTCCTTAATTATAATAAATAATTCGTTTCATTTCTAAAATCAAGGTGTTAGGATAAATCCATTCCGTCATATAACCAACTTAAGCCTAAAGCGATTAAAGTATAGTATCTATGCTACTTACTATAGCTACCAACGTAGACAGTATTGGTAGAGTAGTCTCTACGTACACTGGTAGAGCAATTGAAATTGCTAAATTAGTACGCTAGTTGACTCTAATGTGTGTTTTATTATCAAACAACTGTTTTTTATTTATCTTTCAATACTTTATAGCACAAAAAAAAGTCTTAAAGAAGGATTTAATGCTAAAGTTTTTTTATGCTAGTCAAACTTTCCTGGTAAAAAAACTTAGAATAAAAACCAAGGTTGGCGTGCTAACTAAACTAGCTAGAAACAAACTTATTAACCTTTAAGTTAATAATTTAAGAAAATAAGAAAGAAAAAACAACAAAATATATATTTATGTTATGTTTTGTCATATTATTTGTTATGTAAAATATAAGTTCAGTCAATACACTCGACAATTCTTACTCAAAGAACTTTACGTATGTAAATATCTTTTTAATGGTACATTCAGACCAATTTGGACAGTAAGTCGAAAGTAGCTAAACTTCCTTTCTCGTAAAACACGTAACGCTAGTAATAGTTGTAATTTTAGTAAACTGTGTTCGTGTGTGGCGACTTATGAGTTCTGCAGTTGCGAGTAATAAAAGGGGGCAGAGGGGGAGGTGTAAGGGGTTCCAACCGTCACCTTCGGACCTCAAGCCAACCTCAGAGTAATAAAAGGGGGCGGAGGGGGAGGTGTAAGGGGTTCCAACCGTCACCTTCGGACCTCAAGCCAACCTCAGAGTAATAAAAGGGGGCAGAGGGGGAGGTGTAAGGGGTTCCAACCGTCACCTTTGGACCTCAAGCCAACCTCAGAGTAATAAAAGGGGGCGGAGGGGAGGTGTAAGGGGTTCCAACCGTCACCTTCGGACCTCGAGCCAACCTCGCATGCCTATGGTGCACCCTGCTGACTGACAAAACGAGGCTGTGGCGGATTAGTCCCAACTCTAAATCCTCTGGCCGCCGACAGGCAGCAGCTTCGGCGGTGCGAGAAGCTGTGCCCTGCGATCCCCAACCCGCATCCCTAGCGTGGGAATTATGGGCATATCTCCCTTCCCCTTTATAGATCAGATATCTTAAGATATTGCTCAGTACACAAATCTATTGAGGATAACATATGAGGGTAGTTAGAGGTAAGTTCGAAGACAACATTCAATACTTGAGGTATAAATGTGTTAAGCCAATTTTTTTCATTATTTGGTTCACATATATACAAACATACACTAAAAATTACAAAATAATAAAGAAAATCTTAAAACATCATTCTCGGCGTAGTTTTTAAGAGCATCAGTGACTCACTGCGTGTATTTTTGAAACATGTCATTAAGTTACAGACATACGAACTATTAGTAATTTAAAAGAAAAAGGAATTTAGTTTACCCATGTGCCTGTAATATCACCGGCACCCACACCCTTCAAACTGAAACATAGATGAAGCAGCATGCTTCATGGCCGAAATATGCATGGTGGTAGTTCTTCCTCGGATGGGCCCTTCACAAAAAACTCTACTAGTACTTTTAAAACATGACATGGCGCGCGAGCTGGGTTGGACCAGTGACTGCAGGGTAATCGGCACTCAAAGCGCCTACAACGCCTTTTGAATTAGTTCTACGGCATGGCCGGTTTCCACGCGATGTTTTCCATCACTGTTTCAAGTACGACATCATCAAGATGGCCGACCTTATCAGATTATCTTGTCTTCACTTATGCTCTGCATTCAACCAAATGTCAGTTTCAGAGTTAAGTAACTCAACAATAGAACTTTTACCTATTGTATGGAAATGAGATGTGAGAAGTTTTTTGTTGTACGGGTTCCGCAGTCCTTTATCAATGGGCTCTTGCGCAAAACATGCTTTACTGATTTTATCTGTGCTAATTATAATGAACAAAATACTTAGTACTATCTATAACTACTAGTACTATTACTACTTAGTACTATTTAGTAAGTTAATTTTCATAGTACTAAGTACTATTGATAGTACTATTTATAAACTAAGTGTCTAGAAGAGATCGTGGCGTGGCGGCTTACTTCGGTGTTTTTAGATGAACAGTGATCACCTTGGTTACGCAACTGTCTGCCCGGTCACTACTTGGATGGGTGACCGTTTAATTGCATTTAGATCTGAGTGCTTTAGTCGAAGGCACGTTAAAATGTTGGTTCCGGCCTTTTCAGCCATGTAGGGGGCCTTCAGATGGCCTAAAAACTCCTTACGTGATACTCAGATTGCATGGATAGGTAACATGTATTCCGTCAAGGTCTTATCTTAATCTAAAACAACATTTTTGTTTAGATTTTATTTTTTTGTTTAAATGTCCACGACTCTACGAACGTGACCGAGATGTCTCGATTATCTTGACTTTGAACTCGGAACTTCTCGTGATTGGGTGAAATTTAAAACACTGGCTGAATTTTAAAAAGCTGTATAAAATAAAATTCGAAATTCAAATTGAAATCACGATTGAAGAGGACCAAGAACTTATAGGCTCCTCCACATAGTTGCGTTATATCGATTGATAATATGGGATGCGTTATTGCGATATATCATTGTTTTAGGTAGATTATGTATTAGGACAGATACAAAATTATATACTGCTGCGAAAGCGCAGTTTTGTGCAAGGAATTGGGACGTTCACAACATCGTTTGCATGATACACCACTACCCGCCAATATTGCACATTTCGAAAACTTTCATAGTTTGCGTTTTCAAGCTCAATTTTAAATCCCTTTTTTCGTTAATTACCAACTGTTTTGAGTGATAAACATTGCAATCTGCAAGAAAATTCATTACCTACGTTGTAGGATCAGTTTCTATTTAAAACCAGTTTCGTAATTGCCAATAAAGTGAAGTTGCGTTTAAAAATGAGCTCTAAAACGAAAACTATGAATGTTTTTGTAGCAATTCGGGGCAGGTTACTAGTTGCCGTCCACTCGGCTCCACTCGCGTGAAAACTACATGAAAAGTAGCCAAGGTAATCCAGGTCATAAGTATTCCAAGTTTCATCCAAATCCGTGCAGTCGTTGCGGAGTTGAGTGAGAAAAAATACACTAGCACACATACAAACATTCAAACTTTTGCATTTATAATTTATTTATTAATCATTGATTTATTCACAATTTTTAACATAATAATAAATAATATACCAACGCGTTTCAAATAAAGTCAATACATAAACAAAAACATAAAAATCCGATTCGATTTATTATAATGTTAGTGTCTTCGAATCGAGGTCACTCCGCAAAGACAGCGAAGACCCAAGCGAAGGAAAGTCTGTGCTTCTGGGTGGAGTTAGGCTGGATAAGTATTTAGCCAGATCTCCCACACGCACAATAGACCAAAATAGTCCCATTGCGGGAAAGCTTGACCACCTTGAAATTCGTTCCTTACATATGAAATTGGCGTTTTGTATGGAGAAATTTGAAAATTGACTTCTCAACTACTTAATATTTTTTTTTTCTGGAAAGCTACAAATCTTTCCTTTTATTTCCCTAAAATTGTATGTCTATAATTGGTTAACATTGCGAAAATTATGCGAAGTCTTTATTAAAAAAAAGACAAGTAACAAATAAAAACAACTAATTTAAACATTGAAAGCTGAAATGAACTGTTTTTATGTTTTATTTTTTGAGGATAAGATGAACTTCCCCAAAAATAGTATTTATTGTATGTTTAATCTTTCCAAAACTGTTACGTTCAGAATTAATTTTGTATACGACTGTAAAATTTAAAAAAAAATGTATGTACAAATAAAATAGAGTGAAAAATGCCAAGTTCACAGGTAAGGACCTAGTGTAAGTGTTATAGCACTCAGGTACAGACTTATGATGAAAAATGTAGCTATTGGTCAAATAATTTTCAAAATCGCATCATTAACCTAAGTTTATTCAAGGGGAGTGGTCCTTGGAATCAGTTCTCGTGAAAACTCACAAAAAACTATGTACTGTAATAGAACCTGAATGAAAATGCAATTTTAAGCAATTATTATCCTTATCTGTATCACATTCAGTAATTTTTTTGTAATTTAGACGCATAGATTTCTTAAATTAAGTAACTTTTGTTTGGTTTGACTGTCACTTGTCAAATTAATATAAACTCAAAACAATTGTGTATTATCCAATAAATTTATGAAAATAACACTTTTTGAAAAATAAAAATGAAAAATAATTTATTTCAGTAATCGTAAGTAAACATAACACAGCGTAAGATCCTCTTGTAAGTATAAAATAGGTACTTAGATCTTGCCCTTACAATATTGTGGGTTACATGGCACTTACTAAATATAGGTATATTATTTTAATAATAATAAACTTAATGTGAGTCAAACTTCAAACTTCAATAGTCAATAAAATAATTATTAATTTAGAACCCAAACTTAGGAACACTTTGAATCGTCAATTTGTTTTAATTTAATATAATTTACATCAATTCTTAACGCGACCAAACAGAAGAATTGGCAAGAAACTCTGCTTGGCTTAACGTACAGACGTTAATAAAACAATATAAGCCAAGCAGAGTTTTTTTGACAGTAAAATTTTGTAACAGTACAAAATTGTTTTAATAACTAGGTAGGTATTGTATTGTTTTTGAGGGAGTTGGAGACAATTCAATCCCAAGCTTTTTTATAATCTTTATAATCATATATTTTATAATAAACTTTATTACAGAGATTAAAAAAGCGTATGCCATATAAAGGATTGACTAACTTAGTGGAGCCTTACAGTAGGAACAGCTAGTTATTTAGATTATGTGTCTAACTCTATATTTAAAAATCTGTGTTTCCTCAATAAGTCTAAAACCACTAAAATCAATTTTCATTAACAATAAAATTACTTTTAATACCACTAATAAAACAGTAGGCAGACATATCAATATCAACAAAAAAGGCATTTACATATAATTCCGGCCATACAAAACATTAAAAAACGGATTTGATCTGCCATCTCTGTTATTTAAACCAAGGTAGAGCAAGATAGGTAGCTATCGATTGGGGAAAAGAGGTCGGTTGCATAAGAATTACATCAACAAGTTTGTAGGAAACCATCTTTGTGTCGTAATGCCCGTAGAAAGTAGAACGCGTTTTGGCGCCAAAAATGAGGTGTGATGTTTTTGTTTTTTTATAACAGTCATGTCGATGTCATTGGCGATATATTTTTTCGAAGGTTTTTAAGGTTCCCTTACAGATTCTCGTTATTATCCGTCGATAATAGTGAATGCGTTATTGCGATAATGCGTCCCAATTCCTTGCACACAATTGTTTTAACCGACTTCAAAACGGAGGAGGTTCAAAATTCGTCGAAACCTTTTTTTTCGACTTTTTTTTTGTCACCGATAACTCCTTCAATAGTGGACTGATTTTCAAAATTCTTTTTTTGTTAAAAGAGTATACTTCACAGGTGGTCCCATTTAAATTTTGGATTTTGGATGGGTAATTTTCCCGGAAAACTCAAAAAACCTCATCTTCACTTGTAATTTTCGCCCTGTGATCACCAATATCTCCGTCAATTATTATGTACCGATTTTCAAAATTCTTTAGGACAAAAAGTAAGAAGTGATTTATTTGAAGTCGGTTTATTTATTTTTTAAGTCCTGCTTGTTTACTGGTTTGTCTTCAAGAGTGAAGTCAGTTCATTCATTTGAAGAAAAAGCCATACATTTTATTTTATTTATTTATTCATTTTACAAAAACATATAATTTAGCGTTTGACCTACGATATTGACCTGTAAATGAACTTTTCATCATCATCATCAACCTATAGCAGTCCACTGCTGGACGTAGGTTTCTCCCAAGATCCGCCACTGAGCCCGATCCTCGGCTCTTCTACTTCACTTTATATTTATAAACCTTCCTCTTGAATCACTCTATTTATTAAAAAGCACTACATCAAAATCCGTTGCGTAGTTTTAAAGATCTAAGCATACATGCAGACAGACAGGCAGCGGGAAGCGACTTTATTTAATACTACGTAGTGCCATATCTTCTTGGTACTAACTTCATTCAATTATCTTTTCAAAATATCTTATGTGAAACTTGCGAAATAATAATCCTGGCACCCTGAAATTAAAATCAAAAACATTCCTAGTTTTTTTCCTAAATACATATATTATGGTAATCGTTAAATTTCGTGTTCATACACTTAACCTAAAGTATATAATATTGTGCATAATGTATTTACATTTAGCTCAGGTATATAATAATAAAATGTGTCCTGTAATGGCATCAAAATCATCCTATGGTTTGTTCATAAATACATAAATAGAGTAATCGGAAAATTGCGTGTTCATACGCGCCACCTAACTTACATTTTTTTATGTTACTTGAAGATGGCCTTCCTGATGTTAAGTGGTAACCATTACCTATCACAAAGCATTCCATGGTAGATCATGCTATTTGAAACGTGCTATAAGATGCAACGGCTTGCGTCCATCAACTTGAGGCATGAAGAGGCATGAAGATGAACACCCAGACCCAAAACATATTTGTGAATCATAAAAACCTTTGTGTGACGGAGGAAATCCGCAACCTTCTGCGTCTTTTTCTTTTTTGCTATCTGAAGATGGAACATCACAACAACTTAGCCCACCTGATGTTAAGTGGTAACCATTACCTATCACAAGGCATTATATCATAGATCACGTTTTTCGGAACGTGCTCTACGATTCAACGCTCTGCGTCTATCAACTTGAGGCATGAAGATGATAAGCCTTTTGTGCCTGTAATTTCACCAGCACCCACACCCTTCAAACCGAAACACGGCAATGCTGATTCACAGCAGAAATAGTCATGGTGAAAGTACTTCCCCGGACATAATAATATTTCCATACAGTTTATGTGTATAGTTGTCTCCCGGGAAACAGATTAAATCGACGGCCTCCGTGGCACAGTGAGCGAAGGTCCGCCTGAGACGCAGATGGTTGCGGGTTCGTTTCCCGCTGCGAGACTGCGTATGTTCTACAAATATTTGTCACGGGTCTGGGTGTTATGTTTAATATGTATGTATTTACAAAAAATATATATGTAAAGTAGTATATCTGTCATGTGGATCCCATAACACAAGCTCTGCTTAGTTTGGGGCTACGTGATGCTGTGTGATAGTATCTAGCATTGTATTTATTTATGTATCTAGTCTTAGTAGTCGAGTAGGTACTCAACTCAGACCTAACTTTTTGTTTGTCCAACAAAACCCCTTTAAATATAGCCATAAATATTAATTATTTATTTTCCTACACTTTCCTTAGACAATGCTTCTCATAGTTTATCTCGAGTGAAAACAGTTTTCACCCGACTTCGTCCGCTCCCACGGTCTTGAGATGTAGAAATTATATCATTGTTGGGTTTTTGTTGTTTATTTTTGAAGACGTGTGAAAGATGGTAGCTTCTTGCGTAGCGCTGTGCGTACCTGCATAACGTTTGTATAGTCTTTGAAGAAGATTTTGATTAATTAACTGCTTATTTGACGACCTCTTACGACGAGGCCCAAGGCGTCATGCGTTGGGCTAAAGCTCGCCTGACACTTTTAGTAGTAGTAGAGTTCTTTGTGGCGGGCTTGTCCGGGGAAGTACTGCCACCATGTCTATTTCTGCCGTGAAGCAGTTGCTGGGTTACGGTTTGAAGAGTGTAGGTGCCGGTGAAATTACAGGCACAAATGGCTTATCATCTTCATGCCTCAAGTTGATGGACGCAGAACGTTGAATAGTAGAGCACGTTCCAAAAAACGTGATCTATGATGTAATGCCTTGTGATAGGTAATAGTTACCACTTAACATCAGGTGGGCTAAGTTGTTGTGATGTTCCATCTTCAGATAGCAAAAAAGAAAAAGACGCAGAAGGTTGCGGATTTCCTCCGTCACACAAAGGTTATTATGATTCACAAATTTGTTTTGGGTCTGGGTTTTTTCTATGTATAATATAGAAAAGAAAAGTACACAATCTCTTTATTCCGTAGGATTTAAAGTTCACTTTGAATCGTATTTATTTTAATTTATACTAATTAGTAACGCTATAACACAAAGGAGAATTGGCAAAAGCTCTGCTTGGCTTATATTTTTTTAATTAACGTCTTTAATACAATTTTTCTTATTATCTATTACATTGTTTTTGAGAGAGTTGGAAACAGTTTCATACCGAGCATTTTTGTCATCTAAATAATCAGATATTTTATAATAAGCTGAGATTACGGATAATATATTTTTTTTAAACTTATTTACAGAATATTAAGCACGTCATCGGGAATTTGTTAAGTAAAAGAGTACACATTGCTCTTTAAAAGATTGACTAACTTTATGGAGCCTTATAGTAGGAATATTTTACCTTTATTTCTAGTGTTAACATTTTTAGTGTCGCTATTTCTCTTTTACATATTGATATCTTCAAATATACCTTAAGTTATGAAAATATGTATTGACACGGACACGGAATAACATTTATTTTTATTTCAACTTAGTTCGATTATTTACCTATTTATATTTACAAAAAGTATGTAAATAGTATATCATTCCCTTAACACAAGCTCTGTTTAGTTTGGGGCTAGATGATGCTGTGTGGTAGTTTCCAGCATTATTTTTAAATTGATAGAAAAAAAAATAAAAAAGAATTTAAGCAGTCTTCGATGGCGTGCCAGCAGTCTTCGATGGCGTGCCTTCAATAAAGAAGTCCATGGTCTTTTGTGTAGATTTTTTATGGAAAGACACCGTACAATGGTGACAGGGTCACCGAACTCGCTACAGTTTGGAAAACAGTTAGTATGAAATACGACACAGATTTATGATTAGTTTGTATGGACTTTGAAGGTTATATGACCTTTAAAAAGTGTGACGAAATGTTTTGAATGATTTTGTTGACATTAAGGTGTGAGCGCTTCTGAGCTTCGTAAAGCACAATAAGTTAGGTTGGTCAGGCGGATCACGGCTTTTTATAATTTTCATCACCATATCAGAATGTCTGATGGTGATGAAAATCATCGTATGAAACCAGGGTTCACTATTTGTTCCGATAGAGTAAGGTAGGTACCAAGTAGTACCCTATATAAAAAACTGGCCAAGTGCGAGTCGACTCACGCACCTAGGGTTCCGTACTAACATGTAAGTATAATTATTTATTGTATGTTAGCTAACCACAGTTATGTGACCACAAATTTACGGTTTACAGATTTTTATTTTTCATCATCTTCATCATCATGATGAAAGGAAACATCCGAAAATTTCTTTTATTTTCCTTTACTTGTGCTATGAGACATAAGGTTAAGCTAGGATTTGATTCCCCTGCGAGTATCAAAATATGCGTCATAGATGGCCCTTTTGTATTGATATCCGTATCCGTAGCCGTATCGTTTACTTAGAAGTTTGATTTTTTCTTAGCTTAGGGTTTGTAGTGTTTTTATTAATTTCATCTTGATACCTCCACGTGTTCCTGCGGGTCTTAACTGACAGACAAACAGACGGACGACGAAGTGATTATATACGGGTTACCTTATAGAATCACTTCGTCGTCCATTTTTCTCTTTTGATGTACGGAACCCTAAAAACTTGGAACCCTTAAAACATTTTAACAAAACCACCAACACAAACATCAATTATGTATTAAATAACACGACAACTATGTCATTCGGAAGTAAATAAACGGATATTATGTAACATAACCTACCTTTATGTAATTCTGAGCATTGACCAACTTTTGCCTAAATGACCTTTGGACGGTTTGAGGTCAGTTAGTGGCCCTTTTTGCCCTTTTAGGTATTGGACAGTGGCATACTACTACTGATAGTGACAGTGGACTGCTATAGGCTAATGATGTGTTGATGATGATGATAAGACAGGGTAAGATCGCGCCCCCTTCTGGTACCTTAGACTGGCCTTATAGTTCAGTAGCTTTGCCTTCTGAGCTGCAGGTCGCGGATTCGATTCCCGATAAGGACAAACATTTTTTTTTCATTATTCTGAGGCTCGTAAAGCAGTCGCACAACTGACACCGCCCTACTTCCTTCATACCTAACCTAGTGAGAACACGAATTTCCACAAAATGTAAATGATCAATAAATAAACTTAAATTACATGTAGAGTACATGTACAATACACGAATAAAAATCCTTACCTAACTACCTATCTAATATTTCGCTACACCAAAATATAAGCATACACATACCTATTTCATAATAAATTAAGTACTAGCTGTTTGAATATTTTTTTCATAATATTTAGTTACACAATTTTTGTTTTATATAGTTATATTTAGTTATATTTAGGTACCAGAAGTTAGTTTTTATATTGTTAAACCTAGATTAAGTTATTTTATATGTATTTTAAGTGAACCATGTGTTTACATAAGAATAAAGTTCTATATCAGCCTGCGCACATTGGACGACAAACGTCAGCGTTTAGACGCTACGACAAGCTGCGGGGGACAATTTTCTTACATTTTGTTCGAAGCTCCGCACACACGGCAACAATCGCGACAGCAAGATATGACAGACGCTCGCGACTAAGCGCGTCGCCAAAGCGTCGTGTTTGCGAGGTCTGTTAACCTATCAACAAGTCGGGTCAACATGTGTGTAATTCTGTGTGAAAACGCAGACTTGAGTGTCTACTTAAACTTTACCATCGACACGTAAAAGAAGTTATGGGGCGTCCATTAATAAGTGAGGCTTTTTGGGGAGTGAGGGGGTCAAATCAAAGCTCACCTAATCTGACGTTGGGGTGAGGGGATCTTTTTAGCGAGTGCACTGGGGCGTGCCGTCATAGTGCACCAGCTGCACCAGCGCGCAAAGTGCGGTCCTCAAGGATTGACACATCAAGCTACTGAGCTTCTGTGTGCAAACGATAACGGTTTAAGCGAGGTTGATCGATGGTCGATTCTCTCACTATGATCCTAGACTACGTTCTTAGGAGTCTTAAATATATAACCCCCATAATCATAACCAAATATCATTTCATAACGGCTCGATAAAATAAGCTTGTCCTTGTCATTTAAATTTAAATAAAAAGAGGTTACATGATATTTTAACACCATTTTAATCACTGGTGGTTTAGAACTGTTATGAATAAGACGGCTAGTCTAATTATGCGAATTATTTTTTTATCAATTACTCATCAACTTATTCACATAAAAGATACATATTTTGAAAAATCTTACGTGAGATTAGGGCAGGCGGCTTTTGAAGCAAAACAAATTCACGATATCTCACTAAGGGGCAAAGGGCGAGGCGATATCACCAACATCGCCTCACGTAATTAATGGAATCCCCCATATTTCTTTTTTTGGTACTAAAGGTGGAACAAGCACATGGCCTACCTGATGTTAAGTGGTAACCATTACCTATCACAAAGCATTGCATCGTAAAATACGTTACGAACATGCTCTACGATGCAACGGCCTGCGTCCATCAACTTGAGGCATGAAGATAAGCCTCTTGTGCCTTTACTTTCACCAGCACCTTTCAAACCGAAACACAGCACAGCTGCTTCACGGCAGCAATAGGTTTAGTGGCAGTACTTCCCCGGACGAGCCCTCCACAAAGAAGTTTACTACTACTATTTTCCGATGTAAAGAATGCAGCTAGTGCACTATCCCATAGATAACGGACAGCATATTGCGCAACACATTTCGTAACCAACAGTTATCTTACTGTGGGTTAACGGGAACCGTTACTCAATATGTAGACCATGAGTGTTATAACCAGCCTTCTTGTTGTGACAAAACTAAAAGAACGTTTATTCTTTCTTTTTTCAATGGCTTCTGGGATATTTTTTTCACAATTTCGCCAGTATCAAGGCATAAAAATATGAGACATCGTAGTACGGTTTAAAAGTCTAGTCGTCCAGTCTTCAGTCAGGTTCTGTTTTGCTATAGCAATTGCAACTTTAACAAAAGACGATCGGCGAACAATTTATTCATCAGAGAGTTCCAGTCCAAGTTCACTTTTATTCCATTTCACTACGCTTGTGTTGTATTACTAACGTAGATAGTTGGTTAAATTGCCAATAATTTAAACAATATAATTTAGAAAAACACTAGATAATTAAATAAAACAAGAATGACAGAAACGTACCAATATATCGATGGACACAACCCTCGTTCAAGATGAAAACAATGGTTCTACGTTAGTACTTGTAGTCATTTCATGGAAATAACTGACATGGATTATGTAGATATGATGTCGCATAACGCATAAGCGCGGGTTTTCAAGTCGGGAAATATATACTGTTTTTACTTTAATTTGAACTACTCGGGGACACTGTCACTGCCATGGCAGAAAAAGTCCTAATGATAAGGCAAAAAATAACAAATAATATGATGTGAATTGTTCTTCATAATATGCAAGATAGGCGGACGATATTGCATTAATAATGATCCGAAACTGGATGAGGCGAGCTTTGAACCGTGGGGTTTGGCGCATACAAAATACAAACGGCCTCTGTGGCGCAGCGGGCGAAGGTCCGCCTGGGACGCAGAAGGTTGCGGGTTCCATTCCCGCCTCGGGACAAATGTTTGCTTGTCCTGCAGATATATGTCTCGGGTCTGGGTGTTTTCTATGTAAGATATTTATGTATTTAAAAAAAATGTAATATATCAATAATGCGGTTCTCCATAACACAAGCTCTGCTTAGTTTCGGGCTACAATGATACTCTGGATAGTCCAATATTATTTATTTATTTATTTATAAATGGATGCCTGAAGCCTACAGTGGGTGAAGTCGGGCTGTGGATTGTGACGTTCTTCATGCCAAAACTACTCAACGATTTGAAATGAACTTTAGCACTTATGTAATTCTAGATCTAGACCAAGTTAACATAAAGGCTACTTTTTATCCAGGTACCTACCACCTAAAAAGCGGAAGCTCGTAAAAAATTATTACCTACTGTATGTCAGTTTATTGCCCCAGACGTAAAAAAAGGGTGTTATAAGTTTAACGTGTGTATAGTTCGCGTCACGTAAAAAGAACGCTGAAGGGAAGCTGTGCAATAGGAGATTTATCGGTATTTAGTTTACCCGTGCGCAAACACACCCCTTCACTTCTTCCAGCGTTCTTTTTACGTGACGCGTCCTACACCTATTTTTGTGTCTATAAATCTCTCTCTGTTTGTGGCATCATAGTTCCTAGACGGATTAACCGATTTTAATATTTGTTATTTTACAATCGACTTGATCGGGGGTGTTTTTAGCTATCATTCAAAGAAATCTTACTGAGAAAACAAGACACCATTAGCTGAAAAAAACAGACACAGATTTTTGTTCAAAGCGAGCCTTTAGTTGCGCATGAGAAAGTGTTATCAAGTAAATAGCTACCATGTACAGTGTTTTTTATACAAGCAAAGTTACGCGCGCAGCCATTTAAATACTTTGTGTAGGCAGTATTGGCTACTAAACGCTATCTCCACCAAATATGGCTTAAATAGTAAAACTGTTAGAGAATTATCGAAGGACCAGCAGTAAAAGTGGCCATAGACAATTGAACGACGGTCATAAAAGCACACACGGCCAAAAGAATCGCAAATGACACGGCATTTAGAACAAAATGCTGTTTGTATGTTATTACATGGTAGCGCACCGAACGTGAAAGTTGTACGGTTAGCAAACATACGCTAAAATTGTAATTCATGCAAAAAAACGTATTGAAGGAAAGAAACAAATCAAAACAAATGTTAAAAAATGTAGCTAATAAAGCTTTTATTTTTATCAGACTGTCTAGAGACATTTGATTTTACCCAAAAGTGTTTTTTAAAACGTCATCTTGTTACAAGACTCATACGTCCCACTGCCTAGCGAGTTAGCTTAATTTATTTACTAAGGGGGTAAGTATAAGTAGGGAGATACTTACTATAAAATATTCTTAGGCTTATCTATTGAAAGCTATGTTTACTTCTAAGCTTTATCCTAAATATTTGGGAATTCATTTTAAAAGGAACCTTCAAATGTAGGTTATTATTTTTCATAATTTTACATGAATATTGATTTTTTTTATCCTATCTTCTAATATTATAAATGCAAAAGAGAGCCATGTATATTTATTAGTTTGTTACGATTTGTCTTCTTTTACTTCCAATTTCTTCCAATTAACATGAAATTTCGCATTAGTACACGTACAGAAAAAAACTTTGGTATCTTTCAGCCAGAAAAAAAGTGCTGTTCCCAAGGGATAGATCTTTTTTTAAATAACGTTAAGTGCGAGAGATGCCACGCGCAAAAGCTAGTATGTAATTAAATAAATCAAAATTTTGTTTAGCATATCAAAAAATCTAAAAATATATCACTTTTTGCTGACTCTACGCTCTATAACAGCGACCGAGAAAAATGTCCATTGCATAAGACTACGTAATGATGTTTAGTTTTTGGATTGAATGTTTGAATCAGCTGATGTCTGTACAGGGTGTCATAGAAAGATTAACTTAAAATGAATGAATTAATTAATGAACACTATACAGCGTGAAACATTAAAACAAAACACTATGACATCAAAAATGGTTCAATGGGCTGAAAGTGATGATGAAGCTGAAACTGATTTCTTCCAAGCAACCTTAAGCATCAGTATCAACAGGATATGATTGTGAGTTGTGAGTACTATTATTTCCCGATGTTTTGACTTACTTGCATGCGCTATGGTCACGGGTAGAACTGAAGTCTATGCGAGTCGATTACTGGCAGATGAATCAAGTTACACTCTTCCTCAGAAATCAAATAATAGAGCTCACAATGGTAAATATTTATTTTAATTTTTATTTTATTTTATTTGAAAAACAAACTGATGATAATAAAAAAATATTTTAATAAATCTTACACCTGTGAAATTTCCACTATAAACATTAAACACTAAAAGGAGTGAACAGACTTAGGTATCATTATATCCCGTTGATATTCATAATTATCTTCACAACCATGATAGTTAAAATTTCAGATTCTGATCATTTATTTGCAAAACATAGGTTACATATAAGGTGAAATATAAAATGTCAAAAGTCCAGCCATGTTCTTTACAGCGTGAAAAAATTCGTTATAGTAATATTAAAATTACGAAATGTCACTTAGCTACGTCAAAATATTACCTATATGAATTACAATATCCTTTTACTCAAACATTCTTTTACGTTGTAGAAACCCTGATCTGTAAAAACTTATTTAATTTAATTTTAAACAAATTAATCGAAGATATTTCGAGAATCAAGTTATTAACAATCTTCTTCTTAACGTAATAAATTATAGGTTTGTTAAATTTAGGTTGATACGCGGTTTTTTGACATTTACATACACGTAGTGATGGCCAAAATGGCTTTCAATCTATATTTATCAAACTGTAGGCATGTTTCATGTTACACCGTGCCGGGATTGGGCAGAGGCACCATTTCGCCAGTATCAAGTACCTGTATCTACTTATTGTATAAAATATTATGAGGCAACGTAGTACGGTTTATAAGTCCAGTCGTCCAGTCTTCAGTCAGGTCCTGTTTTCTGCTATAGCAATAGCGACTATCGCAACAAAAAACTATCGGCGAACAGGTTTCTTCTTACGAGAATTCCAGTTCAAATTTACTTTTATTCCATCTCACTACACTTACTTTATTCCACTTCACTACTTGTGTATTATTACCGACGTAGATTGGTTAAAATGTCAATATTTAAAGATTACTTAAATCAGAAAAACACAAAAAAAATTACACAACTGTCATTTGAGATGAAACAAATGGTCTTCATTATTAACCTACTACTATTTTTACGAACGTTCAGTAATTTTCCGTTGATGTCAATAAAATAAATAATATAATTTTATTGTTATTCAAAACGATTTGGGTGCATTATGAAACCCACTGTCACGTTCGAGTCATTATGTCCAAAACGTGCGAAAACGAAAGCGATGTGAATTTGGTCGCTTTCCGAAAAAGGTGGGTGATGTCATTGGGGCTTCTTTGTTTTTGAACAACATCAAGAAACCATTTTAGTCGTTAGCTTTCGACCGGCTAAAAAAACAATACAAACTCATTGCACACCGAAATGATCGGCACCGGACCTTTATTTGCAAACTTTGATATATCATCTGTCCAAATTCAAAGAACATCAATTGACAGACTGTCAAAGTTTGTAAAAACAGGACCGGTGCTTATCATTTCGGTGTGCAACTCAGAAAATGAGGCCTCAGAGGCTAGATCACCGAAGACGGGAGTTTTTATTATGGGAGTGCACGCTTTGAACAAAAATCTGTGCTAATTTATTCTCCCAAATGGGGGCTGTATGTTCTCTTTAATATTAAACATAAGAAGAAACGAGACACAACCTCCCTTTGGACATTTTTGATATGAGAGACCAAAATACCTAGGTAATTAAAACTCCCTGAGACTAGCGAAAAAGTATTCGCATTTTCGTAAAATTTTCGAAAATGAGAAAGCGTAGATTCAAAATAACTCCTTTTCGTTACGCTTATGATACGTCGTCAGGGTGAAATATGCGTAATCGGTCTAGAGCAGTCGAAACATACCATTCGAAAAGTTCCAGAGTCTTATCCAAAGAGGAAAAAAAAATTGTCTCATCCAGTTTATGTTCAACTTGTAAATAACCCACGACTTGTTCGCCCTTCCCCATTTTCAGTCTACTTCTTCTTCGTATGAGCTAGAGGCCTCCAATATGGCTTAACGATTGAAAAAGCCATGACCAACATCTTAACGTGCCCATTTGCAGTATAAAAGTTTGTATAACAAGTGATGCTTATGCCCATACCCTTGTGGGAGATGCCTATTGTGTCTATGTCCAGCAGTAGACCGATACAAGCTGATAACAGCCCCTTGTCTAAATTCCTTAGCAGAAATTGATGGGCCTAAATTATTATGTCGGAATCGCTACCTTATAAGGGTAGTCAGTGCCAAGTAAAAGTATTACAATCCGTACATGCCCACTTCTTGCAAGCTATTAGCATTCTATGTAAGAATTTGCAAGCCCATCGCCGTCTTAGCTGCATATTATTATCATTATTATCAGCCCTAAAAGTCCCACGGATAGCCCCTTCCCCCTCTCTCCACAAACTACATAACATAATGACAATTGCCGCTTGCTTTTTAATGGTATGTGTACTGCTATTATAATTCTTAATAACCCGCATGGTAATGTTTACTAATAACAGTTAGTTTTTATAACTGTACTTAATTGTATGAGCATAGCATGTTTAAGAAAATAGTAATAATTTTAATAGATATGCTTTTTGTAGTACTAACTAGTGTAAGGTTTGTAATAAATATTATTTTATGTATTGTAATTATTTTATTATTTATTATATGATCATATTAGTGTAATAAAATATGTGTAACTATTATTTATTACATATGAGGTATAGTTGGTTGACTTTTTAATAATTATTTTTATTTTTTTATATTGTAATCATCAGTATTATGTTAATTGTTTTTTTTTAAATTTATTTACGATTATGAGTTAGGTACAGTTAGCAGGTTTATTAATTAAAATCTTCCATTTATGATATAAAAAAAAATTACTTGTTTATATTTAAGAAAACCTTAAGAAACTTTATTAAAATTTAAAAAATTGGCTCTTTACAATATTTTATTATCCGATTTTACTCATAGGTTTTAAAACACAGTAGAACTTTAACCGTTTTGCAGAAATCTTTGTCCCAGTACACAAAAATAAAAAAACTTGCAAGGCCGATACGGGAACGAAAGCTTCGACCGCATTTGTCACATATAAATTGTGTTCCTGGTGAGGTTGGAGAAAGAGTAGCGCATTTGTTACCGTCTAAGTAGCTATCGCTGATTCAAAGAAAAGTTACCCCAAAAATCAATCAGTATAGTTATTTAATTCAATTGCTGAAATATTTTTTGAAAGTCAACCAGTCTATACCATATTATTTCATCATTCTAAAACTATCATCAGGCTTTTACCAACTTAACCCTTTCTCATCCGTACAGATGCCATCGTACCATATCGAGCTCTTAAAATACTATTACAAAAGCCAATGTTCGTCCAAACCGACGGCATCAGACTCAAGAGAAACGATTTATTCCCAAACACCTCGGCCGACTTGCCAAAATTCAAACCAATATCCGATGAACAAATCAATCAAATGAACAAGATACTCAGTGGGATGCCTAGAAGAGGCCGATTGTTGCCAGACAGAGAGACAGAGTCCTTAGACAGACGAGAAGAGTCTACTTGCTCTCAAGGAGGAACTTGCGAGTTTTTTTTCTACTGCTGGATGGTCGGTGGGCTTCTCGATGGCTCGTGCGGAGGAGTGCTAAAAGGCTGTTGTCATAGAGTCGCGAAGGCAGGCATTCTCGGTGTCCAGGACTCTAATAGCATTGACTATGAGAGCCCTAGTTATGGACCAGTGATAAATGACGAAAGTAAGTTTGTGTCGCACTGATACGTAACGTAGTTTGCATGCACTTTTGGTAGTAGCATGTTGTAGGTTTGAACGACTTGTTCAATGAGCGAGTTGTTCGTAGAAAACAGGGCTTTGAGTGATTTGTTCACTTAGCTGTTAGTTCATTGACAGATTTTTTGTAATTGGTATACATTGTATGTGACTATTAACGTGTATTTGTTAAAGAATGACTCGGTGACAAAATAATTTTGACTGAATATTATGACTACAATCAACACACACCCAACTTTCATATTTTTTTCACATTTTGATAAGGTATTTTATTAATAACTGTATCAAAGTATTATTCTAAGTCAAACTTAATTATGCACCTAAGTACTTAAATTTGTAAAATCAGAGTTTAATTTACAATTTTTATTATTTTGTTTTATGGATGACAGTATATCCTCTGACGATTTCATATTTATGTAAGTACAACCAATGATTTTTCCTTACATTATTGATATCAACACATAAACTACATTACGTTTCAGTGTGACTGACAAAATAACGAAAAACTAACAGAGCTCAATGTGGTCGTGGCAAGACATAGCTAGAACATTCTAGAAAATTCGGGAAACTAGATCAACGGTGACTGCATCAGGTATTTCATCATATTTGTAAAACTCATTGCAAAATCTGGATTTTTTACTAAAGGTCTGTGTCGATGCTAAAGGTAATAAGGCGCCTATGTGTGTGATTTTGTATAACTGATTATGAAACGGGCTGTTTTATTTTATCAATTGATCGTCATGAAGGGGTCTAAGAATATTTTGTTTATCATTTTTTTCCCCAAATAATTTTACCAATATCAAGTATATTGTTCATAATAATATGAGGCAACGCAGTACGGCTTATAAGTCTTCAGTCAGATCCTGTTGTGCCATAGAAAAAGCCTTTGAATAAAAAAATAAATGGCTGAAAGTATTCTGTGATGACCGACTGAAACTCCAAATGAATCAACGCCATATAAAAAGCCAGTCTTTTTCTTTTTAAATTGTGTAGCGAAATCCCCTCATTGGTTAGATAATTTGACATTTGTGTTAGTCTCGCTGTCATAACACTATCAACTTTTAGTCATGCTAGACCCAATTGAGTCATATCATCAACATTTTGCAATCATCGATAGTTTCATCTAATGTTGTTATTTAACGATTTGCAATACAAAGCAAAGGATCATAAACTTCAAAACTAAGACATATTTTTTTTAATTCAATGGTTTCTGGGATAATTTTCTTTTTACCCAGTACCAAGTATATTGTTCATAATAATAATACAAGAGAACGTAGTATGGTATAAAAGTCCAGTCGTCCATTCGTCAGTCAGTTCCTGTTCTACTATAGTAACTATAGCAATAGCGACTTTTACAAAAACACGAAGCGAAAAAGTTGGTTCATCAGAGAATTCTAGTTCAAAATCACTTTTTAACCGACTTCGAAAAAGGAGGAGATTCTGAATTCATCTGAATAATATTTTCTTTATTAACTATGTTCACTGATATCACCGTCATTCGTGGACCAATTTTTTTTTTCAATACACTTATTTCTAACGTATAAAACTGTAATGAAGCTGACTGATCGACTGACTGACAATCAACGCAACCTAAAGACTTAAAACCTGGAGGGTATGGGCTCCCTATATATAGTAGGGTTGCATTATGAAGAAGCTCTTGAATGGTGCACCGATGATTAAAGTTAATATACCTCTACATGTCACTGAAATAAATTAAAATCATTGCACTGATAAGACTTATCGTTAAATAATCACTGATCAGCCGAATTAACTTCTAAAAACCGTGCTATCACTGAACAATTTGGGCGTAATACTAGCACGTTGACTGCGGGCCTCGGACATGACGTTAAGAGCCATGCCCGAGGAGTATGACGACCCACGCCCCGCTGGTGCGCTGGTGTGTTTCAGCACCCAAAGTGAATATTTAAAGTAAAATGCGTGAAAAACAAGTTTTTAAAATAGTTACACAAAATCACACCATGTATCAAATAAATATTTGTAAATTCAATAAGCGTTTTTACTTCTATAGTCTGAAGAAACTCTTTTGGATAGGGCTCTTTTTTAACGATTCTGCCTTGTCTCTTCACTATATTGGCAGATTGGTGATAGCACTCTTCTGAATTCTTATGATTCTAGAAGTTAGAATGCATAACGCTGCTAATGTTCTAAAAGGCATACTGTACGTAGAAAATCCATTTTTTTGCATTTATGAAGATTATTATAATGTAAATATTATTTTATTTCCTTCCTTCGCCTATTTCTAACTATGTCTTGCTTTCTCACATCTGGATCACTTATAAGTTTATTAACACACTAACTTTAACCTCTTAATGTGCAAATTTCAATTGTCCTAGTGTCTTTTTATTCATTTAACTATCTACTTTATTATACTACATAAGTTTAATCGTCTGTTTCATAATAAAATGTCATTTTTTCATTCAAAAAAATATTCGATGGCATTGAGGATAATATTTCCATTATTTCGCGAATTCATCGTATATTGTTTTGTTAATAATATGAGGCATTGTTATACGGTATATAAGTTCATTCAAAAATCATTTTGCTCAATAAAGTCAGTGTCTCTGTCAATAAAAAGAGTTGCCATGAGATTTAAACACTATTTTGGCTAAATAAGGCTTCTATGACGATAGTGAAACAGACATATGTATCTTTATTTAGTAGTTTAGATTAGATGTGATACAGTTGCATTTGTTGTCTCTTTCTAACTGTAAAGTGGAAAGTGCACACTTAAATTAAAATTTGCACAATTTTTTGCATATAATATAACATGTTTTTTTTATGTTTTACAGAGAGAGAGGTAAGTCTTATCAGTGCAATGATTTTGATTTATTTTTTTATTCGAGTTTGTGTGAAACAAATAAGTTTTATCATGGGTATGAGCCCTTTGAACTAAAATCTGTGCCTAATTTATTCTCCATAGAAATTCCCTAAAAGGTGTAAACTCACATCTTCTTTTGTGTGACGCTAAAGGAAGATTCGAGACAAGACCTTATCGGTAGAATATTTAGGCACAAATTTTTCTTCATAGCGCGTATTTCCTTGTACGTGTTAGTCATCATCATCATCATGATGTGTATATATAATAATATATATAATACAATACGTGTTAGTATTAGTAAATAATTCCATGGAGTGGACTAAGAAATGTGGTTGTATCTGGTAGGATTTGGGGGCGCTCCTGTCTTGACTTAATAGTTGTTCATTTTTCACTTTGGCTATACACGCTCAAGTCCATCATCCAATCGGCATGACACTGCCTGAATCAAGATTGGATCAAGTAGAACTGACCGTGGGTGGGCGTGGATGGGCATGAGAGTTAATCGGGTGTGGTGTATATGGACGAACTACAGATTGGATCAAGCCTGCAACGTTATGCCGATTGAATGATAGGCAGCATGGTGTATGGCCATCAGAACTTTTCAGGCATGCCAGTTCTTCAAACTACCTACTATATTTTTGACTAGTAGACTCGGTCGGTGGCCAAGAGATGGTCCAAGAAAAATAGGTGACGTCCACTGAGGAGATGGGTCGACTATATCATAAAACCCGTGGGCTGCACCTGGCTCAGATTAGCGCAGGATCGATTTCAGTGGCATATTCAAAGGGAGGCCTATGCCCAGCAGTGGGCTAATATTATATAATAAATAGTTGAAATTATAAGGATTATGACTCTGTGAATTTCGTACTAGCTGTTCTTTTGGGTTTTCTTTATTTTCATTGTTCCTAAACCACCCCTGAATCAAAGCAAACAAAACAAAATAAAAAAAATCAAATAAAATCAGTCGAGCCATTTTCGAGATTTTGCGAGACAAAGGCAATGTAATAAGTTAGGTAGGTAAAATCGAAAACTGATCTTACAATTATATACCCTCGTCGTTATCTGACGATGAGAAAGGTTATGAGTTACAGACCTCGCAAACACGACGCTTTGTCGTCGCGCTTAGTCGCGAGCGTCTGTCATATCTTGCTGTAGCGATTGTCGCCGTGTGTGCGGAGCTTTGAACAAAATGTATGAAAATTGTCCCCCGCAGCTTGTCGTAGCGTCTAATCGCTGACGTTTGTCGTCCAATGTGCGCAGGCTGTTAGATAATATATTTAGGAATAAGAATGGATACTTATTGCTCAAAACTCAATAATTTATTGCATTTTATAATGAAATAGCTTCAACCCATGGCTTCACTCGCCTGATACCCGGATAAAAAGCCTATGTGTTAATCCAGGTCACCAACTGTGTATATTCCAAGTTTCATCCAAATTAGTTTAGTACTTGCGCGATTAGTAGAATATGATAGGATAGGATAGGCCATGCTATGTTAGGTACTAGAATAATAAATAGAAGAGAGCAGGACGTCAGAGTTGTACTTACAATAGATACATTAAGCATTAGTTATGAAATTAGCTATTAAGGTCGTCAATTCAGGTCAGTGCAAACAGCTGTTTCGGCTCAGCTGTATAGGATCTGCGTGTACATTCTCCTGCGCATCTCGTTATACAATGACTTTCACTGGCCGGCGCCCGCGCATCGCTTAGCGCAGTTAATAATGTCGCATTTTATATCATTTGAGTTCATCTGTATGCCCTTTGCAAAATCCTTCATGTAAACAGTGGTGGTAGGTACTTTTGTATTTATTTATTCATCAAAACTTATTACAGTCTAAAGAGCCGGTGGGGATAGACCTTCACCCATAAGATAATTTGATGAGATATATATTTTTTAATTATATACGATATACCCTCGAGAGCAATGAATCCGGGTCACTCAAAGAATCCAAAAAATCTCGGAAAGTAAGAATGCTAGGTTAATGCAATAAATTGTATTTAATAGACAATTTAATACTCCTTAAATGAAAGTTAAAAAAATATGAGTCACCATACATTTTATTTACACAAAATTACATAAAGAAAAAAACTGCTGATCTCTCCTTAAAACAAAAATAGGAAACATGAAATTTTTTAACTTTATGACGATTTTCTTGAATTTCAATTCTTCGTATTACCTCCTCGTGCTTCCATTACTGCGTTTACGCGGTTTGGCATGCTGTACACCAAGTTCCTTATACGATTTTGGGGAATATTCTCCCATTCCTCTGTGAGAGCAATTTTGAGCTCAGGAAGCATGATTGGGGGAGGGTTTCGTTGTTTTACGCATCTCCCTAGCTCGTCCCAAGCATGCTCGATCGGGTTGATATCCGGGCTGCGCGCTGGCCACTCCATACAAGTAATGTTCATCTCTTGAAGGTAGTCATTCACAATCCTACCTGTATGAGGTCGGGCATTGTCATGCATAAATATAGCATCCTCACCAAAATTGACCATAAATGGACCAACGTGTTCGTTGAGGATTTCTTCCACATATCTTACGCTAGTTAAAGAGCCGTTTTCTATGATCACCAGCTCTGTGCGACTTTCAGAGGAAATTCCGGCCCACACAAGTACAGACCCACCACCGTAGGCTACTTTTTCTTCGATGCATGCTTGCTTGAATCTTTCCCCTGGTCTTCTATACACTCTGTGTCTTCCATCGTGCTTGTAGAGCATAAATTTTGATTCGTCGGAGAACATAACTTTCGACCAATCTTCAATACTCCAATTTACGTGGTTCTGGGCATATCTTAGTCTTGAAATACGATGGCCACGCTCCAGTTTAGGGCCGTTTGCAGGTCTAAGGGGTTTTAAGTTAGATTCAGCAAGCCGACGTCTTACTGTCCATGCACTTGGGTTACTTCCTCCGAGGCGTCGAAACTGATTTGTGAGTTCAGTTCCTGTGAGAAAGCGATTTCGAAGCATGGTGTTCACCAAGTATCGGTCTTCTCGTGCTGTGGTACACCTAGTTCTGCCCGTTCCTGGTCTGCGTAGGTTAGAACCAGTTTCTTCGTAACGTCGGAGAACTCTTTGTACTGTTGACAGCGACACACCGACAGTCCTGGCTGTATCGCGCTGACTCCGGCCGGTTTCCACCAATGTAAGTATTCTGGTGCATTCTTCAAGTGTAAGCGACATGATTTCAGCTTGAATAATGAATATTGAGCACTATCAACCTGGTTTATGTACCAACATAAATGACAGATTACAAACAAAAGCAAAAACAAATCCTGTAATTTCGTAGTTCCATCTTCGACAGTGTTCCCTTTTCAAATTTGATTTTTTTATGATATAACTTTACAATAACTAAGAAGTTTTAATACTTTCATTTAAGGAGTATTAAATTGTCTATTAAATACAATTTATTGCATTAACCTAGCATTCTTACTTTCCGAGATTTTTTGGATTCTTTGAGTGACCCGGATTCATTGCTCTCGAGTGTATTAACAAACATGCCTATGATAACTTGCCCATCGAAAAGTTTTCATAGTCATGTTTGAGCACACAGAATGTGCCTAGGTCGGCTTGCCTACTCATTTCTGTGCATGGCAAGCAGATTTGACCAAGTAGGTTAGTCATTAAAGGTAACTACACCTATATGTTAACCAATCGAAATTGGCATGTCGACCTCTGTGGCGCAGTGGGCGAAGGTCCGCTTGGGACGCAGAAGGTTGCGGGTTCGATTCCCGCCGCGGGACAAATGTTTGCTTGTTCTGCAGATATTTGTCGCGGGTCTGTATGTTATGTATGATATGTTTGTAGTTACAAAAAAAAAGTATATATGTAATTTATCAATAACGTGCTTCCCATGATATAAGCTCTGCTTACATGATGCTGTGTGATAGTCCAGCATAATTTATTTATTATTTATTTATCTTCTGGGAAAGCTCGCCGTATCGTCGACCTCATCCTTGCTTATGCAAGCCTCGAGGTCAAGAGCTGGCCCATTATAATAAAAAATATTTATATTGAAATCATAAGTAAGATATTTTAATAACAAAACCCACCGTATAGGCTTGTCTGCTAAAAATTAATTAATTAATGAACACTTTTCGATAAGAAAATTATCATAGGTTACGTGTAACCTATGATAATTTTCTTATCGAAAATTTTTCTTATTCTCAGCTTATCATAATTTATTAACAAACACGTTTGTTAATAAATATAATTTATTAACAAACACGTTTGTTAATAAATATAATTTATTAATAAATTGTTAATAAATATAATTTATTAACAAACGTGTTTGTTAATCATCAAGTTATCTGATGGGTGAAAGATCCCAAAGGTCTCCTTTACTAATATTAAGTGTAAAGTACAGCACCTCAGCACCCACAGTAACTACTTCAGTAAACAAAACCTATTATATAGCCACTTACATAAAAGCTTAGCTATTACTAAGGTCCATTCTATGATAGGTTATTATTATGACAGATTCAGGACAGGGCGCAATGGCGCTCATTAGGGGAGGCCTATGTCCAGCAGTGGACTGCTATAGGCTGATGATGATGATGATTCTATGATAATTATAAATAAAAAATAGTGGAATATTATAATTAGTATAGGATATTTATTTTTAAAGTAGGTACAAAAGTTAATTTTGTAGTGTTATTTATTAGTCGATTAAAAAATGTGGTTTCAAAATTGTTGTATCTGGAAAATGGATTTTAAACCAAGACATTTCTGAACCAAAGAAAACAATTCTAAAGTAATATTAATTTCAAGTTTATAAATCTAGCCAGAAATGTAAAGCTTCACTTTAAAAAAAATTATAAAAGAAAAACAATGCTTAAAGTATCTATCGTCATAACCAACATCCTACCTAACGCACCTTTCGAAGCACGGAAGCGCTCAGATTTAAATGACACTAAACGGTCACACATTCATGTAGTTTCCGGGCGGAATAGTTATAGCAGGATATAGTAACTTGAAAAATTTTAAGTGTCAGGCAATTTTTATCGCTTACTGTACCTATAATCTATACATAGCCCATTTTTAGGGATTCGTACCAAAAGGGATGCTATATTTACTAAGACTCCACTTTCGGCTATAACAACAAATAGGTACTAAAAACAGAATAAAATAAATATTTAAGTGGAGCTCCCATACAACCCTTACGCAACCCTTCATACGCGAGTTCGACTCGCACTTGGCAGGTTTAAAAACACAACTTAAAAGTTGTGACCTCCTTTTGATTACCTGATGAAGTATCGTAAGAATGATTCATCGTTCATCCGCTTACGACTTTCAAAATCGGTTGCTTGCTCAACGTTAAAATACCCATACGCAATGCCAATATTGCCATGAAATCCGATTTCAAGGCATCTTCTCTATGACTAATTTTAAATTTTGAAAGTTTGTGTGTTTATGCCTTAGTTTATTTGGTAAAAGCTAGATGCGTTGAGCTGAGGACAGGGCGCAATGGCGCTGATTGGGACAGGCCTTTGTCCAGCAGTGAACTACTATAAGCCTATAGTATATGGAAAAATGATGATTTTTGTGTGTTTGTATGTTTGATAACGGGGTGTAAGGGGTTCCAATCCCCATGCTACATCTCACCTGCACGTGGTGTAGCCTGCTGTAAGATTGCGGCATAGCCCAGCCTAATTTCGGCACAGCTACATTTCCTGACTGCCGACGGGCAGTAGCGTCGGCGCGGCGGCGGTGCAAGAAGCTGTGCCCTGCAATCCCCAATCCGCATGCCCAGCGTGGGGATTATGGACATATCCCCCTTCTTATAGGGGAGGCCTAAGTCCAGCAGACTGAATAGGCTGCTGTTGTTCTTGTTGTATGTTTGATTCCACTAAACTTCGTAACTTGGAATATGGCCTGGAATAACATTGCTACTTTTTATCCACTGAAACAAAACCCCGGGGGAAAAAGGCTAGAACCAAATAATAATACCTCTACGCAAACGGAATCGCGGACGCTTCAATAGTGTATTTTACCTTGTGTGGTAATAGTGGGTTTTCCATTGTAACTGATAGTTATGCCTAGGCGCAGAAATTTATTGAAGGTCGCAGCTTTGAAACCCGGTTAAATACACATATTTTTATTGGTTAATTTTGTTAAAACTAATAGTCATGCATACGCATGTTTCGAACGAACCCTATTTTTTTTTTATGATAAGTACTTGAAGTTGGAACAAGCACATGGCCCACCTGATGTTAAGTGGTAACCATTATATATAACAAAGTATTGCTTCAAGACACGAGTGAACTGTATTCTTCTAGGCAAGCGTGCTCCATCGTAGACTGTATCTGCGCTTACCACCAGGCGAGATGTGATCAAGCACAGGCCTAATCACCACCCCCACACAAGCCTATGTCAGTCCACTGCTGGACATAGGCCTCCCCTTTAAGCAGGATATGCCCTTATCCCTACGCTGGGCATACGGGTTGGGGATAGCAGGGCAGCTTCTTACACTACCAGCCCTTACCGCCCGTCTGCGGCTAGGAGATTTAGCTGTCAGCCTAATATTGATTAGGTTGACTGCAGCATAGTGCAGCCTAATCTATTAATCATCAAACATTTATTCTTTATAGCACACTAGGCTAGGATATTGTTTTTTTATATTGATAAAAAAACACTATCCTAGCCTAGTGTGCTATAAAAAAATAGAAGCAAGCTAGAGTGACCAGCATAGAAAGGGTGGTGAAAGGAGAGGAAGCAAGGAAGTAAATTTGCGTCGCCAAGCGTGATCTAACAAGTGATAAGCAGAAGCGTTTTAATGATGTTATAGTAGAGGCGAAACATAGGAGAAATGTACCTGAATTTATTTTATGCTTTTTAATACAGGCGCAGTAGGATTTTTAAGTTGTATTTTATAGAAATTATAGTATTTTAAATTGAAATGGGTATTTTTACAGGTAAAGTTATTTAAAATTTAAACGGGATATTTACCATGTTTTAATTACAAAAAACATGAAAAAATGTGGTAAACATCCTGATTGAAATAACTTTAGTGGTATATCAATTGTTGCAAAAATTTTTGCTTTCGCGAAGTCTACTGTTCACAGTACTACTTGTTATTTTATTTACAACAAGCTTCCGCCTAGTAAAAAATAGCATAAGTGTTCAACTCTGTTACAAACTACGTAAAATATATATTCCAAGTTTCAGCAAAATCCGTTCAGTAGCTTTTATGTGTAAGAGTAACAAACATCCATCAACATCCACACTGATAGGATTAGTGTGATTTATTTTATAATGACAAAAAGAAGATAATAAAATACTTATACACCGCTGTTTCAGTCTATTAACGCCTTAATTGCCGGTGCATTTAGTTGAGTTCAGTCGGCTAGATGCAGCATAATTCCGCACATAACAGCACATTGCATCACGCGAAGAGCTTATGACTTGTTCCGTCATCTGTGTTCACGTTCACTGAACTGGGATTGTTCCGGCTCTAGCGTTATGCGCAAGAGTTTACAAGAACAGACTAAATAAATAAAGTATCGTTTTTATTTATTTATGTATAGAATAGAATATAATAACCTTTTATTTGCCACAGACCTAACGTACATAGGACATACAGAGAATTACGGACAATGTTATACTTATAATTTTGAGTATATACAGAAAGGTGGTCCACGCTCATATAGTGAAAAAAAAATTCAAATATAGTTGTCCCCATCCCATTGATTTGTTACACCTACTATTTCTATTATGTGTGAACAATTTCAGCCCCCTATCTTATTTACAAGGGGTGCTCATAAGAAATAAAAAGTTTAAAAAGAAAGTTCAGGATTTAAGTAAAACGCGTAATTTAAAATTATTAATATTACAAGTATTTTAGTCAAATATGTATACCAACTATTTAAATGTGAACAAAATTTGGTAACAAAGCAAAAATTAGCAATCTTTCAAAACTATGTTTGTTAAATCATATTTAGATGTAATGATGTTTAAATTTATCTATAAAACTCTTTATAAGTTTATTTTAATAAATATTTACTAGTTTAACACACGAAACTTTCCTGTACGAAAAATAAAAATGAAGCATTTACTCACAAAGTTCAAAAACCAGATTCGATTGAGCACCCCTTTCTACGTGCGCCTTCTCGGTGAAATTTTACAATGTTATTACTATGAATACATGTAACAAGCTCACGGGGTGGGCAAATGAAAATATTTAAAAAAAATGTTGGACCACCCTCATATACAGGTTGGGGCAAAAATGTTATGGTGAATGATGTATCATAGAAATTGAATGGAAAACTTTTTTGAATTTTTGCGAAAACTTGCGATTTGATTTGGTTAGCCACTTTGGGAAAAGTGTCCTGAGGGCTTACCACAGGTTTTGATAGTTTACGAAAACTTTATAAGTTTCGGTATCTTTCCATACATTTTCAGTACAGCGCCTCTAGGGAAACGTGCATGAACTACGAAAATGTATGGAAAGATACCGAAACTTATAGTTTTCGAAAACTATCAAAACCTGTGGTAAGCCCTCTGTTGGAAAATAGAGTCGATTGAAACCAACCTGTTTTTTTAACAAATGTAATTTTCTAGGTTTACTGTTATCTTTTTTCAAAAATCCAAAAATGCCATTATTTTTTCCTTCAAAATGAGGAAACTATAAGTTTAGTTTCCTCAGAACAAAATCTTCTAACTACAAAAGAAAAGGTAGCCCTCAATGTGGTAAAATTTAAGTAGGCTTTATCATCATCATCATCAGCCTATAGTCCACCTTTAATGAGCGCCATTGAAGTAATTCTTCGTAAACCACACTGCCGCACTTCTTGAGTTTCAGCTTGTTTACTCTTTTTCCTCCGTTTGATGATGATGAAGATGTCAATGAATAAATCACACAATTATACATTTTAAAATGTGTTTATGCGTTTGTGTATTTGAATGTTCGTTCCCACTCAACTCTGTAACATCTGAACAGACTTGGATTGAAATAAAAACAGTTTAATTATTTTAGTAGTGTTCACCCACTCTAACGAGGGTACTCGGTTCAAACCCCGTCTATGTTGAATTTTTCGGAATATTATTTAAATCATAGATTAGGTACATAGTTAGTGACCGGTTTGACACATATGATACTTTTTATTTTATACTTTGTTTTTAAAATGCAAGTGAAGCCGCGGGCTGTAGTTAGTAAATAAATTTAGCTAGTTAAGTAAAAGTTATAACGAAGAAACGTAACTTAAATGAACTCGTAAATTGTTATGTGATTGGTTGGATAATTTTCTTTACCTACTTCCGTTTATTGCCAGTAGATAAATTATTGTGTTTCTTGTATGGGCTTAGTAACTCAACATTTAGATTTGTTCAAGAAATAAAATATATAAATAATAGTTTATTTCAGCCAATATGCCCATACAAAAATATGATTACAGAGACCTTGTTGACCTTACAGACTAACATGCCAACATATTTTATATACCTACTACTTAATCTAGAGGAAGGGTTTCAGTGCCGCTTCCCCATAGCGTCTGCAGACAATAACCGCTAGCCAGAAATGTGAATCAAAATCAAATCAAATCAAAATAAGTTTATTCAATAAGCACTTTGAAACGTAATTTTTTTAAATTTAAATTTACACCAATTCGTAAGGCAACCAAACAGAGAAGAATTGGCAATCCATGAGTGTCCTTGTGCTTCTTCAGAATGTGGAGGGAGTAGGACTTGAAACCAGTATTTTTAATGCACTCCAGCCTCTGAAGAGACATCCGGAACGACCCCTGACACCGACCCTGGGCTCTCAATGGCTATCAATGGATAAGCTAATTTTACTAGATAAAAAAAAACGCTTTAAAAGACTTATTAAAAAAACCAGTCAAGTGCGAATCGGATTCTCACAGAAAGAGTTTCGTACAAGAAAGAGAATATTACTCTACTTTTCACTTATTTGATTTTACTTTACTTTTTACTTTTGTCAAGAAACACTGCTCGGCTTATATTTTTTAACATCTTTCTGTTTGTCAACTCTACGTTAAGATACCCACTGACAGACAGACTAGAAGAGGAGGCTTTGTAAAAGGAAAAGTCCCAGTCTCGTTGTATTAATTACTTTTACTTGCATTGCTTAAAAATTGGTTATCAATAAAATGATATCTATATATCTATTTTTGAGCGAGCGTTTACTACCAAGAACAGATTGGAAAGACATATAAAGCATGAGCTAGGTAGTTTATCGTGGGAACTAATTTAACAATTCACCAATAGACCTACACTATTGTTGCTCAATGCAGCCACAAGAAAGGGAGTAAAGAAATTAAAAATCAATGCCAATATTGAGCGAATGGAATTAATTTATGCGTTACAAGGTTAATATACCTACACTTATAGCTAAATGGGCAAGCCTACTCCCTCTAATCATCTTCCAGGCACTACAGCTACTGCCAGCTACTAGTCACTACAGTAAAAAGTGAGAACTTGACGCTGTATATCATCTATATCATCATCATCAACAACAGCCTATAGCAGCCCATAGGCCTCCCCTAATGAACGCCATTGCTCTCTGACCTAAGTTCGATGCATCCAGCTTCTACCAGCAGCCGACCATTGCGGCCTGACCTCAGCTCCTAACTGAAGAATGTTGTAAGCCTTATTTCATATTGCAGACTAGAGATACACGCATTTATGATATAATACCAATGTACCTAATGTTACAACCTAGTTCTACAACAATAAATTTATTTCATTTCATTTCATTTCATAAATTCATTTCATTTCAACAGCTTCTACCAGCAACCTTTCGCAGATCGTCGCACCTAATCTTCTATGATAGATTCGAAATAAAACTAAATATTCTGATACAATTTATATATTTATTTATTTATTTGGATTTATTTATTCCCAAATCTTTACATTTCCTCCTTATGCATCTCGTAAAATGTAAATATCAACTAGCAACTGGTGTTTCAGGGAAAACCTTTTGTACAGCATGTATAACCGCCATTTAGAAATCCATGATGAAGCATATTGGTGACCATTTAGATATCTCGCTCTTTATTAGTCTAAACTGAAATTGATTACTGAAATTAACAATAAAACATCACACTAATATCATAAATGCGAGAGCTTGTGTGTGTGAGTATGTTTGTGGTAGCTTCACTTTGTAACGGCTGAACAGATTTGGCTGAATCTTGGAATATATAACATCGTTTATGACCTGAATTAACACACAGGCTTTATATCTGGGTACTACGCGAGCGAAGTTAAAATAAATAAATAAATAATTATTATATTTATTATTACATCATCATCATCAGCCTATAGCAGTCCACTGACCATTGGATTAAAATTGATTTGAGTACAAAATATGTTAAACTGTGTCTAAAATAATATAAGTTGGGGTAAACGAGTTTTTGAGTGGAGACCGCGGCTCGGCAAACGTAGTGTAGGACGTCCTCCTGCGAGGTGGGGTGACGATCTGCGAAAGGCTGCTGGTAGAAGCTGGATGCATCGAGCTCAGGACAGGGCGCAATGGCGCTCATTAGGGGAGGCCTATGTCCAGCAGTGGACTGCGATAGGCTGATGATGATGATGATGTGACTAAAATCCTTATCTAAATAAATAAATAAATAAACCATAATAAAAGAGGTCAACGTGTCAAAATCTCGGTCAACTACAAAGACAATTAATAAGTGTTTGTTTACACTTATGTCACTGAGTAAGTCGGCCGTATAACTAGGTAGCGCTTTCCAATGACATAACAACTCGTTACTTAAGATTTTTATATGTAAGCCACGTATATAAACATTGGAATATGTAAGGCTTAAGGCCGCTGCACACTAGGACAGTGCGGAGCAACTATAGTTGAATCAACTCTCAATGTTTTACCAAACCGATTTTTTTCTGAAACTCTTAGCCTTGGACTAATAGTTATACTAGTAGTTCTACGAACAGTAGACCTTGCAAGCTCATATTTTTTTGCAAAGGGTAAATAGGGACCCTATTATTAAGACTCCACTATCCGTTACCAGGTCACCAGGCTGTATCTCATGGACCGTAATAGCTAGGCAGTTGAAAGTTGAATTTCACAGATGATGTATTTCTGTTGACGCTATAATAACAAATACTAAACAGACTAACAAATAATGAACAGAATAAAATAAATATTTAAGTAGGCCTCCCATACAACGGTACGGAACCCTTCGTGCACGAGTCCGACTTGCACTTGGCCGGTTTTTTTTTAAAACTTGGTAATTATTACTAACAATAGGATTAACACGTAGGCTTCTGCCAGAACTTTACATACACAGGCGGTAGCTTTTAGCCGGGCATTACGCGAGCAAAGCCGCGTGCGGAAGCAAGTGTTATCCTACTTCCTACTAATATTATAAATGCGAAAGTTTGTGAGTATGTATGTATGGATGTAAGGATGTGTTAATGAATGTTTGTTACTCTTTCACGCAAAAACTACTGTACGGATTTGGTGAAACTTGGAATATACACAGCTTGTGACCTGAATTAACACTTATGCTACTTTTTATACCGTACCACGCGAGTGAAGCCAGGGGCAGAAGCTAGTATAATACATTTATGTATGTTCAGAATGTAATCCAATTATAATCCACAAGCAAAGTAAAAGAAATTAAACTCAACACCCGAAAAAATAGTGCACTTATCGCGATTATGACTTTTTCGTTTAGCCGCTACAGTGGACATTATTCTTTACACGACTTAAGCAGTAAGCTAAGTGGTAGTGGGTTAAGCAAATGTTTAATGAGTCGATGCATTTTCTGATGCATTGAATAAAGAATGTATTTCTTCACGTGGATGTCGTAATTTACAACACACAAGTTCCTTAACTCTAACAGATATTCCAACCAATATACTGTTGTCTTCAACATCATCATCATGAGCCTAAATTAGTCCAGTGTTGGACATAGGGCTCAAGCGTAGACAATAGGGATTTGTAGACGGAAGAATATAGAAAACCTATTGTTGGTTGTACATGTATGTCGCATTATTTTAAATGTTTCAAACATGGATAACTTAAGAATGGATAATAAGCGTTTGGGAAAAAAAGCCTCATAATGTGGATACAGGATAACATGGTTTTATTAGTAAGACAACATAGGGGACGAAGGGGACAAATCCTGCGTTTACAGATGCATGGCACTATGTTTGTGCGTCCAGTGCTTCATAGCGCAGTCCGTGTCCAGCCTTCCAGATATAAGTTTTAGATAGCTACTAGTAAAAAAGAGAAATGCTTGGGATGAGATAGACTAGCAATCAGGAATATACGTTTTCTTTTCTATCGTAGAGTAGACATAAAAACGCCATGCTAAGGGGGCTGAGCTCGACTGTTGTCTTGTTTTCTCAAAAATAACTCTTCATTTATAAACTAAACTAGATTCCGCCCGCTACTTCACTCGCATGGTATCGAACAAAAAGCCTATGTTTTTATCTAGGTCACTATCTATGTCTAATGTAAGTTTCATCCAAATCCGTTCATCCCTGTGATCTATCCAAACTTTCGCATTTATATTATTAGTGTGATATTAAAATTAATCAATGGGGAAGCTTAGTTTTTTGATCGGCATCAAAAAATAAGAGTGGCCCGTACTTTCCGAAAATATTTTTTTCTTGGTCGCAATTATTCCATTCAAAAGGTAGTTTTAAATTCAAGATAATTTTAAAAATATTTAATTCGATAGATTTAAAAAAAAAGTGAAATAATTGTATTGTAATTTGGCATTTGTATACTTTTTTACTAGTGAAACGTGAATTTATTTAAAAAACGGGAATTTGATTCTGAAACTCTAGGTCTTTGACAGAGTCGAAACGGTGTCGATGTCTTCCCTGATAAATAATACGTGAAAATTAAAAAACCGTAACCTTTATAGTGGTGAAAGTTCTCGGAATTAGTTGATACGGCGTCAGTGAAGGCACCATGGTGTTAATCTTCAAAATCGACGTGAATGCCGTGTGAAAGGGGTCGGAGCCATACTTAATTTTGGTTCTTATATAAACCCTAGACCCACTGACCAGCATAACTTTCCTCCAAGGTCGTACAATGAAGGCCACTGTGCAAACGGCCAGAATATATAAATAATAAAATAAAGTGTTAGTACGTTTTAGGTAATGTGTCCTCAATTGAGCACATACATTATTATTCATTGTTTACTTACGGCTGTTAGGTAATAAGATAATTCAAATGAGGCTTAAACTTTGGTTAGATAATCTTATGGGCCAGCCTATATCAGTCCATTGCTGAACATAGGCCTTCCATAATAACAAAGTATCCTATAAGTATAAGCCTATAAGATCGCAAAGCACAGCTTCTCGCAGCCGACGCTGCTGTCCGTTGGCGTTCAGGGGATGTAGCTGTGCCGGTGTTTGTGCTAAGCCGCAGTCAGCCGGCGTTAGAGCCTCATTTGATAGTACCATACCATGGACAGGTGAGGTTGACTTGCATTCTGAAAATGGAGGTTGGTAACCATAAAGGCATGTGCACGACAAAGTAGAGTTTAAGTAGTAGTACTCTCTAGAGCTCTTGGCGAAGAGTTCCTCCGGGTTATTACCATGCCTATTTGTGTGGTGAAGCAGTATTGCTGTGTTTCGGTTTGAAGGGTGTGTGCCGGTGAAATTACAGGTACATTAGGCAAACATATTCATTACTCAAGTTGATGGACGCAAAACTTTGCATCGTAGAGTTAGAGCACGTTCTAAACACGCGTGACTTATGCAATAATTTGTTTGAGGTATTGGTTACCACTTAACTTCAGGTAGGTCATGTGCTAGTTCCACTTTGATGGTAGAAGACCAGCAATTCTTTTTTTTGTTTACTACGGGGACTTCCCCGCACCAGCCTATACAAATATTTGCACTACTATTAATCTACTACTCTCTTGTAACCTTTATTATTAAATGTATTTTGTTAGTAAATTGCCGTCTTTAGGGTTCCGTACTCAAATGGGACCCTATTGCTAAGACTCCGCTGTCCGTCTGTCTGTCACCGGGCTGTATCTCATGAACCGTGATAGCTAGACAGTTGAAATTTTCACAGATGATGTATTTCTCTTGTCGCTATAACAACAATTACTCAAAACTGAATAAAATAAATATTTAAGTGTGGCTCCCATACAACGTTAATAGGTAAACCCTTCGAGTGCGAATCCGACTCGCACTTGTTGTGTTAATTTTTTTCATTTCTTCACTGCTTATTAATATAGTTACTGTTGTAATCATGCTGTGTACCCTAAATATTTAGGATATTGTCATTTAGTTCTCATAATTTGAACGATTAAAGTATTGATTTTTAACTGACGTTTGTGTGCCTATAATAAATATTCGTTATTTGTTATTTTTAATGGGGCAGGCATGTAGCGTGAAAACTCCTTGCGTGTGGGAATTTGAACTCGTCAAAATGTCTTGATCGCCCGGCGGTTACAATATCCGCGTATTGCAACAACTCTTCAATGAAAAGTATTTAAAAAGTACACACCTAGTTTTATATCTCGTACCTACAACTAAAATACCAGCCTATATCAGACTACTGCTCGACATAGGCCTCCCCTGAAAAAGGGAGATATTCCCATCCCCACGCTGCTGGTCACCATCATCATCATCAGACTATCAGTTAACTGCTGGACAAATGCTTCCCCTATTGAGCGCCATTGCGCTTTGTCCTGAGCTCGACATGCTGGTTGAGGATCGCAGGGTTCATTCTCATTACTCATCACAGTTCATTACTCATTACTTCTCGAACCACCGACGCTGCTACCCGTCAGCGTCCAGGGGATGTAGCTGTGTCAGTCTTAGGCTGCGCTATACCGCAATCAGCCGGCCGCCAAAGCCTCGTTTGTTGGATGAGGTTGGCTTGGGTACCAAAGAGGTTGGAACAGTAACACCCCTTGTACGATGGTAGAAAATCCTTTGTGTGGAAGTTCGAATCGCAATTAACTGGTGTTGTACCTCTATCTGAACGTTCATTACACTCGACATCACCGGTGGTGTCGTTTGGAATCACTATTCCGGACACTACCCTAGTGATGTATTGAGCAAACTACTTACGTAGTACTACTGTATTAATTAGAACTCCTTGAATCGACCTACTCGAGTTATCAAACTTATCTACATTCAAGTACAGTAAGTTGTAAACATATAAAGTCAAGGGTGATATCTAGAAGGTATATAGAATACATCCAATGATATTTTGCTGGACATCGCTAGTGTCGAACGGAATAGTGATTGCAAACGACACCACTGGTGGTTTCGTTCTGGTGGTGTCGAGTGGAATGAACGTATCTGAAAAGAAAAAAAAATCAACCTCTTTGGTACCCACTACCGTACAAACCATGCCCAGAAACCCAAGTGAGTGTGACATGACGACATTACCTTAGCCTCGACGGGCAGCATTGTAACCATTAGCCACCGTTGCATGTCACGTGTTGTAACATATCCTGGGCTGCAGGATGCTGCTAGACTTTAGATGGTAATTATTATGAGTCTTTAAAAAATAAGTCGCAGAGATTTTAGCAGTGAACTAACAAAACAGCCTCAGCCTAGTCGGGCAAATGAAATTGAAATTGAAGCGGTCGTCGCGCAGTTAACTTTGATTTTCTTCTATAAATTAAAAAAAAAACAAACTCTTTGGGCAGATCATCTTGGTTAGGCAACACTCCACCATGACATTACTTGGATGGGTGACCGTTAGTGGCATTTAGATCTGCACGCTTAAGCGGAAGGCACGTTAAGATTTTGATCCAGGCTTCCTCAGTCTTTCAGACATGTCGGAGGTCATTGGGCGTCCTAACTCCGACACCAGAGTTAACAACTAGCTCATATGAAGAAGGAAGGGAGTTTGCCGGCCAGACATTTTCATACAACATCATCTAGCCCCCAAGTAAGCAGAGCTTGTGTTATGGGAACCACATGACTGTATACTATTTATATGCATTTTTTTTTTGTAAATACATACATGTTACTTAGAAAACACCCAAGACCCGAGACAAATATTTGCAGATCATACAAACACTGGAGTGTAAGGGGTTCCAACCTTCATCTTCGGAAACCAAAGTTAACCTTACCTGCTTGTGAACCCTGCTAACTATCAAACGGGGCTCTGGGCTGGCTAATTGCGGCATAGCGCAGCCTAACACAGCTACATTCACTGACCGCGGATGAGCAGTAGCTCGGTGGTGGGAGAAGCTGTGCGCTGCGATCCCCAACCCGCATGCCCAGCGTGGGGATTATAGGCATATCCCCCTTTCTAATTGGGGGGAGGCCTATATCCAGCAACCTGATATAGGCTGATGCTGTTTTTGAATAGAAACATTCGAATTCAATCGAACCCGCAACTTCCTGCGTCTGAGACGGGTATTAGCCCACTGCTCCACAGAGGCCGTCAATAATAATATTGTTAGTCTCAACAAAACTGGTGTAAACAATAGTGAGGTATTCGAAAGAGTTAATGAATATTAACTTGAACTTTCACGCTTGCGGTTGTGGTGACAGGGAAGCATTCGATTTCCTACCAATGTTAAGGCAATTCACCGTCGCACGCGCATAGAACGTACAATAAATACTGCGCCTAGTTTTTTTGTTGCGACTGACTGACTGACTGACAACGTATTTATAAACCGTTGGGTATATTATCACAATCTTCAATAAAGTCAAAGTAAGCTATTCGCCGGTTTAAGTGACAAGTATTAGAATCGACAAAATCAGCTTACTTTGACCGAACTTTGACGTTAAAATACAAATCACAAAATTAAATCTAATTAACTTTATTTCCTTACACCTAGTACTAAACATTTCAATAGTACTTACATATAATTATAACATAGATACAGGTTAAAGTTTACTAAATTAAAAATAGCATAAAATATTATGGTGTGGATACGTATACTAAGAAACTAAATGCTGTCCGTCCCGACCACCTTTGGTGATAAAAGCCTCCTCCAAGTCCTTCCAGGTCCTTCCTTACCTTAGGTACCTTTATCTTTTTCCGCTATTTCCTCGTCGTTCCACCTTTTTAATGGTTGACCTCGTTTTTCTTTTATACCTCGTTGGATCCAGATCGTGGCTACAGCGCCCACCTGTTTGGGTTTTGTTTGAGTAGTTGTCTAGCCCATTTTCACTTCAGTCCTAAAACTCGTAGGACCACGTCTTCAACCTTTTTTTTAACTTTTACTTTGACGTTACTACTTTTTAAGTGCATTTCTACACAAGTTTCTAATAAAGAACTTATCATCAGGTCTGTTAGGCACGATTTTTCAATCGACCCACTATCAGTAGGACGATCAAAGATAATTTCCACCTGACGTATAATAAGCGTAACGAAATATTTTGGCCCATGAGAAAGCGTTATTTTGAACCGACCCTTTCTCATTGGCTAAAATTTTACGTCAACAACGATACGTAAGTTTTCTCTAGTCTTCCTGATCGAGCCTCTATTATGTTAAAACAGTTAGAATACGCATAATTTTATACATTTTGCAATATTATTCACTATGATATATGGCTATGATATTTATTGGCTTATCTGATAATAGAAAAAAAATCTCCTAGCAAGGTAGAGTCTATACCGATTGAAAATCAGCGTGGCCAAAATTTTACTACTTACCATCTAGGTATATAAAAAATTACAAACTCTTGCGGTTTATTGGGTGACAATGAGCTATTTCAAGTTTCTAGTGGGTATATTATGGTTTGTCAAGTTTCCATGGGTGACAAAGGGCAATGTCAAATTGTCACCCAAGTTCTACATCCAGTTTCTAGTGAGTCATGACAATCACTAGAAACTTGAAATAACTCATTTTTCTAGTCACAAAAATTATAAATATTACAACTAGTACTCATAGAATTACTACTAGAACTTGTTACAAAGTTCTGCGACAAGTTTCTAGTCACTAGTGGGCATGGAATTCCTACTAGTACCGAGTTGCGACAAAGTTCCAAGTGAAGTTTCTACTGAGTGTCATGTTTCTAGTCACTAGTGGGTGACAAAGCGCTACGTTAATTCATTTCTAGTAGGTGACAGATGACTATATCTAGTTTCTAATTAGTTATTTACTATTTCAGGTTGCGGCATAGCAGTGGGAAAGCAGACGGCACAGCGGCGTATCGTTGGCGGTGACGATGCTGGCTTCGGCACCTTTCCCTGGCAGGCGTACATCAGAATTGGTTCATCCAGGTTAGAAGTTCTTTTTAATACTACACACAACACAGTCATGTATAAACATGATAATACCGATGAATTTTCGTCATGACAAACTACAGCATTTTCATACATTTGATATCTGTCTGTTAGAGGATAGTGTCATTAAACACGGTTAGTTTGAATTCATATGTAGGTAAATCTATTAATTATCTTATCTTTGTTAATGAATGAATGTGTTAATATGTTTTTTCATTCTAATAAATAATGAAACAAATAAAATTAAAATAAATAACTAAATAATCGTTAATCTACTCCGTAAGGTGTAATGATTTGTGAGTTTCGAATTTTGTAGTTTTTCATTTTTAAGCTTGTGAGGCAGCCCTAACTAATTTTGTTAAACGTTGTCCTTGACACATTAAAATAATTATGACAATTATTGTAGCTCCGCCTTATTGTTAGGGTTGCCACGCATGACACATAGGCTAATAGTTTTTGGGGTTTTGAATCCCGTATTTTAAGTGAGTTTCTCCTAAGTTCTGCACAATCATGATCCATTTCCATAATCCATACGAATGTTCATACAGGATGAGTTTGAACTCATCCTGTATGAATACACACTTTAAGGGGTCTGCGTAAAACTTCTGTACCAATGTTACTTTGAATGTCTATTTTGAGCGGACTATAATTACAAGTATTAAAACATTGTATAATATTGTAAAAAACGCACTTAGACTAGCTGGAAAAAGGGGTGTAACTGTAATAAATAATAATACGTTTTAAATCGAGTTCTCTAAAATTAATGTAGTTTTTGTGTTTTGTTCATTTTGTCTAACAGTGTGTTTTTGTTGTATTTGTCCCCAATAAGTATTTTAATATTAATTTTGTTATTCAAAATAAACAATTACGCACTTAGAAAAACAAAAATTAAAACATTAAGAATAATATCATTTTGGGGGCAAATACAACTTCTACTAATTTTGTGAATCACCCATATTCATAAAGTAACATATAGTAACATAATTTAATATAAAAAAACGACTTCAAAGACATTGATTCCTTGATTGATTGTGGTACCAATTTTCTTCAAATTTAAATGTGACCAAATGGGAAGTATACCCTCCCAAAGGAATATATAATTTTCAAATCGGTTCATTTGGAGCTTTGAGGTAACAAACATAAAAATACAACCGAATTGAGAGCCTCCTCCATTTTTTTGAAGTCGTTTACTAAATCTAGCTTTTGATGACGTCAATGTCAAAAAGGTGGGGTTTTAACTAAAAGTGTGTTCCTACTAATAAAATAACAATATTAACTTTTACAGATGCAACATGCTTATGTCAATATTCGAGCTAATCGGTTGGAAGCAGTGTTGGATAGAGAGGTAATGTGCGAAAGAGATAGCATGATGTATTAGCGCTCGGATTTCGAGGTTTCTGGGTTATAAAACTTCGTTATTTTAGGTGTACAGCAAAAAAAACTTTTTTTCTTTGTTATTATTCCACTAATTCCAATTTTCCCATTGATGATGATTTCAACATTTTTACAAAAATCTCCATCATGAATTAGCTATGCCATAGCAATGGATATTTGTAAAATACGTTGAAACTTTAATGGGGATATCTTAATGGGAATTAAAGGAATAATTCCTATACTGATGTACAGCGTAGATTATTCCTATTAGTAGTAAATATAGGTTGGGATAGGAAATATAATTCTTTTGGGTTATCCTTCTTTACTTTCGCACATTCCTCTAAGCTTGTAATTATTTAGTTGTAAATCGTAGTGCCGTAAGAAAAACAGTGGTAAGTATTAAAACGCAATTTTCGTATTTGCATGCGTTGTAATTTCACTTGCATGTTTTTACGTCACAGTTTATTGAACACTATTATGCTTTGGAGACAGACAGTGGTTGGTAGAATGAGACGCTGGTGTACAAAAACATACAACAAATATGTAAGTATTAAGGTTGTGGTACTTTCTGTACTTGAAACTTTCATAAAATATTGCTACATAGAAGGTTTTATAAAAACTAGATTACGATTCATTCGCTAATTTATTTTTGCCCATGCAAGTCTCGAAGTCTCTTATTATGTAAAATATAAAATATTTACATCAAGATTTACTTTTTGAACCCAGTTCCATTGTAAAAATAACCAAAATACGCCCCAAAAAGAAATGATAAAATAATTATATCTTCAAAAAATATTATATTCGCTCTTATTCTACTTTGATTGTAATGGTCAGATAAGATTGTTTTTAATACATCTTATTACTTTCCATTGGTAATAAATAAGTACATAACAATAGCATCATTTCATTGCACTTATTTTATTTCCATTAACTAAATACATAGTATAATTCGTGCGAGTTAATATCGATATCTGACGTAATTGCATTAATGAAATTATTAAGAAAATGCTACAGTTATTTTTGCTTTTAACAATAATTAGTAATTCCAATTACGTTCTAAACTTGAGGTGTACATTAGTAGTACCTACCTAATAATATTTTTTGCTTTTATTGTAATAATAGCAATTTCACGAGGTCAAGTTAATACGCATATAGCTCTTATAACATGAACTTAACCTACATCCAAGCCTTCGTTGTTAGGTGAGTGGCCAATTGTGGTTTCAATTTCTACAGAGAATGTAGATAGATACCCATACTCGTAAAATAATTAGAAAGAAAGCTCCTATTTTACTCACATCAACGTAAAAATACATATCAAATTGGACAAACCCAATCAAATCTACGTAATGGTTAACGTCCCCTTACCAACCAGTAGGTTATGAAGCAGACGATTAAACTGGCAAATACCAGGACCAGATCGCAGTAGGTCTTGCTACCGAGATGCAAAGTGCACCACGGTACTCGGCTGAGTTATTCGGGCGCTGTAGGCACACTACCATTTATTTTATTTTTATTTTTATTTATTTGGTACAAAAAACAGTTACAATATAAAGGTAGGTAGTAAAGATTTTATACAATAGAGACGTAATAATAATGTAACCCACGACATTGCACTCACATTAGTAATACAAATTAAAAATTTATGAAAACTTACGCTAGAGGCCACTGACAGCTACTACAGTAATAATAATAGATCTAAAGACTAAAATAGTTAATGGAAAGTTTAGTTATTACATTTATTTACAACAACATAACATTTAAATAACAAAATGGACAGTAACATTAATGATATGAATATTTAACAGATGGATAAGCCCCTAATCCCCACGCTGGGCATGCGGGTTGGAGATCGCAGGACCGGTGGTCAGGGAATTTAACTATGCTGGTGTAGGGTGCGCTATGCCGCAATCAGTCGACCACCAGAGCCCCGTTTGTTAGTTAGCAGGGTGCACCACGGGCAGGTGAAGTTGGCATGGGGTCCCGAGGAGGTTGGAACCACTATACCTTCTGTAAAATGTAGAAAACGAGTTCATTTCAAATTGAGTTCAAGAGGTATTGTTAGTACCTAAGGTATGGGTGTAAGGGGTTCCAATTCCAACCCCATCTTCGGAACCCAAGCCTACCTCACCTGCCCGTGGTTCACCCTGCTTAACTACGAACGGGGCTCTGGCGGTCTACACCGGCACAGCTTAATACCCTGTCCACCGACGGGCAGCAGCGTCAGCGGTGCGAGAAGCTGTGCCGTGCGATCCCCAACCCGCATTCCCAGAGTGGGAATTATGGGCGCCCTTTGTTATGGGAGGCCTATGTCCAGCCGTGGACTGACAGGCTGGTGTAGGAGGTAGTAAATCTCTTTGTGAAGGACTTGTCCAGAGAAGTACTACCTGTATGTCTATTTCTGCCATAATACCCTACTATGAGTCACTGATACTTGTAATAAATAAATTTCATTTATTAATTTTATTTTTTAATCCCACAATAGGATTCCGACCTATGACGTGGGTATCAAGAACTATAGGTAGTTACACTATAGCATCACAGTCAATAAATAGGTACCTAGTTCCCCAGTGGGAATCGAACCTGCATCCTGTAGCGTCTCTGGCCATTCACCACTTGCGCCAACGACATCGTATTTGCAAATCATGCAAACTTTTGTCTTATTATGCTGTAATGATTAACCAATCATCAATTTGCTAGTGAAGTTAATCGATGAGTACATTACGTCATAATTCTGTGCCTACACATTTCCTATTGCAACACAGGGTGCTGTAATATTATTAGTTTATCATGATCATCATCATCAACAACAACCTATAGAAATCCGCTGCGTAACACAGGACTCTACCAAGGATTTCAACGAAGTGCAATCTTGACGATTATATTATTAGTACATGCTTTTAAAATATAGTTACTTAATGTGTGTGTGGAGTGGACTAACCAGATTTGTTTTTTCTAGATGTAGTAATTAATCTTGATGATGATGATGATGATGATGATGATGTAGTAATTAGGCTCGATAAATATTCCTAAATATTTGTAAAATGAAATGGCGTTTATAAAGAATATAACAAAAAGTTATTCTACATCAAACAAATCAAAAGAGGGTCTCTCAATTGACTCACACAAGGCAACCTTCCAAAGCCTCTTCATGTACTTTTCAGATTATAGGAAGACTAGCTTCCACCCATGGCTTTGCGTGTTACCCGTATAAAAAATAGCCTATATGCATCGAGATAGTTCTTAGTGTACCCTATAGTCACAGTCTCCAAGACTGAAAGAAACTGTCAAAAATCGTCGTAGTCAAACATATCAGTTAAATAGTTCGCATTGTCTATGAAGGTGCTTTTGAATACCTTTGTACTGTACATATTCAATAGTGTAGAATATCAGCGCAAAAGGCAGCGTGCGTCGAGATTTGCTGCATTTTGCGGCTCTAGAGTATACTTACTATATCTCGATGCCTTTATGTTATTCTTGGTTTAGTGCGACAATGTAGACTCACACCTGGTCTATGCAGAAATTAGTTTGAGCCACTTCAGCTGAAAATAGGGCGATGAATGCTATGGCTTAATACATTTGAAGAGCGCTTCACATTAGGCGTTTTGTCGCGCGGCAGCAGCGCTGCAGCAGCAGATGCAGTCACATTAACGCGGTTGCAACGCTATTTGCTTACTTTGCTATCGCGCGTCACAGGCTCTGGACAACCTTGCGTTGCTACAGCGCGACTGTCACACTGATTTTATATGGTCACCAGTAGCGCGACTGAGCAGCGCGACAACCGCGCGACTTAGTTGGGCTCACGGATCATAGGTAGTCCAGATGGGGCGATTAGTAGTATGTTTATTTTTGTAGAAAATAATATGGATGCACGTCACATTCCACGTGACATTTCCAAGCCTGATTTGGCTACAGGCAACTTAACGCGCGTGTAAATCGCCCGATCTGGTCTAGCTCTTAGACCTTATTATTTGTCCGTACCGTCAAATCTCTTGAACACCCTGTCCTTCAAAAAGATGTTTCATAACCAACACGACATTTTTACGTAACTCATAATTGAGCTTGTAAGCTATTGTTGACATCGTTATGAAATTCATGCGCAATTTTCGTTGCAATTCTTCGTTTTCTATTCTTTCTTACGCATGTGTTCGGCTTGTTTCACTCAATTAAACAAAGAACTATTTGTGTTATTTGAAGGCGGCGATGATGCAGTATTTTTTGGATTCTCATCTAAAGGCTTGGTCAAACAGAAAGCGGTATATCGCCGCAAACAGTAGGAAGATCACAAATATTTCAATTTGACGTATCGTAAACGTAACAATTTTTTTTTCCTATGACAAAGTGTTATTTTGAAGCTACGCTTTCTCATTGGCCATAATTTTACGTCGACGATACGAATACTTATGCGCTAGTCTTCGTGATCATTATTTTTCCTTACCTAAGCTTGCGATACGTCATGTTGAATTATTCGTGATCATGAAAACTCTACAGTTTCAATGATCCTTCAAGCCAGATCATCTGAACATATTAGACCCTTAAGGTTACTAATTGGAGTAAGGCTGGATACATGACCATCATTATCACCATTTACCTGTGTTCACTCACAGTTCTTGCTTGTCAAATCAGCCCCATCAGCACGACGCATCCAAAGGACAATATACACAAGCATCTTATATAAACAAACAAAAGAAATATTTAAATTTAAAAACTAATATAAATCGTTAAAATTCCAGATGTGGTGGTTCGTTAATCTCCCGCCGTCATGTCGTCACAGCCGGCCACTGCGTCGCACGCGCACAACCACGTCACGTCCGCGTGACGCTAGGCGACTACGTCATCAACTCAGCCGCAGAGCCTCTCCCTGCGTACACCTTCGGCGTGAGGTCCATCAAAGTGCACCCGATGTTCAAGTTCACACCGCAAGCGGATAGATTCGATGTTGCTGTGTTAGCGTTGGATCGGAGTGTGCATTATATGCCACATATATGTAAGTATCTATGAGAAATAATATAATAAGTAGCTTTACTCGCTGGATACAAAAATTATCCATCTTTAAGTCAACTGCTAAACATAGGATTTTTTTAAAATTTATAATGGTCCAGCTCTTGACCTTGTCCAGCTCTTGACTCTTGACCTTGGCTTGCGTGGGCAAGAATGAGGTCGTCGATAGGGCGAGCTTTTCCAGAATATGCCTATTAACTCTCCTTTTGAAGCTACAGGGTTATAAGTAAATGAAAAACAGACGCTGGCAGCTGATTCCTTATTTTAGCAGTGCGCATAATAAACAATGTTTGGAAGCGCTTAGTTCTGGAATATCAACTTGATGCGGATGGTAGTTAGCAGTGTGTCTGAAGCTCCTATGGAAGAAAGGTGAAGGCGGAATAAGGCAATGTAGCTCTTGCTCACACTCTCCAAAGTACAAAATAATAAGTAACATATTAATAAAAAGTAAAAAATTATAGAGAATTAAAAAAAAACTCAGACAAATAAAATCAGTTAAAGAACTTCAGATACAAATAAAATTCGGAAATAAACAATCATTTTAATAAAAAAATATTTAATTGAAATTGATTAAAAAAAACTGCACCAAACATAGCAACATGCACAGACCCTCCTCCTTTTTGGAAGTCGGTTAAAAAACTACTAGATATTTCCTTCATCTGTTTCTAATTATGATGGTCGGCTACGTGGATGCAACTACCTATAAAAAAGCGGTGTATGAAGAGGGGTAGAAACAATCCTACCCCTCTTCATACATCGAGTGTGAGTGAGAGAAACTATATATTTCCCTCACTAGAACTCACTACTATACTACTCATGATATCCACGAGAATACAATACTGAATGTATGAAATGGACGTAATTGACGTCACCCGCGGTGGGCGAGTTAACTTTACCGGTCTTGTTTTTTTTTTAAACCGTTTGTGCGTTTACCACGAAAGTAGTTCTAAATACTTTTTTAGGAGTCTGTGTCAGGCAATTTCGAATAAAAGACTAAAACATTTATTATAAGTTAGTCCAGGAATAAAAATTAAGCTTTAAACAAAAACTAATCTACCGAAAAATGTTAAGCTAATCTGTTTTTAATTTAAATCTATTAATTAAAATCAACATAATGCGTTTTGTAGACATCGAGAATAAACGCCGGAAATATCTGTAAAACAATTCATTCATCTTCTCAACTTATGTTGATGCCACCACAACTCTGCTGGTGTTGGGCTGCGCTATGCCGCAGTCAGCCGGCTGCCAGAGCCGGGTTTGCTAGTTAGCAGGATGCACCACGTGAGGTTGGCTTGGGTTCTGAAGATAGGGTTTGTGTTCCAAACAAAAAATAATACATAAAATTGAGTTTATATTGTTGTTTATATTCAAAACAAACTTGGTTTCACCACAAGAATAAGATAGAACATGACAAAGCATGAAATGGTCTAGTAATGGCACTAAGATTGCGCGTTCAAGAAATACAAACAAACATGATGACCCATGACGAACCGATCCCACAATGGGTACTGGAAACTTGATATGAAAATTGACAATTGTCATCTATCATACCAATTTCTTGCTTTCACACTTTGAACACCTTTACAATGGCTTTACAATTTACATATTCCCTTTTATGTACCTTAGATTACTTATATTATTAACCTTCGTATAAATATTCGCACTTCGTAGAGGAGACTATCCACCTGTTTAGTTTAGGAGCTCGTAACTACCTCACAATGAATCACTCAAATACTTGGGAATGTACCTAGATCGCAGGCTGACCAGAATCGTGAATCAGAATCAGATCGTGGACTCACCTACGAAAGAAAAGAGACGAGCTCAACATGAGATATCGAAGTCAAGATGGATTGGCCGCTTGGTAGAAACTCAGTTCTGAGCACAGACAACAAATTTCATATATAAGGTTATGCTTAAGCTTATCTGGAAGTATGGCACACAACTAAGGGGATCAGCTTGTAACTCAAATATCTAAATCATACAAAGAGCATAAAATGGCATTCTAAGAAACATCTCAAATGCATTATGGTTCCTCATGAATACTGAGCTGCATAATAAACTGGAAATTAACACAGTCAGCGACGAAATAAAATTATACTCCTCAAAATACAAAAAACGGCTGTATGATCACCCTAACCACCTGGCTTCACAGCTAACCACCATCAGCTACACAAAAAGGCTGCGCAGACAACACATCATGGAACTTGGTGTATAATGAATAAGAAAGGGGAAATGATCGCTGGACCAGTTCTCCTACAAGCCAAATCATGCCAACACCAAAGCTGCTCATAATCTAAAGACTGATCGCAGATAAAACACAGAACAAAAAAAACATAGTGTAAAGTATTTATTGAGCGAGCTTATACTCAGCAAATTTCCGCAACGAATCCCAACCTCCATCTTCGGAATCCTAGCCAACTCACCTGCCCGTGGTGCACCCTGCTATCTAACAAACGGGGCTCTGGCGGTGGCTGATTTCGGCATAGAGCAGCCTAACACCGACAGCATAATTCCCTGGCCGCCAATGGGCAGTAGCGTCGGCGGTGCGAGCAGTGCCCTGCAATCCCCAACCCGAACGCCCAGAGTGGGGATTATGGGCATATCCCCTTTTATTAGGGGAGGCCTATGTCCAGCAGTGATTTAAGCAAGTGTGGTGGTGGTGTGGGTTCTTCCGTGCTTCAAAATGCATGTTAAGATGTTGGCCTCGGCTTTTTCAGCCAAACCATTGTCGCCAAACTCCGACACTAGAGTTGATGACGAGCTTATACGAACGATGAGAACCACATATATACGATATGAATGGGGCGTTGTGGTTGCTACGTCATTTTTAAAGGAATACTTCATTCATATTTTTTTTTCATATAGACCAATGAATATAATATAGAATTTAATAGAACAATTTTTTTATTAATACATCATCAATAACTTTTGGTATCAATGTTAATTAAGTTTTTTAAAATGTTTCTTTATTTTGTTTTTCATTTTAATTTATTTTAAAGAGACTATTATTTTATTTATTGCTTGAAATCATATTTTTTTTATATTTTGTATTAGTTTTATTATTTGATCTATTGTAATAATATTTTAATACTTCGATTATGTCCGTCTTATCTTTAAGAAATGTTTGCACGAGTAATAAGTCGAATGATGACGAAAGTAATGAGCGCTATGCTCACAATATTAAAACATACATCCAATGTACATACTTTTTCTGGCAAATAAATGACCATTAATTAATTAATTCAGCTTAATCGTCTTTGGATGGATTTCAAGGCCCCACGTTGGGCGCCAATGCACGGTTTTGATGTGAAACATCTATTGCAGAGGCGTCAGACCGGCTGTTAGCGTAGCGACACCCACACCCGTGACCAATACATATCTCCAGGTCATACAAACATTTGGCAATAAATACTCGCAGAACATGATGCATACATTTATCCCGCAGGGGAATCGAACCCGCAACCTATTGCATCGAGCGATTCCACATTATCCGATCCATTATAAATTTTTTTTTCAATTTTAAAAGACGCCGATACCGGTCGGCATCCGATACTGATATCGAGAGTAGAGAGGGAGAGTAAAATGTATGTAATTGTCGGCTCCGATATCCGTTATATGGCCGGACAGTATGAAAGAAAGAAATATGTACTAACATATTTCATACATTTTACTTGACCGGATTTCGGATCGGATAATTTAGAAACGCTCTGGCGCGCTTTCGCGAACTGCGCCACAGAGGTTGCCACACCACACGCTTCAAACAGGTTTCAAAAAGTAAAAAAGAAAAGAAACGAACTCCCTCCTGCGGTTTTCCCTCAAAGCTACGACATGGGGTCCTTCAAAAGGCGGGTATTTCATTTCCTCAAGGTCCGGCAGCGCATCAGTATCGCCTCTTGCGGCGACGGTGAATACTTTCCATCAGGTGGCCCTTCTGTTCGTGTGTCAGCTTTGGTATAAAAAAAAAATTGCAAAGTCAGCAAAGACACTTTTCTCTTCCAGCTCCAATCTGTCTCCCGGAGCGAGGGTCGGACTACCTCGGGCAGTACGGCTGGGCGGCTGGCTGGGGAGCGCTCAGTCCCGGATCCAGGCTACGTCCCAGAACGCTGCAGGCTGTTGATGTCCCAGTATTGGACAATAGGGTCTGTGAGCGGTGGCATCGGGCTAACGGTATGTACCAAATTCACCCATTCATTAGACATAGGGCTCCCCTTCTAGAAGGGAAATATGCCAATAATTCCTATGTTGAATAGAGTTACTCGCACGGCTTGCACCGCCGACGCTGCTGCCCGTCGGCGTCCAGGTGATTTAGCTGTGCCAGTGTTAGGCTGCGCTATGCCAGCTGCCGCTAGAGCCCCGTTTGTTAGTTAGCAGGATGTACCAGATGACCCCAACGATGAAGTAATTCCATAATATTCTACGTTATCGCCTCGAATTTTTAACTCGTTTTTTTCCTGAGATCAAGGTACGTAGCGAAGGACCTTGAGTTACATATTTGCGTTATCAAACAAAAAACGAATTACCAACACAACATTTTAAGGTTGAGTTGAGGTAAGGAATCACAGATATGTACGAATATTTTAAATCATCATCATCATTAGCCTATAACAGTCCACTACTGGACACAGGCCTCCCCTAATAAGCGCCATTGCGCCCTGTCCTGAGCTCGACGCATCCAGCTTCTACCAGCAGCCTTTCGGAGATTGACACCCCACCTGGCCGGAGGGCGTCCTTTAAATGATTTAAATGATTCCAAATAATTTAAACAAATAAAATATATACGGAACATCTCACAAACGGTTGACTGATCCCAAACAAGGTAGAGCCTATACTATGTATACCAGAGACTGATAAACATACATAAATACTTATTAATATATAAAATACCCAGACAGAGAACAAACATCCATGTTGTTCACTAATGCTTGTCAAATGAATCGAACCTGAAACCTGCAGCCTAGTAGGCAGAGAGACTACCAGATGAGCTATGCTTATGATGACTTTAGGTATTCTACTCATATTCAAAAAATCATTTTCCAGGTATAAACGTAGTTATCTACCCTGAAATGCTCTGCGCCGGCTACCGAGGAGGTGGTAAGGATAGTTGCCAAGGGGACAGTGGGGGACCCTTGATGTTAGAGCGAGCTGGTCGCTGGTACCTAATAGGAGTGGTCTCCGCCGGATACTCCTGCGCAAGTAGGGGACAGCCGGGGATCTATCACAGAGTGGCCCATACTGTGGACTGGATCTCGCATGCTACTACACTTTCTTAGCAATACACTGTCTGAGAGCAATTCAGTATAGGAAAATAGTGTCTGGCAGAAATACGTACACTGTCTGATAGCAATTCAGAGTCTGATAGAAAAATAGTGTCTGACAGAAATACAATGTCCGTTTGCAAAACAATATTTAATAGCTGTGACCCTTAACGTTAGAGCGAGCTGGTCGCTGGTACCTTATTGGAGTGGTCTCCGCCGGATACTCTTGCGCAAGTAGAGGACAGCCGGGGATCTATCATAGAGTGGCCCATACTGTGGACTGGATCTCGCATGGAACTCACACAATACATTGTCTGATAGCAAAACATTTTGAAAAATACTGACATTATAATCTAATTATAGTATTTAGAGAACAAAAAACAGTCAATCAACAGTCTCTTCACTCTCTCTAAGTAGAAAGTCTGATGTTAGCAACGAATAAGAACCTACTCTTTTTTGGAAATCGGTTAAAAATCTCAGGTAAAAAAAAATAGATTTTATGACAAATGAATGTCTGAGGTAGGTATGTAGTTATTTGATTCATTGATGGATGACAGACAAACACATCTTTTCAGAACTATCACTATAGTGGTAGATTGTTAAAAAATTTAAAATCTTCATTTTAATGTCAATATAAAATAAAACCAAGATTTGCAATAATTATTGAATAATTCAATAATGTCATTATTCTTTTAATATTTTTTTTTTAATAACTATTTTTTACTTTGATAGTTTGTTGAATAATAAAAATTAATTATAATTTCATTATCTAAAATCGTCCTCAATTTTAAGGATGTTACATCCACAAATATTAGCTACTTAATAATTCAATAATGACATTATTATATTTATAATTTTTAATACTCATAAAATAACTAGTTTTTACTCACTCAACTGATCCACCATTGTTGTCCATATTTTAAGTTTATTTTTACTGTAATAATTAAAATCATACCATGAAAGAAAAACCGAGTGCAAGTAAATGTTTTTCTAATGTAAGTGTTTGTGATAAAAAACAATGAAAAATTATTTTGTTTAAAACGCAATATAAATCGATTATTAATAAGTACCTTTATGTACTTTGTAAATAAGATGTAAATAAATAGTTTGAAACGATTGCAGCCGTATTCAAAAACAATATTTTTCGAATTCTTGCATCAGTCAAAATAGTGAATTCATGACAAAACTAATTTTACTTCATACGTTACTTTTGACGTAAATATGTTTTTTTTTCATATTTTGATCACCAATTTCGACTAATGACTTGCATTTTTGTATCGTTTATGAATACGGTTGTTCCGAAACTAGATAGTATTTTTAAATTGTACCAGTTAATGTAAATAAAATAAGTATTAATTAATTTAAAATGCAATTAAGTTATTCTGACGCTTCTAATTTATTACCAGTAAATCGTTTTCATACACTTTTAATTCGATGTAAGATTGAACAAAGGTTTGTAATTATTTAATTTTAATTTAATAAAATGTATTTATTGTTAATTTAATTTATTTGTTTCATTTATATCTTTCGATCGTATTGAAAATTATGTTCCATTCGGTGATTGGCTACCCAAAATACCAGCCATGATTGGCCGATTCCCAGCCAATTGGAATGTTGTATTTCCGCACCAGTTTCAACAGCAATTTGTATAAAGGGCGGTAGTATCTTTGTAGAGACGATGCAGAGATGACGTTTTCACCTGTTGTCTGTTGTAAAATTGCACGCCAATGTTTAGAATGGCCTTGGGACATGATGTCTCTGAAAAAGGATATGAATAAATAAGCAAAGTAGCTGTGCCGTGCCGTACCTGTGTCAGTCAGCCAGCCACCAACACCCATTTAATTGGCCCGGTAGACTTAATACACCTGGAGTAAATCACCCGGGAGAATTAAGTGCTACGCACGGTAGACTTGGTGCACCTGGGAGAATCAACAAATGCACTGTGTGTGTTCTACCACTTGTATAATGTTCATATTCATATATTTTATTCATACTTTATGAACACTGGGAACATGGCAAAAGACAAACAAAAAAATCTTTGCAGCTGTACAGGGGCTTATTACTCTTCTTGAACACTTCTCAAAAGGGAGTGTTCCGGAGAATGGTTTGAGACGGTGCCTGCTGCTTCTTTCTATCTTCGTACCACTCGACATCGGCAAAGGTTTCATCCATAAACATTGCCTGCTATATCTTTTCGCACTGTGAGGTTTCAGAGGAATTTACTTATGTGAACAATCAAGCTGTGGAACGGTCTCCCTGCCGAGGTTTCCTCTAAAGACCACAACAAGCAACTTTTCAAAAAGGGCGTTTTAGAAAATTAAAAGGGTCAGCAACGCGCATGCAATACCTCTCGAATCTCTCGATGTTACAGGCGTCCATAGGCTACCGGAACCGCGTACCATCAGGAGGACCGTATGCCTGTTTGCTAACTTAGTAGTAGTATAAAAAAACAGCAGCTTTCAGGGTGCACCATTCCAGTGAGCTGGATTCCGAAGGTGAAGGTTGGAACCCCTCACACCGATTACATTACTTACTTTAAAAGTTTTCCAGCAGCTTTAGAGCCGTATATATCACATCTATTCAGAGTGATGGTGTCTGGAAGATCATCTCTGACATCTCTGCGACCGAAGACAGCAGCTTTGCACAGGCTTTCAAATAACTGATGCTGCAAGAAGCTGCTGAGGAAATATCTGAAAATACGAAATAAATGATAGATAGATTAATGCTTTAATGTACACCAGAAAAATTAAAGAGCTTGCAGGAAAATTTACACTAAAAAAAGGTACAATGGGCGGTTCCTTCATCATATCTAAATACTTATTTTAATAAAATCTTAATGAGACTGAATAACAGACCATCAACACAGCTAAAGTCCTCGAGACTTTAAATCTGCTGTATATCTAATCTACCCTTGCATAGTAGGTATAACGCGGCGAAGTACATGAGCGATCTGGACTGGACACGAACGCGAAGCGGCGCGGTTCGGCGTGGAAACAACAAACAGTTGATAACTATTGAAGTGTCCTACGTGACCAAACGCACGCAAGGTGCGAAGCGGCGCGGCGCGAATTGACGCGAACGTGACGGCAGCGGACGCAGAGTTGTGATGATGTAGACGATTCGCGTACATGCCGGACAGAGTCGCCGCGTCGCTTGGCATCGCGTTGAATTCGCGTGTCACCGCGTCGGATCACTTCGAAATCTCGTTCGCTTTGAATCGCCGACGTAGGAGGCCGCGTAGTGTTCACAAAAGGATTCCATGAAATTCTGCTCTCGGAGGAAAGCAGTGGGAACCTATACGCACGAAGCAGTTTTAGAAGTAGTACGTAGAACTCTTTGTGAAGAGCTCGGCCGGGGAAGTACTAACACCATACCCTTTTCTGCCGTGAAGTAGCTTTGCTGTGTTTCGGTTTGAAGGGTGCCGATGACACTACAGGCACAAGAAGCTTTTCACCTTCAGGGCTCCAGTTCATGGACGCAGGGCGTTGAATCTTAGGGCACGTTCTAATCAATCGTTATTTACGATGCAATGGTGTGTAATAAGTTGGGCCATGGGCTTGTTCCATATTCAGGAACGAAGTCCAGGGATAGACCTATTTTTTTATGTTACTTGATAATGGATCAAGCACATGGCCCACCTGATGTTGAGTGGTAACCATTACCTATCACAGAGCATTGCATCGTAGATCATATTTTTTTGGAACGTGCTCTACGATGCAACTTGAGGCATGAAGGTGATAAGCCTCAAACCGAAACACAGCACAACTGCTTCACGGCAGAAATACGCTTATTTACCTTATATATGGCGTGTTGTCAGGAACATGGAATTTCGCACCAATATCAAAGTGATCCTCGCCTCTCTTATTACTTGGCGCTATACCCTGAAGTTCCGTCGCCATTTGCCAAAACATTTCGTTCAGCTCGCCTCTTGCTATTTCCCCTTCAAAATACTTCCATCTATACTCGTCTATGAGAAGAGAGAATGGAATCTGGGGTATTTTGTTTAAAGCTTGTTTTAGCATGAGTATGTCATCTGTTGTTGCAAAAATATCATCCGCGTTAACATTATCAATAACACTTCTTTGCAGTTTGGTAAAAACGGCGTTTTCTTTATCATCAATATTATTTAAAGCTACATTATTTTGTTTTTCAATGCCAATATCTTCATTCATATCTTTGGGTTGTTTATTATAAGTAACGTAGAGCAATGTATCGTTAATAAGTCCAAGACGATGCAAATGCTGAGGTGCCATAACTCCATATATGATGGCGTCTCCTATGCTTTCATGGAAGGCTGTGTTTGCTTGTCGGAATATAGCAGGCTGCTTTTCATACGCCATGTAATATTGTATGTGTCCCATTTCATGGTGGAGAACGTAGAAATCTTCTTTAGTTCTGCCTGAGCAGTACAGCAACCTGGATTTTTATATTGTATACACTTTCATTATTTATTGATTAACTAGGTAAACGTAATGCTAAAGGTAAACAAAAGTAATTTTAAAACACACAGATGATTAATTTATTTTTAGCTTGAAATAACCACAACAACAACACCAGGTTTGTAAGTCTAGTTCTGGATATAGGACTCCCTATAAGAAGGGGGATATGCCCATAATCCCTACGCTGGGCATGCGATTTGCAAATCGCAGGATCGATCGGATCGCAGGACAAAGCTTCTCACACCGTCGACGGCCCGGGAATGTAGCTATGCCGCTTTTTAATAGCAGGGTGCACCACGGGCAGGATAGGGTCGCTTGGGTTCCGAAGATGGAGGTAGGAACTCCTTACACCTCAGATTTTTAGCTTGAATATCGAACGATATATTGCAGGGTTACATTGCTACAGTATGACGAGTAAATAAAAAATATATTTTCAAAGACAATAAATGATGTAGGTAGTAATGGATGATTTACAAACCGGAAGTCGCCATTTTTAAACATGTCGGCTGCGGCGCCATGACAACGTGTATTCTTATTTTCCCGCGTAAATACAGATTTCCGCCAAAATGTATCAGTCATGGCGGGCAGACCAAAGGATTGATAGAAATCTTCGGCCCTTTTTGCCTATTAAAAAGAAAGTAAGGTAAGCAAATGAACAATTACCTACAGATCTTTTTAACACTCCATAAAAACTCAAATATAAACTACTATTACGACTAATAATAACTAATTATGTATTATTAGCCGTAATAGGATAAGTCAAATCTATTCATTTTTAGACATTTCTACTATCACTTTCGTTAATGGAGTAGGTTTAGCTTTTGTCTCTTTGTCTAGGCCCCTAAGTCTTACCATGTGCAGCACTGTCCAATTCATCTTCTTGATACTTTCATCCAAGTTTATAGTTTTTGAAAGGATCAAGTCAGCTAGGGGCTCCCAATTTTGTGACCATAGGTTTCCTACAAAAAATTGTATTTTTTTTAAACACTGGACGGAGTTAAATTAATCAAGTTTCTTGGCTACGCATAAATGCCATAGGCTCTTTTACTAAACGAGTTTGCATCAGATTCTCTTTTTCTCTTACCTAGTAAATGGGCTGGTATAGGACCTCTTTCAGATACGACCTCGCCGTATTTTTTTCTCAGATAAAACCTCACAACGCCATGCAGAAGCTCGTAAAGAGGCTTGACGTCTTCGTATAGTCGTCGACAGAGTTTACGTAGATGAGGTATTTCAAGTTCATCCCTCCAGGCTGCTCCTATATCTTGATATCCTAGAAAATATAAAATAAACATAATCACGGCTTTTATCCACTGCAGATATCTAAATAACGCTAGGTAATCTATAGCTGAGTACGGATAGCACGTTCCTGTATACGCGTAGTCTGGGTACGCTGTCCACGCGTACATTGGATATGCGTACAGTTAATGTGGACCGCCGCGAACCTGAACGCGAGGTCAATCGATCTATAGTGCTACGTGAGCCGGAGCCGACAGACGGCGGCTCGCGTACGAGCTAGCTCGCGCGGTACGCGTACCCCAAGAGTGTACGCGTAGCTGCAAGTATGGACATGGCGTTCCAGGACACGCGTAACCGACTACGCGCACTAATGTAACCTACGCGCTATCCGTACCCAGCTTGAGAATACCATATAGGGGGCAGTCAGAGGCATTTCAACATTAGCAATAGTAGTTAAAATATTACTAAAATTAGTAATTAGTAGTAGTAGTATATTAGAAGATATAATAAAGTTTAAAAAAAAAGAAAATATAATAGGATATGAAAATCATCATGTGTTTTACTGTCTGACTGTAAATCAATGTCCTAGAGTTCGTAGATTAACAAGAGTTTTTCAAAAATTCGAGTTCTCGGTAGGTATGCTTCCAAAGGTAAACGAGCCTGCAGCGAGAAGGGAGTTACGTTTTCATATTGAAATAACATTTATTCATGGAATTTCACATACACTGGACCAGTGGCAGACGGAATGCAGAGTGTAGCGCTTAGTCACCGTGATGAAGGCTCTCTAAACGAATCGAAACGGCATCGGCGCCTTCATCGATCTAGCGATAAGCGAAAATTCCTTTTTTTTTCAATAAGTATATAGGTATGATAAACTCATTTGGGAATTCCCCACATTCCAAAACGAAGACTAAATATAGTCTAAGTTTAAATCTGACATTTTGTATACAAAATACCAGTTTTAAACCTGGACTATCTTTTGTTTTCTTTTTGGAATAAGACAGTTTCACGTTAGTTTTGTATATTAATAAAGTCTTACTAAGTGCTTTATTGTCAACGGACAATACTTAGAATCTACTGGTCTCTATCCCGGTAAAAGATCTGAGACCTGAGCTACCTCTAATAAAACTTCACAAATAATTGAATTTACAAAGTATCACTTACCATTTCTTCTAGCTCCAGAATTTTCCACATCAACCAATCGTCTGTACGGTTCTTTCATCGGTGGCCCAACTTTTTCCCTCCATGCCGTCCAAGTCCACTTCAAAACAGTTTCATTCTTTGACAGTTCCATAACTTTCTCAAAATCATCTTCTCCTTTCAAACATAAACTATTTTCATTGGCTATTTTCGCTTTTAAAATAGTTATTCCAGCTTTATCATTGGCTAGCTTAGCATGTGAAAATTGTTCTATTTTTGAATGTTTGACGGTTATATAATTCAAAATGGCGTTCTCGACTTGTTTTATGTTGTTGATTGTTATGTTTCCTGGTGACGGAATGCATATTTCGGCTTCTGTATATATCGTTTGGAGTTCTTCGTAAATATTGCTGACGAGTCTGTAATTTTAAAGGTTTAAAATTTAATTAACCAGTCATGCTTTCTTACATTCCTCATCTTTACATAATGATGTATTTTAATATCTGTTTTACACTGGATTTATTTATTATCCCTGTACAAAAATATTGTAGTTACTTTACCTAGCTTCATTGAAGTTGAACTTCGGTCCCCTGCACAGTAAATACGTCTGCCTCGCTTGAGTGCTGTTCATCAAATGACTTTTATGTAGCGTTGCCAGCCTCTCGCAAGCTTGTTCCTCCCATTCTATGCGTTCTTTCTGGTACTGCGCTGCTTGATGTGGTAAATTGGGGTTGCCAGGATTAACTGATGATTCCCAGGCTATTTCACTCGCTATAGCGTTAAATTTCAGGGTTTTTTCGTTGATATTTTCGAAGAAGTTATTGACGTCTAAGCAAGGGTAGGCAGGGAATGTGACAAGTAAAATTAGAGCCAGAAATTTCATATTGATGATTTAAATTTTCAGTATTCTCATCATGTTGTCACTGAAAACAAAAATTTACATGAAATACCTTACAATAAAAACAACATAAGTATATGTAGTTGCTACGATAGACGTCAGTTATTGTCCATATGTGAACATATGTAAACATATGTAAAGGCGGCACTGAACAGAGCAGAAAATTTAGCATTTAACTAAGGGCTTGAAGAAGGTGTAAGCGACTGACCAACCTAACCCAAGCAAACCTAGTGACTCCTGGCCACCGACGAGCAGCAATATTTGCTGCAAGAAGCTGAAGCTCCGTGATCCCCAACCCAAAACCAACCTAGGGGATTATGGGACCCCTTCCTATTAAAGGCGTATGTCTAGCAGTGGGAACTGTAGGCTTATGTTATGTTAATCAGGGCTAAGCTCGTAGTAGACACACTGCAATGACACATTAATTGTACCAACCTAAAAAATAAATAAGCGCGCGGTCAATTCGTGTGCTCATTTAAGTGTGATTTCTTTTATTATACCTGAAGATGGAACTAGCATATGGCCCTCCTGACGTTAAGTGGTAATCATTACCTAGCACAAAGTATTGCTACGAAGTCACGCATGTTTGGAACGTGGTCTACAATGCAGATGTAACCCCATGCGTCCTTCAACTAAAAGCGTAATGTCACCGGCCCCCACACCCTCCAAACCGAAACACAACAATGCTGTTTCTCAGAAAGAGGCATGGTACTTCCCCGGACGAGCCCTTCACAGAGAAGGACTACTTGTTCTGCATACTACAATAACATAATGAGAAATGCCCCATGCGTCAACGGCCAGGGGATGTAGCTGTGCCAGTTTTAGGCTACGCTAGTCCACAATCAGCCGGCCGCCAGAGCCCCGTTCGTTGTTTAGCAGGATGCACCACGTGTAGGTGGGGTTGGCTGGGGTTCCGAAGACTTCTACTGCATGTCTGATTCAAAATAATTTTGCCTAAAATCAATAAGTATCCATTATGATAATCTATCGCATAATCTGTAATGTCAGGACAGATAAGTGGCACTTACAAAAAGGATTTTTAATGAACGAGGCTTATCACAAATCAGATCACTTGAAAAGATAAGTAGGTAAAAGCATGGAATACAAGTAAGTATTACTTAAGCAAGATAGAAGGGGTTATATTTAATATTTTATCTAAATAATTATTATTTTATTAATTAGCCATCGCTCTCCCACTGCAGGAAAAAGGCCCCCTTCCTTTCCACTCTTCGCGAATTAACGCTGAGACAGACCATGTTGGTAAATGTGAGTCAAGCTAGTCCCGCCATCACCTTCTAGGCCTTCCAGGTCGTTGCCTAGCATCAAGTGGGGTCCACTCTGTGGTTCTCTTCTGCTGTTCTGGACACTATCACCACATCGTATAACTTGATATACCTAAATTTTTTTTTAAACATACATAATAAACAATAAAGAAAACACCCAGAACCGCGACAAATAATAAACGTCTCGCGGCGGGAATTAAACCCACAAGCTTCTGTGTCTTATGCGAGCCTTCCCTCACTGAGCGACAGAGTTCGTAATAAAATACATTAGTGCACGGCCGCGATTCAAACCCACGATCACCGGATAGAAAGTACGTATTCCTCCCTTTGAAATTTATGAGCCCGCAGTCAAAAACTCCTAATGCACACATTGACTTGCAGTCAAACTGTTATCTTTGATAATCATTAATCATAAAAAAAGAAAGAACAAGTGCGAGTCAAACTTGCGCAAAAAAAAGTTCCGTACTGTTGTATGGGAGCCCCACTTAAATATTACCCTAATCTGTTTTTAGTATTTGTTGTTATAGCGGCAACAGAAACACATAATCTGTGAAAATTTTAACTATATATCTGTCACAGTTCATGAGACGGACAGTCAGACGGACAGTGGAGTCTTATTAATAGGGGCCCGTTTTTGCCCTTTGGGTAAGGTACGTTAAAAACTAGTTTTTTCTTGTTTTCAGTAGTGTTGAGCAGACAGACTGACGGACAGTGGGTCTTAGTATAAAGGTCCTATTTTTACCATTTGGGCATGGAACCCTAAAAAACCAAGAAAACTACACCACAGTGTGATAAAAATAAGAAGTGTTTTGTAGACTCACCAATGCACAAAATCCAGAATCTACGAACAGTTTAAACAAACAAGTGATACTTAGAACTTTACGACTGAATGCTTCAGCGTTTAAAATCGACTGGTATCAAACTAAGCTTGCAATTCTTTATGTAGGTGCTGGGGTAGGGTGGGGGCACACTGAGCAGAGCGATAGGTACTCCTACAGGTAGACAAGTGTCTTATGTGCTTATTTAGGGGCTGTTAGATGTTCCATTGCAATCTATCGAACCCAGACCTCAAAAGCCTGGCTGTACTCGGCTTATTAACAAGATGATTTCTGGTGGCCAGCTGATTGCGGCACAGCACAGCCTAATGGCCTGCGCTGAGCGGGATGGCATAGCAAGGAATTTCAATTTTTTACCAATGGACCTTCAAACCTATCACAATAGAAATACGATACAAGTTCATATGCTTTAAAATAATTCCGCGGCATCGAAAGGGACGTCACGGCATTATTTTAAAAGAAGGAATTTGTATCGTATTTCTATTAAGATAGGTTTGAATGTTCATTGGTAAAAATTTAAATCCCTCGCCATGCCGTCCCGGTTTGCGCAGGCCTTAACACAGCCCACCGGTACAGATATAACGCGGACGGGCAGCAGCGTCGGCTGTGAAGAAGCTGGCCCGGTGATTCCCAACCCGTATGCCCAGCGTCGGGATTATGAGCATATCCCCCGTAATAAGGGAAGCTTATTTCAAGCAGTAGACTGATATCGATGGGCATAGACTGACACCGCGTATCTTCTAAATTGACAAATTTTACAGAAGAGACGTTCTTAAATCTGCTATAGCAGGTATATATGTCCAAAATCTAAGATTCGAGATGTCAACCTATGACCATAGATATAGGCTAGTGTTATAGTTGTACTCATAACGAAAAGTTCATCTGCACTCTTCAGTCTAAAATCAAGCTGATAAAATGACCGACGAATTTTTCTTAGCCGAGAAGACGGTCAAAAGTTTTTTATCACCGTCCATAGAAACAATAGAGGCGATGCTGGTGCATTCAGGGTTAGGTTAGGCTGTAATGTCACCAGCACCCACATCTTCGAAACCGAAATAAAAACAAAAGAACAATGCTGCTTCACGGCAGAATTGGCTTGGGTAACACTTCCACGGACGAGTCAGTATTCAGTATTCAGTATTCAATATTTATTGCAATCATATTACCTATGTAGGTACATTAAACAAAAAAATAAGTCAGATGTTAAGACTAGGTTGAGAATCAATACATAATATGTACCCTGTTAGGGTGTTCACAACTGAGTATCATCTTGGATCATGGACCTATTTTTTATTCCCACTATCTATCTCTCTCCTTGAGTTACGCTATGCCGCCCTCGCTTCAAGTTTTTGGTATTTTTGGGCTAGTCCAGATAGAGTGATTAGCGCGAATTGAGTCTCAATGTTCAATTCCCCACCCATAGAGAAACTTTTGTGTGGTATTTGTAGATAGTAATATTTATCAGTCTCTGGTAACCGTGATGACCGTGTGTGAGATAGCCCATAAAGATATTAGGTATCTATATATTTATTCTTGTATTTATGATGATGATGGAACCTCTCTGGGTGTGACACCGACTCACATTGAGGATAAGCCACGTAGAGCCACCCCAGGGGCAAACAGACAATACCGTCCATCTTAATTCGAGGCGCAAATAAATAAATGTCGTGAGGGTGTACTGCGAAAGTACTCCTATGAAAGTACTACTGCGTGTAACGTAATAATAATAATAAAGCCTTTTATTTCCCAAAAAAATAAAATAATATTGATAGGTAGATTCAAAAGCTTAGGTAAAGGATCACAATTCAATCGATTTCATTCAAATTTTAAAAGCCATGCCTAAACTTAACAAAAGTCGCTAAGAAAAAATAATGAATTTAAATAAATTATTCGAATATTTATGAAATTAATTCATTAAATAATGTAAAATTCATGTATTGAAAATAATCATGTACTTTACATCTACTTTCACGCTCATGTACATTTTGTTTTAACAAGCTGTCTTCGCCTTTAATTGACGTGACATTTAACCTGTATTTAAATAATGTTTTTATAAAAAAAAAATGTAATGGTGTACACAGCGTTGGTGATCTAATAAAAAAAACCTAGTAAAAATATTATGTAAATTATCTATCGTGTAAAGTATCGAATGTCCATTATGTAAGGGGTGAAGGCCCGCCTGAGACGCAGAGAATATTCATTCCGACAGCACACAATGTCGACACTACAAGATGCTAGCTGTTGATTGGTCCAAAACAGATAGATGTAGATCTCATTTAAGTTAGTATGCTAGGCGTATAACTAAGGTACCTACTGGACAACTCGATTCAGCAGAGTTGATCTAGGCTGACTATGTTTTCGTGAGTTTCATTCTTCAATTTCATCACCGCATCATCATCATTATCATTATCTATTGCAGTTCACGCAGGGCTCAACTCAACTGATGTGCGCCATTGCGCCCGGTAGTCAGCTCGACGCATCCAGCTTCTACTTTTACCAGCAGCTTTTCGCAGATTGTCATTCCACCTGGCGAGAGAGCGGGCGTCCTATATTTTTGCAGATGATCGACACTAGTTATGAAGTGAATTCCTGTCTAATACCGAAAAAAGGAAACTGAATTTAAAAAAATAGATCCTTTACGAATTTATGTAAAAAAAGAAAACAAAATCATTTAGTTTATTAACATAGAAATTTATAATTTTATTATTTCATAGTTACCTATGTAGGAAAACCTAATTGTTTATTATTTCTTTCTTTTTACATAAATTCTTAGATACAAAGGGTTTAATTATTTCAACGACGAAGGGTACGTAAGGGAGGTAGGAGGTTGGGTAGTAGATTTACTTTTCGGCGAGTTTCATAGTACCCCTCTGCTACCCCCACAGTTGATTTCAATAAGACACAGCTTTGTTTGACTGAGGTGTAATTAAAATGTAAGATTTGGGCCGACATTCTAAAATAGGACTTTACTTACGTCACGTGGAACCTAAGTAAACAGGTCAGAAGGTGTATCTACCCCAGACTTATTTTGAAAGCAACATTGTGAAGGTACATTCTCAACCTACTTCTACCTGAAGATGGACCAAACAAGCCCATTAAAAATAGTCTAGCCATGATGTTAAGTGGTAACCATTACCTAAATGCGAAAGTATGTATGAGGATGTTCGTAAATAGATAAAACTAGGAATATAGGTACATAGTTTTCGACCTGGATGAACTCATAGGCTTTTTATCCGGTACCACGTGAGCGAAGCCTTGGGCGGAAGCTAGTACCTACATAATAAATTTGTTAAATTTATATTTAATTATTTCATATTTCTAAACATCTTGCATTTACACACCTACAGGCACATATTTGATATTCGCAACATTCCGCCGGATATTAAATTCTTGCAATTCCCAGCTTCCAGGATAGGAAGGAAACATTATTGTGTAGGTAGAGGTTCTTCTATAGAAATAGGTACCTACAAAAAATCTTTAATAAGTAGGAACAATAAGGAACCCTTTATGTCGTATTTTTTAAAATGTAAGTTACCTATACCAATTCATAACGCGACCAAACAGAGATGTTTTTAAAAACTCTGCTGGGCTAAGAATAGAATAGAATATTTTTTTATTTGTAACGGTGTTCATACTTCGGTGTTATTTGATCTGCGAAACTTTGGTTAAGCATCACTCCGCCCGGTCACTACTTGGATGGGTGACCGTTTTGTGGCATTTAGATTTGAGCACTTCCATGCTCCGGAAGGCACGTTAAGATGTTGGTCCCGGCTTATTCAGTCGTTAAGCCATGTCGGAGGTCTTCGGGCGGCCTAAAAACTCCGACACCAGAGTTGGCCACTAGCTTATACGAAGAAGGAAGGATTTGTAACGAAACTTAACAATAAGGCACAATAATTTTAGATTTGTATAAAAACATTAACACGTTTATTACTGTGAGCCGCTCAGTCAATGTATTAGGTAATTTTTTAATCAAATTCTGGAGGGTTGTTTCGTGCGCGTAAGCGTGTTTTCAGCACTCAAGGCGTTGTACACTACACTACAAGGAAATTTCACTTGTATCTTAACTAAAAGTGTGTATCTCAAAACCTGAAATCAGTGAAAATAATATTGTCGCGACGTCTTCGTTACAAACTGGAGCCCGACTCAGCATGAAGTTGCATTTTGAAAACACAACGCTGATATTTCGTCGAATACACGAGGTGCATTGTGATTAAGAAATAAAACCAAAAGAAAAACGTTAAATAGAGAGTTCGAGAAAAATATTAAACCTACATTTTTATATATATATATATATTATATTATACCTACATTCTTCGTCTTTGGTAAAATTGTTATTCATAATCCATGGGATTATTAGATATCTAGTGTACCTACTATTGTTTTAGAGGGGAAATAAGAGAGTTTTATCCCAAGCTTTTTGTCATATATTTAATCAGAAATGTTATAATCAGCTTTACTATAGAAATTACGTTATTATATTATTAACTTATAGATTTAGTATTAAAAAAAACCAACCTCTTTTTTGAATTTTGTTAGCTAGGTAAGTACTAACAAATTTAGGACAGGGGCAATGACGCTCATTAAGGGAGGTCTATGTCCAGCAGTGGACTGCTGTAGGCTGATGATGATGATGAACTGTTTTTAAGGGTGTAGTGTATAAAATGAAATAAAAAGACCTGCGTAACATGTTTTAGGTTAAGATATAGATATGGGTCTCATCTAGCTCGATAATTTTGGATACTTAGCATTTTTAATTTGTTTGTGACGAACGAAACCGGGCATTGTATTACCCACATAATTGGTCATATAATTTTGTCTAATGAGGCCTTCCCCGTTTTCTACATAGGCGGCTCCTCAGGACATTTGGATTGGTTGGCAGCTGTGTGTAGCAGCCCCAGCGATGATGAGGAGTAGGTTATTTACGTAAATCGGCCTCACTTATACGTGGGGTGAGCGATGCTTGCGGCATCGGCAGTTTGCGGGGCAAGGATTGCCAAGGACCACAAGCATCAGGGGGTTGTGCGTGCAACGGAGCTATTCCTTGTAAATGTTACTATAGGTAATATATATATATATATAAAAGATGGTTTGGTTTTACTTCTCTTTTTTCTTCTTTTAGTAGGCCTCTGAGGGCTTACCACGGGTTTTGATAGTTTTCGAAAACTTTTTAGGTTTTGGTATCTTTCCATACATTTTCGTACAGCGCCTCTAGGGAAACGTGCATGAACTACGAAAATGTATGGAAAGATCAGTGTTGCCGTTTTTTATTTGGAGAAAATGCTAAAACATGTTGCAAAAAATGCTAAATAACTTTTAAAAATGCTATATAAAATGCTAAAATCTATATTTTTCTTTTGCATTCCTTAGGAATTTTGAATTTTTAGGTAACGTAGAAAAAAATGTTAATCATAAAAATATGGTAAATGCGAATTTTTCAAGCTAACAGACCCGAAAATATGCTAAATTTAGCATTAAAAATGCTAAAACAGCAACACTGGGAAAGATACCGAAACTTATAAAGTTTTCGAAAACTATCAAAACTCGTGGTAAGCCCTCTGTAGTATACTCTTGACATTGACATATGAGATTTTTTGTCATTGTCACTGTCATTATTATTCTGTTACAGTGCTGCCAAGTGGCCACTTTTCAGTTAGAAATGACTTCTTTTCGGCTAGAAACAGCCTTAGCATATTAGTCAATTATATATGCAGTATAAAATCATGGCTATTTAAAACTGGTAGGCAAGTAATAAATAGGTTAATAAAACAGCAATTTTAAAGATTTCATAAATAATAACTAGTAATTTACATCCTCTTGTGTATAATAAAAATAAGAAAGTAATAGATCATAAATGTACTTATTTACTGTAAAACATAAACTGGGTATAGGTACAGTATATTTTTTATTATACGATTTTATGCTCAAAATTAGCATAGTACGGTATTCACGGTAATCTTCTACGCTGGGTTCGCTCATACCTAAACAACCGAAGTCAATTCGTAACCATTAAAGGCTTTACCTCTTTAGCAATGCACATAACTTCTTTGAGTGCCACAGGGGTCTCATCTGTGGCCACTTTTCTTAATATTGTTTGTCAATGATTTGGTTGTAGGGTAGGGTGGTCGACAATGAACCACCAAAAGTTTGAAATGCCCTAACTCTGTCCCTGTTTATGTTATTGAAAAGTTGTATATACCAAATTACAATATATTTCATTGGATATAAAATTCCATTCACCAATTCATACCAATGTATTCAGTTTATTAATAAAATGTTTATTATAAAAAAGGGAATTTGCTCACTGCGGACACCCTGCAGTACACATTGAGCTAGGGGGTGGTACTTGGTGAGCCACTGGTACAAAAATGACAATATTGTGACAATAAGGTTTTCTAACATGGGTTCGGTAAACTAAAACGATGGGTTAATGATGGGATGGGACGAAGAAAACATCAGTTTTATTAAACAAAAAATATTTTATTTACATACTTGAAAATTTTAATTAGTTCGTATTAATCAGTCTTAATCAGTCTTAGAATTTACTTATAATATTTTTAACTATATATCAATCTAACACAAAGCTAACGAACAATCATAATACTTTATCTTAGAATGTAGGACAATCTTATCAATGCTCATTTTTCATTACCACCTCATTTCAGAAGCGGTAGTAGATCCTTTTTTTCTTTTTTCAACCTAAAACTGTAAGTTTTATTATATTTTTGTATTATTTTATTTGGGAAACTAACAGTACATTACACGACATTATAAAACTATAAATTTGTGCACGATAGACTCAAAAGACATTTTACGTAGATTATGAAAATAGGCTTAATCACTTTAAAGTAGCCACTCTATCCACTAGTAGGGAATACATCAACCTCATACACCTCCATAAAATTCTTAATTCTGTTATAGATTGTCCCATTTTAACTTCATCTATCAAAATTAATACTTACTACAGATACCGTAACCTATCAACTTTTGCTTTAAGCGTATATAAAAACAATGCCTCTTTTACTAATCTTCTTCCTCGAATGTTTCGTCTATATAACGAGTAGGTTCCTTCTAGAGATTTGGATATCTTTGACCCTAGGGTAAATAAGTTTAAACGACGTGTCCGTAGAACTTTGCTATTACCTTGTTTATATAACGATGTACAACATCCTCGTTTTTTTAATTATATTTTTTTAAACTTGATTTATTTGTAAGTTCGCAACACTCTAAATCTGTCATGTTCACCTAATTGATTACTAATCTACTTCTAAACATATAAGATAATCATTGTTTTATCTATCTCGATTGTAATCTGATTTGTGAAATCATTTTTTTTTTTGAGAAATATCGTTTGACATACGAGCACAGTATTATTAATTATAATAATACTTACTGTTATACTTAGATTACACAGTTACTGTCATATTATTTCGATAATAATTTATTAATTATAAGACTGCTATTATTAATAATACTGTGCTCTTGTAAGACACATTTTTTTCTTGTCATTGGAATTTATGAAAATATAATTTCAGATATTGTCAAACAAACTAATTTTATCCTTACTTTAGTTTCAGGCCACTTACGTCATTGTATGAAAAAATGAATTTCTAGCATATTTTATTTATGCTAGTTGGTAACATTGGTTTGAATGAATGTTTGTTTTGTAATTTGTTTTGGTTGCTTGTAGTATTGAATTGTGAATTGTAAAAGCCGATCACTATAGTGTTTCGTTTTGAAATATGTCCTGAAAGTCTTCCGGATAAATAAACTCCAACAAAAAGGAATAAAATGAGCAATATCTACATCCAGGAACCGCCAGCTCTTGGAAAGGTTAGAAAACCATTATTTATTTCGTTTATTTTTTTGGTTCATTTTTAGTATAGAAATAAAGGAAAATCTAAATACTTTGCATCTAATTGAAATCGCTGGGTCACACCAGAATTATTTCCTTAATTTCCACTATTACTTAACTTAACTTACTTAATTTCCACTACCTAAAATAAGTTTTCCTTGTACCAAAAGTAACTATACCATGTTGTAGATAAAATAAAAATAGTGTTGATAGCTAAAATTTATTTTCAGGTCCTTTTAAAAACCTCAGCTGGTGAAATAGATATAGAGCTATGGACGAAGGAGGCGCCGAAGGCATGCCGCAACTTTATACAGCTATGTATGGAAGGATATTACAATGGTAAACATTCAAAACTACAGTTAATTTTGTTGATTATGTAGGAGCACATTAGAACACAAATAAGAGGGAAAAATGACTTCGAATACCTGAAACGTCACGCCAACCCGCTAGCAAGATCACTGGTGGCAAAATCCTAAAAAGGCAATGTGGTTAAAGAGAACACAAGTCCTGGATAACCTGCTGCCAAAGGAAGGAGGAAAAACTGATGAGTCTGGATCCTGAATAACACTTCTATACTACTCATCTGCTTATAGTCCACAACTGACTGCGGATTTAAAATTAACAAAAAAAAAGGGGGCACATGAGTGTACTTGGAAGAAGTGTTGGGAGACCAGTAGCGAGATGGGTCGATGACATGGTATGTGCTGGGGGTCCGTACATGCGACAAGCACAAGACCGTGGTGAATGGCACAATTTTCAGCAGTGGATAAAGTTGGGCTGTGAATGATGATGACGATGATGTAGGAGCACAACAATACTAGCCTATATCAGTTCTGGAAACTCACTGCTGGAAATATAAGCCTAGCAGAGTTTCTTGCCAATTCTTTGTTTGGTTATGTTATGAATTGTGGTAAATTAAAAACATTGATAATACAAAGTGTAGAATTCTGTAATGTTACAAAAAAAACTTTAAATAATTTAATTTTACATTGAGAAGGGGCATATAAATAAATAAATTAACTGCGCTGCATTTGCTGGACTAGCTTTTAACCCACAGACATGTTAATCCTCACCCTGAGCATGTGAGTTGGAGATCATGGGGCACAGCTTCTGGCACTAGTCATGTTTCTCATTAGTGGCCTGCAGGAGACTGAACTGTGTCAGTGCAAGGCTGCACTATGCCGCAATCAGCCTGCTGGTAGAACCCTGTTTATAGTTGGGTATTTCTGTTGAAACAATAATAATTTGCCAGAAGAAGTTGTTACTACTTCCTCTATAAACTCGTTCAAGAATAAGCTGGATAACTGGTTACAAACTCACGAACTGTTACCAAATTATGATAAAAAGTTATATGATTTAAAAGCCAAAGCTGCATGTCTATAAACGAATAAACAAATAAATATTTCAGGTACAATATTCCATCGAGTCGTGCCAGGATTTATTGTGCAGGGCGGGGATCCGAATGGTGATGGCACCGGTGGAGAATCTATCTATGGGGCTCCATTTAAAGTAAGTTGCTCACACTATGCTCTGATTAGTCTAAACTTAGACAAAAACAGCATGAAATAGAGATAATATTGTGTGTATCAAAACCTTAACAAATAATACACCTAAACCTTCCTCATGAATCACTCTATTGGTAAAACCGCATTAAAATCTGTTGAGTTTATCACGGACATACAGATGCGGTGGGGGACTTGGTTTTATAATAATATGTGGCGATGGTCAAATTGTGTTCCCAGGATGAATTCCACTCTCGACTCCGTTTCAACCGCCGCGGGTTGGTAGCTTCAGCGAACGCCGGTAAAGATGACAACGCATCACAGTTCTTCTTCACTTTAGGACCAACGCCAGAGCTGCAGAACAAACACACTATATTTGGAAAAGTTACTGGTAAGAAGGCAATAAATAAAATAAATCATCATCATCAGCATCAGCCTATAGCAGTCCATTGCTGGACATAGGCCTCCCAAAATGAGCGCCATTGCGCCCTGTCCTGAGCTCGACGCTACCAGCTTCTACCAGCAGCCTTTCGCAAATCGTCACTCCACCTCGAAGGAGGGCGTCCTACACTACGGTTGCCGAGCCGCAGTCTCCACTTTAATAAATAAAAAATTAAATAAAAAAAATAAAAACAAAAAAAACGGGACATCTCACACATGTTCAACTGATCCCATACTATGCAGAGCCTGTACTATGTACCAGAGACTGATAAACATTACATAAATACTTATAAAACACCCAAACATAATAAATAAACAATGCTGGATGATATCACACAGCATCATGTAGCCCCAAACTAAGCAGAGCTTGTACTATGGGAACTACATGTCTGATATAATAATCATATATTTTTTTCTCATTACATAGGTACATCCAGATAAGACTAATTTTTGCAGATCATGCTAACATTTGTCTCGCGGCGGGTATCGAAACCGCAACCTGCGCCTCAGGCACTACGCGCACTGCGCAACAGAGGCTGTCAATACGTATCTCTACCGTGAAACATTGCTATGTTTCGGTTTGAAGGGAGTGGCTGCCGATGACATTACGAGGCACGAGGCTTACACCTTCATGCCTCAAGTTGATGGACGCATGTTGACGTTACACCGGCACCGAGTCATCAAGGGCTCAATATGTATACTATGACAACCTCTGCGCCGCAGTGGGCGAAGGTTTGACTGGGACGCAGAAGGTTGCGGGTTCGATTTCCGCCACGGGACAAATGTTTGCATGTTCTGCAGATATTTGTCTTATGATAGAATATATGAATGTATTTACGAAAAAAAATATAGTATATGTAATATATCAGTCATGTGGTTCCCATAACACAAACTCTGCTTAGTTTGGGGCTACATGATGCTGTGTGATAACGTCCTGCATTATTTATTTTAGTTTTACTGTTATTTTATTTAACTAATACTTTTACAAGGGTACCTAGCAGGCGCAAAGCAAAACCGCGTGCGCATGCTAGTCTAGTATATAAATAACTCTGTATAACTCTGTAATACAACTCTGAAATAACACAAGCATGATTTTTGATTATAAGTTTAGGTATTTAGGTATTATTTATTTATTTAATTAACAGTGTTGACACCAATTAGGGGTCGTCCATTAATTACGTGAGGCATTTGGTCAAGTCAAATCTCACGTGGGGGTTGGGGAGGTCGAGCCAAATCTCACGTGGGGCGGGGGTCGAGCCAAATCTCAGGGGGTGGTCGAGCTAAATCTCACGTGGGAGACGGGGGATGGTCGAGCCATATATAATTCAAGAAATCGCCAAAATCAACTCGCGTAATTAATGAACGCCCCTTTACATCAATTAAATGTTGTTTATTTATAAATAAACAAAGCTTTCATTTAGATTGACAACCAAATTGGCTTTCGTCAACGTTCAACATTGGTCGTTGTCAGCACTATGTGTATGTCAATGTCCGGCGTATCAAACTGTTATAAAAACAATTATTTAGTTTTAGTTTAGTTTATTTTGAGCTTGATCTATGTATTATATTCATTTTTTTGTGGGAGAATGTTGTTCACTGTTGTCCTCCACGGTGATCAGCCAGTATGGACCTAATAAATAAATAATGCTGGACACTATCACAAAGCATCATTTAGCCCCAAACTAAGCATAGCTTGTATTATGGGAACTAAACTACATGACTCATATACTACTTATATATATATATATTTTAAATACATACATATTATACATGGAATAGAAAACACCCAGACCTGAGACAAATATTTGCAAAGAATGCAAACATTTGTCTCAGGCGGACCTTCGCCCACTGCGCCACAGGAGCCGTCTCTTAGAGGCCTCTAATACCCACAAAGAATCATGTGATTTTCAGGTGAAACAATATACAATGTTCTCAAACTATCCGAGGGCCTGATAGGCCCAGACGACCGTCCAGAGCACCCTCACAAGATCACTGCTACCACCGTACTGATTAACCCTTTCACTGACATCGAGCCCAGGGTACAAGAGGCCACGGTGGATGATGCGCCTAAGAAGAAGAAAGTAGAACGGCAGGGGGTTAAGTAAGTTCACTTATAAATGGAAACTGAAGGATAGCACGCTCAAACACACCCTTACACCACCACCTATATTATCTATAAACATCATCAACAGCCTATAGCAGTCCACTGCTGGACATAGGCCTGCCCATTGAACGCCATTGCGCCCTGTCCTCAGCTCCTCTGAAAAATTCAGCCTCTATCAGCAGCCTTTCGCAGATCGTCACTGCACCTGGCGGGAGAGTGTGCTACACTTTATTTGCCGAGCCGCGGTCTCCACTCAAGAACTCGTTTACTCCAACGGTTGTCGGTTCTTCGGCAGATATGACCAGCCCACTTCCACTTAGGCTTGCTTATTCTCTGAGCTATGTCGACAACTTCTAGTTAGTTCTATGTCGGATAGTCTCGTTGCGGATTTTATCTTTCAGAGAAACTCCGAGCATAGCTCGTTCCGTAGGCTATAGATTTTTCTAAAAATGTGCATTTTTAATGTAAGTAAATATGTAGAAGCAATTTAAGCTTGATTGCGTTTATCAAACCCAGTTTTCTCGCAATTTACACTGTTTGTTGTGGGGAAAAAAACGTAATATTTGCCGAGATCCCTCCCTCACCCCAACGTGTGGTTGGGTGAGGTTTGATTCGACCTCGACCACCTCCCTTCCCCCCTTAAAGCCTCAAGTTATTAATGGACGCCCCCTAACATGTGACCTGCCCATCACCATTTAATTTGATTTTTTGATCTTAGGTAGGATGTATTTCGATCCTGTCTTAGATTTTATAGATGAGCTCCTTTCTCTGTCTAGTTTCTTGATTCCCAACATGTCTTTCTTCATAGCTCTCTGATAATGTTCTAATATGCCATTACTTGTATACTATCAACAACAACACCAGCCTATTCAGTCCACTGCTGGACATAGGCATCCCTTATAAGAAGGGGGTTATGCCCATAAACCCCACGCTGGGCAGGCGGGTTAGGGATCGCAAGACACAGCTCACACTGCCAACGCTGCTGCCCGTTGGCGGCCAGGAGATTTAGCTGTGCTAGTGTTAGGCTGCGCTATGCCGCAATCAGAGTCCCGTTTGTTAGTTAGCAGGGTGCAGCACGTGCAGGTGAGGTTGGCTTGAGTTCCAGAGATGGTGGTTGGAAGCACTTACCCTATGTATACTAAACATACACCTAATCTGGTAGCGAATAAAATTGACATCATTCAGTGTTCTCTGTTTTCCCACAGGAACTTTGGTCTTCTCTCGTTCGGCGATGAGGCTGAAGAAGACGAGACAGAGGTCCAGGAGTTCAGAGGGAAACCGAAGTCTACTCACGACCTGCTAGAAGACCCGAAGCTCAGCAAGTTGACCGCTGAAGGTATGTGTTTAACAATACAAATATATTTATTACATATATCAAAAACTGTTTTTTAGGCTTTTATAGGCTTCTTTTTACCCTGGTATTACGCGAGCGAAGCCGCGGGTGGAAGCTAGTCCATTATATATTTAACTAGTTCAGTAGTTTTTGCGTGAAAGAGTAACAAACATTCATCCATTCATCCATACATTCATACTCACAAACTTTCTCATTTATAATATTAATATTTTATTGCAGAACTTGAAAAAGCACAAGATAATCCACCGGAGCAGACGACGGAAGAGATAGAAATCAAGAAGAAGGAGACAGAAGCAGCCGTCACAAATATACGAGACAAACTGAAGAAAAAAGAGAGTAGCGTAGAGAGAGATAGCAAAAGCAAAGAGGGTAGCGTAGCAAGGGATAGCAAAAAGAAAGAGGGAAGTTTAGCGAGAGATAGCAAGAAGAGGGAGGGTAGCGCAGGACGAGATAGCAAGAAAAGAGAGAGCAGCGTAGAAAGAGATAGCAAGAGAAGAAAAGGCACTGACAGAGATAGTGCGAGTGAGAGCTCGGAAGAGGAGTATTATCTGGGAATGGAGAGGGATAAAGAGATCAAGAAAGAAAAGTAAGTGTTACAAATCACAATAAGCTTTATTATAGAAAATAAGTAAAAATGTGCATTATCATACCTTCGTGATTTTAGTATTCTAAGGTTACCAAGAATTTATTAGGATACCCAAATGGTAAAAACTGGACCCTTTTACTAAGACTCCACTGTCCGTCTGTCTGTCTGTCTGTCACATAAACCGTGATAGCCAGACTGTTAAAATTTTCACCGATGATGTATTTCTAAAATGAAATTATTTATTTCTCAGAGAGAGAATAAGAAAAGAAATCAAAGCTCTCAAAAAAGAGATGAAAGGCAAAAAAGAAGAGAATGTAGAAGAGAGCGAGAAGGAAGAACAGAAGATTGATGAAGATAATGAGCTGATGAAGAACTACGTAGAAGAGCAGGAGAGGTATAGGAAGATGAAAGAGAAGATACCTAAGAAAGGAGCAGCAAGGTATGTAACCACCATATCAATATATCAGTCCACTGCTGGACATAGGCCTCCTCTAATAAGAAGGGGGATATGCATATGATCCCCACGCTGGGTATCGCAGGACACAGCTTCTCGCACGACGCTGCTGCCCGTCGGTCAGGGGATGTAATTGTGCCGTTATGAGGTTGCGCTGTGCCGCAATCAGCCGGCGTATATACGTCACGTCAACGTACCGCGCCGCGACACCGCAGCGTTCCACGTTTATTTGTTTATAGATATATGGCACACAAAACAGAATAACATCAGATAAAAACAATACCTAATCATTAAAATTATAAGAGCTAGATGATATTCCTAAATATGTCGCACCCCTAGAACAACACGGAATTATGTCGAAAAATCTCAAAATCGACTTTATTGCATATTCGAATCCGATACATAAGCAGATAACGGTTTTTCAACGATTCTGAAAAAAGTAGTTTTTCGACATAATTCCGTGTTGTTATAAGGGTGCGATGTGTACACAGCATGATTACAACGATAATAACAAGCAGTGAAGAAATGAAAGAACATAAAAATGGCAATTTACTGACACAATATATTTTAGCTGCTTTACGTTGACAACGACATATTTGAGTGTGAATTATAGAATTTAACAAAATAATAATAAGAACTAATAAAAACACATTATTAATTTGTCGAAAAAAAAATAATTTAATAATCATAATTAATACTAAGTGGCAAGTGGCAAAGTGGTTATTTAAAATTGTATGATATATACATCTATTCTTAAAGCTTTTATAAGGCTGTTCGAAAAAATATCAATCTCACATTAACTTGTACAAACTTTACGCTTCTTTTTTCCTAAACCAAACCCAAATAAAGGCGAGCAAACAAAAAAATGGAATCAGTCGACCCGGACATATTCGATTTTTATATTTAAGAGTGATCGGTGTTAGTGAAAGTGGCAAGTGTGAGTGTATATGAACATTTCAGAAGCCGACGAACGAAGCTACCGAAGAGGCCATACAAAAAGAAACCATGGATCAAGAATTTATATGAAAACCGTGACTACCCAGATAACTATACTCACCCGAAATTCTTAGAAGACCTCAGAAAAAACATCTACGCAGAAAAATACACTTTACCCCAAGCTATAGTAGGCTCATTTCGCGTTGTACTACGCATCTGCATATGTATACTATACGCCATACTATTCGTATACATGTATAACGAATTAATAAACACATACACAGTTATATACATAAGTGTAGTCATCACTTTTCTAAGCTATGTATTATATGTGTACATAAACGGATCAGCGGTAGCTCGACACTTCAAAACTGTCTTAGTATACTTAGTTTTGGGGTATCTACTGTCTCCTATTCTACATACTTTGACAGATACGGTAAGTACAGATACAATATACGCTTGGGCGGTGTTGATGATGATAATACACCTTATATTCTTTGATTATGATGTACCAGCGGCTATAGTATCAAAATCTTTGTCTATAAACGCGGCCATTTTCGCATCAGTTTGTCTAGTATCAAGATTATCAACGCCATTCGATGCGTTTGTTTTACTCACAGTATCGGTAATATTATTTGTACTGAGTCCGCCATTTATTCAAGTATATTTGCATACAAAATTGTTTCTTCTCTTGTATTTTATCACGCTTGGGCTGACCTTAGTTAGTTTGTATTCTGTATCGAGAACTTTACTGGTTTATTTCGTGGTTTTGGTTCTGGTTGTGAGCGTTTATTGTCCTGTTATGTTTGTGAAGTGGCAGAGGTATAAGGATAATAAGTATGGGCCCTGGGATGAAGCGGTTATCAATGACTCTGATGATTTGGAGGAGTGTTTAGGCATCGATTGAATCTGTGGCATAGGACCTTACCAAGGTTTAGTTACTACTATTGTGACCTGGATTAACACAGGATATATACATAGGGTACATGTGTAATTTATTAGTAACTAAAAATAAAATTAAAACCATTTTTGAATGTACAAACCCATTCATAAGACAGCCCACTCAATATATTTATATGGTTATTTTTTTGGCCCCTTTTAGAACCCTATATTGTAATGACCACCTGTCGAATTTAACTCAAATACTTACCAGCAAAAATTTCAAATACAACTTATCGACCTACCAAATTTCATGCAGATTGGATCACCGGTTCGAGAGTTATGCTCAAACAAACATAAATACCTAAAAAGGGGGGGAGCGGTCGTATCAATCTTACGTTGGAGAGAGGAGAGGTGGGGAGATTTATCCGACAAATATCAATATAAACTGTAGAAATAAGAGAAAACTGAGTTATATTAAGTAAATCTCGTCCCACAAAAATATGGATTAATGGGGAGGGACGAAAGATCACCACAATCGCCTCACGTGATTAATGAATGCCCACTACCTTTACACTTACCTTTTATCCCAGTACCACGTGAGTGAAGCTGGGGGCGGAAGCTAGTAGTAATTTACTAAGTACTATAAGTAAATATGTATAAATAAGGCACTACTTCTTATAATAGGAAGTATATGAAGTTAACCTTGCTTCTGTTTCAAACTTTTTATACATTCCATGATTACAAGGTTGTGAACATAACACATTCTTACAAATTTATTACCTCATGTTAATAAATAAGATAAAACCTAGAATGTAGATACACAGGATGGGGTAAATTAGGGATGACGATTGAGTAAAAAAAAAAATTCTAATTAGTCCTTCAGATAGATTAACAAAAAATCTTGAACACGTATTTTTTTATTTATCAAATAAATCATTGACAGAGATAAAGAGCTTCAAAGTTCGGGAGTGGGGGCTCGTGACGTCACGGCTAGGTAGGAAGTGTAATAAGCCGTGACGTCACGCGGAACTTCAACGCACTATATCTTTGTCATTTTTTGTTTAATCGACAAAAAAAAAGTTTCCCATATTTTTTGTTGAACTATCTGACGGACTAATTAGAATGTTTTAAGTCGTCATCCCTATTATACCTCATTGAGGGTAGCTACCTTTTCTTTTATAGTTAGAAGGTTTTCTTCTGAGGATTTTTTTTTTAATTTGCGTTAAACCTTACAATTTGATTTGGTAAGTTCCTGTTGTGAAATAGAGTCGATTGAGACCAACTTGTTTTTATGACAAATGTAATTTTCTGGGCTGACAATGCCATTATTTTTTAGAAAAGAATAAGTAGCTGCCCTCGTGAGGTAAAATTTTGCCCCACCCTGTATAAAACTACTAGCTACCAGCGGCTTCGCGTGGTACCAGCTTGAATGGCCTAAAAGGCTTATTAGACCATGCTATTCAGTCTGTGTTAGTAAGACTGTCTTACTGACTAATTAGTCAAGCCTAAGACCGACTTAGTGGCTTACTCTTATTACACTACGCTAAGTGTAAGACAGTCTTACTAAGACAGACTGAATACCGCGTGGTCTACAAAAAAGTAAACTTATTACCAAATAGAAGGGCATTGCGTAAGAAATAAACGAAAGTTGTCGACATATGGCCGGTTCCTATAAAAATAAAACGGTTCGTTTTACCTACGGACAGTCAATTAAGATACCAGGCGTAAGTGTAAACCGTTTCTATAATATACGTCTCGTAGTATAAACTACCAACAGTTTGTTACTAACGGATGGGAGGGTAAACTCTAACGCTCCGTTACTCATTTGTATGGAAATGGCACTCTGTGTTGTTTCTATATTCATTTTCAACCGTCAGTTTATCTGCCAAACTTACCATTCGTATGTAAGTTGTGTACCGGTGGATTTTGGTCGGTTTCGGCAGTGACAGAAGATACGGTTTCGGATATTTTCAATAATAAAAACTAAAAATTATCACAATGTCTAGTTCAGAAAGTGATCAAGAAATGATGCAATTAATATCAGATTGGAGTGACACCGATTCGGAAGAAAATAGTTCAAATCGTGATAGAGTTTACAGGCAAAGAGTGAACTATTTATCTACGTTGGACGATGTTGAATTTCAAGTGAGATTTCGGCTCGATAAAGGTTCTGTGCAAGATCTGCTGCTGGAAATATATCCATTTTTAAAAGTAAAAGGTGCCAGGTTAGTATTCACCTACTAACTTTCACTACAAAGATAATCAACATCAATCGAAAAACTAACTAACCTAGGTCTATCAACATTTTTAGGTTGGTTCTATCTAAATAAGATCTTTCGTTACAGAAATCATGGAATATCTCCTTTACACCAGTTGCTGTTAACATTAAGGTTCTATGCATTAGGAACAATGCTTTTATCATTGGCAGATTTTATAGGGGTTTCAAAAGCATCAGCTTGTCGTATTGTACGTGATGTCAGTTTTGCAATAGCACAGCTGTATGGCAAATATATAAACATGCAGCAGACCAACACAGAACAAGATTTTTATTGCATAGCTCGATTTCCTCGGGTACTTGGTGCACTGGATGGTACACATATTAGAATACAATCACCATGTTAGTACATCTTGTTGGCCTATTTATTCCCTTCTTCAATAAATTAATAATTTTAACATTTTCCTTTCATACAACTATTTCAGCTGCTCAGACTGGAGAAGAATTTAGAAACCGTAAAGGGTACTTCTCTATAAATGTGCAAGCGGTGTGCAATGCAAAATTGCAGTTCATGAATGTTGTAGCTCGCTGGCCTGGTTCTGCTCATGATGCCACTATATTTAACAATTCAGAACTGAGAGGTACATACATTACTAATCCAGAATTAAATATTTTACAAAAATGAAATAGTACTCACATTTATGTCTAACAAAATATTTTTTTTTAGCACAATGTGAGAGTGGTATGTTCGAAAATAAATGGTTGCTAGGGGACAGTGCATACCCTCTGAAGTCTTACCTCTTAACTCCATTGTTAAACCCTCAGTCACGGGGTGAGCAACTTTATAATGAAGCCCATATCCGAACAAGAAACACCATTGAAAGGTTTGTTTTACATTTCAGACCACAGTTTATTAGTATTCTAGGTAGACATAGTATCTTATTGGTGCTTATTTTTTTGTAGGTGTTTTGGAGTTTGGAAACGGAGATTCCCAGTAGTGGCCCTAACATTGCGTCTGAGCCTTTTAAGAGCCAATGCAGTAATTATTGCGACAGCAATACTCCACAATATTTGTCGACTGAAATGCTTGGAAGATATTCCACCAGAAGTTGAAATCCCAGACATAGGTGCAGTGCCTACACCAAATAATACAGAAGCAAGTAATCAAAGAGAGAGAGAAACACTAATTGCTGAATATTTCAATAAGTGAGGATCACCTATGAATTTTAACCTAAAAACATTAGATAATCCAATGATCATCACTTCAATCACTTTACAATGTTCTTATAATTCCTGCTATTTTATTTTATCTAGTTACTTGATTTTTGTCCAAGCAATTTGTTATTTCACCCAAAAAAGTATATACCTACCTAAAATAGTTTTTTTTCCTTTTCAGTTTGGAGTGAAGACTGCATTTATCAATAAAAATTACATTTGTCATAAATTATATATGTTATGGACAAAGTGATTAATGCGGGCATTATTCATAGTGCCCGGGCAATATGAATAATGACCAGCTACTTAGGGCAAAGGGATTAATTATTACCTAAACTTCATTATTTATCACATTGACCGGTCATTATGAATAATGCTACGTGATCATCGGGCAATGTGATAATATAGCTACTTTGGGGATGGAGTGAGGGGAAGGAAGCGAACGCGTGACACGCGCTAACCAATCAGAGCTCGTCATGGCGGCGTACGAACGTCCATCAGTTTTGCTTTCCAAGCGAATACGGACGGACGCAGACGGATAATTTCGTAATTCAGTTTCGTAACTAAAGTGAAGAAAGACTAGCGAAGAAAAGCGAAGTTCATAAGGCATCGCTAAAAGGAAGAAATTTGTGTTTTAAATTTTGATTTAAAGTCTGAAATAAAAATAATAGTTAAATATTGTGTCTTTTATTATTCTGCCCAACAGGTGATGGGCGTTTTGTATATTGCCCGGGCAATTTGATTAATTCGATAGTTCTTATCACATTGCCCTCACATATTGGTCATTATTCATAATGCCCGGTAATGACCGGGCATTATGAATAATAATATAATATACATAATGATGTACAATGACCAATTAATCACATTGGCCATAACATATATACTATGTATATACTTTACCTACCAAATATATTCATAGTAGTGAATATAAACCAACTATTAAAAGTAATGTTAAACATGTTTTACTATCGTCAAATGTTATAGTAGTTAAATTTAACAGAGAATAATTTATAATACAACAACAACAGCCTATAACAGTCCACTGCTGGGCATAGGACTCCCCATAATAAGAAGGAAGATATGCCCATATTCCCCACGCATGCCCTAATGCGGGTTGAGGATCGCAGGGCACAGCTTCTCACACCACCGACGCTGCTGCCCGTCGGCAGTCAGGGAATTTAGCTGTGCCGGCGTTAGGCTGCTCTATGCCGCAATCAGCCGGCCGCTACAACCCCGTTTGTTAGTTAGCAGGGTGCACCATGGGCAGGTGAGGTTGGCTTGAATTCCAAAGGTGTAGGTTGAAATCCCTTGCACCCTTACTAACTATAACTTACTAATTATAATCTAACACCTACTAAGGTTATAGAGAAAGTTATGGTTTCACAAAATATTGAATTTTATTGAACTAATATTAATTCACAATAATTTGCCATGGTTAAATTTAGTTACAGCAGTGCCAAATGCCAATGATAAAGTGGTTTATTTTGTGGATCTGATCAAAAACTATTCAGTTTTGACAAGCAAAGAGAACAATGCCGCCACCAACAAGCTCAAGGAAGATGCGTGGGTCTTATTGATGGCTGCCTTCAACGCCAAAAATGGGAGCATCCCAAAGCACAAGCACCAGCTCAAGGTCAAATGGGACAACCTAAAAAAGGCAGCACGTAAAAGATCTGAAATAGAAGCACCTGTTGAGTCTGTAGACTACATGCTTATGTCAAGCTTTTTGTTTCTTCCTTAGGCTTGTAAAATGCAAATTATATTTTGGTGCAGACTGGTGGTGGGAAGGTAGATTTCATTCAGCTGATGAAATCTTAGACAAAGTGGCAAATATTTTGAGGGCTACATGCACAGCCTTTATCAGTACCATTTGGTGGTGAAGGTGTAGTGGATGACGGCAATATATTAGAGCTTGAAGTTTCCCCTGAAGACGAGCTCCCATCTGAACAGGATGATGTTGCAACAGTGCATGCCATTATGTAATCATAATAATGAAAATTATGGTAATTAATGTTAGTTCAATAAAATTTTGAACTAACATTAATTACCATAATTTTCATTATTTTTTAACTGTGCTTTTAATATTTGTATTTCTAAATCTATCTGCTCCGCCTTCTTATTATAATAATTAGCTATCGCTAAATTTCTTTCAAGCCGGCCATCTTCAACCTTTCTTCTTTTGGCTGGAAATAAGAAAAATAATTTAGTTTTTCCAAAAACTTTAATTTTTAAAAGAAGTTTTGTATAAATTACCTTTGGTTTGTAGAGGCTTGGCCATTGTAGGCATGCCATATAAATATTTCTGGCACCCACTGGAGCCATCTTCAGTGGCAATTAATTTTCTCTTTTTTGCTGAAACAAATTAAAATCATAAAATGCTATGTAACAGTACCATTAAATTTAACAATAAATTAATTATTCAGAGGATCAACTATTCTTATAAAATCTTTTATCAGCCTTTATTTTTATGATATTGTCAATAGGTCCATTGAAGATTCGAAAATATAGTTAAATTGCACAAAAATTACAAATTTCAGTCATCAATACATAATCCTAAGCAGGCTTCTCAGGCCAAGTTGCAGGCAAAAGCTAGTGTCAAATGTAATCTGTGTACCTCCACTTGTATTTGGAGTTGTGTCCAGTGGCAGTTGCACTGTTGCAACATCATCCTGTTCAGAAGCCAGCTCGTCTTCAGGGGAAACTTCAAATTCTAATATAGTGCCGTCATCCACTACACCATCACCACCAAATGGCACCATAAACCCCGTGCATGTAGCCCCCAAAATATTAGCCACTTTGTCTAGGATTTCATCAGCTGGAATGAAATCTGGCTTCCCACCACCAGTCTGCACCAAAATATAATTTGCATTTTACAAAGAATGCTACTCATTGAAATTATGTCTTTATATTGAAAAAAAGTAACATAATACTGATAGGTTTAGAAGCCCATGCAAGCTCAGGTCCAAGGAAGAAACAAAAAACTTTACATAAGCAAGTAGTCTACAGACTCAACAGGTGCTTCTATTTCAGTCCCATTATGCTAAAAGTTTAGTGTTTCTAAAAGTGCATTACCTTAAGATTATTCATTCTTATTTGTTGGGATCTTTTACGTGCTGCCTTTTTTAGGTTGTCCCATTTGAGCTTGAGCTGGTCTTTGTGCTTTGGGATGCTCCCATTTTTAGCGTTGTAGGCAGCCGCCAACGAGACCCACGCATCTTCCTTGAGCTTGTTGGTGGCGGCATTGGTCTCTTTGCTTGTCAAAACTGTATAGTTTTGGATCAGATCCACAAAATAAGCCACTTCATCCTTACTCATTGGCTTTTTGCACTTCTGTAACAGAAAATAAGACTGTCAAATTGTTTAAAAATTCACAAGATGCAAATTTTCTATTTCGTTATATTTTTTAACAAAAGGGTTGGTTAGTTATTATTATCATTTGACTATAATAATGATAAAAACTCACTGTTGTATTATCCATGCCTATTTTCAAGATTTTTCCAGTCTTCCAAAGTTTATTTTGCACTACACAAACAAACAAAACAATATTGTCAGCTGGAATGACGCGAGTTATTCTAACGTTTCGTTTCATTATGGCAATTAATAACAATATCTAAAAAAAAAACTTAAAAAATGTCACTAAAATAATAAGTTATGCTTGTTACTACAGCAAAAATTAATTTTACTCTTAGCTATATTTATTTTACATAGTTATTATATTATTATTTTGTAAAAACATCGTATTCTCTAGACCATGAAACGCATGTTCTTTTTTAAAAATGAAACGTAAAGAGGGCCATCAGTTAGGCGCTAACGGACGGTTGTTCGTCGCTAGCCGGAGAGTTGTGAACGTTGTGAAACACTACGTAACTACTCGTTAATGGTTAACTGGAAACCAGTCGTAGCTTTTATACTATGACTGTCCGTTGAATATAGAAACCGGGCAATAGAGAATTAGCAAGCTGAAATGACAGTTTGCTGGCCATATCTACCGAAGAAGATAACCGTTGGGGTAAACGAGTTCTTGAGTATAGACCGCGGCTCAGCAAACGTAGTGTGCTGGATGCGTTGTGCAGTGGACTGCTATAGGCTGGTGATGATGATGATGATGATGATGATGAGTGAGAAATTGTATCAGAACCGTTTCAGGTTTGTTTCTTCCTCTCCCGCACCCATACATTACACAAATCTACGTTTTGTTTTTTTTCTCTAGCAAAACGCGGCGCTGCCATTGGTTTGCACACAAATGCATAGACTATACACCGTTCAATCGCGAACTGTAATTAAGTCATCGACAAAATTATAATATATCTGTCCACTGCTGGACATAGGCCACCCCTAATTAGAAGGGGGTATGACGATAATCCCCACGCTGGGCATGCGGGTTGGGGATCGCAGGGCACAGCTTCTCGCACCCTGCTCGTTGCTGCCCGTTGGAGGCCAGACATGACATGACTTAATGGCCGTGTTAAACACGCTATATAAACAGACTGAATAAATCCGACACAGAACTAAAGTTGTCGACATAGCTCAGAGAATTAGCAAGCTGAACTGGCAGTGGGCTGGCCATATCTGCCGAAGAACCGACAACCGTTGGGGTAAACGAGTTCTTGAGTGGAGACCGCGGTTCGGTAAACGTAGTGTAGGACGCCCTCCGGCCAGGTGAGGCGACGATCTGCGAAAGGCTGCTGGTGGAAGCTGGATGCGTCGAGTTCAGAACAGGGCGCAATGGCGCTCATTAGGGGAGGCCTATGTCCAGCAGTGGACTGCTCTAGGCTGGTGATAATGATGAATAAATTCATTTATGAAAAAATAAAATAATCTCAGATCATCCAGAGGTCCTACTCTGGAACTTAACCTTAAGTAACATAACCTTAATTAGTTATAAATAGTTTATAAATTAATTTTTAAGTAAACTGTGTTCTTTTTGAGCAGTAAAAGTTTATCTATAACCTAAAATTTTAACATAGCTGGCCACTTTTGGGCCACGCCCGTTCTTAGTCCGCGTGGGTTCTATGTACACAAAATTAGTCTTCAAACCAAAGAGGTTGTATAAGAACTAGTTTTTAATCTAAAGTATTTTTGTATGTATTAAAAGATATTTTTATTTGATTTCAAAATGTAATAAGTATGTGTAAGTAATATTATTTTTATTTTAATAAAATATTGAAAAGAAAATTATATTTATTAAATCTACTTCTAAAAACCAAAAACGTGTAGAACGGGAGAACTCGAAGGATAGAGAAGACTGACGGAGTCCGATGGAGACTTTTGCCCGGCAGTGGCATAACGCAGGTTGATTAAAAGAACAATTCTAGTTATTTTATAGTTCATAAGATGGAACAAGCACATGGCCCACCTGATGTTGAATGGCAACAACGATATTGTATCGTACCTCACGCATCTTTGGAAAGTCCTACGATGCAAAGCTATGCGTCCATCAACTCCTGGCATGAAGGTGTTAAACCTCTTGTGCCTATTATATCACCGACACCCATACTCTTCAAACTGAAGCAGCAATGCTACTCCACGGCAGAAATAAGCATAGTGGAAGTACTTTCCCGGACGAGCCCTTCACAAATAACTCAATTACTACTAAATGTTATGTTGTAATCAAAGGATGGTTTAAGACAGATTTTTGAAATTAAAGTAAAATCCACGCATATTTTTGTAAATTGTAATTGTATGTAAATATATTGTATGTATTTATTTCAGATATTAATAATCCATAATGTCTGTTAGTAGTACACAAAGAAATCAAAAAAGGTGAAAAATCCAAGCATATTTTATCAAAACAGATGAGTTCAAATTGCTTTGTAAAAATAACTGTGCATTTTTTCTAAGCCACAATAAAATCCTTATATTACCTTATCTCCGTTAAATAATCCGTAATTCCCACGGTTTTTATAAAGATTAATTATACTAAGATTTCTCTTAGAAACTGATTTAATTAGATGGGTAATGTTGGGATTACAAAGAGCGGTTTTCACGAAACATTACACAAAAAACTTAATACTTGAGTCTATATTGGCACAGCTAAATTCGTATGTTTTTGAATTGAATCCTTATGTTATACCGAAGGGGGTGATTTGGACCATGGTTTTGCACTTCTTGAGAAAAAAGTTGATGGACATGCGGTTTGGGGATCGCAGGGCACAGCTTCTCGCACCGCCGACGGGCAGCAGCGTCCGCATGCAACTTTTTCTCTAACTTTTTCTCTAACTGTGCACAGATATGGTCCAAATCACCACCTTCGGGATAACATACGAATTTAATTACACTCGAGAGCAATGAATCCGGGTCACTCAAAGAATCCAAAAAATCTCGGAAAGTAAGAATGCTAGATTAATGCAATAAATTGTATTTAATAGACAATTTAATACTCCTTAAATGAAAGTATTAAAACTTCTTAGTTATTGTAAAGTTATATCATAAAAAAATCAAATTTGAAAAGGGAACACTGTCGAAGATGGAACTACGAAATTACAGGATTTGTTTTTGCTTTTGTTTGTAATCTGTCATTTATGTTGGTACATAAACCAGGTTGATAGTGCTCAATATTCATTATTCAAGCTGAAATCATGTCGCTTACACTTGAAGAATGCACCAGAATACTTACATTGGTGGAAACCGGCCGGAGTCAGCGCGATACAGCCAGGACTGTCGGTGTGTCGCTGTCAACAGTACAAAGAGTTCTCCGACGTTACGAAGAAACTGGTTCTAACCTACGCAGACCAGGAACGGGCAGAACTAGGTGTACCACAGCACGAGAAGACCGATACTTGGTGAACACCATGCTTCGAAATCGCTTTCTCACAGGAACTGAACTCACAAATCAGTTTCGACGCCTCGGAGGAAGTAACCCAAGTGCATGGACAGTAAGACGTCGGCTTGCTGAATCTAACTTAAAACCCCTTAGACCTGCAAACGGCCCTAAACTGGAGCGTGGCCATCGTATTTCAAGACTAAGATATGCCCAGAACCACGTAAATTGGAGTATTGAAGATTGGTCGAAAGTTATGTTCTCCGACGAATCAAAATTTATGCTCTACAAGCACGATGGAAGACACAGAGTGTATAGAAGACCAGGGGAAAGATTCAAGCAAGCATGCATCGAAGAAAAAGTAGCCTACGGTGGTGGGTCTGTACTTGTGTGGGCCGGAATTTCCTCTGAAAGTCGCACAGAGCTGGTGATCATAGAAAACGGCTCTTTAACTAGCGTAAGATATGTGGAAGAAATCCTCAACGAACACGTTGGTCCATTTATGGTCAATTTGGGTGAGGATGCTATATTTATGCATGACAATGCCCGACCTCATACAGGTAGGATTGTGAATGACTACCTTCAAGAGATGAACATTACTTGTATGGAGTGGCCAGCGCGCAGCCCGGATATCAACCCGATCGAGCATGCTTGGGACGAGCTAGGGAGATGCGTAAAACAACGAAACCCTCCCCCAATCACGCTTCCTGAGCTCAAAATTGCTCTCACAGAGGAATGGGAGAATATTCCCCAAAATCGTATAAGGAACTTGGTGTACAGCATGCCAAACCGCGTAAACGCAGTAATGGAAGCACGAGGAGGTAATACGAAGTATTGAAATTCAAGAAAATCGTCATAAAGTTCAAAAATTTCATGTTTCCTATTTTTGTTTTAAGGAGAGATCAGCAGTTTTTTTTCTTTATGTAATTTTGTGTAAATAAAATGTATGGTGACTCATATTTTTTTAACTTTCATTTAAGGAGTATTAAATTGTCTATTAAATACAATTTATTGCATTAACCTAGCATTCTTACTTTCCGAGATTTTTTGGATTCTTTGAGTGACCCGGATTCATTGCTCTCGAGGGTATTTATTAATTTATTCAATTTTGGGAAAACTAACAGCTAACAGATACATACTAATAGTAATTAAATAGGTATATTTAGGTACTTAAAGCTACACATAAAGAAAGGCCAAAGTTTCCGCAGCCAGGTAAATACAAAATATACATTGATGAACAGTTACAGTATACGACGTATACGAGGAATAATAAAGGAAAGTGTATATAATAAAAAATGCACACACAAACTCTCCCTTTATAATATCTATATGTAAAAAACATCAGTCACACAAAGGCTCGAAAACGGCTCGGCCGATTATAAGATATAAATAAATAAATAAAATATCTGCAGAACATGCAAACATTTGTCCCGCAGCGGGAATCCAACCCGCAACCTTCTGCTCACAGGCGGGCCTTCGCCCATTGCGCCACAGAGGTCGTCAGTTATATTTTGTTGTTTTGGTCGCCTTGATTCAGGTCTGGTTTAGGAAAAAGGAATCCTTCCGAGTTCCTTCAAATATCCCATAGAAAAAGGGACATTCAGTGAACCAAAAAATAAAGTCCAAAGGAAAATCGAAAACTACAATTTTCCTTTGGACTTTAGTTTTTGGTTCACTGAATGTCCCTTTTTCTATGGGATATTTGAAAGAACTCTAGGATTTTTACAAGAAACTCTGTCTAGTCAGTTAGCAATATAACAAATAGCTAGGTTTTTTTTTAAACTTTCTTCTACTTATAGAGAAGACTTCACATTGCAACTTCTGGCGAAGTTCAAGAATAAACTGAAGGGAATAAAAGAGAAGACGCAAGAACAAGAAGGTGAAGAGGGGACGAGTAAAGAGGATAAGGTGGAAAGCGGGAATGAAGAGGATGATTTGAATAGTGATAATTGGTGAGTAAATTTTTTTTTACTTCGGTTCAGTAGGGATGACGCCCCAGTTGCCAAAGAAAATGTTTTTATAACAATCGCCCTACTTGGACATTTCTGGTCAAACACTGAAAGACATGCATGGACTGAATATTTTGGTGAATAAAAGTTTCAGGGATTGTATAGAAAACTTTTTTTAAGCTCGTATATGCCGGAACGCAGATGCGAGACATAGTCCACAAACTTTATAATATTAGTAGGATAGTTTTTAGGGTTCCGTACCGTGTAGGTATCTCATGAACCGTAATAGGTAGACGGTAAAATTTTAATTGATGATGTATTTTTGTTGCTGCTATAACAACAAACATTCAAAGCCAAGATAGGATATATCAGTCACTTAAGGGCAAAGCATCCAAGCACGTAGGACAAAACGTAAAAGCCAGTCACCGAAGCGGAAAACGGCTAGGTTGATTATTTATTATTAACAAATACTAAAAACAGAAAATAAATATTTAAGTGGGCTCTCATATGAAAGACGTGATTTTTTTGCCGTTTTTTGCTCGATATTAATTACGGCAACAGGTATACGCCTGAAATATTCACAGAATATTTAAGTAGTTGTATATTCACTTCAAAAATGGCTCCCTTATATGAATAGATAATGGTACGGAACCCTCCGTGCACGAGTTCGACTCGCAGTTTGGCCGGTTTTCGTTGATTCGGTTGTTGAATATGGTACTTTAAACTTATGTAAATTCCACAGGCTTGGTCATAAACTGCGTTTCGAAGACCAACGACCTGTATTAGCTAAGGACGCGTCCACAAAAGGCGACGATTGGTTCGACATCTACGACCCGAGGAACCCCCTTAACCAGAGGAAGAGGGAGAAAGGGAGAGGCAGTAAGAAAGAGAGGCGTAGCAAGTGACAAATAATAAAGTATGTAAGTTATTTTGTTTTGTTTTATTTTATTGTTGTCCTTAGAAATAAGATGTAGTTATAGTTAAATAATTGAAACTAAAAGGAGTCTAATACTCGCGATATTGAGTCTGTCTTAGTAAGACTGTCTTACAGTTAGCGTGGTACAATAAGAGTAAGCCACTAATGGCCGGTTTCTATATTATACCGTTACCGATTACGCCTCGTTTTCCCCCGAAAAACTGACAAATTTTCGACGCCTCGTTGTTAATTTTTGACAGTTTTTCAAGGGAAAACGAGGCGTAATCGGTAGTGACGCAATCATAGTGATGAAGGTAGTGACGTCAGCACTACCTTCATCACTATGATTGCTCATTGCAAATAACGAAACACAAGTAAGAAAAACGCAATTTATTTCGAGAACCAAATAAGGCTTTTTAAGCTAAGTATTAAATAGCAAGTATTAAGTAATAATATAGAATTAGTAGGTAGGTACTCACAGGATTTCTAAAATAACTTCACAAAACACAAGAACACCTTCCACAATCGTGTCTCGACTCGTAATGCGGCTTCGCAGTACAAAATCAATAAAAACGGAGTTCAAATTACTTTAAGAGCAGATTAATAATTTTTTTACTGTAAATTCATTTTAACATTTTTAAAGTTAGGTTTGAAAATATCATTTTATTTTAACGCAGTTTAAATATTCCGCTGAATATTTTCGCTGCAAAACAAGTTCAATCAAAAGTCCGTTATTAACAAAGTAAATTAATAGCAAAGCAAAGAAGATTACTTTTCTGTAATTATAAATCAAAACATGAATTAAGAATAGGTTTTCACTTGTTAAAAATAATTTTGGATTAATCATGAGTAATCATTTGGTATTGCGCTTCAAAACAAATAATTACTCATTCCTCAACTAATATCAAAACCTATAAAAGAAACTAGTAGGTTGTTAAATTATTAATTAATCAATTTTACATTGTTTTACATGGTTTACATACTAAACCATCAGTTTTGTTTTCTATCCTTAATAATTATTACAGATTTCAGCGGCTTTGCGCCGACATATTAAAGCGAAATAAGCCATATTTTATTTTATAATAGCGACCCGCCCCGGCTTTGTAAGGGTGCAATGCTGACATAAACATTAATCTTGAATCACTCTTATCTATTAAAAAAAACGCATCAAAATCCGTTGCATAGTTTTAAAGATTTAAGCATATATAGGGACCGACAGGCAATAGTTCTTTGTGAAGGGCTCCTCCGGGGAAGTACTACCACCATCATCATCATCATCATCATCATCATCAGCCAGTCCACTGCTGGACATAGGCCTCCCCTAATGAGCGCCATTGCGCCCTGTCCTCAGCTCGAGTACTACCACCATACCTATTTATATTTCTGCCGTGAAGCAGCGTTTTTGTGTTTCGTTTGTAGGGTGTGGGTGCCGGTGACAATACGGCATATGAGGTTTAACACCTTCATGCTTTAATTTGTTGGACGCAGGGCATTACATAGAGCGTTCCAAACATGCATGACTTTACAAAGCAATACTTTGTTATAAGTAATGGTTACCACTTAACATCAGGTTGGCCATGTGCTAGTTCCAACTTCAGGTACCATATAAAAATGGCGTCTCGACGGAAGTCTGTTTTCTGAGAGCTATTAGCGAATTGATCGATCGTATTGATACGGTTTTAAGATGTATCGATTAAAATTTTATCTCATCACTAGTAAACTGTTTGAATATTCACAAAGAAGCGGCAAAACAATTAAAATTGCGGTCATTCACCCCTTATAACAAGGAGTTTTTATTCACTTTATAAGGTACAGATTAATTATAAGTTAGAGGAGGCTTGTTTTCTCGTTTGAAACACGGTTTGTTAGTAATCTCCGATCTGGTAAGATTTTATGAGTAAGCGTAGGGATGCGACACATGCTATCGATGTTTTTAAAAACTCGTGAATTGGGTAAAATTTATCGATATTATCACAAAATCTAGAAGCCTACTGTGTGTGTCCACGTTTTGGACACACAGTACGGCTAGTCTACCAGTTCAAACTTGCCCAGCGACATATAGAACGAGCTATGCTCAGCGTCTTTCTGAAGGATAGAATCCGCAACGAGACTATCCGACATAGAACTAAAGATGTCGACATACGTGTGGCTCAGAGAATTAGCAAGCTGAAATGGTAGTGGGCTGGCCATATCTGTCGAAAAATCTGATAAACCTGTGGGGTAAACGAGTTCTTCAGTAGAGACCGCGGCTCGGCAATTGTAGTGTAGGATGCCCTCCGGCCAGGTGAAGTGACAATCTGCGAAAGGCTGATGGTTATTATTTTTGTATTATTATAGTAAGTAAACGAGGCGTTGTAGACGAAAACCATCTTGGTTTCGTGCGCAACATTAGGAAATAAACGGGTATCAAGAAGCCAGAAGATCTATTTAGGTTTGCCCTAGAATATAGAGCTATCTAGGCTCTAGGACCTAGATAAAGAAAAGTTTAAAATGATGATCGCTGACCTTCAGTGATTAAGAAGCACTATAAGAAGAAAAATATTTAGTAGGTACTTATAAATGAATGGAGTGTTTAAAAACGTCTGTCACCCAGTGGATAAAGATGATGAGGTACTTGCTTATCTTTGTATTTTATAGGCACCCGAGTGTTGCTCTATTGGTGAAAGTAGTTACATTCTGCTCTTATCAATCAATCAATTAAATCATATTTATTTGCGGATACAAGTTTTACAAGGGCACATTACTATTTCTAGCATGCAAATGTTTAAATTAAAACAAACTTTAGACAAGACATCGTTTTTCAAAAATAAAATCAAAAAAAAAATTAAGCCAGCCTAATTAATTTATTAAAATTTAGAAATATTGATAAAAATCATTAGCTTAGAAGTTAATTGCTTTTTATTACTTCTCTATCGATATAGATACAGCACTAAAACAATTATGAAAATTCATATATTCGCCACTAGCTGGAAGCAAGCAGATGTAGATAGCGAATTTCAGATAATTGTATCTTATTGTAGTCTTTGTTAGCGATGGGATCGTTAGTTTAATGTGGATGTGACTTGAACGAACAAGCTATCTTCTTCATATGAGCTAGTGGACAACTTTGGTGGAGTTTTTCGGCCGCACGAAGGCCTCCGACATGGCTTAGCGACTGAAAGAACATCTTAACGTGCCTCCCAAATCAAGCAAGCTATGACATGTCTTCAAAAGGATTCGATTTATATGGGGTGTTTATAAAATTATGTGGTTTAGTCATACCGCAGACTCGCATTTTTGCGTACTATAGAAACGCTGGTGTAAAATAAAAACATAAATAGTCTCAGATAGTTAATGTACTCAGGCGTGTCGTTGCGGAAATCCATTACAAGATATTCAAGACAAAATATTTAGTACAAATTCCGATAACCTTCTCTGACGAGTTTAAAAAATACATGCACAGAACAGATTTAAATGCAAATCAGAGAATATCTCTTGATCGCCATTCGGTAACTGCTTTCGTCCATTGTCGTTCATCCCTTTATCCAGTTGAGCAAATCCACTTAAATCTTACCTTAATGGCTTACCTTAAATACAAAGGAGAATGCCGAGAACCCGTACCGATTGCGTCGAAACCGAACGTATCCCATAAAATTTATTATATTTTATAAATTACATTAACGTTTTCTTTAGTTTTACACACCAACGGGATTAATAATCAAGTAAAAAAAATATTTTGTTGATTTGGTTTCCGTTGCACGCCGCCATTAGACTACAACAACCAATGATATATACGTTACTATGGCAACAAACATTGATGTAAAGTTTTCCTAGGGCATATATTTATTTATTATTATTTATTTAAAAACTTATCGGATATTTTTTTGACGCACTCACTTTAGTCTTGGTTCCGAGCGCCATACATCAGACGGCATTCTCCTTTAATACAATATGTATGTAAGTCTGTAAGGTATCTTTTCTGTGGGCAGTAGAATAAGTTAACAAATCTGTAATTTTTTATTTTTTCGAAATTATAGTTTAATTATTACACTTTATTTCATTTAAAACTCGTCAAAAATACATTTTTTACTATAAACCTAGGTAATTTTATCTACTATATACATAAATAACATCAAAAATATATAGTAAAATGTGTATAAAAACGGAAGACCACCGACCGCGAGGCAAGGCTCAAACGGTCGGTGGCTAGGGCTGCAGAGAGAGGAACCTCCGCACAATGCGTGCCGAGTCCAGGAGAGCCGCCTTCTGTATCTGACCCTTGATCCAGCTGCCTAGCGAGAGCCTCTTAATAAATAATTAAATTAACTCTAAATAATAATTATTATTATTAAGTCGAAAGAAGCCAATATCCACAATATCCTAACCCTATTTCGTTCATTAACCCACTCAATTTCTACACCGTTTACGAATTTTACGATCCTTACAAAAACATCGTGAGAGAGTCTAGATTTCGTTGTCCACGATAGATCTAGACAAGATTTATATTATGAAAGTTTTAGGACTTATGGTAATTCTAATGTGTAGCGGTTATAACGTCCTTCAGCTTACGGCCGCGACTTGGCTCGCGTGGCACCCGGATAAAAAGTAGCCTTTGAGTGGGGGAGTACAAACACACACACACCCTTAGCATTTAAAATATTTCTTTATATGTTGTACAAAAAATATAGGAACGCACGAGTTGTATAATTCGAAAACTTTCATAGTTTGCGATTTCGAGCTCAATTTTAAAGTATTTTTTTTCATGGTACTTGAAGATGGAACAAGCACATGATCCACCTGATGTTAAGTGGTAGCCATTATCTATCACAAAGCATTGTATCTTACACTTTTTTTGGAACATGCTCTACGATGAAACGCCCTGCGTCCATCAACTTGAGGCATGAAGATGATAAGCCTCTTGTGCCTGTAATATCACCGGCACCCACACCCTTCAAACCTTTTTTCGTTAATTACCTAACTGTTTTGAGTGATAATTATTGCAATCTGCAAGAAGATTACATAACGTTGTTCGAGTTTCTATTTAAAACCAGTTGCATAATTTTCAAAATTTACATTAAAATTGAGCTGGAAAACGAAAACTATGAAATTTTCCGTATTTTGGAACTCGTACTAAGGATACAGATTGTGTAAGTGCCACTAAACAGTCACCCATTCAAGTAGTGACCGGGCAGAGTGTTGCTTAACCAAGATAAAGTGTGCTATGAACTCCGTAGAAAGCCGCGCCACGAGCACTTCTATGATTATGAAGAAAAATTTCAATTCCTACATAAATATTCAAAATGTTTAATTTTATTCATCACATGTGCTAACTATTAGATTCTTTTAAAATCTCACATTTATTAAAACTGCTAATTATTAATACAAAAAACTATATTTAAGTATAATTTTTTGGAGCACTTATGTAGCTTGAATATAATTATAGCGATAAATATCCATAGGTAACATCGATAAAAAAATTCACGCACTAGAAATTGTTAGTTTGATAGTTTGATTGCTGTTTTAGAGTTTCGTATCGCAAAAAGAAAAAAGGAAACCTTATCACTTCGATGTCCGTCTGTCTGTCCGCCTGACTGTCAAGACCTTTTTCTCAGGAACGCGTGGAGGTTTAAAATTGAAATTATTTTAAAATACATCAGGTCTGCAATCCCTTAGCAGCTGTAAAAAAATTCTAAGTCAACGCAATCAAAATATTTATGCTGCATATTTTGACACTTAAGGCAGTCAAAACATTATACTTCCCTCCCATTGACCTAGAAACATGACAAAAGGACGAAATCCGAAAACTGTAAGTTTGTAGTCACATCACAAAAAAATCATAACTAGTTTGTACAGAACCCTCGGGCCTCGGTGAGCGAGTTCATTACTTGGCCGGTTTTTTTTTAAACATTTAGGTATGTCTTTGTTTCCCATATACCAAAATAACCATTGATGTAACAGAAATACTTATTAGCCAACGCTGCAACTCTAAAGAGGTTGAATTTATTAGTGCATTCCTAGACTATGCAAGACAGGCCAGGTGGAGTGACGATCTGCGAAAGGCAGCCGGTAGAAGCTGGATGCGTTGAGCTGAGGACAGGCGCAATGGCGCTCATTAGGGGAGGCCTATGTCCAGCAGTAAATTGCTATAGGCTGATGATGATGATGATATACTTTATGTTGACTCACCAATATGTCTGTAAGACGTGCGCCTAAGGTTGTTTTCTGACAGAAGAGTGGCGGTTGCTAGCTCGTTAGTCAAACAACCCATCCTCATCCTCGAGATATAAACCCGAGAATATTTTTATTATAATTAATTAAATAATTATTTTCTTATTATACAAACAGAACCCGCGACCTTTTGCGTCTCAGGGATTTCTACCACTGCGCCACAGAGGATGTCTATGCAAGTCTATATTCACTTTTTTTTTAAATTTATTTCATGTCCTCACCTACCAATACATAATTTCTTTTTATTAACTATACTTTGTTTTAAGCAATATTCTTGCGTCTTTGACTAGTTTTCTTTAGACTTGCGCTGGCGTACTATAGTTAGATAGTGGTTGTTCTTCACTAAGATAAAAAGTTTCTCACCAAAACCATCCAACAGTGAAGAGGCAAACCTACCTGTGATGTTCAACCCATTACAGAAATATCTTCGCAAACTTTAAGGTTCACATGCGAAGGAAGCGAGCCATCGGACCGTGAAACGGACACACCCAAGATTTACACCACAATTTATACGCGAATTCTAATGTGTGCACGTCTTTAGAACCTCTTCCGTACCAAAAAGTATGAACGACTAACTTAAAAAAAACCTATAAAAAATGGCGGAAGTGTAGATCACGCGGATTGTTTTATTTGAAAATCGAACTCGTTTGAATTTTCTGTTTTTTTTTGCTGAAATTGACGTTTGATTTGAAAATCGAACGGTCATTTTTCAACATTGGCGGGTTTTTTATTTTTTTATAAATGGTAGAGGTTCGTTGGATGAATGGGGACCGAAAAGTTTTGAAGTGATGTTCGTTGGTCTGTTGGCTAAAATGCTGCACATACTAGTTCTGTGCCCGGTTTTGCTCATCGCTGGGGTGCAGACTCTGACTATTGACTCGCAGCTTGGGACTTCAATTGAGGGTGAGTTTTTTTTATTATTTATACTTAAAGTAGTTGAAGTTATGCTCAGTAAAGGATTCGACCATTCCTAGTACAATCCGACCACAGTTATAGAAGAGAACTAGATGAAGTCATAAAATTCACTATGTTCTGAACGTCAACTCATACGGCTGATCTCTACTTTCATATGTGCTTATATCATTTGCTAGAAAGGGATGCATACTTAATCTCAATGCGATTGCTCGGACTTTGTACCAGGGCATATCTATGAAACTATCATTTTATTCGAGCGCCCTGGTACGATTTTATTAATGAACTAATTTCATGTCGCATTGCACAGTTAAAGGAAGACAACTAGATAAAGTCTTAAAATTCAATACGGCTGATATCTACTTTCTTATGTCCAATATCATGAGTCAGAAAGGGATGCATACATATATCAATGCGACTTCAAAATGTTAATCGTACCAGGGCGCTCGAACAAATTTCTATGCAGGTTCATACAAATGCCCTGGTACGAAGTCGCAGAAATCGCATTGAGATAAAGTATGCATCTCTTTCTAGCTAACATATATGGACATAAGAAAGTAGAGATCAGCCGTATGAGTTGATGTTCAGAACATTAATGAATTTTAAGACTTCTTCTATGCTTTGGTCATAGTTATTTTAATCCGACCTAAATATAGGAACTACGTAGCTACTTGCAGACAACTTCAGAAGGACATAGATACGTTGTGTGTGACTATTATACGTACCTATTTGAAGATGATAAATCATCTTCTAGCTAGCTCTGAGATCTGAGAAAACCTTGTAGGATTCTTCAGTATGCAGGAGTTTCCAAGATTTTTTTGTATTTTAAAAATAATTATTATACAATCTATTTGATGGTGTTTACGGTTAACATTATAAAGGCAAAAAGGTGCTACATAAACCTGTTTTATATAAAATGCTAGAAGGAGTCGTACTGACAATCGAATTGAGTAAAAAAGTCTTCGTGGAAATCCTTGTAGACAGCTATGTGTCAGCAGTCGACTTCTACATAAAGGTTATAGATAATGAATGATTATGAGCTAAAAAGACTTATCACACCATGCGGTATTCAGTCTGTCTTAGTAAGACTGTCTTACACTTAGCGTAGTGTAATAAGAGTAAGTCACTAAGTCAGTCTTAGTAAACCTAGTTAGTCAGTAAGACAGTCTTACAAGACAGACTGAATACCGCATGGTGTAATAAGCCTTTAAAAATAAGTACAGAAGTAAGCTAGTAAAGGTGGAGCCATATTAAGTAACATGGTATACATACAGCTTTTGCTTATCATTTTGTGTATCACACTTTTGCCTTATGTTTAGCATGTTATCAATACACATTAGGTACTTGTTGTCGTCCACAATTATAAAACGTGCTATATACAGCAACAGCAGCAGCCTATAGCAGTCCACTACTGGATATTGCCTGTAATCCCCACGCTGGGCATCGTTTTGGGGATCGCAGAGCTTTTCTGCCCGTCGGTGGTCAGGGCATTTAGCTGAACCGGCGCTATAATGCCGCAATCAGTAGGCCGCAAGAGCCCTTAAGACCTACGTCAAGGGGTCCTTCAAAAGGCGGGTATGTCAGTACCTCAAAGGCCGGCATCAGAATCGCCTCTGGTGATGCAGATGTCCAGGGGTGTAAGGAGTTCCAACACCCAACTTTTGAACCCAAGCCAACATCACCTGCCCGTAGTGCACCCTGCTGTATAACAAACGGGGCTCTGGCAGCCGGCTGATTGCGGCATAGCGCAGCCTTACACCCAGGCACAGCTAAATTCTACTATTCTTGGGCAGCAGCGTTGGCGGTGCAAGAAGCTGTACCCTGCGATCCCCAATCCGCATGCCCAGCGTTGAGATTAATGGCATATCCCTTTATAGGGAATACCTATGTCCAGCAGTGGACTGAATAGGCTGGTGTTGTGTGGTGTTGCTGATGCAGGTGTCTATGGGCAGCTGTGACTACTTCCCATCAGGTAGACCAGCTGTTCGTCTGCCAGCTTTGTCATAAAAAAAGACGGCCATATATACATTACAGACTAAGGCATCGTCCTAATTGGCCACGATCGTACGATGCCACGATGCGTTTACGTCGTGCGATGAAAAATTTTGCCTGTGCTCGTGCGACGGCTTGCGAGCTCTAATTAGGACACTGAAGAAATCCGTTTGAACTCATCGCACGACTAGAACGCATCGTGTCCATCGTACAATCGTGGCCAATTAGGAGGACGCCTTATGACCTCACTTACAAAAACCTGTCAAAAGATAGATAGATCAATTCTTTATTGGTACACCAAAAAATTCACCAATTTACAGGAAAAATTACAATTAAAAAAGGTACAATGGGCGGTCTTATTACTAATAGCGATCGCTTCCAGACCACCTTTGGATGGAGAGGATAGCACGATTACTTCATCTCCTTTTTTTGGCGTGTTCTAGGGTCGTAGGTAATCCTCCAGTTTGCCAATGACAGAATATAAATGCCAAAACAGGCGGGCAGCCGGTTCGTCTGCCAGCTTTGGCATACAAAAATACTAGAGTCGTTTTCACGAAAAAAGTCCCGGAGACTCAGCGCCACTATCGTGTGAAAATCAAAATGGAATGGAAATAAAATCAAAAGAAAAGCAAAATCAACACGTCTCCCACTAAAATATGATGCAAATAATGTGTTCTGATTAGAATTTCTTAGTAAATGTTCGGTGTTTCTACGTATCTTGGAGATTCGACTTTAGTTCCGCTAATTGACGTGGGACTTCTTTCATGAAAATGACTCTAAGCCATGTTTACAGACTAATGGCCTTACTTATAAAAATCTATCAAAAGAGAGAATAAATTGATAAATACGATGCATAAACTATTGCTATCTCTCATCGTTGGATATTGACAAACAGTGACAGAGATAACTATAAATAATTGTTCAAATTAAGTAGCGTTTATTAGTAAGGGGGTAAGTAGTTACTGAATAATGATTTAGTTAGAGGACGAATTTGTATTCAGATATCGTAATTTTAGTTTTGACATAGGATGTTGAGCAACATATAACAGTTTTTACAAAATCCTACGTCTGGAACTGATTGCTATAATTAAATAATGTAATGAATAAATAGCTATGTAAATAACTCTAGCATTGTTTTAAGTACAAACTAAAGTTATTACGTGGTAAAGTTGTATGTTTGTAATGGATAAAATCTTGACTTATACGATTTAGGGCGCGGTCAGACGGCGATAAACTATTAGCTATAGTAGATATTATTTGTCAGTTCACGTAGAATAAACTTCCATTTGATTTACTAGGTGAGTGAAACAGTTCATTATCATCATTATCATCAGCATATAGCAGTCCACAAAGCGATAAACTATTAGCAATAGTAGATATTATTTGTCAGTTCACGAATAATAAACTTCCATTTCATTTATTAGGTTAAGAGTGAAATAGTTAATCATCATCATTATCATCAGTATATAGCAGTCCACAAAGCGATAAACTATTAGCTATAGTAGATATTATAATTTGTCAGTTCACGAAGAATAAACTTCCATTTGATTTACTAGGTGAGTGAAATAGTTCATTATCATCATCATCAGCATATAGCAGTCCACAAAACGAAACGTAGACACCCACAGTACCAGTACCACAGTAGTGGTTAGTCCACCAGTTTAAAAGTCGCGGAGCGAGCTATGGAACGAATGTATGCTTGGAGTTTTTCTGAAGGATAGAATCTGCACAAGACTATCCGACAGAGAACCTAAGTTGTCGATATTAGCAAGCTGAAGTGGCAGTGGGCTGGCCATATCTACCGAAGAACTGACAACCGTTTGGATAAACGAGTACTTGAATAGAGTTCACGGCTCGGGAAACGAAGACGCCCTGCGGCTAGGTGGAAAGACGATCCGCGGAAAGCCGGTATAAGCTGGATGCGTCCGGGACAGGGCGCAATGGCGCTCATTGGAGGAGTTCTATATATCCAACTGTAGACTGCTACAGGCTGATGATGATGAGATGTTTGAGAGACTTCCTTTCATTGATTGGAAACGACTCTATGAGTGCTATAGACTATGCTTCATTTTGGTAGGCAGTTGACACTGGAGATGTGAGGCAAATCTCGGGCGGGTAAATGGTTAAGAGTAATTCAAACATCAAAGCCTCTGTTTTTTTTGCAGACTGTTTCGAAAGAATCTCCATCGGTGAACAATTACCGGGCAGCGCCATCTATCGTAATATATCAGAACTAACTACGAGGGAGTGCGAGCAAATCTGCAAACAGGATAAGCAGTGCCAGGCGTACGATTATGGGTAAGTTTTGTAAAAGTATGGCAGCCATTTTGTGGAAAATTGGTTCAACAGCGCCATCTGTCAAAATATTTTGGAACTTTTGATTTGATTTTGACTTTATGTAGGTAATGAGATAATAGATGGCGGTAAGTGTTTCTGTTTGAAAAAAGACTAAAGCAGATAAAATGTGTTTTTTAACAGACTTCAAAGAAACAGCAGGTTCGATGGTCATCATCATCAACCTATAGCAGTTCACTGCTAGACGTATGTCTTACCCAAGGTTCTATGTTCGACTGTAGGTTTTTTTCACCGATTTCTTAATTTGTTTGAATTTTTTTTATGGTAAGATGAACAAGCAAATAGCCCACCTGATGTTAATTGGTAACCATTACCTTTCACAAAGCTTTGAATCTTTGGGCACGCATATTTGGAAAGTGCTTTACGATGCTACACCCTGCATCCATCAACTCGAGGCATGGTCCCTTGGTCTTTTTAATGTCACCGTCACCCACACTCTTCAACCGAAACACAGCATGCTGCTTCACGGCAGAAATAGGCATCGTTGTAGTATTTCCCCGGATAAGCCCTTCACAAAAAACTCTACTACCTAATAAATAATTCAGGTTTTTGTGCAAACTTATTCAATATGATCAAAATGAACTTTACAAATATACTATCCTAAACATTTTTTTGTTAATACACACACAAAAAACTGAAAACCGATGAATATGGAATAAATCAATACTGATTTATGTCGTCGTTTATGTATCGTATTCGTCCCGGGGAAGTTCGGGCCATTTACAAAAATCTGCTTTCGGCCCACATAGTATGCCGTATTTGGCCCATAATATATTTTATTAAAAAAACTTATTTCATCCTACTTTTCAGCTCCATATTTGGCCCAAGTTATTTGTACAGGCACATTTTAATGACTTTAGTATAGTTGAAGCAACGAGTCTTTTTAACTGACTTCAAAAAGGAGGAGGTTCTCAATTCGTCGGAACCTTTTTTTTTTCGTTTTTTTTATGTATGTTCACTGATAACTCCGTCAATTGTGGACCGATTTTCAAAATTCTTTTTTTTTTAAAGTGTATACTTCCCAGTTTGTCCCATATAAATTTTATTCCTGAGGGATTGGTACTTTTCCCGGAAAACTCAAAAAACCTCATCCTCATTTGTAATTTTCGTCCTATGATCACCAATATCTCCATCAATTGTGAACCGATTTTCAAAATTCTTTAGGGCAAGTAAGGAGTGATTTATTTGAAGTCGGTTTATTTTTTATAAAAAGTTTTTAAATGATTAACTTTTTATCATAACTTATGATTTTTTTTTTAATTTTAACATAACCTAAGACAATTTTTAGATTAAATGCAAATTACTTTAGATTTCGCTGCTTGAATAACATTCAAAATCATATTTTTTCAGTGTCGGCGCAAAAGGCAACGCTACATGCAACCTAAGCACCCAACCAGAGAAGGAGGTTAGAGAAAAGAGTTTTCTAACCCGTCACCCGGACTATGACGTGTACGTCCGTAGATTCCAATGCGAGCAATCTCCGCCTACGCCTATCCAGCCTTTGTTAGACGAGCCAGAAAGTCCTACCAAGTAAGTACCTATACTCATACTAAGATTTTTATATATCACAAAACATTTCGACTCAAGCGGGATTTGAACCCGCTTCCTTCCCATAAATACCGGTACCCATAAATACGCGCTAGCAAACTGAGCTACCAAGCTAACTCGTCACCTTTTCGAAAGAATTTTTATAAATAATAATACTGGACACTATCACACAGCATCATGTAGCCCCAAACTAAGCAGAGCTTGTATTATGGAAACCACATGATTGATATACTACACATATAATATTTTTTTGTAATTACATACATATGATACATAGAAAACACCCAGACCCGAGACAAATATCTACAGAACATGCAAACATTTGTCCCGCAGCGAGAATCGAACCCGCAACCTTCTGCTTCACAGGCGGACCTTCGCCCACTGCGCCACAGAGGCCGTCATGTGTGGGGTAATACATAAAATACAAAAACCGAAACTATTTACAAACTAGCCCGCCCGCATCTACGTTTGCGTGTACTTGCTTATCCAGCTTTTGTTAGACGAGCCAGAAGGGCCTATTAAATAGCTATATTCTTTACTAGCTTCTGCCCACGGCTTCGCTAGCATGGTACCCGAATAAAAGTAGCCTATGTGTTAATCCAGGCCACAATCTCTGTGCCTATATTCCAAAGGAGAATGCCGAAAACCCGTACCAATTGCGTCAAAACCAAACGTATCCCATAAAAATTATTATATTTTATAAATGACATTAACATTTTCTTTAATTTTACACACCGACGGGATTAATAATCGAGTAAAAAATATTTCGTTGATTTGGTTTCCGCCGCACGCCGCCATTAGACTGCAACAACCAATGATAAATACGTTACTATGGCAACAAACATTGATGTAAAGTGTTACTATGGCAATTACCCTCATTTTTGATTTTGACAGTAGAATTGACTAAAAACTTATTGGAATTTTTTTTGACGCACTCACTTTAGTCTTGGTACCGAGCGCCATACATCAGACGGCATTCTCCTTTGATCCAAATCTGTGGAGCCGTTCTGGCGTAACAAACATCCATACATCTTCACAAACTGTCACATTTACAATATTAGTAGAATTATTTACGAGCTGACCCGCTCGCAACTGCGTTTACATGTACTTGCTTACTTGAATATGGCTATTTGACGCGGAACCCTAAATAAGTAACTATGTACGAAATAAGATAACAAAGGGTGCCTTTGTATAAATTCATGTAAGACTACACTTTTTTAAATTATAGAAATATTGAAAGAATAGAATATTTTTTTATTATTTTGACACAGGTACACAACAGAACATAAAAAATAAAACATTTTTCTGACAGCAAACATAATGAAAAACGATGTTAACCACTGGAGTAAAAATAATTTGACACGGGTATCAACGGCCTGCTCCATAAATAAACTAGGTATTTACAAGGTTCCTAAGAACAAACGGAAAATGAAACTAAATGTTTGTTCGATCCTCACAAAAACGGCTTGATCAATTTTGATAAAACTACATGCTATTTTTATTGTTTCAGCAATAACAGACCACAACACAGACCAATCTACAGACCAGAAGTCGATGACCGTCCACTTTCCGACGACGTCTTAGTCTCAAGCGATATTGACCCTTATAACTCAGGCAGTAAGCCTTCATCTCCTTACAGACCTGATGATATATCACAAAGACCCGTTTTCGACGTCGGTCCAAGCTATGGCGACTTTAAACCCCAGGATATGCCTTATCCCGCCAGGCCTAAACCAGATCCGTACAGGCCTAGTAGGCCAAATGACCCGTACAGGCCCGATAGACCGAGTGACCCATACATGCCAAATAGACCCGACCCATACAGACCTGATAGCCCACAAGACCCATATAGACCCAACAGGCCACAAAGCGATCCATACACACAGAAACCTAAACCAGATTCAAACGATATCCTGCAATTCGATGGATATGGCAAACCCAGACCCGAACAGAACAGACCAGACCCATATATGCCTGAGAAACCTAACTACAGCTATATTATCAGGCCTAACAGAAAACCTAGGCCCGAAGACGAGTTTATTAACCCTAACAAACCCGTGGATTATGGTCATCCAAATGGGCCTGTAGGTCCACCATATAAACCAAGGCCTACATACAACTATAACAGCCAATACGCTAGCAACTATGGCCAAAATTCACACGACCAATCAGTGCACGTAGAAATTTATGACCCACCTAGGCCATACGTACCTATAAAAGATAGGCCTACTCAAAACTATGATCAGGGTTTCCTTGGCTATGGGACATATTCTAGCCAAAACTCGTACTCGCAAAGTCAAAATTCGTATGGGACTATCACAGAAATTAGCCATGATAGGCCATACGATAAACCTTTGGGCCAAAACGAGGGATACAGTAAACCTGGATCTGGGCCAATCAAAGGGTCATACGGGTTAATTGGCAGTCAAAGTTATGGTTACAATGATAAACTTCCAAATGACGTTCCAAATTATCAAAGACCTAATGACCCGTATAAACCGCAGGGCAACCAAAATTCATATGGCAACCAAAATTCCTACGGCAACCAGAATTCCTATGGCTCCAGTCAAAGCCAGTCGAGTTACGGAAATGAAAATTATCGACCCAATGATTATCAGAAACCAAGCTATAACAAACCTTCTTACAGTGGCGATAAAGGTGATTATGGAAGCAACCACGGCAACCAGGGCTCTTATGGCAACCAAGGTTCTTATGGCAACCAAGGATACTATAGCAAAGGTCAGAATACAGTTCAAAGTTCATATGGTGAAACGCAAAGTTACGGTCAGGGGTCTTATTCTCAAGGATCTTATGGTTCTCAAAGTGGCTATGGCTCTCAAATTGGTTATGGCTCTCAAAGTGGTTACGGTTCTCAAGGTTATGGTGGCAATCAATATGGAATCCAAAGCTATGGTGGAAACAAGGGTTCATTTGATTACGGTAACCAAGCTTACGGTAGCAGCCAAGGATACGGCAACCAAGGATTATACGGTAACTATAATAGTGGTTATGGCAACCGACCCGTATTCGATTATGAAACCCACAGACCAGGATATGGTAATGAGAGACCCGGTTACGGCAACCAGAAACCAAATTATGATCAGAAACCCAGTTACGGTACATCTAAACCAGATTACGATGAAAAACCCGGATATGGCAATCAAAAACCTGATTACGACACCCCAAAACCGGGTTATGGCAGTCAGAAACCCGATTACAATAGCCCTAAACCCGGATATGGCAGTCAAAAACCTGATTATGACACCCCAAAACCAGGTTATGGTAATCAGAAGCCAGATTACGATATCCCAAAACCTGGTTATGGCAATCAGAAACCCGATTACGATCAGAAACCGGGTTACGGCAGTCAGAAACCTGATTACGACAGTCCAAAACCCGGTTATGGCAATCCGAAACCTGATTATGATCAGAAGCCGGGTTATGGCAATCAGAAACCTGATTATGGTAATGACAGACCAGATCCTGAGTATGGCAATTCAAAACCGGACAGTGGTTATGGCAAACCAAGTTATAGTAACAATCAGAAACCAGGGTATGGACAGAAACCTGGGTATGGAGATGACAAAGATGATACAGGTAAGATTTACAAAATACAACCCCAACCTATCAACCTATCTGATAGAAGTGTATGTAAGTCCATTTTTGTTTGACAGGTGATTTGACATTAGTACCTATTGAATTTGTAATTACTGACATTATTATTGACTTTTGATTATGTACTAAATATCTACCAATTTAATTCTGACATTGTATCTAAGATGTAAGTTAAACCAAATTTTTATTATTAAAGTAATAGGGATGGGTAAAAAAATTATAATTTTAATTAGTCCGCCAGATAGATCAACAAAAAATATTGGACACGTATTTTTTTATTTATCAAATAAATAATAATGGACGGAGATAAAGAGCGTCAAAGTGCGGGAGTGGGGGCTCCTGACGTCACGGCTAGGTAAAAAGTGTACTAAGCCGTGACGTCACGCGGAATTTCAACGCACTATATCTTTCTCATTTTTTGTTCAATTAACGAAAGAAAAAATACGTGTCCAAAATTTTTTGATAATTCAAATGACGGACTAATTAGAATTTTTCAGTTGTCTATTGGTGCAAGCCATTCTAGTTATTAAGTCAATAAAGAGTAAACAATCAATCCACTGCTGATAATTAATTGACTCAGGCGTGACTTTGCGGAAATCCATTACAAGATATTCTATTTATTTATTTTTTATTTATTTTATTTGAATTTTTACTAAATATTTTGTCTTGTAGAATATCTTTAAATCCACTGCTGGACAAAGCTCTCTAAAAAGAAGAGGTATATGCCTGATCCCTACGCTGAGAATGCGGGCTGGGGATCGTAGGACACAGCTTCTTGCTTTGTTGACTCTGCTGTGCCGGTGTTACGCTGCGCTATGCGGCAATCAGCCGGCTGCCAGAGCCCCGCTTGTTAGATAGCAGATTGCACTTCAGGCCTGTGAGGTTGGCTTGGGTTCTGAAGACGGGAGGTTGGACGCTCTTAAACCCTGAATAAAAATAAGTTTGCGATGTTTTTTTGTGAAGATATCCCTAATGGAGAAGTTTTGAAACAAAACGCAGAGAATTTGCAAGCTGAAGTGGCAGTGGGCTGGCCATATCTGCCGAAGAACCGATAACGGTTGGGGTAAACGAGTTCTTGAGGGGAGACCGTGTTTCAAACATAGTGTAGGACGTGCCTCCGGCCAGGTGGAGTGATGATCGAAGACTGCTGGTAGAAGCTGGATGCTTCGAGCTGAGGACAGCAATATAGCTCATTAGTAGAGGTCCATGTCCAACAGTGGACTGCCATAGACTGATAACATTAATGATGTGATATTCAACAGGTTACGGCACTCAAACCACAGACAACGGAACATTCGACTACAGACCCGATATAAGACCAGTCTATGAATATGAAATGGACAAACCGACGAACGTTCCTACCTACATATCGAGGCCTGGTGGTGAAGTGGTGACGTCACGGCCGGTGGTGATCGGAGACTATGAAAGGCCGGGGTATAAGGAGCCTGGGATGTCATTCGAAGGTAATTTTTCTTCTTTCAGGTGACCTCTTAGTAATTTCTGATCGCCTGGTACTTTTACGCTAACCTCTCAGATATTTTGGCACTTTTTTTTCGATTTACTGGTTCTTTTTTGGTATCTAGTTACTCTTGAGAAGGGCCTAGTTAGTGGTAGTAAAGGAAAACTAGTGTGGTGAGAGGAATTTAGTTAATAATGGTACCCACCAGGCGACTAGAATGTCTAAGGAGGTAATTTCTAGAGGTGAATATTAGCTTTGATTATACGTAATGCACAAAAGGACAAACGTTCCTACATATCGAGACCTGGTCGTGAAGTGTTGACGTCACGGCCAGTGGTGATCGGACTCTAAGAAAGACCGGGGTATAAGGAGCCTGGAATATCCTTTGATGGTAAGATTTTACAGGTTTATGAATTAATTTCTTTGTGGTTTCTGTCCGCCTGGTACTTTTGCGCTAACCTCTCAGATGAGGTAAAATTTTACAGGTAATATGAATATAACTTCTTGGTAGTTTCTGATCATCTAGTACTTTTTCTATAACGTCTCGGTCAGTTTAGGTCTATTTTCTCGATTCTCTGGTTCTTTTTTGGTAAGTTCCCCTTGAGAAAGGCCTAGTTGGTTAGTGATGGTAAGGAACCCGTGTGGTGAGAGGAATGTAGTTAATAATGCTACAAACCTAGCAGACGATTAGAATTCATAAGGAGGTAAATTAACTAAGATTATACGTAATGGACAAACCGACGAACGTTCCCGCCTACATATCAAAGCCTTTACAGGCATTTGAATTAACCTCTTAGTAATTTCTGATCGCCTAATACTTTTTCTCTCTAATGTCTCTGTCATTGTAGGCACATTTTCACGAAAAACTGGTTGGTGTTTGGTATCCTCCTTCAGTAACTGCCCTTTGGCTTAACAACCTAGTTATTTTTGTATCCTAGTTTAATGACTGTCATTTGGCCCAGTGATGGTAAAAAAGTCTTCAGGCTAAGTAAAATACTCGATTTTGGACACATGATTTGTGTCCAGCATTATTTTATTTCTATTTTCTACTTAATTTACACCGTTTCCAACGCGACCATTTTTTTTATAAAACTTTAACATGGCTCACCTGTTAAGTGATAACCTATAACAAAATACGTATTACAACTTGAGGCATGAAGGCACCCTTCTAAGCGAAATAGCAATGCTGCTTCGGCAGAAATAAGCATGTTTGTAGACTTCCCAGGCCATTCACAAAGAGCTGTACAATAACAACAACACCAGCCTATATCAGTCCACTGCTGGACATAGGCTTTCCCTAAGGAAAAACACATATCCCACGCAAGGTAAGCTTTGTACCTGGGGCTTGATTCTGACGATTCGATATATTTGATTCTATTAGATATATATCGCGGAAACTGTCAAAACTGTATGAAAATTGACAGTACTCTCGATATAAATCTAATAGAATGAAATATATCGAATTGTCAGAATCAGCCCCTGTAATGTCACCGGCACCCGCACCCTTCACGTAAGCACCCGAACATGTCCTGACCTAACGGGGGTATGGGAAATGCTCCACTGCTGGACATGAACCTCCTCATAAAAGGAAGACTGAATTCTAATTAGTCCATCATTTACATTATCAAAAAATATTGGACACCATTTTTTTCTTTTGTCAATTAAACTAAAAATTACGAAGATATAGTGCGTTGAAATTCCGCGTGACGTCACGGCTTATTACACTTTTTACCTAGCCGTGACGTCACGAGCCCCCACTTCCGGACTTTGACGCTCTATATCTCAATCAATTGTTATTTATTTGATAAATAAAAAAATATGTGTCCAATATTTTTTGTTGATCTATCTGACGAACTAATTAGAATTATTATATTATTATATTTTACGTCATTCCTATTTTTTATATATCCCAAAAATTTCGACTCAGGCGGGATTTGAACCCGCGACCTTCCCATCAATTTTTGGGATATATAAAAAATCTTATATTTTCCCTGAAGTGTGGGTACACACTTAAAATACTAAAAAGTAATTCCTATTGCCCACGCTGGGCATGCGGGTTGGGGATCGCAGGACACAGTCCACACCTCGCACCACTGCTGTCCGTCGGTGGCCAAGGAATGTAGCTTTGCCGGTATCAGGCTGCGCTTTGCCGCAATCAGCCGCCAGAACCCCGTTTATTAGTTAGCAGAGTGCATTGGCAGGTGAGGTTCGCTTGAGCTTGAATTTATGGAAATTCGAACCTCATACACCACTCTACTCTCTCTCTATCTTCGTCTTCCTGGCTATATGTTCCTTATGATGACACTTTGCTCTATCTTCGACGTCTGCATCGGAAACATGGCATGCCACCATATCTCTACGCAACACATCTGTTCAAGTTGTCTTAGGTCTCCTCTAGATCTTCTACCGGAGACGGACAGTTCCTGTACCTGGTTGCCAACGTATTCGTACACAGGTAAATTGAATGATTTAGTAGTAACTAAATCATTAATTCTATTTACCTGTGTATATTGATGTTTTACTTATGTATGTAGTTGTTAAGGTTGTGTGCTTTTTTCTGTTTAAATTGCTCTCTTTTTCTTATACTATTCTTTATCTTCTGGGCGCTTTGGAATCTATCAGTTATGCCCACCTGTGTTTTTATGAAATAAATATAAATATAAATAATAATTAACATTTTATTTGAAGATATACTCTAGTTAAAACATCATTCCATCCAGATACGAATCTGACCCTACTCGGAAGGCTAGCAGACCAGTTTTTATGTCATTTTGGTTTATTTTATCGCGATGGCAGAAACAAAGGATGATGATTTGACCGGAGCGTTGAGGTCGTTAATTGTTCAAAAATTTAAAATTCGTTGCTAACTTAAATGCTGTGTTTTTGTGATGTTGTGGCCGAGCGATGTACTTTAAAAAAATATAAGCCAAGCAGACTTTCTTGCCAATTCTTCTCTGTTTGGTCGCGTTACGACGACTTGGTATAAATTAAAAAAAATACAATTCAAAGTGTACTTTTTGTTCTTATTGAATAAATGTATTTCAATTTGATTTGATTTGAGTGGACCCGAGCGTGCAATTTACGAAGAGCGGCTAAAAGTTACACACTGTATAAATTAAGAGCTGTGCTCTTGTCGGCACAACTGATTCAACTCTTTCCATCTGACTCTCCAATGCCTCCTTTACTTCCCTATCTGACATGACAGCGAATTTGACATAACATGAAAACGATGGGGCATCGTTGACCTCATCCTTGCCTATGCAAGCCTCGAGGTCAAGAGTTGGCACATATTGAATAAAAAAAAAATATATATGCCTCACGTTATATATTTATTACTAGCGTCCCGGATTTCCACGGGTTAGTACACTTTTTTTTAGTACACCTTGGGTTACGTTACTTAAGTTTTAGCAAGGATCCCTAATCTTTTCTAGCAATAAATATAGCCTATGTTACTCAGGGTGAATGTAGCTTTCCAATGGTGAAAGAATTTTTGATATCGGCACAGTAGTTTTTGAGTTTATTCATTACAAACATACACACACACAAAAATACAAAATTTTTGCTCTTTTAATATTAGAGTAGATAGGTAAGTAATATAACTGAATATTCAGATCTCTATCATGATGGTCACACGAAGGCTGAATTATGTCACACTTTTATAAGCTTTTTAGTTTGTGCTCATAGACCATGGCCGATCCGAATTAGTTTGAATTCAACCATTATTTGGTAGTTAAATTTAAATAAATTCAGTGGAGAGTAAGGGGTTCTAAGTGCCACCTTCGGAACTCAAGCCAACCTCACCTGCCCGTGGTGCACCCTGATAACTAACAAACGGGGCCCTAGCGGAGTAGAGCGGTTCATCATAAGACACGTTCTTAACAAGTGTGATCTACAATACAATACTTGGTTGCCACTTATCAGGCGGTGGTCATCTAGCAAAGTATGCCAAAATAAATGCAAATTAAATTTAAATGCCTTTTGATAATTATAGTAAAAATAAATATAACTATATCTTATCCTACTATCTTACTTCTTAGTCCTACTCCAAATCTATATATATAAAAGAGAATTATACTCACTCACTCACTGACACACTCATCACGAAATCTCAGAAACTACAGGGTCTACGGATCTGAAATTTGGCACAAGTATTCTTTGTAGAGTGTAGGCGCTCACTAAGAAACGATTTTGGAAAATTCAACCCTTAAGAGAGTGAAAAGGGGTAAAAATGTTTGTATGAAAAATCGTATTCCTTGAACTTAGAAACATGAAACCTGGCACATGTATTATTCCATACAATCAATGAAGATTGGTGTCATTGAAAATTTGAAATAGGCCTCGAGGGGGTTGCAATGGGGTGGTAAAGTTTGTATGGGAAAATCGTAACGCGTGGTGTGATTTTCTTGAAACTTTGTCAGAACACTTTGAATATTAAATAATAAAAGACCGCATACCAGGTTTTTGAAAAAAATACCTTAATGTAGGGTAATCTATACATATAAAATCCTTTGTCCTGAATGACTGACGGATCAACGCACAGCCTAAACTGCTGATCGTAGAGACCTGAAACTTGGAGGGCGTGTTCTTTGTATGACGTTAGCATCCGATAAGAATGGATTTTCCAAGATTCTACCCCTAAAGGGGTGAAAAACGTGGGCAAAGTTTGTATGGACCAACGTGATTCCTTGGTTCAATCTACTTCAAATTTTGCATAAACATTCTTTATCAAAATTGATGAAAGACGTGTTTCGTATATTATTGAAATTTATCGCCTAACGGGGTTAAAAAGGGGTAGAAAGTTATTTTAGGGGTGATTAGCATCGAAGTTGATATCAATACTCCTTAGTGACACATGTTATGCCATTTTATTTTGACACTGTCGTGTTTGAAAACTAATTCCAATTTTTTTTAAAAAAAAACGTTGTTCTCACATAAAGGCTCCTACACACAGGTGCGTGGGCCTAGGTACGTTATTATCGGCGATAATATCAGACAATATAACAGAATATATCGCAATATCGCATGCGTAAATATTGAAAATGTTTAAGTTTTTCTGATCGAGTATAGTGCCCCGATTCATGAAATTCTGACATTTGCCTGTAGTTTCACAGATATGACAGGGGTTGTTGTACATTTGCCACAAAGTAAATTCATCACATGCATTAAAAAAAGATGTGTAGGTGAATAAAGTGATCAGTCAATGTTTGCGTCTGCCGGAGGGCTTCAAAGTGCAATTTGAATTTCCAAAATTGGGTGGTAACTTTTTGAGATTTTCCAAAAGGAGAATGCCGAAAACCCGCACCAATTGCGTCAAAACCGAACGTATCCCATAAAATGTATTATATTTTATAAATGACATTAACATTTTCTTTAGTTTTACACACCGACTTGATTAATAATCAAGTAAAAAAATATTTTGTTGATTTGGTTTCCGTTGCACGCCGCCATTAGACTACAACAACCAATGATATATACGTTGCTATGGCAATAAACATTGATGTAAAGTGTTCTATGGCAATAACCCTCATTTTAATTATTTTGACAGTAGAATCGACTAAAAACTTACTGGATATTTTTTGACGCACTCACTTTAGTCTTGGTACCGAGCGCCATACATCAGACGGCATTCTCCTTTATCAAAATTCAATAATTTTCTGGATCGAGAATTTTCCAATTACTTTTTTGAGCTCGCTATTTAAGAAAGGGAATAAATGCTATCTCGAGATTGAATTAAGCTACAGCTTGAGCCATCTTAGGAGGCAGACGGACAAAAACTGTAGGCAGTAGAAGGGCCTTTACGCGCAAATCCACTCTGCGCTCCGTTCACTTTTTTGTCAGTACAATAAAGTCAAATTTTATAGTATGCTTTATTTCTAAATTACATTTTCAATGCCTTTGATAGTTGCGCGTAGTGTGAGATCTGTAGAATTTTAGTACATTATGTATTAGGACGGCTAAAAAGTTACATACTGCTGCGATAACGCAATTATGTGCAAGGAATTGGGACGCATTATTGCAATAACGATTGCGATATTATCGCCGATAATAACACACCTGTGTGGGGGAGCCTTAAAAGCTTGGTGCAATGCGATACCCTTTAAAATTGGAATGTCAATAAAAAAAAAAAAAATTTAATCGGTTTAGAATTCGAAATTTCAATTTCATTCATTTGTTCTTGGATATTTGAATACCACGGGGATAGCAAGTTTTTTTTACATAGAGACTTGAGATTTTTCACGGAGACTATAACGAAAATAAATAAACACCTAAAGCGCTGAACCATGGGTGGGATCATGGAGAAGGACTTGCTGCTTTTTGTAGCGAAAATGAAACTTAAAGAGGGTGATTTATGTGATGAAAGTTTGCATGGGTAACCAATCATATCAAGAGTTAGGCATATAAAAATTTTTCATACCTATACCGGCTGTTAACTTGGCGACGGGTTGCCAACGGAAACAGGAACGCAAAAAGGAGTGAGAACGGGAACGGGAACATGTACCTACATATCACTACATTACGGGGTAGGTAATGTAGTAATATGTAGGTACTTTTTATTCCATTCATATTTAGGGTTCCGTGTCAAATTACCGGGCTTGGGAAAAAAAGGACATACGTAAAAAAAGAGTATAAACGCAAACGAAGTTGCGAGCGGGTCAGCTAGTAATATTATAAATGCGAAAGTTTGTGAGTATGAATGGATGAATGGATGAATGTTGGTTACTCTTTCACGCAAAAAGTACTGAACGGATTTGGATGAAACTTGGAATACACATAGGTTGTGACCTTTATTAACATATAGGCATTTTATCCCGGTACCACGCGTGCGAAGCTGCGGGCGGAAGCTAGTATATACATATAATAAAAGACATTTACAAAAAATACTATACATATGTTTTTTTAGGAAAAATGTATTCTGTAAAGCATAATAAAGGTAAAACTGAAAATATTTTTTGGATCGTAAGACTGTCTTTCTTGATGATTTGTTACCAGTTGGCGCAAAAAATACTGAACGGATTTTGGTGAATGTTGTAAAATCAGATAGCTTACCATCCAACTTACCACATAGGCTACAAATAGGCTTTTATTTATTATATTACATTATTTTCTACAATGTCTAGAAGATAAGATTAAGATCAGATAGCTTACCATCCAACTTACCACATAGGCTACAAATAGGCTTTTATTTATTATATTACATTATTTTCTACAATGTCTAGAAGCAGAAAAACGAAAATCTAATCGAATTCGTACCCTTCATACATTCATATGAAATATGAAATAAGTTTATTGCTGCAAATACAAGTTTCCTTTAGATCTAACAAGTGTAGGTACATATGTAGGTCTATATAGGTATATAACTAGTCTATGAAACTTATTGCTAGGATTGTTTGCTTTGCAGATTGTATGTTTGGTACTGTGGTGGGTACCTGCAGTTATTTCGTTGATTCCCTCACTAGGCAGAGCCTGTATCGACGGAATCTATTTCAAAAACACTTATGGTACGGTAAACAAATAAAACTAATATACGCCTAATCAAGTAGGTATACTTGGATGGTATGTTTAGGATTTCGTATTATATTTATTTTTGGGCTAGTAAGAAACCATCTCGGCTTCTGACTAGCCTAAGTATCTATATTAATGCAGGTTTAATTGTGTTAACTACAGTTTAATCAGTTTATGTTAAATAGGTGAGAACTTAGTGCTTAGTTAAACCTAATATAGGCTTTAAAGCTCGGTTAACCGAACTATGTAACCTACGTTTACTGAATAAATGATATGTCTATGTCTATGTCTAAGAATAAATAATTGGATGAAAAAATAATTAACAGGATAATTACAACAAAGGGTAAAAATATTAGGAGTAGGTGATAGTTTTGTATTTAGTTGCAAGCGGGTCAGCTAGTCAGTTATAATAATGTTATTGCCTTAATTTGTTCTATATTATCTATGTATAGATAACATCCACCACCTTCTCGCCAGTTTTTTCACTACTCCTTTCTGATATACAAAAATGGTGGCGATCATCATCCATTATGGCCGATAGTGTAGGGCCATAACAATTCAACAGCGTGTAAAAATTCCCACATTTCAGCATGAATAATAAATATATAATATAAATAAATAATGCGGGACGTAATCACACAGCATCATGTAGCCCCAAACTAAGCAGAGCTTGTATTATGGGAACCACATGATTGATATACTACACATATATTTTCTTTTTGTAAATACATACATATCATACATAGAAAACACCTAGACCCGAGACAAATATCTACTGAACATGCAAACATTTGTCCCACAGCGGTAATCGAACCCGCAACCTTCTACGTCTCATGCAGGCCTTCGCCCACTCACCTTCGCCTCAGAGGTCGTCAAAAATATTTAACTAAACGTGAAAGAAAATTCAACACGCAAACGAAGTTGCAAGCGGGTCAGCTAGTTAGTTATAATAATATTTGTCTTACTTTGTTCTATTTCTATGTATAGATAACATCCAACAGAAGGTGGTCTTCTCGCCAGTTTTTTCACTACTCTTTTCTGATATACGAAAATGGTGGCGATCATCATCCATTATGGCCGATAGTGTAGGGCCATTACAATTTAACAGCCTCTCAAAATTCCCACTTTGCAGCATGAATCTCGATAGATATACAATAGCCTCTTTTCCCTAGATCATCAGTAAGGTTAGGACCCTCGAAGGTTCATCATCAATCATCACCGTCTGTTATCATAAGGTCTTAGCAATTTAACTAACCACAGAATATGCAAGTACTTACTACTTAATTTGCTTATGGGATTGGTATGGTCCAAGTTATCAGCTTCGACTAAATACAGGGTTATTGGTATTACTAGACATAATTTACCAAAAACAAACGCAACAAATAATGTTGGACACTATCACACACAGTATCATGTAGAAATAATTGTAATATAATATTTACATACATTTTGTTTTTATAAATACATACATATATTATGTATGTATTAGGTACACTCGCGGACTGAAAATGTTTACCACCTTAAGGTTGGTAATTGCATGCACAAATCTATGCCACTAGGTCGATGATATTATGTGATTTGATTAGGTGAAAAATTTAGGTTAAAAATTTAAAAAGGAAGAAATAATCAAGTAGAAATTGTAAATAATTGTCGTTATTTTTTTAAGGAAACTATAACATTGTTTTAATAACTAGTATAGCCTCCATCAGCAGCTATGACGGCACGTAGTCTATCTCGCATAGATGCGACAAGGCGCGCGCATAAATCAGTCCCCCTGATGTCATCCCAAACCCGTGCACAATGTGATCTAAGAGCTTCAGGGTTTCTTTCGTTCTGACAGCCCAGCGTTGAACCATAATGCCCCATAGATTTTCAATCGGGTTCATATCTGCTGACCGAGCAGGTCATTGAATGAGACAAATGTCACGGTGCAAGTTGAACCACGCCATAGTAGCCCGGGCCGTGTGTATCGGTGCATTATCCTGAACGTAATCAATTTGTGGGAATGCTGCTGCAGGATACACAACGCGCACAGTGCACAGCACATCACTTCTTCCAAAAGCGACACATAACTATTCGCAGTAGCTCTACTTTCTAACGACGTCAGTTCTCCGACGTCGTCGTGGCTCATGCACCCCCATAAGTTGACTGTTATGCGACCAGATTCATTTTGAGGCACGATATGAGCTTCAACATACCGAGTTCGATTATAACGCCATAAACTCAATCTTCCTATTTGACTGGATTTAAAAGTTTTTTCGTCGGTAAATATAACATTCGACCAATCAAAATCAAGATATTCTCTCGCATTTTCCATCATATCTTCTCGCGAATTCAGTCGGCCAATTTTGTGGTGAGGTTTGAGTGCCACATTTTTGGCATGATGTCTGTAGTGTAGTCCTGCTCCATGCAAAGCTCGTCCAATCATCCGAGGACTCACATCATACAAAGCAGCAAAATGACTGGTTCGTGTGAAGCCGTGCTCTTCGTAATGTCGAACAATATCAGTTATTTGCGCGGCGGTTAGTATCGGCCGTCGTCCTGAATTATTTCTATGGTCAGTTATTTGCCCTTCTTCGCTATAACGCCAATCCAAAATCTCACGGTGAATCGAGATATATTAAGTTTTCGTCATATAGCATTAATATTCAAGCCATATTCATGGAAAATTAATATTTCAGCCCTTTGTTGCAGAGATAAACTTGCCATGGTTTTTCAATAAATTTATATTATTTCAATCCTAGTATTTTTGATAAATGTCAAACGTGCTCTACGATGCAACGCCCTGCGTCCGTCAACTTGAGGCATGAAGAAGCCTCTCGTGCCTGTAATTTCACCAACACTCACACCCTTCAAACCGAAACACAGCAATGCTGCTTCACGGTAAAAATAGGCATGATGGCAGTACTTCCCCAGACGAGCCCTCCACAAAGAACTTTACTACTAAAACTCCTTCACTTTCCGCGTGACATTCAGCAAGCCTGATTGGATACATGTGACACGCCCATCTGCGAAGGCACTTTGCTTTTGTTCTAGATGGATTTGGTTTATGGGCGATATTCACGGCCTAGAAAATAACAATATAAAGGTTCAGCAAGAATATCATGTTGAACCCAACACGTTTTCCTACCAAAACATTTGCACCAAAATTGATCACTTTAGTGCAAGTTTTTTGGTAAGAAAACGTGATAGAATCAAAATAATATTATTGCTGAACCTTTGTATTGTTATTTTCTAGGCCGTGAAGGTTTGCTATTTTGCATAACTACATTCAGTGATTTTATATCTTCAAAAATGTTGAATGGTGCGACCGAGAGGGAGGTTTGACATGTATAGTCGCCTTAAGTGGTCCGCTTATAACTTAAACCATTCTGTACATAGTAGAAGATTAACTGATAACGACTTACGAAACTACGTTGACTACCATGTATTGTTAAGTTGTATCGTATCCAACTTCGGATTCCATTGTCCATTATATTTAGGAGATTTATAATCCTTTGCGAATTAGGGAAGTATTAAAACATGGGAAATCGACAAACGTTGGGGTAAACGAGTTGTTGAGTGGAGACCTCGACCTCGAGCAAACGTAATGTGGATCGCCCTTCGGCTGGTTAGAGTAACAGCCAGGTCACACAACACTGTGGCACTGGGACACGCGCATAGCCAAAATCGATTCAAATCATTCTTGAAATTTAGTTTACGTCGCAACGCATAAATCTATTGAAGTCAAATTTCATCGTCATTTTTGCGATGCCTCGTTCTGAGGTCTCATTTACTAACTCAGTTGCATATTGAAATGATAAGCACCGGTCCTGTTTTTACAAACATTGACAGTTTGTCAAGTGACGTTCTTTGAATTTCGACAGATGAAGTGTCAAAGTTTGCAAATAAAGGTCCGGTGCCGATCACTTCGGTGTACAACCGAGTTAGTAAATAAGGCCTCTGGTCGCATCGCAAAAATCTATTCGTCATTCTTCAAGTTTCGTTATCATTTTTGCGATGCTTCGTTGACTTGCATCGCAAAAATCTATTAAAGTCATTTTTCAAATTTCTTCTTCATTTTTAGTAAAGATGCTACACACTTAATCGGGTCGAGATTCATCGCCGAGTGCTATTCTATAAATCAAATATTACAAGTTCGGGAAAAAGACCGCTCGGCATAACTAACTTTGACAGCCTCTGTGGTGCAGTGGGTGAAGGTCCGCCTGAGTTAATGTTGCGGGTTCGATTCCCGCCGCGAAATGCTTGCATTATTTGCAGATATTTGTCTCAGGTCTAGGTGTTTTCTATGCATAATATGTATGTATTTGCAAAAAAAATTTAAATAGTATATCAGTCATGTGGTTCCCATAATACAAGCTCTGCTTAGTTCGGGGCTATGAAAGCAAACGCTGACGATTTTCTGATATCTTCAACTAGTAATATTAATACATGTTTTTTTTATTGGGGCCCGTCCCGGCTTCACACGGGTTTTAGTAAGGATCCCTAATCTTTTCAAGCAATAAATATAGCCTATGTTACTCAGGGTGAATGTAGCTTTCCAATGATGAAGAAATTTTTGAAATCGGCGCAGTAGTTTTGGGTTTATTCATTACAAACATAAACACACACAAAAGTAAAAATAAAAATCATCTTTATAATATTAGTGTAGATGTAGATGTGGCCCAAATTAAATATTTTTTATTGTATTTTTGTATTAGCAAAACACGCGCTGGTTTTCTGTTTTAACACATGAACTGCGGGCCTCGCACATGACACTTGGCGATATGCGACGTCCTGCATGAGCGCATTTGTGTTCAACACTTAGTTATAGGATGCAGTAGTACCTGGGACACGTTTATATGAAGTAGGCCCACGTTGATAATGACGTAATAATTCGTCTATTGTTCTAACAACCTTGGTTCGTTACAATGCATAACATATTTTTTACACCAAATGGTTTTAATATCATTTAATACGGTTTTTGTAAGACCAAAAATACTTCTGATTTCATAATGAAGTCATCATTCTGATGACGGTTAATCTCATGTTGCTGGTCTTTTTATGGACCATCCCATCTTCATCCACACCCTTCAAACTGAAAGATAGCAATGCTGTTTCCGGCAGAAATAGCTGGTAGATTTAGAAGTAGTGGAGTTATTTGTAAAGACCTAGTCCGGTATATAGTACTACCACCATTCTTATTTCTGCCGTGAAGCAGCATTGCTGTGTTTCGGTTGAAGGGTGTGGGTGCCGGTGAAATTACATGCATCGTATGGCACGCTCCATTCGTGAGCTACGAAGCAATACTTTGTTGTAAGTGATGGTTACCACTTAACATCATCTGGGCCATGTAGGAAAGTTTGACAGTCATGTGGTTCCCATAATACAAGCTCTGCTTAGTTTGGGGCTATATGATTTTGTGCGACCATGTCCAGCATCATTATAATTATGGTCTAGTTCCACCTTCAGATACCACAAAAATGGTCCCTGGGAGAGCCTTTCACATCATAAAATAACAGAGTTAGTGCTGAAATGGAAGTTGAAATACATTAATCTTATTCTTAGTAAAAAAGAAAGATAAAAAGATATAAAAAAATATTTGAGTCACACAAGTTTACAAATAAATAATAGTCAAGTGCTTAAATCTAATACGAGAAATAGTGCAACGCTGGTTTTCAGTGGCGCCACCGTGCGGGGCGCAGCAGCAAATGTGAAACGCATTATGTTCTTACAACTTTAGAATTTGGAAGTCTTTACTAAATCCATGGGAGGGAATGGATATCCAAGGGTATCGCCGAGACCGACAGTTACCCTAAACATACGTAATTGTTAAATAATCTCGTCATAAACAAAACATCTTGAATACTTCCTCATAATTTGGCAAATTGCAATTTTCCGCTGATGCTGAGTTGTCTTATTTAAATTGTTTTATTAGGGTTCCGTTATTTGTAAAATGAGGAAAAACCGTGAAACTCTGAACCGTGAATCTTGGACTCGTGATGCGACACGATATAGCAATGTAACTCATAATTATTTTTTCACTTCTCTTGCTCAAAAAGTGTATCATAATAGTGTAGCTTAGCGGGCCTAAAACTCGAGTTTAATACCTCGGGCTAAAAAGTATTTTTTCTTTTTAATTTTTGTCTAAAATCATCAGTCCCTACAAAGCATTCGTTCTCTTACATAAAAACTCGACTTCTTGGTGCTCCGTCAATCTTTTTTTTTGAAAATAGAACCGTCTTGGTGATGTTTTATGAAGGTTGATTAATTTTTAATAAAATTTCTGAAAATTGTCTAATTTTGAATTGTTTTATTTTCTCGCAATCGAAGTGAAAAGTAGAGTGTTTTACTCGGGCCAAAACCACCCATTATAACTCGGTCTTGTCATCCTCCCTCGCTACGCTCGGGAGTATAACAACCTCGTATGTAATGGGATGGTTTAGTCTCTTGTAAAACAATCTACTATATTTATTTTAAATGGAAGGCGTGGTCGTGGTTTGCCAAAAAAACGTTGGTGAGACGAACTCGTAGCCTTCGAGAAAGGATAGTGTGATACCACGATGAATAGAGATTGTTGGTGGAATATGGGGGAATACTTTGCCCAGCAGGACGATGCATGTTGATTAAAAAGAAGTCTAAATATTAAACTTCTTGCTAAACTTATAAATCTGATTTAAACACTTCCATTGAATTGTTGCCTTTTCATTCATAAATCCCTTTGTTTTTGTTGATCGACTTCTTTATCACTGACTCTTTATACATCCTTGAAAAATAGTCAGATCGAATCTATGTCCCTCTGAATTAAGGCATAGCAAATGATTCGACCAATCCTAGTACAATCCGACACAAATATAGGAACTACGTCGCTACTTGCAACCAACTTCAGAAGGAACAAGATACGTTACGAGTACTGTACATGCCTTATAAATCTAACACAAAGAACCCTTTTAAATAGGAGTGCGACTCTCACTTGCCCGTATCTTTTGAAACAAAAGACTAGCTTTGTAATCTAAGATAGTTAACCTTGCCGCATCCGTGCCATTAGATCAGCTATAGGGTAATCTGGTGGATGTTTACGTCAATACTACTTACTAGCTGACCCGCAAAGTCGTTTGCGTGGTCACATGTGACATGAAAGGGTAGTAGCTGAAAATCAGTGTTTGCTCCTTCAGTAAAGTTATCTGAGTTATGAACTCTTTTCTCATACTGCAACACACACATACACTGTGACAGAACACCTACTCAAAATGTCTTCAAAAATTGTACTGTATGTGTGTGATTGTAGTTGCAAATAAACCTATCTAATCTCTTTGCATTAGATCTCTTTGCGTTCTGCCGACGATGACTTATGGTGCCGAGACATGGACGCTTACCCATGAGACTGCGTATAGAATGAGAGTAGCACAGAGAGCCATGGAGCGAGCTATACTCGGCACCAAACTTACAGATCGAGTCCGTAATGTCGAGATCCGAATACGGACAAAAGTCTAGGACATTGGAAATCGTCTTATGGAACTCAAGTGGGGTTGGGCGACACATTGCAAAGCGTGGTGATGACAGGTGGAGCAGGACATTGACCAAATGGTGGCCGAGGGTAGGCAAAAGAAAGCGTCGGAAGATCAGGAGCGAGATGCGTCGACGACATTGTACATTGTTGATAATGATGAATATCTTTCTTTGAGTAAAATACCACTTATTAAATATCTCTTTAAGCTGTGACCTGCGACTTGTTTGTGCAGCGTGGGGATTATGGACATGCCCCCTCTTATGGGAAGTCTATGTCCAGCGGTGGACTGATATAGGCTGATGTTGTTGTTGTTACGCATTGTTTTGGTTATTCAGATAGGAAATTATGTTAGTTTCATTTTCTAATAACTTAATGGCGGACTTTAACAAAAAAATTACTACTTTGATAATTGTTATTAAATAGAAGACGAATAAATAGACCCATAAGGCAATTTTTCATCCGTCAGATAACTTGGCTTACATCTTCGCTTACATATCTATGAAGAAATTTAATAATAGATCAAATACGTATAAACACGTTTTTTGTTATTAATTAAACAATAGCAATGCATGACGTTTTAAAAATCTGAGCTATAAAATTGTCCTGTCAAACGTAGGTAGTGTTTTAGTATTAGAACTAAAGGTACGTTCACACTGGCACACAATGGTCGGATATATTAGGTTTTTGCGTTAAATAAATCCTTTTTCGAGAGACAATAGGCCGAGTGCTGAAGTTATCAAGTGTAATCAGCTGAGCGTTGGAATAGAGTGGATGTGACTATGCAATATTTAAATCATCATCATCATGAACAACAAAAACCACCTATAGAAGCCCACTGTTGAACATTATATAGGTCTCCACCAAGGTTATTTAAATAAACAAATATATGTTCCACATACCTTTCCTATGGAAGTTTAATAAAAATGTTTATGTAGATACTTTAATTCAGATCACATAGATATATTCATAATGAAGGAGCCTGAATGAAACTTTTTGGAACTGGGATAAAATTATAACCAAAATTGAAATAAAATCCAGATAAGCTTGGCTTTAGGAGTACAGGGCGTCCAGCTGCAAGATGGGTAGAAGACATTGTCAAAGTCGCGGCCGTACCTACATGGGTTAGACTAGCGTAGAATCGTGGCCTTTACCAAGCAGTGGGTGGAATCGGGTTGCTTGCATAAAGTACACAATTAATTAGAATTTTCTGCTAACTTTTTTGGTTAATCCTGAAACACAATAAGTGAAACACTGGACATAATGTTATAAACTATTTAGTCCTATATAAATACAATCATCTCTACTTTATTAATGAAGTTAAGTAATTAAAATTATTTGTATTAGCTATTGAATCCTCCGAAGCTAGAGTGTTAGGAGATATAATTATATATAAGATTATAAAACAATGATAATCATAATGATTCATTATTTTATAATATTGTATTATTTATATATTATTTTCTAAAATGACATCGTTGGCTTCGGTGTTCCAAACTGAGACTCTACTTACTGCGACTGATTTTAGTCATATCCACACTATGCCAAATACAGTTTCCCATTCACATATAAGCTTATGTCGGACAATGCTACTGTTCAGTCACACTATGACACGCGCGACCTCGCTGACCTATAAACGAATATTTTAATTTAAAAAATCTAAAATTACAAAAAAAAAAACATTTGCGAATGAAATATTCTATATTTCATGCCGGGAAAAACTATTTCTTTGAAAAAGAAGGTGACGTTCGGAATTCAAATATCGAAGCTAAAAAAAGTACCGCAGCAAAAAATATCGAAGCTAAAAATGCCGAAAATAAAATGAAAATTGAAAAAGCGAATAGTGACTGAAAGCCGAGAGTGTGTTCGAAAAGTGCATACAAGTATGTATGGATTAGAATAAAAGATTATGAATATCATAAGTGTATCAGTTACAAAACCATGTTCTCATAATTATTGCACAAAAAGTGTTAAAAACTACCAGTGATGGTATCTGAACATTGACAATGCGTGTGTGTGTGCTCCTGCTGTTTGTGTGTGTGCCATTTGGGATTGGAACACGAGTTATTTTAGTGGAAAATGCACCCAGTACGTATCCATTTAATATAGTTGTAAGGGATCCTATCCAACCACCATCTTTCAAATTTCTTATTTCTGAAGCAAGTCAAAACATCATCATCAGCCTATGGCAGTCCACTGCTGGATATAGGCCTCCCCTAATTGGCACCATTGCGCCCTATCCTCAGCTCGACGCTTCCAGCTTCTACCGGCTGCCTTTCGCAAATCGTCACTCCACCTGGCCGGAAAGCGTCCTACACTACGTTCGCCAAAGTCGAAACAAGTTTACATAAAGAATTACATTACATTTATCTCGCTTCATATTTTTAAGTGGATACTATATATATATTATGCCGACCTCACACCTACAGATCAGAAGATGGACACCATATCATACCATTAAGTGAATAAACTACTCTTGAATTCCGTGTTAGAGTAAAATGGGTGACACTGAAAAAAACAATTTTAATTTATGTTTGAATTAGTTTAAAGCGAACCGAGTTGTTCAATGTGATAGTTTATTCTTGGAACCCAAGCCTCATCGGCCCGTGGTGCACCCTACTATAACAAAAGGGGCTGTGGCTGCCTGCGGCTTAGCGCAGCCTAACAGCGGCACAGCTATATTCCTTGACCGCAGATGGGCTGAAGTGTCAGCTGCGAGAAGCTGTGCTCTGCGATCCCCATCCCACATGCCCAAGAAAACAACCCAAAACGAGCCTATTACAGTCCCTTGTTGGACATAGGCCTCCCCTAATAAGATGAGGAATATGCCCTTAATCCTCACGATGGGCATGCGAGTTATGGATTGCAGGACATTGCTTCCAACACTGTCGCCGCTGCTGCCTGTTGGCGGCCAGGGGAAGTAGCTGTGCCAGTGTTAAGCTGTCATCATGATCATCAGCCTATAGCAGTCCATTGCTGGACATGCCTCCCCTAATGGGCGCATTCATCATTTAGGGGGTTAATGCCCATAATCCCCACGCTGGGCAAGCGGGTTGGGGATCGCAGGGCACAGCTTCTCGCACATCAACCGCCACCAGAGCCCCGTTTGTTAGTTAGCAGGGTGTATCATGGGCAGGTGAGCTTGTGTTTCGAAGGTGGCGGTTGGAACCCCATTACCTTACACCCTTGATATACTCGTACTACTTACATATATACATTTCTTAGTAAATACATACAGGAAAAAAACAGACCAGAATCTAATATTTGCAGATCGTGCAATCATTTGTCCCGCGGCGGGAAACGAACCCGCAACCAGCTTCTCAAGTAGACCTTCGGCCACTGCGCCATAGAGATCGTCATAATCCTACATACCCAAGTTTTTGCAAACATATTTGCGTACAATACAGTAACTGACAAACGGACGGACAGCACAAAAAACAACCTTGATAAGTGAATCTGCAAAGGATATGAATAGATTATGACCTAGTAACTAAGGTAATTTGATTCAGGTAGTTAGGCTGAGGGTCTCTACAAAATGATGTTGATCTAACTGGAAACACAGAAGAATAATCCAATCTACTCATTACTAGAAAGGGCATTGAGGGTCGTGCAACGTCGCGTCAACCTAACTATGAGCATCCGCGGTGAAATCCAATCCGCAACCTGCGTCTCAAGTGGATCCTGATGATCATTATCATGATGATGATGATGATGATGATGATCATCATCATCGGGCTGTGAGTGGCCTCCCCAAGTTTGTGCCATAAAGTCTTATATTTGTGTGAAAACCAGCATTTTGAGCGTGAGAATGTATGGATGAGGGCGAGGAAATAACAAGCCGGCGACAGGCGGTTCTGATACAAATCTTCACGCATTATTGACCTTCTATTGGGTAGTTTACTTTTTCGTGATTGGAAACGAAAGGTCCCGATTTTTTCTTTGCTAGATGTCCTGGTGAACTTCGTATCACCTCAAATTCATTTTTATATAAAAAAAAAAAATATTTCAGACTTTCAGACCATAGAAAAGCAACATTAGCAACACAAGAAATCATAACACATGAAATTAGAACACAAAAAAAATATATAATAAAAACAGACTCATCATTGCGATAGTAGGCTAGAGACCGGCTTCAGTACAGCCAGTCAGTGTCGTATGATGGTGGAGCTGGCATCTCAAAGCAAATTTGCGATGCCTGATAAAAATAAATAAGTCCCGTATCTCTAATAATTAGTCCTAAAGTCCAAACACCTAATGTACCTACCCTTCATGATCATCATTATGATCATCATCAACCTATAGCATTCCACTGCTGGACGTAGACCTCCGCTAATGAGCGCCATTGCGCCCTATCCACACTTATGCAAATTAAATATCTTGAATTTTCCTGAGATTTTAATGTATGTTTTCCCACAGCATGCTTCCGCCGGGTCCTGGCTGGGAGACGAGCTCTCAGGAGCTTCGTGCGGAAGGTGGTGCCATGTGAGAGACTCGAGGACTGCCGACGAGAATGCGCTTTGGAGAAGAGATTCAACTGTGAAAGCTTTAATTATAGGTAAGTGTGTATGAGATATTTTTTATTAACACTTTGAGTGCTGAAAACACACTGGATATAGAGCTGCTGTGCGTCATGTCTGCAGCGCATATAAATTCATAATTTAGTAATTTTTGGCCGCCGTTTTCGACCCTAATATCTTAATAACCCCTTGTCTCATTTAACAGTTTTCATTTTGAAAGCTTTGTGTGGTGTATAGGTATGTGTGTAGCTATTTTTAATTCAGTATTTTTTTCCACCTTTTAGAACCCCATGTCTTAATAATCCCTTCTCTATTTAACTCATATACTTACCAGCAAACTCAAGTACAACCAATCCACCTATCAAATTCTAATCATACTATAATAGGGTGAGTTTGAATTCGTATGTTTTGTATTCGTATAAATTTAAAACAGAACTGTTTGCAAGAGGCCCTTAGATTAGCTTCACTTGGAACTAGCATCATCATCAACATCAGCCTATAGCAGTCCACTGCTGGACATAGGCCATCCCTAATGAGCGCCATTGCGCCCTGTCCTGAGCTCGCCGCATCCAGCTTCTACCAGCTGCCTTTCGCAGATCGTCACTCCACCTAGCCGGAGGGCGTCCTATACTATATTTGCCAAGCCGCGGTCTCCACTCAAGAACTTGTTTACCCCAACGGTTATCGGTTCTTAGGTACACATGGCCAGTCCTCTGCACTTCAGCTGGCTAATTCTCTGAGCTATGTCAACAACTTTAGCTCTATGTCGGATATACTCGTTACGGATTTTATCCTTCAGTGAAACTCCGAGCTTAGCTCGTTCCATAGCTCGCTGAGCGACTCTAAACTGGTGGATTTGCCATATTGTGAGTGTCCACGTTTTGGCTCCGTATGTCATGACGGGTAGGACGCACTGATTGAAAACTTTCGTTTTCAAACATTGCGATATGGGTGACGATAAACCTCGGCGTGGTTTTCCAAATTCTGTCCAACCCAGCTGAATGCTCCTCTTGACCTCCTTCTCGAAACCTCCCTCTCTTTTTCAACCTAACTGCAATATCTGCCCGAGGTATATATACTCCGAAACAACTTCAAGAAGGTGTCCAGTAACTACGACAGGACTCTGATCAATTCCGTCATTGACCATGACTCTGGTCTTGTCCAAATCTTGTCTTGGAACTTACAATATAATAAAATCTTATTAGTCAATTTTAACCCACTCCTAATCATTAATTGAAATAAAACTTTGTATGTATGTAGTTTGGATGACAAAACAATAATTTGGTATCTTGGAACTGATCTGTCGATGGAGCCAGTTTATCTGTATACTTACTTCCTGCGGCGCTAAAACCCGTTTTGGGTCTTGGCCTCCTTACGTATTTCCTCCATTTCGTTCTATCTCCCGCCTGCCTTCTCCAAGATACTAACTCTGCTATTTTCCTAAGGCGCCGCAGCAGCTAGTGAGAAATTGATGCGTAATTTGCAGTTGTATTAAATCTGAACTTAGTAATAATCTCACGGGCAATTCACACTATTGTCTAGTTTCCTGATTGCAGTGGCCTTAATTTGTAGTTTGAATGCAGGTGCTAATATTATAAAATAAGGCTTGTCTTATCAGATGAATTAAGAGCAAGCCAGGGCCTCTACTCGGCAAAGTGATTTCGATATAGGTGCATCCACACCGCAGTTACTGTGGACCAATATAATGAAACATTAAAACATTATGTAATATTCTTTAACTTTTGTCAACAACAAAATACAGCATCAGCCTCTATTAGTTCAGTGCCTGGACATAGGTCTTCCCTATAACATTATCCTCATCTCTACTCTTATTCCTCGTAAGTGGGGTCGGCATACCATGTTTTTCTCTTACATTTTCTTCTATCAGCCTCATCATCATTTACTCCTATCTTATTCACATCATCATTCACGCAATCCATCCATCTTTTCATCATCATCGGCCGACTTCCTTGCACATTTATATGCATCTAACATTCTTCTTGTACATGACTTTCATTCCTCCTCATGACGTGCCCACACCACGCTAACCTATTATTCCTCAACTTTTCCGTCACTGGCGCTACTTTCAAGCCTCCTCTTATCTCTTTTTAATTAATCATTTATTTACCAAAGAACCCACAATCAGTTTACAAATAAGTATAGTTATCTAAAAAGTAATGATATTCTAATCAGGCTGTAAGTTAATGGGTGGGTAGGTAGGTGTACTGTAGCACTCACACACTACCATAGCGCAAGCTCTCACATTAGTATATATAGGATATTATAATAATATAATTTTTGAAACTATCATGGTTGTGAACATAATTATTAATATCGCAGTTGCATGCACCATGATCACGGGAGAACTGTTCTCCCGTGATCATGGCGCATGCAACTGCGTCGAAATATCGGGAAACATTAGAACTCAGAAATCATGGTAAATATCCCGTTGATATTAATAAATATATTATAATAATATTCTTTGTAAACACACCATAGTACGGTAGAATATAGGCTCTACCCATGTTGATGATATTATTATTTGACACCATTTTCTCATGTATTCCATGCAATCAATATTACTTTACTAACTTTGTATTGAGGAGATTTTGGACTCTCCGCCATCGCGACTAACTTTCGCTCGGTATCCCACCGACTAAAAAATAGTATATTTCATTACGAGTGCGGAAAGCCTGTCATTGCGGAACCGTCACGTGCGGAACCGTCATTGCAACTTGTTCCGACTGTCAACCCTCACCTTCGGCTGCGCCTCGGCTCGGGTAGACATTTCTCGGAACTCTTTGCAATGACAGGCTTTCCGCACTCGTAATGAAATATACTATTTCGTTGCTCACCGTAATGCAAATACATCATCGAACCAGCCGTCAGCTGATTCGACCGATTGAGCTATTAGATCAGTCAATCCCACTTCCTATTAGGTAATAATATAAAGGCGAAATGTAAAATAGCGTATGTGAAATATTTGTTGTCAAAGCTACAGAATAGATTAGTGGCTAGTCTTTGCCCCACGAGAGCGAGTTAGGGCGTATAACGTATCTTAGTACACCGTAGTGCTAGTGCATAGAGTCTAATACTATCGACTGAGCTATGGCCTCTTCTTATTCTTTATTGATTCATCTGGTACAGTACAAGGTGTTCTTAATTAAAGTTAGATCGGTAGAATCAGTAGGCGAAGTGAAGATTTACGTAAGGCTGCCGATAGAAGCTGGATGCGTCGAGCTCAGGACAGGGTTTAATGGCGCTCATTAGGGGAGGCCTATGTCCAGCAGTGAACTGATGATGACTAGAATCAGGTGACTTATTATTAAGTTGCCACGCGAGCGAAGCCGCGGTCGGAAGCTAGTAATATGCATAAAAAATGACGTGATTCTAACTACTACGGCCTTTTGACCTAAATATCACTTGACATAATTGGAGTAGTTTGAAGGCTGCCCATTGTCGCTCATTATGTAGTTTGTAGTGCATAGGGCTTCTGATAATTCTATATTATGTAAAATCCAAGGTTCCGTAATGCGAAGCTAGCCCACGGTTTCACTTGTTTAGTTTCATAATTAATAGTAGCGAGCAAGTAAATTTTGTGGAGGGCTCATCCGGGGAAGCTCGTCTACCATGCTTATTTCTGCCGTGAAGCAGCATTGCTGTTTCGGTTTGAAGAGTGTGTGTACCGGTGACATTACAGGCACAGGAGGCTTTATACCTTTATGTCTCAAGTTGATGGCGTTGCATCGTAGGAAACTTTCCAAAAAAGCGATGTATGATGCAATGCTATGTGATAGGTAATGGTTACCACTTAACATCAGGTGGGCCATGTGCTTGTTGTGTAAAAAATGCCTTTGTTCGTTGTGTACTTCTACTCTAAGATGTTAAAATTGTTTTTTATTAGATACCTATACCAACCTTAGTATTAATTAGTACTAAGGTTTGTTTTTGTGTAATGCTTTAGATTAAAATTTGTTAAGTTTTGTGTAAGTTAAATAAATACATTTTAATTGATGAACGTAGAGCTTTGTAACGTAGGGCACGTTCTAAAAATGCCTGACTTACGATTAAATTCTAGTTATAGGTAATGGTTACCACTTGGCATCCGGTGCGCCGTATGCTATTTCATCTTAAAGAATTATAAAAAACCGGACAGGTGCGAGTTGCACTCGCGCACTGAGGGTTCCGTGCAAACTAGTGGTATGAAATCATTTTTAGTGATACAAAACGATTTCGTCCTTCACTCGTGCTAAAAAATACATTGCTTTTTGCCAAATTTCACGATCCTAGGTCAACTGGAAGTACCCTATTTTAGGTTTTGATTCCCTTGCTAGGGTCAAAATATGCTTCGTAAATGGCCGTATATTTTGATTGCGTTGACTTTCACGGCTCAAAAGGTTTGTTGACCTGAGTATTTGATATAAATTTTTTAATACCTCCCCTCCACACGTTCCTGAGAAAAGAGACAGACAGACAGATAGACAGAAAACAGTCCTAGTAGTCATTTCTTTCATTAAATTAAACAATAATGTTTGTATGCGAAAATTAGTTACTCTATACTAAAACATTAACATCTCTAGGTCACAAACACAAATATAAAACTATGTTTAAAGTATTTTTTTTTATAAAAACAAAAAAGAAAAAGGTTCAGATTTAGAAGTAAGAAGGTGATAAACAACAATTTTAAAGTTCGTCAAGTGTTTAGTGTACGAGTGCATCTTTCGGTTATCACTGATTTAATGAACTTACGAAGTGATCGTTTCCTTTTTCGCTTTTGAGGTAACGAAATCCTAAAAAGGTGATAAAAACCTTGACAGATACAAAATAGCGTCGATAGTTGAGCACGCGTGTGAAATTCCTGATCAGATTATGAATTCCAACAGTATGTAAGTATATATTTCCGTTGACCCTATCAGATGTACAGAAGGTGATCGGACAATGGCGATGGCATAGTGCGATAGTGGCGAGGTCAAACCCTTTCTGTATTTACTCTTCAATTCAATTGAGTACCTTCTCCGGTTTGTTAAGTCTGATAATAAAAAAACTAAATTGAAATCGGAGACAACGAATATTTCAAACTGACGAAACGACAAATTTTGGCCAATGACGAAGCGTTATTCTGAATATACGCTTTCTCATTCGCCAAAATGTTACGTCTACGATATGAATACTTTCTTGCTAGTCTTCGTGATCGGTGTTCGGACCAATGGTGATGGCATAATGCGATAGTGGCGAGGTCAAACCCTTTCTGGGGGTCTAGTACGAGTTGCACAATTCGAAAACTTTCTTGGTTTACAATATCGAGCTCAATTTTCATGTACGTTTTATGAAAATTTAAAAAAAACGGTGAGGTAAAAGCTACTTCAAAATTGAGCTTTAGTATTAGATAGGTACTATAAAAGTTTTCGAATTGTGCAACTCGTACTAGGCCCTTTGTATTTACTCTTCAATTGAGAACCTTCTCTAGTTAGTGAATACGGTTAAACATCTTTCATGTTCAAAAACGGGAATATTCACGTTACATTAGTGAAAACCGATGCCGTTTCGATTCCAGAAAAAAAAAATCCAAAAAAAGAGAATCCCTAAAAGAGAAATTTCCAGGGTCAGTGAAATTCCCGTTTTTCAATAAGAATGAGGTAGTTAATTTATACAACATTAGGAAAACTACGTCGAGTTTTCTCGTCACCCATACCGTAATGTGTGAAACAAAAGTTTTCAATCAGTGCGTCCTACCCGTCATGACATACGGAGCCTAATCGTGGACACTCACACGGCTAGTCTACCAGTTTAAAGTCGCTCAGCGAGCTATGGAACCAGCTATGTTTGGAGTTTCTCTGAAGGATAAAATCCACAATGAGACTATCTATCCGACATATAACTAAAGTTATCTATATAACTCGGAGCATTAGCATCCAAGCGGGATCAAGCCAACCTCACCTGCCCGTGGTGCACCCTACTAACTAACTAAAGGGGCTCTGGCGGCCGGCTAATTGCGGAGCCTCACTATAACCTCGGATTGCTGATGGGTAGCGGTGCTAGAATCTGTGCCATGCTATCCCCAACCTGCATGCCCAGCGTGGGTATTACGGGCATATCCCCCTTTATTAGAGTAGGCCTATGGCCAACAGTGGAATGATATAGGCCGTTGTTAAAATTTAACTCACGTTAGTTTCATGAATGAAAAAGATGTGAGATCTTTTTTGCAATTTTTCTCCTTTATTTTCCCGTTTTTATTTTATCTTATCTTATCGGTATCTTTATAATATCTTTATCTATTCCAGACTCGACCAATCATTCCGTGGCAAAGGCCTCTGCGAGCTCATGACAAAACCAATCGAAGCTTTCGACCAGCAACGAGATTTCGTCGATGATAAAAACTATGATTTCTACGAGGTCGACCGAAATAGCTTGGAACCCAATTGCCCAGAGACGTTACGAGGCCCGGGGTTACTACATTCTGGTTTTTTATCATCTAAACCCGATCGGATAGATGTGTTCGATCGGGTTGACCAATTGCCCAATAGGGTTGATCAAAGGCCCCATAGATTTGACCAAAGGCCCAACAGATTTGACCAAATGCCCGATAGATTTGACCACAGACCGAATAGATTGGACCAACGGCCGAATAGGGTGGATCAGAGTGGCTGGAGAGATAGAAATTGGGGAGGGTATAGGGACAGGTTCTCCTATGACGATAGGAGGCAAGGGAACCGAAGATACGAAGAACCTTTTGTGCCTTATCAAATTGGTAAGTGTCTATTTTTTAAATAATCACACTAATATTATAAATGCGAAAGTTTTTGTGTGTGAGTATGTTTGTTCCCAATCAAGTTTGTAATTGCTGAACGGATTTGGATGAAACTTGGAATTTACGAAGATTGTGACCCGGATAAAAATAACCTATTTGTACCGCGCGAGCGAAGCCGCGGGCGGAAGCTAGTTTTTATGTTATTTTCCACTTTTTGCGACTTAACGCTGTGGCAGACCATGTTGGTAAATATGAGTCAAACTCGTGGGAGAATGGAAGGGAAGCTTTTGCCCTGCTTATGTTCTTTTTCAGTAAAACAAGTGTACCTCAAATTTTGCTATCAGTATGCTCTCTTTCCGTGAGTTAGATATAAACAATGATGTGGGTTCTAAATGTATCTTTATCAACAACAAGAAACAAATAATAAGCACTACGAAAATGTAGCTATTAGTCACAAAATATGCATACCGTTGTTGTAAGGTTGTTCCCGATCAACAGCTGATGCATCTGAAAAAGAACAAATTTTTTTTTTTATTTATTAGCATCGCTATCCATTGCATCCTCCTTGATCTCATATTACACACACACTTTCGCAATTTTATTAATTTAGTTTTTGATTTAGTTTTATTATGCATTAATAGTGTGTTAAAAAAATATCCCAAACAGGCAATGTAAAATATTTTTTTCACTTCTCTTGCTCAAAAAGTGTATCATAATAGTGTAGCTTAGCGGGCCTAAAACTCGAGTTTAATACCTAGGGCTAAAAAGTATTTTTTCTTTTTAATTTTTGTCTAAAATCATCAGCCCGTACAAAGCATTCGTTCTCTTATATAAAAACTCGACTTCATGGTGCTCCGTCAATCTTTTTTTTTGAAAATAGAACCGTCTTGGTGATGTTTTATGAAGGTTGATTCTTCCCTTCACGGTAGAATGCGAACTGTTTCGTTGAGGGTTATTGAAGGTATAGAGATTTAAAAAAAAAAGATGGTATTGGCGCTAAATCTCTAGAATTTTCTTCATTCCAAATCACAAACTTTTACGTTTAACTTCCTGACTTTAACTTTCAAATTGTGAACGTGAAAAATGTCATCAAGTGATAGTGAAGATGCTAATATGCAAATGGAAGAAAAGGGCAAAGAAATAATTATGAATCTGTTGCCGACAAAATCACGTGAAATATATTTAAAGAGTTACGAAAATTTTATGAAATGGAGAGATGAGAAACGTGTGGATTCTTTTACAGAAGGGGTTTTTCTCACTTATTTTGATGAATTATCGAAAAAATTCAAATCGTCGACTCTTTGGAGCACATATTCAATGTTAAGAATGACCTTAAAACGAGACACGACGTCGATATTAAAAAATATGTAAATTTAACGGCTTTACTGAAGAAATTGTCCACTGGATACAAGGCAAAAAAATCTAAAGTCTTGACGACACAAGAAATCGAAACATTTTTAAATAACGCTCCAAATAAACAATACTTGGCAACAAAGGTAACCTACTTATGTACTCTACTCAAACTAAATAAATAGATACCTACCTACATACCTAAATTATGTACCTAGGTTATTACGATTATTAACACACTTATTTTTTTGTTCAACAGGTTGCTTTAATTTATGGAATCAGCGGTGCATGCAGAGGAATAGAGCTTGCCAATATAACGCTAGAAGACGTAGAAACGGATACAAACCTACAAGCTGTGAGTCTGCCGAACACGAAAACAAACAAAGAGCGTAAATTTGTCATCAGTGGAGAATACCTTAATATAGTTAAAGCCTATCAGGAGTTACGTCCCACTAATGTTTCAACGAGAAGATTTTTTCTAAATTATCAAAATGGTAAATGCACAAGGCAAGTCATAGGCAAAAATAAATTTGGTAACATGCCTAAAGATATTGCCACTTATCTAAATTTACCAAATCCGGAACTCTACACGGGCCATTGTTTCCGCAGAACATCCGCGACTCTGTTGGCGGACTCTGGTGCGAATATAACGACATTAAAACGCCACGGTGGATGGAGGTCCGATCAAGTGGCTGAAGGTTATATAGAGGACTCTATACAAAACAAGTATCACGTCACGCAGCGGATTATGGAAGGAATCAATATTCTACCAAACATTACAGAACCCCAAGCATCTACATCGCGGGATTGGATGAATATCTCAACTCAGCTGAAGCCGCACTCAGATCTTAATAATGCAGGAAACTCAAGCATGATTCGAGTCTCTCCAACTTTTACTCCACAACAATCAACTCAAAATATTATCACATCCCAATCACAGAGAACCGAAATAAAATTGCCCGGGAAAAACATATAACTAAACATTCAAAATTGCTCTAACTGCACATTTAATTTTTAATAAAATTTCTGAAAATTGACTAATTTGGAATTGTTTTATTTTCTCGCAATCGAAGTGAAAAGTAGAGTGTTTTACTCGGGCCAAAACCACCCATTATAACTCGGTCTTGTCATCCTCCCTCGCTAAGCTCGGGAGTATAACAACCTCGTATATAATGGGATGGTTTAGTCCCTTGTAAAACAATCTACTATTATCCATAAATTCTAATGTCTTATGTAAACTAAGTCGAAAATAATATATATTATTTTCGAATTGAAGTCAAAATTTGTTCCTATGTATTATTTTCGAATTGAAGTCACAATTTGCTAAAGGTTGCTGGTAGAAGCTGGATGCGTCGAGCTCAGGACAGGACGCAATGGCGCTCATTAGGGGAGGCCTATGTCCAGCCGTGGACTCCTATAGGTGAATGATGATGATGATGATTTTCGTAATTAGTTTACGTATTATCACTTAGTAACCATTACGTCATTTGGACCTGTCGCCCAATTGAAAAGTGTGCAGCTGGCTTAAAGCAGAGATTCGGGTTCAAGTCCCCGTCTGCTCTGATAACTTTAAATAGCATTTCGTTTAACCTATACCTATGTACATAATAAACCTATTTATATCTCTACTATCAATATTTTGTACATCTATATACTATGTACCTTTGAATTTTGGTCTTTCAGGCCAAGCCAGGTCTGAGGACTCTGAAACTAGTAACTGGGGTCAATACGGTGGCATCTACGGAGGCCAATACTATAAGGATCGCAATGACTACCACAAATCTATCAACCACTGGGGATTGACGAGCGTCAAACCATACAGCGATAGGAGGAGTGGATTCGACTATCATTCTCTAGGTAAGTCATCATCATACAGCGATAGGAGGAGAGGATTCGACTATCATTCTCTGGGTAAGTCATAATCATACAGCGATATGAGAAGTGGATTCGACTATCATTCTCTAGGTAAGTCATCTTCATACAGCGATAGGAGGAGAGAATTCGACTATCATTCTCTGGGTAAGTCATAATCAATACTGCGATAGGTGGAGTGGATTCGACTATCATTCTCTAGGTGAGTCATCATCATACAGCGATAGGAGGAGTGGATTCGACTATCATTCTCTAGGTAAGTCATCATCATACAGCGATAGGAGGAGTGGATTCGACTATCATTCTCTAGGTAAGTCATCATCATACAGCGATAGGAGGAGTGGATTCGACTATCATTCTCTAGGTAAGTCATCATCATACAGCGATAGGAGGAGTGGATTCGACTATCATTCTCTAGGTAAGTCATCATCATACAGCGATAGGAGGAGTGGATTCGACTATCATTCTCTAGGTAAGTCATTATCGTTACAGCGATAGGAGGAGTGGATTCGACTATCATTCTCTAGGTAAGTCATCATCATACAGCGATAGGAGGAGTGGATTCGACTATCATTCTCTAGGTAAGTCATCATCATACAGCGATAGGAGGAGTGGATTCGACTATCATTCTCTAGGTAAGTCATCATCATACAGCGATAGGAGGAGTGGATTCGACTATCATTCTCTAGGTAAGTCATCATCATACAGCGATAGGAGGAGTGGATTCGACTATCATTCTCTAGGTAAGTCATTATCGTTACAGCGATAGGAGGAGTGGATTCGACTATCATTCTCTAGGTAAGTCATCATCATACAGCGATAGGAGGAGTGGATTCGACTATCATTCTCTAGGTAAGTCATCATCATACAGCGATAGGAGGAGTGGATTCGACTATCATTCTCTAGGTAAGTCATCATCATACAGCGATAGGAGGAGTGGATTCGACTATCATTCTCTAGGTAAGTCATTATCGTTACAGCGATAGGAGGAGTGGATTCGACTATCATTCTCTAGGTAAGTCATCATCATACAGCGATAGGAGGAGTGGATTCGACTATCATTCTCTAGGTAAGTCATCATCATACAGCGATAGGAGGAGTGGATTCGACTATCATTCTCTAGGTAAGTCATCATCATACAGCGATAGGAGGAGTGGATTCGACTATCATTCTCTAGGTAAGTCATTATCGTTACAGCGATAGGAGGAGTGGATTCGACTATCATTCTCTAGGTAAGTCATCATCATACAGCGATAGGAGGAGTGGATTCGACTATCATTCTCTAGGTAAGTCATCATCATACAGCGATAGGAGGAGTGGATTCGACTATCATTCTCTAGGTAAGTCATTATCGTTACAGCGATAGGAGGAGTGGATTCGACTATCATTCTCTAGGTAAGTCATCATCATACAGCGATAGGAGGAGTGGATTCGACTATCATTCTCTAGGTAAGTCATCATCATACAGCGATAGGAGGAGTGGATTCGACTATCATTCTCTAGGTAAGTCATCATCATACAGCGATAGGAGGAGTGGATTCGACTATCATTCTCTAGGTAAGTCATCATCATACAGCGATAGGAGGAGTGGATTCGACTATCATTCTCTAGGTAAGTCATCATCATACAGCGATAGGAGGAGTGGATTCGACTATCATTCTCTAGGTATGTCATCATCATACAGCGATAGGAGGAGTGGATTCGACTATCATTCTCTAGGTAAGTCATCATCATACAGCAATAGGAGGAGTGGATTCGACTATCATTCTCTAGGTAAGTCATTATCGTTACAGCGATAGGAGGAGTGGATTCGACTATCATTCTCTAGGTAAGTCATCATCATACAGCGATAGGAGGAGTGGATTCGACTATCATTCTCTAGGTAAGTCATCATCATACAGCGATAGGAGGAGTGGATTCGACTATCATTCTCTAGGTAAGTCATCATCATACAGCGATAGGAGGAGTGGATTCGACTATCATTCTCTAGGTAAGTCATCATCATACAGCGATAGGAGGAGTGGATTCGACTATCATTCTCTAGGTAAGTCATCATCATACAGCGATAGGAGGAGTGGATTCGACTATCATTCTCTAGGTATGTCATCATCATACAGCGATAGGAGGAGTGGATTCGACTATCATTCTCTAGGTAAGTCATCATCATACAGCAATAGGAGGAGTGGATTCGACTATCATTCTCTAGGTAAGTCATTATCGTTACAGCGATAGGAGGAGTGGATTCGACTATCATTCTCTAGGTAAGTCATCATCATACAGCGATAGGAGGAGTGGATTCGACTATCATTCTCTAGGTAAGTCATTATCGTTACAGCGATAGGAGGAGTGGATTCGACTATCATTCTCTAGGTAAGTCATCATCATACAGCGATAGGAGGAGTGGATTCGACTATCATTCTCTAGGTAAGTCATCATCATACAGCGATAGGAGGAGTGGATTCGACTATCATTCTCTAGGTAAGTCATCATCATACAGCGATAGGAGGAGTGGATTCGACTATCATTCTCTAGGTAAGTCATCATCATACAGCGATAGGAGGAGTGGATTCGACTATCATTCTCTAGGTAAGTCATCATCATACAGCGATAGGAGGAGTGGATTCGACTATCATTCTCTAGGTAAGTCATCATCATACAGCGATAGGAGGAGTGGATTCGACTATCATTCTCTAGGTAAGTCATCATCATACAGCGATAGGAGGAGTGGATTCGACTATCATTCTCTAGGTAAGTCATCATCATACAGCGATAGGAGGAGTGGATTCGACTATCATTCTCTAGGTAAGTCATCATCATACAGCGATAGGAGGAGTGGATTCGACTATCATTCTCTAGGTAAGTCATCATCATACAGCGATAGGAGGAGTGGATTCGACTATCATTCTCTAGGTAAGTCATCATCATACAGCGATAGGAGGAGTGGATTCGACTATCATTCTCTAGGTAAGTCATCATCATACAGCGATAGGAGGAGTGCATTCGACTATCATTCTCTAGGTAACTCATAATCATACAGCGATAGGAGGAGTGGATTCGACTATCATTCTCTAGGTAACTCATAATCATACAGCGATAGGAGGAGTGGATTCGACTATCATTCTCTAGGTAACTCATAATCATACAGCGATAGGAGGAGTGGATTCGACTATCATTCTCTAGGTAAGTCATCATCAATACTGCGTTAGGAGATTTTTCGAAATGACATCTCTAAGGGGGTAAATAGGGGATGATACTTTGTATGAAACTCCATCACTTTCAAAGTGACGATCTTAAAATTTTGTATTTAGGCTTACGATTGAAAAATAAATTCGTGTCTCAGCGTTCTTGATAATTCCACCTCCTTAGGGGTGAAAAGGGGAAAAAATATATGACAAACTCTACACTACCGCGAGCGAAGCCTTGAGCGTAAGCTAGTATCTAACATACTTTTTGGTTTAGAAAATATATTTTTTCATTACAGGAAAAAACCTAGACATTGGCCTCTCAAGCAATGATTTCCATGACATTCAGATTGACCGCAAGGGTACATACGGGTATGGTTTATGGAAAAGGGGGAGGTGGAACACTTCTGGGAGTAGCCTGGATGTACACCCCTCATTACAGGATTTAGAACACCCCCCATTGCTGGAAGGCAGGACTGGAGGAGACGATCATAGCCATGAAGGGGGGAATGGTAAGTGAATTCTAAATATAATTTCATAGACATAGTAACCAAGCTTTTTGTACATCCCTCTTCTATAATAGGGGGATGATCATGGATCAAGATTATATACAATGATAAAACAAAGCATTAAGTTATTCAATAAAATTACTGTGTGATTACGTCCCGCATTATTTATTATTTATTATTATTACTTGAAAGAGTTATTTACTATATGTTATTTTAGAGTATAGCGTCATATTGCTATAGTGTCTTAATGCTATAGTAGCATAGAGCTTGCTATAGTGCCATATTATCATTGAGTCATAGATTCGTTTTTTTGTGTCATAGCGTTGTACTGACATTTTGTCATGGAGCCATAGCGTCATAACAATCCGGTTATCAGCGGTCGCAACTTGGCGATCAAAATTGCTAATATAGCTCGAGCTGCTGTAGTGGCATTGCGTCTTAGAGTCATAGTGCTATAATATCATTTCTAAGGGCATTAGCGTCGTAATGTTAAAAACAGGTTCACTCGCAAAATTACTGACACAGCACCTGCTATAGTGTTGCGTCATAGAGTCATAGTGCTATAATGTTGTGACATAAAGCCATAGCGTCGTAATGTCAAAACAATCGGGTTACCAGTTGCCGGTAGTCGGTGATCTAAATTGCTAATATAGCTTGCTGATATTTTGTCATTTCGTCACATAGTGATACTATAAATTCATGTCATAGACTAATAATGTTAATAACAGGTATTTTTTACAAATTTCTGATATAGCGCCTTCAGCTAATAGTGTCATTGCGACATGAGGCATGGAGGACTTTAGGCGGCCTAAAAACTCCGATACCAGAGTTGGCCATTAGCTCATACGAAGATGGAAGGAAGGAATTGCGACATAGAGTCTTAGTGCTATAATCTTGTTTCTATAGTGTTATTGCGTCATAGAGTCATAGTGCTATGTAGTGCTATAATCTCCTGTTATAGTGTCGTAGTGCTATAATCTCGTGTCAAAGAATCATAGCCTCGTACAATAGTCACAACGGATCTATATCTGTCTGAAGTTAACCTCAGCAAACGATTCGACCAATCCTAGTACAATCTGACACAAATATAGGAACTACGTCGCTACTCCCAGTCAATTTCAGAGGGATCCGTTGTGACTTCATTAATGTTATAACAACAGAGTTACCAGTTTTCCAAAGTATTCAATCAAGTCTTCGATCAAAAGACATTGCTAGTGTTTGTATAGATTTTGGTCCAAATACTGTCCACAGATAAGAGTTTTTCATTGAGTTTCTTAGATCAAACTATTACTTTGACCTTCGCACACTTTTGAAATCGGTCCTGAGATTCTCTCTAAAAAACACCTTATAGTAGACCTTTGAAGTATTTTTGGTGATATTGCTTTTAATTTTTGCTCCTGACTTAAAACAGTTGAAATCGACGTCCTCCCAACTCATAATCATCATAGTCATCATCTTTTGCATTGTTCATAAGTTAGTGAATGGGCACCTGTTTTTGCGTCCCTACCTAGGTAGGTACTTACTTCTTATTCAGTCAAATTACTTTCCTACCTTTACAACATAAAACTAAAACACATACTTACACACACACACACACACACACACACACACACACACACACACACAAATGCGATTGAAATTGAACAGTCGTTGTAATATTTAGAACTGCTAACTTATCGTCCTAACGCTTATTACGAGCTGTTTACAAAATGTGGATTCAAATTGGTTTATGTAAAAATTATGTTTAACTAGCCTATAATTTAACATTGTAAAACTGTGAATCCTTGTTTAAATAAAAAAAAAAATAAAAAAAAAATCTTTATCATCATTGCTACCATCATTTTTATTGAAATGTGTAAAATCATTGTTAACATCGACTTCAAGCTCATCATTATAATTTTCAATGTCAGTTGATAAAAACGAGGCGTCATGTCAACTGCTATACAAAGTACGATATAAAAACGCACATTTTTCTAAGGAACCATCATCATTCTCCTGCCCTTGTACCACGCTAGGTGGGGTCGGCACAGCATGTTTTTTTCTTCCACTTATTTCTATCAGCCATCAAACTCCACTCCACTCCACTCCTTTCACACAATCCATTCATCTCTCTTTCATTCTCCCTCTATTCGTGAATCCAGTCACCTTCATATTCATCACTCTTTTTATCCTCTTTTTTTTCTTTCTCATTTTTCTACGAAAACCTGAGTTCGATTTCGAAAATATTTACTGTGTTGATTGAACTCATTTCAAAGAATCCGATGGTGGTATATTCACGTCTGGGCAGCATTTGGACCGGATCCTTACAATGTCCTTTGCTAATATAGTGTCTAATAGCTCCAATTTTATTCTAGAATGTTACTCAACCCGCAAGCCGGGTATGTCTCTAAAATCTGGTGCCATACGAAGATCGTTGATTGCACACAACGTGGTGGAGTGCGAAGCGGCTTGCTTCGGGGAGAGGGAGTTCAAATGTGTTTCTTATAGCTATAGGTGAGTTTCTATGCAAACAAGTGTAAACTTTTTATAAGAAATAAACCGACTTCAAATAAATCACTTCTTAATTCTTGCCCTAAAGAATTTTTAAAAACAGTTCACAATTGATCATGGTGAATATTACAAGTGAGGTGGGGTTTTTTGAGTTTTCTGGGAAGAGTACCAATCTTTCAAGAATAAAATTTATATGGGACTACCTGTGAAGACCACCTCTTTTAAACAAAATATAATTTTGAAAATTATTTTACAATTGAAGGAGATATCGGTGAACATACATAAAAAAAGACGAAAAAGGTTCCGACAAATTGAGAACCTCCTCCTTTTTGAAGTCGGTAAAACATGTTAGATCTAGCCTGTATCAATCCACTCCTGGACATCGGCCTCCCTTAATAAGAAGGGGGATATGCCCGTAATCCCCACGCTGGGCATGCGGCTTGGGGATCGCAGGGTACAGCTTCTCACACGACGCATACCAGTCGGTCAGGGGATGTATCTGTGCCGGTGTTGGCTGCGCTATGACTCTGTCAGTATGTTGGTACTCCTCTACAGGTCATATTTTACAACTGATCTGGGCGAAACTTGGTATATAGGTTTAAAGACTTTCATCATCGTCAGCCTTTATCAGTTCACTGTTGGACATATGCCGCTCGTAAAGGTACCTATTCAACCATTGCGTACTGTCCTCAGCTCGACGCATAAGACTTTATAATTTTATTGTACTCGGGATTTTGGATTGGAGTTATTTAAATGATATATTTACGATGATTTTTGTCTACACTATATAATATTACAAAGAAGAAAAATTTGTATTTTTGTGTGTGTGTATGTTTGTAATGAATAAACTCAAAAACTACTGTGCCGATTTCAAAAATTATTTCACCATTGGAAAGCTACATTCACCCTGAGTAACATCATACTATCACACTAATATTATAAATGCGAAAGTTTGTGAGTATGTATGAATGAATGTTTGTTACTCTTTCACGCGAAAGCTACTGAACCGATTTGGGTGAAACTTGGAATAAACATAGTTTGTGAACTCGATAAACACATAGGCGACTTTTTATCCGAGTACCACGCGAGCGAAGCCGCGGGCGGAAGCTTGTAGGCTATATTTATTGCTAGAAAAGATTAGGGATCCGTACTAAAACTTAAGTAACGTAACCCAAGGTGTAAAAAAAAGTGCCCTAACCCGTGCGAAACCGGGATGGGCCCGGAGCTAGTTTTAAATAACTTTAGTTTTATACTATTTGTTGCAAAAAAGTTTATACAATAATACTAACTAACAAGATATTTAAAAAATAAAATATTTAGTACAAATTCCGCTAACTCTATAAAAAACTCAACATTCTTGTCGAATTTCTGTTGAGTTTTTTATGAAACTCGTCAGAGAGAGTTGGCGGAATTTGTATTAAATATTTTATCTTTTAAATATCTTGTAATGGATTTCCGCAAAGTCACGCCTGATTCAATTCATTATACTAACTAACGTTTACTCTACTGTTCACAGAACTACCAGTATTAGTAGGAAGTAGAATTTTTTAAATGATTCTTTTTATTTTGTTCAGATATTCATCATCAAGGGGCACCGACAACTGCTTCCTCAGCGAGCGTCCGTACAGGGGCTTGGAAATGTCTGCCGACAGCGGTTCGGATGTGTACGCGATGCCTCAAGACAAATGCGCAGTCAACAATCGACCTTGGGTTGAGAGCGGTAAGGTTCAGTTTGCTAGGTTTGTTTAGTAGGTAGTTTTTTTTATGACAAATTGTGACGCAGTGGGTGAAAGTCCGTGAGACGCAGAAGGTTGCGGGTTCGAGAAAAAATAATAAAGTATCGATGGAGTATTCCCGTTGCACCTATTTTTTGAGCACCAATCAATATTTAACGTGGTGCTCAAATAGGAACAAAATAGATCTGATTTTATTCCCCATTGAGTTTTGATGCACAACAAATAGGTGCTAAAAAATTAGGTGCTGAAACGGGAATACTCTGAATCGATTGCTGAGCATAACTTCAGAGGAACATAGATCCGTGTACGGTTTTTCAGTCAGTCAGTCAGCGTCAAATATAAAAGTAAAGTAAAGTAAAAAATATCTTTATTCATTAAGAACTTAAAGTACACTTTGAATTGCAGTTTCATCCTATGCTTTTTTGTCATTAATAATTTCTTGGAGTCATTTTTTTATATATATATATTTCAGAATGTTTCTGGCACGTCCGCTCCGACACAGCTGTTAGCGGCAGCGCTGTGAAAGCAACGCTAACGGTCGCCGGTCTAGGTGCCTGCGAGGCGGAGTGCATCAGGGCTCAGGGCTTCTTCTGCAGGGGGTTTAGCTTCAGGTACTAGATACTGACCCCCATATTCTTAATAATAAAGCCCTTAAAGTTCGAAGTTTGAATTTAAATTAGTTCAAGTTAAGTTCGAGTTTAATATTAAGTCGAAGTTCGAGCTCAATTTGAGCTTAAGATTAAGTCGAAGTTCGAGTTCAATTCGAGCTTAAAATTAAGTTGAAGTTCTTCAATTCGAGTTTAAGATTAATTCGAAGTTCGCGTTCGATTCGAGCTTAAGATTAAGTTGAAGTTCGAGTTCAATATGAGCTAACACATTATTCAGTCGAAGATCAAGTTCAATTCGAGCTTAAGATTAAGTCGAAGTTCGAGTTCAATTCGAGCTTAAGATTAAGTCGAAGTTCGAGTTCAATTCGAGCTTAAGATTAAGTCGAAGTTCGAATTCAATTTGAGCTTAAGTTTAAGTCAAAGCTACTCTCTTATTCTTATTCACATCGAAATTGCCAGGATTTTTCAACAAGCATTAAAAGAGGCTGCCTGTGGAAGCTGGATGCGATTAGAGGAGGCCTATGTCCAGCAGTGGACTGCTATAGGCTGATGACGATGATGATAACGCATTTAAATTGACGGCCTCTGTGGTGTAGTGGGTGAAATTCCGCCTGAGACACAGAAGGTTGCGGGTTCGATTTCCGCGAATTGTCTATGAAAAAATACCTACATTATAATATTACGTTTATTTATGTAGGTAGGTACCGCATTCAAATAGAACTTGTACCTAAGTACCTACCTACTTAAGTAAATACGGGAGACTTCGATATCTAAACAACGCATTATTTGGTAGAAAAACTTTCAGTTCTGTACCCACTATTGTTATTATTATTCAGGTAACCAAATGCTATGCAGTATTTTACAATCATTTTTTTTTTTTTATTTCGACAACCATTTTTGCCGCGGGACAAATGTTTGCATGTTCTGTAGATATTTGTCTCGGGTCGGGGTGTTTTCTATGTATGATATGTATTTATTTACAAAAAAATATATATATAAGTAATATATCAATCATGTGGTTCCCATAACACAAGCTCTGCTTAGTTTGGGGCTACATGATTCTGTTTGATAATGTCCAGCATTATTTATTTTACAGATTCGATTCCCCATCAATAGGCGATGAGGACATCCACAACTGCATACTGACATCGTCACCAACCACTAGATTAGACGGCTCGCCCACTGCGGCACATGAGCTGTACGCACGAGGCAACTTCGGCAGGGGCTGCGAGCCCGCTGTTTATGATGACACGCAAAATGGTGGTATGTTAGCTTTACCAATTATATTGTTTTTTTTTTTATAATAATTGTCAAACCTAAATAGCTTTTCATTGGTTTGACAACCAAACGGTTTTCGTCATCGTTCGTCATTACTTAGTGTATGTCAATGTCAATGTCAATGTCCCGCGTATCAACCTAGGTTTAACTAACTGTAATATTTGTATCATAGTTGTTGACAGTTGTTTTATTTTGAACTAATTGTTTATTTGAATTAATATTTGTAAAATATTTTTTGTAATCTATTTATCTTATATACCTTTGACCTAATTCACTTTGCAGTGTACTTATAGGGTATATGTACCTACTAAACACAATCACGCGACTTCGTCCGCGTTCAAGACTTACCCCCTAATTCATAACCAAATTTCATTATAAAACTCTCGATAAAGTAAGCTTGTTCCTGACATTGAAACGTAAATCTATCTATCTATCTTAAAATTTTTAAGGCGACGATACATGTCAAACCTCCCTCTCGCTCGCACTATTCAACATTTTTGAAGATATAAAATCACTGAATGTATTTATGGAAAATAACGAACCTTCACGGCCTAGAAAATAACAATACAAAGGTTCAGCAATAATATTATTTTGATTCTATCTCGTTTTTTTAACCAAAATACTGGTACCAATGTGATCAATTTTGGTGCAAATTTTTTGGTAGGAAAACGTGTTGGGTTCAACATTATATTCTTGCTGAAGCTTTGTATTGTTATGTTCTAGGCCGTGAAGGTTTGCTATTTTGCATAACTACATTCAGTGATTTTATATCTTCAAAAATGTTGAATAGTGCGAGCGAGAGGGAGGTTTGACATGTATAGTCGTAAGGGTCAGCAACGCGCATGCAATCCCCTTGATGTTACAGGTGTCCATAGGCTACGGGAACCGCTTACCATCAGGAGGACCGTATGCCTGTTTGCTAACTCAGTAGTATAAAAAAACTGTTATGAATTTACAACTTCATCACCCTTTTCACCTCTTCGGGGATGGAATTATTTAAACGCTGAGACACGTATAAATTATTTTTTTATCGTCGGCCTAAATACTAAATTTGAACATGCTAACTTCGAAACTGACGGACTTTTTTACAATCTATCATCCCCCATTTTACCCCCTTTGGGGTGAAATTTCTGAATATCCTTCTTTACTGAAAGACTACACTATAATAAGGTATCCAGTGGTTTAGGCTGTGCGTTGATATATCACCCAGACAGTCAATTTACCCTTAGGAATTAAAGGTATAAAACAACCGTCACTATACGTGTTTTAATTTTGCTCCCTACCCCGCAGCCCCTGTGGCCTAATGGATAAGGCATCGGCCTCCTAAGCCGGGGATTGTGGGTTCGAGTCCCACCAGGGGTAGTTACTAGTTTTGCATTGTTTTTATATTTTTAGGTGTTACATTTGATTTAATTTTTACATATTTTTACTTTTTGTGAATTTAAAATGTGAACATTCCTGACATTCAACCTTTAAAAGGGCGGATGAAATTTGGAAAACCCCTACGTGGACGATGCCATTCTGTTATATTATCCATAATATTATTCGTGGATGGATAGAAATGGGACAGAGCTTATCCATTGAATAAATTCGAAAATGTATGAAATTTCGAGATTAAAAATTTTTAGCTAACTGATAGTTGTAAAATCCGGAAATAATAATTGCAACAGTATTCTTACAACAAGTTTCTAATTTCTTTAGAGACCTTTTATTGGCCTTTCAATCTATTTATTTATACTTTATTGCACAATAAATGTAAAAAGGTGGGCTTGATGCTAGGAACATTTTCTACCAGCAAAACAAATTGGTGGTTTATGATAAGAAGGTCGCTTTAAAATTCAATGAAAAATTTTAAAATTACTATATTCAATAATAAATTATCTATAATATGAAAAAAATCTGTTGTAATGCATGTCTCTCGCAAAAGCTCAAAAATTGCTCTAAAGCTCAAAAACTATTTGCATAATTTTTTTGTAATAATTGTAAACAATATTATTTTGTTTTGATCGCTCTGAATCAGGTGGTATAAGAGAAAAGAAAATTATGAACCCAAAGGAGTGTTTTCCGATTTCAGAAAAACTTTTCTTTTGTGTGTGTTTTTTTTCTATGGGATTTTTGACACGACAACGTTTTGCGGGTCAACTGGTAACTTTTTTGCAGTTAATATAGTTTGTACTTTTTCCTAGAATGCTACCTACAGTACGACAAGGCTGCTAAACTGACAGGAGCAGCGATCAGCGGCAAAGCGAGAGTTAAGGACGAGCAGACGTGTGGCACTGCATGCACCGAGGCGCCCTTTCGTTGTCTGAGCTTTTCATTCAAGTAAGTTTGTACGAATTCATTGACCTCATAGCTCAGTTAGATCTGCCTTCAAAGCTGCAGTTCGCTGGATGTGATACAGTGCCACAAGTATGACTTGGCGAGGCAGTGCGCCATTTTGCTTCAAATCTGTAAATGAATCCTTGTCTCTTGAATCACTTTCGGCATTTTGAAACCCATATGATTCGCAGATGTATCGCAAACTGCAACATTTGTTGTGTTCAACAAAACATACAGTTCTAGTCCCTAAAAATGCCATCGCCAACTACTACTTCTAGGGTAGAGAATATATTGACACAATAATTAAGTTTGACATCTTTATAGAACATTTATTTCACCAACGAAGTGTCCTGAGGAGCCAACTAGAAAATATAAAGACCGATAAAGATATTCTCGCAAGGTCTTGTGGCAGTTGTGGCCTTGTCTCGACAGAAGAACAGCGCCTACTGCTCTAACAGTAGTAGGCATTATATTGAGTCAAGGTCCTTTTGTTGCTGTAGCACACACACATACCTACATTTGATATTATCTTTTTGTAACATCACTAACATATTAAGTATTCTGTATTGTGTGTGCTTAGTTTAGTTTAAAACAGAAGTGGAACTGGGCAGGGCACTTGTCAAGATACAAAGACAAGAGATGGACTTACCAAACAACAAAATGGAAAGGCCCAAAAGGCAAAAGGAATGTGGGAAGACAGAAGAAAAGATGGGCCGTTGACATAATAAACACAGCGGAAAAAAGTTGGATGCAGATGGCCAACGACAGCGAAAGGTGGAAAAAAATGGAGGAGGCTTTTACCCAAAGCGGGGCCACATAACAAAATAATGAAAATGAAACAATTAGTGAATGTTAAGAAGTGAATGTTTAATTTTAAGAACTGTTAAGTGGAAAATAAAGCTGTAATAATAATAATAATTGTGTGTGCTAAGTGGTAAATAAATGATGTGTCTACATAGAAAACCGGGGATGGATTCATTGGACAAAACCAAGTGACCCGGGGTGCAATCCCCGGTGCAGTCCTCATGTGTAGAAGCCAAGGCGATGGGAAAAAGGCCCGGAACGCTTACCAGTAGTTCCGCACACACACATGCGCAAAGAGAACTGTAGAGGACCCGGATTGATTGACATATATTTCAAGCAATAAATATACTTTGACTTCAAATCAAATCATTTATTGCGTACATGTTGTTTACAGAGGTCTTAAATTCTATGCATAGTTTCAACATGAACTCTGGTAGGGCATAGCAATATTTAGGCATCTTGCTATGTGGCATAATATAATAAAAATTTCTTACAAATTAAAATACATTATAACTAAAATTGCACAAAAAAATCAAATAAGTAGGTAAGTAAATCAATATTTACCATTTAACTTAAATCCTTATTAAGTTGTTTGAATAATACTAACATATTATTTAAGAACTCTTGCAGCGAACTTTGGGGTGTACGGGATTCCAACTCCCATCTTCGGAACCCAAGCCAACCTCACCTGCACGTGGTGCACCCTGCTATAGCAAAAGGGGCTCTGGCGGCCGGCTGATTGCGGCATAGCGCAGCCTAACACTGGCACATCTAAATCCCCTGGTCGCCGACGGGCAGCAGCGTCGGTTGTGCGAGAATCTATGCCCTGCGATCCCCAACCCGCATGCCCAGTGTAGGGATTATGGGCATATCCCCCCTTTACTAGGAGAGGTCTATGTCCAGCAGTGGATTGAATAGGCTGGTGTGGTGTGGACTTTGACTTTGACCAACTTAAACTTGGCACGTTTGGCACTGTAACTTCTGATGCGCAAATCATCTGGATCATTAATATATTAATAAATAACATACAGGCTTCAAATATACAAGGTGAGTTTGAATTTGTATAATATCCCAAAAAGGGGTAAACCTACTTACGAACATCACCAACATTTGTTCAAAGAGTTTTCGAAAGAAAATCGGTCAGTTTCATACAACCTGTGACCTGAGACCTGACCATAAAATGTCGCGTCTAGAAATGACATATGTCATCATTGATAGTTCTTATTGCAAGATATCATGTTCAATTAATAGTTTTTTTTTATTAAAGCTGGATAAATTTTCTGGGTATTTATTTTATACGTTTAGGTTACGATCGATTAGGACTCTAGCGCCATTAAACAAAAACTTACCAAACGCGTGCTTTGTTAGTGGCAGTTTTGTTTTAGATGGTTGACATTGAGACGAGAGATGCACAATGTGGGTGAGAGTGCGTTCAATAACCATGATTCGTTATGATAAGGCGTATTGTGATCAATATTTATTATTAATTTATTAAGTATTCCGGCTTTAATAAATAAAGTTATTAATTATAATTTCAATACTCCATTATGAAGAATATTTTTACATAATTCGCATTTTTTGTCGCTTCCATTTATGGTCAGGTCTGAAATGACCGGCCTTCTTTTTGTTTTTAATTAAAGAACTTGCTTGTAAAGTTACGCAACTCACCTTGGGACCTATTTTGAAAAAAAATATAGAAATGAATACATTCTCTGGATATAAATCCACGAGCTTGAAAATCTCGTAAAGTAATTCTATTCATTGCAGTAACAACGCACCTCCACCAGCTGAGAACTGTCTTCTATCAGAGATTAGACTGTTCGACTTGCAGCGCGGCGTCGACTATGTGCATTCAGTCGACGACTGGCTGTTCGCCTTCGATCTGTTCAACTCTCGGTGCTGGAGGAAGGTCCATGGAGAGTGAGTAACGTTATCGTCCTAACTCATACACTCCCACACACTCTCACTCATTTTTGAGTAAACGCCCAACTAGCACACAAGCTGCTTATACAGACTTCTGGTACTCGCTTCGCAAATTCAAGTACATAAAGGAATAAATACAGTCAATAGGTATACTTAAGCACCTTTAATGGTTTTGATTATCCTTCCATATTATTTTAATAATAATAATAATCATGCGATGAGATTACCGTTATGTGGGATGTCGGCTCAACAATTATCGTTCCGATAGTCATTTTAGTGAACGGAATGATAGCGAAGAGCCTTGACCAATATCTTAAGAGGCTCTCGCTAGGCAGCTGGCTCAAGGGTCAGATAGAGGCGGCGGCTGTCCTGGACTCGGCACGCATTGTGCGGTTCCTCTCTCTGCAGGCCTAGCCACCGACCGTTTGAGCCTTGCCCCGCGGTCGGTGGTCCACCATTTTGGATATATTTTTTACTATAATGTTTATGTAGATTATTTTTGCATATATAGTAGATTAATTATATAATATATAGTAAAAAAATATTTTTGATGAGTTTTAAAATGAATAAAGTGTCATAATAATGCGATGAGATTTAATTTAACAATACAGGAGCACCGAAACACGGTGAAGATGGCACAAAAGCGCTACAAGAGCATTGTTGAATTCTTAAGGCGCTTTTAGCGCTTTTAAGTCATCCTTGTAGAGCCATTATAACTTACATTAAAGACCACTTTCGACCAATTGTAGAGCTTAAAGCTGCATAAGTTGCGACCTATTTGGCGCTACAAAAGTGCTACTATGTGTGTGATACGTGATCAAAATCCTCTATCCAGCTACTGTACACCTTGTAGCGCCTGTGTGCTAGTTGGGCGGTGAGCACGTTACTACTTCACTCACTCTTACTCCCCTACACGCTCACCCTTACTCACCTCCTTGGTCACCCTCTCACTCACTATATCATTAACATATAAAAATAAAGACGAAAGGTTTGTCCTTGTATAAAGATAACTGTCTACTATTGGAGATTACAACGACTTACAACGCGGCGTCGACTATATGCATTCAGTCGACGACTGGCTGTTCGCCTTCGATCTGTTCAACTCTCGGTGCTGGAGGAAGGTCTATGGAAAGTTAGGGACCGTAGGGCACAGATTCTTGCCGACGTGCAACAGGTTACTTGTTCGATTCCCGCTGCGAGACAAATGTTGACATGTTCTGCAAATATTTGTCTTGGGTCGGTGTTTTCTAAGTCATAATGTGTATGTATTTACAAAAAAAAATATTTAAGTAATAAATCATGATGCGCAATATTGGCTCCCGATGTGTCGAGCTGAGGACAGGGTGCAATGACACTCATAAGGAGGCCTATGTCCAGCAGTGGACTGCAATAGGCTGATGATGATATCCAACCCGAGTTGAACCTACCTGTTAAACTCAAGTTGTTACAGGGAACACACGTCAGAACTGCCCCATCCGATCATACCGCCGGAGGAGCATTTCCACGGTTCCGGACCCTCGGAGCCACCTTCCGGACCAGGGTTTCCACCTGATTCTCCTCCAGGTATGTGTTCTCACAAATATTTTTGTTGTTGAATCATAACTTCTTATTGCTTTAAATGCGTTTTTCATTAAGTTGTAATTGTACATCATCATCATCAACAACAAATAGAAGTCCACTGCTGAACATAGGTCTCCCCCAAGGAATTCCACGAAGAACTGTCTTGATCTCCTTCCACCGATTACCTGCAATCTTGACGATGTCATCGGTCCATCTGGTGGGGGGTCTCCCTACACTTCGTTTTAGATCGCGGTCGCCATTCGAGAACCTTTATCCCCCAACTGTTATCTGTTCTACGTGCTATATGGACCCACTGCCACTTCAATTTGCTGATTCTGATAGCTATGTCGGTTACCCTGGTTCTCTAACGGATTTCTTCATTGCGAGTTCTATCACGTAGAGAGACTCCGAGCATAGTTCTCTCCATAGCCCGTTGTGTGACTTTAAGCTTGTGTAAGAGGCCAATAGTTAACAGATTATTTGTACGGTTTGCAATCATTATATTTCTATCTATATACTCAAACGATCATCATAAAATTTTGCATACACGTTGTCGGGGTACAAAAAAGTACCTTTTCATCCCCCCATCTCGGAAAGAGTATTTTTGCTCCTCGATATCTGAGCGCAAAAGCTGTTTTTAAAATAAATTAAATTTAGAACATCTTGTGCCCTAAACTTCTACCTCCATGGCGCCGAATTTATCATACAACCTCTTAATTATTTAAAAACTCAGACTCAGAACCTTCTTGGTGTACTTTTTTTTAAACTTTTGAAAGTTAAAGTAATGTTAAACTTTTTTTTGCATTTAGTCATTTCCTCGCTGAGCTGGGATGAAAAGTTACGTGTTGCACTCGAGTGCAAAGATTTTTCACCTCGTGCTCTTTTGTTTTACTCGCTAACGCTCAGGATTCTAATTTTTGAATCACACACTACGCTCGTCAATTGTAGAATCCTTTGCTTGCTTGGTCATCAAAATTGAGCACGCGGTTAACTTTACACTCTTGTATAACAAATAAATATTCATTTAATAAAACGTTCCCGAGTGATAGAAAAATTACTTTAACGCGAGAGAACCCGCGGACAGAAACTAGTACGAAATAATATAATAATATTAAGAAGACAAAATTGGAGTAGTTAAAATTATGGAAACAAATTGTATTAGTTGTGTACGGGGTTCCAAGCAGCATCGGTGGTACAAGAAACTGTCTCCTGGGATTGATGGACGAACGTGTAAATGTGGAGCACACATACGTGAGTCCATCAATGCCTAGTTGTGGCCAAGGTACGTATAGTACGTCACTCAAATAATGCGCGGAAATTAAAACAAAATAGTTCCTAGACATAACTTGTACATTTTTCAATAAACAGCATTCTATTTGCAAGCCAGTTCGAAATTTAAATAAACCCTTTGATTAGTTACCTCCTTGGTTGCCATGAGTAAAAGATCATTCCATTTTTTACCACGACAGATATAAGTTTTCATAGTAATTTATTTGGCCGCTAAACACGACAGATATGAATTTTCATACAACTTTTGCCGGCCGCTGCTCGCATGTATTGGGCCGGTACAGCAATTTCGATTTATCTCGAAGAAGGTTGTCAAAATAATGCTCTAATTTCCAAGCATGTTTGAGAAAATGTTATTTTTATTGCAGAAACACCATACATACATTCTGGTCCACCCAGCGGACCAAGTGGACCAAGTGGACCAATTGAACACTACAAACCAAACCCAGAACCTGCACCTTATAAACCTGCCTACAGTCCTTCGGGCCCTGAAAAAACTTACCCCATAGAAACCTATAAATCAAGACCTTTCAGACCAGACCCTGACAAATACAGGCCTGGTTTTTATCCCCCCGACTCAAATAACCCCAACTTCAGACCCCCTGAGATTATCATCCCTTACAAACCAGAATACCCCGATCCAGAACCCATCCCTTACAAACCAGAACCCAGACCGGGTTACAGACCAGAACCTGTAGGTTATAGACCAGAACCTGTAGGTTACAGACCGGAACCTCCAAGTTTTAGACCAGAACCTCCAAGTTACCGACCAGATCCTCCAAGTTACAGGCCAGAACCTTCCGGTTACAGACCAGAACCGGACAGGCCATTCAGACCGACTCAAATATACCCGAAACCAGACTCCGGTTTCAAACCGGGTTTCGGACCGAATATAAAACCTAGCTTCGATAGACCAGGATATTTACCTGATAGACCTTTGCCTCAGAAACCAGTGTTGCCAGGTGATAGAGAAAATGGACCGAGTAAGTAATTTTTACCTTTTGCAACATTATTTACATAAATCTCTGGAATTTTAAAACTGTAAAATGACAAATCACAAATATATTATTAATGCAAAAGTTTGTGTGTGTGTGTGTTTGGGTGTGTGTGTGTGTGTGTGTGTGTGTGTGTGTGTGTGCGTGTGTGTAAGTGTGTGTGAGCATTTTTGTTCCCACTCAACTCTGTAACTGAACGGATTTCGGTGAAACTTGGAATATACATAATTTGTGACCTGGACAACATATAAGCTAACTTTATTTTAATCCAGATACCACGCGAGCGAAGCCGCTGGCAGAAGCTAATACACAATGCTTATATTTAATTATTATTTTTCAGCTTTTATCACTAAATACAAAGTGTTTTTTAGAAATTTTAATTTAACAATAATGTTTATTTTTCAGGTTTCTAATATTTTTTTAATTTAAGTAATTTGACAGATTTTAAAAGTACTGCTTTGTAGATTGATTTGTATTTTAATAAAGTAGTTTGTGATTTATTGTCACTAACAATAACAATAAGAGTTCATTAGTTGTTATAACATTTCACTTATGCTCATTCATACACAATTATTAGGTACCTACCTATCAAAACCAACACAGTAAAATTTATGTTTAGTTTGGTAACAATCATATATTTATGACTAAAATTGGACCTAATGTAGAATAAGTTTACACTAATGATAAAACATAGATTAATCAATTTGAATCTATAACCAAATAACGTTTATAATGGGGAATTTGCCCAGCAGTGGGACGAGAACGGTTGAAAAAACGATGCGTCGAACAACGTTATGATGCCAGTCCCGAATTTTTAAGCCATGTCGGAGGCCTTCGAGAGGTCTTAAAACTCCGACAACAGAGTTGTCCCATAATTTTAATAGTCGCCTCTAAAGGGACATATAAAAATGAAAATGAAACATAAAACTGCAAAGAAATCTGTAAAGTGAACAAATACAAAAGTGAATAATTATTTGTTTGTTTGTTACGATTTCACGCCATAATAAATTGGTGTGCTTCCTTAAGGCGACTATACATGTCAAACCTCCCTCACACTCGCACTATTCAACATTTTAGTATATATAAAATCACTGAATGTAGTTATGCAAAATAGCAAACCTTCACGGCTTAGAAAATAACAATAACATGGTGTAGCAATAATATCATTTTGATTATATCACGTTTTCTTACCAAAAAACTGGTACCAATGTGATCAATTTTGGTGCAAATTTTTCAAGGTTCAACATGATATTATTGCTGAACCTTTTTATTGTTATGTTTTAGGCCGTGAAGGTTTGCTATTTGGCATAACTACATTCAGTGATTTTATGTCGTCAAAAATGTTGAATAGTGCGAGCGAGAGGGAGGTTTGACATGTATCGTCGTCTTAAGGCCTGTTAAGATGTAGGACCCGGCTTTTTCAGTGATTAAGCCATAAGAGGCCTTCGGGCGACATAAAACTCATACTAAGAAGAAGATGGAAAATAAATAAAAAAACTATTTTTCAGTTGAGTCGTCATGGCGGCACTATACAGTGTCAGGATTTCCATGCCGGGCCGGAACCACTTGTGCTCAAAACCAGATAGTTGGGCATTGGGCATGCGAACCTGAAGGTGGAGAAATAGGTTAGTAATTGAATAATGCTGGACGTTATCACACAGCATCACGTAGCCCCAAACTAAGCAGAGCTTGTATTATGGGAACCACATGACAGGTTCTATTCACATACATTTGTAAATACAAATTAAGTATTATTATCAGTGATGACACCGCTCCGCTTAGTTTGGGGCTACATGATGCTGTGTGTAGTGTCCAGCATTATTTATATAAAACAAGTATTTATTTAAAAAAAGCTAAAAACCTGACTGCATACACAGAAAGTTTTTAGTAGGTACTTAGTCAGTTCAGTAGTCTTTTAAAATTTAAAATGGCTTCTCACAGTCGCCATATTGGATTTTTTGAAATTTGATATAGCCTGAAATTCGGATTTTTTAATGGTAAACTGATTTATTTTTCTAGGATCGTGGGACTACTGCTGTGCACCTACTCACAGATGTGGATATAGCGAAGGCTTCCACAAACCATGGTGAGTAGAGAATACTCTAAAATTTATGTTAGGTCCTTTCCTATAAAATTGTCGTTTTTTTACTCTATTTTATTATGTACTAGTTTCCGCCCACGGCTTCGCTCGCTTGGTACCGGGATAACACGTAGCCTATGTGTTAATCCAGGTCACAAACTATGTATATTCTAATTTTCAGACAAATCTATTTTGTAGTTTTTGCGTGAAAGAGTAACAAACATTCAACCATTCATCCATACATCCATACTCACAAAACTTTCGCATTTATAATATTAGTAGAAAGTAAGTTTTTTTTTAATTCAACAGTCATATACATAATTAATTTATATTCTGAACGTAGCATTATTGCAAAGATTCAAGATTCAATAAATACTATTTGTGATGAAATTCTGCCCCAAAAAATAAACTTAAAAGCAGTTCATTTCATGTGTTTTTCACTCTCAATGCTTAAATTCGATGTATTTTTTTATGTCTAAGTTTCCTTTTTCAAATAAGGCTACGCATACGTTTCACAATGTTGTCCAATTATACACACAACATTTCAAAAATGTATGTTTTCAATACATACATTTTTGTAGTTTTTTCTGGAAATACAAATCATATTCCCCTAAAATGTTAGTTGTATAATTGGACAACATTGTGAAAAGCATCTCATCAATCAATTTTCTCTAAATTCTCCATACAAAACGCCTATTTCACAGGTAAGGACCCAATAAAATAAAATTTAGTATTCCTGTCGCTACTCAATGGCATCGCGGTTATAATTATAAATTGATTGTTTGAATTGAATTTTATAATTTTTAGAATTGACGTGTTTCCTTCAATATGATTATGAATCTTAACAAAAAAAATCATTTTCTCAAACATGCTTGGAAATCAAAGCATTATTTTGACAACCTTCTTCGAGATAAATCGAAATGCTGTACCGGCCCAATACATGCGAGCAGCGGCCGGCAAAAGGTGTATGAAAATTCATATCTGTCGTGTTTAGCGGCCACATTAATTACTATGAAAACTTATATTTGTCGTGTTATTTAAAAATGGAACGATCTTTTATTCCGAAACATGGCAACCAAGGAGGTAACCAATCAAAGGGTTTATTTAATTTCGAACTGGCTTGCAAATAGAATGCTGTTTATTGAAATGTACAAGTTCTACCTAGGAACTATTTTGTTTTAATTTCCTTGCATTATTTGAGTGACGTACTATACAAGCTTGTCCACAACTAGGCATTGATGGACTCACGTATGTGTGCCCCACATTTACACGTTCGTCCATCAATGCCTCTTTTGCTGGCCTCTGCAGTAATGTACTATAAGGTTAAAACATAAACACCCAAAAGATAAGAATACCTTTTCTGATCCAACCTCTTTTCTCCAGGTGCTATGTAGGCCACAAGGAAGACCAATGGCGACCATGTAGCGAGAAGTATTACCCATACCATCACCATAACACGCCTCACCCATCACAAGGACAAAAAGGTAGCTACAGCTAGCGACACGTAAGTCTAGTCAATGGCGGATTTACACATTTGCAAAATACCTATTGCTTGTTCAGTCTGATTTGATTGGTTTTTGATTCGTCCATGGCAAACTTTCCTCTTAATTATGGGAAAGCATTACTAGTTTAGATAATTTATTCTGCTTACATATTTGTTTTACCTACATAATGTTATGTACCTACTTATATAAATATTTAAACTTCAGGTATGATATAAGTATTTTGTGACGTCACCTACCTAACTGTGGCACTGTCAGAATTACCAGCGCTGCATATTGCTCCTTTTTATGGCAGCACTGTGCAGCAATATGCTGAGACAGGGCCTTTTGACCCTACGTGCGCCTTGTTAAGTGGGTGGGTGCCTTTTTTTTATTATTAGCACTATGATTTTTCTTTTTTTCTCGTGCTATTGTTTAGGTACCTATATATTTTGTACTATGGGTCAATAAATGTATTTTCTTTCTTCTTTCTTTCTGCCTCTACCTCTGCAATTTAATACCCCAGTTTACAATCATATTAATTACATGATCTTGGTCAATGACATAGCAATATTTTGTGCTATAACGTCATAATTACATCAGCTTTTCCCCGTTATTAATAAGTTCACCTATGTAATAATGTTTTTTTATTTTATTTCTGTAAGCAAAGTAATGTTTTGAGCTCAATTTGCCGCCCTAGGCTCCAGCCTACTGGTAAATCTGCCACGGAGTCTAGCGCTGAACGAAATGTCTGCATGTGTCTCTCGCTCTCTCTCGCCTCTAGCTCAATTAGATACCTTACTTTTGACTTCGGCGCAATAACGGCCAGAGCTAGAGTTTCGTGCCGCTACTTGTACTTTGTTTGTAAACAAAGAGTTTTTGTAAGATGTCCGCGCTTTGTACAAAAATCTGTGCTTAATTTTTCTTAATAAAAAAACTTTATAACAAACAATTAAACCACCGAAAAAACTGAAAAGCAATAATAATAAACCTTTTATTTAACCTTAATAAATAATTTCTTAAACTAATGTAAGTATACCTACTCAACCGACTCAAAATTACATAGGTATACTTACATTAGTTTAAGAACTTAGTTATTAAGGTTAAATAAAAAAGGTTTATCATTTATTGCATTTCAGTTTTTCCGGCGGTTTAATTTTGTTAAAAAGTTTTTATTTTAAAATTTCTCGTAGCTTTAATCTACTAAGTAATTACAACATACTTAAGTTTTGATTTCTTTTAAAATTGCTATCTACCTTACTTTAGCTATTATCTGTTATGTTATACCAGTAATACGTTGTGAGTGATCAATAAATCTTCCAGGGTGGGGAAATTGGGAATTTGGAAAATCCTACCCTACGGTAGGATTTTTTTTTTCAGATTTATGGGACCAACCTCAAGGTCAGTCAATAAAAAAAGAATGATCACAATCGGACTACTCTATAAAAAGTAATGCGTGGTCATACATAAAAAATATATACGCGTCTACTTGAGAACCTCCTCCGTTTTTTTCGTCGGTTAAAAAAACCCCTACAAGTAAAGATCTTTTACAAAAAAAACTTTAAACTGACAGAATACCTCCTTAGCTGAATACTTATTTGGGTACTTACTTACACTAAAAACTCAGAAATAGAGTTAGTTCCGGTGGCCATTTGTGGTCTTCATGGTCAGTTCCACTTACCCAAATACCTAGTGCTTTTTGAGAGCAAACGCAGTCAAAACTGTAAGTCTCGGTTACTATAAAACATACCCAAATTGCTCAAGGTATGCGTATAATATTTGAAGAGTTCACTGGATTTCTCCAAGATCCCATCAGATCTAAACCCTAAAAACATATCTAAAGTGTTCCTTATGGTTCCAACTAAAAAAGCAATTTGAATTTGTACTTTTATGTGTTGCTTGTTTTAACTAATAAAAACATTATTCAAAAACTTAGACTTTGAGAACAAAATTTTTGTTTATTGTTTCAGAACCCCCCAGAAACAGGCCATGGCGCGACTCCCCCAATCCCCCCAACCCCCCCAGACACTCCCCCTGGCCGGTCAAAGCCGTGACCCCCCCTCCCCCTGACTATATTCCCCACTGGGACAAACCCCCCGGACCATACCTATCTGTAGCAGACAGGAAGTACTGGGACGAGCTGTACGAGAATGGACCTAAAGCTTATTACGATAAATATGGAAATCCTTTACCAGGTAAGAGGGGTGTAAGATCTCCGGAACCCAAGCCTATAAAATAATAAATAATAATAATAACAATAATACTGGATATTATCACACAGCATCATGTAGCCCCAAACTAAGCAGAGCTTGTATCATGGGAACCACGTGATTGATATACTACATAAATACTACATATTTTTTGTAAATACATACTTATTATACATAGAAAATACCCAGACCCAAATATTTGCAGACCGTACCAACATTTGTCTCGCGGCGGGAATTGAACCAGCAACCTTCTGCGTCTCAGTCAGGCCTTCGCCCGCTGCGCCACAGAGGTCATCAATATCATTTTTTTTTCTACTTGAAGATGGAACAAGCACATGGCCCACCTGATGTTAAGTGGTAACCATTACCTATTACTAAGCATGGCATCGTAGATCACGTTTTTCTGGAACGTTCTCTGCGATGCAACGCCCTGCGTCCATCAACTTGAGACATGAAGATGATAAGTCTCTTGTGCCTGTAATTTCACCGGCACCCACACCCTTCAAACCGTAACACAGCACAACTACTCCACGGCAGAAATAGGCATGATGGCAGTACTTTCCCGGACGAGCCCTTCACAAAGCACTCTACTACCTTAAAAAATCAGCCTTTATCAATCCGAACTGGACTGATATAGGCTGATCTGGACATATGCCTCCCCTAAAAATGCCCTCAGCGTCATTAGGGGGGATGCGTCCATAATGAAACTGGGCATGCGGGTTGGTGGATTAGTGGTAGGTGACCTCACCCTAACTAACACCCTGCTAACTAACTAACGGGGCTCTGGCGACGGCCCTGACCGAAGACAGACAGCAACGTCGGCTGCGAGACGCTGTGAATTCCCAACCCGCATGCCCAGCGTGGGGATTATGGGCATATCCCCCTTTATTAGGGAAGGCATAGGCCTTGGACATAGGTCCAGCAGTGGCCTGATATAGGCTGGTGTGGTAGTATGGTTTATCAGGTTAAGGCTTTAAGAAGTTTAAGACGACATCGGTGGTGAATCGCAAGATGCCGGTTCGATTCTCTTCGAGACAAATCACTGTAATACTATAAATGGGAAAGTTATGTTTGTGTGTATGCGGCAAAATTATACCTCATTGAGGGCAGCTGTCTTTTCTTTTGAAAAAGGTTTTGTTCTTTGAAGTCTTTCAGTTCTTCAGTTTAAGTTTCTTAGCAGTTTTTTTTTTGTGGTTTAGTTCTTAGTTTAATGTCCTAATGCTGGTCATAATGTCCATAATGTGTTTATTTATTTATTTTATTTAGACAGCTAGTTTATGTAGAAGAGAAAAGCAACCGCAATTTTGGATTTTTGATATATTATTATTTCAGTCTAGAAAATTACGTTTGTCAAAAAAAAACGTGGTGGTCTCAGTTGACTCTTCTCCTAATTTATTCTATCAGTCAACAAAATTACGTTTGTCAAAAAAAAACCAAGTTAGTCTCAATTGAGTCTATTAATCATCACGTACACTTTTCCCACTCAAATCTGTAATGTCGGATTTGGATGGAACTTGAAATATACTTATTTTGTAACCTGGATTAACAAATAGGCAAAGGCCTGCAATGAGGCGCAGAAGGTAGTGGGTTCGATTCCCACCGTGATGTACATGTTAGTGTTCTGCAAATATTTGTTTTTGGGTATGGGTGTTTTCTAAGTATAATTACGCGTTCACAAAAAAATTGATATAGTTTAAGTAGTATATCAGTCATGTGGTTCCCATAATACAAGCTCTGCTTAGTTTGGGGCTACATGATGCTGTGTGATGGTGTCAAGCATTATTTATTTATTTGAGTTTCATCCGAATCCGCTCAACTTAGATTTATTAAGTAATGTTGTTTTACAGGCTACTCCAGAGTACCAACAGAAGACCGGCCGTACATTAGATACAAACACAACAACCGCCCTTCAGCGCCGTCAGGGCAGTGGGTGCCCGTTTCTGACCCCCCTGTACCAGGGTTAGGGGCCCCTAGGTAAGCTTAATACGTGTATTCGTATATTCTCCTTCGTATGAGCTAGTGGCCAACTCTGGTGTCGGAGTTTTTAGGCCTCCCGAAGGCCTCCGACATGACGTAACGACTGAAAAGCCGGGACCAACATCTTAACGTACCTTCCGAAGCACGGAAGCGCTCAGATCTAAATGCCACCAAACGGTCACCCATCCAAGTAGTGACCGCGTGGATTGTTGCTTAAGGGGCCTCCGGAGGACGAATTGTCCATACAAACGTAATACCAAAATGATTTCAAATTCAAGCATATTTCTACTATATTATTTGTATTCCAATAGTATTTTTATAGGATAGGTTTTTTTTACAAAATACTTAGCTAAAATGACTTTAAAGCCAATAATATAATATAAGCATTTTGCACATTTTTATACCAAAATTGACCACTTTTCTTCCTCTTTGTTTCGTATTAAAAACAACAATATTTTACGGGTCGTTTATTTAACAACATAGCATATAATATCTAGTTACAGAATAACAATACTTTGTAAAGAATACATTAAGTTTTCAGTCATTATTTTTGGTATTACGGAACACAACCAAATTCTTAGAAAATTTGGAACCAATATTGCTATCCCGCCCGCACGGCTGAATCATCCATCAGCTAAACAGAGATATTAATTACGGAGCGATCCTCCGCGTCTCCAATTGACGTTGCGAGCGAAGTTCGCCGCATTCTTAACCAAAGTGATCTCGGCACGAGCGCTTCATATTCATATTCATATTTATGAAAGATTCAAGATTCAAGATTCAAGATTCAAGATTCAAGATTCAAATGTTTATTTGCTAGAATACATAAAATTTATTTCACAATTATGTCTTATAGCTATGATAGTACATGTATTCAGCCTGCATGCAGGCATGCAAATATTAATAGAGTGTCGTTACAAATTTAATTATTTAAATATTCATTTAGGCTATAAAAACAATTAATAAGTAACCAATTATTTAACTTTTTCTTGAATATGGTTCCATCTAACACTTTAAGTTCTTCAGGCAATTTATTATAAATGACTATAGACATGTTATAAACGTTTTTCCTATATATTTCCTTATGACATGGAGGTTGATATAGTAAGTTTTTAAACTTGGCTCTTTGCTGTCGAGTAATCAGGAAAGCTTCGTAGGTCAGGATACCTTATAATAAAATAAAAATAATAAAATAAAAAGCCCTTTATTGCTACTACATACATTTAACACACTGCACACATTTTATACAACTAAATTATTAACACTAAATCTCCTCGTTCTTTATTCCGTACCCTTTGTAGTAGTCGCCTCAGTGGCGTAGGCCTCCCCTAAATCCCTCCACACGTCCCTTTCCCGTGCTTTCCTCATCCAATCTGGTCCGCATCGCTGGTTGAATATATCTCTCCATCTTTTTTTCTGTCTTCCTTGTTTTCTTTTTCCTTCCAACGGAGTCCACTCTGTTACTCGCTTCGTCCATCTGTTATTTTTCCAATCTCGCTATATGTCCAGCCCAGTTCCATTTAAGAAGTCTAATCCTTTCTGTTACATCTACCATCTTCGTTTTTTCTTTAATTTTCTCGTTGCTTATTCTATCTGAGATTTTTATCCCGAGGATACTCCTTTCCATTTTCCTTTGACATGTAGCTATCTTGTCTTCATCTTCTCTTCTTAATGACCATGTCTGACAGCCGTATGTTATACATGGCAATATTGCTGACTCGTATACTTTTTTTTTCGTGTTTAGTTTTATGTCTTTGTTCTTCATTATTTCCTTTGAACTCCAGTATTTTTTCCATGCTAAAGCAATTCTTCTCTGTATCTCTTTCATTGAACAGTTTTCAAATGACACTAGTTGCCCAAGGTATATATAATCGCTGACATACTCTATCTTTTCTCCGTCAATTACTACGTCACGTGACTCTCCGTTTGTAATTATTTTAGTTTTAGATGTGTTTAGAGATAAACCCACTTTTCTGCTTTCGTGTACCAGTTCCCTTATCATAGTTTCCAGGTCTGACGCGCTAACAGCGAACACCACGATATCATCCGCAAAACGGAGATGGCTCAGGAACTCTCCGTTAACATTTATTCCTTTCTTTGTCCATTCTAAACACCTAAAAACTGATTCAAGAACAGCTGAAAATATTTTTGGTGATAAAGGATCCCCTTGTCGCACTCCTTTTTGTACAGGGAACTCCGTTCCTTCTCTCTCTAGTCGTACCTTAGCCCGACATTTCGAATAAACATTCCTAATTAAGTTGATATACTTAGAAGTGCCTTGTTGTGATAATGCTGTCCAGATAGCCTCGTGATTCAAGGAGTCAAATGCTTTTTTGTAATCAATAAAACACATAAACACTGTTATTCCATACTCATTACATTTTTCTATTACTTGAGTCACTACTTGTATGTGATCTGTTGTTGAGAATTTTCGCCGAAAACCTGCTTGTTCGCGAGGCTGGTTGTCATCTAGAGACTGCGTTATTCTTGCTAGTACAATTTTAGAAAATATTTTGTATAAGTTTGTTATCAGGCTGATTGGCCTGTAGTTTCCAAGATCGCCGCGATCTCCCTTCTTGTGTAATAGTGTGATTGTCGACTTGGACCACTGTTCAGGTGTTGTTCCTTCTTCCAAAATATTATTAAATAGTATTTGAAGAGGTTTCAACAGGGGTTCGCATAAAGTTTTTAAAACTTCGTTTGTAATGTTATCACTTCCAGGAGTTTTATCGTTTTTTTGGGTTTTTATTGCATGCTCTACCTCTGTAGTAAGTATACTTTCTGCTCTGCTATCTGAACTGGTAGAGCCACTTTCGAAGTTTTCGTGTTCGCATGAAACTTTTGATGCGTACAAATCTTCATAAAAAAGTGTTGCTTCTTTTATTATGTCTGGACGCCTTGATAGAACTTTATTTCGTTTGTTTTTTAGATTAACTGCCCACTCTGATTTGTTACTAAGCTCCTTATATGCTTTACGTAAGGCTCCTGTATTGTTTATATATTTTTCCAATACTTCTTGTCTTTTCGTTTTCTTTTCTTGCGTTATATTCCTGTTTATTTGTTTGCTTATTCTTGTTATTTCTGATTGTATGATTTTAGATCGTTTTTCTTTGTATAATATTTTCCGTCGTGCAAGGAGATCTTTTGTGTCTTGGTTTATATATTCTTTCCTGCTTTCTTTCTTTCGTGGTAATTGTTCAAGTAAACGTTTTATTTCTCCCTCTAGTGTATCGTATTGTTTCTGTATTTCTACCGATGAGTTTATGGAATCCATGAATTTGCTCTCCCAGTATTTTGCACTCTCTCCCGTTATCGTTGGTAGATTTCTTGTATAGTTTGTGGGTTTGATATGTTTCCTAGTACTTCTTGATTGGACACACAACTTACATCGAATCATTCGGTGATCAGTATCAAAATTTAAATTACTAATGATGTCAAATCCTTGTACATGGGCGGCTTGATTCGTGAGTATGTAGTCTATCTCGTTAAGATTTTTCCTGTTCGGGTGTCGCCAAGTCCATTTTTTGTGCGGTTTGCGTTTGAATATGCTATTGACAATTTTGTAGTTTTTTTCTAGTGTAAACTCTACTAATTTCTGACCATGAGAACTCCTCTCGCCGTTGGAGTATTTGCCAAATATCCTTTCCTCTCCCTTTTGCATTTTTCCTACTCGTGCATTGAAGTCACCAAGTATCATTATATTTTTTATTCGTGTGAAATCCAGAGCTGATTCAACTGACTGGTAGAATAAATCTATATCATTATCTTTGTATGCTTCAGTAGGGGCGTATACCTGGACAAAGGACCATGTAGAGTTTTTAGATATTTCTATTTCTAGACTCGCTACTCTATCTGAAAAAGCTCTGAAACTGATAATACTACTCTTCAGGTATTTTCTTACTAGGAATCCAACTCCATTTTTCCCGTTTTCCGCAGACGTATGGTAGAGAATGAACTCCGAGTATTCTTCAATAGTAATTGTTAATTTCCCTTCTTGTTTCACTCAAACCCTGGATATCCCATTTCAGGTCTTTAAGAGCTTGGCTTAATTCAATAATTCTGCAATATGAAAGTAGAGTTCTTACGTTTAAACTTGCGATGTAAACATTTTCTGTATCCATGTTTGACTTAATATTATGATTCAGGGGGGTTTGGTCTAATTCTTCCACGGTGACCGGCCGGCTTGGAAGATGTGGAGGGACGCAACTTAGTTTTTTTGATTTTCTTGCGCATCGCGACTCGTCGTGGCTCTAGAATTAACCTTGGACGGACGCAAAAAGCTTGTAATGTTTTGTGGCTTGTTTTTCTTCGTTATTTGCTTGACTTTGTCTTCAATACTATTTGTACTTGTGAATTCTACTCCCTCGGGAGATTGTGACAGGAATCTCTTATTAGAGTTCTTCCCTTCAAACTGTCGGTTTGTTGGCTTCTGGGAGCTAAATGTGACTATTCTATCATAACGAAGGGCTACTTTATTCCCCAACTCCCATTCTCGCTTCAAGTCATCCTGAAGCTCCTTCCGTTTTTGTAGTACAGCCCGCGAGTACCGGATACCTTATACGACTTGACAACTTGATACGCAGTAGAAGGAAAGAGAGGTAGGGGAAGACTAAGGATAAATTATATGAGCCACATTAAAGAGAAAGTAGATGTCATGTAGTTAAGGGAAGTAAGGGAGGCTGCTTTGGAGAGAAGCAGATGGAACGAGCTGCATCAGTTGCGTCGACAAGAGCACAGCTCTTAAAGCAACGATACATGTCAAACCTCCCTCTCGCTCGCACTATTCAACATTTTTGAAGATATAAAATCACTGAATGTAGTTATGCAAAATAGTAAACCTTCACGGCCTTGGAAATAACAATATAAAGGTTCAGCACAGACGACCTCTGTGGCGCAGTGGGCGAAGGTCCGCCTGAGACGCAAAAGGTTGCGGGTTCGATTCCCGCCGCGGGACAAATGTTTGCATGTTCTGCAGATATTTGTTTCGGTTCTGGGTGTTTTCTATGTATGATATGTATGTATTAACAAAAAAAAAAGTATTTATGTAATATATCAATCATGTGGTCCCATAACACAAGCTCTGCTTAGTTTGGGGCTGCGTGATGCTGTGTGATAGTTCAGCATTATTTATTTATTTATTTATGTATGAATATCATGTTGAACCCAAAACGTTTTCCTACAAAATAAATTGTACCAAAATTGATCACATTGGTACAAGATTTTTGATAAGAAAACGTGATAGAATCAAAATGATATTATTGCTGCACCTTTGAATTGTTATTCTCTCGAATGTGAAGATTTCCTATTTTGCATAACTATAGTCAGTGATTTTATATCTTCAAAAATGTTGAATAGTGCGAGCGAGAGGGAGGTTTGACATGTATAGTCGCTTTAAATAAACGATGATGAGTTATTAGGTTGCATAATAGCAAGTACATGCTATTCTGTTTGAGCCTATTTTATCAAAATATCATAATAACAAATATCTACATACTTATCATTGGTGATGTCAAGAACATAATAAATAATGTAATCTTAATAATAGAAATCATGTGTCAAATTTGATCCACCATCGCAGTGCACGTTCAACGTCCACCACCACACCACACCAGCCTATCTCAGTCCACTGCTGGACATAGGCCTCCCCTAATAAAGGGGGATATGCCCATAATCCCCACGCTGGGCATGCGGGTTGGGGATCGCAGGGCACAGCTTCTCGCACCACCGACGCTGCTACTCGTCGGTGTTCAGGGGATAAAGCTGTGCCGATGTAGGCTGTGTTATGCCGCAATCAGCCGGCCGCCAGAGCCCCGTTCGTTGTTTAGCAGGATGCACCACGTGCAGGTGACGTTGGCTTGGGTTACAAAGATGGAAGTTGGAACCCCGTACACCCTCGTTCAACGTGCCCCTAGTCTACTGCTGAACATAGACCTTTCTTTATAAAGGGGGATATGTCCGTCTATAATCCCCATGATAGGCATGCGGGTTGATTAGCTTCTCGCTGACGCTGCTGCCCGTCATCGGCCAGGAGATGTAGATGTGCCAGTTTCAAGCTGCGCTATGCCGCGATCAGCCGCTGCCAGAGCCCTGTTTGTTATTCAGCAAGGTGCACCACAGGCAAGAGAGGTTGGCCTGAGCTCCGAAGGTTGAGGTTGAAACCCCTATACCCCTTTCCACCTCCTTTCTAATATTAGTGTGATGTGAAATAAGAAGTATTGATATTCTGTTATTATTTACCAGGTACTGGCCAGTTGCATATCTTCACAGAGGTCCTCCACCAAACATGACGTACTTCCGGTACAACGAATCAAACCATGACACCGGAAGACACGTCACACCTGACCGTCCCGAATCCAGAGACGACGATAGTGGACAAACTATTGATGATCATAATGATGATAGGTCCAATGATGGTTCTAGAGGTAATGGACATTCTAGAGGTCATGATTATAGAGTTAAAGCTGACGATAGGGGTAACAATCATAGAAATGATGATGATCATCGTAGCTCTGGTAATGATAGAGGTAATGATCATTCCAGAGATAGAAATGATAATTCTAGGGATGATACTGATAATCCTAGAGAGAGAAACGGTAATAATAGGAGATACAATGATAATTCTAGAGATAATGACAACTCTAGACGTAATTCTGATAATGCTAGAGTTAATGATAATGCTAGACGTAACATTGATAATTCTAGAAATAATAACGATGGTTCTAGGGATAACAGTGACGATGCTAGCGATAACGATGATGATGATAGAAGTAGATATAATGATTCTAAAGATAACAGTAATTCTAGACAAAATAACGATAATACACCTAGAAGTAGTAAACGAGAAGAAGAAACGACTAGAGACGAGAAGAAAATAGATGATAGTAAATCTGATGAAATTTTCAATACAAACGTTGATAAAACTACGTCCAAAAGTATAACCACAGAAGCTCCCGTAGAAAAACATAACAATACAGAAGTAGAAATGGTCAAATCGAAAGATTTCAAAACGAAAGATGCAATAAATGGCATAGATGACAAAATAGACGATTTCTCCAAATCCATTGAAGTTCTAGACATAGAGGATGTTAAAGGCGAAAAAACATCTGAATTAAAAACTTTAGAAGCCGAGGAACGACAAATAGAGGCAATTGGTAGACTCCTAGCGTCTAGACGAGGTGGTAACATTGTTCTAGAAAAAAGATCGCAAAAAGACTTAAACACCCAAAACATAGCCATAGACAAAGACACTTTAGATTTCAACTTTGGAAATCGTTTCAAAACGAACGAACGTCGCGGTGTTATTAAAAGAATAAGCAAAGATGAGATAGATAGAGATAGAAGCTTAGAAGTGAGCGAGACAACATTCGTTCGACCACCCAGAGTTTTATCTACAGATAATGTTCGCAAAGTTAACGTCAACGGTAAAATTTTCTATGACGCTACAATAAGGGAACAGAGAGATCTGTTCCCAAATAATACTAGAAGAGGTAAAAGTCTTAGACGTTCAGAGAATATTCCATCTGTTATAACCAATAATTATGGGAAGAAGAAAATAGTTAGGACTAGGAACACAAATCCAGTTAGAAGAGTGAAAAGGGTTTATAGGAAGAGGTATAACCCAGATGAAGTTAGGAGGAGGTTGTTAGAACGAGACAGGAGTAAGAATAGTACAGATAGGATTGTCTAGGAGTTATTTATGAAGATAATTATGTAATCTATTTGAAATATTACATTAATTATTATAAGAAATGTTGTTTTGTATACAGAGTGAGTTTGAATTCGCTAATACGAAGAAGAAGAAGAAGAAGAAGAAAAATAATAAGAAAGAAGATCTTAAAAGGGGATGATTTAGACCATGGTTGTTCAGAACTTTGGAAAACATTGCTTAATATTACGTGATTCAAAACTTTTTCAATAAATTTTCAGCTTAACCTTATGTTGTGCGTGGCAACCCTAACAGTAAAGTAAGGTAACTTTATCAATAAAATTGTAACAAAATCGGCTAAGGCTGCCTCACAAGCTGTCAAGTAAAATTATGGTGTAACTTTCTTCAATGAAAAACTACAGAAATCGAAGTCTTTGAACAAATATTGTTTTCTGAAGTAGATTTAGCTTATAGGAAGAAGACACGGAGAAAAACCTGAAGGGGTGTTTTTAAAATACTTCATTCAAAATATTTGCCAAATAGTAATAAGGTGGAGCTACAATTGTCACTATGTCAAAGACAAATTTTAAAAGAATCACCTGTTCTAGGGCTGCCTCACAAGCTTTTGAGTATATTATGGCGTAACTTTACAAGCCATTTCTTCAATGAAAAACTACAAAATTCGAAAGAGCGTAAAATTCAAACTCACTGTGTATTTTAAGCAGCCTTCATATAAGATTGAACTTGTTATTAAATATTTGACAAGATTGAACAATAATTTTTATATATAGTATATTGCAAGATTGAAGATTTTCGTATGTATGTAAGTGACTACTAATGTATGTAAGTTGCCGGTACAAAATTTCTAAACCATTTTTCAACCACTTGCTTAATCGTATTCATCATTATCATCAGCCTATAGCAGTCCAATGCTGGGCATAGTCCTCCCTTCAAGCCGAGGGCGCTGGTATCCGATTGAGCTGTTTGATATACTTATTTTAAGTTAAAGTAAGTAATTGTGCTTTTAGTACTTTGTCAGTTTGACTAAAATATAAATTTTAGTTGACCTGACGATGCAAGGTTTGTAGTTTAAGTAACTTTAAAATATAATTAAGTTAAATAATTAAGAAAGCCCTTACAATCATCATAACGGATCTATGTCCCGCTGAAGTTAGGCTAGCAAACGATTCGACCAATCGTAATATCCTACACAAACATAGGAACTAAGTCGCTACTAGCAGCTAACTTCAGAGGGAACAAGATACGTTATAAGTAATTATTATCATGATGTCATCATGTTATTGTCTTTATCAAAAATGACTGCACAAATCTAGCGCGGGCTAAAACTACTTTTGAATATTTTGCCAGCCTTGACAACAACATAATAGGTATACATTTCGTGATAATTTTGAAATTAAGTATTCATAGTTTAAAATGGGAATATTCACTTTACATTGGTGAAGGCATCGACGTCGTTTCGACTCTTTATGAGAGCCTTCTTCAGGGTGAGTGAACGCGACACACTCCGCGTTTCGTCTAGCACTAAACATTCGCGTTTTTCATGTGAATGTTAATTAATTCGCGTTTCATGTGTTAAATACCTAAGTAATAATATGTTAATATTTTTTTTATGATAAATTACTTCATTACTTTGACTTTGAAAAGTCAAATTTATTTATTGCGTAATATGGGTTCTACAGTTCTATTTATGCGATACGGTTTAGAGCAGCCATATTCAGCGTAGTACAACATGTACACATGCAGTATTTTTTGAAACCATTTCAATAGGAACACATGTCTGAACTTTATAATACCAATTGCGGCCAGTTTTTTTATCATATTTTTTTTAAATAAAATAGGTTCTTAACCCTTATGTGATGATTGTGTGATAAACTGAATAAAGAACATAAAAGTTACCTATTAAATGTGATTGGTATATTTTTTACGTTTATTTAAATTTATTACTTAAGTATTTTTTATGCAATAAAAAGCATTCAAGGATATGCTTGTTTTATTTTTGTTTTGTTAAAAAAATTGATTAGGAAAGATTCCTTTATTCTTGCCTGCTCCAGTTCGCCTTCATACTACCTAGTCCCAGTTCTCATACTCATTTATTTCACCATAGGAACATACAAGGTGGGGCAAAATTCTACCACATTGAGGGCAGCTACCTTTTCTCTTGTAGTTAGAAGGTTTTGTTCTGAAGAAATTATAGGTTTATTTTGAAGAAAAAAATAATGGCATTTTTGGATTTTTGATCAAATGTACAGTCGATTGAGACCAACTTGTTTTTTTTTTGACAAATGTCATTTTCTGGGCTGACTGTACCTTTTTTCAAAAATCCAAATATGCCGTTATATTTTCCTTCAAAATAAACCTATAATTTCCTCAGAACAAAACCTTCTAACTACAAAACAAAAGGTACCTAGCTGCCCTCAATGTGGTAAAATTTTGCCCCACCTCGTATAGTACACGAGATTATGTCAATTTTTAAAATTAGGCATAAAACAAAGAACTCACACCAAAGAATTGAAGTACATAATCTCGTGGGCATAGTCTTTAGTCTAGTCTTCCGAGTTGGTGGGTATCTTAAAGCTAATGCGAGACCTGTCGTCGTTAATGGGCACCTTGAAGTTGTTTCGGAGTACACATATTATCTAGATTTTGCAGTTAGGTAGAAACAACTTTGAGAAGGAGGCCAAGAGGAGGATTCAGCTTGGTTGGGCAGCATTTGGAAAACTACGTCGAGTTTTCTCGTCACCTACCAATATGAATAATACGGCAACAATTCAAGGTAAATAGGAAATAGGAAAGTTTAGTCAGACGATTGATTGTTACTTGGTAATTATAGCAGTTTTAAAAGCATAAAATGTTAATCTAGAAAGAAAGAAAGAAAAAAAAACATTTATTTGTGACAACTAACATTAACAAGGTCAATAGGCATGATGACTGGGTCAAAAAATAATAATTCTAATTAGTCCGTCAGTTAGATCAACAAAAAATACTGGACATGTATTTTTTTATTTATCGAATCAATAGAAATTGACGGAGATAAAGAACGTGAAAGTTCGGGAGTGGGGGATCGTGACGTCACGCCTAGGTAAAAAATTTACTATATCGTGATGTCGCGCGGAACTTTAACTTTAAATCTTTGTTATTTTTTAAAAATACGTGTGTGTCTCTCGGTACATACGCCACATGTCGTCATCACAAAAAGGTCCAATTCAGCATTTGTTGTGTCATGTCAACACAACGCTTATCTTCCGTTGAAACCAAAAGTGAAATCACATTTCTGTCTGCCGTACTCACATACCTATACCTATAATTGGTACAGAAATAGGGCAGCCGGAAGTTGCCGGGGGTGTACAGAGTTCCAACCCCCATCTTCGGAACCCAAGCCAACCTCACCTACATGTGCACCCTGCTAAACAACGAACGGGGCTCTGGCGGCCGGCTGATTGCGGCATAACACAGCCTACATAGCTAAATCCCCTGGCCACCGACAGGTAGCAGCATCGGTGGTGCGAGAGGCTTTGTTGATCCCCAACCCGCATGCCCAGCGTGGGGATTATGGGGTATATCCCCCTTTATTAGGGGAGGCCTATGTCCAGCAGTGGACTGATATAGGCTGGTGGTGGTGGAAGTTGCAGGATCAGGTTGCACCCAGCAACGTTTTAGCGTAAGTTAGTTTGCTTTGATTATATTAAACGATCGATTCTTCGTTTTTAAGGAGTCCAGTAGCTTCCTAATGATGCATTAGCTTTCCTGATTCCTTCTATTTGCTGCCGTAAATGCGACTGGGCCACCACGACTCACCGGTCATGGTAGTTGGCTACCTCATACGCAAAGGATTCTTCTAGAGAGGACATTATCATTCTACGATGGAAAATTTGCAAGAAAGTGTTATGTGGGCTGAATATAAATTAGATCTGCTTTGATTTCACTTGTGAAAGTGAAGCGACTCCCAGGAGCTTATTACAGGACATTGTGTAGACTACCGTACTGACTGATTAAATAGGTTGGCATATTTAGAGCCTTGGAAATCCAGTGGAATTTCATAGAAATTGCTTAGAAAACATTTTTAATGCGAAAACTTTCGATTGGATTTGGTTACTTTGGGAAAAGTGTTTCTGTTGGAAAATAGAGTCGATTGAGACCCACTTGTTTTTTTATGACAAATTCATTTTTAGAATGAAAATAGATTCGATTGAGACCCACTTGTTTTTTATGACAAATTCATTTTTAGAATGAAAATAGAGTCGATTGAGACCCACTTGTTTTTTATGACAAATTCATTTTTAGTATGAAAATAGAGTCGATTGAGACCCACTTGTTTTTTATGACAAATTCATTTTTAGACTGACTGTAAATTATTTCAAAATTCTGAAAATGCAATTGTTTTTTCTTAAAATAAACAAAGTTTCGTCAGATTAAAACCTTCGAACTACAAAAGAAAAGGTGGCTGTCCTCAATGAGGTAAAATTTTGCCCCACCCTCTATATAGATAGAACTTATAGCTATTCAGTTATTTACCAATTCCTTTCTATTCTTATCCCAAGCGATAACCTCCATTTAGTACGGTTAAAAGTTATCAAAGCCAAGATTTCCAGTTACAAAATTGCTTGTAATTCGACGTAAGACTTTCACTGACCACATCACAGACCATAATCTTGTTAATATTGACCGGACCATTAAGTAGTTGTACCTACTTCTTTTCTGAACCTGTGGTTATAAAAGCACCGATCTCGATGGTAAAGGTGTGACCACAGTCAAGCGCTTTTAACTCACTGATGTTTTTTATGCGAATGTTTGTGTGTATGTGGAACTAGACTATCTGACATAGGTACAACTAAAGTTATCGACATAGTTCAGAGAATTAGCAAGATGAAGTGGCTGTGCGCTGGCTATATCTGCCGAAGAACCGATAACCGTTGGGGTAAACGTTTTCTTGAGTGGAGACCGCGGCTCGGCAACCGTAGTGTAGGACGCCCTCCGTGCGGGTGGAGTGACGATCTGCAAAAGGCTGCTGGTAGAAGCTGGATGCGTCGAGCTCAGGACAAATGGCGCTCATTGAGGGAGGCTTATATCCAGCAGTAGAATTCTATAGACTGATGATGATTCAATTAAATAGTAGGAGTGGTTGATTACCGCTTATCGGTTTAGGAGCATTTTTCATAAAATTCGGGTTATTACTCGAATACTTCACATACATCTACAGTCATTGATTTTTTTATACAAAACATTAAAAAAAACTGAATCTCGTTTTCGGATTCCAAAATGTTCGTAGTATAATGCGCGTGCAACAATTTTTACGCATGCGCTATGACGTCACGCGCATGCGTCAGAAGAAAAAGCAAGTTGAAAGCGCATGAGTGGACATAACTTTAGCAGTTTTATTGTCAACTTTCTGTAATTATCATCATTTTGGAAACTTTTACGTTCGCAAGTTTTGAGTTATGTCAACAAGCGCCATTGTGGTTTTTTACTATCCCATTAAGTGACAATACTCATGTTCTAAGAAAGTTATGTAACGAGAAAAGTGTTAGATATGAATGTAGAAGGATGTGCTTAGAAATAGGAAAAGAAGAGACAAAAAAGAGATGGATGGATTGTGTGGAAGACTTACACTGAGACTGACATGAACGCAATAAATAACTTTGACTTTGACTTTGACTTTGACTACTTGTAGAAGAAAGAAGTGAGTACCTATTTTTTATTGTGTTGTTTTAAGTACTTTATTACTAAGTGTTTAATTTTTATATGTTATATTGTTGTTACCGTGCCTTGTCCGTGCCTCAACCGAGGCTCGTGCTGAAAATCAGCACTGCAGTTCTAGTCCTAGAAAATTAGTCAAATTAGGGCAAGAATCTCGGAATGAGAGATAGTTGGTTATAAACTTGTATAAACCTTTATTTGAGCACTCTAAAACTTGTCTCAAAACCTACTTATCGTAGGGTGTTAGCTTCTACAGATATTCCAAGGTCAAAGGTAAACAAATCGATTTATTGCAAATATCATGTTTCCTATGGGATTTTTAATTCTTGTGTTTAAACTATGTTTGTTTTATTTTAGTCAAAACTGTTTACTTACTATTGAGACGATGAGTCATAACGCCTACCACCATCTAACAACAAACCACAGGTTTGGCTGGTAGAAGATACTCCATCTTTTGGTACATTTATTCATTTCACACACATGTTGTGCCGACCCCACGTAGTATGGAATAAGTATTTACCTACGATAAGAAGATAATGATGACGCATTTTCCAAAAAATAATAAATTGAGCTTATTAAAAAACCTCTGTATTTTTAAAGTAGGTAATGGAAAGGGTGTACGGGGTTCCAACTTCCATCCTCGGAACCCAAGCCAACCTCACCTGCACGTAGTGCACCTTGCTGAACAACGAACGGGGCTCTGGCGGCCGGCTGATTGCGGCATAGCACAGCCTTCATCGGCACAGCTAAATCCCCTGGCCACCGACGGGTAGCAGCGTCGGTGGTGCGAGAAGCTGTGCCCTGCGATCCCCAACCCGCATGCCCAGCGTGGGGATTATGGGCATGTCCCCCTTTATTAGGGGAGGCCTATGTCCAGCAGTGGACTGATATAGGCTGGTGTGTGTGTGTGGAAGTTGGTCGGTTGAAACCCTTATCTACCAACCAACTTCCATGACTCCATTTTGGGAACCCAAGCCTACCTCACCGACACTGATGCCACCTGCTTAATAACAGACTAGGCTCTGATTGCAGCACAGGGCAGCTTAACACACCGGGTCACCGCTGCCGACACGACGCACAGCAGCGTCGGTCGGCGTGGTGCTGAGAGCTGCTGTGCCCTGCGATCCCCAACTAGCTTGCCCAGCAATTATGCCCAAGTGGATTATGAGGATAATATACCTTATAATTAGGGGAGCATATATGTCTAGAAGACCTACACGTATAGAGACTGGTGTTGTTATCTACACTAATATTATAAAGAGGAAAAAAAATGTATTTCTGTGGTGTGTGTAGAACTAACGAAACTCAAAAACTTCTGTGCCAATTTCAAAAATTATTTCACCATTGGAAAGCTACATTCACCCTGAGTAACATAGGTTATATTTATTGCTAGAAAATATTAGGGATCCTTACTACAATTTAAGTAACGTAACCCAAGGCGTAAAAAAGCTAGTTGAATATAAGTAAATTAGTAAGCTAGGTGAACTGACCTGGTAGGAGCTGAGGACAGGGCGCTGCGGCGCTCACTAAGTTATCGCTGTGGCTATTGATGATTATGATGAAGAAAGTACGTATTTCATACAAGTTATAGATACGATCTATAAATCCGCTTTTATAAGTCATCCGAGCTCAATCCTGGAACCAGTTTCTCTGATTCACCAATAATTCATGCATCTCACTGTTCATGTCAGAGTATTAAAGCCAATTTTCACTTTTGATTCATTTTCGGTTAGCACGTTCTTGCGCGTTCTTTAGCCAGCTGAGTTCTGGGAGATGCGGTTTCGAAGTTTGCTGCTATGGTACAAAAGTGTGAGTAATAAAATCTTATCCTACTTCCTACTTAATATTATACCTAAATGCAAAAGTTTGTGAGTTGGATGTTTGTTACTCTTTCTTGCAAAAACTACTGAAAAGATTTGGATGAAACTTGGAATTACATAGTTTTTAACCTGGAAATAAAATATAGGGATAAAAATCTGGGTACCAGGCGAGTGAAGCCGCGTCGGAAGCAGGTAATAAATAAATAACATTTTATTTGGTATTTTCATTTTCACACCTCCTTAGGTGTGGTCCCAAAGTAAGCGGAGAGCTTGTGTTACGGGTAAGTAGGTACTACATTACATTAACAATTAACATTAGTTATAGTAAATACCCTCGAGAGCAATGAATCCGGGTCACTCAAAGAATCCAAAAAATCTCGGAAAGTAAGAATGCTAGGTTAATGCAATAAATTGTATTTAATAGACAATTTAATACTCCTTAAATGAAAGTATTAAAACTTCTTAGTTATTGTAAAGTTATATCATAAAAAAATCAAATTTGAAAAGGGAACACTGTCGAAGATGGAACTACGAAATTACAGGATTTGTTTTTGCTTTTGTTTGTAATCTGTCATTTATGTTGGTACATAAACCAGGTTGATAGTGCTCAATATTCATTATTCAAGCTGAAATCATGTCGCTTACACTTGAAGAATGCACCAGAATACTTACATTGGTGGAAACCGGCCGGAGTCAGCGCGATACAGCCAGGACTGTCGGTGTGTCGCTGTCAACAGTACAAAGAGTTCTCCGACGTTACGAAGAAACTGGTTCTAACCTACGCAGACCAGGAACGGGCAGAACTAGGTGTACCACAGCACGAGAAGACCGATACTTGGTGAACACCATGCTTCGAAATCGCTTTCTCACAGGAACTGAACTCACAAATCAGTTTCGACGCCTCGGAGGAAGTAACCCAAGTGCATGGACAGTAAGACGTCGGCTTGCTGAATCTAACTTAAAACCCCTTAGACCTGCAAACGGCCCTAAACTGGAGCGTGGCCATCGTATTTCAACACTAAGATATGCCCAGAACCACGTAAATTGGAGTATTGAAGATTGGTCGAAAGTTATGTTCTCCGACGAATCAAAATTTATGCTCTACAAGCACGATGGAAGACACAGAGTGTATAGAAGACCAGGGGAAAGATTCAAGCAAGCATGCATCGAAGAAAAAGTAGCCTACGGTGGTGGGTCTGTACTTGTGTGGGCCGGAATTTCCTCTGAAAGTCGCACAGAGCTGGTGATCATAGAAAACGGCTCTTTAACTAGAGTAAGATATGTGGAAGAAATCCTCAACGAACACGTTGGTCCATTTATGGTCAATTTGGGTGAGGATGCTATATTTATGCATGACAATGCCCGACCTCATACAGGTAGGATTGTGAATGACTACCTTCAAGAGATGAACATTACTTGTATGGAGTGGCCAGCGCGCAGCCCGGATATCAACCCGATCGAGCATGCTTGGGACGAGCTAGGGAGATTCATAAAACAACGAAACCCTCCCCCAATCACGCTTCCTGAGCTCAAAATTGCTCTCACAGAGGAATGGGAGAATATTCCCCAAAATCGTATAAGGAACTTGGTGTACAGCATGCCAAACCGCGTAAACGCAGTAATGGAAGCACGAGGAGGTAATACGAAGTATTGAAATTCAAGAAAATCGTCATAAAGTTCAAAAATTTCATGTTTCCTATTTTTGTTTTAAAGAGAGATCAGCAGTTTTTTTTCTTTATGTAATTTTGTGTAAATAAAATGTATGGTGACTCATATTTTTTTAACTTTCATTTAAGGAGTATTAAATTGTCTATTAAATACAATTTATTGCATTAACCTAGCATTCTTACTTTCCGAGATTTTTTGGATTCTTTGAGTGACCCGGATTCATTGCTCTCGAGTGTAGTACAGTCATTTGGGCGAAAAAGGGGTTTACCTGGAATTTTTTCCGGGGACTTTGAAAATTGGTATTTATAGATTTCGATGTGCTCATTTTATATTTGCCGCTCTCGCCACCATATTGGAAAAATAGCCCCTAAACGCAGTTACAATATTTTTTTTTCAATATTCCCTTTTCGACTCATCTCACGATGAAAAAATATTAAAGACCTACAATAATTTATACGTTGACCTTTTTTTCGTAAAAGCAAAGCTTATTCAATGAAATTTTCAGAAGCTACCCAAGACTTCTTTGTTAACTTAATTTTAAATTTAACCGTAGGTATATTCATGATAATAATTAATGACATACTTATAACAACCAATCATAGGAGTTTACATGTACAGGGTTCCAACCTCCATCTTCGGAACTCAAGCCAACCTCACCTACACGTGGTACACCCTGCTGAACAACGAACGGGGCTCTGGCGGCCGGCTGATTGCGGCATAGCACAGCCTTCATCGGCACAGCTAAATCCCCTGGCCACCGACGGGTAGCAGCGTCGGTGGTGCGAGAAGCTGTGCCCTGCGATCCCCAACCCGCATGCCCAGCGTGGGGATTATGGGCATGTCCCCCTTTATTAGGGGAGGCCTATGTCCAGCAGTGGACTGATATAGGCTGGTGTGTGTGTGTGGAAGTTGGTCGGTTGAAACCCTTATCTACCAACCAACTTCCATGACTCCATTTTGGGAACCCAAGCCTACCTCACCGACACTGATGCCACCTGCTTAATAACAGACTAGGCTCTGATTGCAGCACAGGGCAGCTTAACACACCGGGTCACCGCTGCCGACACGACGCACAGCAGCGTCGGTCGGCGTGGTGCTGAGAGCTGCTGTGCCCTGCGATCCCCAACTAGCTTGCCCAGCAATTATGCCCAAGTGGATTATGAGGATAATATACCTTATAATTAGGGGAGCATATGTCTAGAAGACCTACACGTATAGAGACTGGTGTTGTTATCTACACTAATATTATAAAGAGGAAAAAAAATGTATTTCTGTGGTGTGTGTAGAACTAACGAAACTCAAAAACTTCTGTGCCAATTTCAAAAATTATTTCACCATTGGAAAGCTACATTCACCCTGAGTAACATAGGTTATATTTATTGCTAGAAAATATTAGGGATCCTTACTACAATTTAAGTAACGTAACCCAAGGCGTAAAAAAGCTAGTTGAATATAAGTAAATTAGTAAGCTAGGTGAACTGACCTGGTAGGAGCTGAGGACAGGGCGCTGCGGCGCTCACTAAGTTATCGCTGTGGCTATTGATGATTATGATGAAGAAAGTACGTATTTCATACAAGTTATAGATACGATCTATAAATCCGCTTTTATAAGTCATCCGAGCTCAATCCTGGAACCAGTTTCTCTGATTCACCAATAATTCATGCATCTCACTGTTCATGTCAGAGTATTAAAGCCAATTTTCACTTTTGATTCATTTTCGGTTAGCACGTTCTTGCGCGTTCTTTAGCCAGCTGAGTTCTGGGAGATGCGGTTTCGAAGTTTGCTGCTATGGTACAAAAGTGTGAGTAATAAAATCTTATCCTACTTCCTACTTAATATTATACCTAAATGCAAAAGTTTGTGAGTTGGATGTTTGTTACTCTTTCTTGCAAAAACTACTGAAAAGATTTGGATGAAACTTGGAATTACATAGTTTTTAACCTGGAAATAAAATATAGGGATAAAAATCTGGGTACCAGGCGAGTGAAGCCGCGTCGGAAGCAGGTAATAAATAAATAACATTTTATTTGGTATTTTCATTTTCACACCTCCTTAGGTGTGGTCCCAAAGTAAGCGGAGAGCTTGTGTTACGGGTAAGTAGGTACTACATTACATTAACAATTAACATTAGTTATAGTAAATACCCTCGAGAGCAATGAATCCGGGTCACTCAAAGAATCCAAAAAATCTCGGAAAGTAAGAATGCTAGGTTAATGCAATAAATTGTATTTAATAGACAATTTAATACTCCTTAAATGAAAGTATTAAAACTTCTTAGTTATTGTAAAGTTATATCATAAAAAAATCAAATTTGAAAAGGGAACACTGTCGAAGATGGAACTACGAAATTACAGGATTTGTTTTTGCTTTTGTTTGTAATCTGTCATTTATGTTGGTACATAAACCAGGTTGATAGTGCTCAATATTCATTATTCAAGCTGAAATCATGTCGCTTACACTTGAAAAATGCACCAGAATACTTACATTGGTGGAAACCGGCCGGAGTCAGCGCGATACAGCCAGGACTGTCGGTGTGTCGCTGTCAACAGTACAAAGAGTTCTCCGACGTTACGAAGAAACTGGTTCTAACCTACGCAGACCAGGAACGGGCAGAACTAGGTGTACCACAGCACGAGAAGACCGATACTTGGTGAACACCATGCTTCGAAATCGCTTTCTCACAGGAACTGAACTCACAAATCAGTTTCGACGCCTCGGAGGAAGTAACCCAAGTGCATGGACAGTAAGACGTCGGCTTGCTGAATCTAACTTAAAACCCCTTAGACCTGCAAACGGCCCTAAACTGGAGCGTGGCCATCGTATTTCAACACTAAGATATGCCCAGAACCACGTAAATTGGAGTATTGAAGATTGGTCGAAAGTTATGTTCTCCGACGAATCAAAATTTATGCTCTACAAGCACGATGGAAGACACAGAGTGTATAGAAGACCAGGGGAAAGATTCAAGCAAGCATGCATCGAAGAAAAAGTAGCCTACGGTGGTGGGTCTGTACTTGTGTGGGCCGGAATTTCCTCTGAAAGTCGCACAGAGCTGGTGATCATAGAAAACGGCTCTTTAACTAGAGTAAGATATGTGGAAGAAATCCTCAACGAACACGTTGGTCCATTTATGGTCAATTTGGGTGAGGATGCTATATTTATGCATGACAATGCCCGACCTCATACAGGTAGGATTGTGAATGACTACCTTCAAGAGATGAACATTACTTGTATGGAGTGGCCAGCGCGCAGCCCGGATATCAACCCGATCGAGCATGCTTGGGACGAGCTAGGGAGATTCATAAAACAACGAAACCCTCCCCCAATCACGCTTCCTGAGCTCAAAATTGCTCTCACAGAGGAATGGGAGAATATTCCCCAAAATCGTATAAGGAACTTGGTGTACAGCATGCCAAACCGCGTAAACGCAGTAATGGAAGCACGAGGAGGTAATACGAAGTATTGAAATTCAAGAAAATCGTCATAAAGTTCAAAAATTTCATGTTTCCTATTTTTGTTTTAAAGAGAGATCAGCAGTTTTTTTTCTTTATGTAATTTTGTGTAAATAAAATGTATGGTGACTCATATTTTTTTAACTTTCATTTAAGGAGTATTAAATTGTCTATTAAATACAATTTATTGCATTAACCTAGCATTCTTACTTTCCGAGATTTTTTGGATTCTTTGAGTGACCCGGATTCATTGCTCTCGAGTGTAGTACAGTCATTTGGGCGAAAAAGGGGTTTACCTGGAATTTTTTCCGGGGACTTTGAAAATTGGTATTTATAGATTTCGATGTGCTCATTTTATATTTGCCGCTCTCGCCACCATATTGGAAAAATAGCCCCTAAACGCAGTTACAATATTTTTTTTTCAATATTCCCTTTTCGACTCATCTCACGATGAAAAAATATTAAAGACCTACAATAATTTATACGTTGACCTTTTTTTCGTAAAAGCAAAGCTTATTCAATGAAATTTTCAGAAGCTACCCAAGACTTCTTTGTTAACTTAATTTTAAATTTAACCGTAGGTATATTCATGATAATAATTAATGACATACTTATAACAACCAATCATAGGAGTTTACATGTACAGGGTTCCAACCTCCATCTTCGGAACTCAAGCCAACCTCACCTACACGTGGTACACCCTGCTGAACAACGAACGGGGCTCTGGCGGCCGGCTGATTGCGGCATAGCACAGCCTTCATCGGCACAGCTAAATCCCCTGGCCACCGACGGGTAGCAGCGTCGGTGGTGCGAGAAGCTGTGCCCTGCGATCCCCAACCCGCATGCCCAGCGTGGGGATTATGGGCATGTCCCCCTTTATTAGGGGAGGCCTATGTCCAGCAGTGGACTGATATAGGCTGGTGTGTGTGTGTGGAAGTTGGTCGGTTGAAACCCTTATCTACCAACCAACTTCCATGACTCCATTTTGGGAACCCAAGCCTACCTCACCGACACTGATGCCACCTGCTTAATAACAGACTAGGCTCTGATTGCAGCACAGGGCAGCTTAACACACCGGGTCACCGCTGCCGACACGACGCACAGCAGCGTCGGTCGGCGTGGTGCTGAGAGCTGCTGTGCCCTGCGATCCCCAACTAGCTTGCCCAGCAATTATGCCCAAGTGGATTATGAGGATAATATACCTTATAATTAGGGGAGCATATGTCTAGAAGACCTACACGTATAGAGACTGGTGTTGTTATCTACACTAATATTATAAAGAGGAAAAAAAATGTATTTCTGTGGTGTGTGTAGAACTAACGAAACTCAAAAACTTCTGTGCCAATTTCAAAAATTATTTCACCATTGGAAAGCTACATTCACCCTGAGTAACATAGGTTATATTTATTGCTAGAAAATATTAGGGATCCTTACTACAATTTAAGTAACGTAACCCAAGGCGTAAAAAAGCTAGTTGAATATAAGTAAATTAGTAAGCTAGGTGAACTGACCTGGTAGGAGCTGAGGACAGGGCGCTGCGGCGCTCACTAAGTTATCGCTGTGGCTATTGATGATTATGATGAAGAAAGTACGTATTTCATACAAGTTATAGATACGATCTATAAATCCGCTTTTATAAGTCATCCGAGCTCAATCCTGGAACCAGTTTCTCTGATTCACCAATAATTCATGCATCTCACTGTTCATGTCAGAGTATTAAAGCCAATTTTCACTTTTGATTCATTTTCGGTTAGCACGTTCTTGCGCGTTCTTTAGCCAGCTGAGTTCTGGGAGATGCGGTTTCGAAGTTTGCTGCTATGGTACAAAAGTGTGAGTAATAAAATCTTATCCTACTTCCTACTTAATATTATACCTAAATGCAAAAGTTTGTGAGTTGGATGTTTGTTACTCTTTCTTGCAAAAACTACTGAAAAGATTTGGATGAAACTTGGAATTACATAGTTTTTAACCTGGAAATAAAATATAGGGATAAAAATCTGGGTACCAGGCGAGTGAAGCCGCGTCGGAAGCAGGTAATAAATAAATAACATTTTATTTGGTATTTTCATTTTCACACCTCCTTAGGTGTGGTCCCAAAGTAAGCGGAGAGCTTGTGTTACGGGTAAGTAGGTACTACATTACATTAACAATTAACATTAGTTATAGTAAATACCCTCGAGAGCAATGAATCCGGGTCACTCAAAGAATCCAAAAAATCTCGGAAAGTAAGAATGCTAGGTTAATGCAATAAATTGTATTTAATAGACAATTTAATACTCCTTAAATGAAAGTATTAAAACTTCTTAGTTATTGTAAAGTTATATCATAAAAAAATCAAATTTGAAAAGGGAACACTGTCGAAGATGGAACTACGAAATTACAGGATTTGTTTTTGCTTTTGTTTGTAATCTGTCATTTATGTTGGTACATAAACCAGGTTGATAGTGCTCAATATTCATTATTCAAGCTGAAATCATGTCGCTTACACTTGAAGAATGCACCAGAATACTTACATTGGTGGAAACCGGCCGGAGTCAGCGCGATACAGCCAGGACTGTCGGTGTGTCGCTGTCAACAGTACAAAGAGTTCTCCGACGTTACGAAGAAACTGGTTCTAACCTACGCAGACCAGGAACGGGCAGAACTAGGTGTACCACAGCACGAGAAGACCGATACTTGGTGAACACCATGCTTCGAAATCGCTTTCTCACAGGAACTGAACTCACAAATCAGTTTCGACGCCTCGGAGGAAGTAACCCAAGTGCATGGACAGTAAGACGTCGGCTTGCTGAATCTAACTTAAAACCCCTTAGACCTGCAAACGGCCCTAAACTGGAGCGTGGCCATCGTATTTCAACACTAAGATATGCCCAGAACCACGTAAATTGGAGTATTGAAGATTGGTCGAAAGTTATGTTCTCCGACGAATCAAAATTTATGCTCTACAAGCACGATGGAAGACACAGAGTGTATAGAAGACCAGGGGAAAGATTCAAGCAAGCATGCATCGAAGAAAAAGTAGCCTACGGTGGTGGGTCTGTACTTGTGTGGGCCGGAATTTCCTCTGAAAGTCGCACAGAGCTGGTGATCATAGAAAACGGCTCTTTAACTAGAGTAAGATATGTGGAAGAAATCCTCAACGAACACGTTGGTCCATTTATGGTCAATTTGGGTGAGGATGCTATATTTATGCATGACAATGCCCGACCTCATACAGGTAGGATTGTGAATGACTACCTTCAAGAGATGAACATTACTTGTATGGAGTGGCCAGCGCGCAGCCCGGATATCAACCCGATCGAGCATGCTTGGGACGAGCTAGGGAGATTCATAAAACAACGAAACCCTCCCCCAATCACGCTTCCTGAGCTCAAAATTGCTCTCACAGAGGAATGGGAGAATATTCCCCAAAATCGTATAAGGAACTTGGTGTACAGCATGCCAAACCGCGTAAACGCAGTAATGGAAGCACGAGGAGGTAATACGAAGTATTGAAATTCAAGAAAATCGTCATAAAGTTCAAAAATTTCATGTTTCCTATTTTTGTTTTAAAGAGAGATCAGCAGTTTTTTTTCTTTATGTAATTTTGTGTAAATAAAATGTATGGTGACTCATATTTTTTTAACTTTCATTTAAGGAGTATTAAATTGTCTATTAAATACAATTTATTGCATTAACCTAGCATTCTTACTTTCCGAGATTTTTTGGATTCTTTGAGTGACCCGGATTCATTGCTCTCGAGTGTAGTACAGTCATTTGGGCGAAAAAGGGGTTTACCTGGAATTTTTTCCGGGGACTTTGAAAATTGGTATTTATAGATTTCGATGTGCTCATTTTATATTTGCCGCTCTCGCCACCATATTGGAAAAATAGCCCCTAAACGCAGTTACAATATTTTTTTTTCAATATTCCCTTTTCGACTCATCTCACGATGAAAAAATATTAAAGACCTACAATAATTTATACGTTGACCTTTTTTTCGTAAAAGCAAAGCTTATTCAATGAAATTTTCAGAAGCTACCCAAGACTTCTTTGTTAACTTAATTTTAAATTTAACCGTAGGTATATTCATGATAATAATTAATGACATACTTATAACAACCAATCATAGGAGTTTACATGTACAGGGTTCCAACCTCCATCTTCGGAACTCAAGCCAACCTCACCTACACGTGGTACACCCTGCTAAACAACGAATGGGGCTCTGGCGGCCGGCTGATTGCGGCATAGCACAGCCTACATTGGCACAGCTAAATCCCCTGGCCACTGACGGGCAGCAGCATCGGTGGTGCGAGAGGCTTTGCCCTGCGATCCCCAACCCGCATGCCCAGCGTGGGGATTATGGGTATATTCCCCTTTATTAGGGGAGGCCTATGTCCAGCAGTGGACTGATATAGGCTGGTGTGGTTTGTGGATATAAAATTCTAATATCAGCACGCTTCTGAAATGAAGTTTAAGTATGCGATCCATATAGCCTATAAGAACTTTCCTTTGTAATTACCATAACTTTTATGTAGGTAAATAAATATTATTTGATTTGAAGAGATAAAAATTATGAGATAGGTACGGTTCGCACCAAAACGAGCCGTAACGAATGTCAATGTCATTCGAAATGTCAAGAGTTCATTCACCGATCAATTCCGCGCGCAAATAACTTTTACTCGGTATTATCAAGTGAAAGCCACTTTCTCGTTGGATCAAACGATTCGATTTGGAATCGAGTATTATGTGTCAATTGTATCGAGTTACGTATCGAGATTTCGAATGGCACTTGCTATCAAGTGATACCTACAGAATGTGACGTACCTACCTGTACCTACATTGATTCGTTTAATTGGTACCTACCTATAGGATAACTCGTTGACTGCGGGCCTCGCAATATGACGCTCCTTGGACGCTCCGTGCCATGCACGAGGAGAAACAGTTTGAGGAAGTTTGTTTTCGGCACTCAAAAATAAATACTAGGTATATCTTTTCATTCCATTTTCGTATGGACTAGTGGCCAACTCTGGTGACGGAGTTTTTAGGCCGCCCCAAAGCCTTCGACCGGGCTTATCGACTGAAAAAGCCGGTACCAACCTCTTAACTTAACGGACCTTTACAAACAAAACTGAAAAAAAACCGGGTCCAACATCAGAACGTGCCTTTCCGAAACAAGGTAGCGCTAAGCTTTAAATGACACAAAACGGCTGACGATCGACGATCTGAACACCGAAGTGAACTACGCCACAAACGCTAATTTCTAATGGATCAGCTATGTGTCTAGACTCTACGCATAGGTACCTAATTCATTAGACACTATCATTACTATCCAGATATATTGAGAACATCTGTAATTGTTAAAAATTTTTTGTTTCTTAGCCCATTTTGGGCAGGCTAAAGTCTTTTGACCATACTACCAAGTATTTCGTTTTATTTTGTGAGTGTTTTTTTTCCTCTATTCCATTTCTTCCGTCTTTTAGTACAGTCTTCGGTCAAGTCATGTTCTGTTATAACTATGGCGGCTATAACAAAAAAAAAATGCTTCACCCGAGAAGTCCAGTTTATATTATTTCATTTCACTACACTTGTGTCTTTTTACTAACGTAGGTTGGTTAAAGTGCCATAAACTTTACGCAACATAAATCAGAAAAACAATAGAAAATAAAATAAAACAAAAATAACACTGTTGTGCTAGATGAAAAAAAATTCCGCCTTTGTTTTGTTTTGTTTCCAATCCTGTAATTGTTAAATAAAGACAGTAAAATACGAAGTAAGTACTTTTTTTATTTCTTTGCCCTATTTGGGCAGGCTAAAGTCTTCTTACCATACTGCCAAGTTTTCCAGATTACAATGTTTAAGGGTTTTTTCTTCCTCTATTCTATTTCTTTCGTGTTCTAGTTAAGTCGTCAGTCTTCGGCCAAGTTATGTTCTGTTAGAACAATGGCCGCTATAACAAAACAATCAGCAAAGAAATCCTTAAATCAGAAAAGTTATTTCATTTCACTACACCATCGAAATATTTATACAATATAGCCACAAATATTAAAAATAAGTGTCTGCACCAAAACTCGGCGCACGCTGTCAATTGCGCCGACTTTTCAAGGGTACTATATAATTATCTCTTATGCACTACTTAAACCTGTGTCTTCTTACAACATATGTTGGTTGAAGCGCCATTAACTTTACGCAACATAGATAAAAAACAATAGAAAATAAAACAAAAATCGCACTAGAACAATAGGTTTGGATGTGGTGGGAAGTATAAAAAACAATTACCCGTCTCCTTTAATAAAGTACTTATGCATTTGCTAGTATCTGGATGATCCATTTCATATCATACAGCATCAAGTGGAATATGATTTCATGGGTATCATATCTCTGCGGCCAAGGAATATATTACATAGAGAGCCCACAGACATACAATTGAAAGTTGGCCGAGTAAATCGCAGAGTATACTAATAGGTGTAAAGACTTGTGCTGTGTAACCCGCACATCTTCTCCAACTAAGTCCTACTAATTAGGAGTCCTTGTAATTATTTGGACACTGATCGTATCGGAATCGAGCTTCACATCCGATTACACACAAAGGCTTGTGACCAATAAAATAAAGTTGGTCAACTAAATTATAAAAGTACGCAATTTAATCTTTCGATAGTCGGCCAACTTACAATTGTATGTCTGCGGGTTCTCTTATTGTTATCGCCTTTTAAATTCATCGTTCTTCTGGTGGGGCGTTCATAGTTTAAACAATATCATCGACGATCTCTGTGGTGGAGTGGGCAACGGGCTAAGATGCAGAAGGTTGCGGGTTCGATTCCCCCCTGTTTGTATGTTGTGTAAAATATAATTGTCTAAAGTCTAGGTGTTTTCTATGTATAATATATATTAAGTTTCTACAAAAAAAGTATTAAATCAGTCATGTGGCTCCCTTATTAGAATCTCTGCTAAGTTATTTATTTATTTACTTACTAACTTACTTACCTGAGGCCTCATTTAGTAACTCGGTTGCCCACTAAAATGATAAGCACCTCTCCAGCGGGGTGATCGGCTAACTCTGTTGCAAACAGAAATGATTGACCGATCCTGTTTTAACAAACTGTGACAGTTTGTCAATTGACGTTCATTGAATTTCGATGGATGAAATATCAAAGTTTGTAAAAACAGGATCGGTGTCAATAATTTCTGTTTGCAACGGAGTTAGACAATCACCCCGCAGATCACCCCGCTGTTTTTATAAACTACACAGACAGTTTGACAATAGACGTTGTTTGAAGTTCGACAGATGAAATGTCGAAATTTGTCTAAAGGTTTCAATTGAGTTATCTCAACTGAGTTATTAAACAGGCCTCGGTGGTCTAACCTGGCAAGTGGTTAGATGGCTTATAACTACTTACCTACACTTTTCAAATAATAAACGATATATAAATATAATATAAATAATGACGGCCTCTGTGGCGCAGTGGGCGAAGGTCCGCCTCAGACGCAGAAGGTTGCGGGTTCGATTCCCGCCGCGGGACAAATGTACAAAGACACAGACAAATAATTGCATGTTCTGCAGATATTTGTCTCGGGTCTGGGTGTTTTCTATTTATGATAAGTATGTATTTACAAAAAAAACTGTTTATGTGTAGTATATCATGTTGTTTCCCATAACACAAGCTCTGCTTAGTTTGGGGCTACATGATGCTGTGTGATAACGTCCAGCATTATTTATTTATTTATTTATTTATTTAATAATAATTGCTCAGCAGTGGGACCTGACCCATGTCATGGGTCCGTCGGTCTACAACCAAAAAGATCACGGAGGTTCCAAGCCTGAGTACATTTAAATCCCACCTGAAGCGCTGGCTTGTCGAGCAGACATTATATACGTTCGATGAGTTGACTAGCTCGAAAGTGTCTTAATTAATAATTAATCGTGTTTTAATTATAATTAATAGGCCTCCCCTAATGAGCGCCATTGCGCCCTGTCCTGAGCTCGGCGCATCCAGCTTCTATGTCCAACAGTGGACTGGTATAGGCTGATAATGATGATGATAATTTATATTTTTTTTTTTTTTTTTTTTTTAATTAACCTCTCTCGTCCCACTGCTGGGCAAAGGTCTCCCCCATAGATTTCCAAACATCTCTATCCCGAGCCAACTCCCTCCACTCTCTTTTGAAGGCATCGAGCTCGTCCCGCCAACGCATCCTCGGCCGACCCCGTCGCCGCTGTCCCTCAGGCGTCCAGGCAGTGGTGATGCTCGCCCACCTATTAGAAGCCATCCGGCTGACGTGTCCCGCCCAATCCCATTTGAGCCTGGCAGCTTTATCTCCAACATCGGCGACACCGGTCAAGGAACGCAGTGTGGTGTTACGCACTCGATCGGTTCGTTTGATACCGAGAATGCTACGTTCCATGGCTCTCTGGCATACTTTCAGTTTGGACTTCTGCGCCTCAGTCAGCGACCATGTCTGCGCACCGTAGGTTAGGACGGGCAAGATACACATATCGATGAGTTTTCGCTTAAGAGTCAGAGGAAGGTTACCCTTCATATGCGTCTTCATGGACCAGTAGCTCTTCCAGGCGTTTTCGATGCGGCGATCGATTTCTTTATCCTGCCTGTTTTCGAAGCTCGCTAACTGGCCCAAGTAAATATACTCATCGACATATTGTATCTGTTGTCCATCTACCTCGACCCTACGTTTCGTGCTATTAGTCATGATCTGCGTCTTTGACCGGTTCATTTGCAGTCCAACCTGAAGGCTTGCCGTGCTTAGTTCTTGGAGCATTTGTTGAAGTTCATGCGCTGTTGACGCAAAAAGGACAATATCGTCTGCAAAACGCAAATTCGTCAGGCGCTTGCCACCGACGTCTATGCCCTTTAGTATCCACGAGGCTGCCAGCGTTTTGAATACCTCTTCGAGGGTGCTCGTAAAAAGTATGGGAGATAGCGGATCACCCTGCTTAACTCCTCTTTGTATCTGAAATATTGGGCCTTTAGTGTGAAGTTTGATGGCAGCTGTGCTATTATTGTAAATCAGTCTGATGAGGTCTATGTAGGTTTTATCAATGTTCTGCGATTCCAAAGTTGCGAATATTGATGAGTGTTTCACACTGTCAAAAGCCTTTGTGTAGTCCACAAAGGCTAAATAAAGTGGTTGGTGGAATTCTGTGTACTTTTCGACAACTTGGTTTAGGGTATGTAGATGGTCTGTTGTGGAGAAACACGGGCGAAAACCAGCTTGTTCGGGTGGTTGGTGTTGGTCGAGCTGGCCAGCTATACGGTTTTGCAAGACTTTAATGAGGGCTTTATACAGGTGTGACACGAGGCTAATAGGTCTGTAGTTGCCGATGTTGGATTTGTCTCCCTTTTTATGGAGGAGTACAACATTTGAGTGGCACATCTGTTTTGGGAGTTGACCTGACTGTAATATTGTGTTAAATAAGTTTGTTATGTGAGGGAGTAAAGTATGTGAGCCTATTTTCAGTGCCTCTGTGGTTATACCATCTTCACCAGGACTTCTATCGTACTTCATTGTTTTTAGAGCGTCATGGACTTCTTTTCCTGTAAAGAATGGTATTGAGTCTGTTCGATTGTATTCTATTCTTTGGTCACACTTGGTGGCATCTGAGTATAGGTTTTTATAATATGATGTACAAATATCAATAATTTTATCGCGGCTGCTTTGTTTGGTACCGTTTTCATCACAGAGACAATTAATCCACTGTTTTCCTTTTGATATTCCTTGTTTGGCTGTCCTTAAAGTGGTGTGTTTTTCTATTGCGACTTTAATCAAATGTAAATTAAATGACCTTATATCTCTTCTTATATTGCGTTTAACTTTTCTATCAAATTTTCTATATTCTAATGTACCCCTCCCTAACTTTTCCCTATCTAAAATGAGTTTCTTGGTTTCTGTTGATAGTTTTGCTTTGCTTTTCTTGTCTCCTTTTATTTTCCTGCTACTAGCCTCTACTGATTTTATTATTGCCTTATACTGCTCGTCTACATTTTCGATTTCATCAATTTTAAGGATTGAAAACTGATTAGAAAGTTCAATATTAAATTGTTCGGAGTTCTTGATAAGTGTGTGTTTATGATGTCTTTTAATTTGATTTCCAAAATGTTGCATCCTGTGAATTTTGAAATTAAATTTGATTTTGGCACGTACAGGTCTATGGTCAGAACTGTATTTGATTTTATTTATGACACTAACGTCCTTAACTATTTGTAGATCTGAACTAAGAAAAAAGTCTATTTCGTTTTTTACTAAATTATTTGGAGACATCCAAGTCCACCGCCTCTGGGGTTTTTTGAGGAAGAAACTATTAGCAACGACCATAGACTGTCCTAAAGCAAACTGGATGAGTCTGGTGCCTTGCTCATTGCGTTGCCCAAAGCCAAACTGGCCCAGAGTGCAGTCATCCGTTGTTTGCCTGGATCCTAATTTGGCGTTAAAGTCACCAAGAACTATATTCCAAGTACCTCGATTTTCTTGGCAGGCTTTATTGAGTTGGTCGTAAAATGCTTCAGTTTCATCAGTCGAGTATGCAGATAGGTGGGTAGGTGCATATACCTGCACAACCATCAAAGTAGCTTTTGGTGTCAATCTTAGCTTTAGCACCGCAATTCGTTCAGAGTATCCTTTGAATTCAACAATGTTATCTTTCCACTTCTTAGCCACCAGAAACCCCACGCCATGACGTCCGCTGGTTTCCCCGAAGTGGAAGAAAACATTGTCGTCTCTTTCTTCTGCGTATTCTCCAGGTCTTCTCACTTCTCCTAATCCTAAAATGTCCCATTTGATGTCTTTTAACGCGTGTTCAAGTTCCAGTGGGCGCTCATCTCTCATGAGCGTGCGTACATTATAAGTTAGAATGTTCAGCGTGTCAGTGTCCTTTATAACATTAGCCGAGGTCGGTTGACGGTAGGATCTCGCCCGGAGATTTTTCGCACCCCTGACCCCAGGGCTGGCATGACGCCCGTCAACGCCAGCACAGCCGCTGGAGTCGCCGGGCACTTGGGGCCTTTGTTCATTGTGTCTGTCCATGTTTGGGGGGTTTGGACCTTATCCCACCACGCTGGTCCAGTGCGGGTTGGTGGGTGGTTTTGTCAGAGCCTCATTCGTTGGTCAGCAGGGAGCACCACGAGCCGGTGAGGTTGGCTTGGGTGCCGAGAGATGTTGGTTGGTACCCCTTACTCCCCTTAATTTATAATATACCAGTTATTTTAAATTTTGAAATTTTGAATTTAATTAACTTATTTTTATTATTTTTCTTTTGATTATGTGTACTTTGTACAAACTTATACTACTAAATTGACATGTACCAAATACTATGAATAAATTAAGCTTGAATCTCGAATCTTGAATCTTGGACAGCCTAGACTAATATTAATAAGAAAAACAGTTCATGCAATCTGAATCCGATAAACCGCACCAAAACATTCAAACCAGTACACCCCTATCATACGCCTACTGCGTCCACTTTTAACTTAATATATGAAGACTTGGCTTAAATCTGTGACATCAATCATTTCCGGCTTGCCGAGGAAAACCTATGTGAAACATATTAATCATCATCATTACCATAATCGGCCTATAGCAGTCCACTGCTGGACATAAGCCTCCCCTAATAAGAGCCATTTGTCCTGAGGGCTTACCACAGGTTTTGATAGTTTTCGAAAACTTTAAAAGTTTCGGTATCTTTCCCAGTGTTGCCGTTTTAGCATTTTTAATGCAAAATTTAGCATATTTTCGGGTCTGTTAGCTTGAAAAATTCGCATTTAGCATATTTCATGATTAACATTTTTTTGTACGGTACCTAAAAATTCAAAATTCCTAAGGAATTCAAAAGAAAAATATAGTTTTTAGCATTTTATTTAGCATTTTTTGCAACAAGTTTTAGCAATTTCTCCAAATAAAAAACGGCAACACTGATCTTTCCATACATTTTCGTAGTTCATGCACGTTTCCCTAGAGGCGCTGTACGAAAATGTATGGAAAGATACCGAAACTTATAAAGTTTTCGAAAACTATCAAAACCTGTGGTAAGCCCTCTGAGCTCGACGCATCCAGCTTTTACCAGCAACCTTTCGCTGATCGTCACTTCACCTGGCCGGAGGAATTCCTACACTACGTTTGCCGAGGTCTCCATTCAAGAACTTGCTTACCCCAACGGTTATCGGTTCTTCGGCAGATACATATTAATATTAATAATAATTCAGTAAAATCTATTTTTTTTCATAGAAGAATAAGAAAGATCCTCCTTTGTCGGTGTTAGACAAATAGTATATATGAACAATAATAGACACAGTGTAGACACATCAAAATGTCTTACTTTCTCAATTCGTGACAAACTGACAAACTTTGCAGAATTTCAAACGAGCATCCGCGTAACCTACAACATGCGCGCGCACTCGGGGTCTGTGAATTACGTACCACTTCAAAAACTAACTCAACTCCGTATTGGCAGAGTTATAAGTGAAATTTTACGCACGATAGTAGACTAATCGTCATCATTGCCATAAGCTTACACCATTCCACTAATGGAAATAAGCAATGAGTGTCAAGGTGGAAATTAAATTAGCCCATGAAGTGAACACAAATCAGGTCACTTTTTAACCTGCGAAAAAAAAAATGTTTGTTCCCACTCATCTCAACCCTTAAGCAACAACTCCACCCCGTAACTAGTTGGATAGTTCACCATTTATTGGCATTTAGTTACCGCTTCCGTGCGCACTACGCACCACGATGCGATCTAGGCTTTATGCCAGAGTGAAAAAAAAAGTACGTAGTTGTAAAATATATAAAAAACTGGTACCGCCACACGATTAGGCATTCAAGTGGTGCCACGCTTTTCATTGTCATTATAATCGTAGCCTGTTGGGTATAGAGCCCCCTTGGTTTTACCAGCCTTTCCTGTCCTAAAGCCATCCCATCGGCGACTTTATGCCGCGTCTACGCAGCGTTGTCGTTTGAATCTAGCGTCTTGTCGCCACGACTAGACGCGGAGCTAGCGCTGGCGTCGGCGACTAGTTGTTACGACAAACGTCGTGCATTAAACTATCATTTAGTACTACTATCGACTTTCTTCGTGTGCATATGACTCTTTCTAGTTTCTAGTCGCCGAACTGTCGCTGTCGCATGTCGCCGAGTGAGCGCCTAGGCTTAAGATAGGATTCTGATGGTCAACGATACGTTAAGAGTACTGTACATGTACACATATCTAAGACCGCAACAAGTGGGTCATGTGGCAGGTTTCACTTGACATTGTCTAACACTAGGCAATAAATTGTACCTAGACATTGTTAGGAATCTTCATTGAATCTCTGTGAATTGATTACAAGCTTCCGCCAGTGACTTCGCTTGCACGGTACCCCGATAAAACCCTATATTTGCTACTAGCTTTTGCTCGCGGCGTTGCTTGATAATAATTTAGATTTTGTCAAATGTTTTGTCTGCATGTGGTGCACCCTGCCAAATAAAGAACGAGGCACTGGCGCCCGGCTGATTGCAGCATAGCGCAGCTTACATCGGTACAGCTAAGTCCCCGCCGACGAGCAGCAGCGTCCGCGGTGCGAGAAGCTGTGCCCTGCGATCCCCAAACCGCATGCTCAGCGTAGGGATTATAGGAGTATCCCCCTGATTATACGGGAGTCCTATGTCCAGCAGTGGACTCAATAGGTTGGTGTTGTTGTTGTTGTTTGTTGCTTTCTTCTCGTTTGTATAAGGTAGTAGCTAACTCTGCTGTCGGAGTTTTTAGGCCACCTGAAAGCCTCCGACATGGCGTAACGACTGAAAAAGCCGGATCCTTACCATTCGGAGCACGAAAGTGCTGAGATCTAAATTAAATGCTACTAAACGGTTACTAATGTCCTGAATGGATCTCAAGTGGGGTTGGGCGGGACACATTGCGAGGCGTGGCGATGACAGGTGATATTGACCGAAAAGTGGTCAAGGGTAGGCAAAAGAAGCGTCGGAAGACCAGGAGCGAGATGCGTCGACGATATAGTACGCGTCGCCGGGCGATCGTGGATGCGACTGGCACAAGACCGTGGTGGATGGCACAAACTTCGAGATGCCTATATCCAGCAATGGATAAAGTCGGGCTGTGGATCATGATGAACCGGTCACTTATCCAAGTAGTGACCAGGTGGAGTGTTGCTTAACCAAGATGATGCTAAGAACACCGAAGTAAGCCACACCACGAACGCGTCTTCTGTTGCCCTCACGAACAGTAGCTACTCATTTTTATGGATATAATGTGGATAGAATGAAAAGACCCTGTCCTTTTCTGTACCTACCCTACCCATGTGTATGCGAAATTTCATGATAATCGGTTATCATGAAAGGGTTTGATTTATTAGCAAAAACATAAAAAAACTATATTTTATAGATATAGATGAATCCTTCTTTCCCTTGGTCATGCTAGGTATAACTTGAAAATAATTTAACCGATTCCATTCCTTTTTTTTGTTATTTTTATTGTTCTTTACTTTATCTTCCCACCTTCCCCCTTTTATCACCGGATAAGCAGGCGTACTGCAAAGTACCGCCCACACCTGGTCGACATCCCACCTTGTCATACCAAAAAATTTACTTCCACGTTTATTGTTAGTACTATTAAGGAGTGGAACTTGCTTCCGGCGTCTGTTTCCGGATCAGTACAATCTCGGAGTCTTCAAATCCAGAGTGAATCGATTCCTTCTTGGCAAGCTCCATCTTAGATCACATCTTCACTGTCGCAGGCGTGATAGTGGTGAAACGCTTAACTATTTTGTGAAAAAACTCTATAGACGCGAGTGAAACCGCAGGTGGAAGCTAGTAATAAATAGTGGTCCTATCACAGAGTAGATAGACACATAAGTACAAGGTGCTATGCACCTGTCTCACTGCGTCCTTCTATTGTTATGTACGGTCAGCAGAGTCGCTTCGACAGTTTTTGTGAGTTAGTCATTCGAGCTATAAGTTTTTTGTAAGTCGAAAAAAAATGTTTTAGTTAAGGCTAATTGGATACGTACCTTACTTAGGGTTGGTAGTTAGCTATTAGCATATTAGCCCAGTAGCCAGCGAAGTCAGATAATCCCTGTGATTCTATCTACTATATCTACAACTGTGTACATAATAATAAGAATAAGAATAAATTTATTCATAAGCCAAAAAATGTTTACACTTACTTATGCAGATATGTAAATTACTTGCTTCTACTTACTTACTAGTTTAATAAAAGCAGGTCTTTTTGATATTCTTCCCTTAGGAAACTAGCAGGTAGCTAGTAGCTAGGTACATGTTAGGGCAAGGTGAGTTATAGGTCATCAGTCTTTAACAGTCCATAGCTGGACATAAGCTTGAATAATCCCATTTAACTAAACATATCTGCAAATTCTAACTGAAATTTCTCGTTCATTAATTGAGTCATCAAAAAAAGTTCAAAAATTCACATCACACAAGTCAATAAAAAAAGAAACTATTTGCTTTTTCTGCAAACCGTTCTTTACAAATAAACTTTCTATTGTGCCGGGTTGGGTTGAATATCGATAATAGACAGTGTTGTGACAGAGCCGATGATCTGTATCGATAATTTTAAAGTGATTCATTGATTTGTAAAAACAAAATTGTGAATGCTGAATATACCTAGTTGTAATTTAGTATAGTATCAGTATGTTTATAAATGTAAATACCTACACCACATAGTTTGAACATACGTTGACTGAACAAAAATTCAAAATTCAACATAAAGAAAATAAAAAATGTTTGTCCCTCCTTCACGTCAAAACTACTGAACAATTTGAGTTGAAATTTTGTACCTATGTCGAAAATTTACCTAATTTTATTTTAATTTAATCGAAAAAAAACTAGAAGGTTCTTCTATTTTTATAATTCGGTTTTACTTTTTTGTATGCTCTATGAAATATGCCATGATTTGATTAACTGAGTACAATGTGAGAGAAGTAACAAAAAATGAGGTTACCGCGCCCGAAAGTTTTATAATTATTTATGTTGGTTCTTGCAACAGGCATCAAACGAATTTGTTATGTACCTATAGTAGTGTGATAGAGTCTGAGGCGCGATATAGCTAATCTAGATACATCTGCTCATCCCATTAATAAGTAACTACAAACAATAATACACCTTTTGTATCTAGCCATTGCTTTTGTCCAAATAAATATTTAAAAAAATAATTTATTTAAAGAATAAAGTCTTTCAATTTATTAATATAGGTGTAGGTATAGGTGTATTATTTCTCACATTTACGGACAGTAAATTTATAATCATTAAATACATCTCTACTTATAGCACACTGACATCTTCTCTGACCTTGAGTGAAAGTAAACATTTGTCTATCCCTATAGTAAGCAAATAGATTTTGGTGTGTAGGTTACTATGTTTTATGGCGAAAGGCTAGGCTCATGTATTTTACAGGATGAGCTTGAATTTGTATGTTATCCAAATGGGTGGATTTGGACCAAGGTTGTTCACAAGTTCTGAGAACCTCAGTTAAAATATGTGATTCAATTTTTTCTTCTCCAAACAGCTTAAACATTATCTTTGTGATGTGTGAGGAGGCCTATGTCTAGCAGTGGACTGTGACAGGCTGATGATAATGATGTTTTTTTTTTAAATTCTAACGTTTTAGCTCTTCGCGCCTGAAATACAGTATTACCTAATTAGGAACTGGCCCATGTGTTATTCTTACTCGATGTCTAAAAATGATCTTGTATTTATTTAATTTTTTTAATTTAATTACAATTTTTTAAATAAAAATTTTGCCTTTTTTATTTTATTCTACTTTAATAAATTATTTACTAAAACGTTAAAAGACAATGTACTATACATACGAACCTACATAAATAATATCAAAAACATTAAAGCAAAAACATATACAAAATGGAAGATCATCCACCACAGGGCGTCCCATTTTTTTATTCAAACGAGTAATTCGTCGTGAATTTCATTACAACATTATTCTCTAACCAAACTAATGATGTACTTCACTTTACGATTTTGTTGCGAGCAATATATATGGTCGATAAAGTTACACCACTATTACTTTGACATGACCTCAGAGAAAGTTCACTATCTAATCACTATAATCTATTTAAGTAGGTATCAAAATTTTCTAAATATGTGAATAAAACCTAATTGATAAGAGTAGGAATTACAACATATTTTAACATAATTTTTTTTTATGTTTTCCTGATTGAGTATAGAGCCCCGATTTATAAAATTTTGACATTTGCCTACTTTCGCAAATTTATGAGGTACGCTGATAGACCATACCCAAGTCAAAATGTGGGTCTGCGAGAGGGTTTCAAAGTGCAATTTCAATTATAAAAATCGGTAGGTAACTTTTCTATAATTTGTCAAAAAATGTTCGCTGACTTGGGTCGAGAATTTCCCAATGTCTTTTTTTTGAGCTCGCTATTCAAGAAAAAGAAAATATCGTATCTTCGGATGGAATTGAGCTACAGTTTGAGCTATCTAAGGAGGCGGGGGAACAAAAACTGTAGGTGGTAAAAGGGCCTTAACGCGCGAAGCCAGTCTGCACTCTGTTCACTTTATCGTCAGTACGATAGAGTCAAATTTTATGGTGGGCTTTGTTTCTAAATTACATTTTCAATGCCTTTGATAGTTGTGCGTATGTACTGTGAGATCTGTAGATTTTTTTTATTTAACCCTCGGTGTAGGTTACTAAAAGAAAGACGTTTGGGTTGTTCTAGATTGAGCTCTCTCAGTATCACCACATTGGTTCTGTTGGCTGTTAGTCAAGTAGGTCCTATTAAATTAACCATGACTTAATGTTTATTGAGATAAAGTGCCATGAACTACGTGAAAGTCCCAGCCCTATCATTAAATCAACGCTAGTGATGCGCACTCAGTGATTAATTTATCGATAGAATCTCAATGACAGTGAAAGTTAACCCTAGAGCGCTAACACGTTGACTGATGGCCTCGGACATGACGCTACACGCATTGCCGAGGAGCCGGTGCTGGTGAATATGGAGAGTTGTGGAATTCAGCACTCAAAGCGATAATTAAAACAAAAAAAATGTAAAAATGACAAAATTTGTTTAGACAAATCACGCACCACTTCGTTTCCTGAGGGCCTAGTACGACTTGCACAATTCGAAAACTTTTATAGTACCTAAACTATATCGAGCTCTTTTCCGGCTGATTGCGGCATAGCATAGCCTAACACTGATCGCTAAATCCCCAACCATCGAGGGTTCTAGTCCTTGTTTCATTTTTGTTATTTCAGAGCAACATCGTCTTCAAATTTAGGTACATAGGTAGGTACGTATGTGTATGTGTGAAATAAAGAGGTTAATTATCTTTCATCTAAATCAATAAAGAATACTTTTTTATATATTTATACGCTCTAGCACGCATCGTTGGTAGGTATATCATAACTTCATACTGTTCAAAAATGAACCTCGACGATTTCTGAATAGTAAAATAGTGCGCAAATATGTTAAAATAAATAAGTTTCTAAAGCATCACCTTATAACAAACCACAGGTTTGTCTGGTAGAAAAATCTCCTAGCATTAGGCCCACCTTTTGTTGTATTTATTAATAACGCTATAGAGGGACAGTCTTCAAGTGAAAACTGTCAAAAATCATCCAAGCTTATTTGACATAACTAACTTGAAAATGCCAAATTTGCACTAATTTAGACCTAATGTTGCTTCCAAATTCGGCGCAATTGACAGCGTGCGCAGAGTTTTGGTGCAGAAATTTATTGCTCTCCACTTTAGAGTATAAATATCTCGATGGCTATGGTATAAAAAAATTAACAGTAGGTACCTACACTTTTCGGCCAAAGTTCTGTGATCATAGATTAAGTAGGTCTGGATAGACATTTGATTTGCCCATTGGCAGATGGCGCCACATGGTGAATAGAACGATAGAACGCGCTATCGATGCGTTTTTTTTTATTACTTTGTTTGTCAATTTTCAATCTATCATCTCTTTACACAAGCTCTCCTGTGAGTGACGCACATTTTTTTTTATATCCCTCGAGGCTTTGCCCGCGTTTAAAGTTATTTTTATCTTTCGTTATGTACCTTTTTCTGATTGAAAGGTACCATATAAACTATATGCCTACCCCAACTACTACATACTAAAAAATACTATACAAATACTATATAACAACGTGTATACGAAATTTCTCGAATATTTTTTATCTTCTCACACCTTTAGATGTGGAATTATCTAAAAAGCTGCGACACGCGCGGTGCGCTCTAGCGGAGAATTTGTTAAACTTTGTCATTTTCATTAAAAATTTTATTAAACGCAAATTTATACTTGCATGTTATTCACACTTGGGAAATGAAATGTATTGTGTGAAATGTGATTATAATATTAAAAATTCGATCTGACACCCTTCCTTCAAGACCGACATGCGAACAGAAATCTTATTTTATAAAAACAAAATTCGTACCACGGTGTTTATTGTCGCATTCCTCCGAAACAGTTCGACCGATTTTAATGATTTTTTATGTATTTGAAATTACGTATGGTCCCTCATTTTTTTTCATCTTGAACGAGATGGTTGTATTATTAGTAATTCCATGCGGTTGCGTCATTTTTATTCTATATCATTTTCTAGTCTTCATGTTGTTCATTATTACTAGCATTTTAACCAATATTCGTTAATAATAAGACACAAGTGTAGTGCAAATTGAATAAAAGTGACTTTGGACTGTAATTATCTGATGAAGAAAATTGTTCGCCGATCATTTTTTATAGTCGCCATTGCTATAGCAGAACCTGAAGGCTGGACTTTTATACAGTACTACACTTCATATTATTATGAACAATTATACACTTGATACTAGCGACTAGCAACATTATAGAAGTGAACTCACTGTTGTCAATGAACTGGGGGTCTACTACAATTCACCGAAGTACGAAATTTCGTGTTTCGTTTCGTGCGATTACTCGTGTTTCATACTGTCAATTCCAATAATGCGGTCGTATGTTTTGTGAAATAGAGTAACGTTGGGACTGTTATATTACAAACTTCGTGCCAAAATTTCGGTTTTCGTTTGATTATGGGTACCAATCGCAAGACACGAAACACGTAATTTCGTACTTCGGTGAATTGTAGTAAGCCCCAGGAGGAAGAAAGCAGCGTATGTCATAAGGTCAGCAACCTCGATAGCGTGACACAGTTATTGTGAGAAATTGAAAGTTTTTAGTCACCATGACACAGATAATACACAGCCAATTGTGAGTGAATGTAGAATGAGAGTTCCGTATTATTTTAACGAGGTTTTATCCTTTTTTAAATCAGTATTTAGTAATCAGTATATACAGGTTTTTTGAGAAGCGCGGTGATGGCCAAGTCCGAAACCACGAGAGTTAATGAAAAGAGTCTTGCCCTTGTTTTTAAGAAAATAATAACTGTTTTTTTTTTTCAAAATCTTTTACTTTTGACGGAAATGGACCCGAATGATTTTTACAAAAAAAATTACACCAATGTATTCTGTCGCTGATCAGGATCAATCTTTGCAAATAAATGTGTTACTAAAAATGAATGGAAATAGCAAATTTTCACTATTTTATATTTTTACACGAAAGAAAACTCACTTCCTATTCAAATTTACGCACAGAGTACAGACTAAACTGGAAGTTAAAGAGTCTTGTTGAGAGTACCTTCCTTGCATGTTGCTTAATGTAGGTAGCACCAATAAATAAGAAAGGATTACCTCAAATTCAGCCCTTAAAGCTTTGAGTGCTGAAAACACAATATGCAAAATGCGCACGACTTCTTCCTTGGTCTGACTCAAAAACTCTTTATTCATTATGATCCTTGAAGATCACTTGAATTTAAAGTTATTAAATAACTTAGACAGACGGTCCGCGCGAGTATGGCGCGAGTCGAATAATTGCACGCGCGAACACGCAATGTGAGAATTTGCCGTCCACATTGTCGCAATGTAATATGCAATGTAACAGAATTCCCATAGTGTGGACGCCTTGTGCGCACAAACTGTGCACACTACACAGAGCTTTTTTGCAAACATGCTCGGATCATGCGCTCGCTGTATCCACTTATGAAATGCTCCTTTCATGTTTCATTGCATGTTACGTTACAGCAATCAGTACCCACCTTTAGCCAGTGCACTTTGAGTGATGTACAATTTTATAACAATGAGGGCTCCTTAACTCATAAACTACTCGTAAGTTAAACAAAACATGTGTTTTAGGATTAAATAAATTAAGGATAGACTGATATTGTAGCTCGGTATGAAACGTTTTGGAAATGGCGTTTTGAGACGGAACCCTAATAGCATTCTTTACAAAACGACAGGTGTTATCACAAAAACAATAGGATTATTATCTTTACTTACAATTTTGCGTCTGTGTGAATTTCATTAAAAAATGTTTAATTAAAAATGCTTTTACAAAATTAATGAATGTTTAAAAAAAAATTGAGAACTAGGTTTTTGAAATACTTAATTCACAGTTTCAATTATTAATATGCAGAAGTTAAGTTGGCGAGTTTGTTTGTTTTGACAGAGTAACTAGCTTCTTGCTGCTCCGCTCGTGATAAAAAAAACTTACTTAGCCGATGTGTTAATCCAGGTCGATATGTATAGGTATTCCAGGTTTCATAGAAATCTGATCAGCCGTTACTGAGTACTGATAACATTTGTCTCGCGGCGGGAATGGAGCCCGCAACCATCTGCGTTCAAGGCGGGCCTTTGCCCACTGTGCTACAGAGGTTGTCAAGTTCTATGGAAATTTTTGGGTGAACTCAAGAATTTGGACAGATTTGAATTTTTTTGAGAAATAGTATAGTTCTTTATGAAGGGAAAGTTCTACCACCTATTTCTGCCGTGAAGCAGCATTGGTGTGTTTTGGTTTGAAGGGTGTGCGTGCCGTCAATATTACAGGCATAAGAGGCTTAACACCTTCATCAAGTTGATTGACGCAGGGCGTTGTATCTTTGTATTTAAATTCTACAAACCTTCCATAATGCCTGACCGAAACTGCTGCCTCTGCTGCCAGGGCCCTATGGCTGGGCCATGTGGGCCCCTCTCTGCCCGTACCAAGTGTTGCGGAAACGACGTGGGCCCCCGCTGCGTCCATTCATTTGGATGCTACTCCGCACCTTGCGCTGACAAGGGGGTTCTGCACGGAGCCCGAGGCGGAGTAGTGGCATCATACTACACCTGCGGCAATGGCTGCATCGACGGCTGCACCAGTGGCCTCTGCGCGTCCTGCTGCGGACCCGCTTCTGGATAAACTTATTATACAAACTTCTTCTATGGAACGTTCCAAACATGCATGAAGCAATACTTTGTTATCAGTAATGGTTACCACTTAACATCAGCTGGGCCATGTGCTAGTTCCATCTAGTTTCCACAGGTATCATACAATTTCAGTGAGTCAGCTAGTAGTCTATAAATAAGTACATAACAGCTCTATCACGTGCTAATAAGTTTACGGTATTGCAAATGAAAAAGTTTCCCGTTTCTAAAGATACTTACACGATTTTCCGCAACTAACTTTTTAGTTTTTGCTTTGGATTTTTAAAGTCGCTCAGCGAGCTATGGAACAAGCTATGCTCGGAGTTTCTGTGAAGGATAGAATCAACGAGACTATACGGTATCTAAAGTTGCCGACATAACTCCGCAGAGTTTGCAAGCTAAAGTGGCAGTGGGCTGGCCATATCTGACGAAGAACCGATAACCGATGGGGTAAAGAGTTTTTGAGTGGAGATTTACCCGGCAAATGTAGTGTAGGACGCCCTCCGGCCAGATGGAGTAATAATTTGCGAAAGGCTGCTGGTAGAAGCTGAATGCGTCGAGCTCAGGACAGGACACAATGGCGCTCATTAGGGGAGGCCTATGTCTAGCAGTGGACTAATAAAGGCTGATAATGATGATGATGGTGAATGATGATGATTAGGAGGGATGAAAGATTTGTACCGAGAGTGTTAGATATGCATGGCGAAGGATGTGCTGGTAGATCAAAGAAGAGATGGATGGATTGTGTGAAAGATTACATGAGGAATTAAGGAGTCTTTTGTCAAGGATGTTCGCAGAGGCGCGCGTGGACTGTTCCTACGCCACCATGCGCAAGCGGGGAGTATCTCTGGTTCGCAGGATCCGGGCCAGCTCCAACAGCATTCTAAGCGTATTCGATAATAGGTTTGACTGCATCTATATGTATCACTCCTCGAGGATGCACGCTTATACAAATAAAACAAAAATGTCTCCTGTCGCTCAGATTTTCTATACACAGTAGTTCCTTTTAAGGCAACTCTTTTACGGTTCAATCTGTACAATTGTGGAATGCCTTATCTGTTGAAGTAAGACAAGCTCCTTCACTCAACACTTTTAAACTCAATCTTGAGCTTCACTATTTGACATCTTCTTTATGAATTACCTCATTCTCAAAACTTTAACGATGTAGTATTTATTTATTATATTATTTGATAAAGTATGTATTAGTCTATTATTGTTATTATTATGTATGTATTGGTATTGAATTGGCTCGCTGTATTATTTTGTTGTAGGCATGTATTAGTTTGTTGTTGAACTGTGCTGGCATCCCTTGTTTTTTTTTAGATTTTATCGCTTTCTCCATCCAAAGGTTGCCTGGAAGAACAGATTTATAAGTTTAGTGGTCGTCCATTGTACCATTTTTAAATGTCATTGTGATCTTGTTTCATGCAATGAAGTATTCATTCATTCATGTAGTATGTTATATCTAAAATAGTATAGTATAGTCATGTAATACTCAATGCCCTCCTGGACGCAAGCCCTGACTCTGATGTATTTGCGAACGGATGGAAGGTGATTTTGTCTGACTGCCTGAACTTCTGTGAGAAATGTGTGTAGGATTATTTTTGTTCGACATGTGATTTAGTATTGGAAATTATAATTACTGAAATTATTATTGAATACGTACTAAATATTTAATACTACTACTAATTTAATTCTGACAGAAGTGTGTGTAAGTTTAATGATAGTGTGTGTAAGTAAGAGATTGATTGATTTGACTACCTATTGAATTTGTTAATAATGACTATTTTTATTGAATTTTGACTGTGTATAAACTCAACCAAGTTTTTATAATTAGAGTAATTGGCGCAAGCCGTTCTAGTTATTAAGTCAATATACATTAAACAATTCATTCATTCATTCAATAATGTAAAAGACAACATTGTCAAATATTTTTTGTAAATACTGCGTTTGCCAAGCCGCCTAGCCGACCTAATATAGGCTAGTGTGTTGTTGTTTTGTAATTTTAATATTATTTTGTAATTTGAATTTTCATATTTTGTAATTTGAATTTTCATATTTTGTAATTTGAATTTTCATATTTTGTAATTTTAATTTTAATTTATTGTGATTTATTTTATTTTAATTTTGATTGTTTGATTGATTGATAAATTAATTTTTATTTATTTAGATAAGTGATAGATAAAAATGGAGGAAGAACACATGTGGTGGACACCATATAACGTAGAATAAGGGCAGGAAGGTGATGATGATGGTTGACTAAGGTTATTATCATCATCATCAGCATTCCACTGCTAATGAGCGCTATTGCACCCTGCCCTCAGCTCGACGCATCCAGCGCCCTGCGTCCATAAACTTGATGCATGAAGATAATAAGCCTCTTGTGCCTGTAATTTCGCCGGGACCCACACCCTTCAAACTGAATGATTCAAACTAAATGACGACCTCTATGCCGCATTGGGCGAAGGTCCACCTGAGACGCAAAAGGTTGCGCAGATATATCTCTCGGGTCTGGGTGTTTTCTATGCATGTTAGAATATGTATTTACAAAAAAAATGTAATATATCAATTATGTGGTTCCCATAACACAAGCTCTGCTTAGTTTGGGGCTACATGATGCTGTGTGATAGTCCAGCATTATTTATTTACTAATTAATTATTCATTATCTGAAACACAGCAATGCTGTTTTACGGCAGAAATAGGCATGGTGGCAGTACTTCCCTGGACGAGAGCTCCACAAAGAACTTTACTACTACTGAAAATGTCACTCTACATTACAGTACAGCAGTGGGCTGCTATAGGCTGATGATCGTGATGATGAAGACCTTTCTCAAACCACTTCTCAAAATGAAGTATGGACAAAAATTTGGAGACTGGTCCAGGCTTGTAGTCAATTATGTGATTCTCAGAATTTTGTCTATAAAAAGTAAGATGCGTGTCGTCCTGGTGTTTGTTAAACGACCACAAACGCAACGAACGAACTTTTTGTTTTGTGTACCATTACGTTTGTAAATGTCCTTTTAAAAAAAATATTAAAATGTCTGTTTATTTTTTTTTTCAAAAAAGCAAGTTGTCAAAATTTTCTCTTACCTTTAATGTAAGTTGGTTTTTAGATTATGCAGTAACCATTTTTAAAATTTCAATCTTACTTATTTTATTCGATTTGATTTACTTTTACTGTTGGTACCTACTTTTATTGTTGGATATTTTAAATATTTATTTTAACCATATTATAATTATGATAATTTATAATACCCTTAAATTTGATTGATTTGTTCTTTTATGAATAGAAAAAGATGTTAAAATTTTTCTTTTCCTCCATTATTTATTTCGTAACAGGAGGCCAACCACAACTCAAGTGGTGAAAATATAAAAAGAAATGCCACCTGTCTCTTTCTAACGCGTGCTATCTCACAATTTCTCATTTCACCGTTCTCTTGTTTAGCAAGTAGCCACTAACTACGACCGAGTTCTATCAACAAACAACACCCTTCATTTTCCACCTTATTGCAAACACCTAAAGCGCGTTTTCTATCATCCGGAGAAAGCAGAAGGGACTTTCTCAAACTAACTTAGCCCCAGTAATATGTATGTTTCTTATTTTACACAGTAAAGTTGGTCAGTCGGCTAGTAGGTTCACAGCTGCCGAAGCGAACGTACGTCTACAAAAAATTCGGCAGAAAAATCCGAACTAAAATGCCGAGAAAACCTTTTCGGTGTCGATAAAAAATGCATGTGAATTAACGCTAGAGCGTAATTTTTAAAAAGTTTATTTACGCGGGATACACCGTCAAGATGACAGTTCGAAAGTGGTTTGAATTTGGAAAATCAATGTACCGTAGTGATGTGAATTTGTTATTGATTTTTGTGATTATATCTATATTGGACGTGCCTCTAATTTGTAGCGGGGAATATAATGACAGGGGTAAGTTATTAAAGTTTATCACTAAATTGCAGAGGCATTATGATTAAAAATATTAAATGGACCATTATATTGTTCTATATCAAAACTAACATGACACTGACAAAAAATTCAATAAGAAAATCTATGAAATTGACTTACCTACATGATCAAATTAATTTGGTTTATAATTGGTTATAAAATTGATTACTAGGTCATACGGAAAAGAGGAAGGAATCTTAAAGTAGGCACCAAAAAAGCTAAAATAATAAACCGAAATCATATGTGGTTCTTCGAACTAAATCCACATTTTAAGTGGTCCTTCGATCCGGGTCTTTCTTCTTGCGAATTATAATTTCAAGCGAAAATTATCCAAATTAATGTAGTACTAAGACATAGTTTAGTAACGACTTCAGTGGCGCAGTGGGCGAAGGCCCGCCTCAGACTCAGAAGGTTGCCGGTTCGATTCCCGCTGCGAGACAAATGTTTATATAATCTGCAAGTTCTTGTGTCGTGTCTGGGTGTTTTCTATTTAGGTATGTACAAAACAAAATGTAAATAAAATGTAAATGTAGTATGTGGTCCTCATAATACAAGCTCTGCTTAGTTTTGGGCTGTGATCCTGCATTATTATATTTAGTTTAAGTAAAAAGGATCCTATATTCTCTCAAAACTACTGTCTCTTTGGGTTTAGTTTCAAAATCATGAGTGTCTAGATTTTATGATGTCATTATAATTGTCCCGCTATGGGAATCTAACCCGTACCAACTAGTTTCTTCCAATGGTCGATTGAGGTTCTCAATTTTATTTTGATCTACCTGGGTATGTTGTTACTGGTTGATTTTGGCCTTCTACCCGCATCTCTTGCGTCTTAGCTTGTTTCTCCCAATGGGCGATTGAGGTGGTCAATTATTATTTTTATTTACGTTACTGGTTGCTTTTCTTCTTTTTCTCTATATCTAAAAAACATAACATATTTGTTATGCACGTATTTGCCCGTATGCCTCTTATATGCAGGGAACATAATATAAAATCTATAAGTGTAGATTCGCGTTTTAGCATTTAATTTTGTTCGTTAAAAACCGAATTGAAACTCTAGAACATACATTTTGACATATTTTCATCTGAAAATCAAAATATCTCTGCATCTTTTCCTCAAGCGTTAAAATGAAAAAATCTTCTAAAAACCAGATCTTATCACGTTATTCATAATCAGAAAAAAGTTTTAACATCCGGCTAATAGCTTCAAACGAATCATATTTTTTTATATAGAGTTTCATATTACCAAATTCTATTTATCTCGATTTCTATCCCGCAAATGTGAAAAAAAATGTTATAAAATACTCATTCAACATTTTGACCAATGACAAAGCGTTATTATGAATCTACGCGTTCTTATTGGCCAAAATTTTACGTCTACGATACGAATACTTTTTTGACTTCGTGTTCGATCTTCTGGCCTTATCACTTGATTCAAAATAGAGTTAAGTTAACATTCTTTTTTTTTTATTCGACACCGCACCATAACCAGTTTTTTACTTTTTAAAGCACCGTACTAAAAAATATTCTGCCATAATCGAGTTGACACGAATAAAAAGTGAAATTTAGATTTATGATGTTTGCTCTTTACAGATATCAATGATAGACTGATTTAGATTAAGGCGGCAGATAAAGATAGCTGGACTTTGATTCGATTCGGTTTAGTTTAGTGAAGACTTTTTTTTCTAAATACTACCTACTTTTGTCTCAAAAACGAAGAAAGTAACTGATGAATATTCGTTTTTCTCAATACCAGGCCTAAAAATGAGGTAAAATTTATGAATATTTTTCTCTTTGATTTTGATAAAGTGAATGTAAATTATTATTTGTACCTTTGTCTATTAAATACTCTAGTTCTTATTTACTTTTTTTCGCCAAAGATATTCTGGCTTAGGCCCTACATCCATACCGCCTAGCTTACTAGTTACTGATCTGTGCCGCCTAGTTTTACGTATTTTTAGAGTGAGTGACGTTTGCATGACGTTGAAATAGTAAATATTTTATAACATGCGTTAAATAAAGTTGACACGAATAAAAAGTGAAATTCGAGAACAAACGCCACATTACTGTGACTGGGTGTGCGATTTTAATTGCTAATGAACAATCTACTTTCTATCGATCAATATAACGGTATTAATTTTCTTTCCGCGGTGCGAAACGTACTGCTGCTGAGTTTTCGCGCTTGCAAACTAAATAAATACTTTTTGTAGAGCTGTATTGAGTTTTCACACTTGTAAAGTATTAACCTAAATACTTTTTGTAGACTAGGGGTATATTTTTTTTAAAGTTGGTCAGAAAATATTTGCATTCCGAATGCGCTTTCGCACTTTCTTGTTTATTTGTCTCGGGTCTGGGTGTTTCTATGTATGATATGTATATATTTACAAAAAAAAAATTATATGTGTAGTATATCAATCATGTGGTTCCCATAATACAAGCTCTGCTTAGTTTGGGGCTACATGATGCTGTGTGATTAAGTCCCGCATTATTTATTTATTTATTTATTTAATGATGAGTATTTTTTCGTAAATAAGAATGTGAAAAAATTTAGGTACAATAAAACAAAAAAAATAACGTGTGTGTAAGCAACGTGAAAAAATTGGGCCACATAGAGTTTCATAGAATATGGACGGGAGAGCGTAGGAGATAGAGATGAGAGATATATCTTCACAACTTTTTCCCCATCATGGATATCTTTAGATATGGCTCAGTATGTAAATCTATTGAGGATACCCGGATATTCAGAGGCAAGTCCAAACATTACGTTCGATACATGCCCACTTTTTGCAAGCACCTAGCATTCCACGTGACAGGTTGCAAGCCCATCGTCGCTATTTATTAGAACACTAACCTAGCACATACCTTTCAAACTTTTTAGTTCGAGGGCATGCCGGTTTCCTCACGTTGTTTTCCTTCACCGTTTCGAGCTCGTGGTAATGCGCACATAAATTTTTGGAATCGAAAAATCCATTGGTACGGCTGGGATTCGAACCCACCACCTCCAGATCTTAAGTCGTTCACTAGGCCACCACGGCTCTTTGTATCTTTTGATCACGGTCTTTTCTCGGCTAGATGTAGGATGTTACTTTTTATTTCTATAACAAATATTGGATGGATTTAAACAGTAATCAATCAAATAACTTCCAGGAAACATATTACTAGACTATTTGGTACTAAAATTTAGCCTAGATTATTAAAGAATTATTCCAACTCTTTTGATTCCCATACAAAAGACGTAAACGCGCTCGCGTAGCAATGTCTACGAATTTTTTTGAGCTGATCCTTTCTGTAGTGGTTAAAATAAATACTAAGAAATTAAGAAAAATATTTAAACAGGGTTCATAAATCACATAGACACGAAAATTCTTTTGAATTTCGACCAATTGACTCTATAACGACTCTTTGACGACCTCTGGGGTGCACTGGGCGAAGTTCCGCCTGAGACGCAGAAGGTTGCGGGTGCGATTCCTGCCGCGAGACAAATGTTTGTATGTTTTGCAAATATTCGTTTCGGGTCTGATAGTTTTCTATGTATAACATGTATGTATGTATTTACAGAACAAAATGCATCTATGTAGTTTATCAGTCATGTGGTTCCCATAATACAAGCTCTGCTTAGTTTGGGGCTACATCATGCTGTGTGATAATGTCCAGTAGGTATTATTTATTATTACTTATTTATAAATAGAGAGTTGTTTTTAACACTCATATTAATATATATATATTAATATAACATACACACAAATTTATAATTAATGTTCCGTTTACCTAAAATTTTTTATATTTTAATATTAATGAGTGAGTTTTTTCTTGCAGCGAAATCATATTTACGTTTCCCGCCAAGCAATCGAGGTTTACGAGGAATCTTAGACGAAATCGATAACGATTCAAATACCGGCACATTACTTTCTCCGGCCTTGCGTCGGGTTGCCATATTCAAATGAATTCTGGCCGTCTGCCTCACAGATGACATGCGTACCTTTACGATTTATTTTCAAAAAAGAAAAGTAATTCCAAAATAATTTCGATATTCTAGTAAGATTTTGAAAACTTACTTTTTACTGAAATGGCTTAACATTACGTTTCACGTATTATTATTATACAATAAATCAAAAATATTTTTATTAAATTAATTTAGGTAGCTAAAATAAAAAGTGAAATAATAATTTTATTTCGTTTATTCAGTAGGTAATGATATTGTCTAGTGTTTTCTGATTTATGTTGTTTAAAAGTATTGGTATTTTAAACGATATATCTCTTAGTAATAAGACACAAGTGAAGTGAAATGGAATAAAAGTGAACTTGGACTGGAATCGTCTGATGAAGGAACTTGTTCGGCGATCGTTTTTTTTTGTTAAAATCACTATTGCTGCATAGCAGAACAGGACCTGGCTGAAGACTGGACGATTGGATTTATAAACTATACGTTGCCTCATATTATTAATTCTTGAAATTGTGGAAAACTATCTCAAAAACCATTAAATAAAGAAATAGTGTGAAGACCGCTAAAAATTTTAATAGTCTAAATGAAGCAGCAATCATTGTTAATTAGATATAATATCTAAGAAACATATTGTATAGGTTATTACTGCTACTGTTACTGCTATTGTTATTGCTGAAATAAATATTGTTCATTTTCATTTTAAAAAACATTAAAAGTTAATAGGCAACACACTAATGCCTAGTTTATTAAGACATAGCCAGAATTATATCCACTGTGTACTTACCAATACTATTATCAACTTGCCCCTCAAGCAACCTCATTATGGAAAACCTGAATAAACATATGTTATGTTACAAATCATAACTAATATTATTAATGCAAAAGTGTGTCTATTCACCCCTTAACATAAACGATCATCGTGAAATTTAAAAAACACAAAGCATCATCTAGCCCCAAACTAAAACAGAGCTCGTAATACGACGTGACTGATACCCCAGGGAAAAAGACGAACTTGTCAACAACATAGATTTCAAGATATAGCGTTAAAGTTTAAACCTTATGCTTCAAAAACCCATAAGTTTCACAATAAAACCAAAATATAAGTTAAATTAAAAAGGTTTTACTGTCCAGGAAACGAAATTAGACTTAACAATCAAAACGGTTTCTTGCATAAAACAACTATATTAAGTCAGATTTAGGTAACAGGGAGAAAGTGACATATGTCTCTGAGAAACTCGTTTTTTACCCTGGACTTTTTAGGTAAGTTTCAATTTCTTGAAATATATACATTCATACATAATTATACATAGAAAAACACTGGGTTTTTTCTATGGGTACCTAACCAAGACAAAAATGAAAGCAAATCATACAAACATTTGTCCCACGGCGGGAATCGAACCCGCAACATTCTGCGTCTCTGGTGGGCCTACGCTCACTGCTACAGAAGCCGTCAAAGGCAAATAGGTACCCGACGCATTAGATACTAATGCACCAATCAGTAGGTACTGTGAGCGTCAAATAGGGACTATCTCAGCTTGTTAATTTTCAATTTTATTTCTTTTAATCAAACCATAGGAACGAATACCTAGTCACGTCAATTTTCTCATCAAAACATAAAAATTTTATAAGTCTAAAAAGACAGAACAGATGTTTACATAAATGTCAGCCTGCTGATGATGAATATGATGATGTTGATGATTTCAAAAATAACTAGGTGCTTCTAAAAACATAAGTATCGTTAAAACATTACAGTTTTATCATTACAAACAATCACTACCCCATAAAATTTTAATTATACTTTTTATTTGAACATTAAAAGTAGCCTGTTTTAATCGGGTCACTTCCTGGCCGTAACAGGTATTTTTTGGCGGCAGCACCGGTCTTTACCTAAACGGGGTTACCAGTTTACAACGTGATTCATTCGAATTTCGAACTGCATTTTTTATCTGGCCAGCCGGTGATTTATTTTTTGAACTTTGTAAAAAAGAGATCGGTTTACAAAACCCGGTATTTTGGTTAAATAATGTAACAGGACCAATATTCTATGACAGAGAAGATTCCTTGCCGATAACGTGTGACGTCATAACATGCTTCAAACACAAACGCATTTCCAAAACTCACCCTTAACACACCATGGCGTCACGATAAGAAATTTGAAATGGGCATAGAGAATACGATTTTACACGCTATTGAAAAGGTATACTTAACATAAAAAAACATACATACAGCCAAACATAGAATCCCTCCTTTTTTCCAAACCGGAATTTTGGTTAAATTAACATGACTATCATTGTAGGTTACTGAACATTACGTGCTTTTTACTCTATCTCTCTCTATGCATCAAATCCTCACTGCAGAGGGGGGTACAATATTCAATATATATATTTGCATTTTTTTTATGGTACTTGAAGATGGAACAGGCACATGGTCCACCTGATGTTAAGTGGTAACCATTACCTATCACAAAGCATTTTATCATAGATCACATTTTCACTATTCACGTTTTTTAGTGTTGGTTACATTCGGTACCAGCTACTGGTACGGCTGTACCAGTGTTAGGCTGTGCTATGCCGCCGTCAGCCGCCATCAAAGCCCCGTTTGTTAGTGAGCAAGGTGCAGGGTGCACCAAGGGCCGGTGAGGTTAGTTTGGGTTCTGAAGATGGAGGTTGACTCCTATCAATGTTTTCATTCACGTGTGCGTTACTCCAGCGGCATGTTGACTCTGATCGGGATGAAACTTACAGAAAAATTAGAGCACTATGTCCTGTAAATGTGCCCCAAAAATGAAATTTGTGCCTATTAAGGTTCCAGAGTTATTCGAGAAAATAAGATGCCGCTGCAGTAACGCCTGAAAACGTTACGGTTTTTACCCATTAGCCTTAGCCAAATTTAAAGTAGCTTAAAAGATAGCTTAGTTTTGTGCATGTCACTGGCCAAACAGCGGCATTTGTGCGACCTGTGGTTTATGAGTTATTGCAGATGCCGCTGGAGTAACGTTTTGCAGATTTCCGAATCTTCGAAACGGTGTTACAGGTGCCTGTATCCCACACTAAGACTTGTCTTTGGCGTTACTGCAGCGGCATCTTATTTTCTCGAATAACTCTAGAACCTTAATAGGCACAAATTTCATTGTTGGGGCACATTTACAGGACATAGTGCTCTAATTTTTCTGTAAGTTTCATCCCGATCGGAGTCAACATGCCGCTGGAGTAACGCACACTCATTCACAGTTTTGAGGATGTGCTTATTTACAAGTAGATAATCAATGATGATGTAACCACCTTGACCGTAACATTGACAATTATCTCAAAAATGTTATCTCGTAACACAATGTAGATAACATTGGAATTTAGTCTTCGAAGAGTCATTGCACGAAATTTTTTATCAGTTTTTTTTATTCATTCTTATTTACAACAACATCAGCCGATATCAATCCTGCTGGCCATAGGCAGGTCTACCCGTATAAGAAGGGGGAATGTCCATAATCCCCACGCTTGGTTTGCGGACGCTTCTGCGTGTAGGTGGTTAGGGAATGTAGCTGCGCCGGTGTCAGGCTGCGCTATGCCGCAATCAGCCGCCAGTTTGTTAGTTAGCAGGGTGCACCACAAGCAGGTGAGGTTGGCCAGGTTTGCGAAGATGGTCTTTGGAACACCGTAAACACCTTAGCTAAGAACGACAAAAGCTTAAAAAAAGTTTACGAGTAGTATTTTTGTCTTTCTTCAAAGTTACACAAGCGTAAAAAGTTACATCGAGTTAATTTTTTAATTAGTAGCTAGGAGACCTTTTTCGAATGAGCTAGTCGCCAACTCTGGTGTCGGCGTTTTTTGGCCACCCCAAGGCCTCCGACATGTTTTGACAACTAAAACTCCGGGAGCAAGATCTTAACTTGCCTTCTGAAGCACGGAAGCGCTCAGAGGCTCGATTACGAAGACTAGCGAAAAAGTATTCGTATCGTCGACGTAATATTTTGCCCAATGAGAAAACGTAGATTATAAATAAAAAAAATTCATTGACCAACATTTTTGGTTATGAATACTATACGCCAGATTGAAGTGTTTGTGATCGCTCTACAGGTCTAAATACCATTAAGGGGTCACCCATGCAAGTACTGATCAGGCGGAGTGTTGCTTAACCAAGATGATCTGCTAAGAACAGTTTAGTGACGCCACGCGAGCACGGAGACGAATTTCCTGGATTTATTAAAATAATAATAATAAAAAACTATTTATTTCAAGCTAAGTACAGCTCAGAAAAAAATACAAATATACCTCAAAAACTAATAGAATTGCTAGGAAGGTGGCGTTCACAGCCTTGTCTGGTGTATGGACAGTACACGCTTCCAGCTATCATTGCCAGGACGGTGTTGGAGCTGGCCCGCAACCTGTGCACCAGGCAGGCGGTGGCGCTGGTATGAAAACAGTCCACCCGCGCCGCCTCAAACATCCCCGAGGCGCTACATACCATGAAAATGAGACATTATCATCACTTATACAAAGATCTATTTCCAAGACGATCCAAATTGCACACAAGTGGTTCAAGTTCACTCTCCGAATCAAATTGTTTCGTCACACTTTCATGAATAGGCAGGTTCACTGTTTCATAATGTGAAGTCGGCAGAATATCAGATCATGTCTATGAGAAACCGGCGCAGACCAAAATATAAATAGAAAGAAAGATAAATTTATTTCACCCAAATTAAAACAATGTGAGAATCTAGGTAGGTACTAAAGTAAGGATAAGTCTACTTAACACTTACAAAACAACAATTACAAAAATCTAAATTATGTACGTAGTTATATAAGTAGGTAATGCACTTTAACAGTGGGTGAAACAGGACCCTCACTCATCATAGGCAGCATATGAGACAATGTTCAGATGCTGCACTGGTTTTCAGTTAGGGCCCTTTACAAGTGAGATCAGGAAATATGACAAGAGGCAATATAAAAAACTAATAATAATAATAATATTTATTATGAAGTATAAACTAATGATTATACAATTATATAAAATGATAGAATAGTATAGGTAGGCACTTACTTATAAGAATTACGTAAAGATTAAAAATAGAAGTATGTATACTATTTAATGGTATGAAGGTTTATTTAATATAATAATACTATGAATTATTTTCTAAATACATATTGTGAAAATAAATGAAAAATGTATGACGAATAATGTTTGCTTACTCGAGAGATATGCTAATAAAAAAATACTAATTACAATTAATAAATGAAAACTTTTTCGTATTTTAATGTAAATATTTTAAATGAAAACTTTTTTGTGTTAGCCCACACTACAAGGAAAATCTAATTTTTTTATATATCCTAAAAATTTCGACTCAGGCAGGATTTGAGCCCAGGATTTGTTATATTTTTAGGATCATAAATTAAAATAATAAAAATACTAGCGGCCCGTTCCGGCTTCGCACGGGTTTTAGTAGGGATCTTTTCAAGCAATAAATATAACCTATGTTACTCAGGGTGAATGTAGCTTTCCAATGTAGAAAAAAATTTTGAAATCGGCACAGTAGTTTTTGAGTTTATTCATTACAAACATACACATACACAAAAATATTTTTTTTTCCTGTTTATACTATTAAAGTGTAGAAGTGTAGATTTATTTCTGACTATCTGCAGATCCATATAAAAACAAAATGAAAGTAGGTAACTATAAAAATAATTAAACATACGAAAAGAAGAAGAAAAAACTTGTCCCAAGAGTGATTTTTGAGTTGAGTTCCCTGACTCCCTCTCCGTACAAGGCCCTTCCACAGTGGCGGTGTATACCTATCCACTATTGTCTTCAGGATGCTGTTGTGATCGCTCCACACTCCCCCACCACCACCACCACATCAGCATTTATCAGTCCACTGCTGGACATAGGCCTCCCTTAATAAAGGGGGATATACCCATAATCCCCACGCTGGGCATGCGGGTTGGGGATCGCAGGGCACAGCTTCTCGCACCACCGACGCTGCTGCCCGTCAGTGGCCAGGGGATTTAGCTGTGCCGATGTAGGCTGTGCTATGCCGCAATCAGCCGGCCGCCAGAGCCCCGTTCATTGTTTAGCAGTAATTAATCTCCACACTCAAATATGTTTATTTCAAAACCAATATGTAGATTAGATACCTGTCTACTAACATAAAAATTATTGTAATTGTAATTTAAGAGCATAGCTCTTGTCAGTGTAGTCATGCAATTCTCTCCACTTAGCTATTTCCATTATTGTCTCTTTCACAGGAATTCATTTAAGGAAATACGACATGACCATATCGGAGAAGTTCTAGATATTTATTAAAATTATTTTTAGACTATTCAATACAGGTATTTTTTTTTCCCATATATTGGTAAAGCCTCTAGCTTGACTAAGAAATGTGAAAAACCACTAAAGCTATGTCACCTTTGCGAAAATGAAATACAAGACACTATGAAAAAAAGAAATTTGTACAAGATAATAAACACGAAAAAATTTTATAGGAGCATTGAAAAAGACGGACGTGATAAATATATATGATGTACAAAGTTTTTTTTCATTGTACAGTGAAAAGTTAGTGCAGGACACTGGAAACAGGGATTATTTCCAATTTATGTTGCAAAGGTCGTTATTTAGACTTAAAGAAATGATGGGCTGCATTTGATTATGAGGTAGGTGGCCTCATTGCATCAATGCTGGAGTGGAGGACCAAAGCGGTGAAGCTACTTTCATATGCTACTTTTGTCAGCAATTATCAACGGGTACCCCATCTTGCCACCAAGAATACCCCATCTTACCTGACCCTGCCGGTAAGATGGGGTATTTGACACTTTTTTGTTTTTTGTTTCGTAGGTGAGTTATAGTAATTATAAGGCAATTATTCCTTTCGAGTACAAAAAACGTTAGACCGATTACGTAACTACAAAGTACAATTAAATATTATACAGAAACTATAACAGTTTTTATTTTATAACACTGGGCTCCGTCTTGCCCGGCCCTCCCCTACTTATAGCACAGAACTTCTGGACCGACAAGGTCGTATTGGAGAGCAAGCTGCTGATGGATGATCTTTGCTACTTGGTTGTTTCTGTGCAAGTACTCGGAGTTTGCAAACTGTTAACAACCCGAAAGTGTATGCCTGAAGAATTCACCGGGACGGTGACAAGCTTTTTTTATGGTACTTGAAATTGGAACAAGCGTATGGCCCACCTGATAATATGTGGTAACGATTACCTATCTGTACTCTACGATCAACGCCCTGCTTCCATCAACTTGAGCATGAAGGTGATAAGCGTCTTGTACCTGTAATTTCACCGGCACCCACTCCCTTCAAACCGAAACACAGCAATGCTGCTTCACGGCAGAAATAGGCATTACTACATATGCCAACGGTTCTATATTATTTTTCATATTACTCATTATGTGTCTATCTAAGACCTTTGGTATAATAACGAGTTCAAACTCTATATTAGAATAGTTTACATCGCGGAACCTGTTCCACATGTTAAATAGAGCGGTGAAGAAACGCATACCACAACCATTCTGTGATCGGTTAACTTAGATCATTTACAATTATCGGCTTATAAAATAATAAATAATTGCCTTTTACTTCTTCACCATCATCAACAAACTATAGAAGTCCACTGCAGAACAAAGGTCTCCCCCAAGGAATTCCACGAAAAACTGTCTTGAGCCCTCTCCATCCACCGATGACCTTCAATCTTGACGATGTCGTTGGTTCATCTGGTGGGGGGGGGTCTCCCTACAATTCGTCTTCCAGTTCGCGGTCACCATTCGAGAACCTTTATTCCCCAACGGTTATCGGTTCTACGGGCTATTTTACTTCTTACGAAGATTAAACTTATACTCGACTTGACAAACGTAGTGAAGGACGCGCTCCGACCAGGTGGAGTGACCATCTGCGAAAGGCTGCTGGTAGAAGCTAGATGTGTCGAGCTGAGGACAGGGCGCAATGGCGCTCATTAGGGGAGGTCTATGTCCAGCAGTGGACTGCTATAAACTAATAATGATGAAGGAACTTATGCTTACTTATATTTAAATTGATTGTAGTTCCTAGCATGCTTCTATGAAAAATAAAATAAGATCTTAAAAAACAAAATAGGTAGATATTCCATTTTTCCTGTCTTGTGATCGTTGTAAGAACCTCTTCCCAGGTGTAAGCATCAGCTTAGGTATATCCTAACTTTGTATTATAAACCTGATGACCGTTGTGGCGCAGTGGACGAAGGTCCTGATACACAAGTTGCGGTTTCGATTCCCGCCGCGGGAAACTGTTTGCATGAACTTATCGAACCTCCAACCTTCTGCGTCATAGCCGTACCTTCAAAAAATGCACAACGTGGTAAATACCCAAATGGTTACAGTATGCGAAAGCTAACTATTCACCCGTATAAAGATATGAATCCGCTTTCTACAATTTGCGTATAAATGTTAAAATCTCCTCCAAAATGACTAAATTTAATAGGGTTGCTACCTCGGAAATAATTTTTTAACAGCACCATGTAGCCACAAACTAAGCAGAGACTATTATGGGAACCACATGACTGATAAACTACTTATACTTATATTTTTTTTGTAAAACACCCAGATCGAGACAGATTTTGGTAGAATACAAACATTTATGCCGCGGCGAGAATCGGACCCGCAACCTTCTGCGTCTCAGGCAGACCTTCACCCACTGCGCCACAGAGGTCGTAGGGCTTATGATGTCGCGCACGTGGCGTTACTTACTTCGATGTTCTTAGAAGATTGTCTGAGCTATGCACACTAGAACATTCTTATCGTCACACATCTAAGTCTTGACGACTCGGATGGGTGACCGTTTAGTGACATTAAGATCTGGAAAGAAAAATTACTCGACCTGACGTATACCGTAAGCGTAACGAAAGTTTGAACAAAATTTTACAACTACGATAAGAAGAAAGAAGAAAGAAAAGAAAGAAAGAAACTTTTTCGCTAATCTTGTGATCAAGTTTCTAAGCGCTTCCGTGCTTCGGAAGGTACCTACGTTACGTACGAAGCCGAAGGCTCTTGGTCAAAATGCCATTGATTAGATAGTGATATACAAGTATACGCGCAAACGAAGTTGCGGGCGGGTCAGACAGTAAGCAATAAAATAATAATCTGTTTCTCAGATATAGTTGAACTTACGTGTGTGGCAAATCGCAAAAATCTTCTAAAAATGTATAAAAATGGCAACCCTAAAGCAAACAGCGACAAACATCACACATTTCAGAAAGTGAAAGCGAAACTTTTGCTTTCGTTTAAACGCTCAATTCCGAATTCACGCCGTTTTGAAACAATTTCCAAGATATTAATAACGATTTTACGCTTTATTTCCGGTAAAATTGTCCGGTAAAAATTGTTAAGTCTCGTGTCCACTAAAATATTAGAACGTGCCAAAAATTTAGAAAACATAAGGCCGCCTTTTTTCTAAATTTGTGGCGCGTGCTAAGTCGTTGACCCATCTCACTACAGCTTTTTTAAGATACCTGAAGATGGAACTAGCAATGCCCACCTGATGTTAAGTGGTAACCATTACTTATAACAAAGTATTGCTTCGTAGCTCACGCATGTTTGGAACGTGCGCTACTTGATCAACTTGAGGCGTGAAGGTGTAAAGCCTCATGTGCCTGTAATTTCACCGACACCCAAATCCTTTAAACCGAAACACAGCAATACTGCTTCACGGCAGAAGGACTGCGCTAGCCGGCGGGCGCAGCGTGTGCGTAAAAAATACGCACATACTAGCAACAGTAACAATAAATTAACAAGGAATGTGAGTACTTACTTAGTCAAACCTAACAAGGTTTTAGGTATAATAATTACAAAAAAAAATTGTGTGTATCAAAAAGAGGTATTTTGTATTTTTTAAATACAAAAAAGATTTAACAGACAGACAGACAGGCATTTATTTGTTGCTTTAACACACACATAAAATTCACAAATTCATAGATGAACATTCCAATCAATTACCTAGGTGTTTAAAAGTAAAAATATTTAAAAAAAAGAACGAAAGGAGAGAAATAAAAATGAATAATTACAAATGCTTAAGTACTAATGCCTACTTTCACAGTAACTATTCATAGCAAAAGAAAGATATGTAAATAATCAAATAAATTATGTGTGCTACCGCAACAAATCGACTCCAGCTCAGCATTATGCTTCACTACCGAAGGCAGCTCAGAGCTGTTATTCTGCCGAAACCAGTGGAAGTCATTCGACCAATTATCAAGTCTATCACCACTTAGATGGCTTTAGTAGAAACTAGCCTTAACAATATTCAATTACTTTCACCGGTTACAGTGAATTAGACTTATTGTATAACGTTTATGTAATTCTATTTATTGCGCACGAAAATGTAATAAAACGTCCGATTTCATTTATTTCGTGACTAATGGCGGGTAATTTTGTCGTTTGTTGGCAGCACTGATCTCTAAATAATTGTCTTTGTAACTAAAAACCGGCTAAGTGTGAGTAGGACTCGCGTACAATGGGTTCCGTTCCATTATCTATACGTATGTATGTATGTATGAGAGCCCCCTTTAATTTACTTTGACTTAATTATTTATAGCTTCTACTTGTGCCGTTATTAATATCGAACATAAAATATGTATCTAAATAATATATCACTCATGTGTACCTACAATACAAGCTCTGCTTGTCCAGCATTATATTTAAAAAACGGCAAAAAAATCTCGTTTTTTGTATGGGCCAATAAATATTTTCCAATTTGGGTGGTAATATTTATTTAATTCTGTTTTTAGTATCTTTGAAAATTTCAACTGTCTAGCTATCACGGTTCATAGATACAGCCTGGTAAGAGACAGACAGACAGAGAAACAGACAGGCGGACGGTGGAGTTTTAGTAATAGGGTATCGTTTTTACCCTTTGGGAAGGATATGTTTGTGTTCTTCTAAACGTAGTATTACTGAGCTTTCATTGCTTAACATTGACACTTTCACACAGCATCATGTAGTCCTAAGCTAAAGAGAGCTCATATTATGGGATCCACATGACTGTTATAATACTTAATATATTTTTTGTACCAAGATACATATATGAAACATAGAAAACACCCATACCCGTGACCAATATCTGCAGAACATGCAAACATTTGTTGCGCAGCGGGAATCGAACCCGCAGCCTTCTGCGTCTCAGGCGAACCTTCGGCCACTGCGCCACAGAGGTCGTCATTAATAGTCTAATGCCTTTTCTCAAGATCCAATTATCTATGTCTATACCACATTTTTATCAAAATCGGTTCAGTTTTGACGTGAAGACGGAACATACACACACTTTCCCATTTATAATATTAGTAGGACTAGCTGACCCACCCACAACATCTTGCGTGTAGACTTGCCTATCACAATCTGATTAATAGTTTCGGAATGCATAGCAGGCAAACATACTAACATTGATATTTATTTATATAGACTAGGTGACCCGCCCGCAACTTCCTTTGCGTAATTACATGTATATCAATATCACAAAGGGTGTCAAGGGTTCCAACCTCAATCTCCCGAACCCAAGCCAACCTCACCTGAACGTACAACCTGCTGTATAACAAACGGGGCTCTGGCGGTCGGCTGATTGACGTAGTGTAGGACGCCCTTCGTCCAGGTGGAGTGACGATCTGCGAAAGGCTGCTGGTAGAAGCTGGATGCGTCGAGCTCAGGACAGGGCACAATGGCGCTTATTAGGGGAGGCCTATGTCCAGTAGTGGACTGCTATAGGATAATGATGATGACAGCCTAACACTGGCATAGCTAAACCCACTGGCCGCCGACGGACAGCAGCGTCGGCGGTGCGAGAAGCCAAGTCTAGCGTATCGGTATCGTCCACAATTCGGACATATCCCCTTCTTATATGGGAGGCCTATGTGCAGCAGTGGACTGAATAATCTGACGTTGTTGTTTTATATCAAATGGTTTCGGAACGCATAGAGGTCAAGCATACAAACAATAATTTCTCTTTAAAGATAGCTTGATAGATACCAAGTCTACCAAGGTACGACATTCGCTGAGTAGCATACTTTGGTTGAGACCTTCACCCAACAGTGGACTAGATACAGGTTGATGATGGTGATGATAATAGGTATGAAAGAGATAGATAGGTAGAATATTTTTTGCATTAATTAAACGTGGATTGAATATTTTACGTAAAATTGGGCTACAAGAGCGCTTTCCAATGTTACTTGCAGAGGTGAAACTTGCAAATCGCCATTTCAAGTTTTTGGGGTGACCGGCTTACATCAATCATGGTATATCACCACACTGGTATATCTTCCTATTTAAATTATCCACGCTGATCTTTCTTTAAAAGGTGATTCGATAATATTTTAGTTTTTTTTTAAATTTATTTAAGTAGTTTACTTCACAGAACGGCACATAAGTATTACTACACAAGCTTGTTGCACCCACGCGGACACCGCAGGCTCCATTGCTTGTCTGCGCGTCCAAGGCGACAACACGCCTTTGCGATTAGCAAATCTTGGTGCAGCAAGTGTAGATCGTGATGCAAGGGTAGCCGCAGCCACCGCAGCAACCTCCGTTTTAGTTATAGTAAATTACTGCAGAGGCCAGCAAAAGACAGATGGACTCACGTATGTGTCAATGCCTAGATGTGGCCAAGGCTTGTATAGTACTTTTTCTCAAATAATGCACGGAAATTAAAACAAAAGAGTTCCTAGGCAGAACTTGAAAATTTTTCAATAAACAGCATTCTATTTGCAAGCCAGTTCGAATTTTAAATAAATCCTTTGATTAGTTACCTTCTTGGTTGCCATGTTTCGGAGTAAAAGATCGTTCCATTTTTAAATAACACGACAGATATGAGTTTACATAGTAATTTAAAGGCTTGGCCGCTAAACACGACAGATATGAATTTTCATACAACTTTTGCCGGCCGCTACTCGCATGTATTGGGCCGGTACAGCAATTTCGATTTATCTCGCAGAAGGTTATCAAAATAATGCTCTAATTTCCAAGCATGTTTGAGAAAACTAAATAAATGAATAAATAAAAAAATAGGCTACTTTTGTAATAATTAATCATTTTGTACGAATATGTGTCTATGTGATAAATCAGATCTTGTAAACCAAAATGTATGTATCTTCTGGGAAAGATCACCAAATCGTCGACCTCATCCTTGCCTACGCAAGCCTCGATGTCAAGAGCTAGTATTAGTTTATAAGTAAATAATTATTTTTGACATGCACCTCACAATGATATCAATATTCAGTAAGTATATATAAATTATGACTATAGAAACTTTTTAATGTTTATCATCTATTTGTTACGCAAAATATCTCGACAAGTAAGTAAATAACGATAGCCGCCGCCGTTGGTTTTAAAAAAAACCAAAATACTTTTAACACCTTTAATGAAAATTATTACAGAGTGAAATTATTCTAAGTACAAACTAGTAATGAAACTACGTCCGGTCGATTTAAGTACCAAGAGTAGAATGGCTGCCCGTCGTTTCCGCGAGCCGCGCGAATGTAGTAATTGCGTCAATGCTGAGTCCGCAGTCGTCGCCTTGTACCGGTCGAACAACAATGGAATGTGGCGCCTCGTGGTCTTGATCAGCATTATAGGTACATGCTAGGTATGTAACACCTCCATCCTCAGAAGAGCAACTATTTGAGAACGTTGAGCGAAAATGTTGCGGGGACTGATCTTCGGGTTCGGGTTCCTTCAGGAACGGCATAGGGATGCTCTTCAGTATTTTGTCCATCTTTGGTTGATGGTTTTTCAATGGATATTTCAGCACGCCTCATGTACCGTCGCACGATGATGACGATGATGAGTGCAGTTGCACCGAATAGTGACGCATAGAATGGTAGCGTCGTGTGATAAAATGTTCCATCTGCGGGTTTCAGTTCTATCGGTTGCTGAATTAATATCTTTTCCTCGATATGGTGCAGTCTCTTGAGATTAATAGATTGAAGTTTAAGATGTGGGATGCTGCTGACGTCCTCTGTGCTGTAGTTTTTAGGAAGTTCAGTAATCTTCAGCGGCTGTCCTTTGATTTGATCGTTGATATTAATCAGAGTGAATTCTTCGGTTCGTAGATAACATCCTTGCGGGATCGTGGCGAAATAACTTCCTGCCAAGCTCATATATTCTTGACGATTGCAGTGAAGTTCCGTCCTCGTGGGCCGTGGAAAGATAAGTGTGTAATGGCGGTCGTCCAGCTGCTCCATGGCTTCTCTCGTGAGAGTGATCTTCGTTGGCTGGCATAGCTCGTCCAGGGATTGGTGAATGATGAGGTTCTGGATGCAATCAGGGTGTTCCCGTGGATGGTGATTGACCGTTTCTTCGCAGAGATGATGTCGGTTTAACTTCGGGCATTCAGCCTCCATGTACATGAAAGCTTTCCCGTCGGTTGCCATGAAAGGATATGGGGGAATAAAGGTTTGGTTAAGTTTGTTAGGGACTATGGAAAGTTTATAGAGATCAAAGCTATTAGGGGAGACTATGGGGAATTTAAATATAATTACTATTCTTTTTCCGCTAAAATATGAACCTGGTTTTATTATAGTGTAGTATTCTCTTAGGTCCTCGTTTAGTATACTATCGATGCTATAGATAGTTTTAAGTCTACTTAACATATTTTCTAAGTTATCTATTCCTAACATACTATGATGAGTGCTCGATGCACGAACAAAAGCTAAAATATTTTCTAACCTAGTTAACTCTAAAGATAAATCATCTGTGTTCTCACTGATGATGGCTAAGAGCTGAGCAAACTTCGCGTATTTGAGAAGATTGTTATCAGCATAAGCTTTATGATCTAATATTAATTCTAATGTCCTATTTATCTTCTCCTGATTTTCTGCAATACTCGCAATTAACATGGTATGTTGGGCCATCCAGTCTTTGTTAAGGCTAATATGGTTATTGAACTCAGATAATATCCTATGTTCATTATTTTCCATGATCTTAATAGCACTATTATATCTTTCCGCATCTGAATGATCCAGGTTACCAGTAACGCTTTTAATTATAGATCCTAGACCATCAATTAGACCTCTTTTAACGCGATTTGGCTCTAAGGTTTTAAGTTGCGAAGTTATTTTAGAAAGCTTGTTATTAAGATAGTCAATCTGCAATTCGTACAAAGCTAAAGTATGGTTGTCTAGTTTGGCCTTAAAGTAGTCTAGTTGGTTATGAATAGAGTCGAGTCGATTTTCTAAGTCCGTTAATTCAACATACTGTATAAAGGAATGGTAGTGAGTAATAAGTTTGGCCGACCCAAGCTTAAAGGGAAGAAGTCCGGGTCCATTGTCAAGGCTTTCAAGTCTTATCTCCAGTGCCAGCGTCAGGTGTAGTACGAGTAGTAGTCGAATCCTGTAACAATTTGGATTTCTTAGGGACTCGCTTAAGACGGTTTTTGGCTATAGGGCTTTTCTTTTTAGACGTGTAGATGTGGATCGGAAGATCAGCAAGGACAGTATCCTGGGTATACCTAGGTGCTAATTTCTGTCTAGCTGCGAAAGGATTTTTGACAAATACTTGCTGATACGGTTCATACTCTACTTCAGGTTCTCGATTCTTATTCCTATTATTCATCATGTTTGTACGGTCAATTGTCGTAGCTTCATTAATAAGTTCGTATACTGTCTTCATCTGTTCACGATGCGTAACTATGTACTGTTGCATCAAATGTTCAGTCAAGTTAAAGTCTAACGGGTCTCTAGGGTCAAAATGTCCTCTAACGATGTCATGGGGTCTACATTTGGTGAAGCTATGAACCGAGCTATTATAAGCTAGTATTGCGTAAGGCATTTGGTTGACTGTGGGTTCACCTTTTTGCTTTAGCTTCAATATACGCAAATGCTCTAATAGGGTGGAGTGGAACCTTTCGACAATACCATTATCGTTAGGTGAGTTTGGTAGAGTTCGATGGTGATTTACTTTATGTAGACGTGTGAATTCAGAAAACAGTTGGTTTGTGAACTCAGTCCCATTGTCAGTAACTAGAGTCAAAGGAAGTCCGTGGTGCGTACAGTAAGTCAATAGTCCTTGTAGGATACTGACTGCAGTACCGTCGCGTAAGTGATAGGCCTGTGCGTACTTCGAGAATGAGTCTACGAAAGTCAAGTATTTCTCTGATTCTACTGTAAATAGGTCCATGTGTACTATTTCAAATGGCTTGGATGCTGGTGGTACAATGTTGAACTGGGGTCTAATTGGATTCCTGTCATATTTAGTTTGACCACAGACTGTACATTCATTAATATATTTAGTTATTTCCTCCTTCATTTTCGGCCAGTAGTACCGCCGAGATAGGGCCAGATAGCATTCGTTTATGCCCCTATGGTTTGTCTTGCCATCGTGATAATGTTTTATTATCTCCTGCTGTCTCAAATATTCCTTGACGTCTTCTAGCTCAGTTTTTGCTAAAACTAAGTTCATAGAAGAGCTCTTGAAATGTTTTTGGATGATCGGAATGATTGCGTACATGCCTAAAGTTGGAGTGATCTTAAGCGCAGTCTTAACCTTTGGGTTAACATACTCTTTTATGGCTTTAACAACGTCTTCCTCTAGGGAGGACTCTGAGACCTGTATGAATGTACGGGTGTGAGTGGCAAAAGGTTTAGTCGCTGTCGTCCGTCGCTTAATGTCTCCTACGATAGTAAAGCTAATCTGTCTGTGAAACTTGTTAAAAGGTTCGTCAGTTATTGGGATCTCAAGTATTGGATTTTCAGCGCTAGTATGAGCGGTAACTGTCGCAGAATCTGAGCGCTGTGACTCGGGATGCTGCGCCATTAATGAGTCTAATTCAGAGAATAGTGATTCTATCTCTTCGTTATTAATCTCAACTAGTGATAACGCGTCTGCATTAGTGTTGGATTTTCCTGGTTTATGTTGGACTGTAAAGTTATATTCACTAAGTTTTAATCTCCAACGAGTGAGCTTTGAGTTGGGTTCTTTTAGGTTCATAGCCCACTGTAAAGGCTTGTGGTCTGAAAGAACTTTGAATTTACGACCGTATAGATATGGCCTGAAATACTTAGTAGCCCACACAATGGCTAAAAGCTCCTTCTCTATAGTGGAATAGTTTTGTTCACTGTCATTTAGAGTTCTGGACGCGTAGCAAATTGGTTTGTCAGAACCAATGGGACCTTGAGATAATATGGCTCCCAAAGCTACGTTTGACGCGTCTGTCGTCAATAGAAAGTCTTTGTCAAAGTCGGGGTATTGAAGTATTGGGTCATTAGTCAGTAGTTTCTTACATCTTTCGAAACAGTTAACGTAGTCTGAGTCCAAAGTTATCTTGTTAGCTTTCTTAAGGCATTTGGTCATGGGTTTAGTCACGCGGGCAAAGTCAGGTATGAACTTCCTATAGTAGCCTAAAAGTCCCAAGAATTGCTTTATTTCTTTGGTGGTCTTTGGCAAAGGATATTTTTTAATTGCTGCAATTTTGTCAGGGTTTGGCTTAATACCATCCCTACTGATTATATGACCAAGATAAGCTGTCTCTAATTGTAAAAATTCGGATTTATCCATCTGAATTTTAAAATTGGATTCCCGTAGTCTAGTAAACACTTTCTCTAGATTAATCATGTGCTCCTGTAAAGACGTACTAAAGACGATTATGTCGTCAAGGTAAACGAGGCAGATCTCGTTCTGTAGACCTCTAAGGACATTGTCCATCACCCTTTGAAAAGTAGAGGGCGAGTTTTTCAACTCCATAGGCATCCGGAGAAATTCGAAATGCCCGTGCTCCACATTGAAAGCGGTCTTCGAAATATCATCAGGGTTCATTTCTACTTGATAAAACCCTGATGCCAGGTCTAAGGTGGTAAAGTATTGGCACCTACCAAGTTTATCTAAAACGTCAGAAATGTTGGGGATTGGATATTTGTCATCTATGGTCTTGTCGTTTAGTTTACGGAAGTCTACAACCAGTCTCCACTTCTGTTTTCCTCGGTCGAATGTGATAACTATGTCATTGTCTGTAAAGTTTTCTATCTCTACGGGTCCCGTCTTGTCAGTCACGTTGGTTATACACTCGTGAATAAGGCAGTTATACATCATTTGTTCAGTCACATATACGTCACCGTCAGGGTACTGGATGGGGATGTTAACTACTCTGGATGAATGAGCAGGAATAGTCTCCTGTTGATTAGTTTTCCTACATTGGTATCGACACATAGGAATGCGAGCAAATTCGGTCACTAAAGCATTGTTCTTAAGGTCGATTTTACAATTTTCTAATAGATCTAAACCTATTAAACCGTCGAAATAGTTGTGGAACTTGTAAACGAATAGTTTGATATTTTTTTGTTCGCTGAATTCCACAAAATGAGGTATTGTGATCGAATGATCATGAACGCTCGTTACACGTGAATTAGTTACTTCAAAAGGATCGAATTCCTTGGGCACGTGTGAAAAGTAATTATCGGTCGCTTCAGGACTTATGAATGATTGATTTGCCCCGGTGTCTACAAGTAATTTAAGTGGCGGATCCGAAATCTGAATATATCGTAACTCTTTCTTTGACTGTAAATTTAATTCTATTCTGGTTCTACGTTGGAACGACCCTTGGGAAAATCCTGGTCTTTTTGGCTAGGGGATGATTGCGCGGGCTCAATCGCATTTGAACTCGATGGCACATTGTCATAGTACTGGGGGTCGTTCTGTGGGTCGTAGTAGCAGTCTGGAACGCTCTGGTAATCGTAATAATTACCATTGTCTGTCTCTGGATAGTAAGTCGGCTCACAGTAATAGTCAGAATAGTAATAGTTACTATAGTCATCTACCTCATTATAATTCATCTCCCTGCTTTTAAAATAATTTGTTGGGGGAGGATTACCAAATTTTCGCCAGTCGTGGCCCTGAATAGTAGGGGGAAGGGCCTTCGTCACAAAATGGCTAACTCCACTCATAGGTTTAGGACCTTGATTCTGAGGGGGTGCGTTCCTAGGGGGCATTCTAAAACCGCTATTCTGGGCGTTATAATTAGGTGGGGGTGCCCGGAACATTTGCTGCGTACGCGAGGGTTGCATCGGCGCGCGCGGAGGGTTTTGATGGAATTGAAAAGCGGGACGCCAATGCTGAGATTGCGGTCCCGGTCCCGGTGCGGGTGCGGGTGCCTGCATAGGCCGTTGCCAGCTAGGGGTACCGAAATTAAATGACTTGGGCACAGAATAAATAGGAGCTAGGGACGGTACCTTTGATGCCACCTGCACCTGCGAAGCTGGATTACGCCGCTCAGGTATGGAGTCATTCCTATGCTGTAGGTACATAACATTCAATTCCTCCTGGACAAATTCCAAAGCCTTTTCGATCGTTGGAGGTCTCATACAACGTATACGAGACCCAAGAGGTTCTTTAAGACCTCGTACATATGACTGCATAGTTAATTTACGATATAAATTACGTTTTGCCTCCACGGTGGTAGGCAAGGGCTCATGCAGCGTAACGTACGTCATGATCGTGCTGAAAAGGGTTTGACATCTGTCATAAAACTCCTGTGGGGAATCATTTCCCTGTGATACTAAAGACAAATCATTATACAGGGCGGTCTCGTCCCTTTGGTCAGCGAAATTGTTAATTAAAGCGTCTCTAATTCCTTGCCAATTATCTGGAATTCCGTTAGCGTTTATTGTCCTCGACGCAGGACCAACTACCTTATTTAAAATACCGTTAATAAGGCATAAATTACTTACCTCGTGTCCTGCCTCGGTCTTAATATATTGGGTCACAAGTTGGTCACAGATCCTTATGAATCTAGTAAGGACATTAGGGTTCCCATCAAAATCTGGGACCAAGCGTAACGCTTTAAAAATTTGGTCTGGATCATTAGACGTGGACATGATTTCTTCAACTACACTATCTAAGCTACTTAAATCCCTATTACTATCTAATTCACTTTCCCTACGAGTCTGTCTATGGGGGACAGACTCTTCCCCTAATTTTCGTGGGTGGAAAATTGTGGGAAAGGAGGCAACACTTCAAAGAAAACGTTCAAAGTACTCACATTGGTTTTTCTCTGCACTGATTGCCAAGTGCACCACGACAGCGTGCTCGTAGATTCAGAATACCTCGATGAAGTCCTTGAGAGAACAAACAGGGGTCTGTTCGTCTGGAGTCGATCCTGGATTCCTGGACGAATAACCCGTTGCTTCCAGGTATCCTACCGGCTGCGCCAATAACGATAGCCGCCGCCGTTGGTTTTAAAAAAAACCAAAATACTTTTAACACCTTTAATGAAAATTATTACAGAGTGAAATTATTCTAAGTACAAACTAGTAATGAAACTACGTCCGGTCGATTTAAGTACCAAGAGTAGAATGGCTGCCCGTCGTTTCCGCGAGCCGCGCGAATGTAGTAATTGCGTCAATGCTGAGTCCGCAGTCGTCGCCTTGTACCGGTCGAACAACAATGGAATGTGGCGCCTCGTGGTCTTGATCAGCATTATAGGTACATGCTAGGTATGTAACAAGTACAATAATTTCCTCTTTTGTTGTTCTTTTTGATAAGTTCATGCACGCCAACCACAATTTTTTACCTATCATGGTTGACTGGGAGAAAATGCTTCCTAGCATTAAGTCCACCAATTGTACTATTATCTTTTTAAAAGTGCAATAAAGAATTAAATAAATACAAAAAATAATATAAATTAAATAAATACAAAAAATAATATAAATTAAATAAATACAATTATACAATTTATTTAATTATTTCTATCATAATGTGATTAAAATACTTTATACTTAGTCACCTAGCTTAGTTAAGACTGACCACCATAAAGAGGAGACTCCTCTCACAAAGGATAATGCAACTTAAATGAGGAGATCCCAAACCATGTAATATAATTACTTTGTAAGGAAATAAAAGTATTTTACGCCTAACTGCAATGAGTGTGGAGTCATTGAAGACATTCATTTTATTCTGTTGGAGTGTTTACGTAATAAATCATTCAGAGGCACTTGCCTATACAAAAATACCTTACACAAGTAGGCACTATAAATAGTATATTATCCGTACCTTATATTTAAGAAATTAAGATTTTAATTAAGTTATGCCAAATATTTTTAGTTAAAGAATAACTTAATTTCTTATGTCCTATTTATGTACTTTTCTTTTTGTGTTGTTTCTACTTATTTCTTGTATTTATGTGGAAGATGTGGTCGATATCGCTAAATCTCTAATTAATAAAAATAAAGTATTTTTGGTGTTTGATTTCATTGATTTAAGAGCTGGCCCATAGCAAAAAAAATACTTTACGCAATAATCAATTTCAATTTTTTTTACACCGTACCACTTGCGGAAGCTGGTAATTATGGCTTGTTCCCGCCATCTCCAAGAGTTCTTCCCACAAACTTCAAAAAATTAATAATAAAAAAAAAATATTATATTCACTGAAAACTTCCCGCTGGTTCTTTCTCTTTTTTTATATTTCATCTGTTAAAATGACCACATCGAATCAAATTCGAAAGTGCGGCCTAATTCCTTCACTATTCGGTCAATCCCGATTACTATTCATTGCGCGTTCGGCCTCCATTCGGCGCTGGCGCATCCTTCGGCCTTCCGGAGTATTTTAGAAGAAAGTTTTTGTCTAGATGCTCAATTGAGACCTAAAAGCATAAATTGAGAGAGCGGTAGTAGACTAGAAGAGATCCGTTTCTCATAGTGTTTCATCATCATCATCATCAGCCTATATCAGTCCACTGCTGGACATAGGCCCCTGTAATGAGCGCCATTGCGCCCTGTTCTCAGCTCGACGCATCTAGCTTCTACCAGCGGCCTTTCTCAAATTGTCACTTCACCTACACGTCCTCCGGCTAACCATAGTGCTTATACATCCGAAAAATTCTAGAAAAATTAATTCGATTCAATTATAAATGTATGAAAATAATTAAAAGAAAATGCTTTTGACTCCTTGTGCGGACGAGGTCGTCAAAGACAAAGGCTAGGAGCTTATGTCAGTTAAATTTTACGTAGGTATGTATGCCTATCTAAGTAAAAAATATAGTTGATTACATACATAAATTTATCGTGGATCAACAGCAGAATAACGTATTTTCTAAAGATTTTTCTTTGGGAATGTTTTACTTTGTACCTAAACTCTTAACTAACCTTTTCAAATCCGAGGAGGTTAGTTAAGAGTTTCGAATTTGTAAATTATTTTTGGTGGTCTCTATAGCAAAACCAAGGAGATTTTTTTTTATTGGGGAGTGCGCGCTTTGAACAAAAATTGTTCTCAATAAAAATGTCCATGTGTCTCGTTTCCCCCTTTGAGAAAATACATGTACACATTTTTGTTTTAAGCCCGCACTCCTCTATTAAAAACTCCTTGAGCAAAAGTTATTCAACCTTCAGGAACGCTGCAGCTTTCAAAAGGCTAGTTCGAATTTCGAATCAATAAAATTCTTTTTGATGTGGTCTCTACGGTGCCGAGGCAAATGGATACTTGAACTCTTGAAATAGTCTGTCGATGAGACTTGTGTAATTGTAGTCAAATTTTCATACAAATTTTAAGGTTCCAAATTTAAATCTTATTATTTCCCAAAGGCTGGATTGTACTAGAGTTGGTTGACTGATTTACTGAGCCTAACTTCAGAGGACACATACATCCGATCCGAACACCATAGATCCGATGTAAAGACTGTAACTTGTTTTGCTTGTTTTGCTCCGTAGCCTCTTAATATGTTCGATATCCCATAATTATAACTATTAAAAAATATATAACATCACATATCTGTGACACTAGGTAATATCCCTCCCTTACTGTAAAAACTGAAAAACAGCATCAAAATCATAATCATTTGTCTGATTTTACAAGGCATACATGCTGAGACTTTACAATTTGAACAAACAAGACGACACTTTTTTTGGTATTATAACTTATTTATATAGTTAATTTTAATTTTAAATATTATTTATTAATCTTATTCATTTCTAATATAATTATTTCTTTAATTTCCTGATAGAATCTGCACTGTATTAGTTTGTTGATTTCCTATATCTGCAATATGTATATTAGTTTGTTGAAATAATGTTTTTTTTTCTTTCTTATTTTCTTTTATTTCACTCGCTCGGGCAAGCCATAGTGGTGACTCTTGCGTACGTGCAAGTTTGTAACAACATGACTTGCTTTACAGCCCACTTTCATGTACCTACTCTGGTTAAAGCAATAACAATAATTTGAGAGAAAACAGGAGAAAATAATCTCCGGTGGAAATTAGTTACGAAAATTATGGCTGCTTTCACTCAATTTCTTTTCGTTTATGTTCATGTAGCAGCTTATTTTATTAGTTTTAACGTCGTCGACGAGGAAAATTTAGATTCCTTTGGTTACAGTTTGATAAATATGAATAGGTTGATGGACATACCTGTGATGACAAAAACCAATTTGGTTGTCAAACCAATGAAAAGGCATTTTGGTTTTCGTGATCGTTCATCATTGGTCATGGTCATCACTACGTGTATGTCATTCTCAATGTCAACCTATATTTAACAAACTATAAGTTATTTAATTAAGTTCCTTTTTCTTCTTCGTACTTCGCTAGTGACCAACTATGGTGTCGAAGGTTTTAGGCCATTAGAAGGCCTCCAAAAAAAACTACCGCGTTTTTATTTATAGGATTTCTTGCACGCTTCAGTGCTTTGGAAGGCACGTTAAGATGTTAGTCCCGGCTTCGTCATCAGGCCATCTTAGAGGCTTTCGAGCCTTAAAAAAGACACGAGATGGTCACCAGCTCATACGACGAAGAAGCGAGTAGACTATATTTTACCGGGACACTTTGGCGGCGCAACCAGTTGCCACATAATAGGGTGTTTTCCAACGAGTTCTTGGTGTTTCGAAAATTTAATATCGTATCTCTTTCTATTTCAGACGCAAGAAAGCTGTTCGGTGGCTACAGAATAACACCATCGCATTGCAAAGCTTCTAGAGCCGCGAAGTACAACAGAGGGAACACGATATGCATGTTCAACCATGAATGTGCCCAAAGAGGGGGAGAGGTAACTAACTGTCATAGCCTTTTTATTTAACCTTTACATAATCTTGGATTTTATAGTAAAAAAATTCGACTCAGGCGGGATTTGAACCCAAGACGCCACTCTATTTACTATCTCAGCTGTCAACTGTCAACGTTTGTTTATTTTTCCCCATTCGCCCTTTTGCAGCTATTGTAAAATCTATTGACCGTACGGCCAATTCTTTTTATTTATTCCTTAGTATGTAGCTCTGTCAATGTTTAATTATTGTGAACCAATGACTAAAGAAACACCCACCTCAATTATGTGAACTTGTTGGTGAACTAAGGAGGTTTATAATTATGAACTTAAATTGTGTATACGGCAACGAGGTTGCATAGAAACTATTTTCTTTATTTTATTTTAGTATAAAAAAATACAAACTCTTAGACCTTTTTGGTAAACTAGGGCTAATACTACGTATAAACCATTTAAACCATATGCCTATACTGTATTGTCATTTTGATTAAGAACATTTCCATTTCTTGATGACGTTAGGAAACTTTAAGAAACTATTTACTTACATATTTTTGTACGAACTTAGTGAAGTACTACCACCATGCCTATTTCTGCCATGAAGCAGCGGTTCCGTGTTTCGGTTTGAAGGGTGTGGATGGCGGTGAAATTACAGGCACACAAGGCATATCATCTTCATGCCTCAAGTTGATGGACACAAGGCATTGCAACGTAGAGCACGTATCAAAAAACGTGATCTACGATGCCATGCTTTGTGATAGGTAATGGTTACCACTTAACCTCAGGTGAGCCACGTGCTTGTTCCATATTTATGTACCATTAAAAAAATCATAATCTCACGCAACCTCGCTGCGCTCAGCGTTCTCCTTGATGCCAGTCCAGAGGAATCATTTAGTATCTCAGATGCACACTGAAATGGTCCTGTTTTTACAAACTTTGATGGGTTTTATGAAATGTCAAAGATTGCAAATATAGGTCTGGGTGTCGACCGGTGAGCAACTTAGTTACTAAATGAGCCTCTAAATGTGATTTGTTTGCGGATGGATGGACGAAAATTATGCCGAAATGTTTAATCATCTATGAGCGTGATGTATGACCGTAATTATGACTTATTAATGTGTAATTTTGTTTTAGATTTATGACTTGAATTAATTAATTAATTGATTTTTTTTGACATTTGATTAATTATTATTTTTAATTAATGTTATTGGTTTTGTTATAGTTTTTATTAAAGTTAAATAAATAAATAACAAAACTCAACCTACATAGCCTTAAAAACACACTAAGATTCATTTGTGTCCTGTGTATCATAGATTCTGATACACACGACACAAATTAATCTTAGAATCTATGATACACACGGATGAGTACTATGATACAACAACATCCAGACCTAGAACAAATAGGCATGCAGAAAATACTAACATTTTTCCTGGAGCGGTAATCGAACCCACACGTTCTGAGTTAAAGGGGCGTAACAAGTCACAGAAATCGTCAGAAAATCTTACCGATTTCCAATGAAAAGTAGGTTAGGTACCTACTTACTGTGCAAAATGTTGTACTATTTATAATAGAAACTTATTCTCCTTTTCAGGTGGTTGGAACCTGCATGGACGGATTCCTCTTCGGTGCATGTTGCCAGCTCAAATCTGACAGCCAGTCCCATATCCCCAAAGGTCCTGGGGTAGTCATGACTAGCTACCTCGATTACCCAGACCCAGAGCTTGAAACAGCTGACTACGACGGCGACCAGCTCAACGAATGGCATAACAGCTTCAAACCTGTAGTTACACCAGGGTACAAACCAGCATCAATTTCTACTTCTAAGCCTGAAGACCTTAGCACAGAGGCAGAGATTATTAATGAAGGTGTTAATCAGATAGCTAATACACTACTCAGTTCACCTCCTAAGCAAGATACTGGTGTAGTTTATATAAAGCCTAAACCAGAGTATACTTTTAGTACGATAGACCATGGTAGTGCTGATACAATACTAGTAAATCCTAATGGCACGATAGTTGATACAGTCGCAAGACCATCAGATTTTAATATACAGATATCATCGATGCAAACGAAGCCAACTGTTGCTCCAAGCACAACATCATCAACCCAAAAACCCGTCTCAACACATTACCCAGTGAGACCAGTCTTCAAACCAAAACCAACGAAAGCAACAACAGAGAACTATGTCATGGTATCGACGGTGACTAAAGAGAACCAGAAAACGGAGGTGTCATCAATACATTCTATCATACAGATGCTGAATGATAGCACTCCGAGTATGAAGGAAGATGTAACATCGCCAGGGTACGATATGATGGAAACAAAGTCTTCACCAGCCCCTTACAGTCCTTCATACAGCTCAAGCTACAATACTAGCTACTATACGCCATCTACTGGACACTATGTCACACTCAAACCATCATACTCCTCATCAAGAAAACCTACAACCACAAAGAAGCCATACGAGTATTCCAAACCAACGCAAAAGCCGCTTTACGACTATGTACATACATCTTCAAATGGTATAACAGAATACTCGTCTCCAAGCCCTAGTCAATCTACTAGTCAAGCAATAGAAGCATTCAATAAATACCCAACAGATCCAGTTGATTTTACAGACTCAGTGACTACTTTCAGTTATGTCAGTTCGACTACCACGCAAAAACCAACCTTAACGACAAGAAAACCTCCATCTACCAGCTACGTCACTGGCTCCCAGTTTACTAGGAGACCTGTGACACCTCCCGGTTCTTTTGAATCGAGTTATGACCCTTCTCCCGACTTTTCTTCTGTCACTCCAACAGTAATAGTCCTCAGCAGCTTCCAAACACAGAAGCCAACAGAAGAGCCTCAGTTTGTAGAGATTTCCCAGGAGCCATTCAAGAAACCTGTCAATCAAATAACAGTGAACAACCATATTGCATCTACCAACAACATCTATATGAATAAACCTCCAACATACGAAAGACCATCCTCTCCTACTGTTTTGATCACTCCAAAACCAGCACCGGTCACAACACCTTACCCAATCAGGGTTTCTACTGAACCTCCTATAAGACCTTCTTCTCCTAAACCTACAGTGTCTTCAAGACCTGTCACAGTACCGACCAGACCAACAAGACCTGTGGCTGTTTCTACTAGTCCCACCTTTGATTTCACGGAATATTCCCCTACGACGTTCAAGCCCGAACTTCAAACATCTCCAGACGATCTGATCAACTTCCCTCCCGTCAGAAACCCTATGCTCAACGCATCGGGATCAAACCCCGGTCTATACAACACCAGCCTTACACTATCCGACAACGAATTGAGTGATATCGATCTTATACATGAACTAGAGTTCACAACACCAACATGGCATGAAGACGCACAGCTAAACGATAAAATGAGCCTGTTTGTCAGCAAAATCGTTGGAAGTTTACAAGGCACTTTCCAAGAACTACACGATATAGTGATATTAGACAAGAAGCAGAATGCAACAGCGGTTAGGACTACGACAGTTAAGCCGAAGAAGACGGTAGCTACGACAAAACGGCCAGCAGTGACGAGTAAGAAGCCAGTGAGGTTGACGCCGACAACAAGACGGCCGACGGTGAAGACAACAAAGAAACCAACGCGACTGACGACATCAGCGAGGAGGACAACGACACCTGCTCCTACGACTACGACTAAAAAACCGGTGAGTGTGTGGTTGCCTTATCAATTAACACGTTAACACGGGAACGTGTACTCCAATTGAAGTTTAATATTTCGCTCAGCCGTATGTCCATGGTATACTTTTGGAGTCATGAGTCTCATACTAAGTTCATGGTATTTTTGGCGAGGGATGTATAAGCAAGGATTTTTTTGACGTTTGCAACGTACGAATATAAATCGAAAATAACTAGAAAACAACCGGTTTATTGAACATTTTATAGCTATATGCTTTCATTATCTTAATAAGAGCGGATATCAAATGCAAAATATTATTTGGCGCATCAGTGGCCTAGCCCTTTTTCGGCGTGGACATTGAACGTGTTTGTTCATGGGCAACGGGACTGATTTCACTGAAGGAACTATTTATTATTAATATTTAATCGTTTTGATCCCACAAATGGAAGAGGAAACCATGTTGAGGCGACCCCACTGTGAGTGGCAAAGAGATTAATTTATTTTAATTAATTAGCACAGTCGCAATCAACACTTGTCAATGCAAAATTACATAATACAACAATTTAAATTAAATAATTGAAATAAAATAATTTAAAGAGAATTAGCATAGTACTAATGAGTTCAATTGTAGACACTCAAATTGACATAAAAGTCAGGCACGCAAAAATGAGTTTTCATACGTCATCAAACACATGGTGCTCATTAGGGGAGGCCTATGTCCAGCAGTGGACTGTTATAGGCTAATGATGATGATGATGATGATGATGATGAGGATCAAACACATCCCTGCCAGGGTAGGTGGCTAGAAAGAGATGATGACGAAGAGCTTACAAAATACCATTCTCATTTCAGGTGACAACGACAAAGCGAGCGAAGCCGACGAAGAGAATCACCACGACCACACAAGCCGCCACATCCACCACGGAGCAGGACGAACTGACCACTGAGAACTACGTGGACCAGGCTATAGACTACAACGATAAACATTGTAAGTTTTAGAAGTAGTAGGTAGAGCTCTGTCCAGACGAGCCCTTCACAATGAATATTTCTGCCGTGAAGCAGCATTGCTGTGTTTCGGTTTGATGGGTGTGGGTGTTGCCTCAAGTTGATGGACAATATTGCAATGCATCTTAGGTACGTATCGCACGTCCATGCGTAACCTACGATTATTTGTGATAGGTAATGGTTACCACTTACATCACATGGGCCATGTGCTTATTCCATCTTCTAGTATGTACATAAAAAAAAGTTTTAAAATAAAACTCCCCGTGACTTTGTCCACCACCTACCACCAGCTTATAGCAGTCCACAGCTGGACATAAGTCTCCCTTAATAAGAAGGGGGATGTGCCTATAATCCCCATGCAACCTATAGCTGTCCACGGACGTAGGTTTCATCTAATAAAGGGGGATTTCCCCACGCTGGGCATACGCTGGGGACACAACTTCTCGGACCGCCGATGCTGCTGCCCGTCTGTGGGCAGATTATTTAGCTGTGCCAATGTTATGCCGCAATCAGCCAGCCGCCAGAGCTCCGTTTGTTAGTAAGCAGGTACCCCACGTGCAGGTAGCACCGAAGATGGGGGTTGGAACCCCTAACAACCCTCTAATAATCAATCGACACGCTTTGATAGATCAATTTAAAATTTCAGTATGCGGTGTGAAGCCCCTGTCCAAGAGTGGTCGTATAGTCGGCGGGAAGAACGCCAAGTTCGGAGAGTGGCCATGGCAGACCCTGGTGCGAGAGTCCACCTGGCTTGGACTGTTCACAAAGAACAAGTGTGGTGGAGTCCTCATCACGAATAGGTTCGTGACCACGGCTGCTCATTGTCAACCTGGGTGAGTTAAACTTTTTGTACAGCCTTTGTGAAAGAAGATCGGATTTGAGGATGCTATGATGCTTTTTTGTGTGTTCGCATGGTGGGTTTTTTATAGTTCAATCATTGAGATATTATATGGTACTATAATTATCTCGATGAGTTCCATCGAGCAAGTATGGACGTGGGTACATGGCAATATTATAGGGATGATGCCTGGGTAAAAAATAATAATTCAAATTAGTCCATCAGTTAGATTATCAAAAAATAATGAACATTTTTATTTATCATTTCAATAAAAATTGACAAAGTTATTAGAGCGTCAAAGTTACGACACTTTTACGTAAAAAGTTTACTTACCTGTGACGTCACGCAGAACTTCAACACACTAATATCTTTGTCATTTTTAGTTTCATTGACAAAAGAAAAATTACGTGTTCAATAGGCTACATGACTAAAAAATTCTAATTAGTCCGTTATTTACATTTCCAAATAGTATTGGACACGTATTTTTTTGTCAATTAAACAAAAAAATAACAAAGATATAGTGCGTTAAAGTTCCGCGCGACGTCACGATATAGTACATTTTTTAGCTAGGCGTGACGTCACGAGCCCCCACTCCTGAACTTTCACGTTCTTTATCTCCGTCAATTTCTATTGATTCGATAAATAAAAAAATACGTGTCCAGTATTTTTTGTTGATCAAACCGACGGACTAATTAGAATGATTATTTTTTGACCCTGTCTTCATGCCTATTATTTGATGATATGACTGATAAACTAATTAGAATTTAACCAGGCATCTAGCCTATTATTATATGCACTGAATCGAGCTCAGCGATGTTCGATGGAGCATTTAACTTTGGTCATTTGATTACTTTTTGTCAAGGTTACGTCAGCAAGTTAAGTCAGCAGTAATGCACCTTCTCCAGCAGTTGCCGAAGGATGGAAAAATAACGCAAGCGTAGCCACGGGCGGAATCTAGTAGTTTTTAGGCATAATTACAATCTACAACAGATAGGAAACGATTGATTTTGCAATTCAATGGCTCTCTCTGCCTTGTCGTGAGCTTACTACACATTTAACTTGACGAGTTCCTGAATAACTTTGCGATGCAAAACTAAATGATAATTATGCCATTATCCACCTACGTAAGTGATGTGCTACTCAGTGTTACAGCATCTCAATTCTCATGATTATCGCTATAAGTTTTATAAAAGGTCTACTTTTGCATCAAATCGAATCTAGTGGTAACTTTTACTCACTGGAGACGCTATAGTGCCTGGGACATGGTTAGATGCAGCAGGCTTCAGCACCTATACCATCCTCTCAGCCTAGCCGGTACCACAGGAAAGAAATGCTCAATACCACGTCAATACGTGTCTAAGCGGGAATTTCCTCGCAATGTTTTTCCTTCACCATTTTGAGCATGTAATCTGACGTAAGATACGAGCCTAAGACCGTATCAAAAGTCCGTAACCCACTGCTGGACATAGGCCTCCCCCAATATATTTATTAAAATCATAGGTTTTTTTAAGGATGAAGGGAAATCCTTAACGTATATGATTATCAGAAATACCATTTATGACTTCAAATAAGAGGTTCTCAATTCGATTGTATAGCAGGCCAGCTCTTGACCTCGAGGCTTGCGTGGGCAAGGATGAGGTCGACAATGGGACGAGCTTTCCTAATTAACTCTCTTTTTGAAGCCGTTAGGGTCATAAGACAATGGAAAAACAGAAGCTGGCAGCTGATTCCATATTTTAGCAGTGCGCATGTTGCGCAATTATATTTGGAAGCGCTTAGTCCTATTAAATGGAATATCAATTTGATGCGGATGGTAGTTAGCAGTGCGTCTGATGCTCATATGGAAGAATGGTGATGGCGGAATAATGTCATGTAGCTCCTACGCACACTCTCCGAAGTAAAATCTATAAAAGACCGGCAAACACCCAGCAACCTTGCGACGATGGCTCGAGCTCTCGAGCCTTGCTTTAGCGAGATTCTCTTGACCAATGAGCCTCTTAGCCCTGCGTTCAACTGAGTCTAGTGCGGCAAGTTGATACTTGGCTGAACCATCCCAAATCGGATCATCCATCGGACCATCCAGGATCGGTCTTGAGCTTTATACGGGGAAGCTGTCCAGGTTTGAAGTATCGCTTAACTAAACAAGTTAACTGTATTGTCAACTAATTCTACAACTAAAAATTCTTAATATTTTCTCAGAAGAAATTACAAGATTTTTTGAGAAGGATGATGGTAATTGAAGGAATTAGGAAGTAATTGGATAAATGGCAAAAGTACCAGCTATATGGATTTGAATGAAACTTGAAATATACATAGTTGGTGACATGGGTTAACACGTAGGCTACTTTTTATCCTGGTACTATCCGTGCGAAACCGCGGGCTGAGATAAGTTTCCACATAGTGACCTATAAAACTAACCCTATGATTTTCTCGTTTCAGCTTCCTCGCCTCTTTGGTAGCAGTATTCGGTGAGAACGACATATCTGGTGAGAAAGAGCCAAAGAGCCCCGTCTCTCGGAATGTGAGGAGGGTGATCGTGCATAGGGAGTATGATGCGGCTACGTTTGAGAACGACCTGGCATTGTTGGAACTGGAGTCACCTATCAAGTTTGATGCTCATATTGGTAAGTATATGTATAGAGGTTTCATCAACGACTCAAAATATTTAAGTCAGTAATTCATTAGCTAACACGTAGCTAGCTTACTTTTCAGATTACTTACAATCAAATTAGAATCAAAACTACTTACTCAATCTGTTGATTCTATTTAACCCCCGATGCCGAGAAGGGTATTTTTTTCGTACAGAATCTTCTGGAACAATTGTGAACCTTATTTTACTAAACTTAAAACATTGGATAGAATGTTCAAGCAATCGGGGATGTGGGTGTCTATAACAGACTTGATATCTGTGGTGTCTATTAAGGTGTCCATTATGCGTCACTACCTAGTAAATCTATTCCACACTAGATGGCGTGTCGATTAGTCGTGCGGCCGCTCGAAGATAGATGGCGCCATGTAGGGCGTAACAAAAAATAGAACCCGCAACCTTCTGCGTCTCAGGCGAGCTTTCGCCCACTGCGCCACAGAGGCCATCAACGCTACCCTGATATTGTCTAAGTCCACTTACATAATCTACAGATGTAAACTGTAAATGGTCATAAGGTGAGGGAGGCATAATTATTTCTAGCAAAATACTCAATCGGCTGATGATGATGGTAATATTGATGCACTCTGTCTCATCATCATTATCATCAGACTATGGCAGTACACAGCTGGACATAGGCCTCCCCCAAAGATCACCATTGCGCCCTGTCCTCAGCTTGACGCATCCAGTTTCTACCAGCAGCGTTTCGCAGAACGTCACTTCATCTAGTCGGAGGGCATCCTACACTACTTTTGCCGAGCACTCTTATATTCTGTTCGCGAAGCAGAAAGAATTTCGTACAATGACCTGCTATGACTGTCTCTTTCACTCCCGCGTTAATATAATGTGTCACGCTCGCACGGACGGCGGTCATTGCCTGTGCGAGCGTGACCCATTTAAATTAACGCGGGAGTGACAGAGACAGGTGTAGCAGGTCATAGTACGAAATTCTGTCTGCTCGGCGACTGGACTTTTAACTATGGATTCATAGCCAAAGCAACCTTTCGCAGATCGTCACTTTATGTCAAGGAGGGCGTCCTACACTACTTTTGCCGAGCACTATTTCTATTAACTGTGGATTCAGAGCCAAATCATTGTTATTACAGTCCCAATCTGCATGCCGCCCGACGAGGCTGACTTCACAGGGCGCGTCGCCACCGTCACGGGCTGGGGGCGGCTGAAGTACGGTGGTGGAGTACCAGCTATTTTACAAGAAGTTCAGGTAAGCCTTTCACCTAGAAGTAGAGAAGGCTCGTACAATAGACCAGGGTTTTGTAGATCGGAGAGAAATAAAACAGGTGCCTAGTGCGAGTTTTAATCAGCTCGATCGCGTTTATGATTATGCAAATTTATATGGAATCGAGGTAGCGCCATCTAGTGTGAGACGCGTGGTACTTACTCCTTTCCATACAAATTTTGGTAAAAAAACTCGCACTAGGCACCCAGTTGCATCTGTCCATTTTTTTATTCTGAAAAAGTCGTTGTTCTGCAACGGCGGAACACGATGCCGCATCGAAATGAGGCTAGTGTGTATGTAGTGATAGTGATAATGACTAATTTCCCATAATTTAAGATTACAGCACCTAAACTATGTTATTAGACTATACAAAATAATTGCATGGTCGACACAACAAACGTAAACAGATTTACTAGTATATATAAGCTAATTCATTTACAGGTGCCAGTGATAGAGAACAGCGCTTGCCAAGAGATGTTCCAAACAGCCGGCCACTCTAAGAAGATCCTCAACTCTTTCATCTGTGCGGGATACGCGAACGGACAGAAAGATTCTTGCGAGGTCAGTATACGATGTGGTAGATCATAAAGAGCCCCCTGTTTCTGATCCTTGCAACCAATTGGTTCCAAGCTTTATGTTTAGAATAAAAATAATCCAAGCAAACCTCACAGACTCGCACACTGACGTGCACGCCGTGCTCAAACCGTGATGCACCCTGCTAACTACAGACGCAGACTACGCACAGAACACACACACACCCACACCAGTCTTTAACAGTCTACTGCTGGACAAAGGCTTCTCCTAACAAGAAGGAAGATTTGCGCATAATTCCAACGGACATGCGGGTAGGAGATTGCAGGGCAGATCTTCTCGCACCCCTGACGATGCTGCCCATCAGTGGCCAAGAGATGTAGTCAAAATCAGTCGGCTATCAGAGCCCCGTTTGTTCGCTAGCAGGATGCACCACGGGCAGGAGATATTGGCTTGGGTACCTGAAGATGGAGGTTATATCCTTTACTGCTCGCCAACGGCAGCAAAGTCAGTATACGATTGTGCTAAATCTTGATTCTCATAAAGTGGGAGTGAACCCTTTGGTTCCAAATTATATCCTAAAACCCAAGCCAACCTCATTCTCACAGACCCGTGGTGCACCCTAAAAGACGGGGCTCTGGCGGCTGACAGTCTGCGGCATAGCGCAGACTTACATCAAAGCAGCTACATCCCTGCAGGTGCTACAAATCGCCGACGGGCAGAATCGGCGTTGCGAGCTGTGCCATGTGATCCCCAATTAGCATGCCCAGCGTAGAGATTCATGACATATTCTAATTAGGGGAAGGCTATGTCTAGCAGTAGACTGATGTAGACCTTTGTTCTTTCTGCAAGTACCATTTTTTTTAAAACTTTAAGAAACTCGTGTTGTCCCTCGTTTAAAATCTTCAGTACCTGTAAACATACAGCTACTCAATTTTATTCTGTGGGTATCGTTTATAGAATCTGATATACCTATGTGTAGCCACTCACTCCTGGGCTTTAAATAAAAGAGAACCCAAGCTCAACCCTTGAGGTACTCCATACTACAAATGGCCTTACTTATCTTCTTTTCAGGGTGACAGCGGTGGTCCTTTGGTTTTACAACGAGATGATGGTAAATGGCAACTGGTAGGTACTGTATCCCACGGGATCAAGTGTGCAGCGCCTTTCCTCCCTGGTGTCTATATGAGGACAACGTATTACAAGCCTTGGTTGAAATCAATAACTGGTATCCATTGAAGTGACATTTAGTTACGAGGTAAGTTATTTTGGGCAATCAATTTATAAAATTGTAATTGAGTATTGAGAGAATATTTGGATTATTTATTGATTAGATTGATGTAAGTACTTATACCTAATATCGTTTATTTGTTTGTAAATTTGAAAATCGTAGGTATAATTTTATTGCATAATATAAATCGCGTGACTGTATAATTATTATATATATATTTTTTGTAAAATTGCTGATCCTGGAAGTGTTTTACGAGAAATCTTAATTGTGTGTTCTAAATTGTATTAAATTGATGTTAACTAAATATTTGTAAAAATGTCGTTAGTTTTATTATCACAGTATATTCAATTGTTATTGCTCTCTATCACTTGAACTAATGTTAATAAGAGCTTCTTTATAATTAAATATAGATAATAATGTATATTTTAGATTATTTGTAAAGATTGAGATGCATTTATATTTATTGTTATAAAAATAAATTTAATCTTAGTTTTAAGACTGAATGTAGATTTTAAAACTGTTATCTACTAAATATTTTACATAAACAGAGCATATAATATTTAAATTATGTATAGGTAGCAATTTCATTTAACGTTAACCAATAATGTAATAAATGCTCAAATACTAAATTATTTAAGTAGTTATTTGTTAAAAATGAACAATTTTATGCATTTATTAAACTGTTAAGTAATTCAATAGTGTTTTTTTTTTTCTTGTCTATAATTTACTTATTATTATGAATTCGCTAATGTAATAATCCACAGCGAGAATGACATCTGACATAGAACTAAAGTTGTCGACATAGCACAGAGAAGGACACCATTTTTCTCATCTTGAACGACGGTTGTCATTTTTATTAAATTTTATTTTCTATTGTTTTTCTAATGTATGTCGTTTATTAGTCATGGTATTATAACCGTTATACGTTAGTTATTGGACACAGTATTCGTGAAATGGAATAAAAGAAAATTGTACGGGAATTCTCTGATGAAGGATATTGTGCGCCGATCGTTTTTTGTTATAGTCGCGATGGCTATAGCAGAAAACAGGACCTGACTGAAGACTGGACGACTGGACTTATAAGCCGTTACTACGTTGCCTCATATTATTATGAACATTATACTTTATACTGGCGAAATTGTGGAAACTATCCAAGAAGACAATTAATAAAGTGAAGTGAAGCTCAGAGAATTAGCAAGCTGAAGTGGCAGTGGGTTGGCCATATCTGCCGAAGAACCGATCCCCGTTGGGGTACGTTCTTAAGTAAAGACCGCGATTTGGCCAACGTAGTGTCGGACGCCCTCCAGCTCCAGGTGGAGTGAAGATCTGCAAAAGACTGCCGGTAAAAGCTGGATGCGTCGAGCTCAGAGGCTTTTTTCCAGCACTGGACTGCTATATAGATGATACGATGATAATGATGATGATGATGATGATGAATAAAAATGCCATTTTATATGCACCATTAAATATTTACTACACAAAATCCTACTAACTACATTTTTATCGATTACAATTCTTTATTTGATTATTATGATAAAGCTTTTCATATTCATTTAACAGTTTTATTGAGAGCACAGCAGTTTTTTTTTCATTTTACAATTTTAAAATTATTCAAACATGATAATATAATATTTCTACATTAATAACATTAATAAATTTTCTTCATATGTATATAACGAACTTTGAATTTACACTAATTGTCATAGCTACACAATTTATAATATACAAGCCAGTAGAACAGCTAGTTGTGCTATAATATCTACAATAAACTTATTCTAAGCTACGCATTTAAAACCACAAATTTAATTCTAAAACAATTCTATTTCTACTACTATTTGAACGTATAACATAAACATTATTTGTCAACTTTTTAATATTTTGTCAGAGACATTTACTAATACATATATTTTATTTATTCATTTTCATATCAGCTTGACGTATAATTTACTTTTTTACTTTCATTTTACTTGGGTACATGAGCTTTGTAATGCAAACATTTTTTACAAAAAGCTCCTGCCATAACCTTTATAGTTTGAGAAGACATCGCCCTTTCAGATTCAGGATTAGGATCCTCTGCCTCATTGGGCCCTTCACTAAACTGTTGAATGAGCTTCTTGATATAGCTGCCAGGACCTTTAATAGTTAGTTTTGAATCAGCATCATCTTCAACCTTATGTTCGGCATTATTGGACCTATATTCGTTCAGCATCTGCATCCCATCTTGAAAGTTTTCCAATGCTTCAGTAATCTGATCTCCAATGTTAAGTTCGTCTTGTATATTGCTGAAGTGGACAGATTTTTCAGGTTCAGCGATAGCATTTGATCCAGTAGGAGTAATTGTGATTTCTGAGTTCTGGACATCTATAGTTATTTTGGTGTCATCGAGTGTTATGCCTGTAAGTGATACGTCAACGGATTTCGAGCGGTATTGCCTAGATGGCGCTGTTGGAATGGTTAGTTGGTTTGTATCTGTGTTAGTTTCCTTGATAACACCGGTAGATGTTACTGGAGAGGCAGTGAGAGATGATCTTTCGGCCGGACTCGATCCTGTTTTTCAGAAAATTAAATATAAAGATTATTCTTTAAATATTAAACGGGACATTATTTGTAGGTATTGTTGTTTAAACAATACAAAATAAAGCTTAGGATCGATGTTTTATCATAGAATTTAAGCATGAAGAATTTTATTGAAATATGTAAGAGCCCATCACCATTTCTAATAATATTTTACCTTACAACATTTGGGCAGCAATCGCTTCATTTTTCATTCCTAAAATAAATCAAAATTAATTAATTCTCAGAAAGAATTTATAATTTTGGAAGAAGTTCTGACTATTTCCAGGTTTCACGCCATTGGCGAATGGCGCCGTGGGCACAAAGAAGTTAAGCACAGAATAAAAAAATATATAACATACGGGACATCGCACACATGATCACCTGATCCCAAATAAGGCAGAGCCTGTTCTATGCAGCACAGACTGATAAACATACATAGATACCTACTTATATAACAGAACAAACATTCACCACACAAGTTTTGAACTGACCTATTTATTATAAGGCCAGTCAACGCGTTTTATGTTTAGCGTGTTATTGACAATACCGTCGTCTCTTAGACCAATTCACGATATAACGATAACATAGAACAGGCCAACCACAGGTCTGGCTGGTATAAAATGCTCGTAGCATTAAGCCCACCTGTACACTAAGGTATAAATAAATAAACAGATAACAGTACAACGTATAGAAAGGACCGATTCAAAAATGTTGTTAAACGTAACCTCTGTAATAAAGCTTATTATAAAATTTCTGATTATTTAGATGACAAAAAAGCTTGGGATTAAACTGTCTCCAACTCCCTCAAAACCAATGTAATAGTTAAAAAATATATTGTAAATGTGACATATAAAAAAATATAAGCCTAGCAGAGGTTCTTGCCAATTGTTCTGGAGAGTCTAGGGTTCACACACGTCAGCTCACGTCAGAGCAAATGTATGAAAAGAGTGCACTCCGTTAACAACTATAAACACGATACAATGGTCTTTTCATATATTTGCTCTCACTATCTGTCCGACACTATTAGCATTGTGCATATATTGAACACGTATTATGAACATGTATAGGATTGTAAGGGATTCCAACCTCCATCTTTGGAGCCCAAGCCATCTCACTTGCAGTAGCGTCGGTGGTGCGAGAAGCTGTACCAGGAGAGGCATATGTCCAGCAGTAGACTAAATAGGCTGGTGTTATTGTTGATGAACATGTATGCCTGTTAAAAGTCCTACAAAGCAAGCCCACCACCAACCATTAGAAGCTTCCTCCACATCCTCGGCGCAAAGCGGGAGAGGCAGCTCCGCCATCAGACCCTGCACCATGTCCATACAGGAGTCGAGAGAGTACATTTTGCCACAGGTCTTCATACCACGGATTCGGCGACGCATTTCTGATGATGATGGTTTGTTAGTGAGATGATGTTAATGTTAATAACGTTGATAATGATAATGTTGCCAACGTATGCATAATCTATATTTAGGTAATTATAATTTGTAGGGAACACTACCTATACGAAATAACCCCCTTATGAAAAGCTGCTTGATCAAAGCTCACATGCAGCATCAGGAATTCTAGAGCAAGGTACTGCTTCTGTGAGGTAAGAACTTGACGGGGAGGGTTCAAACCTCCACCTTCAGAACTCAAGCCAACCTGCCCCTAGTGCACTCTGCTCCACTTTCAGTGGTACAAAACGGGGCTCTGGCGGCCGGCTGATTGCGGCATAGCGCAGCCTGACCCCGGCACTGTCCAGCAGTGGACTAATATAGGCTGTTGTTCTTATTCTTGTTGACGCCTTACTTCAAATTAGAGTAAGAATTGAAATTGCCTCTGCGAACAAATTGTTCCAAAGTTCATAAAACTTTCTTATTGAGTCCGTGTAGAAAGGGAGCTGTCATGACCAAAAATTACTTAACCATCGCTGCGTGAAAAATGACAACTCTCCCGTCAAGGGTAGTAGCCCCCTAAATCCAACAGCGTTTCTTATTACTTACACTATCATTAGTATACTATACTGTATGGGTATGGGTATATATACATATATACAGGTTGAGTTCGAATTCGTATTAAAGCATATATACGATTATCGGCATCAATAAGTAGGACAAAGTTTAATAAAATCATCAAGGTGCCTAGTGTGAGTTTTTGCCAGCTCGGTCGCGTTTGCGTTTACGGAAAGAAGATCGGTCAGTTTCATACAACCTGTGACCTGAGACCTGACCATAAAATATCGCGTCTAGAAATGATCTATGTCCTAATTGATAGTTCATAATGGGGGATATCATGTTCAATTAATCGTTTTATATATTAATGACGGATAATTTTTCTGGGTATTTTTTTATACTTTTAGGTTACGATCGATTAGGACACTGGCGCCATTAAACAAAAACTAACCAAACGCGTGCTTTGTTAGTGGCAGTTTTGTTTTAGACGGTTGAAATTGGGACGAGAGATCCACAATGGGGATGAGAGTGCGTTCAAAAACCATGATACGTTATGATAGGGCGTATTGCGATTAATATTTATTATTAATTTACTAAGTATATATACTAAGAATATTTTAACGTAATTCATATTTTAAGTCGCTTCCGTTTATAGTCAGGTCTGAAATGACCGGCATCCTTTGTATGGAAAGGAGTCAGTGCCACGCGTTTTCACTAGATGGCGCTACCTCGATTCCATATAAATTTGCGAAAACACAAACGCGACTGTTCTCGAGTTGCCTCACAAATTTTTAGTAAAATGATGGCGTCACTTTCTGCTATCAGCTTTATCCCTCACCAGGACTATCCTTCGGTTCCATCTTCAGTTGCACAAAGGTCTGTGCACACGAGGTGATCACTTGTTCATAGTCGCAGATTGCTGCGTGCGTTCCGTTCACAATCTTCGGTGACATGGGACTGTTGGCGAGCAGCAGGCTTGTTCCGAATGTTGCGTTCAGTTCGCGGGTCTCTGCAATTCGAAATGGTAATAAACCAAATAAACCAAAATTCAGGTACCCACAACAGTAATAATCTATTAAACTGTAAAAAAAAATTGTCTGGGCTCTGACTCTCAGGAATAGAAAGAAATTAATGGCTCATTAGATATATTTTGTGAGAAATGACAAAACCACCTTACACCCCAAGAAGAAAATAAGTGGGTCTCAATCATACATGGACTCAATGTAGTGGCGAATGGAGCTTCATAAAAATTGTATGGAAATCTTTCTATTTTTATTTTCGCGGAATCTTACGATTTGATTTGGTATACTTCGCGAAAAGTGTTCTATTGAGAAATAGAGTCGATTGAGACCAACTTATTTTTTTTTATTGACAAATGTAATTTTCTATTTTTTTTTAATAATCCGAAAATGCAATTATTTTTCCTTCAAAATAAACCTATAGTTTTCTCAGAACAAAACCTTGGTAACTACAAAGGAAAAGGTAGCTGCACTCAATGATGTAAAATTTGCTCCATCCTGTAGAGCCAACGCTATAATTATGTATATTCCCAAAAATCAGGGGCCTGATTTACGGGAATATGACAATAATTTATATTCCTGAGATTTATAAGTAGCAAAAATTAATTCACCTTTGAGAGAAATCCTATGTTTCTTTGGCACTACAATATTTCCATTGTTAGATCCAAACACATCCTCCAATATTTCCGAAGCCACATTTTTAATCTCGTTCCAGTCCTCTGTAAAAATAATATCAAAATGCGTTTTTAAAAAGACAATCTTTAAAATCAAAGTCGATAGAAAAAATACAAAATTTTAAAAAGACGACTGTCACTGAATATAAAAGGTTATGATTATAACGAAGCTGTTGATGAAATAAGTAAAGTCCGAAAGCATAACCAGAAATTATTTTAATACATATTACAGATTAAATACTAACTAAATTAAAATTAATTATTTTCCAAACGACTCGTATATTAAACAAAATATTTTTTTTTTATTTTTTAGATTTTACTAGATTCCACCCGCGGCTTCGCTTATGTGGTATCTGGGAAAAAAGTAGCGTATGTGTTAATCCAAGTCATAATGTACGTATAATGTATAATCCAAGTTTCATCCAAATCCGTTCAGCCGTTCGCCTAAAAAAGGACACATCATTCCCATTTATACAAAAATGAAAATCAAATAAAACTGCAATCATCATTATCTTCATCATCATAAGCCTATAGCAGTCCTCTGCTGGACATAGCGCCATGAAGACAGGGCTCGACGAAACCAAGTTCTACCAGCAGCCTTTCGCAAATTGTCACTCCACCTGGCCGGAGGGCGTCCTACACTATATTTGCTGAGCCACGGTCTCCACTCAAAATCTCGTTTACCCTAACGCAAACAAACCTATACAATATTAATCGTAAGACCTATAAAATAATAAACATACCAATAATATCCTGATTAGTGGTCCTCTGAGAGGTAACAGTGAAACGGATGACGTAGATGCCCTTAAAGCAAGCGGGAACAGCGTGGATGAACCCGCGACCGTTCAAGCGCTTCAGTAGACGCTCCGTCAGAGCATTGTCACCTCGGAGACGAAATGCGACCATTCCTGAAAAGATATAAATGAAATTTGAGAAAATAAATGAAAGAATATGCTAAGATACCAACAATATACAAGTACGGCTAAACCGGCTAAAAAACACAAAGAAGTAGAAATAAAATTGATTAAAAAATCATCTAATAATAATAATAATGATTATTTGCAGGGTTAACAAAGCGTGATCCACACTCGAAAATGAAAATAACATACATGTTTACTTAAATGAGAATTAAATAAGTATACTTAAAATGTACATAAGTAGTAAGCACAAACAATCTAAATGTGCTCGTCTAGCAACTTGGTTTAATATAATAATGTTTAAGAAAGCTTTATAGAAATAAATAATAATAACGATAGTGTAACCTGTATAACATCTTTGTTGATGACTAAGAGAAAATAATATCGAATACACACCTAAGTTTCTAGGTTGAGGTATTTCAAAGCGCTGATCCGCAAGAACCAAAGCCTCAAACTTCTGGGCGAGACGAATTCCCTGAAAACCGAGAGCAGAAAGTTATAATGAAGAAAATAATGAAAAATAAATTAATAATTAAGAAAATGAATATCAATATTAACCTCACGAATATGCTTCTGAAGACCAACAGCGCCATAGTTTCTCAGAACAAACCAGAGCTTTAAGGCTCTGAAGCGACGGCTCAGAGGAATCTGCCAATGCTGTAAACGAAAAACAACCATATCACATTGAAATAGATGCTTCACATGTAAAAACGATAACATCTTATGATAAATGCGGTAATTATAATGGTAAGCTGAAGCTTGTTGATGATTTTATTAGTAAAACATAAAGAAATTAAAAAGTGGTCATCAACACGTTGACTTGGGCTTCGGATATGGCGAACAGCGAAGCTCACCCAGCTGCAGCTCAGCAGTTATGTTATGGACTCACAATTTTAATTGGCTAATGAGCATGTTTAGTTTTGTTAAAGTGGTGGACATATTAACTTAATTAACATCCGTATAAACAAAAAAGTTGTTTATGATATAACACTTTATAAACCTAGATCTTCTCATAATGTTTATGTAGATGTGATGAGTTTTCTATCCATCTATATAGTGCATTGTTAGTAACGACCCACCACCTATATTAAAATTCTTACTAGCAATTCTTTTTTTGAAGGATCTTCCAATTGTATCTTTTTTCCACAACCTCCCGACATTTTTATGTAACCATGAAGGTTTGTCTTGTCTTCATCATCATAAAGATCAACATTACCATTGATATCTTCAGTGATACCATTTTTCTCACTGTTCACGATATTGAGATCAGTTTGGTCACCATTCATCTCACTGTGACCGTTGACACCATTTGTTACAACTCCATTACACTTTTTGACTCCGTTGACAATTATTTCATCATCACACTTTTTGACTCCGTTGACAATTATTTCATCATCATTTAATATTTTTTCATCAATTTTGTTATGCCTCTTGAGCGTTTCTTTAGTTTTGATGTTCTGAATTTTATTTTTGGTATTCGATTTTCGTGATCCAACCTTTTCATTAGACGAGGATGTTAAAACACACAAAATTAACACACAGAAACACAGAAAAATTGAAAATAGTTTGTTAAAATCAGTTACAAGACAAAACAAATAAACACAACACAAGCAACAGTACATACAGCGATATCAGTAAAAAAGGTAACTCACCATGTAGTCAATAGCTTTCCCTGGAACAGAAATATAAATTAAATTAATAACATTTTCACAGTTAACTCTTTGAAAAGAGTCCTTCGGGTAAGTACTACCACGATGTCTATTTCTGCCGTGAAGCAGTCTTTCTGTTTCGGTTTGAAGGGTGTGGGCGCCGGTGACATTATAAGCACATGAGGTTTAACACCTACATGCCTCGAGTTGATTGAACATTTAGGATGCTCTCTTTTCTCCCATTGTTCAATATGCTAAAAAAAAAATTGTTCTCACCAGAGTTTTCATGTCTTAAGTAAATAGGGTTTACGTTGAAGGTCCGATGCAGAGCTGTGCTGTCTCTCACCCTGTAAAATAAAATAAAAAGACGTGTGGCACTCGGGGACTGCCGCGGTAAAGCTATTGCATAGCATTTTGTATCAACTTATGCAATTATAATTATTTATTTATTTTATTTATGCATTATTTCTTTTTCTTTGATATTAATTCAAGTTACACTTTTTGAGCGTGGTGACCGATAAGAAAACATTTTTTTTTTCTTTTATTAGATAAAAATACGTCTAGTTGCACGCATACAAACACCGTGTCGAAGACTGCCGAAAAGAAACGACGTTAGACAATGCACAGCCTTCAAGCCACATCTCCGTGCCCGTCGGAGTGGGGAGCGTGAGGTTTTTTTTCGTTACGGAATTTCTGGATTCGGTCCCCGCGCTCAAGGCCCTCGATAGAAGCTATGCAATAGCTTAAAAATAAAATAATATCACCCATTCAGTAAAACGTAGGGTCGGACGCCCTCCGGCCAGATGGAGTTACTATTTGCGAAAGGCTGCTGGTAGAAGCTGGATGCGCTGGCGTTCATTAGGGGAGGCCTATGTCTAGTAGTGGACTGTTATAGGCTGATGATGATGATGATTCAGTGAAGGCCGAGCTGAGGACTGGACGCAATAGCACTGATAAGGGGAAGCCTGTTCCAAATGTTTAACCCTGGACAACTCGCCGCACAAATGTGTCCGAAGAGCGAAAAGGCTTAGACCACGCGGTATTCAGTCTGCCTTAGTAAGACTGTCTTACACTTAGCGTAGTGTACTATGAGTAAGCCACTAAGTCGGTCATAGTAAGTCTAATTAGTCAGTAAGACAGTCTTACTAAGACAGACTGAATACCGCGTGGGCCTTTAAATCTAGAACGCACCCAAGGGCTCTCCGCAATATGCCTACACGGAGTATTTCAATATTACGGCCATATTGCTCGCAGAATTCGGACAATCTGGAACGCCTGATGGTGACCGGAAAGTTGAAGGGTAAAAACCACGAGGAAGAAGTCCCAAACGATGGACGGACTTAGTATCCAACACCTAAAGATACCAGTTAGCGTGGTTCACCAAAAGAGTCACGATCCTCAGAATCGGCGGAGGGGAGGTCTATGGCCAACAGTGGACTGCAAGAGGCTGATGATGATCTCTCTCATTAGCATTCCACGTGTTATACTAATAAACATTTCTCTTTCAATCACTCAATATCGCTTGTTCATATTCTTTAGCTCTCAGAATCAGCAAGTTGAAGTGGCAATGGGAAGTCTACATAGCCCGCCAGAACCAATAACCATTGGGGCATAAAGGTTCTCGAATGGCGACAATGATCTGGAAGACGAAGTAAAGGGACCCCCACCAGATGGACCGACGACATCGTTAAGATTGCAGTAAACGGTGGATGGAGAGGGCTCAAGACCGTTTTTCTTGGAATACCTTGAGGGAGACCTAGGTTCAGCAGTGGATTTCTATAGTTTGTTGATGATGATACGCATTTCTAATTTAAGTTCTATAAAAACTTACCACATAGCAGTGCAGTCAAAGTTGATCATCAGCCACTTAGAAGGGTTGAATGCGAAGGAGTCCGCCATTTCAACACCATTCAGCCAGTGTCTGAAAACATGCATAAATTAATACTTGCTCCTTTATGGCGGGTACAGACTGCTATAACGTAACATGCAATATATTTAAAAGATAAAATATTTAGTACAAATTCCGCCAACTCTCTCTGACGAGTTTTATAAAAACTCAACAGAAATTCGACAATGTTTCGCCGTCCCTTTATATATCTCGATAGACTCGCTGTTGCACGAACGGAGCATGTATGCAGAAATGCGGTGCGGTGTCCGGGGACGTGTTTCGTACAAAATGTATGATGAGCGACAACATTTTATATCTTAAGATGTAATATATATCCCATATTAAAATGCCGGCTATACTATCGTAGACCTTATTACTAGATAGTAGTAGATCACGATACCTGTATTCTGGACATATAAACGCGCTGCCGGCATATGCCGCGTCCACATGCAACCATGCCGAATGCTTCTGGCACACCTGGCCGATCTCACGGAGATTGTCGAATGCAACTGATCCCGTGGTTCCAAGGGTTGCACATACCTGGACAAATAAATATTATCATCATTAATCACATACCAATAATATCATCTTAATAATTAATAAATTTTCTTCCATCTAATTTTATTTTGTAAATCCTAACTTTCCAAGTTATCCTAACTTCCTAACTCCTATGCAATATAAATAAATAAAAAAGCAAAAGTGATTTTATTTGTGTTTTCTACACAAACGCCCAAGCACCGTATTCATTGTAAACATTTGTTGAGCAACAGTTGATCAACATTGTTGACCTGATGTTGACTTGACGCATATACGTTGTCAGAAGTACAGTCAGTACATAGAATATATAAAATCAGGAGTTGCACAATTCAAAAACTTTCGTAGCTTACCATTTCGAGCTCAATTTTAAAGTACCTTCTTTCGTTACTTACCTGTTTTGATTGGATAATTCATTTGAATCTGCAAGAAGATTACATTACCTGCGTTGTTCGATCAGTTTCTATTTAAAACCAGTGCGGTAATGTCCAAAAATATTGAACTCGAAAACGTACTAGAGGTACAGAAAAGAACTAAGGATACCTTTCGTCCAGAAAAAAGTATAAAAAACAAAATATTTTTCAAAATCTATATTAACGCGAGCGAAGCAGCGGTCAAAAGCTAGTATTCTCTATCATATTATATTAGTTAAAATGTATTATGAAGAGAAACATTATGTACCTATATTTGTTACTAACGCCAAAACTTAAAATTATATATTAGCTGAATCTTTGAACATTGATTAGTTCTAGAGCAGGTTCAGAGAATATGGATTTTTCATTTATTATTTCGCGCAAAGTGAATTCAGGTGCACGTGCTCTTCCTAAAAAAAGATACTATAATTTTTTTATTCACTCATAAAGTATGAAGAAGGATGTTTGCGCAGTACCACACGGATGGTTTTAATGCTGTTATGAGCAAAAAAACTGCATCCCTGATACACAGGATACGGGACAGTTGCAACAGCATCCTGGAGACTGTCGCGGAGAGCTGGACGTCCCGCTGTCTCCGCTATGGAAGTACCTTGTTCGGAGAGTGATTAATGAAGGATTTTTATCGCCTTTATTAATCATCCTTCGCAACATGTACAGATTGAGTCCCTCGTGTTAATTACCCCTTTTTATTTTTAATGCCTGCCTATGTACATTTTATTTGGTTTTACGAAATTAAACATTTTTATTTTTTATAAAGTTCAGTTACCCCTAATCACCCCAAATATTCCAAATTAATCGAACACAAGTTGTATACGCAAAGTGGCGACCTTTTTGTATTTTCTCTATTTTGTATATGTCGGCGTTACGATCTTCCTTCGATCGTTACAGAATATTTTAGAGTGGCAAGCCGTAAGAGCAAAATAACTGAAGAAAAGAATTTTCATCACGCCCAGGCATAACTTGTTCGGAGGAGTGTCTGTTTCTATTGATAATCTGTCCCTGAACTATCCTGAATGGATCCACCTGTATTCTCTTCCACCGATAATCCACGGCTACCAGTCAGCTATCAGACAGCTACTAGTCAGTAATCAGTCAGCTACCTGTCAGCTACCAGTATTGTGCAATGAATTATATTGAAAACTTTTTTCGAATTTTCGCGATGTGTTACGATTTTATTTGGTAAGTTACTTTGGGAAAAGTATTCCTGTTGGGAAATAGAGTCGATTGCGACCCAATTACTTTTTTGTCAAATGAAATTTTCTGGGCTGACTGCACATTTTTTCAAAAATCCGAAAATGCCATTTCTGTTATTCAAAATATTTTTTTAGTTTCCTCTGAACAAAATCTTGTAACTACAAAAAAGCTGCCCTCAATGAGGTCAAATTTTGCCCCACCCTGTATATTTTGTAACTCAAATAAATGTTATCTTTATACAAAAAAGACAGGACAATCTACTAAAAAACTAAGTAACACCACAACTCCCCATCTAATTTATCTAAAACATCCCGAGCCACATCTTAAAATAAAATATCGTCCAATCCTCTTCAAAGATCATTATAAAAGGCTTATTCCCGTTGTTCCCATTTTAAAATAATATTAATAAGCCGCATTCCCATTGGGACCAATTTGTTGAACAAGACAAGTTGAGCACAGCTTACGATTGCGCCTAGGGTATTCTGACCAAGGTTTTTAAGATAGATATCTAGTTAAAGTTTATTTTGTACTTTAAAGTTCCAATTGAATAAATAAATTTTGATTTCATTTTATAAATTTTAATAAAATATATATTTTACTAGCTTCTACCCACGTTACTGTAGTCTAAAACTTATTTTTCTATCTCTCGGTACTACTTTTTCTTGGATGAAAGGTTACGTTTTGTCCTTTTGACCTTTTTCCTTCTTGCAAATATTTGCAGATCATACAAACATTTGTATCGCGGCAGGAATCGAACCCGCCACTGCGTCTCAGGGGGGCCTTCGGCCACTGCGCCACAGAGGCCTTCGAACTTTTTTTGTGAATACATATGTATACTCGCATCATACAGACATTGGGAGTCGAACCCGCTACCGTCGAAGGCGGGCTTTCGCCCATTGCGCCACAGAGGGAGATGAACTTTTTTTGAAAATACATAGTAAATAATGCATAGAAAATACCCAGACCCGAAACATATATTTGCATATCGTACTAACATTTGTCTCTAGGCAGAAATCGAACCCACCACCTGCGTCAGGCGAGCCTTCGCCTACTGCGCCACAGATTTCGCTTGCAGATCATATATCTTTATTTTATGAATATTAAAACACTGGAAGAGACCCAATAGGCTAGTTGACTGTTTTTATGAAACGGTTTTTTTATGCCTTTCGGTCTATTTTTTTTTATTTTAACTAATTGCACTTATAAATTGTAGGGGGCTCTTAGCATCATCTTCGGAACCCAAACCAACCTCACCTGCCTGTGTTGCAGCCTGCTAACTAACTAACGGGGCTCTGGCCTGCTATTTCGGCATAGCGCAGCCTGACACCGGCACAGCTAAATTCCCTGACTGACAGCCCGCAACGTTGGCTACGATAATCTGTGCCCTACGACCTACGATCCTCAACCTGCATACCCAGCATGCGGATTAGTGCATATCCCCCTCCTTACTATGTCTAGCAGTGGGCTATAAATAGGGTGGTGATGATGATTTATTCATATAATTTATTTCTACAAAACGGCACAATATACTAAGTACACTTCAACACAGAGTATTAAGCTTGTTGCGCCCACGCGGACACCGCAGGCTCCATGGCTTGTCTGCGCGTCCAAGGCGACAACACATCGATTTGTATACACAACATCATCATCATCATCATCAGCCTATAGCAGTCCACTGCTGGACATAGGCCTCCCCTAATGAGCGCCATTGCGCCCTGTCCTGAGCTCGACGCATCCAGCTTCTACCAGCAGCCTTTCGCAGATCGTCACCCCACCTGGCCGGAGGGCATCCTACACTACGTTTGCCGAGCCGCGGTCTCCACTCAAGAACTCGTTTTGTAGGCACAATTGACAAGAATCGAGTGTTTTCAGGAACGAAGGTAATCAAACACTGTGCGATTAGAATATTCCTGAATAGGATAACTTTGAGATACGTACGACGTTAAATGAGTTTCAGTTTTTTTTTATAAAAACTTCAAAAAATGTTTTTTGTTAAAAAATTGCATTAGTTATTGCGAAAGTATTAAAAGTATTAAACAATATTCAGTGTATTCAAGAGAAAAATCTCAAACGCTAATGAAAAAAAAAACATTTATCCGGAAAATAAAAAGAAAAATCAAATATGAACGTGTTTTTGAATTTTACTGTATATTTTGTGTATGAACTAATAATCAAACAAATGATTAAAAATCCAAAAGTGTATACCCAGATATTTTAGAGCACCTACTTTATAATTATCTCGATGCCTTTAAAACGCTCGATAAAGTAAGCTTGTCCCTATCATTCAAATGTAACTAAAAAGAGGTGATATTATATTTTAACGCCATTTTAGTATTTGAGATATAAGTAACTATTATTCAATTAATTGGACGGTTTGTGTTTATTCGGGTACCTAGCAAGCGAAGCAGCGGACAGAAACCAATCTTTGTATAAACATAAAATTTGGACTAAACAGTCAAATTAGTCAGTTAATTTTTTTTTTCTCTGCATACGCATGCTACTTGATTTTAGGGGCTTAGTGGGTTATTAATACATTTTAGTTCTGCAAAAGTTTTCTGCAGAAGATCATTTTAGGGGCACATCTCTACGCTTTCCCTCCACGGCCAATCAATCCACGTAAAGTTAATCGCTTCTTAACATAGTTTTAAATTGGATTGAACTTGATCGAGCGTTGTTAGTAACGACAGTGACGTCATTTTAAAATAGCGTCTTCGATGTCATTTTATGGAAATAGAAGGGAAATTAGTCTTGTAAAATACTGTCATTGGCAAACTCGGGGATTACCTACGACCCTAGAAAACGCCAAGAAGAAGAAGAATTTAAAATACGACTTTAACTAAATAGATTTTTAGAATTTAAAACAACCTAATTGAGAACGTCCTCCTTTTTTGAAATCGGTAAAAATTGGGTCATTATAATGAAGAATACTTTTTTAAACTACTTATTGAGAAAAAATTATGTAGATAGTATACCATGTTAAATTTGAATCAAAATTCGGAGGATTTTTGTTGAACAAAAATTTGTTTCGAAAAAATTAAAGTGCTGAAAATACACATGCTGTTGCCAAGCTGCTGCTGTTCCTGACGATTTAGAAAGAGTCATATAAAAAGTAGATATTGTTTTCAATTATTAAAACTTTTAACTGACTTTAAACAAATAGTTTAAAATAAAAATACTTGCACAATTGGGGGCGAAATTTTTTAACATAATTTGGTTCTGATAAAAATTGTAGCCTGCATGTACCTATTCCGTGTAAGGGATGAAGGGGCTACATAAAAAGGGGGTAATCCTACAAATATAATAAACTTTAAAACTTTATCTGTGGCGCAATAGGCGAGGGCTCGCCTGAGGCGCAGGCAGTTCCGAGTTTGATTCCCGACACGATACAGATGTTTACATTATCTGCTAAAATTTGTCTCGGGTCGGGATGTTTTATTTTGTATGTAGTTGATTATAAAAAAAAAGTATTCAAATAGTAAAAAATATTCAATCATGTGTTCCCATAATACAAGCTCTATTTAGTTTAGGGCCATATGATGCTGTGTGTGTGTTCAACATCATTTATTTATTGCAGTAAGCATTCAACGTGGCTGGTTGAAATCTCATTACTGCTTTTTTGGTCACTATCTCATAATAAGAACTTACCCAGAATGGCACCAGCCCCTTCTCTTTGTCACTGGCGATGGCTTCCTCCAGCTTGTCTCCGCGCATGCTCTGGTGGGCATCTGTTTCTACGTACCGCATCCTCACCAAACCTAGCAGGGAATATTATTTGTTTCTTGAGCTAGTACAAGTTTTTTGTAGGTATATGCTTCCCCTTAGGAAGGTTTGCCTTAATAAGTTTAATAATTATATTTATGATGATGATCTTATCTTCTCCAGCTGTCTCCTCAGAACAGTGAGCCTAATTGAAGCAAAAGAAATCAGCATTTTCAGTCGTTCGAAACGTTTTCAAGTCGGATCCGACAGTGAAGATTGAGCCAAAATTACAGAGTTATGCCCGGTTTGGCCCGCGAAGTCCATGGCACGACGGGCTAAAGCGGGATATTCCAAATAAATGCGATTTTTATTCCCATTTCGGCTCGCTTCTTTATTTTTGAAAACATAATTATTGTGTCGGGTGTATTGTATTGTTGCGCCATCGTGTCGTAGGGTTAATAACCATCAGCAGAACATAAATTTACAGATACGATTCGGAAACTTTTTAAATGTTTTAAAATACTCCTGCAAGTATTCCAACACTAACAAGTCCTTGAACCAGCAAGATACAAAATTTGGATATCAGATCATGCCAGCAATGTGACCTACCAATAAGTCCAGCCTTCTCCACGGAAGAATGAGCCTGGTCGGAGCAGTAGCAGATCAGGTGTCCCAACAGTTCCGAGGACTGCAATTCAGGGTTCAGGGTGGACAGCTCCATCAGGGCCTGGGTGCGAGCTGCTAGCAGACTGACGAGTGTTGCCTCGCTTGCGGTCGTCTGATACGCAAACATTAAACACGACTTTTAATAGTAAAAGTAAACAATCTTTTTATTCATTAAGAATTTAATTAAATTAATCTTTGGGATTACATTTACCACACATAGTTACCTTGTATAGCTAAACTAACTTGACACTTCAAACTTAGGGCGAGGCAGAGGGGGGGTGCGGTGTCCGGAGAGGTGTGTGGTTCAAAATGTATGATGAGCGATAAAATATTATAGCTCAAGATGTATATAAAATATATATCGCATAGTCAAAAGCCGGCTTAAGTATAATAATGAGTAAGGAACTTCACGTCTTAATCACGAAATTCTTGATATACTCGGGGTGTAAGGGCCTCCATCTTTGGAACCCAAGCTAACTTCACCTGCCCGTGGTGCACCCTGCTGTACAACAAACGGAGCTCTGGCAGCCATCTGATTGCGGTATATCGCAGCCTAACACCAGTACACCTAAATTCAATTACTTTCATCGGGCAGAAACGTTGACAGTGCAAGAAGCTGTGCACTGCGATCCCCAACCCGCATGCCCAGCGTAGTGATTATGGGCATATCCCCTTTCTTATAGGGGATGTGTAAGTCCAGCAGTGGACTAAATAGGTTGTTGTTGATATACTCTACCTGTATCACCCCGCCGCCAGGACTATCATCCTTTTCATTGAGGAAGCAGTCCGGTAGGCCGAGGAGTTTGCCGAGCCAGTTCATTGCAATGGTCTCCAACTCCGTGCCTGCTGGTGATGATGCCTGTTCCAAAAGTAAGGAGATAAGGAGATGATCACGAGTACACAGATGAATGCTGATGTTCAGTAGTGGACTGCTATAGGCTGATGCATGATGATGACACAGATTATTAAAGTCTTCTTCGGAAGACTCCCTTACTTGACACAGGTAATGGTATTGTTAATTTTTTGGTGACCAAGAAGTAGAAATTGACTGGCTTCATAGTTCAGTTGGGACTGCTTTCTGAGCTGCAGGTCGCGGGTTTAATACCCACCCAGGAACATTTGTGTGGAACATGGATGTTTTATCTGTGTCTGGGTGTTTTATAAACATTGATGAACCTTTTTTTTATTACTATTAAAACTTAAGTCTTGGTAAATTTTCACCCCTTATCAGTTAATTAAAATTATATAAATTAAATGATATCTTCCACGGTTCCCTAAGTTTTAAGAAAGGTCCTGGAAGGGACTTCTAAAAGATGAAGAAGAGAGGATGAAACTCTTACCCATGTGAAACATAATACGTTGAGGGCACTGGACAGCATGTCTCCCATGATGGAAGGGTATGACGTCAGCGCCGGGAAGTACGCATGCATGTGAGGACTCTGCCAATGAACCAGCTGCAAAGACAAGTAGTAGTAGTAGAGTTCTTTGTGGAGGGTCCTGCCACCATGCCTATATCTGCCGTGAAGCAGATGTACTGTGTTTCAGTTTGAAGGGTGTGGGTGCCGGTGAAATAACAGTAGGACGCAGGGCGTTGCATATCAAACCACGAAACAAAAAAACGTGATCTACGATGCAATGCTTTGTTATAAGTCATGGTTATCACTTAACATCAGGTGGGCCCAGGGCTTTTTCCATCTTCAAGTACTATAAAAAAAATGTTATTTTTAAGGAATTCCGTGAAAAACTAAGCAAGCCATTTATAATGACTGAAGCTTAGTAGATTTTTTATGATACCTGAAGATGTAACAACTAGCACATGGCTCACCTGATGTTAAGCGGTAACCATTACCTATCACAAATCATTGCATCGTAGATCACGTATTTTTGGAGTATGTTCTACAATGCAACACCCTGCGTCCATCAACTTGAAACCTGAAGGTGTACCAATAATAATGATGAAATAATAATAATTAGTGTAATTTCACCAGCACCCACACCCTTCAAACCGAAACACTGTACATCTGCTTCCGGCAAAAATGGATTCTCTCCGATTAACTGGCGGCTGTGGCACCATAGATGATATTGATAAGCAATATTCAACCTGAAAACTAGCTGATTCTTTCTGCCCCTCTTCCCATTTCATCTAGATTACCGATCCCAGATGAAATGGGAAGAGAGCAAGAGGCCCGCGTCCTTGTTCTTCGGCCAGGACGCTCTATCCTGGCTTGTCGTAGATAACGGGCTTATAAGTCTTTCTCGACATTGGACCACGATAAAGACGGTGGTCTATCTCTGCCTCGGGGTTTGGTTAGAATTTTCAGAACAATTTTGACTGAGTAGTCTTCTCGCATTATGTGACCATACCATCGCAGCCTACTTTCTGTTTTCAGTCACTGGGGCAACCTTAAAACTAAACCTCTGCCTCGGGGTTTGGTTGGAATTTTTAGAACGATTTTGACTGGGTAATCTTCTTCATTATGTTACCATACCATTGGAGCCTACTTTCTCTTTTCATTCACTGGTGCCACCTTCTTCTTCTCTCTGCATTATGTGAGTATGTGACCATACCTCGGAGCTTACTTTCTCTTTACAATCATTGGGGCAACCTTAAAACTAGCAGCATAGGTTACTTACCCCTGGCATGATGTGGTCTTCGACGTCCTTGAAGATATCGTCCCAGTTCTCTGGGGTTTCTGGGGCAACGTTTGGAATCCGCTTATGGAGGTACCCGGGCTGAACGCTGGGGTAGACGCGACGGTCTCGAATGTTCTCTAGATAGTCAGCGATGTAATCCACCATCTCTTTAGCTGGGGGGAAAAGAAGTCGAATTAATAAATAATGCTGGATACTATAACACAAATAATTCCTTATTGTATTAGATGTGAAAATGTGTGACAAATGTTCGAAAAATGAACGATAGAATTATAGTGGTTGCACTTATGGCAGATAATGTGAGGAGGGATAGACTGGCATGGTATGAGCAGGTCAGGCAAGCATGACGAGGCATGAAAGAGTGATGAATATGAAGGTGACTGGGTGCACGCATAGAGGGAGACCGAAGAAGAGATCGATGGATTGTGTGAAAAAGAATATTAGAATGTAAGGAGCGGGCACAGATCTGACGGCTGATAAAAGTGAGTGGAAGAAAACATGTGGGGCTGACCCTACGCGTGGGACAGAGGCAGGAGAATAATGACTATAACTCAGCATCATGAGCCCCAAATTAAGCAGAAATAATGATGGGAACCATATGAAAAAAAAATAGTCCATCACTTATTTTTTTGTTAATACATAAATAATATAGAAAACACCCAGAACAAACAAATATTTGCAATTTTGTCTCGCGACGGGATTCAAACCCGCAACCTTCTGCGTCTCAGGCGGGCTTCCGCCCACTGGTATAGACGATGTCAATGATAGTTTTGTCTAGTCAGAAATTATACCTAGTGCATATCAACAACAGAAATCAATAAAACCAATAATTATAGAAGTCATTGTAGCTGGAAAAACCCAATCATTATTATAATTAATCACGTAAAAGACCCTATGTCATGGTGATACTACTTCATTATATCTCCAAGTACCTAAAATGTACAGCTAATATTTGGCTGATAGGTACGCAAACAGTTGCGGGTTCGATTCCCGCTGCAGGAAATTTTTGCTCTTCTGCAAATATATATCCCGGGGATAGGTGTTGTGAAGGTACCATAGAACTCATCGTTTCTGATATCCACGATACATTTTTATCGTTTTGTAAGTATATATGTGGGCAAAGATGAAATTATATACTTGTTAGGGGAGGCCTATGTCAAGCAGAGGACGCCGATGATGATGATGATGATGATGATGATGATGATGATATACTTGTTATATTTAAAAAAAAACATTTTATTATTTTTTGAGGTATTTAAAAAAAACGCGGTGTTTAATACATTTTTCGAATATTACGTCAAAAGAACGCGTCATATCATAATTTGTTCGTATTTTTTCAATGTGTACCCCGTGACTACAATGAGTAGTTGAAAAAAAACGTGTAATTTGATACATTTAAATATTACATAATCTGATAATTCATTCGTCAGTTAATCAGTTATAGATTTTGAAAATTGAACGCGAAATAACTTTTTATTTATTTATTTATATAGCCTCTTTCAGACGTATAAATAATTTGTTTTATACATTTATTTGTTCTTATATATAGTTATTTTTATTCTGTGTGCCCTTTGGCAAAGGCCTCCTCCAACCCCTTCCAATCTTCTCTCTCCCGCGCCAGTCTAGTCCAGGTTTTTCCAGCTATTTTAGACATATCATCTTCCCATCTTCTGAAAGGTTTCCCCTTTTTCCTCTTTCCCTCTCTTGGGTACCACAATGTTACTACTTTGTTCCATTTCTCTTCTCCTCTGATTACGTGGCCAGCCCATTTCCACTTTAGCGTTCTTAATTTCAACACAACATCTTGGGTTTTTGTAGCTTTCCTAATTTTGCTGTGGTTTATTTTATCTATTTTCCTTTTCCCCATCATGCTTCGTTCCATGCTTCGCTGGCAAGTTTGTAGTTTGGTTTGCTGAGATTTTGTAAGTCCCCAAGTCTGGCATCCATATGTTAGTATAGGGAGTATGCAAGTGTTGAAAAGCTTTCCTTTAACCGAGGTGTGTATTGTTTTGTCTTTCATTATTTCTCTGTGTGCCCAGTAATTTTTCCATGCATGTCCTATGCGTGTTTCAATCTCTTTGCTCGACATGTTGTTTATTTTGATTATCTGACCCAAATATGTATACTCATCCACATAATCAATAGGAATATTGTTAACTATGATTGTTTCTTTCTCTCTGTTGGTCATTGCCTTAGTTTTTGTTGTGTTCATGTTTAAGCCCACTGCTTTGCTGTGCGTGTCTAGATCTGTCAGCATATTTTGAAGCTCATGAGCGGTCTTTGCGAACAGAATAATGTCATCAGCAAATTTTAAGTTAGTTAGATACTCGCCGTTGATTCTTAGACCCCACCCATCCCAATTGAATTGTCTGAAGACTTCCTCCAGTACTGCAGTAAACAATTTCGGTGAGAGTGGGTCTCCTTGTCGTACTCCCTTTTCTAGATTGATAATCCCTTCTTCTCTTTCTAACTTAACTCTAGCTGTACCACCAGTGTAGATGTTTTTTATTATCCTAATATATTTTTCTTCGACCCCTTGCTTCTTCAAGGCATCCCAAATTCTATTGTGGTCCAAGGAATCAAAGGCCTTACAATAGTCGACAAAACAGCAGTAGACTGGTAAGCCATATTCTTTATATTTTTCAAATATTTGTTTCACTACGTGGACATGGTCAACGACTGAGTATTTGCTGCGGAATCCCGCCTGTTCACGTGGTTGGTTTTCGTCCAGCACTTTAGTTATGCGGTTTAGGATAACTTTTGCAAAAACCTTATAAATGTTCGATGTTGAGCTTATTGGCCGGTAGTTTCCAACATCATTTCTGTCCCCTTTTTTATGTAATAAAATTATGGTGGACTTGGTCCATTGGAGCGGTATGATTTCAGATTCCAATATCTCATTAAAAATTGAAGTTAAGGCTGGTGTTATGAACGCGAAATAACTATCACATATCTATTCAATGGATAAATTATTTACAAAACTATATAACAAATAAAAAATAAACCCTAAACTAAAGAAGTTAAATGCAATTCAACCGTTTTACACTCATACAAAAAAAATGTAACAATAAATAAAACAGTAGAACTATTTAACATCTAAATTGAAACAGTTGATCAAAAGAGTTCTTTGTAGTGAACGAACGCACTTCACACAAATGGAACTTGAAGTGTTCGATTCAGTTTTCATTAAAACCTCGTTTCGTCATGTGCAAGCAAGGAGTTTATACAGAGGAGTGCGCGCTTTCAACAAAAATCTGTGCCCGATTTTCTCAATTTTCTATCTCAAATGTTTATTAGTTTATTTATATTTCCTTTTTGTGTACCTAACACTAAAGAGTAAAACAGAACCCATTTTTAACCCTCATTGCAAAAAGAAGGATGTTTAATTTTTCTCTTCTTTTCCCAATAAAATATAAAAAAAACGGTGTTACTGGAAACTGTAATGCGTAGGTACGTACGGTATGTGAGAAAACACAGACATATCACCCAATAGGACCAACGGGCAATATTCTCTTCCAATAGCAATAAAATAAAATCACAGTATATTGAGTCGTTTAACCAACTTTATCCTGTTTTATCCAATTTACGCAAATTCCCTTTATGGCGCGTTGACACCCTGTATGTGACTACTGACAATATTGGTAGCAATTCTCTTGGTACCAAACTAAGTTCTACCGTTTTTTAAGTTACTAAAACCTTAATTCCTATATGAAGCCGTGCCTGGTACTCTAGTTGGTAATGCACTTTCGAAGCCTAAGATTTTTTTATTAGCTTACCACTTAGTTTGGTTCTTCACAGGTATCTTTGCTATTGAAATAGTACCTTCTTTTAGTGTCATAATTTTGTCATACCCGCTATACAACTTTTTTGGAAATAAAATTATTTATTAATATTTTTATTTATTATTCTGATGTTGCCAAATTAGCATAAATTAAGCAGTAAGTAAATATTCTTAAAATTGCTAAAATTCTGTACTAAATAAAAAAGGATATTTTAATCATCTTTGAAAAAACAAAAGTGCAGGAAACATGCGAAAATGGAAGTTAAACAAATGAAAAATTTGTTTAAATTCCATTTTTGCGTGTTAGCGTTTAGCGTGTGTAAGTAGAAATAATTTAAAGCAATTTTTTGAGATATTAAATAAATAGATAGAAATTAATTACATGTAAAGTAAAATATAAAATGGATTTGGATGACATGTGCATTAGGTACTTTTTTGTAAACCCATTCATATAAACCTTGTTGCTGTTTACAGATTTTTTTATTGCTATCTGAAGAAGAAACTATCACATGGCAAACCTTAAGTTAAGTGGTAACTTATTTGTTATTACTCATAACAAAGTATTGCTTCACGCATGTTTATATGGAACGTGCTGCGTCCATGAACTCAAGGCATGAAGGAAAGGGATTGTCTTCTGTGCATGTAATTTCACCGGCACCCACACCCTTGCAAACGAAAGCCAGCAGACTAGTGGTAATATGGCTTGAAAAGCTGTAGGTTAGAATCCCTCTGCAGTTTAGTTTAGTATATTTTTATTGAACGACCAGCGGGGTGATCGGCTAACTCTGTTGCAAATAGAAATGATGTAAAAACAGGATCGGTGTCAATAATTTCTTTTTGCAACAGAGTTAGCCGATCACCCCGCTGATAGACGTTGTCCTGTCATAATTTAATTCATACAAAAATCCGTTTTTATGACTATATTTTGGATTTGAGACTAGTTTCCGCCCGCGGTTTCACTCGCTTGGTACACGGGTGAAAACTCTGTGTTAATCCAGGTCACAAACTATGTATATTCGAAGTTTCATCCATACCAGTTACAAGTTCAGTAGATTTTGCGTGAAAGAGTAACATTCATCCATCCGTCCTCACAAACTTTTACATTTTAATATTATATAGTAGGATATTTCTTTTTGAAATAGGCCTGTTACGTTGGCTGCATATTTTACATAAGTTATCTGGAAGAAATTACTTACCCTTCACGCGAAATTCAGTGTGCTCCATCCTAATGTACCTGTAACAATGTATTAAAATTTTAAAAAACACATAGTTGATTTAAATCATTCATTTAAGGCTGCTGGTAGAAGCTGGATGCGTTGAGCTGAGGACAGGGCGCAATGGCGCTCATTAGGGGAGGCCTATGTCCAGCAGTGGACTGCTATAGGCTGATGATGACGATGATGATGATTCAAACAAGAATTCTTATTACTAAAATTAGTACATAGAGATAAATATAAATATAGATATATATAGAGATAATAAGATAAATTAGCAGATAGTTACATGAATAGACTTGACGTCTGGACTTATACACCATACAACAATGCCTCATTATTATGTACAACGTGATATTGGTGAAATTGAGGAAATGTTGTTCCAGAGGCCATAAAATAAAAAAAAATTGAATACCTTTTTAAGCGTAAGCGTAAGCGTATTTCTGGAAGGCTCTGTCTCTCTAAAGGTCTGTACCTACTATGCATTGTGAGATTTGATGGTCATTGGACAAGTTTATTTCTTCTTGATCTAAGAGTGTTTCGTCCAGGTCTAGGAAGATCGTCTAGTTTTTTTTAAGAAAATCGCTATTTCCAATATGGAAATTGATATCAAAGTTAGAATTTTGTCATTTTTAAAGTAAGGCTCACAATACTTAATCCACGGCTCCAATCAATCATACATATATATTTTATACTGGACCCTGATGCATGGTTTTTACATGCGCTTATAGCACGGAACTGTCTACATTAAACGATTACTGAGTCAAAGGTTAGACCGATATCGATTACGCAGTTCTAGGGCTTCAGCATTGCGTATCAGATTAGTGTGACACCAAAAACTTTATCCATACTAAATATGATGAAATACTTTCTCTACTATAATGTCATTTGCCACAACATTGTGTTCATGCATGCCATTCGACTTAAAGTGCTCATGATCGTTTTTTGTTTATAAATGTTATAGTCGCCATTGCTATAGCAGAAAACAGAACCTGACTGAAGACTGGACTGGCTTATAAACCGTACTACGTTGCTTTATATTATTATGAACGATTATACTTGATACTGGCGAAATTGTGGAAAACTATCCCAGAAGCCATTGAATAAAGAAGTGAAGTGATTTTATTTTTGCCCAGACTCTTTTGAGACTGGTGCTTTGCAGAGAACCCACACACTACACAATACACATTCAATACTTATCTTCGGAACAATAAATGTAAAAGTTTTGTTTATTTTGTTACTTCTATTTTTTTTATTTTTTTTTACTTTATATTTATTTAAGTGGAAACCATTTGCTGTCGAGAAAAATATGTAAAATAAAAGGTAGCGCCCTCAATCCACTCTGTATGTGAAAGAATCATGTTCTGCTAAGAACGAATTGAGAAAACAATACGTTTTTGAACAATTTCTCATATCTGTTGATAATTAAAATTATTTTGGGAATACAAGCGTGCAGAAATTAAGCCAAGTTACATTGTAGCAAGGAATCACATTAATATAATTTGCAATACAGTAGATATTTCAAGCGCCGAATTGAGAAATTACCCTGTCCCAAAGCCACTGAAGTACTTTCTTGCCATGGAAAATCGCAAAATTTGACAGCATTTTACCTATCCATTAAGATCAGCTGATGCTGTGTAACCTATAGTTTGTGTGAATCATAAAAATATTTTATCGTATGTATTTAGTGATACATATAGTGATTTGTAAATTGCACCGCACGCACTCCTAACATAGAAACTGAAACCCTCGAAAAATAAAAACTGAAGCAACACGCAATTGTCTTTTATCCTTGTGCACGTGAACACTAACACTTGTATAAAAATCGTTATGAGGTACATTCTCCTCATTTTTGGCAAAAAAAAACGTTTTTCAGTAGTAACAATATATATCAATGACTTCAAGATTTTTTTCTGTCAATTCTAGAATTTGTTGTGTTTAAAATATGCTCTCCTGACAAAAGTAGGTATACGCAAACCGTCTTAATTTTTTCAATTTCTTTATATTGGTGATTCGTATGATTTATAAGCCGTGACAAAAAAATCTGGTCGTTTAGAATAGCTCATAAAATAGAATCAACTGTACCAATACGAACAAATAAACTATACGTCATAATGTCATAATCGATCACTGATCACTGATATAGGTCGTCAAAGTGGGTCTTTGGTTTGTTCACTAGGTACCTATAGTATACGTGTGATAGTCCTGCTACACCTCGGCCTCCCCTATAAGAAGGAAATGCCCACGCTGGGCATGCGGGTTGGGGATCGCAGGGCGCACCTTCTCGCACCACCAACGCTGCTACCCGTCGGTGGGTAGGGGATTTAGCTGTAACAGTGTTAGGCTGCGATTTGCCGCAATCAGTCGCCTGCCAGAACCCCGTGTATTATAGGCACTTAGTATTCTAGTTATCCCGGTTTAGGTGATCAATAGCGTTCGGGGAGGCCGAACAGCAGGTCCAGCGGTTTTTTTGGGTGTAGAAGATGGAATAAGCACATGGCCCTCCTGATGTTAAATGGTAACCATTACCTATCACAAAGCATTGTATATCACGTCTTTGGGAACGTACAACGCACTGCGTGCCTGTAATTTCACCGTCACCCACACCCTTCAAACCGAAACACAGCAATGCTGCTTTTCGGCAGAAATAGGCATAGTGGCAGTACTTCCCCGGACGAGCCCTCCACAAAGAACTCTACTAATACTGAATGGGGATGTTTGCACAGTACCACACGGGTGGTGTTAATGCTATTATGAGCAAGAAAACTGCATCCCTGATGTGCAGGATACGGGACAGTTGCAAAAGCATCCTGGAGAGTGTGGCGGAAAGCTGGACGTCTCCGCTACGGAAGTGTCTTGTGCGAAGAGTGATTAATGAAGGATGTTATCACCTTCATTAATAATCCTTCGCAACATGTGCCGATTGAGTCCCTCGTATTTGTTACCCTTTTCATTTTATTTTAATGCCTTCCTATGTACATTTTTAATTAGGTGTCCGAAATAAAATATTTTTTTCACTTCTCTTGCTCAAAAAGTGTATCATAATAGTGTCGCTTAGCGGGCCTAAAACTCGAGTTTAATACCTCGGGCTAAAAAGTATTTTTTCTTTTTAATTTTTGTCTAAAATCATCAGCCCGTACAAAGCATTCGTTCTCTTACATAAAAACTCGACTTCTTGGTGCTCCGTCAATCTTTTTTTTTTGAAAATAGAACCGTCTTGGTGATGTTTTATGAAGGTTGATAAATTTTTAATAAAATTTCTGTAAATTGTCTAATTTTGAATTGTTTTATTTTCTCGCAATCGAAGTGAAAAGTAGAGTGTTTTACTCGGGCCAAAACCACCCATTACAACTCGGTCTTGTCATCCTCCCTCGCTACGCTCGGGAGTATAACAACCTCGTATATAATGGGATGGTTTAGTCCCTTGTAAAACAATCTACTATTTACCCAACTGAAGTCCTCTTCAGTCAGGTTATGTTTTTATATTTGTCGGTCGCTGTATCCCAAACGGCTGGACGGATTTTGACTAATGAGGTGTCGTTGGATTCGTCTAGATCACAAAGGTGACATAGGCTGTATAAAATTTCAAAAAATCCAATATGGCGGCTGTAAGAAGCCATTTTCAATTTACGATGAACTAAAAAGTACTAAACTGACTAAGTACTAAAAAGTTCCTGTCTATTCAGTCGGGTTATTTTAAATAAATTCTTATTTATAGACTGATTATGATGACACGTGAGCGGATCAACGGGCAGAAGCTAGTAATAACATACCTAGACATACTGATTTTCAATGGTTCCAAGAAAAATCTTTTGACGAAATTTTTGCGATGATCCGTAATTCTTTTCATGAAAAGTGACCCGTTATGAAAGATGGGTCACTGGATACAAATAGACTAATTTTCTTTCCTTAAAAAGTTAATTCGAAATTTCTCGTTTTATAACATACTTTGAGTTACGCGTTCAATTCGATCGGTGGTCTAGTAAAACACCAGCTAATATCAATCCACTGCTTAGGCCTCCTTTAATAAGAAGGTGGATATGCCCAAGATTCCACTCAGGGCATGTGGGGACCACATGGTACAGCTTATATCACCGCCGACTCTGCAGCCCGTCGGCGGTCAGGCAATTTAGCAATGCCGGAGCTTGGCTATGCTATGCCGCAATCAGCCAACTTTCTTACAATAAATAACTTTGACTTTGAAAACTAAAATTTGTACCTCTAGTACGAGTTGTACAGTCAGCATCAAAAGTAGATGATGAGTTTCAGAATTTCAATACAGCTGATAGGAATTTGCGTCAGAATTAGATAGCACTAGAGTGTTCCATAAATAGGTGATTGAAAAATATTCCAACAATAAGCTGATGACACTAACCACCACATGTACCTGATGACTTTAAGGTTCAAAAGTATCTGATGTAAAATAGTTTTATAAATATATGAATTATGTTACTTTGCAATATTTTGGCAATACAGATATAAGTTCAAAAATAACTGACTATCTATCATAGTAAAAATAACTGATTATCTAAAATAGTTTTATAAATATATGAATTATGTTACTTTGCAATATTTTGGCAATACAGATATAAGTTCAAAAATAACTGACTATCTATCATAGTAAAAATAACTGATTATCTATTTTAACTGGCCTTTTAGCTCAGTTGATAGTTATTTTTATTTTTATTTTTATTTTATTTTTATTTTTATTTTTATTTTTATTTTTATTTTTATTTTTATTTTTATTTTTATTTTTATTTTTATTTTTATTTTTATTTTTATTTTTATTGTTATTTTTATTATTATTTTTATTATTATTTTTATTTTTATTTTTATTTTTATTTTTATTTTTATTTTTATTTTTATTTTTATTTTTATTTTTATTTTTATTTTTATTTTTATTTTTATTTTTATTTTTATTTTTATTTTTATTTTTATTTTTATTTTTATTTTTATTTTTATTTTTATTTTTATTTTTATTTTTATTTTTATTTTTATTTTTATTTTTATTTTTATTTTTAATATTTTATATTTTAAAAATAAATAAGAATAACTATCAACTGAGTTAGGAGGCCAGTTAAAATAGATAACCAGTTATTTTTGCTATGATAGATAGTCAGATATTTTTGAACCTGTCTTTATTTCCAAAATATTGCAAAGTAATATAATTCATTCTAATTCCAAATCCTAATAATCTTAATCCTATCCTATCCTAATATCACATCACACTAATATTATAAATCACATTAATCACATTAATCACATATATCGGTGCCAGAATAACACATAGGATAATCAAATTTTGAAAAAAACAGCCTCAAAAGTGATAAACGGGGATGGCAAAGTTTGTATGGGGAACAAAAAAAATCTTTACCAATCTACTTGAAATTTTGCACAAAGACTTTCTATTGAAAATGAATGAATACGTGTTTCAGGATTTTTCGCAATTCAACCCCTAAGACTTATAACGGGAGTGGCCAAGTTTGTACGGGGTACAAAAGTCTGTGTGAATGTTTGTTACCACGTATCTCCGTAACCACTAAACAACTTTTGAAAAAATTTGGCACGTTGATAGTTTCGGTGCCAGAATAACACATAAGCTAATAAAAATTTGAAAAAACAACCTCAAAAGTGGTGAACGGGGGTGGCAAAGTTTGTATGGGGAACAAAAAAAAACTTTACCAATCAATTTGAAATTTTGCACAGAGACTGTCTACTAAAAATAAATGAATACGCGTTTCAGGATTTTTCGAAATTCAATCCCTAAGACGATTAACGGGAGTGGCAAAGTTTGTACGGGGAACAAAAGTTTGTGTGAATGTTAGTTTAGCTTAATGAATAATACAAAGGCTTATCTAATTTTGATTTTTTTTTTCTCTAAAGTTGTAAACGGCGTGGCAAAGTTTGTATGGGGAACAAAAAAAATGTTTACCAATTGACTTGAAATATTGCACAGAATCTCTCCTTTAGAAATAAATGACCTGTTTCAGGATTTTCCGCACTTCAACCCCTATGGGGGTAAAGGTAATCAATTTTTATTCATGAACTTTGATTAAAATTTCTAAAAAGTAAATTAAGAAAATAAAACTTGAAAAGGGTATGATTGGGAATGAAAGTTTGTATGGGGAACCAATCATTTCTCAAGTTAGGTAAGTTTATTAAAATTTATCATACTTAACCGGCAGTTGAATTGATGATCAACGTGAACAGGAGTGGGAACGGGAACGAAAAAGGGAGTAAGAGTGGGAACGAGAACGGAACGTGTACGGGTATGCTAGGTAATGCATTAATAATATGTTAGTACTTTTTATTCCGCGCAAAACGTGGTAAAAATAAACCTTTATGTAAATAATGAAACACATTTTGACACATACATTTCCACGCGGGCGAAGCCGCGGGGTGCAGCTAGTATATTTATAGAACTTTTTTACATCAGATACTTTTGAACCTTAAAGTCATCAGGTACATGTGGTGGTTAGTATCATCAGCTTATTGTTGGCATATTTTTCAATCACCTATTTATGGAACACTTTAGTGCTATCTAATTCTGACGCAAATTTCTATCAGCTGTATTGACATTCTGAAACTCATCATCTACTTTTGATGCTGACTGTACAATACGAAAATAGCCTTATAGTTCTCGCTTATGCGCAAAACTTTAAAGTTAGAGTTTTCGGCAATTACCTGACTGTTTTGAGTGAAAAACATTGCCACCTGTCAGAATATTACTTTCCTTTTGTCGGTTGATCAATTATATTCAAGTGCAATTCAGTAATTTCCACGTACTATATATACGTTGTATTGTGCAACTCGTAGGGGCAACACTTTACTACAAATATCGGCACGAAACTCTAGTGCTGACCGTTGTTGCGCAGAAGTTAAAAGTAACGTATCATATGGAGGCTAGAGGTGAGAAAGAGCGAGAGACTCATGCGCAGACGTTTCGTTCACCGCTAGACTGACGTGCTAGCTGTACTGGCACATGTATTATTTTACGATTACAAATGAATACGATAGTATTTCCTATTACGATTGTTTGTTCCGTTAATTAAAGAAAATCAATGAAAATAAGATAAACGTTATACTTATCACATATTTTCTTATCTGAATGATTTATTACGTAAATTTCTCTCACATGAGAAGCTGTTACAGCCTTTTTAACTAAAGATAAATCAGCACATGGCCCACCTGATGTTAGATAGATAGACAAACTCTTTATTGTACATAACTTTAATAAAAAAATGACAAGAACAGAGAAATGAAATAGTAATGTAGGTACAATCGGCGGTCTTATCGCTTAAAGCGATTTCTTTCAGACAACCTAAGAATGGAAAGAATATAATTTGATGTTTAGTGGTAACCATTACAACAAAGCATTGCTTCATATATCCCGCATGTTTAGAACTTGAGTCCATGAACTTGAGGCACGGTGTACAGCGTCATATGCCTCTGTTATGTCACCAGGACCCACACCCTTCAAACCTTAACACAGCAATGCTTCTTCACGATATAAATGGACATGATAGTGGTACTTCCCCGGATGAGCCCTTCACAAAAAACTACTACTATTCCTAGCGTAAGACTTGGTTAGATGGAGTAGGGCTGTCCTGCATCACTAATTTATTTATTTATTGTTAGAAACACCAACGACAATTCACATTACAGAACAGTAAAATCTTTATCAAATATTTTTGGACAGTGTGACATTGCCATTACCACAGGCGTTTACAAAATATTTTTACTAATATTTATCTTCCATCTTATTAGTGTTTTTTTGACATTTGAAACTCAATGCTGCCAACGTTTTCATCTAAAACAGTCCGAACCCAAAGCTAAAAAGGTTCGTAATAAATTTATCTTTCTTCTTCTTCTTTCTCCAGGCTTTATCCCATGTTATTTGGGGTCAGCCCTCCTAGTACTTCTGCGCCACACCGTACGGTTGTGGGTTGTCTCTATTGTTGTGTTGCTTGCTAGCATGTCATTTTTTATTTGCTCGTAGCCAGGTCATTGGTGGTCGTCCACGCCCTCTTTTTCCTTCCTCTATATTCATAACTCTTAGACATAGACATCTTCTCGCCTCATCACATGTCAGTACCAGCGTAAACGATTCTCGCTAAGTTTATTATGTATCTTAGCGACTTTAAAAGTGCCACAGATATATTCGTAATAAATTAATTCGTAATAAATTAATTACTTTTCATAATTAGCTATGATGCCCTAATAGATAAAAAGGTATCATACAGAGGGATGACAACAATAAGTTAATTGAATTATTTGCATATCAAACAACACTTTAATAATTTGACACGATGAATAGGAAAATAATCCTAAATACAATAATATTTTGTAATATTTTGTTTGTATGTTACCAAATGCTTTGCCAGTTGCTAATATAAGAGGATAAAAAGACCGCCGAAATCAAATGAAGTCCGAAAACGGACCAAAAGTCTCCATTCAAAAACACTGATGGAAGTAGTGATTGCAGCTATCTAAATATGGTTTAGCGATTTGACAACGTAAAATCGATAATCGATTATACTTCTGGGTTTTAGTTGTTTGACATAAAATAGGTATTTTCAATTTTATGTTACTATTATATTCAAAAATCGGTATTTAAAATATAGTGGGATTTACATAGCAGGTATGTCGCGTGGCATAGTAACTGCTTGCAAAAACTGATCGTCTGTCAAATATTATCTTTGGACTTCCCTCTGACTACTCCATTTTACGGATTCCTCAATCTATTAAAATTTATTCCCATATAGATTGGCATACTAAGCAATATCTGAGGATATTCATATTGGGAAAATTCATGATGATGTTTGATCTTTGTTTTCTTCTGTTATACGTAAATAGTGCCAGCTACCTACCTATATTAATAAAATTTATAAATCGTCGACCGACATCAAACTGGCGTCAGATGGTGAGTCTTCGCCTAAATTTATTAGGATTGGTTCTTGCTCTCTTATGTTATCGAAAGTCACATCCCTTTTCCATTCCAATAATATTAATCGTTCGGTCTTTTCCACCACACTTGCCCAATTTTCAGGTGTCACTTGATTGCAGGCATTCTTTAGCAATTCGAGCATCTTTTTGGCTGTAAATGGTGGGCTCGTGTTATTTCTGGCAGCATATCCTTTCACTTGTGCCCAAATAAGTTCTATGGCGTTATATTGGCAGTGGTATGGCGGAAGTCTGAGAACTGTGTGACCGTATTCAGCTGCGATTTCATCCACAACGTATAGAGGTTTCTGTTTTTTAGTTTTTAAAATTTGTACAGTCAGCATCAAAAGTAGATGATGAGTTTCAGAATTTCAATACAGCTGATAGGAATTTGCGTCAGAATTAGATAGCACTAAAGTGTTCCATAAATAGGTGATTGAAAAATATGCCAACAATAAGCTGATGACACTAACCACCACATGTACCTGATGACTTTAAGGTTCAAAAGTATCTGATGTAAAATAGTTTTATAAATATATGAATTATGTTACTTTGCAATATTTTGGCAATACAGATATAAGTTCAAAAATAACTCACTATCTATCATAGTAAAAATAACTGATTATCTATTTTAACTGGCCTTTTAGCTCAGTTGATAGTTAATCTTATCTTTTATTTTTATTTTTATTTTTATTTTTATTTTTATTTTTATTTTTATTTTTATTTTTATTTTTATTTTTATTTTTATTTTTATTTTTATTTTTATTTTTATTTTTATTTTTATTTTTATTTTTATTTTTATTTTTATTTTTATTTTTATTTTTATTTTTATTTTTATTTTTATTTTTATTTTTATTTTTATTTTTATTTTTATTTTTATTTTTATTTTTATTTTTATTTTTATTTTTATTTTTATTTTTATTTTTATTTTTATTTTTATTTTTATTTTTATTTTTATTTTTATTTTTATTTTTATTTTTATTTTTATTTTTATTTTTATTTTTATTTTTATTTTTATTTTTATTTTTATTTTTATTTTTATTTTTTAAAATTTTATATTTAAAAAATAAATAAGAATAACTATCAACTGAGCTAGGAGGCCAGTTAAAATAGATAACCAGTTATTTTTGCTATGATAGATAGTCAGATATTTTTGAACCTGTCTTTATTTCCAAAATATTGCAAAGTAATATAATTCATTCTAATTCCAAATCCTAATAATCTTAATCCTATCCTATCCAAATATCACATCACACTAATATTATAAATCACATTAATCACATTAATCACATATTTCGGTGCCAGAATAACACATAGGATAATCAAATTTTGAAAAAAAACAGCCTCAAAAGTGGTAAGCGGGGATGGCAAAGTTTGTATGGGGAACAAAAAAAATCTTTACCAATCTACTTGAAATTTTGCACAGAGACTTTCTATTGAAAATGAATGAATACGTGTTTCAGGATTTTTCGCAATTCAACCCCTAAGACTTATAACGGGAGTGGCAAGTTTGTACGGGGTAGAAAAGTCTTTGTGAATGTTTGTTACCACGTATCTCCGTAACCACTAAACAACTTTTGAAAAAATTTGGCACGTTGATAGTTTCGGTGCCAGAATAACACATAAGCTAATAAAAATTTGAAAAAACAACCTCAAAAGTGGTGAACGGGGGTGGCAAAGTTTGTATGGGGAACAAAAAAAATCTTTACCAATCAATTTGAAATTTTGCACAGAGACTGTCTACTAAAAATAAATGAATACGCGTTTCAGGATTTTTCGAAATTCAATCCCTAAGACGATTAACGGGAGTGGCAAAGTTTGTACGGGGAACAAAAGTTTGTGTGAATGTTAGTTTAGCTTAGTGAATAATACAAAGGCTTATCTAATTTTGATTTTTTTTTTCTCTAAAGTTGTAAACGGGGTGGCAAAGTTTGTATGGGGAACAAAAAAAATTTTTACCAATTGACTTGAAATATTGCACAGAATCTCTCCTCTAGAAATAAATGACCTGTTTCAGGATTTTCCGCACTTCAACCCCTATGGCGGTTAAAGGTAATCAATTTTTATTCATGAACTTTGATTAAAATTTCTAAAAAGTACATTAAGAAAATAAAACTGATGAAAAGGGTATGATTGGGAATGAAAGTTTGTATGGGGAACCAATCATTTCTCAAGTTAGGTAAGTTTATTAAAATTTATCATACTTAACCGGCAGTTGAATTGATGATCAACGTGAACAGGAGTGGGAACGGGAACGAAAAAGGGAGTAAGAGTGGGAACGAGAACGGAACGTGTACGGGTATGCTAGGTAATGCATTAATAATATGTTAGTACTTTTTATTCCGCGCAAAACGTGGTAAAAATAAACCTTTATGTAAATAATGAAACACATTTTGACACATACATTTCCACGCGGGCGAAGCCGCGGGGTGCAGCTAGTATATTTATAGAACTTTTTTACATCAGATACTTTTGAACCTTAAAGTCATCAGGTACATGTGGTGGTTAGTGTCATCAGCTTATTGTTGGCATATTTTTCAATCACCTATTTATGGAACACTTTAGTGCTATCTAATTCTGACGCAAATTTCTATCAGCTGTATTGACATTCTGAAACTCATCATCTACTTTTGATGCTGACTGTACCAGTTCACACTTCAACATAGATTCACCTACGTTTTCACCATTATCGCAAAGCCAGTTTATGTTATCTGACTTTTTGTTGGCTTGCGTTAGCATTTTATTCAACTGGCGACAGTGATATGGTGCTTGATGATATCATACATACATGATGATAACAAATTGTTCTTCTAGTGCCAGCAATAAGTCCTTAAACCAAGCTTCAAAGACATCAGCATTCATTTCTTCATGGTATTCCACGGTCTTCTTTGATTTAAATGCTAGCAAAGCTCCATCTACAAAACCTTTTTTACTTCTTGCATGACAAATTATTAATATTTCTCCTTTTCCTATTGGTACTTTCGAGGTAGACACAGCATTATCATCAGTCCAGTACCTCGATAAAGTGTTATTAAGCCACGTTTTGTCGATAAAAATTACGTTTTCCCAGGCCTCTATTGGTTTTGCTTTCTTCAAAAAGTTACACCGGTCTAGGGCAATATCTGTGCGCTCCATAAAAACTTTTCTTTTATTCGCTTTTTTAAATAAAAATCCAATTCGTTTTAATTCGTTTGTTAACGAAGACTTCAGCCCACAAAACAAATCTCACTCCTGGAGCGATATTGTCAACTTCTTTAACGTTAGGAATTCATTTCTCAAGTAGTACTTGTATATGTGACGTCATATTGCATCAGCATCAAATTCATCCACATGGCATACTAGGTGCGGTCTCCTTTTTTTGGCGATGAGGCCTTATTTTTTTCGGTACCGCTTTTGTCATGAACTTCGTTTATAATGTTTGTTACAGTACTAACACTGATGCCTAGCGCTTTTGCGACACGTTCACGCACTTTTGACACAGGCAGATGGGGTCTATTTTGATTTTCCTTTTCAAAATACTCACGCTAGCGTATCACCAACTCCTTCGATTGTCCTCTTAATACATTTTCTTTAGCCATTTTAGAATGACCTGCCAGACAACATACACTGGTCGCTCTAGTTTGCTCGTACGCCCAACAACCTCCTGTGTTCATGTGAAAAAGCAATCGTGAAAAGCATTTTTCCTTTGACGCATGCTTGTCACAGTTTTCAGGAACATCATTTTGACGTACCTATGTTCAAACCCAAGTTATTTGACCAAAGAGTTTTCATGTCTTTTTCATTCAAAACTTTTTACGCCATTTAATTATTTCATTTTCTTCTACAATATTAGCAATACAATTTGGACAATACCAAATAAAAATAATTATAGCTCTTGATGAAATAATTAATTTATTGAGATATTAAGACCCAACAATGATAATGACAAAATTATGATATCAGTTTTCTTATTCGACGATGGTGTCATTAATCGATTCAAAAATCGTTCAATGTTATGTGGCTGCAATCACTAGTTCTGGACTTTGACATCTGTCAAAAATACATTTAAAAGATGGAAATACTATATTCAGTTTGAAAATACAGTCTTTAGATTTATACTAACTAGCATACAACTTAGCAGTGCAGTTAAAGCAAGAAATTGGGTACTAAATAACTAGACGAGATCAGCAACTTAATAATTATTTCTCTGATTGCTGCTTTAGGTTTACCTACTTTGCCCAGCAATGGGACATAGCAAGCTAATCGTAATTGTAATAAAAATATAATAATTTACCTCACAATGATATTTTTCAGGCAGTGAAGAAATCCAGTTGTAACTTTATTAAAAAAAAGAAACGAAATATAAAATTGACCAGTATAAAAATAACGTACCTATCTACAGCTTATTTTATATTGCCTACTACTTTTTATAACCCATAATATTTTATTTCTTTATCCAGCAAACATTGAATAGTACTAAGATTTTTTGGAATTCAATTTAATCAAGACTAGCTTCCGCACACGGCTTCACTCCTGCTAATGTTTTTTTTTTCTATCTCTCGGGAACTTTTTTCTGGATGAAAAGTATCCTATATGTCCTTTTGTGTACAGTCAGCATCAAAAGTAGATGATGAGTTTCAGAAGTTCAATACAGCTGATAGAAATTTGCGTCAGAATTAGATAGCACTAAAGTGTTCCATAAATAGGTGATTGTAAAATATGCCAACAATAAGCTGATGACACTAACCACCACATGTACCTGATGACTTTAAGGTTCAAAAGTATCTGATGTAAAATAGTTTTATAAATGTATGAATTATGTTACTTTGCAATATTTTGGCAATAAAGATATAGGTTCAAAAATAACTGACTGTCTATCATAGCAAAAATAACTGAGTATCTATTTTAACTGGCCTTTTAGCTCAGTTGATAGTAATTCTTAATTATTTTTATTTTTACTTGTATTTTTTTTTTTATATTTATTTTTATATTTATATTTATATTTATTTTTATTTTTATTTTTATTTTTATTTTTATTTTTTTTTATTTTTATTTTTATTTTTATTTTTATTTTAAGAGGCCAGTTAAAATAGATAATCAGTTATTTTTGCTATGATAGATAATCAGATATTTTTGAACCTGTCTTTATTTACAAAATATTGCAAAGTAATATAATTCATTCTAATTACAAATCCTAATAATCTTAATCCTATCCTATCACATCACACTATCACATCACATTACATCACACTTTATTATTATTATTATTATTATTTTATATTATAAATGCGAAAGTCTGTGTGAATGTTTGTTACCACGTTTCTCCGTAACCACTAAACAAATTTTCATGAAATTTGGCACGTTGATAGTTTCGGTGCCAGAATAACACATAAGCTAATAAAAATTTGAAAAAACAACCTCAAAAGTGGTGAACAGGGGTGGCAAAGTTTGTATGTGGAACAAAAAAAATCTTTACTAATCAAATTGAAATTTTGCACAGAGACTGTCTACTAAAAATAAATGAATACGCGTTTTAGGATTTTTCGAAATTCAATCCCTAAGACGATTAGCGGGAGTGGCGAAGTTAGTTTAGCTTAGTGAATAATACAAAGGCTTATCTAATTTTGATTTTTTTTCTCTAAAGTTGTACACGGGGTGGCAAAGTTTGTATAGGGAACATAAAAAAAATTTACCAATCGACTTGAAATATTGCACAGAATCTCTCCTCTAGAAATAAATGACCTGTTTCAGGATTTTCCGCACTTCAACCCCTAAGGCGGTTAAAGGTAATCAATTTTTATTATTGAACTTTCATTAAAATTGATTCCTTAAAAGTATATTAAGAAAATAAAACTTGAACAGGGTATGATTGGAGATGAAAGTTTGTATGGGGAACCAATCATTTCTCAAGTTAGGTAAGTTTATTAAACTTTATCATACTTAACCGGCAGTAGAATTGGTGATCAACGTGAACAGGAGTGGGAACGGGAACGAAAAAGGGAGTTAGAGTGGGAAAGAGAACGGAACGTGTACGGGTATGCTAGGTAATGCATTAATAATATGTTAGTACTTTTTATTCCGCGCAAAATGTGGTAAAAATAAACCTTTATGTAAATAATGAAACACATTTTGACACATACATTTCCACGCGGGCGAAGCCGCGGGGTGCAGCTAGTATATTTATAGAACTATTTTACATCAGATACTTTTGAACCTTAAAGTCACAGGTTAGTGTCATCAGCTTATTGTTGTCATATTTTTCAATCACCTATTTATGGAACACTTTAGTGCTATCTAATTCTGACGCAAATTTCTATCAGCTGTATTGACATTCTGAAACTCATCATCTACTTTTGATGCTGACTGTACCTTTGGTAACGTGTATACTATTCATGATCATCGGTTCAGGCGTGAAATTGTAACAAACAAACAAATATACTCACTTTCCCATTTAAAATAAGTACCAGTTATATTTATAATCTCAAGAAAGTAATCTGCGGTTTTGTTACCTACCTACTTAATATTTTATATAAAAGGACTTGTAATCTCCTCTCAGTCGTTCACTCTAGCCGGAGTGGTTGAGGGAGATTTAAACACAAAATTATTTAATTAGATTTTTTATTTTTTTACGGTTTTTCTGTTTGGGTTCTTAAAATGTATTTGTAATCTCTTCTCAATCGTTTACTCTTGACAGAGCGGTCGAGGTGATTTGTTATCCGAAGAGGCAACTCTCATATTTCCAATTTCGATTTTATCAATTTATGACATATTTATGATAGTGTCTCCTTTGGGGTTTTCAAAATTGATATGAAATCTCTTCTTAGTCATTCAATCTTGCCAGAGTGGTCGAAGTGAATTGTTATCTGAAGCGGCAATATACCAGTATGCCATACAAAAATATAATTCGATTTTTTTTATTTATGACGGTTTTTCCATTGGGTTTTTCCTAACAATTTTTTTTCCTAAACCACCCCAGTATTAAAAATAAAAGTATTATCGAGAATTATTAAATAGTATTTTTTTAATTATAATTGTAAGTTTATTTTAGCAAAAATTTCATACTAAAAATCCGACACCAGAGTTGGCTCGTACGAAGAAAAAGATATATTTATTAAAATTTGTTTTTCTGTTTTGAATCACCTCGTTTCTAAAGACCCGGGTGATACTAACATACGGGCCTAAGCCAAGTGTGTTCCAGATGGTTCAGTTGGTGTGTTGCTATTGGTGTGCGTTGTCAACACATCCAGGGAAGTCTCAGTTTGTAGAAACTTCCGGACTATCCTGCAAATGTTAAGGATTACAGCTCTTTGAAGAAGGGCGTATGTATGTTTCGGAAGATTTAACAATTCAAGTGACTTGTGCAGTTATTTCGAAACAACTCCTGTAGATGACAATACAATTGGTATTATAGAAACTCCCTCCAATCTCCACATACGGATGATTTCATCTTTTAACTCCATGTATTTGGAAAGTTTCTCTGTGATAGTATTTTGTAAGTTATGGGTGTTCGGAACGGCAATGTCTATTAAAAGAGCTGTTTTGTCAGTTTTGTTAGTAACAGTTAAATCTGGTCTATTGTAGTGAGTGGTTTTATCTGTGAGAATAGCCCTATCAAAATATAATTTGTGAGTAGAATTTTCCAGCACAGTCTCTGGAGTGTATTTGTAATAAGGTGTTGGTCTGAATGTTGAGTCTATGAGTCCATATTTAGCAGCTAATTTTTGGTGGATGATGTTAGCCATCGTGTCTGTGCTTATAATCGGTCTGTGCGATTGATTTACAAGCCCCTGTAATACGCTGGATAGTTTCAGATGAAGAATGACATCTACGGCATGACTCAGATGGTAAGTTAGATACCTTCATTATATGTTATTGATAGTTACGTATCTCCACACCAGCGGGGTGATCGGCTAACTCTGTTGCAATTAGAAATTATTGATACCGATCCTGTTTTAACAAACTGTGACAGTCTGTCAATTGAATTTCGACGGATGAAATGTCATAGTTTGTAAAAACAGGATCGATGTCAATCATTTCTGTTTGCAACAGAGTTAGCCAATCACCCCGCTGGTCTTGGATGGCAATCATGAAACCTTCAGTCTCGGGGAAGACTTCCCCTCGTATCAGCCACTCGCTTGACGCTTCCTTGTCGACGTTCTGTTGGCTTAAGTCGTGGGGATGTCTTCCATGGAGAGATTTACGGGTCCAATCATTCATCAATGTCTGTCTGTCCGTCTGTTTTTCATTTTTCTGTTTATTTTGGTCTTGAAGGTTTAGAGGGGTAAGTTTCCGGTCATTTACAACTATTGTTCGATGTATAGGGATGAATCTGATTTTGAATTAAAGTATACTCTCAATGTTTTAATTTGTCTATTATGAAGATTACTAATATCAATAATTCCTCTGCCCCCCTCTGATCTTGGTGAGATTTGTTTTTGGATACATGCCCTTGGATGGTGTTTCCTACTTTTTGTTTGTCCGCTGAAGATCTTTCAGGTCTTTCTTAGTCCAATTTATAACTCCAAAAGAGTAAGTCGTAGCAGGGACTGCGTAGCAATTAATAGCTTTTACTGTATTTTTGGAGGAAAGTTCTGTTCTGAGTATAGAATATATTGTGTGTTTAAAATTAACTACTAATTTATTTTTAATTTCTTTGTAAAGCATTAATTTAGATTGATAATATCCTAGATATTTATATGATTCGTTTTCATTTAGTGGTGTGATTGTTTCCCCATTCTGCATGTCGTAAGTGCGTTGGTGTCTCGGTCCTGCCCTGATTGAGTTTATTTTACATTTATCTATTCCTTTCATCTAGATATCTAAGGAAAACTGTTCAGTTGTTTGGATTAATTGCCTAAATCAGGCTGTGTCGAAGCATACAGTTTGATGTCATCCATATAAAGTAGGTGACTTAATTTATATTCTAGGGTGTCAGATTGTCTGTCAGTATGTTTTTCATTGCAATAAAGAGAGTAGCCTAGAGTGGAAGAATTGAGAATTTTGAAAAGAGGGTTCAGAGCAAGACAGAACCACAAGGGACTAAGAGCATCACCTTGGAAAATTTCTCGTCATATCTGGATGGGATCTGTTACAATGGCGTTGTCCAGTTATTCATAGAGTTCTTCAGATAGGCGACAATTTGTGGATGAATTTGATATAAATCTAGTCTACTTATGAGCCAATAGTGTGGCACAGAGTCGTACACCTTTTGATAGTCAATATATGTGGTATAAAGATCTTTTTTCTTTTACTGTACCTGACGTAGAATTACAGAATCAATAACTAACAGTTCTTTACAACCATAACTAAACTTCCTACACCCCTTTTGTTGTTCAGCTAAGATATTGTTGTCTAAATTTTGGTATATAAGTTGGGATATACATGCTGTTATTATTTTATAAATTGTTTGAAGGCAAGTTATGGGTTTATATTTGGCCGGGTCGTTACTATTGTTAGGATCTTTTTCTATCATGTATGTTACTCCAGCTGTGATGTATGCCGGCATTATATCAGGATTTCGGATGAAGTTGTTGATATGATTATATAAGCATGGATGAATATAAGTGAATTTTTTATACCAAAAATTGTGGATGTGGTTAGTGCCAGTTGATTTCCAATTATGGGTTGTACTTAGGGTCTTATGAAAAACTTCAATTTATTATTATCAAGCCTATATTGATTGAAATATTATAAAGTACTTATTATTACAATCAAGATTACTTTCGATTTTTTCATTCAGCACTTTCTATTGAAGGTCTAGCTTTATCGATACTAATGCATGATTTTAATGCATATTATTATAGATTGTTATATTTACAGACGAGTTCACCCGCCCGCAACTACGTTTGCGTATACGAATATGTGCGTTCAATTTATTGAATAAATTCATGTTATATTACGCGTTGTATTTTCAAATTATCTGACTGATAGTAAAACTGGCAATTTCCATTCACGCCAAATAATTAAATATATAGTTAAACTTTTAGTACATCAGAAAAAAAGTTTGGGAAAGAAGGCCGGTCATTTCAGACCTGACTATAAATCGAAGCATCATACGCCTCTGTGGTATGGTATGACAAAGCCTTTCAGTCGACAGTTATTAAAAAGCTACTTAGTCTACAGAGGACCGCGTGCCTCATGGCCTCCGGGGCCATGTCCACTTCCCCTGGGCTGGAGCTCGATGCAATGCTAGGCCTACCGCCTCTTCATTTGTTTCTGCTTAAAGAGGCGAAAGCTAGCATGTACAGGGCAAATACCCAGGTCAGAAGGAACTGGCTATCTAATAAATTGAGATCCTTACAGGACTCAACAATAGAATCACGCATACTAAGCATGACATCGGACGTCATGCTTCCACGGTATGTCTTTGAAAGACACTACGCCGTATTAATGCCCTCTAGAGAAGACTGGCTCAACAACCAGCTCCCCTACGAGGCCGGGTGCCTTAACTGGTACACGGATGGTTCTAAAATTGGGTTGGATGTAGGATGCGGGGTCTACGGAGAGCGACCAAAGTTTCGCGCAAGCATTAACTTGGGTAAACACGCCTCCGTCTTCCAAGCGGAAGTGTACGCCATTCTCGAATGTGCATACATTAATCTGCAAAAACGCTACTCCAACCAAACAATATATATAAATTCTGACAGTCAAGCAGCTCTCTTAGCCCTGGATTCGAAGGTTATCACGTCCAAGCTAGTAGAGGACTGTCTGATACGTTTGAACACTCTGAGCCTAAAAAACAGGGTGGTTCTAAGATGGGTTCCAGGTCATGCTGGAGTTCACGGCAATGAGTGTGCCGATGAACTCGCAAGGGCCGGATCAAACGGTACACAGTTGGGTCCTGAACCGTTCTGTGGCATACCGAAAAGTCTGGCCATAAGAACCCTAACAGATTCCTGCTTCAAAGAGTCAACCAGATACTGGTATAACTCTCCGGGCATGAACCATTCCAAACTGTTAATTAGAGCCTTTGACAAACGGTACACCAACCAAGTCTTAGCGCTAAGCAGAAACAACCTACGCATTATGGTCAGAACCTTAACTGGACATTGTCGCCTTAACAAGCACATGTTTAGGTTGAGGCTTTGCGACACTCCAACCTGCAGGTTCTGCAAAGAGGCGGATGAATCGCCCTTTCATCTGCTAGGAGAGTGTGGGCCAGTAATGCACAAACGTAGCGCCATTCTGGGCAAATTCACTTTAAGCCCAGAGGAGCTAAGAGAATTCACACCCAAAATGGTCCTACAGTTTCTGTCAGCAGTAGGGCTTAGTTGTGAACTATAAACGCCCCGCTTCAAGGGGCGACTTGAATAGAAGTGGCGATCACAATAGGTCTTCATGGCCGCAGTGATATGAAAGCCACGCAATCAATCAATCAATAAATCGAAGCGAATAAAAATACGAATTATGTAAAAATATTCTTGATAATGGAGTATCTATCTAATTTATAACTAATAACTTTATTTATCAAAGCTGGAATACTTAGTAAATTAATAATAAATATTGATAGCAATACGCCCTATCATAACGTATCATGATTATTGAACGCACTCTCATCCACATTGTGCATCTCTCGTCCCAATGTCAACCGTCTAAAACAAATCTACCACTAATAAAGCACGTGTTTGGTTGGTTTTGTCCTAATCGATCGTAACCTAAAAGTATAAAATAAATACCAAGAAAAATTCTCCTGCTCTAATAAAAAAAACATTAATTGAACATGATATCCTGCAATAAGAACTATCAATTAGGACATAGGTCATTTCTATACGCGACATTTTATGGTCAGGTCACAGGTCACAGGTTGTATGAAACTGACCGATCTTCTTTACAATTGAAAAAGATACAGTGGACTTATCGCTAAAAGCGATCTCTTCCAAAAAACTTTTTACTACTTCTATAGGTTTTTTTTTTGATACCCTAGGTATATTACACACATACACATACACATTACACATGGTACATTATTGCAAATATAGTAAGAATCTCTCATTTTTAGGGTTCCTTACCTTAAAAGAAAAGAACAAAAGGAACCCTTATAGGATCACTACGTTTTGAAAATAAAGACTATTGACCTATGTCTACCCTTTAATGTACTTTATTTTACTTTAAGTCAAAGAGTTTATTAAATTATAAATATGTAGTTTCTTTAGTTTATCCATGATAAACAAACAGAAACATCCAATATTTCGTCTTTACGTACGTAGTGTATATATAGATAAACTTACTTCCTACAGGATATTATCTTAGTATTGGGTACCCATTTTAAGGCTAGGCCCAGGACTGTGAAATCAAACAGCGGATGGTGATGATGATGATTACCCATTAAATAAATTCATCATCCATCATCATCCATATTTTATGCACTGCTAGGTATAGTATGCTTCCCGAAGTTAGTGCCATCTAGTCGCATCCACGAATAGGTCATCCCTATTGACTGGGTAAAAAAATAATAATTCTAATTAGTCCTTCAGATAGACCAACAAAAAATATTGGACACGTATTTTTTATTTATCAAATAAATAAAATTTGACGGATATAGAGAGCGTCAAAGTTTGGGAGTGGGGGCTCGTGACGTCACGGCTAGGTAAGTGTGTAAGCCGTGACGTCACGCGGAACTTTAACGCACCATATCTTTGTCATTTTTTGTTTAATAGACAAAAGAAAAAATAAGTGTCCAATATTTTTTGATAATGTAAATGACGGACTGATTAGAATTTTTCAGTCATCCCTATTTAATGAATTAATAGTAAGTATATTGACTAGTATCATAGTTAAGTATCTAGCTCTGCCTTACAAACATTTGTATAGTGAAGATAGATGTCTGGGTGTTTTATGAGTATCTATCTGTGTATGTTTATCAGTCTCTGTGCATAGAACAGGCTCTGCATAGTTTGGGATCAGTTGAGAGAGTGTGATTTGTCCCATTTATTTATTTATATTAAATAGACTAATGTGATTTAAGGCATTCGAAAATGGATAAAATAATAATAAATTCCCCTTATAAACGAACTAACAAAAAAAATATTTCAGGTAGTCAGATATATGAAGGCTATTTTTATTTAATTTAATGTGATTTAAGTGATGAACAGAGATGAAATTATACTATTTGTTTGTGCAATATTATTTGGTATATGCTCTATAATTACTTGCATATTATTTGGTAAATATATAATTAAATTACTTTTTACTTAACTTCACTTGTCTTGATGACTGAAAAATTCTAATTAGTCCGTAAATTACATCATCAAAAAATATTGGACACTTGATTTTTCTTTTTTCTGTTAAACAAAAAATTACAAAGATATAGTAGTGTGTTGAAGTTCCGCGTGACGTCACGGCTTAGTACACTTTTTTCATAGCCATCACGAGCCCCCACTTCCGAACTTTGACGCTTTTTATCTCAGTAGATTTTTTATATATTTGAAAAATAAAAAATATGTCCTATATTTCTTGTTTACATAACTGACGGAATTATTATTATACCCAGTCGTGATCCACTACAATCATACGTTTAACTAACCTTTCAGACCCAAATTGAATATTTGCATTAAATTGTTGTTTTTTTAATTTATAAACATTTTCAAATAATAACAAGTTTCATAACACATTTTATTCATTGAAATTTGTTGCTGACCGTGCTTAGTTAATAATAACTTATTAATAATATATTATTATATATATTTTTAATAAATACTTACAAACCTATGTATAAATATATGTACTATAATTCAAGAAAAATATTAAAATAATATTATTATCTTACTTAAATATTAAATAGATTAATGTGAGAGTGAATATGTGAACATTTGGAGTGTGAAGTGTGTAAGGAGTGAAAATCTTCACGCCAAAACGGATAGAGCTGAAATTTTACACATATATGTTTGTAGACCAGGAATAATAATAAATAAATAATAAATAATGCGGGACGTAATCACACAGGATCACGTAGCCCCAAACTAAGCAGAGCTTGTATTATGGGAACCACATGATTGATATAATTACACATATTTTTTTTTTTTGAGGTAAATACATACATATCATACATAGAAAACTCCCAGACCCGAGACAAATATCTACAGAACATGCAAACATTCGTCCCGCAGCGGGAATCGAACCCACAAACTTCTGCGTCTCAGGCGGATCTTCGCCCACTGCGCCACAGAGGCCGTCAAATAATATATATAGGGTACTTTTTTTCTTGATACTGCACGAACGAAGCCGTGGGCGGCTTTTTGTATTATATAATATAAATTTAATAAAATTGGCCCACTGTAAGGCAAAGTCTTCTTTCCATTTCTCTCTTAATTTTTCTTTCTTTATATGGGACCAAACCCTTCCACACAACAAAGAATTTTCCAAATCGATAGAGGAGCTATGAAGTAACAAAAATAAAAAATACAACCAAATTTATAACCTCCTTTTTTTAAGTCTATTATAAATCAAATGTCTCGCAAAATTCTTATAGGTATTCGTTTGTTTCATTATTTTTTGTTATTCATTTTGATTACTTTCTTATATTAAATCTCATTTAAGTGAACATGTATGTTCTTTTGAGAATAAATAATCTTTAAACCGATATAACTGTCCACCTTTTCTTCACGTCCAACTTTTACTTATTAGTGTTTTTTTTAATTGTGATCGACCTAATATTTTTTTTATTTTATGAGTTTTATTGTAATGTTTGTTTCCCAAATAAATAAATAATAATAAAAACTCAAAAACGGCACATATTCATGTAAAAAAAATCTTAGTTATCAGGCCTGCTTGCGTGATTTTTTTTTTTGAAAACCAACCGGAAAATTGGAAGAAATGTAGACGCTTTTTTTCATGGGTTTTTTTAATGAACAGGACAAAGGACTTGTTTTTGGACAGGACAACATCTGTAAGGTCATCTAGTTCCAAATAATTGTATTATCGCTTCTATTGCATTATCACAAAAGATTTCATACACAATAAATTTTAAGATTAGTAAAAAAATAGAAATCTATAGTTTTTTTATAATGACAATAAAACAATAAAAAATCTACTTACGCGTTCAGAAATGCAATAAAATTTCACAATACGCGCAACCTCCCTTCAACTTTATATACAGGATGTCCGAGGTACACTGTTGCGCCGCGTCTTAGTGTAAGGTTTATATAGGGGGTGGTAACGATGGATCGGAGTTGTCACCGAGCGGTTGGGGAGAGGGCTGGGAGTGAGCGAAGCGAGCAGCGGATAGCAAAGCTCAGTTTTATTAAGGCAACGGTACGAGCTCCTCTGTCCTCTCTCCTATTTATTATTGTTCAGCATAATAGGGTGTATCTTAAAAGGTGTAAACACCTGTATATTTACATTATGCAATAAATTATTGAGTGTTGAGTATTTAGAGCTCATAGATCGAACGAAATATGAAATACGCGAGCAAAACAAGAAAAAAGAGTGCAGCATGAGGTTGACGCTGCACCAAATTTAATAAAAATAAGCTAATGCTAAAGTAAGTTTATTTTTATAAAATTTATTCATAAAAACTGTCTGTGCATTTTGAACATAAAATCTTTGCCGACATTTAGGTGAAAAAACAAGCGAAAATTCGTTTAGAAATTAGAAAAAAATTTAAGCTGAAAATATCTTCACGCAATTATTTTTTTATGTGGTAAATAAATAGGTAAAATGTTGTGTGTACATTTTAAAGATAAAAAAATGATGGTAAAGGACTTACAGTTTTTGGAAGTAAAATATTCAGCACAAGCAATGAGGAGAAAGGAGAAAAAGATCAATCGGTAATCTTTGCTTTACACTAGGTACTACACTGCCATGTACTTCTTCGTATGAGCTAGTGGTCAACTCTCGTGTCGGAGTTATTAGGCCACCCGAAGGCCTCCGACATGGCTGGACAACTGAATCAACGGGTCAGATCTAAATGCCACTCAACGGTCACCCATCCAAATAGTGACCTGGCGAAAAGTGGCTTACCCAAGATCATCTGCCAAGAACACCGACCTCCTCTAAATAAATCCAAGACTGTCTGAACTCAGTGAGACATTCAGTCAACTTCATGACGGTTTTGATAAAGATAGATTGAAAACTCTTTATTGTACACCAAAAATTATAACATTTAAATAAACAAACCTATAAAACCAATCCGGGGTTATACAATCGGCGGCCTTATCGCTAAAAGCGATCTCTTCCAGGCAACCTTCGGACGGACTGGATTGTACCTAACGAGAGGGGAAGCGGTGTTACAATATAATAAAATAAATAATCAATTACATGATGTGCCTATATATACATACATACCATATATACATACATATTATACATACATATGATAATAAACCAAATTAATTTAATGTTATAATATAATGATGCTATTTAAACTACTAGGTAAATACATAAATACAATTGAATCTGTTAATACCTACTTAAACATGACCAAGGACATGAGAACTTCATCATCAACATCATCATTCAGTCCTTTTAACGAATTATTCCGGAAATCCCCACCAAGCCGCCCCACTGGTGGGGATTATTGGATTTTTTTCCAATAATCCCCACCAGCTACGCCGTAGTCAGCTACGACGTAGTGGTGGGGATTTCCGGAAAAAAAAAATCCAATAATCCCCACCAAGTCAAATGGCAAATTTTAATCACTCTTATTCCTTTACTTCGTGGTATTATGATGTTCTCTGTAGTGCATCATATTATAATAACATAGGTAATTTAAGTAGGAAGAGTTATTTCCTTATGTTTATAGCAACATTGGATGTTAGAAAAAAAATAAAAGAAAAAGTAATTGTTATGGTCTTTAATATAACTAAATTATTTATAAAATTATAATTCTTTAATTAGTTAAATTATAGTCAGTTATGTATTACTAATTATAATTAAACTAAATTAACACTATAAACATAGTAAAAATCAAAATAGTGCTTATTTCTACTAACAACCATTTATAATCACGTTTTTAGTATCACACATAATTTTTATTTTGTCTTAAATAGTTCTACTAATTTACAATAATTGACTAGAACTAAAGATTAATTTCAATAATTACGTTGCAATCGTTTTGGTTCTAGTTGCGCGGCAACAGATGAATGGTTTTATTGCACCCGGGCTTCAAAACAACAGACCACCAATTAGCTGTTTCCCTATTGGTTAAAACTTGTTACTAGGTAGGTACTTTGTGGCAAACCGATAAAAGGTTAGTCATTGGTGGTTTAATATGTATATTAAAATTATATTATAATATATTATATTATATATATTATAATTATATTATACTATATTATAATATGTATATTATAATTATATTATAATATACATATTAAACCACCAATGACTAACCTTTTATCGGTTTGCCACAAAGTACCTACCTAGTAACAAGTTTTAACCAATAGGGAAACAGCTAATTGGTGGTCTGTTGTTTTGAAGCCCGGGTGCAATAAAACCATTCATCTGTTGCCGCGCAACTAGAACCAAAACGATTGCAACGTAATTATTGAAATTAATCTTTAGTTCTAGTCAATTATTGTAAATTAGTAGAACTATTTAAGACAAAATAAAAATTATGTGTGATACTAAAAACGTGATTATAAATGGTTGTTAGTAGAAATAAGCACTATTTTGATTTTTACTATGTTTATAGTGTTAATTTAGTTTAATTATAATTAGTAATACATAACTGATTATAATTTAACTAATTAAAGAATTATAATTTTATAAATAATTTAGTTATATTAAAGACCATAACAATTACTTTTTCTTTTATTTTTTTCTAACATCCAATGTTGCTATAAACATAAGGAAATAACTCTTCCTACTTAAATTACCTATGTTATTATAATATGATGCACTACAGAGAACATCATAATACCACGAAGTAAAGGAATAAGAGTGATTAAAATTTGCCATTTGACTTGGTGGGGATTATTGGAATTTTTTTTACGGAAATCCCCACCACTACGTCGTAGCTGACTACGGCGTAGCTGGTGGGGATTATTGGAAAAATAATCCAATAATCCCCACCAGTGGGGCTGCTTGGTGGGGATTTCCGGAATAATTCCTTTTAACATCCACTCTTTCCTGTCCCTTGCAAGCCTTATCCCCAGATTCCCATCTACGTCCACGATGTCAGGGGGTCCATTGGGCGAGTGGTCAGCCCTTTGGCCGTTGATCATCTCTGGGCCACTACTCTATTGTTCGTTATACTTATTTTTAACCAAAATCGAAAAAAATAGGTTTTTGTTCGGCTGTAGGTACGTATGCTTTTTATATGTAGGTATATTCGTTCACCGATATCACCGTCAATCATAGACCAATTTTCAAAAGTCTTTATTTGTTTGAAAGAGTATACTTTAAAGGTGGTTTCATATAAATTTTATTTTTGCCGGGTTGGTGCTTTTCCCGTAAAACTCTAATAAACGGTGATAATGAGGATAAGGCCTCAGTTTTAATTTTCGCCCCGAGTCGAATATGAGAGTCGTTTTTCGTTTTTAACGCGTAAAAACGTAATACATATTCTGTTAACAAAGTACTATCTAAATAAGGCCACCATGGGCATTCCAGTTTGAAGCAGCATTACTCTGTTTCGTCTTGAAGGGTGATACAGTCACATCCAGCGTAACGCAAAGTTTTCCAAACATGCGAGATCTACCATGCAATTCATATAGTTTTTTTTTTTTTTAAACGGCATGAAAATATACTTCAACTAAAATTTATAAGCTTGTTGCAACCATTCGGATCCCGCGGGCTCCATGGCTTGCCTTTGCATCCAAGTACCAACATACTCTTGTTTGTGATTAGCAAATCGGTTTGAGCTGCAAAACTTTTTTATAGGTAAGGGTTACCGCTTAACATCAGGCCATGTACTTGTTCCACCACCACACCACACCACACCACACCAGCCTATATTAGTCCACTGCTGGACGTAGGCCTCCCCTAATAAAGGGGGATATGCCCATAATCCCCACGCTGGGCATGCGGGTTGGGGATCGCAGAGCACAGATTCTCGCTCCACCAACGCTGCTGCCCGTCGGTGGCCAGGGGATTTAGCTGTGCCAATGTCAGCTGTGCTATGCCGCAATCAGCCGGCCGCCAGAGCCCCGTTCGTTGTTAATCAGGGTGCACCACGTGCAGGTGAGGTTGGCTTGGGTTCCGAAGATAGGGGTTGGAACCCCTTACACCCTCCTTGTACTTGTTCAATCTTTAAGTATTTAAAAAAACAACTAAATCCCATTTTACTTTAAAAGGGATGTAAGTTGTCCCTTTGGTAAATCATATCCATACATATTTTATTTTATTTGATTGCGGACAAGTCCATTGATTTTGTTCGCTTAGATCTACGTTGCACAATTTATTTACTACACGTACCCTGTAGGATCCCATTTAGTAAACCTGTTTTTAAAACACTAATCGCTCCCGCTCGTGCACTGTGCACGCACTAAATAAGATCAAACAGTGGAGGACAAACTGGAAAATATTGCTTGTATACTTTTAATAGATTTTCCGGCCGAAGTCAGATCTTTATCTGTTGATAATTATAGATTCGAGAAGTTTAAATATATCTTTAGTTGTTACGAAGTATTGAGCAATTGTTTTTTTAACTCCCGACGCAAAAAGGGGTGTTGTAAGTTTGACGTGTGTTTGTGTGTGTGTGGGTGTGTGTCGTAGTATAGATGCTCCAAAAAAATGATTATGTTTTTTTGGACTCCTGAATGGAAGACACAGATAAATAAGTGAGAGAGATAGAGAGGAACGGAAGGAATAGAAACCTTTGCCGTGCAGTGGGACAACAGAAGCTTAAATTTTTTTTTTGTTTAAATGTGACTTTTGATTGTGAGTATTTTTAAAAACACCCCCTTTAAAAATACTTATGTTGTGTATGTGTATCTTATTAAAAGATATGTTAATCTGTTGAAATGAAAATCTGTTAAAATCTGATGAGCTATGATTAAAAAATCTGATAAATCTGGTCAGGATCGAAGATCAACAGCTCTTTTCCGTTGGTAAGTATCGCCTCTGTCTGTCCAATCAGGTGGAACGTCACAGAAAAAACACAGAATCTGATGATTGATTGTTGCACCCCAAAAAGTAAAACGTGGCTTTTATGTTTTATAAATTTTGATTTTATACTTGTTATAATACGATTTGAAGAAAGAACAAAAAATCTAACAAAAAAACGACTAAAAAAAATTATCATGTTACACGTGATGTTTTTAACATTCATTGATAGTTCATGGGGGTAAGGGTTTCCAACCTCCGTCTTCAGAACCCAAGCCAACCTCACTTGCCCATGGTGCACCCTGCTAACTAACAAACATGGCTCTGGGAGCGCTGATTGCGTCATAGCACAAAAGAAAGTCATTGCGCAGCCTAAGGCCCGGTTTGCGGAGAAGAAGAGGAGACGTGTTTTGAATAACCAATCAGATTTCGTTAGTTCCATATCTCCTCATCACTTTGGTGGAAATGGACGGAGATGTGTGTAGTCAACCGGCTGGGCGGCACCCGCGTTCTCTGATGTCTTCCTTTCGTAAACAGGACTGGACTGACGAGCTCTTCATAGCTCACATCTCCTCTCCGTTACGCATCTCCTCTTCGCTTTGGTGGAAATAACCTGTCACCTTCGCAGCACAGATGTGTGTGTGTGACGAGAGGAGATCCTCTCGGCTCCTCTCCTTTCCGCTTTGGTCCGGGCCTAAAACCGGTACAGCTAAATTTTCCTACCGCCGATAGTAGCGTTGGCAGTGAGAAAAGTTATACCCTTCAAACCCCAACCCGCATGCCCAGCGTGCGGATTGTGGGCATATCCCTCATCTTACTAGGGAAGGCTTTGTCCAGCAGTGGACTGATATAGGTGATGTTATTATTGACAGTGCTAAGGTGCTAAATGATGAATCGGCCTTCTCGACAGTTAGCTTTTTATGATTGAGAAAAATATTTTTCTACGAATAATTTATATATTCATAGTTTTTCCATAGATTCGTAACTATTCTAGAAATAATGTCAAAAACAGAGATAAGCCTAGGTTCTAGAGTAGGTCCTGCATTGCCTTTTTAACCGACTTCAAAAAAGGAAGAGGTTCTCAATTCGTCAGAATCTTTTACATATAGGCTTATAAAATATTCTAATGACTTGTTTTTAGGTGTTTTTTTTACTACTATTAAGACAAACCTGAATTAATTCGAGGCCTAATCAGTATGCTTGTCTGTTGCATTGAAGAGAACAGTCTTTATAAACAAAACAAAAATCTACACTACCACCATACAAAACATTGTCTCGCAGTATGTATCGAACCCCTAACATTATGTGTCTAAAGCATGCCTTCGCCCGCTACGCCAGCGAGGTCATAGTGTCCACTAGCCTTCCACCCGCAACTTCGCTTGCGTGGTACTCCGGATAAAAAGTAACATATTGATAATCCAGGTCTGGTCAACTCTATGTACCAAGTTCCATCCATCCATCAAAATACATTTAACCGTTCAATATGTCAAACTGAGGACAGGGCGCAATGGCGCTCATTGGAGGAGGCAGAGGACTGCTACAGGCTGATGATGATGATATATTCAATTTGTGTCTATTCCTTACAGAGACAGTCCTATTCCATGTATTTATAGAATTATTGAGCCCGGAAGGGTCTTATAGGATGTACAATTAGATTTATTTATGAATCATTTTTATAGTAAGTAAACATGTTAGGTTCTATATATCTGAGAAGGCCATCTCTTTTAATATATAAAATGACAATTTTAATGAATAATTGATAATTATATTGAGTAATTGATCCTGTTTCTTTGTACGTTTTAGATAACTAATGCGCAGTACTGATTTTAAAATATTTAAAATGTTTGGTAAAACGAAAGACTTCCTGTTTTAACTTCTGACTGTAAGTTTGCTTGCGAATGGTGCACGGCCGGGATTCGAATCTACGACTTTAGATATATAGAGACATAGATGAGATAGCTAATTCGCAGTAGGTACTGATTTAATTTTAAAAAAATGTGCTGCTGATATTATTTTGACACAGTATCATGAAGCCCCAAACTATGCCCAAACTAAGCAGAGCTTGTATTATGGGAACCATAAATATGACTGAATATACTTACTTATAAATATCTTACTTCTTACTCTTACTTACTATTACTAATATACTAATACTTACTAATTATATTATAAATGCGAAAGTTTGTGAGTATGTATGGATTTTAACGCAAAAAAAAAAGAATTTTCCGAATCGGTTCATAAATGACAGAGTTATGAGCTAACAAACAAAAAAAAATACAACCGAATTGAGAACCTCTTCCTTGTTTTGATGTCGGTTAAAAACTACTGAACGGATTTGGTTGAAACTTGGAATATACATAGTTTGTGACTTGGATTAACACGTAGGCTACTTTTTGTCCCGGTACCAAGCGAGCGAAGGCGCGGGCGGTAGCTAGTATATTATAAATAGACACATCGAAAACATCCAGACACATAGCAACAGACAAAACCCTTCCTGTTTCAGCTTCTGGCTGTGTTTTCTTGCGTATGGTACACGGACGGGATTCGAACCCACGAATTCCACAAGAAAGTTTCCACGAGACCGATTTCAATTTAATTTTCTCGGAAATCCAATACGCTGTTGAAAGGCGAAATAAAACAATTGAAAATTGATTAAACCCAATTTTTAGTTTTATGCTACCTACTTGTATGATTCGAAGAGTAGTAAAAAAGTGTTCAGTAAGAGTTAGCAGTGGTAATCAGTATGGACTATGAGTATGAACAAACGTTGCATGCAAGTTTGCTTAAACGTTGTTTAAGTGCTAGGTTTATGTGGTGTAGGGGTTCTATCTCCATCTTTGGGACCCAAGACAACTGCATCGGCCGTGGTGCATGCTGCATCTTGGTAGTTGCAAAAGGGGCTCTGGTAGCGGCTGACTGCGGTATAATGCAGTCTGACACCGGCACAGCTACATTCTCTGACCGCCGACGGGCAGCAGCTTTGACGGTAGAAGAGGCTGTGCCCTGCGAGCTCCAACCAGAATGCCCAGCGTGGGTAATATTGGGTATATACCTAAAAAGAATAAGAATAGAATGAGAAGAAGGATAATTTATTTCATAAAACTTATAGGTATGAGAAATAGTGCTTTTTCTTAGCTAAGAGTAAAAAAAAAGAAGAAACACCCACGTATTCAGAACTAGTTAGCACAAACACCTTGAAATAGGGATATATAATACCTCCCGTTCTAGTTATAAAACTGTGTTACTGCGAGGCTCTTTCCTGCTTATGCAGAGCAGACTATATTAAAACACAATTAATAGTGGTAATAAATATCTTCTTTTTACTAGACTTATATCTATATATAATATTGCTGAATAAAATAACATAAAAAAAATAGTTAAGAGTATCAAAGCTCAGTCTGAAACGATATATTATATAAGTATGAGATTATTATTATTATTTTTTATTTTTTTATAATAAATAGGCTTACGTTTGACAGCATTTCGCCTGATGGTAAGCGAAGATGCAGTCTACGATGGAGCACGCTTGCCTAGAAGAAACCTGTTCACTCGAGACTTGAAGACACCCAGATTATAATTATCGGGGAACACACATTCGGGTAGAGCATTCCACTCCTTGGCGGTGCGCATGATAAAAGTGGAGGAGAAGCGCTTTGTGCGCATGTGAGGTATATCTACCATATAACGATGTCGCCATGCAGAGCGCCTGGTTGTCCGATAGTGAAATGGAGCTGGTGGAATTAAATTGTGCAGTTCCGCGGCACACTCTCCGAAATACAACCGATAAAAAACAGAAAGACTGGCAACCTGGCGACGATGCTCTAAGCTCTGGAGTCTTGCGTCAACCAAATCCTCGTTGCCTATGAGCCTCTTGGCTCTTTTTTCGATTAACTCAAGTGCCTCAAGCTGGTATTTTGCTGAACCGTCCCAGAGGTGAGAACAGTATTCCATACACGAACGGACTTGTGCTTGATACAGGTTGAGCAACTGTCCTGGTGTGAAGTATTGTCTCACTTTAGCGAGAATGCCCAACTTTTTGGCGGCCAATTGTGCTTTGGACTCGATGTGAGAGCCGAAATTAAGAGTAGGAGTTAAGGATATACCGAGAAGCTCGAGGTGGTCAGATATCGGCACGGATTCATTTCGGAAAGTAGGATTAAGTTGGAATTGACTGCGTTTGGCGGAAAACAGGCACGCCTGCGTCTTGTTTGCATTAAATTTCACCAGATTGGCATCACCCCAGTCGGAGACAGCCTTAAGGGAAATATTTAAGCGATCGACCATGGCTTGTCTAAGTGCCTGAATCTGCGCCCCACTGGCACGTGCATTTGAAGTGTAGCTCTCAACAACTGTGCTATCGTCTGCATACCCAAGTGTTCCGGGCTTAAGCAGGTCATTTATGTGCAGCAGAAATAGAGTTGCTGAGAGTACTGAACCCTGAGGAACTCCGGCGTTAATCGCCATTTGATCGGACGAGTGGCCATCAACGACAACTCGAATCGATCGGCTCCTCAAAAAGTCCGAGATCCAGGCACAGAGACCAACGGGCACTCCGTATGACTGAAGCTTACCTAAAAGGCTATCATGCCAAACCCTATCGAAAGCCTTGGAGATGTCCAGAGAAACGGCCAGTGCTTCTCCATGCCTCTCAATGGCCTCACTCCAGATATGCGTGGCATATGCTAGATGGTCTCCAGTTGACCGATTTGGGCGAAAGTCGTATTGGCAGTCACTGAGGAGGTCGTTTTCTTCTAGATGCTTTAGAAGCTTGTTGTTCAGAACCCGTTCCATAGTTTTACAGAGTATGGACGTGATGGAGATGGGTCTATAATTCAAAGGGTCGGCACGACTGCCCTTTTTGGGCACTGGCTGCACATTAGCAAGCTTCCAGAGTTTCGGCACCTTACCAGTTTTAATCGAAAGGCGAAAGAGGCGTGTCAATACAGGAGCTAACTCAGGTGCACAAGACTTAAGCACGATAGCTGGAATACCGTCAGGACCACTTGCTTTGTTCACGTCCAGATTCTGCATCGTTTTTCGAACCTCGTTCTGACGAATGCGGATTTCGGGCATAAGTGCACCGCAATCAGATAGTCTCGGGGGTATTCTGCCAGCAGCATCTAAACGAGAAGATTCAGCAAAAAGAGAGGCGAACAAGTTCGCCTTCTCTACTGCTGTATGGGCCAATGTCCCGTCAGGTCTTAGCAGTGGCGGCAGTGAGGGACGACAGAAGTTAGATTCGACCGACTTGGCCAGGGACCAAAACGCTTTGCTACCCGAAGGGTGTGAAGCTAGTTTGTTCCCGATTCGGCCTATGTGGTCGAAACGTGCCTTCTGTAAAGCCTTCTTGCAGGACTTGGCAGCTTTATTATAGACTGTCTTCCTTTTTGAAAGGTCCTTGGTTTTGCGGTTTCGAGCGTCAACCCATGCCAAGTAAGCATCGTGTTTCCGCGCCTCGGCACTTCTACATTCGGCCCCGAACCATGGTTGAGCTTTGCCTGACATTGCAACGTCAGAGAATGGAATAAAATATTCCATCCCTTGACGCAGCACATCCGTCACAGCATCCGCACAAGCCGAAGGATCATCAGATGAGAAACAAACATGCTGCCAAGGATAAGATGCAAAGAAGGCCCGCATTTCATCCCAATCTGCTGACTTGTATCGCCATACTCTCCGCTTGCTCCTAGGGCTGTAATCAGCTGGAGAGTAAACAGATACAGATTTCACCAGACAATGGTCGGAGCTACCCAAGGGTGAAGAAATCGACACGGAATAGCGGTCTGGATCGGTTGTCAGCAGAAGGTCCAAGCAATTGGCTGCATGACCGTCGACATCAGGAACCCGCGTTGCTTCGTGGACCAGCTGAGTGAGATCTAACGTCAAAGCGAGCTTACGCGTCTCTCTCCCAGCGTGGTCGGTGCTTTGGTATGGAAATAACCACTCCTGGTGGTGGGCGTTAAAATCCCCTAAAAACACCATTTGGGCAGAAGGGTATTCCTGTATAACGGCGTCCGCTGCCTCACTGAGGTATGGTATGAGCTTAGTCGTCTCTTGATCTCCACTGTGCGAACGGTATACACAGGCATAGATAATTTTCTCCAAGCCAGTGTCCACCAGAGTCCAGATGACAGAAAAGCTGGGGTCTTCAAGGTTTCGGAGTCGCCGATAGCAAACACCCGCATGGGGTTTAAAATTGTGCTCCAGGGAGTACCCTGGGTATGAGAGGTACGCCACATTTGAAGGACACCTTATCTGCGTCTCCGTAAGAAATAAGAGAGCTGGTTTATCAGTCTCCAGGTGGTGGTGGACTGCAACGAGATTTGAGTGCAGACCTCAGATGTTGCAGAGGTGCACTTTAAGTGAGAGGGAGTGCAGCCGCTGTTTAACGTTTCTCTTATTCCTTTGCTTTTTCATTACGATCGAGTTTAGGTGAGGAGTTGGCAGTGAAAGTGAGGCCTCATATAAGTGACCCCCAGACACACACTATTAATCTGCAACCTTGGAGAACTAGTCCGGAGACTGCGGGGACGCCCGAGCCCCCCCGAGGATGTCCATAGGGCCCTCTCATCCGGTCGCCAACCGGCACCATGGCGCATCTCGGGATTTTTCGCTAGTTGGCGGGGCAGCCTTTCACGAGTGGCTATCTCGTTACTTGGGCCCCCTACTACCTGCGGTCGGCCAGCGGTGAACCGTGCCTCGGATCCCGCTACCCTCCGCGAATAGTCCTCCGATGCAGTACTGAACAATGTCCATCCGATCGGTCTGCTAGTACGAAGCTGACACATCCTCTGACTCCTCTAATGGCTACACCAGTCGCGTGTCGGAACGCGGCGAGGCCACTTGGCGACACGACTTTGACTAGTGGGTGGTGATCAGCCACGGCCGAAACCTACCACCGATGTCACCTGATTGGCACCACCCGGGGACCACGTGTAGGGATTCTATTCGGGTTTTCACCTACGGACGAGGGTGACACGGTCCCCGTATTATTTTTGTGTGGGGTCTTTATGTTTGACGTTCACCTTCATACCCCACGAGTCTATAGTTTCTTAAATCTCACTCCAATTTGTATCTATCATCTACTTAGAATGATTTGCACTTCAAATGGTATAATTAGTTTTTTTGGTTAAAAATACTGGTACTTTTTCCACATTCTAAGAAATACTTAACACTAGTGTGTGCCTCGCGACTTCGAGCGCGAATGCGGACAAGTTTTTTCTATTATGCCAAAGCTGGCAGATGTCCAGGCTGGTCACCTGAAGGGAAGTAGTCACCGATAGTGCCATGGACATCTGCATCACCAGGAGGTGATACTGACGCCCTTGAGGAAATGAAATATCCACCTTTTTAAGGACCCCATGTCGCATGTCGTAGCTCTGAGGAAACCGCAGAAGCTCGTTCCACAACTTTCAAGTTTTTGTTCAGGGGTTTTGTTTCAAAATAATATTTTTTATTTTACCTTTATGTACACTATGCAACGGACATACCATACACACATACCCTGCAAATGTCATGTTTCTAGGAGTTACAGTTTAGGCTGTGCATTGGTCTGTTACTCGCGTACAAAACCTTTTTACTACAAAAGAAAAGGTAGCTACCCTCAATGATGTAAAATTTCCTCACCCTGTATGTATACTACAAGCTACTTTCTATTCGGGTACCACGCATGCAAAGCCGTGGGCGGAAGACGAAGTTAGTCTAGAATAGTTTAATATATCAGTCAGTCAGCTCTTTTACACTTTTCTATAGATAACGTTGAGTTGTGCTGTTTTTGTCCAATTTTTTTTCCAATTTCAAGGTAGATCTAGAATTAGAATTAACTAAGTGATTCAGAATGACTAGAAGGGTAGTTAAGGTAGTTTTTCGTTGACCTTAGAAGTTACCTAACTACCACACTTATGCAGTTACGCAGGTTGAAGGTAAGTAAGTACTTAGTATACCTAATGTCGCGCATCTTAGTATGTATTATCTGACTTAACCCTTAATTACTCGCGTCTAAACACTGACATGTGTACTCACGTGGGGTGTTTTACACCCCAGTTTACGACATAGAAAAAAACTACCAAATACATACGAAATCAAGTTTATGTCTAAGATAAACTTTTGCCTTAACAATTCATTATCAGATAATCTCTTCTATAATTAGATAATATCATAAACGTTTTTTTAAAACCCTCTATTTATAGGAAGTAGTTTTCTTAGTACACTTCTGTCATATTGAAAAACATGGTCACTGTACATACGTTGATGGTATTTATTCCATAATGTATTTGATTTTCGGTCTCTTATTAATTAACGGAGGAAACTTCACTGGTTTTTGTTACATTTTATAATAATGTGATATGTAATGTTTGTTTCCCAAATAAAATAAAATTAAATATTCTTGGGCAAATATGGCATCGCTTAAATAATGGAGCTCAGCCACCTCCATAACCTTCTCCAATGTCTTTAATTTATTCATGATACCCTGTTTCACCTGCTTTTGCTAAATGCAAGGCAAATTTATATGATAACCTTCGAAATCTAATGAGGTTTCACAAATTTAACTGCACTAGACAGTGACACCAGAAAGCAGCAACAGTCTTTATCATCATTATTTGAAAATTCTTGACTGTGATATCTAAGGCACCTACCAAGCGAACATAAACGAAAATAAGGAAATTTCGGAAGAAACTTCTGTCCATTCGATGTGTACGTGTAGTAGGTGACTAACTAAGTTTAAACGCAATGAATAAAACGTATAATAAAAAACAAAAACATCAAAAAACCTAAAAAAATTGCACTACGTAAACACTCGCGTGGGGCGTTTTACACCCCAACAGTGTTCTCTAGCCTCAACTGTACGCAACAGTGTGTTGTTAGTTGTTAGTGACCAAACAACAAAGTTTTGCTGTTTTTAGATACAATACAATATACAATACCCCACGCAAGTAATTAAGGGTTACAAAGTAGGAGTTCTATGTTCACCTGTATTTATGTTTTTTATGTATGTTCACCAATGTCTCCGTCAGGAGTGGACCGATTTTTTTTTTAATTATTCTACTTCACAGGGGGGTACAAATTTTCCCCCCAAGTCAAACATTGAGGTCGGTTTTCGTTTTATTTTTCTTAGTTATCGTCCTCAGAACCGTTTTAAATCCTTTATCTATCCCTGTACCTATTTAAAAACTATATATATCTTAATCTAACATACATACAAAGATGTTCGTTCTGTATTTTTAAAAATTAGGAACTAACGCCATCTGTTAGTTATGTTGTGAACTAAAACTGAAGGCAGTTTAAAAAGTGGTCGTTTTTCAAGTTTTTCTCGCCTACCATCTACTAGCTACAACCTACTAGTTTACACTAAACTGTTAATAGATGTCGCTTGTATTTTGACAGAGTTTCTCATCAGCTATTATTATGTTTTTGCAATAGTAGTTGGGTACCTAATGCGACATCAAAGGTGCATCCACAACAACAACAGTCGACTGAATAGACTGTGAATAGAAGTACTGTACATAGGGCTCCCTCCCCTATAAGAAGGACATGCCCCTAGTCCCCACGCAGGTTGAGGATCACAGGTTCTTGCAGCCAACGCTGCTGCCCGTCGGTTGTCAAGGGATATAGCAGTGCCGGTGTTATTCTGCGCTATGTCACAATCAGCCGCCGCTCGAGCCCCGAGTTGCCCCAGAGTTTGTTTGTTAGCAGGTTGCACCACGGGCAAGTAAGATTGCCTTGGGTTCCGATGGAGCCCTTATACCCCCCCTAAGTGCATCCACACAGCAGGTTACAAAATAATTAACAGGATCTCTATCCTAATTATAATAAGTGGACAATCATAGAGTCGAGGACAAACCGTAATAAGTATAATTATGTGGATGCTAACTAAAGTAACTACAATACATACATTGACTAACTACGGTCAAGGAGAGTCAACCAACCATAGGTTAGTATAGTTGGTTTGACACAATGTGATATTTGCCAGGTTAGGTGGCTAGGTATATTAATTGACAAGCTGAAGCGGCAGTGGGCTGGCCATATCTGCCGAACGACAAATGAGTTCTAGAGTGGAAACCGCGATTCAAACGTAGTGTAGGACGCCCTCCGGCCAGGTGGAGTGACGATCTGCGAAAGGCTCCTGTTAGAAGCTGGATGCGTCAAGCAGTGGCGCTCGTGAGAGACTAGAGAGTTCAGAGAAGACGGATATAGGCTTATGATGATGATGATGATGATGATCTTGAGCCGGCTTTTGACTTTGGAATATATAATTATAGCATGATTCATTTATTTTTAACTTTATTTGTGATATATTTTGTTTGAAAAAAACTTGAGAGGGGTCAAGGGACACCCGGATGGAACGAAGTTCCTTCACCCACTCAGGCACCTCAGGCGCCTCCGGCACCTCAGGCACCTCCGGCACCTCAGGCACCTCCGACAACTCGGGCACCTCCGGCACCTCATGCACCTCCGGCAACTCGGGCACCTCCGACACCTCAGGCACCTCCGGCAACTTGGGCACCTCCGGCACCTCAGGCAACTCGGGAACCTCGGGCACCTCCGGCACCTCAGGGCCCACACTAAGTAATTAAAACTTGAGAGGTGTCAAGGGACGCCGCACGGCTTACAACTATAGCAAAAAGTGCCGTTACAACTTTTGGTCTTAATTTTTTCCGTCTAGCCCCCTTTCGCAACGCGCGATAAGGAACTTCGTTCCAAAAAAAGATTTAAAAAATGGACTTTAGTATTTATTTTTTTATGATTAATAACAAGTAGCACTACCCGTGTGTTCATTTAATGTCGCCATTACATCAACACCCTGTATATTAAATATTGAGACATAATATTTTATTGCCGCCGTACATTTTGTACGAGACCGTTTACACTTTGCTTTAATATATATTACATCCCACACTATAAATATTTTTCGAGCGATATTGGTATTAATACCTCACGCCCGGGACACCGCTTCCCCCTGCCTCGCTCTCAGTTCGCAGAATAGCAATCGCGGGATGTAATATATAGCTGAAAATGTAATATATATTACATTCCAGTCAAAAGCCGGCTTTAATGTTTTTGTTTTCTGCTCAACTGCTCCAAATTGAATAAAAACTGCATAGAAGTTTGAAAAATATACCCTGCCGTGCCGTATTTTGAAACTACCTATTATGTCGTTCAAACCTATGTTATACATTTTATAAGTAGAGTTCTTTATGAAAGGCTCATCCAGGGAAGTAACGAACAAGCCTATTTCTGCCGTAAAGCAGCATTACTGTTCTCGTTTCATAAAGTATGTATAATCTACGTGTGTGTGTCAAAAATAAATATCAAAAATCTCAAATATATTTATTTCAAATAAGTTTTTACATGGTGGTAACGCCACCTATTAGCATTTATAAAGTCTTGATAATAATCAACGATGCCTTTCCGATTCTATACCTACCTACCCTCATCTTTCTATCCGTTTCCCATACGTGCACCGCCATATATACCCGCAGTCATCTCGAGTCATCGTGAGCAAGTCGTTGCGTAGACAACTTGCGATCGACGCGCCGCCGTTCCTTTGCGTCGCATCCATACGGCTGACCGTTTCCGCGAGAGGTGTTAAGAACTGTTTGCAAAACCCGCTGTCGTGTACTGTGAAAGATTACAATAGTCTTTTCGTGCATTATTTTCAATTCTCTAAAGTTTGGTGTGCGTCGTTGCGTACCGCGGAGATACCGGGTTGTTCCTGGGACAGGCGCTGGCGGCCTTACAAGCTGCTGTTGGAGTTATCCAGGTTGGTGTACATTCCTTGAATTAACCCATCCCTTTTCCCGGTGTCTACTTATTATCGAAGGCGTAGGCAGCCACAAGCGCCACCACATGGTTTCTTCCTATCCTTATATATCTATCTATAATATATCCTTTATATGCTTAATAAGACTAAATGATGGTGACAAAATGTTCGGATAGGATTGCTCTACCCGCCGAACTAGTCAAGAACTGTATCTCGATGGGTAGGTCTAGTTCTCGCACCTTGCCGCTATCGTTGAAGGTACAATTTTTAAAATTTTAATGGTAGGTACAGAAATGTATCTATCTACATTCTAAGAAAACTTCTCTTCAGACAAAAACAAAAACAGTGTAGGTTGTATGTAAATATACTATTTAGCGTATAGACGCTAATACAATACGAGGTGACTTTGTTATTTGGACATGTAACCAGCAACGAAAACTCATGCAAAGTCTGGTACAAGGCAAAATGAAGAGCAAGAGATCACGAAACTACTCCGAGAAATAAAAAAATCGAATGACTACCGTGACACTTAAGTTCTTTGGAGGAGGATCGTCTGGTAATGTAAGGCAAGATGGAGGGCAAAAGATCGCGAGGCCGTTCTCCCACGCGATAGTCAGACCTTATTAAATCTATTACACAAACCTATATGACTGATTTTTCCCTTCCAGCTACTGAAAGATCATTGCTTTTTACAGGATATCACATGAATAAACCCTGTCTAAAGTATAGCAATATTGGTAGGCAGATACTAAAGTTTTGTAGCAGTGTTCTCGAACCTACCGATTTTTCGGTATTTTTACAAAAATGGGCTCTGTCCTACCGAAATACTGAAATGCAACGATTTTTCCACGATTTCAGAGAATACGTGGAAATTATACCGATTTTTCTACAGATTGTACAGTTTTAAGTTGGCGGCCCTTTTCATTTATGGTTTATGATGCGGGAAATCCCTAAATAGTAAGACGTTATGTAGTAAGTAGGGGTCACAGAACATATTCAAGGAATACTACAACTGGATGTTATCAGGGGTTTCCCGGTCGGAAATTCACTGCCAGTCACTATAGAAACAGGAATTTCGGATTTAATTTTTCATTAATTTTCTTAACTTCGTAGTCAAAGTATGCTAATTTTAATTTCGAAAAAGTATAATATTATTATAATTAATAAGTTAAAAATATGTCATCTGAGGAGGAACTGTGTACAAGCAAAGTGCAAAAAGAATAAAAATTCTACATTATTGAAAAGAATGGGAAGAAAATTTTTCAGTCTGACTGAAAGAAGAGTTGAAATAACATTACATCAGGGAAAGACGCTCTAGAGAAACTTAGTTCTTCACAAGCACACTCGGTTTTAAACGAATTTGATTGATTATTGTATATACTTTGTCATAAACCCAATTTGGGTACAAATATCCCGATTTTAGTGGACTGCTCTACCGAAATCGCAACTTCACGTTCGACACTGTTTAATAGGCTAAATAATCTAATATTTTATAATTATGAAATTATTGAAATAAAAAATAACTAGTCATTCGTGAGAAGCCTTTATAAGTTAGTTTATATATATAAAGATTATTTTTCTTGACTTATATTAATGTAAATTATCATCTTCATATATTATTAATTTCTTAATTAAAAGTTGGATTCTGAAGAATTTTTTTTTACTTTCAAGTTTCCAAACTTTTTAACAACCATTTGAGTATATACAATTTAAAAAATCCTAAAATATATAAATCAAAAATAGCTTGGTTATAATATACTTAATCTATGACAAATCCTATAAAAAGTTATAAATAATCTCTTTTCATAATGTATAGAAGACAATGAATATTGGCCAATAAAACCAAATGTTATTGAATTATTTTGTTAGTTAACAAATTAAAAAGCCTTTTATTTCTTTAAAATAAACTTGAGCTTTTACTTAAACTTAAAATATTTCGATTATTTAACTTAGTTCCTATCACGCTATTGCAATAAAATAAGATTTTATTAAAACAAGTTATTGTTCAATTAATAAATTAAATTATACTAAATCAAACTTAGATCTAAATAACAATAAAAATACATTAGATGTGACCTGAACATTGAATTTACCCAACATAATATTGGTAAAATCTAATGTAAATGTAGTTTTATACGACACAACCCAACACAAAAGGGATGATGCCTGGGTAAAAAAAAATAGTCTGTCAGTTAGATTAACAAAAAATATTAGACAGATATTTTTTTATTTATCAAATCAATAATTAATGAGAATGATAAAGAGCGACAAACTCAGGTGCAGGTAGTTTTATTTATCAAATCAATAAATAATGAGAAAGATAAAGAGCGACAAATTCAGACACGGGTAGTTTTATTTATCAAATCAATAAATAATGAGAAAGATAAAGAGCGACAAATTCAGGCGCGTCCTGGTAACGCGCGACGTCCAGGTAACACTACATTTTTCACATAGCATTCAAGTGACGTCACGCGGAACTTCAACGCACAATATCTTTTGTATTTTTTTCTTTAATTGACAATCGAAAAATACATGTTCTATATTTTTGATAATGTAAATGACGGACTTTTCAGGCATCTAGACTTTTATATAATTCCAGCTCGTCACAGACGGATTCGACTAGGAAATATTTAGGATAAAAATACCCATGCAAAACTCCAAAATAACAGTTTTAAGTAGTCTATTTCTAGTCTAAATCTAAATATAAGTTAGTCAAAAACTTTTTTTTAACCAGCCCAACTGCTGGGTAAAGGCCTCCCCCAACTCGTCCAGACGTCCCTGTCTTTGACGGTCTTCCACCATTCCTTTTCAAATGCATGCAGATCATCCCGCCAACGCTTTCCAGGCCGACCCCGAAGTTTAAAGCTTAAAACGTATTAATCAACTTCTTAATCATATCAACAGACTCATTCTCCCCAATTCTCTCAATATAAGCTGTGGCTTTCTTCGCATGGTCCTCATGTAGCCTTTTAGTCTTATCTACAGCATCAGTTTTCAGGATATTGAATTTCAAATCCTCATAATCAACGTCTTTAACATCGTTTTTTGCTTGATCGATTATCTTGTATAGATCTGGGTTGTTTTCTAGAGCGAAAAGTACCGGAGCGCTTGTTAGACAGAAACTCTCTTTGCTGTCTGTGAGTTTTTGTAGTTCAGTAGCCGCTTGCCACGCTAGTCCAACATGGCAACCGAAATGATACGCATGGCTTTGTGTTACCTTGTTCTGTTTTTTTAGGACCATGGCTGATTGACAACCTCTCCCAAGAAGACTGACTCCATTATAAACAGTTCTAGCAGTCCATTCTTTGATAGGTTTGCCTAACACATCGTCAACTGTTATACCGTTTGTGTCAAATGTTATTTCAAAATCGTCTTTCGCGGGTTTAGGTTTTCCTGGCAACGGCATGTTTTGTTCATCCCTATCTCCGAAGAATTGGCTTTCTGATAGATCTTTCAATGCTGAGGAGATTATATAAGATACATCAGAGTTTCTAAGTCCTGCTAACATTCCATTTGCAGTAACTAGAAGATAGTCTCCAAGGAGTATAGCTATTTTGTTGCCGAATATAGCAGATTCTGTATCTTTGCCACGTCTAGCGAAGGGTACGTTGACGATGCCCTTGTGGATGAGGTGTCCTGTTCTGATCATCTCGGTGAGTTCTGCTAGTGCTCTTGTTTCTTCTTCTGATTTTTTTGCCTGTAAATAAAATACTCTAAAATATCCATATTCTTATAAACAAAGTTTCAGGTACATGTCAACATCATCATCATCAATTGATGCAGTATACTATCATCGACCCTGGTGTTGGTATTGTCCATGGGCAGTACCTAAAAACCATCAGATCCGTGTACCCGTCTGCCATCTGGCTTCAGGTTAATCATTGCCGACGTTCACTATTAGTGCTATTGCGCCCTGTCCTCAGCTCGACGCATCAAGCTTCTGTAGATTAATTAATATTATAAATTGGACAGGGCGCAAAGGCGCTTATTAGGGGAGCCCTATTTCCAGCAAGGGTCTGCTATAGGCTGATGATGATGATGATGATGATGATGATGATGATGATGATGATGATGATGATGATGATGATGACGGTGATGATGATGATGATAAGACCCTGAAAGTATGACACGGAGAAAAACTTCTACGTGTACAAAGTCGGTACCTCCTTAGACCATAAAATCTATTTCCAATTTAAATTGGCAGTACAAGGTCTACCTGTATCGTGGTCTTCACAGACTTGGAGAGAAGGAGTATGATGAGGCCCCAGGGTTGGAGGTTCTTGGAGTCTCCATAGAGGACGTTCTTCGCCGTCTGCATCACCAAGTGGTTGCTGCCAACCTGAAGAAGACAATTGCTCTTATGTTGTGAGTACCTAGAGGTAAACTTTTAACCGCCCGCAGCCGCGAGGGCTTACCACGGGTTTTGATAGTTTTCGAAAACTTTTTAGGTTTTGGCATCTTTCCATACATTTTCGTACAGCGCCTCTAGGGAAACGTGCATGAACTACGAAAATGTATGGAAAGATCAGTGTTGCCGTTTTTTATTTGGAGAAAATGCTAAAACATGTTGCAAAAAATGCTAAATAACTTTTAAAAATGCTAAATAAAATGCTAAAATCTATATTTTTCTTTTGAATTCCTTAGGAACTTTGAATTTTTAGGCAACGTACAAAAAAATGTTAATCATAAAAATATGCTAAATGCGAATTTTTCAAGCTAACAGACCCGAAAATATGCTAAATTTAGCATTAAAAATGCTAAAACAGCAACACTGGGAAAGATACCGAAACTTATAAAGTTTTCGAAAACTATCAAAACTCGTGGTAAGCCCTCCGGTGGAGTGTTACGTAAGCAAACTCGTTCATGTATTACACAAGCAAATTTATTAAAAAATTAACCCACCCTCACCCCCTTGTCAGCAAAAGTAAGCAAAGCTCTTACCCCCACCCCTCCTGGACTTGCGTAAACATTGGTACCTATATGCATGTTTCTTTTAGTGTATTCTGGGTTAGACAAGTGAATAGCGCGCGATAATTCCCCTACTCGGTTCTAAGCAAGTACCTAAAAGGTATTCATTATTTGTGGGAATCCCCGAAAATGCGTTTCGTTTGCGGGGTGTATACCTCCACCTTCGGAACTCAAGCCAACCTCACCTGCACGTGGTGCATCCTGCTAACAAACAAACGGGGCTCTGACGGCCGGCTGATTGCGGCATAGGGCAACCTAACACCGGCACAGCTAAATTCCCTGACTGCCGACGGGCAGCAGCGTCGGTGGTGCGAGAAGCTGTGCCCTGCGATCCCCAATCCGCATGCCCAGCGTGGGGATTATGTCCAGTATGGGAGGCTTATGTCCAGCAGTGAACTGATAATAGGCTGTCATTTGTCATTTGCGTTTCGTTTTCAAACATGGACAACGTGTCGGTTGCTAATGTGTAACAAAATAAATATAATGCCGACATAATCACATAATTAAAATTTAAAAGTAGATGATGTTAAATTAATTACTCTAAAAGCCCTTCTCTAGAATTTTTTAACAACTATTGCAGTTGTCACCGTTTTTTCCCTATTTATTTTGTTCTTTTGTAACTTGTTCCGAAATAAACGTTATTATTATTATTAATAAGAAAAAAAAACTCATGTTTAAATAATTTAGAGAAAATTCTAGAGTCAGAAACTGAGTAGACAAGTATTTGTACTTCTCTTATTTAACCATTCTTCTTCTTAGTAGGTATGAGCTTAGTAAGAGCTCATGAGCTTAGTAAGAGCTCATGTAGTAATGCTGTCTTCTGAAAAAAGCGGTTCGACACATTTGTAGTTGAATGTTTCTGGTTGCTCTAGATTTTGTAAGATTCTCCGAATCAAAATGTAGGGTCTGATGATATGCTATGATATTGTACAGAATAAATCGAAAGAAGTTCACATTCCATGAAGAGAGCGGTGGTTGGGTAACGGAAAGGCTTGAATGAGATCACTTTAAGTACCGAGCGCTGTGCTCTTTCAGCTTTGATTAGGCAGGATTCGCAGGCTCCACCCCAAACTGCAATACAATAACTTAACACTGACTGATTGACTGACTGAAAATAAATAGTTTTTAGTAAGGCAGGAGTAGCAACAGAGCGTAAATTTCTGAAGACGACCAGCAAGTAGTCTGCGGTAACCAGTTTAATTGACTGTCAAGAATAATTCCTAGGTATTTAATGGAATTGGCCTGTTGTAAGTACAGGCAGTCACAAGAACTAGACACACGATGCATGCAGGTGTGGGCTTGGATTTTAAGGGAAGGAATTTTGTATTTGAGAATGCTAAAGGGTATAAATTTAGTTTTATCATAGTTAAGAGTGAGAATTTTTTTTCCTAGCCAAGTGCCAAACATTATGAAGTCCCTTTTCCGCACAATTCTGGACATGATCCCAGGAGGAGGAGTCCCATTTTCTATAGTGATTAGTGATTGTGTTGTCATTTACAGTTTTTTTTATATTAAGTTGTAGAAAAAAAGCTTGCCGGATATTAATCACACGTCATTATTTAGCTCCAAACTAAGCAGACACAAGCTGTGTTATGAGAACCACATGAACTATATTCCTACCTACTACATTATGCATTTTTGGAAAACATGGGGGTCCTTACCTATGAAATTGGTGTTTCTTCTCTCTATTTAATTTTGCACATATTTTATTTAATTCAACCGTCATAAGTTTACAAAATTATTTTCTGAACGTAACGATAATGCAAAGATTGAAAATTCAATAAAATTACTATATTTGAGGAAGTTCATCCCCAAAAAATTAATCAGTTCATTTCTTGTGTTGTCATTGTCACTTTCAATGCTTAAATTAGTTGTTTTTTTATGTGTTAGTTTTCTTTTTTTTTTTTGTTTTTGACAATGTTATCCAATCAATACACACAAAATTTTAGGAGAATAGGATTAGTAGTGCCAGAAAAACTGCAAAAATGTATGTATTGAGAAATCGATTTTCTCGAAATTATCCATACAAAATGCCAAATGCATAGGTAAGCACTTATTATTATAATTTGCAAATATTATATTTGCAGATCATACATTCGTCTCGCGGCTGAATCGAACCCCCAACCTTCTGCGTCGTTGGCGAGCCTTCATCCACAGCACCACAGAGGAGGACAGTTTACATAATAAAATAACAATGTTTCGAACAATCTTATAATAATGTATAAGTGAGGTAGATACCTACCAAGCAATATTCAAGTCAAAGAAAATAACACGTCGTTTTCGCGAAAATTCTAAAAAAAAGAAGCGTGTTCTAAATAAAACGGTAATCAAATAACAACCCTGTCCTCAGCTAGACGCATCCATCTTCTTCCAGCCTTGCTTACTATTTTATATTCCAAAAATACAATTAAAAGTAAATTCAATCAATCAACCCTTAAGAAATCAAATCAACTCACCAATTTCCTCAAATAGAGCGCCATATTAGCAAACTCATCGCTCAGCAAGCACCGTAGATTCATAAAAGAGGTTGGATACCCCACAACTTTCTCTGCATCTCGTATTATATTACTCCAGTTAGTAAAAGGAGGCCGTAACAGGATGAGTATCTCATCTTTTGTCAAACTGGCCACTGTCGACTCGTACCTTTTTTGAAAAAAGAACGGCGACGCGCGCCTTAGTACGCGGGAAACGGACATTACTGATTTTTTTAATGGTCAGTGTCTACCGCGGGATACGGCCGCGGGTGAAATGGTTAGATTCTAATGATCTCTGTGTTGCCAGTGCTATGTGGGATAATGTTAGTTTTGCGTGTGAGGGTCGTGCAGTAGTTTAACTTAATTATAGTTATGACAATGAAACTGTGAACCAACATTTGATTTACGCAATATTAATTATAATCAAAAATGGCCACTGTAACTTCTAAACTCCCGTCCATTAGCGACAAACGTCTCAAGGTATGTACTATAATATATATATATATAAACCTAATATTTTTATTCATTTAGTTTCTCGAGGGTGAAGTCTGAGCTTTGTGTTTTAGGCTGTCAAATAGCGTCAGCAGGCTTGCCTTCGTGGCTATTAGACCGTATTGTTCATTTTAGATATTTTTTTTATATATTTATAACATTCATATTTCCTAAACTTGAGGAAAGAAACGGGTACCTGATCCTTAATTCTTGCACTTTACTTAACTTTGCACTTGCTTAATTTGCACTTTAGTTTACATGTGGCACATAGTGGCATTTAGATCAAACTATTTTCGCATGCTTCGGAAGGCACGTTAAGATGTTGGTCCCGGTTTATCACTTTTTACAGTCTAGTCGTTAAGCCCAGTCGGGACCAACTTCCCCTTCGGGGGGCCTAAAATTCACCAGAGCTGGCCATACGAAAAAGGAAGGAATCTTTATTTTTATTTTTACGATAATTTCTTACTTATGTACCACGATAATAATCAAACAAAACAAAACAAAATTATCTAAGTACCTATCAAACACATTATCAATCACGTACCTAATCTTCCAACGTTATAAGGCAGCTATCTACTTAGATAGGTATTTATCAAATCTAATTTTAAGTAGGTATTAGAATTGATAAGAATATCCTATTTAGATATTCATAATACCGGCTAATTGGATAAAGTAACTAAAAATGCCGTCTAGACTATAAATGTTTTTTGGGTTTTAAGTCAAAGTTTAATGTATTTTTTGTTTCAAAATTAATTAATCTTACTTGTTAGATAATTAGAGGTAAATTCTCTAAACAATATTTATGTACCCACCTAAGTATTTGCAGTATTCTATTTTCCCAATCATACATGTTTGTGTCATAGATTTTTCGATTTTCATCGATGGGTAAGCTGATGGGCATTTGAGTAACCTATATAATGAACATTGAAAAAATTGCACTATGTCTACACAACTGAATGTGTATTGATGCACAAAACATTTAAAGTTATAACAGCCTGTTTTTCAGAGGTACTTAATCCAATCTTATCGCCAGGAACATTTTCCCTGTGAATACCCTTAAAATGGGGTAAAAAAATACACTGGCAACATCTATTGCTCTTGACCGTGAAGTGGAAAGCTGCATTTAACCAGTACATTTACAACATTACTTTTCCATTATTACATTTAATTTGAACCTTATTATTATAAAACTAAGAATCAATACGACTAAGTAGCTAGGCTCTACAACACTGGACGGGATTTCTATGCATCTTTTATACTAAGACCCCTGCATGCGCCTATGTACTGTAGAAACGGCAGCTCTATCTAATTTGGAAGTCGCATTCTTTTTTCATTTTTCGAAAGTACTTCTTTTTTTAAACCGTATTATTTGGAGTACAATTTCTAAAGAGGCCAGTTATATTGTGGTCAAGTGGGAATTTAAAGAATCGTTTACACTCATTTGAATTTGGAAAGTACCTAATATTCGACAAATAATCACAGAAATAGTAGATTTTACAACAAGTGCACAAAATGAACCATTTTTATCCGAGACTTTTAGCAATGCTGATAGTAATGTTGAGGATAAAACTCTGCTTTTCACTTCGATTGTGAGGAAATAAAACAGTAGTGTAACTTAATATTTCTTTAATTAAAATTCAAAGTATATATATGAACTTCTTAATGTGTTTGGGTGTATGGCTCATTTTCTTTGCTTTAATAGAGATATATTTATGAGTAGATATGTTAATGCACTTGTGCAAAAAAAAACGGTTTTGCGCAGCCTATATCCTGCACATTTAAGTACTTTCAGAGCATGAAAAGTGAAAATAATTATTTTGGTACTGGCAGTAAAACCGTCAGTTAGCACCACAGTGTAAATAAACTGACTACCTACCACGATCGGCTTGTTATTTTGAATAAGCAACGCGTTATTTTATTTCATACATTCGTAAGATTACTCAGTGATTTAACGAACAGTTTCAAAATTTTCATGATAAGCATAAACGTGTAATTTTATGTAGTTGATTAGCTGTGCTGGTTAGGCTGCGCTATGCTGCAGTCAGCCCCTGCCAGAGCCCCGATTGAAAATACAATTGAACAAAAATTTACGGATTCAATTCGGAAACATTTCGGTTGTTTTAAAATACCTCTGCAGGAATAAATTATTTTTTATCCTGGTAACTGGTGGCAGGCGAGCGAAGCCGCGGGCGGAAGCTAGATAAAATATATTCATCGGAATAAAAATAATATTGGACACTATCCATCCACACACAACACTATGTAGCGCCAAAGTAAGCAGAGCTTCATCATAGGAACCACATGGCTGATATTTTTTTGTAACGACCTACGTTCATATGTACATAGACAAATATCCGCAGATATTGCAAACATTTGTCCCGCAGCGGAATCGAACTCGAAACCTTTTGCGTCTAAGGTGGACCTTCGCCCACTGCGCCACAGAGGTCATCAAATAATAAAAATAATGATAGAACTCAAGGATTCGCAAGGTACCTAACATTATATATAGATGCCTTCAAACAAAAACTACGTAATTAAGTTTTTTAAATAATTAGTATCTACAACAAAATACAACCGAATTGAGAACCTCCTCCTTTTTTGAAGTCGGTTAAAAATAAATAATATAAATATAAAGTACACCGCCGGCCGTTCTTACCTTTAACATAATTCCTCTCCATCCAAAGGAAGTCTGGAAGAGATCGTTCCAAGTGATAAGACCGCCTTCATTTATTCTAAGATTCTGTCTGTCTTTCTAAAATTAAGGTAAGGAATTTTCATCAGTCAATTATTCATTCATTATATACAAATATTTAATCGGCATTTTATCCCTTCACATTTGTTTGAGCGTTGCTCAAAACCACGATGCTGAACAAAGGAACTCTGATCACAATCCCAAGTGTTGTCAAAATTACTTTTAAACAAAAAACTAAAATTTAATCATTGGTTTCATGAAAAATTATCGGAAAAAAAAGTGAAAATTGAGTTGTTACATAAAAAGTGCATATTAAAATGCGCGCCATTTTGCTCACAACAGATGCGCCATTTTGGACCTTATGGGGCTGTGACGCACTAGAGGTTAATTAAAGATCTTTATTTTTTTTTCTCTAAGGATGTTCCTTGGAAGAAAGGACGTATACGATGGCCATATTTTTTATCTCTTTCATCTATCGCGTTTCTATACCTAGTCTAAAACAAAATGGCTATTTGCATTTATCAATAGATCAAATTAAATTAGTGAATTGATGTTTAAAGCATTACAAGATGAGGATCAAAATCCATATCAAAATAGCTTTGCGACTCAACTGCCTTCGCCCACTGAGCCACAGAGGACGTCATGAACAGACGTTTGAAACTCGCAAGATTGTATTTATATTACAACAAACACAATGCAATGTCATGTTTGAAACATCCTTCCCCATAATTAGAGTATGTAGAAATGTTGATAGTAATCTGTACCTACTGCAGATGTACGTAGGATGGACAATGACACGATTAGAAGCAGCGTTACCAACGTACTAAAAGGTACAGTTATCCGTACCTTTTATCAAACTCAAACTCAAACTCAAAACTCATTTATTCAGTAGGAACTGTATAGTACACTTGGAAACGTCATTTTTTTTAATTTACCACCAATTCGTAACGCGACGTAAGAAACTCTGCTTGGCTTCTATTTTTTTAACGTCATTGTTCTTAATAACTATTACATTGTTTTTGATGGAGTTGGAGACAGTTTCATCCCAAGCTTTTAATTAATTTCATTTTTTTTAAGTCAGATATTTTATAACAAGCTTTATCACATAGATTACGTTTAACAAAATTTTTGAATTTATTTACAGATAGATTAATCACGTCATTTGGGATTTTGATAAAAAATCGTACAGACATCCCATTAAAAGATTGACTAACTTTATGGAGCCTTACAGTGGGAACAGCTAGTTTATCTTTATTTCTAGTGTTAACATTATGATAGTGGCTCTTTTTTTTTAACAAGTTTATATGTTTTCGGACTTACATTAAGCTGTCATATATATTGATACGGCACTGTCATAACATTTATTTCTTTAAACTTAGTTAACGACTGAAAAGCCGGGACCAACGTCTTAACGTGCCTTCCGAAGCACGGAAGCACTCAAATCTAAATGTCACTAAATGGTCACCCATCCAAGTAGTAACCGGGCGGAGTGTTGCTTAACCAAGGTGATCTGCTAAGAACACGAAACCACGCCACGAGCGTTTCTTGGTGATGCTGTGTGTCCACCATTATTTAATAGAATACCATCAATATATAATTTTATTATTTATTTTCAAATATTCTTTGAACATTGATTTACTTAAAAACTAAACAACACCCGTACATATACTTAGCCTAAGCGATAAGGTCGACAATTGTACCATATTTTTTTATGCCCTTTCTATTATATTGTAATTATTTGTATGGTCTGCAATAAAGTTACACCTCTTCATCATCATCAGCCTATAGCAGTCCACTGCTGGACTTAGGCCTCTCCTAATGAGCGCCATGGCGCCCTGTCCTGAGCTCGACGCATCCAGCTTCTACCAGCAGCCTTTCGCAGATCATCACTCTACATGGCCGGAATTATTTGAACGATTTCAATTGAACCTATATCTCTTTAGACTAAAATACGTTTTATTTCGAACCCATCCTTCTATATAAAGTCATATATGTATACCATATACCCTTAATGGGGAGGGCATTTATCAAAAAGAGCTAACCCGTCCGCAATTATGTTTGCGTGTTCACTATCTGTCAAATAATTTTAAATAAGAACTCTATATTTTAGGTGTATTGATTGGCGCCTGCGTACTTTTAATTTGTTGTTTATTAAATTTAATTTATTTTACGCGAAACCCATATAGAATATGGTTATTTTATGCGAAACCCTAAACAGTATCTATTTACGGATTCGCGTAAAATAAATTAAATTTAATAAAAAAATAAATTAAAAGTACGCAGGCGCCAATCAGTTCACATTCTTATCACACGCGTTCTTATTTCAAATTATTTGACAGATAGTGTTAACTGACAATTTCATGCACGCCCATATTATGTACTGACTTTTAAAGGCAAATGTTTGATACCCTGGATTACATTATTGCAATTAAACTAAACGCTTATTAGACCACGAGCTATTCAGTCTGGACTGTCTTACGCGTAGTATATTAAGAGTTAGCCAATAAAAGGCTTATTAAGCCACACTGTATTCAGTCTGTCTTAGTAAGACTGTCTTACTGACTAATTAGTCAAGCCAAGGTTTATTACACTACGCAGTATTCAGTCTGTCTTAGTAAGACTGTCTTACTGACTAATTAGTCAAGCCAAGGTTTATTACACTACGCAGTATTCAGTCTGTCTTAGTAAGACTGTCTTACTGACTTACTAGGTTTACTATGACGGACTTAGTGACTTACTCTTATTAAACTACGCTAAGTGTAAGACAGTCTTATTAAGACAGACTGAATACCGCGTGGTGTATTAAGCCTTGTAGATTGACTTAGTAACTTTCTCTTAATATACTAAGTGTAAGACAGTCCTACTAAGGCAGACTAAAAGGCTTATTACACCACGCGCTATTCATTCTGTCTCAATAAGACTGTCTTACTGACTAACTAGTCAAGGCAAGGCTTATTAAACCACGCGGTATTCAGTCTGTCTTAGTAAGACTGTCTTACTGACTAACTAGATTTACTATGACGGACTTAGTGACTTACTCTTATTACACTACGCTAAGTGTAAGACAGTCTTACTAAGACCGACTGAATACCGCATGATGTAATAACTATAAGCCTTTGTTTGACTTAGTGACTTACTCTTAACATACTAATTGTAAGACAGTCTTACTAAGACAGACTAAAAGGTTTATTACACCACGAGCTATTCATTCTGTCTCAATAAGACTGTCTTACTGACTAACTAGTCAAGGCAAGGCTTATTAAACCACGCGGTATTCAGTCTGTCTTAGTAAGACTGTCTTACTGACTAACTAGATTTACTATGACCGACTTAGTGGCTTACTTTTATTACACTACGCTAAGTGCGAGACAGTCTAACTTAGACCGACTGAATACCGCATGATGTAATAACTATAAGCCTTTGTTTGACTTAGTGACTTACTCTTAACATACTAATTGTAAGACAGTCTTACTAAGACAGACTAAAAGGTTTATTACACCACGCGCTATTCATTCTGTCTCAGTAAGACTGTCTTACTGACTAACTAGGTTTACTATGACCGACTAAAAGGCTTACGGCTTACGGCTTTAAAGGCTGAAGGACATACTGTATACAGCGTGATCTAAAGAAGCCTTTGAGGTATCTCATTATTTTAAAATAAAACAGCCTATGTTTTTTGCTGATAATTGAGTTTTGTGTAAAATTAGAATTTTTTAAATTAGTGAAGTAGTTTTTGAGTTTATCCATTACAAACAAAAATAAATAAAATCTAATCATTCCTTTTTTTAATAGTAGTGTAGATTCTAAAGAAACTATACTTACGGACGGAAATTGAACGCTAACGAAGTTGCTAGCGGGTCAACTTGTTACTTAAATTACATAACTTTCTTATTTACTTTCCCATTTACAATATCAGTTAGATTCCACTGTATGAAATAAAATATGAATAACATAATTAAAATACTAAGATGGAGTATGAAAAATGAAATATATCCACTATCGTATGTCACATCGAAGACGGGATACAGCCACCGGCCTTCTGTTAGATACGTGTAGTAGAACCTGAAATATAAACTAATTATCATCATCTTCATCTTCATCATCGTCATTATCATCATCGTCATCATCATCATCATCGTCAGCATTGGCATCATCATCGACATCGTCATCATCGACATCGTCATCATAGTCAGCATTGTCATCACCATCGACATCGTCATCATCGACATCGTCATCATAGTCAGCATTGTCATCACCATCGACATCGTCATCCTCGACATCGTCATCATTGTCAGCATTGTCATCACCAATCGACATCGTCATCATGGACATCGTCATCATCGACATCGTCATCATCGTCATCATCATCGTCAGCATTGTAATCATCATCACCATCGTCAGCATTGTAATCGTCAGCATTGTAATCATCATCGACATCGTCATCATCGTCAGCATGGTCATAATCATCGACATCATGATAATCATATAATCGTCAATTTCATCGTCATCATCATTAGTTTATAGCAGTCCACTGCTGGACATAGGCCTCCTATAATGAGCGCCATAGCGCTTATTGTTAGCATTGTTATACCTAAAACATATATAATACCATACATGACAGACGGTCTAAAAAAATCTAATTAAACAAATATTAATTTAAAAAACCAAAACCATCCTCACTCACAAACTTTCGCATTTATGAGATGAAGTAAGAAGTATAGCGCCCTGCACACGTAAAGATTGGACCGCGCATCGGGACTGCGTTCCAAACCGTTTGATCAGTGACGTGATGCGCGGTTAAAACTGTGAGATTTGCCTTCGCATCGACATGCCAGATCGGACTGTCAGCCCCGCGCATCTACACGTAGGTTTCGGAGTGCGGGTTGGAATGGCGCGTGCTGTTTCCCGCGGTCCGAACTTTACGTATGCAGGGTGCTTATGTATATTCCAAGTTTCATCAACATCCGTTTAGTAATTTGCGTGAAAGCGTAACAAACATCCATGCATACTTCCATACTCACAAACTTTCGCATTTATAAGATGAAGTAGGAAATATGGATAATGGATGATAAATATACTTACACACTCGTGTAGATCACCATGAATGATATCATTACTCGTATATACCTGTGGTGAGATCTAGGCCTCTTCCTTTCTCTAAACACTAGGTCCCAGATAGCAATTGGTATGATTAATGTATGCAGAATATGATTTGAGAGTGGACCTGAAAAATATCTCCATCAAGTACTCTTCTTTTTAACCGACTTTAGGCATCATGGGCAGGTGATTTCTGAAGGGGGAAACCCTATGGTAAAATCGCTTCAAGTTCCACGTACTGACCCAAAACTCTGTTCTCTCATGTCAGCCACCCACGATCAAGTTCACCGTCAAGTTTGCAGCGGACTTGATGCGGCGTCCAGTAAACTTGACGGTGTATGACTATGGGGGTGCATGACAAGTCTACTTGAAGCAAAAATAGAATTTCGTTCTGCCGACTTGATCAAGTTTGGAGCATCACGTAAACTTGAAGATATGTGTGAGCGTTCAAGTATACATAATGTTAGTTGGCATCATGAGCGACGCAAGCACGCACGTGTTCGACTGGCAGCCATCAAGCAAACTTGCCGGTAAACTTGATCGTGTGTGTTTTATATGGACGAACTGCAAACTGGACGCTGCTTCAAGTCCGCTGCAAACTTGACGGTGAACTTGATCGTGGGTGGCTGGCCACATGTTCGACTCTAGGGTTTTTGTTCTGTGTTCAACTGTATGTATTTTTTTATGTATGTTCACCAATTTCTTAGCCAATTGTGGACCAATTTTTGTTCGTATCAGCTAGTGGCCAACCCAGGGGTTTAAATATCATCATTATCATCAACCTATCCACTGCTGAAGATAGGTCTTTCCCAAAGCTCGCCACTGAGCCCGATCCTCGACTCTTTTCATCCACAGTCTGCCAGCTTCATCAAGCAGATCGTCACTCCATCTAGTCAAGGGGCGTTCTACGCTAGGCTTACCTAAATGCGGGCTCCACTCTACTACTGGTACTCCTGTAACAATCGCACGAAACAAAACTCTAATACAAAATTACGAGTTTCGTTTCGTGCGATTGTTACTCGTAATCAAACGAAAATCGAAATTTCGGCACGAAGTTCGAATGAGACAGTCCAAGCACCTTACTCTATATCACAAAACATACGACCACAATTACACCAGCATATTCAGTCACTGCTGGACATAGGATTCCCTTATAAGAAGGGGGATACTCCCATAATCCCCCCGCTAGGCGAGAGGGTTGGGGATCGCAGGGCACAGTTTCACGCACCACCCATCGGTGGCCAGGAGATTTAGCTGTCATATGCCAGTATTAGGCTGTGATAAGCCGCAATCAGCCGGCCGCCAGAGCTCCGTTTATCGCAGGGCCCACCACGTCAGGTGAGGTTAGCTTGGGTTGCTAAGATGCATCCCAATATTTCAATATTGAAATTTATAGTTTATAATTCGACCCATCAAAACGAAACACGAAATTTCGTTCTTCGGTTCATAGTAGACCCTGGTGTCTATGGCCGCTGAGAGACTCCGACATGGTTTAGCGACTGAAAAAGTCAGGACCAACATCTTAACGTGCTTTCTGAAGCACGGCATTGCACTCAATTCGGATCTAAATACTACTAAACGGTCATCCATACAAATAGTGATCGGATGGAATGTTGCTTGACCATGATGATCTGGTAAGTAAAGGAAAGTAAGTGAGATCATAAAACTATCTCGATCAACAGAGGGGAGGGGGTGTTTCTTGTGCCAGTCATACTTACTAATGACACCATCTATAAACTCAGGAAATATTAGACTTCTGTCGTATAAGTATAGTGACCAAAACAATGTGCTCACCATCTGAAAAATACAAAAATTTAATAGTATTTTATTTCTTTGTTATTATTTTTGGGCTGTTATAAAATCTTAGATATTCCTATACGGTGGTTTAAAAAGTTATTATTTTTAGAAGATCTTAAACATTCCTTTATGTGGTGGTCCATCATTTTGTTCATTAGATCATTTAGACAAAATGGACACATAAAAAAATGTTTTATGTGGTTTTTTTTTTTTGTATCTATTATAAATTAAATTATAAAATCTTACATAATTCCATAATTGGCGAATAAAAAATACTAATAACGCAAAACGACACCACGACCATGTTTACTAAAATAACATTGAGCAGGAAGCTGCAACGTAGGTTTATCGAAGGGTGCTTAGCCATGACTGCCCCAGAATTTCGACAAGGCGAGAAGTTAACTGCTAAAGGCTGATGATGATGATGATGATTCGATTGCGCAGTCGGCAGGTACTGATGGGAAGATCACGGGTTCAAATCCCAACCGAGTAAAATTTGGAGGCCGGCTTATGACTATGGCATGTAATGTATATTACATCTTTACACGTTACCATTTAACACTTCAAACTCAGGGCGAGGCAGGGGGAGGTGCGGTGCCCGGGGAGATGTGTCGTTCAAAATGTATTATGAGCGATTAAATATTATAGCTCAAGATTTAATATATATCCCATAGTCCAAAGCCGGCTTTTTACAAAAAAATATTGTAGAAATCAATATCAAAGGAACTTGGAAATGTTCAGATAGTCTAAAGTGGCGTCTACATTATGGTTCGCGATGTGTAAAAAGGATGCACTATTGACTTTGCAGATTGTTGTTCAAACTGCCGTAGTTAGTAGCTCCGTTAACCACAGTAGTTCCGTTTGCTCGTTGTAACCACGACAAGCAAAACAGAAGCGAAACTGCTAAACTGCTGAACCACTGTTCTAAAGCATAGATTTGAAAATAAATCTATCTCTCTACTATCGCCACGTGTCAAATCTGCAAATATTTGTTTGTTGTTGTGGCGGGAATCGAACCCGGAGACTTCGAAAATTCGATTGCAGTTGCATTGGTATAAATGCGTGAGATAGTCTAGTACCCGAATCGAATCTGCGCAGATTTGATTCGGGTGCTAGACTTTTTGACGCAGCCATTATTTTTCGCTAAAATAATTTTTTTGTATTGGTTGTGGTCGTTGATGTCGATGTAACTTACCATACTACAAGGCCAAACGATGCTTGCGAACATAAAATGTCCATATAAACTTAACTTCTTTGACATTCCAGAATTATTTTTTTCTATGTCAGTAATGGGGCAATCGTTGATCAGACCCACGACAGAGTTTAATATTTGCATAAACTGTAAAATAAATAAAAATTGTTTATTTCGAATAACAAAAAGTCCATACGCCCCGTACATACACACAATTACAAGACTTTAAACTAGTATCATTTATGTTTATTCTTACTAACAAGTAAGATTCTAGACCTCCTCCTTGGGCATAGCTAGATGCGTCATTTCCAATGCCCGCAGCCAACATGTTAACCGTTCCATTAAAGTCAGTGAACATAGTTCTAATAAGTAAAAACATTACCCTCCTAAGAGCTTGTTCACAAAACGCGATGCGAATTCGCAACGCAGATTACTGCGACACGAATTTCGAGTGGCAGAGCACGTCCCTTCCACGGCTCGGGTGACTATTCCCTGGGTGACTGTCGTCAGCAGTAGGTACTGAACGTATTTTGTACGTATTTTGGTCGTGACATGATCGTAAAAAGTACTCACTTCTGTTATTGCTAAGAAGATACAGGAAAAAGAAACAACAAGATTTTCTTTTTCCTCGAAATATGGAAATAAACTATTACACATCATCTTCCAAGCTTCTAGTTTGATGAATTTATTTTTTATGATCCTCGTTACTAGTGTCCTAAAGAACAGGGCGGTCCTCGATCAGTGATACAAAAAAAATTACTTCTTACTTTATAATTTTTTTACATTTAATCATGCATCTTGCCCACACACTGTTTCAGAGCGTGCTCAATGAATGGCGATGCGAATCAATTTCAAAGTTCTTGCGTTGCGTTGCGCGAGCTCGCAGATTTCTACGATGCGACGTCGCATCGCAGCTTTGTATACAAGACCTAAGTTGGATAAAAAGGGTATGGTTACATACCACATTCCAGCACGTGAAGTATCTAAACAGTAGTTTCTGAAACAGTTTGATCTGGGGGTCGTCGTTGGCATGCGAGCTGTCTTTGCTAACCTCCAAATAAACTAGGTTTGCTGTCTGAATGATAATTGTGAATACGTAGCCAAGTATTCGCATTGACCTGTTTCTTCTGGACCTGAAATAAATATTTTTTCATCAAGCAGTTTTAACGACACCTTTACGATACTTTAACTAACGACAAGTGATAATCTAAAAAACCGGCTTATTTTATTTATTCATTATTCTATTATTTAATCCATTTTTAACAATAATAACAGGTTAGAACAGCATCTAACAGCCTGCGCACATTGGACGACAAACGTCAGCGATTTTCCGCTACGACAAGCTGCGGGGGACAATTTTCATACATTTTGTTTAAAGCTCCGCACACACGGCGACAATCGCGACAGCAAGATATGACAGACGCTCGCGACTAAGCGCGACGACAAAGCGACGTGTTTGCGAGGTCTGTAAAAGCCACTAAGGCAATAAGGTTTGAACTGGTGCGCGAGTTTATTTATTTTAGTTAATTAAATATTACGATGATACAATATTAAACAAATCTTAAATCTGCAATTTGACTTTGGCCAAATTTAACTGTTGACACTTCATTCAATCTATACTTCTTGATACTTCATACATCACTATATTCAATTTCAATCGACAATTAATAAACAAAAATTTAACAAAAAGGAAAATAACAAATAGGCATCTTCTGGGAAAGCTCACCCCACCGTCAACCTCATCCTTGCCCATGCAAGCTCGAGGTCAAGAGCGGGCCCATAATAAATTTTAAATAAAAAAACAAGACTGGTAAATTGCTGTTAGACTGGCCCACCGCGGGTGACGTCAATGGCGTGCGATACTAATTAGTAAGGTTTCTTCGTAATTAAAATGTATACGTCCTATGGAAAAATAAAAACCCGGCTATAGAATGGGCAAATTAGGGCCTTTCAGACCGAGTAACTTGCTTTATAGCTTGACCACAGTTGTCATTACATTTATTGAGATTTCTACAAAACCATATTAGCTGGAGACTTTGCTATAATTTTCCTGTAAAATAGAGATATACTTCTATAATATTAATAAATTTCAGGTTTGTCACTTCGCAAACTTTGGAGTGAAGCCCCCCTTTCACTCCATGGTCAGTTTTTGAGCTTTTTCCATCCTAAATCAAAAACTATGCATGATATCAAAAAAATAATAACGGATTTATAGTTTTCAAATTAAGCTTTTCATTTGTACCCCACTCGACCTAGCAACACCCCCTTTTATTTTTTTGTCAAAAACTGCTTTAAACTGGGCTCATTGACCCCTTTCATATGATATGTCACTCGACCTATTGGCACCAGTTTGAAATTTTGACGTTTCTTATTTTGGACCTTTTGGGGATGAAAATGTTTTTTTTTTCTACTTGCAATCTGTCAGTGCATTTTAAATCAACACCTCAAGTCGGTAGCTTATGTAGTTCCTGAAATAATCAGCTGTGACAGACGGACGGACGGACAAAGCGGCACCATAAGGGTTCGTTTGACCGGTTCGGTAACGTCACCCTAAAAACATTCAACGATTAAAACTTTGATTAACCCTTGACATTCGACAATCGATGCTTCAAATAACTATTAGACACTATGCGGGGTTTACAGTGCCACAAGTTTAACTTGGCGAGACTGTGTGCTACTGTAGAAAATGAATGCACTTTGATTACGGTTTCTCTTGAACCATCTATAATCGCTTTATTATTCCCATATTATTCGCAGATTTATCACAATGCTGTAGTTCGTAAACTGCCACGCGTCAAACACACAGTTCCAGTTTTAGTTCCTAAAACCACCACTGCCAACTTATACTTGTGGTACACAGTGCCACAGTGTGACTGGAGAGTCAACGTGTTAACGATATTCTACACATGACACTTGACACTAAACAAAATTCGAATCGCGATCTTCGACACTCCATTTAGACACTAACTTCGAAGCTATCATCAATCGACATTTCTACCATAAAGAACTATGTTACAACTTACTTTTCATCCATTTTGAAATTGCAATTCAAGTAATAAAAATATAAAAATATTGCAAAAAGATAAAACGTACAACCAGTTCAACTAACGGCGTGCAACTGTAATCGTATACCAAAGCAGCCAAATAAAGAAGACCCCTAGTTACTAACATTGGCTATTAACAAATGGGTTATCTTGATTTAGTTATCTATGCCCACTTATTGTGAGCTCCGGACAGCAACAACTGGCAAGAAATGAAGGTCATGCTAACTTGGTTGAAAGCCTCGAATGTCAAGTTGAATCGACCAATTAAAGAAGACCTAGTTTGAACTGGAACCTGTTAAGCAGTATAGTTCTTTGTTAACTGGTTAGATGCAGAAGTGCAGTTGAACTAACGCGTTAATTCCTTATTAGCTTTTTTCTGGATGAAAGGTACCCTATGTGACAAACTTTCGCCTTAATTATATGTAATAAGTTCGATTGTTTGTGACAGACAGACTGACAAGTGTGTTTAGACTCTGTGGAGAAAGAGAACTGTCTTATCCAAAACAAACTTCGAAAATAACCGACTTCAAAAAAACACTTCTTACTGCCCTTTTTTGAAGTCGGTTAAAAGGGAGAACTAACCATTCCCGCTATTTGAAACATGACCAACTTCTGACGGTCTGCAGCGCCCTCAAATCCTTAGACGATTCTTACTCCATGCAGACTTTAGTCTTTTAGTACTTAGCGTTGTATCTAATCTAGATGTAACAGAAACAAAGAAAAAAATATTTCCAACATTAATTTTACATTTATGACCTTTGACGACCTCTGTGACGCAGTGGGCGAAGGTCCGCATGAGACGCACAAAAGTTGCGGGTTCGATTCCCGCCGCGGGTCAAATGTTTGTATGTTTTCATATATTTGTCACTGGCCTGGGTGTTTTCTATGCATGTATTAAAAAAAATTGTATTATCACCTCCACAGTACCACGGGACTAATAATATCAGTCCTGTCTTTTTGACATATTATGTCAATACGTGTGAAGCCAACTAAGCCGCGGTTCCTCATGATGTTTTCCTTCACCGTTTTCAACATAACCTCCAGATCGGAAGTTAGTGGCCCACCCGATGTTTTTTTTATTTATTAGGAAAACTTATTCTAGTGTTGCTTTTATAATGCAACAACATTTATAAATTATAACTTATAACTTGTTCAATATGAACAAACAACAATGATAATAAAACTTATACAAAAGAAAAACTAATAAACAATAAATTTTTAAAACAATAAAAGTAAATTAAATTATACATAACAAATAAAATTAATTTTAAAAAAATAACATAAAAGCTGCTTACAACACCTGTATACAAAACATTGCAAACAAAATAATAATTAAATGATAGCGTAGCTATAAAATATAAGTTATTTAAATAACTTAATAAAAATATCAATAATATGCATTTTTATTTTTCCAATATGTATATCATTGATATCTTCACCAATATTATATCTAATTTATTTTGATTAATTAAATCTAAATATTAAATTAAAATAATATTCATGTGAGAGCATTAAATCTAATTATGAGTAAGTCCATAACAATCATCATCATCATCAATAGAACCATTACTAATAACCATAATTATATAACCAGATTATTATTTAGTAGTACTAGAGCAATTTGTGGAGAGTTCGTCCGGGGAAGTACTGCCACAAAGCCTATTTCTGCCGTGAAGCAGCTGTGCTGTATTTCGGTTTGAAGGGTGTGGGTGCCGGTGAAATTACAGGCACAAGAGGTTTATCATCTTAATGCCTCAAGTTGATGGACGCAGGGCATTGCATCGTAGAGCATCTTCCAAAAAAACGTGATCTACGATGCAATACTTTGTGATAGGTAATGGTTACCACTTAACATCAGAGGCCTTACCACAGGTTTTTATAGTTTACGAAAACTTTATAAGTTTCGGTATCTTTCCATACATTTTCAGTACAGCGCCTCTAGGGAAACGTGCATGAACTACGAAAATGTATGGAAAGATACCGAAACTTATAAAGTTTTCGAAAACTATCAAAACCTGTGGTAATCCCTCCGGTGGCCCATGTGCTTGTTCCATCTTCAAATACCATAAAAAAAAACATAATTACGAATTACGAAGGTGAGAAGCCTCATGCGCCCGTTATTTCAATGGCACCATAACCCTTCAAACTGAAACACAGCAATACTGCTCCACGCTGCATTTAACTTTTAATTATTAACTTTTAAAGAACCCTATTATTTATGTAGGAAACAGGTTAATTTTATTAGTAGAGCTACCTTCCTTACAGACTTAACCGACTTTTTAGCCTCGCGGCCGGATTTTTACTGCCCCTTCGTTTGACTCATAAATTCTTTATTTTATATTTTTATTTTATTTTATTAGGAAGAGAGAAACAATGAAATTTATGAATATTGTAACCCACAACTCAAATTAATAGGGAAACAATATTCTTAGATACGGTGCGGTGTACCTTATTCACCTGGGATAATACACGGACGCTAGAAGCTACTGTCAACTACAATTTTAATAAAAAATCTGGTTTGCAAGCCTTACAGCTTAGCCGCCGACGGGCAGAAGCGTTGGCGGTGCGAGAAGCAGTGCCCTGCGATCCCCAACTAATTTATCGGTAAATAAATTCAAAAATGTTGTTAAACGTAACCTCTGTAATAAAGCTTATTATAATATTTCTGATTATTTAGATGACAAAAAGCTTGGGATGAAACTGTATCCAACTCCCTCAAAAACAATGTAATAGTTAATAATAAAATTTGCAAAAAACAAGACTTTAAAAAAATATAAGCCAAGCAGAGTTTCTTGCCAATTGTTCTCTGTTTGGTCGCGTTACAAATTGGTGTAAATTTAAATTTAAAAAATTTACGTTTCAAAGTGTACTGTATGTGCTTATTGAATAAACTTATTTTGATTTTGATTTTTTTGATCTTGCCCAGCGTGGGTATTACAGGCATATCCCCATTATTATAGGCCCCTTTAGACCTTACCTATGAAATTGGCGTTTTATCCCTATTTTATTTTGAAAATATTTTTTTAACTCAACTATTTTATTTTGAAAATATTTGTATATATACAAAATTAATTTTCACTTCTGTTGCTCAAAAAGTGTATCATAATAGTGTAGCTTAGCGGGCCTAAAACTCGAGTTTAATACCTCGGGCTAAAAAGTATTTTTTCTTTTTAATTTTTGTCTAAAATCATCAGCCCGTACAAAGCATTCGTTCTCTTACATAAAAACTCGACTTCTTGGTGCTTTGTCAATCGTTTTTTTTTTGAAAATAGAACCGTCTTGGTGATGTTTTATGGAGGTTGATTAATTTTTAATAAAATTTCTGAAAATTGTCTAATTTTGAATTGTTTTATTTTCTCGCAATCGAAGTGAAAAGTAGAGTGTTTTACTCGGGCCAAAACCACCCATTATAACTCGACACTAATCTACTATTATAATTCTGAACGCAACTTTATTGCAAAGATTGAAAATTTAATAAATACTATTATAAATTTAATAAATACTATTATTATTAGGAACTGAAGTTCCTCAAAAAGTAAAAATTTTTGGGGATGAATCCCCAAAAATGTTTACTGAAAAACAGTTCATTTCATTTGTTGTAGCTTTCAATGCTTAAATTCGTTTATTTTTTTAATGATTGTTTATGTGTTAATTTTATTTTTTAAATAAAGCTACGCATACTTTTCAAAATGTTGTCCAATTACACCTACACACAACATTTTACAGGTATAGGATTTTTAGTTCCAGAAAAAAATACAAAAATAAGAAATACATTTTGTCAAAATTTTCCATACAAAACGCCAATTTCAAAATTAAGGACCTAATATTTAGGTTGTTATGGAGCAACTAACACCTTTGATCTTAACGTCAACCGCACCTACACGTGGTAGATCTTGTTTTAAATGACGAGGCTCTGACGACCGGTTGATGGCGGTATACCCCTTCCTAAAGGTGCAGTTAAACGGTCTAGTTGCTGATGGTTAGCAGCGGCGCAACAAACCATGCTTTTGAGATCGCCAACTCAGTGACGGACCTTGGGGGAGACCTACTTCCAGCAGTGGACTGGATAGGTTAATGATGGTGATGATCATGATGATTTACTAAAACCACCACCACACCAGAAAACCATACCAGCCATATCTACTGTTGGATAAAGGCCATCCCTAAGGCCTATTAGGACCTTGTTCAGTAAATATCCGGCTTTTTTCCGGACTATTAAACGAAACGCGTATCTCTCTAGTCAGCATGCCGCTGGAATAACGCACACCTTGTTCATAGATAAAATCTAGACTATGACTCGCTTTGTTCAGTATTAAATCGATTGTCGTGACGAGCGAACGTTTACGATTAAGGACTTTGTATAAAGTATAAATTTTCGTATTTTTACAAACAGTTTTTTTAATAGCCGAAGCTTTTTTGACTGGTTTTTTTTGCACGAGATTCTTTTAAAATGAATTAATTTCATTTGATATTTTTATTTTTCGGATTAATTATTTAATTGTTTTCAAAGTTAATTTGTAAACCGAGCGTGACTAAGGAGCCTTTGTGTTTTTTTTTTAAAGAATTCTGAATATTTTTTCGAGTGATTTTTCTATAAAGGTGAGAATTCTTTTATTAATGCATTCTATTTTTTTTAATATACTTGGTTTTTTAAACATTGAATACCTACTAGATATTTAGGTATAATACTGCCTCCAAGCTCTGAAGAGGTCTTATTACTTAGACCTCTTTGGAATTAAATAAGGTACGTTTTTAGTATAATTATAGGTTTTTTTACCGTATTTACCATTTTCAAGATACCATTAGTTGCAATCAACGGGATTAATATTATCTTATAATCCATAACTTAACTGATAAAGGTTAATAATAATAATTGTATGAGGACATTGAGCACATTAGAGATACCTACACAAAAGATAAGCTATTACAATATTAATCGAATATTAAAGCTGTACTTCTTGGTCTCATAATTGGCGGTCTTTTTTCAAACATCGATTTCTTCCAGACAGCTGTTCCTATAACACGGAAACTAAAATTATACCCCCTTATTTGTAACCAAATTTAATTTTATACCACTTGATAAAATAAGCTTCTCCCAGTCATTTCAATGTAAATAAAAAGAGTTGACATGATATTTTAAGACCATTTTAGCTATCTGAGGTTTATAGAACTGTTAAGAATAGGACGGTAATACGTTTGTTTGTGTAATAAGTATGTTTCTTCCTGCTTGATGCCAAAACTACTGAACAGATAATTATGAAATATTGCAAATTTTTTTAACAAGGAATATATATATGGGTAAAACGAGAGAAACAATTGCCGAAATATAGTAGAAAAATATTATTATAAACAAAACATTTACAACGATTTGTGAGTTCAATTCTAATCCAGATATTTTCTGGCTTCTGTAACTGGTCATCGTACCTAGCTTAGTTAGGGACTTCATAGGGACAATTTGTACAAATCAGTTTAATGCCAATAAACAAAAAAATATTATTATATTGTATTTTTTTTTTATATGGTACCTGAAGGTGGATCTAGGACGTGGCGCACCTGATGTTAAGTGGTAAACATTACCTATCACAAAGCATTACATCATAGATCACGCTTTTGTGGAAACGTGCTCTACGCCATCCATTCGCCCTTTGTCCATCAACTTGAGGCATATTGATAAACCTCTTGTGCCTGTAATTTCCCCACACCCACACCCTTCAAACCGAAACACAGCACAGCTGCTTCAAGACAGAAACTAGGCATGGTGTTAGTACTTCCCTGGACAAGCAAGCAATTATACATATTTTACGAAAACACTTCCAGACACTTTGTTCCATCAAACTATGAATAATGCATTATGCATTGTATTGCATAGCAGTAGGGCATTGCCCGAGTTATATGTTACATTGACTGTGTATTCGGAGCTAGTGTTCTCTGGTGTCGGAGTTTTAAAGCCGCTCAAAAGTGCCCAACTTTCCTTTTATGTGTAGTGAGCTAGGCAGCTGGAACTTTTGACACAGATCGGTCTAACCTAGGAAGCCTAAATCTGAAATGGCGTAGTGCGGAATCTTTATTGTTTCATGTGGTTCGTTTTGTATCTTGTACCAATTTTTCCATATTAGAGTTATTTACATAATAAATTTGACTAACATTTGCATCCATACATAATGAATTATAGTATTGCGGGTCAGTGTTATTTACAATATTTGTATTCATACGTAAGCGAGATAGAAAATCATCTGGATTTAAAGGTACATTTAGATCTTAAAATTATTGAGGTCCGCAACATAAGCCTCGTAGAGGCACTACAATATAAACTCAGGTAGGTATAGAATGTTTAGATATTTTCTACCAAACAATGGTTGCAATATCAATGTCTTGCATTACAAGAACAAAAGCACCTAACTATATCAGTCCACTGCATGTCTATTCAGTGATATGCCCATAATCCCCATGCGGTATGGAGATCTCAGGGCACAGCTACTCGCATCACTGACACTGCTGCCCGTCGGCAGCCAGGGGATGTAGCTGTGCCGGAGTTAGGCTGCGCTATGCCACAATCAGCCGCCGCCAGAGCCCCGTTTGCTGGTTCCGAAGGTGGTGATAGGACCCCTTACACTCTTCCCATATGATATTACCTCGAAACCCTTCTCAAAATCTTGTAGCAGTAGAGCCCTTTGTGATTTTAATATATATCATACTTATTTCTGCCATGATGCAGCATTGCTGTGTTGCCTGTCAAATAGCATGTATCACTTTGATGCCTCAAGTTGATAGACGCATCGCTTTGCATCGTAGAGCACTTTCCAAACATGACGATTTTACACACTTTTTAACACACTTATCACAATAGCATGTGTTGTTTAAAATTATCACATGAGTACCCTTAATCCGCTCCTTCAATCCATTCATCGCTCCACCAAACACTACTTAAAAACTTGGGGTAGTTATACGGTAGTTGAACTTGATTTTTAACCTGTTTTGCAAGAAACTAGTGCTCAAGCACAAGTATTCCAAGATAGGACTGTACAAAACCTGATAAAGGACACTAGATTGTGACTTAGGGTTTTATTATGAGGTTCTTATAGAGCAGGTTCATTTTATTGGTAACAAAATATGGTTACATGTCATAATACATGAGCATTTTACACTAAAGAATAAAATATAATTAGCTGAGTATATAAATAATTTTTATAACAATAATTAAATAAAGTTTATAAGTTTATATCAAGTTTAAAATTATTAATTGAATTAAAAATTGTAATAAAATAAATTGAATACGGTCATTTAAAAAAAACAAATCTAAAACCCCCTTACTTATGAACGCTACTTAAAGTTAATCAATGCTCAAAGTTAGCCCTGTCACTGTTTGTCATTATCCAACGGTAAGAGATGGCAATAGCCTAAGCATCGTTTATCTTTTGAAAGATGTTCATAAGTAAGGCCATAAGTGTTCAGATAACATGTAAGGATATCAACTTAAATTGAAAGACAGCCTGAAAACTTGAAATAAAGGTTATCATTAATAATTAAATTAAAAATCGTAATAAAATAGAATAAATGTTATATAAAAAAAACTATAAGTTTATAATTAAAAATAAATAAATAGAAAAACATTTACATATACACTTTTTTTATAAAAATACACTCAACTTCCGTGCCTCGGAAAGCAAGCTAGGTCGGCCTCGACTTGGTCAAGGGAGGCCTTCCTTCGGTCTAAAAATACTAGGGGCCACTTGCAATAAATACTACACCAATCCCCTTCACTTCAGTTTATTTCAATAATATTTACCAGTTTTACGAGTATAATTCAATTATGTACTGAATTTTAATCGCTATTAGTGCAAATTAATACTAAGTCAGAGCTTCTTTACACACTTTATATAATTTTGTTGAATTTATATTTTGTCTTATTTAATTTATTTTGCAGTTATTATTTAACTATAATTGAATTTATTTTAGTATTTACCTTCAAAAAATATAAATAAATAAACATTTGCACGGCTAATAAACCGAATCTGCTGATAAAACTATACAATTAATTGCTTGATTTTTTAAATAAATTATGTAGATGATGATAATGAAGAGGATGTATCACCGTTAGGTTGATGATAATTGTGATACATTTAATTACTTAGCATAAGAACAAATGCGCCTACATAATTATATTCATGCAAATTCACATAATTAATTCGTTTATTCACTGCAATGTAACACAAAAACAATGTTCACAAAAAATTCCCTAAAAACAAAGTTGAGAACAATATCCAAGTTGTGTTTGTTTGCCAAAATGTTAGAGAAAATTGTTTACTCACAATTATATTCCGCTCTCAAGGATAGCCTTTCATTAGATCAACATGATTTTTTGAAAGGTAAGTCTACAACTTCAAATCGTTTACTTTGCGCTGAGTTTTTGCTACGACATATGCTTAACCTCTCATATTCGACATTATCTACACTGACTACTCAAAGTGTTTTGATCGCATTTAATCCTGTTGGAAAAGCTTCAGCGAATAGGTATAAGAGGAAATCTGTTCAGATGGTTTTCATATTGTATTCAAAACCGGTGCCAAACAGTCGTTTTGGGAGGTTACTCTTTGCTGTCTGTGAACATCCCCTCTGGTGTCCCTCAAGGAACATTACTGGAGCCACTTCTTTTCAAATTTTTATTAAAGACATTTCTTCTTGCTTTAAACATTCTAAAATACTTTTATACACCGATGACATGAAAATTCTTCACCAGATTAGTGACATTGATGATGCGTGCCGCCTCCAAGATGACGTTAATAGATTCGTAAATTATTGTACTCTTAACAAACTTGACCTTAATGTTTCTAAATGCTATGCATGTTCCTTTACTCGTAAACCTATAAAATTGATTAATAATTATATATTTAACAACTCTGCTCTAACTAGGGTAGTTAAAATCAAAGATTTAGGAATAACATTCGATAGTAAATTATTATTTTACGAACACGTTCAATTCTATAGTTAAGAAAGCATCTCGAGGATTTGTCCTGAGAATGTCATCAGAATTTGTGTGTACTAAAACATTTAAAACAATGATGTGTCCGCCTGTAATTGGTTTCTATATCAGAATGAAAACTTTGTCAGTGTAACTCTACAATGTATTGATATTTAAGCTGTTGGCGTTCCTATTAAATAAATAAATAAATAAACATTTAAATTACTTTATTGTAAATAGCACTATTGATTGCCCCGAACTACTTGAGCAATTAGGGTTGCATGTAAATACAGCTGCATTAAAAAAGCCTAATGTTTTTTTTGTTCCCTTAGTAAGGACAAATTACAGAAATAATTCATTTATTAAAAGAGCCTCTAGAGTCGAGATCATTCTTCGTATACGTCGTATACTGTAACTGTTCATCAAAGTAAATTTTGTATTTACCTGTCTGCGGAAACTTATAATTAGCCTTCCTGTATGTGTAGCTTTAAGTACCTGCTTATACCTATTTAATTACTTTTAGTATATATTTAATTTTTTGTTTTCCCAAAATTTTGTAAATAAATAAACAATTATAAAGGTCTACTGCCCGTAATTTTACTGTGTTAAGAATAGAACTTGCACTAAGCGTGGTACCTATTTGTGGATAAGACTCTTCATGGATACGTTATTTTTATCGCAGCTGTACTACATAATGTACATATATATGCAGGATACTTAACGAAGTAATAAGTAATAGGAGGGGTGGAAACTTCACTGCTTTTTTGTAATATTATAGTATTATAATATTGTGTTATTTATTATCGATTATTTTATCTTATATTTATCGATTTAATTCAATAGTTTTATCTGACAATGACAAAACATATAATTTTAAGAATTTTATCACTTGTTTCCATACGTATGGCTAATTAAGTAAGTAAGTACCTACATTAATATTTTCACAAAAACCGTAGGTAACGTCACAGTCTATAAATTTTGAAAAGCGTGTTTTATCCATAAATTTTAAGTAAGTAAGTGACGAAAAAAGATTCATGATTCAAGACTTTTATTTGCATGACTAAGTGTTGGAATGGTTTTTACTAAAGGAAATGTTTCCATAGACTTCCAAATATCTCTGTCCCGAGCTACCACCATCCTCTTTTGAAGGCATTCATCTCGCCCGCCAACTCATCCCCGGCCGACCGACCTGGCCGCGTAATTTATTTTATACTAGCTTCCGCCCGAGCCTTCGCTCGCGTGGTACCCGGTAAAAAAGTAGCCTATGTGTTAATCCAGGTCATAGACTATGTATATTCAAAGTTTCATCCAAATCCGTTCAGTAGTTTTTGCGTGAAAGAGTAACAAACATTCATCCATTCATCCATACATATCCATACTCACAAACTATCGCATTTATAATACTATATAGGTAGGACGTAATTTATCTTTTTTCGATTAACACGTGATTTGAAATCAGTAGCATTATATAGATTATGCGCCAACATCATTGATATAAAAAATTAAAAACAAATAATTTTTTTTTTTCAAAATTTCTTAAATTGGGAAGGTAAAAATATTAAAAGGTACATGATTCTTAATAAAACATAGGTATAATAAAAACAAGAGCCTGAATTAGGTTTAGTGTTACTAATGGTCAACATAATATGTACCTACTTTGATTATTATTACAAACGTATAAAGGTTCAATCACATTATGGGGACGAGGCTGGCGTGGATCACTGTGATGCTTTTGACATATCTACTTGGTTAAGCAACACTCCGTCCGTGAATGAGCGCTTCCGTGCTTCGGATGGCACGTCAAGATGTTGGTCCCGGCTTTTCAGTGGTTATGCCATGTCAGAGGCCATGGGGCAGCCTAAAAACTCCAACACCAGATTTGACCATTTGCTCAGTAGAAGAAGAACTGATAAATGAATAACAAACCAGTATCCACTCCAGCCACGTGGAGTGTCGATCTGCGAAAGGCTGCTGGTAGAAGCTGGATGTGTCGAGCTCAGGACAGGGCGGTCCTTGCGCTCCTGGCGTGACGCACTCGTTGCGTTGCAACTTCGGTTTTCTTAGCAGATCACCTTGGTTAAGCATCACTCCGACGGGTCATTACTTGGATGGGTGACCATTTAGTGGCATTTAGATTTGAGCGCTTCCGTGCTTCGGAAGGCACGTTACGAGGTTGGTCCCGGCTTTTCAGTCAATAAGCCATGTCGGAGGTCTTTTGGGCGGCCTAAAAATCCCGACACCAGAGTTGGTCACTAGCTCATACAAAGAAGAAGAAGACGAAGAAGGACAAAGCGCAACGGCTCATTAGAGGAATCCTATGTCACAGCAGTGGACTGTTAAAGACTGATGATGATGATGAAGTTTCCACTTCAAGCAGTAATCAGAGGTCCCAGCAATCAACAAATTCGAAAAGATTTATAAATTATGTGGTAATCAACGGAAGCCTACATACATAAGCAAACAGCCCAAAACAAATAATAAATATAAAACGGTTGTGACGAATAATTAATTTGTATAATTTATACAGTTTTATTTAAAAAACAAGGAAACGATCGAATTCTTGCAAATTAACTAAACCAGTAGTAATATGCTAAAAATACGAATCATATAAAATAATACAAGCCTCCTCCCGCGGCTTGGCTCGCGTGATACCCGGATAAAAAGTAGCCTATGTGTTAATGCAGGTCTTAAACTATGTATATTCCATGTGTTATCCAAACCCATTCAGCCCTTAAGGAGTGAAGCGACCACAAACTTACTCACACACACACACACAACTCTACGACTAAGGTCCTCTATTGAATTGGGTATGCCCGTAATGATAGATGTACATTTTTTTAAATAAATAAAATAAAAAATAAAATAAAAAAAGGTTCACATTTATAATATTACTGTGATTTATTTATTATCATAATAACACCCATTCTTCGCCTAAGCTTGGAACTAGTAGCGGAGATAAATGGAAATCATGCGGCAGGCATGCAATCAATCAGCGGAGATGGATGTTTGTTAGTCTGTCACGCAAAAACTACTGATCGGATATATTATATGCTACTTATTATCCAACTACCACGCGAGCGAACTGTGGCGCAGTGGGTGAAGGTCCTCCTGAGGTGCAGGTTGCGGGTTAGATTCCCGCTGCTGGACAAATGCGTGCCTCGTATTCTACTAATATTTGTCTTGGGTCTGTGTGTTAACACACACCTTCCCCTTAATTACTGTGACTGTATCAATAGCTGCTTGTTTTTGAATAATGCGAATATTAATGCGTACATCTATCTTGTCGCAATATCTGTGCAAACTCTTAGCAATTACTCCCGTAGCACCTACCACAATAGGTATTACTTCTGTCGGTATTTACCAGTCTTGTGATTTCAGTTTTTAAAGCATGCTATTTACTGAGTATTTCTATTTCTTTTGGCCCTATATTGTAGTCTGACGACACAGTGATATCTATTAAAAATCTTTTGCTATCTTCTTTATTTATGTAAGTATATTATGTCTGGTCTGTAGTGTATTATTGTGACATCTGTTTGAACCGGTATTTCCCATATAAGTTTAGATGTGTAATTTTCTATAACTTGCGGTTGTGTTAAGTTTTCTTTCCACCAGAGATTGGAGACATCGATCTTGTGTTGTTTTGCGAGTGAGTGTCCAATGGATATATTGTACAATATTGTTGTCTTCTAGTGTAATAGTTATTATGGTAGTATTATTACTAGTCTGATATAATAGTAACAGTTTTATTATAGTAGCTTGCCTGTAATGTCACCGGCACCCACACCCTTCAAAGCGCAAAACAGCAATGCTGCTTAGCGGCAGAAATAGGCATGGTGGCAGTACTTCCCCGGACGAGCCAAGAAACAAGAATCTACAAAGAACTCTACTACTCTGCTTAAATTATATGCTATTCAAATCAATTAAACCTTTTTCGAGCTTTTGCGGGACACACACACGACAATTTTTATTATTTCTATATAAATTTATGGTTACCGATATTAAAACTGCTTCCTAGTAACAACTACTGTTGTAGGAAGCATTCGTACGTTATTTACAATTTAGGGTGTATCAAGGCTACATCAGGTTTTTTTAGTCTTCCGTCTCGAAATCAAAAGGACCCTAAATAACTAGCTTGACTTTACACGCTGAATTTTGGTACTAGCTTCCGCTTTCGGCTTCAATCAAAATCCGTTCCTTAGTTTTTGCATGAAAATGTAACAAACACCCATCTTTAAAAACTTGAGCATTCATGCAAATAGAAGAAGCTGGTAGAAGCTGGATGCGTCGAGTTGACGACAGGGCGCAATGGCGCTCATTAGGGGAGACCGCCGGCCGTCCAGCAGTAGTTAGTTCGGTATATTCATTTATGAAACTTTATTTAATTGTAAACTCGTCAAAAATACATTTTTATCAAACACGCTTGGAAATTAGAGCATTATTTTGACAACCTTCTTTGAGATAAATCGAAATTGCTGTACCGGCCCAATACATGCGAGCAGCGGCCGGCAAAAGTTGTATAAAAATTCATATTTGTCGTGTTTAGCTTCCATTCCGTATTTATCTTTTTTTGTGTGTTTAAATGTGATGTCTTTTTTATTTAATTATGGGTCTCATGCGTCTGAAATAAAGTTATATTATTATTATTTAATCCAATTCAGTAATTTCCATACAACATACATTAAAAATGATATCTAAAACGAAAACGATTGAACGTTTCCGCATGATAGTCATACTTGGGGTCTGGATATAAAGTTCCGTCCGTCAAACTCGGCTAATTTATTATTTGAAAACCGGTATAATAAAAACGAATAGTTTAACATATCCAGTATCAAACTATTCACTGAACATAATACGAACATAAAAAACTGAAGGTCGTTTAAAATGAATGCATCCAAAATATAAACTGTTATGAATCTAACTGACTGACTCACTCACTCATAGTGTATTCTAATATTATTTTCTAGTGTAAAATTTGAATTTTAAGAAAATAATATTATGATACTAATATTATTTTCTTAAAATTCCAATTTTACACGTAATTTCGTCAAACTCCATAAGCTCACTATCCATAAAGGGAAGTCCTTCCGAACGCTGCTCCATTTTCTTAAAGATAACGCAAACTTTGACGTTAGGTATTTTCTTGGCACTCAAGCCACAAAGCGATAAGTAACCCTACATTGACTTGTAGGCATTGATATATATTGTTACTATCGGGGTGAAATAGGTCCTTAGGAAAAATAAAATAAAATCTTAGGTACATTAAAAATTTAAAAAACTGGCCAAGTGCGAGTGAGACTCGTGCACGAAGGGTTCCATCCCGTGTATGGGAGCCTTCCTTAAATATTTATTTGATTCTGTTTTTAGTATTTGTTGATATAGCGGCAACTGAAATACGTCATCTGGATTTTTTTTATCTAGCGACAGACAGACAGACAGTGAGGTCCGTATTTACCCTTTTGGGTACGGAACCCTAAAAAGTATTCTCAGGTACATTAAGAATAAAAAAATATCTTATAACTCAAGCTTAAACCATTAATATTGTTTATCTTTTACGCACTATAAGATTATTAATAGGGTAATAAAGTAGCTGAAGTACCCAATAATGGAACCAAGGAACCTTATATATCGTAATTTGTAATGTTTATTACTTCGGATGGATATATTTTTATTTTATTTTTCCCTAACTACAAAGAACCTTTGAATTGTTATTTTCTAGGCCGTGAAGGTTTGATATTTTACATAACATTACATACAGTGATTTTATATCTTCGAAAATGTTTAATAGTGCGAGCGTATCGTCGCCTTAACAGGGCTCAATCTTTTTGTTTTGATCTTTTCTATACCCCTGTAAAATTTATATTCTTCTAGCTATTACCTACACTAAGAAAATATGATTTAAATAACACCGTATTCACTAAATCTCTAAGGTTTCAAATTCCAATTTGCCCGTTTTCTCAAAACGCACTTTTTTCATTGTATTGGTCTAACACGATAGTGGCATCACACTTCTAGACCGGGTCCCCAACACGGAAATACTGGGGGTTATTGGGGTTCAAGTGGAGTTGGGCAGGACACTTGGTCAGACGGAGTGACGGTGGACTAAAGATCTGATCGAGTGGTGGCCGAGAGATGGTCATAGAAATAGGGGACGACCACCGGCGAGATGGGTCAAAGGTAGGCCTATGCCCAGCAGTGGGCTGAAAATGGCTCAAATGATGATGATAATGATTAGTTTTTGTTAGTAGTAATTTTTAAGGTTGTCTGGAAGAGATAGTTTCCTAGCGATAAGACCGCCCATTGTACCTTTTATTTATTTTAATATTCTAAAACTAAGGTGTACAATAAAGAGTTTTCATTAATTCTTATTCATTCATTCATTATGATTCAAATGTTTATATGCTAAAATACAAAAAAAATTTCATAGTATTTTAGCTCAGCAGTCAGTAACAGTCGTTACAGCAAAAAAAAAAATTTAAATATTAATTTTTCATTCATCTTTAACCAGTCGGCTTATCACAGCCACTGTAGACAAAGGATTTGTCGACGGAAGAGTGGAGAAAACTTATTTTTGGATGTAGATTTAGCAACATTTTGAATGTTTTAAGCATGTTTATATAAAGAATTGATAAAAACAATCGCATCTGGGGGAAAACTAGACATGTTTGGAATGCATGGAGGCCTACAATTAGGAAAAACATGTTGTCTTCTCTATCGTAGAGTAGACATAAAAACGGCATGCTGAGGGAGCGATGTGTATTATCACCCTGTATATGCTACTAACTTTTGCATTTGCCATACACCACCAGATTTAAATTTTTTTTTTTTTTTTTCAGAAAATGCCGAAATTAATTTACTACCGAATAGCTGGCAGCGCCGTAACTATTTCGATGCATTGCGTCAACTCTATATCCATGCTGACGTCAATCCAAGATGAAATGCTTCTGAAGGATCCTGAAATTAAGAACTTGGCAGGCATGCAGAGTCGCTTCTTCACAATTTGGAACATTGTAAGCATCGAGATAATACTCTAGAGCTACAAACATGGAAATAAAATGTTCGCTCCAAATCTCGGCGCACACTGCTTATTGCGGCGATACAAGTATAGATTAGTGCAAATCTTACTATCCTACTAATATTATAAATGCGAAAGTTTGTGAGTATGGATGTATGGGTGGATGTATGTTTGTTACTCATTCACGCAAAAAGTACTGAACGGATTTGGATGGAATATAGATATTTTGTGACCTGGATTAATACATAGGCTACTTTTTATCCCGGTACCACGTGAGTGAAGCCGCGAGTGAAAGCTAGTGTGTAATAAATGTAATGTCAACGCTCAAATCGCGCTCAACGGCTCAACGCTCAATTGATCAAAAATTGGGGAACCATTTTTTCATCTTGAACGACGGTTGTGTCAGTTATATTTTATTTTATTTTCTAGTGTTTTTCTGATTTATGTTGATTATAAATTTTGGCATTTGGAATTATAATCGATATACTTTGGTAATAAGATTTAAATCATGTGGCAATTTAACAAATCTACCTTAGTAATAAGACACAAGTGAAGTGAAATGGAATTAAAGCGCACTTGGATTGGAATTTTCTGATGAAGTAAATTATTTGCTGATCGTTTTTTGCTATAGACGCCATTGCTATACCAGAAAACAGGAGCTGACTGAAGACTGGACGACTGGACTTATAAACCGTACTACGTTGCCTCATATTATTGACTTGATACTGGCGAATTTGTGGAAAAATATCCCAGAAACGAATTAAATAATTTTAAATAAAGAAGTGAGGTAAAGTGATCAAAAATTGACGATTCGATTCAGATACTATTCAAATGTTTTAATTACCCATGCAGGGCGGACTAAATTAATAGGGCTGACATCGGGCCTATAAATATTAATAGGCTTTACATTTGTTATATTATAGTATTTATTTCCTTTTTTCCAGGCATTCCAACTGATTTACGCCGGTCTAGCTTTAACCTGCGATGTCCTCACCATCATGAACAAGGACCACCTTCTCCCGAAGCCGATCAAGAAGTTCAGAGACGTCTTTTTCTCAGCTGTAGTCCTTCCCGGGACAATGGTGAGTTGATGTTCGATGATACTCTAAGGGGTCATCATAATCATCATCAGCCTATAGCAGTTCACTGCTGGAAATAGGCCTGCCCTAATGAGCGCTATGGCGCCCTGTCCTCAGCTCGACGCATCCAGCTTCTACCAGCAGCTTTTCGCATATCGTCACTCCACCTGGCCGGAGGGCATCTTACACTAGGTATGTTTGCCGAGCCCACACAAGAACTCGTTTACCCCAACGGTTATCGGTTCTTTGGCAGATATGGCTAACCCACTGCCTAGCTAGCACTTGGGATTTGAATGAAACTTGGTTTATGACCTGGATCACCACAATATAGGAATCACATCCCGGAACTACGCGATCGAAGCCGCAGGCGGAAGTTCGTATTATAAGTTTAGAATAAGCAAACATTTAATGTTCTGCTGCTGGAATCGAATCCTTGCGAACCCTTGTTGACTGACACTAGTTTATCACTCAATAAACTGGTGTGGAGGGGAAAACTAGATTGTCGACTTGACCATAATTCATCTGGTTTTGAGTAAAAATTGTAACAAAAAAACACACGTGTACATGTACACGTGAGCGAAGCCAAGAATGGAATTTAGTTTGTAATTAACATTACCTAGAGTTTGGCAAGATAATGTAGTTTTGCATCGCACCAACAAAAAGTTATATTAACTTGTACCTACAGTGTTTTTGTTCCCTACTATTGCGATTACGATTAGCTTAGGCACAGGTCACACATATCGGGCAAGGACATGGCGCGGACATGGCGCGGACGTGGCACGGACGTGGCGAGGACATGGCACGGGCATGGCGCGGACATGGCTCGGACATGACGCAAAAATGACGTGACAGAGGCACAAGTGTAGTGCAGTCTGTTGTCCGGTATCGATGTGTCAGCATGTCATCCTCAAAAGACAAAGATGCTCTTGCTCTCGTGCATACAATTAATTAATATACAGATCAGGGCCCGTACAACCCCGATTTCGAGTTAGTTGCTTCGAAAGTGAAACCCCTTCATTGGGTTATACAGTTGACGGGATTACCCTTTCGTTTGGGTATTCTCCTCCTAACACAAGCGAAAGTGTAACCCGTTCCTTTTGGTTTTCAGTCGATAGGGTTACCCTCTTATGAGGTTAAACGAATGAATGGAGTTACCTCTTGATAGGTTTTTTTGAATGTTACACAATGGTTATCATTACGCCGGATACTGGGTGGGGAAATTTAGATTTTGACTCTTGATTTATGTCATTAATCATTAGGTATTAGTTCGGATCGCTTTATTTGGTTGAAGGAAGAGCGTCACTGCATTAAAGAAAAGTTTTGAAAACAAAAGGAAAGTGCTGTGTTTCAGTCAGTTTTCATTGGTCATCATCGCAGAGTATGCGTTGTCATATACGAGACCCGCAGTCAACATATTAAAAAGAAAAAAATGGTGTTTCAGTTTTCATAAGTCATCAGTTATGTCATGACTGAGGCCCGCAGTCAACATGTTAAAAAGAAAAAAAATGTGTTTCAGTCAGTTTTCATAGGGCATCATCGCAGAGTACTCTACGTAGCGTTATTTTTTATTTTTATTGTATTTATTAGGCAAAGCCAACAGTACACATAATGAGTATTTTGTAAAGCGTTATGTCCGAGACCCGCAGTCAACATGTTAAAAAGAAAAAATATGACCTTTAAAACTATTTTGAATAATAATTTTGGATTGTCACTGTCACTGTCACTCTAAAATTCAAACTCAAAACTCAACTCAAAGCTCCACTCGAAACTCATTCTACAAATTCATCTGTAAATGGTTATATCTCTGGAACTACTCATCCTAGACTAGCCGCTAATTGCTCAAAAGATAGCTATCGACAAGATCTTTATTTGCAATGACATATGACAAACTTGAATTTGCCATATCTCGAGAAGTACTCATCCTAGACTTGCCGTTACTAGCTCAAATGATAGCTACTAATAAAATCTTAATTTCCGATGACAGCTGTCAAACTAATAACTGTCATCGAAAATAAAGATCTTAATAATAGCTATCATGTGAGCTAGTAACGGCAAGTCTAGGATGAGTAGTTCTCGAGATATGGTCGATTTAAGTTTGACAGCTGTCATCGAAAATTAAGTTCATGTCAATAGCAATCATTTGAGCTAGTAAAAGCAAGTCTAGGATGAGTAGTTCTCGAGATATGGTCGATTTAAGTTTGACAGCTGTCATCGAAAATTAAGTTCATGTCAATAGCAATCATTTGAGCTAGTAAAAGCAAGTCTAGGATGAGTAGTTCTCGAGATATGGTCGATTTAAGTTTGACAGCTGTCATTGAAAATTAAGGTCTTGTCAATAACTATCATTTAAGCTAGGAAAGGCAAGTCTAAGACAAGTAGTTCTCGAGATATGGTCGATTTAAGTTTGACAGCTGTCATCGAAAATTAAATTCATGTCAATAGCAATCATTTGAGCTAGTAAAAGCAAGTCTAGGATGAGTAGTTCTCGAGATATGGTCGATTTAAGTTTGACAGCTGTCATCGAAAATTAAGTTCATGTTAATAGCAATCATTTGAGCTAGTAAAAGCAAGTCCTGAATGAGTAGTTCTCGAGATATGTTCGATTTTAGTTTGACAGCTGTCATCGAAAATTAAGTTCATGTCAATAGCAATCAATCACAAAATTCAATATTAAATTCGATATCGTCATTCGTCACGCATTTTTACATCACTAACAGACGTATGTCGCAAGCAAGTACATACTACGATCTGGCGGCCATCGGACGCCCATCTGGCGGCGATTGGGCGCGGGCGCCGAAATGGCGAGTCATACGTCCGAGCAACGACATACCGTGTGGCCTAAATTGTGCTTTATTTCCATGCATTTTGTATGAAATTTGAATGGAATAGGAAACCGCCTGTGCCATGTCCGCGCCACGTCCGTGCCCGATGAATGTGACCTAGCGTCGGGCGCAGACAAGGCACTGGCGGTTTCTTATTCCATTCAAATTTCATACGAAATGCATGGAAATAAAGCACAATTTAGGACACACGGTATGTCGTTGATCGGACGTGCTTATGACGCGAAGTCGTCCGAGCTAAATTGTGCTTTATGTCCATGAATTTTGTATTAAATTTGAATGGAATAGGAAAGCGCCCGCGCCATGCCCGCGCCAGGTCAGACAAGTGGGGCCTGTACCCTAGATTACCCTAACATGAGGTATAAGGGGTTGGAACCCGAAGCAACGGGGTTCCAACCCCATAAACTCCGAAATTGTCGGACTAGACCTTTATTTGCCTTTTTGCCTTTTAACTTTGATATTTCATATGTCAAAATTCAAAGAACGACAATCAAGAAACTATCAAATTTTGTAATAATAGGACCGGTACTTATCATTTTGGTGTTATCAGTTAGTAAATGAAGCCTCAGCTCAACACATCGCAACCTTTTTTATTCTCTTCTAAATGTTATCTTGATTTCAGTTGGTGTTCTCATTATTCTGGCCATTGTTTCTGTACGACCGCAGTCTGGTATTCCCAGAGTTCATAGACAAAGTGTTTAGTACTAGAAACAACTACGTTATGCACCTGGCTATCGTCCCGTTTGTACTTTGGGAGCTTGCGTTCCAGCCGAGGAAACAACCGAATTCGCACGCCACGAATATTGCTATCATTGCTGTTTATTACACCATTTATAATGTACAGTAAGTATCTGACAATCACATACACTATCACCAACGTCTAGTGATATTCCGGATTTTCTCAATTTAATCAAAATTTCTAAGAAATAGCATGCAACATGTAAATATTTTTTAAAAACCCATTTAGCAGACCTTTAGACCTTTGAACGAAAATAAATTATTATTTTTGTCTAAATATTTTTTTATCTCACATTTAGCATACCTTTAGACCTTTGAACGAAAATAAATTATTATATTTGTCTAAATATTTTTTTATCTCACATTTATATAGATATCACGGTTTGTTTTGTTACAATCCCCTCAGCAATACTCTGAGGTCTTTGCCTAAAGCAAGACATTTAACATTTGACATTACTTGATTTAAAGACATTTGACATAAAATTGACAAAATTGAAAAAAAAATGCATTTGACATTTGATTTAAAGCATGAAACACCGATACAGAACTCTTTTTAACATCATAGGTGGTTTAACTGACTACTGATTTTTCCTATAAATGTAAAAATTACGCTTAATTTTTCACTTTTTCTTAAAAAACACTCATCCTATTTTATGCTAAATGGGCTTCTGAAAAATATCTACATGTTATCTATAACAAATTTTGAGTAAATTGAGGGAATCCGGAATATTTTGAAATGTTGTAGAACGATCGTGGATTATTCGAAGCCTTCTCATAACTAGTTTTAAAATTTTTGTTTTAGTTAAATAAAATTTTAGTAACGCAAAAATATTTATTCTATTTTATTCCATGGTCTAGTCTGCTAAATGGGCTTTTGAAAAATATCTACATGTTATTTATAACAAATTTTGAGTAAATTGAGAAAATCTGGAATATTCTGAAATGTTGTAGAACGATCGTGGATTATTCGAAGCCTTTTCATAACAACTCCCTGAGTGAAACCGTGTACCCCAGCCTAATATATACAAGATAAGCTAGGTGGGGTTGGCACATTTTCTTTTTCCAATCACTCCCCTATTAGCTGTCGACTCTATATTCACTCTTTTCCTCATATGAAAAGAGCGCATCTTTCACACAATTCATCCGAAATAATCTAGAGATTCGATTATAAAAACTAGCGTATTTTAGACGTCAAATTTTGGCCAATGAGAAAGCGTAGATCCAAAGTAACGCTTTTGACATTGAAAATGTTTTTGTTTTCCTGATATAGTGCCCAGATTTATGAAATTGTGACATTTGCCCACAGCATTTAGTTTACATGTAGTTTCGCAATATGAAAGGTACGCGGATATATCAAATCGCCCATATGTCAAAAAGGGATTAAAAGTGCAATTTGAAATTCCCAATCTCAGTCGGTAACTTTTTGAGATTTTCCTTAACTTGACAAAAATTGTTCGCTGCATTGGATCGAGAATTTCCCAATAACTTTTTTTGAGTTCGCTTTTCAAGAAACGGAACAAATGGTACCTCGTGATTGAATAAAGCTATAGTTTGAGCCATCTTAGAAGGCGGGCGGACAAAAACTGTAGGTGGTAGCTGGTCCCATATGCGCGAGGTCATTCTGCTTTCCATTCGCGTGCGCGTCGGAGAGCATCGGGGCGCATTTTATAACATGATTAAGGAAATTGAAACATTTTTGCAATTTACACAGCTTTGAGCTTTGTCAAACACTGACATAAATAAATCCGTAAGTAGATAAAGTAATAGATGCGTAAATTGCATGCAAATAAGGAACCTACTACTTTGTGGATGTTTCAATTTCCTTTAACATGTTATAAAAGGCTCTCAGATGCTCTCCGACGCGCGTGTGAATCGTACATTATCGTCAGTACGATTACGATAAAGTTAAATTTTACAGTGTGCTTTATTTCTAAATTACATTTTCAATGCCCTTGATAGTTGCGCGTAGTGTGAGATCTGTAGATTTTTTCATTGGTCAATATTTTTCGTGCGTCACGTTGAATATTTGTGATCGGCTTATTCTTCTCTCTACTTTCTATGAACTAACGTTTTGTTTTCTATTTTCAGTATTCATCTTACATACTACGAGCGTGGTGTTTGGCCCTACCCCTTATTAGGAATACTTTGGGATACAATCTACTATTACTACCTACAAGCACTTTTAGTAGCAATGTTATTTACTTATTATTATGTACAATGGCCGCTTGTCACACTCATTTGGGGTAAGGAAAGTAAAATAAGCGAAAAAACGAAATAGATTAATTTTTAGATGATATTTCTGTGATTTAATAACGTTTTTTATTACAATTTTTTTAATAAAAAACTTGTATTTTTCGATAGTCACAAATCGTATTGTTTTGATTCTTTTGACTAAGATAACAACAGGATCATAGATTCAAATTGATAATTAAATGAACATAACATACCTACCATCCTACTACTTCATATACAAATATGAAGTTCTATCATAATTAATAAAGAAAGAAAGGAATACGATTGGTTAAACTTTTCACGATAAATATATTATATATATATTGATATATTTCCAAAGATTGATATATTGTCCAAAGTCGGGCTCTTCCTTAACTTTTAAAAAAAAATTGAAAGTACTTTAACACGTTGACTGTTGGCCGCGCACATGATGACATGCGCGAGGAGTACGAGGACATGCAGAACCACATCTGTGTTTTCAGCACTCAAAGTGTTATGAGTAAAATTTTATACAATTTGTTGGACAATCATAGTCAAATTAAAGACAGAATTTGTTTGTTGATAGTTTCGGAGATATTAAAAATAGGTTATTTTTATTGAATTTTGTGCAGAATGACGCTGCGCTCTTTTTTCTCGTTTTATCGCTTATTTTACATCTCGTTCACTCAAAGACGTTTATGTATTGCCTTTTTAAATAGCGTTTATAAATATGTAAATACTTTACTTATTCATAACCAAATGTAATTATATAACGCTCGATAAATTAAGCTCGTCCCTGTCATTTAAATTTAAATAAAAAGAGATGATACGATATTTTAACGCCATTTCAGCTAGAGGTTTACCTATAGAACTGATATAGAATAGCACGGTATAAGTTTAATTTGGGTTAGGGTTGTATGATTATACTTAATGTATTTATTTCAAAGTAATATGAAATATCTCTTTCATAATCAAAATGCAAGCCTTAATTCTTCTTCGTATGAGCTAGCGGCCAACTCTGGTGTCGAAATTTTTAAACCGCCTGAAAGCCATTTTGAAATGCCACTAAACGATCACCCATCCAAGTAGTGATCGGGTAGTGTGTTACTTAACAAAGATGATCTGCTAAGAACAACGAAGCAAGGTACACTATAAGGGCTTTTCCGTTTTTTTATAATAAAGAATGTATATATATTTTTTTCTATAATTTGATCAACGATATAAATAACAGATTTAAAAAGTGATAATAAAATAGATATTTATATGAGTTTTTGTAAAAATGTAAGAGCAATTCTGATTTTTTAATTAGGTAGATATAATATTTTTTGTATTTAATTAAATTATATATTTTATATTATTTATGAAACAGCACAAGCTTTAATTATAATTTGTAGTTGGTGATAATATGAGATATATATAAGATTCCATTGGGTTAATTAATTAAGCATATTTTTAATATTATTATCATACAACTTTGAAGCCTGACATGTAATGGATATTATAAAATATTAAAGACAAAAATAGTATTGTTTTATTACATTTTATAAAAGTAAAACCACAGACTAGTAGTGAAACATGAAATTTTGTTAATTTTACAAGTTCATAAAAAAAATCGTTAGGTTAAGAACCTAAAGCGACAGTTTTCATAAAAAAAATCGTTTAATCCCGCTTTTTGTCACTATTAACCAAAATATAATACTAGCTGTGCCCCGCGGCTTCACCTGCGTGCAAAAAACGTGTTTTATTATTTACATAAAGGTTTTGTTTTTACCGTGTTTTGAGCGAAATACCGTACCGTACCCGTGTCCCGTTGACTTCCTTTATCGATCCCGTTCCCGTTCCTGTTCGCGATTTTTTATAAATTTACGTACTAGCTTGAAAAATGATTGGTTCCCCATGCAGACGTTCATCCCCTATCTCACCCTCTTCTAGTTTTATTTTCGCTACATAATGTAGGAAATGTCCTTTTCCAAAGTCAATATTTATTAAAATTGGTTCTGCGCTGTACGCGTGAAAACACACCTATTTATTTATTTTCATTAATGTCTCAGTGAAAATCGCAAGTCAACAAGTAAAGAATTCAAGCAAGCAAATCAATCTTGCCTAATTTCAAGTCAATAGGTGAAGAATTTTTTGTTTCCCATACAAAATTTGCCACCTCCGTTTATCGTATATTCTATTCGCATTCGAATCGCGATAAATCTTAAAACAGGTGTTCATTTATTTTCAAAAGAGTCTCTGTGCAAAATATAAAGTTGATTGGTTTTTTGTTCCCGATACAAACTATGCCAACACCGTTTACCCCATCAGATATTAATTTTTCAAAATTAGATGAGCCTATATGTTATTCTGGAACCTAAACTATCGACATACTAAATTTGATATAAATTTGTTTAGTGGTTACGCAGATACGTGGTAACAAACATTCACACAGACTTTCACATTTATAATATTACTAGCTTCCGCCCGCGGCTTCGCTCGCGTGGTACCGGGATAAAAAGTAGCCTATGTGTTAATCCAGGTCATAAACTATGTATATTCCAAGTTTTATTTTCAGTTTCAAATCCGTTCAGTAGTTTTCGCGTGAAAGAGTAACAAACATTTATCCATACATCCATACATACTCACAAACTTACGCATTTAAAATGAGTGGGAAGTGTGATTAGGAAAAGAAACTACGTAATTTTTAAGAGTTGGCAGTAGTTACATAGTTTTGTACGGTTTGTATAAAAAATTGATAAATATATAATCATCATCATCATTTAGCCCGTTAATAACTACTGTTTAGTATTATAGGTCTCCTCTTTATCACGCTACTACTTTCGGTCCTTTGCAAGCCTCATCAAGATATAATAAAATATAATAAATCTACAGGATAAAATAAAACACAATCTTGCAAGTGATTCGAGAATAATAATAGAAACAATAACATTTATTAACTATTGGTTCTCAAACTCCATATACTACTTTAGGTACAATGTTTTGTATTTTTTATTATAAATCAACAAAGCTTGTACACACATCGATCGAAAATTGCTTCCCTGAAACAGTTTTATCCAAACTGTATAAATATATATTATATCCTTTAAAGGATATAATTATCTGGATATTGTTTACCAATTTCCAATCAGCGTGCATACGAAAAATATGTTTTTTAATATATTCTGTTTTACATAGATATATGATTTATATTTGTTATTCTCAATATGTTCAGGTAATGTGTAAAAATACTTAATTATATCATCAACAAATAAATATTTTTAATAAATAATCTCATAGAAAACAAGGCGTACAAAAGTTTTTGCACTACTAACGATACCCGTAACTTCAAAGGTACCTTTGTACAAAATAGAAACTCCATTAATTAAAACAAACTCACGCATAACCCAAAATGTACCTAATTTAAAACACTCGATAATATACCAAATATTCCTAACACAACTGCTTGCACTTCAAAATACTTTAATTCTAACCATTACGTGTCCAAACTATAATAATTATTTTAGTGATTTAGCAAAACATAGTACAAAATTTTAGAAATGTCTACTAAAACTACCCAGCAATTAAAAGATTTACCCTATAGCTATCACTATTGCACTACCTAACCAGCGTATGTGCAAGAGATACACATTCTCAGAACTTCAATGAGTCTATACAGTGGACACTTTGTAGAAAATAGAAAAGATTGGATAGTTTAAATAAATTCGTGTGTAGACGGCTGACAGCAGATCGTCGAAAGTTTATGAAAAATTGGGAAATATCATAAGCGTAGAAATAAACGTATTTTTTCATTTATTAATAAATCTGTAGCAGCCCACTTCTGGACATTGGCCTCCCCTAATGATCACCAGTGCGGCCTGTCCTTAGCTTGGCGTTCTCAGCTCAATAATATTTTTATACCTAAATAAATATATATTACACATGAATAGTAATATATTTATACAGCCAAAGTAAGAGCTAAATATTTTTTAAATCATTGAGATTTTATGATCAGTTTGAATCGTTGGTAAAGTAAGTGTTGTTTTTTTGCTATTGAATTGAATATAAACAAAATAACATTGTCACATAGACATTATGAACCCTGATACTTGATTTCTCTATTGTATCGAGAGTATCAGAAACTATGAGCAGACCATGGTACAAAAACACAACACCCAGACAACAAATCTTTGGATCTAAAGATCATTCAAATATTTTTCCCGCAACAGGAATCTACCCTGCCTCCCCTTGAGCCAACGAGGACATAGTTAAATAACCCAACTATTTTTTATTATGAAATCTAAAATATTATAAAAAAAACATACAACCGAATTGAGAACCTCCTCCTTTTTTTGAAGTCTGTTAAAAAAGAGACCACCTTTGAAAATTTCCCAGACACGCTTCAAAATAGAATGGTTTAAAATTGATTATTATAGAATGTTATTTTAAGATGGAAAATTGCATTTACACGTTAATGATTTTTTTAATTTTCATTTTTTTTTATAAAACTCCAAATCCACGTTCGATTTGGTATCAGCGTCTAATTTCATAGATTGCGCCAATTACATGTGGTATTTCAACAAAAAATCATGGACCTTTCGAATTTAGGCGAAGTGAATTTTTCAGCCATTTTTTTCAGTCTTAATCTTCTAATTTTCGAATACTTTGATTTTTTTATTAAAATTTCTTGTCGCAATGATTCATGTCCAACATATTAATATAATTTTAGATTATAGGGAAGTCAGGCAGTAAGTCCAAATAAAATTAACTATTTGGACATGATCCAAAACCTTTAAAAATGACGAAATAGACTAATGTGCGTCCTAGTTTAAGTATTTCACATTTCATTTAATATTATTTAACCATTTATATAATCTTCGAACATATTATATTGCATTAAAATTAAAAATGAGTTATTATATTCATTTAATAAATCTATCAAGTGTATTGTAGTGATAAAACAATCAAACACCCCTATCTTAAATCGATCTCACTATCAAATCAGGATATATCTATACAATAAGTATAAAAAACGAAAATCTAATGCAGTAAAATAAAGGAACAAAAATAAAACAAAAAAAATAGACAATAACAGATTGCTTTATTTAACAAAAAATATATAATATATAGAAAGGAAAAAAAAACAATATTTTTCAAATGATCTTTCAAGATTTATCTTGTAGTCCATTATGAAAAATCTGTTTCCATAATAGAATGTAAAATTATTAATAACCCATCGAACCTTAAATGACATTTAATATAAAATACATAATGATTAATTACTATTTACAAAATACGAGTTAAGATTTTTTTCTTTATAATGTACTTTAAACTTTAATATAAACCAGTCTATAGTAAAGGCTATTCAAACTTAGATTAAGTGTTAGAAAAATGATATATATCTTTTATTTTTTTATATAGCAGGCAATTTATTGAAGCGGAATATAGCAAAAGCAACAAAACATGATATAAAAAAATATTATGCATTTTTATTGTAACTTTTGACAGTATTATGCGTTTATGTGATTTCCAGAACATGGCACCAAGCGTCGTGCAAAACAAAAATGAGATCAATAAAAAAAATTGCCTGCTCAGTACACAATTTTTGTCCGCGATCAAAATGTTCTGAATTTTTGTTCATGCACCCTAAGTTATTCAGCTTATATTACCATATTATTTAAGTTTTCAACGGCGTTATAAAGTAAAAAAAAAACAACTACAAAATATAAAAAACGGGCAGTATCATTTATTTCTTATATTACAACTTATTGAATCTACAGAGAAGGGAAAAACATTAATAATATAATCATTTGAAATAAATAACAAGTTATTAAAAAAAACTGTTAAAAATAATTAAAAGAGACCTATATAAGAGTTTCATATGTAAACGAAACTTATGTGATCTTTACTTCACTACAACTTTATACTTCTTTATTTATTTCTTAATAAAAACTCTATTTCTATTATTATACTTTTTATAATAATTATTTTCATTCATCAAAGTTAGATACATTTATAATTATATTAAGATATACACCTTTATATAATACATAACAAACCACATTATAATGAATTATTATGTATATATACACAGGTACACAAGTCAGGTTTTATAATTTCCACAAAATCATAGAAAGTATATATTTATACAACTCATCGTTTCATGAAAACAAAAAAACCTAAAACTAAAGAACCAAAATCAAACCCACTTGCGCATTCTTAGATTCGAATTAAATAAAGTTTTTTTTTAAATATGCAATATATTGTACGTACGCACTAATACGTAAATATAACAGTCTCGAAGTACATACATACAATTATAAATAGATTAACAAAGCAAGTGGGTTTCGTTTTGGTGGAATATACAAAAAAAATACATTTAGCTGTCAAGTCTTTAAAAAAATAGTCCTGCTCATCTTTGCAAATGAGATCGAACTTGAAAAATGGAATAAAATATATTTTATCCGTGTGTGTAGTCGAGCACACTGTCTAAAGAGAATAGTTCTTTGTATAGTGCTGGGAATACGTGGTGTGGGTGAGCGGCCTTGAAGCGGCATAATGCTTCTAGATGTAGCAGGGACAGTTCTCTGCAAAAGAAAAAATATTTTATTTCATAATTAATTTTTAGATGTAATATTATATTAATACAATAAAGTTTTTTAAATATAAAAATATATTTTAATAAAACAAAATATTTAATCAAATAAACACTAATGTATTTTTATACTATTTCATAATTAATTTTTACACGTAATATTATATTAATATAATAAAGTTTTTTATATATAAAAATATATTTTAATAAAACAAAATATTTAATCGAATAACCACCAATGTATTTTATTAAAATACCTTCAAGGTTTTTTTAAAGAAATTAAGTAGAAGCAGTAAAATGCTACTTTAGCTACTTTTTTTAAATTTATATAAAAATAAAATATATTTGCCTTTTTTAAGCTTTGTTTATTTTATTGGATTTTATAAATTTATTGAAAGGCAGAAATGTCGAAATTAACGGCATGAAAAAAAATTGATACCGGAACTGACCTGCATCATTTATTTATAGTAAATTTCGCTACCAACAGAACTATTATTTATGGAAGTTATATATTACTATGTTTCATTAATGTATTTGGTATGTTACCCTTTTAATGCAAGTTAAATAAATCACACTTTTGCAAAAATGCAAAAGTTTGTGATTATGTTTGTCCCAATTCCGAAACGGCTGTACGGATTTGGATGAAACTTGGAATATACATAGTTTGTGGCCTGGATTAACCCAAAGGCTTTTTATTTCGGAACCAGGCGAGCGAAGCGATGGACAGAAGCTAGTAAGTAAATAGATTAGAGAGGGAGAGAGAGAGAGAGGCATTTATTCACCACAAAACAGTAAAATAAAAGCAAACAAAAAAATATTAATTTAATTTTAATTACCTGAAGTTAGGTATCTTAGTGAGCAGAGTGTCCAGTACTGTGACGTCACCCTTCAGCGGCGCATGATTGGTCTCAATCTCATGCCTCATCGCCGCCATAGACATATTGAAGAGTACCAGGATCTCAGGATTCCCACGGACACCATGACGTTCTAGAAAAAAAAGAAAAAAACATGCAAAAAGTTTTCCTCGCCAACAGGGTTTGAACCTGCGTCGATAGCTGTTAATATGCAGTACCTTGTTTGGTCTTCTCAGCGCTTGGATTCAGGCATTCAGATTCAGACCCTGAAATGGTGATGGATGTAATCTACCGAATGGTGTTTTTCAACACTGCATGCCCTATTCCCCTGTCTGCTACGCCTAGCCATAAGACATGCTTATCATTGGTAATTAATTGGTCGGTATTGATGGGAATGTTGCGGGTTCAAATCCCGCCTTAGTCGAAATTTTTGGAAAATATAAAAATTTTCCCTGAAGTGTGGGGTAAAATACAAATAATCAAATCATTGGTAAGTTCATAGTGTAATGGGATGTAAGGGGTTCGAACCGCCACCTTCTGAACCCAAGCCAACCTCACCTGCCTGTGCACCCTGTAACTAACAAACGGGGTTCAACGGCCGGCTGATTGCGGCATAGCGCAGCCTTACAGCTGACAGCAGCTTCGGCAGTGTCAGAATCTGTGCCCTGTGACCCTCCAACCCGCCCAGTGTTTGGATTATGGGCATATTCCTCTTCTTATTAGGGGAGGCCTATGTCTATTGTCCAGCATTGGACTGATATAGTTAGTATTCTAGGTATTATAATAGGGGTAAGCGTTTTTTGTCAACCGGGATGACGAATGAAAAATTCTAATTAGTCCGTCATTTACATTATCAAAAAATATTGGACACGTATTTTTTCTTTTGTCGATAAAACAAAAAATTACACAGATATAGTGCGTTGAAGTTTCGCGTGACGTCACGGCTTAGTACACTTTTTACCTAGCCGTGACGTCACGAGCCCCCACTCCCGAACTTTGACGATCTTTATCTCCGTAAATTATTATTTATTTGTTAAATAAAAAAATAGTTGTCCAATATTTTTTGTTGATATATCTGACGGACTAATGAGATTTTTTTTTTACGCTGCCTTCATCTATAGTTAGAGAGAGATACTAAATAGACTCTCTGCTTGTGTTTTCATAAGCCAGCTTTTGACTTTGGGATATATACATCTTGAGATATAATATTTAATGGCTTATCATACATTTTATATTATAGCAGTTGTATGTGGTCTCCTGACGATTTCTATGGAAAGATATAATGAGATGTATCGTGCTATATACATATGCTATATATATATATACAGGTTGGTTTTTTTGAGAAGAGCGGTGATGGCCAAGTCCGAAACCACGAGAGTTAGGGAAAAGTCGTGAAAGGAGCCATGCCCTCGATTTATAAGAAAATAATAACTGCAGATTCTATCTATTATTCTATCTATTTATAAGAAAATTATAACTTCAGAATTTTATCAAAAATCTTTTACTTTTGACGGTATTCCGTCTATTCTTCCATGTAAAAATATAAAATGGTGAAAATTTGTTATTTCAATTCATTTTTAGTAAAACATTTATTTGCAAAGATTGATCCTTATCAGCATCAGAATCAGTAAATCAGGTTCAATAATACAGGATGTGTTTTTTTGAAAAATTATTCGTGTTCGACTCCGTCTAAATTAAAACATTTTGAAAAAAATAAATATGCAGTTATTATTTTCTTATAAATCGAGGGCATGACTCCTTACATGACTTTTCCCTAACTGTCGTGGTTTCGGACTTGGCCATCACCGCCCTTCTCCAAAAAACATCCTGTTTAATATCATTACATTATAGCTGCCGTGTGTGAAGACCTTTACAAAACAAAGGAATGGTCGGATAGGTCATATGACGTGCGAAGCCGGGACGGGTCACTAGTTTTATAATACGACTACTTACCTGGCCAGAGTAATACGAGGCTTTGGTAAAGCGCGAGTTCCGTCTCGGTGAGTTTAAGTCGCGCGATCGACTTCGCCGCGTCGAATATGCCGACTACTAGCGCCATGTCGCGCGGATCACTGCAAATTTAAATAAATTAATTAATTAACAAATAAATTAATTAATTAATTAATTTACAAATAAATTGATTACTTTATTAACAAATAAATTGATTAATTAATTAACAAACAAATAAATTTATAAATTAATTAATTTACAAATAATTTAATTAATTAATTCACAAATAAAATGATTACTTAATTAACAAATAAATTGATTAATTAATTAACAAACAAATAAATTTATAAATTAATTAATTTACTAATTAACCACCACGAGACGGTCACCATTCGAGAACCTTTATTCCTTAACTTGCCGATAACCGTTAAGGAATAAAGGTTCTCGAATGGTGACCACGATGGAAGACGAAGTGTAGGGAGACCCCCAGCAGATGGACCGACGACATCGTCAAGATTGCAGGTAATCGGTGGATAGAGAGGGCTCAAGACCTTTCTTCGTGGAAACCCTCAGCAGTGGACTTCTATAGGTTGTTGATGATGAATAAATAAATAGATATACTGGATCATCAGCCTATAGCAGTTTACTGCTGGACATAGGCCTCCCCTAATGAGCGCCATTGCGCCCTGTTCTCAGCTCGACGCATCCAGCTTCTACCAGCAGCCTTTCACAGATCATCACTCCACCTGGCCGGAGGGCGTCCTACTTTACGTTAGAGAGCGTTCTCCATTCAACAACTCGTTTACCCTAACGGTTATCGGTTCTTCAGCAGACATGACCAGCCCACTGCCACTTCAGTTTGCTAATTCTCCGAGCTATGTCGACAACTTTAGTTAGTATGTCAGATAGTCTTGTTGCGGACTCTATCATTCAGAGAAACTCCGAGCGTAGCTCGTTCCATAACTCGCTGAGCGACTTTAAACTAGTGGACTAGCCGTATATCACACACGATAAACTATTCCCTAACTAGGTAGAGCCTGTACTATGTACCAAAGACTGATATACATCTTAACTTACACTTATGACACTGAAACATTCAAGTTTTTTTATGATACCTGAAGATGGAACAAGCACATGTCCCACCTGGTGTTAAGTGGTAACCATTACTTATAATAAAGTATTGCTTCGTAGGTCAGGCATGTTTGGAACGATGCCCTGCGTCCATCAACTTAAGGCATGAAGGTGGAACAAAGACAAAAAATGGAGACTTCCTTAGAACTACATTTTTTCGGGGTGAAATTTTGACCTCGGTTTTGGGACATCATATCACTTAGAAAAATGTTATTAAAAAAAAGTAAATGAAAACCACACAATAGTGTAAACAAATCCTAGGCCCGCCTAGGGCGGCAAAATTTGGGGGGTGGCAAAACTTGGTGTGTTTTTTATAATGGTCGCGTAGGCGAAGTTCAGTAAAAGTTTTCTTTATCGTGTTTCTTTTGTGCACCAAAAATTTAACTGCTTTTGTTCTATATTACACCCCCCGCCCCCTGACCCCTCATCCCCAATTAAAATCCTGGATAAAATAAAATACTGTTCAGAGCCGGAATAGGTTAAGAAAAACATTCAAGGGCGTAGTTCGAGAGCGTAAGTCGAATCACGAATTTAGAAGAGCCAAGGGCAAGGAGCAGGCTCGAGGGGTTGTTTTTTCGTAAGTTACAGCGAGTAGGGGGGCGGTAATATTTCATATGCCTAGGGCGGCCAAAGGACCAAATCCGCCCCTGATTGAAATAAATATAGTTAAAACTCAAAGACTAGAACTATGAAAACAGGTAGGTTACTTACCGTGCATGCACACATTCCCGTATCGGCAACACAACATCTCCATATAAAACTTGGTCGCGATTTACGTCAATCAGTCTTGACAGACGCACAATAGCGAGCTCGAACGAACCTGAAAAACATAATAAAAAATCATTATTATTAGGAAAAGGTAAAGGAAAGGAAAAAAAGGAAGGAAAGCGTAGAAGAAGAAGACCATGAATAAGCTACATGAGCTAGATAACAGAGAAGGACGCCGTCATGTCGTTTAAGGAAATGAAAGAGACAGCAATGGAAAGAGATGAATGCCGAGAATTGCATCCCTACACTGACTAGAGCTAGGCTCTTAAATTATAAAAAAAATATTAATTGGAAACAAAAAATAAATTTAACAGAATGACGGACCGTCAGCATTCTACATATAAAAGATTCAAAAGAAAAGCTGACAGAAAAATTATAACCTATCCTTCCTACCAACCTATATCCTACTAATAATATAAATGCCGAAAGTTTGTGAGTATGGATGGTTGAAGGATGAATGGAGGCATGTTTGTTACTCTTTCACGCAAAAACAACTGAACAGATTTGAATGAAACTTGGAATATACATAGTTTGTGACCTGGATTAACACATAGGCTACTTTTTATCTCGGTACCACGCAAGCGAAGCCGCGGGCGGAAGCTAGTAAAATTATAAATTCACTTAACCTGGGAAGCGGTGAAACAGATTAGGACGAAACTTGAAATTTATGTTTGTTTGTGGCCTGGAATAACTACTACTTTTTATCCAGGTACTATGCGAGCAAAGCCGTCGGCTGGAATGGGAACCAGAGTTGAAAAAGTTAGTATAAATAATGTAATAATATACCTATACACTTGAGGGACCGTTAGCATTTTCAATAAAATCCTACCTTCAGGACTTATTACAAATACGTAGATGATACAACGTTTACGGTCTTTTTTTTATTTAATATGGGCCAGCTCTTGACCTAGAGGCTTGCATATGCAAGGATGAGGTTGACGATGGGTCGAGCTTTTCCAAAAGATGCCCATTAACTCTCTTTTTGAAGCCGTTAGGGTCGTAAGTCAATGGGAAAACAGACGCTGGCAGCTGATTCCATATTTTAGCAGTGCGCATTATAAATTATGTTTGGAAGCGCTTAGTCGCGTTAAATGGAATATCAACTTGATGCGGATGGTAGTTAGCAGTGTGTCTGAAGTTCCTATGGAAGAAAGGTGAAGGCGGAATAAGGTCATGTAACTCCTGAGCACACTCTCCGAAGTACAATACAACAAGTACAAGTCTTACCCGACTTCAGCAGTAGAATCTGATCGTCTTGAGATAGCTTCATGAATCCAGGTATGAGTTTAGCGAACTCAATGATGTTCTGTATCATTCCTGTCAGCTTGTCAGCACAGTCCAGCCACGTTTCTTCGTACGTCATCGAGTTGTATAACAAGAGTCTGTGAATTAAACATGATTATTTTATCAATTAACAAACATGAAATGCTTTGCGATAGGTAATTACATTATTGCACTTAACATTACGTGGACCATGTGCTTGTTCCACCTTCAAGTAACATAAAAAAATATAATAAGTTTAAGCAACAATTCCAGTATTGTGTAGAGGATTAACTAAGTTATCGCTAAAGAGGCTGAGAGGAATCGCTATGACCTCACTAAACAGGCTCACTAGAAAACTAGTGCGGGAAATTGTGTCCCCAAGGTAAAATTCTTTGGCAACTAATCATGCAAATACCTCATCAACATAGTGTATAAAAGACACCTACATCAGAAATGTATCTTTTGTGTTACAAATAAACTTTATTTATTTATTTTTACCCTCAGTTTGATTGAGCTAAAGAAAATTGTATTATGCTGACTGACTCTCAATGACTGCCCGAAGACCTCCACACCAGCCTATATAAGTCCACTGTTGGACATAGGCCCCCCCTAATAAAGGGGGATATGCATGGGCATGGGGATTATGGAATCCCCACACTGGGCATACGGGTTGGGTTCACAGGGCACAGCTTCTCGCACCACCGACGCTGCTGCCCGTCGTTGGCCAGGGGATTTAGCTGTGTCGATGTAGGCTGCGCTATGCCGCAATCAGCCGGCTGCCAGAGCCCCGTTTGTTAGTTAGTAGGGTGTACCACGTTTAGGTGAGGTTGGCTTGGGTTCCGAAAATAGGGGTTGGAACCCCGTCCACCCCCAAAGACCTCGAACATGGCTTAACGAATGAAAAAGCCGGGACCAACATCGTAACGTACCTTCCGAAGCACGGAAGCGTTCAAATCTTAATGTTACTAAACGGTGAACTATCCAAGTACCTAGTGACCGGGTGGAGTGACGCCAAGATGTTCTCCTAAGAACATTGAAGTAAGTCACGAAACGATTCTTGCGTACTGGGTGCCTAGTGCGAGTTTTTTTACAAGTTCGATCGCGTTTGCGGTTACGGAAATTTGTATGGAAAGGAGTCAGTGCCACGCGTTTTTCTCTCGATTCCTTTAAAGAGCCTTCCCAGATGGGCGATTCACTTGAGCAACTTGGTCGCGCGATTTCGCGTGTATTCAGTCAGGCTTGCTAAATGTCACGTGGAATGTGAAGTGCGTGCACAAACCACGTGACATTTAGCAAGCCTGATTGGATACGCATGTCAATCACGCGAGCGATACGCGCGAGCAAAACGCGCATCTGGGAAGGCTCTAAATTTGCGAAAACGCAAACGCGATCAAGCTGGTAAAAAACTACCACTAGGCACCCTGTACATGTCCTTAACCTCCAGCCTGTCCTGAGCCAATAAAGCGCGAGAAGAGTCACGTGTAGCCAATCAAGCATAAGAAATGTCACGTGGAATATGACGTCGTCTATGATTGGCCAATTTTTTCCATCTGGAAAAGCTTCTATTGAAACTACTGGATAGGCTCTAAGGTCCGAAAAAACTTACTTGGAGACATCTTGGGGCTTTCTGAACATCTCGTGTATGTATTCCAACTTTGGGTTTGTGTTGGAGTGAGCCTCCGCTAGACTCTTCACTAGAACCTTGCTGATGTCGCCCTCGCCTGTAACGAGAGTTGCAATTAGTTGATTATAGATGGCGCTAGTTTGAAAACCGCGTTAGAGTTGGTGTTTGTTGAAAATAGAAGGCGCTGGTAGTAACACCGGTGACTGGATTGACATCTGAAGATAAGCTTCAAGAAAGGAGGAGGTTTTCAATTTATCGAAATCTTTTTTTTATTGAGGGCAACAGTATAATAATATCGATGAATTTTTGTCATTTTTTTACAATCCCTCATAATAATCTTCACATAGCTTCAGATGTGCATAAAGATAAAAAATTTGCTTACAGATACTTAACTAAAAAATAATAATAATATTTATAAAAAATTACAACACACGCTATTCTACATAAAAAATACAAAAAACAAAAGATCTCAGAGCTTACTAAACAAAAACTGAAATAAAAATAATTTAATATATATGCGTATAAAAATATACAAAAACACAATAAGTAATATATTATTGGCAGAAAAAACCAAATTAACCTATACCATTTCTATAAAAAAAAATCTGATTGAGATTCAATGGCTTCTGGGATAGTTTTCCACAAATCCGTTGTATCAAGTTTCTTCATAAAAATCTCATTTGACTTGACACTAAGTATTATTCTATTACTCTTTGGTATTATTTATTTACATTTCTCGTTAGCACCAAAATGCAATATTTATTCGTAAATTAAATTAAAATTACTTAAAATGGAACCACTAAGTGCTTTTTTGTTAGGGGCCTGTTTGATATCTTGTTGGCGTAAGTATCCAGTCTTTATAGCATCTACCCTTGCATCTAATTTACATGATATAAACAGCGTCATGTGGTAACTGGAGCCTGGGACATGGTTTGATGCAGCAGGGTTCAGCACCTATACCATCCTCTCAGCCTAGTCGGTACCACAGAACATACGTGCTCAATACCGTGTGAAGATGACTAAGACATGGGTTTCCTTACCATGTTTACCTTCACCGTTTTCATGCGTTTTTTTCGAACTAAAAAATCCTATAGCTTGATCAAGATTTGAACCCAGGATATAACGTTTTTGAATGGGTAAAAAGGTACTTACATATATATATTTTTTTTATTTTACCCTTCTCATCCCACTACTGGGCAAAGGTCTATTTATAGAGTGAAGAAGCTTCTGCATGAAAAAGTTTACTGTAAAATAGATAATTATTAACCGAAATGATAATATTGAAGCCAATATAACATGACATGAGATTTTTAATTTTATTGTATAATATTGACTGCCTATAGATTTGTAAATACCTACCTTATTCAAACCCTATTTACTATTATATTAGGTACTTAGTATAATATAATATTGTAATGTTTAATGTGGTTTCATTTATATAGAATATTGCACGCTTTTGGACCCATTTTCGCAAAGTAGAATTCGGAATCTAAATCTCAATATCGCCTAGATATTTATTATTGTTTTATTAACCTGCATCGTCCCACTGCTGGGCAACGGTCTCCCCCAAACCATCGCCAACCATCTCTATCCTTTGAGATATCCCACCATGAACCACCTTTGAATATCTCCTCTCTCGAAGGTTTCGAGTTCGTCCCGCCAACTTATTAATATGTAATAATAAATTTCAGCCTGTTTGCCTTGCTGTATGGCCGCACCGTTCTTTGCATACCCTATCGTAGTGATACAGGATGAGAAGAATCAACAGTACAAATTTACGGTAAGCTTTAAAATCTTTTCTATAAAAAAAAGGACATCACATTTTATTTCAATGTCCTTATAAAATGACCTGGCAATAATAGCTGGGAGTGAACGCCACCTTCCCAGCAATCCTATTAGATTTTAAGGTTCTTATGTTTTTTTCTTATATGAAACTGTAGCTTGAAATAAGTATTTTTATTTTTTATTTTAAAAGGATATTAGTATTTTGTTTATAATTGCAATTACCTACCAACCTTTCAGCATGGGCAAAAAATATTGTAGGCAAATATTATTCATACCAAAAACATTGTAGTTTTAAGTGAGAAAATATACTAAATAATACATCTAAATATAATTGTATACCCGTGGTCTATTATCACACATAATTTAACTTTTTGTTTCTACCCTGAAACTTTCGTAGTTAAATAACATTGGTACTTTGGTACATGTACTGGCTTGGCATATTACTTTAATAATATTGATTTAATGTTCTTTTTTACGAATTTGGATTTTAATGCCCTTCGATAAGGACATTGGGTTTTACTGTCCTCAAATAAGAACATTGGACATTTATTGTCCTCAAAACAGGACATTGGGCTTTCATGTCCTCAAATAAGGACGTTGGGTATTTGAATGTCCTCAAATAAGGACATTGGCCTTAAAGTCCTAGAATAAGGACATTGGCCTTAAAGTCCTAGAATAAGGACATTGGCCTTAAAATCCTAGAATAAGGACATTGGGCTTTAATTTCCTATTTTTTTATTTCAGACAAAGGCAGGCGATAAATGTTACAATGTCCAGATCACAAAAGGCCGCATTACTTGGACAAAAGAGAATAATAGCAATATATACAATAAAATTGACTAGCGCCAAAAATGTTTTGATTATATTACAAAATAAAATAAAATAAAAAAAAACAGATACTATGATTGAAAAATCTAACTACAAACAAAATTTTATTGACTTATTATTACAAAATAAAATATAAGAACAGATACTACAATTGAAATCATATAAACATAAACGTTCTTAATACTGGCGTAATACGATAAATTAAATTACTTATACCCAACAGTAATAATGACACAAAAAGATCCTGCCTAGTGAGTAGGTATCAGGAGATAGGAGTACCAAGGTATCTCAACAAAGGAATTTTGTCCTTTATAAAAGATACAGACATATTTTAATCAGATACTTCTAGTAACGAAAATAATGACATTACGTTTTAAAACTAAAACGAAAACCGACTGCAATTTTCGACTCTAGTGAGGGTGAGGTTTTTTGAGTTTTTTGGTACCGATCCCTCAGGAAATTTATATGGGACCACCTGTAAAGTATACTCTTTCAAACAAAAAAAGAATTGTGAAAATTGGTCTACAATTGACGGAAATATCATCGAATATACGTCATAAAAAACATAGATACAGCCGAACATAGAACCTCCACCTTTTTTCAAATTGGTTAAAAAGAAAGAACTATGTATTTTCTTCTTCTTCTTCTTTGTATAAGTGGCCAACTATGTACTTTATAAGAGACATTGGGTCGACTTGCGCGCTCACTCGTTACCATGGAAATAATAATAGTACTTCGTGCTTGGGGAATGCGCGATTTGTATAAAAATCTGTGCCTGATTTTTCTTAGTAAAAATGCCCAAATTAGAGTTGTTTCTCGTTTTCTCTTATGTGTAACAACGAGACACAACCCTGATTTGGTAGAATACATTAGGCACAGATTTTTGTTCAAAGCGCGCCCTCCCATACTAAACCTCCTTGCTCGTTACTCGTAGTTCCTGATACCCATATTAGAACAGCACCATCTCTGGACTAAGTAATTATAGATTCGACGGTTTTAACTAAAAAAAACTTTTGAGTGTTGGGTATTTTTCTATCTACATATCAATACTCATTTTTTACAAACAGTCACCCATCTTTAGGAATCACCTGAGGTTCATGAAAACACTCTTGAATCTTAAGGCGACTATACATGTCAAACCTCCCTCTCGCTCGCACTATTCAACATTTTTGAAGATATAAAATCATTGAATTTAGTTATGCAAAATAGCAAACCTTCACATTCTAGAGAATAATAATTCAAAGGTTCAGCAATAATATCATTTTGATTCAAATTTGGTAAAAAAAATTTGGTAGGAAAACGTGTTGGGTTCAACATGATATTCTTGCTGAACCTTTGTATTGTTATTTTCTAGGCCGTGAAGGTTTGCTGTTTTGCATAACTACATTCAGTGATTTTAGATCTTCAAAAGTGTTGAATAGTGCGAGCGAGAGGGAGTTTTGACATGTATAGTCGCCTTAATGTCACTAAACGTTCACCCATCCAAGTACTGACCGAGCGGAGGAACTAAGATGATGGTACTTCAAAGTGTAAAGTACACTTTGAAGTACCTTAGTGCTTGAAGCTGAAGTATCTTAGTGCTAAATAAATAAAGATATTTTTTAACTTTATTTTACTTTACTGAAATAAGCCACGCCTAGGGTTTACGAAGCATTTCTATTACTATTTACTAGTTTGGATTATTTCTCGGGATCTGAATCGCCATTCACTCATTAGTTGTTCAACCAAATCGTTCGAGAGATGAAAGGCGGTCGAAATTTTCGAAAGAATTAATTCATTCATCTTTAATATAGTCAATGAACAAGAAACAAAAATGATCATTCATTAAAAATTTAAATAAGTTTTAGATTTTTTTTAATTAATGTAATTGGTTGTATAACCATAAAAAAATAATTTAAGCATAAACAAAGTACTGCTTAAACCGGATTTGCAAAAACCAGCACACACTTCACATTAAAATACTTAGGTGATTCTTAAATTTAGGCAATGTATAGCTACATAACTTACTAGGCAAGTCCTCGCTCGCAGAGCTATGGCTAGCTTGCTGTCGCCTATTCGATACCGCGTTGGGATTAACCATGCCCATTGCACTCATGCCCATATTCATCGGATCCATCAACCGTCCATGCCCGCTGCTAGACGTCAAGTCATCAGGGCTAAGCTCCTCACTCAATGTACTCTGATTGACCAGTACACTGTTCTGAATATCCATTGGACTGTGTTGTATAGCGGATGGACTATGGAGAAAAGTTGTGGAGTCCACATAGCTAGCGACTAGGTTATCAACGCCCATTGATGATTCAGGCTTTATTTCCTGCTTGATGCTAATAACGCCTGTTGTGATGGGGGTTGGTGATTGGATCCTCTCCTCGTAGCGTTCGAAGTCTCGCCTTGGAAGCTCGCTGATCGTGGATTGTCTGGTCGTGGTTGATGTTGATGTTGATGTTGATGGCCGGACGATTGTTGTAGTTTTTTGTGGGTCTTCTAAAGATGTTAGTTTGTTAGTAGGTATTTTATGGCTAAGTGTAATAATGTTAATTTGGTTGCTCAATGTTTATTTTGATGCTCAAAACTCAGTTGATTTGAAATCAGTGACTACAAAGTAAGAGTTATAATGCTTATTTTGTCTTTAATGCTCAAAACACTAATAGTTAGTTGATTTGATATCAGTGACTACAAAAAGAAAAACATTTTTTTCAGTTAGAGTTACAAAAAAGGACAGTTATATTTAAATAATTCACAATTGGAGAAGAGAAAGAATTTGTGTCACTACCTAACCTAAGATCAACATTTAAACACCATATGACGGCCTCTGTGGCGCATTGGGCGAAGGTCCGCCTGAGACGCAGAGGGTTGCGGGTTCGATTCCCGCTGCGGGACAAATGTTTGCATGCTCTGTAGATATTTGACTCGGGTCTGGGTGTTTCTATGTATGATATGTATATATTTACAAAAAAAATATATATATGTGTAGTATATCAATCATGTGGTTACCATAATACAAGCTCTGCTTAGTTTGGGGCTACATGATGCTGTGTGATTAAGTCCCGCATTATTTATTTATTTATTTATTTATTTATGGTAGATATTCGCTGGGTGCGCACGGCGCAATGGCACTCATTATAGGCCTTTGTCCAGCAATAGACTGCTCTAAGCTGATGTTGTTGATAAGCAAGTTAGTCACTAATATCAAAATTTAGTGAAAATGAGCAAAGTTCGTCACTGATATTAATTTTGACTGATAATGAGTAAGTTAGTCACTGTAGTCAAAATTGAGTGAAATTGAGCAAGTTTGTCATTGATATCAAAATTGAAAGAAAATGACCAAGTTAGTCACTGATAACAAAACTGAGTGAAAATGGCCAAGTTAGTCACTCTTATCAAAATTGAATGAAAATTAGCAAGTTAGTCACTGGTATCAAAATTGAGTGAAAATTAGCAAATTAGTCAATGATATTGAAATTGAGTGAAAACGAGCAAGTTAGTTACTGATATCAAAACTGAGTTAAAATGACCAAGTTAGTCACTCTTATCAAAATTGAGAGAGAATGAGTAATACTATATCTTTTTATATATTTTTCTTACCTTGGGCATGTATAAAGTCTGGGTCCAAAAAGCTTCCGGTAGCTTTCGGCTCGTAAGTCGTGGTGCTGTCAACGAAGTCACTTGGGACGTCATAAGGCGCTTGTTGCGTCTGCTGCGGCGGCATTATGTTGGACGTCAGCGTTGGCCCGGCGTTATTATACCCGTACGGCGATAACGGGGAGTTGTATGATGGGTAGCTGGAATATTAGAGTTATAATGATAACATTGGTAGAGTTTGAAAAGATGTGATGTGCAATTTTGTTACAGATTCACGCTAAAACAACTGAAAGGATTTAGCTGTAGTTTTGCATGTATGTAGTTTTAGACTAGGAATTAAATATAGTTATTTTTTATTCGGGTACCACGCGAGCGAATCCGAGGGTGGGAGCTAGTAAACGGTACATCTCATACACGGTCAACTGACAGAGCGTTTATGTATAGACCTGAAGACCCATACCCCCTACCAGGTACCCTAGAAGGGTACCTGCTAGCATAAATAATTATTTACAACCTAAGCAATACCGTGGGCAAAACATTAGGCGTAGGTATAGGTAGGTAGGTGTCTAGCTCTATCTAGCTCTACCATTGATATATATTGCGGAGCTTACTTACAAAAAAGAGGTAGAGTAGAGGTTCTATGTAACTCTATACTTGTTTGTAGGTAATTTCATCATGATAATAATAAATACTCCTAAGTATAACGGTACCTATACCGTAGGCAACATATCTACTTCATTTACTTTTAATTTCTTTCACGTAGGACAATGAGAAGTAACCATTTACGGTTTACAATCGCAGACAGCATTATTTCCACGGAGACGCAAAAACACTGCCATCTTTCATCGCTAATGGGAAACATTTAGTACCGCTACCCGTTACTAGGTGGCGCTATTTGTAGAACCGTTAGCACCGGTGTCGGATGCACTTGACACGAATGTAGGTAATTACGGAGATGAAACTGTTTGGTATTTTGCTGTTTTTATAATAAAAAATGAAAATTTATATGTTATTCATGTCTATGTCTAGCGAAGATTTAGGTTAAGAGGAATGTAATACCTATTACGTTTGGAGGTTTGGAATTTGAAAATTCTATTTTTGGCGAGACTCAACTAGCCTGTGCGTTTGTAAAAATATCTTCTTTTGGAATTGAATTAGTTTTTTATAAATAACGTCCTAATCAAATCAAGCAGTACGTATCTGCTAAGTAACTTTATTGATATAATATTATTTTAGAAAAATATAATAAAAAGCGATATTTATTTTTATTATGTCACTTCAGTCAAGTAATAATTTGCAAATAAATAGTTTTTTGTAGGTAAACGGCGATATAAACACAGTAAAGCAATAGTCTTCACGACAACTGTTTATATTTTACATAGAACCTATTTATTATCTTAGCTACTCGACAATAGATGGCGCTACTTACCCATTATAATGTCCCGGGAACTGGTCGCTAGAACTGGGCGTTTGCTGGTCGTCATAGGTCATTGAGTCGGGGGTCGCATTGTCCTGAGACTGCATATGCCGACGGTACATCAGAATTTGCTCAGCCTATTACGGGAATCGTAGCCATGATAAGATTATTTTGTAACTTGTCCTAGGAATAGTTGCTGGAGTTTGTTATGAGATGGCGTTGTACTGAATTATTAAGTTAGACTGAAGTACATCTGTAATAACTCGGTAGCTTGTGGTTTCGCGTGCGTTATTATAAACTTGGTTGTGATATTACTTTGAAAAAACAAAATAATTTTGCCGAGAACCTTAGTTTATCTTGTGTTCTATTTTCACTAAATTTTCTCAACCTGTCTATCCTACTAATTATTATAAATGTGAAAGTTTATGAAGATGGATGTTTGTTACTCTTTCACGCCAGAAGGGCTGAACGGACATGAATGAAACTTGGAACATACATAGATTGTGGCCTGAATTAACACATAGGCTACTATTAATCAGGGTACCATGCGAGCGAAGCCGTGGGCAGAAGCTGATTTAGATATAATTGGTAGTTTTTTGAAACGTTACTTCGTTTGTTTCAATACATTTGTTATAATAATGCTAAATAATTACATAGAACTCCAGCAAATATTCGACAATTTCTAAATAACACTTATCATGGATTACAAGCCCGACACTGTACCAAAACTCAGTTGACCAGCAGATATGAGGAAACTTTGGTTTTTTCTACATATTTGTATTTTGTTTTGATTTCTATTTTAGGTTTTAGCAGCTTGCAAAGTCGTGCGACCAGATAATATATAATTGAGTTGCTATAACGTAGATACTTTTATGATATCGCTTAGAATTTGATGAATTTTTCTCAGTAAAACTCATAATAATGACGGCTGTAACGACATCTGTTGTCGAATAGTAGTGACATTTATCAAGAGTGAAAAATAGATGGCGCTACTTACTTTCTCGACGTACAACGTGTCGGTCGTCACAAATTGTGAATTCTCACTCCAATTTATCAAAACACTACTTTTTGTGGTCGTAAACTACTAAATTTATTCACATTTCGACAACACAAAGCTAAAAGCGATGTGATCGCACGTCCTTTGTCATTTTAATAATTTTCCAAATTTCTAAGAAATCAGGAAAATTATTAGGTGAAAATAATCATCGACGTGCTTCTATTACGCGATTACTTCCAATGTTTTATTGGCACCTATTTGATGATGATAGCATTTGACAGTGACAGAAGGACGTGCGCCACAAAAGATAGATGTCGCTACCCTGTTTCTACTCGACAATAGATGGCGCTCACCCGTTGTAATGTCCGTGAAACTGGTCGCTTGAGCTCGGCGTTTGCTGTTGTTCGTAAACTGAGTCTGGTGCAGCGTCGGTCTGTGCACGCATCTGTGCTTGATGGTAACGCACCTCTGACTCCACTTTCTCACGCTGCTTCTTCGACATGCGTCCGAATTTCACGGCTGAAAAAAAAGTTTTACATATGTTACATATAACTATGCTATCCTATGCTATGAAGCACTCGTGGCGTGGTTAAATTCGGTGTTCTTAGTACATCACTTTGGTTAAGCAACACTCCGCCCGGTCATTACTTGGATGGGTGACCGTTTAGTGACATTTATATTTAAGCTCTTCCGTGCTTCGGAAGGCACGTTAAGATGTTGGTCCCGGCTTTTCAGTCGTTAAGCCATGTCGGAGGCCTTCGGGCGGCCTAAAAACTTCGACACCAGAGTTGGGCACTAGCTCATACGAAGAAGAAGAAGACTGCTATCCAGCGCTAGATGGCGAGATAAGGGAAGACGTATTTGAGGAAGGTTTTCCTGACGTGTAAACTAGTGTCTCTGATTTCAAATTTGTGTCAAATCCCCTCAAAATTGTGAATAGGTTGTAAACAGAATTTTTCCTTTTGTTACTTCTGAAAATCTTGCTTTAGTGGTATACAATATTTTTCCACAGAAAAATCATTGCAGACGTCTCAACGGTTTATTTTTAATTTGCACTTAATTATTTATGATTTACACTTTTACATTTGCAGTGCTTTTTATATTTTAATTAATCTTGCATTTCTATAAGTAGGAGATGGCAGCACTTTATCCTTAAAACAATCGAAGAGGTTGTAACCATGTACTTAAGTAATCTTTATTTGTAATCAAACTTGCAAATAATCATCCATAATTTTATCTTTAATTCTAATTTTTCCAATAAATCAAGTAAAATATACTATTCGTTTGTGTTTAGTGAAAACAATGTTTTTAGTAATTTATCGAAGTAGGTAAAGTAACGCTACTCTCCGCTACGAGCGCTGTCATAACGCTGTGAGATAAACATAACCGCCAAGCCTTCAAGTAACGTTTCATAATACATAATACCTAACAATATTCAATTATAGAAAATAGTAGTACATAATCCAAAGAGTATACGTTGCTTTAACACAAAAAACTTTTAGGTAATATTCTTAGATTTTCTAGTGTTTTTAATTAATCCATCTATGCTCAATATTATGACAACTTATTTGATTGTTTTTGCATTTAAGATGACGATACATGTCAAACCTCCCTCTCGCTCGCACTATTCAACATTTTTGAAGATATAAAATCACTGAATGTATGCAAAGTTATGCAAAGTACCAAACCTTGACGGCCTAGAAAATAACAATTCAAAGGTTCAGCAATAATATCATTTTGATTCTATCCCGTTTTCTTACCAAAAAACTTGTACCAACGTAATCAATTTTGGTACAAATTTTTTGGTAGGAAAACGTGTTTGGTTCAACATGATATTCTTGCTGAAGCTTTGAATTGTTATTTTCTTGGCCGTGAAGGTTTGCTATTTCCCATCTACATTCAGTGATTTTATAACTTCAAAAATGTTGAATAGTGCGAGCGAGGTTTGACATGTATCGCCACCTTGCTTTAAAAACAGCATAGCCATAAATCTTTATGACTGACCGGTATAGCGCAGCCTAACACCAGCACAGCTAAATCCCCTGACCGCTGACGGGCAGCAGCGTCTGCCGGCGGTGCAAGAAACTGTGCCCTGCGATCCCCAACCCGCATGCCAAACTTGATTATCAGCATATCCCACTTTTTAGGGGAGGCCTATGTCCAGCAGTGGGCTGATATAGGCTGGTATAGTTGTAGTACTTGTAGTTGTCTACCAACTTCCCCCAATCTTGACGAATGCCATGCCAAGATAGTCTGAACCTTATCTATTCTTGGAAATCTTTCATTATCATCAGCAACCTATAGAAGTCCATAGATCTCTCAAGGAGTTCCATGAAAAACAGTCTCAAACCCTTTCCATGTAACATCATCATCATCATCCTCCAACAGCCCAATAATAATAATAATATAATAATATAAACTTTATTTCAGGCTACAATAGAATAAATACAGATGGTGTTTTACTTATCCTACGGCCCATATAAATATATACCTTATAGACTAACATACATATTAATAAAACTATAATTTATTATTTGCCACGTAATATACACGACGTGGGTCGCGTGGTGTCCAATATTCGTCCACGGAATCGTCGGAACACGACACCCTTCGGCCAGAGCTCCTCCTTCATGTAGGTCGACAGATGTTCGGTCCCGCACCACAAAGGAGTTAAAGCTGACTCTGTGGCGGGACTCCAACCGCTCGACCCTCAGGTTGTCCTTGGTCTTTGCGCGCAAGTACTCCGCTACATCCTCCGCCTTCACGGAGTAATGCACGCGAGACACATAGAGCTGCGTCGTCGGTACCTCAGAGCGCAGCAGGAGCTTATAGGCTTATTTTATTTTATTTTTTATTTTATTTATTGATTTCACAAATCAGATTACAATCGAGTTAGTTTAAAACAATGTTTACCTTATATGTTTAGATCTAGATTAGTAATCAATTATGTGAACATGACATCTTTAGAGTGTTGCAAACTTACAAATTAAATTAACCAAAAAACATTTAAAAAAACGAGGAAATTATTTAACGTTATATAAACAAGGTAATAGCAAAGATCTACGGACACATCGTTTAAACTTATTTACCCTAGGGTCAAAGATATCCAAATCTCTAGATGGAGCCAACTCGTTATATAGACGACACATTCGAGGAAGAGGATCATTAAAAGAGGCATTGTTTTTATATACGCTTAAAGCAAAAGTTGATGGGTTCCGGGATCTGTGGTAAGTATTAATGTTGATAGATGAAGTTAAAATGGGACAATCTATGACAGAGTGAAGGATTTTGTGGAGGTGTATGAGGTTGATGTATTCCCTACGAGTAGATAGAGTGGCTACTTTAAAGTGATTAAGCCTATTTTCGTAACCTTTAAGTGAGCGGCCCATGTTTTGTCGATACGAAAGGATTTTAAGGCATTTGTTCTGGACGCTTTCTATCCTGCTCGTATGGATTTCATAATATGGCGACCAGATTGGGCTACCATACTCAAGTACAGATCTGATCAAGCTATTAAACAGATAGAGAACACTGCTTATAGGTTATATTTTATATTTTTAGGAGGCAATGCTGGACATAGGCCTCCTCTAATGAGCGCCTGGCCGCTGAGGCCGAATGTTCGTTAGTGTGTGGACTACTTTTGTATTCAAGCAAAAAGGTTGCAAGTTAAACTGTCAGAATGGTTGGTGCAAAAAGGTTGGTTTACTATTGTTGTTTGTGGGCAGAATGGCAGAATACACGCACTTTGTCATTCCTTCCTTCTTCGTATGAGTCAGTGGCCACCGGCCAGCTCTGTCGGAGTTTTTAGGCCACTCTAAGTTCTCCAACATGGCTTAACGAATGAAAAATCCGTGACATCTAAACGTGCTTTCCGAAGCACGGAAGCGCTCAGATCTAAATACCACTAAACGGTCACCCATCCAAGTAGTGACCGGGCGGACTGTTGCTTAAGTCAGATGGCTAAAAGAACACAGTAGTAAGCCACGCCACGAGCGATTCTTGCCATAAACCTACTACATACGTAAGTACTGACTGCACACTAACATCACGCATGTGTGCGTGGTATGTTTGTGTGCGTGCAGTTGGCACACTGCCTAGTGGAACGACGAACTCGACGAACTATGACGTGGTACTAACTATTGCTGCACTGTGGCGGTGACGTGCGTCGGACGGAATCCCGTTGCGATTTTTAGTGCATAGGCATTATGCAATTTGAATATGGAACCATTGTGGAACGTTTTGCTGTTTGAATTTGAATGGTGTTCGAAAATTATGTATTCTAGATTCGGTACGATAGTCACAAGGTATATCTATCTCCCTCTGAAGTTGTCTGCAAGTAGCGGTTACTTCGTTTTGTGTCAGATTTACTAGGATTGGTCGAAACGCTTGCTGAGCCAAACTCAATGGGACTCATCCGTTGAACCTATTCTACCTAAATACTTGTAGTATCGAAATCGTGTAAGGGATCCCAATTTCCAATATGCATCTTCGGAACCTATGCCAACCTCACCTGCCCGTGGTGCACCCTGCTGACCAACAAACGGGGCTCTGTCAGCCGGCTGATTGCGGCATAGCGCAGCCTAACACTGGTACGGCTACATCCCCTGGCCGCCGACGGGCAGCAGCGTTGGCGGTGCGAGATGCTGTGCCCTGCGATCCCTAAGCCGCATGCTCAACGTGGGGATTATGGGCATATCCCTCTTCTTATAGAGGAGGCTTATGTCCAGCAGTGGAATCAATGGGCCGGTGTTTTTCAGGGGGAGTATAGCAAGCAGAAACCAACAAAAAATCTGTCAGTAATCATTGTGTAATCTATATAAAATAAGAATTATCTGCATCAAACTTTTGCAAATCTTTGTTAATTTGAAAACGGAATAAAAAATAAAACCTTTTTCACTTTGTAAAATCAAGTGATAAAAAACTTATTAATCTTTTATACAAGCACCAAGAACAATCTATTCATTTTATTTTCTTAGGCATTTCTTTTTTTTTACATTCCACTCTTTGCCACCAGTGTTAAAAGTTTGTTTTGTTGAGTTTCCAACAAAGGAGTTTTTGTGTGAACAAATTAAAAGTTCTAACAATCGTTTAACTGTTCGTTTGAACAAAGAATAATAGATTGTAATTAGAGTCACATTTCGGTTTCATTTTTAATGTTAAAATATACTAAAACCTTTATAATAAGTACTTACCTACTTATGATGTTATATATGATCTGTGATGTTTTGGTAGTACATGTAAGGTAGGTAGGCCTATGCCCAGCTGTGGACTGCTATAGGCTGATGATGATAATGATGAAGGTAAAATGAAAAGCTGTGTCGGGGGATGCTCGAACAAAACGTTTATGTGAAGCTTATTTACTTAATAAGTTTTCTAATTGTCATTATTTTGTCATAATTCTGATTGAAAAATCTGTAATTAACATATATTAATTTGCAATTTACAGTAGATGGTACGCACTTGTATATTTTTTTCTATTATATTAATTTAGATGAATTTAATTTTTTTAATATTTGCAACTTAATTTTTATTTATTTAAAACATACAGTGAAAAAAACACAATTGTCATCTTAACGAGCCAATCCAGTCCTTACATAACATAAAATGTACTTACAAACTAAATAAGTAATGCATCACACTCACACTTACTCATAGCTCTTACTCCATTGAAATAAAGACCAGGATCGATAAGTTACAATGTATGTTACGTGTATTATAAAAACTGCATAATGTTACGCTCCACGCCTCTTATATTGCACAATAGTGTAGGGATGGGAAACATTGGGAAACATTATTAATTTCTCGATAAAAAATTTAGCTCTATAAAAATACCGATTAGATGAATCTTCTTTATAAAAATGTACCATGTTTTTACTATTGAATGATGCCTGACGCCCAGTCATTACAGTGAGGCGCTGCATGCCTTCGAAGTTCGAAGGCTAAACAGAAAATACTTTTTTTAGTATATTGACGACTTACGACTTTAAAAAGAAAACTATATAGGTACCTACAAATAGTTTTTTTTTTTGCATTTCACTCAACATTGATAAGTCAAGTTTATCAAAAATTATAAAAACAATAAACTTTTTTTTAACATGGCTCGCGTAAGGTCTGGCTGAACTCTCGCCGACTGGAGCACTGAACTAATTTCACCAGCAACTCAAGGCGGTCATACTTACTTGGTTATACGAAATTGATATATACTATATCTATAAATCTGTTTTTTTATTAAATATTTTACTATTTTGGTTCACCAATTTATTTTCGCATGATCGTGGTGGATGGCACCAACTTCGGGAGGTCTATTTCCAGCAGTAGTAAAGTCGACCTGTAGGTGATGACGTTGATTTTAAGACACCCTAAAAGAACCACTAAAATAGTATTAAACAATTTAACTAAAAACAAACACTGCTGTTCCATAATGAAAGGCAAACTTTTCAACCTGCTAATTTAAGTGACAAATAATAAATGACTGTAATTAGTTGTGGACATTTAGTTTGAATATTAATAACCCTGATTTGGGTCACACAAACAATGCGTAATGCGTTGTGTTGTGACGAGTAGAGTAGTACAAAGTAAGTATGTTTGTATGGAATTAAGATTGAACGAAAAGTCAAATCAAGGTACTTACGGTAAGTTTTTGCAACAAATGCTCTTAATTAATTTTATCATAGTACTGATATGTACTTAATAATTTAAACGAGTAGACCCTAAATAGGGAAGTATGATAATACAGTTTAAGTTGGTACGAAAAATCAAATAATGTAAGTAGTTTTAGTTAAATTCCATTTAACTTGCAAATAATTGACACTTCTGCAATATTATGCTCAGGTTAATTTATGTTATCATACTAATAATACCAAACAATATATGTATAAGAATATAGACAGGGAAGTATGTTTATATGGGTTTACGTTTGTACTAAAAGTCAAATCATATAAGTAGTTTTTTATTCCGTTTAACTTGTGAATATATGACTCCCTTGCGACATTTGCTGTAAAGTTCCCTTCATCATGTGTTTGTGTGTTTTTTATTTTGTCAAGTTGTGCTTGGGTCAATGAATTATTTTTCTTCTTCTTCGATTATAGTACTAATACTAAATAATATATTAATAAACAATTCATTGTTAAGAGATATTCCGCCATGGCCAGTTAAAAGAGGCTGTAGTAAGTAGGCGGTGACGGGCCAACGTTTTGCCTCTTAAATCATCTGAACAACACTGAGCTCATCATAAATTATATTTTAATAACTATTCTAGTAATTTAAAAAACTAATATTTCATCGATACCGGCACGACATCGATATAACCGTTACATAATCGATAAAAACCAATCCCACCACTATGTTACGTAGTGTTGCGCAATTCTCGTCACCGCACGCATCAACTGCGTCGCGCTATGCACTGTCACTGGTAAAGTGGGAATAGTAGACGTTTTTTAATGTTGCTGGTTACTTTATAACTTAGCGGCTTACTTCCAGCGGCGACTCCGCTCGTGTTAAATTAAGTTCTCATGATTTTTTTGCCAGATGAGTCCTTGTTTTTTATTTGACAGTTTTTATTTTTCTACTGTACTACAGCAATTTTTTGGTTGTTTGTTTACGTCTTATTGATGCAAAATTCGTGACATGCTAGTGTTTGCATTATGCTACAGTTGTCAGTGTCAGAAATTTACTTTTTAGTGGAGATGGTAGTTAAACATAAATGACCAGAGGACTTACCACAGGTTTTGATAGTTTTCGAAAACTTTATAAGTTTCGGTATCTTTCCATACATTTTCGCAGTTCATGCACGTTTCCCTAGAGGCGCTGTACTGAAAATGTATGGAAAGATACCGAAACTTATAAAGTTTTCGTAAATTATAAAAACCTGTGGTAAACCCTCAGCTCACAACTCTTTACACTATTTTAGTAGATTCATAATAATAGTTTTATTGTTTCATAAATAAATAAAAATAAAACTATATTTACATAGTCTTCCTTTTATAAATTATCAAAATAAAAGATAGTCTATTAAATATATCATTCCCTATAAACAAGTAACAGAATACAGTGGGCATTTTTTTATTTTGTTCTTTTTGATTGCAAAAGTGGGCATGTGTCGAAAGTAATGTTTGAACTGGTCTCTGACCAACTCAGCAAACTGATTCAATTAAAAATTCATCAATTCGACTGAGCAATATTTTAAGCTATTCATAATAAGGAAAATGTTTGTTTTTTTTAATTGGCCGACGTGAAAATGAGTAACGAAGTAAGCGAGTTGGCTAGATTTTAAATTAACAAATATTTGTTTTATAATTAAAGTAACATTGTTTGTGGTTACGTAATCGCTTCGCTTATCGCCCCGCTCATTACCCCAACACCTCAGTTATTGTATAAACATAGCCGTTATCAGCGCTGATAACGGGCCGTTGACCCCGGACCGCTTCCTCATTGTATTAACCACGTGTTTTACCTTTTATTGTTTTCGAAGGAAATTGATTTTATTCATTAACTAGGCCTTTTAGTATTATTTTGAAAGGTAAAGACTTCTTATATCTGTACCTTCAGTGAAAATGTTTATAACTTGAAAAACCTTGTTTCAAGAAAAACGCATTTCGAAATATTTGACCGCGTGGTTTTACTTTTTATTGTTTTCGAAGGAAATTGATTTTATTCATAAAATAGGCCTTTTTATTTATAGTATTTTGTAATATAAAATAAATACTTTTTTATTCCTATATTATTTGTTTGTTGTCCTTTAGTTTCTATATTATTTGTAAGTATTTGTTTCTTCTAAGGCTTACGATAATGTTCTTATGTGCTGTAAGCCTTCCTAAAAATTAAATAAAAAAACATATCTACAATCGTCCCAACGGGTCTATGTCGCTCTCAAGTTAAGCTCAGTATATAATTCAACCAATCCCAGTACAACAATAACAACAACACCAGCCTATTCAGTCCATTGCTGGACATAGCCCTCCCCACTCCCCAGTTCTTCTGATAATATCGTTGACCCATCTTACTTACTTCGAAAACATCAAACAATTTTATATAAATTTAAATTAGAACCTTAACTTAGAAAATTTTAAAACCGACACAGATAGAAAGTATATTTTTAGGTTTTTTTATAACCACTCAGAAATCTTCCCAGCAGCAAAACCGACAGAGATAGACTGTAGGTTGATAGGTTTTTTTATATGACTTTTGCTGTGCAATCTGTTTTGATAAGGTTTTTTTTGGTTTGCATTTTAATTTTTATGATTTGCGTTTAAACAAATAAAAAACTCACCATCCCGACTCATCCCAAGCTTCAGACATTTCTGAAGTCTGCAGTACTGGCATCGGTTCCGGTTGACGCGGTCCACCACACATGACTTGTTCCGTGGACACTGGTAGTTCACAACTGGAATGAGGGATGGTGTTAATAAAGGTTACATTAGCATGCATAGCCTCTACTTCTGGTGGATACTTCAGTGTTGTCAGCAGAACATCTTGTTTAAACAACACTCCGCTCAGTCACTACCGGGAGACGGACAACCAAAGCAGCCTATTCAGTCCACTGCTGGACATAGACCTCCTCTATAAGAAGGGGTTGGGGATCGCAGGGCACAGCTTCTCGCACCGCCGACACTGCTGCTGTGGCCAGGGAATTAAGCTGTACCGGTGTTAGGCTATGCAATGGGATAGGAATTCTAGCTTCCATCTTCGGGACTCAACTCATCTGCCCGAGGTACACCCTGCTATAATAACAAACGGGGCCCTGGCTGCGGCTGAATGCACCATAGCACAGCCTAACACCAGCACAGTAAAATTCCCTGACCGCGGGGCAGCAGCTTCGGCCCTGCGAATCCTGCGATCCCCAAACCGCATGCTCAGCATGGATAAGGGAAGCCTATATCCAGCAGTGGACTTATATCGGGTGGCGTGTTGGGTGGTTGCTCGTAGCGTGGCTTAATTCGGTGTCCTTAACCGATCACCTTGGTTAATTCAAGCAAGTCTCCGCCCAGAGACTTAGGTGGGTGACTGTTTAGTGACATTTAGATCTGAGCGCTTCCGTGCTTCGGAAGGCACTTTATAAGATGTTGGACTCGGCGTTTTCAGTCGTTAAGCCATGTCGGAGGCCTTGTGTAGTGATCTGGCGGAGACAAGATGATCTGCTAAGAGCACAGAAGTAAGACAATAACTAATAACAATGGTATAAGAAGCCGACCTGTGCTCTGTGACCGTCTGAAGAACCCCTTGCACCCCTCGCAGGTGATGACTCCGTAATGCACCCCCGATGACTTGTCGCCGCATACTTTGCATGGTATTATCTCGATTTGAGCTGCAACAATAGAGAATATTCTATTAGACATATGAAAATACAAAATAAAGATCAAGTAAAAGTTTACTAAAGTAAAAAAAAACTCTTTATTCGGTAGGCTAGGCACTTAAAGTACACCTTTTGAATCGACAGGGATTTTACTTTTAGGGTTCCGTACCCGAAAGTTAAAAACGGGACCCTATTAGTAAGACTCCACTGTCCGTCTGTCTGTCTGTTACCAGGCTGTATCATATGAACCGTGATAGCTAGACAGTTGAAATTTTCACAGATCATGTATTTCTGTTGCCGCTATAACAACAAATACTAAAAACCGAATAAAATATGTTAAAGTGTGGCTCCCATACAACGGTACGGAACCCTTCGTGAGAGAGTCCAACTCGCACTTGGCCGGATTTTTTTAATTATTTACGTTAAAACATAACTTCATTGGCTTCTTAGGGTAGACATGTCCAGTCTTAGACTGCTATAAGGTAATGATGATGATGATTAAGATAACAGTAACTAGTCAGAGCCCTGTCCAAAGTTTTCGAGCCAATTTTTCGAATTTTTTTTTTTAAAATCCACTGGATAAGCATTTACCTATCCGTACATATCTATAAAGTGTGACGCCGTGCCGGGCACGAAGAGCTAGTTTACAATAAATAAAAAAATGTCCATGCCCGAACTAAAAATAACTAAAGATCTTTTTAAAATATTTTTTTTTATTTTCATCTAAAAACTACTGTAATGTATACATTTTAGTCTGAAATTAACTAAATATTTTATCTTCTAAGCCAGTAAGAGTACAAAATTGCGTAATTGTAATTTTAGCCATGGCGGCCGCCATTTTCGGTTCCCGGTTATTCAACCCCGCAAGGTCGCCGGCGAGTGCGTGTGTGCGTGAGCTTTGTGTGTGTACAACTTGTATAATACAGCATCTAAATATTTTCAAGTTTGGAATTTGTTCAAGTTTCAAAATCCCGCAAATCCTTGTAAAGGGCAATTGTACAACAGTTTTATTTAGCTAGCACTGTTTGTTTTTTTGGATCAAATTTTGTTTCTTTCAATCTATAATAATATAACCTACCTATGCAATCTTTTACTTTTTGAATTTTCGGCCATCTTTTAGTTAATTTGAAAATAGAACGTGTATTTTGTATTTTTTTACATATGACGGATATATTCAATTTATATTTACTGAATTATCTGATAGAATAACTAATCATTAAAATTTTCTCTCAAATTTAACTCAAAACTTAAAAATGTTTTAAGCAGACAGAGAGAGCGTCTAAGCAGACGTTAGGCCAAAAACATTTTTAAGGCGATCCAGCGTTTTTGATAAAACTTTGTCGTCTTAATCTTCCTATAAAGAAAAAAACATGGTAAGATTAACATGCAAGAGGAACTAATAATGTCTACTCTTTCACACTTTCAGGGCAAAGCTCGCCATATTACATAACATTATAGTAAATTTATTTCTGAATTATGTTTTTATGAAACAGGCGCAGGTCTTGCTACTCAGGCAAGGCGCGTCATCATGACAGTCCTGCAGTCAACGAGCTACTTAGAGTTTAACACGTTGACGGCCTCGAACATGTCACGGTGCACCATTGTGTTATCAGCAGTCAAAAGTTAAAAAATGATGAAGCGTTACGATCGGTTCCTAATTAGATTATGCTATACTGCTACTGGTGGCGCATGTCGATTTTCGTAACTAAAGTTTAATTTGACAGTACCAAAAATCTTGCCATCTCTTATTTTTGTATGGAAATGAAAAATATCGCTTTAATTTTAGAGCTGTCAAATTAAGTTTAATTTAGATAAGGTCACAACATCGGCAGAGGTATCATCCACATACATTACCACCTATATGTTCTCGCACTGTGAGGTTCCAGAGGAATTTCCTCTCGCGAACAATCAAGCTGTGGAACGGTCTCCATGCCGAGGTTTTCCCCAGAGACTACAATATGCAGCGTTTCAAAAAGAACGTTTTAAAATTTTTAAAAGGTTTAGCAACGCGCATACCTCTTGATGTTACAGGCGTCCATAGGCTACGGGAACCGCTTACCATCAGGAGGAACGTATGCCTGTTTGCTAGCTTAGTAGTATAAAAAAAACAACAACAGAATTGACACTATTATCATTATTTCTGTGATTTAAGCCGTAACATTGAAATATACTTGTAATAACAAGAAACATATTTTGTGACATGAAAACTATTTATACATTTTAGTATTTTAATTGAAAATAAATGACTCTATCATATTAGATTAGGTTAAATTGACATTTAACTTTGTAAGGCCCATTAATTTGTTAATGCTTTTTTGTTTATTACCTTCATCATATAAAATATAAAGAAACATAGTACTTAATGTAATATAATATTTTTTTTCTTTTGACTAACATTAATCTTTAAGTGTGGTTGTTAAAACAGGTCAACAAATAAAAAAATACATTTTATTTACATGTATACTACTACCTCACGCGTTCCTTTTTCAAATTAACTAGCCGAAATTAAAAAACGAACCAAAAAAAAATGAGAACACTTTCTTGAATTTGGGTTTAAAAAAAACATCAAAAATGAATCATTCCGCACGAACAAGAACCAGGGGCCTGATTTTCAGCAATAGACAAAATTATCACATTAGATGTATATACATCGAATCACGAGAATCAGGGCCCTGCTCGCTGCTTAAGAAAAACGAACCAAAAATAATTAAATGAGGAATACTTCTTTGAATTTGGAGTGTAAAAAAATCTAACATTCCAATTTCAAACCCCAACAGGAACAAGAACTTGGTTGCATAGCCCGTTGCATACAGCTGATCGTGACGTCACAGTTCGTCGCCCTCGTCCGCAATAAGTATTTTATAATCTGCGCCCTCTAGCGGACACAACTACAAGCTAATCTGTGTGTCCTTAGAATTGTATCACGTTGGATGACGTCACGGATCCGATTTGGAATGCGTGGTACCGTATTTTTACGCAAAGTTGGGTAAGGGCTTGACCCTAATCGTGTTTGAAGTTTTCTAGTTTTTAACGTGTGCATTTTTTGCGAATAATTTTGCGAAGTTTTTGAATTATTCTCGAAAAAGTTTTCGCTCGGAAATGCGGGATCTATGGCCGATCCGTCTCGGCGGGATGTTAAGAAATATGTTTTTTTTTTTGCGATGTTGTTCTTTATAATTCTTATGTTCATAACGTATCCTAGTTCATTAACACAGCTCTGCTTACTTTGACGACATCATTCTGACATCGGCAGAAGGTTGCGGGTTCGATTCCCGCCGCGAGACAAATGTTTGTACCATTTGCAAATATCTGTCTCAGGTCTGGGTGGTTTTTTTGTACTCATATAATATGCATACATTTACAAAAAAGTATATAGTACATTGTAGGTGCACTATGTAGCATAACAGTCATGTGGTTTCCATAATACAAGCTCAGGGCTTGATGTTGTGAAAAAATTTAACATAATTTAATTATTTATTGATTAACCAAATCAATGTTTTACTTTTTAAACAAATTAGCTTACTAAATGATTGACCTATTTATCTATATCTATGTTACGTTGTATTGTAGGTTTAATTTTGATAATAGAGTCAAGTAGAGAGCCTCTAAATTCTTAAAGGTTAGTTTGAATTAGTATACTAACCGATCAGTGGCTGCAGGAGTAAAAAGACGTCCGTGGTTTAATCGGCCTTGCAGGGAAGCTAAAACCATCAAGCAGACTGCTTACAAGGTTTGGACCACGGCCAGAATTAATAAGGATCTTGATGTATCTGATAAGAAACGTAAATACTACGCTGCCTCAAGGTCCAGTAAGAAAGCAGCAGCCAGGGCAAAGTTCGATTTCATCGGCAGAATTGGCGAGAAACTTGCTAGCCATCCCTCTGGGAGTCGAGCTTTCTGGTCACTCGCCAAAGCTGCTGAAGGAAATTTTTGTCAGTCGTCCTTGCCACCCCTTCAAAAACCAGACGGTAACTTGGCCCATAGCGCAAAAGAGAAAGCTGATCTTCTGGGACATCTCTTTGCCTCTAACTCGACTATGAACGACGGAGGAGCCGTGCCTCCTTCCATCCCGAGGTGCGGAATCTCGATGCCGGAAATTACAATCTCTCAGCGGGAGGTTCGGCGGGAGCTTCTCTCTCTGGATGTTAACAAGTCGAGTGGACCAGATGGCATTCCGGCTGTAGTACTGAAGAGGTGTGCTCCTGAACTGTGTCCTGTTTTGACGCGCCTCTACGAGCTATCCTACTCCACTAGGCAGGTTCCGCTTTCATGGAAGACTGCTATCGTTCACCCGGTACCTAAAAAGGGTGATAGATCGGACCCATCTAACTATAGGCCTATTGCTATAACCTCTCTTCTCTCTAAGGTCTTGGAACGTGTTATTAACACACAACTTTTGCGATATCTAGAAGGAAACGATTTGCTCAGCGACCGCCAATATGGCTTCCGCCACGGACGCTCGACTGGTGACCTCCTAGTATATCTCACACATCGGTGGGCTCAGGCTATTGAGAGTCAAGGTGAGGCCTTGGCAGTTAGCCTAGATATAGCAAAGGCCTTTGATCGGGTCTGGCACCGCGGTCTTCTATCGAAATTACCTTCTTACGGACTGCCTGAGGGATTGTGTAAATGGGTTGCTAGTTTTTTGTCCGACAGAAGCATACGAGCTGTTGTTGACGGCAGTTGCTCTGATTGCTTGGACATCAATGCCGGTGTCCCACAAGGTTCCGTGTTGTCTCCGACGCTATTTTTGCTGCATATTAATGATATGCTATCTATTGATGGTATTCATTGTTATGCAGACGATAGCACAGGTAACTCATTCTACACGGGCCGTTCTAATATCCCTCGTACAGCCATAGAGGAAAGCCGTAGTCAACTTGTGTCTGAAATAGAGGGAATATTAAGCCGAGTTTCGGACTGGGGAGATCTTAACCTGGTTCAGTTCAACCCCACAAAGACACAGGTTTGCGCGTTCACTGCCAAGAAAACCCGTTTTTCTGTAGCTCCGCAATTCAACAATACACCTCTGTCCATTAGCAAGAGTATTGGGATCTTAGGTATGGACATCTCTAGCGACGTCCAGTTCTGTAGTCACCTAGAGAACAAGGCAAAGTTGGCATCAAAAAAGCTCGGTGTGCTGAACAGGGCAAAGCTTTATTTCAGTCCGGTGCAAAGGCTGCTTCTTTATAAGTCGCAAGTCCGGCCCCACATGGAGTATTGCTGTCACCTTTGGGCAGGAGCACCCGAGTACCAGCTTAAGCCGTTTGACTCGATTCAAAAAAGAGCTACGAGGCTTGTCGACGATCCCATACTCACAAGCGGTATTGAACCTTTAAGTTTTAGGAGAGACTTCTCCTCCCTGTGTGTGTTCTACCGCTTGTATAATGGAGAGTGTTCCGGAGAATTGTTTGAGACGGTGCCTGCTGCTTCTTTTTATCATCGCACCGCTCGACATCGGCTGAGGTATCATCCACATACATTGCCACCTTTATCTTCCCGCACTGCGAGGTTCCAGAGGAATTTCCTCCCGCGAACAATCAAGCTGTGGAATGGTCTCCCTGCCGAGGTTTTCCCCAGAGACTACAATATGCAGCGTTTCAAAAAGGGCGTTTTAAAATTCTTAAAAGGTTCAGCAACGCGCATGTAATACCTCTTGATGTTACAGGCGTCCATAGGCTACGGGAACCGCTTACCATCAGGAGGACCGTATGCTTGTTTGCTAACTTAGTAGTATAAAAAAAAAAAAAAAAAAAAAAAAAAAAAAAAGTATGATTTACCTCTTCTCAGAACATAAAAAATACAAAAAAGGCCCCCTCTCAGAACATAAGTACCTACCTAACCTACGAATTCAAACTCACCTTATTTATTAAAAATAATTGAATGATGGATCGTACTGATTATTTATGAATGAATTTAACGATTTTTTTATTCATAACTTATTAAAATTTTCCTTCTATTCGCCAGCCAGCCACGGTATTTTAATGTCGAGCCAGAATTCCATTCTAGGATAGAGCTCAGAATCCATTGAACCTTATTCTTAGCACTTATTGGACGAAAGAAATAATGATGTTTTTCTAAAAATAAATTTTAGACATAATATTAACATATTTTTTTTTATTGGAAAAATTTATTTTATTTTATCATTTATTTATTATTATAAAAATAATAATCATTACCACAATAATAATAATGCCTACATGACTAATGTACTGCTTATATATATTTTTTGTTAACACACATATATATTATATACGTATAGAAAAATCATATTAATAATCATCTTAAAAAAGTGTTCCATGATTTTTTTGATATTAAAAAAGTACTACTGACAATGTTTTGATTAATTTTATCAAAATATCGAAGGTAACATAATATCCTTAACACACCCACCTACGTCACAGTTCAATGGCCGCTTGAGCCTTCGAGCTTCGAAACAGGCCTTCCAAATTCGAATTTTAATCTAACGGCTCTACGTCAGAGGTGAACGACCGGAGTTGTCCGAACCGACGAAACAAATGCTTTACCATCCTTACAACACAACTCAATTCTATTTACAATAAGATAAAGTGTAATTTTGTGCGCCAATTAATTTTTTAAATGTAGAAACGATTGCAAGCTCAAAAGAGTTCGAAATCTGAATGTGAATGATCCTCGAAATAGTTTTACCACTGGTCAGACAGAGACAGAGATAATGAAAACAAAAAACAATTAAAAGCGATCTAAAGAGGTTGAAAAGTATTCTAAAATAGGTTACATACCTAATACCTACTCTACCTACATACAGGAATTATCAAGAGTTTTTTCTGCTTCGGTAATAAACTGGCTGTAATTTATTTTATTACGTTTACTTACAACATTCATTATCGTTACAGATAATATAAGTAAATAAACTCTAAAGTGTAGAATTAATGATATAATTAATATTCAATACCTATAGGTAAGCAGGTATATACCAAGTAGTAGGTAGATGCCTCTGCCTGAGTACCTACCCATGAAATTAACCTAACCAAAATTAAAAGGTAAATAAAAATTCTTTGAAGTTTTTACTTTTCTATACTTACCTAAGTAGGTATATACGTAGTTATACGTAGTTATTTACTTACCTACATCTCATATAACAAACTGCATTACCAGCCAGTAAGTAGGTTGATAAGGCACCTAAGCTAACCTAGTACTAAGTAGTACACTTACCAGTATTTAGAAATAGAATTAACATAATTTTTTTTTGTAAACTAAATTCAATAGAACTTTTTTTAAACTGCTGAAGTAAAGACTAAACTTTTTTTTACGTTTGATTCTAGATGGAACTTTTTAAACCTTTGCCTGCATATTGTAAAGCCTTGAAAACGGAGTTTCTTCGCTAAGCTCTACCTCGCATAACTGCGTATTGTAAGACCTTTCAATTGAAACCTCTTTGGTAAGCTCTACCTCGCATAACTCATTGATCTGATTTTTCTTGGATGGAATGGAATCAAATAGGACGAATAGTCGCATTTAGCGAATCACAAGAGTGAACATTATTTTTAAATTGTCCGATATTAATTTGATGTTAATTAATAGTTATTTTACTTTTGTTTTTCACATCAAGCAACCTCTAGTCTCTACTCTACCCTCCACCAAAGAATTCCACGAAGAACGGTTTCGATTCTCGTCTCGAGCCTTTTCTATCTTGCCAATGTCGTCGGTCCATCTGGTCTTCAGATAATAATAATCTTTCCATACTTCGTCTTACAGTTTCTATTAGTTTTAAAATTTATAATTTTGTTGCTTTATAACGAAAAGGTAAAAATTATTATTTCAATAATACTTTATTTGCAATATATTTAATAAATATTTATTTTAATTTGACTTGGTCAAACAATTATTTTGATAATTTTAAATGATTAAAAAGTTTAGTTACAAAAAAAAATTGTACTCAAAACAGTTCGTGGGCGTTTCATTAGTGCTAAATGAATCAAAAAATAGCTTTCACTAATGTTTGTTTACTTTGATTAAAAGATCAAAATTAGATTTGGCTTAAGCTCAGCTATACGTGGGTTATTGAACGAATAACGGTTGTCTACACTAATATTAAAGCGCTCGTGGTGAGGCTGACTTCGGCGTTCTCCGATCATCTTGGTTAAGCAACACTCCGCCCGGTCACTACTTGGATGGGTGACCGTTTAGTTGGCATTGAGATCAAGTCAATGGCGCTTTATTTGAACTTTTTTTGAATTTTTGCGATTCGATTTGGTAAGTTACTTTGGAAAAAGTGTTCCTGTTGGAAAATAGAGTTGATTGAGATCAATTTGTTTTTATTTTACAGATGTCATTTTCTGGACTGACTATACCTTTTTTCTCAAACGTGCCATGATTTTTTTCCTTCAAATTAAACCTATAGTTTCCTCAGAACAAAACCTAGAAAAGGTAGCTGCCTTCAATGAGTTAAAATGTTGCCCCACCCTCTATATCGCGCGAACAGTCAAAACTGTATGGAAAATTGACAGTTCGCGATATAATACCTAACGTGACATTAATATTTATTGTTGGAGGCCCTGAGAGCTTCCATGCTTCGAAAGGCACGTCAAGAAGTTGGTCTCAATTCTCTCAGTCGCTAAGCCATGTCGGAGGCCTTCGGGTGGGCTAAAAACTTCGACACCAGAGTTGGCCTCTAGCTCACACGAAGAAGAAGATTAATATTAAAGCTTGTAAGTTTGTTTGTTTGTATATTGAATAGGGGATAGGGTAGGAGGAATCTTAGAGTAGAATTCATCCAGGGAAGTACCACAGTACCACCATGCCTATTTCTTCGGTGAAGCAGCATTGCTGTTTCGGTTTGAAGGGTGTGGGTGCCGGTGACATTACAAGCATAAGAGGTTTAATACCTTCAGGCCTCAAGTTGATGGACCCAGGGGCATTGCATCGTAGGTCACATCCCAAACTGCACTGTCAACTTTCTGCATTCTCGCGATAAACTCAAAAACTACTGAACGGATTTTCATGCGGTTTTCACTAATAGACAGAGTGATTCATGAGAAAGACTTAAATGTATCATTTGTTAAGGTTATGTGTAAATTGGTTGAAATAGGACGATAAATGTTGAAAATGTCGGAAAAAGTCAATCCGCCTGGGAGCTGTCATCGAAAACGCTGTCTAATCCCATTGAGATATAAATATAACAAAGCATAACTACGACGGAAAAGACTTGGAGGCATAATATGCACTACTACACGCGAGAAGCCGGGACGGGTCACTTAACTTTTTTATTTAATGGCTTCTAGGATAGTTATCCTTAATTTGGACGGGTCGCTAAATAAATATAATAATTTAGTTTGACATTGAAAGAACGAGGTAAATGTCAAATTCGTAACAAATCCGTTATGGCCATGATGATAAAACAGATCGAGGTCATTGCCCTGTGACGTCACAGCGCGTCATAAGTACCTACGTTGGATTTTGCGATAAACGATAACATCCGAATGACCGATTGTATGTCAATGGCTGAATGAGGTTATGATTAAAACCTTATTAAAAACATAACTTTGTATTACATTTGTCATACTTCGAACAAAAAGTTTGTCATCTCTCTCATCTCTTTATCCAAAATAAAATGCAAGTAATTCCGATTGACCGATTGTATGTCAATGGCTGAATGAGGTAATGATTAAAACCTTAATAAACACATAACTTTGTATTACATTTGTCACAATTTCGTCATCTGTTTTCTTTATGCAATAAAATCTAATGACTACACAGAATATTAAAAAAAAAAATTCCAAACTCTTCATTCAATAAAATATAAGGACTACACGGTATCTTTTTGTTGTTTTTTTTTTTTCAGAAACTAACTAAAACTACAAATCTCGAAGTAAAAAATCCAAAAACCTCTGAATCATCGGTATCTCGGTAAATTTTATTTGAATTTCAATTTTCAATATAGGTTATCAAACAGGTTATCATAATCATAGCAGTCCACTGCTGGACATAGGTCTCCCCTAATGAGCACCATTGCGCCCTGTCCAGAGCTCGACGCATCCAGCTTCTACCAGCAGCCTTTCGCAGATCGTTACTCCACCTGGCCGGAGGGCGCCCTAAACTACATTTGCCGTAATTCTACAGTTCAATGACATTTTCATTCAATAAAGTATACTTTGTAAATGAGTAATCAAATTCTTGAAGAAATGATTCATCTGCGGTTTTTATATCGAGTTCAAGACGTGTGCTATTCAACGTATGGCATTATTTAAAGAATTAGATATTTATATACATCTGCATTTCCTGCCCTGAACGAGGAATTATAGCAGGGTATGGACTCCTGCAGGCAGATCGCGTAATTCTGTTGCTATCAAAGGTTTGATACTATCATTCCGTTTCAAGGTACAGCGATCACGCATATTGTTGCTATCATTTTTCGACCGCTAGTTATTAGCTACCAACATTAGGTACTTAAAACTTACATCTTGTTGCAAGCGTTCTTTGTCAAAGATGTAGTTTTGATTCTATCCGGTTTTTATTGCAATCGAAGCTTCTACGTGATCGCAACGCTGCGAAAACAGTGACAGTGCGACTAGGTTTTGATTGCAACAAAAAAGGCCTACTGGCTACTGGTGGAAGCTGGATGCGTCGAACTGAGGATAGGGCGCAATGGAGCTCATTAGGAGAGGCCTATGTCCAGCAGTGGACTGCTATAGGCTGATGATGTTCATAATTGTATTACAATTATAACAGCCTTTGATACACTGTTTTAAACTGTGTATATAATATATATCACATCTTTTAAAGTTACGCTAAAAAGATATTACAATTAAAATCTAAGTAGACGGAATCAACAATTTATCCATTTGGGCTAAGATAAAAAAAAACTGTTATCATTATTTCAAGAATCAATTTTGGCCGCCACCTAAGTTTTATCAGAGAAGGTACTGTTTGCAAATTTGAAAAAAGAACGTGAGTTTTCATACATTCTTGACATGATTCTTGAATTTATTTTATTCAATAGGTGAGCTCCGATGTATATCCGACTTCCAATCTCCATAATAACTGTGAAAAAAATGACACTTCTATTTTCAAATCGAAATTCGATTTTCGATTTGAAAATAAAAGTGTAATTTTTTTATTCTTTAAATTTAGAATTTGAACGAAACATGACCTAAACAAATTTTGTCAGATTTTTAATTAAAGTCGGGATCACACTTGAGTTTAGCTTGTCGGAAGAGCTATAAATCAATATGCGGTGAGTTGCTCTTTGAGTACACTCAGCTGAAAAATAATATCGAATTTCAACACTTATAGTTATGACTTAACAAACAATAAAAGTGTGTGTTGAAAGGTTAAAAGTTATACAGGGTATGGTAAGATGAAGGGCCTCTCAGGGTAGATAATTTTTCTGTTCACTGAATAAGGTTTGTTTCCTTAGAATAGTCTATCTCAGTTTGTTAATTAATATGAAAAATTTGCCAAAGAGTTTTTGGAGTTTTGGGCATCGTATTTTCAGATAACAGTCGATATGAAAGTGAAGTATTTCTCGAAAAAAAATAGGGATATTATTATTAATTTATTATTCACTAATCTACCAAATGAAATCTGGTTTTATTACTTATGCGTACGAGCCTGTTTTTTTTTATATATTATGTTATAATATCTGCAATTTAATAAATAATTATTATGAAAAAACATAAAATCTACATAATTATGACTCATTTGACAGTTGGATAAACGTCAAAAACTTCCCACCAAGTCACTCAACTGTCATACCCTAAAATGCCTCTAACTAGGGTATCATGTCAATCGTCACTGTCAAGAGGTGGGAACAAAAGTGACAGCTGTGTGACGTCGTTATAACGTCATACCACGTGTCAGTGACCCCGCGAGCGCGCAACACCTACGGAAAATTCGAGAATATTTTTGGGGATAGTATTTTGGGATTTTTAAATAAGTGTTGTATTCAGGTGGTCTATGTATATATAATGTATTACAAATCCTACTACCAATTGGGTTTTGGTTCGAATCCTGGCTATCAACTAAACAGTTTAAAAAAACAGGGTAACTACAAATGAACACATCTACAAATTAATCCTACTTTGAACTTGATAATTTTTGACTAAAATGCTAAGAAGTTAAGTCTAAAGGAGCTAATTTTGAATTGATAGATTATAAGTAAATATTAGATCCATTGAATAAATTAGAAAAATGTGTGAAATTACGTGTTGAATTCCAAATTATCCTTACAATATAAAGATGTGGAAGTGGTAAATGGTGATAAAAAATCGCAATCCAAGAACGCCCGGCGACGCGTAGGTTACGTACATATCCTTTCCTTTACAAAATCTACAATGAACCAGATAATTGACATGCCTAGCCAAAGGTGAATGAATCCACGAATTAGTCCAACCTTGAACCCTCTCGGTTTGAATTTGAACCAATTTAATAAGTAACATGATCCTCAACTCTGAAATTACCGTTACGACATTTTAACAGGACTATTTTGATTCAGCTGGCAATTTTTAGGATATTTTTTTCGTTTTCGTAGGACGTTTCATAAAAAAATAAAAAATATTATTGCCTACATTTTAAATGCACTATTCTAAACGAGAATGTTGATTTAGTTTTTGAATATGGGGAATAAGCAATTTTTTACGTTATTTTTCAAATATTTTTGATAAGAAGCAAAAGTTATGGCAACAAATAAAAAAAAGTTAAAAATTTAAATAAAAAAGAACATTGCATCATCGCAAAAACAAAGGACGCACCGTTAAAAGGCACTGAAACAAAATGCCACTCATAAGTCAAAGTGCAAAGGCAGTGTGTCAAGTGCATTCACCCCTCTAATGTTACACGTGCTCACTCGCTTTGATAGTGAAAGGTCAAAAACGCCACTTTAATTCAAGCGAAATTACACTCTATCCACAAGCAATTAGCCTGTTATTTTAATAAAGATTTTTGGCTTTATAGAATGGCAGTTTGACAAAATTTTACAATCGAAATTCGAATTTATTTTTACTCTTGTTTCGTAAGAGGTTCTTTCGGGTATGATCACAAGAATGTGTCATATAACCTACATTTATACAATTAACACGAAAAGGGACAAAGAAAAACTATGTTAATTGCGGAAAATATTGTAGGGCACAAACATTTAAATGTAATTTAGAACGGGTGATAACAGAGGCCCTTCATATTTGGAACGCTTAAACGCAAATGGGTTTGCCCAATAATGCAATTTAAACGTGACCTAATAAGATAACTCTACTATTTTACTTTCTTACAGAATAATTGCAATTTTACTAACTCATGAGAGCTTTAAGGTGCACGCCCTTGTTCTTATAACGTATTATACGAAATTACAGTAAAATATATGCAACCCGACGACGACGCCCCGATGAAGTTTAATATGTTTTGTATCCCTAGTAATCACAATCCAAAATTCATAGACTGTGATCCTGTGATTATTGATTAACTTGATCGTAATTTGGCCCGTGTGAAGTTACAGTATTTCGTAAAATACCAAATATTAAAAATACAATAACCATAAAATATTATAGTATTGTGAAATTCCCGGACCCAAACAATACAAAATAAATTAATTCATCATGTAATTTAGGACAAAATACAATACAAAAATATTAAGCTAAGTATTCAAAAAACTAATAAGCATTTAATTTAGTCTGAACTAAAAACTTGTTACCTTTAAATCAGTTGACAATGAGGAAAGCTCAGAACAGAAGTTTTTAGGTCAGAGGATAAAGCTGTGTTTCATAGAATTACTGGCGTGTATTGTTTGATCTAGGTACTGTTGGAATTTTAAGAAATAGTGATATAGGGGTCAAATAACTTTAGAATAATGGGAAATCTGGTATCAGTAAAGGGGTCGACCCCCATATAAACGCTAGACCCTCAGTATATTATTATGCAATTGTGTCTTCAATAATTCTGCATAAAAGAGAGTGCTTCATGATTTCCTTCTCTGCTTACTTACAACACAATATTTTTATTATAGTTTAAGTTAATTTATTATTCAAAAGTAACAAGTTTTTGATGACCTTCAATGATTGATGGGTTGTTGATAACAATCAACTAGTGATAGTAAAAACACTAATAATAATATGACTATGTACCTACTACTGGTTGTGCCTGATAGCCACAATAGACAAGGAAATCCTAGTCCTCCCTCTAGGGTCACAAGACTGTAGATGTACGATTAAGTGTTGTTTATTTATTCTAAAATTAACTGGTTCAAATTATGTCGAAACTGTCTCTAGAATATAAAACAGAAAGTAATTTATTCATTGGAACCGATAAAAAATAAATTATTTGTACAGGGTGTCTCAGAGTGAGAACATGTATTGTGGCAAGAATAGTACTGTTGATGTCGTCTCAGAACATCACGTATCAAATATTCGCCACAATTAAAACACGTGATACACTCACATAATAAAAATGACCTTAGAAAATAACAGGGCATCAGCCCCTGAATACGTTTGCATCACAGTTTCCCTGTCTTAAAGTATCAGTACGATCAGAAAGTTGTAATCGATGATTGAAGATTAGTATCCCCTTGCTTTAATCAAGCCCAAGTCCTTCGCATCCCAGCCGATCCTCGAATCCCAGCTCATCATCTGTCAGTTAAAGCCTTCTTTGGAAATGTATTCTTCTTCTTCATCGAACTAGTTTCGGAGTTTTTAGGCCGCCCAAAGGCCCCTGACATGGTTTGTCGACTGAAAAAGCCGGAACCAACTTAACGTGCCTTCCGAAGCACGGAAGCACTCAGATCTAAATGTCATTACACGGTCACCCATCCAAGTAGTGCCCGGGCGTAATGTTGCCTAACTCAGATGATCGGCTGAGAAGAACGAGGTAAGCCACGCATGAGAGCTTCCCGAAGTATGCCACGCCACGAACGCTATAGCCACGCTGCGAAGTCTTCGCAATGTATTCTAGGACACCCTATATCGCTCTACACACTACAGCATTGTTCAAACATTAGGTAGGACTTTGTATGCAAATAGTTTTTGACTCAATTATTTAAAAACATTGATATCATGTTTATTCGGTACTATCAGTACTAGCATCCGCAACTGACTTCTCCCGCTTATGGTTCGTAGAGCTAATATCAGTCGGAGATACGTACTTGGACTTTAGAGGCCTCCAACGATTCATTAAAATCAAAATAATCATTCAAGATAAGAATGTGAATGGATTTTTGTTCACATTATCTAAAAATATTTTTAGGATGCATAAAATAATAATAGACTAGGGAAATTCATAGATTTTGTTGGTGTGTGCAATATTTTTTGAGAAATTGGTGCCTATTGAGAAATTTGTAAATAGATAATAATATCAGATTAGTACAGATTTTTTTTTATATTAGTCAATCACTAGATCTTAAAAATTACGCAACGGATTTTGATGCGGTTTTTTTAATAGGTAGAATGATTCAAGAGGAAGGTTTATATGTATAACTTGGACCCGTGCGAAACCGGGGCGGGTCGCTAGTGTACCTATAAAATGTATACTTTTAAAACAAAGTAAAATGTATAAAAATTACCTCGTATGGAATTAGCAGCTTTCTTATCCATGAACATTCCACTTATACCGGCACCGAACATCCCATCACCGCCGCCTGGCGGCGGCGAGGTGCTGTCAGCCACCGACCCCGATATATCCATTCCCATCTGCCCATGCATCATCCTCACATCATGAGGCTCCTGCTTCACCTGCTGCAGGTTCTGATGCAGGAGCGAAGACGCCGACGAGTGGCCTCCATGTTGGTCCGGAGGCCACTGCGACCCGAACAACTCTTGAAACTGGCTGTTATTCATTGCTTTGCACTCGCGAATCCTATTCGCATTGCGGACTGATGTTTGTTCTTTTTTTGAATTCGACTATGTCGGTAAGGCAGTTATTTTGATCACCATAAATTTTTAACTATGGCACTTCTGTTTGTCAACTTTGTTGGAGCACCTAGGGTTCCGTATAGCCCTCTAACTGATATATATGTTCCGGCCGAGAGGTGATGTAAGGTTTCGTTTAGCGAAGTTTAACTCAGGTATTAACTTTTTGAAAAGTAATAAGTTTTTTGGCATTTTGTCTCCGTGGTTACTTTTTGTTTTGTTCCTTTCGTCTTAAAATATTAAGGCACTGTTTTTTTTTATTGTAAATTATTCACTTGTCCCCGTATACGGGGGTTTTATATCTCTTTATCAAAATTTCCGAAAAAAAAATCTGTAAAGAGAAAATCAGAGCAGAAAGAAGAATTTATTTGGAATAAAAGATGGTAGGAAATAAAAGTTAAAATGCCAATTTGAATTTTGCAAACGATTTTAGCTAACCGAACGGCCGCTCAGTTATCTAAAATCAAAAATCCCGCTGCCGAATTACGTCGAACGCAAAATTTAAATTTGATTTTTAAATGCTGTCATTCGCCACCACGTTCCATTTTTGAAATCCGGACACTTTCACAAAGGCACTGTCACTTGTAGAAAAAAAAAGATGCGTTCACCTCACTGCTGTAAAATTTGTACGTTATTTCTTTGTACTATGGGTTGTGCACAACTCGGTTTGAAGACGGCAACTGGCAAGTTCAAAGATGTTGACGCCAGCGCGGCCCGATCGTGACTGACGCATTGACGAATCTTCGGCCAGGCTCACGAAAAATTATATATTTTTTCATTCCGGCCGAATAATCAACTTAGCTCTAGTGATAGTTCAGTCGCCCCGGCCGACGCGACCTATGAAAAAACTTCCTTGAAAATCAATGGTTAGGGAAAAATACTTTTACAGCCGCTAAGCTAGACCTCTTAACGTCCCGAATGCCGAATTAAAAGTAGTAAAATGTAAGTAATTACTGAGTAATTAAGAAATAAAATTGTTACTAGTGGCCGCTTGGATCGGGTGTGCGTGTGTGCGTGCGTCGATGCCGTGTACGGACGTAGCGGCGCGCGCACACAGACGAGCCGGCGTCACAGCGGGTCGTTGACCCGGGGACCCAAACAAAGTAGATTTCGGTGAAATGCTGTTGAACTCTAGTTTTGAATGTGGAATCTCTGAGCGCTGTTACGTTGTTCCTGGCTGCGAATTTTTGGCAACACATTCGATACTTGAATAGTTTGAATACAAATATTACATTCGATATTCGAAAATTTATGCAACTCCTTGACAGATTACGAACCTACATGAAGGTCCTAAAACTCCTTGCAAAAAAAAACTATCAAACTAGGCAAAATAGTTTTGTTTTGAATTGCAATTTTCTTAACAATGAGTTTTCGAATGTTAATTTGTCCTCTTTGAATAAAACTTTTTCCAATAGAATTAAATAAATGCGTTAGCGAGCTGTAGAGTTGATGTTAACCGGTCAGTGACCCCGGAAAATTGTGTTGTCAACCGCAAATAAAGGCAGTATTTTATTTATTTGTATTCTTTTATTTGTTTGATACATAATAAGGCTAGATTACTTATTAATACAGTCTCAGTATCATTCTAAAAATTTTAAAACATATTTTTATATGATCTAAAAATATTCATGTTATAAAGTTATAATACATTCATTTTTAATAAAATTATTGTGTTATAGAGTTTTTATGTTTTCTGTAGTTATGTTAAGATTAGTGTTTTTTTATTTATGTTACGTTGAACTTAAGTTAAAATACATAATATATAATTATTTAAAAATATTATGTGCACGAAAACTATTTTATGTTATTATTTTTAATAAATAATAACTCAAATTACAATACTTTGAGTTGACAGTAAGAATTTAAAGTTATAAAATAACCTATTTTTAACTGTGTTTATATTATACTAGAGAACTACTAGACGACTGAAATAAGCAGTATTTTTATGGGTCATTCATGTCATCATAATTCTATTATGATATTTTACTTTATTTTACTTATATCTAATCTATGTCTCAAAAATTAGTTAATATTCCGCTGAACTAGAACGTGAGTAAACCGACTCTACAATCTACATCAAAATATTTTTACCTATTGATTACATATGTAAATTTATTGTTAAAAATAATAAAAAAGTTATTGTTAAAAATAATTAACAATAAATATTTAATTTTGACATACGGAAGTCAGCTCCTTAACTATTTCGTAAAACTTTTTCTTATAGTTATGATTATGAATGAGGGTACTCTACATTTATACATACTCACACATTTTATATATTATTAATTATAAAAAAAAACTTTATTAAATTTCTTAAAGCTAAGCTTTAAGCTACCTAAATTCTGAATCTCTATGATCCTATACTACTTAATTATAAAAGTATTTTGTATTTTTGTATATTTTCTTTCATAAACCTCTAAATAATATCAAATGGGTGAAATTTTATAAAATGTGAACATGTGAAATGTGAAATATTTAACCCCGCTTTACTTTAAAAGTACTGAACGGATTGAGCTGAAATTTTACGCATTATGTAGTTCTAGGCCTAAAATTGAAATTTATTTTGGCAAAAGGATATCATTCGCTTCGTTTATTTGCAAAAAAATGATATCTATCAGCACTGAACTTATTCTAACCAAAAAGAACCAGTGATAAGATCCTGAAAGTGTGGAAAACTGGAAAAGCAAATAACCTATGGAAGAAGCCGGCGACCTTGCGGCCGAAGGAGACGGAAGATGTGACGTCACGCCACCCTCTCCCTCCCTCCATGGCTAACGACCTATTGATTTTGGACCACGTGCTCAGTAGTTTTCATTTTTGGTTAATTTATCTAAGTATTTTAATATATGAAAAATGTTATCACTTTAAAAATGAAATTAGTTTAGAGTAGGTAGCGCGATCTTTAGTATTATATTTTTTTAAATTCATAATTAATATATATAAATAATTAATTTCATTTTTGGAATAATAAAATATTTCTCATATTTTGTAATATTTCAAAAATGGTTATAGAAGTAGGGGAAGGTTGCGGTGTCAAGTAGGTACATTAAAAACTAGCAAGTACGAAGTTTAATAATAATACCAACTGAATAAAAACAATATCTTTTTTTATGATGAATATGTTTATACATATAATATGAATCCTTCAGAAATTCAGAATGATTGAATAACCAACATGTTCACTAATGTTAGTAGTACCATCAATAATATATTATTCATTATTCATACCAATAAAAACGCAATCAATTATGAGACTTGTCAAAGGTACACCAACATTGACACTTTTTTCTATTCCCTAATGACGAAGTTACCAAGGTTCTTGAACCCACTATTTAGCAAGAGGAATTCCTAACAATCTTGGAAGAATATTAAAATATTTAATGTCACTGTCAAAATTAAACCATTTAATCATGCAGTAATCCTTTTACGAGTATTTTGACGTGTCTCTGTCATTTACAAGCCCGAAATTATTATTCCAATTCATTATTTGAATTTTCAAAATTAGAATCAATTTTTACGAGAGCGCCTTCATTTTTTTAATTTGAATTTAAAGGCTCCGCCCACATGCATGCATTATGCACGCAACAGCAATAACAAAATATCTTTTTGACATAAAGAGGTGTCAAAAAAGACACTTCGTGATTATGTCTGTCGCACGGCATTTCGCTTGATTGTTATCTTGTCATGCGATTTTACAACTGCGGAGAGCTTGTAAAACTTAAAAAATATGTTCCATTATTTTTTATTTTTTATGTTTTTTTTATTCAGGCTGCAATTTCTTTTATGCAAAATTCTGACATGCATTTCATTTTTTAGTTTTAAAAATATTAACACAGTGATTTTTTTTCAGTATCCCAAAATAGCGAAACCAAAGAATCTGTGCTAAAACCCTGGAGTCAGCAGAAAAGGTTCGCTACTTTGCTTTCACCTCATTTTAAATCTCAAAACAAATTCAAATTTCGAATCAGCAACGTAATCCCTGATGAGCCAGCAGATTGTCACAATGACATCTCACAAGTCACTGAACCCATTGCATTAGTGTTGCTGTTGCACAATGGAACGCCTAAAATGGACAACATGACAAAATATTTTCATTTCAATAAGATGATTACAATTAGCAACCTTTTTGGTGTGTAATAAAACCTACTATGTTTGGGTTGAGTAGACTTTGAACCAATAAACGTATGAACTCTAGTAATGTTATTAATAAGTTGGTTGGTTCAAAGTTATTTAATTAACAGATAGGTTAGGAAAGGAACGATTTTGCATCATATCAGAGCTTTTGAAACACAAACAACACAAAGATTTTGAATGGCATTCGGATGATCATAGTATTGGATGCTGTTGTCCATCCCTTGGTGATTTTATCTTGAATTTCTCGTCAACCATACCACAATGTTTGAAAGCGAAAGTTTTCAATCAGTGCGTCCTACCAGTCATGATGACATACCGAGCCGAAAGGCGGACACTCATAGTAGGGCTAGTCCACCAGTTTAAAGTCGATCAGCGAGCTATGCTCGGAGTTTCTCTGAAGGCTAAAATCCGATATAGAACTAAAGTTGTCGACATAGCTCAGAGAATTAGCAAGCTGAAGTGGCCAGTCCTGCCATGTAGTCAGTACTATTGTAGTTATACAAGGACTCTTTATGCTACTTCAAGATGAAACAATAACATGGCCCACCTGATGTTAAGTGGTAACCATCACCTATCACAAAGCATTGCATCGTAGATCACGTTTTTTCGGAACGTGCTCTACGATGCAACACCCTGCGTCCATCAAATTAAGACATGAAGATGATAAGCCTCTTGTGCCTTGTAATTTCACCGGCACCCACACCCCTCAAACCGAAACACTGAGAACAGCTACTACACGGCAGAAATAGACATGGTGGCAGTACTTCCCCGGACAAGAACTCTACTGCTACTGAATTACATAAAGGCATCATATCTAAGAACAACGCAAGCGAATTCTCAGGCAGAAGCCAGTCAGAATATAATGAACAGTATAAGCTAAGCCGCTATTTTATAGCGGTTAGCGGTACCCATTAGTTGGTTCTGTGTACGTGCCAATTGACATGCACAGTTAAGCGAGATTAAAACAATGAAGAGATAACTGACATTTCGTTTGACATTAGCAACACAGTTTATGTTATGTAACCCAGGTAAATGTCAATAAGCTGTTACCTATCCAAATTGTAAAGGCCGAAGAGCTTAACTTAATCTGTACGCGCTCAAATTTTAAATTCCATAGCTGATAGAGTCAGCAAAAATATAATATACTAGCTTCTGTCAGCGGCTTATACGGATAAAAAGTAGCCTATATGATAATCCAGGTCACCAACTATTTATATTTTAAGTTTCATTAAAATCCGTTCAATATTTTTTTGAAAGAGTAAAAAACATCCACCCATCCTTAAAAACTTTCTCATGTAGAATTTTTTCTGACAGTGGTATGTAGGTGGGCAATCAATAAAAAAATTAGTTCAAGGAAACTGTCATCTAAATATTTCAAAATATGTTCCAATAAGTCACTTTGGCATTTGACATAAAGCAAAGCGACGATTTGACGTTTTAACAAGAGTCAGGCGCCACATTCAACCTCTAATAAAACAAAACACAATTTTCAAATTCAGAACGGAAGAGGTTAATTCAGGATTCGGGTGTTGGTGTAACAGAAATCGAATTTCAAATTTGGCGCCGGAACGCGGTCGTCCAACGAACTATGAACTATAGTTTGAACTTAGAATGACCCTTTTCAACGGTTGCGAATCCGAACACTTATGTCATTTATGACATGTTCAGAACAAGGTCAGTACACTGTCGTTTTTGCTTTGGTAATTGTTTAATTTCTGGTCATGTAGTTCAGTAGGTAGGCCACTATGGCTTATTTTTCAACTGTCAAGTATCTGGGTAATGATGTGCTCACGCATTGATTGCAAAAAGAAAACACGCGTTCCTTTTTCAAATTAACTAACTGTGATTTTAGTCCGGGTCTTGGAAAACGCCGATACAGTCCAATATTCTTAATTCAAAAACTACAATCTCAACGAAACAAAAAGGCGAAAACGTGACGGGGTGCGATCACTTATCGCCACAGCGTCTAATAAATCGGCGATACGATCAATATCGTTGTTATCATTCGCTAGGTTCGACGAACGGACGACGAACCGCCGAAAAAGTTCAACGCCTTGTCTATGCTGAGCGGTGCAGTGCGAATTCCAATTTGAATTTCGAATCATCGTTCTGATTTTAAATTGAGATGTGATTTGAAAACTGAATTCTAATCCTTCTGGAACTTCTAAAGACAATGATAATTTTACTTTAGTGGCTTGTAAGGGAAGCAGTGGATCTTACATTCCTCTACTTAAATTTTTTATGGTATCTAATCTAAAGATGGAACTGGCACATGGCCCACCTGATGTTAAGTAGTAACCATTACCTATCACAGAGCATTGCTCCGAAGATCACGCATGTTTAGAACGTGGCCTACGATGCAACTGCAACGCCCTGCGTCCATCAACTAGAGCCATGAAGATGATAATAAGCCTCTTGTGCGTGTAATTCCACAGACTGAATACCACGTGAGCTAATAAGTTTACGTACGAGGAAATAATTCCATGTACATTACCTCGCCCAAAAGTCGCTTACCCATATAGCCTTGAACCCAGTCAGTACACTAACATTTATTTCGGTAATCGTAATACTATCAGATTTGATAAATATTTGAGATCGTCTCAAACATTTGAGATGCTACTATCTTTGAGAATCTCATGCGTTTATGTTTTTAAACGTTTCCTGAGTTTTTTTTTGTTTTTTTATTTTTAAAGGAGCATTGAAAAATAAAGCTCTTTTTTTACTGTGACTTTTTTATTAATAAATAAATACAAAATACAATACATTAGCGTTTCAACAAATCGATACAATCACAGATTTAACAGTTTTCAATACAAATCTTGGCTCAGATTACTCAAGCTTAGTTTGTTTAGTCCCTGAGCATGGTTCTTATTGGATATGTGCAAAATTAACCATTAGATTTTCGTTTAAATGACGTGATAATTTTGTGAAGCGATTTAATTAGTTGATTTACGCTCCTCGATGGATACTACAAGTTTATGCGGAACTCGGTGCACGAGTTCAACTCGCACTTGGTCGGTTTTTTGGCATTCCAATGATAAGAATATTTTTGACATTCCAATGACAAGAATATTTTTGACATTCGGATTACAATAGGCTATACGAGTTTATTTATTGACATATGTCTATGAATAGTTGGATGCGACAGCATAAGACCGTGGTGGATCGCACCAACTTCGAAGGCTTATATCCAGCAGTGGATAAAGTCGAGCTGATGATGATGATGACTTTGAATAGTCTTCATCATCATCATCCGGTTATAGCAGTCCACTGCTAAACATAGGCCTCCCTAATGAGCGCCATTGCGCCCTGTCCTCAGCTCGACGCATCCAGCTTCTACCAGCAGTCTTTCACAGATCGTAACTCCACCTGGCCGGAGGGCGTCCTACACTACTTTAGAGCCACGGTCTCCACTCAAGAACTCGTTAACCCCATCGGTTATCAGTTCTTCGGCAGATATGGCCAACTCACTGCCACTTCAGCCAGCTAACTCCCTGAGCTATGTCGACAACTTTAGTTCTATGTCGAATAGCCTCGTTACGGATCTTTCAGAAAAACTCCGAGCATGGCTCGTTCCATAGCTCGCTGAGCGACTTTAAACTGGTGGACTAGCCGTGCTGTGAGTGTCCACGATTCGGCTCCGTATGTCATGACGGTTAGGACTTCATACTTCATACTTCAGCTTGCTAATTCTCTGAGCTATGTCGACAACTTTAGTTCTATGTTGGATAGTCTTGTCTATGAATAGAATACTTCAGAATAAAACAGTAGTAAATATGATTGGAGTCATAATAAAATCTGTCCACCATCTTAACAAGAATGTTTTTAGCTTAGCTGGAGGGAACTAGACAACGCCAATTATTATTTTATTATGACAACTAATAAAATAAACATAAAAAGGGCGGTTTTCAACGGGACTGGTTCTTTACCTTATGGAATTGCATTTCGTTGTCAACGGTAAAAGCATAAAAACTTTATCGTTTTTAGTTTCTTTAAGAATAAATAGTTGGTTTCTACAATAATATTAATAATAGTAATGAAAATGAGGAATAACATATTTTGAACTGAATAGTTAATTTATATTCTACTCGAAATGAGGAACACGATAATTTGTTTTCTTTCTCATGTTGTCTTGTTAAATTTGTATTTTTTTTTCTTCGGGTACACAATAGTTTTAACAATAATAGTAATGAAAATTAGGAATAAGGTACTGGAATAGAATAAAAAAATTATATTACATTTTATGCTTTTCAAAATGGGGTACAATTTTTTTTCTTTCTTAAATTGTTTTATTTCATTTTTTTTATGTTTGTTTCTTCGAGTACACACCTGTTCTACGCTAAAACTACTGGATAAATTTTCTCAGGCTTTTACAATTTTATCGTCCTCTTCATAACAGTTGTTTAAACTTCAGATAGCTAACATGGCATTAAAATATCATGTCAGCTCTTTATTTACATCTAAATAAGAGGGACAAGCTTAATTTATTAAATATTATTTTCGAGCCTTTTTAACCGACTTCAAAAAAAGGTTCTTAATTCGGTTGTTTTTTTTTTGTTATATAATGACATTGATGTCGATTCTGTTGTGCATTTCCCTGAACCACAGATATAGGAAGATAACTAGATAAAGTCTTTAAATACAATACGGCTGATATCTTCTTTCATATGTCCAATATCATCTGTTAGAAAGGGATGCATACATATATCAATGCGACTTCAAAAAGTTAATCGTACCAGGGCGCTCGAACAAATTTCTATGCAGGTTCATACAAATGCCCTGGTACGAAGTCGCAGAAATTGCATTGAGATAAAGTGTGCATCTCTTTCTAGCTAACATATATGAACCTTAGAACGTAGAGATCAGCCGTATGAGTAAATGTTCAGAGCATAAATGAATTTTAAGACTTCTTCTATGCTTTAGTCCTATTTCTTTGCCCTAAACTAAACTTAATTTGACATTCCTAAAAGTGATACTATGCCTTTCTTTTAGGTATAAATGACAAGGATAGCTATAACTTTAAAGCGGCCAAATTTAGTTAAGTTTAGAAAAGTGAACAACAGAATCGACACTATTTGGTTATGATTAAGTGGGTTAAGACATTATTTGATTTAGTTACCAGATTTTAGCAAAATTGGCCAAAAAAACCAAGGGTTTAATTATTATTTCCATTCTTATTTCTTGGTGCTCTTACTAGATCTTAGGTTGGGAAACATACCCATTCACTACTTGATGAGTGACCGTTTAGTGACATTTAGGTATTTCTAAACTCTTCCGTGCTTGTCAAGATATAAGCTTGCCCGTGCAAGTTAAGATATTGGTCCAGTCTTTTCCATTCTTTAAGCCATATCGGAGGCCTTCGGGCCTTCTTTAGCCACTAGCTTATATGAAGGCTTCACCCTTCATTATGAGCTAGTGGAAACATGGGTCATAAGCTCATAGGTCATAGCGGATGTGAAAGACCACGCCAATCAACTAAAGAATACACAATCAGACATCAAATAGTTTTGTAATATATTCAGGAGATATAACTAACTATACTGATGGGTTAATTAATAAAATTTACATCATCATCAGCCTATAGCAGTCCACTGCTGGACATAGGCCTCCCCTAATGAGCGCCATTGTGCCCTGTCCTGAGCTCGACGCATCCAGCTTCTGCAAGCAGCCTTTCGCAGATGGTCACTCCACCTGGCATATACTTTTAATGATCAAATTAGTTTCATTTTCTATTATTATTTTAAGATTCGTCTTTCCTTGCCATTTATATGCCAATATGGAGATGACAATATTTTATCACCGTTTTTGCTAAGCTGTTTAAGATTTACACGTATATATATATATATATATATTTAATTGGTTTGATTTCTTATTAGCAAATTGGCCGTCATTATTCATTATCCGTATTTCTTTAATAATTAACACTATAAATGTACATATTTACGTATTGGAAAAACATATCAATATTTTTTCTTTTTAAAATTCACTTTTCCGCAAGCATAGGTCCCCATAACTCATTCCACCTCGTTACAATTAGTCACCTGTGTACTTGTGTGTCGCATTCTTACAGTACCCACACCAGTGCGTAAACGTGTTTGTTCGTTCACATCAGTTCAGCGAACCCTGGTGCGCAGTGGGGCAGGCGTTGACCCACCACGTGGGCTGGCAGAACGCGAGAGCTGACAGCAGCTTCCCGGTTGGAAAAAAAACACGCGGAATTCTCTTTTCAAATTACGAAGTGGATTTTGGAGTTTTAATTCTCTGTTTGAAATTACGTGATACCTAATTTTAATTCGTATGCCATTTGAAATTAGAATGTTTGGGAGTGTTTTGATTTTGATGTCGGTTTGAATTTAGAATGAGTACGTAGAGAACAGAAGCTTCCGAGAAAATATTATTCTCTAAAAGGGGCGGCTAAGTCCCTTTACACAATGCTGATATTAGGTATTAAGTAATCATTGTAAGATTTAACAGGGATGACATGGCGCTTAGCGATCCAGTCTCTTGTCAAATAATACATTAAAATAATCTTATAATTATTTAGTCGTTCCGCCTTACGTCACTTACAATCTATTTACAGAAAAAGTTACTTTCGCATTTATAATATGAGTAGTGAGGGCACGATAAATTAACATTTTCCCAAACTCTGCTATCGAAAAGCCAAGATGGCGCCACACAGTCGCCTGTCATAAAAGAAAGTGTTACATTACCTCGAGAATACAAAGCTTAGGCCGAGTAATGGCCCCGATTGCATAGCCCAGACGGAAATCGGGGCTTGTTTACGTACGTTAAATTAAGGCTTACACGAATTTCGTTTGAATTTAGAACGTGATGTATGTTCTTTATTTAAAAACCATGCTCAGTGCGACGTGGATCTTCATGTTCCTGGCTGGAAATGTGAATCTTACGTTATAAGTATTTAATGAAATCTAAATGAATACCAAAGGGGTTTAAATAATTTTATGAGTTTTGTGGAAGCTACAACCCTAAGTGCTTTATGCAAAGTTTCATTTTGACTAAACTGAGTCTACGCGCGGGTCAGCTTGTTATGAATAACATAAATGCTCTGTACCACAGAATAATGTCTATACGCAAATCTTTTGAGGATGTCATAGCAAGTTATAGATAGTGTAGTACCTAACCTCATGGTTAGGTCCTAGGAATTGGAACTTTTTAAAATTTAAGTACGAACTTGACTTTAAAAAATTTCCATTTCCAAGGAGTTTGCATCACTAAAATGCGTAATCATCAATATGTCGATTTATCAGTCATACATAGCATCCAACAATCACATACGTAGCCTTAATTCAACCCACACATACACCAAGATTCTTTCCTTTATATACTACATTTACTGAATAGCTAATTGGATATGTATATTATTTATTTGGACTTGCTCCTGACTATCCTATTTAAGATCCTGAGAAACATTTTGATCCATAAATTATTATCATCTATATGACTATGAGTAGGTATGCCATCGTATCACAACACCCAGACTCGGAACAAATGCTAACATTTGTCTCGTAGCGGGAATTGAGCCCGCCCCTCTTGCATCTCAGGCCTCAGCCGGCTATTCCGTTGCGCCAAAAACGTCGTCATAGATCATCGTTAAGAAAGACACATCTTAGTCATCATCTCAAAATAGTCGATGATGTATTTTTGGTGACAACATAAAAAGTTTTATACTTACGTAGTTTGCAATTGTTATTATTATATTATAATAAATTATACCTAAAATAATATTGATATTTTACAGTGTAAATGAGGTTTTTTTGCTCTATGCGTATTTTTGGTGACAACATAAAAAGTTTTATACTTACGTAGTTTGCAATTGTTATTATTATATTATAATAAATTATACCTAAAATAATATTGATATTTTACAGTGTAAATGAGGTTTTTTTGCTCTATGCTGCGATTGTAAAATTAAGAAATTTGAGTAAAATTTAAATTTGTTCCAAAAGATCGGTAGGGCAAATTTTTAATAGGCTATTAAGTCATTAATAGCCCAGTAAAAAAATTATACTTTGCTAATTCCAGAATAAAAATAAACGAGATTTTTTTTCTCGTTAAAACCAATAGTGTGAAAAATGGGGTCTTAAAAATTCTCTCATTGAAACCTAGTAACGTATTTTTTTCTATTTACTAAAATAATTTTCTAACTCACAATAAAAGCTTCAGGGTTGTCGCACCCGGAAGAGGCGATATATTTTTCTGTATTGTTGAAGGTCTCCACCCCCAAAGGGAACGACCTCGAACGTACGTTTATTGAACCCTGGGGGCTGTGACACTCCATTCATCAATACGTAACTTTGAGGGGTTCAATCATCATGTAAAAAAACGTTGAAGGTTCAATAACCATCACCGAGCCGCCTGTAGAGTTCAACTACTCTGCAATAAGACCTCCCTCAAAGATTTGAAAATGGAACGAGTCTATACACTAAAAGTATTTACGGCAATTCTCAATTTTAAAAAAATACTTCTCTAGAAGGTTTTATTTAACCGACCTAGGGTATTTGAAAATGGAACGAGGATCGGGTACAGATTTTGATTGGTCTGAAATTTTTAGCGCCTATTTTCTGTTTCAATATAAGCGGTAATATTATACTTGATACTGGTGAAATTGTGGAAAATTATCCCAGAAGCCATTAGATAAAGAAGTGAAAAGCGGTAATAGGCTAACTTGCATCGAAGCTTTCAAGATAGCTGATTGGATAAGTAAAGTACCTATATAATTTATTTGGACTTGCCTTTGACTATCCTACAAACACCTACATTGACTTGCCTTTGACTATCCTACAAACACCTACATTATACGGGACTGGACTTATACCCCCTTTTTATGTAATTCTTGTACATATTGGAGTTAAACATTAAGTCAAAAATCCTAAACAAAATCTCAAGATTCCTTCCTTCCTCGTATGAGATGATAGTTCGTTTCTCTTGTCGAAGTTTTTCGATATGGCTTACGATTGAAAACTGCCGGGACCAACGCTTTCCGAAGCACACAGATAGAAATGCCACTAAACGGTCACCCATCCAAGTATTCACCGGGCAGAGTTTGCTTACAAGGCAAGCTTGCCAATAGCAATTGAAAAATCCTATTTTTTCCATGAGAATAAAAATCTTGCGTTGAAATAAAAACACGAAAAAATACTCATTACGAAGTTGAACGAACTGTAGGCGTGTAAAAATACCTGTTATAAAAACATACCTACTTACTGTATGTACCTCAATATGAGTAATAATTGTATTTCAATTGTTAGACATAGGCTTGCGGCCTTGAGGTCGTTGAACTGGAAACAGCTGGCATAGTGACTGCTATATAATCTGTGACAGCTTTTATAGTAACTGATAGATTATCTATGGCACAATATTTGAGCAGAATTTATCAGATATTATATTACCTACACTATAGCTCGATTTTCTATCGCTGTTAAATAATTTGAAAATAGAACGCATAGTTTTATTTAATCGATTTTGTTTAATAGATAAGCATTTTACTGAGTTACTGACTCGAAAATTTATAAATATAAGGGCTATCTCTCATATGCATTACAAGCTTAGTTTCGACAAACATGAATGAAACAAAGACTGATTTTCATCAAAGAAAATAATCATAACCAACCTCTTCGTTTTTTCAAACATAGAAAACAATTATTCTGCAAAAGTTTATAACCCATTACGTCAAAATCGAGATTCGAAATTCAAAATGTATATTTAGGATTTTAACAAGGAGGTTCCACCAAGAATTTTTTTTATCGATTAGAAAATAATTTTATTCTACCTCTTCGTTTTTTTTTCAAACATATAAAGCTATTTATTCTACAAAAGTTCACAACCAATAAATAAAAATCATCATTCAAAATTCAAAATTCATTAGGATTTCAGCAATGAGGTTTCACCAAAAGTTTTCTTTTTGAAACAGAAGCATTCTGTAGCTAGGCACGTTACGGCTACGCCGTCGTAGCTAGTCATTAAAGAAGAAAATAATCATAATCGGTTTACGTTTTTTCAAACATAGAACGCGATTATTCTGCAAACATTCACAACCAATAAAATAAACACCAAGATTCGAAATTTAAAATGAATTAGGATTTTAGTAAATTTCACAAAAAGTTATCTTTTCCGGCTAGTCATTATCCAAGGAGGTTTTCTCCAAAATTTTTTTTTAACAAAAAGAATTTCGTTTAGTTATTTAGCAAAGAGGTTTCAACTAAATTCTTTTTTTTAAATAGTCGATGAATTCCGGCTAGTCATTAACCAATTTGGTGGGTTGGGTTCAAACCTACGGCCTTGGGAGTATATTGACCTGACATGCGATGCGACAGACACGGTTATCGACTTCGTATAGTTCGTATGAACCAGTGGCCAACTCTGGAGTTTACCGCCAAAAGGCCTCCGTTATGGCGTAATGGCTGCTCGTGACTTTTATAATTGCACACCGAGTGCCATTTTATTACTACGATAAGTATACCTACCTACTCTAATAAAAAAATGTTCGTTTATTGGACATAAAATATTTTTTTTAAATACTGCTTTTAGCGTTATTAACCTCTCATAGTAGTTTTAGGCTTGACTAATTAGTCAGTAAAACAGTCTTACTCAGACAGACTACAAACCGCGTGGTCTAATAGACTTTTAAGACGAATGTCAATAAATGTACTAGGTACAAGTAACAATAAACATGGAAGGTTATGCGGGAACTTTTTTGAATACAGTTTTACATAATGGCAACATTCTCGTACCTACTTCCTCGTTTTGAGCGGTATGATTTATTATTGGCACATGCATTCAAATTGTATGTGTCAGTATTGTATATGGTGAACTTAATATTGGGAACCCCAATTTCAAGAGTCAAAAAATATACATAAAAATTGAAATAGAAACCTCTGTTTAAATAAATAAAAAAAAACATTGTTCTATTATTGGACATAAAATACGTTTTTAAGAGATCACTTTTAGCGATAAGGCCGCCCAAAAATTTCCTGCAAACTGTTAAATGTTTAACGAGCACGCAGAATAACGAGTTTATCTATCTATCTCACTAGTTAGGTAGGTATATTGTATTTGTAAAACTATCAAATAGTTGTAATTTTTGTTATTTTTTTTATTTTTATAGGCTTTCGAGTAAAAATAATTTCGAAAATCTGTCCACAATTGGGGGAGAAATCGGTGAACATACATAAAAATAAAAATAAAATATTTACATTATAGTCAAACATAGAACCTCCTTTTTTGGTCTATTAAAAATAGGTTTCGTATCGATTATACCTCCTCAGGTTCTTGATTGTAAAATGCGCCACCTATTGACGGAGAGTGAGTTATCAGTTAGCACATTTCGGCACTACGGTCGATGACCTTGGGTTATTGACCGTACTGACCTATACTATAACTTCCTTATTCTGTGACTATACTTTGATTTATGGTTGTTCGGGTTCAGCAAAGGATTTAGGCCACCCCATTAGTCCTCCTCCAATTATTAAAAGATTCAGATGAATTGATAACCTCCTCCTTTTTGAAGTCGGTTAATAAGAATAAAGTAATATTTTAAAGTTAGGTCAGTCAGTTATAAATTGGTCCGGTCCATTCATAACAGTTATAAAACCTCTGATAGCTAATAAGTTGTTAAAATATCATGTCACCTCTTTTTATTTACATTTAAATGACAGACAATCTGACATTTCGATCGATTTGGCCCAAATGACACTTTCAAATTTTATTTATTTATTTACTGACGTTTCGACCAACAATGAGAAACACTGTTTTGTATAGTCAGCGAATAAACTTAAACTGCCAAGACTCCGTTAGGGACAAGCTTGCTTTATCGAGTCGTTTGACATTTGGTTATGAATAAGAAGGTAAGTGTAAACCTGCATACATCTCCATTGTAAAGTATTTAGCCAACTAGACATAAACATATATTATTAAATATAGATAACTAGCTAGTCCTACTTTCAATATTTTATATTAGCAGAAACCCCACGATTTCGTCTGCAGTGTGTAAAGGTTTCCCCGATGCACCCTTTTAAAGATTCTTTCTTATTTGCACCCCTACACAGTACCCTATGCAAAGAACTCATCATCATTTCCCTGCCCTTATCCCACTCTAGGTGGGGTCGGCACAACATGATTTCTTTTTCCATTCACTCCTATCGGCTGTCAACTCTACTCACTTCTTTCACTCTCATATCCTCTTTCACACAATCCATCCATCTACTTCCCGGACTCGCTTCTTACGTCGCACCCGTCCCTGATGCGACAACCCTTATCCATTTCTCACCGGCGCCGGGTGCAGCGCCTGCGCGTCGCCTCGGGGTACGCCCTAGCATTATCGCATAATCCTTTCGTACTTAAAATCATGTTGTAAAGAGTTTTGGCAATTTTTTATGAAAAGAAATGCAAAGAACTATGCCCCTAGATAATAAATCAAGGGGCTAGAGTCCCTAGAATCTACGGACTTATAGTTTAGGCTCTGTGTTGATCATCAAAATTTTTATAGGAAAACATAGATGGCAGGTTGTGTTGTGCTGACCCTACATGTGGGGTAAGGAATTAGGGATAAGGACAAGAAAATGATGATGATAGAGACAGGTAATTAAAGGAAAAAAGATCACGTTTATCTAATAAAAAAAAATCGGGATAAGAAAGTGTTTAAATCAATTTTTTTTTTCGTTTTATTTATAATTTACCTACATTAAAAACTTTTGTTTACAGAAAGAAGAATATGATGATGATGATAAAGGCAGGCAATTATAGAGAAAAAAACAAATCTCACTTATCAAATAAAATATGTTTTGATCAATTAATAATGTTTTAATCAGTTCAAATTCCCTGTTTTATTATAATTTACCTATGTTGATTTAAAACTTTTGTTTTGAATAATTTTGACTTCACTCAGATTAATTACATACAGTATTGTATTTTATTGTATTGTATTTATTTATTTAATAGCATCTGGGATATTATAATTTATATAATTCTGCCAGCATCAAGTAATATGATAATTATATGAGGCAACGTACTATAAGTCCAGTCGTCCAGTCTTCAGTTAGATCCTGTTCTGCTATAGCAATGGCGACTATAGCAAAAACATACGGTAAGTAAGATTATTTTCACATTAAGTAATTGTCACGAGTACTGTCAAATTTCCGTACAGTTGTCTGAGTTCACGAAATATGTCAATGGCGACAATATTTTATTTCCTTAGAATCGGGGCTTTTGACCAGCTGTTTCCTCGAATAGGCCATTTTTTCCTCATCATCATGTTTGGACAGTACCATCATCATCATCATCATCACCAGTCCAACTTGATCGAGACTAGACCTACATAAGATTTCATAAAGTGGAATGGGACGGTCGAAGGTTCAAATCCCGCTTAAGTATTTTTTATATTTAAATTATCATCATCATCCTATAGCAGTCCACTGTTAAACATAGGCATCCAAAGAGCGCCATTGCTCCCTGTCTTGAACTCAAGCATCCAGCTTCTCCCAGCAGCCTTTCGCAAATCGTCACTTCATCTAACTGGAGGGCGTCCTACACTACGTTAGCTGACATTTTTTACTCAGAATAGGCATAATTTTGATGAGTCTAAATTACGATCGACTCAAATATCTACCTACTTTAATCAAATATTTCTCCAAACAAACATTATTTTATTATCAAACGATAAAGTCCATTAGGGTTACTGAACTCTTTCGAGTTGGACGAGCCAAAACACGGCAACCAAATTAAAAAGACCCCTACCTCAATGTTACAACCAGCCTATTAGTCCAGTGCTGAATAGCGTTCACCTTATAACGGGGATATGCCCATAATCTCTACGCTGGGCATGCGGGTTAGGGATCGCAGGGCACAAAAATAACGATTACGATTACAATGAACCTGTTATGTCCCACTGCTGGCAAAGGCCTCCCCACGATCCCTTCAGTCATTTCGATCTTGAGCTATTTGTAATTTTAAACCCACGCTCTATCGAAGGTGTCTGTCATCACGCTATCTTTTTCTCAGTATCGTACTCAAAACTATCCATATTTTTTTATCTAATTATGTGGTATACGCCCTCCGGCCAGGTGGAGTGGCGATCTGCTGTTGGCTGCTGGTGGAAGCTGGATGCGTCGCGCTCAGGACAAGGCGCAATGGCGCTCATTAGGGGAGGCCTATGTCCAGCTGTGGACTGCTATAGGCTGATAATGATGATGATGAGACCATTTTATCAAAAATATTCTGCGTAAGTAGAGTTCGTTGAGCCGAAATATAGTGACCAGTTTAACAAGAGCTCGACTTCCTCGTTTTGCAATCTATGTTGTCTTAGGTTATATTGTCGCGTGATGATCACGTTTCCTTTGCTTTTTCACAGGCAGAGCCGAATTAGATGATTTTATTAACCTAGATCATCTAAACGAAAACCAAGTTTTCAAAAACCATTTTTTGAACCGACTTCCAAGAAATAATATTCATGGATAGTATTTAATATGTACCTATATTGAAATTTAAATTGAGGTAGAGCCGAATTCGGATGAATTTATTAACCTAGATCGTCATATCTAAGTTTTCAAAAAACATTTTTTGAACCGACTTCCAACAAAAAATATTCTTAGGGATAGTATTTAATATGTATATTCAAATTTAAATTGAGGTAGAGCCGAATTCGGATGAATTTATTAACCAGATCATCGTAATTAAGTTTTCAAAAAACATTTTTTGAACCGACTGCAACAAAAAAGATTCATTTAAACACATTTTTTCAGGAAAACTAAAATGCCAAGTCACTTTACTAGGTAGGTTTGTATTTGGGGGTCATTATTCTAGAGTTTAATGTCCTACAGTCCAAACTAGCTACTTGCTTGCTATAGCTATAGTTACTAGTAATTTGAAGCGTAAATTGCCTAGGCGTTTAAATATTATTTAGGGAATTTTGGTCCGGTCTACATTTGGATGGGTGATCGCGTATTTTGCATTAATAACTTTAATGTGGAAGGAGATTGGGTAAACCTTTGCCTAGTAGTGGGATTAATTAACTTACATTAAAAAAAATATTTAAAATATTTTTGGTATAACATTAAACTATTAAAAAATCTTATCATATCTACCTTACCTAATATATTACGTCTAATACCTAGGTTAGGGAAATAGACGTTACATACTATATAAATAAATCCAATAATGTACTTACATAATATATGTTATACGTAGGTTTTTATGTAAAGTAACATTGTACTTATGTTTATTAAAATATTATTTATCTATCTATCTAACACCCACTTCCAAGTAACGGCCTTTTTTCTATCTTAAGTTTACTATTACATATCTATATAGATACATTACATAAGTATAATAACAAAAATTATGTGCACCATTGATTTTCAAGTAAAATGATAAAAATTACATTATTTATCATAAAAATTATCTAAGTTGCAGCTGTGATAATATAATGTTGCAAAAATCAATGATTTTTATAACACCGTTATCATTATCGCCTTATCACTTATCACTGAAGGATAGTATTTGGAGGTCAACGCTCTACCATCGTCAACCAACAGAACTATACAGGCCTTTCCTTATTTTAGAGTTTTGCATCACCATGCTTGGTGAAAAATGACAGAGTTTTTTGAGAATATTCGTCGACTAGCTTCCGCCGGTGACTTCGCTCGTGTTTATGTAGATATTATCATTTTTTCCTCTTGAGGGAGTGGAATTATCAGACACTTATAAATTAATTTTCCATCGTCAGCCTAAATACAACATTTTAAGACTAACTTCCAAAACCCAAAACTTTCGGATTTTCATAGAAATTTTCATCACCTATTTACCCCCTTAGGGATGGAATTTCTAATACCTTATCCTTTCTTAATGGATGCCTACACTATTTAAGCTCTATGGGCAAAATTTCAAGTCTCTAGGTCCAGGGGTTTGGGTTGTCCAGTCAATCAGTTTATCAAGGAGCCATCTCAACAGCATTCTACCTACCTAGGAGGTACCTAACCTACCTTATTTATTCATACAAACCTAGTAGCTATTAGTATAGATTTATCCTGTCTAGATTTCTTATACCTTACCTACCTAGGTAAATATTTTCAATAAGTAGATAGGTCAGTTCATTTACCTACAAATAATAATCCATCGAGAATTGAACCTACAGCACGCCACAGGCTAGAACATTGCGAAATAGCATCAGAATCGCGAAAAATTCACAGCGCGTTCAACTCTCGGCCGTTCGTTGACCCCCAAATTTTGGCAGGTCGTTGACCGGTCGCTGTACGGCAGTGGGATAGTTGTACCACGTGACTATTCGCGTGTTATACGCCTGTCAGTGTCAAAATAGTAGTTTTAATTAGCTATATTAATTAAAAAGAACGAAAATTTAAAAATGTTGTTCGAGCTAACTGCTATTAGGGTCGTGTAGCTGTTTCGCACCATAGGTTCTCACCAAAAAATTATATGCTAAGAAATGGCAGCGTTTCAACCCACATCAAAATAAATATTTTTTGTCGGCGTTTCTACCTTTTGGTAGGGATGCCTGAATTTTATCAAAATTTTATAATCCAAAAAGCGAGTCTAATTATTTCTCATTTCTACTCATGTTATGATTATGAATGATTAAGATATTGCCCACATTAATTTTGTACATCTATCTAAAAACCTTTTTTTTTCGATTCAATTTCTTTGAAAAGGTTTTGAACTAGGAATTCGAGCGGAAAATTTGATTGCTGTCAAATTTATAGTAGGAAGGTACGGTCACTTATTGTATTCTGTGATTCATATAACTTTTAGCCCCCGTGAATTTTGCAGGAAACGTAAGATTTTTCCTTCAAAACTTAGAATTTACACAATCAATTCCAATAATCAGAATTGTTTCACAATATTTTTCTGGGTCGACGACCTAGATTTTGGATGAGTCGTATTCAATTTGATATTTTACCTTGTACCACAGAATAAGGAAGGTACGGGAATACGGGATGTATGTATGAGTATTTTTACGGTTGTTCGTACGGGTGCTAATAGGGGTGCTTGTACCGGGGTCAGTTAATTTAGGGCCTAGGAAAAATTACAATTCGAAGTAGGTAAACTATAATAAGACGATCTCTGCGTCAGGTTGCGGGTTCGATTCCCGCCAGAAGACAAAAGTTCTGCCACTGTAACTTCTGTTGGGGACACGCCGTCAGAACATGGAGTAGGCTTAATAAAACTGGCTAGAATATTCAATTAATACGATCACCAACACGATGCCAAGGGTGTAGTGATCGCAAACTCTTACAAAACAGGAAGATGTCCATGGACTTGTATGAACCTGTAAAGGCAGAAAAATTGGTGGGAATGTACCTACCAAGTTCTCATTACGAAAAAACACTTTCATCTTTTTATCAAAACATAATACGTCAGGGACCAACAACCTGTGCCAAGGAGCAATGTACTCCGAAGCCTATAAACCGCCACTAACCACTCTAGCGGTGAAAACCGGAACTAAAAATCCAAAGAAAATCCTGGATTTCTGACCTTGAAATGAGCAGAACCACCTTTTTTCTAAGCTTAAAAATCAATTTTAAATGGTCAAAGAAGATTTAGTAATTTTTTCCAAGAAAATAATAATTTTAATTACAAATTAAAGGATTATTTATTTCGTACTGAAAACACTTCCGGGTAGCGCCATCTAGTATCGAATAGCACAACCAAAGGTCAATTTATGGTATCAAGGGGCAATGAACTATGACTGAATTAAGATGTACTATTTTGGGTGGTTATGTACTTATGTATTTAAGGCATATAAATAGCACTTTTAGTGTATTTACGATAAGTACCTACCCACCTACTAGTTTAAAGTTATTGCTGATTGAATTGTAATAACTAATGATATAGGTAGGTAATTATTATTGTATAATAGTGACGAATGGTATTTATTAATCAGTAGGTAATCTAAGTATTAACCTACCCATAGATCTAGCTGGGTGCTAGATTTTTGGGTTTAAAGTAAGGGCAATATACATGTGCTTATTAAAACAATGTAGGTTAGATACCTAATTAATATGTACTACATTCTGCGTAGGGAATTAGGTAGTTCCTAAGTGTTAGTCATATCCTATCAAATTAATAATAAATTCTTTTTCTATACATTCCGTGCTTCGGAAGGCACGTTAAGGTGTTGGTCACGGCTTTTCAGTCGTTAAGCCATGTCGGAGGCCTTTGGGCGGCCTAAAAACTCCAACACCTGAGTTGGTCACTAGCTCATACGAAGAAGAATACTGAATAAATGAACACTTTATAGCGTATAAACTTATAAAAAACACAAAGACATTTAAAAATGATACAATGGGCGGTCATATCACTGAAAGCAATTTCTTCCGATTTTAAGACCGAGGCTTGGCAAATGTAGGACGCCCTCCGGCCAGGTGGAGTGACGATCTGCGAAAGGCTGCTGGTAGAAGCAGGATGCATCGAGCTCAGGACAGGGCGCAATGGCGCTCATTATGGGAGGTCTATGACCAGCAGTGGACTGCTATAGACTGATGATGATGATGATGATGATGAACTAATATGTTATTGAAAAGTGATAGGCAGGTAGGCAGCTACAAATAAAAATAAATAAGCCTTCCTTATACCAAGTCTAAATATGTTAACACTTTGCCATATGATATGGCAATAAAAATATTTAATAAGGTAATACCTTCGCAAATTAAAACCATTAAAAAGACACTCAAAGAGTATTTAGTAGCTAACTCTTTTTACAACTTGCAATAATTTTTCGAGTTTAAGGAATAGTTTAAAAAAAGTGTTATTTCACTTTTATTAAGGTCTTAAACCGACTGTGATAATTATTTTAGTAAACTGAACATCTGTTGTCATTTAATAAATTAAATTAGATTGTAATACTAACTTATTATATTATCCTTCCTAGTATCCTATCCTACTAATATTATAAATGCGAAAGTTAGTGAGTATGGATGGATGTATAGATGAATGGTTGAATGTTTGTTACTCCTTCATGCAAAATCTACTGAACGGATTTGGATGAAACTTGGAATACAAATAGTTTGTGATCTGGATTAACACATAAGCTACTTTTTGTCCCGGTAACACGCGAGCGAAGCCGCGAGCGGAAGCTAGTTATGGTATATACCTAAGCTAAGCTCAAATTATACTGATAAATACCAAACTTGTACTGCCCCAACGGGGCTCATGTTACGGACCAAACTTTAATTAAGAACATCTTGTACTGTACCACATGAAACAATAAAGAATATGAATATGAATACCTAAATTACATTAGGGCCACTTTTAGTAACTAGGAAGTTAGATTATTACTTCATACGTCCGCGTCCTGTTATTGATAGGTAGGTAGGTAAATACCTACCTAGGTAAGTAGGTACTTCAGTAATAGGTCGAGCGAGGTAGGCGACCTATCAATGTTTATTTAAGAGCTTCGTTAGTTAGGTATCTATTAGGACACACGTATAGCGTATGTTACTATTTTTTCTCAAATGAGCGAAACCCTAACCAAAATACCTACCTTATTAAGATAAGTAGTATCGAGGGGTTTCAACCTCCGTCTTTGGAACCAAAGCCAACCTCACTTGCCCGTATTGTACCCTGCTGTATAACAGCCGGGGCTCTGGCCGCGGCTCACTGCTGCTTACCGTATCCTAACACAGACATAGCTTCATGCCCTGACCGCCGAAGTTCAGGGGATAATGCTGTACCGATGTTAGGCTGTATTATGCCGCAATCAGCCCGCCGCCAGAGTCCCAAAATTTGTTAGTTAGCAGGGTGGACCACGTGTAGGCGAGGTTGATTTGAGTTTCGAAGAAGGAAATGATACCCCTAACACCCCTTACAACCCTTTCCCCCCTTAGGTACATATCGATCACGCCTGCCTCATCACATGACATCATTTATTCGTCAGTAAGTATACCTACTTCAACCATGGGGGACGTAGCTTGGAATCTGTGGATGAGGCTTTCAAAGGACCGAAAAGAGTGGCGTTATAAAGAAGAGACCTATAGTACCCAACAATGGGTGTTATCGAACTAAATGATGATGATTATGATGACGTAATGTCAGTTATAATAAAAACGAACTCATCCCACAACAAGAAATTATGTTTACCATGTCCGAGCACAGCTAGACTGCTATTTTAGTGCGGCAGCGGCTAATTCTGGCACTTCGGATTACGTACAGAATGTTTAACAAATTCTAAAAATACATATCAAAATAATTGCACAAGTAGCGCCATCTATCAACGAGTAGTCGTACTAAGGTTCAAGCAACCGCCGAACGCGTGCGTTCACCCCGTCGTGGGTGAACCTTATCTTGACAGCTGACGTAGGAGACGAGTTGTTTTGTATGACTTGTAAGTTGTAATTGTTTATTTCTAGACTGTGTGGTTATTCTAGGTGTACATTATTAAAATTACCTTGATGATATTGTTTGAATAGGTACATCGGTAGGTACCTAAATTAGGTAGGTACATATTTAATAAGTTGTAGGTAAATTACCCACCTAGGTAAACAGATCGTATTAAGGTAAGTTGTAGATTTCACTGGTAAATATTTTTGATAACAAATTTTTCTAGGTAACTAACTTTACCATTCAGTGTGGGTAGGTAGGGTACACTTAGGTTACCGAGGCTAGACTAAGTAGGTAGGTACGTTGATCTTTAATCACACCGTAAATACATAATAATGAGTAAATAAGGCAGTGAACGATTAATTACAAAGCTAATAAAAACCACGTAAGAATTGTGTAGAGATAAAAAATACCATAGTTCAATGATCCGTATAAATGAAAGATAACGCCATCTATTAAAACAATTTAGAAGTTTTATTTTAAATAGTTCCGCAATTTTTTGTTGGGTTGGGTGCTGAATATAGTAAATATTAGTTAGTACGTAGATACCTATTTACTTTAGTATTTTGTTATTTTATGCTTTCCTTAAAAGCTCAGAAACAAGATTTTAGAGGTTTTCCCAAATTTCAGCACAATTATTCTTAATTAGTGCTACTCGCCACTAGATGGCGCTAACCACCCGAATTTCCACTTGCTAATTAAGTTAACAAACTCGATCTTACGCAAGTGTGTGGTAACATACGTGATTGTTATCTAATGTATGAGTTTGTATGAGACGTAACGTAGGTAGGTATGTCATATAAGTTAGCGCAGTACATTGTAAGTTTGTTTTTTAGTGGTAACGCGTGGCTAACCGCAAATTTACAAGGTTGGTATACCTACCTATCTATCTACAGAATTGGTAAGGTTTATTTTTTAGGCTATTAAGGAAAAAAAAAATAATGCGGGACGTAATCACACAGCATCATGCAGCCCCAAACTAAGCAGAGCTTGTATTATGGGAACCACATGATTGATATACTAAACATATATTTGTCAATACATACATATTATACATAGAAAACACCCAGAGCCGAGACAAATATCTACAGACCATGCAGACATTTGTCCCACAGCGGGAATCGAAACCGCAACCAATTAAGAAAATTCTTGAAAATTATAATGGTTTAAATGGAGTTTTAGGGCCAACCAAAACGTCTACGTTGTTTTCAATAGTAGAGTTCTTTGTGAAGGGCTCGTCCGGGGAAGTACCTTCTGCCACCATGCCTATCTCTGCCATGAAGCAGCTGTGCTGTATTTCGGTTTGAAGGGTGTGGGTGCCGGTGAAATTACAGGCACAAGAGGCTTATCATCTTCGTACTTCAAGTTGATGGACGCACGGTGTTGCATCGCAGAGCACGCTCCAAAAAAAGAAAATCTATGATGCAGTGCTTTGTGATAGGCAATGGTTACCACTTAACAACAGGTGGGAACTGTGCTTGTTCCATAATCAATTTAAAAAACGTCTGGCAACTCTAAACTTAACTTAACTTAAATTTTGTAGTCCTTACATGCACACTTTTTGCACGCCTTTAAATTCCACATCCAGGCTCCAAACTATCCACATACCGTTTGGTAGGTATCAACAACAACAACAACAACAACAACAACATACTAACAGTTCACTGCTGGCATAAGCCTCCCCTAATAAGAAGGGGGTTATGCCCATATTCCCCAGGCTGCTAGCCCGTGAGCGGCCGGTATTAGGCTGCGATTTGCCGCAATCAGCCAGCCACCAGAACCCCGTTTGTTTGTTAGCAGGGTGTCCCATGGCAGGTAAGGTTGGCTTGAGTTCCGAAGTTAAAACGACTTACACCCCCGGTAAGTATCCGAGACAAATTTTTAACCCAAACGTTACTAAGTGGTTCCTATGGAAAATAAATAATATCTTCAGAGGAATTTCATCCTGCGAATAATCAAGCTGTGGTCTGGTCTCCCTGCCGAGGTTTTCCCCAGAGACTACAATATGCAGCGTTTCAAAAAGGGCTTTTTAAAAGGGTCAGCAACGCGCATGCAATACCTCTTGATGTTACAGGTGTCCATAGACTACGGGAACCGCTTACCATCAGGAGGACCGTATGCCTGTTTGCTAACTTAGTTGTATAAAAAAAAAACTTATGGCTTCTTCTTCCTCATATGAGCTAGTGGCTAACTCTCGTATATCTTATGGCAAAAAGTATCCAAGAAGCTTATGATGAGCATATGATAATTTATTGTTCCATCGATTTTTCAGATCCGCAAAACACGACAACCTCGCCACCTGACCTCAAACTTGAATCTCATGTAGGTCACAGACTGACACGTTTTGGCTAGCTCTTGAACGCCCTAATCTGACCTGTGACCTCCGACCTTGGGCCTCAGGGTCAAAGGTCAAAGTTCCGGAGGTAATGCCCTAGTTATTCTATTTTTAAACTGAACTGATTCTTAATTGTATACGTTGTATAATTTTATGGCAAGCTCCCCCCTATATTTAATTATTATATTTTATTTTTTATTTATCCCTTTAAGTTGCTGGTTGTCCAGTCGACCAGTTCAGGCCTTACGCGAGCTCATTTTTATGCCGAAATTACGAAAATAGCTTATTATCCCAAACGCTATTTAAAAACTTGAATTGAAATGACATATCTAACCTGCCCGCGATGCACTCTGCTAACTAACAAACAGGGCTCTGGCGGCCGGCTTATCGCGGCTTATTGCCAGCACAGCTAAAACCCTGGCCGCTGAAGGGCAGCAGCGTCGATGACGCGAGAAGCTATTAGATCACCGAAAAGATAAACTACAATATTGGCTACTCAAATTGCAATTCAATTCCTTGCGAAAGGCTGCTGGTAGAAGCTGGTTGCATCGAGGTAAGGACGCTGAGGCACAATGGCGCTCATTAGGGGAGCCCTATGCCCAGCAGTGGACTGCTATAAGCTGATGATGATGAGGAAAAAATTTTCTATTCGAGGAAACAGCTGGTCCAGGGCCCCGATTCTAAGGAAGAGGTATTGTCACAATCGACATATTATTTCGTGAGCTCTGACTAATCTGTACGGAAATCATCAGCTTAAAATAGTCCTGCTTTAAAAGCATTATGTTCCCTCAACCTATAAAGTGACCGCATCGTGCGCAAAAAAATATTTGAGTAGGAGGTCATGTTAGGATGTAGCGCGGGGCAAATGTTTGCATTATTTGCAGATATTTGTCTCAGGTCTGGGTGTAAAAAGCGTGTGGTAGTGTCCAGCATTATTCAGTAATATAAGTAAAAAAAAAAAGTTAAATTTAGTTTTTACAGCAACAGTCCTATCTGTATTCTGTGGCAACAGTTACAATTAACGACAAATGTGAGTACCTAACCTAACAAGATTTTAGGTACAACAATTACAAAAAAAATATTTGTGTGTTTATATATAAATAAAAGAATAAAATTTATTACTAGCTTCCACGCGCGGCTTCAATCTCGTGGTACTCGTATAAAAAGTATCCTACAAGTTAATCTCACAAAATATGTATATTCTAAGTTTCATTCAAATCCGTTCAGTAGTTTTTGCGTGAAAGAGTAACAAACATTCATAGTAAGCTTCATTTATTTGCCCAAATATATGTCACAATTTTAGGACATAACTTGTAATTGTTTGTCCAATCCAAGCCTACTAGGTATACAAATTATTTGATGATATGTATAAAAACAACTAAAGTCAGTTTTCGACAAAAATATTTTCTCGAAGGTTTCAGTCGAAAAACCCAGAACAAACTTATAGCAACTCGCTAAAACAGAAATCGTGATGGTGGTACCACGAGTACCTACCTGACTATGTACGCTTGGAAACGTGTTGTGTATGCTAAGTTAGTTGTGCAATGTAGCATTGATGTACGAAATGTACCTATTTACGGTGTCTGTGGTTGAAGCTTGAACATGCAGTTTCTGTCAAGGAGTTTTACCATCACGGTCTGAACAAGAATATTGGGCAGTTTTAACTAGGGAGTGCGCGCTTTGAACAAGAATTATGGAAAAGGTATATTATGAATAATTGGGATTTACTTTTTTTTTTTTTACAAGGGCGATGGGCATTGAGAAAATCAGACACAGATTTTTGTTCAAAGGGCGCACTCCCGTAATAAAAACTCCTTGATTTTTGTAAATATTTTAGTTTGATTTTGATCTGTTTGACTCGACAGACGTTGTCCTGTCCAAATTTCTGACCATAATCTCATAGAAAAAAGATAAAAAATGAGTTTGAGTTTATGACAAATGCACACACAAAAAATCATTTGTTGTTTTTCCTGTATTTTTCCATTTTTCCCGACTACGACAAAGCTAATAGAGAGGGTAATGTTTTTAGCAGTCTTTTTATGCATGTATCTTTTTTTTATTCTCAGAAATTATACTTATCTACCTAAAAATAAAATATAATTTCGATTTTTTATTGAAATCAAATTAGCTAGTTGATAGTTGTCGGTTCCCTTCAAAAACCCTAAGCACCCCATTTTCAAAAGTAAAAGTTAAATTAAATGAATAAAGTAGTTTTTAATAGTAGGCCGATCCTGGTGTCGGAGTTTTTAAGCCGATGTGGCTTAATTCATGGCGTAAGTTCACCAAAACCTTCAAAATTGGTTCAGCTATTTAGCCGCGATGTCGTCTCAAATATGTAAATTATCTTGTCGAAAATTAAATCTACATCTTCAAAGAGCTTTCATTTGATGTAAATATTACCTTAGAACCAAGATAGGTAAGTACCTACTCTATCGCTATTATCAAAACATTTCCTATGAATTCAATGTTGGTATATCTTGACCCCCAAATCGCCCCATGGCAACCATACACCAATCTATTCAACCATTCAAAACGTATCCCCTCAAAATAACGCGGGAAACTAAAGGCTTTTCAGACCACGTGGCATGAAATAGGTCATCTTTTATTGTATTGCCGTCTCCCTCACTCTTTGTGTGAACAATGCGAGGGAAAGGGATGGTCCCCCTCTGTAATGTAAAATGTATTGTAAGTAAAATGTTGGTTTTAGAAGAGAAAATCTCTTGTTTTGTTTTGCGTTCGAATTTTTTTTACAACTGAGCATGTGAGCGGATTTTTTTAGCATTTTTACCTAAAAACCTTAGTTGATTTATTGAATAGCTCCTCAGTTTTCGTTTCTTCGTTTATTTTATTTGTTAAATGCATGCACAGTACATTTTCATACAAGGTCTATACAGTAATTATTGGTACGAAAATACATGACATAATGAGCCGAAACGTGGACACTCACAGTACGGCTAGTGCACCAGTTTAAATTCGCTCAGCGAGCTATGGAACGAGCTATGCTCGGAGTTTCTCTAAAGGATAGGATCCGCAACGAGACTATCCGACATAAAACATAGCTCAGAGAATTAGCAAGCTGGAGTGGCAGTTGGTTGGCCATATCTGCCGAAGTCAAAACAGGGACATGGGGAAAAGTTTGGCTTTGGCTTTTGCCCAGCAGTAGGACGAAATGGGCTAGTTTAAAAAATATTATTTCACCTACAATTTCGTCCATGAGAGCTTTTTCCTATACTATCACTATATAATGGCTAACTAATGTAGGTTACCTTGAATTTGAATCTTAGATCCTTTAATAAGTCAATTTCTGGAATTCCTCACCCCATGCAATGCAACCTACATACCTACTTGCATAGCAGGTCAAATTCACAAGTCTAGAAACTTGGTTTTTTCTGGTTTTTAATGTGCGTTTAAGTTGATTGTCAATCAGTCAATCACTAGGCCTACTGTGTATCTAATGTATTCTTCGGTGTAGGATATAATATATAAATATTTTAATTTTTGATTTTTTTTTGTATTAGATATTAAGTGTATGTTATTATTGTAGGATATAATATATAAATATTTTAATTATTGATATTTTTTTGTATTATATATTAAGTGTATGTTATAATATTCTAAAAAAAGGAGTAAAATTAACACATTGACTGCGGGCTTCTGAGGACCTGGTCCTGGGCTTCTAGCACAGTGTTTTCAGCACTCAAAGCGTTAAATATGATAGAATTGAATGGAGTATTAAAATATTAAAAATAAAAATAGCATTAATAAAATTGTAATAAAAAAACTAATAAAAAAAATAATAAAATTAGATTTTACGAAGCTAGGTATATTATTTTTTAAATCATATTTGACTATGAATTAATAATTTCGTGACGTGGCTTACTTCGGTGTTCTAACTAGATCATCTTGGTTAAGCAACACTCCACTCGATCACTACTGGATGAGTGACCGTTTAGTGGCATTTAGAGGTGAGCGCTTCCGTGCTTTGGAAGACATGTTAAGATGTTACCGGTAATCAGTCGTTAACGCTTTTAATGCTGAAAACACTCTTCCTATAGCCGGGCTGCTACTTTGGGCATAGCGCGTAGCGTCATGGCTGGAGATCGCAGCCAACGTGTTAAGCCATGTCGGAGGCCTTCGGGCGGACTCCGACTCCAGAGCTGGCCACTAGCTCATACGAAGAAGGTAGGAATTTGAATTAATTCGATGACCTCTGTGGCGCAGTGGGCGAAAGGTCCGCCTGAGACGCAGAAGGTTGCGGGTTTGATTCCCGCTGCGAGACAAATGTTTGTATGTTCTGTAGATATTTGTCTCCGGTCTAGTTGTTTTATGTATTTACAAAAATAAAATATATAAGTGGTATATCAGTCATATAGAAGTAGGTACCCTTTACAACAAGCTCTGCTTACTTAGGGGCTATATGACTTGTGAAAATTTTCGTCATTATTTATTATATTTATTATTATTTTATTAATATACAATTTTTTATTGTATATTATCTGGCTGTAGGAAATCGGAATACACGTGTAAAATACTTATTATTTTATTTTAATCTTTTTTTATTTTTTTTATTATATTTAGCTGCCGTATATTTGACACGTGTAAAGTACAATATTTTCAATGGGTACTTTGTATGTTCCTGTTTAACCACATTTACTTCTAAACCTAGATAGTGCCCACAGTATCTTGGTTTCCATGAAAAGATAACATTGATTCGCTGTATACCTAACACCTCACTGGTTAATAATAATTTGTAGACTGAATCAAAGTTTCTGAAAGTCCAACTTCATACTAAATATGTTCTCAAACAGGTTTGACTGTCATTATTTGCACCACTGCTCAGCAAAACATTAAAAGCAAAAAAAAAAGAAGGTTTGTGTTTATTTAATTTTATGTGTTTGTCTTTTATTTGAGTTTTATAATATAATATACTAAATATTGTATTTTATTTTATCTTTTAATTGTAATTGTAAATTTAAATTGTATTAAGATCCTATTTGGTCGAAATAAATAAATGAATATGAATATGAAAAAAGTATAATGCTAATTCTCAATGTGGAAAGTTTGATTTTAAAAAAATAGGTTATTAAAAAAAAATTGCGCATTGATGAAGGTTACATACGCTTTTAATACGTTATCATTTACCTCTTTTATGTGTCTATTAAAAATACATATATGATTGCCAGTTACTTAACTAATTTGAAAAAAAAAAACTAGAGCTACCTACCTAATTTGAAAAAAATAAATCATAAATTTTTTGAACGAACTCATTGTTTTACCTACAATAACCAAGTTATCAGACGAGTTTCAATTTTCAATCACAATAACGGTACTAATATAGTTTTTAATTAAGTTTCAGTATACATAATTTAAGTGTAGGTTTAATAAGTTTTTATTTAGTTTAAGTAATTCTAAGTTGAGATTTACATAATTAGTTTTTTATATTTATAAATTTGTTTTAAGTAATACAATAAAAGTGTAGGTTTAATAAGTTTTTATTTAGTTTAAGTAATCATAAGTTTAGATTTAATAAGTCTGTTAAGTGTTACGAAAGAAAACCATAGGAAGTTACGTTACGTATCCGTTAACCGTACGGTTATCTTATATACCGTAATGAAATAACTGGCTTAGGAACACTATATATTAACCTATCTACCTATAGTAAGACCTATGGTATTTTACTTTTTTGAATAATTTCATCTCATATTCTATAATATTTATTTATTATGTATTTGATAGATATTTAAGATGTTGTATATCTTATAATAAAATTTAATAAGTAATCATCTACCTACATAATATTTTAATATAAACACCATTTTTAAATAAAGGAAATTTCGAAAAAAAGTTTTTTGAGAATTATTATTCACATATTATATTCATTTTCGATATTAATATACAATAAACAATTTTAATTTAGAAAAAAACTATTGAAATGTGTATAATCATGTTGGTACATATTTGTATTATTATCACATATATTAACGATATTCATAGGTAATAAATAAATGTTTTTTTATTAAGGAAGTAGGTATGTTTTTTGATTTTTTGTTTGTGAATAGGAACTAGGAAAAATCTTGAGTGAAATTGGCACGTTGACCACGTCATTATACATAATCTCTATTATTTACAAAATAGTAAATGAATACGTCATCTAAAAACTTAGTTAGGTAAATAGAGCTGGTTTTTTAATATATTTTTTTTAGTTTTCTTTGTATGTTTGGCTCCAAGAGAAAACTCCATATGTACACTTTAAAAAATACTTTAGGCTTAAATAATGTTAATAAAAACTTTTAAAATAAAGCGTTGTATCTTTGAAATTGCCATATAAAAAATCGTGGCGGAATAGAATACCGAGTTGTGCCCAAACAAACCTCTGTACATTCCAAAAAAAAATCCAACACAATCACTTCACAAAACACGTGGCCACATACATCACAACACGAAAAAACAACTATTCCATTTTCGAAAATGCGCGCCGAATTAAAAATTAGGACCCGCTTACACCGAGCTGTTGCAAGCGGGCCATCGAGGGAACAACTAGGAAATGAGCCACGGATACTACAGGCGCAGCTACGCACACATGCAAGCCTCCTCCCTATATACACGTGCGTGCTGTACCTACATGCGTTTTGACATGAAGTTTATTTATAGGCCTATGCGTTTATGCACTTTGTTCCTAAACTTTTAGAACCAACTGTAAATCTTGTATTTTTTTTATGAGTAAATAAATACTTCTTTATAGTAATAAATAGCAATAGTAAATAGCATAGGAATAAGCGACAGATAATGCAGTGACTTAACGGATCTTAGAAAAATGTTACGCCGCTAAAATCACAACTACCGTTATTACATAACAGTCCGCTAGAAAGAGATAGAGAGTAGTTACAGTACGAAAGAAAGGGATGTGAGAGGTTGTGTAACGCCACACAGGGAAAGCTCACATACTTTCTTTATGTACGCGTGCTAGTAGCGTGGGTCTTTACATTTTTTGTATTTCGAACGAAAGAGCCTATGTGAATAGGTGGTTTTTCAAAATTGGACTTTTATAGATAGCTCTGATGTTCAGTTTTCAGCGTTTGGTGCAAGCTCTTGAGTTCATTTTTGAATGGCTCGGAGTGGGCTTGGCAGCTTTTTGAAAGGTTCAATGACACAATGTTTGGCACGCTTCTTCGGCCTACCGATTTTTTCCGTTGAAAAGGCGACAAAAGAGGACGTTTTCAGGGAACCGTAAGTAGGACAACGATATTCTGGATTTTTAATCGTTTTCCTCGGAAATAAGGATACAATTTAAACAACAAAATATTTCATGAAATTCCTGTTTCGCGGGGTTGGCCGAAAATAGGTCATTTCTATGATAGAGTCATTAATAACACTTTGTTTAGTGACGCTACCCGCCAATAGATGGCAATGTTTTTAAATTCACGAGAGATGTAGAGTCTTTTGGTAGAGTCAAAAATATTATCGATTTAAAAAAAAACATATATATTAGGTATTTTTTTTATATTTCACTATTAATTAAAATATCATTAAGTTTAAGTTTGTGCAGAATAAATAAAACAAGAAGTGAAGTAGTATAATCAAAATTTACAGACAATTTATATAAGAATTTCTTCAATAAGCAATTAGAAGCATCTAACTAACTGTTAAAATAATTTGAATGAGAATTCCTAAGCAAATATTTTGATAGTCATCATGATTCGCAATCACTTAAAACTAAAAATAAATCTTAGTTTTGTCTCAAAATAGATAGTTTACTGTTCAATTTGCTATTGCATCACAGCAGAGGAAGTGAAATAACAGTCATAATATTTACATAGCTATCTCTTTCAGCCGGTATGGCGTCATCCTTGTCTTGCGTAGAGGGATCCTCGCTGCAACCGCGAAAAGCAACGACATATGCTTATCTCGCTCGCACGCACGCAGTTGCGTATATAGCGACTATGTTCGTGCAAGGCAACGGAGTGCATTGACCTGTCCTTGTTACGCGTGTGTGCAGCCTTGCTTTACAGTTATACTAGGTTTATATGTGTGTGTGTGCATCATAAGGTACGCTATACACTGGGTTATTGTCGTCGTAATATTTTATAGTTCATCGGTAATAAATTTTTGTAAATTGTTTTTATGATTATGCATTATTTTTATATACGAACCAGTGGTTTTCCAGTGTGTCATGTTAGGAGGTTTAGGGTTGTGTTTCGGAGATTTGCTTACCTGTAAATAAAAAAACATTATTAGTGTTATACTTTTTGAACTTATTGGAGAATAAAAAGATTATTTTAAAAGTCATAATCGAAGATAATAAGTTAAAATTCAAATAAAAAGTCCCGTAACGTCTTTAATAAAAAGTAATCCATATTTTTCTCATTAATCAAATTATTGCATGATAATACAATGTAATACAGTAATGTTGACCGCGACGTCCTTGGTTCAACGCTTTGGGTGCTGAAAATACATATATGTGCTTCTATCTGTATTTTCAGAACACAAAGTGTAAATTTTTTTTAGAATATTACTATTTATAAATCTACTACTAATACAGTTTTAAAACAATCAATTTATTTGACCTATAGTAATTTATATTAAAAAAAAAAATCACAAAAACCGTAACTAAAAATATTCACATTCATATATTTTATTCATACCTACTATTGGAATAGGGATGACGTCTGAAAAATACTAATTAGTCCGTCACATAGACCAACAAAAAATATTGGACACGTATTTTTTTTGTCAATTAATCAAAAAATTACAATGCGTTGAAATTCCGCGTGACGGCTTAAATACAAATACAAAATACAAATTCATTTATTCACATAAATAGAGTTCTTACATTGGTATGTACATGATCTTATTATTTTCTAATCGTCCATCTATTACACTTTAGTACACTTTTTACCTAGCCGTCACGTCACGAGCCCCCATTCTCGAACTTTGAAGTCAATTATTATTGATATAATGAATAAAAAAATACGGTTCCAATATTTTTTGTTTATCTATCTGACTGAATAATAATTCTAATCAGTCCGATTAGAATTATTATTTTTTACCTATTCGTCATCCCTTTACTGGGTAAACTTAGTCACAACGATTTACAAAAAAATGGCAAATGACCAACAAAAAAATCTTTGCAGCGGCTTAGATGTGCTACAGAACCCTAAGAAAACTCACAACAAACCTGAAAACGGCCTAACACCGCTACGCTTATAAAAAAGTTGCGTCACAGACCATAAAAAATGTCTGCTAGTCGTCAACGCGAGCATTACATCACTAGGCAGTTCGTCGCTTTGCATGTATGCGTGCACACATACTCGTGTGACTACACGTGTTCACCGTCCGTGTGTGTGCGGCCTAATCTTTTGTGGAATGTGGGCTTCATACGTCTAATGAGTACTTTTTAAAAGCTGAAAAGGCATTTTCTTTGAGTTTTTTGTAAATGAAATGGATTGGTGTAGTTTGGATCTGAATTGCGGTGAATTAACGTAAATACATGTCGGGTATATTACGAACAAAAATGCTACTTAGTAAGGCGATAGGATCTGAAATGCCTTTAAATTATACATTAATTTTAATAAAAATACATCAATAAAAAATGATAAATATTACTTAAATATAATTTTAATGTAAGTATACCTACTGAATAATCATTTTGGTACTTAAATTACCGCATGACTAAGTATAAAATCAATAAAAAAGATTTTTTTTTTTCATATTGTTTGGGGATAAACAATTATACTATGGACCCGTGGCTTTGCTCGCGTGGTATAAAAAGCCTCTGTGATAATCCAGGTCACAAACTATGTATATTCCAAGTTTCATCCAAATCCGTTCAGCCGTCTCCGAGTTAAGTGGAAACACACATACATACTTTCACATTCATAATATTAGTGTGATTTAAAAACTACTAATAAAGTATGGAGTAAGTATTTAATGCGTAAGCGAGGATATTGCAAACTATATTTTATTACCACCTCATTATTTATGAAGAAACTATTACAAAAAAATTGCATAGCTAAAAATATCAAGAAACTCTTTCTTTGGGAATTTACTTCTAATAAAACCAAATAACAACAACAACAACAGCCTATTCAGTCCACTGTTGGACAAAGACTTCCCTTATAAGAAGGGGGATATGCCCATAATCCCCACGCTAGGCATGTGGGTTGGGGATCACAGGGAACAGTTCTGGCATCGCCGACAGTGCTGCCCGTCGGTGGTCAGGGAATTTAGATGTGCCAGTGTTAAGCTGCGCTATGCCGCAATCAGCCGGCCGCCAGAGCTCCGTTTGTTATGCAACAGGGTGCACCACGCAGGTGAAGTTATCTTGGCTTCCAAAGATAAACAGATAGATGAACTCTTTATTGCACAAAGAAACGAAATAGTAATGTAGGTACAATCGGCGGTCTTATCACTTAAAGCGATTTCTTCCAGACAATCTAAGAATAGAAAGAATATAATTAAAATAATTTCAATTACTTACATTTTTTTTCCAAAGATGGCGTTTAGATTTAGAACCCTTGCACCCCTTAAACCAAATAAGAATGTCCATAATTACACGCATTGTAAAATTATGTCATTCAACTATTTGCATAACACAAATAAAATTCTAAACCTGTTGCAAAACCTGACCTACAACAATGGCTATACATAATGTTACGTGGGAACGATTATATAGATACTATGTACAGTGTTCTATGGTATATAAGCGGCGGATATGACTCAGTACCTATGTATGTACAAAGGAAATAACATTTTCGTGATCGGGCTAGATGAAGGAAAAATATTATTATAGTAATGTAGTTGAAGTTCATAACGATCTACATCAAGGAAAAAATAATAATTATAATAGTGTTTTTGAAATAACAAACACGACTTTTTCCTCATTATCTTTTTATTATTATATCTTCAGATATTGTAGGGCTTTGTTCAATAAATAAAATAAAATAAAAAATGTTCCGTACCTAAATATAGTTAAAATAACTAGCTTATCCGCCATTTCTTCCTCGTATAGTATTTATTTCTATTTGGTGGCGATTTTTACTTTGAAAATTAAGGAGTTTCCATACACAACATCATCCCCCTTTTCACCCCTCTGGAGGTGGAATTATGAAAGAACTTGGACTCGTATAAATTAATTTTTAATCGTCAACCTAAATACAAGATTTCAAGATCCTAACTTCGAAACGGACGGGCAAACATTCATCCCCTGTTTTACCCCCTTAAAGATGGAAATTCTAAAAACACCTCCTTTAGTGGATGCTTACACTGTATAAGGTATCTTGTATGTGCGAAATTTCAAGTCTCTACGTCCAGCGGTTTGGGTTGAGCGTTGATATATCACCCAGTCAGTCAGTACAGTCTGACTGACTGATTAACAATCAACGTACAGCCTAAACCGTAAATTTGGGGGGTATGATCCTTGTATAATGCAGGAGTGTAGTAACAAAGGATTACATTAATTTCAGCCCCTGAAGGGGTGCAGAGGGGAAAATCTTCTACGTGGACGAAGTTGCGGCGCGCCCGCTGGTTAAGTATCAATTTAGGGGTTCAAGTTGCAAGTTATTGGATTTAAATAATGTAATAGAAAATGCAAAATAATTGAATCGATCAATAAATAATTTAAAAAAGCACTTTAAATAGGTGTAATATTATTATTTACAAAGGTTTGCTGGCTCTCACACTAGTATTGTATGTGCTGTGGGTGGCTAGTCTAATTCTTTATACTAAATTATTTTTAATAATACTTTCGAATAAATTAAAGACGCTTCAAGCGAAATTATAATTAGATTTAAATAAAGATGAGATCAATAAGTTTAAAACATCGCGACACATACTAAATTGTTAGATAATCCTAATATACGATAGAGTTATTGACTTATCATATAGAATAGAGATATTATATAGGCGAAAGTTTGTAAAATGTGATAATCATATTCATATTCATAAATCATAATGATTTATTTGCGACAAACATGCAATAAATTAACAGTTCTTAGGTTATTTTCATGTACGTGTTGAATACATATGTGAAATGTGAATTGTTTGTCACTCATTTACGCTAAAACTACTGAATGGATTGAGCTGAAATTTTTGACAAATGTAGTTCTAGATCAGAAATAACATATAGGGAACATATTATCCAGGTACCACGCGAGCGAAGTCGCGGGCGAAAGCTAGTGTTGAATAATAAAGACGTAATAATTATACCAATTAACAATGTTTTCGTAAAGATATGTCTAAACCAGTAGGATTGACAATATACCAAGAATCAATTCCAAAAATACACAAATATATAATCATCATATTGGTTATATTATAAAGAAAATCTCTACTAACAAAATATTTCTGCGAGTTCATAGACAATCAAGACTGTAGAATCTAGAGTCTACTGACCTATTGTCCTGTGTTCTGACATCATCACAGACAATACCCAAGTACTGTACTAAGTACATTTAGTGCATTCCTATTGTAATTGTCTAACTTTGTGTAATTGTTGAAACTTAACTCGTGGATAAAGTTAACATTTAAGCCGCTAACTAAAGCATAAAATACTAAAATATTCCAAGGTTTGAGTTTTATAGTATGCTAACTAACCACTAGAACTACTAATTTACTACAAATTAATAGTAATTCGTACTCTAAGTTTTTGACATTCACGAAATAAATCGTAAATGCGGTGAGACAATTTTTTTGCTGTGCATATTTTTATGTTTGGGTTTACCTCTGACTTTCCCATATTTCGGCTTCCTTAACAGATTTGCGTCAGATTGACTTTTATCTGGAGATATCTATATTGTCCCCAAAAACTTGTGTTATGAATTATGATTTTTTTTATGGATTAGTGAGCCACGCGAATTCTTATTTTTTCTCGTGTCTTTTAAGGACTAAATGTCTGAATATCTTACTGATAATCAATTTTGCATAGTCTATGAGTGTTTTTAGTGCACCCATAAACTATGTCAATAATATTAATTGTCAGTCAGTCAGTCTGTTCATTTCATTACAGGTTTTTATAAGTAGATATGGATTTTTTCTATAAATAATTATTTGTATATATCATAGAATAACCATATACTTCATTTGTTTTAATTTCCTTTCCAACGAACTGTTTCGTTATTGGTCTATTCATTTTTGACGTATACTATTACTTTTGGGTAGAATATTCCAGACTAATGTAGTCTAGAATATTCTTGCCATAGACTATCTCAATAACCATCATCAATTATATTAACAGTAACAGCAATCACAGTTCATCAAAACTGTGTTTTATCTCCCGTCGAATCGCAACTGTTATGCACATCAACGACCTAAAAGGTGCTCTTACACGGGCAATTAAAATCGCCCCACTTCGGGAAACACTTGGACGATTTAATGTCTTCTACAATAACAACAACCAATAATAATTATAAGGCTCTCATCTTTATTGCATGGTATTTAATAGCGTTAACGGCATATGAAGAAGGAAAATGTTATGAGACGTAATAGACACTGCTGCCACATAGTAATATTACAATGTAGGTATAATATTTATGTAGATATAAATAGTAAATGAGTTTTGTAGTTTCTGTAACATTTGTTAATGTCACAATAAAGTTATGAATAAAGTTATGTCAAGGAATTGAATTGATAAATCAAATATCTATCATTTTAACTGAAATTAGCCTCGAAAAATCAAAAACAAAATAACAATAAAAAGTTATTCTTAATGAGTTAGCAAATCAACTACACTTACATAGATTAAATACCTCCTTGTTTAAGGAAATTTCGCGTTTATAAAATATATTTATTAATACTTATTGAAGTCTGTACACCAGGACAACAAATTGCCGTAAAATTGATCGTTTACTATCACTCGAAGCAGTCAATGGTCATCGTATGAGCTAAATTATGAATACGACCCTAATTATAGTGAAACATGAGTAACTGATTCAGTATACCGATGTAAAAAGTATAATTTATTCCCGTCGGCCCTTTTGCCATGTCTCCATTGATGGGGACAGTGAAGATGGTAGTTAATATTCATCTTCTTATTGTAAAAAGCCCACTGTAAGGCATAGGTCACTTTTATTTGGGAGGCTTTGTTGAAAAAAATACAATTTCTTTCCTCCTCCTCCTCAATCAACTTCTCACCTGTCAACTTTAATTTGTAAATCAACTTTGTTTGTAGTAACTTTGTTAATCAACTTTTGACCTGTCGTGGTTGACTGGAAGAAAATGCTTTCTAGCATTAAGTCCACCATTTGTACATTTATCTTTAGTAAAGTTCGACGGCGTCTGTGGCGAAGTGGGCGAAGATCCGCCTGAGACGCAGAAGGTTGCGTGTTCGATTCCCGCTGCGGGACCAATGTTTGCATGTTCTGTAAATATTTGTCTCAGGTCTGGGTGTTTTCTATGTATGATATGCATGTATTTACAGAAAAATAAATATATGTGTAGTATATCAACCATGTGGTTCCCATAATACAAGCTCTGCTTAGTTTGGGGCTACATGATGCTGTGTGATTACGTCCCGCATTATTATTATTATTATTTTTTTATAAAGTGCAATAAAGAATTAAATAGTTGAGGATCGTGATTCCGCCCAAGGACACTGTTAATGGTTTTCCTCCATCTGCCACGGTCTTCGGCTTGATGAAGTGCGACGTTTACTGGAGTTTCCAGCTGTTCCGACACTTGGTCAGACCAAAATTTCGGAGTCCTCCTTCTCGGTCTTTTGGCTTCTATTTTGTCTGTTATGATTATCCTTTCCATATTACTGGGGTTTCTTCGCGCGCGCGATAACACTAAATATTGGATTATTCAGTGTACTATTTCTATAATCAGTTCATTATTATGGTGGGTGACCGATCAGTGGCATAACATACGAGTTCATTTAAACTCCAATTTTCGCATTATCGCGCTTCAGAAATAACTTATACAATAAGAACTACAAGTTAAAACAAGCAAACCTGATGTTACGTGGTAACAATCACCTGTAACAAAGTCAGCCCCTGAAGGGGTTCGTGTGGGTTAAAATTAAAACTAGACAAAGTTGCAGGGCACTTACTAGTAAATCATAGGTTTAAAGGTAAAAAAATAAAAACTACAAATCATAAACCACACGGTAAAACCCAGCTAAGGTAAGCGCAGTCATTAGGCATCCACACAAGCGAGACCAGTAGGTATCTTGACGTCCATGAGAATTACGTGGAGCCGACCAAACTGGTATTTGTCTATTCGGCTAATCATCAGCCGGTGGATGATATGTTGCAATTAAATTGATAGCGCGTGGTGGGGCTTGCTTAGGTGTAAGAAACAGATCATCTTGGTTAAACAACACTTTTAACGGTCACTATTTGGATGGGTGGCCGTTAAGTGGCATTTAGATCGCTACCGTTTATAGAAGGCAAGTTACGATGTTGGTCTCGCCATCATTGAACTAAGAATTCGGTCACACAAAAAATATAAAAATTGGAAAATTGAAATGGAACATTGTTCAATGAGCCAGTTTTATTTTTATAAACATTATTAGTGGTAATACTAAAAATAATCCTCTTAAAATACAAATTAATTTAATCTTCTTCTTCTTCTTCGTATGAAATATTGGCCAACTCTAGTGTCAGAGTTTTTAGCCCGCCCGAACACGGCTTAACAACTAATAAAACCTAGATCAACATATTAACGGGCCTTCCGAAGCGCTCAGATCTAAATGCCACTAAACGGTTACCCATCCAATTAGTGAACAAGCGGAATGTTGCTTAACCAAGATAATCTGCTGACACCGAAGTAAACCACGCCATGACTTAATAATAATAACATTTTTTTTTCAATTAGCGGTTCAATAGATTCATAAAACAAATCCCTAAGATAATAACCGCTACCTACTTCATCATATCCATGACTCAGCTTCATAATAACTACTACATAATTCATATAAACTGTGTCTTAAGTCATAGTAACTACTGTAGGTTGTTGTATTCTGTGCCTTAGTAACTTAGGTATTCTGTTAGATACCTAGACTTTACGATGCAGTTGAATTTGGTCAATGCCGTATTTTTAAGTGCACTAAACCTACCTATTGCCTATCTAGTCAATGATATAATGTTATTTGAAATCCTTGTTATTTCCAGATTATTCAATCGTGTATTCTTCTCTAAAAACTTCAAAGTAGGCCTCATAGCTCCGTCATTTATGCACCGATTTGAAAAAATTCTTATTTCGTTTTGGAGGGCTTCGCTTTTGGTCCCATTCAAAGTTTGGGAGGGTATAGTACTTCTCTTTTGACCCTATTTTAGAAGAATTAAAAAAAAAACTTAGATACAATTTCTTTGAAATCGTTTTCTTTTGTTAGCAAATACGAGTACCTAAGGTTAGGTAGGTAAATAAAGTGAATTAAGTCTAGTTATTTATTAAGGTCACATTCAATAAGATAAAATACCCAATACGTATATGCATAGTTAAAAAAGATTTTGATCAAAATTTGCAATCCTTCCTAAAAAATCTGCTTATTTAAAACTATTAATAATTAATAGTAAATCCGAATTCCATAAATATATCCTCACAATTCATTATATTTTAATTCTAAGTAAAACCACCACTATGTAAATGAAATTTCCTAATTCAATTAACGTTAAAAATTAGATAAATTCTAACTGTATCATTCAAGGTGTTTTTTTTTCATATATGCCCAGCAGCGGGACTATGGGGGCTGATGATGATAATAATAAATAAATAATATACCAGCCGACGACCCGCCCCGCGGTCGATGATTTTCCGTTTTTGATACATTTTTATCTAACTTTAGTTTTTCATATTATTCATGTAAGTAAGTTACATTTTTAAGACTTTATATTTAGTATATTTTTTAAATTTATAAAGAATTACTTTATGATATACATGACCTCCTTTTTTTGAAGTCGGTAAAACTTATAATAATAAGAAGAAAGTAAGACCAAAGTACGGCACAACAAAATCCGCAGTGTGTCACTGTCCGAAAAAAGTTCGCTATCATGAGGATACCCTATCAATGTGTGCGTGCGTCCGTGTGACCTACTTACGAACGGCGTTCGGGCAACATCGGCCGTTTCCGTCACCCACATGTCTCCCGCCATCTTGTGCGGCGGCCATTATACACTGACCCGTTAGCTTACTGCGACGCGAAATGATTGTTAAGGTAGGATAGGTCAGGATGTTCTGGTTATTGGTGTTACGTAAAAATTATGTTGTCATAGTTTGTTTTCGTTTTCAATGGTTTGTGATAAGTAATTGATAACGGATTACTACTTCCGATCATGTTTATGTACCTACTTGCATACCTAGGTAGGTAATTGTGCTCTACCTAGGTACTTAATTGTTAAAAGGCTTTTGGTTTTTTAGGGTTCAGTGATGAATTTATAAAAGAACTCTAACAAGAATACCGTCTGTCAGTCTGTCATGCAGATAAATATCTTCATACTTTCGTAGTATATTCATATATATTAATATTCATTTATTTAATTCGACCAACTGGGATCATTACAATTACTTTACAATTAAAAATAAAATAAATAAAATACAAATAGTATAGACAGTAGGTCACCTACTTTAATCTTAAACTATTCATTTACTTAACACGTTGACTGCGGATGAGGGTGGTCACTTACACTTACACTTACATTATACTTACACTAGACATGATGAATTCATTTAGCGAATGAATATATCACTGAAATACTATCACGATTACGATGAGTCTGTTATGTCCCACCCACTGCTGGGCAAAAGCCTCCCCACGATTCCGTCCAGTCATTTGGATCTTGAGCTATTTTTACCCACGCTCTATCAAAGGTGTCTAGATAATTCCGCCATTTTTTATTCCATCCATTTGCCTATCCTTAGCTCGACGCATCCAGCTTCTACCAGCAACCTAAATAAATTAAATGAAAATCTCAAACTAGTTCAATAAATATAAATGAAGACTTCTACGGATTGTTAATGTTGATGATAAGTAAACTTTAGCTATCATATTTATTACTTGAATAAACAATAACAAGGCAATAAAATAAAAAAATCGAAAGTGTATGACGCAATCTATCGGATCAATTATTTAAAACTTAATAGATATTGCATAATATAAATAATTCCTTAGTACATGTTGGTTATTCTGTGGCGAGCTTTCGTGCATTCCAATTACTTCCGTGATGAGAGTTTAGAGATCCTTTGTTAGTTGGGAAAACCCCTTCCGCGTAACACTTCGACTGCAGGTCCGATCTACTGAGCGGGAGTTGTGTAAGCATCAATTATAATGGACATTTATTTTCACAAACATGAGTCATCTATTGTCAGAGAGAGCCTGTGCTATAGGTATCAGAGACTGGATAAACATACATAGATACTTATAAATCCGACTATCCGACATAGAACCAAAGTTGTCGACATAATTCAGGGGATTAAAGTGGCAGTGTTTCTGAAGAAACGATAACCGTTGGGGTAAACTAGTTCTTCAGTGGAGGCCGCGGCTCGGCACGCCTTCCGGCCAGATGGAGTGATCCGGCGATTTGCGAAAGGCTGCTGGTAGAAGCTGGGTGCCTCGAGCCAGGTTAGGTTGAGGACAAGGCGCAATGGCGCTCATTAGGAGAGGCCTATGTCCAGCACTGGACTGCTTTAGACTGATGATGCTGAGACTGCTGTAGACTGATATAGCATTTAAGACCGCTTTGTTACCAAAAATCTATGAATAAATTTGAATTGAATTTATGATGATGATGACAATACATAGTAGATAAATAGTACAAGCTCTGCATAGTTTAGGATCTGTCGACCGTGTATGAGATTTATGACTAGCGACCCGTCCCGGCTTCGCACGGGTAGTAGAGCAAATGACCTACATTCTTCATACTACACAAAGGTTATTTGGAATAAAATGCTACTAAGATCGTCTTTGTAATTTTTGTATCTTGTACAATAAACAATTTTCTATCCATCTACGTTATTTTGTTAGATCTCAAAGCGTTTTCGATGAACGCTCCCAGGCGGCTTGACTTTTACAGACATTTTCAACAATTTTCGTCATTATTTCGACCAATTTACACAAAACCTTTACAAATTATACCACTTAAACCTTTCTAATGAATCACTCTGTCTATTTGTGAAAACTGCATGAAAATCCGTTCAGTAGTTTTTGAGTTAACCGGGAACAGATAGACGCGGGCGGCAATGGAGAGTTTGTTTTATAATGTATTTTATTTTATGGTTTTCAATATAATACCTATGATGAAATTAAGATATAGTATAAGGGGCTCTATTATATTGAGTGTGCCCGTAACGATAGATTTACATGTTTGTTAAAAAGTAATAATAATATGTGTTTGGAATGTTTTAATATCCTACGGAACCCATTAACAAAAGGTTGAGCACGCATGCCGTCTTCACGCACACACTCAGATTTTCGGCGACTTTCACAATTCGAAAGTTTTGTCATAATGTATACGTTTTATTATATTCGTGTGAAATAATAAAACATAAGTTTTTTTCAGAATGTATATAAAGATTTAGAATTGACGAGGCGCTTCGCGACTTTATCCATAAAGATACGTTTTTCATAAAAAAATTGTCGATTCTGTTATGTATTTTCCTAAACTAAACTTAATTTGACATTCCTAAAAGTGATACAATCCCTTTCCTTTAGGTGTAAATGACAAGGATAGCTATAACTTTAAAGCTGTCAAATTTAGTTAAGTTTAGAAAAGTGAACAACAGAATCGACATTATTACTAATATACAATTTATATCATAGTTAAAAATAAACTTAATTTAGTCTCACTAAAAGCGTACAAATATTTACCTACATGAAAGGACGGAAAAAAGAAAACAATTAAGTTCATAATAAGATTAATAAGTATGTCAAAAGTCAAGTTAAAATTTCAAAGTAAATAATGTCATTAATTTAATTTATCATTTAAAAAATTCGTTTACAGTAAAACATCTGTCATTTTTTTATTTATTTATTTTAACTTTAATTATAACAGTAACAAAACCATATCAATTAACTAAATAAATCAAAATTAGACAATTTATCAAATGTCCAAATTCTTAATTAAAAATTTGATTAAAGTTAAAAATACACATTAATCAATCATAATTAACAGTCATACGTCACGCTCACAGAATCATGCATGTCCCATCCATAAACTTTTGACACGTTGATTCCTGGCCTTGGACATCCCCGAAATGCAGGTGGTGCTGAGGGTTATGTTAATGTTGAGTGGTAGCCGTTTTTGTTACCTGGCATAAGAAAATTTTACCTAAAAAAAAATAGACTATATATATTTATTATATATATTTTGTCAAATAGACGCGTCACGTAAATAGAGCGCTGTAAGCTGCGCATTGGGCGATTTATCGGTATCAACCCGTGCGCAAACACCCCAATTCTTCCAGCGTTCTTTTTACGTGACGCGTACTATTATAAAAATCTGTAATATTTGTGTAACAAAATGAAAATTTTTACTAAGTTATTATAAGTTATATTACAAAGTGTTAAAAGTTAAATTTTAAGCGAATATTTTTTTAGGGCATTTTCAAGAACCTTTCTACACGAAGGCCCGTTTTCAAGAACCATGCTCAAGGGCTAATCTTTCCTTGAGTACTAATCTGAGCAGAGATTCACGATCATCTTTTTTTTTTACCAACTTTAAGTCGTACTTGCTTAATCCAAGTACTTATCTAAATCCAAGCCAAACCTCACCTGCCAATTAAAACGTTCTTTTTCAAATTATTTATCTGTTAGTATATCAGAAAAAAGTTTAAATCGAACCTCTTTGGTTACAATAACAGAGAATGCAATTATTTATCTGTGTCAATTATTTTTTATTTATTTATTTAAGGTTTTGTCGACCACCTCATCCACACAAATACAAGAATTAAATAGAATTAACACAAAAAGAATAGTACATAAATAGGACACAAGAAAATAAGTTATTCTTTAACTAAACATATTTGCCATAACTTAATTATAATCTTAACTTCTTCACTATAAGGAACGGATAATATACTATTTATAGTGCCTACTTTTGTTACATGATTTTTGTTGAGGCAAGTGCCTCTGAATAATTTATTACGTAAACACTCCAACAGAATATGTTGAATGACTTCTTCAATGACTTCACACTCATTGCAGTTAGGTGATGTCAAAGTTAGTAAACAGAAAAAAGTTTCTTTCCAACCTCTTTGGCTACAATAACAACTGACATATTTTTATCAGATTTTAATAAAAATAGGGCATGAAAATAATGAAGGGTGAAAGCTCTACGGCTCGTAGCACTTCGTAGACCCTTCTACGAATATTTTAAAAACTAAGCCAACGAACGAATCTTAACATATTTTTCGGTAAAAAAAATTTCAGATATTTTTTAAACTGGTGATTTTATATTAAAGCCGACCCGCCTGCAACTCCGGTTGCATCATATTTTTATTGCAAACACGTAATTTGTTTTTTTAAACGAGCTGCTATATCAGTCCACTGCTGGTAAACCTCCTCTTATACAGGGGATATGCCCATAATCTTCACGTTGGGAATTGGGGGGTTCCCAGTGCACAACTTCTCGCCAACGCTGCTGCCCGTTGGCGGTCAGGGGATATGGCCTCTGCGATGTAAGGCTGTGTTATACCGCAGTCGCTGGAGCCCCGTTTGTTAGTTAGCAAGGTTCACCACGGACAGGTGAGTATGACTTGGTTTCTGAAGGAGGTGGTTGAAAACTCTTACACCCCATGGGTTCCACCCCTACCAAAGACTTCTATAAAGTATGATGGCCCGAACTTCTAATTCTCTGAGCTATGTCGAAAACTTTAGTTTTACATCTGTGATTGAAATTTAAGTCAAAGAAAAAAAATTAAGTGTTCAAAACCCTATCCAAATTGATTCATGGTTTTACGTGATCAAATAATTTGTAACACAACTGTTTCATCATCATCATCATCATCAACAACTTATAGAAGTCCACTGCTAAACATAAGTCTCCCCTCAGGAGTTCCACGAAAAACGGTCTTGGGGCCTCTCAATCTTATCTTACATTATTATACGTGGGGTTCTGCTTGTAAGGGGTTCTAAACACCATCGTTGACCAGCGTGGTGGGTTATGATCTAACCCCCCAACCCTCTACGAATGTTTCATATACAATCTAAATTATGTCCTGTGTTGGTGGTATCAGAAACTGTGATTACCACAAAATCTACAGATCATGCAACAGTTTCCGAAGCGGGAATCGAACTTGCAATCTCTTGCTCGGTCAGCTATTCATCCAATATGCCAACGAGGTCATCAAATAGCTACATAAAACAAGGCGTAACCAAACAAGATCTATCAACGTTTTATAACAATAATTATGATTTGTCTGTCTGTATTATTACATTTCTACTGTTTATACTGTGACGCATTCACACGAAATTAGTAGGGTTGTCGAATCAAAGTCAAAATGTTATTAGGTTGGAACTATATTCTTATGGAACACTTTGAATAGTTTTTTTTTATTTACACCAATTCATAAACTGAGTAGAATTGGCAAAAATCTCTGCATGGCTTCTATTTATTAACGTCTTACACTGTTTTTGAGGGAGTTGAAGTTGAATTTTTTTTGCAACCTTTCTTATTTTATATTATGTTTGCAGCTCCAAAAGGGTGTTTGTAATCGGTTCCAACCTCTTTGGAACTCATGCCAACCTCAGATCCCCGTGGTGCACCCTGCTGTATAACAAACGGGGCTCTGGCGGCGCCAGGCTGATAACAGTATAGCCTTGCCTAACACCGGTACAGCTGGGTTGGTGGCGGATTTCCACAGGCTACTGACGGGTAGCAGCGACAGTTGTGCTAGAAGTTATGCTCCGCGATTCCTAACCAGCATGCCCAGCATAAGGAGATAAGGGGTATATCCCTCTTCAAGGAGAGGATGCCTTTGCTAGAGCGAAGTGGAAAAAAGACGACGTGAGTGGAGTGACGATCTACCAGAACAGGCCAAGGACAGGGCGCTATGACGCTCAATAGTGAAGGCCTATGTTCAGCAGTGGACTGCTATAGGCTGATAATGATAATGATTATGATGGATAACCACTTAAAAGGTTTTCTGGAAGAGATAGCTTTTAGCGATAATATCACCCATTCTACCTATTTAAATTGAAAATTTTCCCGAATACGAAGAATTTCTACCTATCTATCTAAAAGCTCTGGATTTTAATATCAAATTGGTTTGACAACCCTATTCTCCAAAAGTCGAAAGTAGGTAGCCAAAAAGTCGTGAGTTAAACTTTCACTGGTTAGATAATGAACCGGTCGCTCGGTGGGAATGGACTGGGAACTGACCACTCCCACTGCCCACGTCTTCCCACTTCTGAGCTGCACTTTGGGACAAAGTTTGTGGCTCTAGAGTATATAATATCTCAATTCGTGTAATACATTGTATACCTAGAACGAACACTGTACAACAACAACCACACTAGCCTATATCAGTCCACTGCTGGACATAGGTCTCCCCTAATAATAAGGGGGTTATGCCCATAAGCCTCACACTGGGCATGCAGGTAAGGGATAGCAGTGCATCGCACAGCGTTGACGCTGCTGCCCGTTGGCGTTCAGGGAATTTACCTGTGCCGATATTATGCTGCGTTATGCCGCAATCAGCCGGCTGGCAGAGTACAGGCACGAACTCACGAGTAATAAGTTGTATACATATATACATAAATATTGCTGGACGTTAGCAGCACCATGTAGCCCCAAACTAAGCAAGCTTGTATTATGGGAATTGGGAACCACATTATTGATATACTACGTATATATATATTTGTAAATACTTAGAAAGACCCAGATCGGAGACAAATATCTGCAGAACATGCAAAAATTTGTCCCGTAGCGGGAATTGAACCCGCAACCTTCTGCGTGTCAGGCGGGCCTTCGCCCACTACGCCCCCTACAAGCCCACCTGCCCGTGGTGCACCCTGCTAAACAACGAACGGGGCTCTGGCGGCCGGCTGATTGCGGCATAGCGCAGCCTACATTGGCACAGCTAAATCCCCTGGCCACCGACGGGCAGCAGCGTCGGTGGTGCGAGAAACTGTGCCCTGCGATCCCCAACCCGCATGCCCAGCGTGGGGATTATGGGCATATCCCCCTTTATTAGGGGAGGCCTATGTCCAGCAGTGGACTGATATAGGCTGGAGTGGAGTGGTTGTCATCTGTTCGCAAACACTTTTTAGTTTGACATAGTACTAAATTATATACATCATAGTGCATGTGACTATATAGCAATTATTTTATATTATTTCCTTACCATTCTAAGGTTGTCTGGAAGAAATCGGTTTAAGCAATAAGACTGCCGATTGTACCTATAATACGGTCTTATTTCCCTGTTATATTTATATTTATTGGTGTTGTGTGCAATTTTTTTGACACTTTATTGCACAAAAACAAAGAATTGTACAAAAGGAGGACTTAATGCTAAAGCATTTCTGCCAGTCAACCTTTCGTGGTAACCTTTTCGTGCTAACTAAACTACATACTTAACTTTAAAAATATTAATGAATTAATTACAGAAAGGAACAAAAAAACAAAAGAAGAATGCCGTCTGATGTATGTCTCGGTACCAAGACTAAAGTGAGTGCGTCAAAAAATATCCAATAAGTTTTTAGTCGATTCTACTGTCAAAATAATTAAAAATGAGGGTTCCTGCCATAGTAACACTTTACATCAATGTTTATTGCCATAGCAACGTATATATCATTGGTTGTTGTAGAATGGCGGCGTGCAACGGAAACCAAATCAACAAAATATTTTTTACTTGATTATTAATCGAGTCGGTGTATAAAACCAAAGAAAATGTTAGTGTTATTTATGAAATATAATAAATTTTATGGGATACGTTCGGTTTTGACGCAATTGGTACGGGTTCTCGGCATTCTCCTTTAAATGCATTATAGAGTTTATTCTATCTATTCTATTTTCGTTCTAAAATAATAAAAAAATAATGCTGGACACTATCACACAGCATCATGTAGCCCTAAACTAAGCAGAGCTTGTATTATGGGAACCACATCACTCATATACTATATTCCATCCTTTTTAAGGTTCCGGACCTCAAAAGGAAAGGAAACAACCCATAAAGGATTACTTCGTTATTTTTATAGATAAAACTATTGATATTTTTTAATCGTATCTATAAACCAATTGACATTACGCTGAAACGTCAAACGAATGGCGTGACGTCGATCACGGTGATCGTCGCGTGCGCATCCAACCTCGGAATTAAACATTACACCTTATTTATGTAAGCTGTAGGGTAACGTGAGAAAATAATACATCATCATCATCATCAGCCTCTAGTCGAGAAGACGTGCCATCTGATCTTTCTTCGTATGAGTTAGTGGCTAACTCTGATGTCGAAGTTTTTAGGCCACCTGAAGGCCTAATATACGGCTTCACGTAGTACGTTTTAAGTCCAGTCGTCCAGTCTTCAGTCAGGTCCTGTTTTCTGCTATAGCAATGGCGACTATAGCAAAAAACGATCGGCGAACAATTTCTTCATCAAGTATTAGATGGAACCATATTCAAGAAAAGTTAAATAATTGATTAATTAATTATTTTTATACCCTAAATTAATATTCATTTAAATAATTCGTTTTCAGTAACGATACTCTATTATTATTTGCATGCCTGAATACATGTATTAACATAGCTATAAGACCTAATTGCGAAAATCATTGTATCATCATTCATCCTTTCCCTGCCCTTATCCCACTCTAGGTGGGGTCGGCACAACATGTTTTCTTTCTCCATTCACTCAATTCACTCCATTCAAACATTTGAATCGAATCGGAATTCCAGTTCAAATTCACTTTTATTTCATTTCGCTACACTTGTGTCTTTATTATAGTAAATTGGTTAAGATGCCAATATTTTCAAACAACTTAGATCTAAACTCACCAGAAAATCAAATAAAACAAAAATTAAAACCGTATTTTATGATGATCAAATGCTCCCTCTAATATAATTATGTTTATTTCGTTTCAATTGACATATAACAGTGTTGCCATGTATGACAACTTATGTAATTACCCAATAACACCTGTCAATTTATTACAAAATTAAATATAATTTTGTGTTTAATTATCATGATGAAGATAAAATCTCATAATTAAATTCAATATTGCTATAACTTTGCGTACGCGCAGCCTTCAGCTAATTGAACATGCAATGTAAGTAAGCATTTTGATTTTTATAGTCTGATTTAGAATAAGATGGTTCAACAAGGTAAGTTATAATTCGTATATTATCCGAGAGGGTTTGGATCATAGTTTAGTTAGAGTACAACTAAAAGCGTTAAATATATTAATAAGTATATAAGTAAACTACCATTTTGTTTTTAACCATCTGGGTAAAGTAGTACTTCGTTTAGCCTTACGATCTCTTTAAACCTATTACTAAATACTAGGTAATTTGTTATATTATGTACTTCCACAAGGTCTAACTAACCAATCAATCAAGTTATAGGTATGTATTAATCCAAATGTCAACGTCAGATAAAAACGAACAACTCTATGTTTGGTTGAGTCGTTGCTAACTGAATAGCAAAATACTTAAGCTTTTAAAAAAATTTAATGGGAAGAAAAATCATTTGCACAAATATATTTTATGTCTGATTTTTGGAGTGTATTTGTAACACAAACAAAAATCACCTTGCACGTGTAGGCATTGTAAATAGTATTTAAGTTTAGTTTAGTTATAGAATAATTAAAGTTTTATTATGTTTGCACTTTCGTTGGATATTAAAAAAAGGTTAAAACAACACTCAGTAAGTGAACAACGAACATTAAAAGACAAGATTGCAACAATACAAAAAAATTGCTACCTAGAAGAAACGACAATATAACTAATTCTGTTAAAAATTAAGCGTGAAGACCTACGCATCCTGGTTGGTGTTATTACAGGCCACTGTGACCAGAACCAACACCTAGTAAAGTCAGGAGCCACGGACAGCGGCACCTGTCGCGGCTGCTTTCTACCTGAAGAAACAGTGGAGCACGTCATCTTACACTGCACTGCCACAAACGAAGCCAGAGCAAAATCCGGGTTACAAAAGCTGCTTGATCAAAACTCACAGGCAGCCTCGGGACTCCTAGCATTGTTGCCATCAACCCAGAGTCCTTCTCCGTTACTTTAGGGAGTTGGGTTGGCTGGGGTCGGGTTAGCAGAGGGGCAATGCACAATATACCCCAATGCGGGACGTCAAGCAGCTTGACCAAAACTCACAGTCACAGGCAGCCTCGGGAATTCTAGAGCAATGTTGCCATCAACCCAGAGTCTTTCTCCGTTTCTTTAGGGAGTTGGGCTGGCTGGGGTCGGGTTAGTAGTGGGACAATGCACAATACACCCCAATGTGGAACGTCAGTGCAGAACTATTTCCCCCCACTTCAAATAAGAACTAGAATTAGATGTATGTGGGTGATGAAAAGTATAGCGTTTTTTGCTATAGTCGCCATTGCTATAGCAGAACAGGACCTGACTGAAGATTGGACGACTGGACTTATAAACCGTAACACGTTGCCTCATATTATTAAGAAGTTAAGAACAATATACTACGTACTACTAGGTATTGGCAAATTGTGGAAATTATATCCTAGATGCCATAGATAAAAAAAAAAGACGTGTGGCACTCGGGGACTGCCGCGGTAAAGCTATTGCATAGCATTTTGTATCAACTTATGCAATTATAATTATTTATTTATTTTATTTATGCAGTATTTCTTTTTCTTTGATATTAATTCAAGTTACACTTTTTGAGCGTGGTGACCGATAAGAAAACATTTTTTTTTCTTTTATTAAATAAAAATACGTCTAGTTGCACGCACACAAACACCGTGTCGAAGACTGCCGAAAAGAAACGACGTTAGACAATGCACGGCCTTCAAACCACACCTCCGTGCCCGTCGGAGTGGGGAGCGTGAGGTTTTTTTTCGTTACGGAATTTCTGGATTCGGTCCCCGCGCTCAAGGCCCTCGATAGAAGCTATGTAATAGCTTAAAAAATGTAACTGTAGTACCTATTTGTTTTGTATCATAAATTACATCAACACCAGCCTATAACAGTCCATAGCTAGACATAGGCCTCCCCTGACAAGAAGGGGGATATGCCCATAATCCCCACGCTGGGCATGCGGGTTGGGGATCAAATACCTTTAATCAAACTAAATAAAATAGTGATTGGCAGTGTAGCAACGTTTTATAATATTTATATTCACTTCAATGGAAGCTTTTAATTGAAATCTCTATTTAAATGCGAAAAGAAAATTCAGGTCAACATGACAGGACACCGAATAAATATTTTATATTGCAAATGGAATATTTATTGTAGACCAAAAAGTGAACTAACCATTCCCAACAACAACAATAATAGCCTTTATCAGTCCACTGCTGGACTAGGCTTCCCTTATTAAGAAAACCAGCTAAGTGCGAGTCGGAATCGCGCACGAAGGGTTCCGTACCGTTGTATGAGAGCCTAGTCTACCGTAGAAGTGGCCAAGACCCACAAAGGGTTGTACCCAAAAACCAAAAGTAAGTAAAGTAAAGTATGTGAGCCCCCACTTAATTATTTTTTAAATTCTATTTTTAGTATTTTTTGTTATAGCGGCAATAGAAATACATGATCTGTGAAAATTTCAACTGTCTAGCTATCACGGTTCATGAGATACAGCCTGGTGACAGACAGACAGACGGACAGTGGACAGTCTTAGTAATAGGGTCCGGTTTTTATCCTTTGGGTTTTTTTTAAATTGCTGCTTCATACTGTTGCTGTTATTTTGCAATATCTTTTATTTGTTTATTCAATAGGCTAATAAATTGAGAATGTTTCTAGGATTTTTGCATTCTTCACATATTTGAAGAGGAGGATTCAGCTGGGTTGGACAGCATTTGAAAAACTACCTCGAGCCTTCTCGTCATCCATACCGCAATGTTTGAAAACGAAAGTTTTCGACCAGTGCGTCCTACCCGTCATGACATATGGAGCCGAAACGTGGACACTCACAGTACGGCTAGTCCACCAGTTCAAAGTCGCTCAGCGAGCAAAAACTCATTGGTAGAAGCCACTCCACGAGCGACACAGTATCACAGTATCAGTATATCAACTCTATCATGACGTACGAAGTGTAAGTCAAACAAAAAGGTGATTTGCGCAACCAAGGGCCGCTTGAACTATGTACATACTTGCTTATGTGTGTGTGTTTCGGATGGATAGGATAGTGCGTAAATATTGACAGTAGTTTCTTCAATGTAGCCGTTGAAACTTAGATTTATCAGTTAAGATAATAATATTATTAAGCGTATTAATATAATAATACTCTCTTTTGCCCGCGGCTTCACTCGCGTGGATTCCAAAAAAAAGCCTTTCGCAAATCGTCACTCCACCTTGCCGAGCGCGTCTTACATTACGTTTGCCGAACTGCGGGCTCTACTCAAGACCTCGTTTACTCCAACGATTATCGGTTCTTCGGCAGATATGGCCAGCCCACTGCCACTTCAGCTTGCTAATTATCTGAGCTATGTCGACTTTGGTTCTATGTCGGATAAACTCCAAGCATAGTTCGTTCCATAGCTCGCTGAGCGACTTTGAACTGGTGGACTAGCCGTGAATGTCCACGTTTCAGCTCCGAATGAAAGCAAAAATGAACTATCAGACTATGTATTAACATAATATTATATATTAATATAATATTTGACAGTGTTTTAGAGAAGACAGGATCAAAAACATACCTAATCTACCAATATTTGCAAACGCTTTCTTATTGCGCAAGTTTGTCATGCAAACAATATGTTTTCCTCATTGCAACACTATTCGAAGGAAAGCGAAGACGGGTTTTTACAAAGGTTCAAACGGTTCAAAATGATTGATTTTCTAATTGGTTACATTTTGCACAAAATTTGGTAAGGGGAATATTTAAAAATTAGCTTTTAAAAATAATAGTAAGTACTTAAAAAAGAAAAAACCAGGAAAGTGAGATGAAAGAGAAAAAATGTAAAATAAAAATTAAAAAACCACCGACTCAAAAAGCAAACATTTAAAAAGTCAAAAATAATACCATTGTTGAGCCATCAAATTCTATTCACAAATTTGCGTCGGGGTACCGATTTGCGAGTGTCAAAATATGCGGCATATAAAGCTGCCCGGCTTCATCTATTGATTGCGTTTACTTAGAAATTTGTTTTTTTCACAACTCCAATGGATTGCAGACGCATTTGAAATTAATTTAACCTCCACGTGTTCCTAAGCAAAAATATTTTGACAGACTGATCAAACGGCAACGAAGTGATCCTATTATACCTAAGAGTTCCTATTTTCATTTTGAGGCACGGAACCCTAAATAGGCAGATATATATTTATAAAACCATCAATCACAAAATGCGAAAGTTTGTGAGAAATGGAGATGTATGTTTGTTTGTCCTTCATGTCTGAACGAATTGAGCCGAAATTTGGAATATACGTAGTTCTAGACCAGGAATAACCTGAGACCATTTTTAATCGGGTACCACGCTAACGAAGTCATAGGCAGAAGTTAGTATCATATAAATCCCTTTTCTTACCACAGAACCTACAAACCAGTCAGGCAACGAACATTTTCGTTCGAATTTCAAATTCTGTTCTCGGCGCGTGCAACCTTGGCGCCCTACGTAATAGGCAGTAATATGCATGACTTTAGTACGTATCTACTTACTTGAAGTATGTACTTAAATGGTAAAAATGATATTCTTGTGATCTTATCATTTAGTTTTTTGTTAGTTGTTAATTTGACAGCTAACGTTTTGTGTCATGAATCATGATGGCGTGCATTATAACGATTTAATGAGTAAAAAGGATACAATCTGTAATTCGAATGTTTTGTAAGCAATCTATAACAGTCATAAGTAGCTATGTTTATTTATAATAGTGAACGTTTAGATTTTAATATCTAATAAAATTACCAATGCAATGCAATTATATTACAAAATTAGTTTTATTTATTTATAATGTGATGATCCTCAGATCAAACTCTTCTTTCTACAGCTGTTAGCTTTAAGTTTTAGTTTAGTTTTTTTGATTTTAATTTACTGTGTACCATTGTACACAATTGTATTCTACACATTACATTGAATTCTATTTTCAAAACTTAATGAACGAATAAAAAGATCACCACCAAAAAGTATTTATTACACCGGCGTAAAACCTCCAAATTCGAAATTCAAATTTCGAAATTTTGCGATTGGACGCGGTGCGTTGTCTCAATTAAAATTGTATCTGTTAACCAAACATGCCAATTTTGACCTTAAATGTAAAACGTTAGGGTTGTTTCTCGATTGTGTGATACGACGGCGTCAAGCCAACTCAAAAGTGTGTCACCGGTTGAACAACACACGCAAGGCCGATCTATCTATGAATGCGCGCACAAAACGGCGAATGTGCGCATCCCTGTGACAGTGACACATTTGTGATTTTGATCTCGACACTTTGTTATAGTTTTTTGCCCCAGCTTGCCCATTGAGATAACATTAACGCCATGGAATTATATTCAACAGCTAGTCAAAAGTGAATGAGTATCAAACAAAGTTCCAAAACCATTTTATGAATGAAAACAAACAAATTTTCTTAGTGTAAGTTCTCATCAAACGTAGTGTAGGACGCCCTCCGGCCTGGATGAGAGATGATCAGCGAAAGGCTGCTGGTAGAAGCTGGATGCATCGAGCTGAGGACAGGGCGCAATGGCGCTCATTATGGAGATGCCTATGTCCAGCAGTGGACTGCTATAGACTGATGATGATATTTTCTTCCTTCTTCGTATGAGGTAGTGGTTAACTCTCGGGACCAACACCACGGGACCAGCGAATCCGCCCTCCGGGGCGTCCTACACTACGTTTGCCGAGCCGCAGTCTCCACTCAGGAACTCGTTTACCCCAACGGTTATCGGTTCTTCGGCAGATTTAGCCAGCCCACTGCCACTTCAGCTTGCTAATTCTCTGAGCTATGTCGACAACTTTAGTTCTATGTCGGATAGTTTCGTAAAGCGACTAAAGGACCGACGAAGAAAGGATTATATTGTCAAAACATTTTATTTATTGGCAATGAAGTCATTGCCAGGATAACAGGGTAAATTGAATTTTTACAATGGCCAACCACCAATCCGGTATTGCCAACATGATATCTTTGTTCTCCTAACAATTACTAAGTGAAATTTAACCTTCTAGTAAATGTTGAAATCTGGTCGAATTAGTTTTCGCAATGAAGGCGACAATGGTTTTTCTATTAACGACCGGAACCGGGTCAGACCTTGACTATCTGAATATTTAATTAATTTATTAATCGTTTATTATATAATGCATATTTTTAACCGTCTGAAGTCCTCTTCAGTGTAGTTATGTTTTTAGTGTGTATGTATGTTTGTAATATTATTTGTCAGTCGCTGTATCCCAAACGGCTGGACGGATTTTGACTAATGAGGTTTCGTTGGATTCGTCTCACAGAGGATCACAAGGGTGATATAGGCTATATGAAATTTCAAAAAATCCAATATGGCGACTGTAAGAAGCCATTTTGAATTTAAAAATACCTACTAGAAGATGGTACGAGCACATGGCCCTACTGATGTTAAGTGGCAGCCATTACTTATTACAAAGTATTGCTTCGTAGGTCACGCTTGTTTGAAACGTGCCCTACGATGCAACGTGCGTCAACTTGAGGTATGTAGCTGTTAATCCTCATATGCCTATAATTTCACCGGCTGGCTATAATTTCAGGCACATAAGGGTTCATGCTATTCTATCATTGATGACGTCACATACGCATACAACACATTAGAATTAGATATTCCGAGAGCGATTGCATTGGGCAAGTGACTTGCGCTATTCACTATCACCAGTACTAGCAGTTGATTTAATTAATTTTATTGATAGTTTTGTATTGTAATAGTTGTATGTGATGCAATTTTATTATATTATACTACTAGCTTCCGCCCACAGCTTCGCTCGCGTGGTACCGGGATAAAAAGTAGCTTATGTGTTAATCCAGGTCACAAACTGTATATTCCAAGTTTCATCCGAATCGTTCTGTAGTTTTTGCGTGAAAGAGTAACAAACATTCATCCATGCATCCATTCATACATCTATAGTCACAAACTTTCGCATTTATAATATTAGTAGGATTATGATAATACTACCAGTAGACGACATTTAATTAATATCAGAAGTAATAACAAAAAGTGTTACCTACATTAATTACGTATTTCTCATATGTAGTAGGAACGCGTACACTTCTAAAATATGTAATATCATCGAAATTCATAGTAGCTAGAACAGCTAGAGTATCCTATGAGGAAAACAAAATCTAATGATAATTTTAAGGTAAATATAGTTAAAAATATAACAAAGTGAATTGTTCTTCAAAAATTATAAAAGGGACAATATGTAGTAACTGATGCCGCTATTCTTTTTTTAAATATTTTTTTTTTGAAACTTTTATGATTACCTAAGACACTGTCCTGAGTCTTTAAAATTTAAAAATTATCTATTTCAAATATTAGAAGTATTTTTTTTTATTGTAATCACGGGCCTCAACTTGCAACACAGATCACAGCAGTACGTTCAGCCAGCTACGTAACACAAGCTAATATTATACAAATAATCCTTATTAATAAATGTATCTATCTGTTTCAAACAATAAAATCATTGGTTTTTTTTTAAATTCTAATCACGGGCTCATAAATCAGCATTGCATTTAGCCAGCTACATAACACAAGCTAATATTATACAAACATCATCATCATCATCATCATCAGCCTATAGCAGTCCACTGCTGGACATAGGCCTCCCCTAATGAGCGCCATTGCGCCCTGTTCTGAGCTCGATGCATCCAGCTTCTACCAGCAGCCTTACGCAAATCGTCACTCCACCTGGCCGGAGAGCGTCCTACACTAAGTTTGCCGAGCCGCGGTCTCCACTCAAGAACTCGTTTACCCCAACGGTTATCGGTTCTTCGGCAGATATGGCCAGCCCACTGCCACTTCAGCTTGCTAATTCTCTGAGCTATGTCGACTACTTCAGTTCTATGTCGGATAGTCTCGTTGCGGATCCTATCCTGCTATCCTTCAGAGAAACTCCAAGCATGGTTCGGTCCATAGCTCGCTGAGCGACTTTAAACTGGTGGATTAGCCGTACTGTGAGTGTCCACGTTTCGGCTCCGTATGTCATGACGAATATACAAACAATAATAAAAAAATATAAAATGTATGTATTTAAAAAAATAGAATCAATGTATTTTTTTTATTCTATTCACGGGCCCCAACTCATAGCACAGCAGTGCATTCAGCCAGCTACATAACACAAGCTAATATTATCATATCAGTGCTAGTAGCAGTACCTGAGCAGTGAGCATGTTCCACGCATGCGCATAAATAACCGCTTGACCGCGACCAGTGGGGTTTGATACTTGATATTTCGCAAGTTAGTTGTTTTTGAGGAGATACTTTTGTTTGTAGTTTTTCATTTAGGAGCATAACAGTATGATAAAAAGAACACAGGTTCGAAAATAATTAATTTCTCGATACTACTATTTTTTGTAACGTTTTTTGTATCAGTGTACTTTATTAGTAAAGAATCTGCCAAATATTCAAATATACTTATGAAATTCAATTTATTTTGAATTAGAATTTTTACAATAAAACTCTATCTATATGTTTTTGTAATTTTTTTGTTTTTAATGGTGTTGTGTGCATTAAAGAGTTCATCTATTATCTATCTATCTCTTTAAATGATGAAAGGTATTATTCTGGATTTATTACTCAGAACAGCCAGCTTAGCACAGCTACCGTAGGCAAGGTTTTGTCGACGAAATAATAGAGAAAACTTATTTTTGGTTGTACATGTTGTACATTTTAAATGTTCTAAATAAGGTTATCTATAGAATAGATAAAAATAAGCGTTTAGGGAAAAAATAAGTTTGTTTAAAATGCAGACCCACAATCAAGTAAAATACGTTGTCTCCTCTATCGTAGAGTAGCCATAAAAAGCCATGCTAAGAGGGCTGGTTCAGACTAGCTTAGGATCGATGCGATTGGCATATAAAAGAAGATCTATGCCCAGCAGTGGATCGAAAACGGCTGATAACGATGATAATGATACTCATAACTAAGCAATAAATATTAATAGTTTTATTTTTAGCTCAAATTAAAAACGCTGGTATAAGAGGCGTAACATCAACAAAAAATCATCAAACAATAAAAATGACAACCGCACCAAGCGTGCGCGGCAAAAAACCCAAGATGGCGGTCGATGTCATTAAACTCCGAAGGTTTTGCAAGTACCAAGACGGTTTGAGCACGCACTGGGCTATATGGGTCTTGGCCATGCAACTTTTTCTCAATTCACTTTGCTTCTAACATGGTATGTCATATGTACACTATCCTGGCTGCCATTAAATAATACTGAACGTCGTTTAAATAGTCCTGTGAATTATCTTATTGCTAACGAAAATAATAAAGCACGGGACTTGTATTAAATTCTGACAGTACGCCTGTCAAACGCAAAATAATAATAATTATAATATGTTTGCTTTGACAAGTTCCCAAAAAGATAAAAGCAAAGTCAAAGTCATAATCGAAAACTCTTTCTATAAAAATCAATCGCCGTGCGCTAGACTCGTAAAATCTCGAAAATGGTTCGGCCTAAATATTGAAAAAACCGAGATTGGTCGTATATTTAAAAAACCTAAAACAAGGTTACAAGCGGTTCAAAAAATCCTAGGATAACTTGTAATCAATATGATGATTACGAGTGTGTCAACCCATGGGGACTGCCTATGGGGGATCTAGATTATTTGACTAAAAAATAAGTACTTTAATTAGTAGATTGGTGAATTAAGATCTTATAGGCAAGACTGCATTAAATCATTGTCAGGCGTCAGAAAAGGAAATAGGAAAATATTTTCTATTTCAGAGGGCAATAAACTAAACATTTGACAAAATCTACATTCAAAGGAGCGAAGCCGCGGATAAAAACTAGTACCTAATATAATTTATCCAGTTCCAAGAAGGTTCAACAAAAAAGTATGAAAGCTAAAATAGAATAAAACTCTTTCAAGAAAAAACTTTTTCTTCACGTCTTCTCCAACGTGATTACAAATGTTATTAAATCATGTATGTTTGAATAATGTTGGTCTGTTTACTATGCAACTCTGGTCAAGTGGCACACTGGCTCGGCACGTGGCAAGCACGTGAAATAAAGAATATTCTTTTCATAAAGTGACAGATCTGAAGAGTTATGAAACATGCTAACAAGCATTTTCTCCAAGCCCGCCTCTTGCTAGCTTTAAAGCTCTCCCTGTCACTAGCAGACAAGTGATAAAGAGTTACGGGTAAGTACACTACTAAATCATAGTAATGATTTATGTATATTTGGACATGAATAATTATTTAGCAGACAAATAATTTTGAGAAATGAAAAATGTGTTTTGTCATTCAATGTTTTTGGTGCTAAGTTCTGCCTGCGGCTCTTCTCGCTAGGTACCGAAATAAAAAGTAGCCTATATATTAATAGACATCATCATCATCATCATCATCATCATCATGAGCCAGCAGACAAATACCTCCTCTAATGAGCGTCATGGCGTCCTGTCCTGAGCTTGACATATCCAGCTTCTACAAGCAGCCTTACACAGATTGTGACTCCACCTGGCCGGAGGGCGTCCTACACTACGTTTGAGCCACGATCTCCACTCAAGAACTCGTTAACCCCAACAGTTATCAGTTTTTCGACAGAAATGGCCAGCCCACTGCCACTTCAGCTTGCTAATTCTCTGAGCTGTTTCGACAACTCCAGTTCTATGTCGGATAGTCTCAGGTCAGAAACGATGTATATTCCAAGTTTTTGCATCTAATCTAGATGATTTATACAGCGCCAAGTGGTAACTCTTTACTCACTGACGCTGTGGTGCCTGGGACATGGTTGGATGCAGCGGGCTTCAACACCTTTACCATCCTCTGAAACTAGTCGGTACCGCAGGATGTACTGCTCAATACGTGTGGAGCTGACTAAGCCGCGGTTCCTTTCGATGTTTACTTTCACCGTTTTGAGGACGTGGTGAAGTACTAAGTATTTATATTGAACTATGCTGCCCTTATATTTTTTAGACATTACCACGTTCTCCATCCAAAGGTTCTCCTTCTTCTCTACGAAAAATTCATTGGTACGGCCGAGATTCGAACCTACGATCAGAGGTCAGGATAGGTACATCTAGGTCACGGATCTACTTACTCACCAACATACTAAAAAACTTTTGCGTTTATAATATTAGTATGATGGTCAATAGAATACCTATTAAAAAGTAAAGTGTTGAGTTGCAGTTTAACCGGACGCGAGTTTCAAATAATCAGCATTTTACTTAGTTTTTGATTGTTTGTTTTTATAAATGTTGATCTTCATATTTATACTAGGTTCTACACGTGGCTTCGGTCGCGTCATATCCGGTTAAAAATATGTCTTATACCAGTTCTAGAAGTCCCTACACAATATGAAAAAATCTGGATAAATCACTTAGCTATGGGAAATATACTTTATGGCCTATTCTAAAACCATACATAAATAAATCATAAAAATCGGTCGAACAACACGGGATTTTTATATATATAAGAAGAAAACTAGCTTCCGCCCGCGGCTTAGCCCATGTGGTGGTACCTGGATAAAAAGTGAGCTATTGTTAATCCAGGTTCTTCTTCTTCGTATTGCCCACTAGCCAACTCTGGTGTCGAAGTTTTTAGGCCGCCCAAAGGCCTCCGCCATGACTTAACGACTGATAAAGCCGGGGTCAACGTCTTAACGTGCCTCTCGGCTGAAGTATGACTTGTACTTTTTATCCGAGTACCAAGCAAGCGAAGCCGCGGGCCGAAGCTAGTGTTTCATGAAATAAAGATGGCCAAGTAACTGGCTTAAAATCTCAATATTACTGGAACACGTTCGAACACACGCTAATTTTGATGTATACGAAAAGAAAATGGTTGCCATTCTTTTTTCAAATAACGGGTTCCTTTTCAATTCGCACAAAACGGTTAAATTAAAAGCGCGAAACGTGTTTTCGACTTGAGATTACGTTACGTAAGTATTAAAAAGAAACCTGATTTTAGCGGTTTTTTCACAGAATATATTATAATGTTCTCATGTTCGTTGTTTCACTGAGATAATAGGAGATAATATGCTATGATATTATTACATAAGGAAAATTACGTATGTACAACCGTTGGTCGTGGCATTTTAATGAATTTAGCTACTGCACAGTGGTGCTATCAGGAGATACCTATGATGTGGACTACTAAAGGCTGATGATGATGATGATGATGATGGTGATGATGATGACGGTGGCACGATTGAAAACCAGAGCTGCAATAATTATCAGTCCACTGGGCATTTGCCTCCGCTAACATAAAGGGGGATGTGGCCATAATCCCCTGGCCTCGCGGCTGACGCTGCTGCCTATCGGCGGTGTGAGGCTGCGCTATGCCGCAATCAGCCAACCACTAGAGTCCCGTTTGAAAGTTAGCGGGATGAACCACGGGCCGGTGAGGTTGGCTTGGGTTCTAAAGTTTGAAACCTATTCACCCCCTCACCAATTGACTATATGAACTCTATGAAAAGAGACTCGCTCTGGGATCGAGCAGAAAGCCCTTCGACGCCCGCAGTCAATGTCTTTAGCTGTTACAATTCAAAGTCAAATATTTTGCCTAATAATCACAATGTCCTACTCTACCCAAAGATTCAAACGACTTTTCACCTGAGATATTTTACCTTAATGTCAAATAATTATGTATCTACGTAAGTCGTAAGTTGAAGATCAATTCATGACCAAACCCCCACTGAACTGTTATGAGTCCGGTAAATTGGTTGCCGGTCGATGTCAGTGACACAGGCTCGAAACCTTCTTGAGCAATTCGAAATTCGAACGCTTGAAATTCGAAATGTCCTTTTAATTTCGTGTAAGGTGGTATCAGAGAGCCCGCGAAAGTGCGTTCGAAATGTCAATTAAAAAGTTTTGGTAATCACCGGTTTTCCAATTTTAAAAAGTTTTTATACTTATACACAACCTTTTACTTGCAAGGTATATAACGATGTTAAACTTTTTTTAATCTTTTTATAATTTATAGATTTTTTTCTTTAGATAACTGAAAAGCTTGGATGAGTCGAATCATGAAGAAACAATTTCTGAAAACTATATAAAACATTACAAAAAATATATTTAAGAAGATAAATAAACGTGTTCTTTTTATAAAATTCTTTATTTCATTATTCTCAAACTTCGGACGTGCAGTCGCCGAATTATAATTGGCCACTTTCTTACTCAGCTTTCTGTTACATAACGGAATGAGCAATTACGCATATATTAATACACCGGAAAAAAACTTTTGGACTTTCTACATCTAAATTTTTATAGTTTTGCGCACGCCATTCTGAGAATCAATTATTTGCAAATTTGCAATTTTCACGCGTACCCTCACGTGCTAACTTTCTAGAATTGATATGAGATATAAAAGCTTGAATACTTATATTTTAAGCTGTATATAATATATATATATATATATATATATAGTAGCATATATATGCTGTATATAACAAAAGTCACTACTGGGAAGATGTCCCTTCTTCCCTGCGGTTTGACTTATTCTTAAGACTATCAGACTCCTTTAAAATAGGTCTTACGACTTAAAAGAAGAGATCCCAACCCATTTTTGTTTGTGTAGAAATAATACCTTAATCTTTGACTTTAAGTCATAATTATTTAACCTAATTTACCTAAAATAAAATTACAGGAGGTAATTTTAAGCTGGAGGCAACAATACTAACAGCCTATAGTATGGTTAGGTCATGTCTTCATCGTATTTCAAACTTTAGTCTACCAGCCAATAGCAGTTCACTGCAGGACAAAGGCCTGCCCTTATGAGCGCCGTTGAGTCTTGCCCTCAGCTTGACGCATCCAGCGTTTGCGGATACGCTGTTTCTACTAAAGAACTTGTTTACCGGTGTCGGTTGGTGGTCGGTTCTTCGGCAGATATGGTCAGCCCACTGCCACTTCCGCTTGTTAATTCTCTAAGCTAAGTCGACAACTTTAGTTCTATGTCGGATAGTCTCGTTGTAGATTTTATCTTTCAGAGTAACTGCAATCATAGCGCGTTTCATAGCTCGCTGAGGGACTTTAAACTGGTGGACTAGCCGTAGGTACTGTGTTCACGTTTCGGCACCGTATGTCATGACGGGTAGGACGCAGCTTGAAAACTTTCGTTTTCTGACATTATGGTATGGGTGACGAGAAAACTCGACGTAGTTTTCCAAATGCTGCCCAACCCAGCTAAATCCTCCTCTTGGCCTCCTTCTTTTTTTACACAAAATAGTCAAGCATTTGACCACTATCACACCTTAACCTAAGATGGAGCTTACTGATTCACTCTAGATTTGAAGACTCCGAGATTGTACTGATCCGGGAGAACAGACGCCGGAAGCAAGTTCCACTTCTTACTAATACTAATAATAAACGTGGAAGAGAACCGTTTGGTACGACAAGGTGGGATGTCAACCAGGTGTGGGTGGTACTTTACAGTACGCCTGCTTGTCCGGTGATAAAAGGGGGAAGGTGGAATCAAGTCGTGAAGTTCTTCTCAAAGTTGATTCTACCTAACTACAAAATCTACCCGTTTCTTAGAATATAAAATTTTTGAGTAATATGGAAACATTATTTACATTTATTTGTAGACATATTTTCTTGCAACCGATAATTTTTAGATTCAGTTGATTCATTTCTATTTTTAGCTTAACTAACTAATAAAAATATTGCAACCGCATGCAACCCAAGTTAATTGAAGCTACCTAACTTTAAAGTGGCAAGCTATGCATATTTGGAGCAAACTGTTCAAAAAAATAATGCCTACACCTGATTGGAATTTTATTATTTTTACATCGTTTTACTTTTTACTCGTGGTTGATTTTGCAAAAAATGATTAGACTGAATTACTTTTTCGAAACAGTTTTTAATAAAAACCGTAAGATTGCTTTACTTCTATTTTTCAAAAATATAAATGCATGAAAAAGAACTAGTTGTACTAAATTTTTTTTTGTAATTTATGATTTTAAAATCACCAAAAAATTACCAAACATGTTTTATACTTACAATTATGACCCCCGTATGCTATTTGAATGTATAACTTTGTGGTTATTAATTGCTATATTGTGGGAATTTGTAACTTTAACAAAATTTATAAATACATTAAAATATATTACCCGTAAGAGAGTTACCATTAAAAAAATTATAATTATAATTTTTATTCACTTTTTAGTTTTTGTTGCTATGTTGTAGGAAGTTTTAAAAAATTGATCTATCATTCAAAAAATATTACCCGTCTGAGCATTACCATTAAAAATTACAATTACAATTTGTATTTGCTTCGTGGCAATTTGTATTTATAGTAGTTGCTATTGTAACTTTTTATACAAAATTGTATCTTTCACAAAAATGAAAATCAATACATTAGCATCAACTAGTAGTTACCTAGTAGGTGCGTTTTTTAATATATTGATAATTTTTGTAAAAGTTACAAATTCCTACATTAAAGCAACTACAAACCACGAAGTAAATACAAATTGTAATTGTAATTTTTTTATGGTACCTACTACAAAACATTACCCGCAATAGGGTTACCATAAAAAAAATACAATTTGCCCCAAACAAGCGCACCAGCCGTATTAATTGGAATTTACCTTTAATGCTCCCACCTGAAGTGTGTGGTTGCTGACTCTGTTGCACATTGCTCTGGGCCTCCAGCTTAGTGCTCACTGAGTTCCACATATCAAACATGTTCAGCATTTTGGGCCCTCCAGGGACCAAGTTTCACACAAATGTTGCCATAACACTCAACACTAGTTCATTTTTTTTGTACACTGTAATTTCTATGTCAAATTGTTCATCCGTCATAAAAAACTCTTAAGGCTACATCACTGATCCCCGGTTAATATTTGTATTTTTTTTTATTACAAGTAATATTGCGATTTATAAATATTATTTACTATATAAACTTTCTCAAATTCTCAACTAATGTAAATACATTATACTTTTGTATTTATTTATTTTATTACTACTATATTCGGATTTAAATATCAGTCTAAAATTTCGTTCGTAAGGTTTGGGTTTATTTGCTTGGGATTTTTATAATTATTATAAATGTGATAAACGACTAATTTACTTGTGATTATTTGGTTTTTATACTATTATTGTGGTTATATACGTGTATAATATAAATTTAATTAAACTGTGATAACTCTCGGAGAAACTGTTTTATATTGTCACTGTGCTATTTTACTGAATGATTTATAATTATGTGGTTTATGTGAATTAGCGTTCCGTAATAGCGTTTTTTTCTCTTCATAGTTCGTTCAAACGTCGATTGTCCACTGGTCCGCCAGTCAGAACGCCGTCACAACACTCGCGTTCATAATTCAAACTGTGTTTCGATTTTTAAAAAACCGGTGAATCTTTTTTTTTATTCGTGGTTTTTAGATGTTTCCAGCGTTCTAGCTTGCATTGAATGCAGTTGCAATGGGCTTCAGCAGTCAGCTTCAGTTGGGAGGGGGCGGAAGTAGAGGCTACGTTTGCGCATGCTCGTCATCGATCCCGCGTGGCGAGCGGTGTATCCTAAAACACTGCTTTTCACCGCTATGTGCACTAACGTAGAGACCTATAGATGTAGGGACGTCACTATTATGTCATCTACTTTGAAGTCTTCTGTAGGTGTTTTGTAAAAGCTCTTTGTTATACGACCAGTGTTGTAACCGCTATCGACAATAGCGTGTTCGTTGCGTTGATTTTGCTGTATTCCTTTCGACATTTTATATTTAGTTATTGTGTTCGATATAAAATTAAAATTGCATTGTGATTGTTGTTTTTAGATACGTCAAATGCACATGTCTGACCTAATTCCTTTACCATTATAGAAACTAGGACACGGCTAGGCTTGAAAGCTTTTCTAAGTTGAAAAGTTGTGAGAAACGTTACGTCTTTAGTCGAGCCATTTCTAATCTTTTAGATATAATTTGTGGAATTCAATGAATAGAATTCTTGTAGTAAAGACGATGCTCTAAAATGATAAAATGATATTAAATAAATACCAATTACCAAGTTACTTTAATTTTATTTAACTGCTTTTCGTTATTAAGTTAGGTATACTAAGTTATTTACCTATTTATTTGGTGAGTTAAAAATTATATAGGAGGTGTTTTTACAAACCTAAAATATTTAACCTGAATAATCTTACAAATATTATAAATGTGAAAGTTTGTGAGTATTGATGTATTGTATGAATGGATGAATGTTTGTTACTCTTTCACGCAAAAACTACATAACGAGTTTGGATGAAACTTGGAATATACATAGTTTGCGACTTGGATTAACGCATAGGCTACTTTTTGTCCCGGTACCACGCAAGCGAAGTCACGAGCGAAAGGTAGTATTAAATAAATACCTACCAATTACCATGATACCTTAATTTTATTTAACTGATTTTCGTTATTAAGTTATGTATACTAAGTTATTTACATATTTATTTGGTGAGTTAGAAATTATACAATTGTATAGGTGTTTTTCACAAGCCTAAAAAATAACCTAAGGAACCTGAATAATAATAATAAATAATACCTACCTAAATTCATAGTATTATCAATCACGGATGCGTAATTTCCCCCAATCACAATCATAATCATAACCTTTATGGTTACATGTGGTACATTTAGTTCTTAAAATTAATGAGGTTTACATCAGATAGTATTGGTGTCAATTAGGTTGTACATTTTATACACTGTTGTTATCTGAATCTTAAACAGTTAAGTTTCGTGTAAGAAAATAAATAAAAGAATCACTACTATTAACTCATAGAATGTAAACCCACTATTGGCTTTATGAAATGTAAAAAGGTGTAAAAAGTAGTAGGTTTTGAGTATGTTTAATAAATTAAAAAATATTAACCTACGCACTATGTACTATTTCGTGAATTTCAATTTATTTTATCGATAAACTACCGTACCATCAGCATAACCAACCGCCGTAGAGAAGGTAAATTCTGTCGATGGAAGAATCGAGTTTTTTTTTACATTTAGATAAAAAAAAAAACATTTGTAGGTGATTGCTAATTAGTATGGTAGGCGTTCGTGGCAGGACTTACTTCGCAGATCATATTGGATTAAGCAACCCTTCACATAGGCTTGCGAAATAAGAAAGGTCTGTTTTCATTCAGGACCATTCGTAAATAATAGACTGCCCACCACTATACGTGATGAACCGTCCTAGAGATTGGCTTTTACAGCGTGTGTTTTATGTCATAAATGAGTTTTTGTCACTTAAAGAAAATTAACGAAGGTAAATTATAATGTATGCACGATGGTATACACTTAATTATTATTTTGACATTTTTGTAAGTGAATGACGTGTAACCATGGTGTTATAAATAAAAATCTGTATTTGTATCTGTATCTGCAATACTCCGCTCCGTCACTATTTGGATGGGTGACCGTTTAGTAGTAGATCTTGCTTCGAAAGTCACGGCAAGATATTGATCCCGGCTTTTTCAGATGTCGGAGGCCTAAAAACTCCGACACCAGAGATAGCCACTAGTTCATACGAAGGAAGAGTATGGTAGCTGCCAGAAATGTGTGCATAAATGGGCATAAATATGTGCTCAAAAAGAAGAGAAAATCTACGGAGTTACTTGACGATTGAAAAAAGTCTGTATGTGCAACTTGGTTGAAAAAAACTTTTTTATATGTATCTTAACTACTTAGTTGAAAAAAGGTCTTTAAACTTTTCTGTATGTTACCTACTCAGTTGAGGAAAAGGTTTTTAAACTGTACCTGGTTAGTAAAAGCGATGAGCAAAACATCTGCAAAGTTGTATCCGAACACCGTTAAAATCTGAATTGGCATTCTCCGAAAATATTAATCAAAATTCAAATATCGAATGCGTGCGGTGCGCTGGCGACAGCATTACGCAAGATTACGTTACGTCGCACACATTCGCTGTCACGCACACAAATGAAAGCCGCTTTTGGAGGCGAGATCTTCAAGATACAAACTGAAGCGTGAGCGGATAACATTTTACCCACCTGCGCGCAAACATTTTTCCCGTAATTTGTTTTTCGTCTGACAAAGTCTGTTGACATAGACCATGACCTCTGTTTAGTATAAAGATGTTCTAAGTATGAAAATATTCTATTAAACTGTAAAAGTCCAATCAAAATAAATATTGTACTTTTTGCATGATCCTCGAACTCATTCGACTTAACTGTCATTACACAATTTTATAATAGTTGAGACTGATATAGGTGGTGACATTCAAAATTGTCAAACATTAGATAAGTTTCTTTTTTTTTTTTTTCATGGAATTATTATTACCTAGTACCTACATACTTCAAACCAAATTGTGTTTTTATTTTTTATATAACCGATGTTCGTGTCATCACACTCCGGCCGCGTCTGAAAACCAGCGCTGTGCCATTCCTGTCCAGGTATGGTGCAGCACATGCTGAGACGCGACCGATTCGACCCCACGCAATGCGTAATAATAATAAGTGTTCATTTTTAGTGTTTTTAATTTAATGTGTTTTTGCTTTTTTTATAATCTTTGTAAGTATCCAACCAACTCTGTTCCTACCTACTTGTTTTGTACCTATGCATTGCCGGTCGAATAAACGAATTTTCTTTCTTCTTTCTTCTTTCTTTCTTTAGGATTTATGTCAACTTTGATGTTATTATGAATGATTTTTTTGTATATTTCGTGTTATTCCTGTTACACGACGACAAGTAAAAATTTCCTCACAAAAAGCAGATTTGTACTTTATTATATTTGAGAGAAAAAATATTAGACCTAATACTAGTAGACCTGAATGTATTTCTTAAGCTTTAACAATCATCATCATCATCATCAACCGTATTGGACATAAACACTAAAAAGGCCTGCCTCTTTTTTTTTATTAATGTCTCTCGTCTTTATCCTCAGCAAGTGTGAATCAACTAACTTCTAAGTGTATAATAATGACCTATTTTAAAACAATACGAATATCAATGCGATGACTATTTGTTACCTAGATACGCCTAGGTAACTACCAACAAAACCTCGGTCTGCATACCATATTGCTATACCCTTTGACAGGGTTCATGTGAAATACCTGTATCATGCAATTTAACACCATGTGAAAGCAATAAATGTATTGTATTGTATTCTAAATAAATGTTATTTGACAATTTTTTTTTTTAATATTACATTTTTAGTAGTTTAAAAATTAAACTTTTTTTAAATCGCTATTTCTGACCACTTAACCCACAACTGTAGTGAAAGTCCGACTGCCAAAATCCCGCGTGAAAGTTGGTGAGTTTGGCGAGAGTTGATCGATGCCATTATTATTACTTATTATAAGGTATATGCTAAACGCGGATGTTTTATCTGAATCTAGACATTAATTTTGAAACCTAAGTGGTTTTTGTTAAAACACTTTTTGTGACAACGGGAATATTTCTTAAAAATACAAAAAAAACTTTTTGAAAAAAAAGAAAAAATTTAAAACAAAATCTCTTTATCTAAATAGGATAGTAGGAACCTTAAAGAACACTTGAAAACTTGTTATTTTTTTACTGAAAATTCGTAACTCTACCAAATCAGAGAAGAATTGGCAAGAAACTCTGCTAATAAATGTAAGTAGAGACAAGCTTATTTTATAAAGTAAAAAAAAAAGTACCTATTTTTATTTTTATTGAATAATAATACCCAGAGCAGTATAAGAAAATAAGTATATCGCTTTCCCAAAGATGCAAAAATTTATACAACATTTTTCACAAATCCGTTGTTGGATACTTTTTTTACTTCGAATAAATTACATAATTTATTTATATTGATTGACTTATAGAGACATTGCAAGAAAATATGTCAATCAATACTAAAAACTGTTATATTTTTAATAAATCATACATTACGCTGGTCTAAATTATAGCTAATAATAATATAATTATTTTAAGAAAACAAAATCCACAGATCTTAGTTTACGAATAATACAAGAATTAATAATAGCCTTTAGATTAAATTATGAATTTACTTTTTAATAATAAATAATTTATCAAAAACAAGTATCTAATTAATACAACAACCAAAATATTTGCATAAAGGCTCTGTAACAAGTCTAAGAAAGTATTCAGATTTAGAAAGTCAAGAAAAAAATGAAAGGCATGCGTAAGACTTTTTCTTTAGCGTGGCTTAAAACAGTATCCTTTTACGTTAAAGGGTATAAAACTTTCATTTTTTACGATCTAACTCGTAATAGCCGTGATTCATTAACTTTGTAAAATAACACTAAATATAGACTCTAGAAACTCTACAAAAATTGATCAACATAGAGACTCTAGAACTTAATATTTATAGTTTATATGTTAATTATTTTCATAGCATTACAACAATTGCCAACAAAATGTTTACATTTTAAACTTATATATACATCAAATGTATCGATCACTGTGACTCAAATCTCAAATTTAAACAAATTTTGCCTATAGACGCAAAAAAATCAAAAGCTTCGAATTTCAAATTAAAAAAACTGTTCGGATACACAATAAGTTTCAATGATTATGTCCATCATAAAGCACACATTTAACTTGTAAATTGACTGATCAATTAACTCTTTGTTCATAAAAAACATCAATTACTAATAACAATTACAAGTGCGGAGATCTGTCTGTTTGTCCTTGCGTCACGCAACTAAAACCTAGGCTTATGCGTGGTGCGGTAGGCATAGAATAATTAAGTAGGTACGTGTAAACCTACTCGTTGCCTAGACAGAACACTAACACAGACATAAGTACCTACCTAGTACCTCACATTATTGTCATAGGTCAAGCATAAAATATTCATAAATATACTTTTCAGTAAAAATAAGTACTAAAACCTAAAACCTGATTGAGATCTTCTTGATTTGATTCTCCTTTTTTTAGCCTGGTATTTTTCTTTTATTTTTGACAAAAAAATATCAATAAAGAGGTAGAATAGTACTGACAGTACCAATAAGAAGAATATTTTATTAATTTGCTAAAAAAATTTAGTGTTATGTAATGATGACCGTGTATTTTGGTATTAAAATTGAGATTATGGTACCTTATTGATATTTTGTACTTATTAGGTGCCAAAAAGAATTAATAATTATGTTCCACAATTGTGTCATTATTAGTTAAGTTAGATGCAGAAAATGATTATTTTTAAGACTAGCAATAAAGTCTTAAAGCCTTTTAACATCGACCTAAATCTTAGCGCAAACAAAAACGACAAATAAAAAAATTATCTCCCTAAACAAATATCGGTAAAAAGCGCCCTTCGACCGCCGAAAGAGAAAAATAATATTTCCCAAGAGTTTCCTAACTTTTTTCGTCTCGCTCTAACGCAAGGTCGTTTATATTTTCTCTCACTCGCACTATGCAATACGAGATCTCATGCAACTACAGACCTTGATAAATTGCAAAGTTTCGTGATAGATAATTGGTATACGGGTACTTATTATACGGGCCTTTACGTATAAAAAAGGTTTTATTTTGTCCCTTACAACTAAGAACGTATAACCTATGTTGGTAATGGCCAAAGGGCATAACCCTTTGGCCATTACATTAATATTTGCACCTGTCAAAATAACGACCAAAGCTGCTAACGATGAAAATGAGCATAAATGAGAAAATATGAGCACACTTAAAACTTTAAAAAGATAATGACATTTTAAATTATGACGGACGAACAATTCATATACTTACATCCAACACAATGCATTAGTGCAATCCAAAAAGTTCACAGTCCAAACTCACAAAAAAGTTTACGAAAATAGTTTCGCTATCACAACGATTGTATCCGAATGCGGTGGAACGTGTGAAAAAAAACGAGCTTCCGAATTTGAAAGTTTTTGGCGCGGCAGTGACACGCGCGTGCGTTCTGCAACACTGTTCGTAACTGAATTTTGTTAGCGCAATAGGTTTGGCATAGCCGGCCCGCGTGAAGGTACCAGGCATAATTTTAAGTTGTTCTACGAGTGTCCTGTCCTATTGACTCAGTAATCAGTCGGCGACGGAGACATTCGGTCTAAACTGCAATTTAAAAAATAACTGTCATCGCAAATTCATTCTGAAAGTTTTGAATTCAGAATTCGTTACGTCAAAATATTAGCTTTGCTTTTGAAAATAGAACTTACTACTTTAGAATGAAATGTTGAAGTAGAGAACCCAATAGAAAACAGATAAATTAAAATAATTGCACACAAAGTAAAGACAGTGCAGAGCGGTCAAGAAAACAGAGACAACTTTTTTTTACGCATATATTTGCATTATCCTCTAAAGTTTCATCGTAGCCGAATAAAAGAAAAAGGTAACCCACATGTATGCGTAAAAATAAAACAAAATTTGATCAACGATTCCTCGACCTATATTCGAAAGATAGTCTACAAATCGGTCAATGAACTTACGCAAATAACTCTACGAAATTATAAAGAAAAATATTTTATCGGTTATTATCATACAGAACTCGATGCGTCGAGCTGAGGACAGGACGCAATGGCGCTCATAAGGGGATGCCTATGTCCAGCAGCAGTCTGCTATAGGCTGATGATGATGATTATGATAAAAAACAGATGAAGCATTTATGTACAGACTTATCAAAAATAAGAAGTGCTCGTGGCGAGGCTTACTTGTGTTCTTAGCAGATCACCTTGGTTAAGCCTCAATCCGCGTGGTCACTACTTGGTGACCGTTTAGAGCTTCCGTGCTTCGGAAGGCACGATAAGATGCTGGTACCGGCTTTTTCAGTCGTTAAAGGCCTAAAAACTTAGACACCAGAGTTGGCCACTAACTCTTACAAAGAAGAAGAAGGTTGTATTTGCGTAACTATGAGTTTTGTTTTGTCTATTCTATTATTTTGTCTTCAAGTAGGTATTTGCATGTCTATTAGGGAGAATACAATTGGAAATTAACTTAATTTAAAACCTAAAATTGTGATATATATTCTAGCATATAAATATATCTTTATTTTAATTGATTTAAAGGTACCATGTAAAATTTGCTATTCATGAAAATTTCCTAATTAGATAATACAATTTTCCTCTTATAAGATTAATTCAAAACATGATTTTAAAAGATTCTAACTCAAAAACCATTTAAAATAACCAGAAATTCTTGTATCAACGCTGAACCAGATTTGACCAAACAAAAGACCTTTCAAAAACCGGTTTTTTATCCCACAGATGGTCATTTGCAAAACCCTTTGTCCCATCCCCTAAGCGTCTAAAGAGGGGTTTGCAGTATCAGGACGAGAAGGGGAGGGGACTACGTCTGTCTTTCTGATTTGAAGACTGTCTGTGAATCTGATTGTCTGATGAATTGATGGGAATAGCAAGTCTTGTCTGTTCATGCTACTGAGATGCGAATGTTGAGATGGATGTGTGGTGTGACAAGGATGGATAAAATAAGGAACGAGTATATCAGGGGAAGCTTGAAAGTAGCACCTGTGGCAGATAAGGTGAGGAGTGGAAGACTAGCGTGGTATGGGCATGTGATGAGGAGGGATGGAAACCATGTGACTAAAAGAGTGATGAGTATGAATGAAACTGGATGTACGAGTAGAGGGAGGCCGAAGGATGGATTGTGTGAAAGACGATATGAGAGTGAAAGTTCAGGTGAATACAGAGTTGAAAGCCGATAGGAGTGAATGGAGAAAGAAAACATGTTCCGACCTCACCTAGAGTGGGATAAGGGCAGAAAGAAATAGAAAAAAAGAAAGCCTGTCTTGTTGCGAGGTTCGCCGTTGACGGACACGTCAACGAGGACATCATCATCATCATCATCTTTAGAAGGTGTCTAGTTCTTCCCGCCATAATATTCTCCTCGCCGCTTTGCGTTCTCAGTCCACACTAAAGTTATACAAAAAAATATTATATTAGTACGGAAACCTTACTGCACGAGTCCGACTCGCTTTTTAAGTACGGAACTCTCCCGTTCTCAGCCCTGCCCTGATGAGTATTAATAATTGAGCGGACCCTTACAATGACAGGACACGTAAAATCCATTGAACAGAAAAACCGGACAGCCGAGAAATTAGGGAACCCTAAATATAAAGGGATGTTCGCAACTAATTGGCGAAGGTTGAAAAGTGATTTTTATATATTATAACAGTTACATTATGGAGAAAATTTATTTTTGGATCTTTTTACGTAAAAGCTGTCCATTGATTAAGAGCATTCTTTATTGCACAAGATAATAAGTACACAGGCGAACTTGATGCTAAGTAGCATTTTCTTCCAGATAATCATTATGAAAATAATTCGGAAAAATTTCACTTTATGAAACGCAGAGTGTACCTCTCTTTTCGCCGCGCAGTCGGCTAATCAATCTTAACCTATTTTAGTGACAACTACAAAGATACTACTGACCCAATTCCGCTATCAGGAGATAGCGTGGGTCAATGACCGATAGTAATTGCTTTGTTTGACCGGAGTAGGTTTTTATATGATAGCCCAAATAATTTGGTAGGTGGTTATTTAGGGTTTAATTCCTGAATATAAATATCGCTCAAAAAATATTCATGTAAAATGTTGCCAAGACGAGACCATATGGCTCACACTGTCAAAAACTTATCAGATCTCATGTCTTCTTCTTCTTATTCATATGAATTACTGGCCAACTCTGGTGTCGGAGTTCTTTTCCGCCCGAAGGCCTCCGACATGGCTTAACGACTGAAAAGCCGGGACCAACATCTAAACGTGCCTTCTTAAACACGGAAGCGCTCACATTTAAATACTACTAAACGGTCACCCATCCAAGTAGTGTCCGGGCGGAGTGTTGCTTAACTAAGATGATCTGCGAAGACCACAGAAGTAAGCCACGCCATGAGCGAGATCTCACGTCGAGCCAAGCTTTTAACTCTACACACCCTAACTCTACATGGGGAACAACTCTACGTGGAGAATTCCTCCCTCCTCGCATCGCTCTCCTCATGACTGAGGGTCGTGATTCCCCTGTAGAATCTTCTTTCTAACAATGTCGCTCTTTGGCTGCGTGGAGCGCATCGTGTAGTTTCGTATCCAGAGTTGAGCGGATTTGGTCTGTCCAACGAGGTGGAATGCGTCCTCGTGATCTTTTTTCATCAACCTTCCCGGTAACCATGAGCTGTTCCAGGTTATCCCCACCTTTTCTGGCTACGTGACCAAAAAACACTAAAACTTGTACTACAACTTGTACTAAAACTTAAGTTTTGACCTTCAGCTCACGAAGAATGGACACGTTGGTGCGGAGGGAAGTCCATGGGATTTGTAGCATTTTCCTCCAACACCACATTTCAAATGCGTCAATGCGGACTCGGTCAACCTTTTTTGGTGTCGACGTTTCTGCTCCGTAATTGAAAATAGAAAAGACAAGGGTTTAGACTAGATTCTCTTTGATGTTTCGTGATATACTTCGGTACGTGGGGAATAAAATACCTAATAATTTCCTATGAGTTTATTAGGCATGCGTTGATCTAAGAGACATTGTAGTGATAGAATAGACCAGCCTAGGACATTGCGTTACTGTGTCCTAGTTGTAACCGGGATACGCCATTCTTTCGGCCTCTTCAACAGCCCATAGCTTGGTAGTTTTAACCAAGTACTTTGAAAGAACGCTAATACCAGAGAAGAATAAGCTAATAACTACCTACTTCAATAATATATAGTCACAATTTTTTTTTCAAAAACGTACGCATTGCAGCTACAGCGTAGAGCCCGTACATACATAACGTAACGTAGTCCTTTGGCTACGTAGGTAGATTCTATGCAAAATGCTTGTGGAAAGTTTCGATAATAAATGTTCAGAATATTTTTTCTAAGACGTATGCATAAGTTTTTATCTACGTCACGTAGGGCTCTACGACGTAGCCACACTACGGTGTAGAGAACAACGTGCCGTAGTCCTTTGGCTACGTAGGTAGGTATTCTATGCAAAATGATAGTGGAAAGTTTCGATAATAAATGTTCAAAATATTTTTTCTAAAACGTATGCATAAGTTTTTTATCTACGTCACGTAGGGCTCTACGACGTAGCCGCACTACGGTGCAGAGAACAACGTGCCGTAGTCTTTTGGCTACGTTGGTAGATTCTACGCAAAATTCTCTTGGAAAAATGAAAATAAAGTATCTAGCAGCTATTTTTAAAATAAAAAAAGTAATGCGTTTGTCCATTATCACACCTGAAACAGTGAAGATATGGTCTAAGATCACGCTTGCCTAGAAGGAACCGATTCACTCTATCATAACAATCGCACTCGGCTTAATAAAATGAATCGTGGTAAACAAATTTGAACCGTCCGTTAGCCTTGTGCGGGCGAACAGGCATAATTAAAATATCTAATAATTATAATAATTTTTAATATAGAGGTCTTGATAATTTTTAGGGTTTTGTACCTAAAGGGACCCTATTACTAAAGCCGGCTTTTGGCTATGGGATGTATATTATATCTTTACACGTGATCATTTGACACTTCAAACTCAGGGCGAGGCAGGGGGAGGTGCGGTGTCCGGGGAGGTGTGTCGTTCAAAATGTATGAAGAGCGATAAAATATGATAGCTCAAGATATAATATATATCACATAGTCAAAAGCTGGCTTAAGACTCCACTAGCCGTCTGTCTGTCTGTCACCAGGCTGTATCTCATGAAACGTGATAGCTAGACAGTTGAAATTTTCACAGATGATGTATTTCTGTTGCCGCTGTAACAAAAAAACTAAAAACAGAATAAAATAAATATTTAAATGGCGCTCAAATACAAAAACCATTGTTCTGGTGTTATTTTTGCAAAGGTAATTCGTGTATAAGCCCGATTCTAATACCACACCTTAGCAATAAGTTAAACTTTGAGGTTAATTTATACATGGTAATTAAAAAAAAACATGTATTAAACAAATAATATTCATGGATTCCATTTACACCTTATTAGCCTATAACAGTCCACTGCTGGACATAGGCCTCCCATAATGAGCGCCATTGCACCCTGTCCTTAGCTCGACGCATACAGCTTCTACCAGCAGCCTTCGCAGATCCTCACTCCACTTGGCCGAAGGGCATCTTACATTTGCCGAGAAACAGTCTCCACTCAAGAACTCGTTTACCCAACGGTTATCAGTTTTTCGGCAGATATGGCCAGCCCACTGCCACTTCAGCTTGCTATTTCATTGAGCTATGACAGCTTTAGTTCTATGTCTGATAGTCTCGTTTCGGATTCTGACCTTCAGAGAAACTCCTAGCAAATAGTTCTACGTTTGATAGTCTCGTTGCGGATCCTTCGGAGAAACTCCGATCATTGCTCGTTTCATAGTTAGCTAAGCGACTTTGAACTGGTGGACTAGCCGTATTGAGAGCGTTCACGTTTCGGCTCCGTATGTCATGACATGACGCGTAGGACATTTCAATCCTACTATTATTATAGAGAAAGATTTTATGAATGTAAAGATATGTGGTTGTGAATTTATGATGAGACTTCTTCACACCAAAACTCTGACTATTTTACATATATATAGGTAGTTCTAAGCATAACAAACTTAAGTAATTATAAACTAGGTATTTTAACCCGGGTAAAACGAACGGCAAACGAAGCTGCTGGCGGAAGCTAGTACTTATTAACTACAACATGATCAATGATGATGATGATGATGATAAAGGTCATTGCCCTGTTATTATATTATGTTACCACGTGCATTGTATCAAATAACGCTTACATAGCATTTAGATTGTTTAAGTAAGCTTTGTAAGTAGGTATGTATATTTCAAAGAATCATTATTTGACGACATAATGTCGCGCAAAGGTCGAAGGTCCGCCTGAGACGCAGAAGGCAGTGGCTACTATTCCCTCCGCGAGACAAATGTTTGCATGATTTGCAAATATTTGTCTCGAGACTATTCCCACCGCGAGACTTTTTTTGATTTGAAAATATTTGTCTCGGGACTGGGTGTTCTCTATGTAAGATATGTATGTATTTACAATTAATTAATCTCTATGTACGATATGTATGTATTTATTGTATTTTTTTGTTGTCTCCTGCTTATTCTCTATTCATTTATTCGCTTGCATTTATTCGCCTGCTTATTCTTCATTCTCTATTTATTTATTTATTTAATAGGAACGCCAACAGCTTAAAATATCAATACATTGTAGAGTTACACTGACAAAGTTTTCATTCTGATATAGAAACCAATTACAGGCGGACACAGCATTCATATTAATAATAATAACTAAGTAGTAGGTACTTATGGTAACTAAGAGATCAATGTACATATGTATTATTATAACTTAAAATATTTAAAACTAACAACTTAAAATTCTATTGATGCTGTGTGGTAGAGTCCAGGATTACCTTACGCAGACGTGATGCAAATAAGCCAGGCCGTGGAGTCAGGACCTGTGAAAGGCTGCTGGTAGAAGCTGGATGCGTCGAGCTGAGGACAGGGCGCAATGCCGTTCATTAGGGATGGCCTATGTCCAGCTGTGAACTGCTAGTTGCTGATGCTGATGATGATGACTAAGATTAAATAAATAAATACGTTCATATTGAAAAACGGGAATTTTCTCGTACCATTACATCGGTGAAGGCACCGACGGCGTTTCGACTCGTTAAGAGAGTCTTCATCAGGGTGAGTGAACGCGACGTTCTCCCTCCGCGTCTCTTAATGAGTCGAAACGCCGTCGGTGCCTTACCGATGTAACGGTACGTGAAAATTCACGTTTTTCAATATGAATGAGTTAATTGACGTTCATGAGTAAAAAAATACATGTTTATTTTCAAAAAGGTTTGACAAAAAATTACGTAAGGTTAGATTGATATCATAGTCTAGCAATAGAATTATAACATAAGAATAGGTAATGCCCAAACCGAAGTGTTGACTATGCGTCGGTGTAGTGTAGTCTCGATCAAGTCGGACTGATGATGATGATGATCATCATAATGATATTGCTGTCTAAACTTACCTTGTCCTGTTGATGTTGCAATCCAAATAGAATGAAGACTTACCTGTAAATTAAAAAAAAATACATTAGTTACGGGAGATTTTGGAAATTCTTTTACCGTGCGAAACTAGGTCCTGCCTCAAGCTTCAATATTCAAATATATTTATTGCGTCAAATACGGTATAAAGGTGGTCTCATTCGAAATAATGCCCTATTTCTCACTATAAGCTAGCATGCAATAATTATAATTAATTAATTAGCTAAGATCTAACATTTAAAAATTCATTTATGTCAAAAAAAAATCCTGTCACTAAGCCACTCAAACAATTTGATTTTAAATAAATTGTTATTCAATATTGTGATTTTTTCCCACTTCCTACCCTACCCACCCATTTATTTATTACATTAAATAAATCATCATCAGCCTATAGCAGTCCACTGCTGGGCATAAGGCCCTCCTAATGAGCAGTAGCGCCCTGTCCTCACCCCAGAATAAAAAATGAGCAATAAAAATGCTGGACGTTATTTAAACATATCATCATAATATGTATCCTAGTCCCAAACTTATATATAGCAGAGCTTGTATTATGGAAACCACAAGACTGTAAAAATATTTTTTTTTAAATAAATAAATACATATTTTACATTAAAAACACCCAAACCCGATACAAATATATGCAAATCATATAAACATTTGTCTCGCGGCGGAAAACGAACCCGCAACATTCTGCGTCTCAGGCGGATCGCTCACTCCTCCACAGAGGTCATCTGACTATATAAACCAAACTACTATTCTGCTAGTCTGGGTGTTTCAATAAAGGTGCTTACGTAGATATGTATTTTCCAAAAAAAGACCTATACAAAAAGACTATATTTTTTTTTTCTGATCCAACCTCTGCTAAAAGTAAATGTAAGTAGGTAGGTAGGTATATATATAATCGTAGTAATAAAACGTAGGTATCATTAATATTGCTCAGTAGGTTACCTACCTACGCAAATATATTGATGCTTCTACTGAAAACATTTTTCTAATCACTACCTAACACAAATAATACCTACCAACTTGAAAATATTACAAAATAAAACATTCAATGAAATAACGGTGAAGCCACAGAATACCAATCAGTTTCTATGACCCGGATCTCACACACACAAACTCAACTAACCCTATACACACTACGACACCAGCTGAGCCGAAACTGTGTCATTCGGTCTTTAGCCGCAACGGTACACGGCGCCGCTACTCCATAACAGGTGGCGCTACTAGTCGTAACTGTTACAACACGTATATTATTGTAATTTCTGTGTTCTACGTAATGAAATTGTAATTTTAATGTATTCAAATCGTTTCAGTTCATTTATGCTTGATTAATATCAAGCAATTTATGGTAGAAATAAAGCAAATCAGATATAGGTCACCCTCGCGTAGAGATTGCAAAATCGGTGCTTTACCTATCTTTTGCTTCATAAATTGATTCGAAAATCTATGAACGTACGTTTCTGTATTTATTTAGATAGATAGAAGATTCTTTATTACATAGGCGAACATAATGCTGAAGCATTCTCTACCAGCAAACCTTTGTGTTTTAATTGTTTTATTGATTTAAACCTAAAATGTGGTGGCAAAAAATTAGTGGGAGATTGATTATTAATTAACTAAGTTATTAATAGTCAATAACTAACTACCTGCCTACGTATCTCAAAATACCTATATTTTAAATAGAGCTTATCCTGATGAGGCGGTACGCAAAGGTAGAGTCTCGCCATTCACTCTATTTTTACAGTTTTGAAATATATTTTTCTCATTCTTATTCTAAGTCTATGTATGATAATACCCAAATATAAAAATAGTCAATAAAACAGGCACTTGGTTTGTTTAGCTTGTGTGTTCTGCTGACTAATGACAAGTTACTTATAGCTTGAGCTTACAGCCTGTCCAATCAGGCATGCGAAATGTCACGTGGAATGTGACGTGCAACCATATGATTGGCTACGCGCAACTCAACTCGAGCGTTATTAGCGCTAGACAAGCTCGGTACTAGGTACATGTTGAGGCTCTTTAATCTCCGGGTGTCCTAGCTTCTGTCTAGGACACCCGGGTTTAAACTACCGCTATTTCTGCTATCTCTCGATAGATGGAGTTAGGCGTCATTATGAAGTACATGACAAGATTGAATCAAGTTTTTGCGCTAGGATTCCGTATAATTTTATTATTAGTAATTTTTCGCAGTAATAGTTTAGATATAAAGTAGGGATTATCTTATCATTAAAATGCTGGGGTGAGCATAAGGTGCATTGACCTCGTGACGTCACGATCGCATCACGCAGATGTAATACAACCTACATACAATGTACAATAGGTAAACAACATGAAAATATGAAATCTGCATTTTTGTTTAGATTTTTGTTTTAGTAGCTACATTGAGTACTTATTGGGAGGTAAATAAATAAATGATATATTGAGTACGTGGTAGGTACTCGGATAAAATCACACAATCATAATCTATACCTACACAACACAATTAAGTAGTTAAATACACTATAACTAGAAAAATAATTAAATATGTTCATTATCATGGCCTGATTGCACAACCTTCCAGTTTACGGTAGTAGTATTTTTACACCCTTTAAAATTCCAACACTTTCCATATTTATATTTATATTTATACAATTTAAAATTAAATTAAGTTAAGTATCAATTTAGTAATAAAAGTAAGAGAATATCTGAGGAATCTCATGGGGAAGAGTTCAATAAATAAATATTTTACTATATATATACTATAGAAAGCTATATAAACCAAACATTTCGTTACAGTACACAATTAATCTAAGGATACATTCGTTGTCCTTCTGTCTATCTGTCAAGAACCCTTTCTAAGGGTTTGGAGGTATCAAGTTGAAATTAACAATATATTCATATTCATATTAATTTATGCGTACACATTCATGGTTCGCTTAGGCGAAAGATTGAACTTATAAGTAAATACATGTGCCCTGTAAGGGCGCTGCAATGTCAGACTTGAGCAAGCATTTATAATTTATTTACAGATATGAATACAAAAGTCATTTGTTAAAAATATCAAAAAGTTATTAAAATGTCAATAAAGAAGGAATGTCAAATATCAAATACACGGTCTGCAATCAGTCCTGTGATATCAAACTTTTAAGTCAACACAATCAAAATATTCGGCCATTTATAATAAAAAAATATATAAAGAATAAAAAACTCTACATACAGGACCCGTTGACCTAGAATAATGATATTTGGCAAGACGCAATAAAGAATAAAACCGAATACTTTACAATATATCACAAAAAAATGTTTTAAATAGATCACAAAAAAATGTTTCATAAATACAAGGTTTTAAGCCTTTATAAAAGTTTGTACGGAACCCTCGGTGCGCCAGTCCAACTAGCACTTGGCCGGTTATATTAAAAAAAATATATTCATTGTATAAATTCTAATTTTAAAATGAAATCTTCTTTAAATCTAGCTTAGCCAATACGAACCTAGCATTGAAAGTATTGACCGGTCTGAAAGCGAAGTACAATGCGGAGAGACAGTGTTAAGTGAATTTGATGAGTTTATTACTGACAAAATTAATCTCTATTTCTTTATCTATCTATCTACATAAAAATATCGTGTTTGTGGTCCCACTACTCCGACACGGCTCAACCGATTTTTATGATTTTTTTTATGTATATTTGGTAGGTATGAGAATAGGTCTTAAAGTGTATTATTATAAGTGTATTTAATATACCTACTAGTATATATATACTATATATATATATATATATATATATATATACTACCTAGTATACATATATATATATATATACTAGGTAGCGGTATGAATAATACACACACACACATATATATATATATGTGTGTATTATTCATACCGCTACCTAGTGTGTAAGGTTTCCCTATCCAGATTTATTTCGTATTCAGTTCTACACCTAGAATAACAGAATCTCTGTGTTTCACATAACGGCATACAAACATTTAAAGAGAAGTCAAAACTTACATACAATATGTAAAGGCAAAGGTAAAGGTAGGTTTCAAATTATAAGTTAATGTTTACCCTTTGTTGTATTTATCATTTGTTTACCATAAGTGTCTTTGAAATCTAGATTCCCTCGATAAAGGTTCTGCCTACTGAGGAAATCAACGAAATGACTGCAGGTACTCACCACAGCCCCTCCCCCCACCCCTCCGGCCAGGTGGAGTGACGATTTGCGAAAGGCTACTGGTAGATGCTGGATGCGTCGAGCTCGGAACAGGACGCAATGGCGCTCATTAGGGGAGGCCGCCGTCCAGCAGTGGACTGCTATAGGCTGATGATGATGACTCACCACAGTACCAAACATTAGGTATTGTGAAAATGTATTTTGATTTTAGGTTGGACATGGTTTTTATTGAATAATTTTGACTTAGGTATATAAGTATAGGTATTATAAATGTGACGATTTTGATGATATCGGTGATAAAAATTGGACTTTTATTTTAATGTATTGGTAATAACTTGTTAATTAAGTTTGCTGTTAAATCTACTTTTTATTGTCTGTTTATAAATAATTATGTAATTCAATACGATTTGTAATGAAATTGTTATGAATAAATAAATGAAATAAAATGAAAACATACTATCTGCAAAACAATCCTAGCAATAAAATTCATAGTATTAATATGAACCTACTTTATATGTTCCTACATTATGTACCTACACTTGATAGATCTTAAGGAAAACTTGTATAAGCAATAAGCTTATTTCATTTCATATTTCATTTCACGTCTAAATTATTAAAAACATTGTCAGTGTTCTTATAATCTAAAAATTCCCGAATGCTATAATAAGCTTTTTCTACAAGCATTTTATTCAGTTTTACCTTGAACACATTCAGAAATGAAACTTCTGAGAAACAGCTTGTGACAGTTTTTTGTATAAACGGGCAGCCATACATACAATACTTTTATTATAATGAGCTGTTTTATTTCATGGGAAACAAACTTTGTCGTTGTAGCTCTTGCCGTTACGTTTTAAAAAAAAAATACAGCCGAATTGAGAGCTTTCTTTTTTTTAGAAGTCGTTTAAAAAAGTAGATAGCTGACCGAGTCCGCATTGAGGCATTTGAAATGTGGTGTTGGAAGAAAATTCTGCAAATCCCATAGACTGCCTTCCGCACCGACGTGTCTCCGTGAGCTGAAGATCGACTGTCTACCGTATGCCTACGAAAAGTTCTAGAGTTTTTGGTCACATAGATAAGGTGGGAATGACTTGGAACAGCTACAGCTATGGTTACCGGGAAGTTTGATGGCAAAAGATCACGAGAATGCAGTCCACTTCGTTGCAGCAGATCCGCTCAACTCTGAAACTACAGGATTCGCTCCACGCAGCCAAAGAACGACAGAGTTGTCGTGACATTGTCACATGTGAACCACAACCCTCAGTCATGAGGAGTCAACGTGAGGAGGCGAAAACAAGTCCTTTTTTAAATTTTTAACTGGGAAATATCAAAATTTTAAGCTCACTCAGTGATAAACACAGACTTGGAATTTCCGTTCAATCTTCTTTTATTAACCGACTTCAAAAAAAGGAGGAGGTTCTCAATTAGGTTGTATTTTTTTTTTGTTTATGTTTGTTAGCTCATAACTCTGTCATTTATGAACCGATTAGGAAAAATCTTTTTTCGTTGGAAAGGATATACTTTCCAATTGGTCGACTCCAAAAATAACAGGTAGGTATCTAGATCTACCTATGTGGTAAACGCATAGTTCATAAGGGATAAATTTATAGAAAAAAGGTGGATGAACCAAAAAATAAGCAATTATTTTTAACTTTTTAGTTTAACAGTTTTTTCAATAAATGTTTTTGAAGTTGTTTTTTTTTTTATTTTAAATCATTCCATTTCACTAATACTTGTGTCTTTTAACTAACGTATAACGGTTATAGTACCATGACTAATAAACGACATACATTAGAAAAACACTAGAAAATAAAATTTAATAAAAATGACAACCGTCGTTCAAGATGAAAAAAATGGTGTACTACGAAAACAACTGAGCTATGCGGCTAGCATTGACCTAATACTCTATAGAGGCACAGCACAAAACAGAAGTCACAGTCAAACTGTCATAAATCATCCGAGCGTCGTTGACATTCATAAACTATATTCATATTGCCTGAAATAAATGATTATTTATTTATTTAAAAACCACAATATGCCATATTTGCACTATATTAGGCCTTATATCACTTGAATAGTTTTGAATATCGTCGCAATAGGCAGCGTGCGCAGAGTTTTGATGCAAATATGTTTTCTCTAGATTAAACTATCTCGATGGAGGCCAGTCATACGAATCAAAGTGTCTAAACACACTATAGCCGAAATTACGCGATGTAAGCTCGGCATGATTACGCCTGCAATGCTATTTAATTTACAGATGACACATTATGCTGAAATTACGTTGGGTTTTGGCGTACAGCTGAACTTTTCAAAATCAGCTGCGGAACTTACGTCGCGTAATTTTCGACATTGTGTGTTTAGACGCTTAAAAGTCAATTTCAACAAAATTCAAAAATTCAAATTTCAAAATTCATTTATTCCGTAGGAACTGTATAGTACACTTTGAAACGTCATTTTTTTTAAATTTACCACCAATTCGTAACGTGACCAAACAGAGAAGAATTGGCAAGAAACTCTGCTTGGCTTATATTTTTTTAACGTCATTGTACTTAATATCTATTACATTGTTTTTGATGGAGTTGGAGGCAGTTTCATCCCAAGCTTTTTTGTCATCTAAATAATCAGATATTTTATAATAAGCTTTATTACATAGATTACGTTTAACAACATTTTTGAATTTATTTACAGATAGATTAATCACATCATTTGGGATTTTGTTAAAAAATCGTACAGACATCCCTTTAAAAGATTGACTAACTTTATGGAGCCTTACAGTGGGAACAGCTAGTTTATCTTTATTTCTAGTGTTAACATTATGATAGTCGCTATTTTTCTTGAACATGTTAATATGTTTTCGGACATACATTAAGTTTTCATATATATATTGGCACGGCACTGTCATAACATTTATTTCTTTAAACTTAGTTCTAAGTGATTCTCTGGGGCCCATATTATAAATTGCACGAACAGCCCTCTTTTGCAACACAAATATCGTGTTGATATCTGCAGCATTCCCCCACAACAAAATGCCGTACGACATAATGCTATGGAAGTAGCTGAAATAAACTAGTTTAGCCGTTTCTACGTCAGTAAGTTGACGGATTCTTTTGACTGCGTATGCTGCAGAACTGAGTCTGTTCGACAACCCATCTATGTGAGAGCCCCATTGAAGCTTATTATCTAAAGTTATGCCTAAAAATACAGTACTGTCCACAAGATTTAGATCTTCATCTTTAATTTTAATGTTAGGTTTAACTTGTTTAACATTTGGTAATATAAATCTCATACATTTTGTTTTAGTCTCGTTCAGTAATAAATTATTTACATCGAACCAGTTAACAACTTTCGCTATTGCATTGTTCACGTCGTCAAAATTGGTCTGCCGTCGCTTTAATTTAAATAAAAGTGACATGTCATCCGCAAACAATACAATTTCGTGGTTGTCTCTCACAAGTTGAGGTAGGTCGTTGATGTAAATTAAAAATAAAAATGGTCCAAGTATTGACCCTTGCGGAACACCCATCTTTACTACAGATCCCGGAGAACATTTTCCATTTACGTCTACTTTCTGTATTCTGTCAGATAGGTAAGTGAGAAGAGCTAAAGCCACCACAACCTACTTCTACTTGTCGTATAGAAATGAAACTTTATCCGTCATACTTACAAACGCTACTCAAAGTCATCATTGCTTAAAGTTAAGCCTGTCACTGTTTGTCATTATGATGGCAATAGTTTAACAGTCCTATTCATAACAATTCTATAAACCTGAGATAGCTGAAATGGCGTTAAAATACCATGTCACCTCTTTTTATTTATGGTTAAAAAGCTTACTTTATCGAGCTTTATAAAATTACATTTAGGTTATCTTATGGGGGTAAGTAAGTAAGGTTTTATCTTGTGAGAGATTTCTCTAAGTTATGTCATACACATGTATTTTATTTTATTTAGGTATAAAAACAGTTAACAAACTAAACCTTAAGCAAGCAATTATAAACTAGGAAAATAATAATAAATCTGGTAACCAATAAAATGTACACAGCATTCAAAGAAACAATGAATCTTATATACACTGCATACATTTTAAATAAAAAATAACGATGTATGTAGATACGTATGTGTATTGTTCGGATGACAAAACTATCATTTAGTATCTTGGAGCTGATCTGATGATGGATCCAGGAGATGGATGTGGAACTGTTCAGTGACTACTATTAAACCCCTCGAGTTTGGGCTCATATGATTTGTTTTGAAGAAATCCAATAGATTGTGTAAGCTTGTTCATTAATCTTTTTAAGAACATATTAATCTATATACATAAAAGATAAGTCCACTCATTAACTCACTCACTGACAGAAACTACAGGGCCTAAAGATCTGAATCTTTGAAGGGTGTAGGCGCTCACTTAAGATTCGATGTTTAAAAATTCACATCCCAAGGGATTTTATTTGTAAGACAGGGTCTGACAGACCAAACCCTTATTTCAAAACGCACTTAGGTAAGTATAGGTTTCACAGACCTTGAAAACTTAATAGACCTCCATTTGTATCTCTATTACGTCAGTCAGACCCTACTCACTTTATATTTACAAAAGCTTTGACAATCAAAGAACGAGGGGTCTATTTTTAATCCGGAGGGTATCGATAAGACCTGTAACGTAGACCTGCTTTTGCTTTGTAAATCTAAACTAGCTGCTCCCCGCGGTTTCTATTTCGTGGTACCTGGATTCTTATTCTTCTTCGTACGTTCGTGGCCTATCCTGGTGTCGTTTTTAGGCCGCCTGAAGGCCTCCGACATGGCTTAACCATACAAAAATCCGAAGAACGGAAGCGCTCATCTCTAAATGCCACTAAACGGTCATTCATCCAAGTAGTGACCTGCTTCAAGATCAGCTAACTCTGGTACACAACGATATTATACTTCACTTCTTTATTATTTGGCTTCTGGGATAGTTTCCACAATTTCGCCAGTATCAAGTATAATGTTCATAATAATATGAGGCAACGTAGTACGGTTTATAAATCCAGTCGTCCAGTCTTCAGTCAGGTTCTGTTTTCTGCTATAGCAAAGGCGAATATAACAAAAAACTATCGGCGCACAATTTTCTTCATCAGAGAATTCCCGTTCAATCTTCTTTTATTCCATTTAACTTATATTTGTGTCTTATAAGTAACGGTTATAACGGTTATAATACCATGACTAATAAACGACATACATTAGAGAAACACTAGAAAATAAAATTTAATAAAAATGACAACCGTCGTTCAAGATGAAAAAAATAGTGTCCCACCGATATTATAAGCACAGGTCCTGTACACACTTTGACGTTTCATCTGTCGAAATTCAAAGAACGTCAATTGACAAACTAAAGAATGTCAATTGAAAAAACTTAAGAATGTCAATTGAAAAAACTAAAGAGCGTCAATTGACAAACTCTCAAAGTTTGTAAAAACAGGACCAGCGCTGATCATTTCCGTTTGAGTTAGCTGATCTGGGGGCTGGTGGAGTGTCACCCTACTCAACCAAGATGATCGTAGAAGTGCTTCGAGTTTTGTTTTGTTTTATTTTATTTTCTGGTTTTCATTAACTATTGAATCTCCTTCTAGATCAAAAATTTTGTACAAAAGCGTACCAATCCTACAAAAGGAGAATGCCGTCTGATGTATGGCGCTCGGTACCAAGACTAAAGTGAGTGCGTCAAAAAAGTCACCAATAAGTTTTTAGTCGATTCTACTGTCAAAATAATGAAAAATGAGGGTTATTACCATAGTAACACTTTACATCAATGTTTGTCGCCATAGTAACGTATATATCATTGGTTGTTGCAGTCTAATGCGGCGTGCGACGGAAACCAAATCAACAAAATATTTTTTTACTTGATTATTAATCCCGTCGGTGTGTAAAACTAAAGAAAATGTTAGTGTCATTTATAAAATATAATCAATTTTGTGAGATACGTTCGAATTTGACGCAATTGGTACGGGTTCCTGGCATTCTCCTTTATTGATGTTTTTATTTATGTAGGCGTTAGCTTGATGGTTTGGATGAATAATCTACATCTACACTAATATTCTACTTCCTACTATCCTATCCTACGAAAGTTTGTGAGTATAGATTTATGTATGGATGAATGGATGAATGTTTGTTACTCTTTCACGCAAAAACGGATTTGGGTGAAACTAGGAATACACATAATTTGTGACCTGGATTAACATATAGGCTACTTTTTATCCCGGTACTAAGCGAGCGAGGCCGCGGGCGGAAGCTAGTTATATTACAAAGAGGACAAATTTGTATTTTTGTGTGTGTGTGTGTATGTGTATGTTTGTAATGAATAAACTCAAAAACCACTGTGCCGATTTCAAAAATTCTTTCACCATTGGAAAGATACATTTACCCTGAGGAACTTATGCTATATTAAAAGGTAAAAATATAAAAAAAACTTATGTCCACCCGTGTGAAGCCGGGACGGGCCGCTTGTAATAAATTAATAAATAATTACACTACCACACAGAATCATGTAGCCCCAAACTAAGCAGAGCTTGTATTATAGGAACCGCATGAGTGATTTAATACTTAAATATATATTTTTTTAATTACATACATAAATACATAGAAAATACCCAGACCTGACACAAAAATCTGCAAATAATGCAGACATTTGTCTAGCGGCGGAAATCGAACCCGCAACCTTCTGCGTCCCGGGCGGACCTTCGCCCACCACGCCACAGAGGCCGTCATAATAATAAAGGGGCCGTCATAAGTAAAGGGCACAGAAACCGCATCCTGCTGCAACTGCTAGTAATTTTGTTTTTTTTTTAAATGCGGGACGTAATCACACAGCATCATGTAGCCCCAAACTAAGCAGAGCTTGTATTATGGGAACCACATGATTGATATACTACACATATATATTTTTTTGTAAATACATACATATCATACATAGAAAAACACCCAGACCTGAGACAAATATTTACAGAACATGCAAACATTTGTCCCGCAGCGGGAATCGAACCCGCAACCTTCTGCGTCTCAGGCGGACCTTCGCCCACTTCGCCACAGAGGACGTAACAGAGGCATTCACTTCCTAGCGACCGATGAACCACGTTCATGTGTCTATCGATTTTGTCCATTCAAGGAATTGGGTCACTATTACAAAATGGAAGGTAAAGGAATGATTTATTATTAAGTAATGTATTGTTTATCGATTGACGAGCTTCCGCGCGCGGCTTTGCTCGCGTGGATAATATGTATACAAACAAGTTACTTAAAAAAAACCCGACTGTATATACAGGAAGTTTTTAGTACTTAGTCAATTTAGTAGTTTTTTTAAATTGAAAATGTCTTCTTACAGTCGCCATATTGGATTTTTTTTAATTTCATATAGCCTATGTCACCCTTGTGATCTAGACGAATCCAACGAAATCTCAGTAGTCAAAATCCGTCCAGCCGTTTGGGCTACAGCGACCGACAAATAATATTACAAACAAAACCCTAAAAACATAACCCGACTGAAGAGGACTTCAGTCGGGTAAAAATCTTATAGTACTGTAAAAGCTTATACTGTATAAAAAGCGTAGAGTGATTAAATGTGATAGATATGAAATGATAGATTTGCTAACTATAAAATAACTTATTCATAAAAGTTCTATAAACCTCAGGTAGCTAAAATAGCGTTAACATATCATGTCGCCTCTTTTTATTTACATTCAAATGACGGGGACAAACTTATGTAAGATTCACACTTACCGGCGCGCGTCGGAGAGCTTTTTATAACATGCTAAAGGAAATTGAAACATCCACAAAGCAGTTAAGTTCCTTATTTGCATGCAATTTACACAGCTTTGAGCTTTGTCACATTTTTTTCATTTAATGTTTTTTTCTTTGTGCCATAAATAGATCCGTAAGTAGATATAGCATGCAAATAAGGAACTTAACTGCTTTGTGGATGTTTCAATTTCCTCTAGCATGTTTTAAAATGCGCTTCGATGCCCTCCGACGCGAGCCAGTAGGTGTGAATTGTACATTACTACATTTGGTAAAAATTAAGATAGATAACGCTAAGTGATGATGATAAGGGGAGGGGGGGCGCGACCGGGACTCAAGTAAACCTCACCTGCCCGGGACTCAAGTCAACCTCACCTGCCCGGGACTCAAGTCAACCTCACCTGCCCGGGACTCAAGTCAACCTCACCTGCCCGTGGTGCACCCTGCTCACTAACAAATGGCTGATGGCGGTATAGCGCAGCCTTATGCTGGAGAAGCTGTAACCTGCGATCCCTCGCTCCCATGCCCAGCGTGGGAATTAATGGGAATGTTTAGCAATAACATCATTCACTACAAGTTAAGCAAAAAACATCTTGAATCTACTTAAATGTTCAGCTTCTGAAAAGAGCTGGCAACATTTTTCGCTGAACGGCCTGCATTCACCCTGCCTGGGCGATATCTAGGTCAGTAGGATCTAGGTGCACTAGTGTCTATATTCAGAGCTGTTTGCGTGGCTACATTCAGACCGCTTGTTTGGGTTGCTAACTGTAATCGATAGGATGCGGATACGATATATCTAGTAGTTTGTGTACATGGTATTCTATGGACGACGGTTCCGTGCTTCTGACGCTAGATTACAGAAGAGAAATAGATGATATCTTAAAATTCACTGCCATTTCACTTCCTTATGTCCATATATCATTACCTAGAAAGGGATGCATCTCAATGCGATTGCTGCGACTTCGTACCAGGGCATTTCAATGAAACTGCATAGCATTATATTCGAGCGGTCTGGTACGATTTTTTTTTTTAACTCATTTGAAGTCGCATTGATATATGTATGCATCCCTTTCTAGCTAATGATATAAATGGACATAATAGTAGATTGTTTTACAAGGGACTAAACCATCCCATTATATACGAGGTTGTTATAGGATGACAAGACCGAGTTATAATGGGTGGTTTTGGCCCGAGTAAAACACTCTACTTTTCACTTCGATTGCGAGAAAATAAAACAATTCAAAATTAGACAATTTTCAGAAATTTTATCAAAAATTAATCAACCTTCATAAAACATCACCAAGACGGTTCTATTTTCAAAAAAAAAGATTCGGAGCACCAAGAAGTCGAGTTTTTATGTAAGAGAACGAATGCTTTGTACGGGCTGATGATTTTAGACAAAAATTAAAAAGAAAAAATACTTTTTAGCCCGAGGTATTAAACTCGAGTTTTAGGCCCGCTAAGCTACACTATTATGATACACTTTTTGAGCAAGAGAAGTGAAAACAAACTAGAGATCAGCCGTATGAGTTGATTTTCAGAGCATGAATGAATTTTAAGATTTCTTCTATGCTTTAGTCATAGTTCTTTGTTCTGACGGTTTCGCTTGAGCTTCAGCTCGTCAGCTTACTCCACTTCTTTATTCAATGGCTTCTGGGATAGATTTTTGATAGATAGATAGATAGATAGTCTTTATTTGGCACACATTAACACAAAATTAACACAAGAGTAACAGCACAAACAAGATAGGTAAAGGAACAAAATAACAAGATTTAAAACAGAAAACAACACAAATAGGAGGTTTGGGTAGACAAGCGGAAAGTGGTAAGTAACCTAAACACTGATCGGTAAACAAACCGCGTGCCTACCCTAATCCCTAAAATCCTGATACTGTGGAGCTGATCTTGTTTGTGCTAAGCGTGGGCCAAATTAGGTCTCTTCTCAGCTTAATGCTGCTCCGCGACGCGAGCGAAGCAGCGCTGGTTTTCAGCGGAGCAGCGCTGGTTTTCAGATTTCCACAATTTCTCGAGTATCATGTCGAAAGCGGGATGACCACCAGCTGCCATCACAAACAGTTATGTCAACGGGGTACTGACATATCCAATAAACAATAAACTGAAAACGATTGGTACTGCACCGACTTTAAATAGATGAGTAAGTACCTATTTTCTTGTTTGAAATAAATATCTCAACTAATAAATTTAACAATATTTGAAATAAATATGACGGCCTCTGTGGCGCAGTGGGCGAAGGTCCGCCTGAGACGCAGAAGGTTGCGGGTTCGATTCCCGCTGCTGTCTCGGGTCTGGGTGTTTTCTATGTATAATTTGTATGTATTTACATTTAAAAAAAATGTGCAGTATATCAATAATCTGGTTCCCATAATAAGCTCTGCTTAGTTTGGGTCTGCTACATGATGCTGTGTGATTACGTCCAGCATTATTTATTTATTTATCTAATAAAGTTTAGTTTTCTGAAGTCAGTTTTTTTAAGTTTATTTATTTTTTTATATTACTGTTATTTTAAAGTAAACCAGAAGCATGTGTAGACCAACTAAAGGTACCACCCGCATGAGGGACGACTCCGAACAAAAATTACAAGTGAGGATGATATTTTTTTTTAGTTTTGCGGAAAAAGCACTAATCCCTCAGGGATAAAATGTATATGGGACCACCTGTGAAGTATATTCTTTCAAACAAAAGAAGAATTTTGAAAATCAGTTCACAATTGACGGAGATGTCGGTGAAAATAGGGTAGGTACAAGTGAGGATGAGATTTTTTGAGTTTTGAGGGTAAAGTACCAATCCATCAGAAATAAAATTTATATGGGACTACCTGTGAAGTATATTCTTTCAAACAAAAAAATAATTTTGAATATCGGTCTGCGATTGACGGAAATATCGGTGAATATACATAAAAAAAGTCGAAAACAAGATTCCGACGAATTGAGAACCTCCTCCTTTTTGAAGTCGGTTAAAAAATAAGTAGTATAACATATTAGTCATGCATGTGGTTCTTATACTCACAAGCTTAAAGCTGTTTTTGACTATGGGATACATATTACATTTTGAGCTAAATTATAGCTCGCTTCACTTCACTTCTTTATTAAATGGCTTCTGGGATAGTTATCCACAATTTCGCCAGTATCAAGTATAATAATTGTTCATAATAATATGAGGCAACGTAGTACGGTTTATAAGTCCAGTCGTCCAGTCTTCGGTCAGGTCCTGTTTTCTGCTATAGCCATGGCGACTATAACAAAAAACGATCGGCGCACAATTTTCTTCATCAGAGAATTCCCGTTCAATCTTCTTTTATTCCATTTCACTAATACTTGTGTCTTTTATCTAACATTTATCGGTTATAATACCATGAATATTAAACGACATACATTAGAAAAACACTAGAAAATAAAATTTAATAAAATTGACAACCGTCGTTCAAGATGAAAAAAATTGTGTCCTATAGCTCGCTTATATCGCTCTTCATACATTTTGAACGACACACCTCCCCGGACACCGCACCTCCCCCTGCCTCGCCCTGAGATTGAAGTGTCAAATGGTAACGTGTAAAGATGTAATATACAACGGAGCACCATTTTTTTCATCTTGAACGACAGTTGTCATTTTTATAAAATTTTATTTTCTAGTGTTTTCGGTACCACGCGAGCGAAGCCGCGGGTGGAAGCTAGTTCTTTAATATATGATTTTGTATGAAATGATTTGGTATTTTTATTTATTTATTTGCACCAACACAAATTAGTGTCCTGAATCTATTTATTTACTATACTTAATTTGATTAAGAATGTATCCGTTACAAAACCATCAATGTAAATAGGTACCTATTATGTTATACTGCAGGCGAACTGCGGTACTATGTTTGTTATTCGTATGATAACTATTTAGAGGCCAATAAAGCGCTCCTCTTACTTCAGTGATTTGGTGTTTATTGCAGATCCTCTAAATTAAGCATTACTGATTCACTAATAAATAAATAATAAATATGCTGGACATTATCACACAGCATCATGTAGCCCCAAACTAAACAGAGCTTGTATTATGGGAACCACATGATTGATATATTACATATATATTTTTTTTTGTAAATACATACATATCATACATAGAAAACACCCAGACCCGAGACAAATATCTGTAGAACATGCAAACATTTGTCCCGCGGCGGGAATCGAACCCGCATCCTTCTGCGTCTCAGGCGGACATTCGCCCACTGCGGCACGGAGGTCATCACTAATTGGATGAGTTACCGTTTTGTAGTATTTTATCAGAAGGTACGTTAAGATGTTGGTCCCGGCTTTTTCAGTTGTTAGGCCATTTCGGAGGCCGTCAGCGGCCTAAAAACTCCAGCACCAGAGTTGGTCACTAGCTCAAACGAAAGAAAAACTCAAGCTAGAGGCCAACTCTGATGTCAGAATTTCTTGGCCTCCGATATTATACATGACATAAGACGTGGCTTGACGACTGAAAAAGCTAGGGTTAACATCTTAGCATTTTGAATGCGGGCAAGCTGCACCTATTGTATATTTATGTTACTCAGCAGTCAAAGCTTAAGTTGCCTTTGGATACGGATTCACGATTAAATCACTAAACTGTGCCGAGTTTGAAGGAAGATGCCGAAATATGGAGATGCTTTAGGGTTTGATTCAGATTCAGAATTATGTATTGACCATTTAGTTATACACATATAACATAGGCATGTCAAATTGATCCATTCAATCATTAAATTTAGATATATTATATATATTTTTAGAGATAAAAAAGGTTATAGTACCTAACTTAAAAAAATCTGATCTGGTCTGAGAAAGAAAAATGGGTCCTGGTTAAACGCGAATGGAAGTGTGGAATCTAGTGTTTTATGTATTTAGAGTTAACTCACAAGATACTTTACCTGAAGCAGTTGTGCTGGCCGTAGTTATAGAAACAGTGTTGGTGGTCGCCGTTTCCGCAGAGCTGGCTGCGTTCGACAATTCCACGATTCTGTCCACAGCGATCCTGTTCCCTGGCAAGACTCCTGGTTCCTCCGTCACTTCCGGTTCCGGCTCGGGCTGAGGGCTCGCCACTTGCGTCAAATCATTCGCCACAATGACATTAACAGTCGTCAATGATTCCAAATCGTTGTTTTCATTAGAGTTATCGATATATACAGCCGCTGATCGCGCGCCTAGCGTTTCCATCACAGATTCGGCCAGTGATCTCGTCGATTCTATATCTATATCCTGTTTTATGTCTATGATGATTTGATGTCGCTTGGTGCCGCTTCCTGATGGTGATTGGACCTGATGCACACTGACCTGAGCCTCTCCCCCTTGCGCCATATGATGCTGTATAACCTGCGTCAACTGACCTTCCAGACTATCCCGCCCCGCCATTATTAAGAATCAGACTTATAGTTCAGTCAAGAAATATACTAATGAACACCGGTATCACAATATCTTTCACTTGCAATCAGGAAACCTGTTTTTGGCAGTGATTAGGAGGCACTTTTTCACTTCACATTGTTATGTTTGGTGATTGAGCGCGTAGGCGGCAAACCGCCTTCGGTGCACTGTGAGGCCTACGAACGTAGCGTTTGCTACGACGCCCTGGCGCGGGGGCGGGCGGGATACACTTCCGGGTTATATGGCCGGGGATATGTCGATTGGGGGGTTAGAATTTTTCGGTTTTCAAGTTTGATGATAGTTTTGTCTGCATTTGATTTTAAACGTCGCGAGGGTATCTTTTTTGGATAGGATTGTAAGTGAGGGCGGTTTTATCGTTGTTTTCTATTATCAAATCTGTCATTAATTAATAAAATTTTGAAATAACGGGTTAAGGCAGCGTAACTATTAATTTATGACGTTAAATTTGCTTTTCTACGTTTTGAATAGCAAAGGTGATGTTTAATTCCGGAAACTTTTATTCATTAAAAACCACATGATTATTGGCAAACGGTTTAACTGATCCAATTACAAATGAAAAACTTAAACAGATATTTAGGAAAAAGTTCAAAACTGTGTGTGACCTCAACCCTTATCCCAAGATATATTTTCAAACCTTCCCCCGTGTGTACTCTTCCTACAGCGGCACGTGCCTACGCCTGCGCGAAACAGCCATCTTCTTTCTCCCTCTAACACATACATGTGTCTCATTCTCTACTTCGATCGTTCAGAATGACGAAAAAGTATATAATCGAATTTATGTTGGTCCTGTAGGGATAGCATGATAAGCTGACAGAACGGCCTTGAACCATTTTAAAAGTATCTAAGTCATAGCCCACATAGGGGAGTATGGGTCAACTTCCATCTTCGGAGGCTAAGCCATCCTTACCGGGCCTTGCACCCTGCTGGCTACGACGGGGCTCTGGCGGCCAGCTGACAGTCGCACAGCCTCATCTGGATCTTTCAAATTGGAACACAGCATTTTGCTGCTTCACGGCAGAAATAGGCCTGGTAGTAGTGCTTTCCCGGACGAGTCCAGCTAGCCTGGGAGTGTAAGGGGATCCAATCCCCATCTTCGGAACCCAAGCCAACCTCACCTGCACGTGGTGCACCCTGCTAACTAACAAACGGGGCTCTGACGGCCGGCTGATTGCGGCATAGCGGTGACATAGCAGTGACGCTTGAAGTTGTGCCCTGCGACCCCCCAACCCGCATGCATAGCGTGGGGATTTTCGACAGATCCCCGATTAGGAGAGGCCTATGTCCAGAAGTGGACTGATATAGGCTGGTGTAGTGTGGTGGGTAGCTAGCCTAGCTAAACTGCTGATAGATAGAATATATTCTTGTGTTGACTTGGTACAAAGTAATGTATAAAACTTCGAGTTGTTGTGCTGAAAACATGGTGCGTAGCGTCATGTGCGAGGCCCGCAATCAACGTAGTAGTGTATAAACACGGAAGTGAACCTGCGCTTCTGTACAGTTGTGTTTTCTTGACTCAAAGTGTTAAACTTAGGCTTTTGCATAAATTTTAGATCATAATTTATACAGTGATAACTTTTACTCAATGTTAGGAAGGCTGTAGTTGCTGGGACATGGTTAGATGCAGCAGGCTTCAGCACCTATACCATCCTCTCAGCCTAGTCGATACCACAGGACAGACCTGCTCAATACGTGTGGGTGGAGCTGACTAACTATGGAATCCTCTATCGTAACCATCGAAGCTTCATTTTCCCTTGAAAAACTGTGTAAAATTAACAACAAGGTGTCTAAAATTTGACAGTTTTTCAAGGGAAAACGAAGCGTCATCGTAACGTTATATTATAGGAATCGGCCATATGCCGGATCCGCGGCTGTCACAATGTTTACCTACTTTATCTACCCTAAAATTTGTTTATAATCATTATCATAGGGGGCGTCACTTAGTAACGGCTATCGAAATGACTATTGAATAGAAAATAGCAAGTGATAAAATCAAAATTTATAAAACTCTCACAAAAAGCCTCATTTCTCTTTCCTAGTCCATCATCAGATCCTGATAAACCTATTACCTATCTAAAACCTATTCATCGAGACCATTCCAATGAGCCCAAACACGATACCTCTGCAGTAAGTTTGTGAACAGTTAACTAGCCGATACCAGGTGATGATGCAGCCTCAGGCCAGGTATACCATGGTCTTGCAAAATTATTAAAGTAACAGGATACCATATTTTCAAGAGTTCAGGCATGTGAAAGATGCTCATATCCCTTGATCAACTAGAAAAGAACTGTTCTTTAAACAACTGCACAGATTTTCTTGAATTATAGGTAGCTAAGAAAACTCTCGATCAAGTTTTACCGAATCGTTCAAACACGTGGAAGTTATTCACATGCCTTGATCAAGAAGAAAATAACTGATCTTCAAACGGCTGAAAAGATTTTCTTGAATCATAGCTAAGCACACTCTCGATCAAGTTTACTGAATTCATGTTCTATGACTACAAATAATAAATTATTTACGAAATTTGATATTTTTTACCTCTCTCTTCCTAAATTTAAGCTCGCCATCAGCGAAGAACTACGGAAGTTGTCCATTGATTAGTTACTTTTTATTAATTTCAGTTTTTTCTAAATATAATAATTGTAGGTAGATGTTTATTGTATTCTTATAGGTATTCGTTTGTTTAATTATTTTTTGTTATTCATTAAAGTTAACTTTTTTCATAACTGTCCACCTTTTCTGCACGTGTATGTTTTACTTAACAGCCTACGCACATTGGACGACAAACGTCAGCGATTAGACGCTACGACAAGCAGCGGGGGACAATTTTCATACATTTTGTTCAAAGCTCCGCACACACGGCGACAATCGCGACAGCAAGATATGACAGACGCTCGCGACTAAGCGCGACGACAAAGCGTCGTATTTGCGAGGTCTATTATAGTGGAAACTTTGTTGAACTGTGATCGACCTAATAATACTTTTAGTATACAAATTTTATGTTCTATTTGTTTCCCAAATAAATAAAAAAGAAAAATAAAATAAAATAAATTAATCGTTCAAACATGTGGAAGTTGCTCATATCCCTTGAACAACAAGAAAAGAACTGATCTTGAAACGGCTGAACAGATTTTCTTGAATCATAGCTAAGAACACTCTCGATCAAGTCACCTTTCAAACAAAAAAACTAAATCAATATCGGGTCATCTATTTGGGAGCTACGATACCACAGACAGATAAATAAAAACATTTATTTCGGAACACGTGATAAAGTATGTAGTTACAAAACTATGAAATAAAAAGCCAAATATAAAGCTACTAAGTACCTATTTAACATCATAACAAAGGAACGAATAATATATTATTCAGATATTGTATTTAAAAAAAAGGTATTTATGTACTATATCTGTCATGTGGTTCCCATAATACAAGCTCTGCAAGCTCTGCTCTGATTGGGGTGTAGGGGGTTCCAACCCCCATCTTCGGAACCCAAGCCAACCTCACCTGCACGTGGTGCACCCTGCTAAACAACGAACGGGGCTCTGGCGGCCGGCTGATTGCGGCATAGCACAGCCTACATCGGCACAGCTAAATTCCCTGGCCACCAACGGGCAGCAGCGTCGGTGGTGCGAGAAGCTATGCCCTGCGATCCCCAACCCGCATGCCCAGCGTGGGGATTATGGGTATATCCCCCTTTATTAGGGGAGGCCTATGTCCAGCAGTGGACTGATATAGGCTGGTGTGTGTGGTGGTGTGGAAGCTCTGCTTAGTTTGGGGCTACATGGTGCTGTGTGATAGTGTCTAGCATTATTTCTTTATTTATTTGATAACTCTCTATTACTCAGTCAGGCAAACACTCTACATACACAGATACAAACGTCAAACTTACAAGTTACAACACCATCTTTTTGCGTCGGGGGTTAAAAAGGTTACACAACACACTCTAATTGTCCATGCTCTGAAAAAAAGCGCTACACATTTATAGAGCTTTTTCTGCTAACGCTACGAAGCTTCATTATGTAATACGGAACATCCAAAACACGAGGCTCGAAGTAAACAGTAGAGTATGCCATAAGCATGCCCGGTATGGCCTATATTAAATATCCTAGGCCCTATTCCGGGTATGGCTTTAACTGTAACTTTGTCTATTTTGGGCTATATCTCAAACTAGCTAGTAGCTTTTCAGTATGTTCATACATTCCATTTCAGATATAAAAAATAAGTATTATTCCTATTATACGCATTTAGTTTGTTCGATTGATGGAGATCCTTTATAAAATCCCCTTTGTGATATACTTTTAATTACAATTATCTCCATTGCTACGCCGTAGAACAGCTACGGGGCAATGTAACAATCTAAAAATGCGCACACGTACACATTTATAGAGCTTTTTCTGCTAACGCTACAAAGCTTCATTATGTAATACGGAACATCCAAAACACGAGGCTCGAAGTAAACAGTAGAGTATGCCATAAGCATGCCCGGTATGGCCTATATTAAATATCCTAGGCCCTATTCCGGGTATGGCCTTTACAGTAACTTCGTCTATTTTAGGCTTATAACTAAAACTAGTAGCTTTCGCCCGCGGCTTCGCTCGCGTGGTACCTGTGTAAAAAGCCTATATGGTACTCTTGATCTAGAAGGATATATACAAATTTAAGTTCAGTCTGTTTAGTTGTTTTTGCGTGAAGGAGGAATTTACATTTTACATTTATAATATAAGGAGGGACAAGACAACAAAATAAAAACTGGGTCTATTTCAGGCTTTTATATCAGGATTCTAGGTTCTTGCTTAAAATAATTCGTTATTTTGCGCTAATGAGTTATAATTTGGTTAAATAAAAATATTTTATAAATGTCTTAACGATACTGTAATATTAATAGAAAAAACAACGTTTGGACTTGCCTCTGACTAACACCATGGTATTTTCAATTTTTTGCAATTTTGCGCATGGATTAAGTTTGATGATCCTGGTTTTTCACACATCATATATACCTCCAAACTAAGCGCAGAGAACTACATGACGATTAACGTATATTATTTATTTATTTATTTAGTATGGGCCAGCTCTTGACCTCGAGGCTTGCGTGGGCAAGGATGAGGTCGACGATGGGACGAGCTTTCCCAGAAGATGCCTATTAACTCTCTTTTTGAAGCCGTTAGGGTCATAATACAATGGAAAAACAGACGCTGGCCGCTTCCATATTTTAGCAGTGCGCATTATAAATGATGCTTGGAAGCGCCTAGTCCTGTTAAATATCAACTTGATGCGGGTGGTAGTTAGCAGTGCGTCTGAAGCTCCTATGGTAGAAAGGTGAAGGCGGAATAAGGTCATGGAGCTCCTGTGCACACTCTCCGAAGTACAACATATAAAAGACCGACAAACGCGCAACCTCGCGTTGATGGCTTAAGCTCTCGAGCCTTGCTTTTGCAAGATACTCTTGACCAATGAGCCTCTTAGCCCTGCGTTCGACTGAATCTAGTGCGGCAATATATACATTTTTCTTCGCAAATACAATCATATTATACATAGAAAATATCCAGACTGAAAAAAATACTTACTTAGTCATACATCGATCATACATATTGAAAATGCAAAAGTTGGTGTGTATGTTTGTTCCCACTCAACTTCGTAACGGCTGAACGGATTTGGATGAAACTTGGAATATACATAGCTTATGATATGATATGATTAACTTATGACCTGGTTTTTTATCCGGATATCAAGTGAGCGAAGCGGTCGGCAGCCATTACTTTATATTTTTATTTCAATGCTCAGTTTTAACAAAATTGTTTACTAACACTGACAATTCAACAAAAACCATAATATCCCTTTTTTCATCCCTGTTTTCCAAATACCTAGATAAGTCGACCACTTACTATTTAAATGATTAGATAAAACAATATAGTTTAATAACACTAAGAATGAAACAAAAACTCCCTTTTTTCACCCCTGTGTTATCCAGATACCTAGATAGGTATCTAGACCACTAACCGCCCTACAGAACTGGCCTTGAAACCCCGCATTGCACCCACACAGACAGAATGTAGGCTATCCTTGAATACCTGAGGCCTATATAGACTTAGCGAAGGGTGGGATCTTAGGGTAGCGGGTATAGGGTAGTGGGTTTTTAGGTTGAAAGGGTTTGTGATGTTGTGAGTGAGTGAAAGTTTTAAATAATCAATGACGTTACTATATCTCAGTGACGCAGTGAGCAAAGGGCCTGAGACGCAGGTGGCGGGTTCGATTCCCGCCGCGGGACAAATGTTTGCATGTTCTGCAGTTATTTGTCTCGGGTCTGAGTATTTTCTATGAATTATGTCCTTGTATTAAAATATGTAGTAACCTATTAGTAAGTAGATACCTATCTACCTAACTAGGTACCTCAACAACGCATGTTACAATCAAAAATACATACTACCTTATGTACCTACGTAATTAAATATGTAACCTATCAGTAGGTATGTACCTCAATAACGCATATCACACTCTAAAATATCTACTACCTACCTAATAATAGGTAGGTACACACCTACTTCTTCACTGGAACAGTAGAGCACAACATACATAGTCAGTTAACTGCCTACTTATCTTCAAAACAATTCAAAACAACCGAAAAAAAATGTAATAATAAAAACAAAAGTATTCTACTCAATGAAGCGTAACCATAAAATTATTGAGGTCAACGCCATCTATCGTGCAATAGCGGTACCGAATCGCGAATTAAAAGTAAAACCATCACGTGCGCCCGCTAACGGGAGATAGCCGAACTGCGTGCGTTGACCCGCGAATTGCGCAATGGACAGCGATGCTCAAAGTTTAGTGTTATTCGTTTATTTTATTGGATCGCGGTGCTATTTTACTGACTAGTTTATTGGCTAGGCAATGATACGCTTATGTTTTAAATCTTAATGATCACGTTTCATTTGGTTTGTTGGATATTTATGTTAAATAAGCAACTTAATATTAACTGACCATTTGGGAAAGAGATCTCTGTAGGTAGGTACCTACATTATACCTACCTACGAACGTGCCATTGCCATGGACTTAGGTAGGTTCGTCCTATTTTTTTTTATTACATGTAAATATTTGTTTCAAAAATCATATCGCTATAGGTCTACAATATTTGAAGAGTTCTACTAGATTTCTCCCTCCAGGTCCATTTTCATCAGATCAATGGGACCTGGGACCTTTCATACAAAAAAGTAATTTTCCAAATCAGTACAACCGTCATTGAGTAATCAGGAATATAGGTATCTACATTCAAAAAGATTCTGACGACTTGAGAACCTCCTCCTTTTTATGAAGACGGTTAAAAATTCCTGAATAAAACGTATGTGAGTAGGTACCTATACCTACCTACCTATGTATATTTTGAGTACCGCTGCTTGGAATTCGAACTTTGAAAGAACTGTCACGTCACGTAAGAAACATTAAAACGATCGCGGCGCGAATTTAAAATTGGAACTGTATTAACGTTACGTTCGAAAACAAATAGGTCAAGATTTGAATGAATGAGTTGTATTTTAATGGTTAAATTTTAGTGTCTACACACACTATAGCCGAAATTACACGACGTAAGTTCGGCATAAATAAGCCTGCAATGCTATTTGAATTGGTGATTGATGAGATGACACATTATGCTGAAATTACGTCTCATTGTGGCATACATCCGAACTTGTCAAAATCAGCTGCGGAACTTACGTCGCGTAATTTTCGGCATAGTGTGTGTTTAGACGCGAGTCATTTCACGAAAGAATTCCCGCGGCAGTCAGCGGAACCATGGAATAAATAAGTAAAGCGGAATCTACAGTTTAAGTAAAAACACTAAGAACACGAATTTATAAGCATTTGAGTGAGTGGTCATCTCATCCACGCAAATCTCGTCCACTTCGGATGAGATGGATGACCAATTCGGTACACTCGCTTATAAAAGTACTATGATGCTTTTGAAGAAATAAAGACAATGTTGATGATAATATGTAGAATGTTTCTTAAAATCTACTAATACTACTACTATACCTACTAATTACCTACTAAAAATAAAATAAGCATAGATTTAACGTATTATAATAAAATCAGTCTTTGCTCAAATTTGTAACAAATTATTACACATTAAAAACATAAAATACAGTAAAACACTACGTAAAACAAAGAAAATATTTAAAAAACTTTAATGAAAATTGTTCTAATATTAATCAAATTAACATACTATACTAATAAAATCAAACTATCTAAAAATTACCATCCATAAAATTAGTTAGATTGTACTGAAAAAACATATCTCAAAAAATTATATGCTTGTTTTTATACAGCTAATAACTCTACGCAAAGATCAACAGTAATTTCACCATCCATAAACTCTTTCACAATACTTTCCTTAAAATCATAAAACTCAATCGTCTCTTTTTTTTTATTGAATTTTTTTTTATCAAAACGTCAAAGTAATTTGCTTCTTTTTGGAGTAATGTTAAAACGTGTGCTATACATTTAAGATTGGTGTTAACTTTTTTAGTTATAGTGGAATGCCAGTTTTCAACCATGTTTGTCGTTCGATGTTGGCGATTATAGCAACACTACTTATCGATAATAAATAATGTTTCGCACAGCCAATTTAGAAACTTTGGTGTCTCGTCGTTTACGCGACACAATATACAGCCACCCGTAGCATTTTTCGGTAAATGTGCCAAAGCTGTTCACTTCTTTAAATGTTTTTTTTATTAATTTTTATTTATTTATTCCCAAATCTTTGCATTTCCTTCATAGGCATCTCGTAAAATGGAAATAACAACCAGAAACTCGTGTTTCAGGAAAAATATTTTGAACATTTTGCATGGCCGCCATTTCGAAATCCATGATGAAGCATTTTGGTGACCATTGAGCTCTCTTGCTTTTTATAAGTCTAAACATGATCTCAAAAGTTTTTTTTAAATTTTATTTGGGAGCAGTGCATAATATGATTGGTACTGGATTACTATGTGTTTTTGTGCTGCCTAAGTCTACGTGTAATGTGTACAGCTGATAGAAAGGCTTCACACAAAATTTAAACGTTCCATTACATAAAAACTCGTAGCTTGTGTTCATGAGCAGAGACTTTTTATAATTTTGATCAATTAATATAACAGTGTAGTTAAAAATATATCTACTATTCAATCTTCAATCTATTAAGCTATGTACTGTGTGTAGCTACGGTACATTATATGAAAAGTATGTTCTAGTTAATTAAATATGGAACTTCATGAAAGCACTAATAACTATTACACAATTCAAAATATTTTTAATTAACGGAACACTTTTTTGGTTCATGTTACTTATTGAAAATACTGGTAAAAAAACTGCTATTAAAAAGTTTTGGATGAGTTGACCACTACACCTTTTGGATTGACCAATTCATCCGAACTGGATGAGTTTTTGTGGATGAGATGACCACTTACTCAAGCATTTAGATGGAACCGATTATTTGCATCATATTTTAGTAGGCGATACGTCGCAAATAACATGTTGATTATTGATTGTGTTTTGTTATTATTTCCATTCAATTTTAATTTTTACACGATAATGGCGCCGCGTCCGTGGATTCGGGACTTCTTTCGTGAAAAGGACTTCAGTGAAAAGGACCATCAAGAACAACCTGACCTGCCTACCTAGGTAGGTACCTAATAAACGATTAGGACCTCTTTCACAATCTTCGAGTAAAGTGTTGATTAGTTACTTCCCAAGTAACGTTAAAAGTTACAAGTATCTTAAATCAATTTTATCAACGAAAACGATGCTCTGCGTTACCACAGTAATCAGCAAATTCGCTCATCCATCCGGTCAAAGTCAAATTTAATTCAACATACACGTTACCGATTGTAATTCGTGGTGTTGTCATGACAACAGCGTCAAAACACGCTAACGGCTATGATGATGATGATTTTATGAAGTCTCATTTAGTAACTCATTTGCACACCAAAATGGTCGATACCTGACCATTACTAGCAAAATTTGACATTTCATCTGGCGAAATTCAGATAACATCGATTGACAAACTGTCAAAGACCTAGAGTAAGTAGTGTCAGACAACGGTGCGGAATGGTGTGGAGCTGAATGGATCCTAACAGCGAGAGAACAGGATGTATGGCTGCCCGACAACGTCAGACTTTTTGTAGGACCGATAATCGGGCCGATTTTTCCTGCATAATATATCTGACTGACTTTTTGTAGGACGTGTGCGTTGTAGGTACTTTTGCCTTCGATCGACTATACAAAGGATATCGCGCGCCGTACTATAACTGTGAATAAAGTGGCATATATTGCTAGCTATCATTTGTGAAAAACACGACACAAATATCGCCTCTTTATTAAAGAAAATAAGACAGAAAATTTAAGTAAGCCAACAAAATGCAAACTGCTGCTCCGATGCGTTTTGGCGGAGTTTTAGACAAGCCGCTTTCGGGCGGATAGTGCGCAAAATCCTTTGTATAGTTGATCGAAGACTTTTGTAATCAGTTCGTTTCATTTTTCTGCTACAAAAAATTGGTCACCGATCATCGGTTGTGGGCGGGCAGCCTAAGGCCGGCTTTAGGGAAGTAATTCGAATAATATATGAATTTACGCGGCCTACTTTAAAATTATCTAACAAATGGTAGGTAACTCGATAAAAAACATTCGTGACAAGTTATATCAGAGAGTAGATAAAATCTACACAAAAATGAATAATTCTTACCTAAAATATTTACTCTTTAGTATCTTTACAACTATTACACAAATAAGTAACGGTTGTCAAAAACGTGCTTTTTCTCGGTCGCCATTCTGGTCGGGTTGAATGAACGCATTTGGCACGGTTTCTTATAAGTATTATAATGACCGAATGATAGCTCGATAATGAACGAATGATTAATTGGTAATAAAATGAGATGGTTAGTAATGATGAGTTTATTAAAAATCATGGCGATACCAATCTATTGGCACGTGATGAGGTTTAACTAATAACAAATAATGCTGGAGATTCACATCATCATCTAGCTCCAACCCAAACTAAGCAGAGTGTATTTTGGGACCCACAAGACTGATATACAACTTGAATTCCTTTAGGATGAGGAAAACAACGTGAGGAAAGCCATGACTTAGTCAGCTCCACCCGTATTGACCATGTCTTTCCTGTGGAGGGTACTAAGTTGACAGAATGGTATAGGTACTATGCCTACTCCAGTTAAACATGACCCAGGGACTACAGTGTGGAGAGGACAACTTCATTTTGGATTTAGATGTAGTAAAATTTGGAGTCTTTTATACATGGTTTTCTTCTTAGGTCGCCCGAAGACCTCCGACATGGCTTAACGACTGAAAAAGCGCGGAAATGTTTTTCTAAAAAAATGATAATAATCTGGAAAAACTTGACATGTTTGGGATGCAGGCAAACCCGCAATGAAGAAAAATACGTTGTCTTCTCTATCGAGTAGGCATAAAAATAGCATGCGAAGAGGGCTGGTAAGTAAAACTTTCTCCTAGAAGGATAGAAACCTTTAACGCTGTATAAATCTTTCTTTTTACATATGACACTGTATGAATCACCTAGATAATATAGCAATATATAATAAATAACTTAATAAGCAAAGGTTTATGTTTATTTCAATTTCAATTTTATTTCGAAACCATCGGAACACAAAATCATTACATGTACATATACTTTTATAAACATTTGAACACAATTGTATAAACATATATTTTAAGGATTATCTAGTATTATAGTAATAAGTTAGGATACAAGTTGTAGCCGAAAATAGGATGAAAAAAACTGCACTAGGCACTATAGAAATACTTTTATATTTGCATGGTGAAGCTTATGTGTAAACAATATGCTCGGAAAGAAGAGAATATTCTACATTATGGAAATAACTGAGTCCCTACTATGTTTAATATGTAAGACTATGAATGTGTCAACAAAAAAATATGTAAGTAGTATATCAGTCTGGCTCCTGAAACACACTTTTCAACTAGTTCGGGAGCCTATGGATTCACTAAGAAAATTATTACCCAAAGGTTGTCTGGAAGAGATCGCTTCTAAGCGATAAGACCACCCATTGTAGCTTCTATATTATGTTATATTTCTTTTGTTTCTAAAATTAAGGTGTACAATAAAGAATTTTCATTCATTCATTCATTATTATTAATAAAATTTTAACTTTTTCAACTTTATTATGTCAATAAAACATTTTTATTATTATTATTTATTATCATGTGGTAGTTCGGCTTCGTCTGAGTCTACATGATGCTGTGTGATAGTGTCCAGCATTATTTATATTTTAATAATTATAAATGCGATATTAGATTACACCTTTATAAAAGAGCATGTATAAAAAAAATGGGTCTTACTTGCACAGTCAAAAACATATTTAAAAAAACCATGAGTCTAGGTTCTAGCCGCAATAAAGTGACCACCCGTTCGTTGACCTACCTTTAACTAGACTGATTTGAAGATATCATCTAGTCTAGACTCGACAGCCTAAACAAAAAAAAATATGATGTTAGACGTGGGTGCATTTTTGTGTTTAGTTTTTCGTATGCTACTTAATTTGTTGTTTGAAATATTTGCTTAAAAAATACATGAAGTTTGTTTTTTTTCTAGGTCAAACCATATTCAAACTTTTTAGACGCTTGAAAATATGTTTTTTTACGTAATCTACTAAATTTATTGTATTCGTTCTTATTATTTTCTTTGTTTTTTGTTGATAGTAGCCTAGACGTTTGAGTCGTTAAGACTCAATGTGCGCCAGCTGATAGTGGATTTCTTTGGAATTGGATAATTTTATTCTACAATTTAGATAAAATATAATAAATATATTTTATTTAACTTTATTATAGGAAATTATTATTCAAGATATGTACTTTTCAGGTATTTTACTATTTCGTGACAGTAATTTATGATTTAGCTTTTTCTATGATTTTTTGTAATTGGAGTAGGTGGTTCATTACTCAATTTTCAGAAATAGCGTAGTAATTTGTATAAAAGCCATAATAAAAAACAAATAAAAAATACTTTACGACTTTTTCTCATCAAGTACACAAGTCTATTGATGCATGATAGAGGGCAGTCAGAGGCAAGTCCCTACACTACATTCGATACATACCACCTTTTGCAAAGTCTAGCATATAAAGAAAACGACATCGTACCGCGAGCTATGCCCTAAGCTATGCCGAGTTTTTTTGTTTTTCTCAATTTCCTGCGTTGTCAAGTGACATGACATGACAGCCGGTCCCACGAAGCTGAATGCAAGATCGCGTTCATATAACGGACGCATGCGCAGTTACTCAGTATGTGGGTGAGGCTAACTGCGCGCACCGTTAGCAACGTCACCAGCTAGTGAGGGGGGTGTGGTGCTCGATAGGGTTTCAAATAAACAAAAATGGCCAACAGTGATAACAGGGCCAGTTGCGTTTTCAAAATCCAGCTGAAACGCAATTGATTGCACGACCTCAAACTAGTCCTGGCATACAATCACGCTACCATTTTTAACTTTCGGTTATCTAAGAGAGAAAAATACTCACAGATCTCCAGTTTTTAATCTGTGTTATGTACAAGAAATAAGCCAAAATAACAGCTGTAACACAATTGAACCCTGATCATATCTAAACCTTTCGTATAACGTTAATGATAAGCTGGGATGTAAAAAAAGCACTTCAATTTAAGTTTTGATGAATGATACTTTGGAAAGGAGATATTGGATGCATTATCTATTAATGCGTATTTGTTGTTGAGACACGGTCATAGGAATCGGGGACGTCTATCGGCGAGATGGGTTGATGACATCCGAAAGACCTAGGGGTTGGTGGGAAACACCTGGTTCAGACTAGCGCAGGTGAGCTTATGGCATAAACAAATGAATGAAATAAATGGGTCTAAATGGCTAAAAATCTGATTATTTGTAGTTGCTCCATGGCTGGAAACCCACACGTCCATGGAGCGACCTTCCACTTCTTAGTCAACGCGAATGGACAATAAGTTATAAATAAAAATTTTCAAATTTTTATAGATTTGTATGTTAATAAATTAAACCTTAAAGCTCATCTCTTAGCGCACCCTAACCTCACACAATGCAGCCTAAAGACCAGGACGTTAGTAGGTACCCTGACTCAGACATCTTATCGATGGAACAGACATCACTACGAAAGTACCGTACACCACGTCACGAAGAAAGGGATTGCGCCAGCGACACAGAGTATGCTGTAGTTTTAGAACGGTAAACACAGGACCACAGATAACATAGTACGTACTATGCAGGGCCTTGTGACGGCTAGCGGGGCTGTCGCAAAACTATCGCTTTTCTGACGCACCGTTACGAGACGAGATATGGGAAAACTCTAGAAAATTGACACTTTTTTTAAACTTGGCTCATGTAAGGCCTACTGGACTACCGAACTAATTGTACCAGCAACTTAAGGGGGCAAACTCAAAGCTCTCAAGGGGAAGTACCCAAGTATTAAGAATTTAGGATTAATTGATTTTACAATATTTTACAGTTCACATTTTTAGTTAGGAACTTTGCAATCGATGTTGCGAAAACACGTAACAGGAAAAATTGCTTGCAAAAATAACAAAAAAGTATATCAGACTCGAGTCTCACTGAAAAAATGTGTAAAAGTTTAGAATAAGCTTGTTTTTTATAACAAAGCTATTAATACCTACACAATTTAAAACTTAAGATAATATGCCTTAAACCAAAACTAACAAAAGGAACACATAATTGAATAAAGCTAGTCCGTTTCATGAAATTCTAATTACTGACTTGAATCATACTTATGAAAACTTTTGTGCTTCCGTCAACAGAAGAGCGTGTCAATGGGTCAATGACCTTGGTTCTCGGTTTTGCTTGGCCACAACAAAAAGATAAAACTTTTTAATTTTTTAATGTTTGCAAGCAAAGAGAATAACAGAATTTTTAAAACTTGAAAAGTACAAACTTAAAAATACGAAATATAAATATTATTTAATAATTAAAAGTTAATAACTTACCTCGTATGGTGCTGGGCATTTTGGCAAATCCTCTAACACGTCACAAAAAACAATCCTTATTACACAGTCCACACAAGTATTATCCAAACTCGGACATTTTTCACTATTTGTAACTGTCCACCAACACTAGCACTAAAAACTATCCAATTGTCAATGTCAAAATTTTCCCGCGCTTTCGTTCGGAAAAGCGCGCGTACGTCCTAGAGATGTGGCTTGGCAGTCGTTTGTGCTTTTTTCGTAGCGCGCGCGTTCGACTCTCCGGCTAACTGTATTTTTTTTCGTGCGAAGAGTTGGTAACGGTCCGGGCCGGTTCTGCAAAGTCTTCTGCTGAATCGATTGGCGTTCGATGAATGCTGAAGATCGTGATATTTGATTACTCATTGACTTTTATTGATGAAGTTCAGAAATTAATCAACTCAATGCATATTACAATTATTATTGTTTAACGGGTGTTCCTCGAGTTTTACCTTTTTTATTTTCCCGACCGTTTCCATCGTTTAACATACTCAACATAAAAATTGTTTAAGGATATATTTTGATACTTATTTGGTGTTTTTATTTTAAATTATTGGATTATAAATGTTTCCTTTTTGGCTGAGTAAGATTGTATTTTTTGTCTAGTCAATATTTTCATTAGAAAACTCGTGAACACAGCCCACACTAAATACATTAAGTTTTATTACTAAATGTTTTTTGTGTTTGTTGTTTCTGAAGCAAAAATAAATAATAAAGATTTACATAATCAAGGTCCTATTAATACCTATAAAGGCAAAAGTTATTAAAATGTCAAATGTTTGTCTAATCTTAACGCCAAAACTAATAAACGGATTAAGCTCAAATTTTGCATACAACTAGTTCTAGTAGACCTGGAATAACAATATAGGCTACTTGTTATCTGAGTACTTCGCGAGCGAAGCCTCTGGTGTAAGTTCCTTAATCTCATCTCGAGGATAAAATATAAAAGAGCGCATAACAGATCTCTCCCCTTAAGATGTTCACTGCAGAGAAGGGTTTTGTCGATGGAAAAATAGAAAAATATGCCTCAGCCCTCTTTGCATGCCGTTTTTATGTCATGCAACGATATATAGAGAAGACAGCGTATTTTTCCTGATTGTGGGCCACCCTGCATCCGAAACATGTATATTTTTCCCCAAACGCTTGTTTTAATGAATTCTTCAGATAAACATGCTTAAAACATTCAAAACGTTGCTACATCTACATCCAAAAATAAGTTTTCTCTACTCTTCCGTCGACAAATCCCTTCTTAACTACAGTTGTTGTGCTAGGCCAGCTAATTGATGCTGTACACCTGAGTAACTTTCTGGTGGCTACCACGAACCATAAGGTGGGGGCCCTATGCAACTGCCGGTCTACCAACTTAAAAACCAAGCCTTGTACTTTCATATCCATAATCCATAACATTATATATTATAAATAAACTGCCGTGTGTGTGCCTGGCAAAAGCTCGAAAGGGGCTCGACCGATTTAAATAATTTTGTTTGTTTTGTTAAGGTTCGTTTGCCTTGGTCCTTGGTTCAGGGGAGGTTTTAGAAAAAGAGAGTAATGAAAATCCCAAAGGAAAAGCCGAAAATAATAAAATCGAAATTGGTAATGTGATTTGAGAATTGCAAATGCAAATGAATTAGGTGGTAAAATTTTTACCGGGTCATCTAGTATTTTAATAAAATCTTGGGCGAAGGCCCACTTGAGATGCAGAAAGTTGTGGGTTCGATTCCAGCTGTGAGACAAATGTTTGTAAGATCTACATTATTTGTCTCGAGTCTGGGTATTTTCTATGTATGACATATAAGTATGTTTAAATATATATATATATATATATATATAACGTAGTATATCAGTCATGTGGTTTCCACAATACAAGCTCAGCTTAGTTTGGGCTGGGTGGTAGTGTCCAGCATTATTATTATATATATTAAAAAAACACTGGGAAATATCTGAAAAGCAATGGGACATGGGTTTACCCAAACAAATGAGGAATGTCCGGTGTTTGGCTATAAAACCGAAAAATGGGGGTAGGTAAATAGTTATTAATTTTTTTTATATAATTATCATTACTGAATTTCCAAGTCGCATCCGGCCACTGTTCAAGTGTATGTATACAGATTTCAAAACGTCTGAGCTGTTTTGCTGGTACACCACAGCTGCATAGATTTGATAGATCAATAGATCAGAAAAGAGATTTCACCTCACATCATCTTTAAATCTAAAGTTACCAAGTCCTTTTGAAATATGAATTATATTAAACTGGACACTATCACACAACATCATGTAGCCCCAAAATAAGCTTGTATTAAGGGAACCACATGACTGCTAAAATACTTATATAATTTTTTTTGTAAATACACACATACATAGAAAATACCCAGACCTCAGACAAAATATCTACAAATAATGAAACCTTTGTGCCGCGGCGGGAATCGAACCCGCAACCTTTTGCGTCTCAGGCGGACCTTTGCCCACTGCGCCACAGAGGCCGTCACTGTCTACCTACATACCTACATTAATGTACTTACACAGTTGTATTGTATCATATTATACTTTCAGTATCTTTTTAATTTGAAATGAGTATTACTGTCATACTACTGAGGGGTTATTGTACGTTTTCCACAAAGTACGGCTTACGTAGGGCTCGAGGACGTACTACAATTATGCCTATTCTCGTCGATCAGCTTTGAAACAAAAGGTAAGCAAATCCAAAACCATGGTAGTTAGATGTTAAAGAGAGATTTTAAACGAGATATTCCTACCAAATTTTTTTTTTTATACCTGAAGATGGAACTTGCATACCACCTGTTGTTAAGTGGTAATCATTGCTTATAACAAAGTATTGCTCCGTAGGTTTTGCATGTTTTGAACGTGCCCTACGATGCAATGCCCTGCATCCATATTGAGGTATGCATGTGTTAAGTCTTATGTCCCTGTAATTATTTCAAACGAAAACTACACAAGCCGACGAGGTCAAGAGCTGGCCCATGCAAATTCACATTGAGTTGTAGTTTGGTTCTGGAATCGATCTGGTGACGATCTGCGAAAGGCTGCTGGTAGAAGCTGGATGCGGCGAGCTCAGGACAGGGTGCAATGGCGCTAATGTCCCCTAAGGGAGGCGAATTTCCAGAAGTGGACAGCCGTAGTCTGATGATGATGATACTTGAGAGGAGTTTGCAATTGTGACCCCATATATTAGTATCATGGGATAAGGGCAGGATGATTATTATTGAATGAATCATCATTCATCATTTTCAAGAAAAGGGCTGATACCTGAGAGTGTTTTCTTTTTTAACAATGTGAGACCCCACAGACATAATATTTTAGGCTACTTTAACAGGACCCCTCAGGAATAACATATTAGGCTACTTTAACAGGACCCCTCAGGAATAACCTATTAGGCTACTTTACAGGACCGCTCAGGAATAACACATTAGGCTACTTCAACAGGACCCTATAGGAATAACATATTAGGCTACTTCAACAGGACCCTATAGGAATAACATATTAGGCTACTTCAACTGGACCCTACAGGAATAACATATGGTACTTTAACAGGATCCTACAGGAATAACATATTATGGTACTTTAACAGGATCCTACAGAAATAACATATTGGGGTACTTTAACAGGACCATACAGGAATAACACATAAGGGTAACAGGATCCTACAGAAATAACATATTGGGGTACTTTAACAGGACCATACAGGAATAACACATAAGGGTACTTTAAACTGGACCCTACATGATTTTTACCCGGAAAAGGTAGCTTAGCTAGGCACCACGCGCGCGAGCGCTGTGGGTGTAGTACCTATAATATTTACTAACACAGACATAAAAAAATAAGTAGGTGTAAGTACTGCACTCAAACCTCTTAATTAAATAAGTACCTGTATGTACAAAAAATAACGAAATTACTTGTATCACATCACATTACACATAAATAATATTATAAATGCGAAAGTTTGTGTAGGTGTGTATGGATGTATGGATGAATGGATGAATGTTTGTTACTCTTTCACGCAAAAACTACCCTAAGGATTTGGATGAAACTTGTAATATACTACCTACATAGTTTATGACCTGGATTAACACATAGGTTACTTTTTATCCGGGTAACGCGAGCGAAGCGGCGGGCGGAAGCTAGTATTAAATAGTTAGGTACCTACCTCACATAAAAAAGCTACCTTCTCCTATGTAACCTACTAAGATTAAGTAGATAAGACAAGTACCTACCTACTTTACCTATCCTATACCTACCTCTTTGATCTGTAGTGTCTCTAGCTAGTCACGATGATCAATAAAATCTTTATTGCCTCTTAAACAGCACACTAATAAAAACCTAAAAGTTCCTTGACCTCGCCTAACTCAGCGTTACATTGTTAATTTTTATTTTCGCTATTTCGTGTGTGAATCCGAAAAATCTCACAAAATCTTCGAAAATTATGGTTCGCGCGTAAACAAATCCCGTACGGGTCGTTGGCCCCAACGGGACTCGGTCAGACGGGTTCTTGTACAACATGTGACGTCATCTTAGTTCCGCTCCTCACTGGTAGATGGCAATAGTAAAGGTCATTGACCGCTGTTGGTTGCTAGGTACCTTGGTCACAGAATAAAGCTTGGTGCTAATTTATGGTGCGAATTCGAATCTGGCTTTTCACGCAGGATTAATTTTGTAACTTTTCATGTGGGGTGCTGATTCATACTAGAAATAGTAATATCGATTTTACCTAGATATCTAGATTTGGCTCGGAACCTTGAAAGCGAAAATAAACTTATAAAAATTAATTATGAAGTTAATAAGTACATACTTAGGTACTTGTTTCCCCTGGTTCCTAAGAATATTAATTAAATTGGTTAATAGGATTAATTTTACCTAATTTAGGATCTATGACTCCTCAGTTATTGAGAAACTTGTTTTCTTGTATGGACATCCACATCTATTGTCAAGTAGCAAAGCTCCTGTATTTTAATCGCGCCATCTAGCAGTCGCCATACTAAAACTTGTAAAGTGAATGCGACTTGAATGAATCAGAGCCAATCAGCGCTACCTATTGTTGAGTAGCAAAACTAAACTATTGGCAAAGTTTTTCAAAGTGCTATGCTAGATGGCACTACTATCTACCTAAAAAATAAAATGTTATGCCTAGACAGAGAAAGCTATATCTATGATGTTATGTCATTCCTTCATGGTAATGAATGTCATAGTCGCTGTCGGTCTGTCAGAATGACAGAAAATGTCAAATTCAACTCAAAGTACTTGGCAAAAGTAAAACAAACACATCAAAATGTAAAAAAGCTCACGTTCCTGCTTTTCGTTCGTTTCGTTTGTCGAAAATTATGATGATTGCTGTTTGATGCTTGCCTTGCCTGCCCCGTCGCGACACTTGGTTCAATTTTTTGGGGTTTCCATTGCCTTTTAAAAAGTTTTCGGCCAGTTTTCGGAAGTTTGTTGAAAATTGTGCAACTCCACTAAGAAGTTGAAGATTTTCTGACCTGCAAGGTGAGTTAAGTTTTACTCATAACAATGTTGGTTTGGATTAGCAAGATGCATCCCATGCATACAATAATACGTCCATTAAACCCTGCAATGAGTACCTGTACATATTTAAGCTTTTGGCTGTCTTATTTGAGTCTATTTAAAATAAACAATTCTTCATTATTTATTTATTTAAATATGTAGGTATTGCATTTTGGTCTCAATATCTTCTCTCTATGATCATTTTCTGGTGTTGGATTTTTAAGCTGCCTAAATGCCCGACATGGATGGCTTATGAATAGTGGAGAATGACTCCATAAATTGAAGATTGACGGCCTCTGTGGCGCGGTGGGCGAAGGTCCGCCTGAGACGCAGAAGGTTGCGGGTTCGATTCCCGCTGCGGGACAAATGTTTGCATGTTCTGTAGATATTTGTCCCGGGTCTGGGTGTTTTCTATGTATGATACGTATGTATTTACAAAAAAAATAATTATATGTGTAGTATATCAATCATGTGGTTCCCATAATACAAGCTCTGCTTAGTTTGGGGCTACATGATTCTGTGTGACTACGTCCCGCATTATTATTTAGTATTATTTATAAATATACATCCCAGGTAGTTACCTAAAATCCTTGTAATTTTGGTTTATATCTCTAGTTGGTGGCTGTAAATAAATGTCGTTGACGTTTACGTCTCGTGTCGGCACCAATATCCTATCACGTTGAGTTCCTTGCTTTTTTGTATGAGCTAGTGGCCAACCTGGTTTCATACCTAACCACCATCAGCTACCTAAAGAAGCTGCGCAGACAACACATCATGGAACTTGGTTCATGATGAATAAAAAAGAGGAAATGATCGCTGGACCAGTTCTCTTACATGCCATATTATGCCAACACCAAACCTGCTCATAGTCTGAAGACTGATAGCAGATAAAAGACAGAACGAAAAAAATGACCTTCTTAAGTGTCTAAGTTTTGGGCCATTTGAAGGCCTCCTACATGACTGAGATGACCAAAACAGATGTAAAAAAAAAAGTAGGAACCAAACTCAATGCTAATAAAACTAGTGTTATTTATTTATAAGTAGCAGACTTATAAATAAGGGAAGGAAATCAATCATTTGAAATCACTATCAGCATTTGTCGGCATCTTTTTAATAACCTTGTAATTTATAATAACTCATTTTTAAAAAAAAACTTAGTAGAAAATCAAGCATCTTCTAGGTTCTTTCATTCACCACATCGCCATCGTTGACCCCAGCCTTACCCACGTAAGGTCACGGTCAAGAGCTGGCTCATAACAAACTAAGCTATTCATTTCAAACATAAATTCAAAATGCAGACATTTATCCTACAAACATAACCTATATATATAATGTGAACCTCGCAATAAATAATACCATACCTTATTAATAATTTGACATTCAAACTTAAAAATAAAATAACACAAAAAAATATTAAAGCCATATCAACTAAAGATTATAAAACATAACATTTGTAATTTTTATAATCTTATATTGCATTTTTATTTTACTTTGCTATAAAAAGGAGCATAGACTCAACTCAGGCAGCAGCATTGTCACTCACTGGTCGCTGGCTGGTTGTGATTGGTTGATTACTTTTATTCGACTTCATACTGCACCTGACAACCGCACAACAACAAGATGACACTGCTTTGTCTGTGTGCGTAACTGTCTACTGTTCTTAAATTTTTTGTATTGGTAGCTATTTAATGCTATTTTGAGAGAACCCTAGTGTCTAGTTAAACCTAACCTGGGATTTCAGGCACTATTATTTAAAAACATTTGATCTTTTAGTCAATAAACTTTATCTATGTATCTTCAATTCCTCAAGGGTAACAACAACGTTGATGTCTTGTGTCAGGACTAACATCTTAACATATTGAGTTTCTTCGTTCTTCATATGAGCCAACTTCAAGTATTCATCTCTGGTGTCGGAGTTTTTTGGCTGCCTGGAGGGCTAAAACATGACGAGGATGACCATTTCAATATCAACAGTTGTTTTTTCAGCACTTAAAGATTTATTATCCCTTTTAAATCACATAATTAAACAGAAATTTTATCTATCTATCTTCAATTCTTCAAGAATTAACCTTGCCAACCATTCAGGATATCTTCTGCAAGAAAGATAAAATTAAATAATTCAAAAATAAGCGTGACATCTGGCTATGAGTATGACTAATCAGTAATAAAAAAAGTGATGGAGATGACTTAATTGTTTAATACTGTCTGAAATGGACACATCATATCACATCATATTATCAATCAATACACAATAACACCAGGTGGGCCATATGCTAGTTCCATCAAGAGGTATTATAAAAAAAAACAAGCTGCTTGTCCATAATTAAATAATAACTAAGGCCCTTTCCCTGGATCAGGCTAGCGCAGGACCATGGCAAGAGCAATGGGAGGCCTATACTCAGCAGTGGGTGAAGGGGGCTGAGGAAGATGATGATGGCCCTGTCCCAGATCTAAGAACCATGTTGATTGGAAGTTTAAGAAGGCGAAGCAAAAAACTGGTACTAATGTGATCAATTTTGGTGCCAGTTTTTTGGTAGGAAAACGTGTTGGATTTAACATAATATTCTTGCTGAAGTATTGTTATTTTCTAGGCCGTGAAGGTTTGCCATTTTGCATAACTGCATTCAGTGATTTTATATCTTCAAAAATGTTGAATAGTGCGAGCGAGAGGGAGGTTTGACCCTTATAGTCGCCTTAAGTCTACTAGCCTCTCTAGTGACATTTTGAATGTGGTGAGTGGATGGCGAGTTTATATAACCAAAACACAACATAAACAGTCGAGCATGCAATCCTACAATGCAGTACCACAAACTAAGCAAGAGCAAAATCCAGGTTACAAAAGCTTCTTGATCAAAGCTCACAGACACAGGCAGCATCAATAATTCTGGAGCAATATTGCCACCAACACAGACATCTTCCCTGTTATTTTAAGTAGTTCGGCTGGCTGGGGTAATAATAGCAGGAGCAATCAATACACCCCAGTGTGAGACGTCAGTGCAGAATTTTTTCTGAACGATCTCAAATTAGAATTAGAGGTGATGGCAAACTCTGATGTTGTTTTCAGAATTGAGGCTGCCTAAAAGCCACTAACATCCAGCCAAATTATCCCTGAGTAAACTGTTGTGAAAACATCATCACATCGGTCTACTGACCAGGATATAAGAAATAGATATATGTACGTAAGACACGTAGATATGTGTAAGTACATGGACATCAAAATTAAAACGATAAAACAAGAAATAGAGGCCTACAGCGCAAAGTACCAAACACAACTGACTAACCACAGAAACCAACTCGCCACTCAACTGCAGGGATCTGGCAGCCTACAATTCTCCAGACTGAAGAGACAAAGTATCCAAAGTCTAGCGGATAGATTCGCAGAGAACTAATGAGAGAAAGTTACTGGACGAATCTTTCTACGAACGACCCAAATTCATTATCAGACAGCTCATTGGATTATTGTTGTGAAAAACAGATTACCAAGTCGCAGAATATAAAATAAAAAAATCACACCAGTCTATATCAGTCCTGGACATAGGCCTCCTCTGAGAAAGGGGATATGCCCATCCCCACGCTAGGCATGCGGGTTGGGAATCGCAAGGCACAGCTCCTCGCGCCGACGCTGCTGCTTGTCGGCGCCGGCTAGATGATTGTAAAGCTGTGCTCATTCATCCAAACCCGTTCAGCCGTTATCAGCCGTTGCGGACTTAAGTGTGAACAAACATACTCACACAAACACCGGGACGCACTAACCAACTGCGCTACCGAGTCAACTACTCACCTTGTCGAAATTTTCGGGCACGTCGCAGTATTTATGTGAAGGTGACGGTTTCAAATCCCGCCTGAAACAATATTTGCTGATACATAGGTATATAAAAATCTTAAACCTGACATTAAAATAAAAGATGAAGATTTAAATCTTGTGGATACTACTGCTCTTTAGGCATAAGCATAACTTTAAATATAGAAGCTTCAATGGGGCGCCCACATAGATGGACACATAGATTGTCGAACAGACTCAGTTCTGCAGCATACGCATACGCAGTCAAAAGAATCCGTCAACTTACTGACGTAGAAACCCAGAGAATCACTTAGAACTAAGTTTAAAGATAAATATTATGACAGTTCCATGCCAATACGTATATGAAAACTTGATTATGTCCGAAAAAATATCAAATTTGTTTAAGAAAAATAGCGACAATAATAATGTTAACACTAGAAATAAAGATAAATTAGCCGTTCCTACTGTAAGGCTCCACAAAATTTGCACCAAAATTGATCACATTGCTACCCGTTTTTTGGTAAGAAAACGTGATAGAATCAAAATGATATTATTGCAGAACCTTTGAATTGTTATTTTCTAGGCCGTGAAGGTTTGCTATTTTGCATAACTACATTCAGTGATTTTATATCTTCAAAAATGTTGAATAGTGCGAGCGAGAGGGAGGTTTGACATGTATCGTCGCCTTAAAGGGCAATGTGTACGATTTGTTAACAAAATCCCAAATGATATGCTTAATTTATCTGTAGATAAATTCAAAAATGTTGTTAAACGTAACCTCTGTAATAAAGCTTACTATAAAATTTCTGATTATTTAGATGACAAAAAAGCTTATGATGAACCGTCTCCAACTCCCTCAAAAACAATAAAATAGTTAAGGATAAACTTTTTAAAAAACAATACTAAAAAAATAAGCCAAGCAGAGTTTTTTACCAATTCTTCTCTCGTTCCTCTCGTTACGAATTGGTAAATTTAAATTTATTTTGAATAAACTTATTTTGAATTTGAACTTAGATTTTCCCGTAAGTGTGGGCTTCAACAATCATACTCACACAAACTTTCGCAAAAATATTAAAATAGCAGAACGTTAAGCAACACTCCGCCCGGTCACTATTTGTATGGGTGAACGTTTAGTGGCATTTAGCTTCCGTGCTTCTTTATGATGTTGGTCCCGTCTTTGAGTCGTTAAGCCATGCTGTGAATATAAAGGAATAAGTACGGAAAAATAAACCAAGAAGCGTTATAATTTTAACAATCAATTAGTTAATTATCGACGCTAAAGAACAAAAGCCATGTATCCCGTAATTTATAAAATTTGGAATTTTTGTTTATTTCTTAAAAAGCTTTTCTTAGATATACGTATATTTACGGTATATTTGAGTTTTAGTCAATTGTATTTTTTTTTTGTTTTTATCTGAAGATGGAACAAACACATGGAACACATGGAACACCACCTGATGTTAAGTGGTAACCATTACCTATCACAAAGGATTGCAACGTACTTGGAATTCGTAGATCACGTTTTTTTTGGAACGTGCTCTACGATGCAACGCCCTGCGTCCATCAACTTAAGGCATGAAGATAATAAGCCTCTTGTACCTGTAATTTCACCGGCACCCACACCCTTCAAAGCGAAACACAGCACAGCTGCTTTACGGCAGAAATAGGCATGGTGGCAGTACTTCCCCGGACGAGCCCTTCACCAAGAACTCTAATACTAATATGTATGTTGTATGTGTAATTTACGTACTAAAGATGTGCTTTAGGTTTTACTTGTTTTAAAAAAATATTTTTTTCAGACTAAAAAATGAGGTTATCATTTCGATACGTGTAATATGTTATTTTAAAGATGGATAAAGAATACAAAAAATATATATATTTGTACATTGTAATTATATATTTGTCTATTAAGTTGTAAGTAGTAACTGCTTAGTTAAAATTTATTTTGAAATTACTTATTTATGGTACACAAAACAGAATACAGTACAAAATTATAATATAACATTAATATCATGTTTTGAAAAAGAATGCATTCCAAGTTAGGTATGTGAAGACATCATGATTATTATTACAAGCAATTATAAAGGTGTGTAAAGATAAAAACAAAAATAGTAAATTATCCTAAACTTTTTGAATTTAGGTACATAAATTATCGTTGAATATGTCAATATTGTCACTATATCCAATTATGAGATCTTTGTACTGTAAATTCAATAATAACCCTAACTTCCTAATAATTCAGTTTATTAACTTAACTTTGGACACAATGGCCTATGCATAAATACAATACTATAACCTAGTCCTATTTTAATTACGCAGTATCAAATTAAGCACTGATCAAAATTCCAAATAATAACCAAACATAAATTATTTAAATCCTAAAACATAAACCGAATCAATCCGAATTGTAATTAAACTCCGGGATCCATTTCAAACGGGAACAAAATACCTTTTGAATAAAAAGAATTACTCAAGTACGTGCCGTGAACTTGCAACTGTGAAACGTGTTGCCGTCTCGCTCGCTCTTACTGCGCGTGCTGGCATCTCTTTCTCACATCTCACTGCCCCTCAGACGTGTGACATCCCCGGAGCTTTAACTCTGCGGTTTAGGGTTGTCGCAATATTGCAAAATATTTATAATGTAAGCAAAATTTTCGGAATAACACACAATGTGATTGTTAGAACTTTGACTGCGAAATTTTCCTGTGATTTTCGCTAATTAAAGCTTTTAACAGAATCATGAAACCAACTTTCAACATCGTATGTTCGTAACTAAGTGGTGCTAACAGTAAATGCTGTAAAATTATATTTTTTATGACGACACTATTATTATTATTGATTGCGTGGCTTTCATATCACTGCGGCCATGAAGACCTATTGTGATCGCCACTTACATGACGACACTAACATTTTTCACTCATTTTGAAAAACGGGAATTTTCACTAACCCTTAAATCGGTGTAGGCACTGACGGCGTTTCCACTCCCTAAGAAAAAGTTCTTAGGAAACCGAGCAGCGAGAACTGCCACGTGCAGTGTTAGGTGGGAGTGTCACGCGGAGGGAGATCGTCACCCTGATGAAGACTCTTTTAATGAGTCGAAACCTTCACCGATGTAACGGTACATGAAAATTCTCGTTTTTCAATTCAGTTAATTCATATACTTACAATTCTTCAGGTCAACTCTATTGTAATTCATGTGGTAGGGTATTTAAAACCAAATTTGGTCTGACAATTGTTCAGGTCAACTCTATTGTAATTCATGTGGTAGGGTATTTAAAACCATCACCGTCATTAAATCGATTAGGAGGTTAGATATATCTTGTAGGACAATATATTTTCTTGCCGTGGCTTGATACGCTGAAAACAACCAACTCACACTTAACCCTCACTTAATGAAGCAGTACTCAAATCAAACCGTCAACCCTAATCGGCCGCCGCCCTCATAAAATCAATATTTATGGAGGACGCGCGTATTTCACCTCTGCTTGTATACCTTGGTCACTGTCTCTTAGAAAACGATACTTTGTCTATTGATTCGTTGTGTTTTGGATGTTACAATTTGTTAAATATAGGTTGATACGCGGGACATTGACATTGACGTACACATAGTGATGACGACGACCAATGATGAACGATGACAAACACCAAAATGGATTTTCATTAGTTTGACAAAAACATTGTTAGCAAAAGCTATATGTAGAAGTAAAGCAGTCAATTAGGAGTCGTACATTTGTTAGGGTAAATAATATATAATGTTATTCCTGAGTAACTTAAGTATTAGGAAAATATCATCTCAATCCGATCAATAGTTTTAAATAGACACCCCCGGCCGTTCCTGTTTGTTTTGAAAATTTATCTTCATCAAAGGTTGCCTGGAAGAGATCGCTTCAAGCAATACGGTCGCCTATTGTATATCTACCATTATTGTTATTGCTATTTTCATTATGTTGTGATCCTTTTTATGGTAAACATAGTTTTCCAAATCGGTTCATAAATTACGGATTTTTAATGAAACAACCGATAATACTACCATAAAAAACAACCGAATTGAGAATCTCCTCCTTTTTTAATGTCGGTTACAAACCAAAATAATTGGTAGTATGTAGAGCTATCAATTTTCTCCTGTGGCAGGAATCGAACCCACACCCCTGTGTCTTTACATCGCGATGTGTGGAAAAATAACTAAAAAACGAAAGGAAAATGAACCGTCTGATTTAACGAGCCACCTCATCGCCATGCGTTTCGGCCGCCACAAAGCAAAATTATCACACCTGAAAAATTTACAAATTATTTTTTTGTCTGCAAAGTAGATATTATATTCCATAGCCATGACGGTTCTAATAATGTTAAATCTAAGTTTGTAATGAATAAAAATCCTATTTAATGCCATTTGTGAATAAAATTGCAACATAAATATTATTGTCGTTGATCGTTGCAACAATCGGGAAAAGAAAAACAAAGGTAAATAATACCCTTTAATCAATAAATAAATAAATAATGAATAAATAACGCTGGACACTATCACACAGGATCATGTAGCCCCAAACAGCAGAGCTTACATTATGTTAACCACATGACTGATAAACTACATAGAATTGTTTTTTGTAAATACAAACATATTAATATATACATATACATAGAAAACACTCAGACCCAAAATAAATATTTGTATTGAATAGTAACTATGTTTAATACTCGTGAAAAATTAAGAATAATATGGAACGTCGGGAAAATAAAAACAAATTTAAAACGTTTAAATACCCATTAAACAATAATAGGCTAGACGACTGAAAAATTCTAATTAGTCCGTTATTTACATATTATCCAAAAATATTGGACATATTTTTTCTTTTGTCAAGATATAGTGCTTTAAAGTTCCGCGCGACGTCACGATAAAGTAATTTTTTTATCTAGGCGTTACTCCCGAACTTTCACGTTCTGTATCTCCGACAATTTCTATTGATTCGATAAATAAAAAAATACGTGTCCAATATTTTTTGTTGATCTAACTGACGGACTAATTAGAATTATTATTTTTTGACCCAGTCGTCGTGCCTATTATTATATCTTGTTACGAAATATAGATGCGTGTTTTTTTTTTATTAATGCGTGTTGCTTACTCCCGTCCTTGTATATGATAATGTCATTGTCCTTTCTTATTATAAGCCACATCGGGTTTTTCTACGACTGACGAAAAAGATGACTCATGTCCTCAAAAACATTTACTATGCCTATGGTCTAAATCTACACGAATATTTTAAAGAGGAAATATTTGATTTTTTGTATGTTTTTGTTTCATCATCATCATCATCAGCCTATAGCAGTCCACTGCTGGACATAGGCCTCTCCTAATGAGCGCCATTGCGCCCTGTCCTGAGCTCGACGCATCCAGCTTCTGCCAGCAGCCTTTCGCAGATCGTCACTCCACCTGGCCGGAGGGCGTCCTACACTATGTTTTTGTTTGTAATGGATAAACTCAAAAACTACTTAAGCGATTTTAAAAATTCTTTCACTTATGAAAAGCTACATTATCAGTGTAAAACATAAGCTGTTTTTTTTAAATTGCGATTCCTACTATAATTGCGATAGTGTAACCCAATAATATAACTCAAAAATATACCCATAGAAGTAATTATTTTGCGTGCATCAAATTGTCATCACCATCTGTCAGATAATTTAAAAATAGTACGCGTCGTATGTAATCTTCCATGAATTAATTTTATTGGTACTAGGTGCCTCTACTTTTTATATATACTTTAATACAATAAAGCAAACACACGAAAATGTAGTTGAGGGCGTTTCAGCTCGTTTCATATAAAATGTCATATTACAACGTTAGTCTGTGTCATTCAATAGTCAATGATAAGAGATGGCCACGGATACATAGGCTCGTAGATGACCTGGCTAGATGAGTGTTGATGCGTAATGTAGGTGGCGGACAGGGGATGAGAGGAGCCGTGGACTCAGTGGCGAACATTGAGAGAGACCACGTCCATCAGTGGACTTCTATAGGTTGGTGATGATAATAATGATGATAGACTCGTACATATAATCGACTCGTGTTGTAATAATGATTTTTATGTAAAAATAGACTTCTCAACTGGCAAGCTTGTTGAGATCGGTCTATTAAACATATGGGCTTTAGAGGCCATATTAGCTTTATGACTTAAAGAAGTTGGTCTATAAAGATCTTTTTTATGTTAGTCTTGCAAATTATTTTAGCTGTTGTATTTAAAGGCCTTCCAATCCAATTAACTGAGGCGAATCACGAAGACTACCGAAAAAGTATTCGTATCGTAGACGTAAAACTTTTGGCCAATGAGAAAGCGTAGATTCAAAATAACGCTTTGTCATTTGGCTAAACTTTTTTGTTGCGTTTGCGATACGGCAGCTTGCAATATTCCTGATTGCCTCAGTGTTGTAAATAGCGCTCCCCGTTCGAAAAAAGTCGAAAGAGTTTGCTTAGGGCACCTTAGGGTTACGGCTCGTTCCGATCAAAGAGCTAGGCTGCAAGATGGACGTTGTGGAAATCTCTACATCCCCCGCCCCCCGATTTCCTTACCCCCGCCAACGACTGCCTCCTGGGCCTGCAGTGACCGCTTTGGAAGTCGCTCTCGCACAATAGACTCCGCACTCAGGTTGGAGCAGAGATAACCTCGCTCAATGAGGTTACATTGACAAAACAAAAGCCCAGTGTGAGTGTGGGGCTCCGACTCAGGACATGCGGCACTTGCTCTGCCGGCTGTGCCCGACCACATGTGACCTCAACAAAGCGACCGAACTAGCCGTGGAGGTGGGCTACATACAGGTCCAACCCAAAGACATTGCATAGAAACTTTTTTTGTGTTTGTCCAACCTAATTTAAAGGAATAAAAAGGTTGAATCATTGACATGCAAAGAAGAAGTAGACTGTTGTTTGTAATACGCTGGCAATTCGTATCGATGTTTAGATTGTTTTTATAGCATTTCTAAAATCAGAACATTGCCGGTATTAACGATGAGCGATGTTCCTGTACTTGCGTTTGATGTTTTATTTACTTGCGTGAGTGTCTTTTGCAATGTTTCGGCGAATTCGTTCGTGGAAAATCGGACAGTGTAACTTTCAAGGAGGCTATTGACTGATACAAACCCTTAAATCATTTAATATTATGTCAAAATAATCCTAACTAATATTATAGATAAGGAAGGGAGGCCTTTGATCTGAAGTGGGACAACTCTGGCTTATAATAATAATAATAATATTATAAATGCCTATCTGAGACGCAGAAGGTGGCGGGTTTGGTTCCAGCCGCGAGACAAATGTTTGTATTCTGCAAATATTTGTCTCGGGGTCTGGGTGTTTTATATTTAGAATATTGTAAGTATTTACAACAAAGGAGTCTATCAATCATGTGGTTCCTATTATACAAGCTCTGCTTATTTTGGGGGCATATGATTGTGTTCAGCAGCTAGCATTAATTAAAATGCGAAAATGAGTTTGTTGAGGAAAGTAAGGTCTTAAGAGTTAAAATGGTTGGAATTAGATTGTACGTATTTATATAAGTATTTCATGTTCTATTACTTTTTTTCGTAAAAGTTCATAGTTTTGGAGTTAAGGCACTTTCAAAAATGTATGAAAATTTCGTTTTCTGGTTTCAGAAAGTAAGTTACTTACTTTCTGAAACCAGAAAACGAGTAAGTTACTTACTTTCTGAAACCAGAAAACGAAATTTTCATACATTTTTGAAAGTGCCTTAACTCCAAAACTATGAACTTTACGAAAAAAAGTAATAGAACATGAAATACTTAAGAGCAAAAATGGATGTTATTAGATTCTACGTATTGATGTGAGTATTTTATGTTCTATAACTGTTTTTCGTAAAGTTCATAGATTTGGAGTTAGGGCATTTTCAAATATGTATGAAAATTTCGTATTCTGGAATCAGAAAGTAAGGCCTCACGATTTCAAAGTGCCTTAACTCCAAATCTATCAACTTTAGCTATCAAGGCCTTACTTTATAAATCCAGAAAACTAAATTTTCATACATATTTGAAAGTGCTTTAATTCCGAAACTATAAACTTAACGAAAAAAAAGTTATAGAACATAAAATACTTATATTAATACGTACAGTCCAATTCCAACCAAACTTCAGGAGCTGAGTCAAAAAAAAAAAAAAAAGATTGGTTAAACTGTTCTCAATCTCCCTAAACTATTTTTCCTTTTTATTTGAAAGTATGAATACTAACAGTAAATTTTTATACACGTTGTTGGACAATAGTCAAGTCAAAGACGAAATTGTTTTAGTTTGATCTTTGATGGTTTCGAAAATATTATAAAAATAGCATAATTTTATTGAATTTGGTGCAACGTCAACATCATGCCGCGCTCTTTTTTCTTGTTTTCCTCGCGTATTTTACATCTCGTTCACTCAATGACGTTTATGTATTCGCCCTACTCGAGCGATCATCATGAAATTTCGCATACACGTTGTCAGGGGTACAAATAGGGATAAAGGGTACCTTTCGGTGAAAACCAGCGCAGCATCGGAGCTTTATACTCCGGCGCTGCCCATGCTGAGATACGGTCCTACTTTACCTATTTCTCTCAATTTTTACTTTTAAATATGCTTAATGTATCAATGTCTTAACTTGTATATTTTGTTTAATTATGTTAATTAGGGTATTATGTAATTTGGGTGAAATGAACAATTTTCTCTCTTTCATTCAGAAAAAGTACTGTTCCCGAGAGATAACACCTTTTAAAGGGAGCGAAACCAATGGCAAAAGTTTGTTGTATATAATAATAATTTGTCCAGGTGTTAATTTGTGTTAACAGGTGTTAACTGAATGTTGTTTTATTGAGTTGTGTTATGTGTGTGTGGAAATTATGCACAGTATCCAGAAGATTTCGAAATAACAGCTTCTTACAGAAAATTAATTAATGAATGAACACGTTATTGCGTGAAACATAATAACAAAACACATTTAAAAAAAAGGTATTAAGCGGCCTTCTCGTTAAATGCGATTTTTTTTATCAAAAAAAGTATGTATAATATTTTTCGAGTACCTAAATAATATAAAATAAAATAAATGATACCACAAACTAATCATCCGGGTTGACCGAGCAAAATGTTTCTTAATACTGTATTTGTCGTTAAAATTATTAGGTTACGATTTTATTTTATTTTATTCTTAAAGAAAGACATATCACAAGCTATATATGAGTTAAAAAATTGAATAGATTTAAAAGTTTATCAAAAGTTTCGACAAAGAGCTACAGGATAATATAAAAAAAATAGTAGCAGACAAACAAAACGCTCGCGCATTAAATTTGGAAGAAAATATTATTCATAAAACGATTGGGTTCAAATAATTAGTTATAAAAAAATCATAATGCCACTGACATGAAAAAAATATTTAGCATAAGGTAGGTAACAAATTCGTTCGAACAAAAACGATTAGCCTGCTTGTCCCACTTCTGGGTGAAGGCACCACGATCCCTCCAAATAGAATTAAGCATTTCAAAATTTATAGTAATTTCTAAATTCCCTTTCATAACCTAAACTAATTTATCAAACGTACAAAACATCTTCATACCATGTCAACTTCCTTCAAAAGCGTGTAACATAACTTGCCCCAGTATAAGCGGGCCCCTGCACCCACAGCGCCAAACCCTCCTAAGCCCACATGGTGGAAGTGTGAGAGGAGGCTAGCGGGTCTGCGTCCGCTGGTCGGACCACCTCGCTGAGAGCAATGACCTCGGCTATGGTGACCGCTTACCATTACAGGCGGATCGTCAATACCATCGATAAATATCGTTTTGTGCTCCTTTTATGATATTTTCCAGTTTAGTCACAACTTAAGCTTGGAGACGCCTCTTCAATACGTTTTTAACTATTTAAAGACGATTTACTTGGAATTAACTAAGATTGGTGGCTTAGATTTGAATGTTATGAATGACATAGACAAAAATGAATAAAATTCCGTTATTTCTCGGTTCAATTCGTTTGTTAACTTCGGCGATTCGGTTTCCAGCGATAAACTTGGAATTTAATAAGACTATAATCTTAACGACAGAGAAACTCAATTAATGCTTGTGATGCTTCTTAGTCAAATTAACTTTACATTAAATTCATAATATATCTGATTATTTAGTACAAAACAGTCTAACTCGTTATTTGAAGAAAAAAGCGTAATTAATTTATTGCGCAAAAAGCTAAGTTCTCATAATTTAAATATCGAATCTGTCATTTTGATTTCCGTTCATTAAATGTTTCCTCAGTTTCTTAGACGTAGTAAATTGAATTAAATGCAACAATTAATCAAAACCGGTTCGAGAAATCTAATGAATAATACTTAATGAGCGTGTGTTTTTACATTTTGCGTTCAACAAGTGGTTGTATAATTTCTAAATATTCAAATGAATCTATTTAAAATTCAACATTATCATAAGCAGAGCGATACACAGACACTCTCCACTTATATAAGCAAGGGATTTAAGTTTCTTGATCAAATACTTTGATTAATATAGCCCTTTCTATATTTTAATATTTAAATATTTCGGCTCTGACCTTACATAAAAAATGTTTTCTTTCGTATTACATTCGCGATTCATAGTTTTTAGAAACTATGATTTATTGATAACCGATTTATCATCATCCAGCCAGATCCAACGAATATTTGCTTAGGTATTATCTTGATCATGCAAACATATATCCTGAAGGGGGAACTGAACCTATTGTATCATAGCCGGTTTCTCGCCACTGATGTCGTCACCGCATTGATCTGATGGATGACCTAGCTAAACCGTGAGTGCTTCCATTATTATCAGAAATATGACGTTCCCCTATTCCATTTAATGACACCCGACCTGTTCAGCGTATGTGCGTCTTTGCAATTGCTTATTGGCATCTCTTTGTTCCACACTGGAGCTTATTATATCTCAGGTTTGACTTTTGAACCCAGTTTTACAGTTATTAGTTCCAATGGCTTCCTTTATGAGCTGTCTAAACAAATAACGCCTCAAAACAATCTCATTCTTTGTGAATAATTACAGTATTTCATCATTTGGAAGCCGGTGTGCTAATTTAAATTGCAAATACGTTTCTTTAACGCGGTTACTTCACTATTTCACCCATGTTTCCGTCCAGAGCGCCGTTTGATACACTATTTAGCGTGCACAAAGAGCTATACAACATTGCTTTGCCCCCGGGCCAGGTAGATGTACCGCAGAGGCGAAAGAGACAAAACCATCGGCTTAACGCGGCTACATTTTAACACGGCCATTTATACCGGCTCTGTGGACTTTCTTTCAACCCCGCAGGCCGCACGCTCAATCAATACAATAACCGGATCCTATGCCTCCAAATAGCCACAATTTGAAGCCAGCACGCAGTGTTACGCCCGAAAGGACGTTACCGTCGCATCAAACGTCGAAAATTAGCCTAAAAACGTGTGCGATACGTGTATGATGCGTGTCGTAATGACAGGACGACGCATCGGTTAGGCTTTGAGCGGTCGGGGACGCGACGAGTTGTAATCTGCGATCAAAATGGAAGCCGGTCGGCCATCTTAGGTCTGCCGCGAGCGAGAGAGCGCGGTCCGCATCGGGAATTTGGGAAATTGGTGTTTTTTCTGTTGTAAAGAGAGCAGTATATAAGAGGTCGGTAGGCAGAGGACAGGGCGAGGGGAGAAGGGGGGATCTCCGCACGGGCAAAGCGGTGTGAAGGGAAAGAACTGCGACTGTTCCACATAGATTGAATTGTCGCAGGATATGTCTCAAGATATTTCGCCCATAAATCATGCTGATGAGAATAAAATGCTCATGCGAGTTTACAAATATGACTGTTTGGACGCACCTGCGTCAAACATCAATTCTTTAAATGCAATGCCTCCTTACCTTAAATTTGTTAATGGCAAAGAACAGTAAACTGTGGCATTATAAAATTAAATTTATCACTAAAATCCTGTGAAGTTTTTTTTCCTTTAAGAGTTAACCTTCATTATAAAAAATCAAAGTGGTGTTGCTTGTAAGCTTTAGCTTTTTTCAAGTTGTTTATTTTTCAAATTTTATTCAGTATGATGTTTTGATGCGAATCAAAGAAAGTGAGCTCTAAAACAAGCTAGGTAATTGACAGGCGGCAGATATATCCTCAACACAGTCCCCGCTCCGTAAAGCGTGTATACCGGCCGCCTATCTTTCATTGCACGTACGCGCGGGGCGCGGGGGCCGGTCGCCGCGCATACACGGAGCCATCTTGCTGGCGGTCGTCGAATCGCTCGCGTCTCCGATAATAAATCGCTTATAATTCGCACTAATGCCTAATTACAATCATCAAAAACAATACAGAACCTAAAACTGAACAAAGTGCTGTGCAGTGTATTAAAAGCGTTGTTTATATTGTGTGTTGTTGTTTTATGTGTGTGTGCATTCCAACTGTCTAGGTGAGTAGTGACTAGTCTTTGTGTGACAATTATCATTCTGATCGATTCGGCCCGCGCGGGGGTGTGCGGCCGGCCCGTTTTATATCTTTTGTTGTTTTGTAACGCTACAGAATCAATAATTTTAGTGGCGAAGTGGCTCGGAGAGCTTGTCTCTCGCATCTGTGTTGATTTAAAGTACAGTTTGTGTTTAGAACTTTGTTGTTTGGACATTAATAGTGATCAGTGAAGGTGCCAGCGTTGCCAGTAAACTCAGGTATACATTTTTTATTACTTATAACTATTAACATGCTAAACAAGGCTGTAATATTGAGTGGGGAAACGTTCTATAAATAGAAACCAGCCAGGTGTAGCTGTTACTTAATGCAGTTGGTAAATCACGCTATGGCTTCGACTGTTTAGATTTTGCTTTAGAATTTAATCTTTTGATCCGCATTGACCATGAGTGAGCCTATTTACTGCATTCTGTGCCTATGAGGGCACGTTAATCTGTCCTCCCTCTTATGACAGGCGTTCGTTATGTATTATCGGAAGTGTATGTTAATCTGTTACCTAAACTAGGCTTGCAACTATGTTATACATTGAACAATTAATTATTATATCGACAGCTCAGAGTTGAGCAGGTATAGAACGTTTAGCTAAATATCGGATTATAAGTGCACGGATGTTAACACGAAGTTAAAACAGACGATTAGCACTTTAAGTAGGTGATTATTAGAGAAAGTGCCTCCTCGCTGACGCACACAATCCGTTGTTTCTGTTTCCATTTGCCAACAATACGTTATTAACGCATCATTTTATTCACGCACTTTTTTGCTGAACATATTCGAGCGCCAATGACATAAAAATATCTCGATTTTCACTTAGAAGAAAGACAATAATTTTATTCTGACAAATAAGACGATAATGATATATATATATAACAAAAAGGTAACTTATTAAAAACAGAAAAAGAAGCCTGCCGTGAAAATTCGTCAGTGTTGGGGATGATATATATCCACAACACTGATTTTCAGTATTAACCTAAATTGGGAGTGACTAAAACTTGTGACATACATACCTTAATAATCAATAAACATAAAATAATGATTTGTATTATAAATTATAATAGATAGGTAAATTAGGTACTTAGTTGTACAAAATCAATTCTAAATTCAAATTTATACAAACAAATGCAATCGTTACAATAACAACAAGTTATAATTAACAATAAGTTATAATGTATATTGTTTTTGTAAAGTAAAAAATTGGGAGTTAAACTCGTAATAATCAGTAAGCGCGCTGCTTAAAAATAAACTATTAAAACAATGATGGATGATATACGAAAATACTTATTTTATTAAATCGTTCACGTGGGCATAGGCTTCCCTCATAGACTTCCCAAACATCTTTGTCCCAAACTACCTCCCAAAAAACCTTAAATTAATAATTGTAAAAAAAATTGGGTTATACAACTTTGCCTGTCAATGGTCGAAGGAATTTTTGGAATCAATAAATTCAAATAAATCGGCTTATGAATGTGTTAGTCTAGTTTAATATGGAAGTACCTACATTCATATTGATATTTTAATTTGTTAAACTAGACAGTGATATTTTGTTACGAATTGTTAGTCATAAGCTTGTAAAGTTTTTGTGAATAAATTTATTAATTTATTTATTTTATTTTAATGTTGAAGTGAAGTTTATTCGCAATCCACATTATGAAAGTAAATTAAACATTAACAAAAAAGCTACCTAACCTTTTTTTATTTGTTATGGGCCAGCTCTTGACCTCTAGGCTTGCGTGGGCAAGGATGAGATGACGATATTGTTTTGGTACTAGACACGCAATCAAAACAATAACTACTTCAAAATCACCAAAACAGAGATAAGCAAGTTTTCCTCACGACTCCGGATAATGTTTTCGAAAATTGATTCGTCTACAATAAGAATGAGCTAAGTCTATTGTTAATTCATTTAAAACAAAACAAACTCAAGGTCGTTGATAACGAAGTACAGTCAGCGACATAATGATACCTTATAGTGTCTTATTTATTAATTTACTAAAAAATAAATACGCGTTCACGTTGTGTTCTAAGAATAAATAGTAATAACAAACACTTAAAAATAACTAACTAATAACAAACACTTAAAATAATAATGCTAGAGATTATCACACAAATCATCTAGCCCCACACTAAGCAAAGCTTGAGTTATGGGAACCACATGCATGATATAACCTAGATACTTAAGTAATCATTTTTTTTATACTAACACATCACATCATATAGAATAAAAAATATATATATCCTAAACTTACAAAGTAAAACACTCTTTAGTAAAAGTAACAAGTATTGACTTTTTGAATTTTATAAATTATTATGTATTTACCATGATTTGTGAGTTATTTGCCAATATTTCGACGCAGTTGCATGCGCCATAGCCACTTCACTTCTATCGAGAAATAATAGAACTCGCAAATCATGGTAACTATCCCGTAGATATTGTTTTTTTTTTCTGAAAATACAAAATGGTTAGCCTACGCGTCTGAATGTACAGACGAAGCCACTAAACGAGGTCGCGTTTTGCATTGAAGGCATGCTTCATGGCTTATTGATCATACAAATGTGATAGTCAATCAGCATTAGAACTAGACTGGCGAACTTCCCTTGTTTTTAACCCACTTCAACCCATTTGCTTGTTCAGAATTTCAAACCAATGTAAAGCAATTTTTGTTTTCGTCATCGTTCATCAAGTCATCGTCATTACTATGTCAATGTCAATGTCCCGCCTATCAATCTATATTTAACAAACTGTAATTTAAAAAACTGACTTCAAAGAAATTGATCTCAGGGGTTCAAATTTAAATGGAACCAAACGGAAACGGAAAAAGAATGTTCCAAATCGGTTGTATTTAGCAACATATTTAGCAGTATCTTGTAGACCTCTATACCACTAGTCGAAGATTGCTTAGATGATCACACCTGAGATGGTCACTATGTTAAACAAGATGGAGGATAATTTCATGATCATAACTCTCTTAAAGTAGGCAAAGATAAAACTAATGGCTGAAGTACTTAGTACCTTCTTACTATAAATAGGTCAAGTAATCCACCTACTTCTTACAAAGATCTCCTCTAGACAACCTTGTAATAAAACGTACCTACATCTGCGGATCAAAAGCGAGCAATATTTCACAAATGATTGTCGAATAATATAATCTAATCTAATTATTAGACATGAGATGTAATGCTGGCCTGGCATGTCAATTACTTAATTTTTTCCTATAATAATCACTACGAAAAAACTTATTTAATCTGTATTTGTCTGTAGTTTAAAAATAAAGAAACGGATGATTAAACTACGGATAAATATAATAGATCTAAAAGACAAAACAATTTGTAGACCGAATATTATCAAAGATTTTTTTCCATCAACTAACAAAAAAAATACATCTTTCACTATTATTTATTTTAATTGTGTGTTTGAAGTAAATAAAGCAATTTCGCGCTTATGAACAATATATATCTCAATGTGGGTTACCCTAAAAATTTCAATTTTACACTCCCACACTTCCGACGTGGAACGTGTAAAGTGTAATGAGGTACTTTAAACATGATTTCGTGTTGTACTTCGAACATATTGATCATACACTAACTAGAGTAGTCATCTCAAATTAGTCGTGTTGCAATGGTCAAAATTGCCATTGCTAATAAATTTTAAGTCAGCGCCACGACTGAAGTCCTATAGACGCGGCGTTGCTATCGCACAACTATAGTAAATACAATTATTAGGACTTTAAAAAAAAACCGACTTCAAATAAATCACTTCTTACTTCTTGTCCTAAAGAATTTATTAAATCGGTTCACAATTGACGGAGATATTGGTTATCATAGGGCGAAAATTACAAGTGAGAATGAGTTTTTTTGAGTTTTCCGGGTTTACCAATCTCTCATGAATAAAATTTATTTGGGACCACTAGTGAAGTATATTCTTTTAACAAAAAAATAATTTTCAAAATCGGTTAACAATTGAAGGAGATATCGATGAACATACATAAAAAAAGGTGCCGACGAATTGAGAACCTCCTCCTTTTTGAAGTCGATTAAAAACAAATATTTGGTTGTTACTTCGTTTTTATTTACAATTATTATGTTCTTCTGGTCTAGGAAGTCTTATTCCGGACATTTCGCAGTCAAAATCGCTCGTAGGTATCCATTATTTCACCATCGTGATCGAGTTGTACCCCTTTTGCCGTAAGACTTGAGTCGTAGCGCGGACTCTAGAGCAAATATTGATCATCTCTATTTGGCCGTTTTGTATTTTGCGCTGGTCAGTAATAAACTCAAATTCAAGGTGGCTGATGGAACTAAAGACCCCATTTACCTATGTATATTAATATTATTAAAATAGTCAGAAGTACTAATATTTTAATGCGAAATTTTGTATTGACAAAGTATCTACTAGTACGTTTTTGTACGGTTGTAACTCTTGTAACCCGCCTACCTACGTTTCAACACGGTAGCTGTTGAACGAATTAAGATGAACCTTGACATAGATTTACCTCATTTCATAGGAACCTGACCTAAATCTGGCATATGCTTTGGGTTAGGTCGTGGCAAAAAACTTGATGGAAAACTGTAAATAAAGGTTTTAGTTTTGACTAAAATCGATGTCGGTTACAAAAACGTTCTTATCTGTTTCATATTATATTTTAAAATTAGTTAGGGGTTGTCCATTACTTGCGTTAGGTGATTTTGCTCGACCGCCACCACCAATACGAAGACTTGATAATACGAAGTTCAGCGGGTCATCTGGTAATAGACAGTAGACACACGCTTCTTAAAAACACTGAAGAGCGGGCAATGTGAGATATATAAATATGCTGAACCAAATGATCTAGCCTCAAACTAAGCAGAGCTTGCATTATGGGATCCAGTGGACTGATATAATACTACTTTATATATTATTTTTAAATATGTAGGCACATATTATAAAAAGAAAAGATCCAGACCAGAGACAAGTTATTGTAGATAATTTAAACATTTGTTTCGCGGCGGGAATCGAACCCGCAACCTTCTAGCGTCTCAGGCATACCTTCTCCACCAGTGCCACAGAGGTAGTCAAAACAAAAACAGATAGCCCACTTTAAATTTTAATTATGTTATTTAAACTCGAAAATTAAACTGTGTCTCTTGCGGAAACACAGAACTAAACACAGTTTTGTGTACTTCAAAGTTGTTGTAATAATGTTTGTTGCAGGAAGCGCGGCTTTAATTTACTCTAGCTTCCGCTCGCAGTTTCACTCGAGGTTATAAATTATTTTTTAAGCGACAAAAAAAGGAAGAGGTTCACAATTTTTCGATTTTTTATATATGTTCACCGATATCTCTGTCAGTCGTTAACAGATTGTGAATTTTTTTTATTCGTGAGAGATTGGTACTTCCCACAAAACTAAAAACCTCATCCTTACTTGTAATTTTCGCCCTGAGTCGTCCCTCATGCGGGCAGCACTACTCATGTGTTTGATTGAAGCCTACTCTTAGGCCTAGCCTAATATTTTCTTCTTTGAATATCTGATTAGGTTATTTTCGCTTTTAAGGTCACTAAGAAGTGGTTTCTATCCATCTGAACAGTACTTGTTTTTGGATAAAAGGTACTATCTGTCTTTTAATGTACTCCTGACTACCATACTAGTAATTTTTTTGGTCACGTTACCAAAGGGCAGAATTTTGAACCAAGCAATATTTATGGAGCATTCTTTAGTAATGAATGAACTCTTTGGAAACATATCTGAACAATCAACACAATGATTGATCACGAAGTCAGAATGATGATTCAATCTTTGAAGAAATAAATTACTTTTAAGAATTAACCGGATAAAAATCTTAATATAAAGAGTGTTTGGCGGAACTATGAAGAGATTGAAGGAACTGATCAAGGGTAACCATGTGATATTTCTAAACCACAGAATACTATAATGAAGTGTCAAGGTTTTTAAGTTATCTGAGCAGCATTAGCACCTTTATTTTTGTTTTAGTGATAGGTAGAATTTACATCTCTTCATGATAAAGATAATGGTTTACAAGTTTAAGTAATTTTTTTTTAGGATTTCCAGCTCAATTATTGATATCTTATTGTGCTATAGGTTATTGTGATGAAAAACTTTATTGTAGTGTCTAATTAGAAGCCAATATAAAAGTGATTAATGCACTATCTGGCATTATACTATCCTCTAAACGGAAAAATCCCGTACTAAATAAATAAACAACTTTTGATAAAAGATAAAGTGGTTTAATATGATCACAAGGGTACCCCCTTGATCAGCTCCTTCAATCCCTACATCGTTCCACCAAACACCCTGTATACTTTACTCACACCGAATCTTTGTCCCCCTGAAGTTGGAAGCAAGTAGCGACGTATTTGCCTCTGTGGCGCAGTGGGCGAAGGCCCGCCTGAGCCGCAGAAGGTTTCGGGTTCGATCCCCACCGCGAGACAAATGTTTGTATGATTGCAAATATTTGTCTCGGGTCTGGGTGTTTCCTACGCATAATATGTATGTATTTACAGAAAGAAGTATATCAGTCATGTGGTTCCCATAGTTCAAGCTTTGCTTAGTTTGGAGCTAAATGATGATGTTACATTGTGCATTATTTATTTATTTTTGTGTCGGATTGTACTTGGATAGGTCGAATCGTTTGTGGAGCCTAATTTCAGCTGTGTAACTAATTAAGCTGACTAGCTGACTGAACATCAAAACACAGCTAAAGACTTGAATTTTGAAGGGTTTGTTCCATGTGTAGGGGATCAATGAGAAAGGATTTAATGAAATTCTGCCCCTGAATGGGTGCAGCGGGGGGATACTCTCTACGCGAATGCCGGTGAAATTACAGGCACAAGAAGCTTAACACCAGTGAACGGATTAGGCGGACTAAAATACCTAAAGTTCAAAGAACAGAGTGTGGAGACTTCATTACTACAGCAATTTGATTCGGCCCAATTCGGCCGAAAAATTTAACAATTGTTGCAATAAGTACATTTATGTATTCTTAATGTAAATAATATTTTGAACTTATTCAATTCATTTTTCTTTTTAACCGACTGCAAAATGTTCTTTATTTTATAAATTACATTAAAGTTTTAATTGTTATTGATGGGTTGAGGGCTTGTTTCGCATTCCAAGAGTCGTTGTGCGTGCTTCACTATAAATTTGTATACCTATAAATGGATTTTAAGTAAATAATTAACCGAAAACCAAGACTAAAAGGTTCAAAAAAATATTTAGTCCTAAGGTATCTCCACTTTGTCTCCTGTTATTTTTAGCCGTCAAATTTCGATCACTGCTTATCACATATGGATGCATGGCTTTCCATCGTCGGGTAAGTTCTTAACCAGCGTCATCTACGATGCAATGCTTTGTGATGTTTACCACTTAACATCAGGTGGGCCATGTGCTTGTTCCATCTTCAGGTACCATAAAAAAAGCCCGATAATCTGCGGTCTGCAAGGGCTCTTACATATAATTTAAAATATTCATAGGCCTACCTACACCAATGTCGTCAAGATCATATATATATATATATATATATATATATATATATATATATATATTATCATAAATTTTGTAATCAATGATTAACTAGGTAGTTACAGTCGGCCACCAAAACGTTACGCAAGGAAATCCGTGATACTATGTGTTTGTAGAAATTCACACTAATATTATAAATGCGAAAGTTTGTGTGATAGAGTACGCTCCATATATTCATTAATAATCTAATGACATCCAGACTCAGAAAAAACATACATGTTCAACACACTAAAGTTAGTCCTGGGCGGGAATCAATTCCGCGACCTGCTTGCTTAGATGGCAGAGTTGATGAGGCCAGTCAATCAAACAAAGTAATTTAGGAATGCAATGTTTTGGCATTCTTCACTTTCTAAGAAAATAATCATGTCGGTCCATCTGAGCTGTATAGTGTAAGTTATGATATGACACATTGATATCTGTGGATATGACAATCATTTCCTAACTCGGATCAAACGTAGCATACATGGGCTAACTAGGGCAAGGTTGGACGTTGTCGGCTGACTTGGTTTTAATGTTTTATTGAGAAAATTAATTATACTCGTATAGCTATCCAATTCTTTCTTTGTTTTCTATTGACTTCTTCCTGCGGCTACGTTCTCTTAGTACCGGGATAGAAAGCCTATGAGTTGATTGAGGTCACAAATGATGTGTTATTTTTTAAGTTTTTTTAAATCTATTCATGTCACCCGAATCCGTTGAGCCGTTACGGGGATTGATTGGAAACAATTAACAAACATATCTACTATCACTATAACACAAACTAACAATCAAACCTTCACATATGATATGGGATATATTATCTAGATTTGGATGGATGAACCTAGAATATATAGATATATATTCTAGGTTCATCCAAATCCGTTCAACTGTAACAGAGTTGAATGGAACTGCAGAAACATAATAGAATCTTCTTCTTCTTCTTCCTCGTATTCTTCATTGCTGAAGGTCGTGCCTATCCTGAAATACTTTTATTGAGGTATTGATGAGCTGCTTTCATGCTGCTCTATCTTCGTCTTGCTTCAAGGCGGCAGTCAAACAACCACAACAGTTACTAAGGGGTTTTCGATGGAAGGTCCAGGGGTCCTAAACGGTGTAAGAAAAGCAATTGTTCGGCACGTGATAGAACCAGCTGATGATGAATAAATTTTAGTCAGTTCAGAATAGTACAGATCTTTGTTAAGGGCGTATCTGTGGAAGTACCTACTACCACTATGCCTATTTCTGCCGTGAAGCAGCATTGCTTTGTAGCATTGTCGTGCACGTTCCAAACATGCGTGACCTCCGAAGGAATACTTTGTATAAGTTATGGTTACCACTTAAAATCAGGCTGCCGGCACTTTTGCCAGGTCTAACTTCAGGTTACCGACGGGGCCGTGGTAGAATCCTACCGGGACCCCATGATCCCGTCAAGTGCTACTACAGCGTCGAGCCCTTCATCAGGCGATGAATGGTTTGATGATGCACTAGCACTACCGTGAGTAAAGGAACACGGTGTGTTTCTAGTCGGTTACCCGCCGAGCTGGCGACACCTAGTCGCTAGCGGAGAGCCTGACAGACGCTCTCTCTCTAACTCTCCCCGAGTTGAAGGACATGCGTAACGGATTTTCACACTGACAAAATAAAAGGGTATCATAAAAATCGACGCAGATTTTTGCGGTGCGTTGTTGCACCGCAATATTGTGGTCTCGCCGACATAAATATGTACTTTGGCTCTAGAAAAGTTAAATTTCATGATGAATTGACTATTTTGAGTACTTTAACTTTTTGCTGTCATTTCAAATCTTTTGTTAAATGTAATGGACATTAACCTCTGCCGAAAGCTAAGCTTTACCCACTTAAGCGTGTAGAAGTAAACTGTAGGCACGTCAGGCCCAGGACCTGCGTATCTGCTGACTACAGGGCGCTCCGCGAACAGCTTCAGGTTATGCAAACATTCGTCCCGCAGCGGGTATCAAACTCTTGCTCTCATCTGGCTATTCGCTTTTGCCAACTTTAACCAACTTCAAAGATGTTCTTTTTTAGGGTTCCGTACCCAAAGGGTAATAAAAACGGAAACCCTATTACTAAGACTCCACTGTCCATCTGTCTGTCTGTCACCAGGCTGTATCTCATGAACCGTGATAGCTGGACCTTTGAAATTCTCACAGATGATGTATTTCTGTTGCCGCTATAATAACAATTACTAAAAACTCAATAAAATGCTTGTTGGGGCTCCCATACAGCGGTACGGAACCCTTCGTGCGCGAGTCCGACTCGCACTTGGCTGGTTTTTAATAAGATCCTAGGACCACCTTTTTACGAATTTGTCGCGTCCAAGCTCTAGAATCTAGTAGAATCGGCAACAAAGTTTGTGGTTTTTATGCTATGCTGTCTAACAAAGTCCTAATAGCAAGAGCTATCACAATGCTAAGTAAAACCCTAAAATATTAGCCAACAACTTACTAGACTCATAACTAGAAGGCTTAGCCGCTGCATGTGGCAGCGACACTGTTAAGGGCGCGTTCCGCAGGTGCGTCACAATTATATTGCTGAGCTGATCAATCTTACATTTGTATCTAGTTTCGATGATCTATACAGCGTCAAGTTACCACTTGATCACTGACTGTCCACACTGTCGGCGAAACTCACTCCTCAACTTTGTCGTAGTGACAAGGGCTATAAAAGATAATAACTGGGTGCGCAATGCTCGCTTGGCTGTCAGGACACGAATTGACATCCCTAACCGATTAGTTACCTCCGAAATTCCTCACATTTACAATATTTATTTGCCTTTGACCCATAAACTTCCATTCACCCTAACACATACTGACACTCAAACACACCCGGAAGAGATCCTCAAGATGCCTCTGACTCACGGCCTAGGAGAATTACATAGTCATTGTCGACGTTTTGATAACGACACTATTCAATAACTGCTGAATCATTGTATCTAAACCTCCTACTTAAAAAAGCTAAATATCAAAAATATCTTTATCGGGGCGAACCAACTATGCTGCGCTGCTTTACGTACAAATAATCGACGCTCTTGCAGACCATATGCACATTCAAAATGTTAATTGCATTTTATGTTGTTTACACAGGTCTTACATTTTATATTTAGCTTCAATTTAAACCCTATTAGAGCATAGGATATGCTGGGCAAGGTCAAGCGTTTTACGAAAGACTGCGTCGCGCGTGCCCAGACTCCACCTTAATACATAAAATACGAAGAATGTTTCGTACGCAAACTGACAAAATTACTTTTTGCACACAATGCATTCCACGACGGATGGGATGCCGCATGTCTGTTTTTGCATCTGTTTTAAAAGTGCTGTTGCAGACCGTTTTTAGGCCCGGTATATTTAGAGCTCACATAGAATTATTCCTTTTATCCTGAAGCTAAAGGCGTGTAACAGGTTCCAACTGCCACCTTCAGATCTCAAGCCAACCTCACCTTCCCATGGTATACATACAAACTGCTAACTAACAAACGGGGCGGGGCTCTAGCGGCCGGCTGATTGCAGCATAGCATAGCTAAACAGATGCGCCGGTACAGCTTAATACCCTGATCGCCAAAGGGCAGCAGCATCGACGATGCGAGAACCGGTGTCCTGCGATCCCAGCGTGGGGATTATGGGCATTTCCCCCTTCTTATAAAGAGAGATTTCAAGTCCAGCAGTGTACTGATATAGGCTGATGCTTTTAGTTTTTGTGGTCCTTATGCTGTCCTTTAAATGTACTTATATAGATTTGAGTGCTGAAAACACCGTCTATATATGAAGGTTTCCACTGTGTGTTGCTTTACCAAGATGATCTGCTAAAGAACACTGAATTAGATTATACTTAAGCCACGCCACGAGCGCGCACTACCGAATAAGGAGATATGAGTAATATTACCAATTTAGTGTACGTACCGTTAGAAAGAGCGAGATTACAATAACAGGCATCGCCTAGTGTTCAACTTGTGACCTAGATAAGCTAGCCACGTTTCTCTTTTAGAAAACGGATTTATTATTTATAGGGCTTTACTTTAGTGAATCAAGCGAAAGAGGCGTGTGACTGTCAGAGTAGCAAACCGAAATCTGTCGTATGTCAGCCCTGTCTCTGCCCAACTCTTCCAAAAATGAGAGTAGTTTGATGTTGACAGTTGCTTTTACAAATGTTTTTTCGTTGTGTAACATCTAACGTGGCGTTAGATGGGCTGTTGAGGATGGCGACTCTGCAATGCTGCCGATATTGGCGACGCGTCGCGAACCTCGGTAATATTCTCTAGTAAGAGAGAGAGAGAAGAGTTAGTTATTAAACTGACCGTGTTGGTAAACCTTTTGCGCTGTAGATGTATTTTCTATACTATTTATTAGTTTCGATGTTTCATATCTGCCAGGCGTCTCGCGACGAGATGGCTCAATTTTTTTCCGTAATTTTGAGATGAAATAACCATCACCTAATTACAATATAGGTCACGTATGATACGAACGGGCCCTATGATGCCCTAACTGCAGCGTTGGTTTTCAGTGACGTCACCATGCAAGAATTTTTACAATGAAAATAAATAAATAAAGCTGGACACAGCATCATGTAGCCCCAAACTAAGCAGAGCTAGTATTATGGAAACTACATGACTGTACTACTTGCATATATTTTTTTGTAAATACATACATATTATACATAGAAAACAGCCAGACCTGAGACAAATATCAGCAAATAATGCAAACATTAGTTCCGCGGCGGGAATCAAACCCGCAACCTTCTACGGCTCAGGTGGACATTCTCCCACTGTGCCACAGAGGCCGTCTCTATCAATATAAAATTTTGAGTTAAGAGCATCCATGAGCTACTACTAACTGAGCTTTGAGGTCAGTAAAAATCACTTAGACCGTGTTAAACCTACTTGTATTAAATCGAAAAGAAAATAATCCTGTTTGTTACCTATTCCCTGGAAATGTCGATAAGTCCCGAGTTGAATACGCCAAGGTCGACCTCCTTTACCTGGGCCAATGTATCTACCTAGAAAGGTTCTTTATGAGCTCGTTAGTTGCTATAGTCACTAACATAAATGCGAAAGTGTGTCTGTATAATTTGTTGGCATTAGAAATCCGTAAGCTATAATAATGATAAATAATACTGGACATTATCATATCACACAGCATTATTTAGCAACAAACTAAGCGGAGCTTGAATTATTCGAAATCGAATGACTGATGTACTACTTTAAAAACATCCAAACCCAAGAAAAAAACATTTGTCTCGCGGCTGTAATCGTACCCGCAGCCTTCAAGCCTTCACCCAGTGCTCTACAAAACAATTTGGTCCCCCGTTCCGCATTTGAACTGCACAGTCCTATTCATCATATTTATTTTATACTACATTTTTGAACCTTACGGGACATGAACCCGCACTTGTCCCAGCAACGCACTTCGTGTAAAACCTGCAGATATATTTTCACACGTTCGAAACGAAGTCAAACAAACGTTATCAAATTATCCGTGCCTTCTTCGTATGAGCTATTGGCCAACTCTGGTAGCAGAGATTTTAGGTCACCCAAAGACCTCTGTCTTGGCTAAACACGTTGACTGTTGGCCTCGGAAATGACGCTACGCGCCCCATGCCAGAGGAGCACGACGTCCTTCTGCAAGTAAGGCGGTGTGTTATTATTCAGCAATCAAAGCGTTAACGCTTTCTTCAAAAGAAGACTCAGAAGCGCTCCGATCTAAATGCAATTAAGGGTCCCCATCAAAATAGTGACCTAGCGGAGGGAAACTACAAAATTTTCACAACAAAACCGCAAAGAGCAAGTGAAAAATTTAATCAATCGTGTATTGGCTCGACTCCAGTACCTCAAATGCCAAAACTCGAAACAGGCAGGGAAGCCAAAACTGTCTACGCCATTATACTTACCTACAACAACTTACTTCTCTACTATCTGTGTATGTAGTATCTCTTTGTGATGTGCTGGTCCGGGAAAGTACAACCACAATGCATATTCATTTATTTATTTAATAGCTTCCGCCCGCGGCTTCGCTTGCGTGGTACCGGGATAAAAAGTAGCCTATGTGCTAATCCAGGTCACAAACTGTGTATATTCACGTTCAGTACTTTTTGCGTGAAAGAGTAACAAACATACATCCATACTCACAAACTTTCGTATTTATAATATTATTATAGTAGGAAGGATTCACTTATTAGAACACCCAACACAGGTTAACACACAAAATAAAAATAAAACATACAAAAGAAAAAATCTCAGTGCAACCACAATTGCATGGTATCACATGGTTAGCACGTTAAATTTCTGCCGTGAAGCAGCATTGCTGTGTTTTGGTTTGAAATGTATGTGAGAACTTAGCACCATTGAGTTGATTCAGGGCTTTCTATCGTATGGCAAGTTCTAAAACGATGCAATACTTTGTTATTGATAATAGTTACCACTAAAAATCAAGCTGGTAATGTGCTTGTTCCAACTTGAAGTGTTATAAAAAAATTATCGTTACTTGCAGCCAACTTCAGAGGGACAAAAATACGTTTAGATAAGCTAAAGTATATATTTAGTATATCAATCATGTAGTTCCAATAATACAAGCTCTGCTTAGTTTGGGGCTGCATGATGCTGTGTGATAACGTCCAGCCTTATTTATTTATTTATTTTATTAAATTATATGCTACCTTATAGTAGTAGTAGAGTCATTTGTGGAGGGCTCGTCCGGGGAAGTATTGCCACCACGCCTATTTCTGCCGTGAAGCATCATTGCTGTGTTTCGGTTTGAAGGGTGTTGGTGCCGGTGAAATGACAGGCACAAGAGGCTTATCATCTTCATGCGTCAACTTGATGGACGCAGGCCTTGCGTCGTAGAGCACGGTACAAAAAAACATGATCTAGGATGCAATGCATTATTTATTTATTTATTTAATAGGAACGCCAACAGCTTAAATATCAATACATTGTAGAGTTACACTGACAAAGTTTATGATAGTTAATGACTACCACTTAACATTAGGTGGGCCATGAGCTTGTTCCATCTTCAAGTAACACAAAAAAAATTAGAGGCATGCAAATATTTGATTATGAAATTATAAAACAAATATTCTACTGTATAAGTATCTTCTGCAGATATTCATAACATTGAGAAAGACGTGATGTTTGTTTTATAAAAGAAATTCTTGGTATTTATCAGGCCAACAACGTCCTGTTCTGCAACGCCTTCGATATTCACCATCGATCTAATTCCACGTAACACAGTCATAGGAAATGCCCAGCATGTGGTACCTTGGTAATAATTAACGGGTTTTGTAGCTTCGTAGTTGGATGCAGCAATCATGAATAGTTCAACCATTATAATCATTTTATAAGTAATAAATAATGCTGGACACTATCACACAGCGTCATAGGGCTCCAACTAAGCAGAGATTATATTATGGGAACCACATGATTGATATGTACTTAAACTTTTTTTGTATATACGTATTATTCACAGAAAACACCCAGACCCGAGACAAATATTTGCGGAATACAAACATTTTTCTCGCGGCGGGAATCGAACCCGCAACCTTCTGCGTCTCAGGAAGACCTTCGCACGCTCCGCCACAGAGGTCGAAAATTTTGAGGTTCCAAATTTCTAACCTCTACCTTCGGAACTCTGCGAGCCCAGAGACGGGGCTCTGGCGGCGCCGGCGCCGGCGGCAGCAGCGTTGGCTGTGCGAGAAGCCTTGCCCTACGATCCCCAATAACACGCATACCCAGCTAAGGATGTTCATCCCGTCACTAAGCAATGTCGGACGCCTTCGGGTGGACTTAAAACTCTGACACTGAGTTGACCACTAGCACATACGAAGAAGGAAGGAGGAAGCGTGAGGGTTTTGGGCATATCCCCCTTCTCATTAGAGGCCTTTGCCTAGCATTGCACTGACACATGCTGGTGTTACAAACTTTTTCGGATGAATGGTAGATAAGATATATATATTAAAAACTCTTTATTGTTCTGACACCAACATACACATATGTATACTTAGAACAAAATAGACAATGACCATACTGAAAGTGCAATGGACGGTCTTATCGATGAGAGCGTACTAGGTACCTTAAGGCACATACTTTGTGAAAAATATAGTTTAGCTTAGCTAAGATATCAAAATTATTCTTTGTAACTTAATCGTCTTGACCTTGTTCACTCTTGCGTATAAACATAATTACTATTTCAACCTTACAAAGTACTTAATAAGGCTGTGATTTGAATAATATCACGTAGGTACCTTCTTTATAACGATTACATAAAGGCACTTATCTCAAGGAAACAGTTTTTACATTTCTAGCATTCACGTCGGAACTGTTTTTAACATTATCTGACAGACGCGAATGCGTCTTTGTTTTGAAGCGTAAAATGTAAATTTAATAAAACCATAATTTTATAGACTTAAAAATATTTATCTAATCACACTAATATGTTAAATCCGAAGGTAGTCGAGTTCTTTTTGGAGGTAGTAGAGTTCTTTGTGGAGGGCTCGTCCGGGGAAGTACTGCCACCATGCCTATTTCAGCCGTGAAGCAGCTGAGCTGTGTTTCGGTTTCGGTAGGGCGTTGCATCGTAGAGCACGTTCCGGAAAAATTTGATCTACGATGCAATGCTTTGTGATAGGTAATGGTAACCACTTAACAGTAATCAGGTGGGCCATGTGCTTGTTACATCTTCAAATAGTATATATAAAAAAAAGGTATCCGGCTTCCATAAGAGAGTTAATAGGCGCTTTCTGGTAAAGCTCGCCCCATCGTCGACCTCATCCTTGCCCACGCAAGCCTCGAGAGATGGCCCAAATAAATAAATAAAAAACTGACAAATAAATATACGGGAAATAATAGACAAAAGAAGCTGCAACCGGGTTAGCTAGTCAACACTCTTATAAAGAGAAAGTATTAGATTTTTCGTATGTCAGTTTTTCATAAAATCAAAAACTACTTTAAAATTATTTAACCTATAGAAAACCACATTGAATATTGTCTGTATTTTAAAATAATTAGAGATCCATACGGTAATTGCAAATTTTAAACCTACTAAATCAAACAAAATTCATTATTTGGCGTGCATGAAATTGTCAAATATCTTATTTAAAAACTCTGTCAGATACCTTATTTAAAAAAAATACGCGTAATCTTAGGTACATGAATTAAAATTATTATGTACTATGTACTAGCTTTCGGCCGCGGCTAAGCTAATGTAGGATAGATTAGCCTATGTAATAATCTAGATCACAAACTAAGTATAATATATTCCAAGTTTCATTAAAATCCGTTTTTTTGAGCTGAGTGGAAGCAAACATAAATACAAACCAACTTTTCTTTCGCATTTATAATATTAGTGTTATATTAGGTGCCTGCCTAATTTTCATTTCGTACATATTGTACCTATTAGGGTTCCGCGTAAAAAAACTATATCAAGTAAGCACACGTAAACGTAAAAAAAAGTAAAAAATCAGTTTATTCATTATGCACCTAAAGTACACTTCGAATAGACAATTTTTTCAAAATTTATATTTAATTTTTATTTACCGATTCGTAACGCGACCAAACAGGGAAGCATTGGTAAGAAACTCTGCTTGGCTTATATTTTGTAGACGTCTTTGTTCATTTTAACTATAACATTGTTTTAAAGGGAGTTGGAGGCAGTTTCATCCCAAGCTTTTTTGTCATATACATAATCAGATATTTTATAATAGGTTTTTGTTCAGAGATTACCTTTAACAATATTTTTGAATTTATTTACGAATTTGTAGTTACGGACAGTCAGTTAGTATTGTATATTTACGAAACCGGTTCATCGTAGCGTTTATTGGAAACGTATTTATTGTTGGTTATTGCTCCAGCAAGAACAATGAGGATTATCCAATATCAAAATGCACTCTTTGTTGGGAGTGGAAGAGTATTGTTGAATTTTCTTTTGCAACACAATGCGTGTCTGCCGATGTTTATCTGTGACATATTTTGATGATAACTATGATTTTATCATCATTTATGAATGTTTTATTCAAGAAACTAACGTGAATTAACTCATTTATATTGAAAATTGGGAATTTTCACGTATCGGTGAAGGCACGTACGGCTTTTCGACTCGATAAGAGAGTCTTCATCAGAGTGAGTGAACGCAACCACAGAATACAGAGAGGAACGCAACGCTCTCCCTCCGCGTCTCGTCTAACACTGCATTTCTAAAGTTTTTAAGGGCTTGTCGAAGGGCTGTAAGGATCCATAAAGTTATTCAATCTTTTAAAGGCCAATGTGTACTTTTACAACAAAATCGCAAGTGACGTGCTAAAACTAGATTTTTTTATGATACTAGAGTATTGTTTCAAATGTCACGCTGTTTGGAACGTGCACTACTATACAACGCCCTGATTCCATCAACTTGAGAGGCATGAAGGTATTAAGCATGGGCCTGTAATTTCACCGGCACCCACGACCCACACCCTTCAAACCGAAACAGCAATGCTGGTTCACGGCAGAAATAGCGTGGTGTTACTTCCCCGGATGAGCCCTTCTCAAAGAGCTCTATTACTTCAGAACTGCCTAAATATAACCAAAATTTATCAGCTGGGTCTATCGCGTGCCGAACAATTGCTTTACTTACACCATAGGCCCCCTGGACCCTCCATCATAAACCCCTTAGTAACTGTTGTGGTTCTGTGGAAAGGGGACATTTTTTCACATCCTTCAAATTAAACATCCCTTTTCATCCACACAAAGAAGAGCGAGAGGGCGCGTGACTACGCTAATGCCTTATTGGTCTTTTATAAAAACTCGATAACTTATTCCCTTGGAATAGAGTTCTGTATGCCTTGGCAGATAAATCCAGGTACTTTTCGTAAAACTAAGCATTAGAAAAGAAGTCTTATTGCACAAATAAATAACGGCAGGATTCCATTGAACTGTGTACCGGTGAAATACTGCATTATTATGTGCCTTATTCGTGTTGTGTTAGAGTCGAAGACGTAATGGGATATGCAAATGTTTTAGGGATAAAACTTCCTTACACCTGGATGCGGGCGTCAATATTGTTATTTTTAGCCGACGTCGACTGATCGATTTGATGTTTCGAGTCCGTTGGTAAGAGGATTGGTTTGTATGTATTGTAGGATATTGTTTCTTGTTATTTCTTTAGTGTATTTATCTCTAAGGGATACGTCTATACGATATCTGCAACGACAGAGAACTCAAGACAATTTTTTAAACAGTGTGTTCTACCAGTCAGGTCATACTTGGGCACTTACAGTACTGTTCTACCAGTTCAGCGAGCTATGGATCGAGCTATGCTCGTATTTTTCTGAAGGAAAGCATCCGCAACGAGAATATTTGATAGAGAAAGAGAACCCAAGATATCGAATGGCTCAGAGAAGTAGCAAGCTGAAGAGGCAGGGCTGGCCATATTGTCTTTAGAAAAATATAAGCCAAACAGAGTTTCTTGCCAATTCTTCTCTGTTCGGTCGCGTTACGAATTGATGTAAATTAAAAAAAAATGACGATTCGAGGTGTACTTTTATAGTACTTATATTATTAAATAAAATAAAAATATTTCCTTTGATTTAAAGTGGCCATATCTGCCGAAGAATCGACAACCGTTGGGGTAAACGAGTTCTTGTGTAAAGTCCACGTCGAAAGCGGATAGATTTAGAGAACCACGGAGGCTTAAAAAGTGAACTAACCATCCCTCTATGTGGGAAATGTACAAACTCTTCTGTCAAAATAACGCGACCCAAATCCTACGACGGCTATATTCCACAGTAATACAGTGGCTCGAAAACGAAGACTAGCGAAAAAACTATTCGAATCGTCGACGTAAAGTTTTGGCCAATGAGAACGCGTAAATTCAAAATAACGCTTTGTCATTCGCCAAATCAAGTTAAAATATTCATGATCGACCTACAGTTCTATTCTTACCAAGAATTGCCCCTTAATCGATTGCATAACTGAATAGAAAGCGATGCTTCTTGTCCATGGGTCATTTGATGTCTACTTCCCATTGCATTATGTAATTCAGTTTATTGTTCTACGAGTTAAACTACTGTTTGCTATGTATACTTCTTAACTATTATTTTATCTTCTAGCTTCCAGCTTTCGCCCGCGGCTTTGCTCGCGTGATATTGTTAATCCAATATGTTAATCGAGGTCGAAACTAGGAGTATGTATATTCCAAGTTTCATCTAAATCTGATACAGAGTTGAACAACAAACACAAACACACACACACACACACACACACGGTCAGTTTTATAGAGATTTGATTATAATCATCATTATCATTTTCAGCTTTTCGAAACAGTACTGGGCACAAGCCTCCTCCCTCAAACGCCATTGCAGAAGGTTTTGCTCTTTTTGCATCCATGCTTTCCAGGTCTTTCCCTGTACAGTAACGATTTCGTACATCCACATGGCTGTTGGTCTGCCAAGCCCTCTTTTGTAACCTCTTGGGCACCACACTGTCAGGGCCTTACTCCACCTGCCATCACCAAATCTAGCCAAGTGACTTTACAATCTGTAGATTTTGTTCATATATTGAGGCTAATTTATTCTTATTGGCCGACATGCAGATATTTTTTTTTCACCAAAACTTGGATTTCTCTTCGGTCTCACTAAGATCTGTCTATACTTGTTATTAAACAATCATTATCGACCTATAGCAGTCCACTGCTGGACAAAGGCGTCTCCTAAAGGGTGCCATTACGCCCTATCCTTAGCTCGACGCATCCACATCAAGAAAGATCACTGCCGACCGTCAAGTCATCATTGTCTTGTAAGAAAGTACCTAGTAACTACTTAAGTTTTCCAAAATGAATCATATATGATCAAAATATCTGTAAAAGTAGTTTACGATACAAAACAATTGGTACCGTGATTCGTCAACCCTCACATTATTCACCATGTCTGTTCCCATGGCACCCCATAATGTAAGGGGGTGCGTCAGTCAATGTATTTTTGTATTTTAACGTGTAGTTTTGATTTTAAGAATAATTATCAAATGAGCCAGAAAATTATAGTATTAATCTAAATGATGAATGTTTACTGTGGAGAGTTGTTCAGCAGAGGTAGACCGAAGAGAATATTAATACATTATATAAAAGACTAGCTTCCGCCAGCGGCTTCACTTGCGTGATATCCAGATAAAAAGTAGCCTATAACGTCCTTCCTTCTTCGTATTTAGCTAGTGGCAACTCTGGTGTCGGAGTTTTTAGGCCGCCCAAAGGCCTAGAACTACGTATGTGCAATTTCAGCTAAATCCTTTTATTTATTTTTAAATGAAGGAGTAAGAAATATGTACCTACTAACTTTCACGTTTAATCCATCTATCCATATTAAAATTCAACGTTTATAATATTAGCAAGGATTGCTTAACAAGTAACACATATAGCTGTCAAATATTCAAATTCAATTAGGTACGTTTATTATAACAAGATATAACATTACAGAATAATCCAATGCGTATATCTATCTAATTTAGCAAAATGAAATAATACTTAATAGTGAACGGAAAAATAAACAATTAAAAAAAAAATTACATGCTGGCAATCAATGAATGGCCTATTAAATAAAAAATAACACGCAAAATTAATAAAAAATAGCTTTGATAATTTTAGTACATCCCTTTGACAATAAAAAAATCAAATTGAACTGAAGGAACCTGTTTGGTGAAAGGATTTTCACACGATACTGAAGGAACCTTTACAAATCCATTAGCAAAATGAGTTGGGAACTTCAAATTGAATGGTGTTAGTCTGACCGAAGTAAAGCAATTCAACGGTAGCGCAGTTTCACTTCACTGCGCCACCATCATCATCATCATCACCTTCATCATCAGCCTATAGCAGTACACTGGTAGACATAGACCTCCCCTAATGAACGCCATTTCGCCCTGTCCTAAGCTTATCACACCATTTTTTTTGTACTACTAAGTTAGCAAACAAGCATACGATCCTCCTGATAGTAAGCGGTTCCCGTAGTCTATTCTTTATCACGGCGCCATACCAATTAACTATTAACCAGAAGGCAAATTCTAGGGAAACCAAACACGATACCATAAGAGGTCTTATTTAGTTACACACCGAAATGGTCGGACCGGACCTTAATTAGCAAACTTTTACGTTTCATCTGTAAAAATTCAAAGAACGATAATTGACAAACTGTCAAAGTTTGTAAAAACAGGACCGGTTCTTATCATTTCAGTGGGCAACTGAGTTACTAAATGCGACCTCAGAAGAAGACATCGATATACGAGTTAGTGCGGTAAGATTGTGGGAAGGATCGAGAGGAATGCTCGTCTGCCGTGTAAATCTTTGTCACCCTACAACACTCTATACTATAGAGAAGTCTTTATAAAGAAGAAGGATAGAAAATATAATTTCTCAACGGATCTTTGTCCCGCTGAAGGTGGCTCAGTAAACGATTCGACCAATCCTAGGTACAGCCCGACCCCCGACCCAAAAATTGGAACTACGTCGCTACTTGCAGCAAACTTCAGAGGGATAAAGATAAGTAGGGTGTTGTACTAACCTAGAAACAAATTAGTAAGCTTCTCTCATATTTATACCATCCTCTGGTCGGCTTTATCCACAGATATAGAAGAGAACTATATGAAGTCTTAAAATTCACTATTCTCTGAACGTCAACTCATACGGCTGATCTCTACTTTCTGGTGTCCATACATTATTTCCTAGAAAGGGATGCATACTTTAGCTCAATGCGATTGCTGCGACTTCGTACCAGGGTATTTCTATGAAACTGCATGGCATTTTATTCGATCGCCCTGATACGATTTTCTTTTTGAACTCATTTGAAGTCGGCTTGAGCCCTTTCTTACTGTTGATATTTGACATAAGAAAGCAAAGATCAGCCGTATGAGTTGATGTTCAGAGTATGAATGAATTTTAAGGGTTCTTTTATGCTTTAGTCATAATTCTTCAGCTTTACCATGAATTTCCATTTAATTATGTTTATATTCTTTTTGGAGATTACTCTACGGAATATTGCTTGCTATATTTTTGACCACCATTCTTACCACAGTGTTGACCAATGACCGCTTTAGAATATTCTAACAAAAATTATATAAACATAATTAATACTGCTGGACATTATCTCACAGCATCATGTAGCCCCAAACTAAGCAGAGCTTGATTATGGGAACCACATGACTGATATAATACATTACATTTTTGTAAATACATACATTATGCATAGAAAGACACGAGACAACTATTTTCATAATATACAAAAATTAGCCTCGCTAGTTAGCAGCGGGAATTGAACCTTTTGTGTTTCAGGCGGGCCTTCGCCACGCAGGTCGTCAAAAGCAATATAAACCATTCAAATGAATATCCATTTGTTGGCAACATCACGCGTTATGCAAGGACAAGGGGATGCTAATCATTATGTCCAGTCAGCAAGGGTTGTTTGCACCCCAAAACTCCTGCTTATATACGGCGTAGAGGGGGTGGTTGGTTAAGCTATTATTAATCCGATCTTTGATATAACAATTTATAATTGAAAGTCAGAGTACATAAAAGTTTTACCGTTGTTAGTATTAGTATTCGGTTGTAAGATTTTGAATTTTTAATATTGATAATTATTTCTCACATAATGCTTTGAAGGCCTTACTTATAAAAATCTGTCAAAAGATGACAATGCTTAAAGTTATTGTTATCTCTCACTGCTGGATAATGACAAACAGTGACAGGGCTAACTGTAAGCAATAATAATAATAATGCGAGATGCTATCACACAGCATCATGTAGCCCCAAACTAAGCAGAGCTTGTATTTTGGGAACCACATAATTGTTATAGTACACATATATATTTTTTTTGTAAATACAAACACATTATACATAGAAAACACCCAGGCCCGAGACAAATATCTACAGAACGGGATTAAATAAGTTCTTGAGTGGAGACCGCAGCTCGGCAAACGTAGTATAGGACGCCCTCTGGCCAGGTGGAGTAACGATCTGCGAAAGGCTGCTGGTAGAAGCTGGATGCGTCGCGCTCAGAATAGGGCGAAATAGCGCTCATTAGGAGGCCTATTCCAGCAGTAGACTGATATAGGCTGATGATGATGATGATGATGACCTGTACCATCCAAGTAGTGACCGGACGGAGTGTTGCTTTACTTAGACAGTCTGCTAATAACACCGAAGCAAACCACGCCACGGGCGCTTCAATCGTCTACTTAAGCTTGATCCTGATTATGGTTGTTTATCAATAAGTACTGGCTTAAAGCATACTTCTGAACAGGACACAGACCTTCCGCCATAGAAAAAATCCACGACACGACAAACTGCAATTCAACCTATTTAATTTCGAATCTAAACTCACACAGAGAGATGTCCTCAACAAAATAAAACACAAGTCATGTCATATATCGATTCTGCCCTTCAATCGCCGTCCTCTTCCCTCCCAGGTGGCGAGAGCTTGCGGGAACGGGACAGGTGTACTTTCTTACAGCCGTTTAAGATGTAATATTTACTTGTGTGCACATTAAGGGTAACGCCCTATAAACTATGGAACGCGGTATCGCTCTACAGACAGCAAGAGCTAAGCTGTGAGAAGTTCGAAATGGACATTGAGTTTAGTTCTATTGGATTTTGAAGCTTTTAAATATAATGCTGGACAGTATCACACAGCATCATGTAGACCCAAACTAAGCAGAGCTTGTATCATGGGAACCACATGGCTGGTAAACTGGTAAACTACATAGATACACTTTTTTTTGTAAAATTGTGTAAACATTGTATATAGAAAACACCCAGACCCGAAACAAATATTTGCAGAATGTTCAAACAATTTCCTCGCGGCGGGAATCGAACCCGCAACCTTCTGCGTCTCAGGTGGGCCATCGCCCACTACGCCACAGAGATCGTCCATTGTTCGTGGCTTACCTCATTACTTCGTTGATGATCAAATCATCAAAGTTAAGCAACTCTCCGAGAGGTCACTGTTTGGATGGGTAACCGTTCAAGCTAGATCCTTTCTACAGAATACGTTAATTTAAGTGTCTCCTTTTTGAGTTGTAAATATTATATCGCAAGTTGACATACAGTTTAGCCTAGCTAGAATATATTACCTTTCTTAGATACAAATATGAAATCATTTATTAACGTAACGAGCTTCTGCGAGCCCGCAGCTTCGCTCCCGGGATTAAAATTTGGAACACACAAACTATGTATGTTCCAAGTTTCGTCCAAATCTGTTCAGCCGTTCACAGATTTGAGTGGGAACAAACACACACATACACACACACACACACACACACACAAACTTTAGCATTTATAATATTAGTGCGATAAAATGGCACAATTAATATTTCCAGCTCTCGAACTAGAGCCATAAGTTGGCCTGTAAATTCCGAGTTAGCACCGCTGACTCTTTTATGATATGATGCATATACAATTAAGCAAACAAAACTAATGATAAGTGCCCGACTTGGTTCGGGTAAAGATAAAGAGTTCTGATTTTTTTTTGTTACAAGATCGGATTTTGAACCTATGACTAAAGAATACCACTACACTATAACAGCTCATTTATGAAGAATCACGACATTTGGCTTAATTTGCCAAAACTACTGCGTTTATTTGCCGCCGAGCCGAGGGGTGGCTCCCCTCGGGGCTCGAACTTGCTATTATTTTATCCTGATGTCCATTGATTTGGGGGTGCTTGCACGACCGTTTATGTTTTAGTGTGTTGAAACATTACAATTTAAGTTATGTAATAAGATTTATTTCGTTTTTCCTATAGATTTTTCTGTAAATAAATAATGCTAGAATGCTGGAACACTATCACACAGCATCATGTAGCCCCAAACTAAGCAGAGCTTGTATAATCGGAACCACAGGATTGATAAACTACATAGATAATTTTTTTTAAAATATATACATAGAAAACACCCAGACCAAAAACAAATATTTGCAGAACGTACATTTGTCTTATCGTCGGAGAACTTAGTGGCTAACTCTGGTGTCAGTGTCTTTAGGCCGTCAAGAGCCTAATGACCTTAAGGTCATGTTGAAGGTCTCTACCAGACAGGACAGATAGTGACCAACATTTTAATATACCTTCCAAAGCACTGAATTAGAATGCTTTAGATTAAAAGCATCTGAATTTTGAATGTTTATTTTTGAATAAGCGAACCATTACCTAGGTACTTTTTTTAAACACTAGCACGTTGACTGCTGGCGTCGAACATGACAATCCGCACCATGCCAGGGCGGGTGCCGGTGAACACGGAGATTTTTATAATTCAGCACTCAAAGCGTTAAATAATTTTATCTACATAATGAGTAGAATATCACATAAAGGCATAGCATACAATTTCATAAAATACGAGTTTGGCACCTCCAACTTTTTTGAAGTGAGTTAACTAAAATTGAAACATTGAATACAGGGAGAGGCAATTTAACGCGAGGACGAGTCCCGCAGAAGCACATCTGCGTTTTCAGCACTGTGTTAATGGTCAAACTGTTATTTCAAATTGTCACATGTCGGTTTAATTACAGAAAGATGAAGCATGCATCAAGTTGATGGGCGCAGGGCAGTACACCAATATGCAATTCTTAGCTAACTATAAATTTACTATAAAACAAATTAGTTAAATCAGTCATAAGGTTCTCTTAGTACAAGACTCTCTCTTAGTTTGGGGCTAGATGATCCTTTGTGATAATGTCCAGCATTATTTATTTATTTATTATAATAAAAAACCTTACACTATTCACCTGCCTGCAGGTCTTGGCAATAAACAAGTCCATCAAAAAGTGGAATTCGAAAACAATTAAAACCAAAGCAAGCAACGAACATTGTACGCGAGATGGCGCTATAAATATGTGTAAGTGCGAGAGGGAGGGAACTCTAGGGGTGAGGAAGGACCAATAAGGGTCGTAATGGTGAACGGTTATTATACCGAATCAGTGTTGGAATAATATCGTTGAGTTGCGTACTTTATTGTTTTGTAAATGTTATTTTTATGTTGTTATGTAATAATGTAAGGGAAAGAGTTATTTCGATGTTTTGATTCTATAATTGGATTGGAATACTGTTTTTGAGGACCATTTTATTATATCTGACACACTCTTAGGTACACTTTGAATCGTATTATTTTTTATTTATACCAATTTCCTAACGCAACCGGACAAGAAACTCACAAAGGAGAATTGACAAGAAACTAACTTCGCTTATATTTTTTTACGTTACCCAATTAATTTACCTTCTAATTTAAATAAATGCCATTTTATTTTTTCTGTGTTCCTGCCTTCTATGTTTTAATACCAGTTATTAAACTAGCCTCTATTTTCCTCTGCACAGGGTTATGGAGGCTCGTTGATTTAAAATTTTACTTATGATATTTGTTCGTAGCTTGCATTTTATACTATAAGATTTTATTTATTTACCCTATCAAGTGTGTCAAAATTTTCCATTCCTATATTACTTCGTCGCATAGAATCTAAAACAATGAAATTTTTTCGTAACTTATTTTAATTTGTGTTCTGTATTGTTACAGATGATACCCTATGGATGGTAGATGGATTAAACACGTGTCAGTGTTAGTGCTAGTGCGGTGATGTGATGTGCCAAGTGGAATGTCATGACGTACTTGACGATGAACACTGAATGCTAGCTGACACTGGAGGTAAGAAACTTACTCCTTTACATCCCTCCACCACCACACCAGCCTATATCAGTTCACTGCTGGACGTAGGCCTCCCCAAATATATGTAGGCATATATGCCCATAAATAATTCCCGATGAACGATGACGAAAACCGAAATGGTTTTTGATTGGTTTGAAAAACCATTATCGTTCGTCATTGGTCGACGTCATCGCCTCGTGTATGTCAATGTCAATGTCCCGCGTATCAACCTATATTTAACAAGCTGTAGGTATTATTTTATTTATTTTATTTATTGAAAAAGATACACCTTCGACTTATCACTAGACATTTGTAATTAAGTTTTATAATGAAGTTCTGTATGATTCGCCATTATAAATAAATAAATAAATAAATAATGCGGGACGTAATCACACAGCATCATGTAGCCCCAAACTAAGCAGAGCTTGTATTATGGGAACCACATGATTGATATACTACACATATATTTTTTTTTTTGTAAATACATACGTATCATACATAGAAAACACCCAGACCCGGGACAAATATCTACAGAACATGCAAACATTTGTCCCGCAGCGGGAATCGAACCCGCAACCTTCTGCGTCTCAGGCGGACCTTCGCCCACCGCGCCACAGAGGCCGTCATTATTATGTAGGTATATACAACACTCAAAAGTAAAAAAAAAACAAAAATATGCAGCTGACACACACACAACTAAATGAAAGGAATATTAAAATAAGTGCAAGACAAAAAAAAAATTACTTACATACTTCATACATAATATACTAATACCATAAAGTTAGATAAACCTAAAGAATAAAACAATTCATAAATACATACAACAAACACGAATAAATTTATAAATATTGCAAATATGAAAAATGTCAACATCGCTGTTGGAGCTGTTGCATCGCTGTTGTTGTTGTTGTTTGTTGGTATAAAATGCGATCTGCGAAAGGCTGCTGGTAGAAGCTGGATGCGTCGAGCTCGGGACAGGGCGCAATATGGTGCTCATTAGGGGAGGCCTATGTCCAGCTTTGGACTGCTATAGGCTAATGATGATGATGATGAGGCATAAAATGTGTGGACAGGTTAGTTTCTCTTCAGTGGTTGCAGCTTAAAGGTATCATGGACGCACGACCAAGCTTTAAAAACACATTCATAAGACTCGTTTTTAATCACACTGCAAATAAATGATTAAAAAGCTTCGCTCAGTGGTTATTATGAGAACGGAAGTGATGCGTCAGATCACAGCTTGTAAGGGTCAGTAAACTGTCAAGTTCATTACATACCAATGACGCGTCTTCAGACTCTTGTCATCATCATCATCATCATCATCATCCTACTGCCCACGCTCAGCTCTGGTCAGCACCATGTTCTCCCTCCATGTCACTCGTCATCTCAAATCTCAACACTTACTCTTTTCTTTCTCATGTCATCTTTCAGCTTTTATACAACTAATCCATCTCTTCTTTGGCCTACTTTTACCAGCACACAGCACATCCTTCCACAGGCGTCCTTCTATTCATAAAATAACAAAAACGACGATAGAAGATTACAAGATATTTATTTGCATATAAGTGTAGATAACATTAGGGGAGGCCTATGTCCAGCAGTCGACTGCTATAGGCTAATGATGATGATGTACATAAGGTATTAGGACTTTCGTTAGTATTAACTTTTCCATTATCGTTTATCATAAATTCGAATGTTTTGTTTGTTACGCTTTCACGGCTTAACTACTATTTTTTTATGGTTCTTGAAGATGGAACAAGCCCTTGATGTTAAGATTTAACCATTACCTATCACAAATCATTGCATCGTAGGTTACGCTTGATCATAACGTGCCATACGATGCATTGCCCTGCGATTGTAGGTCTTAAGTGTCTGTAATTTAACTGGCACCCACACCCTTGAAACCGAAACACAGCACAGCTGCTTCACGGCAGAAATAGGCATGGTGGTAGTACGAATCCGGGCGAGTCCTTAACAATGAGCTATACTAGAAGTATGTGGCTCTACTAAAACTATACTCAACCTCAACCGATTATTATGATATTTCGCATATATATTACCAGTGGCACAGAAATTGAGTCAGGGTACCTTTAATCTAGCTAAAAGAACTGTTTACGAGAGATAGAAAATTACTTTACTACTGATTGACAAAACTTACGTTATTAACACGATCGTAGCCGCGGCCAAAAGCTAGTGTTTAAATAGAACAAATAATACTGAACATTTTCACGCAGCCCCAAAGTACTTTTGTGCCAAAAGTAAGCAGAGCTCGTATTATGGGAACTATATGACTCATATACTACTTAATACTTATTTAGTACCTACTTTGTTCTATATGAAATAAATTATGCTGGACACTATCATATCATTTATCACCAAACTAAGCAGCTTGGAGCTATGGGAGGCAACAACATGACGGATATTTCACATAGACACATTTTTTTGTTAATACAAATATAATTGCTCAGCTCAGGACAGGGCGCAATGGCGCTCATTAGGGGAGGCCTATGTCCAGCAGTGGACTGCTATAGGCTGATGATGATGATGATGATGATGACAAATATAATACTTATGCTCGTGCATACAAAACAAAAAAAAACAACCAGACTTAAGAGTCAATGCCATTTTACTGCTGTAGCCATCGAGATATTATATGCTACGTAGAGTCCCGGTCTTCACGTGAAAACTGTCAAAAATCGTCCATATAATAACTCAATGGGTGTAGCACACACCCCACAATGTTTCATGTTATCGTCTTTTATGTTTTTATTTTGTTGTTGTTTGTGTTTAGTTGCAAATAAATAAATAAATATCATCATCATCAATTCAACCTTTATCGAACCACTGCTGGGCATAGGCCTTCCTTTATTATGTTTATATTATTCCTTTATTATTATATTATGAATATTATTATAATATTATTTATTTAATTTATAATCAAATATAAATAAATAAATAATACTGGACTATCACACAGCATCATGTAGCCCCAAACTAAGCAGAGCTTGTGTTATGGGAACGACATGTTTTTTTTTTGTAAATACACATAGAAGAGAACATATTATACATAGAAAACACCCAGACCCGAGACAAATATCTACAGAACATGCAAACATTAGTCCCGTGGCGGGAATCGAACCCGCTACCTTTTGCGTCCCAGGCGGACCTTCGCCCACTGCACCACAGAGGTCACATATATAAATATAAATATATGTATATTCTATGCCTATTTCTACCTCCAGACAAATATTCGCAGTACATACATATTTCTCACGGGAATCGAACCCGCAACCTTCGTTTCACGCTATTCGCTTTGCTTTCCGTCGTGTTGTGTTACATGGTTACATGAATAGACATCTGTTTGCGCAGGTCAGGATTGTGACGTCATCGAAACCTGACCAACAGGATTTTGTCAGCTTGCATTCTTTTATCTATAATGCAAATATTATTAATCTAAATTAAGACGAAATCTGTGGCACAGTGGGTGAAGGCCCGCCTGAGACGCAGAAGGTTGCGGGTTCGATTTCAGCCGCGAGATAAATGTTCGATCTGCAAATAAACTGTCTTTTGTCTGGGTATTTTCTATGTAATTTCAAAAAAAATGGGTATAAGTGGTATATCAATCATGTGGTCCCATAGATAGATAGATAGATGAACTCTTTATTGCACACAACACTATTTAAAAACCAAAAATCTACAAAAACAGAGTAATTAAGTAGTAATGTAGGTACAATGGGTGGTCTTATCGCTTAAAGCGATTTCTTCCAGACAACCAACCCATAATACTAGTTCTGTTTAGTTTTGGGCTAGATGTTGCCGTGTGGTAGTGTTCCGTATTATTATTACTGCAGTTAGCATCGATATTTCTGTATGGAGATATCAGTTTTACAAACTTCTCGCTAGGGGCATTGGCCCATTTCCATTATAAAATATAGTTAACGCAAACTTTCTAGTAAGGTATGATTTTCGCACTCGAGCTGTAGATTTAAATACCAAATAGCGGTCACCTATCCAAATGGTGACCGGGCGGAGTGTTTATATTTTATTTCCTTTGTTCAGTCACATTGTTTTCTTTAATTGCACTACTTTTAAAAAATAGTAATGAATTAAATCCAGGTTATAGACACGAACAGTCCTATTCATAACAGTTCTACCTCAGTACGGAACAGTAAACCTCAATATCATGCACACGTTGGTAGAGTTCTTTGTGGAGGGCTCGTCCGGGGAAGTACTGCCACCATGCCTATTTCTGCCGTGAAGCAGCCGTGCTGTGTTTCGGCTTGAAGGGTGTGGGTGCCGGTGAAGTTACAGACACAAGAAAGAGGCTTATCATCTTATGCTTCAAGTTGATGGACGCAGGGTTTTGCATCGTAGAGCACGTTCCAAAAAAACGTGATCTAGGATGCAATGCTTTGTGATAGGTAATGGTTACCACTTAACATCAGGTGGACCATGAACTTGTTCCATCTTCAAGTACCATCCAAAAAAAACCTCTTTATTTACATTTAAATGCCAGGGACAAGCTTACTTTATCCAGCGTTATAAAATGACATTTGGTTATTAACAAGGGGGTTAGACACTTGCATTAATTAATCCGTCAATCTCACAAAAACTCAGGCTCGCCGAAATAAGTACCTTCAATCCGTCATAGAAAAAAAATCTCGGTCCTTGAACTTGCCGTAAAACTTGCCATTTCCAAAGAAGTAACATTTTATTTTTACGTACGGAAACACTGAAGTAACAAAACATCCCTACTACTTAGCCCGGATTTTCATTAAAAAAAGTTCTCATTCATGAAGGGGTGGGTAGGGGGGTACCCATTGATCCCCTTAGGGGTGGCGAAATACTACGAAGTATGTTACGTACTACGTATTTACGAAGTATGTACGTATACGCAACTGTTGATTTTCATACAAAATTTGATCTTTTTTGTGATATTAATAAAAGTTTTTTTTGGGTTAGTCATAGCAGGGGTGTAAGAGGTTCAAACCGCCACCTTTGGAACCCAAGCCAACCTCACCAAGTTTTTTTTGGGTTTGTCATAGCAGGGGTGTAAGAGGTTCAAACCGCCACCTGGAACCCAAGCCAACCTCACCTCCCCGTAGTCCACCCTGCTAACTAACAAACGGGGCTCTGGCGGCCGGCTGATTGCGGCATAGCGCAGCCTAAATTCATCTCCATCTTTGAAACCCAAAAAAAAATCTCATGCACGGCCAGCAATTGGCGGCCAGCTGCAGCATAGCGCAGCCTGCCACCTGTACAGATAGTGGCCCTGACCGCGTCGGCGGTGCGAGAAGCTGTACTCTGCGATCCCAAACCCACTTGCCCAACCTGGAGATCATGGGCATATCCCTCTTCTTATTATGGGTAGCCTATGTCCAGCAGTGGATTGTTATAGGCTGGTGATGTTGTAGTGATAACAGTAATCGGTGTTAAGTCTAGATAGATAATGTTTACAGCTTCAAGTAGTATTTTTACCCACTGTTGGGCACGCTGTAGTGCCTGGGACATGGTCAGATGCAGCAGGCTTCAGCACCTATACCATCCTCTCAGCCTCGTCAGTACCACAGGACAGACATGCTCAATACGTGTGGAGCTGACTAAGACAAGGGTTTCCTCAAGTTCAAACCTGGTCTAGGGCTATTATTTGTTACTAGCTTCCGCCCGCGGCTTCGCTCGTGGTACCCGGATAAAAAGCCTATGTGTCAATACAGGTCATAAACTATGTATATTTCAAGTTTCATCCAAATCCGTTCAGTAGTTTTTGCGTGAAATAGTAACAAATTTACATCCATTCATACATCTATACTCAAAAACTGTCACATTTGTAATATTAGTAGGGTTTGGTATTATTTTTTATTTTTATGGCTTTAGTGGCCTAGTAGGATGATCCAGATGTCATGGGACCAATGATTTACCTAAAACGGTGAAAACATCATGAGGAAACCCATTGTCTTAGTCAGCTCCACACGTATGGGCCATGCCTGTCCTGTGGTACCGACTAGGCTGAGAGGATGGTATAGGTGCTGAAGTCTACTGCATCTAACCATATCCAAGGCATTACAGCTTCTCCAGTGAGTAAAAACCACTTGGCGCTGTAATTATCTCAACAACAACACCAGCCTATTCAGTCCACTGCTGGACATAGCCCTCCCTTTAAGAGGGGGATATACCCATAATCCCCACGCTGAGCATGCGGGTTGGAGATCGCAGGGCACAGCTTCTCGCACAGACGTCGCTGCTGCGCGTCTGCGGCCAGGGGATTTAGCTGTGCCAGTTAGGCTGCGCTATACCGTAATTAGTCAAGCCTAAGACCGACTTAGTTGCTTTCTCTTATTACACTACGCAGAGTGTAAGACAGTCTTACTAAGACAGACTGAATACCGCGTGGACTAATAGGCATTTAAGTTAGCTATGGTGATGTATTTAAAGTTGAATTCGCATGTTCCAGGCGTGGTATGGACAAGGAGAGCGGCGATGGTGCCGACTCGGCGGGTAAGGCGCCCGATGCCCTCTCCGCCCTCGACGCAGCTGGGCTGTTCAATGGTGAGCATTTTGAACCTTATCTTTAGGAATCCGGCGACCATTGCTCGCAACTTCAATTCCTGGCGCGTGTAAAAATCGCTCCGGATCTCGCTATTTCTGTTTAGCTGATGGATGATTTAGCCGTGCGTGCGCGATAGCAATATTAGCCGTTCAAAATTTGATATGGATTTGGTTGTGTTCCGTAATACCAAAAATTATGATTGAAAACTTTATGTATTCTTTACATAGTATTGTTATTATGTAACTTGATAATATAAGCTATGTTCCTTAGCAAATAAAACTTAAGATATTGTTGTTTTTAAAACGAAACAAAGAGCAAGAAAAGTGGTCAATTTGGACATAAAAATGTGCAAAATATTATTGGCTTTTATTTTTTCATTGCAGGTTAGTAAATTGGAAAAAAAACGATCTAGGAACCTAGATAAATACTATTGGAATACAAATATACAACAATATAGTGGAAATATGCTTGAATTAGAAATCATTTTGGTATTACGTTTGTATGGGCATTATGGGCAATTCATCCGTCGTGGGCCCCTTAACAGCATAAGAGTTCAAGGAAAGTTTAATTATAAATGTGTGAGATTTTTAACCGACTGTAGGTTTTTGAATTTATGGAACAAATAAATAAATTTCCCGGGCGCTACTTCGTCCTGGTCAGTGAACTAAACGTTACCAGTTTACGTGGTATAGTCATATAAATAACTGTTTTTAGGCTTTATTTTTTGGGGATGAACTTTCCCCAAAAAGTATTTATTTAATAATTTTCAATCTTTGCATTAATGCTACGTTCAGAATATAAATTCATTTTGTATAAAACTGTTGAATTAAAAAATATGTACAAATTAAAATAGAGTGAAAAAACATTTCATATGTAAGGACCTAATATAAATTCTATGCAAATGGCTGATCATAAGCGCGTATGTACCATTCGAGCACCTAACTGATCTTTTATGTGATCTTCATTGTCTGTTCAGACTACTGACTTTATTTTGTCCTTAGTGTCTAGTCTAAGAGACGTAATGCGTAGGGATGTCAAAATCATCTAGCATCATAGAAACAGATAAGTATCCTACTAATATTATAAATGCGAAAGTTTGTGAGTATGGATGTTTGTTACTCTTTCACGCAAAAACTACTGAACGGATTGGGATGAAACTCGGAATATACACAGTTTGTGACCTTGATTAACACATAGGCTACTTTTTATCCGGGTACCACGCGAGAAGTCGCAGGCGGAATCTAGTTTAATATAAAAAAAAAACTGACTTCGATATTTTTTCCTCTGGATAGGACGAAACGAAAGTATACCCAAATCGGGTCATAAATGACGGAGTTATCAGGTAACAAACACTCGCCTGTATATTTTTTGCCGTACTCTTTGTATTTATTATTTTTGTGTGCAATACAGAATTAGGTACGTACAGAAAATAAATGCAACTGAATTGAAAACCTCCTTTTTTTGAAATCGTTTAATATCTTTAATGAATCTAACTAACTTACTGACTGACAATGCACAGTCTAAACTAAACAATAAGTCTTAGAGAATTGCAATTTATAGGGTATGCTCTTCTGTGTCTCGATAGGCTTTGCCTGGTTTGGGAACAGTTGACCGTTACGATTACGAATTACGATTAGCCTCTCTAATTAGACTAGTATGTGCCATTGTTGGACAAAAGCTTCCCCGCGGTCCAGTCATTTGTATATTTATTTATATTTTTATAAATTCTCAAAAAACTACTTAGTAGATGTATTTTTCCTGACAACCCTAACACGCGTGATATTAAACCATATAAGTAAACTGGCTAAGGTTACTGCCCTCACCAACGCCTCACCTTATCTCAACTTAATAAAGTCTACTTTCGCCTGTCAATATCATGCTCAGCGAGTGTTTGCACCTGTGGCAGTTTTGTAGAACCTTATCACGTTGTCTTAAGGTTGAATTTGTTTTTCGCTTCCGCGTTATAAGGGATTTATTAGTGTAGGCGATTTATTCTGTTATAAATGATAGCTTTGATATGTTCCCGTATATGTAAGGTGTGCCGGTTAAATTAGTAATATTACTATGTAGGTAAGGTACTATCTAACTACTTATTTCTATAGTTTCCGCATTAGTTTGAGAAAACTAAACAAGTAAATAAATCGCACTAATGTTATAAATGCGAAAGTTTGTGTGTATGTCAATGACTGAGGGATTATCTATACAGCAGCAGATGCAAAAATCTGTATAGATAATGGGGGGTAAGGGGTTCCAACCTCCATCTTTGGAACCCAAACCTACCTAACTAACGGGGGCCTAACTAGGCGGCCGGCTGATTGGGACATAGCGCAGCTTATCACCGGCTCAGCTAAATTCCCCACTACCGACGGGTAGCCTATCGAGCAGTGATGACACCATCACAGATGAAGCCAAAAAGTAACCCTATGGAAGGGCCCAAAAATCGGCAAGAGAAATAGAGGAAGACTACGGGAAAGACGCCAAGACGATATAGTCAAAACAGCAGTCCAGTCCAGTCATGAACGGTACAAGCCAAAAATAGAAAAAAATGGAAGCTTTTGGAGGAGGCCGACACCGGTAGAAGGGTGCTTAATTAGTTAAAAAATATAGTAATTAATATTATCTTAGTTGATGTGTGGTATTAGTTTAAGGAATAAAAAAGACGTGTGGCACTCGGGGACTGCCGCGGTAAAGCTATTGCATAGCATTTTGTATCAACTTATGCAATTATAATTATTTATTTATTTTATTTATGCAGTATTTCTTTTGTGTTTCTAATGAAATGAAATTGTTTATTGCATGAAGTATGATATAAAAGATCTAATTTTTTACATAGTCTCACATACTCCATCTATAAATCGGCGTGCAAAATAAAAAATATAACATGCAGATAAAAATAAGAACAAATTAAAAGATAACAATCATAAATTAAAATAAATAAATGTACAAATAAAGATGTCATGTAAAAAAAAATATCTAAATGTCAATATAAATATAAATAAACTCATTAATTTATTTAGTCCATATATCCGTCCTAATTAAAATTTACAATTTACAAATTCACTAACTTTATAAAAACATTTGTCAACCAGCCATGCATACAGCTTAGTTTTAAATTGTCTAACAGGTAATTCTCGAATGTCCTGTGGAATTTTATTAAATATTCTTATAGTCATTACATAACAATTTTTACTTTTTAGTGATGTCTTACATTTGGGTAATATGAGCTTAGTGGGATCTCTTTTCATTACGACTGAGTTTTTATTGTCAATATAACGATCAAAGAGTCCACCATTTTCTTTGACAAATATTCCAGCTTGAAATATGTAAAGACTAGGTAGTGTCAATAACTTAAGTTTTTTAAAAATAGGTCTACATGACTCTAATGGACCAACTCCACATAATGCTCGAACACATTTTTTTTGGACGATAAAAGCCTTGCAAACATTGGTTGAGTTGCCCCAGAGAATTAGACCATATCTAAGGACTGACATAACATACCCGTGATACGCAGTGAGAGCAATTTTTTCACTGGATATCTGGCGCAGCCTTTTTAAGGCATAAACAAAACGATTTAACTTTTTGGATATGTATTCGATATGAGATTTCCAATTGCAGTTTTCGTCCAACATAAGTCCTAGAAATTTAGTATCATTTACTTTTTCAATTAATTCATTACGACATGTCAGGTTAAATTCTAATTTATTATTATTATTGTAATTATGAAAAAATATAAATTTAGTCTTGGATATATTAGCGCGTAAGTTATTTTTATAGAGCCATTTTAAAATGTTATTTACTTCATCGTTAAGTAGGTCCTTGTAATTATCACGCACATAAGGTATGATAACAGAAACATCATCGGCGAAGAGAATGCATTGGTGAGTCGTTACTGTAGGCAAGTCATTAATATAAAGCAAAAAGAGCAAAGGCCCTAAAATGCTGCCTTGTGGGACTCCGTACTTATTTATTCGATATTCCGACCTGTGTGAAGTGATGACTAGGTTTTCATTTAGTGTTTTTACTTCAACACATTGTTTGCGATCTTTTAAGTAACTCCCTAACCACTTTAGAGCAAGTCCCCTTATACCATATTAATTCAAGTTACACTTTTTGAGCGTGGTGACCGATAAGAAAACATTTTTTTTTCTTTATTAAATAAACGAGCTTCGTAGAGTCGTACAATACGTCTAGTTGCACGCACACAAACACCGTGTCGAAGACTGCCGAAAAGAAACGACGTTAGACAATGCACGGCCTTCAAGCCACACCTCCGTGCCCGTCGGAGTGGGGAGCGTGAGGTTTTTTTTCGTTACGGAATTTCTGGATTCGGTCCCCGCGCTCTAGGCCCTCGATAGAAGCTATGCAATAGCTTAATAAAGGCTTTTTTTAAGTCCAGCTGTGGATTAATATTGGCGGCGGTGTTTTGAGCACGAGGAAATGCGCTCCTAAATTATTCTAATTGTAAAATTTTCGGTACGACCGGCCGAGATGTTACCATGGCTCAGTTGTGCGACAGCCCTAACTAACCGGAACAACCGAAGTGCATTAGTCAGATCTATAATGCTCTCAATGCTTTCCGTTGAGTCATTCGCGAAATAACTTCGTAATTTACTCTCGTCTCGTGGTTTTACATCAATTTTGTATTGCGCTAGTCGACTCGCTCGTTTGTTTGCGAGGTTTTCCTTTCCCTTTATCAGGTGAAGATTTGTATCTTTGTTATCTGAAAACAGTTTCAATCTTCTTCTGATAAGGGCATTATCGTCAGCCGTTTTCGACCTACTGCTGGACAAAGGCCTTCTTTTGATTATCTCACTCGCATCGATCCTGCGTTAGTCTGAGCCATGTGCCGTGCGTGGTCTTTCTAATGGCTCCTCTACACGATGGTCCAGCGCTGGACCACTGAGATGGCCATGCGATGGTTGAAATGCGACTACACGATGGCGACATTCAGTTGTGATTAGGTCGTGATCTATGATGGACGTGGAAGCATTATTTCATAACACGCTTTCTCCCCGATATATTTCTAAAAACTTCATTACTTCATGATGAGGCCATGAAGTCTTCATTTTTAAGCCAAATAATCGTAAGTTGATACAAAGCACGAACGTCCACACTCAACCGCGTTCGAGCACGCACTGTGGATTGTGGAATGGGCCAGTGTAGTTGCGTACAGCCATCGCTGGCCCCACTACCTTTGATACGCGGACGAAAAACCGACACTGGCCATCCCATCGCCATCCCGCCACTCCATAAGCCATCCGACACAATCGCGCCCTCCACACGCTGGCCCATCGTAGTGGGCTAGTATGATGGCCCATCGTGTAGAGGAGCTTTAATATTGTCGTCAACACTCGGTCAGCGCTCTGGTCAACCTGTCGTCACATTCAGGAGACAAAGCAACTTAATTCCTTTTCTTTAAAAAAAATTTCGTCGTGTAGTTTTCTAGATTTATCTCAGTATTCTGTTATCTACATATTAGCTTTAGTCCGCGTTTTTCCGTTCTTCCGTCTCGTGTGGTTCCTGGATAAAAAGTATCCTTTCTCTGATGTCATAGTATACCACGCGTCATGTAAAAAGAACGCTGGCAGAAGCGGAGGGGGTGTGCTTGCGCACGGGTAAATACCGATAAATCGCCTATTGCGCAGCTTCCCCTCCGCGTTCTTGTTACGTGACGCGACAATAGCTCAATTTGTTCCATAGTGTTGGCGTGTAAGAGCAACAATCATCTTCATTTTTTCACTTCTTCACTTCCTCAGAACCATTTGCCTTTATAACTTTGCTGTTCTACAGCATAGGACGCAACCGACCGTTCATCGTTTTGTATCACCATAGAGCTGTGTACGATAGCTTATGGCGAGTTCTCTTTTAGCTGAAGTAACTAAGGGGGCGTCCATTAATTACGTGAGGTGATTTTGGCGATTTTTCGACCCCCTCCACCCCCTTGGTGAGATGTCGTAAGGTTTTGCTCGACCCCCTCCCTCCCCCCCAAAATCTCACGTGAGATGTTTTAAAATGTGGATTGATGATAATAAGTTGATTGCGTTGGATTTATTAAAAAAAATTAAGATTAGTAAATTTCAAGATTTCGAGAACAGTGAAAACAAAAGAAAATTATTTAGTACCTAAACTGTATACTGAGGCGAGGAAATGAACGATTCCTATCAAGTGTGTCTTAAAAGCTAAAAGTTATGTAGGTGTCAAAATTAGCGGTCATTATATTTATTTATTTAAGCTTACAAAATAAGCACTTAGACAAGTCAAATTTTATACTATTTACCCCTTCGTCGCAGCGCAAAAACGTACAAAAATATGCAAGTTTTTAAAAATAAAGTGTTAAATTAAAATTATGACATCAAATTACACTATTAATGCAAATAAATATGTCATATCACACTAATATTAATAAACTAGAACTACCCGCGGCTTTGGAATTGATGGGGTTTAATTTGTTTTTCTTGAGGAAAAAAAAATACGTGAGATTTGCTGGGACCCCCCCCCCCCCCACGTGAGATTTGGTGAGATTTGGCTCGACCCCCTCCCTCCCCTAAATGCCTCACGTAATTAATGGACGCCCCCTAAGTAACAATATATTTACATGTATAGAAGTCACAACAGATCCTTGCCCCTGAGAAGTTCGGCTCAGCAAACGATTAGACCAATCTTAGTAGCTACACCAGCCTATATAAGTCCATTGCTAGACATAGGCCTCCCCTAATAAAGGGGGATAAGCCTATAATCCCCACGTAGAGCATCGCTGGGGATCGCGGGGCACAAATTCTCGCACCGCCATCGCTGCTGCTCGTCGGCGGCCAGAGGATTTAGCTGTGCCAGTGTTACGCTGCGCTGTGCCGCAATCAGTCGGCTGCCAGAGACCCGTTTGTTAGATACAGGATGCACCACGTGTATGTGAGGTTGGCTTAGGTTCCGAAGATTGGAGTTGGAACCCCTTAAACCCCATCATCCTACATCCTAGTACAATCCGAACTATAAATAGGACCTACGTCACTAGTTGCATCCAACTTCAGAAAGACAAAGATACGTTGTGAGTAGTCAAGGTACATAACACGATAACCAATAATAAAAGTAGTTGAATATTTCAACCTGATAATCTAAAGTGTGTTTTCTTTTCCAGCCTACTACGGCATGGGGAGGGATGGGTCTGGTGCTGGCGGCGCGGCGGCACAGGCGCAGGCGCAAGCCCAGGCAGCACTGTTCGGGTTCGGATCCCGCTACCCTCCGCCCACCACCCTGGGCGTGGCGGCAAATCAGGCCGCCTCGCTGGGGCTGCATCCCGCTGCTAGTAAGTAACCTCTTCATAGTTGTAAAAGTGGTCGCTGACTGACTACTCTTTTACGAATTTGTGCGAGTGGCCAACTCCCGGAGACCTTCAAGGCTTTTATGAAATAGGATTCTTTGAAAACATACTTTCGTCGGCAAAGCCAGTATTGACTGTTTCTTGCTAATGCAAGTAAACCAGCCGGTAGAAGTCCGGTGAAGTACAGATCTTCTCCCTCATAAACAGGTTGCTTATGAGACGGATTGGCAGCAATGGCAACCACGTGCTAGGCTTGTATCCAGCTGCTAGTAAGTTACTTACAGCCTTTAGAAGTCAACTGCATAAGTATGTGCTCTAATCAGCACTGTTCGGGTTCGGATCCTGCTACCCTCCGCCCACCACACTGGGCGTGGCGGCGAATCAAGCCGCCTCGCTGGGGCTGCATCCCGCTGCTAGCAAGTAATCTCTTCTAAATTGTAATGGTGGGCGGTGGACGCTGACTAACTACTCTTTTATGAAATTGTGCGAATGGCCAACTCTGACTTCTGGCTCTGGCTGGCTTTTTTAAAATTGGATTCTAGGACCACTTTGAATCGTTGGCAAAGCAAGTATTGACTGTTTCTTGCTAATGCAAGTAAACCAGCCGGTAGAAGTCCGCTCCAGGACAGGTCCTTTCCCTTATTATCAGGCGGATGAGGCTCATGAGGCGGATCGGTCAGTGGCAGTCGCCTCGCTAGGTTTGCATCCAGCTGCTAGTAAATGACCTCTTCTAAGTTGTGATGGTGGTGTTGTAATGGTGTTTATGAAAGCAAATCTAAACAAATAAGAAGCAAAGTATATGTACTACATAACTTAACCATTTAAAGGAACGAATGATTACCTTCATGCCATGTGCTGAAAAGGGACTTGGCTAAGCACGTGTTGTGTATGATAAGAAACTAACACAGGGCCGATTTTCAGTAAATAAAATAAGCTTTTTGTTGACTTCACGGTCTAGAAACGCCATCACAAAATTTACATTTAAGGAAACATTTTATGAAGCATTATATAAATTTTATCAAGCACATATTCTATGGGTGTAAATTCCTATGAATTGGAATCCAAGCCCATTCACCGGCCCGTAGTGCACCCTGCTGACAAACAGACGGGGCTCTGGCGGCATATCGCAGCCCAATACTGCAAGAAGCAGTGCCCTGCGATCACCGTATGCCACGCGTTGAGATTATGGGCATATCCCCCTTGTTAGGGGAGGCCTATCTCCACCTGTGAACTGATATGTGTGGCTATTGTTGTAAAATCTTATTTTGAATGGCAAGGCATTGCACTCAGTGCTGTGCTGTTATATAGATTTATGTTACGTCAGATCATCATCAGCCTGTAGAAGTCCACTGCTGGACATAGGCCTCCCCTAATGAGCGCCATTGCGCCCTATCCTCGGCTCGACGCACCGAGCTTCTACCTGCAGCGTTTTTTTGTCACTTAACCATTTTTAATTCTCTAGGTGCAGCATGGTGGTCGATGGCGTCTCATCTAGCTGCGCAGGATTACCTAGCGAGGATCCAGACAGCTGGTCTGCAGGGTTTCCCTCCAATGGGGGACCCGTACTCCACGCTCTCGGCTCTCTCAGCTGCTGGCATGAAGCATCCACAGAAGCAGAGTAAACCTGCTAGCAGGAATGAAAGGTATTGTACAATCAAGGCTTTTTTATGGTACCAGACAATGGAACTAGCACATGGTCCACCTGGTGTTAAGTACTAATGTAACCATTGCTTATAACAAAGTATTGCATTATAGGTCACGCATGTTTGACTGCTGTGCGCATTTCTGGCGTGAAGCAGGATTGTTGTGGTTCGGTTTGAAGGGTTTGGGTATTTAAACCATAATGCATTAAGTTGATGGACGCACATCGCGTTGCAACGTAGGGCATGTTCCAAACATGCGTGACCTACGACGCAATACTTCATAGGTTGTTATAGTATCCGCGCGCGGCTTCGCTCGCGTGGTACATTGATAAAAGTAACTAATTAACCAAAGTTTTATCCGAATCTTTGCAGCCGTTATGGAGTTAGTGTAAACAAACATGCCCATACACTGGTGGTGATGGTTACCACTCAAATATCAGGGCCAGTGCTTGTTCAATTTCCAAGTATTATAAAACACCGGCCTAGTGCGCCACGAGCCCCACTTACATGTTTATTTTATTCTGTTTTAGTATATGTTGTTATAGCGGCAATAATAAAAAATCATCTGTGAAAATTTCAACTGTCTAGTTATCACGGTTCATGAGATACCTGGCGACAGACAGACGGACAGTGCAGTCTTAGGAATAGCGTCCCAATTTACCCTTAAGGTACAGATCCCTAAAAACTGATAACCTACAAATAACAAATTTTACAGGCAATGCACATACACCCCAATTGGGGACGTCAGTGCAAGACTTTCTCCCCCACCTCAAATTAGAATTAGAATTGGAGGCAGTAATTTCTGCAATGTTTAAAGAGCTGGTTGTTTCAGATCCGGCCGAAGCAGTACATCATCCAGTGCGTCCACGAAGGAGAAGAGTCCGTCAACGAGCAACGCCAACTCACAGCCGAATCTCAGCGATTGGGGTAAGCCCCAATTCTCCCTCACCATACTTCCACAGGAACTTCAGGCGCTCTGCTAACTACCATCTGCATCTGGTTGATTTCACCTATCAGAACTAAGCGCTACCAAACATCCTACTAATATTATAAATGCGAATAGAATATATATTTCATAGAAATTGTATTGAAAAATAAAGTTTTAGATACAATTTCTATGAAACGACAGCCCTTAATGAGGTTAAATTTTTTCCCCATCCTATATATCAAGTAAGCAGAGCTTGTATTATGGAAAACACATGACTTTTTCTTGAATTTATTTATTATGGGCCAGCTCTTGACCTTTAGACTTGCGTGGGCAAGGATGAGGTCAGTTATGAGGCGAGCTTTCCCAGAAGATGCCTTTTACTCTCATTTCGAAGCCGTTATGGTCGTAAGTCAATGGAAAAACAGACGATGGCAGCTGATTTCATATTTTAGCGTATTAATAAATGATGTTTGAAATGGCTTAGTCCTCATTAGTGACTATTATGCTACTAATATTTTATTTATAAATACAATAGTAAGTGATTAAGGTGACGATACATGTCAAACCTATAACCGCGAGCGAGAGGGATGTTTGACATATATAGTCGCTTTAACTAAAAGTTTATTCTGACTATAACCATACAAAGACACAAAAATAAAAGAAATACAATTTCATAATGTTTACATTGTACAGTGTTGTCAAGAAAAAATACCATACAATCCTACTTCCTACTAATATTATAAATGCGAAAGCTTGTGAGTATGGATGTATAGATCAATCGAAGAATGAATGAATGTTTGTTACTCTTTTTCACGCAAAAACTACTGAACGGAGTTGGATGAAAGAAAGAAAGAAAGAAAGAAAATACTTTTATTTTTACCCAAAACAAAAAGTACAATGAATACAAAAAAGTAGGTAAAAGAAGAACTGATTAAATCTACTTATTAACTAATATATATACTAATTATGTACTTAGGGCAAAAATAGGTCCCTGTCTCAGCTTCATGCCGCATCATGTTCATGATGAAACTTGAAATATACATAGTTTGTGACCTGGATTAACTAGACTACTTTTTATCCCGGTACAACGCGAGCGAAGCCGCGGGCGGAAGCTAGTAATACATAATTACTATACAATACATATAGATAAATTATTAACTGTATGGTATTCTTTCAGCGTCTACGTACGGCTTTCCGAAGACATCGTCACCGTCCACTATGCACTCCCAATCGCTCTCCAGTTTGGCTTCTCTGAACAGCCTCGTGTCATCTCCTCATCAGAGCAAAAGCAAGCAGCAACCGCCTTCCCACTCCCAGTCACGTAAGTTTCAACCCTACCTCGCATAGAATGGAGATGACTTTAATTGTTAGAACTCTTCGGAAAACTCTATGTTCACCACAGAAAACGCCTTCTCAGTCGCGTGAATTTGAGCCTTAGTTATCGACAATAGGGTTCACTTCTTTACTAGCTTTGAATACCCATGGTGTTAAAGCTGTGTCATGTCCTCATCAGAGCAAGAGCAAGCAGCAACCTCCTTCTCACTCCCAGTCACGTAAGTTCCAACCCTACACCTCATAGAGTAGAGATTAGTTTAGAACTCTTCCGAAATATGTATCTTCACCACAGAAAGTGCCTTCTCGATCGCGTAACTTTGAGCCTTAGTTCTCGAAGAATAGAGTTCATCTTCGGAATCCAATCAAACCTCACCAGCGTGCTTGGTGCCTGCTAACTAAACCACGGGGCTCTGGCTACCGGCTGATAGCGGGATAGCGCAGCCTAACTAGTACAACTATATCTGCCGACAGGCAGCAGAATCGGCGGGGCAAAAAGCTGTGCCCTGCGATCCCAAAGCCCAGCGTGGGGATTATAGGCTCATCCCCCTTTTTATTATGAAGGCCTATATCCAGCAGTAGACTTCTATAGGCTGGTGTGGTGCGCAACTATACACAGTTTGACCTCTCACTCGAATTGTCATGGGACTATGCCAATGGACTATGACAGACGGGTAAGAAAGATCGAAATCATGACCGCGAAGGAATAAGAAGGGGGATATGCCCATAATCCTCTAGCTGGGCATGTGGGTCATCTTAGACTGCGCTATGCCGCAATCGGCCAGCCGCCAGAGCCCCGTTTGTTATAGAGCAGGGTCCACCGAAGACGGAAGTTGGAAACCTTTACACCCCTGAAAACCCCTTCATCATTTTCCTGCCCTCTTCCACTCGCTTCTATCAGCCGTCAAATCTGTATCAACTCCTTTTATTCCACTCCATTCATATCCTCTTACACACTCGCTGTCTTCTTCGGTCTCCGTCTCGTGCATCCATTCACCTTCATATTCATCACTCTTTTAGTCACATGACTTTCATCCCTCCTCATGACATGCCCTTACCATGCCAGTCTGCCCCTGAAAACCCCCTTACACCCCTTAAGATGTAATAACTTATACTTAAATTTACAGGTAAACAGTCATCATCATCAACATCCACGTCGTCCAAGAGCAAAGAGAGGGAGCTAGCTTTACTCCGAGGGGACCTTATGCTGGCTCAAGCAGCGGCTCATGGGGCATACCATGCCGCTGTCGCTCACGCTGCTAAGGGAAAGGTAATCTTATTCTTTTGGATTTGTGGTCTATTTAACTTGGCAATTCGTTGTCTTTAGGAATTAGTTTAGCTTGGCTAAAAGGTTTATAGGTAACTAGCTTCCGCACGCGGCTTCCCTCGCGTGTTACCCAGATAAAAAGTAGCCTTTGCTTTGTGTCTAACAAAAACTGTGTATATTCTAAGTTTCATCCAAATTCGTTGAGCCTTTATGGTCATGGTGTTATAGGTCATATGGTCTACTACCTATGCGAAGCAGTGACGGTTCGCTAGTAAAAGTTAAATTAAGTTTATAGAGATTTATGTTATTTTTCCTTTCAGAACATCCAGAATATGTCATCACTATATCCGTTTGGTATGCCTGGTTCAGATAAAGATCGACATGGTGGGATTGACGCGTTGACCGGACTACCCCACACCATTCTAAGGTAATAATTGAAGACTAAACGAACTTACCTGTACGTGAAGTTATATCATAATTATTTTCGTGCTCCGTCCGAAGACATCATATTCTTTATTGTTGCATGTGGTATATATTTTGATCTTAAAATAAATAGGGTCGCAACATGTGCCTACAATAAGAACTTAGGTATAAGAACCGACCAAGTGCGAGTCGGACTCGAGCACCAAGGGTTCCGTACCGTTGTTTGGGAGACGCACTTAAATATTCTTTCTATTCTGATAATGTATGTTTGTATTTGTATGTATTGCGGCAACAGAAATACATCATCTGTGAAAATTTCAACAGTCTAGCTATCACGGTTCATGAGATACAGCCTGGTGACAGACAGACAGACGGACAGTCTTAATAATAGGGTCCGGATTTACCCTTTGGGTACGGACCTAAGATAAAACAATATAATACCTACTCATAAAAATCTACCCACCTAAAATGTAATGCATGAAAGCCTCGGTCTGCCTTCTACATATTGCCATGGCCTAAGGGGTCCACATGTGATACTACCACACTATACTGTGTTAACTCTGTTACCTTATAACCATGTGATGACAATAAATATATTGAGTATTGAGTATTGAACTCTAAAAAGTATAAAATACGTAAGACTTAATAAGGTTTGGACTTCCATTTACAATCTTGCGCCCGCGGCTTCGCTCGCATGATACCCTATTAAGTTTTCCATAGATATGATAAGGATAAATAGAACAAGTTCTAGAACTATAAATTAGTAGACCTGAAGTAGTACAGTTCTCTGTGAAGGGCTCATCCGGGGAATTACTTCCACCATGCCTAATCTGAATCAAAATGGTATGAAACTCAGTTTTCATCACACGTTTTGATTAATCGGTGCATATTAAACGGTACAGTGAGATCGTAACGATTTCTCGTAACGTGTGTGTCACCCATAACATTGACATTTAGTTGACCCCTACTAACACCATTACTCACCATTAACATTTAGTTGAGTAGGTTTATAGTCAATTCACCTACGCAGTTGTCACTCACAGAAAATCTAATCATTATCTTAATTATGAATTTTGTTTGTTAGTGCTGCCTTGGAAGGAGGGTGAGTTTTGTGTCTATTGAGGGGTAGTCTACTACCCTTCAATATATCTGCGTACTGAGTAATTAACTGAAGGGTAAAATCCGTAAAGAGTTTATCCGACATAGAACTGAAGTTGTTGACATAGCTCAGAGAATTAGCTAGCTGAAGTGGCAGTGTGCTGGCCATATCTGCCGAAGAACCGATAACCGTTGGGGTAAACGAGTTCTTGAGTGGAGACCGCGGCTCGGCAAACGTAGTGTAAGATGCCCTCCGGGTCCTCCGGTCATGTGGGGTGACCATCTGCGAAAGGCTACTGGTAGAAGCTGGATGCGGATGGCGCTCATTAGGGGAGGCCTATGTCCAGCAGTGGACTGCTATAGGCTGATTGATGATGATGATAACTGAGTAATATCTGAAGATAGTATAATATCCATATTTAACGGAGATGATGATGTTCATTGCCCACTTGTGTCAAAGTAATTGGTTATTATACTCCGTTGAAAACACCGTCACATGACTTTCGACTCTCGAGGCCCGTAGTCGAAGTGCTAAATTATATATTTTTGTTTGCAGTGATCCAGCGTCGGTGTTGGGAGGTGTGAGGTTACCTCCAGACACTGAAATCATCAAATACACCTCTGCTCTCACCGGCCCAAAGGTAACATACATTTTTGATAGTCAAGTCTATATAAAATTATTCCACAACATCAGCCTATATCAATAGTCCACTGCTGGACCTTGGCCTCCCCTATAAAAGGGGGATTGCCCATAATCTCCGCCCTGGGCATGCGGGTTGGGGATCATAGGGAACTGCTTCTCGCACAACGCTGCTGCCTACCTGTCGTCGGTCAGGGGATTTAGCTGTGCCGTTGCTAGGCTGCACTATGTCGAAATTAGCCGGTCGCCAGATCCTCGTTTGTTACATAGCATAGCCAGTTTGGTGCACCTACCAAACTTGCAAACAGGGTGTGAAAGTCGCGCTTAAGGTGTCTATACATGTCAAACCTCCCTCTCGCTCGCAAATTCAATATTTTATAAGATATAAAATGACTTAATGTAGTTATGCAAAATATGAAACCTTCAAGGCCTAGAAAATAACAAAATGTCGAATAGTTTGAACCCAACAAGTTTTACTATAACTACCAAAAAATTGTACTAAAATTGATCACATCGGTACAAGTTTTTTGGTAAGAAAACGTGATATAATCAAAATGATGTTATTGCTGAACCTTTGAATTGTTATTCTCTAGAATGTGAAGGTTTGCTATTTTTCATAACTATAGTTGGTGATTTTATATCTTCAAAAATGTTGAATAGTGCGAGCGAGAGGGAGGTTTGACATGTATAGTTGACAACAAAAATTTAACCATAAGAAAATAATCTTCATAAAAAACAGTCCCTGTCCCTGATACGATTTCTCTGTATCTGCTTTGGTTACACGTACTGTCCTAGTTAAAAATAACTTTGTAAATTTATGTACAGGCACCCCCAGGCACAACAAATCGCGGCAGGAAGAAGACGATATCCCTCGACCCACCGCAAGTGTCTGTACATCCGAGCGCAAGTGACGGACGGGGCACGCCGCTGCCGAGCAAGCGGCAGAAGTTAAGGAACGTACGTACAATCATCTCAATGTACCTTTGTTCTTTTTTTTTAATGCTGGACACTATCACATAGCATCATGTAGCCCCAAACTAAGCAGAGCTTGTGTTATGGGAACCACATGATTGATATACTACACATATACAGTTTTTTTTCTAAATACATACTCATATAATACATAGAAAACACCCAGACCCGAGAGAAATATCTGCAGAACATGCAAACATTTGTCCCGCGGCGGGAATAGAACAACCTTTTGCGTCTCAGGCGGACCTTCGCCCACTGCGCCACAGAGGCCGTCAATGAATGAGGCCCTCTTTGAATTTGGCTCAGAAAACTATTCGACATTTTGTTTTTTTTTTAATCAAATCTATTTTCGGGAGGCTAATCGACACCAATTTGCGGGCGGGTCATCTGATCTAGTAATTTTATAATGTTTTAAATAAAATTAATAAATACAATTATTCTATTTCAACGTAAATGGATCCATACATAATTTATAACTAAGGCTTAATAATACTACAATTTTTTTTTATACTACTAAGTTAGCAAACAGGCAAACGGTCCTCCTGATGCGTGGTTACCCTAGCTTATGCCAATGCAATGTGACGTGAGAGGAGAGAGGTGAGGGAGAGGTGATCCTACCAGCTATAGTTTTTAGGATAGTATTGAGGCTGTTACGTATTCTGCGCATCAGGAATGCAGTCTTCTTAAGTTCTTCGTTTTGTTTGTTCTTGATTATTTCCTAAATAAAGATGAACAACCTAAAATCTATTCCCAAGTATAACAGCGGATCTTTGTCCCTCTAAAATTAGGCTCAGTAAACGATTCGACCAATCCTAGTAGAATCCGACACAAACAGGAACTTACTACCAACTAACTGCAGCCAACTTCATTGGGATATAGATACGTTGTAAATAGTGTATCATTACATGAAAAAAATCTAAAAAAATCGAGTCTATGTGTTTTATGCATTTGTTTGTTTGTGTATGTTAGTATGTTTGTACGCAATTTCGTAGCGCCTGAACGGATTTGGATGACTTGGAATATTCATAGTTTGTGATCTGGATTAACACAACACATTTTTATCCCGGTACCACGCGAGTGAAGCCGCGGGCGGAATTTATATACGTATGTTACGATTACGATTACAATGAGCCTGTTATGTCCCACTGCTGGGTAAAGGCCTCCTCACGATCCCTCCAGTCATTTCGAACTCGAGCTATTAGAACCCACGCCCTATCGAAGGTGTCTTGTTCATCCCGCCATCTTTTTCTCGGTCTGCCGCGGCGCTGCCTTGCGTTCTCAGGGCTCCACACACTCCTGTGTGTATTCACGAAAAATAATTCATTTCACAATCTACACACTTTCGCGTTTATATTTTTATAATAGCCATCTATATCCCGCTGCTGGGCATAGGCCCCTCCTCATTATTTCCAGACATCACGATCCTATTCCACCCAATTTATTACAAATTTATCCAGTTCATCCTGCATTTCTTGAAGTTAGGTAATCTGATTTGAATTTTGGTCTCCCGCGACACAGGCTAGCCCGGCGGGTTAACTGGTAATCTCTGTATTATGTATTATTATTTTTCTGGTGATAAAATATTTGTATTTGTATTGTATTTACAATATGTTTTTATTGATTTTTGGCAGGATGAGTACGGTGCTAGATCAGCAGTGGAAGTGATTCGACTGCCCACTAAGCCGGAGCGACCTGCCAGTGTTGCCGGCACGCCGCCGCCTAACCTCGCAGACTATGCTGGTAACACTCTACTGTTCCTTCTTCTTATGAGCCTTAGTGGCCAAGGAGTTTTTAGGCTGCGCGAAACCCTCTGACGTTGCTTACTAACGACTGAAAAAGCCGTAACTTAGACCTTAATACCATAAACAACATCTTGTTTGTAATAGGTACTTAATGTAATAAGTAATTTTTACTTTTAACTGCGGGTAGATTATCCGTAACGACTGGCTCTGATGGAAGACCAGCGTTGATTGCTAGCTTGTTAGTCAACCAACCTATGCTGAGTCGTTTGAAACCATTTATCATATTGTGATATAATAGTATACACGCAAACGAAGTTGCTGGCGGGTCACTTAGTAAGTGATAAATAAATAAATAACAGTTGAGCGGTTTGGTGGTGTAGGCATAAAATACAAACTCACTTTTATATATAGACAGCGGCTCAGCAAACGTAGTGTAGAACACCCTCCGGTGGAGTGTCGACCTGCTGTCGGCTGCTAGTAGAAGCTGGATGTCTGGACGTCGAGCTCAGGACAGGGCGCAATGCCGCTCATTGGAGGAGGCCTATGTCCAGCAATGGACTGCTATAGGCTGATGATGATGATGATGTAAAGCAATTTTTTTCTGGATAAAAGTTACCCTTTGTCCTTTTCTGTACCCCTGACAACATGTAGAGAAAATGTCATGATGATCGATTGAGTAGTTACGGCGTGAAAGCGTAACAAACAAACAAACTCACTGTATTAACCGATCTTACTTCTAAACGTGAAAGTTTACGAAGATATAATATGGATTTTTGTTACTCTTTCACGCTAGAACGGCTCAACGGATTTGGATGAAACTTGAAATATACATAGTTTGTGGCCTGGATCAATACATAGGCTACATTTTATCCGGGTGCCACGCCAGCGAAGTGGCGTGGTCGGAAGCTAATTTATGATATTAGTTAGGATTAAGTATCTATGTTTTTTGTTCAGGTATTTCCCGAGAACTTCTGCAAACGATAGCTAGTCAAAGTGGTGTCAGCTTAGCGGCGCTGGAGCGGCAGTTAGCGGGTTCGAATACCGGCAGGAGTAAAGGTGAATACTAATGTCTATGTTTAGTTTCGGTCAAGAAACCGCTTGTAGTGATTTTGATGTTTTTTCTTTAATTCGCTAAAAAGTGAAAATTGAATAACCTTTGCTCAGCAATGAAACAAAAAGTCAATAAAAAAGCTTTGTTTTTGGAAGTAAAATTATTAAGAGACTCGATAACCCGGTTGTGACTTCGCTTGTATGTAACGTCAGCAAAAACTACCGTCATCGATCTCTGATATACTCATTATATTATGTGATCCTAAATACATGCAACTATAGATGGTAATATAACTATAGTAGTGGTATTTGAAAGCGAGATAAACTATGCAAACTTCGATCAACTATACAAAGTATATGCACTGTGAAAAAAGTGGCATATATTGCTAGCTATCATTTGTCAAAAGCACGTCATACAAATATCGCCTCTATGATAAAGTAGATAAGACAGAAAATCTAAGTAAGCAAACTATATGGAAACTGCTGCTCTAATGCGTTTTGGCGGAGTTTTAGACAAGCCGCTTTCGGGCGGATAGTGCAAAATCCTTTGTTATATCGATGCAAATAAAGATGCGAGAGGTCGTAATAAAAAATATTGAAAAATATTATTAAGAAAAAAATACTATTTGTAAAAATAAGTAGTATAAATTATGTGTGTGTAATCTGTAAGACTAAGAATGATTAAACATAAGCTGCTATGTAAGACAAGGTAAAAACTTACTTTTACCCACCGTAGTACCTGGGACATGGTTAGATACAGCAGGCTTCAGCACCTATACCATCCTCTCAGCCTTGTCGGTAATAGAAGTCCACAGAACATGCTCAATACGAATGTCTTATGAAAAGGCTAAACGCTAATATTACAAGTTTTTTTGTTTCAGACACTGGTCTTAACCTGTCAAAGTCGAATGCTAGTTCCGAAGAAGCTCCTCTAGACCTTGGCTTGAAGAACGATGATGATGCACCCCTCAATCTCTCCTTGAAGCCGACTCCACGTAAGTTTATTAATACACCTGGTTCTTAAGAGAACTCAAGCCAACCTCACCTGCCCTTGGTGCACCCTGCTAACTAAGTAATGGGGCTCTGGCAGCCGGCTGATTACCACAGCACTACTCCAGACTGAATTTCTGAAAATCCTTTCTCAGTTTGCTGCTACACTATGCAAGGTACATTAGATACCCTCCATTGCATTTCTTAAGACTTGTAGGTTAGATTGTGCGTTGATTGTCAGTCAATGAACGTCATAACACCAAAAACAACAACACCAACTATCCACTGCACGACTCTTATAAGAAGGACTTCCCTATAAGAAAGGGGATATGCCCATAATAATAATAAATAAATAATGCAGGACGTTATCACACAGCGTCATGTAGCCCCAAACTAAGCTGAGCTTATAGGATGGGAACCACATGATTGATATATTACATTATACATTTTTTTTGTAAATACATACATATCATACATAGAAAACACCCAGAGCCGAGACAAATATCTGCAGAACATGCACACATTTGTCCTGCAGCGAGAATCGAACCCGCAACCTTCTGCGTCTCAGACGGGCCTTCGTCCGTGGCGCCATAAAGGTCCTACAGGGCACAGCTTCTCGCACGACACTACTGCCCATCGGCGTTTAGACTTCTCACAGTTCATTACAATTATTTATGATCTGCGAATATTTGCCTCGAGTCTTCGACTTTGAGTTTTTCTATGTATGTATCTAAAACAAGATACAAAAAGACAAAGAAGATATAAAAGTATTCATGTATAACGCTTTGAGTGCTGAATAATACGACTGCCTCCCAACATACTTGTTCAGTCTTGATAATGACGATATCCAATGGATAAAGCAATTTAAAACTACATTATAAATTGAACGACTTGATCAAGCCATGCGATTAAATTAAATTAAGTAACACATTTGCTGTAGTCTTGTATCCTTAGGCATGGCGCGTAACGTGATGTCCGAGGCCTGCAGTCAACGTGTTAAATATTTAAATTTATAATTCTTATTTCTCTTGCAGCGGCGAGTCAAGCGTCAGACGCGTTATCAAGACTCACTTCATTGAGCAGTTCGTTAAATGCATCATCACACAACGACCGGACTTGTAAGTTATCTAGGGTGCAGGCCACATATATATGGCGTCGGGCACAGACATGGCACGGGTGGTTTCCTATTCCATTCAAATTTCATACAAAATGCATGGAAATAAAGCACAAGTTAGGACACACGGTATATCGTTGCTCGGACGTGGTTATGACGCATCCACTTCCCAGCAACGACGAATAGAATAGAAGATCGCCCGTGCTATGTCCGCACCCGACGCCATATAAATGTGACCTGCGCCTCAAACATGTATACACATCAATTTTTTGAAGTGCGTGAGTGAACGTTGCATAGTGTCTGTATGTGTTTTAACCAATGGCAGCGTCGCGTTCTGCGCTACAAAAACTAAAACGGATAATGTGGAATGTATGGGTGAGGGGGAGTTAACAAACTAGCGACAGATAGATAGCGAAACATTTATTTGGTTCTACAGACACACACAATTTGAATTAATAGACAATTTTAAAATAAGGCATGGCGCGTATCGCGTGATGTCCGAGGGCTGTCATTGTGTTAAAAAGGTAATCAAGTACGTCCTAAGAAATTACGGTAGGTGATATTATATGTTTCTTTGTGTGTGCTGTAGCACGACAAAAAGGCCAAATTTTGAAATTTTTTGCTACAAAGCAAAAACACTGATTTTCAGCCAAATACTGATCGAGAGCGAGCAGAACGAGTCGCAAGATAATGTGTGGGTACTATGAACTATTTTAGTTATGTTTGTGTAGTATGTTTATTGTTAGTTAGTGTAGTTGGTCAGTTTCATGAAATTTTAAGATTGATAATATATAATTAATACATGACAAGTCCGGTGAAAATGGTATAAATAAAAAATAAAAAATAACGCTTTAAACTGTCCTTTCTACTTTAAAGTTCCTACTTATTAAATTTAAATAATTGACGGGACGTTTTATTTTTGGCATACCAAATTCTTGGGAACAACACCACGACAGCGGTTCTAATGAAAATTCTCACGCATTGCCCTTCTATTGTTTAGTAAGGCCTCTACACACCAAACCCACCGGCCGCTTGGCTGCCGGGCTGGTTTTATGATAATCTTGCCGGCGGGTTGCGCCCGTGCGCGAAGAAGAAGAAATAGAAGCCCGTGGGCTTTCGTAATGACTTGCCGTGAAGTGTTTGTCTGAACGGTACAGGCCGCAGATGCCGTGGCCCAAAGGTCGTTCCGGCTTACAATGTTCTAACGCCGCCAGCCCGGGCGGCGGGTATAGTGTGTAGATGTAGAGGTTTACTTTTCTGTGGGCATATAAGCGGACGTCTATGCCTCGCAGACTGATATATAATAAATAAATAATAAATAAAGTGGGACGTAATCACACAACATCACGTAGCCCCAAACTAAGCAGAGCTTGTATTATGGGAACCACATGATTGATATAATACACATATAATTTTTTTTGTAAATACATACATATCATACATAGAAAACACCCAGATCCGAGACAAATATCTATAAAACATGCAAACATTTGTCTCACAGCGGGAATCGAACCCGCAACCTTCTGCGTCTCAGGCGGACCTTCACCCACTGCGCCACAGAGGCTGTCAAAATATGCTGTTGTTGTTGACATGTTTATCATTGTACATTGTTTTAGCTCGCAGAAAGCCCGGTGGTCGACCGCGCCGCGTTGTGCCCGAGTTGAACACGTCGGTAGCGGACTCGCCTCGACCACGGTCTAGCGGCAGTGAGGATAGCGAGTGTAAGCCTATTAATTCATTGCGATTCAATTCTTAAATCGAATTTACATTATGAAAGTTTAATGCATGATTTAATTTTCACGTTTTACAAGTACTCTTGTAAAATTATTTTCGTGAATTTCTGTTGTGTGAACTCAACAGCTTCGTCAGCATCAGTTAGAGGAGATTTAGATCAAACCCTATTTACGTTCATTCTTCTGCCTCTTTCTCTAGGAGGCCTAAGAATTGATGGATTGTGTAAAAGAGGATATGAGTGTGAAAGGATTGAGTACAGATTTGACGGTTTGACCCCATCTAGCGTGGGCAAAGTTCAGGAGAATGATGACTGAATATTCACAGCTGTACCCGCCTGGCCGTCGAGAGAAGGCCGACCACGGAACTTAGGCCGCGGAGTCAGCAAACCTAAGAAGAACACCGTTGCTTCACTCCTGGCACAGAGCAGAGCCCTAGGCCTGCGCCCCGCGCTAGCGCAGCAACTGCTGGGAGAAGCTGATCTGGTTAGTATACATCATTGTCATCATCCGCAGCCCGACTTCACCTAGTTTAGGCCCCCCCTTTGCTCTTGCCACTTGCCCAGTCCTGGCGGCCCACGACACTGACTATGTCATCAACCCATCGTGCTACTAGACAACCGACACTTCTCAGTCCCCGACCACCATTCTGTTAGTCTTTTGCACCACCTGTCACCACGTCTCACCAGATATCCTGCCCAATTCCGCTTCAGCTCCATTACCCGTATTCCGACAGCCTTGACCTTGTTTTGTCTTCCCGGTATTTGGAACTCGGTCTAAAAGCGTGTTGCCGAGCATGAGTCGCTCCATGGCTCTCTGTGTTAGTATAAATATAAAAATAAACACTATCTTGACATAAATAATTCTGGATATCTTTAGCTCAAACAATAGTAACAAGGTGTCTATGCCCCTCTTGGTCGCCCTCGGTCCTCACGATACTGATATAGGCTGATGTTTTTTTTGGTGTTGTTCATAAATGTGATTTATAATATTATCTTCAACAGGAGAAATTAAAGTCAGTGTTAGGAGAGGCGGCGAGTACCAACTCGGAGTGTTCGTCCGACAGTTGTCCTTCTGACTCCGACGTCAGTGAGGATAGACGGGACCAGGACGCGCAGTTGAGACTGCCCCTTGCACTAGGTGAGTACCACTGGTCATCTATCACACACTAAACACCAGTGACCGGCAATGGTCACGCACGTTACTTTACTATCAACTTGTTTTTTTTACTTATTTGAATTACTAGGCTGATTGTATTTTTTTTTAAAATCCAAAAACAAAAGTTTTTTTTTTTATCAAAACAAACCTATAGTTTCTTCAGAACAAATCCTAACTACAAAATAAAAGGTAGCTCCCCTCAATGCGGTAGAATTTGGCTCCGCCCTGTTTAGTGTTTGCCGGTGGGTCAGCTTGTATACAATATATTTCTTTATTGTAGGTTGGAAGCGTGTGACTGTGATCAAAGGTCTCTCTCGGAACTGCAATATAAAAGGAGACGTGACATACGCGCCGCCAGAACCCCATTCCAGCTTCAAGATCACGAATGCGCAGGATTTGCAGACGGTAAGCAAATACCTTAATATTATAACCACTGAAGATCAACCTCATTATCTTCATCTTATAGCAGTCCTCTGTTGGACATAGGCCTCCCCTAATGAGCACCATTGCGCCCTGTCCTAAACTAACCTATTTACTTATTTTCTTAATATTTAGATGACAAAAAAGCTTCGGATAATCTGCAGCTCCCCCAAAAACAATGTAATTTAATACCATAATAATAATAATAATAAGGCTCTCGCTAGGCAGCTGGATCAAGGGTCAGATAGAGGCGGCGGCTCTCGTGGACTCAGCACGCATTGTGCAGAGGTTCCTCTCTCTGCAGCCATAGCCACTGACCGTTTGAGCCTTGCCCCGCGGTCGGTGCTCTCCCGTTTTTATACATTTTTTAATATATTGTTTTTGATGTTATTTATGTATAAAGTAGATAATATTAGGTTTATAGTAAAAAATGTGTTTAAACGAGTTATAAAGTTTAATAAAGTGTCATAATAATACTATAATTGTAACGAAGACGTTGAAAAAAATATAATTTAAATGCGTCACGCTCGCACAGATGCATTGATCGCCGTCCGTGCGCATTATGTTAACGCAGGAGTGACAGAGACAGTAATAACGGGTCATTGTACGAACTTCTTCCTGTTCTGCGACCGGACTTTAGTAGATTTACTTTTCTGTCTTGGGAATTTAATACTTTATTCGTCATGGTTAGCATTAAACGTTAGGTGGACCTTTGTTTCATCATCAAGTACCCTAAAATAGTTATTTGTTTTACAAGAGTGCAAAGTTGCTTTTTAACCGCGTGCTCAATTTTGATGACCGAGCAAGCGTAGGATACCAAAATTGAATCACGAGCGTAGCGAGTGACTTAACAATTAGAATACTGAGCGCTGGCGAGGGAATCAAAAGAGCACGAGGTGAAAAATCTTTGCACTCGAGTGCAACACGTAACTTTTCATCCCACCTCAGCGAGGAAATGACTAAATGCAAAAAAAAAGATTAACATTAGTTTATCATTTATGGCCTTACTTATGAACATCTTTCAAAAGATAAACGATTTTTAGGCTATTGCCATCTTTTACCGTTGGATAATGACTAACAGTGACAGGGATAACTTTGAGCGATGGTTAACTTTGAGTAGCGTTCATAAGTAAGGGGGTTAAAGTTTAAAAAAAAATAAAGTACACAAGAAGGTTCTGAGTCTGAGGTTTTATCAAATTAAAAAAGGTTGTATGATAAATTCGGCACCATGGAGGTAGAAGTAAATAGGTTTAATAATGTTTTGAATTCACAACCTTAGTGCACACGATGTTCTAAATTCATACTTGCATGGTTTTTTCTTGGGAAGTATCTCGTGGTGGTTTCCCATTGCCATTCCACGTTGGGTTGTTTAGAGGTTATATCTTACTCTCTTGGTCCCCATAACCATTCCGATTGCTCGGGGAACAGGTTATTTAACCGCCGCCTGTGACTCTGCGTTGAGCCTGCTCGTTTGGCTCCTCCCAGGGGTCACGTGTAGGGTATGTTCAGGTTTCAACCTACGGACGCGAGCATTACTAACCCACCATCAATACTGTTCTTGCACGGAATCACGATCCTCAACTATGGGGGAACGTTTGAGGAGGTTCTAAATTCAAATTTACTTCATCCTCTAGTGGATAAAAACGGCTTTTACACTCAGATATCGAAGAGCAAAAGTACTCTTTCCGAGATGGGGGGATGAAAAAGAATGTTTTCCACAGTTCCTAGAGTCGAACCCCTGTCCGCCGCTCTGCACTGACAACTTCAGCTTCAACGGACGGCATGTGGTGGGAGACTTCGTACAGCCGCCGATGGACTCCGGCGAACCGCTCGTCTTCAACGAAACTGAGATCACTAAGAGGTAAGTACATGTCAATCAACCAATCAAAATCATATCAAAATTATTGCCAAAAAGGGTTACTAAATATCTCAGGGCAATCATCGAGATATTATATACTACTACTATAGAGTCACAGTCTTCAAGTGAAAACTTATAAAAATAGTCCAAGCGTATTTGACATAAATAAACTTCAAAATGCCAAAGTTTTACACTGCTTTCGGTATATCTGAATATTGTATGGACAGGTATGTTAATCTTCAATGAATTAATAGTTTTTGTTAAGTTAATTGGTGTATATTATATATTTATATAGTGTTGGTTTAGTGTTGATATGTATATTATTAGTACATAAGAACATAAGAAATTTATTGGGAATAGAAAAAATTACATGTCACAGGCACTTACTGTAGGTGCTTTTCGCATCGATAATAAAATAATAATGTAATTAAATTAATATCCAGTAGTTATGTAGTCAATTAGGTAATTAATTAGGATTTATTAAATATAATAATTTAAAATACTACAAATAGTGTTCATACGTACGTGCGTAATCGTACCTACTAATTAAAAAACTCTTCACAAATGTAGAAAGTCTGATCGATTAGCCACCGCTTAAGCTTTTTTTTTGAAGCCCGAAAAAGTGATGGCTGAAATAATGGTCTCCGGCAGTCTGTTGTACACAGCTGGACCCATTCCATGGCTCAGTTTGGCTGACTTACCTATATCATGTATGTATGACGTACCTATATTATTCGCATCATTGATCTTTTTAGTAGTTTAAGGTTAGCACGCCAACCTCTTATCTGAACCTGTTACTGGTTGGCAGGTAGATAATGCCTATGGCATTAAGCCCACCCTTTGTAACATATTTTAAGTATGTGCAATAATCTTTTTCATACAAACAAACAAATTTGCACCAATTTAGACCTTATGTCGCTTGAAAAGTATTCAAAATCGGCGCAGTTGACAGCGTGAGTTTTAGTGCAGACACTTTTTTTCCAAGCTCTAGACTCTAGAGTATAATTATTTCGATGAGCACAATAGAAAAAATATCAAATTATCACATTGAAGTATCGAAGTACCATTGAACCCCAAACTAAGCTGAAAGCTTGTGTCTTGAGTCTGAGAGTGCAAATGAACAATAGAAAGGTTATTCTTTATATTAGATAATAATATAAAGAAGGAAACATAAAGAAGAGTAATGGAGTTGAAAGAAAAATTTACCCAGGGTTGAACTTACTGACGGCTAGAGCAGGGGCAGCCATTCGTAGCTGTTATCGTATCAAAGGCGTCGGACTACTGATTTAAGCGGCCCGCGACGGACTAATTGCCCATACAAACGTAATACCAAAATTATTTCAAATTCAAGCATATTTCCACTCTATTGTTGTATTATTTGTATTCCAATAATATTTATCTAGGTTCCTGGATATTTTTTTTTACAAAATACTTACCTATAATGAAATAAAAGCCAATAGCATTTTGCACATTTTAATGCCAAAATTGACCACTTTTCTTCCTCTTTGTTTCGTATTAAAAACAACAATATCTTATGTGTTGTTTGTTACGGATCATACCTTAATTATCTAATTACATAATAACAACACTATGTAAAGAATACAAAAAGTGTTGTCATCATTTTTGGTATTACGGAACACAACCAAATTCATATCAAATTTTGAACCGCTAATATTGTTATCGCGCACGCAAAGCTAAATCATCTATCAGCTAAACAGAGATAGCGATATCCGGAGCAATTTTTTGACGCGCCTCGAATTTATACTTCGTTTCTTAAACTTGTTTTTAAGCGACTTCAAAAACTCCTCCTTTTTGAAGTCGTTTTTGGTTTTTTTTTATGTAATGTTCACCGATATCTCCGTCAATTGTAAACCGATTTAAAAAAATCTTTTTTTTATTTTTATAAAAGAGTACTTCACAGGTGGTCCCATATAAATTTTATTCCTGAGGGATTGGTACTTTTCCCGGAAAACTTGAAGAACCTCATCCTCACTTGTAATTCAAAATTCTTTATGGCAACAAGTAAGAAGTTATTTATTTGAGGTCGGTTTATTTTTTATAAAAAGTTTTACTTGTATTATGAACAGGTTAGAGGAAGCGAGAGCTTTAGCTGCATTGACGGGACCAAGACCGACGCCGCCGCCCGTGGACCGGCGCATAGAGCTGGCGCGCCGGCAGCAAGCCGCCAGGGACGCCAGGCGAGACGCCAGCAATCGCTCCAGAGATCAGGTACATTGTTTCTTACTAACTTCTTTGAAATTATAATAATGCTGGACACTATCGAAAGCAGAACGCCAAACTTAGCAGAGCTTGTATTATGGGAACTGCATGACTTTTTTTTGTAAATACATTCGTATACAAAGAAAATACCTTAAGATATATAATATTAGTTAGGATTTTGCATATGGAATTGCATACTTTACCTACCTATATTTTCTTAGCCCCATCATATCATACGATTCTCAACCTTAAAAGCATTGTAAAATTCTACCATTTTGAACCATATATCAATAAAAATACGTGTCAACACACTTTACATTCGTAAAGGTGTCGTTCCAGGCCCGACTAGTCCGCGAACTGGAGAGGTCAGAGAAAGCTGAGATCGTGAAGCGTGAGAAGGAAGTGAGGAGTCAACAGCTGCTGGAGGTAAACTATGTTAGTTCTGTTTGTTTGTTTGTTTGTTGTTTTGTTAGACATTGGACTTTGTTGGTTTTTCTCTCAAAAAACATTAGATTTTGTAGATTTTTTAACTATAGCTATCATTTGATATGTGTTTATGTAGTATATCAGTCATGTGGCTCCCATAATACGAGCTCTGTTTAGTTTGGGGCTACATGATGTTGTATGATATAGTCTGGCAAAGTTATCTCTGTAGAACTCAGAAATGTTGACAAATGAAAGTATTTTGATGGAAACACCTCTTTCAGTTCCTACTCTTTTTGGTTTCAGTACTATGGGTGCAAAAAAGCAATGTAGAACGAAACGAGGTAGAAATAGTCGCCATGAAAGTTCTACCCCGTTTCATTTTGTCATTTAAGCGTAGTTGAACTAGGTGACGAAATAACTGTTACTAGAGAATACAAAGTGCATGAGGTTTTTACATGCATAGATTTTCATTTTGTCTACATTTCAGACAGCCAGAATTTATTTGGCCAAACTAACGTATCCAGCATGATTGATTTATTATGTTAATAAAAATATACAAAAATGCTATATATTTTTTAAATCTTTAGATAACATTTACTAGTTATTTGAATTTAAGCTTCATTTTAATTCCAAAATAAGTTTTGCTGAAATATCAATTATTTATGAGTTTTTTATTAATTTAAAATGGTTGGTGTAAATTGAAAAAACCCTTAATCTGAAGTAATTATGTTTCTTAGTCTTGGGAGTTTTTTTACCTTACAATACGTATCAAATAAGAATAAAATGTTGTAGGTAATATAGAATAAACTATTATAGAAGAAATGTATATTTTATACAGGAATAATAAATGTATAACTTAGACGAAGTACCTATTTCAATTTATTTATTGATTTTAAATTTTTTTTAGTCTATGATATGTGCCTGATTTTTACTCAAAAAATAAAATAACTGTTCTAATTTGATACGTACTTGTTGATTGTAGTTCTCATGTTTTTGTAATAACATTATTTCAGTATATATTAAATACTTTTATTTTAGTAATTAAATCATAAAAAATACTTATTAAATAGTTGTTACTTTAATTTTTTTAATGACTATTGGTATTTTGGTGAAATAATCCAGATAAATATAACAAGAAAAGATATAACCTACCTTTAACCTCTTCGCCCTCAGAAGGCTAACCTGCCCTGTCGGTCGATTCAATATAAAATTTGTTGACCATTATTCAATTAATTTAATTTAAAAAATCATATAAAATTGTGAGAAAATATTAATAACACTTGAGCTCAATGTTTGTTTGAAATCGGGTGAACCAATCAAATATTTGATTTATTGATTCATTATTTACGCTTTTATTTCTTGGATATAAATCAGAAATATGGGAGCTACTTACTATGTTTGATTATGTGCTTGTGTTTGTTTTATTATCAATTTGATGCTTGGCAACATTGTGCTCACAACAAAGCAAAAAGTACCTACCTTTTAGTAGAAATACGGTCACTTTTCGCTTTCCGTAGTTAGCTGGATCTCTTAGCTTAGTTGTTATGCGTATAATATATATCTCTATATCTATATATGTATCTCTGGGTCTTGAGTTAACACGTCGACATGACAATGTTGTCAAAAAACAAATTGATAATAACTTATATATAAAATTAACACGTACGTTTTGGGGACAGCATATCAACAAGAATAGAACACAGCTGACCATTGAAGCATTGCCAATGCCGAAAGAGCAAAAGACAGAGATAAAAACCGAGAGAAAGGAACGCAAAATGCCACCGATAAGCCTCTCTCTTATACCTGTCAGTGGGCCTAAGGACAACTCTCCTATTAAAATGAATTTCGATAATGATATAGAAGAATATAATGCCTTAGATAAAATGAAAGACTTCGCTGAAAAAGCAGCATTCGATACACCAAAGCGTAAAGACAAATACGACTTTACGATAAAAGAGGGAAACAATATGGATAAGCTAATCGAATCCTATTCGCGGATAAGCGAATTCGTGAACGGCTGTGATTGGTCGAAATCACCGGAGAAGGATCCTAAAAAACTCGAAAGAGATCCGAAATTGGAGAAAAAGTATTTGGAAGCGAAAAACGAGTTTATGTCCCAGAATTTAATGCTAATGCCAAAAAGTAATGCTGAAAAATGCCAGCTCAAAAAAGGAACTGATGTTATTGATTTGAGCGATAACGAGGATAATGATATAACAGATATAATAAGGAAAAAGTTGCAAAAAGGCTGTTTGAATATTGGCAAAGATGGCGCACTATCGATATCGGTACAGCAATGTACTGAGATCGGACCGGTACGTCCACGATTCGAGAGTAAAACACTAACCATTTCTAATATTACTAACTCACTTACTTTCCGGTAGTCTGTCACACTATTTCGGTTGTCTATCTGTCACAAAATGCTAGCAAAACCTGTCTGAATATTTTTTACATATTATCAAAATTAAAAATTTATTATAACTAATAGTTACCACTTAACATCAGCTGGGCCATGTTGGGCTCAAACCAAAGTTCTGCGTTATTTTAAGGAGTTGGGCTGGCTGGGGTCACATAAGCAGGCAACAATACACCCAAATGCGGAACATCAATGCAGAATCTTATCCCCCACGTAGCCCTTGTTGGTATAGAAGTACATTTGCAAAATTTCCGTTCAATCCGTTCAGTAGGTCAGTAGTTGGGAATTTTTACGTACCGTTACATCGGTGAAAGCATCCTTTAGGCGTGAAAATTGTTTGAATTTTCTACGTGAAAATTCAAACAACAAACATTCAAACTCACATTTATATATAATATCAATGAGACTCATTTTCATTCAGCGTTTTAGATATTGTTATATATTCAGACAGGTCATAAAGTTTGGCCTAGGTTATCGTCCTAGAATTTGGCGTGACCTCTACATACTTTATCAAAATTATGTGGTTGTGGTGAGGATACAAAAATTGGAAAAGCTGGTTACTCAAAACTTTAAGATTTTGGTCTTAAAATGGGCAATTTTGAATTAGGTTTTTATGGTTTTGGTCTAAAAAAAGTCTAATTTTCAGTTATTTGGCTAAAAATATATGGTTTTGAACTAAAAATGGGTAATTTTAAATTTTCAAATGGGTTAAATAGGTTGTGTTGTTTTGCATTGCATTTATAGTGTAAATAATATATTGATTTACTAACAAATAATGTAGATATTGCACGCTGGTTTTGCTTGTTGTACTTAGTATTCTCGAACCTTATTAGTTAACCGCAGAATCTTCGAATATACAAATGGGTATTTTCTTCTGTTCCTTTTATCTAGGGGTAAAAGCAATAGGCACGAAAAAACAACATCAACACCAGCTTATATCAGTTCACGAGATAGGCTTCTCCTTGAAGAGGGATATGCCCATAATCTCCACGCTGGGCATGCGACCTTAGGATAGCTTCTCGCACCGTTGACGCTTCTACCCGTCGGTGGTCAGGGAATTTCGTTGTGCCTATGGCGCATTCTATGTATTTCCGGTTTCTGTGTATTTCTATACACATATAGGCGACCTGTCGCTACCGAAGGTTTTTCATAGAAATACATAGAAACCGGGGTGTAATGAGTTACACCTTCCTTTTTCGAAATCAAAGCCAAACGCACCTGCCCGTGGTCCACCCTGATAACTAAACAAACGGGGCTCTAACGGCAGCTACTACGCGAGAAGCACAGTTGTGCTCTGCGATTCCCAACCCATATGCCCAGAGTGGATATTATGGGCATATCCCCCTTTGCTATGGGAGGATATGTCCAGCAGTGGCTTGATATTGGCTAGAGTGTTGTGGATATAGAAACTAGCTTTGTTGCGACGACATGTTACCTACTGCTGCTGCCTGCAGTTGTCTATTGGCAACCTTTAGGCGCTTTAACTTTTGTAGTTATGGGTTGGGGGGTGATTAGTTTATACGTACAACGTATTAAGTACAATAATCACAACGTATCTATGTCCCACTGAAGTCTGTTGGAGCCTTCCCAGATGGGCGTTTTGTTAGTGCGTGTTGGTCGCGCGATTGACATACGTATCCAATCAGGCTTGCTGAATGTCACGTGGAATGTGACGTGCGTTCATATATTAGCAAGCCTATTGCGACCAACACGCACGAGCAAAACGCCCATCTGGGAAGGCTCTTAGTGCTAGTTACCAGCTAGATCGCGTTTCCGTTTACGCAAATTTATATGGAAAAGAGTAAGTGCCACGCGTCTCTCACTAGATAATAGCGCTACCTCGACTCCATATAAATAATTTGTGTAATTTGTGTAAATGGAAACGCGATCGAGCTGGTAAAGAACTCGCACTCAGCACTCAGTTGTGACACATAGGCCTATAGATTTTACCGTCGGCTTAAGTTGTTTATCTGTATCTATAAAAAATCAAGGAAAAACAAAAAAACAATCCATTAAAATTATTAGATGACCAGCTCGCAACTTTGTGTAGGTTAGCTTCCCGAAATAAGGTTTTATAATTTAACATTTTAACACTTTTTGGGTCTGTTTTTAGTATTAATTTTGTTAACTTTTGTTTCATGTTCTGGCTGTATTAATTATGATTTGCTGTACCGCTTTCGATGTTGTTCGCTCTAATGTATGAAGGCTAAGCGGAAAAAGCAGGAAGATTTGGACAAGCAGAAATTTGAAGAGCAAATTAAGAGGCAACAGGTTTGTATAGATGCTGTTTTATGCTTGAAGGCTTTTTAGCTATAGTTTTGGTCAATCGGAAAGCGATAAGCGTTATACGCTGACAAAATGCTATCACGAACATTTCAACCTGACTTATCGTAAGCAACAAATTTTGTCCAATCACAAAGCGTTATTCTGAATCGAAGCTTTCACATTGGCCGAATTTTTACGTCTGCAATTTGAATACTTTTTTGGTAGTTTTCGTGATAAAGCTGTGACGTAACGTATGCGTAACGAAAAATTGGCCAATCTCAAAGCTTTATTTTGAGTGTACGCCTTCTCTTTGGCCAAAATTGTACGTCTACAATACGAATAGTTTTTCGCTAGTCTTCTTGATCCAGCCTCTGAATCAGAGCTTGCTTCTGACAATGATGATGACATAACTCAAAAGGAAGATTATTTTTAAATAACTTTATCTGAGGGGGCCTGTGCTTAGCCAGCATTCGAAGTATTATAGTTTGATAGACTATTTTATAGACTTATGTGAGACAAAATGACATTTTGCACAAAAACATTAAATGAAAATGATCATATTATAGTTACAAGACTATCAGCAATTTAGGACATCCAAACAGCATGCACTTAGTGATCTAGTACATACATAGTTGAAAAACAAAATCTTATTCAAAAAGCTGATTTGAATAACTACATAATAAATCTGTCTTTAAAGAAAAAATTATAAGCCTACCCCACCTAGAGTGGGATAAGGACAGGGATATGATGAATATCTGTCTTTGAAACATTAAATAAATCAAAATAGTTTTATTTCGGACAACTAAAATCCAAGAAGTCACGCACATAAAAGATGGAAGAAATAAAATTAAAAAATGGACACGTTTAGGATTTTTTTTAAACAAAGTAATATTTTTGAGTTATGTCTTCATTTGAAACACGTTTGTTTCAGGAGAGAGAGATCAAAAGGCAGCAGGCCATGATACTTAAAGAACAGGTGAATTTTATAGTTATTAGTATTTTATACTTACATTGAGAGACGTATTTTCAACGTATTACAGGTAAAATTTTACGTCATTGAGGGCAGCTTTTCTTACGCGCACGTATGGTTCCGTACCGAACCATAAGAGCCCCACAACGGTACGGAACCCTTCGTGCGCAAGTCACACAATTGGCCGGTTTTTTTTACAAATATTTTTGTAGGTTGACTGTACCTACGTTTTTTTCTAAAATCAGAAAATGCAATTGTGTTTTTCTTCAAAATAAACTTTTAGATTCTAAAGAACAAAACCTTGTAACAAAAGAAAGGCTACCTTTCTGCTTTCAATGAGACAAAATTTTGCCCCACATTGTATATGCATAACGTTAAATTGTTATCGGTCTTTTTGTAAGGTTCCTTTAGAGGTTATTGATATACATATTTATTATAGTTGAAAAAGCGTCTCTTTCTATTTTTATGAAAGGTTGTGTTGTGTGTTTTGCTAACTTATGAATTACCTGATTTTATTTTAGCATATTTCATAGTTTTTGATATAAATCAATAAAAAAACACGTCTATTTTTATAAGATAAAATGCTTATAAAAATGTCATCAAAATATATTTAATTGAAAAAATTTAACGTATTCGTCTTCCAAAAATTGTTTTGTTTTGTGGAATTAATAAAAATTGAACCAGGTAATTTTTCATTGAATTATTAACTCCATGTATGTGTGTGTGACTACATGTTTGTATTTCCTTTCAATTGTGTTTGCTGTTTGGCGCGCGGAATGCAGCAAAAGTATATAAACGAGGTAAATATCTTCTTAAATCCAGTCTTATTACAATCGGTGCAAGGTTTAATATCGCTTGATTTGCATGTGTGTGGGTTTAGTAGTTGGGTAGCTTTTATTTTAGTTTTTAGTTCTGATGAAATAACGCTTTGACTGCTGAAAATACTTTCTCCTAACAACTATTTCTCTCAAGGCCCACAGTCAAAGTGTTAAAGGAGAAAAAACATTTATGTTACAAACTGAATAAACAATTTGACAGTAGGTACTACTTAAATATGAAAAAAAAATGGTAAAAAAAAGGCCCACCTGATGTTAAGTGGTATCCATTACCTATCACAAAGCGTATGCGAACTGTAAAAAAATTAGAATTATATGAAAAACAAAATATATAAAATAAATACATTTATCTTCCTATTCGTAGGTAAAATAACCAAAATGCTTGCATTAGGTCTTTAAAAGGTAATTGAATACCTACCTATTGGTGGTGGTGAGTGGGGTAGCTGGTGGTGTATTTGCTTAAGTTATAATCATCATCATCAATCAGCCTACAGCAGTCCACTGCTGGACATATAATAATAATAAATAATAATTTCATTTATTGTTAGATAACATAGATCTATTAGTACATAAACGTCATTAACGTAGTAATTTATTCCGGATTTTTCTTTATATAAACAGTGATCTTAAACTAAACAATTTGATAATCACCCGAATGAAAGATTTTATTAATTGGGAGTGACCTGTTATTTGGCTATGACCTGCACTGTGGTGCTGGTGCTGCCCCTTACTCTGCTAAGCAGTGGGGCAGTCCTCTTGCAGATGATATAATGAGCGCCATTGCGCCCTAAATTCTAATGCCATATTTAAATTCTTAGCGAAAAATTAGGATTTTTTCTCGAGCAAATGGCTTACTATCTTAGGTACTAACCATCGCCTCAAACGAAGTATTGTATTGTAGATCACGCATGTCAGTAACGTGCTACGATGCAACGCTCGCGTCTATCAGGTATGGCCCTGTTCGCAGCAATAGAGATCAATGTCACACTATAAATATTTCCACGAAAATTGTCAAAACTGTTTGGTAATTTACAGTTTTGGCGACACAATATATTTGGCCCTGATTCTCAGGAATAATAGCGCAATCATCAGAACGGATCAGCTTAAGTTAGACTCAGCTAACGATTCGACCAATCCTAGTACAATCCGACACAAAATAGGAAATAAATTGACTTGCAGACAACTTTAGAGGAAAAATCATACGTTTTGAGTTGTGTACTCTTCGACGCGCGCCTGAAAAAGGACAGGATGCGAGCACGCGATCATCACGGCGCGAACGACGAGATGAGTGACGTGCGTGCCGTTTACACATTTTGCTCGCCACTCGTTGACGTATGTACTGAGTGCCTAGTGCGAGTTTTTTTACCAGCTCGATCGCGTTTGCGCAAATTTGTATTTGGAAAGAGTCAGTGCCACGTGTTTCTCGCAAACGCGATCGAGCTGGTAAAAAACTAGCACTAGGCACCCAGTCCCTCTGAAGTTACGCTCAGCAAACAATTCGACCAATCCTAGTACAATCCGACCCAAACATGAAACTTAGATGATACTTGTAGCCAAATTCAGAGAGAAAGATACGTTATGACCTTAATAAACGTAAATGTTATAGACTCGTTTGTTCATCGACTATCTCTCTCAACAGGAACGCGAGAGGAGGCGACAACACACCTCATTCATTCGCCAGCTGGATTCGAGGAGACGATGGGAGGACAGAGAGAGGAGGAAACACCAGAACCTGCTAGACAGGCTGTTGGTGAAAGAGAAGAAGTTGCAGGAGAGGAGGAAAGAGATGGAGCTATTATCTGAGCTGAGGTGAGTGACGTCAGACCCATAACATTCTAGATTGAACTGGAATCTTCGAGGCTAGCATATGTTAGATCGGGTGTTGGTGAATGGAAGTTGCAGGAGACGAGGAAAGAGATGGAGCTGGGGTTAGTGACGTCAGACCCGGAACATTCTAGATTGAACCAGAGCACTGCAATGGATGAAAGTGATATAGCTACTGTGTTGACCATCATAGAGGGCAAACTGAAGTTTTCGGCATAGCTCAAAGAATTAGCAAGCTGAAGTGGCAGTGGGCTGGTCATATCTGCCCAAGAACCGATAACCGTTGGGGTAAACGAGTTCTTTAGTGGAGTCCGCGGCTCAAACGTAGTGTAGGACGCCCTCCGGCCAGGTGGAGTGACGATCTGCGAAAGGCTGCTGGTAGAAGCTGGATGCGTCGAGCTCAGGACAGGGCACAATGGCGCTCATTAGGAGAGGCCTATGTCCCGCAATGGACTGCTATAGGCTAGTGATGATCATAGAGGCCTATTTTATTTTCGGAACCACTATGGCCAATACATAGAACATTAATTTGTTTCCGCAGACGGCCACAAGAGGACTCTACGTTGTCAGACCAGAAGCCTCTGCCTACCCTCAACCGCATCCCTGGACTGAAGCTGCCGGGGCAAGCGACCGCGGACATTCTACAAGTCTACGAGTTTATTCATAACTTTGGACAGACTCTGGGTTTTGGTAAGTCTTTTTCACATCTTAATTATGTAAGGGGTTCCAACCGTCAGCTTCGGATAGAAAGCCAAATTCACCTGCCCGTGGTGCACTCTGGCTAGGATAGATAGATAGATAGATAGATAACACTTTTGATCACCACATTCATACAAGGAAAAGTAAAGTATCTTAGTCCAAGCATTATGAAGGTAACAAAAGAAGGCCGGTCATTTCAGACCTGATCATAAATGGAAGCGACTAAAAATGCGAATAATGTAAAAATATTCTTGATAATGGAATATTGAGATTATAATCAATTACTTTATTCATTAAAGCCGGAATACTTATTAAATTAATAATAAATATTGATCGCAATACGCCCTATCATAACGAATCATGGTTATTGAACGCACTCTCACCCACATTGTGCATCATCGTAACAATGTCAACCATCTAAAACAAAACTGCCACTAACAAAGCACGCGTTTGGTTAGTTTTTGTATAATGGCGTCAGTGTCCTAATCGATGGTAACCTAAAAGTATAAAATAAATACCCAGAAAAATTCTCCGGCTTTAATAAAAAAAACTATTAATTGAACATGATATCCTGCAATAAGAACTAGCAATTAGGACATAGGTCATTTTTAGACGCGATATTTTATGGTCAGGTCTCAGGTCACAGGTTGTATGAAACTGACCGATCTTCTTTGCGACCTTATCGCTGAAAGCGATCTCTTCCAGGCAACCAAAGTGCAGATAGGAAGAGCAAAGCTTTAGAGGATGATGGCTAAGATGGTGAATGCCGCTTCGTAGTTTGCAAAATCTTACTATTTTATTTGGTATGTTACTTGTAGGTAGTCTATTGACCAAGTTATTCTTAAAATCCGGAGGCTGGATGTGCTCTTCGAGCATGGTGCGTAGCGTCCTTTCCGAGGTCAGCAGTCAACGTGTTAACCTCATAGTGCTGAGTGAGGTCCGATTAGCCTAAGGTCAACATTTCGATCGGGTAATATCGGACCCGCGCGGTCCCCCTTCCTCTCTAAAATCCTCGTATCCTCTATCTCATTTTGTTCGTTCGCTTTGCTCGTTATAGCCAAATAGGTGCCGTTATATTGGCGAGCGGAGGGTTTAATAATATTTTGTCTTGTTATTTAGAAAAAGTCATGTAGTCTAAGCACCATCGCCCTAATGCAATATTTCCTTGCAGATATGGACTCCATGCCAACACTGAACACGCTGCAAATGGCACTCCTACCGGACTGCTGCGCTGATGCTGAAGAGGAGTTGATACAAGTCCTGACACAGCTGCTTATCACTGCCATTGGTATGTTCGCAACTTCGCACCTATTCGACATTTAAGAAGTTCAGTGTCATAATTATTCATTATACTGGAGAATACGGCCTTTGTGGCGCAGTGGACGAAGGTCATCTTGAGACGCAAAGGTTGCCGGTTTGATGGCTATGTATAAATGAATTTATTCACAAAAAAGCATATAAGTAGTTCATCAGTCATGTGGTTCCCATAATACAAGTGCTTAGTTTGGGGCTACATGATGCTGTGTGTCCGGCATTATAATTTATTTATTAAGAGTTATTAAAAATAAATAAATAAATAAAATAATAATGCTGATGATCAGCAGTTGAACACATCAGATCAGACAGCATCATGAAGCTCCAAAGTAAGAAGAGCATGTATGATATACTACTTACGTTTTTATTTTTTTATAAATACTTACATATTAATCATAAAAAACACCCAGACCTGAGACTAATATTTGCAAATCATGCTAACATTATGTCTCGCGGCAGAACCCGCAACCGTCTGCGTCTCAGGTGGGCCTACTGCGCTACAGAGGGTAGTTTTTCATTCCTCCTTTCTCATCCCTTCATTCTCTTACAGAGGACCCTGGAATTCCACATCCAGGTCGTCATACAACACTACTCGGGCATGCGATTCGCATGGGCGATATAACGCCGGCCAATCTGAGCGAAGTACTGAGGATATACTTGTACGCGAACGCGACGGGCGAAATCAAGGCTTTGACAGGTGAGAATAAGGATCATTTTATTTATAGTCATTTATTTAATGCAGTCATAATGTTAGGTACTAAACACGGATCATTAGTATGAGCTATGACCCTAAATTCGGGCTCAGCAATGTTATGGAGTAGAAGCTAACCCTTTTAATAAATAATATTATTTTTAGGTAGAAATGTGATTGAAATTATAAATCTTATTCAATTTAATTGATAATTTCTAGAGGTTCAAGTGAGTAATTGAAAAAATCTTGTAAACATTAAAAACATTTATTTATTAATACGTCTTTTAGATGTCGTTCAAAAGTTTTGTCTCTCTGAGAATCTTATTAACCTAGTGAATACTAGAATGAACGAGTTGAAACTCGCGACATAATTTTCATCGCGTTGTAGAAGAAATACCGGAAATTACAACTACTAATTGATTAGAATTCAAATTCTTAATAATGAAGTTTGGTTTGCATTTACTTAACTTATTAATTATATAATTATTCCTTTAAAAATTGTGCACCTACATACACCCCATGCTGTGAAAGAGATCGCAGTCGTCCATCTTGCAAGAATAAGAACAAGACAACAACCTTGGAATTCATAAACAATATTTAAACTACTCATAGCTATGCGAGCGCACTGCGTTGAATAGAGCTCTGTGATTGGTTCGTTTGTGTATACATACTTCACTTTGTTGAGTGTTTATAGGTTATTGGGACCCTGTGCGTCCGCGCGCACATAGTAAGGTCTGTGAATACGGGTGTAAGAATCTATTTATTTGACACTCCAAAGTGTGGTGTACCTTAAACAATGTTTACCAACTTGTGACAACCCTTGCCTTCCTACATTTTGTTCTTCTTACTGCGAGATCTGAGGGGTTGGACTACTGTATAAAAGTAGGTCTGTTTTTAGTACACGGTGGTTGAGAAAAGGGATGGAAAAGAATCTTAAGCGTTTCTAAAGCGTAAATGATGTTAGTTTTGTTTTAAAATCTAAAGTTTTGTTGTAGGGTTAACAGCGGAGCGGGAAAGAGATAGAAGAGTAGCCGACCACCACCAGAACGACGCTGAAATGCTTTCCTCAAGCACCAACTCGAAAAACCAAGCTTACTACGAGCATCTACTTAACAACCAAACATACAAATTATCAGGTAACTTCCATTGAATGTTCCACCAAAATTGGTCCAGCCGTTTTGGAGATAAGCCGGAAAACACAGACAGACAAAATAATAATAGGATAGAATTGTAGGATCTAAAGTCCTTTACATCTCCTCTGGGTGAAAGACCGTCTAACACGCAGAAGGGGACGCAGGTTCGATTCCCGCCGCGAGACAAGTGTGGGCTTCGATTGGTCCACAATGTTCCAGACTATTCTCGAATATTCCAGAATTTTCTGGGGTGTTCTAGAATGTCGTGGAATGCTCGCGAATACTCTCGAAAGTTTTGGACTGTCCTAGGAATTTCTAGAGGGTGACACTTTCAGTCCTTATATCTTCAAACGCACGCCCTTCAGGTAACTACCTTTTAGTAGTAGTAGAGTTCTTTGTGGAGGGCTCGTCTGGGGAAGTACTGCCACCATGCCTATTTCTGCCATGAAGCAGCTGTGCTGTGTTTCGCTTTAAAGGGTATGGATGCCGGTGAAATTACAGGCACAAGAGGCTTATCATCTTCATGCCTTAAGTTGATGGACGCAGGGCGTTGCATCGTAGAGTACGTTCCAAAAAAACGTGATCTACGATGCCATGCTTAGTAATAGGTAATGGTTACCACTTAACATAAGGTGGACCATGTGCTTGTCCCATCTTCAAGCACCATAAAAAAATATAAAAAACTACGATACCATATAACTCTCTTGATCGTACCGGGACTCGTTTCTTAGAGGTTCTGGACTTAGGCCTCCCCTAATGAGCGGCATTGTCCTCAGCTCGACGCATCCAGCTTCTACCAGCAGCCTTTCGTAAATCGTCACTCCACCATAGTTTAGATACAGACACCATATTAGACTAAGGTGTCCAGCATTATTAATTTATTATTTGTTTTCTCTGCAGTGGCGCTTCGAGACAAGCCTTTCTTGGCTCTCAACCCAACAATGAAGGCGGCCATCTTAGCATTCCTATGCAACGAGCTTTTGCAAAACAAATCTGTGCTGAGACAAATAGACGGGTCTTTGGAACATCTCAACCAGTTGAAGAAGGAACGGTATCTAATGGACATGAAGATACGCAAGTAAGTTTACTGTACTTACTGAAAGAACTAGTATGTTTTTAAAGAACTAGTATGTTTTTAAAGAACTTGTAGAGTTCTTTGTGAAGGGCTCATCCGGGAAAGTTCTAACACCATGCATATTTCTGTCGTGAACACAGTTGGGTTTGAAAAGTGCGGGTGACATTACAGGCGCATGATGCTAACACCTTCATACCTCTAGTTGATGGACGCAGGTTGCAATGTAGGACCCGTTCCAAACATACAACCTACGATGCAATAATTCATTTTTTACTTCCCTTGCTCAAAAAGTGTATCATAATAGTGTAGCTTAGCGGGCCTAAAACTCGAGTTTAATACCTCGGGCTAAAAAGTATTTGTTCTTTTTAATTTTTGTCTAAAATCATCAGCCCGTACAAAGCATTCGTTCTCTTACATAAAAACTCGACTTCTTGGTGCTCCATCAATCTTTTTTTTTTAAATAGAACCGTCTTGGTGATGTTTTATGAAGGTTGATTAATTTTTAATAAAATTGTCTAATTTTGAATTGTTTTATTTTCTCGCAATCGAAGTGAAAAGTAGAGTGTTTTACTCGGGCCAAAACCACCCATTATAACTCAGTCTTGTCATCCTCTATAACAACCTCGTATATAATGGGATGGTTTAGTCCCTTGTAAAACAATCTACTATTATGTCGGGCGTTGCATCGTAAGACACAGTTCACCAACGATGCAATACTTTGTTATAAGTGTAATGTTTACCATCAGGTGGGCCATGAGCTTGTTCCATCTTTGATCAAAATCGAATTGAAACCTAATAAACCCTTGTTCCATCTTTAATAATAATTTATTTTAAGGGTTCGAGTACTACATCAGAGGAAAGTAAGGGCGGAACAGACGGAGAAGCAACAAGCCCTAGCTTTGGAGAGGATGCAGAAATTGGTGGAAGAGAGTACAGCCAATCTAAGTCGGGCCTCGCCACATCCCACCGATGATGGTAAGAAGATCTTTATTTTAATTGACCGAGTGAGCGAAGCGTCTCTGCTTCAAATTTGGTAAAATTTGCTTTACTTTGACAGTTTTTCGGTACTCCTCTACAGGTCGTATTTTACAACCACTCTGAACGAAACTTGGTATACCAGCTTTTACGACTTTGGATTTTTTTGTCGTCGGGGATAGTAGTATCTCATGGTTCCAATGGTTCATGGCACAAGATCTGCATAGTTCCGGGCTACATGATGCTGTGTTATAATTTCCAGCATTAAAAAAACTCAATCATTCAATAATCAAATAATTATAACAAATAATAATTTTATCCACAGAACACCAATCAGAGAAGTCAGAAACGCCGAAAAAAGATGAACATGAAGACGAATCTCCGTTCAAAGATCCTAACAACGATGAGAGTGATAAAGAGATGTCCCCTATGAAAGATCTCAAAGATCTGGCCACCAAGGAACTGTCCAGGTAATAATTTCTGATCCTTATTTATCCTTCCTACTACTCTTTCCTACTTTAAGGCGACTATAAGGGTCAAACCTCCCTCTCGCTCGCACTATTCAACATTTTAGAAGATATAAAAACACTGAAAGTATTTATGCAAAATAGCAAACCTTCACGGCCTATGCCGCCCTGCCATTTATCGTCGCCTTAATATTATAAAGACATAGACAGACATCATTTTGTTGCTTTACACACATAAACAGTACAAATAAATAGATGAACAATACAATGTGGATTATAAGTAACACGTGTTATAATTAGCTAAAAGTCATTTAATGTCGTATTGCAGCCATCTATAGGAAAGAGACAGCTCCTTTATGTTGAGATGAGCGATGATAAATTTAGAGAGAATCTTTCAGAATCACTATCAATCGATGAAAATATAGTAGGTAGGGTAGATAAAGGCGAACTTTAGTAAAAAATGTAAATGTTTTATTGAAAATATACTGGTAAACGACGCGCTTGGGGTGTAAGGAGTTCCAATCTCCACCTTGGGAACTCAAGCCAACCTCACCACCCTGCACCCTGCTTACTAACAAACGAGGCTCTGGCCGGCTGATTGCGACATAGCGCAGCCTAACACTGGCACAGGTAATTCCCTGACTGCCGACGGGCAGTAGCGCCTGTGGTGCGAGAAGCTGTGCCCTGTGATCCCTAACCCGCATGCCCAGCGGGGGCATTATGGGCATATTCCCCATATTATTAGAGTAGGCCAATGTCCAGGAGTGGACTGATGGCTGGTGCAAGTAGCGATGATGATATGCTGTAAGGTTTCGCTAATTTCACACCTGAAGTGTAAAACAATGTTGATACGCCTTGGCTGACTGAGCTACTTGAACACATTGAATTACCCGTCCCATATCCTAATATTATAAGGGGAAAGTTTGTGTTGTATGTGTGTCTGACCCTCCTTCACGCCAAAACTCATCATCATCAGAAAGTAAGAAAACACATTAATTCAATAAAATAATATAGTACAAAATAACAGAAAATCAACAAACTAATACAGTATAGATAATAACAGTAAATTAATAAATATAATGATATTAAAAATTAACAACTAGAATAATTAATAAATAAATAAGTTATATAAAAGAAAACGGCAGGCTCATCAGACTATAGAAGTCCACTGTTGGACATAGACCGCCTCTAATGAGCGCCATTGCGCCCTGTCGTCAGCTCGACGCATCCAGCTTCTACCAGCAGTCTTTCCAACGACAAAACTACAGAAGGAAAATTATATGGTCCACTTATCTCTACACAAGGAAAGCCTGTATCGTGAAAATCTGATTTAAGTTTAAACAATAACTCAAATATGTGATAATGATGGAATATGTTGAAATTTTCAGTATAAAAGAGCTTAGCAGTCGAAGATTAAATAATAACAAGGAGGAATGCTCTCCATCGGAGCATAAGATAGACAAGGACAGCGTTATGGGAGACGAAATGCCGAGTGACTTGGAGAGTGAGGGAACTCAACCAGAAGAGGTACAGTATTGGGGAATATCTCTTCTCTTCTATTAAATAAGTGGTCGTACGGTGGCTTGCTGCTGTTTTCTTTGAGGGGTGATAGACGTGCGAGTAAGTTCGTGAACTTGTGGCTCGACGACCTTTATCGCTGGTGTGTCACCTATGTACGCGTACTTTAAAACACCCGAGTAAGTTCGTTGGCGATCCGACAAGTTTGAAATTTTGCTCGTAACCCGCTTTCGCTCGTGGCAGCACTCGTGCCGCGAGCCACCATGTTGTTCTTGTTTTGAGCTTCTCTCATACAACTATCCTGTTTAGCTTTTAATTAGATTAGATTTAGATATTTATTTATTCAGTAAACTTCTAACAAAACTCTGGTTAGTAATGCCTTAAAACCTATGTTAGGTTTGACTAGACACTAGGTTCTCGATAAAAACAAATAAAAGCACTTACAGAATTAGAAAAACAACTAGGCCGGGAACATAATAACAAAGCAAGCGAGCGCACGCAATTATAATTTGATTGGTATATAATGATTATTGTATTATATAATTATTATTGAATTGTTGTAACTCAAGAGCAAAAGTTCTTCATACATCAGGCATTCTGAAATAATTATGGAAATCTTCTTCCTCATCACGTAACTCTCTTACTAAATGCTTATGTGATAAGCGCTCATTTTTCGTAAGCCAGTTCTTAACCCACACTTTTCGACTTCGTCTATTTTTAATTTTTTAAAATGTGATCGGTATAATTCCTAAATAACACAAAGCTTCTTCTATCGACGACATCGCAATACAGAGTGAGTAAGCTTAGTTGTGTCACCGACGTCGAGCGGAGTAAGTTCGCGAGCTTAAAAACCGCGTGCTTCATCGTACGTCTTTCACCCACTTGACTAAGGAAAAAAGTATTCTAGCACTTATATTCAAAATAACGCTTTGTCATCGCCCAAATTTTTCTTCACGCTTACACTACGTCGAGGATGAAATATAAAGCAACACTCCGCCCCGTCACTATTTTGATGGGTGATCGTTTAGTGTCATTTAGGTAGAGCGCTTCCGTTCATTGGAAGGCCCGTTAATATAATAGTTCAGACTTTTTCAGACGTTAAAACTCCGACACCAGAATAGGCTATTTGACTGGTTTTTTTTATATGGTTCTTTGTAACATTACAAATATGCTCCATTAATATTTCCAGAAAATATGCAGTATTTTCACTACTAAAAGTAATGTTAAAGTTTAAATTGTAAAAGTCGCGCCTAAAACACTGTCTCAGTAATGGCGGACCCCATATGATTTGACTGACGTCACACGCAAGTAAACAAACACTCACAGTACTAACTACGAAGCTCTTCGAGACACTTGTTTACTGGCGAGTCGTCACGTGAGATCGAACCAATCACAGAGTGTTTCTTTCGTTCAGAAATGTTCATGAATAATTGGGATCCTTTTAAGTGCAATAAGCAAAAAATAAAGCATTTTTTTATAAATATAATGAAATAGCATTTATTTCATGGCTGACCACAATTCGTTGCATATTTTCACTAGTGTCAAAATAGCCTATTGGCAGCTCAAAGTATTGCTTTTATCACTATCAACTGAGCTAAGAGGCCAGTTGAAATAGATAATCAGTTATCTTTGCTATGATAGATAGTCAGTTAGTTTTAAACCTATGACCTATGTCTTTATTTCCAAAATATTGCAAAGTAATATAATTCATATTTTATAAAACTATTTTACATCAGATACTTTTGAACCTTAAAGTCATCAGGTACATGTGGTGGTTAGTTTCATAGCTTATTGTGGTATATTTTTCAATCACCTATTCATGGAACACTTTAGTGCTATCTAATTCTGACGCAAATTTATATCAGCAGTATTGACATTCTTAAACTCATCATCTACTTTTGATGCTGACTGTACCTGTAATGTTACCGACACCTGTGGGTATGCTATATACTAACTTTTAGCAATAAAACCATTCAAGGGGATCTATCCCGGGACAAGTTAATATGTTTTAAGTAGCACATTAATTTAAATGGTATAGGTGCTACACACACTTGCTATTCGAGATTTAAAAGAGTTCCTTTGATTTCAGGATGAAGATAAGAACCTATCATCCGAAGAACTATCTAGAAAGTTGGAGAAATTACTTCGACAGTCGGAACAACAGCAGCAACAGCTGATAGCTGGATCTCACGCTTTGAGAGCTACTTGCTATGGACAGGACAGGTAAGACTACACTCAACACTCAACAGTGTTAATAATAATAAAAATAAGTGATAAGTAATAACCTAAATATAAGGGGCCGTTTTACGTAAGCAGATTTATTAAAATTTTCATACCCCTTCTCTCCCTTGTCAGCAAAAGTAAGCAAATGGCCTTGTCAGCAAAAGTAAACAAAGCCTTTACCCTCCTCCCATGCTTACGTAAATATTGGTACCTACTCGTATATGCATTTTTATTTTTTGACGACGTCTGTGGGTGTCGCAGTCCGCCTGAGACGCAGAAGGTTGCGGGTTCGATTCCCGCCGCGGGACAAATGTTTGCATGCTCTACAGATATTTGTCTCGGGTCTGGGTGTTTTCTATGTATGATATGTATGTATTTACAAAAAAAATGTATATATGTAATATATCAATCATGTAGTTTCCACAAGCTCTGCTTAGTTTGGGGCTACATGATGCTGTGTGATAATGTCCAGCATTATTTATTTATTATAATGTATTCTGGTTTGCGGGTCTGGTCTGGGTTGCCAATGTGTAAAAAAATAAATAACCTGCTGACGTAATCACCATCTAGACCCCCCTACCTCTTTTGTTTTGTTGTAGAAAGTTTTGTTCTTGAGAAATTATTGGTTTATTTTGAAGAAACAATAAATTGCTTTATCGGCATTATATTTTTATAACGAGTAAAAATTAATTAAAGTGGAATACTAATAATTTAATGTTGTATGTATAATGTATGTAAAATTTTTGTCTCGGGTCGGGGTTTTTTCTATGTATAATATGTATGTATTTACATAAAAATGTATATAAGTAGTATATCAGTCATGTTGTAAACATAACACAAGCTCGGCTTACTTTGGGGATATATGATGCTGTGTGATAATGTTCGGCATTATTTATTTATTATTTGTATTGATAGGTACTGGCGTAGATACTGGTCGTTCGGGAAATGCGGTGGTATATTCGTCGAGGGCATGGAATCCGCGCAGCCAGAGATATTGGACTACCACGAGGCCTTGGAGGCAGCGGCCAGTCAGAAGCCGCCTGAAGTCAAGAAGAAGAGAGGTAAGGATCCTACCGGCTGCGCTAGTTTTCGTGGAAACCAAAAACATACAAAGTTCAATAATAATATTTAGTGATGCATTGCTAGTGAGCTGGCATAAGTTGATCTGTTTACTTTAAAATAGATGATTATTTAAATGATAATTCTGAATCCTATATCCATCCATGACATTATACATTTTAAATTAGGTACCTTATTATTGTTATGTTTGATGTGGTTGCATTTATGTAACTGGCAGAAAACGCTTTATAATTGAGTCCTCCTTTTGAATAATTCTTGTTTTTGTGCAGTGTTAAATAAAATAAATTAATATATCAATAAAGTAATTGCATACTGTAAAGCGGCATCCATTAAGTAGTTAAAAAAAATGAAATAATAAAGGAGCACCCATCTTTTTGTATCCATCATTATTATCATCATCCAGCAGTGCACTGCTGGCCATAGGCCTGCCTAATAAGCGACAATTTTCGCAATAAAAAAATCTTAATCTGAATCGAATTTGATGACATAACATTTTAAACAGGTAAAACAGAGAAGAAAGATCTAGACGAGGAAAAGAACCCGGAAACGGAAGCTCAGAAGAAGGAGGAGGCGTTGAAAACTGAACTCGAACTAAAGAACATAAAGTCTGAATTGAATTTGAGCGATCACACGCAGATCATCAAGTACGAGCCGAACCAGGGAGGATGTAAACTAGAGGGTAAATCACTTTCTTTTTACTACTATATGGGCGTAACATAACGAGATTTTGTCCAATGACAAAGCGTTATTTTGAATCGTAAGCTTTCTCATTGGCCAAAATTAAACTTGTACGATATGAATACTTTTTCGATAGTCTTAGTAATTGAGCCTCTTCAGTTACCGATCCCAGACTTTTCTTTTGATTTGTCTTTTGATTTTTGTAAGTATATTATAAAATCAAATTGCAGGTTCATCAATAAAAATGGAAGAGAAATACATCCAGCAGCAACAGAACAGCCAGCAGGACATGCTCGATATCGAGGACTCAATACCCACTGCGTTCCTCGTACAGAAACCCTCGCACAAACCTATGTACGCGCAACAAGCCGAGCCCGTCGATAAGCCGCAGGAAATTGTCAAGGTATTATAATTACTACTTCATACTATAACGAGCTTCCGCCCGCGGCTTTGCTCGCATGATACTGGGATAAAACGTAGCCAATGCGTTAATCCAGATCACAAACTGTGTATATTCCGAATTTAATCCAAATCCGTTCAGTAGTTTTTGCGTGAAAGAGTAACAAACAATCATCCATACCATCCAAACATTCATACACGCAAATTTTCGTATTTATAATATTAGTGATATAGTAGGATTATCTTGGTCTTTCAGAGGGCAAATGCACTGCGAGTTACTATAAAACACACCCAAATCGCTATAGAGGTATTGTCTAAAAATAAACTACTTCCCCATCTTGGACGGTCCGCCATATTGGATTTTGAGTGAAGTCATTTTGTCGTATTTTTCTCAGCAAACCTTTTCATTTAATACCCGTTATCATGAGAGTGCACAAAAAAATAATTAGTTCGCCAACTTGGGCCGTCCGTCATATTTGATTTAGAGTAGACATTTTTTTCTTCGTATTCTTCTTAGCAAACCCTTTCATTTGATATCCATATCATGGGAGGGCACTAAAAATAACTGCTCCGCCGTCTTGGGCCGTCCGCCATTTTGGATTTAGTATATTTTATTTTTCGTATTCTTCTATGCAAACTCTTTGACTTGATACCCATATTGTAAGAGTGCATAATAAATAACTAGTCCGCCATCTTGGGTGTTTCGCCATGTTCGATTTAAATGACATCAACATCCAATTTCTAAATTTTAAAAATTTAATTATTCGTTTTTTATTGAATTATTATAATTCAATTTGAAAAATGACACATTTGTCATAATCATTATCAGCCTATAGAAGTCCACTGCTGGACATGGGCCTCCCCTAATGAGCGGCATTGCGCCCTGTCCTGAGCTCGACGCATCCAGCTTCTACCAGCAGCCTTACGCAGATCGTCACTCCACCTAGCCGAGGACGTTCTCCACTACGTTTGACGTTTTGAAGAATGTATGCCTTCAATGTATGTAATGGAAAGTATTTTGTATGCAGGTTGAAAATGTTGTGAAGACCGAGGAAAAGGAGGAAGAAAGTAAAGATACTCTGGTGAACAACTTGGAGGAGCTGAGGAAGATGGCCGAAGCTGTCTCCTCGCAGTTGGGTAAGAAAATATCTAACAGAATAACAAACTATGTATATTCCAAGTTTCACCCGAATCTGGTCAGCTGTTATGGAGTTGAGTTGGAAAAACATACACACACAAACTTTTGCATTTATAATATTAGTGTGATATTTATTTATTTCAGACGCCGAACGTAAAGAAGCTCAAATAAAGGAAGAACAAGAAAAACAAGCGAAAGAGATCAAACAAGAACAAAGCGATACAGACACAGCCAACACTATCCTCTACACGAGAATGCTCGAAGGGAAATGGTTTTCAATCCTACGGCACGAAGGCTCATTTTTGAACAACATCAACGAGGTGACTAGTGATGTGCCAATGTTCTGTGATAATGAACACACGTGCGAGCAAGTAGTGCTGTGCCAGGGACATAAGTGGGATGTTTCTAACAATCTGCATCTGTTGAACGATCCCAGTTTGTTCACGCTGAACAGTATGGTCACTAGTGTTCAGGTTAGTATTTTACTAGTTACATTCTAAGGGTACATAGAACTAAAGCTGTCGACATAGCTCAGAGAATTAGCAAGCTGAAGTGGCAGTGGGCTGGCCATATCTGGCAAAGAACCTATAACCGTTGGGGTAAACGAGTTCTGGAGCGGCTCTAACGTAGTGTAGGACGCCCTCCGGCCAGGTGGAGTGACGATCTGCTGTCGGCTGCTGGTAGAATCTGGATGCGTCGAGCTGAGGACAGCATTGGCGCTCATTGGGGGAGGTCTACTAGTGGAGACTGCTATAGGCTCATGATGATGATGATGATGTTCTAAACTTCGAATTTGCTTAAAAAAATGAGTATCTAATTTGTTCACGTTAATCACCATAATCATTTCAGTAACTCACTGATTAGGCTAATTTTAGTTTGACAACGTCTTCGGCGCAGTGGGTGCAGGCCCGCCTGAGACGCAAATGACTACGGGTTCGATTCCCGCTGCAAGACAAATGTTTATAATGATCTACTAATATATGTTTCTAGTCTGCGTGTTTTCTATGTATAATGTAGGTATTTACAAAAAATTATACAATTACCTAGTATATCAGTCATGTGGTTCCCATAATACAAGCTCTGCTTAGTTTAAGGCTGCTTGATGCTGTGTGATAAGTAACTGGTAACTGAATAAATAATGTCTAGCATTTTATATTTATTTACAAATTATACATATTAATCTTATCTGTTTTATTTACAGGTGCCGTCCAATAATGTGTATGCTGACTCGTGCTTGACGATGTCTGGCTTGGACCAGGACTTGATGGACGCTGCTCTGAAGAAGGGCGGGGAAGAGAATATAGAAAAGGAGACTAAAGAGCAGGTAAGAATTGTTTTCTCTTAACTAAAACTTAAGGCGACTGTACATGTCAAACCTCCCTCTCGCTCGGACTATTCAACATTTTTGAAGTTATAAAATCTCAGAATGTAGTTATGCAAAATAGCAAACCTTCACGGTCTAGGAAATATCAATACAAAGGTTGAGCAAGAATATCATGTTGAACCCAACACGTTTCCTACCAAAAAAATTGCACTAAAATTTTAAAGTTTTTTGGTAAGACAACGTGATAGAATCAAAATGATATTATTGCTGAACCTTTGTATTGTTATTTTCTAGGCCGTGAAGGTTTGCTATTTTTCATAACTATAGTCGGTGATTTTATATGTTCAAAAATTTTGAATAGTGCGAGCGAGAGAGAGGTTTGACCTGTATAGTCGCCTTAAGCCTCGCGGGAAGCCTGGCAGATATGAGACGTTCAAACTATTTTGTATAGAAAATATTTCGAACTCACGACCTACCAAAAGAAAGCCAACCTCACTTGCCCGTGGTGCACCCTGCTAACTAACAGCCGGGGCTGTGACGGCAGCCAACTGCGACATAGCGCAGCTAATACTCTAATGGCCTGCGATCATCAACTCGCATGCCCAGCGAGGGGGTTATGGGCATATCCCACTTCTTGGGACGCGCTTCTAGGCGAGGTTTATGTCTAGCAGTTGACTGATATAGGTTGGTGTATTTACTGGTTATATCTTCAAAATCACTATTATAGATCGGTATTACCTTAAACCTTAGATGCGTCGAGCTGATTACAGGGCGCAATGGCGCTCATTAGGTTGATGCCTACATCCAGCAGTGGACTGGTATACAAGGTGGGGCAAAATTTTACCTCATTAGCAGCCACCTTTTCTTTTGTAGTTAGAAGGTTTTGCTCTGAGGAAACTATAACTTTATTTTGAAGAAAAATACAATTGCATTTTCAGAATTTTGAAAAAATGTACAGGCACTACTAGAAAATTACATTTGTCAAAAAAAAACAAGTTTGTCTCATGCGACTCTATTTCCCAACAGGAACACTTTTTCCAAAGTTATTTACCAAATCAAATCGTGAGTTTTGGCAAAACAGAAAAAAAAAAATCCTTACAATTTCTATGAAACGCCATTCGACACAACATTGAGTCTATGTATGTGTATCCAATCAACAACTCAACATTTGGTCCTTCGAGCCGGATATGAACCAGCGACCTATAGATAATGGATAACCTACTCATAAGCTAAATTACACCTAAGCTAAATCACTATAATATAGGACATTAAGAATGAATAAATTAATATGAAAATGAAAATTATAATCTTCTTTCAGGACAACGATCTAGAGAAAGAGCTGCAAGCAGACTCGCTCAAACAAGACTTAGCTGTACAAAAAGCTAAAGCACAGAGCTTAACCAGCTTAGGACTTCTTAACTTCAACGCGCTGTCAACTTACGTGACATGTGACAGCCCACCCCCTATACAGATGGGAGGAGATGAGATGGAGCAGTTGAGGAAATGCAAAGTACATGGACTGCCGGCCAAACAGGCCAACCAACATGTGCCTAGGGAACTCAGGTTAGTCATCTAATCAATAATGGACCTAGGAATTTAACCTTCGGTCAGTCGCGCATTTTTAGTGTACGCGGTTCGTCGCGTGGGGTCTCTGAAGACCCCAAAAATAAACAGCCTAAAAACACCTCTAACATATTTTTTCCTAATTATCTAAGCGATTAATTGTTAAAAAACTTAATAACAATATAACTACAACAAGTATCTCAAACATATTATTTTATTTACTGTTTAAACTTACTGTAACTGTAAAAATAGGAATATAAATTTCTCTCTTTGCGATCTTAACAAAAAAAAATTTTTTTTTATGTAACTAAATGAAAGAACTATTTTTTCTTAATAATGTATATGCGATAAAACTAGATCAAAGAACACTGTTACTTAAAAATTAGAATCACAAACATAAAAAAATATAAACTTTTACTAATTGAAGTCAGATTAATTTTATCATTCATATCATCATTCAATCATACCGATTTAGTATGTGTTGGGCATATGTTACCGTCGAGCACATCTCACACTTGCGATTCGCTGATGACATAGTCCTAATGGCGGAGTCGCTGGAGGAGCTGCAACAGATGCTGGACGGCCTAGCATCAGCCTCGCGAAAGATAGGTCTCGGCATGAATTTGGACAAGACCAAAGTGGTCAATGACCGAATTGATCCGAGTCCTGTCGTCGTTAATGGACACCTTGAAGTTGTTTCGGAGTATACATACCTCGGGCAGATATTGCAGTTGGGTAGAAACAACTTCGAGAAGGAGGCCAAGAGGAGGATTCAGCTGGGTTGGGCAGCATTTGGAAAACTACGTCGAGTTTTCTCGTCACCCATACCGCAATGTTTGAAAACGAAAGTTTTCAATCAGTGTGTCCTACCCGTCATGACATACGGAGCCGAAACGTGGACACTCACAGTACGGCTAGTCCACCAGTTTAAAGTCGCTCAGCGAGCTATGGAACGAGCTATGCTCGGGGTTTCTCTGAAGGATAAAATCCGCAATGAGTTTATCCGACATAGAACTAAAGTTGTCGACATAGCTCAGAGAATTAGCAAGCTGAAGTGGCAGTGGGCTGGCCATATCTGCCGAAGAACCGATAACCGTTGGGGTAAACGAGTTCTTGAGTGGAGACCGCGGCTCGGCAAACGTAGTGTAGGGCGCCCTCCGGCCAGGTGGGATGACGATCTGCGAAAGGCTGCTGGTAGAAGCTGGATGCGTCGAGCTCAGGACAGGGCGCAATGGCGCTCATTAGGGGAGGCCTATGTCCAGCAGTGGACTGCTATAGGCTGATGATGATGATGATGATGATGATGATGATATGTTACCGTTGTAAAAATGCCACACAGATTTGGATTGATTTGATTTGTAATCGGAAACTCAGTAGCCAATAGTGACCTTGGAATTTCATAAGTTAGTGTAACCAAAAATGTTGGTTAGTATCCGATTAACCGCTTACCATCAGGAGGACCATATGCCAGTTATAAGGTTAAAAATAAAAAATAATGATGATGTAATAAATAAAGCTGGACATTATCACACAGCGTCATATGAAAAACTAAGCAGAGCTTGTATTAGCGGAATTACAAGACTAATATATTGTACTTACAATCATGTGGTTCCCATAATACAAGCCCTGCTTAGTTTGGGGCTACATGATGCTGTCTGATATTGGCCTGCATTATTGTTATTATTATACATTTTGTTGTAAATACATACATAATTATAATACATAGAAAACACCCGGACCCAAGAAAATATTTGCTGATCAAGCAAACATTATATTTCATATTCTTTATTGCAATAATTATGTTAGTTTACATTGTAAGGTGTTATTAAAGTTAAGTAAGTACATATTTACCCAATTTGGGCGTAGCAACGATCAGAGTGGAGGTTGACCGATTACGTTTTGAAAATAAGTAGGTATTGTTTATATTTAGAAAGTGTTAAGTAAGCAGCAAAATAAAACTCAATTAGAGACTGATATCGATAGCTTGTCTTTGAAAAAATCATCCAAACTGTAATAACACTTATCTATTAATAATTCTTTTAATTTACTCTCGAAAATAGTATTTTGTTCCTCTTTTAGTTTTTCTGGTATTTTGTTATATATTTTTGCCGTCATGGTCTTTGGGCCATATATTTGGGCCATATATATATATATTTTTTATAAAAAAAACGGTGCGAGAAGCTGTGCCCAACCCGCATGGTTGGGGATGGTAGGGATTGTTGGCATATCCCCTTATTATTAGGGGAGCAGTGGACTGATACTGGCTGGTGTTGTTCATGTATGCAAACACTTATAACGCGGTGGGGTTCGAACCCGCAACCTTCTGCGCTACAGGGGTCGTCAAATGTGGCTCTTTGTGCAGACATGGCTGGTGGCGGATAACGGACGCTGAGCAAGTGAAAGAGGTTATGGATGCTCTCCATCCGCGAGGAGTTCGCGAGAAAGAGCTGCAGAACGCACTGGTGCAGCATCTACCTACTGTCAATAACAAGGTATGCCTTTTAGCAAGTAAGCCTTAAGTTTGTTTTCAAGTTAGCCTTTGAATCTATACTATCCTAACTAATCTTTGATTAACTATACGAAGGATATCGCGCCCCGTACTATGCTCTGCAAAAAGTGGCATATATTGCTAGCTATTATTCGTTAAAACACGTGATGCTAGAAAAATATAGCTACGTAGTAATAAATTAGCTATCCATACAAATATCGCCTCTTTGATATAGAAGATAAGACAGAAAATCTTTAATTACTTATATTATAAAGGTGAAAGTTTGTGAGGATTTATGGATGTTTTTGCTCGTTCACGCAAAAACTACTGAACGTATTTTGATGTAACTTTTAACATGTATAACAAATCCAGGTTACAAATGATGTATGTTAAAAACATTACCCTCCTTCTGGCGCAGTCGGATAAAAAGTAGCTTATTATGTTTATAGGCCGATCGAAGCGGTGTGGAGAAAATAAATAAAAAATGTAAAGCACGAGGAAGACCCGTTAAACAATAATAATAATGTTTTGTAATTTAAGTGTAATCCCGCACTTCAGGGAAAAGGGATTGGAACCCGCGACCTTCCATAAATACCGGGACGCGGTAACCAACTGCGCCACCGAGATGACTTGTCGTGCAGTTACGGCTAAGCGGCCTTGGTCCCGATATTTATGGGAAGATTTGAACTCGCGTTCAAATCCTGGCTGAGACAAAATTTTATTAGTTAATTTTAAAAATCTTAATAATAATTAAACTTATCATTTATAATGTTAGTTAAGATTTTTTCTGATTTAAAAAAAGGAGTTTGTTTTTGATTTATCCTCATAATTCCTCTACAACTGTGTGGTGTGAGTTCACACCTCAGCATTTAGCCATAGATTAAGCTATAGAATCATTATTGTACTAAGACACATCTCAATCGACCGTCATACAATAAACACCCATCCAAAACAATGAAGACGTTTCACTTCACGCGTCCACCAAACGTTAACAAAATCTACCAAAATTAGAGACCACTTCATACTTCATTACAGTTGCACATAGACAAAGGCGATACGAGCTCGACAGAGCTGTCCATATCTCACCTCGACCGGGTCATATCTGCGAACGGCGGCTGGGCCAGCGCTGACGCTCCTGGCTCCTTCTCGGCCAGCGCTGCCAGGAGGATCGACCTTCAGCTGCTCAGCATGGTGAGTAGCTAGCTAACAGAGGGTATAACTTACCAGAGGGGAGTAATTTGAGGCTAATCGAATAAGGGGGTAGCTTGATAAGAGGCTTATTTTTCAGAAGAGGGTGTAGCTTGAGAACAGAGAGGATTAATTACCGAAAAGGGAGTTAACTTGAGGCTACTTAAAAAGAGGAGTAAGAGAAGCTCATTTTTCAGAAAAGGGGTTAGCTTGCTAACAGGGGGCATATCTTACAAAATAGGGAGGTACCTGTAAAGAGAGGCAAATTTTCCAAAAAGGTAGCTTGATAAGAGAGGCTCATTTTTCAGAAGAGGGGTTAGCTTGTTAACAGAGTGGATATCTTACCAAAAAGGGGGGGTACCTTTCAAGAGAGGCAATTTTTTCAAAAAGGTGGAAGCTGGATATGATAGTCTCATTTTTCAGAAGAGAGATTATCTTGCTAAAATATTGGATAACTTACCAAAAAGGGAGTAACTTGAGGCTTACTGAAAACGGGGGTAGTTTGTTAAGAGATTCTATCAGAAAAAGGTTTAAGCTTGCTAAGTGTGGATAATTTTCCAGAACAGGAGATAGCTTGATAAGAGAGTTGATAACTTACCAAAGAAGAGGGTAACTTGCTGAGCGAGGCTAATTTTTCAGAAAAGGGTCTAATTTGATAAGTGTGGATAATTTTCCAAAACAGGGGTTAACCTTTCTAGAGAAGCTCACTTTCTAGAAAGGCAGATAGCTCCCTTATATTATTTGCTATGATACCTGGAAATACGTTTCCTGGAAAAACAATAATTACAAGTAAAGTAAAAATGAAGTATAAATTAAATAAAAGGATTCGAGTAAAATGTTTTAATGTGAGTTCTATTAACATACCTGACTGTATAAGTATATTGATTTCAACATATTGCTCCAGGTGGAAGCATTTGAAGAAAGGGTTGCTACAGCGTCCTTGCAAGTGAAGGGATGGCGACCTTCCCGCCTCCAAATGCCAGAAGACGCGACCGGCGCTGAGATAGTCGCCCGAAGTCGCCACAAGCTGGCGCAAGTCGAGGCCCACATCGAGAGGAGATACCTCAAACCACCTTTGGTACAAAGGTACGCTAGGTAAAGTAAAAAATGAATTATTACGTGTGGTGGATGGTTTTTTGCTTTTTCATTTAGTGTCATACATTGTATGTAGTTTTAAGAAAGTTAGATTTCATTCTTGTTGTAACTAAGAGGAAATAGGTAAATTATAAAATGAATTATTACGTGTGGTAAATGGTTTTTTGCTGTCATACATTATGTTATGTAAAAAAGGTTAGATTTGATTCTTGTTGAACTAAGAGGAGATACATCACTAGATAAAGTAAAACAATTTTTTACATGTTGCGGATGGTTTTTTGCTTTTTCATTTAGCGTTATTCATACATTGAGTTGTGTAAAAAAGGTTAAATTTTATACTTGTTGAACCTTTACCTCACTAGGTAAAGTAGGAAATGAATTATTATGTGTGGTGAATTGATTTTTACTTTTTCATTATGTATCATACATTGTGTTGTGTAACAAAATACGAAGTGTGTAAGGTTCGATTTTATTCTCGTTGAACTAAGAGGAGATACCTCGCTAGGTAAAATAAGACATGAATTATTACATGTGGATGGTTTTTTGCTTTTTTCATTTAGTGTCATACTTTGTGTTGTGTAAAAAATGATAAATTTTATTCTTGTTGAAACTAAGAGGAAATATCTCGCTACTCACCATTAGCATAACATCGTATCATTGGGGAATAAGAGGACTTTCCTTATAAATCTCAACAATATTCATATTCATTCCACAAAGCGGCACTTATGTATACTTCAACACAAATGATTCACGCAATGATGTAGTATTGTGATTGTTTTTTGTTAGTTTTAATGGTGGTGGAGGATTGCATGGTTTGGTTTTGTATCTGTGGGTGTGATAATGGGGAATTTTCGGCTATTCTATGATGGACTGTGGACTTTTGTAGGCTTATCTTTGACTGGCTGACGGACTGTCTGACTGACTGGCTGATGGACTGTCTGCCTGACGGATTGTCCGAACGACTGACTGACTGACTGACGGCCTGTCTGACTGACTGATGGACTGTCTGACTGACTGACTGTCTGACTGACTGATGGACTGTCTGACTGACTGACTGTCTGACTGACGGACTGACTGTCTCACTGACCGATGAACTGTCTGATTGAATGGCTGACGGACTGTCTGCCTAACAGACAATCAACGCACAACCTAAACCGTTAGTTCTAGAGACTTGAAATTTATAAGGTAAGTTCCATGAGTAGCCCCTCATATGGCCTCATAGCTCAGTTGGTAGTAGCTCTACCTTCTGATTCTGCCTTCGGGTTCCCGCCCAGGACAAACATTTGTGTGGTGAACATAGATGTTTGTTCTGTGTCTGGGTGTTTTATAAGTATCTATCTAATGTTTATCAGCCTCTGGTACATAATACAGGCTCTACCTAGTTTGGGATGAGTTGACCGTGTGAGTTCTTGAGTGGAGACTGCGTCTCGGCAAATGTAGTGTAGGATGCCCTCCGGATAAATGGAGTGAGGATCTGCGAAACGCTGCTGGTAGAGGCTGGATGCGTCGAGCTGAGGACAGGGCGCAATGGCGCTCATTGAGCCCACACCTATGTCCAGCAATGGACTTCTATAGGCTGATGATGATGATGACCTTGTTTGTGATATCCCGTATGTTTATTATTTGTTACTTGTCCACAGCACAACGGAGGCTAATATTGGCGCGGCGTTGCAAGCTGAGCATGGGAACTCCTCAGCATCGTCTCCGCAGAACTCCGATACTCCTAACGAAGGGAAACGTAAGTTTTCAAACTTATTTCTGTCGTGAAGCCAGCATTGCTGTGTTTAAGGCGACGGTGCATGTCAAACCTCCTTCTCGCTCGCACTATTCAACATTTTTGAAGATATAAAATCACTGAATGCAGTTATGCAAAGTAGCAAACCTTCACGGCCTAGAAAATAGCAATTCAAAGGTTCAGCAAGAATATCATTTTGATTCTATCATGTTTTGTATTGTTATTTTCTAGGCCGTGAAGGTTTGCTATTTTGCATAACTACATTCAGTGATTTTATATCTTCAAAAATGTTGAATAGTGCGAGCGAGAGGGAGGTTTGACATGTATCGTCGCCTTAAAGGGTGAGTGTGCCGGTGACATTACAAGCAAAATGATACTAACTAAGGGAAGTATTTTTTTTGTTATTGTAGCAAATTTGTAAAATGAATATTATAATGTTTTCGTTACTCCACTCGAATGGCATTATGGCAAATTGTAACTTTACGCACGTCCGATTCGCCCAGGCGCTCGGTGGGAAGTGAGCGTCGGAGCTGATTGTAAATACCGCCGCTTGCGCTGCCTGTCCTTTGACGTCCGGATAAAAAAAAAACACTCATTTGGCGCGGTTTATAACCGCGCCGGGCAGAGCAAGTAGCAGTAGCAGGTGCATAATATTGATTGTTTCTATTTTACTGGTTTGTGTTGTTCACTGCCGTGGAAGTGAGCTGAATGTAAATAGAGTATACATTTTTCCAGCGGACACAAAGGGCGTGGCGCGAGGTCTGGCGAACTGGCGGGAAGGCGTTGCGCGGTGCAACACGTCGGCTCAGCTAGCCATGATGCTGCAGGCGTTAGAGGCGGGAGTGGCCTGGGACAAGAGCATTATGAAAGCTGTGAGTATAAATAATAAATAAATAAATAATGCTGGACTTTATCACACAGCATCATGTAGCTCCAAACTAAGCAGAGCTTGTATTATGGGAACCACATGATTGATACTACATATATATTTTTGTAAATACAAACACATCATACATAGAAAACACCCAGACCCGAGACAAATATCTGCAGCACATGCAAATATTTTATCGTTGTAGCGGGAATCGATCCCGCAACCTTCTGCGTCTCAGGCGGGCCTTCGCCCACTGCGCCACAGAGGTCCTTCAGTATATATAGTACATTACTGCAGCGGCCAGCAAAAGAGGCATTGATGGACGAACGTGTAAATGTGGGCCGAGCCGAAGCCGAGCCACACATTACGTAAGTGTGTAAGTGTGTCCATCAATGTGTGTAGCATGAACTCGATGTTATGGCGATCCCCATAACATTGAGTATTCATACAAGTGTTTTTCGATCCATAGTCGTAAGAGTAATTGATCTACGACCTCTTTTGCTAGTTGGGGAATGACGTTTCATAGAAATTGTATGGAAAACTTTATTTATATTTTTCGCGAAATCTTACAATTTCATTTGATAAGTTACTTTGGAAAAAGTGTTCGTGTTGGAAAATAGAGTCGATTGAGACTGCAATGCAATTGTTTTTTCTTCAAAATAAACTTATAGTTTCCTAAGAACAAAACCTTATAACTGACTGACAGTAAATTTTTTCAAAATTCTAAAAATGCAATTGTTTTTTCTTCTAAATAATAGTTTCTTAAGAACAAAACCTTCTAACTACAAAAGAAAAGGTATCTACCTTCGACATTACAACATTATAACAACATTATATTATTTTGTTGTAGAACTGTCAGTTCTGCCTGAGCGGTGACAACGAAGACGAACTGCTTCTGTGTGATGGCTGTGATAAGGGATACCACACGTACTGCTTCAAGCCACAAATGGACAAGATACCTGAAGGGGACTGGTGAGGAATCTTAAATAATTCGTTTATATCAAAATGAACCAAAAAATGTCTATTTTATTTGAAAATATTGCAAAAGTGATAGACTAACTGAAGAATTCTAAACCTGAAAGGTTTAAGTTTAAAGACATTTATTCTCAAAAAGACATAGTCACTTACATGAGAACGGTTGTTTGTAGTGAACGGTTCTCGTCTTATGACGTCACCTATAGGTAAAGTTCACTTACATGAGAACGGTTGTTTGTAGTGAACGGTTCTCGTCTTATGACGTCACCTATAGGTAAAGTTCACTTACATGAGAACGGTTGTTTGTAGTGAACGGTTCTCGTCTTATGACGTCACCTATAGGTAAAGTTCACTTACATGAGAACGGTTGTTTGTAGTGAACGGTTCTCGTCTTATGACGTCACCTATAGGTAAAGTTCACTTACATGAGAACGGTTGTTTGTAGTGAACGGTTCTCGTCTTATGACGTCACCTATAGGTAAAGTTCACTTACATGAGAACGGTTGTTTTTAGTGAACGGTTCTCGTCTTATGACGTCACCTATAGGTAAAGTTCACTTACATGAGAACGGTTGTTTTAGTGAACGGTTCTCGTCTTATGACGTCACCTATAGGTAAAGTCTGAAAACCAGCGCTGCCACCTTACACCTCATGTTTGGTAGCAGCGTTTCGCAGAGACTAAGCCTGGGCTGGCCATATCTACCGAAGAACCGATATCCGTTGGGGTAAACGAGTTCTTGAGTGGAGACCGCGGCTCGGCAAACGTAGTGTAGGACGCCCTCCGGCCAGGTGGAGTGACGATCTGCGAAAGGCTGCTGGTAGAAGTTGGATGCGTCGAGCTCAGGACAGGGCGCAATGCCGCTCATTAGGGGAGGCCTATGTCCAGCAGTGGACTGCTATAGGCTGATGATGATGATGAAGCCTGTATTGCCGCAACAGGGAGGGGCTAAAATGATCGTAGGTATGTGTGTTGTGTGTTTTTATTGTGTCTTAACTACTGTTTTTGTTAGATTACACTATCATTCTTTTGTTTGTGAACCTTCCTTTTTGACAAATAAATACATTCTTTCTTTCTTTATTTAACATTTTATAATACACATTTTAGTAGGTAAGGAGGTAGTTCGGTTAGTCTTCAAATACTAAATACTTCAATACTTACAGGCATGCCTATTCATCTCACACATTCAGAAGTTTGCTATTTTGTATTAATTTAGCTTTTGAAGCATTGCCCCAGATTTCAATCAGGTGAAAATATACTTAATTAAAATACTATTTTCTATTCAATATATTACACAAAAACTACCTAGGTGTTAATGGAATGTTGGTTGTTTCTACGGTTTTAATAAATATAAGAATAAAATTAAGGGATATTGGTTTATCCACCAAAATAATCCATAAATGATGCTGGCGAGCGAAGCGAGCAGTTAAAATTTTAGGCGTTTAAGAGAGGTCGAGGATGCATTGGTGGGACGAGCTCGATGCCTTTTAAAGAGGGTGATGGGAGGTAGCTCAGGATAGAAATGTTTGAAAGTCTATGGGGAGACCATTGCCCAGCAGTAAGATGAGAAATGTAAAAAAAAAGAGGTCGAAAAACACGATGATGTAACAAGCAAGATTTCGCGTGTTCGCGGGCAAATTTGTAAGCCATTTTTATCCCGAGAGCCATTGGGTTGCACTAAACGTTTACCCATCCAAGTTGTGACTGGAGGTCGATCACGTACACTAACGAAGAAGTATTCGTATTGTACACGTTTACGTAGAATTTTGGGCAATGAGAAAGCGTCGATTCAAAATACTTCATTTGCCACAATTTTTTGTTACGCTACGTCAATTTAATTTAAAATATTCGTGATCGCCCTCCTGATTTGCAAAGTACAATCGTTACAATTCTTGTTCGTCTGTCGTTAACACCTAGGCGTTGACTGAGGTCTGGCGGGCCACGTTTATCATTTCGGTAGACGCATACGGGTCCGAGCAAGCCCGATAAGGTCAATCGAGTCTACCGGCCCCTTCCTTACTCGCCTCCTCCTACCTCCTATCTTGCCTGCTGTATTTGCTCATGCAGTGACCAAGAAAACAAGAAAGAACAGAGTAATATGTATTTATTGTGGAAGTAGGTAGACAGTCGGCGTTCGGAATGAGACCGCCCAGAGCCGCCATCTTTGCTTTTATAGGTTTAATCAGCGCCTCTACTGGAGGAACTCGAAAGTAAAGCTTCAATTCTTACATACCTTGTGGTTTAGCAGTGGCAGCACCATGCAGCTCAAATGGTGCTGCAACAACTGCCAAACTTGCTTTGCTCTTTATAGCCAAATAGGTTCCGCTGTTGCGGCGAGCGGAGGGGGCAGCGAGTGATTCGACCAATCCTAGTACAATCCGACCTTCGATAGGAACTGCGTCTCACTTGCAGCTAACTTCAAAAGGACATTGACTGTTGTAACGCCACGTGCGCTGTATGTATGTGTATTCCGTAGGTACTGCTGGGAGTGCGTGAACAAAGCAAGGGGCGAGCGTGTGTGCATAGTGTGCGGAGGGGCCGGCTCGGGGCGGACCATCCCATGCGCACTTTGCATGCGGGCCTACCACCAGGACTGTCACTACCCGCCGCTCACCAAGGTATGTGCATAGTGTGCGGAGGGAGGGCTAACACTATAAAAAAAAGTAAAGTTCATAGCTCAAAATTTACAGCAACTCTTCTACCGTACAAGCTATACGCCTTTGGAACGCCTTACCTCTTTCTATAAGGTCATCAAAATCCCAGGCTATATTAAAAGAAGGAAGTATTTAATAATTTCCTTTCTCTAGTCTGCTAGTTTTTATTGCTAAGGGATACTTAGAATTTATTTTACAAGATGGTATCCAAGAAGTTTGTATATTATTAATATGAAGTCGTATATTTTTCACAGCCATTTACACAGATTACTTAATCTCCACAGAATCCCCGCGGCAAATGGTACTGCAACCAATGCATATCGCGCGCTCCGCCCAAGAAACCGAGGAACACTAAGAAACGGGAGAGCAAGCACAAAGACAACGTGGACCTCGATACCAGTATGGTGCCCAGGTAAATACTATAATAATATATGTTTTAGATTTTATCCCTCGAACTACTCTACTACAAAAAAACTGTTATGCTATGTGTGTTAAAATATTTAATAACTTGTCCAATTTTCTAAAGGAACTTCCTACTTCTATGTTTAAAAAAAAGCTAAAATTGTGGTTATTGGAAAAAATATTTTATACGCTAGATGAGTGGTTTAATAAAAAACTATAATAATAGAAATGATTAGACGACATTCACATGCCATTAATATGGCTAAATAGATGGACGATTAGAAAATAATAAGATCATGTGCATACCAATGTAAGATCTCTATTTATGTGAATAAATGAATTTGTATTGTGTATACAATAGGGCCAAAATAACGAAACGTGGACAGCTTTATAGTTAGTTAGTCTGTAATCTACAACGAGGTGCTTCACTTCATTGGTACTAAATCAGCTTATAGCAGGCCAGTCTCACTCCGCACTTTAGGTACGAAGCTATATGTACTTATAGCTTCGCTTCGCTTCGCGGCGGGCCCCGACTGCGGGGCTCACTCCGTACGTGTCAGAAGAGATAAGAGTTACGTATAGAAAGGGATGCAAGGTGTAGCTGAACATAAAATGTTAGGTACGAGCTGAATAACACTTTATTACGTCGCAACTAAAGTAGCTATTTGTTTAATCGTTTCTGCGGAGTGAAAATTCTGTTCCTTTTTCTATTCTGTGCTTATTGCTTATTGCACAAATAACTTTGTAAATTTTATAAAACTGTGTAAGTCTTGGTTTTTAATAAATTTCATTTCATTTCAATCAGGCCACTGAATAAGTGATCTGAGCCAGATATTCATTAAATAAGCTAGAAGAAGAAAAAGGCTCTGATTAAGTCAGAGGGTTAAGTCTTCTGCTTAGTGCCATTTCGAGATGGTATGGGTAGGATGAAAAAAAAAAACACCACAGTTCAGCTAGTCCACCAGTTTTGTAATTTTAATCTATTTATTTTATTACTAACTTACTTTTATGGGCTTGTGGCCTGAAATAAACTACTATTTATTCATTTACCAAAATAATAAATTAAATATTGTATGTTTTTTGTTTAGTCCCGCTCCATCGCACGCGTCTACGTCGACCACAGCCGAGGACTGCTCAGCCACTGCACTTCATACGCCGGAGAAAGCCGAGTGCGCTGATAAAGAGGAGCCTGTTGTATGCGCCGTGCCAGAGCCTGAGAACGGAACCAACACCAACCATCATCCAGGTAAAATAACACTTCACTGCATTGTGTAAACCGATAACAGGTGAACGAGTTCTGGAGCGGCTCTAACGTAGTGTAGGACGCCCTCCGGCCATGTGGAGTGACGATCTGCTGTCGGCTGCTGGTAGAAGCTGGATGCGTCGAGCTCAGGACAGGGCGTAATACCGCTCATTAGAGAAGGCCTATGTCTAAAAGTGGACTGCTATAGGCTGATGATGATGATGTTTTTTACTATGTCAAAAACAATGTCGCTTCCCGCTGTTTGTCCGTATGTATGCTTAGATCTTTAAAACTACGCAACGGATTTTGATGCGGCTTTTTTAATAGATAAGAGTGATTCAAGAGAATGGTTTATATCAGCATTGCACCCGTGCGAAGCCGGGGCGGGTCTGTAGTATATTATAAACGTAAAAGTTTGCGTGTAGAAAATATTCAAAAGACAATTTAGTAGAAATTCCGGTATCCTTCTCTGATGAGTTCCACAAGAACCCAATAGAAAATCGACAATGTTCCGCCTTCCCTGTAAGGAATCCTCAGGAAATGACGGCTCGCTGTCCGTTTTCGACACTCCGCAGAAGTGTTGCTTCGCCACGTGCCAAATGGAAAGTGGAATTTATTCTAAATATTTTGTCTCGTTGAATATCTTGTAGTGGATTTCTGCTGACACCCAAATCAATTTACTAAAATAGGCTTTATAATAACTGTAAATCCGCAGACGTGTTGCTTCGCTGAGCGCCAAACGGATAGTGGAATGTGTACTCAAATTTTGTCTTGTTGAATATCTTGTAGTGGATTTCCGCAAAGTCATGCCTGAGTCAATTAACGATTTTTGAGTGGTTGTAAAAAAATAGGCTTTATAACTATAAATAAATTTAAAAAAAATTTAAACGTCTTCTCTGCAATTATTATAACATTTCTGAATATTAAGATAACAAAAAAGCTGGGGATGAAACTGTCGCCAACGCCCTTAAAAAACAATAGTAAAAAATAACCATTTTAACGAAGACGTAGCTTATATTTAGCTAAGCAGAGTTTCTTGCTGTTTGGTCACGTTACGAATTGGTGTAACTTAAATGAAATTTACTTATTTATTTGCTTGCATGTACTACAATTTATATAAACAGGTTAGGGTGAAAAGAAAATACGATTAAAGTTGTTACATAAGTTTTCTACTAAATAAAGAATGAATTAAATGAATTGTATTTGTATTTATTCTTAAATTGATGTCTGTTTATCATTAGTGGCTCAGCCGGAATTCACCGAGGACGGTCCCCCGCCAGAAAAGCGACGGGCGTTACAGTTCGTCGGCGGGAACGGGGCGATACCACATGAAGATACCGAACAGAACAATATACGTGAGTACATACAATATTAACCAAAAAGGAGGTATAAGCTCTCGTCACTTAAGGCGACTATAAGGGTCAAACCTCCCTCTCGCTCGCACTATTCAACATTTTTGAAGATATAAAATCACTGAATGTAGTTATGCAAAATAGCAAACCTTCACGGCCTAGAAAATAACAATACAAAGGTTCAGCAAGAATATCATGTTTTGACATATATTGTTTTATGAAGAGAAAGGTATAATAATGCAGTTGATAATTTAAAAACAACATTATTTTCATTTTATGCAATTAGATTAATTTTATACTGAATCAAACATGTTTTTAATTCTATTTAATGATAATTCTATCTTATATAAGGTACCTACCAATAACCAATATACGAAGCCGCGAGTGAAAAGCTAGTTCAACAGTAGGCCTACTTTACTACTTAGTACTTTCATGCGCTAGTGTACCCTTTCTTACCTTTTCCCGCATCTCTTTCTTCCAGCGTTCTTATTACGTAACGCGACCTGTAAAGGTTACTAATTACGTAGCTTACTCCAAAAACGTCATCGCACTGTGTAAAACTCCTTGAGTTAGCCAGAGCCCTCGCTTTTACATTACAAGTTTCTACTTATGGCGCCTCTACACTTTCGGCGATGATCGGCGATCACGGTATCGGCGATGATCGTCACGATCATCGTGCAGCTGTCCACACGATCGGCGCAACCACAGTTGTTGATCGTCGTCGGTCGGACGTGGACGTCGAGACAATAGCTATCATTTATTTAATTTCGGGATAATATCATTATTTGAATGTATGTCAAAATGAAATGTGAATGTTTGTAAGTTTTGTGAGCGAGATGTGTGACTGATGTGTTCAATTATTATGATATGTATGTATACTAGCATCGGCCCGCAACTTCGCTCGCGTGGTACTGGGATAAAAAGTAAGCTTTGTTTTAATAAGCCTGTATTATATAACAAAGTCTACTTTTTAACTATGTATATTCAAAGTTTCGTCCAAATCCGTTCAGCCGTTACGGAGTGAAGTGACCACAAACATACTTACACACACAAACTTTCGCATTTATAATATAAGTGTGGTAGTTACATAGGTACCTACGTAGGAACCTTGCAGTATGGGGTAGCACATAAACTAAAGGGAGGTTGCTGTTCATTTTGCGTAAGCGTAGGTACGCACGTAGGCGTAGGTAGGAACGTATCTACTTTAATATCAGAAAAGTTGTTAACTACATAGAAATAGCACAAAGTAAGACAATATTATTATTATTTTCTACACGAATTGTCGATTATTTTGATAAAGTTATATGAATCTGAATATCTCTTCATTTGTCCACCCAGTAGTCATGCTAACACACAAATTTTAATAATTAAATAACGGACACACTGGACCAACACACGTGTGCAATGCTCCGCTGTCCGCCGATGAATGAATGATCGGCGATCGTGTGGACACACACACGCAATCGTACGCGATTCCCTTTGATGCGTGCCCGAAAAACCGACAACTCACGGATCGCTGGCGATCATAGACGATGATCGGCGACTACAGGCGATCATACCCTCTACACCATCGTGCTCGTGAGTAATCGTCAGTACTCGGCGAATGTGAAGAGGGGCCATTAGAGCGAGGAATTCAAAGCATTGTCAAACCTTATGGCTCCTCTTCACTTTCGGCGATGATCGGCGATCACGGAATCGGCGATGATCGTCACGATCATCGTGCAGCTGTCCACACGATCGGCGCAACCACAGTCGTTGATCGTCGTCGGTCAAACGTGGACGTCGAGACAATAGCTATCATTTATTTAATATCGGGATAATATCATTATTTGAATGTTTGTAAGTTTTGTGAGCGAGATCTGTGACTGATGTGTTCAATTATTATGATATGTATGTATACTAGCTTCGGCCCGCAGCTTCGCTCGCGTGGTACTGGGATAAAAAGTAAGCTTTGTTTTAATACGACCTGTACTAAAACAAAGTCTACTTTTTAGCTATGTATATTCAAAGTTTCGTCCAAATCCGTTCAGCCGTTACGGAGTGAAGCGACCACAAACATACTCACACACACAAACTTTCGCATTTATAATATAAGTGTGGTAGTTACATAGGTACCTACGTAGGAACCTTGCAGTATGGGGTAGCACATAAACTAAAGGGAGGTTGCTGTTCATTTTGCGTAAGCGTAGGTACGCACGTAGGCGTAGGTAGGAACGTATCTACTTTAATATCAGAAAAGTTGTTAACTACATAGAAATAGAACAAAGTAAGACAATATTATTATTATTTTCTACACGAATTGTCGATTATTTTGATAAAGTTCTATGAATCTTAATATCTCTTCATTTTTCCACCCAGTAGTCATGCTAACACACAAATTTTAATAATTAAATAACGGACACACTGGACCAACACACGTGTGCAATGCTCCGCTGTCCACCGATGAATGAATGATCGGCGATCGTGTGGACACATACACGCAATTGCACGCGATTCCCTTTGATGCGTGCCCGAAAAACCGACAACTCACGGATCGCTGGCGATCATAGACGATGATCGGCAACTACAGGCGATCATACCCTCTACACCATCGTGCTCGTGAGTAATCGTCAGTACTCGGCGAATGTGAAGAGGGGCCATGAGGGTCTTGTTTACACAACTTTTACTAACTCATACCTAGTTTAGATTAATGCTGCTACAGAAAAAGCTGTATATCATCTTTATATTGAATGGGTTTATTTTTATTTTTATGATACTTGAAAATGGAACAAACGCGTGGCCCACCTGATGTTAAGTGGTAACCATTACCTTTCACAAAACATTGCATCGTAGATCACGTTTTTGGAACGTGCTCTACGATGCAACACCCTGCGTCCATCAACTTGACGCATGAAGATGATAAGCCTCTTGTGCCTGTAATTTCACCGGCAACCACACCCTTCAAACCGAAACACAGCTCAGCTGCTTCACGGCTGAAATAGGCATGGTGGCAGTACGCACCCGGACGAGCCCTTCACAAAGAACTCTACTACTACTAAAATATATGATATAATTGGGGTGATTTTACCTGTAACCACAGACTATAAAACTGATAATTTTATCTAATACTAACAGTGGTTAGATGCAGCAGGGTTCAGCACCTATACCATCCTCTCAGCCTAGTCGGTACCACAGGACAGACATGCTCAATACGTGTGGAGATTACCAAGACAAGGGTTTCCTCACGATGTTTTCCTTCACCGTTTTGAGCAAGTGGATTTCTTGAAAAAGTATTTGCCTCAAAAACTCGACATATTGACGAAAATTTTAAATTTTATAAATAAACATCTCGTGTCATGGTGTTCGTGGTCGCACTATTCCGAAACGGCTCGACCGATTTTAATTTTTTTATTTAACAAATACAAATACATTTATTGCCAAACATAAAATAACAAAAAATAGAACACAATGAGTTATAGTGTGCTTTAGGCAAATGGTAGTACACTCAGCACTAATCTGCGCAGACCACGATCTACGCAGGGCTGGTTTTCAGTATACCCCAGAGCTCGATCTCAGGTGGTAGTCGAGAGTTACAGTCATAGAGGGCAATAAAATAATTTTGAATTAATTAAGTACAAACAAAAATAGTTCATACAACATATAAAAGGTTTACATATTAATTTATAGCATATTTTATTTGGCAGTTATGAGAATAGGTCGTAACTTATATTTCTTACCGCTAGGTGATTAGGATGACCCTATCCAGTTCTTTCATATTATATAGTTGTAGATCTGGAATATCACATATTTTTTATCCGGGAACCTCGCAAGCGAAGCCGCGGCCGGAAGCCAGTGGGCACAAATTGTTCTAAACGCAAAAAATCTGACTAGTTCATAGATTTCAAAGAAAGTATGTATGAATGTTCTTAATGTATTATTTGTTTGGTTTCAGCTGATGAAAGAGATAGCGAGAATGTACCTCTAGTGTCTCGCATGAAGAAAGAGAAGAACACAGCTAAGAAGATAGCTAAAGAATTACAGTTTTGCAAGTGAGTACGAGGTGTACGGGGTTCCAACCCCCATCATCGGAACCCAAGCCAACCTCACCTGCACGTGGTGCACCCTGCTAAACAACGAACGGGGCTCTGGCGGCCGGCTGATTGCGGCATAGCACAGCCCACATCGGCACATCTAAATCCCCTGGCCACCGACGGGCAGCAGCGTCGGTGGTGCGAGAAGCTGTGCCCTGCGATCCAGAACCCGCATGCCCAGCGTGGGGATTATGGGTATATCCCCCTTTATTAGGGGAGGCCTATGTCCAGCAGTGGACTGATATAGGCTGGTGTGGTGTGGAAGTGAGTCTTATGTGTAGTAGATAAGATTTATTTGGGATTTGAACCTGCCACCTCCCGATATTTATGGAAACGTTGAAGGTCCCAGTAGTTTGGGAAGGGCGCGGTGAGTCGAAATTTATGAGAGTTTATAATAATAAATTTATATTTTCCCTGAAGTGTGTGTGTGTCCTTAAAATACAAATCGTAGTATCAATAATTTTGTGTTTTGTTAGGAACCTCCTTGGTGATATGGAGATGCACGAGCACGCTTGGCCGTTTCTCATTCCCGTCAACACGAAGCAGTTCCCGCAGTATAAGAAAGTCATCAAGTGCCCCATGGACCTGTCTACCATCAAACGGAAACTCAACGATAGCATGTAAGTGTTAAGGGGCCTTCGACAAACGAATAGACGACTGAAAAATTCTAATTAGTCCGTTATTAACATATCCAAAAAATTAAGTGTTAAAGGGCCTTCGACAAACGAATAGACGACTGAAAAATTCTAATTAGTCCGTTATTAACATATCCAAAAAATATTGGACACGTATTTTTTCTTTTGTCAATTAAACAAAAAATTAAAGATATAGTGCGTTAAAGTTCCGCGCGACGTCACGATATAGTACATTTTTTACCTAGGCGTGACGTCACAAGCCCCCACTCCCGAACTTTCACGTTCTTTATCTCCGTCAATTTCTATTGAAATATAAATAAAAAAATACGTGTCCCATATTTTTTGTTGATATTTATAACTGAAGGACTAATTAGAATTATTATTTTTTGACCAAATCGTCATGCCTATTGCCCATACAAACGTAATGCAAAAAATATTTATTATTCAAGCATACTACACAGCAATATGCTGTCAGTCGTTAAGCCATATCGGAGGCCTTCAGGCGGCCTAAAAACTCCGACACCAGAGTTGGTCACTAGCTCATACGAAGAAGGAATATATTGTTGTATTATTTGTATTTCAATAGTATTTATCTAGGTTCCTATATAGTTTTTTTTTTTCAAAATACTTACTTAAAATTAAATAAAAGACAATAAGCATTTTGCACATTTTTATGCCAAATTCAACTTCACTTTCACTTTTCTTCCTCTTTGTTACATATTAAAAGCAACAATGTGAAGCGCCAGCCTTACTCCAACGGATAAGTGCCTCAAATGCCAAGAAGTTTCGGCCGCATAAGTTTGTTAGGATAGGTCATCGGGAAAATGAAATAAACGGGATTACGTTATAATTATATATTTTATGATATAATTTATACATAATTGTTTTCGCTATGAAATTTACTAGCAGTGATGTACTCTAAATTGTTTCAAAAAACTTACATGATGAAGAAATGATTCGATTTCTTTTCAACTTCATGATTTCGAGTCAAAACTTTGACACATTTTGTTACCAACTACCAATTCACAATAGGTATTAATTAATCTTACACTATAATTTCGTAGCAGACATATATATGCATAATTCCTAGTATTTATTTCACTTTGAAACACAATTAGCCCTGGAAAATTAGGAGTTTCACCTCGGAATGAGAGATAGTCGGCTATAAACTTGTATATACCTTTATTTGAGCACTCTAAAACTTGTCTCAAAACCTACTTATCGTAGGGTGTTAGCTTCTACAGATATTCCAAGGTCAAAGGTCAAAAAATCGATTTATTGCAAATATCATGTTTCCTATGGGTTTTATGCAATTCATATCTTAATAAATATTGTAGAAAAATAAATTTTCTACAACTTTCTACATCTATGTTTTTACTACTTTATATGATGCTGTAACTCTTAATGTAATTACACTATTTTCCCTGTAAATACACATAAAAACCCAGCGCACAAACTTTCAACAAGACTACATGATGCTGTGAGATAGTGTCCAGTATTATTTATTTATTTATTAACATATATTTTTCTTTACAGATACAAATGCAAGGAAGAATTCGCGTCCGACGTCCGTCTTATATTCAGTAATTGTGAAGTTTTCAATGAGGACTATAGTCCAGTTGGACGGGCCGGTCACAATATGAGGCAATTCTTCGAAGAACGCTGGGCTAACATCTGAAATGAACTCTATTAACATACAGATAAAGATCAAAATGAAGAGTGCTGTATAAAATTTAGTGTGTGTAACAAAAACTTATGTAGATATAGTTCAAAGTTGGATATACGAAAATGTTCTTCCGAACACTGGAGTAACATCTGAAATGAACTCTATTAACATGCAGATAAAGATCATAATGAAGAGTGGTGTATAAAGTTATGTGTCAAAGAAAATATATATGTAGATAAAGATCAAAGTACATACAAGCTGAGAGACTGTTCTTTGGATAATGCTATTATTAAAAACAACCTTCATTTTTTGTAAATAGAGGTCAAATTTCATTTGATATGTCATCTATAGCATACGAAGAATTTTGGACTAATAAAAACGACCTTATAATTATGCAGATAGAGTTCAAACTACTGCAAATGTATGTCTTCATAAACTTATTTCTGAAAAAAACCTAGCTAATGTATGGGAATGTATAAATTGTATACGTTCTGTAATGAATGATAGATAGAAATAGTTAGAAGTCCCGTGTTTGAAAAGAACCTTAATACTGTGTATATAAGGGTCAAAATTGTATAGAATTATAACAACAGAACATCTTTTGAAATATTTTCAAAATCATACGAGACGATATCTGCCAAAACATACAAAAGTGTAATTGATAAGAAAAAAATCAAAGAAAATATCTCGGAATAAGATACGACACAATATCCCTAAAAAATTCTAATTAGTCCGTCATTTACAGTATCAAAAAATATTGGACACGTATTTTTTTGTTTTGTAAATTAAACAAAAAATTACAAAGCCAAAGTGCGTAAGTACGTACACTTTTTACATAACCCTGACGTCACGAGCCCCCACCCCCGAGCTTTGACGCTCATTATCCCCGTCAACGTTTATTTTTTTGTTAAATAAAAAAATATGTGTCCAATATTTTTCGTTTTTCTATCTGAAGGACTAATTAGATTTTATTTTTTTGACCCAGTCGTCATTCTTATTATAAATACAAGAAGTATTTAAAAAACCTACAATCGTTGATTCATTCATGAGTGGAAAAGAATTTCCGCCGCTTTTTGGTATTTAATGGTTTTTACAATAATCCAAAATTTCACGGGTAAAAAAACACAAAACACAATTTGCAGTCGAATATTAACATTTTTGTAGAAAAAATAACATACTTGCAAACTTTAACCCAACTTATTCTGAGATATCCACGATCATGACAAAAGATAGAGATGGGACACGAAAACAATCGACCTATTGATATTTTTCGCACGAATATACAACGAAAAATCGAATGATTTATAAAAGATAAAAATATTAAATTTGCAAGAACCATGACATTCATTCCATTATTAAAAAACTTCATAATAACATTCCAAAACGGACTATGGGACCTAGAGGTTTCGAAATCGGATATGTCGTCACGAATCTCATACGTTTGGGAAAATAAGAGTGATTTTTACGAATAAATATTGTGGACAACGCACATTACTAACGTTGTTGTATTTAATTATGTAGCTGACTGTACATATTAGTATTAAGTGAAAGTATTAGATGAGATCTATTTTAAGTATAGGATGATTTTCGATATAGTTATTTTTTTATTTTGCGCGTAGAGCAATGAAGCAGTATTTAAAATCAGAATTTTAATTTGGTAATATTGAAATACTCGTTCATTGGTTGGCCAGTTTTATAGTCGAAAGTGTATACTTGGGTGTGTATAAATAGATATACCTTCAAATTTTGGAATTAGAGAAGAGAATAGCGTTTAAATTGTTAAGTGTAGTGTAGGCCTAACTCGTCAGGTATAGAATAGGCCTTAGTTTCTTAAAGAAATTCTCGATGTAACTTTTCCCGTCGATCTGACATTTTAAATCTATAGAAATGTCTTATCGACACTAATAATTAATGTAAATCTATAGTCGTATAGATTGATTTTTAACTGCTTATAATTATATTTTAGACGCAGTTACTCATTACGAGTTAACAATAGTTATATTGACAATAAAATATATGTCAAATTTTCATCATAAATAGTAAACTTACGTCGACATGTAGGATTTTAGCGATATATTTTTTGCGATTATGGTTTTTTTTATGTCCAAGTCATTCGACTGTTATTGGAAAATTATGTGATTTGTGTTTAGGTATTTTTGAAATCTGTTTCTCTCGAATTAGTAGTGTTGTATATTGAATGTATGTCAGTCAAGTTAAACTTAAACTTATTGTAGTCTCCATTTCTATTTATTTTACTTTTTATTTATTACAACTGTTTTAGGTAGTTTGTCGAGTGAATGACAAAACTACTTGTACTTATTTTTTGCATTCTTACACTTATTTTTCTGGTTTTACAATATTTTTTATGATGTATTTCTTTAGATAAGAACACCATGATCTACACACACTATATAATACATTATATGTATATCTACACTCCATATTTAAATAACTGATTAGATTTGAAAACATCGACTATCGATAAACGTGTATGGTGCAACACTATCTAACTAAATACATTACAAAATGCTTTTTAACTATCGTTTTTACAGAGTATTCAAGAGAAAGTATTAATTTAGACGATACGAGCAGCTTTTAAATAGACATTTTAAATAAATTATTTAGTAGTTCTTTTTAATGCATACTTAATAAAAAAAAGTCCGATATGACAGGTTTCTATATTCATTAATATAAGAATATTTTTTATCCAAAATCCTCCATTACTTGTATTACCAAATATTTTTAAATCTTAAAATATAATGAATTATTCAATACAGATTGTTAATTTTTTGCGTTAATGAAACAGGTATCTGTCCCTATCCTATGCCTTCCCTAATAAGCGCTATTGGGCCCTGTCCTCAACTAAAATAACGTAAGGTCAATAGACTCTTTTCTTTGGTACCCTATTGAATTGTACTTATCTATTTGGTCGTGAACACATTCAGCGGCGCTTATAGTCGAATTCCAGTCATAATGTTTCGTTTTTTAATCTATATATATCAACATTAATTTCCGTGCGCGAAATGATTCCATGAACGCATGAAAACTGCTCTCCGGATTTGTTTTTTTTTGTTTTGTTTGCCCTGATTCAGGGTTTTTTTTAGAAAATAAGCATATTAGGGAAAAACCGATAGTGCTTTTTGTATGGGATTTTGGTATGGGTACTAGAATTTTAACTGGAAAACGTCCGTCGGTCAAAAATTAGTTTGGGTAAATCGATGAGCATCAACTTTCACTCATAAAGGGCCGATTTATTAAGATTTTTAACACCCCCCTCTCCCCTTTGTCATCAAAAGTAAGCAAAGCTCTTACTTTTTATTGTAGCCACACCTATGCTTACGTGAACATTGATGTAAGTGTACCTTTATGCATTTTTCTTTTAATGTATTCTGGTTTTTCCCTCAAAAATGAGTTTCATTTTCATACATCAACAATGTTTGGGTTGCCAATGTATAAGAAAATAAATAACTACTGCCGACGTACTATCTAGACCCCCCATTTCATCAAAAATAAGCAAAGCAAAGACAACCTTATGTATTTGGTTGTAAAGTCTGGTGTCGGAGCTAACACTCACTGCCTATTCTAAGAGAAGGGATTCTCATGTCGTTTCAGAACTATACGTTTCTTTTTTTATATTTTTTAAATAAAGAACATGTCATATCGGACATTTTAATCTCAACTAGGTGACAGCTATTTATCTTTGCGAGTTTTAAAATATCCAGAAATGTTTCTTACTTAAAAAAGAGTGAAATTTCTTCAGTCAATGAGATCCATGGATTTGATAACTGATAAACTAGGTTGCCTTGAAGTTAGATAGTTTTATATTCTTCATGTCATTTGACATTCAGAAAATATTTACGTTTCTTATATTTAAAATTTTTGTTACTAAATAATCAGATTTTTGTTACACCCAAATATAAATTGTTAAATTTTAATCAAATTACAACATATTTTTTAATTTAAATAGAAACTAACATTATTAGTTTGTTTACATCCAGCCTAAAAGCTTTTATTTAACTAACTTCAAGGCATACAATAGACATAATGGTTGCTTGGTACTGCAGCTAAATAACAGACCCGCAAAGATATTTGGCGACGAGTATACTGCCAGTGTAGGTTTGAGAGTGAGGTTGGTTTACGTTGTGTGCATCGGTAACTATAAATGGATATATAAATTATATATACGATAAATAAATAATTTTTGAAGCACTATACTTTTGTTTTATTGTACTCTTTTCCCCTTATTCATGTAATTTTATACCGGTTTGATAAAGGAAACTTGTCCCTGTCATTTAAATGTAAATAAATAAAATAAATAAAAACATGATGCTGGACGATATCACACAGCATCATGTAGCCCCAAACTAAGTAGAGCTTGTGTTATGGGAACAACATCATTGATATATTACGTTATATATATGTTTTTGTAAGTACATAGAAAACACCCAGATGCGGACCTTCGCCCACTGCACCACAGAGGTCGTCGATTTTATCGTCATTTTAGCTATCTAAGGTTTGTTGAACGAGTGCGAGTTTTTTACCAGCTCGATCGCGTTTGCGGTTACGGAAATTTGTATGGAAAGGAGTCAGTGCCACGCGTTTTTCACTAGATGGCGCTACCTCGATTCCATATAAATTTGTTCCATGTCACCAAACGGACACCACCATACATTTTGTTGGTTGCGCCACCAAACGGACACCAGGTGAGTTACTCTTTATGGAGCTGTATAGCTCTATAATAGCCCTATACCGATCTGCGTCACATGTAATTTGTGACGGTCTAGTTTCTGAGATATTTACACAAAACTAGGCCACCTTTTCTTTTGTAGTTAGGTTTTATTCTTAGAAAACTAAATTTATTTTGAAGACCTTTCATAAATCAAGTCCTATAAATGATTATTGACAAGGCCTATATACTCACAGCCGCTTCTCAAAAATGTGTGAATTGGACGAACCAAACTTTACTTTCTCACTTGCTGAGTAGATTTTCTTGGATTATCTAAGAAAAGACTCGATCAAGTCACCTTTCAAACGAAAAAAAATTTCAATTAAAATCGGTTTTTCCAAGAGTTACGATTGTACAGACAGACACATATAATCAACAGCTTATAGCAGTCCACTGCTGGACATAGACTTCCCCTAATGAGCGCCATCAAAGAGTAAAGTAATATACCGTAAAGGAAAGCGCCATTGCGCTCTGTCTTGAGCTCGACGCATGCAGCTTCTACTAGCAGCCTTTCGCAAATCGTCACTCCACCTGGCCGGAGGGCGTCCTACACTACGTTTGCCGAGCCGCGGTCTCCACTCAAGAACTCGTTTACCCCCAACGGTTATCTGTTCTTCGGCAGATATGGCCAGCCCACTGCCACTTCAGCTTGCTAATTCTCTGAGCTATGTCGACCACTTTAGTTCTATGTCGGATAGTCTCGTTGCGGATTCTATCCTTTAGAGAATCTCCAAGCAAAGCTCGTTCCATAGCTCACACAAATACACACACGTAATATACGATTCACTCTTTCCGGCGTGCGTCGGAGAGCATTTTATAACATGCTAAAGGAAATTGAAACATACACAAAGGAGTAACGTTCCTTATTTGCATGAAATTTACCCAACCGATGAATTTCACGCAGCTTTGAGCTTTGTCAAAAACTGACATAAATAGATCCGTAAGCAGATATTGCATGCAAATAAGGAACTTAACAATTTGCTCTAGCATGTTTTAAATGCGCTTCGATGCTCTCCGACGCGCGCCGGTGGGTGTGAATGGTACATTAAACTGATATTATAACATCTTCCCTTCTCTGTTAACATCAAAATACATAAACTTAAAACATCCCTAATTATTTGCGTTGGGGGTTAACAAATGCATATTTTGAGGCACAGTATTTTATTAGTCTTAAAACATTCTTTATATTTTTTAAATTATAAACACTACATAATGTAGTTACAAGTATATAAACATAACTTAAGCATTTTCCGCAGCAGTCTCCTTCGCTTTAGCTCTCTTCATGATGTTCCTCCGATGGCTACGTTTCTTGTTCTTGGCCGTACTGCCGACTAATTTGCCAGACTTCTGTAAGGCGATCAGCTTAGCGGCTTTAGCCTGAGGATAAGAGTTATCAATTAAGGCGACGATACAAATAAAACCTCCCTCTCGCTCGCACTATTCAACATTTTTGAAGATATAAAATCACTGAATGTAGTTATGCAAAATAGCAAACCTTCACGGCCTAGAAAATAACAATACAAAGGTTCAGCAATAATATCATTTTGATGCTATCACGTTTTCTTACCAAAAAACTGGTACCAATGTGATCAATTTTGGTGCAATTTTTTTGGTAGGAAAATGTGTTGGGTTCAACATGATATCCTTGCTGAACCTTTGTATTGTAATTTTCTAGGCCGTGAAGGTTTGCTATTTTGCATAACTATAGTCAGTGATTTTATATCTTTAAAAATGTTGAATAGTGCGAGCGAGAGGGAGGTTTGACCCTTATAGTCGCCTTAAGAAGCGCTCATGGCGTGGCTTCCTTGGGTGTTCTTTGTAGATCATCATAAACAACACTCCGCCTGGACACTACTTGGATGGGTGATTTAGTGGTTAGATCTGCGAGGTGATCGGCTAACTGTTTTGCAAACAAAAATGATTGACACCGATCCTGTTTTAACAAACTGTGACAGTTTGTCAATTGACGTTCATTGAATTTCGACGGATGAAATGTCAAAGTTTGTAAAAACGGGATCGGTGTCAATCATTTCTGTTTGCAATAGAGTTCGCCAATCACCCCGCTGACGCTTCTGTGGTGCTTAATCCCCTGGGCAGCAGCTTCAGCGGAAGCTGTGCCCTGCGATCCCCAACCCGCAATGGGGATTATGGGCACATCCCCCTTTATTAGGAGAAGCCCATGCCCAGCAGTGGACTGATATAGGCTGGTGTGGTGTGGTGGGCTTCTGTGATTCGGAAGGCACGTCAAGATGTTGGTCCCGGCCTTTTGAGTCTAGGCCATATCGGAGTCCTTAGGGCGGACTAAAATTCCGACACCAGAATTGGGCTCGTACGAAGAAGGAATAATTTATTAGAAGATTAACAATATCAGCTTATATCAGTCCACAGCTGGGAATACGGCTAAAGCCCCTAATTAGCTGTTGGGGATCGCAGGGCACAGGGGATTACAGAGCTTGTATTATGGGAACCACACATATTAATATTATACATAGAAAACACCCGGACCCGAGACTAATTATTAAGATTACACAAAGGTTAGCATTAAGTTATAAACATTAAATTTATTTTTAATTTGTGCAATAAAGTGACCTTTATTTATCTAAATATTTGTAAATCATGCAAACTATGTGTCGCGTCGGGAATCCAACCCGCAAACTTCTGCGTCTCAGGCGGGCCTTAGCCCACTGCGCCACAGAGGTCGTCAAAAATAGTATAAGAAGTTACATACCTTAGCTGCACTCCTAGAAACTTTGCTTTTCTGTTGCGTGGTATACACAACGTTGATGCGTTTGTTATCCAACATCGTATGATGCTTTGACAGGGCCATCTGTTATGAACAATTTTAAAACATTATCATCATCATCATCAAAAACGTAATTTAAAAAACAGGCCAAGTGCGAGTTGAACTCGCGCACCGACGGTTCCGTATAAACTTGTAGGTATGATTTTTTGTGATGTAACTATTTAACAACTTTCGGATTTTTTTCCTTTAATTGTCTGATAGGGTAGTAGTACCCGAGCGTAGAACCCTTTACAAGACAAGAGTATGCATGTTTATCAGGTAGGGTAGGGTGGGATTACTGGGGTTACAACATCCATCTTCGGCGCGAAGCCATCCTCACATGCATGTGAATAACGAACGATATCTGCTAAATAAAGAAAGGGGCTCTGGCGGCCGGATCATTACGGCTTAGCGCAAGCTACATCGACACAAATAAATTCCCTGGCCGCCTATGGGCAGCAGCGTCGGCAGTGCGAGAAGCTGTGCACTGCGATCCCCAACCCGCATGCCCAGCGTGGGGATTATGGACATATCCCCTTTTATAAGGGGAGGTCTATGTGCAGACTGATGTAGGCTGGTGTGATGGTGGATTTTTAACCTTGTCAGCAAAAACAAGCTCTTACCCCCCTCCCATACTTACGTAAACATTGTTACCCATATTATATTCAGACAATTGAATATCGCGCGGTAATTAACCGGTATTCATTATTTGTGGGAATCCCCGAAAATGCGTTTCGTTTTCAAACATAACATCAACATCATATGTGGGTTGCCAATGTGTAAAAAAATAAATAACAACAGCTGACGTCATCACCATCGAGATCCCCTACCCCCATGTCATCAAAAATAAGCAAAGCAAAGACCCCCCCGCCCCTTTATAGCGTTTACGTAATACTTGAATGGCCCCTAGTAATAAATAAAACCTAGTACGAACAGTGAGCCACGCCATTATTCTAATAAAATAGATACAGTTACCTCATACGTAGTTTCGTTGGAAACCTCCATAAACGCGATGGCGCTATTCTTGCCTTCCAACTGCTGCGATATCCTAATATCTTTGATATGCTCGTCTATATCCGAAAAGTGATTCATCAGCTGAAAGTTAAAATGTATTAAAACAATTTTTTAATTATTTGATGTAGGCATGTCATGAGGAGGGATGAAAGTCATGTTACAAGAAGAATGTTATAAATAATAATAAATAATGCTGGACAGTACGACACAGCATCATGTAGCCCCAAACTAAGCAGAGCTTGGAAATTAGCAAGGCCGCAGACATGGCTTGACGACTGAAAAAGTCGAGACCAACGTCTTAACGTTCCTTCCGAAGCACGGAAGCGTTCCTATATAAATGCCAGTAAACGGTCACCCATCCAACAAGTGACCGGACGGAGTGTTGCTTAACCAAGGTGAACAGCTGGGAATAACGCCACGCCAAGAGCGATTAAAATAATAAAAAGATTGAATGTTAATACATAATTAAATTAAATCTACAGTACATACCTTATCCCTATCAATATCCAACGGTAAGTTTCCAATAAAAACCACATATCTCTTAGGCCCTTTAACTTTAACTTTCTCTTTTTTTGGTTCTCTCTCTTTTTTAGGTTCTTTCTCTTTTTTTGTTTCTTTCTCTTCCTCAGGTTCTTTTACTTTCTCTTTAGATTCTTTCTTCTTTTTTTTCTTTTCAAATTTTATCGGTTCAGGTTTTTTCTCTGGTTCAAGCGATGCTTTCAACAAGTTGTATAGGATCCGTAGCCTTCTTAAGTCAGAGTCTGTCAGATTCTCCGAGCTCTTAAGTATAGTTTGAATCTTCCCATTGATAATGTCAGCTGAAATGGTGCCATCGGAGCCCTGTAGTTGAGCCTTGATGGCTTGTCGGATACGGCCTAAAATTTTGATGTGACCAAATTGTTTTAATGTGGAGGTAGTTGAAGGCAGACTGACATCCAGGTTAAAAAAGCTGCTTGTTCAAAGCAATAATTCTAATTTGAGTGGGGGGAATAAGTTCTGTACTGACATCCCAATGATGGAGAGTGAGGGGTTCCATTAACTGCGGAACTCAAGCCAATCTCACCTGCACGTGGTGTAACTAACTAAAAACCGGAGCTCTGCGGGCCCCTGATTGCGGCATAGCGCAGCTTAACACACGCACAGCTACATCCTCTGACCAGTGCGTGCGATCCCAAATCCGCGTACTCAGCGTGGGGATTATGGGCATATCTCCATTTTTATCAGGGGAGGCCTGGTGCAGGCTGGTTTTATGTTGTGTCTCAATGATGAAGCTTTGATCAAAGCTCACAGACACAGGCAGCATCAGGAGTTATGGACCAATGTTGCTACCATATTTCTTCTCCGTTATTTGAAGTTGTGCTGGCTGGGGTGAGGTTAGCAAGGGGCAATGCACAATACACCGCAATGGCAGAAAAACTGCTTCAGTAGTAACGCAGTGGGCATAATGCTGAGTGGCCTATTTGCTGCTATAGCACATAATATGGTAAGAACGCTGGCGGTAAGGCGATAATTAGGCGATTTAATTTTATCGGTATTTACCCGTGCGCGAACACACCCTCCACTTCTTCCAGCGTTCTTTTTACATGACGCGTACTATATCGTGTTAAAAGTTTTTTTTTTGTATACGCAGTATAATTGTAATTTTAAATGTATATGTGTGCTTTTTTGTGGCACATAAAAATATATCTGTCTTATATAACTATATGTGAACGCGCAACGTCAGTGCAGAAATTTTCGCCCCCACCTTAAATTAGAATTAGAAGCAGCTGATAAGCTCTCAGACACAAGCAGCATCAGGTATTTTAGAGCGATGTTGCCACCTACTCAGAGTCCTCCGTTATTTAAGGAGTTAGGCTGGCTAAGGTCTGGTTAGCAGTGCAAAGCAATCTTTGCGGCCGAAGTCGCGCACTACTTAACATAGATTAATGGCCGGTTTCTATAATATACCGTTACCGATAACGCTTCGTTTTCCCTTGAAAAACTGTCAAAAATTAACGAGGCGTCGAAAATTTGTCAGTTTCTCAAGGGAAAACGAAGCGTCATCGGTAACGGTATATTATAGAAACCGGCAGTAAGTAGTGTGCGCTCTGTTTTGACTAATATTATTATGTGTTAATAATAATGTTATATATTATACAATAGTCACAACTTATCTATGTCCCTCTGAAGTCTTCCTATATTTGGGTCGGATTGTACCCTTCTTAACTGTATTGGTTGAATGGTTGAATTTGCTGCCCCTTCAGAGGGACATAGATCCATTGTTTCTATGAAGCACCATCATCCACAACATTGGAATTCATGCATGCTTGTGACATACATTGTGTAATGTGTTGCCAATAAATGATCTTGTATCTTGCATGTTTCTTTAAAATAAATAATTCTTGTCTTAAAGGTAGTTGCCCTTAATGAGGTTAAATTGTGCCCCACCTCACTCTGTAACTCTATATCGTGGCTTGAAACCTATCTTACAGCCTTATAAATGTTGGATAGACAGACAGTGTGGGCTTAGGGTCCTGTTCCAAAAGTACTAAACCTAAAAAAAGCTGTATTAAGTGTTAAAGGGGTGTAATGGGTTCCAACCCAATTCTCGGGAAACCAAGCCAACCTGCAGATAGTAAACCCGGCTAACTAACAAACGGGACTCTGGCGGCGACTGTTTGCCACATAGCACAACCTAACACTGGCACAGCTAAATCCCCTGGCCCCGACGAGCAGCAGCATCTGCGGTGCTTGAAGCTGTGCCCTGTGATCCCCGATGCCCAGCGTGGGGATTATGGGCATATCCCCCTTCGTATAAGGGAGGCATCAGTCCAGCAGTGGACTGAATAGGCTGGTGTTGAAGTGTTAAAATTTATGTGGGACATGTTACACATTAATTCCTATCCCAAAGTAGGCAGAGCCTTGTACTATCTTTAATTCATACCTTTCTGATTATTGTTCAGTTGTACTTTCAAGAATCTGTCAATTAGTTCAGTATTCTTCAGTATAGGGTACTTTTCACCGATCTCATCCATCGACAGGCCTTTGAACATAACTGCGGGTAGTTGTGTTTTCTGTAAATAATTATAGAATAATAGTTAAAACTGGCCAAGTGCGAGTCGGTCTCGCGCACAAAGGGTTCCGTACCGTTGTTTCGGAGTCCCACTTAAATATTTATTTAATTGTTTTTAGAATTTGTTATTAAGGTGGCAACAAAAATACATCATCTGTGAAAATTTCAACTGTCTAGCTATCACAGTTCATGATATACAGACAGACAGACAGATGGACAGTGGAGTCTTAGTAATAGGGTTCCGTTTTTTTCTTTTGGGTACGAAACACCAAAAATATAAGTTAAATGTTTACCCTAAAATCACAAAAATACCCATAAACTGTAAAACGCAGTCACTTTTGCATAATGACATAGGTTCAGAGCCTTTTTGCTTTGAGCGAATGTAATAATGTAAATACCTACCTACCAAATAAAATATTACTATTACTGTGGATTGTTATTAACACGGTGATGTAGGCATTCAAATAACAATGAATTCTTCAAATATTTAGACAGTTTTCTTTGTCATCCTACATAGAGAATAGCGATTCAAGGAGGAAGAATAATAATAAGTAAGAATACCTGAACACTGGCATTTTTAGGAGGCTCAGGCTCTTTTATAACAGTGAACTCTAACTGTTCTGGGACCGCTGCGGGTGCCGAGAATGTCTCTGAAGTTTTCTTTTTTTTCTTTTTCAGTGACGGGCTGTGGGCGATTTCATTTAAATTTGTGATTGGGTCCTTTGTTTGTGAGTCGACTTTGATGGTTTTCGGTTCTGATGATGCCTTGGTGATGGAAGTCTTGCGTTTACGTTTCTTGCTCAGTACCGACTTGGTTTTTTTTTGTTTCTCCATTCTGTAAAATGTTTAATATTATGGGTTTATTAATGGTAAAGTGGGAAAGAGGCTGACCACCCACCCGATGGTGTAACATCATGGACGTAGCAGGGAATCTGTAGATGAGGCATGCAATGGAATTGAAAGAGTAGCGTGATATAGACGAGGCCTATACCCAAGAGTGAGTATTTACGGGCGATGAGGTCGCAATGGCGCTCACTAGGGGAGGAAGTTGTCCAGCGGTGGACTGCTAAAGGCTGATGATGAACGTGGGAAAAGGCTCAATACTGTAGCAGAGGACAGACTCTACAGTGATTGTAAAGACTGGCAAGAGGACTCTACATGTTATATCTGACTGTATTTTTAGGTTATGTTGTGAGTCGTTCTGGACCTCGCAATTTTAACTCTAATGCACATGTCATGTCACTGAATGTAAAAACAATATTTCAGAGTTATATTATAAAAATTATAGCTAACGTTTCATACATAATTAATGAAAAACGTGTATTCCACGTGATAGTCAACCCGGTAAAGAAAATGTGAGATTTTGTCCGTTTCTTTTAATCTATCGAATGATTAGCTTTATAGCAGGATTTAAATAGATACTTACTGGGTTAGTAACCGTTTCACGTATTAATTTTTTCTATTTGTTTTATTTTGCTAAAAAATCCTGTTTTGTTTTGTTTTGAAAGAAAATTGCTTTTGAGTTGACGTGACGTTTCACGTTTGAGTGTTTGACAATTGACAACATGCTTTGACATTGACAATCAATCCAACTGTGACAACAAGCACAAAAGATTACAATATTTTCATAGATGGCGTTAGAGGAGCCGTTCCAGCAAGCATCATGTAGATTACAACTATTATAATAGATGGCGTTAGAGAAGCGTTTAGTCTTGAAAAAAGTTATTTGAATGCCTTTTTTTACCTATATTTTCTTTAATTGGAAGAATAAATGGTATTTTTAGTAATGACAAGAAACTATTTATATCAATCGAAAACAAGTGTGTTTAAAAAATGAAATAAACGCTGAATTATTTCAAAAAAAGAGCAAATAAGACTGAAAATTCTAGATCGCGCAAGCAAAGTTTTTTTGTTGCTTACGCTTATATACAAGTAAAATTGCCTTACTGTTGTACTTGCTTCGGCAGTACATATACTAAAATTGGAACGATACAGAGAAGATTAGCATGGCCCCTGCGCAAGGATGACACGCAAAATCGTGAAGCGTTCCACATTTTTGGACTTTTACCGATTTTTTGTAAATTTAAATACATTTTCTTTTCTTTCTTTCTTTTAACTCCTTGTATTTTTCTTCCGTAACAATATTTCGCCGGATGGAATCGTGGTCGTGCGTGGTCGGCCAAGAAAGCGTTAGCGGGATGAACTCGAAGCCTTCGAGGCTTCGAGACGAGAGAGGATGAAGACGGTGGGATTAGGGATACACATACACGTGGGATATCTCTCAAAAGAAAGTAGAGAAATTTGGATTGTTGGAGAAATTTGGAACCAACCTTTGCCCAGCCGTGGGTTTAATGGCGTTTATAGGTAGCGGCACGTAAGTCTAGCGGTGAACGAAACTTCTACGCATGGCCCTCGCGCTCTCTCTCGCCTCTAGCTCCCTTAAGATACCTTACTTTTGACTTCTGTGAAATACCATAACAATCAGCGCTGGAGTTTCGTGCCGCTACTTGTAGGATTTGATTTAGAACAAATAAATAATATTCAGTTGTCGTTGTAATGGCGACATCCAATGAATACACGGGTAGTGCTACTTGTCAGTAATCATATAAAATTAAATCCTAAAGCTAAAGTCCATTTCTCAAACAAAATAAATCACAAATAATGTAATTCTTTTTTTTATGATTAATTACTGACAAGTAGCACTATCCGTGTGTTCATAGGTATAATGTCGCCTTAACAGCAACACACTGTATAGGCGGACCGTCTCACCATCACCAACTTGACTGCTTCCCTCACTGATGGGAAGAAGCTGAGATATAAGCATCGAGATAAATATACACTATAGAGTGAGTCTTCAAGTGAAATTTAACCAAAATCGTTAAAGAGTGTTTGTAATAAGTAAATAAACTTAAAAATGCCAAATTTGCACTAATTTAAACCTTATGTTGTGCTTATGTCGCTTGAAAAGTGTTCAAAGACCGCGCATTGACAGCGTGCACCGTGTTTTGGTGCAGACACTTTTTTCACGTTTCCACTCTAGAATATAAATCTCGGTGGATACAATCGAAAAAACCCGTTGGTAAGGGTTACACGCATTAGAGTCGATGAGAATTGCTTCACCATGGTGAAGGAAAAACTTGCGTCGCCGTCGTACCGTGGGCGTGGACTGTGGACTCGTACATATCATAGTCTGTGGTGGACTCCTCAACAACACAAAATACTATTTGATCATACGGAGCTCTAGCTCAATTGTTGTATCTACATAGACACAGATAAAATTGGAGCAATATCAAAGAGTTTGAATTTTTTTTGTAACTTTATAAGTAATATAGACATAGGACCCAAAAACTTCTGCGGAAGGAGGAGGTTTTTGTAATACATAATTAAAGAATGAGAAAATGGATTTCGAAAATATAATTAAATAAATAATGCTGAATAATTTCACAGAACGTCATTTAGCTTCAAAGTAAGAAGAGCTCTTGTTATGGCTGGTTAGGCGTGGGTACCACATGAGTAAACTACTATAATTTCCTTTTTTTGTAAATACAGACACAGAACATACATAGGTAGGTAGATCATTATATCCAGGCCCGACCCGAGACAAATATTTACAGAATATAAATAGGTATACATTTGCACCGCAGCGGGAATCGAGCCCGCAAACTTCGGCGTCTCAGGCGGATCCTTGCAAAGTCAAAATACTATATCAAACTAAAATAATGACTACATTATTTAGTTTAATCTTTTTTTAATGAATAAGAAGCCACTGACTCGTATCTTGGTAGATAGATTCCATTACTAATTTCCCTGAGAGGCAAGCTTATGAGGCGGCATCTAGTGAGGCAGTAGGAAAACAAGCATCATCATAGTCTCAATTTGTGGCGCACAGATGGCACTCTTGTAAATAAAACTACTTTTTATATGTTTTTCATGTAATTATGCAATTAAAATATATAAATTAAGTTAAAATTAACTAAGTAGAGTGTTACACGTTTATTTTATGTCAAATTTTACTTGTTCATCATATTAAATACTTTAAAATGTAGTGAAGTTCTAGATCGCGCAAGCAAAGTTTTTTGTTGTTTAAGCTTATATACAATAAAAATTGCTTTACTAGTGTACTTGCTTCGGCAGTACATATACTAAAATTGGAACGATACAGAGAAGATTAGCATGGCCCCTGCGCAAGGATGACACGCAAAATCGTGAAGCGTTCCACATTTTTTGAAGCTTTTCACAGTGGTGCCCACGTACAGATACCATTTTTTTTTGTTTTTGCACCTTTATCGCACATGTTTTCATTTAGGAACAATAATTAACAACGAATGTAACCAAAGCACCTAGTCAAATCTAATAAGGTTTTTAGGTCAATATTATAAACAAAATTGTGGTTGCAGGTTCGATTCTAACTGCGGGACAAATTTTAGCTTGATCTGCTGTTATTTGTGTCGGGTCACATATTTATGATAATGTAGGTAGGTAAAGGTATTTATTGTATGTATGTATTAAAAAAATTATTAGGGTATCAGTCAATTATGTCAATTATGGTTCCGCGTAGTTTGGGGCTAATTATGATACTGTGTGATAATGTCCAGCATTATTTAATTTTATTTATTTACTTGATGAATTTCATCTACTTACCAATATAATAAAAATGAAATTCTTTTCGTTGGTAAGAATAAGCACATTACTTGAGAACGATTGGACCAATTTCATTAATTTTTCTTTTTAACATATTCGTAATAGCTCGAATAAAGCTTTCAGGACAAGAAACATTTTATCCGTATATTTGGAAAATACGAAATTAATCTGAAAGTGCTTTTTTCTATAGGATTTTACATTTGGACTACGTCGTCAGTCGGGTCCGCTAGTCCTAACTATCCTTCCCATCCAACCGTACTACTATCATAAATGCGAAAGTTTGTGAGTATGGATGGATGTATCCTGTATGAATGGATCAATGTTTGTTACTCTTTCACGCAAAAACTACTGAACGGATTTAGATGAAACTTGGAAAGTTATTATATTTTGCCTCAAGTTGATGGACGCAGGACGTTGCATCGTAGAGCACATATCAAAAAACGTGATCTGTGTTGCAATGCTTTGTGACAGGTAATGGTTACCACTCAACATCAGGTGGACCATGTGCTTGTTCCATCTTCAAGCAACATAAAAAAAAATACACAGTTTGCGACCTGGATTAACACATATGCTACTTTGTATCCCGGTACCACGCGAGCGAAGCCGCGGGCGAAAGCTAGTATTATAGCTGCGAAACTTTTTGAGTATGTATGTTTGTTACCCTTTCACGCAAAAACTACTGACGGGATTTGGATGAAACTTGGAATATACATGTTTATGACCTGGATTAACACGAAGGCTACTTGTATGCGGGTACCACGCAAGTGAAGCTGCGGGCGCAAGTTCCAAATAAATTTTCAGCATGTCGTTTTTGTCTTCTCTACGGTAGAGAAGGCGACGCATTTTTCCTGATTGTGGGTCTCCCTGCATCGCAAATAATGTATAATTTTCCCAATCATCATCATCATCCACAGCCCGATTTCAACCACTGCTGGGTATAGATAGACCTCCCTCAACTTGTGCCATCCACCACGATCATGCGCACCCATTTAGTCAATTTTCCCAAACGCTTATTTTTTTATCCATTTATATAGTCATGCGTATAATGCTGCGTCCAAATAATAAAATAAGCCTTCTCTATATCCACTACACCAGCCTATTTCCACTGCTGGACCTCCTCTAATAAATATGCCCATAATCCCCACGCTGGGCATGCGGGTTGGTGTCGCAAAGCACAACTTCTCGCACCGCCGCCGACGCTGCTGCCCGTCTGTGGACAGGGGATTTACCTAGGCCGGTGTTAGGCTGCACTATGCCGCTATCAGCCGGCCGCCTGAGCCCCGTTTGTAAGTTAGCAGGGTGCACCAGGGTGAGGTTGTCTTTGCTTCGGTTTGAAGAAGGGGGTTGGAACCCCTTACACCCCTACCAATTCTCTACATACAACTGTCTATAAATCCGTTTTCTCTACATACAACTGTCTATAAATCCGTTTTCTCTACATACAACTGTCTATAAATCCGTTGTCTACGGTAATCTAATCATCTTAAGCCGGCAAACCTCTGTGTTTTATTTTTATAACATATTTCGTAATGAAATGAGTGATGTATGATCAAAATTAAAGGTGTTTCTGAACTTAGTTAGGTACTAAGTAGGTTAGGTAGGCAGAGGCACCCGCCACGGAGAAGAAAATAGATATGAGTACGACCTACCAACCAATGAGAGGGGGACAATTTATTCTAACCTTTTCACGCTTTGTCTAGAAAGAGTGACTGATAATGTAATCTGAATAATTCAATCCTGTGCGGTAAGTAAAAATATGGTAAAAATCATGAAATAACTCACAATAGTCAACCTCCTTGGTACAAATAGAATAAAGATAGGACAATTCACGTCTTTATTCAATGGCTTCTGGAATAGTTTTCCACAATTCGATTGCATCAAGTATAATGATTTGCCGACGGAAGAAGGTGTGTAAAATAAAAGTACCTACATACTAAAGTGAGAATAGGTCCTCATCCTACTAAACAATTTAAATTCATATTATTATTCTTTCATTTATTGCTAAGTTTAATTGGTAGTACCAATGTACTGAAACGAGGAGATGAAAAAAGAGGTTGCATACACTGTCGCCTCCAAACCTGTTGTACCAATGCGCTATCTCGTAAAGCGTACAATACTACCTACTTTTTTGCCAAAGATTAGGTAGATATTTCTGGCATAACTTTTGTTCATAATTCGTATACCAAAAACCGCAGCAAAAAGTTTATGAACGTTGGCACATATTTCTGTTTAATGTCATGATGAACTTAGACCTAGTTTTACTACAAAATAGCCTTACTTAGCGTACTTACATAGATGTAAGTACGCTAAGTAAGGCTAAATAGGTACATAACTAACATGATTTTTGTGACATTTTTACGGAGAAGCAAGTCTACTTCCGGCTTGCGATGATGTGAGCTTTCTTTCGCTCGGCTAAAGCTCAGGAAAAAATACAAAATTGACCGGAATCGGTGCAGCGAAGCGAAAACTAACTGTTGGGAAAGTAATTTACATTGCTTGCCGAGCGCAGGAAGGCAGTATACTCAGTGAGACCGCAGTCGCGTAGCGGTCAAGGCTCCGCGGCGAACGCCCTGTGCCTCTTTTATAAAAAAAAATAAAGCCCGCGCGCCCGCGAACTGTCAAAATTAAGTTCTTTTCGTCGACAGATTCAATTTTTTTTCCTAAATACGAATTCGAATATTATCGTCATTAGCACGAATAACAGTTATATCCTCAGTGCTGGATAATGAGATCGCTGTGATTGTGAGACTATCTTGGCCGCTATACAGGTGAATATGAAAATTGATTTTTATTTTTTTGCATTGCTGTCTCCTTTGTAACTTTTTTGGCGATGTGTAACGATCCAAACTGAAATTTAAATTGGTACAGCTTTGTTTTTACCGTTCTTTTTGCGTACGTCGACTGCATAAGTTTGCTGTGTTTAAAAGCCCAGTTAAGAGTAGGTAAGCTAAGTTTTTCTGCAAGCTATCAGTGCGTAGTCGAGACGATCGGGAATAACGGCCCTGTAATCATAGGTTGTTGCTCTTCCTACTGCGGTCGTAGCTGACTTGTGGAGGAAAGCTGTCGCCATAATTAACTGCTGCCGAGAAACTATTAAAACGTAGGGACACCAAAGTAGCTTCTTGCTCTAGGTACATTCAACCAGAAATATTTTAAGTGAACGAGCTTCCAAGTAGAGTTCAAAGACTTATATCTACCCTATATGTAAGTACTTTATTTTACTTTAAAAAAGGAGGTTCTCAATTCGTCGGAATCTTTTTTTTCCTATGAAAACAATAAATATTTCTTTTGTTTACATAACTCTTCCCTATGTATAACTATCTTTATTTTTTTAACTCATGTTCGTGGCCTGCTTGTAAATTAATACAAATATATTAAGTTAAAATACACTTGACCTGCATAAGTTAAAACAAACATGTTTTGTTCCTCAAAAATGTTTATTTTAAACAAAGAAAGCTCTAATCTCCATTGTTTATCTGCGAGGATGTAAAATATTTAAGAAATGCTAGAGCGCGCTTATCTCGTTCCAAATGTAGTTTCTACGCGTCCGTCTTGTAGGTGAACGAATGTAGGTCAGTGAAATGATCGAAACAAGGTCCCGTACGGAATCCGACCCGACGTCCGCGACTGACCGATTTTGTCGTCATCGAGAACGGCTGACATTCTTTTTATTATTACTTATACAGTTTGATTTACAAAAACTTTCTTTTTGGATCATTCGTCGCACTTCTGGTTTCATTTTAGATGGACTTGTTTTTATATTTGCATGCGAAAATACAACTTTTCGATGCTTAGATTTGAACATGCTATTTTAACTGTTTATTAAAATGTCTCAGAATTAACATAAACCAGCTATTTAAGCTTAAAATACTTGTGAATACCTTATACACTCACCTAAATACAGTTTTAACTCATAAACTTGTTAAATACTTTGCTACTTACGGTTCTTTACTGGTTCAATTAGTGACAGTTCGTTACATAACGGATTTTTTTATTACAAAAATAAACAATCAACGCATAAAAAGAACCCAATTTGCAATTTGCATTTCTTTTTAAATTCGAGGCTCGCATTCTCCTTGCATTACTTTTTGATTTATTAATCTTGCCAATCAGTCTGTAATTAAAATGCCTGGTAATAATGTGTAATGGTTTTATTTTAACATACTCCAATGGTAAGAATTCAATTGGGTTGGAAGATAAGTGAGATAAGCTGGTTCTTGAGGTCATTCACACTTTGCTGGGCTTTCTTTGGCGAGAAAGTAGGGATTTGCGCTTAATTTTAAATATGGAAAGGAAGTGGAAGCTTTTTTACTAATATATTTTAGCCTTGAGGCAACATTCAGTGTTTGCATTCATCCGAAATTTAGAAAATTATAAATAAGTACCTACCATAATTAATCAAAAAAATTGTTAATGTTTGTTAATAAAAACCTGACTTTGAGTAGTTTTAAGAAGTATATTCAAAGGCATCAGCTAGGCCATCTCAACCAGATTTCCTTATAGGTATGAGTACTTACCTAAAACAAAAGTTTTCCTATTTAGAGGATGTAGAGTAGGTAAGTAAATACATTCTATGACAACGCTCAGGAGACAAGTAAAGTAGGTGTCGAGAACTAAAAAGCAATAATATGGCTTGTTCCCAGAAGCTCCAAAACTATGGCTTGCAGGTATTTAAAATGTCACGTGGTTCATTGACAACCCTAGGGTGTAGGTACACAAGGGGCCATTTCCCATTTTTTTTCTAAAAGCGTTTAACTAAAACTACACCAGCTTATATCAGTTCACTGCTGGACTTAGGCCTCCCCAAATGAAGAGGGATATGCCCGTAATCCCCACGCTGGGCATGCGGGGATCGCAGGGCACTACTTCTAGACGGGCAGCAGGCCCATCGACGAGTCGACGCGGCGGTCAGGGCATTTACCTGTGCCAGTGTCAGGCTGCACTATGCCGCAATCAGCCGCCGCCAGCCAGAGCCCCGTTCGTTAGTTAGCAGGGTGCACCACGTGCACTGGTAGAAGCTGGATGCGTCGAGCTGAGGACAGGGCGCAATGGCGCTCATTTGGGGAGGCCTATGCCCAGCAGTAGACTGATATAGGCTGATGATGATGATGATGATGATGGTCGAACCGTTTACTGAGCCTAAATTCAGAGGTAACAAGGGACAAAGATATGCTGTGACTGTGAATAATGCAATTCCAATACTTACGTTTTTGAGCTGTGAGCTTTTATTAGGTATCTACGCTACTTGAAGTTAATCAATACTCAAAGTTAGCCCTGTCACTATTTGTCATTTGTTATTATTAAGAGATGGCAATAGTCTAAACATCGTTTATCTTTTGAAAGATGTTCATAAGTAAGGCCACTAGTGTTTAAATTATTGAGGACAGATCGCAATGACACTCATTAGGGACTCATTATGTCCAGCAATGGACTGCTATAGGCTGATGATGATGATGATGATGATGATGAAATTATCAAATATGTGGCACTATCAATCTATCTCCACTACACGAAGATTATCTGGTCTAATGGTCTAATCAAAAATCAAAATCAAAATTCATTTATTCAGTAGGAACTGTAAAATACACTTAAAAACTTTTTTTTTTAATTTACACCAATTTGTAACGCGACCAAACAGAGAAGAATTGGCAAGAAACTCTGTTATGCTTATATTTTTTTGTAAAGTCCATGTTATGACAATTCATTGTTTTTGAGGGAGTTGGAGATAATTTCATCCCAAGCTTTTTGTCATCTAAATAATCAGATATTTTATAATAAGCCTTATTACAGAGTTTACGTTTAACAACATTTTTTAATTTATTTACAGATAAATTAATCACATCATTGGATTTTGTTAAAGAAACGTACGTTTGCCCTTTAAATGATTGACTCACTTTATGGAGCCTTACAGTAGGAACAGCAAGTTTATCTTTATTTCTAGTATTAACATTATGATAGTCGCCATTTTTTTTCAACAAAACATTAAGGATTGAGTTCGCATGTTACGTATTTTTTATCGAATCTATCGATCTATCTACGTTTATACAAGTTAGGTATTTACTGAAAATTAACGTAGGTAGGTACTAGTGTACCAATACTTACGTTGGTACTGAGTACTTACATAACGTAGACAGGTACTGGGTACATTATCTGACATGTTTTATTATTTTATGCAATGACACCCGCATGGAAACTGAATATATTTTAGGTGAAAAGCGACATTATATTACACCTTAACCATATTATGCAATTTTTACGAAATTGATTTGAAAAACCTTACCTATCCCAAATTAGGAAGGTATCTATAAACTTTAACATACTTATTAATCACAACTACAGTTTGTTAATAAAGGTTGATACGCGGGACGTTGACATTGACATACACGTAGTGATGACTACCACCAATTTTGAACTTCTGGGAACTCGACCCGTATAGATATAGTACTCAGAGCAAGACTCGAAAGTAGTTGCTTTCGAAGTTGAAGCTAGAGCAAAGAACTAACGTTCGATTCTTACCCGCATTTCCTAAACCAAGATGGTAGAGTCGAAGTGTTTTTGATTGAGTGTGGAATTTCAAAATGGCTTGAACAACCACAATGGTTGTTTTGCAAGGATCATGGAAATACTACAAAATATTTTTTTATGATACTTCTAAAGTTGAATACTTTATCAAGATCAGATACAGCTTAATTTCTACTAAGTACCTAATGCAACAAACATTGTTGACACAACAAAATGCAAGCTGTTGATTGGTTTAGGCCAGAGGTTTCCAAACTCTTGATTCACTTAGACCACTTTCAAAATTTTTGTATTTACCATCGAAACCGAATTTTCGTGGACCGTGGACCACTTACAACTTGTGAACCACATTTTTTTGGCGCTAACATTAGACATCCGTTGAGTCTCCCGTGGATCCCTGGGGGTGGATACCTGGACCACTTTGGGAATCACTGGTTAAGACTCTAAACGGCTCATGGCTCTAAACTATGACAATCACTCAGGTAATTAATGGATATCCCCTTATACCGGATGCGTAGGACATTCCAACATCGCTATCTGTCTGTAGCTGACCCATCAACTGCAATATGTGTTTCACAGTACATGTGCGTCATTTCACAGAAGGGTACAAGTCATTTTTTTTATGGTACTTGAAGATGGAGCAAGCACATGGCCCAACAGATGCCAAATGACAACCATTACCTATCACAAAGCATCGTAGAGATCACGTTTTTTGGAACGTGCTCTACGATGCACCGCCCTGCCTCCATCAACTTGAGGATTGAATATGATAAGCTTGTGCCTGTAATTTCACCGGCACCCACACCCTTCAAACCGAAACACAGCACAGCTGCTTCACGGCACAAATAGGCATGTTGGCAACACTTCCCCGGACGAGCCCTCCACAAAGAACTTCTACTACTTCTAAAACATTAATAATTAAATTTAAAAGTAAAATTCATCTTCATTCATTGAAGTTACATTAGATGATATAGTTGCACAAAATTGATTAATAAAGTTAGTAAATCGAACATAGTACGTACATAGCAGGTGGCGCAAAATTAATCATCCTATTTGCAAAAAATATAGCGTCTTCCACGCTATATTTTTTGCAAATAGCAGCAAATGTCAATTCTATTTTGACATTCGTGAAAATAGATGCAGAATACACGAGAGCATGCTATGGAACGCTATTTAAGAACGCGGAATAAGTGTTTAATCCTGAATCTCGGCCAAGAGGTTGATTTTTTCATCGAAATTCATCATGGCCCATTTCCATCTCTCCGGTAACGTGAATAAGCAAAATTAGCACTTCTGAATGTATGACTTCTGGGGCAGCGCATTGGCACTGGAGGACATGTGGTAATGTAGTAGTATAGTAATTTTGTAAAATGAGTTAATTTTTTTTTTGTGTATGGGTCAATAAATGGTTTTTCTTCTTCGTATATGTCAGTCATTTGGATCGCATAATCTGCCTATCTTGCGTCTATATGACATGTGTGGAGTCCTGAGTTCTTTTGTAATTATAATTAAATATAAAATTCAAAATAAAATAATTAATTTAGTCGCACGTGGTCGCACAAAATCATAATTTATTAGGTTGGTAATCTAAACATTAAATCAAATGCTTATAATAACACTTCCACTGAGTAGAGCTTGCTTGCTTTGCTTGATTGATTGATACAGGTTAAACTAGCAACAGTAAGCCTGGCAATTTGTAGTAGTCGAAGTACTCAATGGTTTTTATTTCGTTTATTTACATTTAAAAATTTCTTGAATTTGTAAGAACTATGGAATACTTCAAATCAATTCATGTTTTTTTTTATTTACACCAATTCGTAATCCTAACGTGATTTTTAACCAGGTTTTAAAATATCAAAAAATGAAGTACCATAAATAATTCAAGGAAAACCGCATTGCGTCTTTGTTCCTTTGTAATATAATAATTCAAACTAATCACTGTAAACCATTCAATTCAAACCGTTCTTTATTCAAATGACAACTTGAGATTAATGTATGGAGAATCTGGGACATTAAACTTAAGACCTAAATACATTACAGACTAAACTGATTTCTATTTCTATTCAAATAGAATACAAAATCAATAAATAGAAGCTTTAAGATTATGCTCATTATTAACCTCGATATTCAATTGCTTCTATAAAATTATTTACGATCTAAAAAAAGATCTTAGTTCAAGGACAAAGAGTACAATTTCGCATTGGATTTGTGAGATAATTCGTGCAGAGACTGGCACATAAAGTTCCGTTCTTTATTTGAATGAAAAATTCAAATTTTCTCACGAAACGAAGTTTTATTTCCATAAAGTTTGGACTGGACGTTCCGTTGTACGCTCATGCTTATGACGGTTGAGTAATATGTTTTTATGTTTTTGAAATAAGCGTACTACCATTGTAAGAAAATATTATTTTATAATGATGCAATAATAATGACTGCTATAGCAAGATATATAATATAAATAAATATATAAAAACCTCTTTTTATTTTGTTTATTTAATTATTACTTACTGTGTATGCGATTATCTGAATAAGACCTATTTACTACTACAAGTAATATAAAACTAGTATCCTGAATGCAGCGAGAGTTTCAAGCTCACCCAAGACAAAAACAGCTTTATTTCCATGGTGAATAGATACACTTCCTGTGAGAAATTAATAAAGCAAATCTAGATTTTATTATTTATTTTCGTAATACTTGCGGAATAAGGCAAGGTACTTCGAATTTCGAATTAGTAAATTCTTATTGGAGTGGTCTCTATGGTAAAACTTATTCTGCTTTCGGCAACTCGGTAGCCTCCAGGCAAACGAAGCTAATAGTTTGAATTTGGAATCAGATAAGGTATGATGACTGGGTCTAATTAGTCGTTCAGTTAGATCAACAAAAAATACCGGACATGTATTTTTTAATTTATCGAATCAATAGAAATTGACTGTCTCTGTCAATTTTATTAATTCGATTCAATTCAATTTCTATTGAAGAACGTGAAAGTTTGGGAGTGGGGGCTCGTGACGTCACGCCTAGGTAAAAAATGTACTTTAGCGTGACGTCGCGCGGAACTTTAACGCACTATATCTTTGTTATTTTTTGATTAATTGACAAAAGAAAAAATACGTGTCCAATATTTTTTGGATATGTAAATAACGGACTTATTAGAATTTCGTCTAGCCTATTCCTTATGTTGAATTCTATGTACGAGTAAAAGGTAACGAGGCCGATTCGGCTTCGAAACTGTAACTTTAAAACTGATGTTGAAAACTTGCAAACAAAAGATTTCAACGCGCTTCTTGTAAGATAAAATGAGGGAAGGTTGTAACTCGATTTATTTGCCTGTTTGTAATATAAAAACGATTCCATGTTCTTATTTCAAATTCAGGGTGTAAAGAGTTCTAGCCACAATTTTTAAAACCTTTTTTTTTGTCGGTGTGAAAATGCGTTACTCATGTCCTTCAGCTCGGGGAGAGTTGAAGGGGTCTGTCGGGCTCTCCGCCAGCTACTAGACTTCAAAATAATGTTATATTGTAATCATATTAATATGTAGGTACATTGAGATTCAGTCAGGTGTTAAGACTAATTAAGAATTCATACATGTATGTATTCATTTGAGAGCTCAGGGCGCAATGGCGCTCATTAGGGGCGGCCTATGTACAGCAGTACTGCTTTAAGCTGATGATGATGATGATTATGTATTAATTTTTAATCTTATCTTAAAAATTCTAGATTACGAATTAATTACATAATAAAATGATGACATGTTGACAAAAAGTCTTACTTATAACCAGTTAGGGTATTGCTCAACTGACTAGGAGCCGGCAGATTGCTGATTGTCATTAATATTATTTGAGTCATTAAAAAGTTCGTAAAAAGTATAATGTATTTTATTTAATAATTTCCTTTTACATCTCTCATGTTCGGTAAGTAGGTTCTTATTACCTCCAAATGAGGCTTGTGACTAATTAGCGCTCTAGGGTAATAATGTAGCTAGAAAAGCCCTAGGGCGGTAAGTAATTAAAAAACACTTATTTCTTCTTGCCTGAATATCTCGGGCTGCAATTGATGCGTTACAACCCTTGGCTACTAATCTACTATTAATGCGATCCCTACTTGCGATGCCTAGCGTAAAGAGTGTGGGTATACATGATGCTTAGATAAAGCATCATGTATACCCAAACTAAGCAGAGCTTGTATTATTTTATTTTATTTCATATTATTTATTTAACAAAATCCACAGCTCTTAAGTACAGCACATACAAAACTTATGATAAGACTTAAGGGATTTACATTTTATAAGTGTATCCTATAAACTAAAAACAACAGTCACTAATTAGGTATAGACTATATTAAGGTATGGTCTCAATTAAATAATCTGCATATACTAACACACAATACTATCACGTGTGTGTAGGATTTGGGAAACCTCCCGTTTAAAACTAAATTTACTATAGTTGAAAATATCAATGCCACTGAATATTTTATTGTAGTTCCTTTCTAACCGATGTACAAGTGAATTATGGGTGTAATTTGTTGTAGACTTAGGAAGTGCAAAAAGGTTTGTATGTCTTGTGCGCTTTCTTGGGACACTGAATCGTAGGATTTTTATAGGAACCACATGACATTACTGATACACTACTTAATTTTTTTTTTGTATTAAATATTATACATCGGTACCCCCTATATTCGAAACACAAGCCAACGTCTTCTGCCCGTGGTGCCTGCTAACTAACAAACGGAGCTCTGGCGGCGCCGGCGGCTAGTAGGGGAAAATTGGGGCATCTGGATCAACAGAAATCCAGCTGCCCCAATTTTCATCTATTCAAGTTTTCATCTATTCAATCTACTTTTTGAAGTTGTTCTTTTGAATTGTTTTTATCTATTCAATCTACTTATTCAAGTTTTCATCTATTCAATCTAGTTTTCATCTAATCAATCTACTTATTCAATTTTAAACCTGTTCAATTGAAATTCAATTTGACAACTTCAAAAAGTAGATTGAATAGATGAAAACTTGAATAGATGAAAATTGGGGCAGCTGGATTTCTGTTGATCCAGATGCCCCAATTTTCCCCTACTGCGGCTGATTGCGGCATAGCGCAGCCTGCATCAGCACGGCTAAGTACCCTAAGGCCACCGGGAGGTAGCGGTAGCTGTGCACTGCGATCCCCAACCCGCATGCCCAGCGTGGGGATTATGGCCATATATATAGGGGAGGCCTATGTTCAGCAATGGACTGATATAGGTAGTGTGGTGAAGTGTGGAATGTGAATTTAGCTAGAACCAAGACAAATATTTGAAGAGCATACACATGTTTCTCGCGAATTCGAAACCGCAACCTTTTGCGTTTCAAGCCCTTTGCCCACTGAGCCACAGAGCTCGTCGAAGTGATAATCTACTTTTGCTGACTGTACGTACTAATCACTACATAGAAAACAAAGTCGTTTCCCGCTGTCTGTCCCTAAGTCCCTATGTATGCTTAGATCTTTAAAACTACGCAACGGATTTTGATGCTGTTTTTTTAAATAGATAGAGTGATTCAAGAGGATGGTTTTTAAGTGTGGATGCGGAGCCGGGGCGGGTCGCTAGTTATATATTATACTCTATCTCTATCTGTGGAAACTTTTAATTGGCCTTCTGTAATGTCTAATAGCTTTATTCTAAATAATAATAGTTTAAAAAAACTAAAAAAACACGCTTGCACGCATGCGTAGTTCGCGCACTAGCTCTGTCTCTCTTACTCGCATGCAAAGGATGCGGAAAGAAATTAATTAATCCTGGCGAATCTAATTAGGATAATCGGATATTTTTATCGGATTATTGCATTGTCATCGACCTTTGACAGGTGTGCAAAGTTTGAATCAAATCTGATCGTTCAAAGTAGGGCAAAATCGAACTCAAAGGAGTCGGTTACATACATACATACATACAGGTGAAACTAATAAAAGCGTGTTAAAAAATACCTAACTGTAAGTTTTCCAACAAAAATAAAATAAAATAAATAAAATACTCAGGTAGATTGTACTTAATCCCTCTTAGATAACTTTCACAGAATTATTTACCTTTCTGAGTCGTAACGGTGCACCGACACACATTTTGACCCCTCAACTTGCCAAAGTGTTTTCGTACTTATTGTATAGAATATAAAGCTCAAACACTTACACAAACATGAAGGTTATTATTATCGACCTTTGATTTTTCCGCTCAAAGGATTTTCAATCTTAAACTGCTAAGAATAAAGTTATATACTAATATGCAATTAATGGTGCATGTACACCGTGGTTGTAAGTTGTTTTGGATATGGGATTTCCTTCGATTTATGGTCAAAGTATTCCATTTTTGAATTTAATATATTTTTTCTTTTATTTTCTTGATGACGATTTTAAATTCTTTTTGAATGTCGGATTGATGGAAAATACTAAAAAAAAACTTAACCTATAGGCGGTTTTCTCATTATTTTTTTCATCCACCTCATAACAGAAGTTGCGTCATCAATTTTCCGGTACAAAAAGCCATTTTTGTTCTTAAGAGATTTGAACCTACGAACTTTGGATCGAAAGTTGAAGAACATTTTTGTAGCGCTCACTCCCATAATAAAAACTCCTTGCTTGTACCTACATGGCAGGTAATGTACTAGGTAAATACAAACATACCTACCTAACGGCAACGCAATTATAACGGTGCCATACTAACATATCTACAATCTGTGACAATTACTTACTAAATTACCTACTTAGATCTTTAACAGCTGTGACAATCTAATAAACTTATGTATGTACACTTACCTAGTAGATAATGTAGTACATTATAACAGTTTAGAGACACCTCGTTAGCGCAGGGAGTGAAGCGCCAAAGGCTGCATGTTCAATTCCCGTTGCGGGACAGTTTGCATGTTCTGCTGGTGCTTATTTCTTGTTAGGGATTTAAGGGCTTCCAACCTCCATCTTCGGAATCCAAGCCAACCTCACCTGGTATAGCATCCTGGGCTCTGGCGGCCGGCTGCAAGCGGCATAGCGCAGCGTAACAGTCAAAAGAATCCGTCAACTTACTGACGTATAATACGGCTAGACTAGTTTATTTCAGCTACTTCCATAGCATTATGTCGTACGGCATTTTGTTGTGAGGGAATGCTGCAGATATCAACACCATATTTGTGCTGCAGAAGCTTTTCGTGCAATTTATAATATGGTCCATAGAGAATAACTTAGAACTTACTAGCTTCCGCCCGCGGCTTCGCTCGCGTTGTACCGGGATAAAAAGTAGCCTATGTGTTAATCCAAGTCACAAACTATGTATATTCCAAGTTTCATCCAAATCCGTTCTATAGTTTTTGCGTGAAAGAGTCACAAACATTCATCCATACATCCATACATACTCACAAACTTTCGCATTTATAATATTAGTGTGATAGTGTGAAGTGTGAAGTGTGATATGAAAACTTACCTAATGTATGTCGTGTATATTAAAGAAAAAAATTGCGACAGTCATTATGATAGAAGAAGAATAGAATAGAATAGAATAGAAGTAGTAGAGTTCTTTATGAAGGGCTCATCCGGGTGCGTACTACATGCCTATTTCTGCCGTGAAGCAGCATTGCTGTGTTTCGCTTTGAAGGGTGTGGGTGCCGGAGATATTAAAGGCACATGAGGCTTATCATTATCATAGGCACGTTCAAAACATGCGTGAGCTACAAAACAATACTTTGTTATAAGTAATGGTTACCACTTAACACCAGGCCATGTGCTAAAAAAAAATGCACCACGTTGGTTTCCGACCGATGAGGTTTTATACAGTTTTCATTTCTTCAAACCAAAGAGGTTTACATTAATAGGCGAGTATTGAACGACTAAGCTAATCGACACAACAGGTCTTACCGGCTTTAACTGTTAGACCAGACTTCCTGTTAGTACTAGACCTAGACCTAGGTGAATGAGGAAAATAAACTTCCTAATACAAAGTTAACCAGGAGAGTGTGGGCCACTAAAGCACAAACGCTTCATTATTTTGGGAAAAATAAGCCCAGAGGAGCTACGAGAATTCAAATCCAAAAAGGTCCTACTCTTTAAAGTAAAGTTAAATGACATTAATTTGAGTCACAAATCATAAAAAAAAAACAAAGACATTTAATGCTTTTTAACTAACAATACACACACAAATTACATAAACAGTAAAACAGTGACACAAAAACTAAAACGAAAACCCAACTTTAATATTCCATGGCTCAGGGTGAAAATGATAAGTTAGGATGAGGTTTTTTTGAGTTTTGCAGGAAAAGTACTCAAAAATACAATTTATATGGACCTGTGAAGTACCCTTTCAAACAAAAAAAAAAATTGGAAAATCGGTCCACAATTGATGGAGATATCGGTGAACGAACACATACAACCCAACGTGTTCTATGTTCAATATGTCTCCTCCTTTTTAAAGTCGATTAAAAAGGTCACCACTCCGCGTATGCTGCGGAAGCTGAATCAGAAGATGATACCTATTTCACTTGGGCTACATGCATTTATTATTATTCTATTGTGTTCCCACTTAGCTGTAAGTTTTCCCAAAACTTTAAAAATAAAATAAAATAAAATTGTATATCTATCTATGAAATTCGTAACATTGTTTATCATTTTATTTTGAGATATTTAAAAGTAAAATAGAAAATAACGTATCAGTAGGAACACTTTCTTCTTTCTTGCTCTATCTTAATTAAGGTGGGGTCAGCTCTCCCAATTTTGACGTCAGGACAATCTGTCTTGGGTTGTCAGGTCGGGCAGTTCTTCTTCCGAGAATTTCGTCATGCTAGTCCACCACGTAGCCGGAGGTCGTCCTCTACCTCTCTTCTCTCTCTCCTTGTTCAAGTATTCACAATGTTCTGGTACATTACATGTTCTTCGTCTCTTCGTGACCATACCATCTGAGACGGCTTTCGACGAGACGGTTAGTTTGTCTGATATAGGGATGACTTTGAAACTACCGCGGATATGCTCGTACTTTGTCTAGTCTGGTCACGCCACTAGACCATCTCAGCATCTTCATTTCAGCAGTGTGAAGCTTTTGAACATTCGTTTTCACAGCCCAACATTCCGCTCGGCCAGCTATGATGCATTAGGAACCAGCTGAAAAACAGTTACAGACCTCGCAAACACGACGCTTTGTCGCCGCGCTTAGTCGCGAGCATGTCATATCTTGCAGTCGCGATTGTCGCAGCGTGTGCGGAGCTTTGAACAAAATGTATGAAAATTGTCCCCCGCAGCTTGTGGTAGCGTCTAATCGCTGACGTTTGTCGTCCAATGTGCGCAAGCTGTTATTGTGAGACTTACAGACAATAAATTGATATTCTACAACAATATGAATAAGACTATCCTATTTCCCTAACAAAATTTTATTACACATTATCATATTCATTATTGTTTCATGTGGTACATTTAGATAGGTATATTAGTTAGGTCTCGGCATTACATTTACTGAGGACTAACTCCAAGAAACTGCAAAATCTTTTCTCGTATGGCTCTTAGGTGTGTCTAGATTAGTAAACCAAGTTCATTCTTTCTTCTTTGTAATATTTTTTTTTTCATTTTCATTTTATTGATAGCTTATTCTTTTTGTTACAGGTCATCTTCAAAAATGCAACAATCATAGCCACAAACATGGGTCCCCCTACATCTAGGCCTAGTGGCCTAGGCCAGGCCAACACAACCAGAGACTATATTAGTGTTATAACAGAGTTGTTACAGAGCTTGCGTGTTTTATCCGTGAATTTTACATATTTTATAGTATTTATGCAAGTTATGTTAAGTTTACAGTGTGTAAGGGCAGGACCCGTGGTTTTTAATATGGAGTACTCGCAAGGTAAGATTATTTTGTGTAACGAGTATATTAATTTTTGTAATATTAATTAATTAGTTTTATACAACACCTTTACCATATTATGAGGGTTATATAGAGCCGTTTTTTTATGATACTTGAAGATGGCACAAACATATGACCCACGATGTTAAGTGGTAACCATTACCTATCACAAAGCATCGTGATCTAGATATAGGTAATGCACTTGAACACTGGGAAAACAGGACCCTTACTCAGCATAGGCAACATTAGAGGCAAAGCTCAGAGGCTGCGCTGTTTTTTAGTTAGAGCCCTTTACCAGTGAGGTCACAAATTATGAAAAATAAGTAATGCTGGACACAATCACACAGCAACATGCAGCCCCAAATTAAGAAGAGCTTGTGTTATGGGAATCACATGACTGATGTATTACTTGTACTTGTAAATATATGCATATTATACGTAGAAAACCACCAGACCTATATAACAGATCGGAAATATGACGTGAAGAAGCCCAAAGCTAAGTCAGTTCCACCATGTTCTTTTCGGTGGATTTGGCCGACTAGGCTGAAGGGTAATGTCGCTATTGCGTGTCATAAAAATTTCACTTTTTCAATTTCACAGTTAGCGTTTCGTTTTACACTAAAAATTAGTCTTGCTCCAGCATCAATAGGCAAAATTATTTCCACTTTTGCTTTTAAACTTTCTTTAAAAGCTCAATTCGGCTGACATGACTCATGTGAACTGAAAAGGAGATGTGCTTCAAATATTTTGACAGATCTTAGCTGTTTTGGTTTTGCTGGACAGCTCAAAAGGAAAACGGCGATCACAAATATTGAAAACTGGTCGTAAGCGTATAAAAAAATTGCCCAATTACAAGGCGTTATATTGAATCTAAGCATTTTTAGTGGCTAAATGTCTATGATACGAATACTTATTCGCTATTCTCTGTATCAGATACGCAGAATCTCTTTTCTTTGCGCTACGCGGCGTTGTATTTGAATTGACTATTTTATATTTCAAGTTTCATTCAAATCCGTTCAGTCGTTACGGAGTTGAGTTGAAACAAACTACTCACACACACACACACACACACACACACACACACACACACACACACACACACACACACACACACACACACACACACACACACACACACACACACACACACACACATACACACACACACACACATACACACACCCACTCACACATTCACATACATACACACACACATACACACTTTCGCCCTTTTAATATTAGTACAGGACCACTCGCTACATGTCTATGAATTTGAGTTGACTTTTGGCTGTTGGTGACTTTACGAGAATACCGTTTTACTGATTTGAGCGACAACATGAACACAAGCCTGGACTGTCTGGTGGAAGTCATTGTCTCTTACCTGAGAGTAACCCCCCTGATGTGACAATAATCTCTATTCAAGTGAATCACAATACTTGCAGCCATAGATTCAGCTGAGCTAAGTCAACATGGGTGTGTGACCTACATACAACTTCGGAAGTGAAAGTTGAACACAATGCCTAAGACAGTGGACGCTAAGTAAAAATATATGTCTAGACATGTCATTTTAATAGCCCGCTGAGTTTTTAACTAAATAGTTATAAATTATTTCTTATGATGACAAAGTCTATAACGTAACCGTAGGTCAGCCTATTTAAAATTATTGATGGATATTAACCATCATCCACACACCACACCAGCCTAAATCAGTCGACTGCTGGACATAGGCCTCCCCTGATCAAGGGGGATATGCCCATAATCCCCACGCTGGGCATGCAGGTTGGGGATCGCAGGGCACAGCTTCTCGCACCACCGACGCTGCTGCCCGTCGATTGCCAGGGGATTTAGCTGTGCTGATGTAGGCTGTGCTATGCTGCAAACAGCCGGCCGTCAGAGGCCCGTTCGTTGTTTAGCAGGGTGCACCACGTGCAGGTGGGCATGGCTTGGATTCTGAAGATAGTCCGTACACCACCATCCCATCCCACCCCGTTAATCATCATAATAGCGCCTAACTACTTTGTATATTTTTTGTAAATCTATAAGAAAACGTCCAACAATATTATAATAAATTATTATAATAATAATACTGGACACTACCACACAACAGCATCGCATGTAGCAGAGGGAACCTCATCTTAGTTTGGTAAAGTAGTGTTATCAGCAGTGATCGGAATTAGGTGAGCTAAAATACCTAAAGTTCGAAAAATAACAGAGACTAAGTGGAGACGCCTTGCGACTAAATATTTTTCCGGGAAAATTTTCCCGGGTTTCGAGAAATTACTTAGGTCCATCTAAAATTAATACAGTAAAATAACAATCGAATTAATTTCCTCTTCTTATTATTGATAACAAGAAGAGGAAACGAATTCGATTGTTGTAAAAAACGGTAAGCACGATTTTTATTGTTTTCAACAAATAAAATGAACGATGTAAGTAAGCGCGGAAGCTAATGTGATTTATAAACCAGCTTTAGTAAATAGCTATAGTAATAAAAACATTTATTTAAGCAAGGGAATAAAAAAGCCATTTTATAGTTTTTGTACCATTTATTCATTTTGTACAGATAATGGAACTCAAAATCAATAATTAAGAAAGTAACCAGTCCTACCTAAGATACACAGTCGGAACTCTAAACATTATTTCCATTGATGTTGAATTTGTCCCTTAATCTGAATCGCTAACGTTTTCATCATGGACGGAGTATAAAGAAATATCTTCGTCCGGAGAATTAAAGAAAATCATTAGGAGTTTTTCCATATTATCTATTTTCAAACGATTTCTTTTTGTACTTAAAATCCATTTATACGTAGAGAAGGACCTTTCAACATCAACTGAAGTTACAGGTACATATTTATAGAATGACAATAATTCATTTTCATTATCTAATCCTTTATCTATATTTTCACAAATGTCTCTTAATGCATCTAGATCGGGATTTCTGTCCATAACGTTTTCTAATTTTTGTTTTACTGGTTCAGAAGAACACCAGCTTAGAACAATTCTTGCTTCATCAAAAATATGGAAAGATTCCGTCAACAATAAGTTAGACTTTTGCAATTTTTTTAATGAAATTTGAATTATTTTAAAATATTCGTCAATGTAATCTAAATCAGTTTTTAAACTTTCTTTTCCTAGGACAGTTTTAGCATGCCTGATAGACAAAGAATCAGAACTTCTTAGAAGTCTTACAATAGTTTTTATTTCTTCGTAATATTCAGCATAATACGAAGCTGCTTCTAGCCATGTACCCCACCTTGTTATGACAGGTTCAGGTGGCAATGGCAGGCTCGGAAATTTTTCCCTTAACAATTTTACTCTATTAGGAGCCTTTAAAAATATTTTTTTTACATTTGAAATTAAAGTATCCACATCCGCATATTGTGTCCGTATTTTTTCTGCAACGCGGTTAAGAGCGTGTGCTAAACAGGTAACATGTATCATATTTGGCAAGGAGTTCTTTAACATTCTTCCTGCTTTTAACATATATGCTACGCTATCAGAACATAAAACTAAAACATCTCCTACTTTGTCTTCATACGAGTCTCCCCACATATTTTCTAGGCATCCAATCACAAAATGAGCTATTGTCTCTCCATTTACTTTTTCTAACATTTTGCAAGCTATTAAAAATGGTTTGTTTGTTGCGAGATTTAAAGGTTTTACAAGAAAATTTACAATATAACGACCTAAATAGTCGGTAGTTTCATCTAGAGATATCCAAAGTTTCTGATTAAGAACATGGTCATGGATTAATGCAATTTTTTTTTTAAAAACTACGTCTAAATAAACCTTTCTCAATAACGATTCATCGGGAATCCTTTTAATATTTGTACATTTACAACACATATATTTCATTAAAAAAGTTTTAAACTCTGGTCGATTTACTCGTGACCAGGGTATGTTACACAATATAAGAAATTGTATTAAATCTAAATAAAATTCTTCGTTCACTTGCCTAGCAGTACCTTGATGTTTTGGTCCGTCAATATGCCTCTGTATATTGCTTTTTTTGCATACAATAGAATTCTCACATTTAGAACAAAATATCGTGTTGCTAGCGGGGTCGTGGTACAATTCGGGGTGATCTCTAATCCACGACTGTACAATCCCGTCGGTAGGTTTGGTCGCCATTTATTTGCTAGTTGCGTTGAGGCAGAAAAATTACTGAAAACAATGAGACAAATATATAGTTTCTACACTTTTCCAGGGACGTCTTCGCGTAAAATATAGTTTGATGATAGAATTGCCAGTAGCTCCAACATTTGTGCACGAACTCAAATATAAAACACTGAATAAAATTCCATAAATAAATAGTTGCATAAAATTGTTTGAATTTGGTAAATTTATCAAAAGCAGTCTAATATTTAGAATGTTTTAAAAGTGTAGTACAAATCAAAGACTTACCAAGTAATTTGATTGCCGTAAAGCGCAGTAAATTTCTGGTTGCAGTAAATCGTAGTCCGTAAATTCAAGCCAAGGTAGATAGGTACAAGTAGTGATATGGTTGCAATAAATCGCAGTCCGTAAATTCAAGCCAAGGTAGTTATGTGAAGCAGATCCAATAATCGATACGAAAACAGGTTAATAAAATATTCACGAGTCTAAGATACACACGCTGCCGAGGTAACTACAGAAGTGATGCACGCACGCATACAAGTTATGACGCCGTTTGGATGCAAAACACCCTCACCCTTCAACCCTTTTGTCATTGTTTACTTAAACAATGATTCGTTTCCCAGAATAGCCAAAGCATGCTGTCCCTTTCTTAGCGTTTGTTGTTGTTGTTTATCACTGGTTTGCTGTGTATTGCTACAAACACTTAAAGGGACAGCATGATTTGGCTATTCTGGGAAACGAAAACATAGGCGAATCCAGTTTTTTACCTGAGTTAATAACAAAATAAATCTTATTGAAGTTTGTTAAAAAGGAAAATTAATTCAGTTAGTTTTCTGTATGAATAACATTAATATTAAATGTACTTAACTGATATCCTAAAACTTGGAACAAATTCCCAATTTCCGGGAAAGATTTCCCGGAAAAAAATGTTAATGGTAAGGAAGTCTCCATTTTTTTTGACTCTATTCTTTGAACTTTAGGTAAATTAGCTCACCTAATTCCGATCACTGGTTATCAGTCAAGACATGACTGATTTACTTTCACTAGCTCATACGAAGAAGAAACTCATGAGAAACTAGCTAACGTCCACGGCATTTCTCGTGTAGTACCCACATTATATAAACACAAAAGACAAATCATCAATCAAGATATATACCAACAACTAATTAAAAAAAATGGTTTTCAATGTTATAATTTTCTTCAGTTAAAATGAGAAAGTTTTTAGTATGACTTATTCCCCAAGTACTCCAAGATTATTTCCCAAACTAGGTACCCCACGAAAATAAACCTAATAATATGATTTTCATTTTACTCCAAGAGAATTTAGAATTGATCTCAAAGTACTCCACCGTATCCGTAACGGCTGAATGGATTTGAATGAAACTTGGACTAACATAGTGACCTGAAATATCATATGTAATGAAGATACAGGGGGGCGAAAATATATCCGAGTTGGCAACGGTAAAGGTAATACTACGCTTGACTTGGTATGGATCGCTCCGATCCCAGATTGCTACAAGTAGCGGAACGAAACTCTAGCGCTGACCGATAATGCGCAGAAGTCAAAAGTAAGGTATCATATGGAGGCTAGAGGCGAGAGAGAGCGAGAGACCCATATCCAGAGGGCTTACCACGAGTTTTGATAGTTTTCGGGATATTCATATTTTCGGGACTGTTAGCTTGAAAAATTCGCTTTTAGCATATTTCATGATTAACATTTTTTTGTACGTTACCTAAAAATTCAAAATTCATAAGGAATTCAAAAGAAAAATATAGATTTATTTTATTTAGCATTTTTAAAAGTTATTTAGCATTTTTTGCAACAAGTTTTAGCATTTTCTCCAAATAAAAAACGGCAACACTGATCTTTCCATACATTTTCGTAGTTCATGCACGTTTCCCTAGAGGCGCTGTACGAAAATGTATGGAAAGATACCGAAACTTATAAAGTTTTCGAAAACTATCAAAACCTGTGGTAAGCCCTCTGACGTTTCGTTCACCGCTAGACTTACTTGCCTACAAGCTATAGTTTCTTCTAACCGGGCACCACACGACAGAACTCGCAGGTGGAAGGCTAGTTAATGATAAAATAACAGAAAACCCAGTGCGTACGCAGCCACTCAACTCAATGAGTTTTTAATGTCAGCTCGATGACTCATCCGCTTTCTTTCAAGATTTCGGATGTCCTTTTCGTGATCCGTGTTTTCGATAGTTTGACTCATTCGATTAGTCATTTGAGAGAAGACCCTGGATTTTACGTGTTGGATTAAGTTTTCCTTATCTTTAACACTCCGACACCAAAGTTGGCCAGTTGCTCATACGAAGAAAAAGAAGGGTTAGGTAGCTATGTAGGAACTAATAGTGCTGTACATAGCCTTTTATGCACCAGGTGCGAACTTTATTATCTGGGCCCAAAATATAGTAAATTTGAGCAATTGAGCATACACCAAAAATTTACGACTTTTTAGTGCATAGTTGGGTTCATCACCATCAAATAGTGATTTTAAATTTTATTATTGTGTAGGTAATCGGACTTATTATTTTTTGTTGACAATATGTTTTTCTAATGTGTATTTTTACTTGCTGTAATTGGTATATATCACCGTTGTAGTTAAAATAAATAACAAAGCCAAAAAGGACTCTAATGAAACACTGTTAATTACTATCAATATCAACAGTGTGTTTATGAGACCTTTACAAGAAAATTTCGCGGCTCACTCCGACTGGGCCTGCGCCCAACTGGGAGAGCGTCTACAAACTAATTACGCGTTAAATTATATGATCCAAACTTTGCCCTAGTCTGGTCATTTCAGGATCTGCGCTCTATGCCTGGGCACCTGTGCACAGTCCTATTTACGGCACTGGGAACTTTTTCAACTAGCAGCATACCAGCTGCACTCAGTTGTTTATAATACCTACTTGAATATGGAACAAGCTCTTGGCCCATCTAATGTTAAGTGATATCCATTACCACAGACAACGTAATTCATTACTTATAAAAGACCTATTAGACCATGCGGTATTCAGTCTGTCATAGTAAGACTATCTTACTGACTAGTTAGTCAAGCCTAAGACCGACTTAGTAGCTTACTCTATTATACTACGCTAAGTGTAAGACAGGCTGAATATCGCGTAGCCTTTAGCGATTTATTGCATCGTATCGGACACGCATTTTGAATCGGGCCCTACGATCAAAGATTTGTGTCTATATCTTTAGGGATAAAGAAAAAGATTTTCCGGGCTTTATGTACTTTTTTTAAAATACGTAAATGCAGTTGTTTTTTCTTCCAAATAAACCTATATTTCACCAAAAGAAAGGGTAGCTGCTCTCAATGAGGTAAAATTTTGCCCCACTCTATATATTGTTACTATCATTTATTATCTCTATGGTTTGTTCCCACTCAACCGCAAAACCGTAACGACTGAACGGATTTTGATGAAACCTGCATTATAGGTACATAGTTTGTGTCCTGGACACAATGCAATGCAAAGTCGCAGGTAGAAAAAAGTTTCATATAAAATATCCTTTAACATAACCAATCATTAGGTAGTTGACCTAACGACTCACTCTCCCATACAAAAGACATCAACGCGCTTCATCCTTGTTCTTTTTTATTTTTTGGTACTTGTGTTCTCTCTAAGATAAAAAATAAGATTGATAATCGTACTACTTAATTGTTTATTGTATATCATACTTCACACTAATATTATAAATGGAAAGTTTGTGTGTGTGGGTAATGAGTATGTTGTTCCCACTCAACCAAAGATTTGGATGAAACTTGAAATAGGTACCTATAATATAGTTTTTGACCTGGTTTAATATATATCCAAGCCACGGGCAGAAGCTAGTAATTTATATATTAAACTAGCTTCCGCCCTCGGCTTCACTCGCGTGATACCGGAATAAAAAGTAGCCTATGTTTAACACAGGTCCAGGTCTTAAACTATGTACTATGTTTCCAAATCCGTGCAGGCGTTACGATGTTCAGTTTTGAACAAACGTACACCATAAATGGGTTATCTAATTTGGATTCTCTTACTGAATAGGTAGACTTTGTCTTAACTGAATTTATAAAGGCAATAAATGTATTGGTGCACAGTCGGGATTAGAACTCACGTCCTTCTAATCCATATTTGGCTCTCAACCATAAAATATAAACCTGAGTAAAATAGTAATAAACTTCGTTACTGTAATGCGATTCATGCCATCTATTGTAAAGTTATTGAATTACACATTTACTGTTTTACCGGTTTTATATCGAGTTTCATCAATCTTAATGTAGATGTCACTATTGATCTAGCTTGAAAGCCTGCATCACAGCGTAAAACATAGTGAGGGCACATGGGTCTGGAAGTTTTTTATGTATGTATTACAAAAAATATTATTTTTAAGTTATGCAGTTCTCATAATACAAGCTCTGCTTAGCTTGAGAGTAGATGATGTTGTGGAAATATGTGCAGCATTATTTATTATTTATTTATTCCCGATTAATCCCGATGCAAGACGTGTAGTCCCAAACTAAGTATATAAAGGTGGCCAACAATAGAGTTGGAGTATTTAGGCCCCACCAGAAAGTCCTCCGACGATAATTTAATAACTGCAATAAACTGTTTTAATTCATCATCAGCATATAGCAGTCTGCAGCTGGAAATAAGGCCTTCCCTTCCGTAATGAGTTTAGTAATAATTTAGTAGTAGAGTCCTTGTGGAGGGCTCGTCCAGGGAAGTACTACCACCATACCTATTTCTGCTGTGAAGCAGCATGGCTTTGTTTCGATTTGAAGGGTGTGGGTGCCGTTGAAATTACAGGCACAAGAGGTTTATCTATCAGTTAGCATCTCTATGCCTCAAGTTGATGGACGCAGGGCATTGCATCGTAGAGCACGTTCCAAAAAAGCGTGATCTACGATGCAATGCTTTGTGATAAGTAATGGTTACCACTTAACATCAGGTGGATCATGAGCTTGTTCGATCTTACAAAGCTACTTGTATAATCATTTACAGCATTATTGTATAATAATGACCTATCTTAAAATAATAATATTAATCAACGTAATGACAATTTGTTACCTAGGTACGCCTAGGTACCCACACAGCCTCGGTCTGCCTACCATATTGCTATATCCTTAAACAGGGTTCATGTGGGATACCTATAACCTGTAACATGCAATTTAACACCATGTCTTCTTCTTCTTCTTCTTCAAAGATTTTCAATTCTTAACACCATGTGAAAGCAATAAATGATTTGTATTGTATTGTATTGTATCTTCAAGTAACATAAAAAAGAGCCAGTGTCCCCTGTTCTTTTTACTTGCTAATACTAATCCATTTATTTCTTTTCCAGGACCGGTGCCACTAGCAAGAAATATAAGACACCTACCTTGCATATCACGGAGAACGGCCCAGGAAGGCCTCTGCATGTTCGCCATAGATTGCCTCAAAGCTAATGGAACCCACTTAGGAACCTGCATAGACCGGTTTTACTTCGGATCCTGTTGTCAAATCCCAGACAAAACCATCCTACCCCAGATCATAGGAATCCACATCGATGACAACTCAATCGATGGAGCAAATTTCGTTCATCCACAAACCGAAGATAAGGTTCAAAGTCATTTCACCATTTTCCCTGAACGAAAAACGACTACAGAGAAAATTGAGAGCAAAGTTACCGATTCTATTGCTTTAGAAACGAAAGCTGACGAACAAACTACTATCGATAACAAAATAGAGGAGAAGCTTACTACAGTGGAATTAGAAAAGGTAGAAGTAACAGAGGTTCCCATGAAATTATCAACCTTTCAAACTGTGTCAGGAGAACAAAGTACGGTTACGGAAAAAGAAACAAAGAGCCCAGAAATTTCAACCACTTCGACGGTTACAACCTCTACAGTTACTCTCAGACCTAAGCCGACGCGGAAACCAACAAGACCATCCTCTTTCACTAGACCAACATACAAACCGTACAATATAACGAGACCGCTGTACACGCAGTCTACCTTCAAACCTAAACCGACGAAACCTGCTCTAAACACGACAAGAAAACCACCGTATAGATTACCGCCAAAGCGACCATCGACTAAAAAGCCGTTACCTTTACCACCAAGATTGAATATCACAATCCTACCACAATCCACAAGCTCAAAGCCTCTTTTCACCCGACCTCAATCAGTTTCTATAACCTACATAAATTATAACACTACACAAGTGTCTACTAACGATGATAATGGTACTACAACTACTTCAACTACAACCACAACCCCTACTACTACAACTATTACTACAACTACAACAACTACTTCAACGACTACGACCACAGAAAAAGCAACAACCGAAAAATTAGCAGATACCACAGAATTAATCACAGATACAACCTTTTTAACCACTGAAGCTGCAACAGAAAAGGTTGAAAAAACTACTGAACCTTTGATAGAAACAACAGAATCACTGAAAGAGACGACATTTGAAGATGTTACTGTAAAAGAGACCGTAAAACCAGAGACTGAAGCTTCAGTTCCCGAGATTACAACAACTGATTACCCTCCGTTTGCGACGTGGTCTTCGAATATAGATGCTGTTACAAAGACTCCAGAGAAAGATACTGAGGTTTTAACTACTACAACTACAACTACAACTACGACTGAAGGTAAGATTTTTTTATTATTGGTTATATTAGTTTATTATTGGTAGTTGTAATTGATCTTATTCAAAATCACACTAATATTATAAATGCGAAAGTTTGTGTGTGTGTGTGTGTGTGCTTTACTCCGTAAGGCTTGACGGATTTGGATGAAACTTGAAATGTATCTAGATTGTGACCTGGATTACCTCATAGGGTACTTTTTAACCGGGTACCATGTGAGCGAAGCAGCAAGCGGAAGCTAGTAATTTATAATTTATTTAGTATTTATCCTTTGAAATGCTCATTGCGTGTACCTAGATAAATTAGAATTAAATAAAATACCTTAGTGTTAACATACACACACACACACACACACACATATACAAAGCTAGCAATATAACATATCATGCACAATGTATCTTCAAATTATGATAAACTAGTTGACCCGACAGACGAAGAGAATTAAGCAATCAATTAGGATATCAAAATGGAATATGCTATCAAAGAGGATGTCGATATTAAAGAAGCAATTGAAGAGGCAATCGATGTGGGAGAAGCTATTATAGGGAATACTGAAGTTGAAGAAGCAATCAAAGAGTATATCAAAGTGGAAAAAGCATTCAATGAGGAAAACAACAACTTTAACAACTACCCTACCCTACCCGTACCCATACACCTACCCCTACGCCTATCCCTACCCCTACCCTACCCCTACCCCTACCCCTGCCCCTACACTACCCCTACCCTACCCTACCACTACCCCTACCCCTACACTACCCCTACCCTACCCTACCACTACCCCTACCCCTACTTTTCATATTAAGGAGATAAAAAGTATTCTATGTCCTTCTCCTGGCTCTAAACTACCTCCCTGCCAATTTTCAGCTAAATCGGTTCAGCCGTTCTTGAGTTATAAGTGGAGTAACTAACACGACTTTCTTTTATATATATATAATATAGATTATGATACAACAAAAACTATAACACTATATTAGTTCACAGCTGAATAGAATAGAATAGAATAGAATATATTTTTAATCAACTCACATAGAAACACAGGTCAACAGAAATGCACAGCTTGAAATATCATACAAACAAAAATTATAAAAAAAAGATAACAATATACAAACATTATGTAGAACAACGACAACAATGGCAGGTAGGTGCTGGACATAGGCCTCCTCTTACAAGAATTAAGAATATGCCCATAATCAGACACAGCTTCTCGCAACCAACGCTGCTTCACGTTGGTAGCCGGGGGATGTAGTTGCGCTATGCCACTATCAGCCGGCCGCCAGAAGATCGTTTGTTAGTTAGCAGAGTGCACCACGGGATGGTGAGGTTGACTTGAGTTCCGAAGATGGCGGTGGAACTCCTTACTCACCTACCTACGAGTATTAGGAATATTAAGCTTTGACAAAACAACTTTATTATGATGATGAAATGTGATGGTAGTATCATTGAACTCGTGTGAATTAATGACTCATGATCGGATCTAACTACAGAATTACAAGTAATAGCTACTTCCAAATCGATAACTGCTGTTTACACCAGTCGTTGAACCGACTAGAGACTGTGGGCGTATTCTAAGAAAAACAATATCTATTAAAACAAGGCATGTGATAGATGTACAGTTGTATTGTAGGTACAGTCCATAGGTACAGGAAGAGAACCGGGCCGCGGGGCAAAAAAAATGTATCTATCTAGTCTAGGCCTTCTACAGGCGTATCGTAGTTACATTGAACAAAAGCTACCACTTCAACATGATGACGCTGTGCAAATCAATGCGATATAACTTAGATTAGAAGAAAGCCTAAGTTTAAAATACAGTAAGTATTTGATTTACAAAAAAAATTAAGGTGCTATAATTGAAAAATATTTAAATTTGTGAATAATAATTATGGTTTAAAAAAACACATTTTTCTTAGACTAATATAAGTCATTTTTACATAAACTTAAACAGAACATTGAACAAAAGCTACCACTTCAACATGATGACGCTCTCTTTGCAAATCAATAACTTAGATTATAAGAAAGGCCTAAGTTTAAAATACAGTAAGTAAGTGCTATAATTGATAAATATTTAAATTTGTGAATAATAATTATGGTTTAAAAAAGCACATTTTTCTTAGACTAATCTAAGTAATTTTTACTTAACAGAAACTTGTAAAATTGTATTTTGTAGCTGTTAATAAAAGTTAAATTTAAAGCACGACGCTTTAAATTTACAATTTATTTTGCTAAAAAATCAACCAAAATCTAACATGATCAATGATGAAAAGAAAGTGAGCTGTAGGTAATTTCACTCGAAACAATGACTTGACCCGGCACCGATACGTGAATAGCATTGCTTAATAGTTCTTGAGATACCAACTCGCAGAGCGAAATTCTCGTAGTACAGACTACGTACCTACCTAATTGTCAATAATTTGTACTTCCTACCTTAAGCGGGCTTTGACTATATTTCATATTCTTTATTGCAATAATTATGTTAGTTTACATTGTAAGGTGTTATTAAAGTTAAGTAAGTACATAATTACCCAATTTGGGCGTAGCAACGATCAGAGTGGAGGTTGACCGATTACGTTTTGAGAATAAGTAGGTATTGTTTATATTTAGAAAGTGTTAAGTAAGCAGCAAAATAAAAATCAATTAGAGTCGGATATCGATAGCTTGTCTTTGAAAAAATCATCCAAACTGTAATAACACTTATCTATTAATAATTATTTTAATTTACTCTCGATAATAGTATATTGTAGACTATGGGATGTGATGTATATTATTAAATCTTCAGCTATATATTACACGTGTTCATTTGACACTTCTGTACACGAACGTCACTATTCACACTCACGGCGAGGCAGGGGGAGGTGTCGTTCAAAATGTATGATGAGCGATTAAATATTATATCTCAAGATGTAATATATATCCCATAGTGAAAAGCCAGCTCTATTATTTAATAACGAGCTTCCACCCGCGGCTTGGTCAGGATAAAAAAGTAGCCTATTTGTTAATCCAGGCAATGCTAAATTTATTAGACTTTTTTACTATAGCTACTAAAATTCCGGCAATTTGTGAGTGTGTATGTTATTTGATAGATAGATAGATAGATAATGTCTTTATTTGGCATACCAAATTTGCGCTAATTTCCATAACAGAACTGGACTTGAATGTAGATTCGTAGACTTTTTTATCCGGGTACCGCTAAGGGGTTTCAACCGCCACCTTTGGAATCTCACTTACCCGTAGTGTATGTACCCTGCTTACTATCAAACGGGTCTCTGTAGGCCGGTCAGCCAAATTCCCTAGCCACCGACAAACAGCAGCATAAAATGCGAGAAGCTGTACTCTGCGATCACCGCATGCCCCGTGTGGGAATTAAGGACACATCATCCTTCTTATAGAGGAGGCCAGCAATGGACTGATTTAGCTGATGTTGTTTTATTTATTTAATTCTGTATTGCACTTTTACAAAGATAATAGTACAATTGGTGGACTTAATGCTAGGAAGCATTTTCTGCCAGTCAACCATGATAGGTAAAAAATTGTGGTTGGCGAGCATGAACTTATCAAAAAGAACAACAAAAGAGAAAATTATACATAAAACAGCAACTAACTTACCAAACAAAACTCCTTATAAAGAAAAAAAAGAATATTTATATATTATATACATATAGACATACAGTTAATAGAATGAGACAGTAATAAATTGTATGTGTATGCATGGTGTTCTCACTCATTTCCGTAATGGCTCTCACATCTCACACATTTGACGTCGGGTAAGAATATTCATAGGCTTTTTTTTATCCGGGTACCAAGTTGAGTCGCAGTCGGAAGCGATTAACCGGATACCAAGTAGAGTAGCTGGTGGATACGAGTTTACTTAGTCAATTCAATTCAATTTATTTTATTTGACACAGAGCCATACTTATAAATACTTATAAAATAATCAACATTGTAGACATGCATGTAAAATCAGATAGTTCAATGCCTTTAAAGTAGAAGTTTAGTATCTTTGCTAATGTAAAAAAAATCTTCATAACATTCGCTTCGATTCACACGAAGCTACGTTTCGCTCTGACTAATCCAAGTTGGCTGAGCTCCAAGTGAAGGTCACGATCACGACCAACATTTCGTGACTGCGGTGGACCACTTTATTTGAGGACAACTCGCAGTAGCTTCTAAAGATCAGGGACATAGATTGTTCCTATTCTCTGACAATGAGAACAAAAACATATATTTTGTCATATTTTCCCTTCCAACCGTAGCGCGTCCTACCCGGATAAAGAGCATAAACCTATGTTTTTCCAAATCACATTATGTATCATTCAAAATTTCATCCTTATCTTGTGTGGTTTCTTACCACACAGCCGTTACGATATCAACAAATATTAATTAAATATTTTATTTAACAATAAATGTGACAAAAGCTTGAAGCATTTTCTACCTGGAGCTTGTGGTAAGATGGTAGATGCTTCAAATTAAAATCGATTATAGTCGCCAATCGAAGCTTTTTATTTTTTTGGGTGAGTGGTTGTAGGAACACTGTTGACAGGTGAGGTAGCGCACCAAGAAAAATGGGCGAGGCAATATTTTTTACGGATTAGATTGCCTGTTGTTATTCTGTGACAGTACATTAAATAAAATGGACTGATACATTATCTTGTGCTATTACTAAAATCACCTCTAGACTATCTTTCGCAGGACGCAGTCTACAAGATTTTATTAAAGATGTAACATTATTTTATTACAATTATCTAACCTATTTAATTATTTCCAGAAACCTGGTCACCAATCACCCCACCTGAGGGTTGGATTCTACTATCAACAATCGCACCAAGACCAGAAATAAGTGTTTCAACATCTACAGTGGCCCCTACCACCGAAGCCGCAATGGAAACACTACAAACAACACAAGATATAACTGAAAAACCAACCACAATCGTTGAAACGAATGCTCCTGAAACTACCCAAACAACTACTCCAGTTACCACACCGACTACTAGAGTTACTACAACCACTACCAAAACTACACCCACCTCAACTGCTAAAGTTACTACCTCCCCAACCACTGAAGCTACTACACCGACTACAACCACAACTACAGAAAAAACTACCTCTTCAACTACCGCTGTGCCGGTTACAACCTCCACGGTAGTAGAAAAGGTCCCAGAGACAACACAAGCTATCCAAGAGTTTACGGTTAATGTAACACTGTCGCCGACAGTTCCTACCACTACTACTAGTAGCAGTATCACGTTTACCCTGCTGTCTACTACTAATGATACGAAAGGGAACGAGAGTAGCACAACGGAATCTGCCACTTCAGCCGGTAAGTTCGAGCACAGCCAACAGAGGTAAACCTCTTTTCCTCCTTTCACAGAGCTTGTCTGTGGTTTGGGGTACTGTTAATTCGTGACCAAGGAGTTTTAAATAAGGAGTGTGCGCTTTAAACAAGGGGTTCTAAAACAGATTTTTGGGAGAAAATATTAGAACATATTTTTGGTCAAAGCGCGCATTTCCTTGTACGTTAGTAGATACTTGTAGTGATTCCATAGTTTGTGCACAAACAACAGAGTTGGTACCTAATCTAAACCTCTTTTCCTCCTCTCACAGAGGTTGTTTTTGTACGTTGAGGTACTGTTTATTCTTAACGTATCAGCATCTGACTCTTATATTAATCATGACCATCATAAAATATCACAAAAGTTTTTATAGTTTTTTCTTATTTAAACATTTGTATGTACACACAGTTAGAAACTTAAAGGTAGAATACGAATCATTTGAAATTAGCTCCCTATATCAAAGAGTCTAGATTTTTTCTGAATTTTTTAGTTTTCATTCTGAATTTAAAAATAATTTATTTTCCAGCGCCTGAGACATCGACCAATGCAACCTCCATTGAAACAACCACGGAGTCTTATAACATGTCGGATTATAAAAACGGTAAGAAACTTGCTTTTTATCATTACAAAGCACTGAACATTTCAAAAAAATGTGTTCCAAATCTAAATGCCATTCAAGGTTTTGAATCAGATTTTTCAGTTATCTATTTGAATTTGGAGTGAGAACGACGAAAATAAAAAAGTATTTTGAATTTAGTGATGTGCCATACAAAAGTACTTTTTTAACATTGGAACATTTTAACACCGTATTTTCAGCTGTACAGCTGCTTACAATATTTTCCCTCTTTTTAAAATAATATGTAGAGTAGATTCTTGCTTTAAAAACAAGTTATTTATTTTTAGATATAATACAATAATAATATATGTACCTGCTCACAACACTAACCAATTTACTGTGCCTAGCCACAAAACCTAGGTGAGTAGGTACGTATCTCAATAAGGAAGTGTTCATTCTGAAACGCTTCCAACAAATTGCTTCGTAAATAAATTATTTTAATAACGCCTTACGTCAGGCAATTGTTTCTAGTAATTTGTGAGAATTAAGGATATAAATAATTGTTATTGCAATCAGCTGATCGTGTAGCTAAGGTATCGTCAATTTTGAACTTCAGTTTTGAGTAAATCAACTTTTGACAGCCCCTTGAATTGCGCGTCCAATGAGTTCGGTGGTCGGTCCGCGCGGCCTTAGACCATGCGGTATTTAGTCTGTGTTAGTAAGACTGTCTTACTGACTAACAAGTCAAGCCTAAGACCGACTAAGTGACTTACTTTTATTATACTATGCTAAGTCTAAGACAGTTTTACTGAGACATACTAACCACGTGGTCTAATAAGCCTTAATGTATGCGAGCCAAGTTGATCAAACCATTAGTGGTAGGTTCGATAACACTACATATTATATACTAACTAACCAACGCAAACTAATCGTTGTAATAATTTTTTCACCATCTTCAAGTAAGGTTAAAGTAAGCTACATACTGATGACATTGTCAAAGTCGCGGGACGTACGTGGGTTAGACTAGCGTAGGATCGTGGTGGATGGCACAAGTTGAGTTAGGCCAATACCCAGCAGTGGGTGAAATCGGGCTGTGGATGATGATGATGATGATGAAGTTACTTAACCATGGAATCCTATTATTATACCGTAACAGGAAAGTTAACAACGAGTTGTCGAAAATTTGACAGTTTTTCAAGGGAAAATGAAGCGTCAACGATAACCGTAATAATAGAGAAATAGGAACCGGCCGTCTAGTGTCAAATCTCTGGGCGTAAAAATACCTTATTTTTAACCGACTTCAAAAAGGAGGAGGTTCTTAATTCGACTGTATATTGCTTTTTTTTACTTAACATGAAGATGGTGAAAGGGGCGCTTACTAGGTAAGTAAGTAGGTACCGACACTGCAAATATGGCTGAAAATAAAAATAAGTAAAAAGTTTTTTAATGACATTACTAAACAATTTCTTAAACTCTAAAATTTTCGTGATAGGTAAAATAAACCGTCAATAAAACAAATTGCTAAAATGTTGCATGATTTTGTCATAAATAATCAACAATGATTAGACAACAGATTATTGGTTACGTGGTCATAATTGCAGTTTTATGGCGTGCATAGTTTAAATGTCACTGTTCATGGTTGATTTAAAGTCGAGGATATTTTTCTTAATCGTTTACATCAATTGTTTTTTCTGTTGTACTTAATTCTTTAATGGTTCATTCACTATGGATGCGTCGAGTTCAGGAATCAGGACAGGGCGCAATGGCGCTCATTAGGGGAGGCCTATGTCCAGCAGCGGACTGCTATAGGTGTATGAAGATTAATTTGACATGGAGTTCTTATTTTTTTCAAAATATTTTTTATTTTTGTATTTATGGCGTAAATTACGTCTTAGTCCTTTACAAATTTGCCTATAACACAATTTACCTATAATACAAATCTGCCGTAGGTAGGATAGATTACCTAACAGGTTATCTTTGTCATTGAAGTTTATGTTATTTAAATGATATTCAATTTATTTAATTAAGAAGTGATCAGTTTATTTTAAATTAAGTACCTACTTAGGTAATAAAAAATCCAAAATGGCTTAATCCTAGCAGTAAACAGACAGATAAAGCGGAAAAATCATAACTAATTTGCATAAAAATGCTTTCGTGTTTATCCCCAAAAGCCTCCTGCAGCGCAAAAGCGACGCGGCCAGGTTAAAAGCCCAGGTTAAAGACCCCATGATAGATGTATCTCATGTAGGTATGCCCATCAGTAGCCACATTATAAACAATGATAAAAAAAAAGTAAAAAGAACGTTCGGAATTCAAACAAAGAGTTGACAGCGCGCGATGCGCACGGCCAAGGCAAGAGCAAGGACGTTTGTGGTTCAAAAACTATAATTAAATTACAATACATCGTATTTCCAACCTTAGCAGTGGCGAAATAAAATCTTGAATAATTGAAACAGTTTTATTGCTAGGAAAAACAGAGTTTTCAGTGATTTCCGATTAAAATGTCATGGGAGTACGAGGATAACGTCGTTTGCCGTGTGAAGTGCAGTGTTGCGTGATTTAAATTTAAGTCCTATTGTGAACATAAAATTTACTGTGAACTTAAACGTTATTGAAAATAACACATAACGTGCCAACCTAGAGCAGGAAAATGCATCAATAAACTAAGTTCAAAAAGACTGGCAAGATTTATGAATATGAACTTTAAAGGACTTCAGTTTTACTACCTGGAAGGACGTGATTCACACATAAATTCAATGTGACATTGATTTACACGGTTCAAATCCTATTAGTGCTTCATCGGCTATAAAAAATCAATAAAAACCAAATGACTGACACATCGGGCTCAAAAAACACGTTCCTTTAAAAAAACTAGACTTGCTATACGTACCTATGCAGTTCATAGTTCTAGAAAAAACTCATCTACTTATTCCAATTTGGTTTCTAAGTTGGTTCTAATTTGACGCTGTCATTTCGTTGTAGATCTAGTTAAAGTGATGACCTAAATTGGATTTTTACTAGCATTTAAACTTCTTAGATCTCATTATAATTCTAATAAAAAAATCATTTGATAGTCATTGCACAGATTATAAAAGTAATGGTTCATTTTATGTATAAAAAACCGATGAAAAAATCGTTAAGATTATTACGTATCAGATAAGTATTACCTATTTTTAATAGGTAGATTCCAATTTCAAATAAGGAAAATTAGAACTTAAATAATATTGCCACTAAAAATACATTAGTTCCTATTAAAAGTTACTAAAACCAAGAAAAAAATTCGGAACGTAAAGTTTTCATTCCAATTTCAAATTGAATATCTCCTAGTGATGTCCTAAAGCTTCAAAAATAAACGATGATAATAAACTCAACGCTCCTGTTGCTGGCAGTATGCGGGCGCAGACTATGGCAAGCGCCGACCGGCCGTATCGTAGGCGGCGCAAAGTCCGGATTCGGGATGTGGCCGTGGCAGATATCGTTGCGACAGTACCGGACATCGACGTACTTGCACAAGTGCGGGGCAGCACTATTGAACGAGAACTGGGCAATCACAGCTGCGCATTGCGTTGAACAGTAAGTTTATAGTTCTTTACCATTTTACACGCGAATTATACAGCGGTAGGTATAGTTAGCAGCACGTAAGTCTAGCGGTGAACGAAGTTTCTGCGCATGGTCCTCTCGATCTCTCTCGCCTCTAGCTCCTGTATGATATCTTACTTTTGACTTCTGTGCAATAACAGTCAGCGCTAGAGTTTCGCGTCGCTACTTGTACATGCTTTAGCTTTTATGTGGTGGACCTTCTTGCCAAACGTTACGAAACTCCTTGCTAGGACCAGCAACCTGCCAGTGACGTGCGTATTAGGTTGCGCGACGAGCGCCGAAAATATCTAGAGCGAGAGATATGCTTTCCGGAAAGGAAAGGGAAGGGAAATCAAAAAGCCCAAAGTTCCATGTTTTTCAGGAGATAGGTATATGTATAGCAAGAAGGTCCGCTGCAAGCGTTCAAATATAACTCCCCATTTTTTTTTCTTAGATTTTTGTAAGCTCTACCGTGGGAATTATGGAGATATCCCCCTTTATATATAGGGGAGGGGTGCAGCAGTGGACTTTCTTATCGGTTTAGAGAATACTAGCTGCACCCCGCGGCTTCGCCCGCGTGGATATTTATGTGTCAAAACGTGTTTCATTATTTACATAAAAGTTTATTTTTACCACGTTTTAGCAAGTAGCAAATGTACTTTTTAGGGTCCCGTCTGCAAAGCCGTTTACTGCCTTAGGGTTTGAATTCCGACAAATCCTGAAACATGTGTTGATTTATTTCCAGAGCAGTCTCCGTGCAAAATTTCAAGTCTATTGGTAAAGATTTTTTTGTTCCTCATACAAACTTTGCCACCCCCGTTTACCACTTTAGAGGTTATTTTTTTTTATTTGAAAAACAATGGGAAATAAAGAGATATCCCTCTTCATATTAGCGGACGGGTCCAGCAGTGGCCTGAGATAGGCTGGATGTGAATATGCTACTTCCCTCGTTAAATTTTTATCTATATTACACAGTGTGCCACCGTCAGAGCTCCTGGTCCGACTGGGAGAACACGACCTGGCCAATGAAGATGAGCCTTATGGGTTCGCCGAGCGAAGAGTGCAGATAGTGGCCAGCCATCCGCACTTCGATCCAGCCACCTTTGAATACGATTTGGCTTTGTTGAGGTAAGTTCTGATTTTTTTTTTATATTACCGGCCTTAAAGCCCGTAGAACCGATAACCGATGGGGAATAACAGCCCGCGCACATGAGACGACAAACGTCAGCGATTAGACGTTACGACAAGCTGCGGGGGACAATTTTCATACATTTTGTTCAAAGCTCCGCACACACGGCGACAATCGCGACAGCAAGATATGACAGACACTACGCTACGACAAAGCGTCGTGTTTGCGAGGTCTGTAAAGGTTCTCGAATGGCGACCGCCATTTGGAAGGGGGGCCTTCCCACCAGATGGACCGACGACATCGTCAAGATTGCAGGTAAAGTAATCGGTGGATGGAGAGGGCTCAAGATCGTTCTTCATGGAATTCCGTGGGGTATTAGGGTGGGTATTGCCTATTCTATTACAGGTTCTATTAGTTTTTTAAACTACGTACAAAACTTACTAATAACAAGAATACAACGGAATTGACAACCTCCTCCTTTTTTGAAGTCGGATGAAGATGAAGAGGGGTAGAAAAAGTCCTACCCCTCTTCATACATCGAGTGTGAGTGAGAGAAACTATATATTTCCCTCACTAGAACTCACTACTACTCATGATATACACGAGAATACAATACTGAATGTATGAAATGGACGTAATTGACGTCACCCGCGGTTAACGAGTAAAGTGCGAGTTAACTCGCACTTTACCGGTCTTGTTTTTACAACTAACATAATTACCTAGAAAGCTGAGAATTTAAAAATTACTATTAATAAAACTACTCACCTCATCATCATCATCATCAACAATAACTAGTAATAGTCCACTGCTAAGTGCACTGCTAGACATAGGTGTCCCTCAAGGATTTCCACGAAAATCTGTCTTTGCATCTACCGATTTCCTACAATCTTGACGATATCAATAACTAGATACTTATTTAACAAAAACAAAAAATTACAACCCTCCTTCTTCGTATAAGTTGTGGCTACCTGGTGTCGGAGTTTTAAGGCCGCTCGAAGGCTGTCCGATGGCTTAATGACTGAAACAGCCGCTCAGACCTAAATACCACTAAACCTCACCCATCCAAGTAGTGACCGGGTGGAGTGTTTCTTAACCAAGATGATCAGTTAAGAACAGCGAACTAAGCAACGCCACGAGTGCTTAGATTAAATCAAACTAAATGAGCGGCCTAGATTTGCCTCTGTGAACTCTCTGATGAAGTTTCATATGTTTTAATTCGCCGCGCCGCGCGTGCGTTTGCATTCTGGCCAAGCACAATAGGAAGTTAATATTCATACAACAGTCGAATTAAACTACTGTAAAAAATGTTTTACCTTCTTTATTTATTTTTAACTGTTAATCGCGGTCTTTCTAATACCGTCGATCCATCTCGCTGGATTCAGTTTCCTATTTCTGTAACCGAATCTCGGCCAGCATTCGGTCAGCGCTCTGGTCCACCTTCGTCATGACTTCGTCTGGCCAAGTGTCCTGCCCAACTCTACATGAGCCCCACTATCCGCTCGCTGACGTCCTGAACCTTATTCTGGCATTATCTGGATCGAGGCGAGTGCCTTGACCATAAGAAGGCCGATGCCCAGCAATGGGTCAAAAACGGCTGATAATGATGATGAAAGGTTTATCAACGAAATTTACATAAATTCGTGCAAACAAGGGCTTTTCTTAGCTTTAGCTAAAATGTTGCCAATTTATCTAAAACCCAACGTGTAACGCAGTAGCCGATCATTAAACAGGTTACTGAGCTGTTTTTGATGAACTTAGCTAAGGTCAAGTGCAGTGGTGAGTGACCGACTGTTGTCTGTTTGTCGACGATATACCTACTGCAAAAAATATTGTAGCTGTCTACCTACCTATATATTATACGGTAGATAAACTTGAAAGGGTCCCGTGTAAAACTAGCTAGGTATATAGGCTCGGTATAACTGAAAGGGTCCCGTGTAATACTAGCTTCCGCCCGCGGTTTCCCTCGCATGGTACTCGGATAAAAGTAGCTAATATGTTATTCCTCATCTAGAATTATATATGTTCAAAATTTCAACCCAATCTGTTCAGTAGTTATGGCGTGAATGAAAGACAAACATTAAATATTAAATTTTACAAATTTTCGCTACAGGCGGTCTTCGGGCGGCCTAAAAACTTCGACACCAGAGTTGGTAACCAGCTCATCCGAAGAAGAAGCCTTAGTTACTTATAATATTTGTAGGATAGGATAGGATAACCGTATTGATACTAAAAGGGGAGGAGGTATTCAAAATGTGTTTATTCAGTAGGAACTGTAAAGTACACTTTGAAAGGGTTCCATCCAACCTCCATTTAATTTCTGCCGTGCAGCAGCATTGCGGTGTTTTGGTTTGAAGAGTGTGGGTGCGGATGTGTACCCGCACATGCACAAATGTACACTACAGCACATGAGGTTATCACCTTAAAGCCTCAAGTTGATCCCCTGACCGCTAACGGGCAACAGCGTCGTCAGCGCGAGAAGCTATGCCCTGCGATCCCTAACCCAAATGCCCAACGTGGGGATGGACATTATTTCTTACTAAAGTAGGCCTATATTCCTAGTGGCAGGTTATAGGCTAATGTTTTTGTTTGATATTATTTATCGAGCGAGCGAAGCGAGTGACAATGTGTGGCAGCTTGGGCGATTTTGCTCTGTATTACGTAGTTTATTTAAGGATATGTTATAGTGTTATATAGTGTATATATAGTGTTGGAACATAACTTTCGAACCATTTATCCAATCTGCATAGAACTTGGTACGTAGATAGGGTGTGCTATGAAAATTTGCTGGACATGCATGTTAGCTTTAATCGCTGAAGGATTTTTTAATATAAGGGGGTGTTCAAGAATAAGAATACGAATCATTTAAGTATTTTAAAAACTGTGTAAGAAATAGATCTTTTGAGTAGGTAAGCTTGAGACACAACATAAGCAGAAGGGACCGTGTGAAGATCACGCGCGAGATTTCAGCTTGGGGCAAACTATAAATTAAAAGGAACCCAAAATCTTTTGATAGTTAGTAATGGCAGTTTTTGCTATTCTATTCGCATAGCTGAGTCCATTCCAGATCGCTTCCTCCTGATAGTGATCATTAATATTCATCTCGGATCGCAAATTGGTCGTAAAAATATTTAAACTGTATGTATAGTAGATAATACCACAGCCAACCTATTATGATAATACCTACCTACTTGTACGAAACTAGCCGACTTTTTTGCGTCTGTTAGATCTCTCTCTGGTAGGTATACTTATCTCTCCCGTCAATCCATTTATCTTTCTCACTAGCCTTCCGCCCGTGGCTTCGTTCGTATGGTAGAGGGGAGATTGGGTACGGTTGTAACAGAGGTCTGTTGTAAGCCAATCTACTTATTACATACTAAAATGAGCATTGAGCGTCAGAGCGTCATAGAGAGTCGCCATCAAGTTTTTATATGGTACCTGAAGATGAAACAAGCACATGACCCACCTGATGGCACGTTAAAATGTTGGTCCCGGCTTATTCAGACGTTAAGTCATGTCGGAGGCCTTTGGGCGGCCTAAAAACTCCGACACCAGAGTTGGCCACTAGCTTTTACGAAGAAGGAAGGCCCCACCTGATGTTAAGTGGTAACCATTACATTTAACAAAGTATTGCAAGCACGTTCCGTAGAGCACAATAAAAAAAAACGTGATCTACCAACTTGAGGCATGGAGATGCTCTTGTGCCTGTAATTTCACCGACAACCACACCTTCAAAACGAAACACAGCACAGCTGCTACACGGCAGAAATATGCATGGTGGCAGTAGATACTTCCCCGGACGAACCCTCCACAAAGAACTTTCCTACTACCAATTAGGGAACATTCGCTCATCACACTAATATTATAAATGCGAAAGTTTGTGTGTGTGTGTGTATGGTTGTGGTCACTTCACGCCGTAACGGATGAATGAATGAATGCCTATGTGTTAATCCAGGGATTTGGATGAAACTTGGAATTTCGGTACATAGGTAGTTTAAGACCTGGATTAACACATAGGCTACTTTTTATCCCGGTATCACGTGAGCGACGCCGCGGGCAGAACCTAGTACTTTAATACAATTTTGCTAATGAGATTTTTGACGTGTGGGTGAGTGAACGTAGTTTAGAGTATCTGTATTTGTGAGCAAACCAAAGGCAGCGCCGCGTTTTGCGCGTGAAAGAAACAAAACATTGTTTTGTGGAATGTATGGGCGAAGATAAAGAAACCAACCGGCGACAGCGGTTCTGTTACAAATTCTCGCGCATTGCCCTTCTACTGAGTAGTAGGTTTACTTTTCTGTGGTTATAACAACAACAACAACAACACCAGCCTATTCAGTCCACTGCTGGACGTAGGCCTCCTCTATAAGAAGGGGAATATGCCCATAATCCCCACGCTAGGCATGCGGGTTGAGGATCGCAGGGCACAGCTTCTCGCATCACCGACGCTGCTACCCATCGGTGGCGAGGGGATTTAGGCTGTGCTATGCCGCAATCAGCCGGCCGCCAAAGCCCAGTTTGTTAGTTAGCAGGGTGCACCACGTGCAGGTGAGGTTGGGTTGGGTTCCGGAGATGGGGATTGGAAGCCCTTACACCAGGGCAACAAGGGCTATGTGTGAAAATTTTCGGCATTATTCATTAACACACAAACTTTCGCAATTATAATATACTAGCTTCCGCCCGCGGCTTCACTCGCGTGGTACCGGGATAAAAAGTAGCCTATGTGTTAATCCAGGTCATAAACTATGTATATTCTAAGTTTCATACAAATCCGTTCAGTAGTTTTCGCGTGAAAGAGTAACAAACATTCATCCATTTATCCATACATACTCACAAACTTTAAAATATATAATATTATAAGTGTGAAGTGTGACGTGATGTGATGTGATTGTTCTAGATTCTACGAGCCAGTGAAGTTCCAGCCCAACATACTCCCGGTATGTGTGCCCGATACTGATGAGGACTACGTCGGGAAGACTGCTTACGTCACAGGATGGGGCAGGCTATTCGATGGTGAGGACATACGTTTACACATACACTTGAGTTAACATACGTTTTTTTCGGCATAACTTGCGTCAAAAGTGATTTTTATTTTATTTTATTTATTTAAATTTTATATTGCCATTACAGTATGGAATCATGGCGACAATGGAAATCATTAATATCTAAATATCTACTACTTAATTTTTATTTGTCTTAACATCTAAACTAGAATTGAACGTTATTTCGTGAACTTAATATCAACATCCTCGGCAGAACATAAGCATTTAAATGAGTTAAAAATTTATTTTTCTTCTCTTTGGGAACAGTATTTTCTTTCATATGAGAACAGTATTTTCTTTCATATGAGAACAGTATTTTCTTTCCTATGAGAACAGTATTTTCTTTCCTATGAGAACAGTATTTTCTTGCCTATGAGAACAGTATTTTTTTCCTATGGGAACAGTATTTTTTCCTATGGGAACAGTATTTTTTCTGTATGAAAGGTACCCTATGGTCTTCTTTGTACCCCTGACAACGTGAATGCGAAATTTAACGGCTCAGCAGTCAAGGCCTAAAAGCGTAACAAACAAATTACCAAACAAACAAACCCACTTTTTGAATATGTTTACCTATAAGGTGGAGAAATTTTTTACCTCATTGAGGGCAGCTACCTCTTCTTTTGTAGTTAGAAGATTTTGTTCTGAGGAAACTATAGGTTTTTTTAAAATAAGAAACAATTGTATTAACATGTTTTTGAAAGAAAATACAGTCATCCTAAAATTACATTTGTAAAAAAACAAAAAACACATATTTCCCAACAGAAGTAACTTTTCCAAAAGTAACTTACCAAATCAAATCGAGAGGTTTCGGTTTTTTTTTTTTTTGCAATTTCGTATTTTTTTGATATTTTAAAGCGCCATTGATATAACAGACGACTTCTATGGCGCAGTGGGTGAAGGTCCGCCTGAGAGCAGAAGGTTGCGAGTTCGATTCCCGCAGCGAGACAAATGTTTGCGTTATCTACAGATATTTGTCTCTGATCTGGGTGTTTTCTATGAATGTAAAAAAATATATAAGCAGTATATCAATCATGTGGTGTCCATTATACCTACAAGCTCTGTTTAGTTTGGGGCTACATGATGCTGTGTAGTGTTTTATTATTGATTATTATATATTCAATTTTCAGAGGGTCCGCTCCCAAGTGTCCTCCAAGAGGTGCAAGTACCAGTGATCAACAACTCTGCTTGCGAGGCGATGTACCAAGCCGCCGGGTACAACGAGCATATACCCAACATATTCATATGCGCCGGCAGGAGCAAAGGCGGCACTGACAGTTGTGAAGGTAACAAAACATACGAGTACATTGTATTACTGAAGTTTTACTAAAACTACTAAAACTTTACAAAAAGGAATTTACTAAAAAAGTTTTTTGAACTAAAGAAGAATGCTGAGAACCCGTACCAATTTCGTCAAAACCAAATGTAGGTATCCCATAAAATTGATTATATTTTATAAATGACATTAACATTTTCTTAAGTTTTACACACCGACGGGATTGATAATCAAGTAAAAAAATATTTTGACGATTTGGTTTCCGCCGCACGCCACCGTTAGACTGCAACAACCATTGATAATACTGTTACTATGGAAACAACCCTAATTTTTTATTATTTAGTAGACAGTAGAATCGACTAAAAACTTATTGGATTACAAAAACATAAACCATATATAATAAAATAAAAACAAACTAAATAAGCTTTAGTAATTTTTCAAAAAAAATGTATTTCATCAAATTATAATTAAAATATATTTTTATTTGACAATTGACTCACAAAATCTTTTGTAATTTTGTGTTTTTTTTAACTAAAAATGCCTCTTTACAGCAGCTTCATTTATGACTATGATAAGGTATGTAGGTATACATAGAAAGTAAGAACTAGGTACTAAAGTTTTACAAAAATGTCTAAGTTTTCCAAAAACCACTAAAATTTTACTAAAACTTACTAAATGTTTACTAAAACTAGATTTTGTTAAAATGAAATTTACTGATAACTAGACTAGAAAGACTGCTGGTAGAAGCTGGATGCGTCGAGCTGAGGACAGGGCGCAATGGCGCTCATTAGGGAACGCCTATGTCCAGCAGTGAACTGCTATAGGCTGATGAAGATGATGAAAACTAGATACTATCGCTCATCAAACGAAAGGGTGAAGGTAAAACAATAGGTACTTCGTTTTGAAAAGTGTTAAGCCACACATAAGTGTGGGTTACTATAGAAAAATCTGAGATATTTTAATATTCCAAAAGTTTTCGTCCTGAGCCGAAATTTTTGAGATATTAAATTATACCTAAATAAAGTACTAAAAGTTTACAAAAAAAAAATATGAAGGGCTGATGAGGAGGCTTTTTATGAAACAGTGAATTTTTAAACTGTTTTAATTAGGACGGATATTATGGACTAAGTAAATTAATGAGTTCATTATATTTATTTAGACATTTAGATATTTTTTTACGTGACAGATTTATTTGGACATTTATTTATTTCAATTTATGATTATCTTTTAATTTGTTTTTATTTCTTGCCGCATGTTATGTTAATATTTTTTTTGCACGCTGATTTATCGGTGGAGTACGTACCTATGTTCTTCTATGTTAAAAATTAGATCTTGTACACCATGCTTCATGCATTAAACAATTTCATTTCTTAAATTGATCATGAACATAGAAACCGTAGAAAACTATTTATTTAAATTATTTTTTATTGTTTTCCAGGTGACAGCGGCGGGCCAATGGTTCTGCCGAGGGAAAGAGATGGCAGATTCGTGTTGGGAGGCGTTATCTCATGGGGCATAGGCTGTGCGGAGCCAAACCAGCCCGGCGTCTACACTAGGATATCAGAATTTAGAGATTGGATCAACCAGATACTGCAATTTTAGAATCAGTAACTCGAAATTAGAGACATTTTAAATAATTCTCAAGTTCATCACTCAAACTAGACATTAAACTTCTGCCAATCCTAGCTAATCCGAATTTAGAGGTTTTACTTAACAGAGCCTACCTTTCAATTCTCTAAAGTAAATACAATCTCGTGGGACATCGGCGGCGCTGAGCCAAAACAGACCAGATATTAGAATTGAGAGATATACCAACAAGATATTGCAGTTTTAGAGTAAATAACTCATGATTAGAAACAGTTTAATGAAGTAAATCTATATGACATGAATAATACAAGTAGGTAGGTACCAACTGAAAAGAGATGCTCCTTTTTCAACTCTAAATGAGAATATTGAACCTACATGAAACATAATTTAAAATAATGTGTGTTTAGCAAAGTATCACAATTTAGAGAAGTGAATCTTAGTAAGAATCAAATACCAAGTTTTAGAGAAATGTTTTTTCTGATTATAAATACCTACCTACTATTTCTAATTACAAAATTACCTAGTAAATTAGCTGGATTCAACAGGAATAGTATTTTACCTAATTTAAATAAGCTATTTTAAAAAATACAGAATTTAATTCACTTTACCTATTTACAACTAAATCTAGATAATAGTCCCCCTATTAAACATGTATAAAAATACAGCAAAATAATAATAATAAAAATAGTAAATTAAGTTCTAATTCTTACAACGAAGCCGTCCATTATTTATTGTTAGATAAATTATTGTAAATATTAATTGAATGCATTTATTATTATTATTTATGAATTAGCCATAAATTATCACAGCTATCGAATGATACGATAATTTTAATAAATACTTTTAAGAAAATAAACGTTTTTTTATTTAAATTAAATATTTTATTTTTAATACCCAGGTTATACCTAGGGACCGTTCAAATATTACGTAAGCAGATTTATTGAAATAAATAAATTTAAAATTATTTAGAAACTCCGATTCTGAATTCATTTCCGATATAACCACTTCCTTAGCATCACTGACACAGACAAGAGTTAAGTCAAAGTGGCGATTCAGTTTGTGGCACATTCACTAGATGGCGCTCTTCTTAATAAACTTACTTTTTACTCGATTTTTCATTTAAATATTCAATTAATATATTTGAATGATCATAAAATGAACTAAATTAAGTGTTTTACATATAATAAAATGTTCAATTTTGCTTGAAAAACACATAAATACTGTTTTTTTCCTTAAATTTCTAGATCGCGCAAGTAAAGTTTTTTCATTGCTTATGGTTATATACAACCAATATTGTCTTACTGTAGTACTTGCTTCGGCAGTACATATACTAAAATTGGAACGATACAGAGAAGATTAGCATGGCCCCTGCGCAAGGATGACACGCAAAATCGTGAAGCGTTCCACATTTTTTGGACTTGTTGGGAATTAATTATATTACATACCTTCTTAGTTCTTCCTTACATACCTTTTTTATGGAGCAAGTTTTAACTGTCAGTTTGTTACTCATGTAGTGAATTATTTCATTCATATTGAAAATCAGTGCTAGACGTACTAGACTTATAAATCTGTGTGCTAGACCCAGACGGGACGCGGAGGGAGAGCGTCGCCTTCACTCACCCTGATGATCTCTCTTGATGAGTCGAAACGCCGTCGGTGCCATCAACGATTTAACGGTTATTCTAGCATTAATCCCATCTTTTTATTGCATTTATTGTGCAATAAAGTATAATGTGATATAATAATAATAATGAATTATTTATTAGATGGTCTATTGTCATTTGTTTGCGCATGTTGTTATACGCTGTAATTACGGGTGCACTGAGGCCTTTAACCTATTGTATATTATTTTGTGTGTGTGGTGTTAACCTATCCAGGTATCCATATATAAATAGATAAACTATTTTGGCCTCTCTTTTGTGCCTAAATGGTAATGCAGCAGTTGCTAATCTTCGTAGAGTTAGGTTACCTTACCATAATAAGTAGGCGAGTGTAGGTAGAAGTATTGAGGTAATTTGAGCCTTTTCAGATGGGCGATTCGCTCGCGCGATTGACATGCGTATCCAATCAGGCTTGTTGAATGTCACGTGGACTGTGAAGTGCGTGCACATACCACGCGACATCTCTGTCTAGGGATATACGCATGTCAACGCGCGATCAACTCGCGCGAGAAAATCGCCCATCTGGGAAGGCTCTTAGTAAACGATTCGACCAAACCTTAGTACAATCCAGGCCGGCCATAGCGCGGACTATAACACTGGCACACACTATAACTTGGCGGCCAGGGGATTTAGCCCCTGGCCGCCAACAGGCAGCAGCGTGGGTGGTGCAAGAAATTGTGCTCTGCGATCCCCAACATTGACATATCCCCTTTTTATAAGGGATGCTCTATGTCCAGTGGTCTGAATAGGGTGTAGTGTTTGTGTTCTAGTACAATCCGATATTCCGACCTCGAAATAGGAACTACGTCGCTACTTGCAGCGAACTTCAGACAGACAGACACATTGTAAAGTGTGTACTTATCTACCTACTTAACGGCAAAGTGGGGGTCCTAAAAGGTGGCGAATCCAGAGTGAGCCCACAATCCACATGTCTATGGAAGGAGAAATCATAGGGGCAAATGGTGGTCAACTTCCTAGAGGCCCTCCTCTAGAAGAACCCCTGTTCTTCTTGATGAACTCATTCTATAATCTCATACGGATAAAAGGCACAATTCAGTTTGTAAATAAAAAAAAAATATGGTACCTACTGTTATTGGCGCAAGGCACTAATCTACTAACCAAATCATCATCAATATATTCAAGCTATAGAACTCGCATTCGATGGAGCCAGAGATCTGCGCACTCCTTAGCCACAGGGGCCTACTACAATTCAACGAAGTACGAAATTACGTGTTTCGTGTCTTGCGATTGGTAACCTTATTCAAACGAAAACCGAAATTTCAGCACGAAGTTTGTAATGTAACAGTCCGAACGTTGCGCATCCTACTCTATTTCACAAAACATACGACCGCAATAATGGAAATGACAGTATGAAATATGACCAATCGTACGAAAATTTCGTACTTCGGTGAATTGTAGTCATAGATCTTTTATACCTACCGATTGTAGTATACTCCCTGGACCGGTGATAGGCAGACCCCCTCTCACTGTTCACTATACCACCGGCAATGTGATGTTAATGAACACTTCGTCACACGAAAGCATCAATTGTGCACTAAATATTGGCGTACCTATTCAGAATTTTGAAATTGTCTATGTATGCTGGGGACATTCATACCTAAACTGCATGGTTTGTCGTACATAAAAACCGAGTGAGGTACTAGCTGAACTGGGTTCTAAGGGGCGCGGGGCTACGGGAACGCGGTGCAGTCGGAACAATTCCTACATTTTGGCTTTACCCTTCCTATTCAAAGCTACGGTTATTTCTGTAGGTGTCACTTACTGAAGACTGGACTTGTATTGTGTATACCTACCGTATAACCACGGACCATCTTACCTGATCTGTGGTATAACGTTGCCTCATAATATGCACAATAGAGGTACCTGATATTACCGAAATTATCCCAGAAACAATTTAACAAAAAAAATGAAATAGGTAAGGGGCTGTTATTGGCGCAAGCCACTAATCTACTAACCAATCTACAATAAAACAAACATTTCATCTTATCAATATATTCAAGCTATAGAACTGGCATTCGACGCAATACGGGGCCAGAGATCCGCGCACTCCTTGGCCACAGGACCGGTGATAGCAGACCCCTTCATCTCTCCTTTGTTGTTCACTATGACACCCGCATTGTCCTCAAAGTATATGAACACCCCGTCCCGCCTCCGGAAAGGTTTCCGCTGTCTGATCACCACTGCAGGCATTACCTGAAACAAAATTAAATAGTTTTAGCATTGTTTGTTATACTTTCAGTATAAATATTAAAAACACGATAATATGATAGGAAAAGGTATTTTCGAAGCGCCATCATGCCTAACTATTTTTCCATCCTTTTAGTTTAAATTAGGACGTCTTATTTTAAACAAAAAGTGCTCTACACAGACCAAGAATAACAGAGAATAAATTGGCTACTATATATCTCTGCATGTGTAATCTAGAAGGCCTATTAGACCTCGCGGTATTTAGTCTGTCTTAGAAAGACTGTCTAAAAGGCTTATTACACCATGTGGTATTCAGTCTGTCTTAGTAAGTAGTAAGACTGGCTTACACTTAGCGTAGTGTAATAAGAGTAAGCCACTGAGTCGGCCATAGTAAATCTAGTTAGTCAGTAAGACAGTCTTACTAAGACAGACTGAATACCGCGTGGTGTACTAAGCCTTTCACACTTGAGTAAGCCACTAAGTCAGTCTTACTATTTAACGATCTTGAATAATTGGTTATTAAGACAGTCTTACTATGACAGACTGAATACCGTGTGGTCATATTACCGTGTGGTCTTTTAGATGTCTGTATTGTAGATTTTGTATTTTATTATTAACCAACTTACGCCTTTGCTCGCGTGGTACTCAGGTAAAAAATAGCCTATGTTGTTCATGGTCTAGGAACTATTAACTACATATGTGCAAAATTTCAGCTCAATCTATTCAGTAGTCTTGGCGTGAAGGAGGGCCACACATTTCAAAAACTTTCGCCTTTATAAGTGTGATGTAAAGGATTCCAACTTCCATCTTCGAAACCCAAGCCAACCTCGCCTGCATGGCGCACCCTGCTAACTAACAAACGGGGCTCTGGCTACGACTGATTGTGGCATAGCGCAGCCTAACACCAGTAATGCACAGCTACATCCCCTAACCGCCGACGGGTAGCAACTTCGTTAGTGCGAGGAACTGTGCCCTGCGATCCCTTCTTTTAAGGAGGCCTGTGTCCAGCAGTGGACTAATATAGATTGGTGTAGTTGTTGCATCTCTATAATATTAGTAGGCTATGGGACAGGTTATTCATTGTGTTCAAGTAGCTCAGTCAGCCAAGGCGTATCAACATTGTTTTCACTTCAGGTGTGAAATTAGCGAAACCTTATAGCATATCATCATCGCTAACTTGAAACACTTAATCACGACACCCTGTGGAAAAAGTTGCGTGATCCTGGCGATCAGGTTCCACCTGAGATCGTAGATCTACTCGCGTACTGGTACAGGGAACAGACCAACAATGTCAGATGGGGCTCTGAGCTTTCGGACAGCTACAAGCTTCCATGTGGCGTGAGACAGGGGGGGTTGACTTCTCCCGATCTGTTTAACAAGTATGTAAATGAATTGATCCTGGAGCTGAGCAGAACCCCCGTGGGGCTCAGGTTAGATGACAGATATGTCAATAACCTGAGCTACGCGGATGATATGGTGCTGCTCAGCCCCTCGATCAAAGGTTTAAGAAAGCTCATCGCAATATGCGAAAAATATGCAAACGAGCACGATTTAATTTATAACGTGAAAAAAACAGAAATGGTGGTTTTCAGATCGGGAAAGGGACCTCAAAACGTACCTGAGGTCTACCTTAATGGACAACCTGTTAAGATTGTAGAGAGCTTCCGGTATCTTGGCCACATCGTGACCTCCACCCTTAAGGATGACGCGGATGTAGAACGCCAGCGTAGGGCCCTTTGTATCGTAGGCAACATGATTGCTAGAAAATTCTACAGGTCATCGCCAGACGTGAAGTTGACACTGTTCAGATCCTTCTGCCAGACATTCTACACGTGTCAACTGTGGACTGATTACACCAAAAAGACACACGATAGTATCCGAGTCGCTTATAACAACATTTTCAGACATCTGATGGGCCTGAAGCGCTTTTGCAGCGCGTCCGAGATGTATGCAGAGGCTCGGATCGACTCGTTCAACGCGATCCAACGAAAAAGAATTGCGTCTTTCATGTCCAGAGTTGACTCGTGTAACAATGGCATCATCAGGAGTCTGGCAGAGAGACTCACACAGACAACTGTGTTTAGACGTTGGGTGGATATTGCCACCTAAAATGTATATAGGTAGTTTAAATACCTATGTATTTTAATAGTGTGTCTGTTTATTTTTAATATTTTTTTTTTTTTTTTTACTTGACGAAACATTTTTTGTGGTGTTATTTTATTTAATTGTATTATTTATTGTATTGTAATATGCTCAACCTATGGATCGTGTGTCTGAAATAAAGATATATATTTATTTATTATTATTATTATTTAAACCTGCTACTATGGTAACCTAACATTGCTTGGATCAGTACAGACTATTCCTTCTATCAGCCTTAACCCTGAGTTTCGGAGCCCAATAACTAACCAATTTTGACAGTTTTAAAGGTTTATTCATTCCAAACAACCTTTGGATGCAGAGAATTATGTAAAAAATTTAGTTTTTTTTTTTTACTTGAAATGTACACTTAAGGCGACTATAAGGGTCAAACCTCTCTCTTGCTCACACTATTCATCATTTTTGAAGATATAAAATCACTGAATGTAGTTATGCAAAATAGGAAAACTTCACGGCCTAGAAAATAACAACACAAAGGTTCGGCAACAATATCATTTTGATTCTATCACATTTTCTTACCAAAAAACTTGCACCAATGTGATCAATTTTGGTGGTGGTTTTTGGTAGGAAAACGTGTTGGGTACAACATGATATTCTTGCTGAACCGTTGTATTGTTATTTTCTAGGCCATGAAGGTTTGTTATTTTGCATAACTACATTGAATGATTTTATATCTTCAAAAGTGTTAAATAGTGCGAGCGAGAGGGAGGTTTGACCCTTATAGTCGCCTTAAGATATTACAATCTAGCCCTATGATAGACTAATAAGTAACTTAGAATTGACCTAGTTTTAGAGTACAAAGTATTATCAACACTTTCTTACTGTCTCTATTTACTTAAGGCGACACGTTGTTCTTGTGTTCTTGATAAAGCACTATTGCACTAATTTGATTAATAATTACACTACACTAGCTCAAAAGGCTTAGTTCTTTTGAATCTTCTCACTATGTTCATCAACAAAGTGATTAATATGCAGAAGCTCACAAACATAGACTTCATCACCACGGGAATGTTGAGGCCATCCAGCCCATCGACAACACGGACATAGTGAGAAAATTTTTTGTTGGGTTTACAGTATGTGCTACTAAGATGTGATTTTCGAGGATTAACAGTAAAAAATAAAATAGAAGCTTGGGTACTAGTCAAACTAGGAGTTTGCCAACACAGGACACTTTGGATTGGCATGAATTTGTGGGTGTAAGGGGTTCCAACCCCTATCTACCAAACCCAAGCCAACCTCACCTGAATGTGGAGCACCCTGTTCACTAACAAACAGGGTTCTACCAGCCAGCTGATAGTGGAAGTGCTTAGCACCGGCACAGTTAAATCACCTGGCCACCAATGAGCTGCAGCATTGGTGCGTAGGGAAGTTGTGACCTGCGATACCTCTACCTGCATGCCCAGCGTGGGGATTATGGGCATATCCCCCTTTATTAGGGGAGGCCTATGTCCAGCAGTGGACTAATATAGGCTGGTGTGGTGGCTGTTCTTTGTCAATTTACCTTTTTCCTGAGTTCAGGTTTGCCCTTCTTGACTGTGGCTACGATCATGTCTCCTGATCCAGCAGCGGGGAGCCTGTTCAAGCGACCCTTGATACCTTGGACAGCAATCACGTACAGGTTCTTTGCCCCTGAAAGATGTAAACTTTATGATATTATAATGGATAAATCAATTTCAGTTCGCAAGTTTGTATAAATTTAAAACTCTTATATTTATAGTTAGGACTTATATGTATAGTTGAACAAACAGTTATAGCTGCTATGAGCTGCTGTCAGCGGCTTGCTCATCAGCTGCAAGCCGCTTACATTTCATTTTCAGTATTCCAAGCATCTCATCTGGGTGACCATTTCGTAGTATTCAGATCTGAGCGCTGCCATGCTTAAATTGAGATATGGTCCAGGCTTTTTTAGTCGCAAACCCTGTTGGAGGCATTCATGTGGCCTAAAACTTTTGATACTAGAGTTGGAGAACGGTGGAGATTTGAAGGTAGAACCTAAGTCAGGTTTTTGAGTGTTAAAGTTTAAGGACAGAAAGTTATTATTACACCCAGTTCCGGAACACACCTGCAGGTTATACACACAATTATACTGAACCTCTTGCAGCTCAACTTTCTCCCCTCCCCTTCCTCACCCCGTCCTACTCGATAAGCTCACTACACGTATATGAAAGTCCTTCCCCCCTTGCGTCTCAATAGAAGAACCTATTGTAATTGGTTACTATGAACAACAGTAGTAAATAATAAAAAACTATGATATTGGACAAAACATGTATGTAAAATTTATAAATTTCGCTATTTCCGAACTGAACGACCTCAGACACAGCCAAGGAAGAAATCATCATGTTTCAACACACATTTAGTGTTCTAGTGTAAGAAATCATCATCGGTGTTCAGTTGAACGTGGGTTTGTAGGTTATGTTTTGGTTCAACAATCATTGTATTTTACCTGTGTTGTCTGCGCAGTTGATAACTGCTCCCACTGGGAGACCCAGCGAGATACGGAACTTCGCTCCCGCGGAACCACCACGTCCTTGAAACAGAAAAACCTCGATTTACTCATCTTCATCACATCACCGTCACTCTTTGGACTAAGTTTCCCGGTAAATCACAAAATATACACGGTTTTAGAGCGGACACGTAGTCTATAAAAGAACGCGCTACTTAAATATTACATTTAAACACTAAATAACGTGATTAGATTGGATTTTTCGTAAATTTACGAACCTCTTTTAGACATTTTGTTGTGTCAATTTTTCAGAGGACTTCAAAAGAGCGTGAAGTTAGCTTCGCATTCTGAATTCGACTTCGTTCAGAAATTCTGACATTGACATATTTGACAGTTCCTGTCCTGAAGTACCTACTGGGCAAACAATTACAGTACAGGTACATACAAGACGGGTCATTCCCATAATCCTCTGGCCTACAGGATTATGAGAAAGCCGAAAAAAATAGACTCATTATCCCCACCGCACGATCGTAGTCGTCGAGGTGACAATCCCTGAGGATTATGATTTTGATACAATGCAAAAAAGCAAGGTACCAACTACTACGAAATTTTAACCAAGGGAATTATTTGATTAGATTAAAAATAACAACAATTATTTGATTTTAATATTTTAATATTTGTTTCGCCCTTTTGAGAATATACACCTCTTCAGTCTTCACCAACGAATCAGTAAGCTATTGTGCTTACTGGGCGCTTGTGCGTGCGAAGTGTTTACGAGTGTAAAAAGTTAAAAATCTACTTAGATTAACGGCAACGATGGACATCGGTACTTTTATATTTCTACATAATTTACAATAAAATGTAATGTTAGTTTAAAATCACATTATATTCAACATGTTTCCAATCAATGCTATAGTTTTAGGATTCCACTTTTTTCTCTTCTTCTTTTTGTATTATTTTTAAGCTATTGCATAGCTTCTATCGAGGGCCTTGAGCGCGGGGACCGAATCCAAAAATTCCGTAACGAAAAAAAACCTCACGCTCCCCACTCCGACGGGCACGGAGGTGTGGCTTGAAGGCCGTGCATTGTCTAACGTCGTTTCTTTTCGGCAGTCTTCGACACGGTGTTTGTGTGCTTGCAACTAAACGTATTATACGACTCTGCGAAGCTCGCACGAATCGAGACGATCACCACGCTCAAAAAGTGTAACTTGAATTAATATCAAAGAAAAAGATATACTGCATAAATAAAATAAATATTATATTATTTATAATTGCATAAGTTGATAAAAAAGGCTATGCAATAGCTTTACCGCGGCAGTCCCCGAGTGCCACACGTCTTTTTATATGAGCCAGCTCTTGACCTCGAGGCTTGCATATGCAAGGATGAGGTCGACGATGAAATAACATTATTTTCTTTAGAAAATGGTCGACACGTATATCCCCACTTATTAATTCCCTCTGAATTTCACGTATAAACTCATATTTTTCTTTAGATTGTTTTGTTCGATCAAATGTATTTTTACGATTCTTTAGAAGTGTTTTTCGAGTGAATTGAATAGAGTTTCAGTTAATTAATCCTATTTTGTAATGTTTATCAAAATTTAACTTTTACATTAAAAGGAACGTGTTCTAACATACATATTCGTGCATATAACAATAAAATTTGCTTCTCCAGTGACTGGGATTATGATAGCTTGCTATTTTTGGCTCTGTGTCATATCATAATCCCGACCTCAGCTCATATCAGCTCGGGCCCACGTGGGCATTATGACACTTACATAATTTGATTATCCTCATAATCCCCACCGCACGATTGTCGCCAACCTGGTGGGGATTATGAGTTGTTTTTTTCTGCTGTCATAAACCCCACCAGTGGGCCAAACCTGGTGGGATTATGGGAATGAAATCTTACTAGTAGGCGGCACCTAAGTCTAGCGGTGAACGAAACTTCTGCGCATGAGTTGCGCTCTCTCTCGCCTCTAGCGCCCATTATGATACGTTATTTTTGACTTCTGCGCAATAACGGTCAGCGCTTGAGTCACGTGCCGCTACTTAAAGGTGTCTGTTTTCTTCTTTTAAATAAATCACTTAGAAAGTTTATTTTTCGCTTTTTGGGGCAAGAAGGAATAATTTTTGGGAGTCAGTTTTTTTTTTAAGTTTATAAATTTATTTTATCTAGTGTTTTTCTGAATTTTATTGTTTATTATTTTAGCAACAAGTGTGTCTTCCTTGTTCCTTTCATTAAACCGATACATAGTTAGTACTACGTAATCTGTGTTCTGTATACTATTAAGTAAGCTGTGACATATTACTACTACGTAATCTGTGTCATGCTTAATTTCTCTATGCTTTACTTTTTGTACTACCACTGCTGGACATAAGCCTCCCCTATAAGAAGGGGGATATGCCCATAATCCCCACGCTGGGCATGCGTGTTGGGGATCGCAGGATACAGCTTCTCGCACCGCTGACGCTGCTGCCCGTCGGCGGCCAGGTTATTATTATTCGTCACAGAATAATTCTCAAGACAACCCTAACGTTACACGTGCCACGTCAGTAGAGATAGAGCTATACGATAGAAAGGGATGCAAGGTGTAGGTTAATATAAATGTTAGGCACTGAGTTCGGTGCGAGCTGAATAGCACTTTATTGCGTAGCAGCTAAAGTCGCTATTTATTTAAATGATTGCGCGGAGTGAAGCTTCTGTCCTCTCTGTATTCTGTGGTACTACGGTATCTGTAGTCATAGAGTAACTTATATATAGGGAGATCTGTAGTCAGCGATGTCAAGTCTCGACTCATTTATTTGGATTTTATAGTTTTTTTAATGTTTTAGTCTCCTACAGCAATGGTCCGACTTACTACATGGCTTGCACATGTACCCAAAATTAAGTTTCGAAAGGGTGGAAAACCCGGCGGCGCGCCGCCCGCTGCAAAATGTGGGGCATGTCCTATGAAAGCACCTGCAGCAGTACGTGCCCGTGATTTGCCTAATTTTGCCTTTTTCGACCACTTTGTGTTGAGCAGGGTATTTTCGTTTTTAGGCTGCACCTCAACCTGCTGCTGCCGCGAGCACTGGAGCGACATTACCTGATATAGATTTACCAGCGCGCTATATGAGAACTCCTCTTTCGGAAGAAGAGATTGATTACATCAACGGAGGCGGAGTCCCTTAACGCTTCAAGTACCTAGTGTAGAATTTCCTAAAGTAGATAAATAATAGGTAGGTATAGGTAGTTAGGTAGGTAAGTATTTTAATTATGAATAGACTGTTATGGCTGGTTTGTTGTTTTGTTACATTTCGTTTATGAAATTATGTTGATACAATATAATTATAATTATATATATAGCTAGACTTATGTTATATAATATTTTTAATAAAACCTGTTATTATCTTTACTAGGATTTTCTCATTCTACATTACAAATTACTTTGTAATTTTCAGCACAACCCTCTATAGCCATACCATCCGAAAGATCCCCAGATGTTAGGTGTAATCAGGTGTTATCAAAAAGGAATACTGTCAAATAAGGTAGTAAAAAAGGAAGTTGTCATTACATGTTGTTTTTCTTATATAGCTGAAAAAACATACTAAATATTTGGAACAAAAACTGTAAAATTCAAATAAATCGAAAACAGCTTAATCCTTATATATTTTTATTTCAAATTATCAATGCCAGGAAGTTAGTGAGGAGCGCCGCGCGGCGACCACACCACACCAAGTGGGAGCCGTAAGCGGGTGATAATAAATTTAAATGCCGCCACAATCATGCTTGAAATGACTGCATGTGTCCGTCATTTCGCTTACTTTAAACAATAGTGTGACACGATCATACCTATTAATATAAAATCACACAGTAGTAATCTAAATCTAAAATATTAATGACTGCTTCATATTCAAGATTCATTAACTTTATAATCAAAAGATAACGTGAGTTTAAAATGTAAGTATTAGAAAAAAGTCGCGTGGTTGCCGCGCGCCGCATACCCTGCTCGGCTAGCTAGGCAGCACCAAAGATAATGTAATTCTAAGAGGCAGCACCTTAGATGCGATTTAAGCGTCACTCGGGTACGGAAGAGGAGTCAATATCAAGAAAAAAAGTGCCGCGTGGCTCAAAAAAAAAGAAAAAAATATATATTCAGTAAAATAATAATAACCAAACTTTCTTTATAATTTTTTTTTAACCCCACGCAACAAGATAGGTGTTTGTGTGGTTCCATTTTTTTATTTTTTTTGTTGATTACTCGTGTGAGTGGAGCTGGGGTGGACCGATAAAGTACCGAATACGCAGGGTGAACTAAATAAACCACAGGCTAGTGTAAGTACCTACTGAAATTTACTATGGATTCGCATCGGTGTTAAGCCTCTCCCACACAGGTGCATTATAATAGGCGATAATATCGCATGCAATAATGCGTTATCTTTTTTAGTACAATAAGTATTAGGGCGGCTACGAAGTCACACGCTGCTGCGATAACACAAGTGTGCAAGGAATTGGGACGCATTATTGCAATAACGCATGCGATATTATCGCCGATAATAACGCACCTACGTGGGGGGGTGAGGCATTTTACCGATCTAAAAGTTGTTTTTGAACGAATTTAATTAAAATTACGTTCCATTCTATTTCAATCCAATGCATCAGCATCTTATTACTTCATGTCTGCCTGTGGCACACGGGGCTGTATTTAGAAAGTTTTTGTATCATCTCATCATCTCCCAAAAGAGCTTTTTCCAAAGAAACGTGTACACAAAATAATAAAATATTTATTTAGGTATACACGAGCACTGATAATCTGCATGGCACGAAACGGAAATTATTATCAAAAATTTAATGTCATTCTTCAATTCTTCCGGCTTGTCATTATTCCTTCAAACAAAATAGAATTTTTATTTGTTGAAGACTATTTTTTACAATAAGAATAAGTTATGGCATTTATGGGTGATACATTGAACCCAGCGCCGCTATGGCACAACGGACCATCCCCAGGAGCGTTCTACAACTTCCCCGCTAAACCTTCAAACTTCAGGAGCGCGAATTCACAGCAGGATTTTAAATCACAGTAAGTTATTTCACAGCTCTAAGGTAAGCTAGAGGCTATCTTTTCTACTTGCAGTCACTATTGTGCATTTACTTCATAAAAAGAAAGAAATTTCCAATTTATTTCCATTTTATTTTGTGCTGAGTCAGTTTAACCTATGAGTAAGTTTTGTTATGTTTTAACACGTTGACTGCGGGCCTGCATCAGCAAGTTAGTTCAGTTGAAAGCTGTCGGGTTTGTTTATTCACTAACGGGTTGACTGCTGGCCTAAGACATGGCATTGCACCATGCCCGAGGTGCCAGAGGTGTACAACATGTAGGGTTTTGTTATCACTCAAAGCGTTAATGTTGCAGGCCAGAATCAGAACTAAATCTTTATACCTTGTAGTGGCCAACTGTTCTAGTTTTAGTAGTTATGGACTTTGTGCGAATGAGTGGTATAGCGGTGGCATTTAGGATCTAGACTCATCGGTCCTTTCTCTTTCGTTTGGCAGCAGGTTATTTCATTAATGGTTTTGTGTTGATTGGATTTTCCACCGGTGATCTAGCATTCGGGCTTGCAGTTCAGACGTTCCAAGTAATTATTCCCTCTTATGTTTATTTCTTCGTCAACCGTTGAGTTCCATGTACTCGTGGATTTTGTCAGTTGGTGAGTTAGATATGACACAAGATCTTATTGATTTTGACAACTTTGGATAATATCCCGATTGGATTTGCAGGTTGTACTCCATATCTGTAGCCCGTAGGTCCTTATGGATGTTGGCTTTCAACACTTAACTTTTAAAACTGTATGAAACCATCCAACATGGTATAACCTTAATGTGTTTCATTTTCTATTTCCAGCTCTGCATCACCTATCACAACAACCACAACGGTAATTGGACTGAAGTTCGACAAAGGTTGTGTGATCGCTGGTGACACACTTGGTTCCTACGGCTCCCTTGCTCGCTTCAGAGACTGTCCCCGAGTAACGAAGGTCAACGATCTCATCCTGCTCGGCTCGACTGGTGATTACGCAGACTATCAGTACTTGAAGGATATTATTGATCAGAAGATGTAAGTCGCGTTTGATAGAAACTATTGTCTGATTTTTCACAAAAAGTAAACAAATAAATCTCAGGCAATGTCACTTTCAAAACTCTTAGTTGTGGGTTCCAAAAATTTTTGCACAAGGATCAAAATAGAGTCAGTCTCATGAAAAAAAGTCCCGTTGCAATCAGGGGAACTAAAGACGAATCTCAAGTATAACAGAACAGATCATTTGGATCATATTTTAGTGGGAGACTTGTTGATTTTGCTTTTCATTTGATTTTATTTCTATTCCATTTTAATTTTAATTTTTACACAACACTGGCATGAGGCGTCGGTGGGAATTTTTTCGTAGAGTCCGTCTACGCATGACATGACTGCCAATTTTACCTACAAAAATTTGAAATTTGAAACCCTGACCCATTATTTGTCCCCCTCCCTAAAAAGGGCCAGTTATAGATAAATTATAGTTATATTCTAGTGGTGGCGGAGGACTGTTAAGGCTGGTGTTGCTTGTTGAGTATATGACGACCTCTGTGGCGCAGTGGGCGAAGGCCCGTCTGAGACGCAGAAGGTTGCGTGTTCGACTCCTGCTGTGGGTCAAATATTTGCATGTTCTAAGGATATTGGTCTTGGGTCTCGGTGTTTTCTATGCATGATATGACAAAACAACATGTATATATGTAGTATATCAATCATGTGGTTCCCATAATACAAGCTCTGCTTAGTTTGGGGCTACATGATAACGTCCAGCATTATTTATTTATATATAACTTAAGTACCTACACTTACCATGAAAGTGGTCAGTTGCACTGTGGGGCTTGCAACAAGACCTTAAACCCAATTTGGTTTTCCTAGTCACATTCGGGCACATGATCGGCAAAAGTAACAAGCCAGGTTCGCCATTTTCGGATATGACAAGGAGAAAAAAAAAAATGAATAAAATTTTTTCTTACAGTATCGACGAGCAATGCATTGGTGACGGTCTCCAGCTGAAGCCTCGCTCGCTGCACTGTTGGCTCACTCGGGTACTTTACAACAAGAGAAGCAAGATGGATCCCCTATGGAGCAACTATATTGTTGCTGGTATTCAGGTACTGTTAGAAAAGGAATTGCTTTTAATTAACCACCGTAGCATGAACCATTCCAAACTGTTAATCAGAGCCTTTGACTTACGGTACACCAACCAAGTCTAAAAAGAAACAACCTATGCATTATGGTCAGAGCCTTGACTCGACATTGTCGCCTTATCAAGCACATGTTTAAGCTTTGTGACTCAAGGTTCTGCAAAGAGACGGATGAATCGCCCCTTCATCTGTTAGGAGAGTGTGGGCCACTAATGTGCACACATAGCGCTATTCTATACAAATTCACTTTAAGCCTAGTGGAGCTATGAGGATTCACACCCAAAAAGGTACTATGGTTTCTGTCAGCAGTAGGGCTTAATAGTGAACTATGAACACCCCACCAAGGGCCTTTTGACCCCACGCCTGTCTGCCTGCTTATTTTGATATATTCATCGCTAATTTTAATTTCAATTGCATTGTATTTTTTAGGTATTTAGTGTGTGGGTCAATTTTTTTTTTTCGTTTTATAATTTGCGACTTTTGCGACTGTAAACAATAATCCAATGAGCTGTCTGATAAAAAAATTTGGGTCGTTCGTAGAAAGATTCGTCCAGTGACTTTTTTAGATTCGCATAGAATGAGATAGTTATCTGCGAATATGTCTGCTAGACTTTAGATACTTTGTCTCTTCAATTGTTTGGGTCAATAAACGTTTTTTCTTTCTTTCACCTCAACGGGCGAAGATAGAAGTGTTGATCACAATAGGTCTTCATGGCTGTAGTGATATGAAAGCCATGCAATCAATAATAATAACATCCTGCCCTGTCTAGCGCAGACTAGTTATCATGGTCTACTGTAGTGGTAGTGGTACGTTGAGGGAAAGAGTCGTATTCACACACCCTGATGAAGACTCTAAAGCAGCTGGTGGGGGCTGGCTGGGGTCAGGTTAGAAGGGGATCAATGCACAATACACCCCAATCCGGGATGTCAGAATAGAACTTCTTCCCCCCCATTAAAATTAGAATTCTTATTAGAAGAGAGAGAGACTGGTCCCATGTACGCAACATAAGCTATGCAACCTGGGAGAGTTGGTGTGAGTTCAGTCACGTTAGTTTGTGTCTTAGAATCTTCTTTGATAAAAATTTTGAATTATCTGTTTACTTTCCAGGATGGAGAACCATTCCTAGGCGCTGTTGATAAGCTGGGAACGGCGTACGAAGATGCGGCCATCGCCACCGGTTTAGGCGCGTACATGGCAACACCTTTACTCAGAGCCGCTATTGATGGAGTGGTACTGAATGAGGCCCGTGCTAAGTAAGTTAGAGTAGTTAGAGCAGGGATCCCCAATTAGTTTCACAGGGGTCCGGTTTTTAAAATAAAATTACCATCGCCGTCCATTTCTATTTAAATTAAATAAGCAATTTGTGGAATTTTTTTACTCAATGTGAAAAATTTGTCTGAATATTGGAGTACTCCGCGAACTACTTCAATCTCTCACGTTACTTCGCTCGTCCGTTGTCGAATTGACGGCAGCAAATACAAAGCGCGGTTTACATATTTTTATGTTACGTACTCAGTAATACAAGTTACTGTTTACTTCAGGTTCACACTAAATAGGTTGGTGGTCCGGATCCGGACCCTTCTCTCTCTCACGTTACTTCGCTCGTCCGTTGTCGAATTGATGGCAGCAAAGACAAAGCGCGGTTTACATATTTTTATGTTACGTACTCAGTAATACAAGTTACTGTTTTCTTCAGGTCCGCACTAAATAGGTTGGCGGTCCGGACAGCGGTCCGCCATTTGGTGATGCCTGAGTTAGAATATAGTGATCAGTTGTGATCCCCGACCCTCATGCCCCAGTGGGGATTATGGTGATTCTTATTAGGAGAGGCTTATGTCCAACCACTGCTGGCCTGCCTATATAAGTCCACTGACTTGCTGGTGTTGTTGTTGATGTTATTGATCAGTCGATCTTCCATATCATAACACCAGTCATAGCAAGACCACACTAGAATCATTGTCAACAAGCAAATAGCTGATGAGCTTCAAACTGCTGAACAGATTTTAAAGAATCAGCTAAGGTCACTCAATCAAGACACCTTTCGAACAAGAAAAAACATCAAAACCGGTTTATGCGTTTATGAGCTATGATGCCACACACTAATAACATTCGTCGAGGGTTTGAAATATGTCAAGCACCCTTGCAGTAATTTTTAATGGACTTCAAAAAAGGTGAAATTTATCAATTCAATAAAAAAAAGAATTGTGACCTCGTACCTCGTAATTTATAAACCGAATTGGAAAATTCTTTTTTCGTTTGGGAGAGTATACCTACTTCCCGTTTCCGTTCCGTTCCCATTTAATTGAAGAAAAAATATCACCTTAAAAATATATTTATTTGGAATCTTCTAATATAATATAATCTTTAACCGTTGGGGTAAAAGACTTCTTAGGGCTTACCACAGGTTTTGATAGTTTTCGAAAACTTTATAAGTTTCGGTATCTTTCCATACATTTTCGTAGTTCATACACGTTTCCCTAGAGGCGCTGTACTGAAAATGTATGGAAAGATACCGAAACTTATAAAGTTTTCGTAAACTATAAAACCTGTGGTAAGCCCTCTTGAGTGGAGACCGCGTCTCGGCAAACGTAGTGTAGGATCACCTCTTGCTAGATGGAGTGTTTATCTGCGAAAGGCTGCTGGTAGAAGCTGGATGCGTCGAGCTCAGGATAGGGCGCAATGGCGCTCATTGTGGGAGGCCTATATCCAGCAGTGGACTGCTATAGCCTGATGATGATGATGAATCTTAAGAGCACTTCTGTTTGACGTGTTTTCATTTATTTTTTTATTTTTAGGGCCCGTGTCCGAAAATGCATGGAGATCCTTTACTACCGCGACGCGCGCGCCTTCCAACGCTACCAGCTGGGCGTGGTCACCGCCGAAGGAGTGGTGGTGGAAGACATTGCAGAAATCAAACATAACTGGGATGTCGCGGAGATGATAGAGATGAAGTGAATTGAATATTGCGGTTTTTAATAAATGTATGAAAATAAAAAAAAATATTTTTTTTATTAATATATTCTAAAGGTATTATTTCCAAGATTTTTATATATCCCAAAAATCCGTCTGCCCTTCCTTCTTCATATGATTTCCGTCTGCCTTTCCTTCCTTTTTCATATGAGCTAGTGACCCTATTTTGGTGTCTGAGTTTTGATCTGCCGAAGGCTTCCGACAAGGGACCAACATCTTAACGTGCCTTCCGAAGAACGAAGGACCTTAGATTTTACTGCCATAAAAATATATATCGATATGTAGTGACTAGGTGGAGTAGTTTATTCCAACTGGGTGCCTAGTGCGAGTATTTTTCCAGCTCGATCGCTTTTGCGTTTACGCAAATTTACATGGAATCGAGGTAGCGCCATCTAGTAGAAACGAGTGGCACTGACTCCTTTCCATACAAATTTGCGTAAACGCAAATGCGATCGAGCTGGTATAAAAACTCGCACTTGGCACCCCGGTAGTACAATTTGGAACAATTTTTTTTTTGCTACTTGAAGATGGAACAATCACATGGCCCACCTGATGTTAATTCGTAACCATTACCGTAACCATTAGGTACTATCAGCGACAAGTCTACCTTACCAATTTAAAACAGATTCGCTTGCAAGCAGTTTAGCTAGCTGACTCCGCCTTATTCTTTGTGCACTTATTTTGACCAATCGGAGATACAACATCTGTTTCTTTCTGAGAAAGCCCTTTATTTTCATGGCTTCGAATTTAAGTACAAGCCTCTAGTTTACGTTTACTAGTGTTTAAAATTTGACAAGGTGAGGCTAGCAGCCACTGGCTGCTAGAAAGAGAAAAAAACCATACTTAAGATGGTATAACATAGACTTGTATTGTAGCTGATAGTACCTATATCACAATCACAAAGCATTGCATCGTAGACCCTTTTTTTTGGAACGTGTTTTACGATGCAACCCTGCTTCCATCAACTTGAGGCATGAAGATGATAAGCCTCTTGTGCCTGTTTTGGCATTTCATTCCCAGTTGTCCGATAGTACTAAACGTAATTTCACTGGCACCCACACCCTTCAAACCGAAAAACAGCACGGTTGCTTCACGGCAGCCATCTGCCCTCATTCGGGAAATATATAAAATATTTTTCTGATAGATTAATAGATGCCAGGATCTTATGGTGTGATATGTAGATATAGGGTATAGCGCGCAGGACAAACACAGACAGACAGAAACAGACATGGCTTAACGATAAAGCCGGGAAAACATGCGTTCCGAAGCACGGAAGCGCTCAGATTTAATCGATGACATTATTCTAACAAAGATAATTATTTCATCAGGACCACAAATTGAAACTATTTAATTCCATTACATTTACAGTTTATTTGCTTATTACAGTTAAAATGCTGATAAATTCTATACTAATTGTACTTAATTGCTTAGAACTACCTAAATAATTAAGAAAATTAGTTAACAAACAAATAATAGATAACAATTTTGTTAGGGAGGTATCTTACTAATAAATAAAAGCGTAACCATTGCCCAGCAATGGTCAAGCTTCGATAAGAAAACCATATTTTTATAATTTTAATTATTGAAGATTACTTTATTAATTATGACTAACAAATAATTAGGTCGAATTTGTTAGGAAAACCCGGAAATATTCAGACTAAAAAAAAGATTCCGACGAATGGAGACCCTCCTCTTTTTTCGAAGCCGGTTAAAAAGCAATTATATTGATTGATACCTCTGTAAGTGACTTATACTGTTTGACATTTGTAGTAGGAAGAGTATAAAAAAATATTTTAAAATAGTTTGTACTCTAAAAACTTCGATCAACTATACAAAGGATTTTGCACTACCCGCCCGAAAGCGGCTTGTCTAAAACTCCGCCAAAACGCATCGGAGTAGCAGTTTCATACAGCCGGCTTACTTAGATTTTCGGTCTTATCTACTTTATTATAGAAACGATATTTGTATGACGTGCTTATCGGAGCAGCATATTTTCATTTAGACGGCTTACTTAGATTTTCGGTCTTATCTTCTTTATTATAAAAGCGATATTTGTATGACGTGCTTATCGGACCAGCAGTTTTCATTTAGTCGGCTTACTTAGATTTTCTATCTTATTTTCTTTACTTTTTCACTTCTTGTTTCTTAGAGGCGATATTTGTATAACGTGCTTTTGACAAACGATAGCTAGTAATATATGCCACTTTTTTCACAGTGCATAGTATGGCGCGCGATATCCTTTGTATAGTTGATCGAAACCTAAAAATGTCCTTTAGTTCAAGTCACCTAATAGACATAATGGCTTCGGCAGAATACCAGATTCTGCTGCTAAAACAATGGATATTATGCTGAGTCGAAGCCATTTTGCTACTGTAGCACACATCTACCATGTTTTATGTTATCTTGTTCACAATTTTTTTTGTTGTGTTGTGTTCAGTTCTCTATCGGCCGGTTCCTATAGTATACCGTTACCGATGACGCTTCGTTTTCCCTTGAGAAACTGTCAAATTTTCGCCTCGTTAATTTTTGTCAGTTTTTCAAAGAAAAACGAAGCGTTATCGGTAACGGTATAACATAGGATTCGTCGGTAAGTCTATATTTATGAATAAGAACCATTCAAAGCAAAAAAAATATGGTTTGTTAGTTTAGTTAGAAGCTAATAGTTCCTTTAGCAGTTTGAAAAACCTAGAATAATTTTTAAAACTTTATTGCACAATTACATATATTGTGCAATAAAGTATAAATAAATAAAACGAGATTTTTCAACAAAAGGCTTAATGCTAGCATTTTCTACCACCCAAATCTATTAATCTACTTTTGTGGCTGACTATACCCATCATATAAAAATAGTTCAGAGACATCTTAAATACGTTAAGTACTACAATATTTTACAGCAGGTAGATAATTTTAAACTTGAAATTAATAAGAGTCAGCTTGCCTATGTTATTGATAGCATCCAGTGACAGACAATACCCACTAAATTAATATATATATATTTTTGTGTGTATAAATATTAACTATAATCAGACTAACATTAGTAGAGGCATTTGTAGTTTTATTACTAATCTATCGACGAATAACGTTGAAAAAAAAACTATTTTTGTTTGTCGTCAACTAACCGCTATTATTAGGGGTGATGAAGACATATAACCCAATCATCATCATCAGTCCACAGCTGGACATATGCCTCCCCTAATGAGCGCCATTTCGCCCTGTCCTCAGCTCGACGCATCCAGCTTCGGACAGTAAAAGGTGCGAAAGGAATAATGTAACTCGTTACGAACACATTCACAATTAGCGAAAATAATACAGCGTAGGTAAACACATCGACACTGCATACTTTTTAATAATATTCGTAACTAACTAGATGCTGTGATAGTTACTTGAACTTGGCTTTGACACGCTACCGCGTTCTAGATTTAAATACTTCTAAGATCCACATTCACACAGTCACTTCATAAAGCGAAAGTTTCAAGGACTCCGGAACGCGGTAGAGATTTCCTTGAATATCTGATGCTATGCCCGCTTGAAGTTTTGCTCGTCTATTCGCTTAGCGAGCAAAACAAGGTGGTCGAAGCGACGAACTGTCTCTCCCAGTCACCGACAAGGGAATTGTTACGAACATATTAACAATAGCTAAAATAATAGCCTTAAAATACATCGTACCTACACTACATACATTTGCAATCATATTCGTCACTAGATGATAGAACTAGATGCCGTGATAGTTATAAAAACTTTACTTAGGACTTAGATCCACATTCACACAGTCACTTCATAAAGCGAAAGTTTCAAGGACTCCGGAACGCGGTAGAGATGTCCTTGAATATCTGATGCTATGCCCGCTTGAAGTACTGCTCGTCTATTCGCTTAGCGAGCGAGACGAGGGTATCGAAGCGACGAACTGTGTCTCCCAGTTACCGGCAAGGGAATTGTTACGAACTATTATTAATAATTAGCGAAAATAATACAGCGTAAAAAACATCGTACCTACACTACATACTTTTGCAATAATATTCGTAACTAAATGATAGAACTAGATGCCGTGATAGTTATAAACACTTCACTTAGGACTTAGATCCACATTCACACAGTCACTTCATAAAGCGTAAGATTCAAGGACTCTGGAATGCGGTAGAGATGTCCTTGAATATCTGATGCTATGCCCGCTTGAAATACTGCTCGTCTATTCGCTTGGCGAGCGAGACGAGGGTGTCGAAGCGACGAACTGTCTCCGCCAGTCGCCGGCAAGGCAGCCGGGTCGTGATGATGGTGAACACGTGACCGAATACTAACGCGTCTAGTTCTGTAGGGCTGCGGAAAGATAAAAGTTTTAGTAGTAGTCCAGCTTTTATGACAACTCCCTCCTTCTTCTTCTTCCCCTCTCTATAGAGCGTGTCGTCTATATAACGAACTGGCTTCCAATGATACTGAGTTAGATATTTTCGACCCGAATATGATTCGATTTAAGAGATTCGTTATCAGGTTGCTTTATTGCGAATCATAGTAGTTTTATTGTATAACATAGTAGTTTTATTGTAATAAGTAGGTACATTTCTTTTTCCTGTTTTAGGTTAATCATAATTTCGAGCTAGCAACATATTTTTTTTCTGCTCAATCTTGTCATGTTTACATAATTGAGTAAAGTTTAGGTCAAAACAAACTTGGCTAGGTTAGCTTTTAATGGATTTTACTGTTTTGTGAACTTTTTAAAATAAAATAAATAAAAATAAACTGTAGACGGAACATATCGGAGTCATAATACGTAATACTTTGTTATGACCCACCTGATGTTGACCGGAGTTGGCTGCAAGTAGCGACGAGTTTTATATTTGGGTCGGAATGTACTAGAATCGGTCGTATCGTTTGCTCAGCCTACAGAGGGACATAGATCCATCCATTGTAACAACTGTAAGTGTTAACCAAAACTTACAGCTGCAACCATAACATACCATAACAAAGTATTGCTTCGTAGATCACGCATGTTTGGAACGGGCCTACGATGCAACACCCTGAGTCCATCAACTTGTAGTACCATAACACCATGCCTATTCCTGCCACGAAGCAGCATTGCTGTTTCTTTTGGAAGGTTGTGGGTGCCGGTGACATTACACACACACACACCATGTCTCAAGTTGATGGACTCAGGGGGAGCATCGTAGGTCACGTTTCAAACATACAATACATGACCTATATGGCGAAGCAATACTTTGTTTTACATCTCTCATGTTCGGTAAGTAGGTTCTTATTACCTCCAAATGGGGCTTGTAGGTGACTAATTAGCGCTCTAGGGTAATAATGTAACTAGAAAAGCCCTAAGGCGGTAAGTAATTAAAAAAAAACCACAATTCTTTCAAAAAGTTCGCATACATCTAACCATCATACTGGCTATAGACAACATGCATTCAGCCCAATGACCAAAGAGGTCTATGCTATTCAGCCTTGTCTTCGTGTGAGTATAATAGTCATCAATTTTAAATATCGAACGGCGAAGCTCAATTTCGTTCTTGAAAAAAAAATGTTTTATACTTGTAATGCCGGTTTTTTTTCTAATTACCTCACAATCGAGATATATAAAGCAGAATAGTTAGCTCGGGTGTAAGCACCAATTGCACCCTCGAACTATAGGCGCCCTCGCTGCGCTCATGCTCGTAAATATCTCGGGCTGCATGCCTTACAGCCCTTGGCTACTAATCTACTATTATTTTATGGTTTCACTTGACATCAGGTGGGCCATGGGCTAGTTCAATCTACAGGTATCATAAAAAACTCGTTTCTGCGCTGACAAACGCCTTAGCTTTAGATGGCCATCTGAAGGTAGGCTTCTATCAGCAGATACAATTTATTGCTCTGTATTTATAAGACTACTAACTACCAGAACACCGGATCTTAAGAGCGGCCCAGCGGTTTACCCGTGAAGGACCCATACAGAACAAACAGATATTTTTGCATGTATAATTATGATCATGGAATAGTATGGATGAGATAAGTAGATTGGTGCTGGAAGTCTCGATAATAGTACCGTTGAACTAGTTTCCAAAAGGTGAGGCGATTCATCACAAATCATCGCCTACCTAAACAACAAAATACCTAAAAATAAATTAATTCACTTACTTGAAGACTGCCATTTCGTTTGAACATTACAAGATAAATTAACACGTTACAATTTTTTATTTCATCACAATAAACTAAAAAAATAATATTTATAATTAACTATGTATGTATATAAATAATTTAATCAATATCAGCTACTTCGATATAGTTTCCGTACGCTGCGTTACGTTCCCTCAAATATTTAAGTAGAGACTCGACGCTTATTTCCTCATCACTTGGAATTTTTAGGGTTGATCCTGAAAATATTTAAATAGTTGGTTTTCTAAAAAATTATCGTACCCTAACATACGAGTCAGACGCTACACTACTTATACTCGTTCTACGCTTTTCTTCTCCTAATAATCAAAAGACAGCCTTTTGATTATTAGAAGAAAGAGAAAGAAACATTGAAAAACTAAATAAGAATAATGAATGTTCCTCTTGCGTTTTTTCTAGTTTAGCTCTCTAGTATTAAAATCCATAGCTGAGAATCTGTTAAGAACTTTGTTTGTTTTTCTTTTACTGTGTCTTGTGGTAAATAAATGCCTTTCTAGTTTCTACTCTTTTCTACTCTTACTTTTGGTTACAAAAGAGTTTCATTGAAAAACGAAATAAGAATAATTTATGTTAAAAACTAAATAAGAATAACATAAATTATTCTTATTTAGTTTTTCAATGAAACTCTTTTGTAACCAAAAGTAAGAGTACGATTATTTTTTATAGTTTAGTTTACCAATAAGTTCCATAGCTGTTAAGTATTTTGTTTGCTTTTCCTTTACTGTGTTTTGCGATACGTAAATGGTTTTCTAATCTTCAACAAAAAAGCTGTCATTGAAAATCTAAATAAGAATAATTTGTCATTCTTATCTAGTTTTTTTTATTTTAGCTTTCTAGTATTAAGTTCCATAGCTGTTTGTTTTTTTTTTCTGTTTATGATGAATATATACCTTTCTACTCTTAATAACCAAAAAGCTGTCATTGAAAAACTAAATAAGAATATAACTTATGAAAATCTTATTTAGTTTAGTTTAGCTTTCTAGGTAGATTCCATAGCTGTTAAGAATTTTGTTTATTTTTCTTTTACTGTGCTTGTGATGAATATGTACCTTTCTAATCTAAATAGCCAAAAGACTAAGTGAAAAAAACAAAAATAAAAACCTGAGGACATAGAAAAGCTGTGCAGTCTATCGGACTTCTCCGAGGATCTAGAGATCCTATCACCGCTCGAGGTTACGGTTACAGTACAGTCTGTTACCCCTTTCATGGCTTTATTGTTGCTGTGTAAAATAAAATAAACAAAAATTTTGATGTGGCAAGAATATTACGACATCACCTGCCTATGGTGCACCCTGCTGTGTAACAAACGGGGCTCTGGCAGCCGGCTGATTGCGGCATAGCGCAGCTTAACACTGGCAAAAAGACTTTGATTTGGCGAGAATATAACGCCATCAAGTATTAACGTTTCATGGGGTTCCAACCTCCATCTTTGGAATGCACCGTGGTGCACCCTACTGTATAACAAACGGGGCTCTGGCAGCTGGCTGATTGCAGCACAGCGCAGCCTAACAATGGCACAACTAAATCCCCTGCAACGTGGGTGGTGCAAGAAGCTGTGCCTTGCGATCACTCACATGCCCAGCTAGGGCTTATGGACTGTTCCCCCTCCTTATAGGGGAGGCCTAAACTTGTTTCATGAAATTACTTTCATTCTGATAATGATAAACGGAAGTATGGAGATAACTTGATGCCGTAAGGGATCCTGTTCTTCTAAGGAATTAATTTATACCTTGTAAGAGAAATAAATAAATAATGCTGACACGATCACGCAGCATCACATAGCCACTAAACTAAGTAGAGAGTATTATGGAAAACATATTGACTGATACAGAAGTACATTTATAAATATATACATAAAAGCACCCAGACCCGGGACAAATATTTGCAAATCATACAAAAATTTGTCTCGCGGCGGGAATCGAACCCACAACCTTGTATGGTGGGCTTTTAGCTACTGCGCCTTTGTATAATTGGTCGTCTTTGTATGATTGGTGAATTGGTTTGATATGTTCAATCATACCTACACAATAGTGTCGATTCTATTGTTCACTTTTCTAAACTTAACTAAATTTGGCAGCTTTAAAGTTATATCCTTCTAATTTACACCTCAAATTAAGTTTAGTTTAGGAAAATGCACAACAGAATCGACATCAATTTCTATCTAATCATCAAACACCAATACGCAAGCGTTATTTTAAATCTACACTTTCTCATTGGCCAATATTTTACGTCTACGATACGCAACATTTCGCTAGTCTTCGTGAACAAGCCTCTGATAGCCATACATAGGCAATCATAATATACGAGTAGGTATACTTACTTAAACAGAAAAACAAATCATTACCTAGAATCAGTAACATCAGAACCGAAGACATTCTTGCCACTTTCACTCGTGCAGTCTTGCGACTGCGAGGCCAGATGCTTATCATTGACCATACCATCGCTATCCTCAACCAAATCATCCGTATCATCATCGTGTATGATCTGGAACATCTCACTAGCATCCACAGACTGCTGATCTTCAGTAACGTTAACAGAACCAGAAATATCATTAGAATCCACAACGTTTTCCTCAATCGTATCTAAGAATTCATTGATCTTGACAATGACATTGCCGAATTTATCGCCGTCGTTCGGATAGACCATTTCGAAATCGTGCGGTTCGATCTTATCGCTCTCCACTTTATCGTTGAGATCATCGAACGATATTTCGTCTACTTTATCGAGTATATCTTCAATGATTTCGATTGCGAAGTTCTGGTCGGATATTACGATGGAGATGTTCGATTGTTTTGGCTCATCGTATGTGCAAGTTAGATTGCCATCTTTGGACGTCAATAATACGATCTGCTTCGAGGCGAATGGTTTGAAACCTGTGCGATTATTGTGGTTTTATTATTGTATCTAAACTACTTCAAATACGAATCTCTATTTACCAAAATATCACATTTACAGTATGTTATATATTTGCCAACTCTTCTCTGTTTGGTCGCGTTACGAATTGGTTTAAATTAAAAAAAAATACGATTCAAAGTGTACTTTATGTGCTAAATGAATAAAGATATTTTTTACTTACTTTACTAGACTTTAGAAATGGAACTAAATCTCTGAGAAGACTAGACCACACTACGACAGAAGCCGGCTTTTAACTATGGGATTACACGTGATGATTTGACACTTCAATCTCAGGGCGAGGCAGGGGGAGGTGCGGTGTCCGGGGAGGTGTATCGTTCAAAATGTATGAAGAGCGATAAAATATGATAGCTCAAGATATGCCATAGTCAAAAGCCAGCTTTAGAGTCGTAAGGTTGAAACAAGGTAAGTTTGAATTCGTATGTTATCCCGAAAGGGACCCGAAAATCAACATTTGTTTAAATTTATAGTTTTTCAGAAAGCTGAAGTGGCAGTGGGCTGGCCATATCTGCCGAAGAACCGATAACCGTTGGGGTAAACGAGTTCTTGAGTGGAGACCGCGGCTTGGCAAACGTAGTGTAGGACGCCCTCCGGCCAGGTGGGGTGACGATCTGCGAAAGGCTGCTGGTAGAAGCTGGATGCGTCGAGCTCAGGACAGGGCGCAATGGCGCTCATTAGGTGAGGCCTATGTCCAGCAGTGGACTGCTATAGGCTGATGATGATGATGATGATAGTTTTTCATTGAAGAAATGACTCTTTAGCTATACCATAATTAGTTTAGCTAGCTGTCTTAGATCAGCTGATCTTTGTCCTTGATATAATGATGAAGATAATTATAGGCCCGCCTAACTGTTAGGGTTGCCACGCACAATACAAAGTTGAGGTAAAACTTTTTTTTAAAAAGTTTTAAATCACGCATTTTAAGTGAGGTTCACCCAAGTTGTGCAACAACTCTTGTCCAAATGACCCCCTTTCGAGATAAAGAAAACATACGAATTCAAACTGACCCTGTACAAAAACGAACTCTGGAAGTTCAGCTCAAAAATAAAACTATGGTTTAACTACTCTTTCGTAATGGTCCTGACTCCTGACCCTGATTCTCAAAGAGCTGGGATCGGGATACGAATTCCTAATTAAACTAAAATACCGACTGAAAATTATCCAATAACTACCAACTACCCAACCATAGAATATTCACCAAACATATCCCGGTTATAGTTAACATTATCTCGGCTACTTCTCAAGCACAGTTTGGATTTCTTAGCTCGCGTGCTTCGCTCCGATATCGTGCGTTCGGGCGATAGACGGCGACGTGTCACTTGGAAAGCTTGGCTCACTAAATATTCTTCTTGCGGCTAACGAGTGGAAAAACGATGGAAATCGTTCACTTTAATAATATAAACAGACGATCGAATTTTGTGTGACCGGACCAGGAACGCGGTCCGCCTTCGGACCATATTCGATCGTGTGGCGCATGGTACGCCACGAACGCGGTCCGTCCTCGGACCATATTCGATCGTGTGCCACACGGTACGCCACAAACGCGGTCTGTCCTCGGACCATATTCGATCGTGTGGCGCACGGTACGCCACGAACGCGGTCAGTCCTCGGACCATATTAGAACATTATACGTAGAGCGCACCGTAAAGCCCGCTGGTCCGGTCGCACCAAGTTCGATCGTGTGTTTATACTTTAAGATAAGATAAGAGTGTATTTGTTTGATACACAAAAGGAAGGCACACAAATTAAAACAAAAATATACATAAGCTAACAAACAGAATGTGAAAAACATGAATGCACACAATTCAGAAAATCATTTCAGCCTCTTCCAAACAGGTTCAGTCTCAGCTAAATGCTGCTACCAAGCATGTGATGTAAGGTTGCGGCGCTGGTTTTCAGACTGAACCCTTTAAAGCCTATAAGAATATTTCTTATTTCTCTTATTTTCATAATAGAACAATAATAGTGAACGACCTTCGAAATTGGCTTGAGTTTCAAAGCTTGTGTATCTATTTTTGTATACGTCTAAGAATCCCAATTGATCCCAACTGAATGAAAACATACTAAACACAATTTACAATAATATTTCCCAAATTATGTCACTAAATAATACGCCTTTCGAACTACCAATGGAGGCGAGTGTGAACAAATTAACTACAAAGATGAATATGTATAAGGTTGTCTGTAAGAGATCGTTATAAGCGATAAGACCTATTGTACTTTTATTATTGTTTTTGTCAGTTTTGTTCTAAATGTATATGTTGGTTTGAGTATAAAGAGTTTTCTATCGGAGGACCATTCTTTTCATCTTGAACGACCAACGGATCTGTCATTTTTGTTTTATTGTAACATGTTTGTCTAATCAACATAAATCAGAAAAACATTTTTTTCTGATTTATGTTGTTTATAAGTTTTGGCATTTAACCTTTTTCAATATACCTTAGTAGTAAGACACAAGTGAAGTGAAATGGAATAAAAGTGAACTTGGACTGGAATTCTGATGAAGAAAATGGTTCGCCGATAGATTTTTGCTATAGTCACCATTGCTATAGCAGAAAACAGGACCTGACTGAAGACTGGACGACTGGACTTATAAACCGTACTACGTTGTCTCATACATAATATCATGAACTACCAATTAATCGATCAATTATTAATTATACTTGATAAACTATCCCAGAAGCCATTGAATAAAGAAGTGAAGTGAGTTTTCTATCTATCTATAATTTATGTTTTTCTAACTGATCCAAAATACAGAAGTTGAGACTGCGCACCGTCAAAGACATTCCAGTAACAAAAACCATCTTCACAACGTGTTTGAGCAGTGATGTAGTAATAGGTTTGATCATAAGTGCAGCTTTGGGCCCAGTAGCTGATAACATTGCCCGGATATGACCAAAAACTAGCGCGTCCAATGCTGTGGGGCTGGAAAAGGATAGGCAAAAGGGATCATAATGGGAAATGGGGAAAAATGAGAGCTGTGAAGGGTGTAAGGGGTGCCAACCGCAAGCCAACCTTACCTGCCCGTGGTGCATCCTGCTAAGTACACACGGGGCCTAGCTGTGGCATAGCTAAATTCACTGACATTGCGGTAAGCTGTGCCCTGCGGTTCTCAACCCGTGCCCAGCCCCCATGCCCAGCGTGGGTATTATGGGCATATCCTCCTTTATTAGGGGATGCCTATGTCCAGCAGTGGACTGAACTAATATAAGGCTAGTATGGTGTAGTGTGATGGCTTGTTATTTGGGAGGTTTAACTAGGTTATAGCTTTAAGTAACAAGGTCACCCCTTGTACGATCACATAATAAATTAAAAGGGACTTCGAATATAAATGACGCCATTTTGATACGATGTGTATCAAAAGAGCGAAATATCCTAAAATGAGCAATATACTTGTAAAATCATTCATGTTCACTATGAAATAGGTACATAAAAAAATTCTAGTTGTGAGCTCCCTCATAAGTGAAATTATATTATTTCTAAGACAATATGTATTCTATAAGCCGAAATAAAATCACATGGATTAGAACATTTCAAAAAGGATAATATTTAGAGTTGGTAAACTTAGTCCAGTAACTTTGTCGCCTGAAAGTATGGGGTAGTGTGCGTCAAATCCGGTAGTTATGTTTTTTTGCTGACTTGTTTATTATGTTGGCCTAATGAATAATCCATGTTTGTGACCCCGAGCGCCGAACGCAACTTCGAAACAAAATCGAAATAACAGCGAAAATATAGTTTTATTTTCAAATGTTGGCGATTATAACCCTATTAGAATGGTCTCTATAGACCCAATACTTTCTGAGATTAAGCCTTTTAAAGTTTATCTTTTTTTTTTATTTTTTTTTTTGCAATACTTTAGACGGATCAAAAAAATCAAAATTTCTAAAAACTCAAGCGGGATCAAAAAAATCAAAATTTGATTTTACAAAAGATAGATACACAAAATGGCAATCATCAAAACTAAAGAGATAAAACAGAGAGGCATAAGATAAAATTTATCAATCTCGATAATGTACTTACGTATTGCCGAAGAAGTAATCCCTATCGCCGAGTCGCTGGCTCAAAGAGTTGCAGCATTGTTCCACCTGGAAGGAGAAATGAATTTAAATTCAAAAACGTAGTTCTGGAAACTATATAACTTTTGAAACAATCATGGTTGTGAACATAATTATGAATATCAAAAAATAAAGAAAGTAGTTTCCAGAATTATGAATATCAACTGGATATTTACCATGATTTGTGAGTTTAATAGATTAATTAAATAAAGATACAAATTTTACACAGTTTACACCAAAACACTTAGTATCTTAAATGAAAACTAAGAAATATCTTAAATGATCTTATTAAAGTTACGAGACTATCAACAAAAATATCTACATGGTTACATTCTTGGAGAAACTTTTTACGCCTAAACTCCAATGTATCTACTTCAATCATTCCCGAAACGATCAAAGATGGAAAGATAATAACCGTACATTCGTTTGTACATATATCTATTGAATTTGCGCTGAAGCTTCTCCAACATAACGGTATACTTTGCCTCACGGGGGTCCCATACAATAGCGCTGAGTTCTGTTGTTTCCCGATATTTCGACACTCACAAATTATGGTAAACATCGCGTTGATATTCATAATTCTGGAAACTACTTTCTTTATTAGAGTTCCATATCTAAAGGGTAAAAACGGGACCCTATTACTAAGACTCTACTGTCCGTCTGTCTGTCTGTCACCAGGCTGTATCTCATTAACCGTGATAGCTAGACAGTTGAAATTTTCACTAACGATGTATTTCTGTTGCCGCTATAACAATAAATACTAAAAACAGAATAAAATAAATATTTCAGTGGGGCTCCCATACAACGGTACGGAGACCTTCGTGCGCGATTCCGACTCGCACTTGGCCGGTTTTAATTTTGGTTTGGTATGAGCTCGTGGCCAATTTGACGAAAATCAAAATGGCTTTTGGTTTGACAATCGAAATTGATTTTCGTCATCGTTCATCACTACGGGTATGTCATGTCAATGTCAATGTCCAGCGTATCAATAATATTATTTTAACAATTGTACAACAATTGGAAAACTACGTCAAGTCTTCGTCCCCCATACCGCAATGTTTGAAAACGAAAGGTTAGGTAAGTTTTCAATCAGTGCGTCCTACCCGTCATGACATACGGAGCCGAAAAGTGGACACTCACAATACGGCTATTCCACCAGTTTAAAATCGCTCGGTCGAACTATGGAAAGAGCTATGCTCGGGGTTTCTCTAAACTTTAGAGAATATACTGGTTACGGATTTTATCCTTTAGAGTCTAAAGGATAAAATCCGTAACCAGCATATCCTACATAAAACTAAAGTTGTTGACATAGCTGAGAGAATTAGCAAGCTGAAGTGGCAGTGGGCAGGACATATTTTTGAAGAACCGATAACCGTTTGGGCAAACGAGTTCTTGAGTGGAGACCGCGGCTCGGTAAACGTAGTGTAGGACGCCCTCCGGCCAGGTGGAGTGACGATCTGCGAAAGTCTGCTCGTAGAAGCTGGATGCGTCGAGCAGAGGACAGACCCAGCAGTGGACTGCTATAGGATGATGATGATGATTTTGGTGGAGGTGATTTACGTACATCGGACAGCACTTGATCGAGTGTCTTATCGTGCCAGTGCAGCGCCTTCAGTCGTTTAGCGACCGCGTTGCGTTTAGCTCTCGTCTGGAGCCAGCCCAATGGCCACGGGTACACAGACGAGTTCCGGACTTTAGTCACTGCGTTGTATGTGTCGTTGTCTATCCAGGATATGTAGAGCTGCAATGAGTAAATGAAATAATTATATTTAAACAAGCTTCCGCCCGCGGCTTTGTACAAACTTATACCGAAAAATTGACATTTACAAAATAGTATGAATAAAATGAATCTGAATCTGCTTCGGCTTCGGCTTCGCTCGCGTTATACCCAGATAAAAAGTATGCGTTATTCCAAGTCTAGAAATACATAATATGAAAAAAAACTGGATAGGGACACCCTTATCAAGTCATCACCTAGCGGTATGAAATATACTTTACGACCTATTCTCATTACCTACCAAATATACTTAAGAAATAAAATTCATTAAAATTGGTCGAGCCGTTTTGGACAGAGACCAATTTTTTTGCTTTATAAGTGTTTGCCCACACTTCAGGGAAAATCTAAGATTTTTATATATCCCAAAAATTCTCAGAAACTCTCTCCCAAAAAACTCAGGCGGGATTTGAACCCGCGACCTTCCCATCAATACCGGGACGCGCTCACCAACTCCCGCCGGGCGGACTCGAAATTTTTGGGATATATAAAAATCTTGAGACCAGTTTGTTTCGCAGGAGTCCGATTTTCGAGGGATATTCTCGTCGAGTCGTGATTTTTATATATAAGATATAGAATGAGTTACTTGTTATAAAAACTCCATAATTGACGAACTTATAATTTGACGACCTCTGTGGCGCAGTGGGCGAAGGTCCGCCTGAGACACAGAAGGTTGCGGGTTCGATTCCCGCCGCGGGACAAATGTTTGCATGTTCTGCAGATATTTATCTCGGGTCTGGGTGTTTTCTATGTAGGATAAGTATTTATTTACACAAAAAAATATATGTAATATATCAATCACGTGGTTCCCATAACACAAGCTCTGCTTAGTTTGGGGCTACATGATGCTGTGTGATAATGTCCAGCATTATTTATTATTTTATAATTACCTCAGCATTAACCAAAACATTAGTAATAAGGCTCATATACGCTCTCATCTCTGCCTTCTCCTCGGTAGACAGTTTGCTGCATAGTGTGACTCCTTTATTTGCTGCAAATTGTACAATCGGCTCCAACTCTGACACCACAAACGCGCCACACTTTATAAAAGGCACTCGACCAGATGGTGACATGAATTCCGCGTTCCAGCGCATTTCTACTTCGAAGGGAAGATTACACATCTGAAACAGTAATCACAAAAATAATATTAATATTATTCCTTTAAAGTATTTAGGATAATTAAAGGTTTGCAATTATGTATTGATTGTCAGCGAGGAGGATAAGACGCAATGGCGCCTTTCACCTGATGATGATAATTACGATAATTGATACTCGATATTCAATGATTGATAACACTTCATAATATAAATGTGAAACGGTATGTTTGGGAGTGTGTGTTTTTGTGTGTGAGTATCTTCGTTTCCGCGCAATTCAACTCCGTACCGTAATTGCTGAAATTATTTCGATGAAACTATAATTACATATTTTGTGACCTGGATTAACACACCTGCTACTTTTTTCCGGCTACAACGCGAGTAAGCCGCGGGCGGGAGGTAGTTAAATGGGACACATTCTACTATAGAAAGCCACTGCTGATCTTAGCCATAGCCACCAAATGGTCTTAGGACTTTCCATCCACCTACTTCCAATTTTAGATACAACAATATTCATCATGACAATAGTATGACTCACAAACACAATTGGAATTAGTATTAATTTTTTTTATTAATTAGTAGGTGAAATTTGAAAGGACTTAATAAAATCGCCTCTAACAGAGAGGTGGGTGGGAGTCAAAGAGATGACAAACCTTCAAAAACGCCTGAACGGCAAGACAGCTGGCATTATCCGGGAGCAATATCTGTTCCACCTCGTAAGGCTGGAATAGCTTTACATTGTCCGGCCATGGCTCTTGGGCTGAAAAGATAGATTGCGTAAAAGATATAGATATAATTAATAGGTCTACGTACACACTGACAGGCGGCTTGCTTAGAGCTTAGAGCCTAAAGAGTCACCTGGTGAGTAGCAGGAGTAGCAGAAAGCAAATTACCATAGGTTCTCAGCGACTCACACCCAAAACCCCATTCAAGTGCCACCACCATATATCTTAGCATGTAACCAAATGTAAGTCTCTAGGTTCTAAGTACTAAGCCAAGCAACCTGTCAGTGTGACTGAATAAAGGAAATGGAAGGGGAATCTAACACTAATGGATAGGTAGGAATAGTTATTCAAAGGTTTAAAACATTTCTTCCAAAAATCACTTAAGTATTGATATAGGGATTGTTTTTGAAAACATGCAGGTAAACTAATTTTGAATAGTGTTATTTAACATGTTCACTGCGGTCACAGCTGTCCAGCTGCAGTAGGGTGTACTGTACACCAGCAGTCATAGTGTTAAAAACCAAGATGGATGACAGCAGGATAGATACTGTGGGTACATCTGGCTGCTGATTCTCAGTGAATAGTTTATTGTTACATTAGACATGTCATAATTATTATTTCATACATAAAAACACAAAATAAAATCACTCAAGTGCACCGTTTCTGTTCGGATTTAACACTTTTTTAAAACAACTCTACAAAATAAAACAACATTGTTTTACTTAAGTAACAGCATATTATAACACACAATACAAGCTCTGCTTAGTTTGGGGCTACATGACGCTATGTGATAGTGTTCAGCATTATTCATTTTATTTTAATATGTTAGTCAAGTTCACACAAATCAATAGTACCAAAGAGGTAGGGTTCCCCGTTCATTTTACACTACAACAGACGAGAATTCAAATAATAATGATGCAACGCTGCTTCTAATTTATTATGTAGGGCGTCCCGAGGCTAAAATTATACAATTATGTCATACAAAAGTTATAAATCCAGCAAAAAGAAATTATGTAACGAAGCGAACAACAATTTTGTGTTCATGTTATTTCAAAAAGTACGCTTACCATTCAGTGAAGTTAAGATGGAATCCGCTAAATGGAATTCCGGCATTATTTTCACCTTATCAAATTCACGAAAACAAGCTCAAAAATTGTATTTTTGGAAAAACAAAGAAAATCACATCGTACACCACGCTCAGTTCTTTTTCGACTGACATTGACATTGGCAGCAATTTCATTCTGACAAATCTAAAAGCTAGTGCCGTTGCCAGTAATATGCAAAAAGTTTGATTGTTTCAAATTAAGTAATTCTTCCCCTTCGCCCGTTTCGTTTTTTCCGATCAAAAATACATTGGTACTAATAAATGATCAATGAAAACATTACTAACCCATTTGAATAAGTTTCGTAATATTGTCACCCACACAAGCTACGTTATTATTCAATAAATTTATTCCGAATGCAAATTCTTCATCATCAAAAAAATCAAACGGACGATCAAGTGGCTCAGACTGTTTTTCTTCTACAGGTAAGTTTGCTTTAGAATGGATTATATCTATGTACTTTGTAAATATAGCTTCTCCAGTTCCACTAGGAGGAGTTGATGATCTTGGTGATGGTGATTCCAATGGAGATGGTGTCCATTCCGATGAGGGTAGCGGACTTATATTTTTAGGGTATTCTTTTGCATTGTCGTTCCAAAAGTTTGTCACACTCATTATGATTTATCAAAAATAATATTATATAAAATAAAAACGTGATATATAAAGAATCAAAACATCATAAATGTCAATTTAGATTATTTTTATACATTAGGTAATAACCTGATTCTGCGTATCCTGATTTGAGGTGCCATGTGATTGAGAAAGAAGATTTATATATTTAACACTCGCAAGAAGTTTATACTCAGTGCACTTCGTTGTTCTGCCATCAATGCGCAATGCCCTCCGTATCCTCACCTCGCACATTAATTTGGGAAATAAGCCCCGACCGACTGTTTTTAGCTGTTTTTTAGTTTATTGTCAGCACACATGTTTGTTGACAAAATGCTGCTAATTTAATTATTTTTATTTTATTTTATACAATCTTTATTCCAATAATTACCTACTAGCTGTTACGCCCGGAACTTCGTTTGTTTGTATACTATACACAAAAAAAAATGAAAATACCTTGAACCAGATTGCACCCACTGGCTACCGGGTCCGTGAATCTAAGGCAAATAAAAATCAAAATTTATCTAGGCGATAGCAGTTCAAACACACGTACAGGAGAAATAAAGACTTACTTAATACAAAGCTACATAGCGAGTAGGTACATTTCCAAGTGTTGATTTGTCCTAGAAATATGGTTTCCATAATTTTTATCAATTTTAGCATGTTAACGGTCATAATAAAATAGGTTGTTATTAAATAAACTAAATCCCGCTCAATTCGCTCCGCACGCGGCATCTTAGTAGTCTGTGGCATGCGTTACGATGCCGCGGTGGTCGAGACGAGTGTAGTATACACGCAGCATGGCGTATGGATACAATTTTGTGCATTGCCATTCAACGACGATATGGTTCAACACTTGCGAAATAAGAATAATAATTAAGTAGGGTTCCATTCATGTTTGCGATGAGCATTACATTTAATTTATGAGACAAGGCACTCCACTAACAGGTTTGGCCAGCTACTCAAGTCTTATAGACGCGGTGCTGGTATCGCAGAACTATAGTAAATAAAACAAATATTTGGTTGTTGTTTCGTATAAATTTACAATAATTATGCTCTGCTCGTCTTATTTCGGACATTTCGCAGTCAAAATCACTCGTAAATATTCATTATTTCAGTAAAGGGATCGAGTTGTACCCCTTTTGCCATCGGTTTTGAGTCGTGGCGTGAACTCTAGAGTCCTTTTCACGTCACGACAGAAGTATACCTACGCAGTGACTGTCAATATCAGTAAACCAAAGAATTATGACTTAAGCATAGAAGAATAGAAGAACCCTTAAAATTCAATCATGCTCTGAAAATCAACTCATACGGATGATCTCTACTCTCTTATGTCCAATATCATCAGTTAGAAAGGGATGCATACTTCTCTCAATGCGACTTCAAATGAGTTCAAAAAGAAAATCGTATCAGGGCGCTCGAATAAAATACTATGCAGTTCATAGAAATGCCCTGGTACGAAATTGTAGCAATCGCAATTGAGATAAAGTATGCATCCCTTTCTAGCAAATAGCTTTCTAGAAAGTAGAGATCAGCACACTGGTATGATTTACTTTTTGAACTCATTTGAAGTTGTATTGAGAGAAGTATGCATCCCTTTCTAACTGATGATATTGGACTTAAAAAAGTAGAGATCAGCCGTATGAGTTGATGTTCAGAGCATAGTGAATTTTAAGACTTCAATGCTTCATCTAGTTCTCTTCTTTATCTGTGCAGTATACGTAAAAACCAGAGAGGATTGTTTTTGTAAAAACACCGAACATTTATCAAAAAATTCTAGTCAGAACCAACATTTTTCAAGCAAGTTGTTTGATGAAGGTTGAAGGTTGATTGATTGATTGAAACGAAAATACTTTGTTTTTTTCCCATCACTAGATACGTACGTTTGTTTGGGCGACACGCATCGCTTTTCTAAATATATAACTATCGGAAAGTCCGGAAACGCAATACTTTTCCACATTAAAATACATATCTGAAGATTATAATACGAAAATAAAACAACACGAATCATGGCTGACGTGCTAGATATCGAGAATTCCGAGGAATTTGAGGTGGACGAAGACGGTGAACGTATGTTTTCAGAATGATTTATTTATTTGTGCTATAGTTCTATTTCCTACATCTCTTTGCTCTAAATACATATGTCAACCCTGATTTCAAAGAAAATCATACCATTACACCGATAAAACACAATATTCCTCCAATTATACAGCTTAAAATTTTAGGTTATGAATCATAAATATTTCTCTGATTGGTGCCAGTGACCGTATCGAAAGCCGTTGCTTCACCTACCTGTATTACCAACACACCTACCCGTACGTATAGGCGAAGAGAAAATGTGAAATGTTCGTTCCTACTTCGCGCTACTACATATCGGATTCAGCAGAAATCTTGCACTTTTTGTAGACCAGACTGGGAATAACATAGAGGCTACTTTATATCCGGTTACCGCATGACTGAAGTCACGGGCAGAAGCTAGTCAATAATTTTGTCGGAACTTTACTTGATGGTATGGTATGGTAATTTTCATTGGGTTATGAGTGCTCTCCAATTTTCAGGTGGTATCGAGAGGTTGAAGGAAAAAGCACGTAAACGCAAGGGTCGTGGGTTTGGTGGCGAGTCGGGAGTTGGCTCTGAGCGTGGGAACAGAGGAAGGTGAGATTTCTTGACTAGGATTGAAGTTTGTACTATAAGCTTTAGCATAGAATTACACTAAGAGCAAGAGATACTGATGCAAAGTCAAAGCGCATCGAAGAGTTAATCTAAAAATTGACAGACTATTTTGACCTCGTATCTCCGTAATATCATACACAATGTGCATCTCTGCAGTAAACCATGATAAATAAAAAGACATGGGCATTCCGCTAATAAATGAATGAGCATATAACTTCAATAATTGGAATCCACAGCTGGCCGAACTCGAGCACATCTACTCAAATCAAAGCATCATGTTGGGTCATAAAGTGAACTGCAATCCAGTGTCAATGTTTCTGTCACTTTTTTATCACTGATTGATTTAGATGTAGCCAGATGTCGAGCTTATTTTTAAAGTTGTGTACTGAAGTAGCCGATACAACATCTTGTATGCAATTGCAAAAAGCATGTTCCAATTGTGCATCACTTGACTATTAAGGAAGTAATGAGCAGCCATGGTGGTACAGGCTGTCATTGGTTGAACATGGCCTCGTGGCCTCGTGGCCACACGAGGTGGTAGTATTAGATAGCCTACACTACTTTACAAAGATATAGTGTGTTGAAGTTCCTCGTGATGTCACGGCTTGGTACACTTTTCACATAGCCGTGACCTCACGAGCCCCCACTACCGAACTTTGACGCTCTTTATCTCCGTCAATTTTCGTTTATTTGTCAAAAGAAAAAATAAGGGTCCAATATTTTTTGTAGATCTATCTGACAGACTAATTTGAATTATGATTTTTTTACCCAGTCGTCCTCGATAATATAAATCTCTGCATGAACTTACAGAACACGTTCTAAAATACAACTGCGCAGTATGAAGTCTCGATAAGCAATCAGCGCGCGCCGGTAGGCCCGCTGCTTTTAAAGACAGAAGGAGTATTGCCGCTTTCAAATGTTGGTGCCTCCTACCACTACATAAACATATTTTTTGTAAATGCATACAAATTAATAAATATAAAAACAACATGCCCGGAAGTTAAGCTAGTTTCTAATAAATTTTCCAGATATGACAGCCTAGCCCCGGAAGGAGATGGCAACACACCTGGTCCCCAGCGCTCGGTGGAAGGCTGGATCCTGTTCGTCAGCAATGTGCATGAAGAGGCTCAGGAGGAGGATATTCAGGTATGCATCATCAGTATGCATCAAGATAAATGTTGTAAAAAAAGAAAATTAAAAAAAAAAAAAAATTGCAACTAACGAAACAAAAAAAAAATTATCTGCAACACTAGCTAAGTGTCGGCGCAAACGGGCCACACGCGACAGCCACAAACGCCGCGACGAATGGCGGCTTCCAGCGTCAACCGTGTGCGGCGAGTCCATATAAAATGTATGGAAACTACAGGAAATATGCCAGTGGCCGCGTTTTGTGGCTGACGCATGTGGCCCGTTTGCGCCGACCCTTACATAGCTACGTATGCCTGTATGTGTGTAACTTTATTTTTGTATACTTAATTTATTATTTACAAATTTATTTATTTTTAGAGTGAGCTTATTATTTTCTAATATATCATTTTGCAAATTTGAAGTACTGCCAATTTATCTCTAAACTACACAAAGGTTTTCTAAAAAAAAAAATTAACTTAGCATTAAGTTCACCTTTGTACTATAGTTTTATTTTGTGCAATATGGAATCATTTTCTATCTATATAAGAGTAAATAGGTACATTCTAGGCAAGCGTGCTACATCTTCGACCCCATCATCACTTACCAACAGGTGAGATGGCGGTCAAACGTAAGCCTTTATCTAACTGTAAAAAAAAAACTATCTACATAGGCATATGTACAGTAAAACAAAGATATTGCAATTACTGTAAGCCCGGACGTCACAAGTCACAACACAACTCTTACTTTGACTACGCATGACTACTAACGCTGGTCTGCCGTCAGGGCCAGGCGTCAATGTTAAGAGTTCAAACCGCCATCTTCAGATTCTAAAGATACCTCAGCTGCCTGTGGTGAACTCTGCTACATAAAACGGAGCTTGGCTGAATTCGGCATAGCGCAGCCTAATACCGGCACAACTAAATTACCTTGTCGCCAACAGGCAGCAGTATTCCTCATGCCAAGCGTGAGGATTATGGGCATATCCCCCTATACAAAGGAAAGTTTATGTCCAGCAGTGGACTGATATAGACTGGTGAGATGTGGTGATATTGAATAAAGACACAAGGAATATATATTTATTTTGTGACAGTATAACTCTTATTCCGCAGAATCAATTCTCTGAATTTGGAGAGATAAAGAACATCCATCTAAACTTGGATCGACGTACCGGCTTCCTCAAAGGATACGCGCTAGTCGAATATGAGACTTATAAGCAGGCCGCGGTGAGTTGTGTTTTACATACATATAGTACTAGCAGCCCGCCCCGGTTTCGCACGGGTAGTTAATAAAAAATTCTAATATACATTTTAACACACACGCTCACACATACACCCTTCATTTCTTGATATTGACTTCCCTTACGTACCCCAGTGACGCCTACATCGTTTACTAGGTAGCTGAGCGCGTGGTAAGCTGAAACCACGCGACTTTTTCAAATACTTACATTTTTAAACTCGTGATATCTTTCGAATGTAATGTCCTTTAAAAAATACAAAGTTCAAAGACAAACAGTCTTGAATATGAAGTAATTTATTTTGATAAGGATTAATAAATACCAAGCGACAAATAAAAAGCCTTTTCTAGCGCCAGCATTTCAATAAAAAAATTAAAATAAAAGAACATGTATATACTATCTAAATAACTATAATAAATAGGCATATGCTGTCGCGACACTTTTTGTAGATAATTATTTTTTCTGCAAAGTCGTAGAACATTATTATGTTCTATCATCAATAGTTTTCGCAGCGCACGCGATGTAAGGAATTTATTAGGTAATTTTTTTACACCTCGGGTTACATTATTGTAGTTTTAGTAAGGATCCCTAATTTTTTTGAAAATCGAATATAGCCTAGAGCACTCCGGGATAGTGCCCAATGGTGAAAGATTTTTTTATATTGGTCCAGTAGTTTCGGAGCTTATTCAATGTATCCATGTTCAATCATAAGTATTCAATGTAATATTATTAGTGTACATGGTCACGATCTGCAAAAGGCTGCTGGTAGAAGCTGGATGCGTCGAGCTTGGGCTGGCGCAGTGGCGCTCATTGGAGCAGCGGACTGCTATAAGCTCATGTTTTTTTTTTACTAAAATGTTACAATCTAGCCATAAAGGCAGGCTAATGAGTAACTTAACATATAAGCTCATGTTTTTTTTTACTAAAATGTTACAATCTAGCCATAAAGGCAGGCTAATGAGTAACTTAACATTGACCTAGTAGAATATAAAGATTTCTAAGAATGTGTCTTGACATATAAACACTTTGTTCTGTATCTAATTACTTAGGGCGGCACTTTGTTCATGTGTGCTCTATTGCACTAATGTTCACACTACACTAGCTCAAAAGGCTGATGATAAAATCCACGCCTATTTCCCAGATCATGTAGCAGAGACCATGAATCTCCACTTGCTACGATTCTGTTATAACCATTTCCCTCTCATTCTTCATTATTATGTATTGATGGCTATACACAATCGAGTCCTCTTAGTTGTAGTAGAGTTCTTTGCGGAGGGCTGGTCCGGGGAAGTACTGCCACCATGCCTATTTCTGGCGTGAAGCAACTGTGCTGTGTTTCGGTTTGAAGGGTGTGGGTGCCGGTGAAATTACAGACACAAGAATCTTATCATCTTCATGCCTCAAGTTGATGGACGCAGGGCGTTGCATCGTAGAGCTTGTTCCAAAAAAAAGTGATCTTCGATGCAATGCTCTGTGATAGGTAATGGGTACCACTTAACATCAGGTGGATCGTGTGCTTGTTCCATCTTCAAGTACCATAAAAAATGATTGTGTATAGACACGGAATGACTGCCGATTGGATCAAGTAGAACTGACCGTGAGTGGGCAGGGATTGGCATGACATGTGGTGTACATGGACGAACTGCAGATGAAATCAAGCCTGCAGGGTCATACCGATTGGACAATAGGCAGCATGGTGTATGGCCATTGGCCACCTTTAGCCATAAGAGTATATCGTAAGACCTATCAAAACATAGAATTTTGTGACTTTATCGCGAAAAGACAGAGACAGTCAGACGTGGCGGGGAACTTTGTTTTATAATATGTAGTTATAGCTAAAATACTTTTATATTTCTTTTCAGAGTGCGCGCGAGGCATTAGATGGAGCAGACATTCTCGGCCAAGCTATATCCGTGGATTGGTGCTTCGTAAAGGGACCGACTAAAGTTCACAAGAGCAGCAAGAGGCGATAGGAACTTGTCAATACTTGTATATAAGTGACTGTTAAGCTGGGAACATTATCGGACGCGTCCGTAAGTCGCGGCTCTCGGGCGTGACTTGATTATAATAATGTCTTTACTGAATAAACCAAGTGTTAAGTTATCATAATGAAGTCCTGACTCCTAAACGAAGGTAACGTGTGCGTCAGGGGTCAGAAGTCAGACTAGGGTAACGTGTATGGCGATAACGAACTTTCAAACCGACGTATCATAGCGTTATTCCCAATCTAAGATTTCTTATTGGTCAAAATTGATTCTATCCTATCAATGCTATCCTTCAGTGGTTAGCGGGTAGTGAGCGACATAACAGCTCCAGTACCATTCATGGACAAATGGTAGTGAGTCCTCAGCGCACGAGTAACTCACCTGAGTACCGGGGTGCACTTTGCATCTCGGCAGCAAGACCTACTGTTTGCAGGTCCTGGTATTTGCCAGTTTAATCGTCTGCTTCATAACCTATTGGTTGACAAGGGGACGTTAAACATTTCGTAAATTTGATTGGGTTTTGGTCAAAATTGATGTCTACAATACAAATTATTTTTCGCTAGGCTTCGGGATTGAGCCCTGTGTATGTCAAGAGACATTTTGTTTAGATAGTACATGATGATTTATGAAAACTCTGCAAACTGTTGTAAGTCGCACACGCGACCTTGGCGCGTCTGAAAGAAGTCCTGATAGAAGAAATCGTCGAACGCGCTAATGCCTAATGCATGCAATAATGCGTCCGACGTCCGCAAATAATGAGCACATTCCTTAGTCGTGTCCGTGAGTCGCGTCCGAAGATTTTTCCCAGCTTTAAGCTCGTATTTATAAGGTGACTCAAAAGCAGATTTTTTTACACTTAATACAAATTTCAGCTTAGATACTCAGTGTTAGATTGATCCTGGAGAATAGGCTTGAGCGTGGTCTATGCACGTTGCTATCGTGTCGGAGCGATAGCAGCAAACACAACCAGCCTATAACAGCCCACAGCTGGATATAGGTTTCCCTTAATAAGAAGAGGGATATGCCCATAATCCCCAGGCTGGGCATGTGGGTTGGGGATCGCGGGGCACAACTTATAGATTTGTCCAGGATCCCATGGAACAATGGGTGGGACCACCTGGGAAGTTACAGCCTTTCAAACAAAATTATTTTCCAAATTGCTCCAGCCGTCTTCAAGTAATCGGGGAACGTATATAAAAAAGATTCCGACGAATTGGGAACCTCCTTTTAATTGTTAATAAGTTGGTTCAAAAACTACAAAATTTCAAGTCTACGAAACAAATAAATATTTGATAGAAGAATAATTTTAAGACTATGAATTCAAATTCACCGTGTATAATCAAATGTGAATCGTAGGCTTTCATGTAGTTTTCATTATCGATAGATACGGCGAAGGTTCGCGTATGGCTTGTCTATCGAGCGAAGTCTATTTATAGTCACTCTGCATTGTTTGGCCGAGAATTTAAAAATAGTTATGTAACTATAAATTAAATTTATGTTAGTTAAGAATTTGATGGTGTGAGTGGTAAAAGTAGTTATAATTCTTTGTAATGTAAATGTTACATTTAACTTCTTAATAAATATTAATGTAAGATTCTTACTAAGTTTTTTACTCAAATATCCATTTTTTCTGGACCTTAGTGTGCTTGCGGATTTATATTGAGGACTCTTTGTCTAAACTGTGTGTGATGCAGAGTGGCGACAGGTGGACCAGACAGAGGTCGCATTTAGTAATTCAGGTGCCCACTGAAAGGTTAAGCACCGGTCCCGTTTTTACAAACTTTGACAATTGACGTTTTTTATATTTCGACCACAGATATAGAAGACAACTAGGTAAAGCCTTAAAATTCACTATGCTCTGAACGCCTGCTCATACGGCTGATCTCTACTTTCTTATGTCCATATATCATTAGCTAGAAAGAGATGCATACTTTAACTCAATGCGATTGCTGCGACTTCGTACCAGGGCATTTCTATGAAACTGCATAGAATTTTGTTCCGAGCGCCCTGGTATGGCCCTGGTACGATTAACTTTTTGATCTCTTTTGAAATCGCATTGATATATGTATGCGTCCCTTTCTAACTGATTATATTGGACATAAGAATAGAGATCAGCCGCTTTATCTAGTTGTCTCCTATATCTGTGAATTCGACAGATGAAATGCCAAAGTTTATTGTTAATGGTCCGGTGCCGAGTTGCAGACCATTTCAGTGTGTAATGAGTTGCAAATGAGGCTTCAGATGATTGACAGATTGGTGGCTCATAGTTGATAATGATGATGGTGTTTTTCAACTTCATGCCTTAGTAGGTAATACGTGGTAATACATAGGTAGACAAGTTTGGTACCCTACTATTCATTAACCTTTTGTATGAGAATAATGCCGTGCAAAGTTTGAGGTGTGTCTGTCGGTGGCATCGTAGCTCCCAAACGGATGTACCGGTTGTTTTGTTTGATGAGTGATTTGAGTTTTCTTAACTATGATTAAAGAAAATCTGTTCAGCCTTCTGATCAGCTCTTTTCTTGATGAAGGAATCTGAGCAATCTTGATTGAAAGATAACTTGGTAACCATGACCTAATGCTGCAGCATGACCTGGAATCTGCAGGGTACCCAACTCACAAACTTACAGCCGAGGTATAGTGTTGGGCCGCATTAGAACTGTCTTGATGTAGGTTTTAGGTGGATCTAATCATGTGAAATGAGGCTTTTGTGATTGAGAGCCTTCCCAGATGGGCGTTTTGACATGCGTATTAGGGCTTGCAAATATTCGATAATTTTCATATTCGAATATTCGATTTTTTTTCGGGTACTATTCGAATATTGTTCGAATAATAGAAAAAACACTATGTTCTTATTAAAATCACATCTTATTTTGTTATTTTAAGTGTTATTTTCATGAAGAAGTTTAAACTAACAACTTATTTTATTCTTAAAAGCGTTATTTCCATGAACTAATTTAAAATAACAAATTAAAAAATAACACAAAAAGTTGTGTCGCCGTAACGAGACATTAATAACACATTGTAAAAACAGCCTTAAAATCTATTTTAACAAAATCATGAAAATAAACATTCACGATAGAGACGAAACAGTCTCGTCAACTACGCGACACTTCCGAGTATATCCGAACCGTGTTCCGAACCCGATAAAAGTTATCGGGTTCGGATCGGATACACGAACAACGACGTAAACTTGTATTGTCTTGTATGGATATATCGCGCAAATCATAAGTGGCATTTCATGCACATCTGAGTTCCGATTTCGGTGTTATTAATTTTAATCGAATATTCGAATATTGAAATATCAGTATTCGAATATTCGAACTAAAATAATATTCGAATTATTCGAATATTCGAATGCAAGCCCTAATGCGTATTCAATGGCTTGATAATAAATGAACGCACGTTACATCCCATGTGACATCAGCAAGCCTGTATGTCAGTCGCGCGACCAACTCGCGCGTGCAAATCGTCCATCTGGGAAGGTTCTAAACAACCAGTAGTAACAGTATATCAATGACCAGCACTCGATAATCCACAAGACCCAACGCCGATATCGTTGAACGGAAAGACACTTGAGGAAGTTAAATATTTTCGATATCTTGGAAGCTTCATTCGTGATGATCGTCTCTCCTCGCGGATTGCATTGGGATGAATACTTCGCAATAAATGTTAGGACTCGGTCCTACCAAACACTGAAGCTCTAAGACGAACCACCTTTAGTAGCATACAGTCCTTCTTCATGAAGGGACAAGGAATAAGAATTGTTGTGCCTTTTTTTTTCAACGTGGGGAAATCCTCATGGATACCATCCATTACGGGGTGACAGAATGATTATGCCGGACTCCTACCGGCCAAAACCACCACGATGTTCCATCCTAGTGCCTTATGCCAAAACCATGGGTGAACACAGAATTGTTTGCCTGCATCAAGGAGCTTGTACGTTGGTAAAACCTGGGTGATAATTCCATGACCTGCATCATTGACTTATTATTAGTAAAGTTCTTTGACCTGCATTTATTATTGCCAACTGCCCCCATTACGAGCGAACAGGAATATTCTTTCATCACCAACATTAGCCTATAGCAGTCGACTGCTGCACACAATATCATATCGCACCTCCGGTGAAACAGAGGGACAAATGCAGAAAATGGCCAAAATGACTTAAGTATGCAGAAAGTTGTGTTTTGTGAACATGTTTTTGGTGAGAGAACGTCATTTGTTTAGTTCCCGTATTTTTTGTATTAGGACACTAGTGTCGTTGTCGAAACGGTGCAAATTGATGAACTTTCTGGAGCTATAACGTTGTAAAGGTAATTGTGTAATTTTTTTCTCAAGTTTTCGAACATCAACGGCATTTGAACAAACAAAGTAACAAAAAAGTATCTTCGTTATAATAGTTTTTTTTAATGTCTAGATCCAAATTTTTAAGTTCTTGGTGATTTTTAAAGGATAAGTAAAAAGAAAAATTGAAAATTTCGTAAGTAGTTATTAAATATAATCTCAAATCCTCACAGTCAAAACACGCTATTTTTTTGTTTGTGCGCGAAGATTAATAAATCTATCATACATAAAAAGCTTGATAGATTTCGTAATGTTATTTTAAGTAAGTATAAAGTTAATAAGATAACGAGTCTGGTGCAATTCGTAATTTAGTCTGTAAGTTCAAGTGCCATTCAAAACAATACTGATTATGAAAATTTACCATTTTTGAGTTTTTCTTTGATATTTTAATTTGTATGTAATTAAACACTTTGTATCTGTCACAAAAATAAATCTTGAACATAAATAAATATAGTTTTTTTATTAAACAAACTTCGTCACATTATTACTTTTGATTTACTTTCAGTGCGACAAAGTCACAACTGAGGGTGTTATGGACATTATGTCATTAGAATTTATAATATTAGAATAGTTATGGCAAAAACACAAATACATTGAGTAAAATAATATTAACCCCTTACTACAACCCCATTACAATGTCAAAATTTGAAGGTGTTTATCATTTAAGGAGCCCTTGAAATTTGAAACGCTTCTACTGAAAAAGTCAATTTCTGCAATTGTGCCTCTGTTGCACCTGAGGTGCGATATGTCACTTAAGCCTTCCCCAACGAGCGCCATTGCGCCCTGTCCTCAGCTCGATATTCTTTCTTGGGATGATAAAAATAAAAGAAAAAAATAGTGTCTATTTTTATTTGGCTTTCATCACAAAGTAGACTGAAGTACATTTTCCATACATCCATCATCCACTAAAAATCCACCAAACAAGACAAAACTTATCTTAAAAATAAAATTCAACTAAAACGCCACTACTCCACACTCAAAAACATTATAAAATAAATTACGATTTTTCACATTTACCAAGCATTATACATTTTTTTAATTCCAATTCATAACACATTCTAAACAAACGAGACTGGTGAACGCATTTTGCACGTGTTAAATAAATTTTTAACTTGTTTTAGTGAAAATGCGCCCCAAGCCAAACACTACATGGTAAGATTACAAACATATTTCAATCTCATCATGTCTTCATTCATAAGTCGTGAGGTGTTTCTGACAATTGGTTATTTCGTTCTAGAAGCCGGTGGAAGCTTCTAGAAGGTTTATTATGATAATTGTTAGATTCGTCGTGTCTGGTGAAGGACCATTTGCCGAACGCTGAACGACGAAAGACCTAAACCAATTGCGGCGAGGACAACTGCTGAACGAGACATCATTTTCTCACGGTTCGCAGGCTGTGGACAAAGGAAAGAGAATATTAGTCAGGGTCTGAAAAATTGGCTGAAGCCGGCTTTTAAACTATGGGATGTAATAACGCCCTGCACACGTTAATATCGGACCGCGGGAAACAGCACGCGCCATTCCAACCCGCACTCCGAAACGTACGTGTAGATGCGCGGGGCTGACAGTCCGATCTGGCATGTCGACGCGAAGGCAAATATCACAGTTTTAACCGCGCATCACGTCAGTGATCAGTCCCAGATGTGCGGTCCGATCTTTACGCGCCATTAGCACGACAGTTTGATCCGCAGTCCAAACCTTACAGATTGTGTATGAATTAAAAAAAAAAAACTATTGAAGTATGTCAGTATGAAGTATATCATTCATGTGGTTCCGATAATACAAGCTCTGCTTAGTTTGGGGCTAATGATGCTGTATGATAGTCCAGCATTTTTTAGGAACATTTTTAACGCGTTTTGAACATCACCACAAAAAAATTAAAAAAAAAAACCGGCCAAGTGCGAGTCGGACTCGCGCACGAAGGGTTCCGTTGGAGCCAATGGGCCCCCCCTTATTTTATTTTATTTTAATTTAATTACCAATTTTTTTATGTGGACATACGACTAAAAGTTCTGTGAATTGTTCAAGCGTCTACCTGTTGCCGTTACTAATATCGAGCAAAAAACGGCAAAAATATCACGGTTGTTATATGGGAGCCCCCCTTTAACAATTATTTTATTTTGTTCTTATTATTTGTTGTTATAGCGACACTAAAAATACATCATCTGTGAAAGTTTCAACTACCTACCTAGCTAGCTATCACGGTTCACGAGATACAGCCTGGTGACAGACAGAAGAGAGACGGACGGATAGTCCGTAGTAATAGTAAATAGGATAGTGAAGTCTTAGTTTTTACCCTTTGGGTACGGAAAACTAAATACTAGTGTCGAAATTGCATGCAGTAGAAAAAAAAGACTAAGAGTAATCGCGTTCGAGAAAATGTGCGAAAAGAAAATTAGCTGTAAGGAAAAATGTGTTTGGAAAAGCGATGTAACAGATCCTAAAATGACCTATTATTTTTTTACCAGTAAGATGTCATTTAATAAAACATGTTTGAGCCTTAGATGCCTTATCTTTCTTGGGTTATGTCTATGTCCACTAATATAATTATGTCGTTAGAACTCGTGTAGTGCGCAGTTTGTGTGGGACTGGTCATGTGAATTTTATTTGTGCTTTATTTATAGGTAGGTATTTCACGTTGGCGTTATGCGTGCCGTGTCCGGTGCCAAATGGCGCCAGAATTTGGTGATAATTTTAAAACAAACTCAATTTTACTCGAACTCATTCTATTTACCCAGCATACTGAGTGTGAAATTTGTATCTGGCTTATCTGAGATGATAACGTAACCCTAATTCGTTCTTAATAGTTGTGAACTGTGTTCTTTTTGAGCATCTAAATTCATTTCTAACCTGATAAATACAAAAATGTTTGTGCTTTTTATGTTTTTTTTTGTGTGGAGGTGTCAGTTTTACAAACTTCCCGCTAGCTACGGGGGCGGTTCCATTTCCATACAAAAATATAGATAACACACTTTGTACTATGAATAAAATAAGCGTTCTGTCCATCGAGATATTATAGTTCTGTCAGTAGCCAATGAAAAAAATGGTGTGATCAATGGGTGATAGTCTAGATAAAAATACTATTGCTTAAGATAAAAGCAAATACCTACAAAAGGCTTAAAACTTAAAACTTGTTAACATAGATTTTTTTTTAAGATAACCTTTTTTAGTGTACAAATAGATTTAAACAGTAAAAAAAAAACATAAAAACAAGTAAATAAAACATTTATGACAGACCTCAGGAGCTTATCTACTTGATTCAGTACATTCTTCTTGCAATACTTGCTTCAAAAGAGGTGTAATCATAATTAATGAGTCCGAAATTCTTAAATATCTGAAACTACCTACAATAACGTCATAAATACGTCATTAGCACGATTAGCCAAGAATCACACCTACCAACGTGAAAGAATGTCTATTACTACGTAAATATAAGCATACATTTTAGTAGTGAGAATCCTAGACGGGAGAGACGCAAGAGGTTGCGTATTCGATTTCTACAGAGCGGGACAAATGTTTGTTACATAGGAGATGGATTGTCTAGAGGCCTTCGGGCGACCTAAAAAGTCCAACAGGAACAGGAAGGTACCAATGGTACCATGGTGTACCACGACACAAGAGTCAATTCTAGAGTGGGATCAAGACTACATGACTGTTGGTATTTAGTAGGTGCTTTTCTTTTATGAAATTCCTTAAAGCGACTATAAGGGTCAAACCTCCCTCTCGTTCGCACTATTCAACATTTTTGAAGATATAAAATCACTGAATGTAGTTATGTAAAATAGCAAACCTTCACGGCCTAGAAAATAACATTACAAAGGTTCAGCAAGAATATCATTTTGATTCTGTCACGTTTTCTTGCCAAAAAACTTGCACCAATGTGATCCATTTTAGTGCAAATTTTTTGGTAGGAAAACGTGTTGGGTTCAACATGACATTCTTGCTGAACCTTTGTAATGTTATTTTCTACGCTGTGAAGATTTGCTATTTTATATAACTACATTCAGTGACTTTATATCTTCAAAAATGTTGAATAGTGCGAGCGAGAGGGAGGTTTGACCCTTATAGTCGCCTTAAGAGGGTATTTTTTACAAATAAGCAGGAAGAGGTAAACAACAAAAGTACCTACCAATATTCGATTAGCTTCCGCTTGCGGCTCGCGTTATAAATACTAAGTATATACGTATAAATCCTCTCCATCCAAAGGTTGTTTCCAAGAGATCGCTTCCAGTTCCAATCGATGAAACAGCCTATTTAATATTGGATTATGTATATTTTATTTTAGGTTATGTTATGTCTAGATTGTCTATGGGACGTGTAAACTTAGGTATAGTTCTATTGTTGTAGTTACGAGAACATTATGCAAGGTTGCTTTATGTAATGCAATTGGGCAGGTTCCAGACTATCTAGCTATTAGTATAATAGGTTGGCGACCTGTTTGAAGAGCTATGTAATAGATATTATATATAGTTACATGTAGATGTATTTTGTAGGTGGTTAGGATTACCTAGATGTCAGCTACGTTATGTATAGGAAATAAAACTGGCTGTATTCTAGAACGATTTTAAATAGTGTCTTGGCAGCAGCGTCGGCAATGTGAAAAGCTGTGTCCTGCGATCCCTATCCCACTTGCCCGCGTAGGGATTATGGGCGTATTCCCCTTTATGAGGGGAGGCCTATGTGGACTTACATAGGCTGGTGTGGTGGATACTTAAGTTGTGTGATAGGTGAATGCTCTGTATCACACTTTTAGACCGAGTTCGCATACCGAAATTTGCTAGCAGACTAAAGTCCAGGATAACAGCGAGCGGATATTGGGGCTGAAGTGCAGTTTCGCAGGACACTTAGCCAGACGGAGTGACGACAGGTGGACCAGAGTGGTGGCCGAGAATCGGTTATAGGAATAGGGGGCGTCTTCCAGCGAGATGGGTTGGCGATATCTGAAAGACCGCGGGCGGCACTTGGCTTAGACTAGCGCAGGATCGAGGCGAGTGGCATAATCAAAAGACCTATGCCTTCAGTGGGTCGAAAATGGCTAATTATAACAATGATGTGATACCAAGGTGGGTTTTCTTTATATCGGTATTATTCTTTATATCAAAGTTCATTCAGATAAAGCAGTGATTCCCAAAGTGGTCCAGGTGGACCCCCAGGGGCCATTTCGACGGGCGTCTACGTGGCGTGAAAAAAATGAGAGTTCACAACTTGTAGGTAGGGTCCACGACAATGTATTTGGTTTCGATAGTAAGTAAAGTACAAAATTGTTGGTTTGGCTTACCTATCACTGTAGGCAGCAATAAATGACAAAAAAAGCATTTTGAAGCTTTAAGATTATAATTTTCAGATTTTAGAGTTTTGGGAATATCGAAGAAATGTAGCAGCAGGGGTCCACTGAAACCAGTAAAATTTTGAAAGTGGTTTATGAGAAAAAAGAGTTTGGGAACCTTTGAGATAAAGTATATAAATAAGCTACGTATATAAATAAGTACGCTACGCAGAAAGAATGATATGTATTATAGGCCGATCTTGTCAAAAAAAAAAGTCAAAAGTCTAAAATCATTTATTCAGTAGGAACTGTATAGTACACTTTGAAACGTCATTTTTTTAATTTACCACCAATTCGTAACGTGACCAAACAGAGAAGAATTGGCAAGAAACTCTGCTTGGCTTATATTTTTTTAACGTCATTGTACTTAATATCTATTACATTGTTTTTGATGGAGTTGGAGGCACTTTCATCCCAAGCTTTTTTGTCATCTAAATAATCAGATATTTTATAATAAGCTTTATTACATAGATTACGTTTAACAACATTTTTGAATTTATTTACAGATAGATTAATCACATCATTTGGGATTTTGTTAAAAAATCGTACAGACATCCCTTTAAAAGATTGACTAACTTTATGGAGCCTTACAGTGGGAACAGCTAGTTTATCTTTATTTCTAGTGTTAACATTATGATAGTCGCTATTTTTCTTGAACATGTTCATATGTTTTCGGACATACATTAAGTTTTCATATATATATTGGCACGGCACTGTCATAACATTTATTTCTTTAAACTTAGTTCTAAGTGATTCTCTGGGGCCCATATTATAAATTGCACGAACAGCCCTCTTCTGCAACACAAATATGGTGTTGATATCTGCAGCATTCCCCCACAACAAAATGCCGTACGACATAATGCTATGGAAGTAGCTGAAATAAACTAGTCTAGCCGTTTCTACGTCAGTAAGTTGACGGATTCTTTTGACTGCGTATGCTGCAGAACTAAGTCTGTTCGACAACCCATCTATGTGAGCGCCCCATTGAAGCTTATTATCTAAAGTTATGCCTAAAAATACAGTACTGTCCACAAGATTTAGATCTTCATCTTTTATTTTAATGTTAGGTTTAACTTGTTTAACATTTGGTAATATAAATCTCATACATTTTGTTTTAGTCTCGTTCAGTAATAAATTATTTACATCGAACCAGTTAACAACTTTCGCTATTGCATTGTTCACGTCGTCAAAATTGGTCTGCCGTCGCTTTAATTTAAATAAAAGTGACGTGTCATCCGCAAACAATACAATTTCGTGGTTGTCTCTCACAAGTTGAGGTAGGTCGTTGATGTAAATTAAAAATAAAAATGGTCCAAGTATTGACCCTTGCGGAACACCCATCTTTACTACAGATCCCGGAGAACATTTTCCATTTACGTCTACTTTCTGTATTCTGTCAGATAGGTAAGAAGTGAGAAGGGCTAAAGCCATACCCCTGACGCCATAGTGATCTAGTTTCCTGATTAATGTTTCATGGTGTACGCAGTCAAATGCCTTAGACAAATCACAAAAGATGCCTAAAGCATCATGTGAGTCCTCCCAGGCATCGTAGATATGCGATACCAACTCAACACCGGCATCAGTTGTTGATCTGCCCCGCGTAAATCCGAATTGTTTGACATCTAGTAAGTTGTTAAAGTTAAAATGGCTTTGCAGTTGACTTGAAGATCGAGGTCGAGAAAAAGTTGTTAGTTCCATCTGTCCAAAAATAATTAAGTTCGAGGTTATTTAGGAAAGGAGGCGAACTCGAGACCCATCTGTTCCACCATTGAGGATGGCATTTAAAGATCAATGTATACCATGGTCTATGGTTGTTCAGTGAAACTTAAAATTACTTAACTACCTTTATTAACTTTCATTAAATTCTATAGGTGTATGAAATGAATGTCTGGAAGCTAGTTTCAGTAGTAGAGCTTTTGGTGAAGGGCTCGTCCTGGGAAGTACCTCCACCATGCCTTAGGTCTGCTGTGAGGCAGCATTGCTGTATTTCGGTTTGAAGGGTGGGTGCCGTTGACATTACAGGCACACATAGGCGTTAAGCCTACAAAAGTTGATGGACACAAGGGAGTTTCCTGTATCCAGCCGTAGGGCACGTCCAAAACATGCGTGACCTAAGACGCAATTCTTTGTTATAGGCAATGGATTACCACAACACCAGGTGGGACATGTGCTTTGTTCCATCTTCATGTTTTATAAAAAAGCAAGATTAAAGTAAACGAAACAAAGGATACAATACATTTCAATGTTTATAAATACTGCAATGGTTTTGTAAATAAAATTCTTTTCAACACATTCCGTGACGATTCAAAGCATTTTGAAAACATTAATGGGTGTTATGTACTAATGGAGTAAATAGAGGAAGCCGATTATTTATCTATTGCCAATACGCTGTTCAACCGATTTTAATGAAATTTGATGTTATATTACCTATACACAAAATCATCCTTAAAACAAGGCGCCATTAAACAAAAATTAACCAAACGCGTGCTTTGTTAATGGCAGTTTTGTTTTAGATGGTTGACATTGGGACGAGAGTAGGGCTTGCATTCGAATATTCGAATATTCGAATAATTCTAATAATTCGAATATTATTTTTGTTCGAATATTCGAATGCTGATATTTCAATATTCGAATATTCGATTTAAATTAATAACACCGAAATCGGAACTCAGATGTGCATGAAATGCCACTTAAGAGTTCGCGCGATATATCCATACAAGACTATACAAGTTTACGTCGTCGTTCGGGTAAACAACACGTCGAACGATCCGATCCAAACCCAATAACTTTTATCGGGTTCAGAACACGGTTCGGATACATTCGGAAGAATTTCGCGTAGTGCATTCGCGTAGTTGACGAGACTGTTCTGTCCATTCGTCTCTGTCGTTAACGTGAATGTTTATTTTCATGATTTTGTTAAAATACCAACTAACCTAGATTTATAAGACTGTTTTTAGAGTGACATTACCGAGCCGGTCAAACGAACCCTTTGGTGCTGCTTTGTCCGTCCGTCCGTCCTTGGCGTGGTTTACCTCGGTGTACTTAAGAGAAAACCTTGGTTAAGCAACTCTCCGCGTGGTCATTACTTGGATGGAAGACTGTTTAGTGACATTTAGATTTGACCACTTCCGTGCTTCGGTTGGCACGTTAAGATGTTGGTCCCGGCTTTTCAGTCGTTAAGCCATGTCTGAGGCCTTCGGGCGGCCTAAAATCTCCGACACTAGGAGTTGGCCACTAGCTCATACGAAGAAGAAAATTTTAATTTGTGTTTGATTGTGCGTTTAACCACCAATATCTCGTTACGGTGACATACCTTTTTGTAATTTTTTTTAAATTAGTTCATGGAAAAAACGCGTTTAAGAATAAAATAAGTTGATATTTTAAACTTCTTCATGAGAATAACACTCAAAATAACAAAATAAGATGAGTTTTTAATAAAATTATAGTGTTTTCTATTATTCGAATAATATTCGAATAATTCGAATAGTACCCGAATAAATTTCGAATATTCGAATATGAATATTTTCGAATATTTGCAAGCCCTAGACGAGAGAGAGAGAGAGAGTGCACAATGTCATCCACATTATTATACATTACATTGAGTGCGTTCAATAACCATGATTCGTTATGATAGGGCGTATTGCGATCAATTAATGATTAATTTACAAAGTATTCCAGCTTTAATAAATAAAGTTATTAGTTATAATAATTATACTCCATTATCAAGAATATTTTTACATAACTCGCATTTTTAGTCGCTTCCATTTATGGTCAGGTCTGAAATGACCGGCCTTCTTTATTGGTCAAACTTTACGTCTTCATCAAAATACAGACATTTGCATCTGGGATAGTAAAAAAAAAACCCCTTCTATCTATAACAAAAGATTGCATCGTAGGAATCACGCATTTTAGGAATTTGTCATTCGAATACGATACAACACCCTGCGTCCATCAACTTGAAACATACAGATGTGAAGCCTCATTTGCCTGTAATATGACCGGCACCTACACCCTTCATACACAGCAATGCTGTTCCACAGCAGAAATATACATGTTGGTAGTTACCCCGGACGACATAGTAACAGAATCATTCACCGCTCGGTCATTCACCTAAAGAATTTCCATTCAGGCCGCATTCTTGATTACACCTACCCGGAAAATCACTACGTACACTACCTACGTAGCTAATGTTCTCAATTTCAAGGCTGTATGACGTAGTGAATCAATGTTTCTTATCACCTAGCCCATGGTAACTGTTATGATGTTGTGATGTAACTGGCGCGCCCGTAACTTCGTTTGCGTAGTCTTCCTATCCCGTCAGAAAGGCTCGAACTAAAGGTATCAGAATCAGGAATTCCGGGCAACAAAAAATATTGTAACTATTACGTTTTAGTGTTCCCAAAGGGGGTGTACAGGGTTCCAACCCCTATCTTCGGAACCCAAGCCAACCCCACCTGCATGTGGTGCACCCTGCTAAACAACGAACGGGGCTCTGGCGGCCGGCTGATTGCGGCATAGCACAGCCTACATCGGCACAGCTAAATGCCCTGGCCACCGACGGGCAGCAGCGTCGGTGGTGCGAGAAGCTGTGCCCTGCGATCCCCAACCCGCATGCCCAGCGTGGGGATTATGGGTATATCCCCCTTTATTAGGGGAGGCCTATGTCCAGCAGTGGACTGATATAGGCTGATGTGTGTGTGTGTGTGTGTGTGTGTGTGTGTGTGTTCCCAAAGGGAGTGTCCCAAAGTGTAAAAATGGCACCCTACAACTAAGACTACCTGTCTGTCTGTTACCAGGCTATCTCATGAACCGAGACGTGATAGCTGGACAGTTGAATTTTATGATGTATTTCTGTTGCCGCTATAACAACAAATACTAAAAACAGAATAAAGTAGGGTTCCAATACATCCCCCAAACACTTCGTGGGCGAGTCCGACTCACACGAGGAGGGAGGAGACGGAATACAGTACATCTCATACACGGTCCACGTTAGTGCTATGCACCTACTTATACACGTATCGTACCTACTAACAATGTTCCACTTATAATCTTATACATAATCAACGTTACTCTTTCAAGATATTCAAAATATTCAAGATATTCAAAAGACAAACATACTCTTTTCATAAATGTTAATTTGGTTCGGATTTGATAGGGACACTTAACCAAAACGACCAAAACAATGTCGCGAAGCAAATAAAACCAACACCAAAATAAACTTGGCCATTGAAAACAATTGGCATTGAAAGGAAATCTTTATACGGGACTTGCTTCTAATGACTTGTTATTTATTCGGAAATCTGTAATTGCAAAGAGAATAAACAAATTGTCGTTTTTACTTTTGCTTTCAATGAAAATTTAATGCTATGAATAAGGGTGATATCCCTTTAAGCCCGATTGAGCCTATGTTTTTGTGTGGCTCTAGCTATACTACTCAATACACCACCACGCCAGCTTATATCACTCCACTACTAAGCCTCCCCTATTAACACGTTGCGCCATGCCCGAGGAGACTTCCTGCTCCATAGCGACAGCTATGTTATCCAGCACTCAATGCGTTATTGTAATACACTATCCACGTTGACTACGGGCCTCGGACATAAACCATGCCCGAGAAGGGCTTCCTACACGATATCGACAGTTTTTTGTTATACAACACACAACGCGTTATAATTGTAACATCACTAAATCGTATAAAACAAAGTCGCTTCTCGCTGTCTGTCTGTCCCTGTGTGTCTACTTAGATATTTAAAACTACACTACGAATTTTGATGCATTTTTTTTAAATAGATAAAGAGCTATTCAAGGGCAAGGTTTCATATGTATAACTTGCACCCTTACGAAACCGGGGCGGGTCGATAGTAAAAAATAAAATACCTCTTTTCATCTGAATAGAAGAAATCAAGGTATGTTAGCTCACAAAAAAATTGGCAAATAAACAATCGCAACGATACCAAAAATAGACGGCGATTCTGCGCCAAAAGACAATCTTATCAGTAGCCGTAAGCGCACACGACAAACCAGTAGAAATAAAGATTAAAATGCTTTGACTGATTGCAGGGGCAAGGGGCCTAGCTACTGCAGATACACTATCAGCTAAAGAATGTTCGAGATTCGACGAAAAGTAGATCCTGTGAGACATACACATTTTTATGTAACCAAATATATCGAAACACGTTACAGATACAGAATATAGAATGCGAATTTTCATAGAACAAAGTTAATCTTTATAAATAAAGGAACTGTTAGTAATGTTTCCAACTAAACCTCCACCAAGGTTCACTTATAATTATTTTCAACTCCCTATCTCGAAGAACGTTGTCCTGTCCAAATTTTTGAGTTCATTTTAAATTCTCATAGATGATAGAACAAAGCGATTTCTGTATATTCAGTATTATCCAGTTTTCGTTTATTGTATTATTTTTAACTTTTCCCATTTATCTTTCCCTGAAAACCTTATTCAGATACCTTATTGATATAAAGATAATCATGTCTAGTTGTTATCTAGTGATGTTTTTACCAATGAACAGCACTTTCATTATTTTCAATATTTCGTTCATGTCTATAAATCTAATTTTATTTATGAATTGCATATTATTTTTAACTCTCTCTGTTAATTTATTACATAAAACAACATTCTTGCGAAGGACACGACCGAAATTATGTTGTTACTGTATTTTTAACGTTCATTCATGCTAAATCTGTCGCATCAAGATTTGGCTTTTGGCTTGGAGCCATTATCTCAGTCAGGTCTCAGACAATCTCATAGTTACAATTAAACACGTTATATTTGTCAAATTTATGTATGCATGTAGGTATTTATGGATGTAAAAAAATAAGTAGTACATTAGTCAAGTGCTTTCCAAAACGCAAGTTCTGCTTACTTTGGGTTTGTTTATAAAATCATCATCGTCATCATTTAATCCGTTCACTTCCACTGTTGGGTAAAGGTCTCCTTATAACGCCCCTCTTTCCGGTACCTTGATTTATTAAGATGTGTGAAAATATCCGACATCATTTATTTAAGTAGGTACATCGTTGAGTTGGTATTAAAATGCAATAGGTATTTTAGTCGCGACCACTGATTATATAAAACTTGTATGGTTTGCATAAGGAAAAAGAGCTATTTCAAACTCTTTCAATTCGAATTTATTATTTATATTTTTAGCCTCATTTAGGAATTAAGGTAGGCAGGTAAAATGCCTGCCCAGCAGTCGGGCTGCGAATGATGATGTAACTGAAACAGCGTCAGCCTCGTAATTGAATACTATATAGTTACAAATTCTGTTGTTATTTAAATCACTATTACTTAGACTCCAAGGTCTGCAATACTGTTGTCCTCATACTCATCTTGTTACTATGGCTTTAACATAGATTTACCTACATTACAAGTCACGTCAACTAACCTAACATCATCATCAGCCTATAGTAGTCCACTGCTGGGAGCGCCAATGCGCCCTGTCCTGAGCTCGACGCATTCAGCTTCTACTAGCAGCCTTTCGCAGATCGTCACTACACCTGGCCGGGAGACGTCCTAATCTACGTTTGCAGAGCCGCGGTCTCTACTCAATTTTTAACGGCTTGGTTCAAAGTCTAGAACTATCCAATACGATTCTGATTTTTTATCTTTTCTCGATATTATAATTTTGTTTTAATTGCTTTATCAAATATCACAGACGGAAGAGGACGACTGCATAAACCAAGTTGGGAACGGGTCGGCTATTCTAAAATACCTTTGTAGATACAAAGTAATGACGCAGTTATGAAACTATTTAGAGTGGATTCAAATAGATTGATTACAGGAACGTCGTCATTGTAGGTCAAATTGCAAAGTGCGTAGTTTCGTCTCGCGGTTCATATCTGTGAGTTTATTGGTAGCGCCTTTGGACTTTGTAAGAAACATTCAATCCGGTCATTACAATACAATAATAGATTTGTTTGTGTCGGGTCAGACAGTTGTATTGTCTTTTGTTCGTTATTTTTATTTTTGACATAGGTAGTATTTAATGCGACGGTAATAGCTGTAGGGTGATCACGAATATCACAATCAGACGTATCATAAGCGTAACGCAAAACGTTGGCCAATAACAAAGCGTAATTTTGAATTTACGCTTTCTCATTGGCCAAAACGTTACGTCTACATACGGATACGTTTTCGCTAGTTATTCTACAAAGCAAAATATTTACTTAGTACGAACTAACCACCAACCTTCTCTGACAAGTTCAACAAAATGCATACGCGTGCAACGCCCTCTGGCCCATAGATTCATAAGCATATCAGAGAAGGACAAGCTAACAAGCAATTAATTAATGCAACCGTCTCACTATTTCAAGAAATAAAAACAAACACGTTTATCCGTAATTCGCTTGGAGAAACAACAAAACCAATACACAAGAAGAAAATATCCGAAGAGAAATTCGACAATGTTTCGCCTTTCTCATAAGGCATCCTTAGGACATGATCGACTCGTAGTCTACCTTTGGCGACGCTAAACTACGACGCAGAATTACGCAGACGGCAGACGTGGCGTTCGACATTCGTCTGCGTTGGCGCTCGGGCTCTAAATAGGCATGGTGGTAAACTTTCCCGAATGAGTTCTTCACAGAGAACTCTGCTACTTCTTAAAAAACCAAGTACTTTTGAAAAAGTAATTTAAATCAAATTAATAATAAATCAATGATCATTTTAGGCACCAACGTCATTATGAGAATATTCACGGTTTTCACAGTGATATTAGTGTTTCTACACTAATATTATAAAGAGGAAAGGTTTGATTGTGTGAAGATGTGTTTGTTTGCATTGAATAGGCTCCGAAACTACTGGGCCGACTTAAAAAAAAATTTGTAGCTACACTTTCCCCGGGTGTTATAGGCTATATAATATTTTCAAAAAAAATAGGGATCCTTACTAAAATTTCAATAATGTAACCCGAGATGTAAAAAAATTACCTAAAAAAATCCTTACGTGTGCTGCGAAAACTATTGATGATAGAACAAAATAATGTACTACGACTTTGCAGAGCACATCATAATCTACAAAAAGTGTCACGACAGCATATGCCTAGCTATTAAAGTTATGTCACAATAAGTGTACTTTTATTTTATAAATTTAATTGAAATGCCGGCGCTGGAAAATGCTCTTTATTTGTCTATCGGTATTAATCCTTATCCAAATAAATTACTTCATATTGAAAAATGTAAGTACTTGAAATAAGTCGCGTGGTCACCGCTTACACCGCTCGGCTAGCTAGGCAGCACCTGATAATAAGCAATGTACGGAACGGAAGGGAAGTCAATATTATCAATGAATAAAGGGTGCAATGGTGTATGTGTGTAAAAAGTTATAATTTTTGAAACTTTTATTAACAACCGTGCGAAGCCGGGGGCGGGCCGCTAGTTTTTTATAAAGTGAAGACAACCTTGTTTAATTAGTATTTTATATCTTGCCGTCAATATAGCAATAAGTTATAGTATGTACTATCTCCAGTCACTTTATCGAATTCGGTCAAGCAGTCTAGACTCTGGTTGTACAAGGTAGTTCGTAGGTATTTCAATTTTGAACGTTCCAACATTCTGTAGGTTACAGAATAAGGAGTTGATAATCGAAAGACCTATTTTGTGTGTTCGTATATTTTTGCCAACTCAACTCCGTAACGACTGAACGGAATGAGATAAATTTTGGAGAATATCTATACCTAGTCTATGACCTGGAATAGCAAGGTTACTTTTTATAGGGGTACCACGCAAGCGAAGCCGCGGGCGGACGGCTAATAGTCAATATAATATGTTACCTTATATCGTTTATCTACACTCGGAGTTCTACTTTAGAATCCTTCGCTTCGCTCTGGATTCAAACAATCGCTCTCGCCTTCAATACATTATTTTGGTCCCTTGTGACACAATCTACTAGGTTTAGTTGTATAGTTATGGCTATACTTAGATTATTTACAAAAAAAAGTAGTATATCAGTCATGTCTTTCCCTTAATACGAACCTTGCTTAGTATGTTGCTATATGATGTTGTGTGGTTATGTCCAGCATTATTTATGACTAGCTTCCGACTGCGGCTTCGCTCTCGAGGAACCGAGATTAAAATGCTAATCTAGATCATAAACTATATTGCAAGTTTCATCTAATATCGTTCAGCCGTTACGGTGTTGAGTGGGAACATACTCATTCACACAAACATTCCCATTTATAATATTAGTGTGAGGCGATTTTTACACTATCGAAAAACATTCTAATAAAAAATTAAATAATTACAATTATTGACCAACAAAGAAGTCTGAATGCTAGCGAAGGTCTTTTCCGATTCGTTACACCATACACTTTATTTATAGATACGGAACTCTTCCTACTTCCCGTTTCGCGGATGTCGCATCAGCTCAGTTTAAATGAGCTGGTTTTGGATTCAATCCAAAATAAGAGTTTTTGGAAATATTATGTACCTGTCCTATAATTATACTACATATAAGTCTTTAAGGGTCCCCGTTTGGGGCTCAGGCGGCGCCGCGGCGGCCTTCTAATTGCGGCATAACACTGCATTAGCATAGCAACTGGCATAGCTAAATTCACTGTCCTCCCTTACTAGCTTACTACTACTACTTAAAGAACTCCATAATACCCGAAAATGCTCTCTCTACCTCTACGCTGGCAATTAACAGTTTTGTAGCGTTTGGCACGGAAAGAAAATTAGGTTTTCCTACTTAATTACTTGTTTTTAGCTGATTGCGGATCCGAACAGCTGGATCCAGCAAGTCCAAAAAATCCTGAATCCATTGCATTGCAATCTCTCTATCTCTATTTAATGAACATTTACATTATTTTAGTAAAAGTCTACTAGTAGTTTTTATTCCTCTCTGAAATAATTATATTCACCTACGAGTATAATTATATTCCTGTCTATATACTTCGGCTTAGCTATACGTATTGAAAAGTTCACTAGCCTAGGTGACTCTCGGGTCTAGCCAAGCCAGTTCGCCTTGAGATGTGTCTGGCGCAAAAACTTTGCAATGAGAATGTGGAAAACCTATTGGTTGCGGTAGGTAGGTAACCTATTCATCTAACAAATGTAGAGTCACCAGGCTATCTCGGTAGGTCAAGGGGGTGGATATTAGATAAACTTATAACAAACTGGTAAGTAATGTCTCTTAAAACCTATGATAGGCTTGCCTAATAGGCTCCCCTCCCTTTACTATTAAAATCGAAATCTACAGTGATTTTGAAATGTTGGGACGGTTTATATGTGACCGTTTTCTGAGCATAGATAGCTTCAGAAGAAAAATTTGTTTTTTTATACTAAATTTGTTTGTTAGCAAATTGTCATACGGTCCTCTTAATGGTAAGTCATCATCAACCTATAGCAGTCCACTGCTGGACATAGGCCTCCCCTAATGAGCGCCATTGCGCCCGGTCCTGAGCTCGAAGCATCCAGCTTCTACCAGCAGCCTTTCGCAGATCGTCACCCCATCTGGCCGGAGGGCGTCCTACACTACGTATGCCGAGCCGCGGTCTCCACTCAAGAACTCGTTTACCCCAACGGTTATCGGTTCTTCGGCAGACATGGCCAACCCACTGCCACTTCAGCTTGCTAATTCTCTGAGCTATGTCGACAACTTTAGTTCTATGTCGGATAAACTCGTTACGGATTTTGTCCTTCAGAGAAACCCCGAGCATAGCTCGTTCGATAGCTCGCTGAGCGATGTAATCGTAAGTGGTTCCTAACAATTTTTTTTATACTACTAAGTTAGCAAACAGGCATACGGTCCTCCTGATGGTAAGGTGTTCCCGTAGCCTATGGACGCCTGTACCATCAAGAGGTATTACATACAAAAAGTCAAAAGTCAAAATTCATTTATTCAGTAGGAACTGTATAGTACACTTTGAAACGTCATTTTTTTTTAATTTACACCAATTCGTTACGTGACCAAACAGAGAAGAATTGGCAAGAAACTCTGCTTGGCTTATATTTTTTTAACGTCATTGTACTTAATATCTATTACATTGTTTTTGATGGAGTTGGAGGCAGTTTCATCCCAAGCTTTTTTGTCATCTAAATAATCAGATATTTTATAATAAGCTTTATTACATAGATTACGTTTAACAACATTTTTGAATTTATTTACAGATAGATTAATCACATCATTTGGGATTTTGTTAAAAAATCGTACAGACATCCCTTTAAAAGATTGACTAACTTTATGGAGCCTTACAGTGGGAACAGCTAGTTTATCTTTATTTCTAGTGTTAACATTATGATAGTCGCTATTTTTCTTGAACATGTTAATATGTTACGCGTTGAAAACCCTTTAAAAAAACTACGTTCTTTTTGAAATGCTGCGTATTGTAGTCTCTGGGGAAAACCTCGGCAGGGAGACCATTCAACAGCTTAATTCTTCGCGGGAAGAGATTCCTCCGGAACCTCACAGTGCTAGAAGATATAGGTGGCAATATAAATAGGCAACTAGATATACGAAGGTTGTCTGGAAGAGATCGCTCTAAGCGATAAGACTGTCCATTGTACGTTGATTAGTTATTGTCCGCTTTGTTCTTTATGTTTATGTTGGTGTGAATACAATAAATAGTTTTCTATCGTTGGTAATTTCAATGAAATCTATTCTTAGCATCACTAAGCGTTACTTAACCTCTAGGCATTTGATAAGGATATCTAAGGCATCCACTGGATAATAATGAGAGCGTGCACCATCGCACACTTATGTATTATCAATGACTTTTGCCCCTATGATATTGGTGTGAGACGTGTAATTCATATGCATGAATAAATTATTCGGGACATCTCACACACGATGAACTAATCCCAAGGTAGGCAGAGCCTGTATATACCAGACTTTTCTTCGTATGAGCTAGTTGCCAACTCTGTCGGAGTTTTTTTGCATTGCGCAACGACTGAAAAGGCCGGGATCGACATCTAAACGTGCCTTCCAAAGTACGGATGCTCAGATCAAAATGCTAAGAGCGGTCACCCATCCCGCAGGCCCAGCGTGGGGATTATGAGCATATCCCTTTATTAAGGGAGGCCTATGTCCAGCAGTGGATAGATATAGGCCGGTGTGGTGTGGTGGTCGACCATTAAGTAGTGACTGAGCAGAATGTTGCTTAACCAGTTATCTGCTAAGAATACGTAAGCCACGAAACTAGCGCTTCACCAGCGACTGATAATGCTCATAAAACACCACATACCGTCCGTGAAGTCAATCAAAAGTTTATTTTGCTTAAAACCAGCGCTGTGTAGGTTCATAACTTACACAGTACATGCTGAGCCAACCCCCTTTTCGGCAAATAGCATGTAGGGATGGATTCGTTCCTTTAGTATGAAAATGGTACGGTAATTAGTAGCTTTATATTTGGCTTGTTGTTTCTCAGTTTTCTTCCTACATTGTCAATGTCATGTGTTCCGAAATAAATGTTTTCATCTATCTACCTATCCATACCATACACAGAACAAACATCTATGTTTGCCACATAAATGATTGTCCTAGGCAGGTGTTACCAGCTACCTACAGAGAAAAAGTATCTGATATCATGATAATATCACTAATTTTTTACGGTACTTGAAGATGGAACAAGCACCTGGCTCAACTGATGTTAAGTGGTAACCATTACCTATCACATAGCATTGCATCGTAGATCACGTTTTTTTGGAACATGCTTTACGATGCAACGCCCTGCGTCCATCAACTTGAGGCATGAAGATGATAAGCCACTTATGCCTGTAATTTCACCGGCACCCACATCCTTCAAACCGAAACACAACAATGCTGCTTCACGGCAAAAATAGACATGTTGTCAGTACTTCCCTGGACGAGCCCTTCACAAAGAACTCTACTAGTACTAAACCTGCACTACTGTTGTTCCCATGTCACAAGCTCTTAGTTTGGGGCTAGAGGAAACTGTGTGATATTGTCCAGCATTATTTATTTGGAATCGAACCTGCAACCTGTGTCAGCCGGGTATTACCAACACCAATGTCTATTAGCCTATTATAGGGCTTCAGAGCAAATTGCTAGTGTGCTTCACGTGATTTCAAACGAGATTTCATTTACTCTTCTATTTATAGGCCTAAGTACATGTCGGAAGTACTGCTAGTGTCACGGATTAACACGTTTAACTTTGAATGCGCAGAAGCTATTCTTACAATGATGTATGCTCTGTTTGGTTGTTTCCCACTATTTGAGATTAGGTATATAAATCCGTGCCGTGCCGGGACCTATACCTGCCTGCTTATAATTATTCTCCACGTGAGAACTCGCTCGACGTTTTTGAGTCCAATTGAGCGTGATCTATTATAATATTGACGATATTAATTTATACCTTTGTGGCGCTGCGGGTAAAGGTGCACCTGAGAAGCAGAAGGTTGCGGGTTCGATTCCCGCCGCCGGACAGATGTTTTCATGATCTGCACATATTTGTCTCGGGCTTGAGAGCTATCTATGTTTATTATGTAAGTATTTACAAAAAAAGTAAATAAGTACCTATATCAGTCATCTAGTTCCCACAATACAAGCTAAGTTTGGGGCTACATGATTTTTTGTGTGGTAGTGACATTATTAATATTAGTAAAAATTCTATAGCAGTAGCAATATTGTAAGAAACCCAATATCTATATGACTTTATACTAGAAGCAAAAAAACAATAAGGCAGGAAATCTACAAAAATTTATGAAAAACTTCATGTGCAATGTTGCAAATTCAGCTTATTAAAAGTCCTAAGAGCTCAGAACAGGGCGCAATGGCACTCATTAGGGGAGGCCTATGTCCAGCAGTGGACTGCTATAGGCTGATGATGATGATGAAGCAAAGATTGAGTTTTTAATACACAGACATAGGTATATATAAGACGAAGATTTAATTATTATGTTCCTCCAAGAATGTAACAATGTGGATATTTTTGCTGATAGTTTCATATCTATAGTAAGATCCCTTTAATTTAAGATACTCAGTGTTTTCGTACAAACTGTAAAAATAACTTTGTATCTTTCTTTAATAAATCTATTAAATTCAAAAAAATATAATTTATTTGCCACTTAGCAACAAGCACACAATACAAAATACTTATTATGGTAATGATTTCACAAAAAGGGTGATAAATGTATGTGTGTGTGTGTGCTATAGCAGTAAAAAGGGCATCGACTCGACAATGCCTACTGTCAGAGTAGGCTTTGTTATTCTGTTGAGACCACAACTGCCACAAGACCAAATACAAATCTCTGCTCAGTAAATACTCAGGTATAGATGTTGGTTCATTAATGATTATTAAATAAATATATAGGGAATCTCATACACAGTCAACTGATAAATCATACATAGATACTTAAAACACCCAGACACAGAACAAACATCCATGTTCATCACACAAATGTTTGTCCTCAGCCGGAATCTAACCTGCAACCTGCAACTGAGCTACAAGGCCAGTTATTATTAACCATTGTGTTTTTGACATTCCTTCTATTTGACCTTTTACTTACAAAAGGGATATTTACTTTTGTATTTGTTTATATACCTGCCTAAAAAATTTGTAAATTCATGCTTAGATCCTAAATTGCAGTGCCCTTACAGGGCACATGTACTTACTTTATAAGCTTATTCCAACACTGTTTAGCTTGTACTACTCAATGTATATGGTGTACGCATCGAGATAATTATATAGAACACTAATAATCTCAATGGGTGTACGCAATAAATGACAGAATATACTTATACCTAAACTTGAATAACCTGTGTAAAAAATTGAATGGGCTAGGAAATATTATAAAAACTTACCTGAGAATATGTGAGTCTCAGTGCGTACTGGGCAATTTGTGTCGTTCTCATTGTGTTTGAACTGGAGTGTAGAGCTGCAAAAACCACATTCAAAATTCACAAAAATTCAACAAAATACCATCCACTTTGATTGGCCAGGTGAACTGTATTTCATAACCTATGTCAATTATTTATTTACCCTGAAAACACGCGAAAATAACGGCGGGCCGCAGAATATTCAATGTGTGGATAGATCGGTTTGTCGCGTTTATTTCAATTTAATTTTTACTTTTTCAAAATACGTACATGCACTCGCTGACTGCCGCGAAGTGAACACGGAATAGTATTACTCCTAGCGGAGGAAGTGAAAGAAAATAAAGAATTTTAAAATGTCAATTGTCAAAAGTCAGCTGTCATTGTTTTATCAGGTTGGCAGTGAGAAATGTTACCAGCTGCAATAATTACATTTCTACCATGTTACAGTTCCTGCAAAATAACTTGGCCGCAATGAACTTTGCGCAAGTAGGTACGCAGAACATATTTTTAGGAACCAAACGGCGGTATGAGGTGGTAGCGCTGGGGGATTTTTAGTCTACGATGTTCCATGAAGCATAGAGTTATTACCCTGAATCGACTATCAATGAAGAAGAAAACCATTTCTTGTTATATATGCCAAAAAAATCTACAAAAAATTACGAGAACAACTGTGTTTTTATTATTTTTTATCTCTAAAACTGACCAAGATATCAAAGTGCAAAGTTAACATTTTCGGTCCAAGCCGCGGACCGAGCGCGATATCGTTGATGACGTCACGGATCCTGCCTCCGCGCGAGTGACTCGGGGATTGGAAGCATTTACCCCAATGTGCCCGTCGCGCGCGGAACTACTTTGTTTATTTTAAATAAGAAACAATAAAAACTACATGAGTTCATAAAATAAATGTTGTATTGTGTCTCAGTGTAAAAATAGGGCCACAAAAACACCCGAAACGTTGTTTTTTTACGTTCCTAAGGATGCGAAAATCAGAAAAAATGGACAAATGCTATCAGAAGACCACATCCATTAGGGCCAAAAACAACAGCATATATATTGTTGTGAGGATCATTTCTATGTCAATTGTTCAAATACCATGTGAAATACTAAGTAGTTGGTACTTAACCTTGCCATGTGAAATACTAACTAAGTACCTAGGTAGGTAGGTTGGTAGACTAGGTAGGTACTTGGTTTTTGCTAGTAATATGCTTTTTAGGGTTCCATACCCAAAGGGTAAAAACGGAAACCCTATTACTAAGACTTCGCTGTCCGTCTGTATGTCTGTCTGTCCGTCTATCTGTTACCAAGCTGTATCCCTTGAACCGTGATAGTTAGACAGTTGAAATGTTCACCGATGATGTATTTCTGTTGCCACTTTTTTTGCCGTTTTTTTGCTCGATATTAATAACAGCAACAGGTTGACGCTTGAAATATGCACAGAATATTTTGTTTATAAATTTACTTCAAAAATAAATAATTAAAATGAATTAAGGGGGGCTCCCCGATGCATTTATATATTAGTAGGTATGTAGGGTACTCGACTCGCAGTTTATTGAACCATTCCAAGGTTAATGATTTCTTTATTTTTATAAAATATTCTGCCACCATCATATCGTGAACTATGGGAAGGTTGTTAGATTGGCCTTTTTTAAATCCTTCTTCCATTTTAGTTCTAAAACAATAATTTACACGATACACTCACTCAATCAGCATTCTTTTAAATTAATAAAAATAACCAGAGCGCACGACAGCAAACAACTTAGCAGCGAAATGTACTACGGACGCCCGCTGCCGCCGAGCGATGACGTCACGCGCTACTCGCGATCACTAGCGAGATTTAAAAAACCTACGTAAACTTCCCATGCTTATAACTTCGGTAATATTGCACCGATCGATGCGAAATAAAAACTAGAATAATGTGAACGGTCTAGACTTTGATTCTACGTAAGTAAAAGTGTAATATTTTAACCTTGTTATCTTCTTCATTATTTGTAACCTAATTGTCTGTTTCATCAATCCTAAGACAACTTTAGCAAAGTGCGTGAGAGTGAATAATAAATTAAATACTTATTTTATTATTCACTCTCGATATTATTTTTTGGCAAAATCGTAAACTTAATCTCAGCTAAAATAAAAATAACGCTATTAAAAATTATCGTAATTTTAATCGATTTTATTCATAGTCGATTATACAATACGAAGTTGCTCGTCACTATCAGTTCAATCGGCGTTCATTCGGCTGGACTCGTGACAGATCGGCTTGAGGCTTCTCTGTCACACCTATTAACCGCCGAGGGTGTTCGTGTCACTATCTCGCTTTTACGTACCATCGGTTGCAAAAGTCTTCGATTACGTTTCTGGTTTTTGAACGCGGATGATTTTTACTATTTCATTTGTAGTAGTTTCGGTTGCATTAGTTGATTCGAATGGTAGTAAAATCTTGCATTGTATTTCAAAAGAATACCTACATTTTATAAACACGAGCTTTCAGTTCGAAGCGAACTGCAACTACTGTAATTTTAATTAGAAATGGTTCACCTAATTAATATTACAACGGTAACTCATCATAAGTCATAATCCAAGAAACTTATTGTATCATGGATCTAGGGTCTACTTCGCTTCTACAGATCAGAATTAACATGTTTTGCGAGACATAAATACAGTAAGGTATGTTTTTCACACTCAAGCCACCGATGCAGCGATGATAGTCAGATCAGGTATTCGAATCGAAAGGCGTCTCTGATTCGCCCACAGCTGCCATCGATCAGCGTTGTTAATGTGGCGCAAAATGTAAAAAAAATTAGATACGACCTATACTACCTACCTACCTACCTATTTAGGCTGTTGACATGACATTATAAATTATAAGTATTGTTTTCATAATTTTGTTAAAAACTACTAATCATCAGTGCCATTAAGACTGGCAACTTAGTTCAGTTTAGCCAACTTATTATGTCCACTATTGTAATTTGTGCTTGGTACATACCACAGATGGTGCTTAAAAAATTATTGCCATTCACACATGGCAGTGCTAATGAACTTTTAGGATGCTACTCGTTGATAGATAGCGCTGTAACAAACTTAAAAAGATACTTCCTACAAGTGTTCCTACTACATAATTATAGTAGGTACCTACATAGTAGCAATTTATTCCTTATTAGTAGTCAACTTATGTGTGGCCTTACATAAGGGTGGTTAACACGTTGACTGCGGGCCTCGTACACGACGATACGCACCATGCGCGAGGACAGCAGCACGTGCCCTAGAGCAAATGTGATTTCAGCAATCAAAGGGTTAATTAAATAATTATTTAAACATAATAAAGTTAGATTAATATGTAGTTCACTTGCTTAACTATAGGTAAGTAACCAGCGAAACAATAGTTTTCGGTACTACGTAACGTACCGTACAAAACAAACCTACCTACCGAAGTAAACCTAGCTTAGTTTAGTTTATTCTAGGTACAAGTATGGTACACTACTCACAACGTATCACTCTAAGATAGCTGCAAGTAGCGACGTGGTTCCTTTAGTTGTGTAGGATTGTACTAGGATTGGTCGAATCGTTTACTGAGCCTAACTTCAGAGGGAAAACCTTTTCCCTCTGAAGTTAGGCTCAGTAAACGATCGGAGGACAGAAAATAACCCTAACCCACCTGGGTTAGGGTTATTTTCTGTCCTCCGATCGAAACTCCGATTGGTAATGAGCGGGAATATTTTTTCCCATACCTCCGATTGAGCATCTTATAATCTTTGTACAGTCTAGTATAAAATAAATTAAATATTTTTTTTATAGTACTAATCCGACTATTGGACTACTGGGAATGAATTGTCAAATTTGCGTAGTCAGACAGATTGGACACGCAGAATTTTACTTCCTGCTGTTTTCTGATTGCCTAGTAGTTTTATATAACAACATAAGACTGGGTCCTAGATAGAGCAGCTACCTATGCATCCTTCGAGATAGATTTATGTATCGATGTATTATTGTTACCATTCATGTGTGTGTGGTTGAAATCAAATTTTCACCTAATTAATAACTGAATAAATTGCGCAACCATAAACCTATCTACATACTCGTATTTACCTATCATTAGATGATATTTCTGAGATAATTTGGTGCTAGATGTACCTACACTAACCAAATCTCGACAGAATCTCTAAGCACACATTCTGTTAGTTTGCTTCCCTTATCACATAGTTAACTGATACGTAATGAGGACATGGTACTGCTGCTATAAGCTGAAATTAGGCATTTTAGATGCCTTTATAGCAGCGTGTGCGATGTAAGGAGTTCCAATCTCTTTGGAACGTGGTTTTTTTTTAACGCGGGAACGTGGGGAAACAAAACAAAATCCAAACTCTTTGGGGGGAACCTTCATGGATACCGGTAAATTATGGGCCAACAGAATGATTCATCATAGCAGGGATGTTACGGAGGTGGTTTAACGGAACCGAAGTCGGAGTCGGAGTTTTAAAATTTGGTTTGTCGGAATCGGAATCGGAATCGGATTCGGAATCGGAACCGGAACCGGAGTCGGAAGTGGAGGCGGAGTCGATGGTGGTGGTAGATAGATTGAGAGGAAGTTTTAAGGGCGGGCTTCATGAAATAAAATAGTACGAACATTATAATAATCAGTCACTTTTATTTAAACTAAAAAATAATTACGTATCTTATCTTTTACCTTCATAACATAGGCATAAAAATAAAACGAATAATGTTTTCTAATTGAAGTTAACAAATTAAATCAAATTTCTAAAAGTAACAAATTATATTTAATAAACAAAAGCTTTGCAGCTTTGTCTCCGTCTAATCTATTTCTTAATGGGTCATAGATTAGGCCAGCACCACTAAAAAGTTGTTCACTTGCTACTGAGCCTGGTGGACACGCCAAAAATTGGCGAGCAAACGATTTAAGGGGTTGGAATTTTGTATTTCCATTCACTTTCCACCACAATAATGGATCGTCATTGATAGGAATAAGTTTTTCTCTATTGTACTCATTAAGTACACTTTTCATAATGAGAAATTGGTCCAAAACTGCATTATTGTTGGGTGTAGTATTATCGTCGTCATCATCGCTACTCATCAATATATTTGATAAAATTGTTTCGACTTTATTATTGTTGGGTTCTGCTGATGATGCCATTCTTGCTCGTTTTTCGGCAGGAAAGCCAATATTGTCAGCCTCATTTCTAGAATGATTTTCAGCATCAAGTAATATCAGCAATTCAGATTCAACCGTCTCCTTAATCACATCGTTGAAAAATTTCGTTTTATAACGAGGATCCAGATAAGTAGCAATTGCAAATAAATTGTTTAATTGAAGGTCTCCGAATCTTGAATTCAATTGGTCGACGGTACATTTTATTATAGTTTTGAATTTTTCATTTGTATCCGATTTACTGTCTTCTATTTGTAATGTATGCTTCAGTGTGTGTATTAATGGAATTACTGATGAAATGCTAGTAATACTGTCACTCATATTTCGTGTAATCTCTGCAAAAGGTTGTAGTATAGTCACCAGTTTTTTGAGCTGCAGCCATTCTTCAGGAGATAATTGTGAGATATTGTGCTTACATGCGTACAGGCATAGTGAATCCTGTATTTTAATCATTCTTTCCATCATATAAAAGGAACTATTCCACCTGTAAAAGTAATACTAATGAATTCCAGTAATAATTTAACAGTAATGTATGTAACAGTTACATACATTAATTTTTATTAAATTTTTAATATGAAATTAAACATAAAATTGAACAAATTAAATGATATCTAATCCAAGTGCCATGTACCTACTAAAGTAAGTCTTAGTTTAATCTAAATCGATTTAGTGGTTTGACTGCCAGACTTAACAGACAGACACTCTTTTATATTATTATTTGTGTATTATTATTTTTTTATTTCCACACCACCACATCCACATCAGCCTATATCAGTCCACTGCTGGACATAGGACTCCCCTAATAAAGGGGGATATACCCATAATCCCCACGCTGGGCATGCGGGTTGGGGATCGCAGGGCACAGCTTCTCGCACCACCGACGCTGCTGCCCGTCAGTGGCCAGGGGATTTAGCTGTGCCGATGTAGGCAGTGCTATGCCGCAATCAGTCGGCAGCCAGAGCCCCGTTCGTTGTTTAGCAGGGTTCACCACGTGCATTTTTTATTTATAATATTATTATATTGTGGACTATTGGATGAATCTTCGATTAAAATTAAAAACATAAAACTTGGCAACTTACCGCGTACTACATTCCTGCACCACACCTAAAGCTTCTTGGTTAAGTTGTTCCTTTTGTATTTTATGCAGTTCAGTTTGAGCAATTTGGGAATGATTAAAATGCGTCGATATTTTTTTACATTTCGCTAATAGGTTTTTGATTTCTTCATCACAATCTAACATAGATCGCACACATAGTTGTAATTGATGTACGGTGCAATTGAAATCAGGTATACCGGCGAGTTTCATTGCTCTTATCATATTAGAACCAGAATCGCGAATAAAACAGTGAATTTTCTCATGGTTTATGTCCCATTCCAACAACATACTATTATTTTTTTCTTGAATTAGGTCTCCTGTATGTCTTCCTTCGAATGTATGGCATTTTAAAATAACCTTTATCCTTTTAAAATCTTCATTTATGCCATGCGCTGTTAGACTTAATAACGATACATTCGAACTTGGTTCGCTCCAAATATCTGTTGTAAATGAGAGTTTCTCAAATTGTTTTAGTAGATCATTCACTTTATTTGCTAATGTTGCATACATGCATGTCGCCACAGATATATTCGGTAAAAAACTGTCTTCCCCTTAACTGATAATTCGGCACAATTAAGTGTATAAGTCGCCGAAATCCAATACCTTCCACAAAATTAAAGGGGAGATCTTGCAAAGCAATCATTTCAGAAATCAATCTGTCTATTTCCATCGATTTAGCATTAGAACTACACCATTTTTGATTCTTCATCAAAGTTTCTTTGAGAGTTATTTGTTTCTTGGCTTCTTGAAGAGGCGTTGAAGTTGAAGGCTGCACTCTATTTTTCTTTTCAGTTTCTAATTTTATCAATTCTTCGTATTCAGTAGCATGCACAGACTTTAAATGACATTTTAACGAAGTAGTCGTACCTCCCTTTCGTGAATAAATATTTTTACAAACTTTACACTTTGCTGTATCTGCACAAACTTCAATAAAGTAGTTCCAAATCACACTTGTTTTCGGCTTCATTGTCCAAATCAGAATCTAACTACAATAACTTCAATTAAAACGCCGCGTAAAACAAAACATCCATACCAATTGCGTAATAAACAACTCTGAAGTGAGTTGGTGAGAGGTTCCCCACGCGACATGTATAAACCTGTTTGTGCTGACCGCGGCCACAGAACCGCTCTGCGCGTACCGCCCGCTACTCGCTTCGACCTCCGATTAAAACCTCCGATTGAAAGTTTCGGAACCGGAGTCGGAACCGGAAATATCAACCGGAAGTTCCGACATATCGGAATCGGAGTCGGAGCTCCGTAACATCCCTGCATCATAGCGCCATATGCCAAGTGTGTTGTCCTCAAGAGCACCTATGGCTTTGGCCAAAAAGTATGACTAAGACCCCTATTTTGGGCCAAAACAAGGACCCTTCCTCAGATTTCTCTCTCTTTCTTAAAGGGAAGGCATATGTCCAGCAGTGGACTGAATAGGCTGGTCTTGTGTTGTCTGTGTCTTTCACTACGTCTGTGGCGCAGTGGTCGAAGGTTCGCTCGAGACGCAGAAGATTGCGGAATCGATCCCGCCGCGAGACAAATGTTTGTATGGTTTGCAAATATATGTCGGCGCAAGGCGCGCTAGGTGTTCTAAGTAAAATTAGTATGTATTTTTTTATAAAACAAAATACGTAGTCATTTGGTTTCCATATTTTGATATCTTAGCATTATGCTGTGTGTTATTTAGGTGTGTTTCTTCGCATACGCTAGGGATCACCTCTGTTGCCGGAGTTTTAAAACGACTTACTAAAACGCCAAGAAAAAAACACGGACACGGACACAGACAAATCCACGTGGCGCCCAATACTCATAGCTTAACACTTCTTTACCTTTGCCGCAGTCGTGTAAGGCGCGGCGCTTTCGAGATGAATAATTTGAAGTTGTTAAAAGCTGGTAAGTTTTGTTGGTATGCAAATTAGACAGCTAGGAAACAAGGTACCTTTACATGCGATGCTTATTCTAATATTAACATTGAAGAACAAGAAATGTGTGTGATGAATTTAGAGTTCTAATATTAAGCATACTTTTTTGAAATAAAACTTTTTGGTGCTGCGAAACCACAGAATAGATTATACTAGTGTTAAAAAAAATGTGTGAAAGATATTTTTACGTCACATACTTTTTGAATTAGGAACTCGGGACCTTTATTGCTGTAAAGTTAATTGCGTCGATGTGATTTGTTGATTATGGACGAGTATACACTATTTAAAAAGCGATTTTCTTTTTCCCGGTGGCCTATAAACATGATTTAGAGTTTCTTTGTACAGTTAAAAAAAAAAGTTAAGTTTAGCTTGGTTAAGGTCTAGTGAGAGCGTGTCTTTAGGGGTTTAGAACAATCGACTTAACTTCTAAGCCCTAACTAACCGTGCAATAATGAAAACTGAAAGTAGGCACCTATGTTACGTCTAGCTAGACAGGTCATTATTTTTGTTATTTATTTGTACCTTACCAACCTGATAATTATTAAAACTATGTATATTTAATTTTTAAGCTCTTTTTGGTAAGATTTAAGATATTTATATTCATTTAAGTGTAAGTAACATCAGGTCTTAAGACTACTTACTAAGTACAGGACATAGTTACACTAATCCGGTATTGCAAATTTAGTAGAGCGCTTTACATTTGGTAAAAAACGTACAAAAATTAAAAATAAAATTAAAAAAATATGAAAATCAGCTAGAATTAATCGACAAACATAAAAATAAAAAATGGCAATTCTGTAAATGCGTAATTTAAAACAAAATTTAAGTATTAAATTAGAAATTCAGATAAACTATAATCATATTTATCAGTCAACCAAATTTTTAACTTTTTTTCAGATCATATCTCGATGTGAATGAGATACATGATTTTCTGAACTACAACCGTGCATAGCAGTTCTAAACTCTATTATATTTATTCATTCATTTATTCCTCACTATTAGAGATTTCTAAGATTTCAAGATTACAAAAATGTTCGACTCAAGCTCGATTTGAACCCGCAACCTTTCCATGGGAAGTGAAGGAGTCAACATTTTTGTGATTCTTATGGCATATGATATGCATGTTTTGGAATATGCCGCATATCCCAAAAATGTTGACTATTTAATCAAATCCGACATGATAAAATCTTAAACTTAGTATGTACCTACTTATTATATCCCTCTGATAAAATAATATAAATATATAACATTACAGGCACATGATACTTACGCCTTTAATCCTCTAGTTGATGGCCGCATGGGCGTTGCATATTTGGGCACATTCCAAGTATACATCCCCTACGAAGGAATATTTGTTTGTACTCTAAGCCTAGGGTTTATAGCCCACACTTCAGGGAAAGTCCCGCCTTAGTCGAAATCGAATTGGTTTCCACTTAACATCAGGTGGGGCACGTGCGTGTTCCATCTTCAAGTAAGTTAGTGTGATTGTTACTCCTTCATGCTAAAACTATTTTTAAACGGATTGAGCAGAAATTTAGCTTAAATGTTGTATGTGGGTAAATACTTATTTCTAGATAAAGAATTACACATATGCTACTTAATATCTGAGTACCACGTGAGAAAAAGCCGCGGGCTGCAGCTAGCAAAAATTCTTAGAAGATGCTGTAAAATAAACTTTCATTTGTAAATATTCCACCTTTCTAACATACCTACTTTATTTTTCGGCTAATCCCGTTTCTTAATCATTTTAAATAGTTAAGTACCTATTATTTTTTGTTGATAATATGTTCAATTTTTAAAAACGATTTCAGAGCTCGGTTTTGTTCCTGTGTTCTTTTTTCAAAACAATTACAAAGTTTGGGCTCTATACCGTCTATTAGTGCAAAAATAAACCTCCTTGAATAAACCAACCAATTCAATTTTGCAGATGTTGCTCTACATCTTTTGGTACATATTCTACTTTAATATTGTTGACCCTAGTTATCAGAGAAGTAAAACTCCCACCTGTTTTCCAACAGCGCTGAAGCGTCTAAGGTTTAATTTCCTCCGACAACGATAAGACAGAAGTCTAGCACACATGACGTAACAGGTAGCACCTGTATATAACACACCTCTACAAAAACGAGGCGCCATTTTCATACAACCGCCATAACTGTAGTACGTTTTCAAGTTATTTAACGCAATTATCATTAATTCAACCCGTTAACTAGTTCAAAATTACGTAATTCATTAATGAGGATTAGTAAGCAAATTAATTTTAATTTTAACATAAATAGAACTAAAGTGAAGAAATGTTGGTGGTGAAAATTTAAAGATAATTTAACATAATACGAGTTTATCGTGAAAATTTATTGAAGATATATTCTTTCTTCGGTTATTTAACCGGTTTATTATCATCAGAGTTTTAATTGAATTAAAATTATTATTCGTGATTGGTCACATGATAAGGTAATAGAGGAATGAATTTGACTAGCAATGAACATGTGATTCAAGATGGCCGCCGTTTCAGAAGGAAGTGAACTGGATTTTCAGCGGTAAGAATTTTCCCTCAAAGATTTGTACTTTTTAACCTTGAATGTGATGGAAACAAAATATTTTTCCAATTTACTTTTAATTTCAATTTAGCAAAATTGTTAAATGGCTACTTATTAATTATTCTATTCTTAAATTAAGGTATTATTGCTAAGAAGTTCAATTTGATCATAACTGCTAATTAGTAACCTTACTTACTTAACATACAATTTTTAATGTTTTAAGTACTTAGGTACCTTCTTGCATTGAAATTAATATTACCTACTAACCTAGGTAATTTTGCTAGACACATTTTTAAAAATAGCTAGGAAAGTATGGTTATTTTTAATTATTCATACACATTGAATTCAAGTGTAAAAGTTTTAAATATCACATATATAACGAAACTCAAAACATATATACCTTATACTTTCGGTTGGTTAAAATTTTCAAAATACTTCGAAATTTTGGAGAGGTAGTGTACACCTTCTACACTACCTACAATGTAAACAGGCAAATATTCATTGTAATGACTACCTATCAAGTTTGAACTAAACACTAAAATAAGGTGGCCTTAGAATTTGAATTAGGAACTCTGGACATTTACTACTGTCAGATAAAAATTGCCTAATGTAATTCAATCAAGGAGTTTTTATCTTGAGGTACTATGAAATCTGTGTCTTGGGAGTGCACGCTTGGTACAAAAATCTGTGCTTTCATTCAAATGTGTGCAATTATTACAGTGATGTGTCTTGTTTTCTTTTTTGTGTAACACTAACACTTATAAATACCTATAGGTTGTGCTTATAAGCATACCTACAAACGAACAAACTTTCATTCAGATTTTATAATATAAGCTTAGTTAAAGGCCCTCTTCGGCTGTAGTAGGTACCTACTGGATTGTAATCTAAATTTAAACCTAAAGCTCACAGCTCATATTAGTAGGATGTAGGATAGGATAGGATAAGTAATTGGTCTTAATAATAATAATAATAATGCTGGACACCATCATACAGCATACTTAGCTGAGCTTGTATTATGTGAACCACATGACTGATATACTACCTACTTCCATATTTTTTTTATATACACATATGACATGAAAACACCCAGTCCTGAGAAAAGTATTTGCAAATCGTACAAACATTTACCTCGCGGCGGGAATCGAAACCGCCGTTTTAGTTGAGTAAAAATAAGTTTGCAAGAATTTCTATAGGAATACTAATATTGAGCTGGTAATTCCACAGGTAAATAACAAAAAGTGTTGTTTAATATTAGAAAGTAGAGCCTCCTTCACCGGAATATTAAAAACTAGATTTTTTTTCATTGCGTCGCATGGTTTGTGCATTTGCCATTTTTATGTATTTTTGATTGTTAATAAAACTAGATTACATTCATTTATAATTCAACTCAACAGGGCTATGTTACTACGCTACAGAGGTTCTCGTTATCCCATAATGCCTTATGTACGGGTCACAGAGTAAATAAAACTCTTTAAGATTATAGGAGCACTAAACTTTATACTTTGATAGCTTATCAACTAACCTACTCATGTTAATAGGATATTTGAGCGGTGTAATGTTAGTTGCATGTTGAAGAATTGCTTCGGTTAAGTTACGCAATTTATGTAGAATCTTAAAATTCTGCGTTTTATTTGAAAAAGGAAAATTTGTCTTCGAAGAATGAATTTGAAACTAAATCGTAATTTAGTACGGATTTTTTTGACAGATCTTCATCGTAAAAACACTTTGTTAGTGCACCTCTACACTGTAAGGTACACAAGGAACATAAGCTCCAAATTTTAAACCTCTTGCTAGTAGTAGCTAGCTGGTCAAGGCTGTGATTGTGTGTGTAACCAACCAGCTAAGACTTAATATTTTTTAATAATAAAGGTTTTTAAATTGGAAATAAGAATTTATTTAACTTTTCTTTTTTCAATGAAATCAATGCACCTAAAAGCATTGATATATTATACTGTTACCATCGTAACAAAAGAGCGCGTTTATGCCGTTTGTATAAAAAAAAGCGGGAAGAATCAAGTCATTTAATATTTTGTTTTGTAACTACTTTTAGAAAGGAGTTTCTACTGTTTATTTTTAAGTAAAACAAAAGAAAAAAAACCAACCTCTTTGAGTAAAACTAGATGACACTGTGAACTTCGTAGCTCTTGGAACTGATTTGTAATTCGAAGTGGCATTTCCCATACAAAATTACCGATTTAGTTTTTTTTTTTTATTGGCTATTCCTTTGATGTTTTCCATTTTTCCTTATATTCTTACTATCGTAAGCAAATAAATAAAATAAAAAATCAATCAGGCTAGCTTCAAGTTTTTTGGAAGACTAACAGCAATTGATTATTTATTTATATAAGGGACTTAATATTTTTATGTTTGTTGAGGATAAGATGCAATAGCGCTCATTTCGGGAGGCCTATGTCCAGCAGAGTACAGCATCGGTCTGGTAAGGCTGATTGGTAACAAAAAAATAAAAATATAATTCTGACCATACCCGATAGTAATAAAATAAAATAAAAAATATAATATCCGATAGTAATGATTATAAGATATCGGTTTTTATTATATCCAATCTTTTTAATTTAAAGTGAAAAAAAAAATAGAAACAAGGAGCACTATACTTTTATTTATTTATTTAATTCTGTTTCGGTATTGTATTTAACGCACTGATCAACTTAGGTATATATAATACAACAATAAAATCCTCCTTGGTATTCATGGTAGATCTACTTGCATGACTAATGATTATTCTAAATCACTTAATGTTTGCACTTACGTACAAATAGGTAGTTAGTATAAGTAGGGTATTCCCCGCTTTTAGTTGATTATGAAAATAACTTTTAAATACAAGCATACACATTAAGATTTCCTCCTATGTCGTGAATAATATTTAACTACTATGATTTTTATTTTATTTTAAGTGTTCACATACTTCATTGGGAAGGTCGCAGGTTCAAATCCCGTATATTTAGTTTAGCTACATTTAAAAAAAAATTAACTACTAGAATCTAAGGCCTTTGAATCTATTCTAGACTAGTTTCTGCCCGCGGCTTCGCTCACGTGGTGTCGCGTCGCACTGACCAGCCATAACATCGTTTGCGTGTACCTACACACTTACTTGAATATTTCTATTTTACACAGAACCCTAAATAGTATGTACGCAATAAAAGTATTCAAGCACCTACTAATAAATTCATGTAAAATTACCCTCTCAATTTTCAAATTATCCAACAGATTTCATGCCCGTCAAAACTAATGACTTGTTGGCAAATTTTTGATACCCTGGATTACATTATTATCGTATGGATTTCAATTTTTTTTAGAAAATATAAATACCCTATTTTTTGCCCTGATTATGTAGCTTCCTATAGGTGAAAGAGTTTTTAAAATCGGTTCAGTAGTTTATGAGTTTATCCATTACAAACAAACAGAAAAAATAAAAACTTTCCTCATTTTATAAGTGTTGTGATTATGTAGTCAAAATACCCATAAAACCTATTATTTCAACATGGTTCAAAATTCTCTGAATCATAGACGGCAATGACTCAAAATGAATCAAAAATTCCAACTGATAAATTCACAGCAATTTAAACTTTATCATCGAGTATAAGTAGCTATTTTACCAGATCAGGGTGTAATCAGCTGTTCAAATAAGGGTGATGGTACAGACAGAAACATACGCATATCTAAGTAGGTAATGTATGTGTTTTGTTCTCAATGCGTTCTGTTTGTTAAGTCTGAGAATTTAGTAAATGAATCAAGTGTGTAATTAACCAGAATGCCACCCCTCCCGAATCAGAATGACACCCGATATAAGGAAAAATTGTTTATTCCGAGACAGAGAGTAATGAAAACTTACAATCAGGGTTTTTGCCTAAAACTTGCAATGTATAATAAATTACCCTTAAAAGTTAACCCGTTTCCCTTCAGTCAATTTAAAAAACATATTAAAACATTCTTTGAAAATCATCCATTTTACCATGTCATTGAATATCTAAGTTGTTCATTTTCTGATCTGCATGCAGTGTAGCATACTTTGAAATTGTTATGTAATTATTAAGTAAGGTACCATAACTTTCTATAAAAATATTTAAAATGTATTTAAATTTAAGGATTTAATGTATCAGTTTGATATGCCTTTGTTATATGTGTATAACTAAATGGTAAATAAATGAATCTGAACATGAATCTGAATCTGATGCTTTAAATATATTGGATTTTGCACGTCCTAGAGATTAAACAAGCACCAGATTTTATCAGTTTACTTCTGGACATAAGCCTCCCTCTTATAAACAAGTAGAGGAATTATCCCCACGCAGGGCATACGGATTGGGCATCGTAGCGAAAAGCTTCTCACACCGGTGACGCAGCTGTCCGTCGACGTGATGACGGCCAGTGCATGTAGCTGTGCCACAATCAGCCAGCCATCAGTGCCCCATCTGTATAAAGCAGGGTGCGCCACGGGCAGGTGAGGTTATACGAAAGATTCCAAACAAGAAAGGACATATGCCCTTAATTCTCACGCTGGCATACGGTTTTGAGAATCGCAGGGAACAGCTGCACCTTCGCTGATGTTTGGCCAGAGGATTTAGCTGTGCCGGTGCTAAGCTGCTAACTGCAATCAACCAGCTACCATAACATTTGTTTTCTATTTAGTAGGGTGCTTCACGGGCCGGTGACTTTAGCTTAGGAATAGAAAGATAGAGGAAAAATTTGAAGGAAAGAGAGATAAGGGAAGACCAAGAATAAATGATATGAGCCACATTAAAGAGTAGCTGTCATGCCGTATAGAGAAGTAAAATAGGCTGCTTTGGAGAGGCAGATGGAAGGAGCTGCATCAGTTGCGCCGACAACAGCGAAGTTTAATATGTTAATGATGAAACCCATAACCTGCAATTTTCAGAAAAATGTGTATGTATCCGTCTAAATAAACGAATTAAATAAGTCACCACCATCACCATCAGCCTATATCAGTCCACTACTGGACTTAGGCTTCCCCTAATAAGAAGGGGGATATGCCCATAATCCCCACGCTGGGCAATGCGGGTTGGGGATCGCAGGGCACAGCTTTTCACACCGCCAACACTGCTGCCTATTGGCGGTCAAGGGATTTGGCTGTACCAGTGTTAAGCTGCGCTGTGCCGCAATCAGCCGGACGCCTGAGCCCCGTTTGTTATACAACAGAGTGCCCCACGAGTACGTGAGTTAGCTTGGGTTCCGAAGGTGGAGGTTGAAACTTCTTACACACCAACCAACTTACTTAAAGCACAAGAGCAGTAAAATTGTCATGAACTTTAGTTTAGAGCAAAATTATATCTTTTGCAAGCCTCCTTTCAAAATACCTAACAGTGTGTGCTTTAGAATTTATAACTAGCGTGCAAAGTATTGTTACAAAATAGCATATTGAAATTGTTATACAATTTGAAGGTGACTACATAAAGATTGTAGAGTCACGAACGGGTCGGCAGATTAGAATGCCTAGGAGTTAGCCTAGATTGTGGCTACCATTGTGACAAACAACACATCTTCATGTTTGCCTAGGCTTTGGCCATCTTTAAATTAATGTTTTTGATATGTGTATATTTAAAAAAAAGTGGTGACGTAAGGCTTTGTCCTCATTAGGAAAGGAATATTTTCATCAACATCATCCACAGCCTGACTTTATCCACTGGGTATAGGCCTCTCGAAGTTTGTGCCATCCACCACGGTCTTGTGCTAGTCGCATCCATGACCGCCTGGCGCGTACTATATCCCATCTCTACCAGTCTTCCGACGCTCCTTCTACCATAAAAGAATATTTTAATTCCAAAATAAAATATGCAATTCATGAACATTTTATCTTCAAAGTGTACACACAACAAAATTCTACGTATTTAATGTTTTTTACGTAAAGCTATTTTCGGTTGAACTTTATTATTCTTATACTTCTGATAGACTTTGAATTTTGGCTTGTTTCTATCACCTAAATGTTGGTAAAGATTTTATCTTCAAAATGTTAAAAATTTTTTGAAGAAATCGGTCATATAGATTATTTTTATTGAATTTTTTGCAGTGTCAACATTATTTGTTTATTTATTTTCGACCAACGAGGATCATAATATAATTACATATTTTACAATAATAATTAAAATAAAATATTAACACTCGATTACAAGACAAACACATACAATTAAATTAAAAGATTAACCTACATGAATGTAAATTAAATTATTCTATTTACCGCGCTTATTCCGCGCCATTTTTTTCTTTTGCTCACGTATTAGGATATCAGATAAGTGGTGGTTCCCAAGACACAAGCTCTGCTTACGTTCAGGCTACATAAAACTTTAATAAAACTATGAATAAACAGTATAAAACCTCCTTTAATCATCCGATTGTTTTCCGCTAGCTAGAGGGTTGTCTTATTAGTACAAAAGACATAAACGCGCTCATTGGACCTATGCATTGATTTGATTGAGTGATAATAAAAAAGTTTATTATGAATTACATACTTTTTGGTTCTAAGTTATTGACGACCTCTATGCCACAGTGGGCAAAGGTTAGGACGCAGAAGGTTCCCATAGTACAGGCTCTGCTTATATTGGGGCTATATGATGCTGTGTGATAGTGTCTAGCAATAATTAAAAAATATGTGAACACGCTCTTAGCAAGAAGCCCTTTTTAGGGTTCCGTACCCAAAGGGAAAAAACGGGACCCTGTTACTAAGACTCCACTGTCCGTTTGTCTGTCTGTCAACAGGTCAACAGGCCAACAGGCTGTATCTCATGAATCATGATAGCTAGACAGTTGAAATTTTCACAGATGATGTTTCTATTGCCGCTTTAACAACAAATACTAAAAGGTAGACTTGAAATATCCATATACCTAATATGTAGTTTTATATTCACTTAAATAATAAATAATTATATTTAAATAAAATTAATTAAGGGGGCACCAATACATGTATAGATAATGGTACGGAACCCTTCGTGCGTGAGTCCAACTCGCACTTGACTGGTTTTTAAAGAGATGCCCTATAACCTTCAAAACTATAACCTGTAGTAACCTGTTAACCAAACTAACAGCTAACAGTAGCTCTCTCAAATATTCTATTCATACGCAAATACTACACTTGTCTTGTCTCTGGTCTCTGCCTTCATTTACATCAGTATTGTCTATGGCATAGAGTTCTGTCTATTGTTAGAAAAGTGTTGTGAATACCTTGTGTAACGTGACCTGTTTTGTGTTCAAAAATATTTGGTTTTCTAGTTGAGGAAATCATAAATGTAGGTGCAACTCTATGGTACTGTTAAAAGTAAATATAACGTAACTTTTGTGTCAATTAAAAAATAATTCATTTATTTATTTAAAAAACGGAAATGTTTGGGTACCCTTACATTGATGAAGACAACGATGGCGTTTCGACTTATTAAGAGAGTCTTCATCAGGGTGAGTGAACGCGACGCTCTCCCTCCGCGTCCCGTTTAGCATACTCTCTGACGGCTTGAGTGTTTGAAAAAAGGGAGAAAAAAGTACTTAAAACATATATGTTATATATGTACTACACCAGCAAAATGGGATAGAGTATTACATCAACTAACTAATTAACAGCAAACGATAGTATTCTGACGAATTCATGGTCTTCTAAGCTGCGACTGACTTGACAGTAGGTGCCAAGGGAAACAAATGATATATGAGATACAAGTCCCACCTTTGGCGTCATAAACATATAAAATAAAATGTAACGGGCCTAGTACACTACCTTGAGAGACGACCGACAATCAAATTAGTCGACGATCGTGAGTGTACGTTTCACAGCAGTTTAGAAACAGGACGATAATTGAAATATGGCGGCCATGTTGCTAGGGAAAACACACGAGCAACTTTTTCTTAAAATTAACGCAAAATTAATATTTATATATTTAGCCTAGAAATTGATAAAACAGTTGATATTTTCTTGAAATTGTGTCAAGAAAGACTGTAGAAAATAATTCATTATTATTTATAAACACCTGTAATAACTTACCACACAAAAATTTAAGGAGTGAACCACCTTTATTTGTTTGGGAGGTATGTTATGTGTTGTAAGATATATTTTAATTTAACAAGTTTATTCAAAGTAAAATGTGTGTGGAGTCATTGACTGTGATCTCATGTGATATGTGATATATATATGGAAATCAAAAGACACTGTAACGTAATTTTTTAAGAATAATCTAAACGAATCCTTTGAGCGATTGAATTGTTATGTTCACATTGCTTATTCACCTACTAATTTTATCACGAGAACAGTTGCTCTAAAATCGCCCGTGTATAAAAACTTTATGCTAAGATACAAAGAAGAGCATCTAACGCGATAGTCAGTAGTGTCAAAAATTCTTATAATTGTGATCACTGACTAATTTATCCTGATTACGTGGTCCAAGGTTTGATCTATCTATATAAAAAAAAAATTGTCTGTTTGTCCTCTATGCGTTGCGAAACCATTGGTCAGATTATGACAAAACTTTGGTAGGGTGTACTGGTTCCAAAATTCTATAGGTATAAAATAAAAATCAATGTTTGTCCTCTATGCTTTCCGAAACCATTGATCAGATTATGATATAAAAGTATTCACGCAAACGAAGTTGCGGTCAGGTTAGCTATTATACATATTATTATATATTATATACCTATATATTCTATTTCTATTTCTATTTGACCTTATGAAAATGTTTAGTATTTTCAATCAATTAAAAAATCTATATAGCTATCTAACACAGGTATTTATCATAAAATTATGTAACCAATATTTAGAATGATGTTACAAAGCTATATATAAGCATAAAAAAGCTATACAGACCTTCATTCTAAATATTGGTTACAGATTTTTTTGCATTGGATTTTACCTATTTCCATAGTGATTTCGGCGGTAGGCCGCTACACGGAGTTTTTAATATAGGAGTGGGCTATTTGAAAAAAAAAAACTGTGTCTTTGGTCTAATGTGTTCTCTCAAAAAGGTTTATGTTACATGAAAGAAGAAACGAGATGCTAATCCTTTTGGACCTTTTTATTGAAACTCCTTGGTAGCTACAAACAAAATTACAAACATACTTTTTAACATCGCACGGGTTATGTGATTTTATGTATGTTTTTTGAATTGTTATTATTTTTTAATAAAAAAGAAACACTATTTATTTATTTAACACTCATACATACTCACTTTGTAAATCTAAGGTCAAAAACTATGGTCTTTTGTTTTTTTTGCATCATGTATTTTTTTTATAAGGTGTTGGTGTAGCTCAAATTATATTCATTGCTCCACGGAAAAATACATTGGTTAGGTACCAACTGAAAGAATACGATGCCCTGGGCCTGAGTCGAGCTCAGGAGAAGGCGCAATTGCTCATTAGAGGAGGCCTATGTCCAGCAGTGGATCGCTATAGGCTGATGATGATGATGATGATGACGATGAAGAAGGAATGCACTATTTTGTTTCTAGGGACGACACGAGATTATTAATAAATTGCATTTGGAATTACCTCTAGCGTTGAAATATATAAACAATTGATTTTACTGCCTGTCTGTTTATGAATTATTTGCGATTGTTCTCGATAACTTATTGTTTACGTTTCATGTTTATGATTAGTATTTTGTCTATTTTAAGGTTTGCAATGTCCTTCTACATACCACGTTCGAGTTCTGATGATTTACTTTAAAACGAGCTTGCAGTCACGGCTTCACTCGCGTGGTAACCGAATCAAAACCGGCCAAGTACGGGTCAGACTTACGCACAAAGTGTACCGTACCGTATCTATACATGTATGGGAGCCCCTTTAAATATTTATTTTATTATATTTTTAGTATTTCTTGTTATAGCGGACATAGAAATACATCATTTGTGAACATTTCAACTGTCTAGCTATCGCTATCACGGTTCATGAGATACAGCCTGTCAGTCCTGTGACAGACATACGGACAGTGGAGTTTTAGTAATAGGGTCCCGTTTTTCCCTTTGGATGCGGAACCCTAAAAATCATGAGATAATTTAGATCACAAACTATGTAAATAAAAATTCAAAGTTTTAGCTGAATCAGTTTAGCCGTTTCGGAGTTGAGTTGCAACAAACTACTCAACACACAAACTTTCGCATTTAAATGATTGTACAGATACCATAAAATGAAATATGTCTAATAGTACAAAGTAATAATTTATTCAGATAATAGGATTTTACACAAACATATTAGCAAAAATTCTTAAGTTTTATGAAATATTATCGATAGATATAATCTCTAAGCGATAAAATAATAAGTGTACCTAAGTAAGTTTAACAAAAAAAGTAGTTATTTCATATTCATTATTTTTTAATAAAAAAAAACAATTTTATTTAAGCACTATAACACATCACGTACAACTAATAATGTGACTTGCCTCCCCCCCTTATTTGGTATGGTAAAAATATATCGTATACATAATACGGGGGGTATATCTACGTTTAAAGTTATAAATAAGAAAACACATTTGAAGAGGTTCCATGATTTATGTACCTATACCTATATATACGCAAAGATCTCCAAATATTCAAAAGAGAAAAATTATTAATATAAACGCGTATGTAATATTTTAAATCAGAACTCCCTGTAGAAAAATATTTGTTTAAGTTCCTTATTTCTTCCATCCGGTTCCTTCTAGGCAAGCGTGCTCAATTATCTGCTTAGACCACAACTACACCTGTTTCAGGTGTGATGGTGGTCAAACGCTTGACTATTTTATGTAAAAAACGTAGTAGATGAACTAATCAGCGGGGTGATCGGCTAACTCTGTTGCAAACAGAAATTATTGACACCGATCCTGTTTTTACCACAGATATGGAAGACAATTAGATAAAGCCTTAAAATTCACTATGATCTGAACGTCAACCCATACGGCTGATCTCTACTTTCTTATGTCCATATATAATTTGCTAGAAAGGGATGCTTAATTTATCTCAATGCGATTTCTGCGACTTCGTACCAGGGCATTTGTATGAAACTGCATAGAAATTTGTTTGAGCGCCCTGGTACGATTAACTTTTTGAAGTCGCATTGATAAATTTATGCATCCCTTTCTAACTGATGATATTGGACATAAGAAAGTAGAGCTCAGCCCCATTGAATTTTAAGACTTTATCTAGTTCTCTTCTAAATCTGTGGTTTTAACAAACTGTGTCAGTTTGTCAATTGATGTTCATTGAATTTCGGCGGATTTGTAGTCAAAGTTTGTTAAATCAGGATTTGTATCAATAATTTCTGTTTGCAACAGAGTTAGTTGATCACCCCGCTGAACTGTAATTCTTAGCTAAATTTTTACGAATGCTTACCACTTTTATAACCGACTTCAGAAAAATGAAGTTCTCAATTCGGTTGTATTTCTTTGTTAACATTGTTTATCTTGTAGTGCTGTTCAATTATGTCCTAAATTCTGTTGTGTTATGCCATCCCTATGGATCTCCACGATACAGGCTACTCCTAGTGGAGGTCGCTGGTTAAATTGTTCTCAATTTATTTTAAATAAATATGTTTATTTTCATTATCATTTATCTGTGAAGGGCTTGTCCAGTGAAGTACCTCCAATCCAGTATATTTGTGTTTTGGTTTGAAGGTGCCGATGGCTGTGAAATTACAAGCAAAGTTATACCTTCAAGTTGAGGGACACAGGGCGCTGCATCGTAGGGCAAACTCCTAAAATGCGTGATGTGATGATTATTGAAAAACTACGTCGAGTTTTCTCGTCACCCATGCCGCAATGTTTGAAAACGAAAGTTTTCAATCATTGCGCCCTACCCGTCATGGCATACGGAGCCGAAAAAGCCGTGGACACTCACAGTATGGCTAGTCCACCAGTTTAAAGTCGCTCAGTGAGCTATGGATAGAGCTATGCTCGGAGTTTCTCTGAAGGATAGAATCCGAAACGAGCATATCTGACATAGAACTAAAGTTGTCGACATAGCTCAGAGAATTAGCAAGCTGAAGTTGCAGTGGGCTGGTCATATCTGCCGAAGAATCGATAACCGTTGGTGTAAACGAGTTCTTGAATGGAGACCGCGGCTCGGCAAACGTAGTGTAGGACGCCCTCCGGCCAGGTGGACTGACAATCTGCGAAAGGCTGCTGGTAGAAGCTGGATGCGTCGAGCTCAGGACAGGGCGCAATGGCTCTCATTGGGGGAGGCCTATGTCCAGCAGTGGACTGCATCTTGGTTGGGTTGAGCAACACTCCGCCCGGACACGTTGGATGGGTGAACGTTTAGTAACATTTAGATCTGAGCGCTTCCGTGCTTCGGAAGGCACGTTAAGATGTTGATTCCGGCTTTTTCCGTCGTTAAACCATGGCGGATGACTAAAAACTCTGACACCAGAGTTAGCCACTAGCCCATACGATTCTTCTTTTTCTATCTTCAATTGCCTATCAAAAAATATACAATTTGAAAAATTGGTGTTCCCGTTACAGTCATTTAGTTTGTCAACCATGCAAACAAACCTAAACGTCAACGCTCTAATTGGCCGTGTGAGATCAATTCACACCTAGCCGTATGTAGGCGTTCGCGTCGGACGTACATCGCAAATAGTTTTGTAATGTAACCGACAACACAAGAAATACTAAATTCCATAAATTTATTATTTTATATTTCAACTTTTAAAAGGATGAAACTTTCAACTTGTTTTTTTTTCTTTCATAGCAAGACCGAAATAAAAAGTAGTCTATGTGTTAATCAGAATCAATCTATAATACCAGGTTTAATCAAAATCCGTTCGGCCCATATGGAGTTGAGTAGAAAAAAAACATACATAACTTTCGGATTTATAATACTAGCTTCCGCGGCTTCGCTCGCGTGGAACCCGTATAAAAAGTAGCCTTTGTGTTGATCCAGGTCACAGAATAAGTATATTCCAAGTTTCCTCAAAATATATAATGTTTAGGAAATAAATATGTATGGCTTTATTTTTTTTTACTTGAATCCGATTTTTGCTTATTTTTTTTTACTTGAATCCTATTTTTGCTTATTAATCCCAATATTTTATTTTATTGTTGGTCAAGGTGTTTCTTTTTTTTGGCAATGAATTGATTGTGTATTGTATTTACCAGCCTTTTATTCATTAATGTTATTATCACTTTTTACTGTTTATCATGTAAATATTTAATTAATGTAAAATTCACACTTACCGGCGCTCGTCGGAGAGCATCGCAGCGCATTTTAAAACATGCTAGAGGAAATTGAAACATCTACAAAGCAGTTAAGGTCCTTATTTGCATGCAATTTACGCAGCGGGTCTATTTATGTCAGTGTTTGACAAAGCTCAAAGCTGCGTAAATTGCATGTAAATACATGTTTCAATTTTCTTTAGCATGTTATAAAATGCGCTCCGACGCGCGCCGGTAAATGAGGATCGTATCTACATATTATTACATAGACCTGTCACTAGCCTCTAGCATAAATTTTAAAATTTTAAATTTTTATCCTATTTTTATCCTGAGTGCAATGTCGTGGGTACATTATTCGTCTCTTTTGTATAAAATCTGTACTACCTACCTTTATATTGTAACTGTTTATTGTACCAAATGAATAAAAATAAAAATAAACAAAAAAAAATGTTTGTATCAAATTGTGTGAAATTCTACGGATGAATAATCTTTACATACTTTTCAAAGAGTTTCTGTCGCTTTGATAGTCTAAACCAGTTGAACCCAACCTGTTTGCCCTAAAAAGATAATTTTCTATTTGTTTGCTCAAAGCTAGCTTCCGGAGTTGAATGTCCTGGTAAGTAAAATACGTATTACATTGTTAGTTTTTTTTGTATGCATTTTAAGCTGTATGTGTTCCATGGTATCCAACTTCATTCCTTCTTCGTATGAAATGGACAAATGTTTTAATGAAATTAAAGAAAGGAGTTATTATTATTTTATTTTATTTCTTTTCATATCAGCCCATTTAATATGTAGGCCTGTAGTAGCGACGAATCGCGAGGAGTAGAAGGAAGTGAGGGAAGCCTTTGCCCTGCAGTGGGATCAAATCATAATAGCTTAAAAAAAAAGACGTGTGGCACTCGGGGACTGCCGCGGTAAAGCTATTGCATAGCATTTTGTATCAACTTATGCAATTATAATTATTTATTTATTTTATTTATGCAGTATTTCTTTTTCTTTGATATTAATTCAAGTTACACTTTTTGAGCGTGGTGACCGATAAGAAAACAATTTTTTTTCTTTTATTAAATAAAAATACGTCTAGTTGCGCGCACACAAACACCGTGTTGAAGACTGCCAAAAAGAAACGACGTTAGACAATGCACGGCCTTCAAGCCACACCTCCGTGCCCGTCGGAGTGGGGAGCGTGAGGTTTTTTTTCGTTACGGAATTTCTGGATTCGGTCCCCGCGCTCAAGGCCCTCGATAGAAGCTATGCAATAGCTTAATAATAAAGGTAAAGAATTTTCGGATTATATAAATTGTTTAATTACTATATTTTATTAACAAAATAAAACTAGTTGAAATATATTCTCCGCTATAAAGAATACTAATTACTACTAATAGTGGGTACCTATGCGCTTTGCACTGTGGCGCCACTGAAAACCAGCGCTGCAGTTGCGGCATGCGGCATGCTTCTGCAGCATAATTCATATGCTAGCGGCACGTAAGTTTAGCGGTGAACGAAACTTCTGCGCATGTATCTCTTGCTCTCTCCCGCCTCTAGCCCTTATACCTTACTTTTGACTTCTGTAAACGGTCAGCGCTATAGTTTCATGCCGCTACTTGAACGCTGAATGACAACCTTTTTGTGTCACTGTTTCTCTCTAGATTTAAGGCACTTAACTTTTTTGTTTATTTTTGCATAATTGGTGACTCAAATGTGTAATTTTTTAACTGTTTATATTTAACAATATTTAACTTTTATTGAATTATGACTGATTAATATGTTATGTTATGATAAGTTTTTAATTTATCGGATTTTTATCATTGTAATTTTTTAACTTGCTATTTTTATTTGACTCATTAATCATTTTTATTTTTGTTGGACTAAATCAGCATTCATGTTTTCTGTAACCAAAGTTTTCTGTATAAAATTATTATGAATAATAAATTAAAGAAGAGATAAATAAGAAGAAAGAAGAATAAAAAAGAAGAGGGAAGACGCCTATATTCTGTTAATGAAGAGAGCTATCCGTCGACAGTATTGCTAATGAACACTGTCATGGAGTTGCTCTCTTTATGAACGGATGCTGGCTCGACGCTCCTGGTGCTGGTAATGAAGAGCAACAACAACTACAACAAAACACCAGTGAAGGAAGGTTTATACGTATAATTTTAATTTTTTAAGGTTTTGTGTAAATAGGTTGAAATATGACGATAATTGTTGAAAATGTCGGAAAAAGTCAAGCCGCCTGTGGCTGGGAGCTTTCATCGAAAACGCTGTCATGTTAAGATTAAATCCATCATCATCATCATCAGCCTATAGCAGTCCACTGCTGGACATAGGCCTCCCCTAATGAGCGTCATTGCGCCCTGTCCTGAGGTCGATTTTTTTATTAATTAAATCCATATTACATAAAAATTAGCTGATAGAGAATGCTTCTTAGCATTAAGTTCGCCTGTGTACATTTAATTTTGTGTAATAAAGAATATTTTTTACCTTTGAGATGTATCAAAACTATGTATTTATGGTGGGATAGGTCATTATGCTCTCACCTGTGCGAAGCCGGGACGGGTCGCTAGAAGAATTACGTAAGTGCGTTTTTCGTGGAAATCTTTAGGAGAGGCCTATGTTCAGCTTATGTTAGAAGAATTAAAGATTGATTTGAAAGCCGCAGTGGCAAATTTCAGCTGTTGTATGGATCTTTCTTTTAAATAAATATTTTCTTATAAAGAATAGTAGATTGTATCACAAGGGACCAAAATAATGTATTGAAGGAGAGAGCGATTGTTTGAATCCAGAGTGAAGCGAAGGATTCTAGAGTAGAATCCTAAGCGTAGCGTACATGGCTCGAGGTTAAATAATTTTCGTACCGTGTGGCACACTCTGCTTTTCATCCCCCTCCATGAGAAAATTGTGTACGACAGTTTCTGCGTTTAATTTTACACTTTCTGGTGACTTACACTGCCAAGACTTATATTTTATGCAATTTGTGTGAATCAAATTAAAATTGACTGTGTTATTTTGATAAAAAGTAGGTTTGTGTAAATAAAACGATTTTTTTTGTCTTTTAAGTCAATGTGCGTTGGCAGCCCATAACTTTTTTTATCACCAGCCAGGACTTTATTGAAGAGTTCAAACTTTTTAATGAAATAGTGTTCTAAAGTCAAAAGTCATTTCGTCACTGTTATTGTAGGTGCACCGGAATGACTCAATTTGCGCGAACTTATCGAGGAACCCTTCACCTCTTTTCGAATAGATGGGATGAAAAATATTGTAAGGCCGACTTGACCCAGAAGATGGTATAGGTAAAATATTATATACTTACCTACCCAGCTACCTGCCTAACTGAAAACATGACCCAAATGATCTGTACTACTTTTGTCTTGTTTGTAATTACTTACCTACATACAGTATCATATAAGAAGTTTTCAAACAGAATTATCTTTGTGTTGACTTAGTTTTAGCATTGTCATAAGATATTTGGTATGAATCTTATCTGCGTTTTTAATTAAATGATCTTTTTGTAAGGTTTGTTTGACTTACCTAGCCCTATTACTCGAATAAGATAGTTATTACACCATCATCATCATTTTCCAACCTTTACCTCACGCTATGTGTGATCGGCTGATTGCAACATAGCATAGCCTAAAACCGGCATACCTAAATTCCCTGACCAACGCCGACGGGCAGCAACGTCGGCGGTGCGAAAAGCTGTGCTCTGTGATCCTCTACCCGCATGCCCAGCGTGGTGATTATGGAAGCCTTTTCATTAGAGGAGGCCTATATCCAGCCCCCTCAGCATGCCGTTTTTATGTCTAATCTACGATAGAGAAGACAACGTATTTTTCCTGATTGTGGGTCTCCCTGCATTCCAAAAATGCTATTTGTTTCTCTCTGTCTTCCTGTTATTGTTGGAAAAGAAACTAAATTACACATAAAGTTTATTTACGTCTCTGAAGTTGGCTGCAAGTAGCGAAGTACCTAGCTTCTATTTTTGTGTCGTATTGTACTAGGATTGGTCGAATCGTTTACTGAGCTTAATACAAGACAAAGGTTTTTTTAAATCTATTATTTCTCATTGGTCAAAATTCTACGATACAATTTCGCTACTCTTCGTGATTGAGCCTCTGTTTTGAATTTCTGACTGAAACTGAAATATGTAGGTACCTACATAAGAAATTACGTCACACCACATCATTTACAAGGTAGTTAGGTTGTAGGTAAGTCTTGATCAAACTAAAGCATCATCTAAGAGTGTTAACAAATATGTGGTTATAAAATTCCTGCTGCTATCAATGATAAGACGAACAGCGTTGATAACGATAAGAGGTTGGTACCTACCTATGTAACTTAGGTACAGGGACAGGAAAGAGTAGACTTTTTATAGACTTTATTGTAGGGTAAATTAACCTTGTTTTTAATTTTAGGTTTATCTTTGGGTTTTTCACTGACAGATGAATATTGAAGAGCTCGTGGCGTGGTTTATTTAGATAAATAGATAAACTTTTTATTTCAACCAATAAAAAAAAAACAAGAACCTTATTTAGTGTTATTGCAGATTATTTTGGTTAAACAACACTCCGCCCGGTCACTAGTTGGATGGGTGACCTTGTTGTGCTTCGAAAGACAGTTACACACAGGTACACAGTTCTGGCCCAAATACAATGGCTGTAAAAAATTATAATAAACTCCCGGAAAATCTAAAAGACGAGGAAGATGATAAAACTTTTGAACGACATTTAAAAGAAATGTTAATAAATAAATGTTCTTATAGTTTAAAAAAAAATTTCTGTGACTCACTTAAACTTCCAGTAATTAACAATCAAATGGAGTTAGATCTTTAATTTAATTTACATTCTTTTTAACTGGCTGACTCCTACTCCATACCATTGCTGTGCCCAAAATTGGGCTGATAGTGTTATTACTAATAATCCATGTTTTGTACCTAACATTATGACTGCAATAAATAAATGAAATGAAGACAGTTTAAGATGTTGGTTCCGGCTATTTCAGTCGTTATGCCATATCGGAGGCCTGCGGGCGGCCTAAAAACTACGATACCAGTTGGCCGTTAGCTCATACGAAGAAGGACTACTCATCATCATCAACAACAACAATGCCAGCCTATATCAGTCCACTGCGGGTTATGTCCAACAGTGTACTGATATAAGCCTCCCCTATAAATATATAATAATAAATAAATAAATATTTTTTATTCATTTTCTTAGTGCAACAATTAACAATCGGAATTCATTATTTAAACAGTGGTAATAAATAAATAATGCTGGACTATCACACAGCATCATGTAGCCACGATAATTTTACAATATGCCCGAACTAGGAAGACCTGCTCGGGAACTAGGAAGATCTGTCTCTCTATAAGAGAAGGATCTGCCCATACCTACTTCTTACTTTACGCTATGTAAAACAATCGCTCACAGGGTACAGGGGGCCTACTATAATATTCACTGAAGTACGAATTTACGTGTTTCGTTCGTTCGCTATGTGCAATTGGTACTCACACCACCATTGCTGCTGCCCGTCAGCAGCCTACAGGAGATGTAGCTGGTACTGGTGTAGGCGCTATGCCGCAATCAGCGGGCTGGCTAGTCCGGGGAAATACTACCACCATGCCTATTTCTGCCATGAAGCAGCAGTATTTCTGTGATTCTGTTTGAAGGGTGTGGGTGCCGGTGAAATTACAGGCACAATAGGCTTATCACTTTCATGCCTCAAATTGATGGACGCAGGGCAATGCATCGTAGGGTACGTGAAAAAACCAAACTCAAACTCAAAATTCATTTATTCAGTAGGAACTGTATAGTACACTTTGAAACGTATTTTTTTTTTATATACCACCAATTCGTAACGCAACCAAATAGAGAAGAATCGGCAAGAAACTCTGCTTGGCTTATATTTTTTTAACGTCATTGTTCTTAATAACTATTACATTGTTTTTGATGGAGTTGGAGGCAGTTTCATCCCAAGCTTTTTTGTCATCTAAATAATCAGATATTTTATAATAAGCTTTATCACAGAGATTACGTTTAACAACATTTTTGAATTTATTTACAGATAGATTAATCACGTCATTTGGTATTTTGTTAAAAAATCGTACACACATCCCTTTAAAAGATTGACTAACTTTATGGAGCCTTACAGTGGGAACAGCTAGTTTATCTTTATTTCTAGTGTTACTTTCTAGTTGTACCTACGAAGCTAGAAGTAATATATTACTTTGTTATAAGTAATGGTTCCCACTTAACATCAGTTGGGCCATGAGCTAGTCTCCATCTTCAGTATCATAAAAAATATATTGATGAAACGGTATTAAAGCTGCCATCGCGTATCATATCTAGCCAAAGATAATCTTTTGGTATCGTATAGTACAAGATAGGCTATAATTGCCGATAAGGCCCAATCAATGCATTGATATCACCTCTGTTATTTGTACCGTAATTTTGTGTATCTTTTAAAGCTAATTTCTTTGTATATTCTTTTAAATTATGATGGATAAATAGTTTTTTTTACCGATTATAATAATGACCGGATTATTAGTTTATGTGTTTGTGAGTTTAGTTGGATGTGTTTGGTCTGATTTGATCTGTGAAACGGGGTTTTGTGAGGTAAGGAATTATATTATTACCATAGAAAAGTAAATCTACTACCCAATGGAGCAATGCTTAAGAATTTGTATCCTAGCCGCTGTTGACCGTTTTTTTCTTCTTTTCCTCAATTATACATTCAAAATGTTTCAGTAATAATTCGTATTCGAATAATGCCGTCAAGCTACTGATAGAACTCATTGGAGGCAGGTTGCAAGAGCCGCCATTCAACGTCCACCATAACCACAAGCTCTAGAGTTTCCGACTAAGCTAAAGACTCAATAGCGTTTGTGGTGATCATCACATTGACATTTCAATACCAATTCTGAATTATTAATATCAACGGGATATTTACCATGATTTGTGAGTTCTGTTATTTCCCGATATTTCGACGCAGTTGCATCTATACTATCTACTATACCTACTTCAAAAGTTATACCAATTCTGAAGTAGGTATAGTAGATAGTTGAGATCTCAAATTATTGAGTAGCGTTTCTGTACTCAGCCGTTAGCAATATTACCTGTAGCACCTTTCAGGGGTACTTACAAGTTCCTTCCTTCTTCGTATGAGTTAGTGACCAGCTCTGGAGTGAGAGCTTTAGGCCGCCCGATGACCCCCATGACTTATTGACTGAATAAACTGGAACCCACATTTTAACTTCAAAAGTTATACCAATTCTGAAGTAGGTATAGTAGATAGTTGAGATCTCAAATTATTGAGTAGCGTTTCTGTACTCAGCCGTTAGCAATATTACCTGTAGCACCTTTCAGGGGTACTTACAAGTTCCTTCCTTCTTCGTATGAGTTAGTGACCAGCTCTGGAGTGAGAGCTTTAGGCCGCCCGATGACCCCCATGACTTATTGACTGAATAAACTGGAACCCACATTTTAACGTGCCTTCCGAAGCACGGAAACGCTCAGATTTAAGTGCTACTTACTAAACGATCAGCAATCCAAGTAATGACCGGACGGAGTGACCTAACCAAGATGTTCTGCTAGGAGAACCGAAGTAGCCTTTGTAGCTAATGCCTAAAAATAATGCATTTATGGTTGTAGTTGTTCCGCTGAGCGTACCAAAGCGCAAACAACAAACACAGTTTGTTTGAGGAGTTGAAAGTGAATGAAGGAATGATGCCTTAGTACACTAAACATTTTCATTCATTCAATTCACCATAATTTATGAAACAACAGACAACCGAGGCCTTACCTAAGAATATCTTGCAAATGATAACAATGCTTAGATTTTACATTTGGAACAGTGACAGGGCTTACTTTGAGCATTGGTTAATTTTTAGTAGCGTTCATATGTATGGCGGGATATAAATAAAAGGTAAAATGGGCTGTCTTATCGCTTGGAAGAGATCTCTTTCAGACAACTATTTTGTGTTTGTTCTTATTTTCAATAATATTCTTGTACGTCCAGGAGTATAAGGCGGAGACAGGCTGTGCCAAGCCGGTGGAGGACTGTGCTGCAAACAACGCAACGCACACCGGCATTCTGCTGCCGTCACCAACCATCTGTAACTGCTGCGAGTTCTGCCTGCCTTTCTATAGTAAATATGAAGTTTTCCTGTATGTATGTATTTACAAAAAAAAAAATACAGGATGTGGTGTAATGATGATGACTGATTAGATAATCAAAAATTGTGATTTTCAAGTTATTAACCATTTTCAAAATTCCATAATAGTAACCCTTGGTCTTTTCGATGGCATGATCTTAAATCAAGGTATTGTCAGTCTGTTTTTTGCAAAGACCTCTTGAATAGATGAACTATCAAATGTGACTTAATGTTTGTGTATGGTTACCTTATTTTATTATTATTCAACATTTTGTTTCATTTAGTAGACGAAAAATTTAATCAAAAGTTTAGGTACCTATAGTGTAAAAAAATTATGGTGTGTGCCAAGCCATAATAAAGTCCATTTCATACAGATCCTAAAAATTGCTTTTTTATAGAATAACGGTCTATTTTTTACAAATATTAGTAATCAGGATATTCAACTTTAATGATAATAGCGCCCTGCACACGTAAAGTTCACACCGTGAGAAACAACACGCGCCATTTCAACCCGCATTTCGAAACGTACGTGTAAATGCGCGGAGCTGACAGTCCGATCTGGCATGTCGATGCGAAGGCAAATCTCACAGTTTTAACCGCGTATCACGTCAGTGATCAGTTCCAGATGCGCGGTCCGATCTTTACGCGCCATTAGCACGACAGTTTGATCCGCAGTCCAAACCGTACAGATCGGACTGCGGTTTGGAACGCAGTCCCGATGCGCGGTCTGATAATTTTTGATTATCTAATCACTAATTAGCAGAGATCGGAGTAGGTAGAATGATTTTACGTACTTGCATCATGGTTTTATAGTATGGATATGGCTTTTTTTCCGGAAAGTTCCGATATTTACCGGATTCAGTTAAATATTATAATTAAAGTAGTAATTTAGTAACTACTACATTTGAAACTTATCGGAAGCGATTGTCAAACGTTTAAAGGTTAATTTATTTTTATTACTGTCGACTAATGATTTTTTGTTTCCGCCGTATGCGATTCCATAAAATTCATCCAATTGATTTGAAGCTTTGTTGAGTTGCTGTGTGCAACTTTGTGACGTTTTCTAAGCATTTAATCGCGGGAAACACGTTTCCCATGAGAAAATGTTCAGGACTACTTTGCTAAATAAAGTTGGCAGTTCGCTATAGTTTTGTATAATATTAATTATTCAGAGGCTTTGTGCACAAAATTACCAATGTTACTAAATTTACCAAATTCTCATGATTTTGTCTATTGGATACTTTTTCTAGATATACAACCTTTTTATGGTCTACCTAAAAAGTGTAGGTAAAAATGGATTAAAAAACAGGTTAAAAATTAAAATTTTTATTTGGTATTTCACAATTACAATAAATAATAATTAAATAAACAATGCTGGACAGTCCACACAGCAACATCTAGCCCCAAGATTAAAAATAATTGTGATTGCGAGCTCTGCTTAGAGCTCACAATCACAATAATTTTTAATCTTCATCGACATCCATTACAATTTCTACATTCTGATCTTTCTCTATACAATTAAAATAAATAACCATAAGTTTTTCAATATTTTCTATTTTTAGCCTATTTCTTTTGACGTCTAAAATCCATTTATAGATGGAAAATGATCGTTCTACATCTACTGACGTCAACGGAGAGAATTTAAAATATGAAACTACATCATTTGCCTCATTTTTTTCTATCTTTTCACTGTATTCTCTGAGTGTGTCTAAATCAGGGTTTCGTTCCATAACATTTTCAATTTTATTTTTTATATTTTCTGAATTGCAATCGTTAATATCAGCTCTGACTTGGTCCAATGCTAACAGTGAATCAGCTAAGGATAGATCATGTTTTTGTAATTCTTTAAGTGAAAGTTGAATGGTAAAGTAATTTTTTTCAATGTCATTTAAATCATTTTGTAAATTTTCCTTTTCTAAAATTGTTTTTGCATTTCGAATAGCTACTGCATCAGAGCTGCTTAGACAGGATATCACGTCTTTTATTTTTTCAAAGTGTTGAGCGTAGTATGATGCTGCTTCTAACCAAGTGCCCCATCTGGTAATGACTGGTTGTGGAGGCAGCGGTAAGTTTGGATATTTTTCTTTTAAAATTGTAACTCTGCTCGGCGCTTTCAGAAATATTTTTTTCACATTTGCTATCAAAATATCGACATCGTTATATTCTAATCTAATTTGCTCAGATACACGATGAAGCGCGTGTGCCAAACATGTCACGTGTTTCATTTCAGGCAAATAATTTTTGAGATTTCGCCCTGCAGATAGCATGTACGCTACACTATCAGTGCAGAGCATTAAAACATTGCCAACTTTAGACTCAAAAGAGTCTTGCCATAGATTTTCTAAACATTCTAACACGAATTGCGTGATTGTTTGTCCATTAACCACTGTTAGCATTTTACAAGCAATCAAATAAGGCCGGCTTAAAGTGTTAGGATGCAATGTACGTATTAAGAAATGGACTATGTATCGACCTAAAAAGTCTGTTGTTTCATCCAAAGATATCCACAGTTTCTCATTTTTTGTATTTTCATGGATCGAGTTGAGTTTATTCTTAAAAAACTTATCCAAATAAACTTTTCGCAGCTGTGATTCGTCGGGTAATTTACGATTTCCACAAACCCAACAACAAATACAGCACATGTATTTCCTAAAGAACTCTTGGAACGCAGGATTTTTCATTTGAGACCACGGAATGTTGCACAGAATCAGGAACTTAATAAGATCGAAATAAAAGTCCTCCTGCGGCCGTTTCAAACTTCCTTGATGTACTGCACCTTCAATATGTCTTTTTACATTGCCTTTAAATGTAGCTTTCACGTGACTCTCACACTTTGTACAATAAATAATTCCACTAGCGTGATCGTATAGTAGCTCTGGATAATCGGATATCCACTTTTCTACTGTTTTAGCCTTGACGTTTGCCATGATTGAGCTCTTTTTATTAGATGCAACCTCGTATGACCTAAAACAACGATAAATTGTTACAGAACTGACATTCGTGAATAAAATATTGTACTAAGTGCCTACTTAATTCTTTTTCAAATAGATTTGGCCTTTTATTTTCTTAGTTGCTTAGAAATTTTTTTTTTTCTGAAATTTCTATAAAATTTCTAATTTAACATAGTAAAATAAATCCAATACTTAAAAAAATCTGCTAGGAGGCTAGATCGTAGTTTAACGCGAAATTCACTGTGATTCTTCCATTTAAGATCTCATAATTCAAAAACTCATCTTATGAATAGCAGCATACGCGAAACACGAGATTTAAAACGTTCAAATAATATGCTGTATTTTGAATTGGCCTAAATAAAACCTACACAAGTAGGAAATATTATACTAAAACTTACCTTTGATATAAAATATAACTTCAAAATCCAATCCAAGAGAATCAAATCGAAGTCCGTAGATCCAAGCCAAATTCGTCGATTTAAGAAGATTCCAGAAGCCAGTACACAAGCCAGGGTCAAGATCCAATCCAAGAGAAACAAATCGAAGTCCGTAGATCCAAGCCAAATTCGTCGATTTAAGAAGATTCCAGAAGATAGTACACAAGCCAGGTTAAGTTACGTTTTTCACAACACCGCAAAGAAAGATACGCACTCTACGAACCGAAGTAAGCAAGTGCCAGCCACCTGTGGTTTGAGTGCATTGTTTTTTCTGACAAACAGTTAATGAGTCATCTGGGATAATTAGCTCTGATTGGTCGGACCACTGTGCATATAGAGCTTAAGATAAGGTGACAATAGACCCTGTTTGCCAAGTTATAGGTACATATTATTATTATTGTAGGCTATAGGGGTATTACTTATCTGATCCTGTTTATTTATTTGTTTTTACTTTGTTAGGATTTTACTTCAAGCCTATCAATATCACAGGCTTTTAACTAACACACCACCTCCACGTAATATCTAAGAAATTACGGAAAAAATGGCTTCATAATTATAAAATACCGGAATTCCGGAGGCTTATCCATATTAACTTAGCATTTGAGGTCATTGGTCCTAAATCATTCTACCTACTCCGATCTCTGCTAATTAGTCATGATGCCCCCTACGGCAGGTTGACTACTCATTACGCCGTACCCTGTATAAATAGTATAAGGTATAATACAAACTCTACTTATGTTATAGGAGAAGGTCAGCCCTGCAGTGCTGGTGGTCCAGGTACTGGGTTTACGGTCGGACGCTGCGGGGATGGACTTACCTGCGTGCCTGATCCCACTGATGGGGAGAGCTACTGCCGCAGAAGTAAGTTCAAGTTTCGTAGATTTAGATTCTTTATTCAATGGCTTCTGGGATAGTTTTCCACAAATTTGCCATTCCACACCACACCAGCCTATATCAGTCCACTGCTGGACATAGGCCTCCCCTAATAAAGGGGGTTATGCCCATAATCCCCACGCTGGGCATGCGAGTTGTGGATCGCAGAGCACAGCTTCTCGCACAACCGACGCTGCTGCCCATCGGTGATCAGGGGATTTAGCTGTGCCGATGTAGGCTGTGCTATGCCGCAATCAGCCGGCCGCCAGAGCACTGTTCGTTGTTTAGCAGGGTGCACCACGTGCAGGTGAGGTTGGCTTGGGTTCGGAAGATAGGGGTTGAAACCCCGTACACCCCTTAATCTATTTATGTATATATTTTGCCATTCATCATCCGCAGCCCGATTTCACCCACTGCTGAGTATAGGCCTCCCTTTGCTCCTGCCACTTGCCACGGTCTTGCGCTAGCCTGATCCACTGGCGGCCCACGACTCTGACTGTGTCGGCAACCCATCGTACCACGGGACGACCGACACTTCTCTTTCCAGTCCTCGGCCACCATTCTGTTACTCTTTTGCACCACCTGTCATCACCACGTCTCGCCAGGTGTCCTGCCCAACTCCACTTGAGTTCCATTACCCGTATTCCGACATCCTTGACCTTGGTTTGTCTTCGGATCTCGGTATTGGGAACTCGGTCTAAAAGGTTGATGCCAAGCATGACTCGCTCCATGGCTCTCTGTGTAACCCTCATTTTGTACACAGCCTCCTGCGAGAGCGTCCATGTCTCGGCACCATAGGTCATAGTGGGAAGAACACACTGGTTAAATAGACGGGTCTTCAGACACTGTGGGACGTACACAGACTTGAGTATGTCATCTAACTTTCCGAATGCATTTTTTTGCCATTATCGAGTATAATTTTTCACAAGAGCATTAGGCAACGTAATACGATTTTAAGTCGAGTCATCCAGTCTTCAGTCAGGTCTTCCCAGGTGGGGCGTAGCCAACCAGGCTTACGAAATGTACTGTTAAATGTGGAAAGACATGTGTCCATATGATTGGGCTACGAGCGACTCCACACACGCCAACCAGACGAGTTCTTAAGTACGATTCACACTGGCCGGCGCGCGTCGGAGAGCATCGGAGAGGATTTTATCCCATGCTAAAGGAAATTTAAAAATTCACAAAGCAGTTAAGATCCTTAAGATCCTGAAGATCCTTAAGATCCTGATATAAATATATCCGAATAAAATTATCTCCGACACGCGCCGGTAAATGTGAATTGTACATTAATCAGCACACAAGCCGTAACAGGCAGATTGGTGATCACAATGTTGGTGTGAAACAGTAGGCTATCCTAGGTATTTTTTTTAAATCATTTATTTAAAGGGTTTGTTCTAAATAGAACATGCCACCCTGTTGAATATACATAATAATTGGAAACACTAATTAACTTACTTTAAACAATCACATTATAAACAAAACAATCAATTATAGTTATGATCCTTGATGGCTTGGTAATAGAGCCTGTACAATTTACCAGCTTCCTCCGATCGAGGATATGTTAGGTAACCGTTACAGCTTCCTAAATGCCAGAATACAGGATCCCCATCAAATAACTGCTGACGAAGACTTTCGATCTTCTATCCTAGGTATCCTAGGTACCTGGTGTAATTTGTCACATTTCAACATGAATGCGAAAAAATTGATAGAGGGAAGCACGGAAAAAACCGTCTTTTCATTTATCACCACTTTTTATTTTACTTTAAAATTGTAGCCATAATTTGAGGAAGCTGATGTTATTTTTAACCCATTCATGATCTTCTTCATCTTTTTCTCCATTCACACATTTTCTCCTCACTAGTCCTCACACACTCGTCACCACACACCTTTACACTCCAATACGAATATTTAACTTTACATATCTTTCACTTTATCATCTTTTAAATTACAAATCAGTGATCTGTATCAGCCCAGTCAAACTTCTGCGCATGGGTCTCTCGCTCTCTCTCGCCTCTAGCTCCCATATGATACCTCACTTTTGACTTCTGCGCAATAACGGTGAGCGCTAGAGTTTCGTGCCCCTACACTTGTATTACAGTTATCAGTTAATTTTGATCTGGAAGAGCGAAGCATTGTTTGCCTTTAGGAAGAATCCCTACCTAGATTAACATTTATGTAAAATTTGTAACAGCAAATAATAGTAGATTAGTAGCCAAGGGCTGTAAGGCATCAATTGCAGCCCGAGATATTTAAGCGCACGAGCGCAGCGAGGGCGCCTATAGTTCGAGGGTGCAATTGGTGCTTACACCCGAGCTAACTATTCTGCTTTACATCTCGATTGTGAGGTAAGTAGAAAAAAACCGGCGTTCCATATTTAAAATTGAGCTTCGCCGTTCGATATTTAAAATTGATGACTATTATACTCACACGAAGACAAGGCTGAATAGCAAAGCGACTTCTTTGGTCATTGGGCTGAATGCATGATGTCTATTGCCAGTACGATGGTTAGGTGTATGCGAACTTTTTGAAAGAAAGAAGTGTTTTTTTTTAAATTACTTACCGCCGGGCTTTTCTGGCTACATTATTACCCTAGAGCGCTAATTAGTCACCTACAAGCCCCATTTGGATGTAATAAGAACTTACTTACCGAACATGAGAGATGTAAATATATTTTGATTTGTCTCTAACACCAGCAGCACCACAATCATCATCGTCAGCATCATCTTCATTATAATCAATTTCTTCATCATCATTGTCTTTATCAGCGGATTCTTGATATAAGTGGACTGGGTTTTGATTTGCAGTGACTTCGAAATGCCACACTGCGCAGGATGTGTATGATGAGAGGCTGGCCAAAGGGGAAATAGGGGCAATGGAGATGCGCCCGCATTGTGACGGAAAGGGAAAATATGCTGTGTTTGACTGTGTACCTGCACATACGTAAGTAAAATTCTTATATATGGTTTCCCAAATAGGAAAACGACTTGTTCGATTTTCTTCTTCAAATGTTTGAGATCAAATTAATATTTCAGTTCGAATTTGATAGCATACGTAACATTCGGACCGTGGGAAACAGCACGCGCCATTCCAACCCGCACTCCGAAACGTACGTGTAGATGCGCGGGGCTGACAGTCCGATCTGGCATATCGACGCAAAGGCAAATCTCACAGTTTTAACCGCGCATCACGTCAGTGATCAGCCCAAAGATGCGCGGTCCGATCTTTACGCGCCATTAGCACGATAGTTTGATCCGCAGTCCAAACCGTACAGATCGGACTGCGGTTTAGCACGCAGTCCCGATGCGCGGTCCGATCTTTACGTGTGCAGGGCGCTATTCGCTGCAATGATGTGTTCGAAACAGTGATGAAAAAGTCAGCTTATAACTCAGAAAGCACACAGCAATCACACAAAAAAATCAAAGAGTTTGGATAGAAGCTTGTACAGAAAAAAACTTCAGTGCTGAAAACTCAAATGTGATTCTTCACGTCCTCCTCCTCGTGCATGGCGCGGAGCGTCATGTGCCAGGCCAGCAGCCAACATGCTAGTGTATAAACCTTTGCATTTAGTGTAGATTACTGCAGCCTCAATCCCCACCACCAGTCAGTCAACTGCTGGACATAGGCCTCCCTTAATAAGAAAGGGGACATGCGGGTTGGGGATCGCAGAGCACAGCTTCCCGTACCGCCGAAGTTGCTGCCCGTAGACGATCAGGAGAAATTTTGCAATCAGCCGGCCACCAGAGCCCCGTTTGTTAGCAAGGTGCACACTAGATAGGTGAGGTTGACTTGGGTTCCGAAGATGGAGATTGAAACCCATAACACAGCATTAAGTGGTTACTTTTATTTACTGTCCAGGACGTTGTAGTACCTGGGACATGGTTAGCTTCATTGTGCGCCATCTCCCACTGGGCGGTAAGGTCATTCACCTCTCGACCTCTATCATTACGACGGTTTGTTTTTTTTGGCATTTGGTTTTTGAGTAACATCTTTTATATTGAATGTTGTAGATGCTTCTGCCAGTCTGAAGATGGTGAAAGGTTGTTCGGAGAGGTCCTCAATATGGGCGTATCTACTACTCAGAATATGCACTGTGGTATGTTATATGTAGTCTATAGTTGTGTCAATAGTGAGTTGGTCGAGCACCGTACAAACTCGGTTCCGTACAAACTTGAAGGTACTAAACTAATTTTTGTGGGATGTTACAACTTACAACAAATATACAGTTTTCGGATTTTTTCCTTTACTTGTGTTGTACAACATTGCTCTTGCTAAAATTATTGATTCTAGTTTAAAAGGAAACTACCTGGTATTGATTCCGGAGTGTCAAAAAATGCGCCATAAACGGTCGTATCTTTTGATTGCGTTGACTTAATTATTCACAGCTCCAAGGGATTTCAACTTGATGATGATGATGATTATCTATCTATCTAAAAAGGTCTCGAGGCAGACCACCTACTCAATGGTCGGAGGGTATTGTGAATTAAGTCTCTTGGATTTTTTTCATGCATTTTATGTCTAAGGTTGCTCCCGCCTTCACGAGAAGTTGAAGAAGTCAATCGCGCCAGGAGTTCCACTGCCAGTAGTCGGCCCTCGCTGCACATCGGATGGAAACTTCAACCCTATTCAGTGTGTTGATAAGACCTGTTATTGCGTAAACACGATCACAGGGAAGATTCTTGAGGGGGCTAACAGGAAGATTGATTTAGAAGAAAAACCGATTACTGATTTGGTTTGTTGTAAGTCTAAGTATTTTAATATTTTAGTATCCAGTAATTAGCTGACCTGCCAACAACTTCGTTTGCGTGTATACTTGTAGGTATATTAAGATCAGTGGTTTCGCAACGCATAGACATTTAAGCATAGATTTTTATATAAATAGATTTTCGAACAACACCTGCCTTTTCAGGCGTCTTCTGGACGTAGGCCTTCCCCTATGAAGAGGGATATCCCAACGCTGGGCATGCGATCCCCATCGCAGGGCACAGCTTCCCGCATCACCACCGACGCTGCAGCCCATTTTAACAATTTCGTTGTAAAACATAACATTGGCCAGTAAAAATTTACAATGCAAATTCATACTCTAGTTTATTTTAAATTTTAATTTAATTAAGTCTACGTATGCAAATCAGAAATTGAACAACTTATGAAATATTCAAAAGACAAAACATTTAATACCTACAAATTCTGCTACCCTTCTAAGACGAGTTTCACAAAAACCCAACAGAAATTCGACTATGTTTCGACTTCCCCATGAAGCACCGTCAGGAAATAATCGATTCGCTGTCTGCCTTCGGCACTCCGCAGAGCCCCGCATACGTGTTTCTTCGCTGAGCGCCCCGAACAGAATTTATGTTCAGAATATCTTGTAGGAGGATTTCCATATGGTCGCAACTGAATCAATAGTTACGAGTATGTTCACAGTGTACCCCATTCATCTTCAACTATACTTAGTTTCAATATTCTATTCAATTTTCGTTTGGCGCATTCAATTGTTGTATCAGGAGATATTATTTTCAGTCGCTAATCAGCTTGATGACATGTGCTAAGTATAAGAACATTTGACTTGGCCATCTTGATGTTGAACGCTTTGTTGCACAGAAATCCACCAGTCGCGGGAACACGTTTCTCACACCGCACGCTATGCTGTCAATTGACTTGAGGCATGCGTCACGGGCATGCATCACGTGAGCTGTTGAAAACGCATGCCCTGGATGAATGAAAAAGGGCACAGAGTGCACATAGCTTCAAAAAGAGAGTTAGGTAATAGGCATCTTCTGGGAAGGCTCGCCCCATCTTCGAACTCATCCTTACCCACGCAAGCCTCGAGATCAAGAGCTGGCCCATTATAAATAAATAATAGCTATTTAACAACTTAGATAGATAGATACATTTTTATTTGCAACAACAAACACACACATACATAATAATAACAACAATTTACTTACAAAACTGAAAAAAAAGTGTTAATTCATCTATGTGTGTGTTGCAGTATGACAAAAAGGTCATAACTCAGAGCATAATTTTTCTCGATGAGCAAACACTGATTTTCAGTAATAACCCGCCGAAGTAACAAGAAAAACCAGATGCTTTACAACAATAACAGTTGGTAGGTTGGTAACATAATCAACTTATGAACTCAATCCTAATTTCTATTCTTTTGTGCTCTTTTAGATGACGCTTCTCTAGACCTGTTCCCTCAAATGAGCATAGGAATCCCTCCCTTCAACTACACAACTCCATGCCTAGAGAGCATGAAAGAGAAGGTGGAACTGATCCTGCAGAGTGAAGAGGACGGGTATATTGTGGATTACTTCAATGAGTTTCCCGAGTGTATGCCTGATGGGACGTTCGGAAGGGTGGTGAAGAAACGTACTGGCGAGTAAGTTCTTCAAATCAAATCAAATCAAAATATATTTTTACCAATTTACCAATTTTGTGTACATGTTAATCTAGGTTATGTTGTAATAGGCAAACGATGCTTGTGTTAGAAGACCCCGTTCCTCCATTTCCTACTAATCCTGCTACTAATAAAAAAAATAAAGTTTGTGGTTATGAAACTATGAATGGATGGATGGATAGATGCTTGTTACTCGTTCACGCAAAAACTACTGAATGGATTTAGCTGGATAAAACTTGGAATACGTAGCTTATAGGTAAAATGAAGTTTGAGACCAGTAGGTGCCCCTACTACGAGTTGCACCTTTTACCCCAATTTTACCCAAAATAAAATAATATAAAAAAACAAAATATACAAGTAAGGATATAAATTAAAATACTTAGGTTGACAAATTGAGAAATTGGTAAAAATAGCACGCTAGCACCCTAGCATGGGCAGCACCAGAGCTATATTTATTATCTGATGCTGTCGGTTGCTGCCTTCTGGTTTTCAGATAGGGCACTATTAACCATGGTACACTCATATCCCCAACAAATATCTGTAGGTCAAGCAAACATAATCCTCTCCATCCAAAGGTGGTCTGGTAGTGCTCTGCCTTAGGGTGTAGATTGCGGGTTCAATTACCGATCAGGACAAAAATTTGTATTGTCGTATAGTGAACATAGAGGTTTGTTGTGTGTCTTGATTGATGTATAATTTTTGGTTTTTCTTTATATCAAATAAAAATGCATTTTGTTCAAAGTGTTGATGCAAATTATTTACAATCGAGCACATAAAATGATAACTATAGCTATTTATGTCATTCATTGAAAAAATATATTATATTTTTCAGAAAAGTCTGCGTAGACGAACTCGGCAAACATATTGGAGATTACGAAGCAAAGCCGAATACGGCTGAATACAAGTCCTTGGATTGTAGTAAGTTTGTTTGTTGTTGGTTGTTAAAGTCAAGTAGTTGTAGTGACATCTATTGTTGAGTAGTAAAAGTAAAATCATACGCCATCTATTAGTGAATAGCAAAAGTAAACATAGCGCCATCTATTAGCTAGTTCTCTGATTAAGAATGACTAAAATCGCTACAGTACATTTTTTACGGTATAAAACAAGCTTTCTTTACCGTTACCGTGATAGATGGCGGTAATACGAACTTATTTCCAAGGACTTTTTATTTTTATTAATTTTTTTTTATAATAAAACCTCCTCTAATAAAGACTGTTCAAAACAGAAAAAAATCCAATCTCTTTGATCAAAACGCAATCGTTTTCAGAATGTGCCCTCACTTCGCTGTTCATGGCTTCATCGACTGAAAAGCCGATTTGCTGTAAAAATGGAAACTTTAGGAAAATACAGTGCCGCCGCGGCATGTGTCGCTGTGTAGACTCCGATGGAAGGCAGACAGAGCGAGAGTCTGCTGATGTGACAACTTTATCGTGTTACACGCCAGAATGGAGGACTTGCTGATTATTTCGAAGTTTTACATTGAAAATAAAACATTAATAAAAATAGTAGTGTAATATTTTCTAAATAAACCTTTTTGGCCTCCTCTATGAAGTTCAAACTTTAGCGGACATTTTTAGCAACGAAAACTCGAAAGTAAAATGTTACCACATGTACCAAAGTTACCCCGATTTAAGGTTTTCCCACATAGACGCGTTATTATCGGTCGTTAATACCGGATGCATTAATTCCATAAAGCGTCCCAATACCTTGCACTCAACTGCGTTTTTACTGTCTGATAATTCTATGGAAGGTTTTTTTTTAACGCGTTATTATAGGTCGATAATAGCGCGATAATAAGCGTTATTGTAATACTGCAGGATCGCTTGTGTTCCAATATAAATGTTCTTAGAACTCTTAACGGAATATCGTAGGATGAAGGAACGCAAGCGTCCTACTTCTATTGCGTCGTTATTATCGCAACAGTGTGTAACTTTGTTGCCGTCCTAATACTAAAACTAGATTAACAAAGAACAGATATCGTAATAACGCATCCATTATTATCGACCGATAATAACTCGCCTAGAGTCCACTCCACGACTCAAATCCTATAGCGGCGCTGCTATTGCCGAACTATAGTAAATGAAACAAATATTTGGTTGTTAATTCATTTTTTTTGCAATAATTATACTCTTCTGGTCTTAGAGGTCTTATTCCGGACATTTCGCAGTCAAAAAGGCTCGTAGATAGCCATTATTTTACTATAGGGATCGAGTTGAAACCCTTATGCCGTCGAACTTGAGTCGGGGCGCAGACTCTATGTGGCCTTCAGTAGGTAGTGAGTAATTTCAAAATCATTTATTGGACACAGTCAAAGGCATGAGTCAGTACATCAAACAGACATTTTTGAAGCTATTTATTTAGTCTACACTGCTAATAATGGTTAATGTGATGTGGAGATGTAACTTTTTGTGTATGTTCATCGCTTCTTTAAAATAACTGAATCAATTAAGCAGATTTTTTTAATAGTTTAGAGTTTAGTACCAGGAATAATTTATTTTAACGAAGGCTAATTTTATTAGAAATAAATATAATTATGTTAGACAAATTATTGATCTTTTAAATAATCTTTTGTTATGACAAGCCTCAAGAAAAGTTAAATAAAAATAAGTATTTTATCACGTGGTGCACCCTGCTAAGCAATGAACGGGGCTCTGGCGGCCGGCTGATTGTGGCATAGCACAGCCTACATCGGCACAGCTAAATCCCCTGGCCACTGACGGGCAGCAGCGTCGGTGGTGCGAGAAGCTGTGCCCTGCGATCTCCAACCCGCATGCCCAGCGTGGGGATTATGGGTATATCCCCCTTTATTAGGGGAGGCCTATGTCCAGCAGTGGACTGATATAGGCTGATGTGGATGGATGTGGAAGTAATTTTCTTGTTCTTGTGCTAGCCCACAAAAATTACCTATATTTATTATTCTATCGTCAGCTGCTTTTACGGAATTTTACTGAGGGGGCAATTCATTTCAAGCTGGTAACCCTGTGTTTATTTACTTTCTGGAGAACCGTCAAAACTTGTCTATGTCAGTCAACGTCGTAAACCTGTCAAATTTTCGGAGTTCTCGTTTTTCGTTGTCGTCCATTCGTAGAGGATGTGCATTATTCTATTTATTTCGAAATTTCCTAATAATTACTAGTTAGATTGACTCAAAGTAATCGTCATTGCATGTAACTAAGTTTAATAACTACCCTGCATTGCTATTAAGTCAATGCATTTTGAATAGCAGCGGCATTTTAGGTTAGAAAGGTTTATAGACATCGTCATCAATAGGTCTGTGATGCCAAACTGTGACTTATATTTAGATTTACAGCACTATCGACGGTTTTGATTTGAGTTTAGAAGTGTTTACAATAATATAAATTAAACCCCGTGTGAAGTGTTCCCTGCTGGAAAATGGGTCTCATCATATCTAGATTTCGAGTGAGTATTTCTATTCTTGATTGATTTGAACCGTATGTTTTGTGTTCTAGCCAAGACTATTTCGATTGTATAGGCCTTTGATAATTTTTTGGCGGCAATTCAATCTTTTGCCCATGACCTGGGTTGCTAAATAATTTATTGGGATGCGTTATGAAGAGTATTTTAGATATATCTGTTCAATACTGAGTGTATTGTCTTGCTTCTTAGTCATAATGATCTCATTGATACAATGAACAATCTAAGTATGGAAAGTAATGGCATCTGTGATGTGAGTAATTTTTCCTGAAGCTTGAAAAACCCTTGGCAATGAATAGTTTTTTGAATTATCTTAAAATGCCTAGAAAAATGCTTAGATCAACACTACTGCAGATACCTTTGTGAACTACATCTCTATAAACTCAATTATAATGGATCTTTTTTATTTAATTAGTTTAGAAACTCTTAAAATTAAGAGCTAAAGCCAAAACAATAAAACAGCTTTACTTAGAAACCTTTTACAAGAAGCATTCATTTAGTTAAGATTCACATATAACACAGTTTATCTGGTTTCTGAGTACCCTGGTCTTCTTCACATTTTATATTTTTTATTTTCAAATTTCACTTAATATTCACAAGACTTCTTCAATATAAATAATGTTTAAAAAAGTTTGTGAAAGTTACAAAAATACTATTTATAAACTTGCCAGGTTACAGTATAATAAGTTTGTCAGTCTGTCCATCTGACTGTCTGTCCACAGGCTGTATCTCATGAGCCCTGATAGCTAGACAGTTGAAATTTTCACAGATGATGTATTTCTGTTGCCGCTATAACAACAAATACTAAAAACAGAATAAAATAAATATTAAACTGGAGTTCCCATAGAATAAATGAATAAATAAATAATGCGGGACGTAATCACTAGCATCATGTAGCCCCAAACTAAGCAGAGCTTGTATTATGGGTACAATACAATGGTACGAATCCTTGGTGTGTGAGTCCGACTTTAACTTGGACAGTTTTTGTCTGTGATATAAATGTAAACATTGTAGAGTCTAGTATGATGACAATGACTCGTCACTCTTCCTTATTAAGAGCATGTCCAAATGGAGCGACTTACACACAATTTGAGTAGCACGTAGCGAATCATATGGACGCATGTTGCATTCTCAGTGGCATTTAGCAAGCCTGATCGACTAAATGCAACTCGACTAGCTCATGAATCACTCCATCTAGACAGGGTGTGGAGATAATCAACTAAGAATTGCATTAACAAATCACATTGTTGTGTTTGTTTGTAAATATTTGTGAGAGGCACAATAAACAATAGCTTTCACTCGCTTCTCTTCCTGTATGGTACCTGAATAAGAAGTAGAATAGTTATTTCTGGTTTAGAAGAACATTTTGTGCAAACTTTCTTAGAATTTGTAGAGTTCTTTGGGGAAATACTACTAAACCAGTAAACCACAAACTTATTGTGTTCAAGGTCCTTCTAGGGAATTGGAAAATTTTGGAGGTTCAAGGTACTTCTAGGGAATCGGAAAATTTTGGAGGTACACCTCCAAAAATGAAATATAAATTTTATGTAACCTTAATCAACATTTCTTATTAATCCTAAAAAAAACATTATTAACAACAAACGAAGCAAAACGATTTGCTCTAGGGAATCGGAAAATTTTGGAGGTACACCTCCAAAAATGAAATATCAATTTAATGTAATATTAATCAACATTTCTTATTAATCCTAAAAAAACTTTATCAACAACAAACGAAGCAAAACGATTCGCTCGCGCGTCCGCATGTTTTGTGGCTATTTAAGTAGGTATTCTTCAGTATGCCTTTGTAACAAAATGTATACAGCTCATAGAGAGTTATTCACCTGGTGTCTGACACCACCATACATTTCGGTGTGCCGCGGCAATCGCACTTTGCGGAACACTGCACTAAACGGTCACCTATCCTATCATCTATACCTATCCATATAGTGACTGGGCGGAGTGCTCTTTAACCTAGCTAGGTGATCTAAGAACCCAGAAGTAAGCAGAACTGATGACAATTGAGTTCTAACTACTGATTGTTACTCGAACCTGTTTGACATTACATGGTCCACTTAACTCCACTACAAAGGCCTACCACACTACAGGTGACTAGCTACAATAGATGACACCTGCTGTAAGTTTTATCAGCTGTGACGGTTACAGATTACTATAGTCAAAGGGAGGGAGGTACAAAATATTTAGTATTTAAGGCAGTAAAAAGGTGAAACAGTGTCGAAGTTCTGGTTTTTGTGAAACTCGTCACAGAAGGTTAGCGGGATTTGTACTAAATATTTTGTATTCTGAATATCTTGTAATGCAAAGTCACGTCTGAGTTGATTTAAGAGAGGTATGCCCAGCAGTGGGTCGAAAATAGCTGGTAAAATAATAATAAATAGTGCTGGACATTATCACATAACATTATCTATCCCCCAAACTAACCAGAGCTTGTATTATAGGAATCACATGACTGATATACTTACTTATTTATTTTTTGTATACATATACATACACCTAAATAGAAAACACCCACACCCAAGAAAAATATTTGCAGATCATACAATAATTTGTCTTGCTTGTCATGATTTTCCACCAACTCAACACCAGCCTATATCAATCCACTGATGGATATAGGCCTCCCCTAATACGAAGGGGGATACGCCGATAATCCCCACGCTGATCATGCTGTTTGCGAATCGCATGGCACAGATTCCCTGACCGCCGACGGGCAGCAGCATCGGCGGTCAGGGAATCTGAATGTAGCTATGCCGATGTTAAGCTGCGCTATTTATTTAGGTTTGCCAACAGTATGAAGATGAAGATGAACATGAACAGTATGAAGGCTTAAAAATAATATTAGAGATAAAGGGCCTTAAGCTACATGTACAACCTTATACAGGCAAATACCACATGCAAGAAAGATGAAAGCCGCAATCATCCGGCTGCCAGAGCCCCGTTAGCAGGGTGCACTACGGGCTGGTGAGGTTGGCTTGGGTTTCGAAGAGGTTGGAACCCCGTATACATCTTCTCAACGCTGTTTTTTAAAAAACGTCACAACTTACTAAAATGCTCATAAGATCATCTTGGTTAAGCAACCCTCCGCCCGGTCATTACATGGATGGGTGACCGTTTAGTGCCATTTAGATCTGAGCGCTTCCGTGCGTGAGGCACGTTGATATTGGTCCCGGCTTTTTCAGTGTTTAAGCCATGTCGGAGGCCTTAGGAAGGCCTAAAAACTCGGATACCAGAGTAAGCTACTAAATCATACGAAGAAGAAGACTTACTTAAATATTCTGAAACAGAAAATAATATAAATGCGAATAGGTAACATTCACTTCATTAAAATGCAATGTTTTGATCATCCTTGACTTGTATTGTATGTGTATTAGTTGAATGGGTTACTAACTACTTACACTGACCTAAGGACATAAATAGGCAGAAGGTTGAGGCATGGGAGAGGCCAAAATAATAAACCACTGAATTTGCAGACCAATAAAATAAAATCGGGAAGACTGATCGTTTGAGAATAGATAGGATCAGAAAAAAGTTTTTCTGATAGAGGTACAGTCACCGACAAAAGAAGAGTTGTACTACTACATACTAAATATTAGTATGTATTTAGATGTAGTCTATTGTATTGTTTTTTTTTTATTTAATTAGGACTAGGCACACCGCCGTTCCTGTTTGTTTTGAAAGTTTCACTCCATCCAAAGGTTGCCTGGAAGAGATCGCTTTAAGCGATTAGGTCGCCCATTGTACCATAATTTTTAATGCCTGTTTCATTATTTTCTAGTTCTTTGTATGGTGTGCAATAAAGTAATATCTTTCTCTCTCTCTCTACTACTGAGATGTGAATGTTAAGATGGATGTGTGGTGTGATAAAGAGGGATAAGTTAAAGAACAAGTATAATCAGGGGAAGCTTGAACGTGGCACCCGTGGCAGATAATGTGGGGAGTAGAAAACTAAATGGTAGTGGTAGTGGTAGTTGGTATGGGCAAGTGATGAGGAGGGATGAAAACCATGTGACTAAAAGAGTGATGAGTATGAATGTAACTGGATGTACGAGTAGAGGGAGGTCGAAGAAGAAATGGATGGATTGTGTGAAAGAGGATAGGAGAGTGAAAGAAGTGAGTTGACAGCTGAGTCAATGGAGAAAAAAACCCACCTAGAGTGGGAAGGCAGGGAAATGATGAGGTACAGTCGGCCACAAAAGTAGTACACTTGAGATTTTCGAAATGACTATCATTTTGGAATTATCAAACTTCTGAATAAACTTACAAGTCTTGCTAAGAATTGTTCTTCGTTTAGTTTATGTCAAATGTCTTGAATTAAAAAGTATTTTTAATTTTTTTTGAAAACACCCACATGTGAAACAAATATCTGGAATTCTGGAGATAATGCAAAGATTTTTGGCGCGGCGGGAATTGTACACGCAACATTCTGTGTCTCAGGCAGACCTTCGCCCACTACGCCACAGAGGTCGTTGTTTTTTATCTACCGTTCTTCGAGGCTTAAATAAGCCATTATTGAAAACTTTCATCAGTAAACATTCACTTTGAAGTGTCGCTGCCGTTGCAATTCGATCCTTATCACCTTGGAATAAGTTCCGTAAACGAATACAATAGCGATTGTCATGCTCTGATTGAGTACTTACTTACTTTCGTTTTTAAAGTTTTTAACAGTTTGGGATTTTGTATCTTTGGAATGCTAAGTTCCTAACTTCTTCAGTGATGCGCGTTCAATCTTGCCGTGGGACAAATGTTTGCACAAATTACGCATCTGCAGATATACATCCTGAGTGTGGGTGTTCTTGTGACATCATATCATGAGGAGGGATGAAGTAATGTGACTAAAATAGTGATGAATATGAAGGTGACTGGATGTACGAATAAAGGGAGATCGAAGAAGAGATGGATGGATTGTGTGAAAGAGGATATGAGAATGAAAGACCGGTTAAGTGCGAGTTGACTCGCCCACCGCGGGTGACGTCAATAGCGTGCGATACTAATTAGTAAGGTTTCTTCGCAATTAAAATGTATACATACAATAGAAAAATAAAAACCGGCTTTTAATGGGGAAATTAGGTCATTTCAGATAACACCATATTTGACCGTGTAACTTGCTTTATAGCTTGACCACAGCTGTCATTACATTTATTGAGGTTTCTACAAAACCATATTAGCTGTAGACTTTGCTATAATTTTCCTGTAAAATATAGATACTTCTATAATATGTATAAATTTCAAGTTTTTCACTTCGCAAACTTCGGATTTAAGGGGGGTTATGGTCATCTTATGGACAATTTTGATGATAAAATTAAAACCAAGCATCGTATAAAAAAAATATAAAAACTGCTTTAAACTGGGCTAATTGACCCCTTTCATAGGTTATGCCACTCGACGTATTGGCACCGTTTTGAAATTTTGACGTTTCTTATTTTGCCTTTTGGGGATGAAAATGAAAATATTTTTTATTTTTTTACTGGCAATCTTATTCAGTCAGTTCATTTGAAATCTACACCAAATTAAAAGTCTGTAGTTTATGTAGTGCCTGAAATAATCAGCTGTGACAGACGGACGGACAAAGCGGCACCATAAGAGTTCGTTTGACCGGTTCGGTAACGTCACCCTAAAAAGACCGGTAAAATGCGAGTTAACTCTCCCACCGCGGGTGACGTCAACTAAGTCTAATTCATACATTCAGTATTGTACTCTCGTGGATATCATAGATTGAGAAAGGGAGTTACGAGTAAGGGAAATATATAGTTTTTCTCACTCACACTCGATTTATGAACCCCTCTTCATACTTCGCTTTTTTATAGGTTACATCCACATGGCTGACAACCATAATTTGAAACAGTGAGTGAAGGAATTATCTAGTAGTTTTTTTAACCGTTTTCAAAGGAGGTTCTCAATTCCGTTGTATTTTTGTTAGTAAGTTTTGTTTGTAATTTAATAACCAAACTGTACGTCTTAAATTAAAAATAAAATCCTGTAACACCCTATTTACCCGTGTAACTTTCCTTATAGCTTGACCACCGTTTTTCTTACATTTATTAAATTTTCTACAAAACAGTTTAGAGACTTCGCTACATTTTACCTGTAAAATATAGATATTTTTCTATAATATATAAAAATTTTGGGTTTCTCACTTTGCAAACATTCGGAGTTAAGGGGGGGAGGGAGAAAGGTAGTTTTTTGGACGTTTTTCATCGTAAATCCAAAACTGTGCATGATAAAAGAAAATTAAAAATTGTTTCGAGCAGTACAAATTAGGCCCTTTGATATGATACCCCACTCGACCTGTTGGACTCAGTTTGAAATTTTATCATTTTTAATTTTGGACCCCTTGGGGAAGAAAACTAAATTATTTTTCATTTTTTACTGGCAATCTTATTCAGTTAGTGCATTTTAAATCTATACCAAATTTAAAGTCGATAGCTAATGTATTTCCTAAAATAATCATGTGTGACAGACGGACGGACGGACAAAGCGGCACCATAAGGGTTCGTTTGACCGGCTCGGTAACGTCACCCTAAAAATGTTGTGCCGACCTCACCTAGCGTTGGACAAGGACAGCAGAATGATTAGTATGGATGTTGTTGTACCTTGGTGTACTCGTAGTTCCTTATACCCAAGACACAGGATAGGATTGATGTTATTTATTTCCCATCTCCCTGCCCTCCGGCCAGGTGGAGTGACGATTTACGAAAGGCTTGCTGGTAGAAGCTGGATGCCCCGAGCTGAGGACAGCGCAATGGCGCTTATTAGAGGAGACTATGTCCAGCAGTGGACTGCTATAGGCTGATGAAGATGATGATAATTTCCCTTCTTGTACTGGGATTCTTTTATAGTATGAATGAGCTAGTGGCGGATTCTGGTGTCGGAGATTTTTAGCTACTTCAATTAGCGACTGAAGAATCCGCGATCAACTTCTTAACGTGCCTTCCGAAGTTTGTGAGCTAACGGTCTAAGGGTAGTTAATAGCTATACACATAAGCGGGCCGAATATATGTAGATTAATGTTCGTGAAAAGGTCTCTCGACTTTCACTAGGCGGGCAGGATCAGCGGGCCGGCAGTCATCGGCAAAGCCGGGCGGTAAAACCGGAAAACATAAAACATAGTTGATATGAAATTTTAGTTCAGCTGAGAATGTGTGTGTGAATGAAAATCGATTGGAGCCGAACGTATGTAGTAGCTGCTACGGGTCGGCTTTTTTGTTCCACAGTAGGCAGTACTTTTATTTTAAATCTTTATTTTATAGATTTAAAATAAAGTACTGCCGAATCGGATGATGCCTCGACCCGAATTAACTACCCAATCTGCACAAGCCGAACAAGTGCAGTACCTACCTAATTACTCCGGGTCGGCTTTTTCGACAAAAACCGACTATGCCGGTCCGCTTAAGTGTGTAGCTACCTTTACCAACAGTAGGAGCCTGCTCAACTAAAGTACGTGTCATTGTTCTAACCACAAAGCTAGGATTTCCAGTGTAAATTTACTTCATCATCATCATCAGCCTATAGCAGTCTACTGCTATACATACGCCTCCCTAAATGAAAGCCATTTCGTCCTGTTCTTAGCTTTGTCTTATACTTACTTACTAATTAAGTTTTTATTAAGTTCTAAATTATCAGATTCTAAAGAAAATCGCAGTTTTCTAAATATACTTTCATATTAAAAGGAACCCATAAAATATAAGATCATTTGATGTCTTATTTTAGGGTTCCTTGCCCAAAGGGCACAACTCTACTGTCAGTCTGTCTGTCACCAGGCTGTATTTTAGAAACCATGATAGCTAGAATTTTTCGCAATCGATTTTGTATTTCAGTTACCGCTATAACAACAAATACTAAAAACAAATAAAATAAATATTTAAGGGCAGCTCCCATACAACGTTACGGAACTCCTCGTGCGCTAGTCCGACTCGCACTTGGGTTGGTTGTTGTATTTAGTTTAAATATTTTATTATATTACATCTTATTTCAAATGTTGGCCTTTGTAATGTTAGTAGATAGTAGTTTCTTACGTTATCGGAATGATTATTGATTATTCTATCATTCGTAGAGATATCTATGTGAATCTATCCAATATGTTATCGAGATTTAATAATATGGTGAAATGTCGACGAAACTGGTACCTATTTTTCTTCATTGTACATTGTGACCTGAATTCAAGACGGCAATTTACATTTCAAAGGACTTATGGGCCAACCTGTATTGTGGACCCTGTACGGCCCAGGACTGGTCGCTATCGCTGTGGGCGAAGGTCCGCCTGAGACGCAGAAGGTTGCGGGATCGATTACCACCGCGGGACAAATGTTTGCATGATCGGCAGATACTTGGCTCGGGTCTGGGTCTTTCCTATGTATTGGTACAATGTGTGTATTTAGTAAAAAAAAATGGTATTATAAGTAAATTAGTATATCAGTCACAGGATTCCCTTAACACAAGTTCTGCTTAGTTTGGGGCTAGATGATGCTGTGTGATTATGTCCAGGTGACGGGTCTTCGAATGGAGCCCGTGGACGAACAGTAGACCAAGGGGTCGTCCACCGAAACGATGGGTAGACGACATTAAACGATACGCGGGCTACTAGTGGATGACAAAGGCGACTGGCCGTCGTGCATGAAAGGGAATGGGAGAGGCCTACGTTCAAAAATGGACATCCAAGGATGATGATGATGATGATTATGTCTAGCGTCATCTATTCTGATTTATAGCAATACAATATTTAAATAACTAATAATATTCATATAATAAATAAGCAAACACTATTTGGTTTGTTTATTTTTTGTTGGACTTAAGTACCTTACGTACCGTACCTCCTTTGTTTTTTTAGTATGTTATTGTATTTTTTGTAATTTTTTTGTCAATGGATCTCGTGTCTAAATATAAAGATATTTAATTTTAACTTAATTTTAATTTAATATTAAACTAGGCACTTTCATTGTCAACAGCGCAAGAAAACAACGACAGAGGTCCTCGAACGACTCGAAACGAAGATAAAGTCTATCGAGCAAGATGGCCAATATAAGGAGCAGACGCACAAACGTGTCATCGGTTATGTTATGGCGTATTCCGTTGGGCTATACGTGCTGTTCGCAATTTTGTACTATTTTATGTATGTTGGGAAGAGTCAGTACTGGCTGCATTCAGTCCTACACGCCTCACCGCTTCTAGTACTACCCATTCTGTAAGTATATAACTTGAACATAGTTAAATATACAAGTGCTCCTCACCTCACCGACCACAGAGAAGGGGGGACTCTTCTAACACACACATTTTATTACTTAAGGCAACTGTAGGTCATACCTCCCTCTCGCTCGCACTATTCAACATTTTTTAAGATATAAAATCACTGAATGTAGTTATGCAAAATAGCAAACATTCACGGCCTAGAAAATAACAATACAAAGGTTCAGCAAGAATATCATGGTGAACCCAACACGTTTTCCTACCAAAAAAAATTGCACCAAAATTGATGAAAAAACTTGCACATTGGTGCAAGTTTTTTTGGTAAGAAAACGTGATAGAATCAAAATGATATTATTGCTGAACCTTTGTATTGTTATTTTCTAGGCCGTGAAGGTTTGCTATTTTGCATAACTAGATTCAGTGATTTTATATCTTCAAAAATGTTGAATAGTGCGAGCGAGGGGGAGGTTTGACCCTTATAGTCGCCTTAAAGAAGAGATCCCACTTAGTTCACCTTGTATCTGAATAAAAAGCATTTTGTTTTTATTGATTTCATACAACATCATCCTATATCAGTCCACTGCTGGACATAGGCCTCTTCTAATAAGGGGTATATGCCCATAATCTCCACGCTAGGCATGCGAGTTAAGGATCGCAGGGCACAGCTCGCACCGCCGACGCTGGTACCCGTCAGCGGTGCGAGGCTGCGATATGCCCCAGAGCCGCGTTTGTTAGTTAGCAGGTTGTACAACGGGCAGGTCTGGTTGGCTTGGATTCCGAAAATGGAAATGGAACCCCATTAACCCATTGTTAGTATGACTTATTATTATGACTATTTTGCGTATTTAACGTTTTCTGTGGAGCTACTTATGCTCCTATTTTGTATTATTTTTGGTTCATGGTGATAATAATTTGATTTTTTTGGTTCTACACGACTTGATTCCGTAACTTGTAAAATACTTATTCTTATAACTAACTTATAATGGCGTTTTACATAGGGCTTCCTGACGACTTAAAAAAGTGAGAAAAGTCGCATATAATGTTTGGAATTACCTGACTTCACCCTAATGTACTGATCAATATTTTGTAGTTATCCATAATGAGGGAAATCGTGATTTTTTTAGTGTAATATTCCTTCGCTCCGCGATATCCTGGTACTACAACTGGTCTCTAGAAAAGAATAGAGTTAAGCTGTCGAAGATGAGAGAAGAGAAGAAGAAAATATTAGAAGAGGTTATGAATACTGAGACTTATAAGGTAAGTAATTATATAATTGAGTCTTTATTGCTGCTTTTCAACTAATTCCATCATTCTCCTGCCCTTGTCCCGCGCTAGGTGCATGCCGACCCTCAGCACAACTATTTATTCTTCCACTCACAATTAGCCGTCAAATATGTATCCACTTCTTTCACTCTCATATCCTCTTTCACATGATCCATCTATCTCTTCTTCGGCCTCCCTCTATTCATGCATCCAACCACATTCATATTCATCGCTCTTCTAGTCACATGACATTCATCCTCATCTTATGCCTATACCATGCCAGTCTACTACTCCTCACCTTATACATGCTGCTATATGTAGTTAAAAGACATACATTGAGCTATGCTCTACAGTAGTGCTAGGCTGCGCTATGCCGCAATCAACCGGCCGCCAGAGTCCTGTTTGTTAAATAGTTAGCAGGGTGCATCACCGGCCGAAGAGGTTGGCTTGGGTTCCGAAATAATAAATGAAAGCCCTTACACCCCTAACTATGTGTTAATACACACACTATGTATATTCTAAGTTTCATCCATTCAGCCGTTACAGAGGCGTGTGAGAACAAACACACACACACGCACAGAAATACACCTAATAGGGATGACGAATGGATAAAAAAATTATAATTGTAATTAGTCCATCAAATAGATCAACAAAAAAATATTGGCCACGTATTTTTTTATTCATCATATAAATAATAATTGACAGAGATAAAGAGCTTCAAAGTTCGGGATTAGGGGCTCGTGACGTCGTGGCTAGGTAAAAAGTGTACTAAGCCGTGACGTCACACGGAACTTCAACGCACTATATCTTTGTTATTATTTGTTTAATAGACAAAAGAAAAAATACGTGTCCAATATTATTTGGATATGTAAATAACGGACTAATTAGTATTTTTCAGTCGTCGAGCCTATTCTCTCCATTTAGCTCTTTACATTGCGATCTCCTTCACCTCCATATACGACACTAGTTTCCGCCCGCGGCTTCGCTCGCGTGTTACCGGGATAAAAAGTAGCCTATATGTTAATCCCGGTCACAAACTGCATATTCCAAGTTCCTTCCAAATCCGGTCAGTAGTTTTTGCGTGAAAGAGTAACAAACATCAATACATCCATAGCCATACTCAAAAATTAGTAGGATGACGGCGATCATCTCTTCTCTCTTTTTCTAGCTTCAATTACTATAAAAAAATACCACTCCTTACCATTAAATTCAAAACCTACATTAAAATTAATTTTATTAAGAAAGCATATTATTCTTTAGGGGACTATATTAATGATAGAACCGCGTGGCCTGATGTCCCTCTGCCCCACGACAGCTGAATGGTCTACCTATGTGCTATCATAATATAATAAGTAGGATTTATGTAGATTTATCAAAAACCTGTTTAGACGATTCACAATGATCCTAGTGTTCTAACTGAACAATTGACTTTGACATTACAGGTTGCCAAAGAGATACTAGACAAGTACGGTAGCCCTGAGGACCAAAGCAAAGCTCTGAAGCCCTTCGTGCCTTCAGTGAACGTGCCGGGTAAAACGAATAGCCCCGTCAGTAATGCCCTTATGCCCATGTCACCGGTCCCAGGTAGTCACCTTGTATATACAGCCTTAGATCTTATGTACCCTGTCATACCATTTATGTACCTAACCTACTGTATAGTATACATTAGTATCTTATCTTAATGTATTCTTAATCTAAAATTGTAATATAAGCAACACCAGCTTATTCTATCCATTGCTTGACATAAACCTCCACTATAAGAATAGGGATATCGAGTGAGTTTATCTTTGTTTCTATTGTTAATATTAAAATTATCGATATTTTTCTAAAATATGTACGGGGTAATTTTTCGTTCGCCGTGGAGTGCCACATAGGTGGATAATATATGCATCCACCATTTATTTGTTTATTTACTACTATAAATAAACCATCACACCACACCAGCCTATATCAGTCCACTGCTGGACATAGGCCTCCAGTATAAAAAGAGGGATATACCCATAATAACGCTGGGCATACGGATCAGGGCTCGCTGGGCACAGCTTCTGGCACCGCCGACGCTACTGCCCGTCGGCGGTCAGGGAATTATCTGTGCTGTGTTAAGCTGCACTATGTCGCATTTCGTTAGAGCCACGTTTGTTAGTTAGCAGGGTGCACCACGGGCAGGTAAGGTTGGCTCGTATTTAAGTTGGATGTAAGAATCCACACCATATGTACTATATGCATGTATTTGGAATAATGTTTTTCTTTCAGCGACACCGGGGCAGCTAAGGCAGAGGCAGATTGCTATGACCTCTACACCGGTCAATAAAAACTTAAACAATGCTTTGGCTTTGAATAATACGCCGATGTACAAGGGGCCTAGACTGAGAGTAAGTATCTCAACTCTTTGACGGCCTCTGTGGCGCAGTGGGCGAAGGTCCGCCTGAGACGCAGAAGGTTGCGGGTTCGATTCCCGCTGCGGGATATATGTTTGCATGTTCTGTAGATATTTGTCTCGGGTCTTGGTGTTTTCTATGTATGATATGTATGTATTTACAAAAAATATATATATGTGTAGTATATCAATCATGAGGTTCCCATAATACAATCTCTGCTTAGTTTGGGGCTACATGATGCTGTGTGATTACGTCCCGCATTATTTATTTATTAACTCAATACAAATTGTTGTAGACAATTTATTGAAAACAGCCTTTATCAGTCCACTGCTGGATATAGGCGACCTAATAAAAAACAAAATCAAAAATACTTTATTTTTTATCCGACTGAAGTCCTATTCAGTCAGGTTATGTTTTTAGGGTGTATGTATGTTTGTAATATTATTTGTCGGTCGCTGTAGCCCAAACGGCTGGACGGATTTTGACTAATAAGGTGTCGTTGGATTCGTCTAGATCACAAGGGTGACATAGGCTATATGAAATTTCCAAAAATCCAATATGGCGACTGTAAGAAGCCATTTTGAATTTAAAAAGACTTTAAACTGACAAGTACTAAAAACTTCCTGTCTATGCAGTCGGGTTTTTGTTAAATGATAAATGATATTTATTTGCACGAACACATGTGATACAAATGCAACAATACACAATAAAGATCTTAAAAGTTAATCAGTCCAGGTTATGTCACCATATCTTATCTTGCGTACCAAAATCTTTGGCACGCAAATTTTTATAAGTCATGCATACATAAAATAACACGCCCTCATAAATAAAATTATCTAGAATTAGCCTACATATTAGAAATAAACAGATTGATCCCTATGTCATGTTCCTGAAACTTAAATATTCACATACAGAATAAAAGCATTTTTCTGAAAGCCATTTTTCAACTTTTATGTAAAACAATTTACCCTTCAAATCTTTTAAATCTGTTGGTAGCTTATTGTAAATTTTTAAACACATGTAATAAGTTTGACGTTGAGTTTTTCTCAATTTATATTTAGGAAGATGCAGTTTGTTGTTAGATGTATCCCTTAGTACTCTTGTTCCGAAGTCTTGATTTTTTCTATAAAATTCCGGATGGTGCCTTACAAACTCCACTGCATGTTTGATATAAAGACAGGGTAGGGTCAAAATATTGAATTTTCTAAATAGTGGTCTGCAAGGTTATAGTGATCGAATGCATCTCTTTTGGGCTCTAAACGCTCTGTCAATATCCACACTGTTGCCCCATAATAAAAGACCATATTGCAGAGATGAGCCAACATAACCATGGCAGGCATTGAGAGCCACTTTAATTGAGGCAATTTCGCGCACATATCAAATTGACAAGTTTGGTACATACTTTGTCAATTTGAAGTTTCCAGTTAATGTTTTTGTCAAGATAAATTCCTAAAAAAATTATTGAGTCTACTTCTTGAATTATATTATTATTGTGTTTTATGTCTAGTTTTAGCGGGTCACGTCTATGTGAATGAAATGTCATTATTTTAGTTTTTTCAATATTAACTTGTAAATTATTATTTTTTAACCAAATTATAATGTCATTAATAGAATTATGGATGTCATTTTCAAAATTATTTATATCATTACAATTATAACAGTTGTATCATCAGCAAAAAGAATAGTCTCCTGGTCAGTTGCTGCAGGCAAGTCATTAATATATAATAAAAAGAGCTTAGGTCCAAGAATACTTCCCTGTGGTACACCATAACTATTTAGTTTATACTCAGATTCATATATATATTTCACAGATTTATTATTAATTCTTGAAAGCGACACACATTGATATCTATTTTGAAGGTAGCTTTCAAACCACTCATTAACAGTCACTCTTATTCCATATTTGTAGAGCTTCGCCAACAATTTTTTGTGATGTACAAAATCAAATGCCTTGCTCATATCAAAAAATAATGTAGCAACTGGTGTACCACTGTCAATACATTCTGATATTGTTTTTATTAATTTGAAATTAGCCAATATTGTTGATTTGTTCTTAAGGAATCCATTTTGTTGCTTGGTTATTATTCCAAATTTATCTAAAAAGGTGTTAAGACGTGAGAGCATAGCCCTTTCAAAAATTTTGGCCATTACTGGAATAAGCGCGACGGGTCGATAATTATTAAGACAAGAACTATCTCCCTTTTTAAACAACGGTTTGATTACAGACAATTTTAGTTTTTGAGGATATATTCCCTGATCAGGCACAAGAAAAATACTGCTATGGCAACTATTATATTGGTCATAGCAATAGATGTCAGATTCGTTTTCATTTGTCATGCTTATGAAGTGATCATTAAACGCGATCGCAATTTCTGTGGCGTTTGTAAGTTTAAAATTATTGCTATTTACGATTTTCTTTATTTCAAAATTGGTGGGTAGAGAGTTCGTTTTTTAATTAACAATATTCCAAATGGATTTAGATTTTTTTTTAGTTTTATTAATGTAATTTAAGCTGCCAATTCTCTGAGATTGAAGAATACAACGTCTTAGAATCTACGAGTATTTTATGTAATTATTTTTGTGAATGTGTTTATTTACTGCTGTAAAGTGATAATTGAGATAGAGTCTTCTTTTAGTCATACACGATTTTTTCAAACTCTTCGTTAACTATTTGTTCCTGTTGTTTGTAGAACGTATTTTCGCCTTAAGTACAAAAAACAATTTGAAATAATCGTAAAACTTATTATACGCTATATCAGTGTCAATTTCATTAAAAATGTCAGAAGAACCGAGTGATGCAATGCATTCAACAAATTTGGAGATGATTTCATCACAAAAATCTCGTTTTTCCTCGAACCAATACTTTTTAGATAAATTCAAACTAATATTAAATTGCAAGGTTTGACCTGTGTCATGATCGGATAAACCAATTTGATGTGCACTTCCTATAGCTGAAGGTATATTACTAATAATATGGTCAATACATGATTTTTTCCTTGTTGGTTTAGTGATGTGCAATTTGAAACTTGTGAAACTTTATTTACTTTTATAGTATCAATATTTATGTCACCAGCTAATATTATTTGTCGGTTTGGATTTTTAGTTAATTTATTTAACAATTTTCGTAGTTTATAGAAAAATAAGTTAATACTAGAGTTTGGGGTACGATATAAACAAACAATGATTAGTTTACCATTATTTATCTCTATTCCGCAGCATTCGAAGCACTTTGGAGCTGCAATAGCATCCGTGATAGATAGTTTTTTACATGGGATATCGTCCTTTAATAAAATGCACACTCCACCTCGTTTCTGGTCGCCTCTTGAGTAGTAGGCTTGTAATTTATAGTTTGGTAAAATCAGATTAAACTCCTCACCGCCTTTTAAAAAAGTCTCCGTCAAACATATTACATTTACATTAATATCCTTTGTACAGAAATCCTGTAGGGCAACTTCAAGTAAATCCTGTTTATTGAGAACACCAGCTATATTTTGATGAAAAATTACAAATTGTTTATCTCTATTAGACTGTAGTGAAGTGCCCTTATTGGGCTCGAAAAAACATACTTTTGCTATTACTTGGTTGGTTATTGGTTATCTTACTTATTCTATTTATAGACTTTTTCAGTTCTTCTTTGCGTTTTTCTTGGGAAGTAGATACCGATATGGAGTCAATTAAATTCCTATTTTTAGTAATATTTTCAAATGTCAGATATTGATATTTATATTCAGAATAATCAATGGCAAGATTTATTATATTGCATATTTCTTGTATGAATAACTTCCTATCATTATAATCATATTTTGTGTTCTGTTTAGATGCAACAAAGGTGCAATTGTCAAAATTTTTACATAATAGTGCGAGATTCATGTTAAGTAAGTTTTCATTGAGATAACGATTTTTAAATACCGGTAAAACAACAACGTTTGTATCGCGTAACTTAAATAACGCTATGCACAAATCAGAATAAACCTTGTGTGTTTTTTTATCGTAATTACCTACACTTATGACCACCGTATCCTTTTTAGTTAATGTGCCGAAGATAGTATCAAAGTTTTTCAGGACTTGATCGGTGGCGGCACTTGGCTTGATATCTCCAAAGGTAGAGTAGACGTCGTTCCACCTTCCTTTCCTCGTGTCGAAGATTTCTGTCGCTAACCCTGCCACGTGTTCATTTCCTAGGATAATAACTTTGTTTTTATCGGAGTCTATGATGCCATCGTGATTCTGGCACTTATAACTGCTGTTTAATTTATGTTTTAAGTCGATGTAGTGACCGTTATTAATCTGACTGCCAATATCATTTTTTGGCTCAGTTTTCTGGCTCGCTTTGAGGCGAAATTATTGTTTCGTCTAGACGACTCGTGTTTGGGGTGCTGTTTCCTATAATTCCTTTGGGGGGTTCAAGAATTTCAGTTTGCTGCTTCGATTTAGTGGAGTTCAGTGCCATAGGTGTTGAAGCATACGATACCTGTTGTTGAATACCGAATGTAGTAGAGTTAAGTGTCCTAAGCGGGGAAGCAGTTGGTAGTTCTTGTTGAATACCCGAAGCAATCTTTCTGTAAGTAGGTGTGTTGCAATTTTTTCTTCGCATTGGAGTAGAGCTTGTGCTTTGACCGTTATAAGGTCCATTAGAAGTTTCGCTGCATAGCGATTTGAAGTATTTAACCTTATTTTCACAACTATGTAAGATAGATCTGAGATCATTATTTTTGGTGTTCAAATTCTCTTTCTTTATGTGCTATTTCCTGCTCTCTTTGTAGATGTGAGTTTTGTTTTTTCAGTATAGAAATTTCTTCTAAGTCCGCAGAAGAAGTAGGCAGAATCCTTTGAACTAGAGTTTAGGGTGTCCGAATACGGATCATAATCCATGCTAAATAGCTCAATATTAGATAGGTTTTGGTGCCTATTCTGTTTCCGTCGAGTTATGTTATCAGTCTCCATAGCTATTCAATCGTCAATGATAAATAGTTTTATGGCACGCCTTTTGTTATATCAAGTAGGGGTTACTACTAGCTCCCTCTATTGTCGAGTAGCGTTAATGCGTACAAAACAGATAGTTACGTTGTAATTCCAAAACAAATAAATAGTTTAAAAATGAACCCTTGTGAAAATCAATATACACACGCCGGCAAAATTAGGGGAACAAAGGTAAAAACTTGAATTTTTAATTTTTTTTAAATTTGGGTTTGTTTGTTTTTTTTAATTAAAATTATGGATATGAGGTGAACAAAAAAACAGGGTTTCACATTGAAATTTATGTAATTCAAGTAAAAATTGAATATTTTTTTTCAAAGTCAACAAATACAAAAAAAACTAATAGCGCGTATGGCTTCCACGGGCTCTTATGAGAGCCTGAATGCGTTTTCCCATGCTTCCAATGATGCCATCAATCATTTCTTGAGGCAAATTCTCCCACTCTTCGACTAAGGCCAATTTGAGCTCGTCGACGTTCCTGGGAGCTGGGTTCCTCTGATGTACCCGTCTTCCGAGGTTGTCCCAAACATGTTCTATCGGGTTCATGTCTGGAGAGGTGGTGGCCAGTTTATTTGGGTAATGGCAACCTCATTAAGGTAATCCCGCACCACGCGCGCGGTGTGGGGCCGAGCGTTATCGTGCATAAACACAAAATCATCGCCAATAAATGGGGCAAATCGCATAACATGGGGCTCTAAGATCTCTGAGATGTATCGCAGTGCAGTTAGGGATCCGTTTTCGATGACGACAAGCTCTGTACGGGCTCCCAAAGATATTCCGCCCCACACCATAACGGAGCCTCCACCATAAGCCACTGTTTCGGTGACATTCGTTGGATTGTAGCGTTCTCCTCGATACCGCCACATCTTCTGCCTCCCATCTACGGAATTTACACAAAAACGGCTTTCGTCAGTGAATAAAACTCGCCTCCATTCGTCTGTCCAATCACGGTGCTGACGAGCAAATGCCAATCTGGCTACTCGATGGCTCACCTCGAGTTTTGGCGCTTTGGCTGGCACTCTCGACTGCAAACCAACTTCATTTAATCGTCTTCTCACTGTTCGTTCACTTACACGGACGTTACGCACTTCTTGTAACAAGTTTCGTGTCTGAACAGCAGTTTGACGACGGTTTCTCAGAGTTTGCACCTTTATAAACGGTCATCTATGGCGTCAGTTGCCCGATTTCTTCCTTGTCCTCGCCGACGCACGTAAGACCCCGTTTGTCTGTACCTTTGAACATTGCGATAGATCACAGATACCGACACACCCAACACTATACCAACTGAACGGTAGGTGTGACCTGCCTCGATCATTGTTATGGCTCTGGCAACATCAGTTGCAGGCAAATCACTCATTTTGTATTCAATACAATGTATACGCTTCAAAGATTACCAGTAAAATGAGCTTAAGTCAGTTTAAAACACGTTAGCATTTTTTTAATGAATAGCACATAAGATCGTAAAATTGTCAACAATAGCTCAAGTGGGTATAATTTAATGTTTAAACATCGAACAATAAAGATTTCATTCAGTCATCGTTCCAAAGAGGTTAGGGATACAAAAATATAGTACACAGGCAAAACGACCCAACCAGTTGAAAAAAAAACGAGGTTTCTTGCCTGTTCCCTTAATTTTGCCGGTGTGTGTAGTTGCTGTAATATTTGTTATTATGTTATTATGCGATAGCGTCTTTAAATTGCACAGTGTACAGTCGGGGTCCAAAGGTCAATTCCAGCTTGAGCGAACAAAGAATGTTTGATGGTTGTAACGGCTAACGGCAATATCAACAAAAAATTTAAAATAGACTCACTTTCTCTTGTTGTTTTATTGATCTTTGTTTAAATCAGTCTTCTCTAAGTTGAATACTTCAGCAGTGTGTGATTTTTTGTAGATATTTTACACATTTTAGTCCTCAATTAATTGATTTATTTCCTGGCTGATTTCCATTCGTACATTTGGACAAATTGAGTCACAAACGATAGACGATGCGAATAAAACAGCACTTCAACACAACACAACACAATTAACAACTTTATGTAACTTTTGCTCTAAGTTTAGTAATTTTAAAATATTTTACACGTGGAGATGTTTACTTAAGATGCAGCGCCATCTGTCATGTTAAATACTATTTAATCATTTATTTTCTTACAAAGTAATTATATTATCTCTTAGGTTATGAAAATACATTTCCATTATAATTAACAAAAAAATACGTTTAATAAGTACAAAAATGTGTATTTATAATTTGATACTGTATGCAAATTAATAGAAAAATTAACTGACTTTGTTTCTAGAATTGTATACTTCTTCATTCGTTCAGACAGATAGGCTGATAGCACTTTATGTTATACTTAATGTTACTTATGTACATAGATAATTATCAAATACATTATATGAAATAAAAACAGGATACCACCAACCGCGGAGCACGGCTTAAACGGTCGGTGGCTAGGGCTGCAGAGAGAGGAATCTCCGCACAATGCGTGCCGAGTCCAGGAGAGCCGCCGCGTCTATTTGACCCTTGATCCAGCTGTCTACTATTTGACCCTTGATCCAGCTGTCTAGCGAGAGCCGAGAGAGATTGGTCAAGGCTCTTCGCTATCAGACCGTTAACTGAAACGATTCATTAGTTTTATTAACCAACTTCAAAAAAGGAGGAGGTTCTCAATTCAGTTGTATTTTTTATTATTTATTTTTGACGACCTCTGAGACGCCCTGAGACGCAGAAGGTTGCGGGTTCTATTCCCGACGCGAGACAAAATGTTTGTATGATCAGCAAATATTTGTCTCGGGTCTGGGTGTTTTCTGTGTGTATTTACGAAATGTTCCTAAGTAGTATATCAGTTTTGCAGTACCAATAACACAGGCTCTGCTTACTTTGGGGTTACATGATGCTGTGTGATAATGTCCGGCATTATTTATTTATTTATTACTAGCGACCCGGCCCGGCTTCGCGCGGCAAGTTGTACATATAAACTTTTCTCTTGAATCACTCTATATATTAAAACAAACCGCATCAAAATCCGTTGCGTAGTTTTAAAGATCTAAGCGTACAGACAGACATAGCGGGAAGCGATTTATTTTATACTGTGTAGTGATGATTATTTTATTTGTTTTATTATTTCCAGTCTGATCAACTACCACGGCCGCTTTTGGACAAGAATCGCTCTGCGTTAGACAAAGTGGTTGATTATTTGCTAAAAGACGGGCCGAGTCAGCGGATGGCGCTTATATGTTCACAGTGTTTCTCACATAACGGTATGTATTACTCAAAGCACTTATGCTAAGCATAACTCCAGTTTTGATACGCTGCAAATGGTGCAAGCCGCCCCGTACCGCGAGCCAAACGAGTTTTGCCAAACGAGTTGCGACTGCCTGCCTATTTGTTTCTGAAACTACCCGCAATGAACCTTATGGTAATATTGCTCTTAGTGTTTATAATGTTATCTATATTCTTGTTATTAATATTACGTAAGTACATAAGCCTGCATGTTAATGCTCACTGTAATTTATTTTGTAAATTACTCATCTGAGTAGTCAATAATGTTTCTCAGTAAGTGATTAGTTTATAATCTTATGAGAAATAAATAATCTTTAACCGTAACCGTATTTAGTATTCTTATGCCCAGATAGAGGTAGCATATGCACAGTACCTTTGCATATGCCCCGATTTTAGTAATTTAACGATATTTCTTTGTGCGTACTGTACTTACCTTCATAACTAATATTATGTGTAACCATGTAGGCCTTTGGGTAAAATAAATAACTTTTCTCTTTTTCGAACATCATGATCCAAAACACAAATAGTGATCATAATATAAATGAAAGGCTGCTGGTAGAAGCTGGATGCGTCGAGCTGAAGACGGCTTATGCCCAGCAGTGAACTGCTATAGACTGATGATGATGATGATGATGTTGATGATCATAAGGTAAGAGCTTTGCTTACTTTTGCTGACAAGGGGAGAGGGGGTTAAAAATTGTAATAAATCTGTTGACGTTATACTTGAACGGCCCCCATGATAATGACATGATGATGTTGTAAATTAATTGTTTTTCTGCAGGTATGGCGATGGTAGAAGAATTCGAGTACGTATCTTACGTTTGCGCTTACTGCGGCAAACTCAATGCCTCTAGGAAGCAGCGCCCCGCCGCGCCTTTGTTGACCCCCAATAAAGCTCTACCGGCCATCACGGGACGGTCCTTGACAGGTTGGTCAATATCTATTTTTTTATTACTTGCCAAAGAGCGATACAAATATAAATATTTTGATCTTCTTCTTCTTCTTCGTATCAGCTAGTGACCGACTCTGGTGTCGGAGTTTTTAGGCCGCCCGAAGGCCTCCGACAAGGCTTAGCGACTGAAAAGCGGGGACCAACATCTTAACGTGCCTTCCGAAGCACGGAAGCGCTCAGATCGAAATGTCACAAAACGGTCACCCATCCAAGTAATGACCGGGCGGAGTGTTGCTTAACCAAGGTGATCTGCTAAGAACAACGAAATTAACCACGCCACGAGCGCTTCAATATTTTGACTACCCTATAAATAAATAATAGATACGCACGTAGTAAAAGGCTGCTGGTAGAAGCTGGATGCGTCGAGCTTATGATGAAATAAAACATAAAAACATACAGAGCGATGGAGCGCAGCATATGTGTAAAAAGTATGGTTTGCAACACCTGGCTGCGTTCAAAGTCCGGAATCGTCGTTGTGGGCATTGTGGCTGCTAAGCTAAAATAAACTGGGACGACCAAAATTGATCATATTGGTGCAAGTTTTTTGATAAGAAAACATAATAGAATCAAAATGATATTATTGCTGAACCTTTGTATTGTTATTTTCTAGGCCTTGAAGGTTTGCTATTTTGCATAACTACATTCAGTGATTTTATATCTTCAAAAATGTTGAATAGTGCGATGCGAGCGGTTTGACCTGTATAGTCGCCTTAAGTGCCTAATGTCACTCGAACACAAACCCTTCAAACCGAACGCAATGCTGCTTCACGTCAGAAATAGGCACGATACTATAATTCAGAGTAGTGACTTTCGCAGGTGCGGGAGACGACTCATCCATCGCCAGTTCTGGTTCCGACAGCGAGGAAGACAAGAAATGTAACCATAACAACGTGTCTAAACTACCTGGTGAGTTTTAGTTACATTGTACTTAATTTCATCTTAAGCATTTAGCATTAAGTTCGCCTGTGTACTTGTTTTATCTTGTCAGACCTGACTTCCAGTTAGACGCGTCGCCAGCCGCGAGCCCGGCGACGCGTCGCCAACCTCAACAGCCGATGTAACATCCCCAATAAGATGATTTATATAAAAAACTAACACCTTCGCGTTTCACTTATGCTTAGCTCTATGCTAGGTTAATAAGTATACCGTCATTAGGCGTCCCAGCTTGCCATGTCGGAGGCAAGATGGAACATTTTCTGTCTTCTAACTTTGGTGACAGTGTGTATAGGCCGCCCGAAGGCCTCCGACGTGGCAAGCCGGGGCGTCTTATGAGGGTATACTCATTGCCTAGGTATAGATCTAAAGATAAGTGAAAATAAAGGTCTGTATCAGTTTTTGATGTGAATCATTTTATTCGGGGGTGTTAGACCGGTTGTTGAGGTTGGCGACGCGTCTAACTGGTAGTTAGATCTATTCTGACCAAGTGAGTTTAAGGGAAAGTGGAAGTTTGAGTTTTTAGTCGAGTTTGGACGAGATTGGTTGACGGCATAGCACGCGTCGCCAGGCCTTCGTGGATACGACTAGCACAAGACCGTGGTGGATGGCACAAACTGAGGGAAACTGCTTATATCCAACAGTGGATAAAGTCTGGCTGTAGATGATGATGATGATAAATACATAATGCTGAACATAATCACACATTATCTAGCCCCAAACTAAGCAGTGCTAGGGAAGAATGACCGATATACTTACATATTATTAATAGACAGATAGATAGATAACTATTTATTGTACACCAAAAAATTTAAATAATAAATTTAACTTACTAAACTATAAAACTAATTCGGTTGTACAATGAGCGGCCTTATCGCTAAAAGCGATCTCTTCCAGGCAACCTTTGGATGGACTGCAATATACAAAACAAATATTTCCAGAATAAGTACAAACATTTGTCTCGCGGCGGGAATCGAACTCGCAACCTTCTGCGTTTCAAACGAGCCTTCGCCCACTGGACCTAGCTAGCTGCTATAGCGGTCGTGGATAGTGTGATGTCCTACAGTGGACTGCCATAGGCTGATGCTCATGAAAATCGCCAATTGCGTCCACTATTTTGAAATCACTACCTATCTAATTACAGGTTCAGAAGACGAGTCGGATCGGCCCCCGTCTCCTGACGGGACGCCGAAATCTAACGACGAGAAGAAAAAAGACTGAACAATTTATGTCAATTATTATACCCGTAATATGCCCATAGTGGACATACCCAATATGGGAGAATGTTATATCACAAGGAAAATATGCCCAAAGTGAGAGAAGAATGTTATAATGACGAATGCCCACTGTGGGATTGACGACACATTTTCAACATGTAATTCTGAATTTGGTCGGAAATTTTTGAATGAAAACATGCCCATTTGAAGATTACAAGTGTTTTCGTCGCCTAGTAGCTTTGGTGATTACAAGTGTCTTCGTATTATACTTGTAACATTGGGACTACATGTTCTGTTGGTGGTAGAGAATTGCGTGTTGATAGTGTTATTGCCTGCTTTCCACTGCCAAATTGTATCTAAGCGAAACAGTAAAATGTAATCGGACTGTTCTTATAGCTGAGTTGGTAGTAGCTCTGCATTCTGAGCTGCAGGTCACGGGTTAGATCCCCGCCCAGGACAAACAATTGTTTGGTGAACATGGATGTTTCTTTTTTGAGTGTTTTATATGTTTCTAAGTATGTTTATCAGTCTCTGGTACATAGTACAGGCTCTGCCTAGTTTGGGATCAGTTAGCCGTGTGTAATATGTTCCGTATATTTTATTTATTTAATCCAAACAAAAAAAATATAAAAGTTTGACAGTTCTCTACTAAGAAATAATTTTGAAGACAAAATGAAAGCCTTTTAGTTTATTTATTTACGAATACCAACATAATAAATAGGTACCAAAACAGGCTAATACACAGAGAGGATTCGGTCAACCCATCCCTCTAAATTGTTATCAGTCAAAATTCAAGACTCACTTTAAAATGGAGTTCGTATGCAACCGCAGTGGAAGGCAGGCATGCCCAAAGTGGGAGTAAGATGCCCGCAATTTGTGTAATTGCCCATAGTGGGAGTAAACCGTACAGCATGTAAATGCCCACAGTTGGAAAATGGGTTGTGTCAGAATGTGACAAACAAAAATGCTCTTTATTGCAATGAATGTAGACGATAGTAAAAGCGCGAGAACTAATAAGATCTTTATATGAATATTATATTGGTAGGATATTATCACAGAACAGATGCTCGATCAGGAAGACCAGCGAAAAAGTATTCATATCGTAGAAAATTTTGGACAATAAGAAAGCATAGATTTAAAATAACGCTTTGTTATTGGTCTAAATTTTTCGTTACCCTTACGATACGTCAGGTTGAAATATTCCTGATCGTCCCACAGACACATTGACTGAGAATTTGTTGAAAGCGCCATTTATTTTTGTAAATTTTCAACTTTTTCTAACGTGTTATCTTTAAGATTTGTTAGGCGTGCAACACACGGTAGGCGGGTCGGTATTAGGGCTCGCATTCGAATATTCGAATATTCGAATAATTCGAATATTATTTTTGTTCGAATATTCGAATACTGATATTTCAATATTCGAATATTCGATTTCAATTAATAACACCGAAATCGGAACTCAGATGTGCATGAAATGCCATTTATGAGTTCGAGCGATATATCCATACAAGACAATACAAGTTTACGTCGTCGTTCGGGTAAACAACATTTCGAACGATCCGATCCAAACCCAATAACTTTTATCGGGTTCGGAACACGGTTTGGATACACTCGGAAGTGTCGCGTAGTGCATTCGCGTAGTTGACGAGACTGTTCTGTCCATTCGTCTCTGTCGATAACGTGAATGTTTATTTTCATGATTTTGTTAAAATAACTTCTAACCTAGATTTATAAGACTGTTTTTAGAGTGACATTATCGAGCCAGTCAAACGAACCCTTTTGGTGCTGCTTTGTCCGTCCGTCCGTCCTTGGCGTGGTTTACTTCGGTGTACTTAAGAGATCACCTTGATTAAGCAACTCTCCGCGTGGTCATTACTTGGATGGATGACTGTTTAGTGACATTTAGATTTGACTACTTCCGTGCTTCGGAAGGCACGTTAAGATGTTGGTCCCGGCTTTTCAGTCGTTAAGCCATGTCTGAGGCCTTCGGGTGGCCTAAAATCTCCGACACTAGAGTTGGCTACTAGCTCATACGAAGAAGAAAATTTTAATTTGTGGTTGATTGTGCGTGTAAATCACCAATGTCTCGTTACAGTGACATACCTTTTTGTAATTTTTTTAAAATTAGTTCATGGAAAAAACGCGTTTAAGAATAAAATAAGTTGATATTTTAAACTTCTTCATGAAAATAACACTCAAAATAACAAAATAAGATGTGATTTTTATAAAATCATAGTGTTTTTCTATTATTCGAATAATATTCGAATAATTCGAATAGTACCCGAAAAAAAATCGAATATTCGAATATTAATATTTTCGAATATTTGCAAGCCCTAGTCGGTATTTATCGACATAGATATTCTACTAGACAAAATATTTAGTACAAATTCCGCTAAATTTCTCTGACAAGTTTCACAAAATGCATACGCATGCACCGCCCTCCCGCCCGCAGATTCACATGCAAATCAGAGAAAGAACAAGCAAACATGCAATCATTAATAAATGCAACCGTCTACTTACTCTTCCACCAAATAAAAACAACACTTTAACCTGTAATTAGCTTGGAGAAACGACACACACATAAATACACATGAAACGTCGACGTCGCTAAAAAACAACAACGACGCAGAACACCGCAGACGTGTTGCTCCGCCGAGCGCTAAAAAGAAAGCGCTTTCTGTGAATCTGCGGGCGGGAGGGCGGTGCATGCGTATGGATTTTGTGGAACTTGTCAGAGAAAGTTAGCGGAATTTGTACTAAATATTTTGTCTTGTAGAATATCCTGTAATGGATTTCCGCAAAGTCACGCCTGAGTCAATTAATTATTTATCGACATAGCCAAGTAAAATCGAATACGCGTCACGTAAAAATAACGCTGAGGGAAAGCTGCGCAGTATGCGATTCATCGGTATTTAGCCGTGCGCATACACACCCCCACTTCTTCCAGCGTTCTTTTTACATGACACGTTAAGATTAAGCGTTACATGTTGGTCGAGCGTTGCCGAGCGAAGGCCAATACCAACGTATAGACATTATATTTGCCTTGCCTTGACATCACTCGGTGTCGCTCGCCTAGCTGACCGCACAAAGGCAAGCGCCAATTTGTATAGAGTTCATTTGGCGTATCTTGTCACAACTAGCAGTCGCGCGCGACCACTCGTCTCACTTCGGAGCCGTGTCGGTTTTTCTGATGCAAAGGCGCTCGCCTGCGCACGGCGAATCGCACAACGTGTGGGCAGCTGTCTTCAGGAAGCTCTACAAAACTCGTCTACATTGGCCACTTGCAATAGTTTGCATAGACTTGCCGAACGTCTAGACGAGAGAGATCTGCAAGATCTGCAAGAGATTGCAAAGAGCATTTTTGTTTGTATAATAAGTGGTGTAAAAAAAAACAAATTAGTAGGAATGAAATCGATAAATTTAGTTACGGGAGCATTGTTTAGTTCATGCTAAAGTGTGCCTTGTTAGCTTTAAATTAAAGTCTGCAATCGAATAGATTAATATCGATTTTGGTTTTACGACGATTATTTTTGATTATAGTGAAGCAATTTTATTTATATTTTATAAGTTACATCGAAGTTGATGCATTCCTAGCTGATGATGCTTCGTTCTCTAAAAAAGAGTGAAATAGGTACGAAAAATTACATACCTATTTCTGCCGTGAAGCAGCATTGCTGTGTTTCGGTTTAAAGGGTGTGGCTGCCGGAGATACCTTATCACATCGGTGTTAAGTTTATTATTGATCAAAACGTAATACAAATCAAACAGTCAAGGATCCGGAACAAAGACGACGGGGATAGCAAGGATCCTTGACAAGGCAGACGAAAGGTTAATAGCAACAGTTAGCTTTAATAAGAAAATGTCATGTATTTTACTTTTCTTTGAGAAATTATGCGACACCCAATGCTCAATATATTTATTGTTATCATATAATATTGAGTATGTGGTAATTTACGGATATTCGTAATATAAACTGATTTGTAATAAGATAATAATAATAATAATAAAAAAGCAATAATAAGGTAATAATAATAATCGCTGTAACACCATAATCGATAAATAATTGACAAAGCTATGAATGGTGGTGAGAATGTGTTTATTTTTTTAATTATAAAATAATCATTATTTTTGCTTTTGAATTATAATATTTATTTTTTGGCTTGATACTTAATATTGCAACAAAATTAAAAATGCCTTTTACATTTTGTTATTTATAGGTTGATACGCGTGACGTTAGTATTGACGAGGACCCTATGAGCTGATGAGCTATGACAAAACCCAAATGGCTTGATTGGTTTCACTAACCAAATTGGTTTTCGTCATCGTACATCATTGGTCGTCGTCATCACTAAGTGTATGTCAATGTCAATGTCCCGCGTATCAACCTATATTTAGCGGACTGTATCTATAAAGATGTTTTTGATAAAGAGGTTCGAGCAAAAAGTATTGTTAAAGCCAATTTATAATAATAACAATAAAACTTATTTATTTCATTTTATTTGATTGTAAGACAAGTTTGTAAGCGTTGGTTTATTTTAATTATTCTATGTTAGAAATAAATGGCATGTAATAAAACCATGAATGTAAAGGAGAATTCCGAGAACCCGTACCGATTGCGTCAAAACCAAACGTATTCCATAAAATTAATTATATTTTATAAATGACATTAAGATTTTCTTTAGTTTTACACACCGACGGGATTAATAATCAAGTAAAAAAATACTTTGTTGATTTGGTTTCCGCCGCACGTCGCCATTAGATTGCAACAACCATTGATAATACTGTTACTATGGCAACAACCCTCACTTTTTATTATTTAGACAATAGAATCGGATAAAAGCTTAATGCAGATTTTTTCACATTTGTATTGACGCACTCACTTTAGTCTTGGTGCCGAGTGCCATACATCAAACGGCATTGTCCTTTGGATTCCACAATTCCTATACCTATTCGAAGCAAAAACTTAGATTCACGAATCTCTTTCCACGTACAGTTTGTTAGATACGCGGGACATTGACATTGACGTACAAGTAGGAACGACAACGATCAATGATGAATGATGACGGAAACGGAAATGGTTTAAATGGTATATAATATATATATAATAATATATTTAACAATCTGTAGGAACTTTTACGTGGTACGCAGTAAAGTTACAAGGCCTATTAGACCACGCGCTATTTAGTCTGTTAAAGACTGTCCTACACTTAGCGTGGTGTAATAAGAGTAAGCCACTAAGTCTGTCTTTGGCTTGACTAATTAGTCAGTAAGACAGTCTTACTGAGACAGACTGATTACCCCATGGACTAATAAACCTTTATACAGTGAGTAAAGAGATTTGCGATATTGAAGTTTTAGCTTGAAATAGGTATAGGAAGTAATCTATTTACTTATTTTATGAATAAAACTGCATAAAATATTAATGTTCAGACGACTGCCGCTGGCTAGCCTCAGCTGTGACTGTGGGTTCGATTCCTTGTGGTACACGGAGTTTTGATTCTCTATTGAAAGAAATAATTAGAGTTTGTTAAATATAGATTGATACAGGCTACACAAAAACATTTTATGACGACCAATGATGAAGTATGACGAAAACAAAAATGGCCGTCCTTGTTCATTATTGGCCGTTATCATATCACGAATGTTAATGTCCTGCGTATCAACCTATGTTTAACAAACTGTAAAATATAGTTGTTTTATGAAAGAAGAAACAAATACAATGTCATTTGTTTTTTTGTAAATGATTTAATTTTAATTTTAAATATTTTCTTTTTCAAACCAATTATTATTACTCAGCATGCTTTCTAGTCAAAATACTAACTTCCATTGTAATCATTAACAATGCATTTAAATGGCACCCGTTATTCCCTTAAATTCCAATTATTGTTAGTTTTTGTTCCTAAAATTAATTTAATTACACTTTTTCGTAATTTTCTTGTGTGGCAACACTTTGACTAGATTTTGCAAGCTTGCTTGTGATGAGTTCTATTTTGAATGTGCTGATTGAAATGCAATATTGGGATAATTATGTAATTATTAAGGGCAAAATATTTGTGTTTATAACCTTTTTCTATAACAGTAAGTATATATATATTTTAATAACTGGCTGGAGGATTTGGAAGGAACTTTGTATTTTGTTACGTCAACAAAGTGAAAAACTATTGCCAAAAAATTATGACACAAAGTACTTCTTAATAAAAACAGTTTTTTTTTGTTTATTGACAAGCCTTAGAAACAGGCGTATATTTTTGTGAGCTCAAGGGACATATTAAGTGGTTCATATGAAAAGCTAATTAATCTCTCAGATTAATTACTAATATTTTTTTGTATCAATATCCTGATGTTATCATTATCATAATCTCTTCGTATGAGCTATTGTGTAGCCAACTCTGGTGTCGGAGTTTTCAGGCCGCCTGCCCCAAGGCCTCCGACGTGTATTATTTAAGTTGCTTATGTTAGTACTTCTGATTTCTATATATTTATTTCAAGCCGTTCATTGGAAGTCTTAAAAGAATGAAAATTTTGAATGAAAGAATTCTCATAAAATTTAGTCAATAATTATTTGTAAATAATGTGAGTCAAGTATAGTGTTTGTTATAGTTATTTATTGCTTGTATTGTTGATTAGCTATTTTATATTGTAACTAATATACAAGTACTCAGTTGAAAGGTGTTTTTATTTTTATTCCGTATCATATTAGCTGCTCAGGCATTTACCTACTTATTGAAATATACCTAAACTGTTCGAGCTATAGTTATGGCCATGCATGGCCAAATAGTTTAAACAAAACCCTAATGTCGAGGCCATATCAGTGCGTTGCAACGACCGACGACGGCGACGCATCGGAAAAACTAAGTCGAAAGTATTGATTTATAGGGGCCAAAATATTTCCAAGCTGGAAACATTTAATTTGACAGCTATAACATGTTTTCCCTAAATATCACCATCTGTCAATTTCAATGTCATTATCAGCTGGTTGCGCTGGTTGGTTTGGTTTAGGGATGGGATAATTTGAATAGCGATAATTTGACTGTCGATGAAATTTAACGATTTTATACAGATTTTAAGACAAAAATGACACATTTATTTCTCAATTAAATTGAATACTCCTTTCGAATGCGTAAACACTTACACTCTTCTAGGAAACAAAAAATAAAGTAAATGCAAAGCTATCGAGATTCACCTACAACTTAAATATGAACTAAAAAAAAACTACCAGCATAAAAACTGTCCAATCTGTGCATACTATGCTTACGCGCACACTTGGATACAGTATGGAATAACACACACAGGGGCACAGATGCCCAAAAACTATTTTTGTTAACAAAAACGATGCCCCGCATAATTTTTAATCTCGATAAAATAGAAAGTTGTAGACCATATTTTATAAAATACAAAATACTTACCCTCGTCTCTATATTGGTATCTTAGAAGTATGTATATTAGTAAAAAAGAATATCCACCTGTTTCATCCTTATTCGCGACTGCTTTTACTCGCTGCAATAGTTCTTTGAATAGGAAATAATACTAACCTTTACTTACCTACTTATTTTTTTTGTGCAATTTTAGTTATATTGTATATTTAGTTTGTAATTTTTTTATATTATGCCGCCTAGCAAGATTTCTAAATTTTGCTATGTCTTAACAGGGTTCATGTTGAAATTTTATTAATACCTATTAATAAAATTTCAACATGATCCCTGTTTTAAATTCGTAAGTTGTACCTACAACTTACGAATTTAAGACCTCTGCAAACAACATGTACGCAATAAACTATTTGATTTATTATGATTTGACAAAATCTGTGACGTTACGTCACTTTTTGTAATTGTTATGATTTCAAACCTCCCGAACAAGCAGATGTCTTACAGTAAAATAAAAACTAAAAAGGTGTCAAGAAACATACAAAGTCAGTTTTTTTAAAGTAAATACATATACAAAAACACATTTATGTTTATCGCATCGGCAGCTATCGGCAGCCAGCCCAAACACGAGTTAGGAAAAATCCAACTAGGAAAGCGTCAACTCGAGTTTTCAAGCGAGTCCGTAACTCGACTCGACTTGACCCATCACTACATTCACAAACGAATGAAATGAAACCAAACGGGACCGACGGAACGGACGGCGTGTCGATTTCTCTCAGTGCAATACACTCCGGCATTGCAAGGTGAATTCTATAAATAACGCAGTTTCTTATCAAAGCTCGCTTCGAGTGCGTGTCGCAGTGTAATCGCCACGCCTCTGATAAAACCAGAACTCATTGAATAAGTTTGTGACACAAAGTACCGACTACTTTGTTGAATCGTCATTATCTTTGCAAATAGTTGCGATTGATAAAATTCCTGGTGGATAGTGTAACCGTGGACTTGGACTTGAAGGTTGAAAGAACTTGTGTGGTTAGGAAGTTTACATTTTTGGAGCAACATGTCGGTATTCAACAACTTTTCGGTGTCTATCGGAAAAAGTTTGCGACGTAAGTATTTACCTATTTTACAAATTAATAACTTCTAAAAATCGTTGTAAAAGTAGCCTATATATTGTATTTGATCTAGACCTACACGAGTGCAAAATTCACGTCAATCAGTTCAGTGGTATAAGCGTCGAGGAAAAAACTACTTCAAAAACTTTATTACGCCGACGGGCAGCAGCGTCGGCGGTGCGAGAAGCTGTACCCTGCGATCCCCAACCCGCATGCCTAGCGTGGGTATTATGGGCATATCCCCCTTCTTATAGGGGAGGCCTATGTCCAGCAGTTGACTGAAAAGGCTGTTGTTGTTAAACTACCATGCGTCAAACACACAGTTCCAGTTACAGTTTCTAAAAATGCAACTGCCAACTTATACTTGTGGTGCTATACTAGGTAACCTACCTACCTACAGATAATTTGCTAAATTCACTTGTGATTTATTTATTTATGGATCACCAACAACATTTAAGACAAAATTACTAGATCTAATTGAAACTTACAAAATATTAACAAAGTACTATAATGTACCAGGACTATCTAACATGTATAACATGAATAACAACAAAAAGCTGAGAGGGCACTCACTTAAGCTGCAGAACCAGCCAGCTACAAGCAACCCAAGGAAACACACTTTGCCCAACCGTATTGTACATGACTGGAATAAGGTTCCAGAAACTGTAATTAGTGCTCCATCAGTGGACTCCTTTAAAAATAGACTGGACAAATACTTAAAGTGCACTGAAAAATAACCCCGATATACACGTATCAGCTTTAAAGCTGCCTGTGTATTAAAATAATAATCATATAATATCTTACAGTTTCATAGACAAGTGCACCCTCAATTATAGGTGACCACAGCATGCACTATAACTATTAAGACTAGCTAATAATTGTAATGAGCTCTGTTAATTATATAACCTGGCTCTTAACACTTCAAAACACAGTGTGATTTTGCATATTGTCGTACAGGACTACGATGAGCCTCGCGCATCACATTGAGAGGACTCGGTGTGATGTGCGAGGCCAGCATTCAACATGCTTTTGTATCATGAGTAAAATTATTACATAATATAATAATAGGGGACGTAAGCACACAGCATCATGTAGCTCCAAACTAAGCAGACCTTGTATTATGGGCACCACATGATAGATATACTGTACACATATAATTTTTTTTTGTAACTACATACATATCATACATAGAAAACATGCACAATGGACCAACTGGAGTCCAATTGTGAAAAAAAGAGTCCATTTTCCGGAGTCCGGTTTTTTTTTTTTTTTTTTTCGACCCTACCCTCAGAAAGGCGAACAGTGTTAAAAACAGCGTCGTAATTTAGATTGTTTTAAAAATAGAAATCGCGATAAAATTACGCTGTTTTCGTGAGATTTGTGTAAAATAAGGACATTTAATTGTGTGTAAATAATAAACAACGTAAAAAACCTAGACAGTAAAGTGCAAAATCAGTCACAAAATCGTAACGACTTTTTCGTGCCAGTGTCGATTGTTTGAGCTAAAATGAAGTGTTTTCAATGTGAGGATGACTACAACGACGATAATACGGTGCAATGTGATGGTTGTAAGAGGAATATCTGCCTGCAGTGCAGCGGCTTAACAAGCAGTGAGGCACGCGTCATGGGGTTAAAGGGCAAGCGCACCCTATTGTACTTGTGTCTTCCATGCCGTGAGGCCCTTTTCCAAGTGCCCAAACTGATCAAGGCCTATGACGGTCTACGTCAAGAGTTAGATGAAGTAAAGAAGCTTTTGTCGCAGCCTCCCCAAACGCAGGCCGTACCGGTAGTAGTAGCAGCACCGCCGCCAACCCCACCGAACACAAACGCAATTTTGGAGGAAATTGTAGAACGCGAGCGTAGAGCCTGCAATGTAATTATGGTTGGCATTAAGGAGAGTGAGTCTGATGTCGGCAGCGAAAGGAAGATGCATGATGAATCGTGTGTTAATAAGATCTTGCAAGACATAGATAATGGTGAAGACCTAAGCTCGAAAGTTGTTATAGTGCAGCGCCTGGGACGCCGAGAAACCGGTAAATCTAGACCGTTGAAGGTAATATTGACATCTCGCCAGCATGCTGTCCAGATCCTTAAGAATAAAAGTAAGGCTAAAAATTTAATTAGAATCTATGATGATAGAACTCCTCAGCAGCGTGAGGAGCTCAACCTCCTTCGAGAGGCCCTCAAAGCCAGAATTGAAAAGGGAGAATCTAACCTCACCATCAGATATGTAAAGGGTGTCCCTAAAATTGTAGAACAAAAAAACTAATACAGGACAGCAGAAATCCATACTTTGACCTTACATTTATGTACACTAACTTATGCTCACTTTCACCAAAATTTGACCTTTTCCTACAATATGTAAACACATCAAAACCCTCTGTTGCAATCATCACAGAAACATGGTTAAACAGTAAGGACCGTAACAGTACATTCAACATACCTGATTATACTTTATTCAGATTAGATCGCAAGCATAAGAAATGTAAATCAGAAGGCAAAACAAGGGGTGGAGGTGTGGCAATGTATATCAGAGACAGTCTTTATGGAATTCCAATAGTAGCCCAACGCAACCAGAGATACATGTGTGATGACGTTGAAGCCCTATATATAGACATTCAATATAGTTCTTACCACTTTCTTGTAGTAGGAGTGTACCGATCAGATGACGCTGAAGAAAGTATATGGAGACCACGTGACACTAAACTGCTGCAAAATCTATTTATGGCTTCAGAAAATAACACCGCTATCATTGCTGGTGATTTTAACTACCCTTCTATAAAATGGCCAATACATATAGACCAGCTCCAATCTGGGCCTTCAGAACTCTTCAAAGACATGTTTGTCAATTGCAATCTCTATCAACTAGTAAATAGTCCCACTAGACAAAACAATGAACCTTCACTCTTAGATCTGGTGTTGGTTAATGAAGATTCGTTAATAAAAGAAATAGTTCATCAAACACCTATAGGAAAAAGTGACCATTGTGTACTGGAATTTAGTGTCCAGTGTCAAAAACAAACACTGAAAACTCCTACTAAGCTCAGACGATTTTACAATAATATTAATTATGAAGTCTACAATGCTGATCTAGAAAATAACCTTCATAAAGTGAACCCTACTTGTGACACGGAGCAACTATGGACAGGAATCTTGACAGCAATTAATGAAACTACCAATAAACATGCTCCAGAAAGAGCTATAAGATATAAAACTAAAAATAAGCCCTGGATAGATGAGTGCGTTCTGGAATTAATTATGGAAAAGAAAAAACTCTGGGTTAAATACAGATTATCAGAAACTGATGTTGATTATAGGGAATTCCGAGAAGTTAATAATAGATGTGTTGCATTGACAAGGAAACAGAGAAGCTTGTATGAGTTAAATATACTGGAGCAGGGTGATAAAGCCTTCTACTCATACATTCGCCGTGGCCTCACGTCCAAGGTTAGTATTCCACCAGCAATAAAGAGCAGCAACGGAGACTTAATAACGGACCCTTTTGATACTGCTGAAGTATTTGCTGAAGAATTCTTGAAAGCATACTCCGATGAACCTAGTCTAGACCCACAAGCACATGTTACCACGGTTCCAAGGGTTACAAATAGCTTATGTGACATAACGTTTACAGTAAAAGATGTTGAAAAAATAATATTAAACTTGAATATGCAGTCATCCCCTGGACCAGACCAGTTGCCATGTTGTGTTCTCAAAAATTGTGTTAAGATTCTAGCTCCTGCTCTGACGGAAGTTATGAATCGATCCTTTGAATCAGGGCACATACCCCAAGATTGGAAGCATGCCATAGTAACGCCAGTATACAAAAAAGGAGACAAAACACAGCCTGGCAATTTTCGTCCCATCAGTCTCACCAGTGTGGTCGTCAAAATAATGGAGAGAATTATCTCTGATAATCTGACCAAATTCATAACCAATGAATGTATAGTATCTACCAAACAACATGGTTTTATTAGGAGGAGATCTACCATTACAAACTTACTCACCTGCGTACATGCATGGAGCAAAGAACTGGACGATAAGAAGCCTGTGGATGTAGTGTACCTGGATTTTGAGCGTGCTTTTGATAAAGTTCCTCATCAACGGCTTCTTATGAAATTAGAACACTATGGAATACGTGGAGCTTTATACAAATGGATAGAGGGCTATTTGAAAAATAGAACATTCCAAGTTCGGGTCGGTAACTCGTTCTCACACCGAAGGCAGGTTGTAAGTGGAGTTCCTCAAGGTTCGGTGCTCGCTCCCCATCTTTTTGGAATTTTCATTACAGACTTAATTGAGCTTATAGATTCCCAGTCTGCTTTCTTTGCTGATGATGGTAAATTTTTTGCAAATCCACTCACAAACTCTGGACAATTACAAGAGGACTTAGACCATATACAGGAATGGACCAAAGACTGGATTATCAAATTAAATAATGATAAATGCAATATACTGCATTTAGGAAATAATAACCCTCGGGTCACATATAACCTTGATGGTAACACTATAGCCGCTGTTAGCCTACAAAAAGATTTAGGAGTCAACGTAGCATCTGATTTGAAGTGGGCTGAGCATATCATTACAATAGTAAAAAAAGCCAACTCTTTTATCTATGTTGTACGCAGATCATTTCAATCACTATCAGTGGACGTGTTTCGGAGGATCTATAAAACTTATATCAGGCCACTCCTAGAGTATGGTTTTCAAGTGTGGAGCCCCTACTTTCACAAGGATATAAATATACTTGAAAGTGTCCAAAGAAAAGCCACCAAAATACCTCAGGCTTTACGTCGTTTGACCTATGAAGAAAGATTAAATGCCCTAAACCTCACTACTCTGGAAGAAAGACGTCTCCGTGGTGATCTTATCGAAACCTATAAAGTCCTTGGTGGTCATTACAACTTGCCGGACATTCAGGATATCTTCTGCAAGAAGGAATCCCTAAGACCATCTCGTGGCCACCACCTTCGACTAATGAGAGCCTCTACCAACACCATGGTTGCTCATCACTTCCTTTGTAACCGAGTGGTCCATAATTGGAACTTGCTACCTGAAGATGTTGTATCGGCTACATCAGTAAACAACTTCAAAAATAAGCTCGACATCTGGCTACGACTAAATAAATCAGTGATAAAAAAAGTGACAGAAACAATGACTTAATTTTGTTTTTTTAACACTGCCTGAAATGGACACATCAGCGTCAAGCTGCTCGTCCATAACTAAATAATAATAATAATAATAATTTACATTTACATTCACCCAGACCCGAGACAAATATCTACAGAACATGCAAACATTTGTCACGCGGCGGGAATTGAACCCGCAAAATGTTTATTTATTTATTATTTGTTATGTGACATTCAGAGCATAATTAATTAATCAACAACTTTAAAAGTCCATTACTGAACATAGAACTCCCAAGGATTTCCACAAAAAACTGTCTTAGCCAAATCCATCCACCGATTCTCTTGCAATCTTGACGATGTCATCGGTCCACCTGGAGGGTGTCTCCCTACACTTCGTCTGCTAGATCACGGTCATCATTCTATTTCCAACCTTTATTCCTCAACATTATCGGTTCTACGAGCTAATATAACCTGCCCATTGCCACACTTACGCTTGCTAATTCTGAGAGCCATGGTTACCCTAGTTCTCTTACGTGTTTCTTCATTACAACAGCAACAGAAACATAAAATGCTGGACATAAGCTTCTCATATAAGAAATATAAGAAGGGAGATATGTCCATAATCCCCAGCTGGGCATGGATCGCAGGGCACAGCTTCTCGTACCACTGATGTTGCTGCCCTGGCGGCCAGGGGATTTAGCTGTGACTGTATTAGACTGCGCTATGCGGCAATCAGCCGGCCGCCAGAACTCCGTTTGTTTTACAGCAGGGTGCATCACGGCAGGTCTTGGGCTCTCAAAACGAAAGTGGGAACCCTTTGCATCCTATTTCTTCTTTAGGTAGGTATGAATTCTATCACATAGAGATGTAAGTTAGCTAATTTTGTTAAGTTTGTTGCTACACTACACTCATACACGCGCTTGCATACAATTAGCGTGAGTACAAAACTACACAAACACTACAAAAGATCGCGAGTCAAGTGATGGTAGTAATACATGCAGTTATGGTTTGACAGTTTGATTAGGTACTACATACACCTAATCTTAAAATATGAAGCACTTAAGTACTTATTTTAATAAGGTTTTTGCATGCTCATTAGCTACTAGCCGAAACTTACTTAAAAACTAGAAATTAAGTCACATTTTAAGTGAGCTGTTATTTGTTCTTATGAGAATAAACTCTTTAAACCGAATTTAATTCGACCCATTTTGAATACCCTATTCTGATTATTATCAAAATAATATTATTTTATATTGCAAAGTCAAACATGTGACCTTGATGATAAGCCGGGTTTTATTTTGCACGCCTTATTTTTTAATCACGCGATGTTATATAGGTAAGTACCTACTTATTTGGTTTCGATAACATGTTTTTCAAAGTTACACAACAAATATATAAAACCTTACGATGTTTTTCTTACCGTGTGTTTTCACTCGCCAATATACAACGTTTACTAAACAGAGTCTACCCAAACTAGTCAATCGAGCAGTCATACAACTCTCATATCCATCTACTTCCTTCATATTAGTGAGAACACGACGCTTTAAAATACATAAATAATTAACGAGTCGGTTTAGCATTTTAATTCAGTGGAAAAAGCAAGAAAATGGTAAAAAACCATGTACCCACGTAATTATTTCAAATATCATGGCATCGGTCCACCTGGAGGGTGTCTCCCTACACTTCGTCTGCTAGATCACGGTCATCATTCTATTTCCAACCTTTATTCCTCAACATTATCGGTTCTACGAGCTAATATAACCTGCCCATTGCCACACTTACGCTTGCTAATTCTGAGAGCCATGGTTACCCTAGTTCTCTTACGTGTTTCTTCATTACAACAGCAACAGAAACATAAAATGCTGGACATAAGCTTCTCATATAAGAAATATAAGAAGGGAGATATGTCCATAATCCCCAGCTGGGCATGGATCGCAGGGCACAGCTTCTCGTACCACTGATGTTGCTGCCCTGGCGGCCAGGGGATTTAGCTGTGACTGTATTAGACTGCGCTATGCGGCAATCAGCCGGCCGCCAGAACTCCGTTTGTTTTACAGCAGGGTGCATCACGGCAGGTCTTGGGCTCTCAAAACGAAAGTGGGAACCCTTTGCATCCTATTTCTTCTTTAGGTAGGTATGAATTCTATCACATAGAGATGTAAGTTAGCTAATTTTGTTAAGTTTGTTGCTACACTACACTCATACACGCGCTTGCATACAATTAGCGTGAGTACAAAACTACACAAACACTACAAAAGATCGCGAGTCAAGTGATGGTAGTAATACATGCAGTTATGGTTTGACAGTTTGATTAGGTACTACATACACCTAATCTTAAAATATGAAGCACTTAAGTACTTATTTTAATAAGGTTTTTGCATGCTCATTAGCTACTAGCCGAAACTTACTTAAAAACTAGAAATTAAGTCACATTTTAAGTGAGCTGTTATTTGTTCTTATGAGAATAAAATCTTTAAACCGAATTTAATTCGACCCATTTTGAATACCCTATTCTGATTATTATCAAAATAATATTATTTTATATTGCAAAGTCAAACATGTGACCTTGATGATAAGCCGGGTTTTATTTTGCACGCCTTATTTTTTAATCACGCGATGTTATATAGGTAAGTACCTACTTATTTGGTTTCGATAACATGTTTTTCAAAGTTACACAACAAATATATAAAACCTTACGATGTTTTTCTTACCGTGTGTTTTCACTCGCCAATATACAACGTTTACTAAACAGAGTCTACCCAAACTAGTCAATCGAGCAGTCATACAACTCTCATATCCATCTACTTCCTTCATATTAGTGAGAACACGACGCTTTAAAATACATAAATAATTAACGAGTCGGTTTAGCATTTTAATTCAGTGGAAAAAGCAAGAAAATGGTAAAAAACCATGTACCCACGTAATTATTTCAAATATCATGGCATTCCATCATTGTAAGGGATCGTAGCAGTGGACTATGTATCTATAGGCTGATGATGATGAATGAATATGGTATCTTGAGGTTTTATAATAAAGGTTATATAATCTAAGAAATAAATCCCCGAATCGAATAAATTACCATTAATTTTATTTTTCACAGTTTTAGACCTTCCGAAAGCCTTCGAAGTCTAAATTCGAAGTTGTAGCGCTTCGAGTTAAATGGTGCTCTTTGATTTTGATCTTTAAAATGGTGGTTTTTGAGATTTAGCCCGCCCAAAGGCTGTGCATGGCTTAACCACTGAAAAAGCCTGGACATCTTAACGTGACTTCTGAGGCACAGAAGCATTCAAACTTAATGGCATTCCAAGTCTGTCTGTAACCAAGATAAGTGTTAGGGGTTCCGACGTCCATCTTCGGAACCCAAGACAACCTCACTTGCCCGTGGTACACTCTGTTAACTAACAAACGCAGAGCTTTCAGCCGGCTTATTCTGGCTTACCGCAGTCTAACAAATAACCAAATTTTCTGACACTTGACGGGCAGCAGCGTTGCGAGAAGCTGTGCCCTGCGATTCCCAACCCGCATGCCCAACGTGGGGATTATGGGCGTACACCCTTCATATTAGGGGTGGCATCTGTCCAGCAGTTGACTGATATAGGCTGTTGTTGTTGAACCAAAAAGTAAGCCATGCCACAGCGATTCCAGAGCAATATGCCAATTGAAGATTATTGCATTGTATACAACATACCAATAAACAAAACATAGACACAGGCAAATAGATACGACCTTGACGTATTCCGTTTATCATTCCTTCACGCAAGAGGCGCGATCTCGAAGACTAGCGAAAAAGTTTTCATTTTTCGTTACCTTACGATACGTCAGGTTGAAATATTCGAACTGAGCTGAAGTTTTCTTTGTTTCTTAAGTCATTGAAGTTTTGCACATTAGTTCTAGACTAGGAACAACTTATAGGAAACTCTTTTTATATTATGGGTACACGCGAACATAGTCGTGGGAATGCGAAAGTTTTTGTGTTATTATTATTGTTCCCACTCAATTCCGTAACGTCTGAACAGATTTGAATGAAACTTTTGATAAAGAAACACTAGCCATATGTCGAGGTCACAAACTATGTATTTGCCATGAATTATTCAAATCCGTTGAGTAGTTTTTGCGTGAAAGAGTAACAAACATCCATACTCACAAATTTTCGCATTTATAATATTAAGTAAGATACTAGCTTCCGCCCGCGGCTTCGCTCACTCGCTTGATAGTGGGATAAAAGTGGTTATAAACATCGATCCATTGTTACTCTTTCACGCAAAAACTACAGAGCGGATTTCGATGAAACTTGGAATATACAGAGATGGTGACCTGGATTAACACATAGGCTTCTTTTTATCCTGGTATATTTTATAAATTATTTAATTAATGCAATTCAGAGTCGAGTCAGAGCGATTAAGTTAGTAAGTAGGTAGTTAAAATTATTTCCTGAAATGCAAATAACTTGTTATCATCAACGATGCTCGTGCAAATGATAACAAATGAAATTGTATCATTTCCGTTTATTGAAGTTATTTAATTACGTAATTAAACTAGTCGATCTGCGCGTAACTCGTTGGATAATACTCCTGATGATCCCAACCTAAGCAGAGGCTGGGTTCCAGAGACTGAAACATAACATCCATGTTAGTTGTAGGAGAGCTCTTTGTGGAAGAGGGTTCTTCTGGGGAGGGACCACCACCATACCTATTAGCGTCATGAAGCAGCTTTGCTGTGTTCCGTTTGAACTTTAAAGGGTGTGGTGTGGGTGCAAGAAAAATAACAGGTAGATAAGGCTTATCATTATAACCTTGATGACTCAAGTTGATGGACGCAAGGCCTTGCATCATAGGACACGTTCCAAACAAACGTGATCTACGATGCAATGCTTTGTGATAGGTAAGGTTACCACTTAACATTAGGTGAGCCATGTGCTTGTACCATGTTCAGCTAACATTTCAAAAAATGTTGTCCACACTACGGGAATCGAACTAGCTACCAGTTCCAATGTGTTTGTACGGGAATCGAACTAGCTACCAGTTCAGAAGGCTACGACCAACTAACTCAACTAAAATGTATTTATTCAATAAGCACTGTAAAGTACACTTGGAATCGTCATTTTTTATTTACACCAATTTGTAACGCGACCAAACAGGGAAGAATTGGCAAGAAACTCTAAGAAGAACTTATATTTTTTTAAAGTCCATGTTAAAATCTCTAATTGTGTGTAATGTCTTGTAGATTTTCCCCTTAAGTTTAAGACAGTCATCAGACCTGTAGCATTGTATGGATCAGAGTGTTGCGCTATGAAAAAGACGGACGAAAGAAGAATTCATGCTACTGAGATGCGAATGTTAATATGAATGTGTGGTGTGACAAGGATGGATAAAATAAGGAACGAGTATATCAGGGGAAGCTTGAAAGTAGCACCTATGGCAGATAAGGTGAGGAGTGGAAAACTAGCATGGTATGGGCATGTGATGAGGAGGGTCGGAAACCATGTGACTAAAAGAGTGATGAGTATGAATGTAACTGGATGTACGAGTAGAGGGAGGCCGGAGAGGAGATGGATGGATTGTGCGAAAGAGCATATCAGAGTGAAAAAAGTGAGTACAGAGTTGATAGCCGATAGGAGTGAATGGAGAAAAAAAACATATTGTGCCGACCCCACCTAGAGTGGGAAAGGGCAGGGAAATGATATGTTAAAATCTGTAATCTTAACTATTACATTGTTTTTAAGGGACGTGGAGACAGTTTCATCCCAAGCTTTTTTGTCATCTAAAATCTAAATAATCAGAATTTTTCTAATAAGCTTTATCACAGAGATCACGTTAAACAGCATTTTAATTTATTTACACATAAATTAAGCATAGCATTTGGGATTTTGTTAACAAATGGTACACCTTGCCCTTTAAAACATTGACTAACTTTATGGAGCCTTACAGTAGGAACAGCTAGTTTATCTTTATTTCTAGTAACATTATGGTTGTAGCTAATTTTCTTAAATAATTTGATATTTTTTTGGATATACCTACATTAAGTTTTCATATATGTATTGGCACGGAACTGTCATAATATTTATTTCTTTAAACTTAGTCCGAAGTGATTATCTGGGGCCCATATTATAAATTGCATGAACAGCGCTCTTCTGCAGCACAATTAAGTTGTTGATATCTGCAGCATTCCCCCACAACAAAATGCCGTACGACATAACGCTTTGGAAGTAGCTGAAATAAACTAGTCTAGCCGTTTCTACGTCAGTAAGTTGACGGATTCTTTTGACTGCGTATGCTGCACAACTGAGTCTGTTCGACAACCCATCTATGTGAGCGCCCCATTGAAGCATTAGGTTATAACTAAAAATACAGGATCCGTAAGATTTAAATTAAATTTAAACTGATCTATGAACACAGAAATTGAAAGTGAGGCCAGTCAAATTAAGATGAAATGCGTCATAAACATAACAAATGTAGAAAATAAGAGCATTATAAGGTACTTACTTTGATGTCCTAGTGTGGGCTATAACAGACTGTAATGATAAGTTGATCAATTAATTCATCATCACAAAATATATTATAAACGCGAAAGTTCGTTTGGATGTTTGTATATAACATTCACGTCAAATCAATAATGGATTTTAAGACAAGAAAGATTGATTGCATAATCTAGGTAGTTGTAAACTATCAGTCGAATTCTGAAAACTCATTTCGAATATCAAACGCAAAATCAGCGGTGTCATTTTTTAAGCTGGCATTAGAATTAGGTGACTTGAGTGATTTGTTTGTATGTTCTGCAAATATGTGTCTTGAGTCTGGGTATTTTCTATGTATAATATGTAAGTATTTACAACAAGAAGGGCTTTTAAAAAAAAATTAACCGACTTCAAATAAATCACTTCTTACTTCATGCGCTATAAAATTTTGAAAATCCGTTCACAATTGACGGAGATATTGGTGATCATAGGGCGAAAATTACAAGTGAGGATGAGGTTTTTTGAGTTTTCCGGGAAAAGTACCAATCCCTCAGGAATAAAATAATTATATGGGACCACCTGTGAAGTATACTCTTTTAAACAAAAAAAGAATTTTGAAAATCGGTCCACAATTGACGGAGTTATCAACATCCTCCTTTTTGAAGTCGGTTAAAAAAATGTATGTATACCTAATTATTAATATCAACGGGATATTTACCATGATTTGTGAGTTCTGTTATTTCCCGATATTTCGACGCAGTTGCATGCGCCATGATCACGGGGATCATGGTGATCCCATGATCATCCCGTGATCATGGCGCATGCAACTGCGTCAAAATATCGTCGAATATTCTCAACCATGATAGTTTCAAAAGTTGTATGTGTACCACCGACGAGCAGCAGCGTCGGCCGCGGCGGTGCGAAAAGCTGCGATCCCCAACCCGCATGCCCAGCGTGGGGATTATGGGCATATCCCCCTTTATTAAGGGAGGTCTATGTCCAGCTGTGGACTTATATAAAGGCTGGTGTTGTTGTTTTTATATCCACGCAAGCGGAGCCGCGGGCAGAAGCATAATTAATAAATATCTTCGCTTTCAATAACAATAACTCATTCTGATATAAATATCGACTTATTTGTGTCATAAATCTAAATATAATCTCAAATAATGCAAAACATTCCATTCAAAACAATGTTATATCGCTACTGATGGAACTCCCGCGACTTTTTAGTTGTAGGTGCGTGGTAGTACTTAGTAGTAGGCTCTCTGTGAAGGGCTCGTCTGGGGAAGTACCACCATGCCTATTTCTGCCTCGAAGTACCTATTGCTGTGTTTCTGTTTGAAGGATGTGGGCGCCGGTGAAATTACGGGGCATGTGGCTTATTATCAGTTATCATAATCACTTTCATGCCTCAAGTTGTTGATCAAGGGCACGTTCTAAACATGCATTACTTACTATACAATACTTTGTTATAGGTATTGGTTACCCCTTAACATCAGGTAGGACATGTGCTTGTTAATCAGTTACAAAAAATATTATAAAATACCGTCAGTTTATTTATTTTGTGAAATGCGTCATTGTTTTAAAATGGGATTTGAATTTTTGTCGTATGAGGTTTTTGGTGATGATAAGAGATGTGATTAGAGGTGTTTTTAATCGTAATCCTACTTTACTAATAAAATCTCGAAAGTTTGTGAGTATGGATGTATGGATGAATGTTTGTTACTCTTTCACGCAAAACCTACTGTTATTTACATGTAACTAAATTAACTTTAATCAATCTTGAAACTATCGTATGGATAGAAAATGCTTATTGTAGTTTAGTTTGTGACCTGGATTTGCACATATGCTTCTTTTTATCCCGGTACTTCGCGAGCGAAGCCGCGGGCGGAAGCTAGTACTTACTAAATCCTTAGGCTTGCAATAATAGGCATTGTAAAGGAAAATAAAATAGCTAATATTATTAACGAGTTCTTGAGTGGAGACCGCGGCTCGGCAAACGTAGTGAAGGACGCCCTCCAGCCAGGTGGGGTGACGATTTGCGAAAGGCTGCTGGTAGAAGCTGGATGCGTCGAGCTCAGGACAGGGCGCTATGGCGCTCATTAGGGGAGGCCTATGTCCAGCAGTGGACTGCTATAGGCTGATGATGATGATGATGAATATTATTAATGCGTGAGTGTATTTGTTGATTAATGTTTTACGCCTATTGTGACGAATTTCGCATGTAGGTATAACTAGGTACAGGTTGTTAGGGGTACAGAAAAGGACATTTCATGCAAAATAACTTTATTGTGAGCAAAGCAGCAGGCGGAAGCGAGATAATACCAGTCAGCTTCATTACAGTTTATATAAATATATAAAACTGTAATGAAGCTGACTGACTGTTTGACTAACGCCGAAGAGCCTAAACCGTAGGTCCTAGAGACTTAAAATTTGGAGAGTACGTTTCTTGAATAGTGTAGGAATGCACTATGAAAGTATAAACAAGGGCACCTGTAGTATTTAAATAATAGAAATACAAAATACAAAAATACATAATAATTTATTCATAAATTACAAGTTGGTTGTTACATGAGTTGGGATCTCTTCTTTTAAGTTTAATCAACCTGTATTAGAAGAATAATAGTATTATAGTTATTGTAAATAACTTTTCTTATTTCTAGGACTCCGCGATTCAGACCTGACAAGTTTAGCAGATAAATTCACGAAGGCGGCTAAACGGAAAGGCAGCTCAACTCAAAATGGCGGCTACTCTGCTCAAGATGGCGGCTGCTCACCCCAAGATGGTGACTTCAGTCGGAAAGATGGCCGGTCCCATCTGAAGATGGAGAAATGCCTGATCGTGTCTAAAGTGACCAGATACGAGTATGAGAAGTAAGTGTCCGTTTGAACGCGCCTCCTACAAAAAATATATATCGTGTATATATATTTTTCGAGCTTCCGCTCGCGGCTTCACTCGCAAGGTCAACCGTCACCCGGATCAAAAGCCTATGTGTTAATCCAGGTCACAAACTATGTATATTTCAAGTTTCATTCACATACGTTCAGTTATACTTATACTGTGTTGAGTGGGAACAAACATACTAACACACATACTGATACGGTGAAACTTTCACATCCTACTTAATAGATATAATAAGCGCAAAAGTTTGTGAAATGTTTGTCTCTCCTTCACGCCAAAACTAATGAACAGATTGAACTGAAATGCAAATATATACCTACTTCTAAGACCTGGAATAAGATATAGGCTACTATTTATCCGGTTTACCACGCGAGCGAAGCGGCGGGAGGAAGCTAGTTTATAATATTAGTGTGATGTGATTACTGTGATTCTTCGAGCGGAATGTTTTATTTATTACAAATAATTTACACTACACTAAACTACACATTACACTAAAATAGTAGATTGTTTTACAAGGGACTAAATCATTCCATTATATACGAGTTATAATGGGTGGTTTTGGCCCGAGTAAAACACTCTACTTTTCACTTCGATTGCGAGAAAATAAAACAATTCAAAATTAGACAATTTTCAGAAATTTTATTAAAAATTAATCAACCTTCATCAAACATCACCAAGACGGTTCTATTTTCAAAAAAAAAAAGATTGACGGAGCACCAAGAAGCCGAGTTTTTATGTAAGAGAACGACTGCTTTGTACGGGCTGATGATTTTAGACAAAAATTAAAATGGGGGAGACCTTTGCCCAGCAGTGGGACAGTATAGGTTAATTAAAAAAAAAAAAAAAAAAAAACTTTTTAGCCCGTGGTATTAAACTCGAGTTTAAGGCCCGCTAAGCTACACTATTATGATACACTTTTTGAGCAAGAGAAGTGAAAAAAGAATATGACGATGCTCTGCCTAACGCTAGCATTGACTCAAGACCGTAACAAGTGGCGGTCAAGTATCAGGAGGGCCGACCCTAAATAGAGAATGTGCCAGGAGAGCATACGTTAAGGCAGGAGAATGTTGACTTTTTAACAAAATTTGAACCATTTGTATCTATAGGTTCAGCGTCAAGTAGTAATAATAATAATAATAATAATAATAATAAGCCCCTTAAAATCCAACCGCACGTCCAGATCGACCATCAGATCACGTGGGGGGCGGACACACTTTGAGAAATTACTGTAGTGGCAAACGTGGCACTGGTAACCCATTAAACATGGAGACTAGATTAAAAAGTAAACTGAGAGGGCCGCTTCCCGGGGGCGATCGCCGGGGCACACCTGGAGCTGACGCTGGGTGTTACAGCATACGGTCCGTCAGCGGTGAGGAGCTGAGCAGGCGGGCTCCCACCGGGGATTCACAACCCGAAAATGTTACAGCCGCCAATTCTAGACTGGACAGACAGACAGACAGTAGAAGCAATAGTCCTTTTGAACCTTTTAGCCCGAGTACCGCATCATATAATCCCTCGGTACAGTCATCACCATCCTCATCGGGTCACAGAGATTCACCAACACTAGTCGTGGATGTTGCGCGGGAGGCAAATGCCTTTTTACCCGCGTCCACCAAGGCCGGTAAAACTAGGGTGCGGATGAAATGGAGTAATGAAGTAAACCTATTTATCATGCGCACCTACTACTACGTAACAAAACTAGAGACTGATCTGACAATTTATAGGAAGAAACTGCATGAACATTTCTCACTAAAATATCCTGATATCAATGTGTCTCAACAAAGAATTTCAGACCAAAAAAGAGCAATAGAAAGAAATAAGCTTCTATCTCAAGATACTCTCGCTCAACTGAAAAAAGAAGTAACTAAACAACTGCAAGAGGAAGAAATTAACAATGCCAATGAAGACCAAACCACAGATGAACTGACACCAACACACATCCAAACTCCACAAATACTACCAACCTTAACTTACCAACACTCTCTGACACAAAGCACACATGCATCCACACAAACAGAATCAATGACCCTGTTAATAGAAAATGACGTTGAGACATTAGTTAATACCACTGTTAATGCTGAATCACTTGTAGAAGAAATAAAAACCAAACTAAGAACAGCCTTAGCATTGTACTCGGGAATGGACCCAACGGCTAGACCAAAATTACCTAAACTAAAATATTGCCCTCAACTTAATCAGCTAGTTCATTTATTCAATCATAATATTCTTGAAGAATACATCTCAGCAGACACACTTCTGGTAGACATACATACATTAATATATTGCACTGCCTTGGTAATTTCGGAGGAACTAAAATATAAAATCACACAAAATACGGAAACCACAAGACGTAAGGAAGAAAAACGACCACCATGGCAGCAAAGATTAGAAAAAGACATAGCAAAATTGAGAGCAGATATAGGAAAACTTACTCAATACATTAACAATAATAAATCCAAGAAAGTAGTTGAAAGAGTTGAAGTTATATTTAAGAATGCAACGACACATACACGACATGAAAATAGCAACAAAAAACCTGAGGAGTACTTAGATACACTAAAACAGAAACTAGCGCTCAAAGCTCACAGACTCAAACGCTATAAAAAAGCACAACAGCGGAAGAATGACAATAATGTATTTGCCACAAATGAAAAACAATTTTACAGAACGTTAGGGAAGCCACCGCAGACTGACACGGAAACCAATAATGTAAATATAGTACCAACAGTAGAGCAGTTAGAGGAATTTTGGTCAGGTATATGGGAAGAACAAATACCCCATAACGAGGTTGCTGACTGGATAACGAATGAAGAGCAGAGATGGAGTGAAATACAGGAAATGGAATTTACTGAGTTAACAGAAGATGAGATCAGAAATATTACGGATAAACTGCATAACTGGAAATCCCCGGGTATTGATAAAATCCACAATTACTGGTATAAAAAATTAAAATGCCTTCACAAACCCATAGCTAAAAATTTATCAGACATCATTTTTGCAAAACAGAACATCCCTGAGTTTATTTCTACAGGTATTACGTATATGTTACCAAAAAGTAACTATTCCACTGAACCGTCCCAATATCGACCCATAACATGTCTACCTACTATATATAAAATTCTGACATCAGCAATAACAAGAAGAATCAATTTACATGTAGAACGTCACAACATACTAGCCGAAGAACAAAAAGGGTGCAGGCGGGGCCACATGGGATGTAAAGAACAACTAATTATAGATTCAACCATACTAAAGCATGCAACTTCAAAAAATAGAAATTTACACTGTACATACATAGATTATAAAAAAGCTTTTGATAGTATACCACACTCCTGGCTAATACGAATACTAGAAATATATAAAATAAACCCTACAATAATAAACTTTTTAGCAAATATCATGACACACTGGAAAACCACCCTGCAACTAAATACTAAAAATAACTGCATCACAACAAGACAAATAGCCATTAAAAAAGGTATCTATCAAGGTGATTCCTTGAGTCCCCTGTGGTTCTGCCTAGCCTTGAACCCACTTTCTCACCGGCTGCAAGGTAACCGAGCTGGTTACCGCCTTAAACACAATAATGCTGAATCAATCATGTCACACCTGATATATATGGATGATATAAAGCTTTACGCAAGAAATGAAATAGAAATGAAAACACTTATAGAAAGCACAACAGAATTTAGCAAGGACATTAACATGCACTTTGGCCTGGATAAATGTAAAACCGTACATATAATAAAGGGAAAAATCCGTCCTGGTGACTATGTAATTGATGACACAGATACAATAACAGCAATGGAACCGAACGACGTATACAAATACTTAGGATTCCAACAACTAAAGGGACTAGACCATACATCTATAAAACGCACACTAACATTAGAATACAAAAAGAGAATTAATGCTATCTGTAAAACTCAACTATCAGGAAAACATTTAATAAAAGCTATTAATACTTACGCGATCCCTATTTTAACATACTCATTCGGAGTTATAAAATGGAGCCAAACAGATATAGAACAAATAGAAAGATTGACACGCACGACATTAACAAAACACAATAATCTACACCCTAAGACAGCAATAGAAAGGCTTACAATTAAAAGACAAGATGGAGGTAGAGGTTTGATTGACATCAACCACCTATGGAAAAAGCAGATTTTCTCCTTAAAAACTTTTTTCCATGCCAAATCGCAAACAAGTGAAATACACAAAGCTATAGTCCTCAACGACAAAAATTACACACCACTAAATCTTCAAGAGCAGACCGATCTAGAAAATCAAAGCAACATAGTTCCACAGAAGAATAAAATAGAAAATTGGAAGAAAAAGGTCCTACACGGCCGACATCCTCACGACCTCAACCAGATTCACATAGACACAAAAGCCTCAAACATGTGGCTCAAAAAAGGTAGCCTATTTCCAGAAACAGAAGGATTTATAATAGCCATACAAGATCAGGTAATAAACACAAAAAACTATAGGAAACACATCATCAAAGACCCCACAGTAACGAATGATAAATGCCGCAAATGCAACACCCAGCCGGAAACAATCCAACACATAACTGGAGCATGCACAAGCCTTACACAGACAGATTACACCCACAGACATAATCAACTCGCAAACATTATACACCAGAAGTTGGCACTCAAACATAAACTTATAACAAATACAAACACCCCATACTACAAATACACACCACAAACTGTTTTAGAAAATGCTTCACACAAACTTTATTACGACCGTGCTATACTTACAGACAAAACAATTCATTACAACAGACCAGACATCACTCTACAAGATAAAACTACCAAAACCACATACTTAATAGACATAGCCGTGCCCAACACACATAACATCCAAAAAACAATATCCGAGAAAATTAATAAATATACCGAACTAAAGGATGAAATTATTAGAATATGGAAGCAGGAAAAAGTTTACATAGTTCCCATAGTTATCTCGACCACTGGAGTCGTTCCAAATCAAATTCACAATAGCCTAAAACTTATTGATCTGAAAGAAACTACATACATAACCCTACAAAAAGCCGCTATATTAAATACTTGCAGGATAGTGAGAAAGTTCTTGCAGTTGGATGATGCAACAATACAAAACTCTGCATCAATAAATACACACCACACACTGTAATTTACTTGGCTGAAAGCCCGTAAATACAGGTACTACCAACTTTTGTTTAAAGTTGTGAAAAAAATATTTTACCCCATAATAATAATAATAATCCTGGACGTTACCACACAGCATCATGTAGCCCCAAACTAAGCAGAGCTTGTATTATGGGAACCACATGATTGATATACTACATAGATACATTTTTTTTTTTTGTAAATACATACATATCATACATAGAAAACACCCAGACCCGAGACAAATATCTGCAGAACATGCAAACATTTGTCCCGCAGCGGGAATCGAACCCGCAACCTTCTTCAAAAGTAATCTTCACACACTGACTGGGAAGCTACTGTGCCTGGGACATTGATAGATAGGGTAGGCTTGTTGCACCTATACCATCCTCTCAGCCAAAGAGCTATGATTATTTGCGTTTTGACGGACAACTCACAAGTCGTTCTAAAAAAATTGCATAAATTATGTGTGAAGTGTTTATTGTGCAAGAAACTAGAAATTTCCCATCAATATGAAGTATGAACTTCCTCAAATATTATCATTCCTAACTCAGCTTAATTGCGTTTTATCTTATCAAAGGTTAGAGTAATTATGAACTGCTTATAATTGGTATGATGTCTGGTTACTTTAACTATTTTCACACTGTTAGACATGATTTATTAATATGCAATTGTAGTAATGATAGCCAGCATTCACCCCCGGCTCCGATCGCGCGATACCGGGATAAAAAGTGGCTATACAAATCTATGCAGTCTATTTTTCATCCTAATCCGTTCAGCCTTTACGGCGCGGGCGTTGAGTGGAAACTAACATGCTCATATACCCACAAACTTTCGCATTTATAATATAAAGCGGAGAATTTACTAGACCGACATGCCCGCGGGCAGCTTGTACGGGCATATCTGTCGCCACAATACACTACACAGACTCATCAGTTTGTTGTCTGTGTCTCAACCGCCACACTGCCTGCGGCGGTCCTACACTAGCAAACATTGCATAGGCCTATAGTAGCGTGGTCTGGCGGGCATGTCTGCTGACTTGCCCGCGGGCATGTCCGTCTAGTGAATTCCCCGCATTAGAGTGATGATTTTATTTTATATCATAACACTTTGATTGCTGAATAACACATCCCCCCATGTTCAGCGCATGACGCTCCGCCCCGAGGCCAGCAGTCAACGTGTTAATGTATAAGTGCGCTGCTGGCTTTAGGCAGACATGCGGATGAAATTCCACCAAGTTCGATTTAGGGTGGCATTTTTAAACCTCTTAATTCTTTTATTTTTAACCCCTAACTAACAAGTCACAAGGAGGATGACAAAACTTTTGAACGACATTGTCTAAAAGACATCTTCTTCCTTGGTCTATCCCATTTTAGCTGGAGTCGGTGTCGGCTCTCCTAATTTTCTGGCTCTTGGACAATCTGTCCATATTAATACATTAATGCTGTTATAGCTTTCAAGATTTTTTCAGTGACTCACTTAATCCTCCAGAAATTCGCATTGAAGTTGAGTTCAATTTATAATTTCACTTACATACCTACCTAAAAATAATACTTACTTAATTTTGTTTTTAAAGGGCTGGCTAATGGCTTCTAATCTATATGTACCATTGATGTGCCCAAAATTGGGTTCATAGATACACACCCATGTTTTTTACCTAACTTTATGAGTGACTGCACTAAAATATTTATTAATTACAGACACAGCCATGAAGACATATCGGATACGGAACTGGAGAAGGTGCTACGGAAGCGAGGGTCAGACTTCGACGCAATGCTGGCCAACCATCGAGAGCAGAAAGCGTTTGAGCAGAAAGTGGCAGACACACTCAAAGAAATGGGCAGGAAGGTGGAGATGGCTAGCAGGTAATATCATTGAGGTTTCATCAGAAAACGTCTTCTAGAATTTAGAATCTTCAAAGGCCTCCCTTCCTTTCTTCGTGATTTAACGCTGTGACAGGCCATGTTGATACATATGAGCGTCCTACAATCTCATTTTACTTCCACGTCGTGGGCGTCGCCTAGCATCAAGTGGAATCCATTCTGTGGATCTCTTTGTCCACAAGTCGCTTGGCATGCGTGACACATTTCCGTCTCAGTTCCATTTTAGTTTGGCGGCTTTGTGACCAATGTCAGCGACTTGTCCTTTAAGCGCAGTATGCTGGTACTTGGTGTGAACGAGTTCTTGAGTGGAGACCGTGTCTCAAATGTGGTGTAGGACGCCCTCCGGCCAGGTGCAGTGACGATCTGCTGTCGGCTGCTGGTAGAAGCTGGATGCGTCGAGCTGAGGACAGGGCGCAATGGTGCTGATTGGGGAAGCAGTGAACTGCTATATGCTCATGATGATGATGATGATGATGATGATTGTCGGTTTCAAGTGGAAGGTCGTGGGTTCGAGTCCATGTCGTACCTTTTTGACTTTTTATAAATATTCAACTATTTTTGTTTACAGACTAACATACAATGAAGATTTAATAAAATGGTGTGACGTCGTCGTGCCCTGTGGTGGGGATGGGACCTTCCTTCTAGCGGCATCTAGGGTTAGGGATAACACGTAAGGAATTTGCATTAAATTTAAATGTTTTAGATTTAGCAGAGATAATCTCTAATCTTTATTCTTTATTCATTTTCTTAGTGCTAAAATTAACATACGGATTAAAATATTTTATAATAGAAGAAATAATTTTACAAACAAAATAATATTTTTATTGAGAAATAATTTTACAAAAAAATATTACAAAGGGATCAAAAAGTAATGGCTCTCAATTCAGGTTCAACGCGAGACAAGTTATTTTAATAATAGGTATTATAATATTTATTTTTCTCCCACAATGACATTAGAAATCTACATAAGTCTTACAACTAGGTGGTACAAGCTAGGTTAACTAACATATAATTTTGTTATAATTACAAGTTTAAATGTAATTTCTGATTTTTGTTTTAGAAAACCAGTTATTGGCTTCAATAGTGCACCCCACAAGTCTGTCGGACGCCTCTGCCTACCCACTTGGTGTTCAAACGATGTTAAGGGCGCGTTTCATGCCTTAAAAGAGGTGATTTTGTAAATATAAAAATCGAGTTCGAGCCGTTTTCGAGCCTTTGCGAGGCCGTTTTCGAGCCTTTGCGAGTTACACACACGGCAAATCATTGCATCTCACTCCAACATTGCATATAAAGCGTTGTGCGAGTGAAATGGACTGAGCTAGCCGGCGTGTGCTTAAAAATCGCTCACGTTTTCAACCCCCGACGCAAAAACGACGGGGTGTTATAAGTTTGAATAATCTGATTTCTGATGAATTGGACCGATTTCGGTCCAAGATGACCGCTGCTACAAAATGGCGGTATGTTTATACCTAATTTATTTGTTCCACCACACCACCACCACATCAGCCTATATCAGTCCACTGCTGAACATAGGGCTCCCCTAATAAAGGGGGATATACCCATAATCCCCACGCTGGGCATGCGGGTTGGGGATCGCAGGGAAAAGCTTCTCGCACCACCGACGCTGCTGCCCGTCAGTGGCCAGGGGATTTAGCTGTGCCGATGTAAGCTGTGCTATGCCGCAATCAGCCGGCCGCCAGAGCCCCGTTCGTTGTTTAGCAGGGTCCACCACGTGCAGGTAGGGTTGGCTTGGGTTCCGAAGATAGGGGTTCCACTGTACAATTTATTTGTTCACTATTACTTAAATATGGGTATCGAATGAAAGGGCTTGATTAGTAGAATACTATGACAAATTTCAAATCTATGATGGCCGCCATCACAAAATGGCAAATTACATATTTTTTTCACAAATCCCTTCAAATATGGGTATCAAATGAAAGGGCTTGACTAGAAGAATACTATAGACTATGACAGAGCTGTCGCTGCAGCCAGGATATCCAGCACACTAGTAGGTACACTCTTAAAAAATGTAAAATAAAAATTTAATTTAAAATTTAAAAAACCCCCGACTCAAAAAGCAAACTTTTCCAAAATAATACCTACCATCTTTGAGCCATCAAATTCGATTGACTAATTCGGGTCGGCGTACCGCTAAGTTTAAAGTAATAACTAAATAGCTAAAATAAGGAGATTACAAACTCGTAGTGCTCCCAAACATGGTCGGAAATGCTAGTAAATTAATAAATAGTCAATCAATTGAAGGGTCTGACTTACAAAGCGGTACCCCGACGCAAATTAGTCGATCGAATTTGATGGCTCAACGATGGTAGTTATTATTTTTGACTTTTGATCTGCTTTTTGAGTCGGGGGTTTTTTTAATTTTAAATTTAATTTTTCATTTAACAATAGTAATAATTAATGACGAATATGAGCTACGTAGTCAAACCTAGTAAGGTTTGTAGGTATATTGTGGATTGATTGATAAATAAATTAAAAAAAAATGTATAGCTATTATGCCGAATGGACCATCTTAAAACAGGAGAGGGATGAATGGAGAGAGTGCGGAGAGGCTATCGCCCGGCAGTGGGACACTGAAGGCTGATTCTAAATACCTGTAGACTTGTTCACAAGTTCTTGCAAACGGACGCATCTACCAATTTTCAAATAAGCTCTGGTGTCCACACTCCACAATAATAATAATCTCGACGCTAATCTCGTGAAGGCCGAGAAGGACAAGCTTAGCAAGTACCTTGACTTGGCACACGAGATTACCGCTATGTGGGATGTCGACTCAACAATTATCGTTCCGATAGTCGTTTCAGTGAACGGTCTGATAGCGAAGAGGCTTGACCAATATCTTAAGAGGCTCTCGCTAGGCAGCTGGATCAAGGGTCAGATAGAGGCGGCGGCTGTCCTGGACTCGGCACGCATTGTGCGGAGGTTCCTTTCTCTGCAGCCCTAGCCACCGACCGTTTGAACCCTGCCCCGCGGTCGGTGGTCTCCCGTTTTGATACATTTTTTACTAAAATGTTTTTGATATTTATTTATGTACATAAGTAGTATAAAGTTTAATTTATAGTAAAAAAAAAATTTTTGACGAGTTTACAATTAAATAAAGTGTCATAATAATAAATACCTACTTAATTAAATAATATATTTTCCAGGGTAAATTCAGATGGATGCGTCGATCCAGAATACGTACGACTGTGACCGGCGAGCCAAAGTTGCTAGACAAGATCACACCTATAGACTTACACACGTTGCAGTATTGCAGGTAAATCTTTCAGATAGTCAACAATACCAGCCTTTATCAGTACACTGCTGGAAGGCCTCCCCTAATAAGCACCATTACGCCCTGTCCTCAGTTCGACGCATGAAGCTTCTACCAGCAGCCTTACGCAGATCGACACTCCACCGGAGAGCATATTATCACATCACACAAATATTATAAATGCGAAAGTTTGTGAGTATGTATGAATGTATGGATGAATGGATGAATGTTTGTTACTCTTTCACGCGAAAGTTACTGAACGGATTTAGATGAAACTTGGAATACACATTGTTTGTGACCTGGATTAACACATAGGCTGATTTTTATCCCGGTAACACGCGAGCGAAGCCTCGGTCGGAAGCTAGTTATGTATAATTCATAATCATTTATTTGCAACAATTATGGGTATTACAATAAATTGTCATTCTCAAAACCGCATACTTTTTTCAGATATCCACCGATGAGACACGACCAAGACGAGACGGTGCCTGAGATGGACTGCGTACAGGAAGCAAACCAAACTTTGTGCACTAAAGTGTTGCCATTCTTAGCATTAAATGAGGTAAACATTAACGCTGGCTGGAGGCGCGTGATTAGTGGATCACTTCTACTTCATACCGCGCTTTACAGCCACACGACAACAAAAGGGTTTTTTTTTATATTAGTATACCCCAATATTACGGTACCCTAATTGAAATACAATCTAGCCAAGTAGGCTAATGAGTAATTTGAATTTAACTTAATTTTATACAAGTATTATTTCTAAGAATGTGTCCATTGGAACTTTTCTTACTGTCTCTAATTAAGGGGAGGACACTTTGTTCTTGTGTTCATTAAAAGTAAATAAATAAATAAATAAATAATGCTGGACGTAATCACACAGTATCATGTAGCCCCAAACTAAGCAGAGCTTGTATTATGGGAACCACATGATTGATATACTATACATATATTTTTTTTTTTGTAAATACATACTTATCATACATAGAAAACACCCAGACCCGAGACAAATATCTACAGAACTTGCAAACATTTGTCCCGCAGCGGGAATCGAACCCGCAACCTTCTGCGTCTCAGGCGGACCTTCGCCCACTGCGCCACAGAGGCCGTCACTATACACTAGCACTCACACTATACACTACACTATGCTATTTATTGACACTTACACTAACTCAAAAGGTTTAGTCCTTTTGAGCCTTCTCACTATGTCTGTGTTGTCGAGGAGCTGGATGGCCTCGACGTTCACGTGGTGATGAAGTCTTTGTTCGTGAGCTTCTGCATATTTTGAACTACTTTATCAACAAATTCGATATGGAGGTCCCGGTGTAAATCATCGTTTCTTGCATACCAAGGTGCGTTTACAATGCCCCTGAGTAAGACTAGCAACAAAAGGGTGACACCGCTGTGTCGGTGTGCGTAACTGCATACTGTGCATAAAAGTTTTGTATTGTTATATTATTTAAATTATTTTTTAGAGAACTCTAGTGTCTAGATAAACCTAACTTAGGATTTAAGGCACTATTAACTTAAAACATGTAATCTTTTTGTCAATGAACGTTATCTAACCTCTGAAAACCAGCGCTGATTCGCTCGCGGAGCAGCATTACGCTGAGAGGAGACCTAATTTGGCCCACGCTTGCACAAACAAAATCAGCTCCACAGTATCAGGATTTTAGGGATGGGTAGGCACGCGGACGGGTTTGTTTACCTATCAGTGCATAGGCTACTATCCGCTTGTTTACCCAAACCACCTATTTGTGTTGTTCTCTGTTTTATATTTTGTTGTTTTTTCCCATTACCTACTTTCTTTGTGCTGTTATTTTTGTGTTAATATTTTGTTACTGTGTGCCAAATAAAGACTTTATCTATCTATCTATCTATCTATCTATCTATCTATCTATCTATCTATCTATCTATCTATCTATCTATCTATCTATCTATCTATCTATCTATCTATCTATCTATCTATCTAGTTCATGCATGTTTCCCTAGAGGCGCTGTACTGAAAATGTATGGAAAGATTCCGAAACTTATAAAGTTTTCGTAAACTATAAAAACCTGTGGTAAGCCCTCAGTCATGTGACTCCCATAATAAGCTCTGCTTAGTTTGGGAATTTTGCATTATTTCTATAAAAAAAACAAACATCTTCACGACCTTATTGTAATAGTTATTAAGAACAATGACGTTAAAAAAATATAAGCCAAGCAGAGTTTCTTGCCAATTCTTCTCTGTTTGGTCACGTAACGAGTTGGTGGTAAATTAAAAAAAATGACGTTTCAAAGTGTACATACAGTTCCTACTGAATAAATGAATTTTGAGTTTGAGTTTATTCCCCATTATGGATATCTTCAGATATTGCTCAGTACGCAAATCTATTGAGGATACCTTAACGGGGGTAGTCAGAGGCAAGTCCAAACATTACGTTCGATACATGCCCACTTTTTGCAAGCAGCTAGCATTCCACGTGACAGGTTGCAAGCCCATCGCCGCTTTTTATTGGAACACTAAACTAGCACATACCTTTCGAAATTTTTAGTTCGTTATTTCTATAAAATAAATGAATATAATTAATTATTTTTAGGTGTTTATAGGGGAGAGTGTGACGTCACGAGTCTCTGTCCTCCGTTTAAAAATAGACAATGGGAAGTGGACACATACAAAGAGTTCCGGCCTCTGCGTCACAACCGGAACCGGAAGCACTTCCTGGCATTACAGGTAACTTTGAGGACCTCGTAAGGGATGAACCTATATAAAAGACAATACTACCTTGTTTCTACCTACTACCTATGTCCGTTATTAACTTTGAAACCATGTGACCGATGAGCCCCAACCCGGTTTTACTAAAAAAGCAATAATACGAAGATGGTTTGATGATAAAAATGTAAATGTAAATGGACTCCCTTTTCCGCAATTGGACTCCAAGTTGGTCCATGGTTTGATGATATTTTTTGTTTGTATGTTTGTCCTCTATGCGTTCCATGCGGTAAAGTGTTCTGGGGACGCTCGCGTGGCTTTCTGGCACACCCTGGCCACGAGAGTCTCAAGTGGGAACAAACATACAAACACATTTTAGTAGTAGTAGATTTCTTTGTGAAGGGCTCGTCCGGGGTAGTATTGCCACTATGCTTATTTCTGCCGTGAAGCAGCTGTGCTGTGTTTCAGTTTGAAGGGTGTGGATGCCGGGGAAATTACAGGCACAAGAGGCTTATCATCTTCATGCCTCAAGTTGATGGATGCAGAGCGATGCATCGTAGAGCATGTTCCAAAAAAACGTGATCTACGATACAAAGCTTTGTGATAGGTAATGGTCACCACTTAACATCAGGTGGGCCATGTGCTCGTTCCTTCTAGTACCATAAAAAAACATAAACACACAAACTTTCACATTTAAATATTAGTGTGATTTCAGTATAAACTGTTTACGCACACACTCAGTGCTGGAGTTAATGAAGATACTGTCAGAGGAGCTGAGGATAAAGGTGGACACTCGACTAGAGACTGCTAGAGAGGTCGCTGAGATGTACAACCAACGACTCATGTTCCCACCAGGTGAACTTATTATAATTTAGAGCTAGAAAGGGGTGTTAGGGGTTCCAACCACCTTCGGAACTCAAGCCAGCCTCACCTCCCCGTGGTGCACCCTGCTAACTAACAAACGGGGCTTTGGCGGCGGCTGATTGCGGCATAGCGCAGCCTGACACCGGCACAGCTAAATTCAGCATTGGCAGTGCGAGAAGCTGTGCCACGCGATCTCCAACCCGCATGCCCAGCGTGGGCATATCCCGTTCCCGTTTTATTAGGGGAGGCCTATGTCTAGTACATAGATACATACATACAGTCACGCCTTTTTCCCAGAGGGCTAGGCGGAGATCACGGATCTCCACTTGCTACAATCCTGGCATAACTCTTTTGCTTCATTCACTCTCATCACATTCTTCATACAAGCTCGTCGGTTTAGGGTACTCCTGACCTGGCCTTATCCAGCATGTCTCTGATTTGTTCGCTGAAAGTACGTCGAGGTCTTCCCCTTCCAACTGTCCCATTCACACTCGCCTCATATACATTTTTCGTCAATCTTCTTTCATCCATCCTTTCTACATGCCCAAACCACCTCAGCATACCTTTCTTATTCCTTGTCACAATGTCTTCTTTCACTTCACATTTTTTCTTATCACACTATTCCGCACTCTATCTCTCAAAGTCACACCACACATGTCTAGTAGTGGACTGATATAGGCTGGTGTGGATGTTTAGTTGAATACTGAGGTATGTTTGACCTGTAATTTTATCATCATCATCATCATCAGCTTATAGCATTCCACTGCTGGACATAGGCCTCCTCTATTGAGCGCCATTGTGCCCTCTTTGATATCTACATACGTTTCTCGAGCCGCGGTCTCCACTCAAGAACGCGCTTACCCCAACGGTTGTCGTTTCTACGGCAGATATGGCCAGCCCACTGCCACTTCAGCTTGCTAATTCACTGAGCTATGTCAACAACTTTAGTTCTAAGTCGGATAGTCTCGTTGTGGATTCTATCCTTCAGATAAACATAGCTCGTGCCATAGTTCGCTGAGTGACTTTAAAATAGTGGACTAGCCGTACCTTGAGTGTTCATCATGACATGACACAGAGCCGAAACGTGGAGGCAAACTTATGAAACCACTTTAAAAACTACCTGTTATTTTAGAACCAGTTTTTGTTAGAACCAAGGCACCCAACATAGCTCTTAATTAGCTAGTTACCAAGAGGCAATAGAGGTTGGCGATGCTGCGAATATTGGCGACGCGTCGCCAACCTCAACAGCGTTATAATTAGAGTTAGTAAGATGACGGTGAGGGTGTTGATTATATGTTCTGCTGTAGATCATGGTTTTGCCATCTGCCTGGCGTCCTGCGACGACTGCTCATTTTCCCTTTACCATTCTTTGTATTTTCTTTCAGATTCGGAACAGCTAGCATATTCAGTGAGAGAATACATAACGTTCGAAGAATGGCCGACGCCGCGCGGGCTTCGTGTTAGAGATAAAGCAGCTACAGTGGGGGTCAAATCACATTGCACTGATGCAGGTATGACCGAAAACCATACAGATAGACCAAAAAAAATGTATAAGAGTTTCTTGCCAATTCTTCTCTGTTTGGTCGCGTTACAAATTGATGTAAATAAAAAAAAATACGATTAAAGTGTTCTTAAGTCACTTTTAACTCGATCACGACACGGAGGAATTAGACGTGGTGGTAATCATAGAAAAGTTAACTTACTATTGCTATTGTCCAATAGAAGGGGATTGCTTGAGAATTTGTATCAGGATTGCTGTCCCTGGTTTTTTAAATCCCCTCACTCATATATTCCTTGTGGAATTAATATGAGGGAGATCTATATTTTAGTTTTTTCATGCTCAAAACGCGGCGCTGCTATTAAATAGGGATGACGACTTGGTAAAAACATAATAATTCTAATTAGTTCGTCAGTTAGATCATAAAAAATACGGGACACGTATTTTTATATTTATCCAATCAATAGAAATTGACGGAGATAAAGAACGTGAAAGTTCGGGAGTCGGGCTCGTGTCGTCACGGTTAGCTAAAAAATGTACTATATCGTGACATCATGCGTAACTTTAACGCACTTTAACTTTGTTATTTTTTGATTAATTGACAAAAGAAAAAATATGTGTCCAATATTTTTTGGATATTTAAATAATGGACTAATTAAAATTTTTCAGTTGTCTAGCCTATTGCAGACAAATATGAAGACTATACAATGTGCAGTTACGCACTTCGAAAGTCATTAAAAATATTGCCAGTGTTAGGCTTCGCTATGCTCAATCAGCCGGCCGTCAGAACCCCGTGCGATAGTTAGCAGGGTGTACCACAGGCAAGTGAGGCTGGTTTGGGTTCCGAAGATGAATGTTGTCACCCCTTCCATCCCTGAATTGGACAATTTCTCTATAATTGATGTTTTCTCCAGGGTTGGTGATAGACGGCAGCGTTTCGTTTCCATTCAACGACGGTACAGAAGCGATGCTGGAGATATTACCAGAAGACTCACTGATGACGGTACATATGGACGATGAGCTACCATACTGAGCTGGACATATAGTACAATAGTTAATTAACTGAGGCGAGACTTAACGGAAATCCATTACAAAGAAAGTATACTGACGCGGCGTCCTACGTGGGCGATTCAAAGTACACTGATGAGGCGTCCTACGTGGGCGATTCAAAGTACACTGAGGAGGTGTCCTACGTGGGCGATTCAAACCGAACGCGATTGCGAAGCGATCCGACGCGATGTCACGCGAATCCAACGCGATGCGAAGCGACGCGGAGACTCTGACCTGCGTGCACGCGAATCGAAAAGTCATCGAAAAGTTCGCACACTGATCGCGTTCGTGTCAATTCGCGCCGCGCCGCTTCGAACCTTGCGTGCGTTTGCTCACATAGGACACTTCAATGGAGATGACGACTGAAAAATTCTAATTAGTCCGTTATTTAAATTATCAAAAAATATTGGAAACGTATTTTTCTTTTATTAATTAAACAAAAAATGACAAAGATAAAGTGCGTTGAAGTTCCGCGTGACGTCACGAGCCCGACTCCCGAACTTTGACGCTCCTTATCTCCGTCAATTTTTATTTATTTTTTAAATATAATAATAGTTGTGCAATATTTTTTGTTTATCTGACGGGCTAATTAAATGTTTTTTACCCAGTCGTCATGCATCATAGTTATCAACTGTTTGTTGTTTCCGCGCCGAACCGCGCCGCTTCGCGTTCGCGTCCAGATCGCTCACGTAGGATGCCGCGTTACTGTTCGTTGTCGCTCGGCGAAGTAACACGTCTGTGCAGTGCCGAAGACGCACAGCGAATCGATCATTTCCTGGGGATGCCTTATGGGGAAGGCGAAACATTGTCGAATTTCTGTTAGGTTTTTGTGAAACTCGTCTAAGAAGGTTATCTGTATTTGTACTATATATTTGTCTTTTGAATTTCTTACATGGTACAATAGCTTCCGCCCGCGGCTTCGCTCGCGTAGTACATATAAAGTCTGTGTTAATCCGGAGGCTCGATCACGAAGACTAGCGAAAAAGTATTCGTAGATGTAAAGTTTTGGCAAATGAGAAAGCGTAGCTTCATTGAAGTTGGTTAAAAATAGGACCCTTTTTCTGCATTGGCATCATCAGAGATCATGTTTAGATGCTGCTCTGGTTATCATTTGGGGCCCTTGATAGGGACAGTAATTATGTATATTAATAAAAATAATACTGTCCCCGTTTAAAAACTATGTAATTCTAACTTTATAATAGAGATGATGCCTGGGTAAAAAAATATATAATTCTTAGTCCGTCAGTTTGATTAACAAAAAATATTGAACGCGTTTTTTTTTATTTATTATATCAATACAAATTGACAAAGTTATAGAGCGTCAAAGTTGTGTCAGGAGTCAGGAGTGGGGGCTCGTGACGTCACTTGTATGTAAAAAGTGTACTAACCCGTGACGTCACGCGGAACTTCAACACTATGTCTGTGTCATTCCTAGTTTAATTGAAAAAAGAAAAAATATATGTCGAATATTTTTTGATAATGTAAACGACGGACTAAATAGATTTTTTCAGGCATCTAGCCTGCCAGTATATCGCGAAGTGCAAGTTTGATTACCGATACAGGACAACTTTTCTGCGAAACGTAGTACTGTAAGTTCACTCTGGTGTATAGGTAGTTTTAAACTTTTTGGTAAGCAATGTGCGGGTTTGATTCCCGGAGCGTAGGAAAAGTATTTGATACTTAGCTGAAATTCTGTGATTATGAAGGCGTTTTTAGTAGATTTATAATAATTAATAATAATTTTAGATTGTAAGAGTAAATGTGCTTTAGTAAGACTGACGTTTTTAAATCATATTAATATGAAAAAGACAAAAAGGAGAAGAACTATAAAGATTTAAAAAAAATCCTTAATATTTAACCTTGGTATGAAAAAAAGACAGAAAAAAGAAAACTCATAAAGATATTTGTCCATGTCATGAAAAAAAATAAGAAGATTTTTAAGAAACCCCTAATATTAGACATTGTCATGAAAAAAAGACATAAATAAGAAAAAAACATGTAAAGATTTTTAAGCAATCCCTACTATTTGACCCTGGCAATCCATGGGTTCAAATCCTGCCAAGCATCCGGGTTCTGGCTAGTATTTTAAAAACAGATATTCACTTAAATTAGTATTATCACAAAAAACTATGGTTCAAAATGGGTGTTTCCACAAATCACTATTGTATCCCCATTGATGAAGATTAATTTACATCGACTTTTATTGCTTACTTAAAAATGATGTAGTCATGTGATTGCTTTATGTGTGTCGGTCAATATTTAAGTATAAGGTATAAAATACTTAATAAGTTGTAAGTTACATACTTAATTCTAAGAAAAATATATTTAGCTAGACAAAATTATTTATGCTTTAGACGTAGACATAATGTTATTTACCATAAAATAACACATACAGGGTGTAAAAAGACTACTACCTTAAACTGGGAGGTTGCAACCAGACCAAAACACTGAGCAAATTTTTTTTTCATTGTGTGCACTATGTTTGGGAATTCAAACATTATTAAACCTATTTACTTCTACCGCCATGGTGCCGAATTTGTCATAAAACCTTCTTTAATTTGATGAAACATCAGACTCAGAACCTTCTTGGTGTACTTTATTTATTTTAAACTTTAAATGTTAAACTAATGTTATTCTTTTGTTGTGCATTTAGTCATTTCCTCGCTGAGGTGGAATTCTAATTTAGAATCCTTCGCTTGCTCGGTCAAATTGAGCACGCAGTTAAAAAGCAACTTTGTACTCTTGTATAACAAATAACTATTACTTATCTACGTCATTTTTTTTTCTTGTTACATACACAATACAACAAAATAACATCATATTTACCGAGCTATCCCATTTTAATACGCAAAAAACTATCAAATAAAATAAAAAAACCGCCAATGTATGCATGCAGCAAGCAGTCCGCCTTTACAGTTTTTAAATCTTGTAACTTTGTTTTCTCCGGTTATTTTTTTTATTTGGCTGGGTTTTGGTTTGTTGGAGGTACCTTTCGTTTTCGGTAGAGTTCTTTTTACACCCGATATAATTACAATTACGTTAAAGAAACGTAACTTAATCATCGAGATAGTACTCTATAGTCAAAGTCTCCACGTGAAAACTGTAAAAAACGTCCGAGCGTCGTTGACACAAATAAACATAAAAAAAGCAACATACAGTCGAATTGAGAAACACAGTTTGCAATGCCACATTGCACAAATTTAGACGTTAAGTCGCTTCAATAGTCAATGTCGGTGTAATAGGCAGTTACCTATTAACTCTCGGCCTCTGTGGCGCAGTGGGCGAAGGTCCGCCTGAGACGCATAAGGTTGCGGGTTGGATTCCAGCTGCGGGACAAATGTTTGCATGTTCTGTAGATATTTGTTTCGGGTCTGGGTGTTTTCTATGTATGATATGTATGTATTTACAAAACAAAAATTATATGTGTATTATATCAATCATTTGGTTCCCATAATACAAGCTCTGCTTAGTTTGGGGCTACATGATGCTGTGTGATTACGTCCCGAATTATTTATTTATTATTTATTATTATAACTAAATTAATTATAATAAGTTCACCATGCTCAAAATTTTAGAGTTATTATGAGTTGATGTTTTAGAGTATAAAACATAACACAGTTATTAATTGATGGTTTTTAAGAGTTCATCTATTTCTTTTCCATTTTAATCTGAAAAGGATGGCGACGACAAATGATGAACGATGACAAAAACCAAATTGGCATATCAGTGGTTTGAACAACCATTTTATTGGTTGGGTTCACAGATTAAAAAAAAAAATTCACTATGCCCTGAACGTCAACTCATAGTCTCTGAACATCAACTCATACGGCTGATCTCTACTTTCTTATGTCCATATATCATTTGCTAGAAAGGGATGCATACTGTAACTCAATGCGATTGCTGCGACTTCGTACCAGGGCATTTCTATGAAACTTCATAGCATTTTATTCGAGCGCCCTGGTACGATTTTCTTTTTGAACTCATTTGAAGTCGCATTGAGAGAAGTAGGCATCCCTTTCTAGCTGATGATATTGGACATAAGAAAGTAGAGATCAGAGGGCTTACCACGGGTTTTGATAGTTTTCGAAAACTTTTTAGGTTTTGGTATCTTTCTATACATTTTCGTACAGCGCCTCTAGGGAAACGTGCATGAACTACGAAAATGTATGGAAAGATCAGTGTTGCCGTTTTTAATTTGGAAAAAATGCTAAAATATGTTGCAAAAAATGCTAAATAACCTTTAAAAAATGCTAAATAAAATGCTAAAATCTATATTTTTCTTTTGAATTTCTTAGGAATTTTGAATTTTTAGGTAACGTACAAAAAAATGTTAATCATAAAAATATGCTAAATGCGAATTTTTCAAGCTAACAGACCCGAAAATATGCTAAATTTAGCATTAAAAATGCTAAAATAGCAACACAGATACCGAAACTTATAAAGTTTTCGAAAACTATCAAAACTCGTGGTAAGCCCTCAGCCGTATGAGTTGATGGTCAGAGCATGAATGATTTTTAAGGTTCTTCTATACTTTAGTCATAGTTATTTGGTTCGGTTGTATGTCAATGTCAATTTTCCACGTATTAACCTAAATTTAACATACTGTAGTGTAGAGTATACTATCTCGATGCTATTATATGTATTGTGTACTATAGCAGCTAATAGGCCCCGACTCATGGCATTATGCACACCGCGTTACTAGTAGACGTTGTTTTTCTACCTTTGATTCTTCATGAGTATGACTCTTTATGACTTTAAGAAACGTAATATTAAGATTAATTATCGTACGAGTTTGTGGTCAGCTCTGGCGACTGAGTTTTTAGGCCACCCAAAGTCTTCTGACATGACTTAAAGACTTCAAAACCCGCGAACAACATCTTAACGTGCCTTCCGAAGCGCGGAAGTGCTCTAAAAGCCAGCGGACCCTTTCAAGTGTTGGCCGGAGGGTAGATTTGGTTGTTGCTAACTACATAGTAAGCTATGCCATGAGCTCTTCGATTGTAGATTATGAAATGTACACGCTACTTTGAGTCAATGTAAATTCGATAACATCACAAAATTATGATTAATGTTGATAAATATACATTTTCATTAAAATTCATGTATTTTTATTTATATCGACAAATTTTATATTAGGTACCTACTATTGTCTGGCCAGGTAATCTCTACAGAACTCAAAAAAGTATATTATTTTTCTAGTCTATTCTATTTTGAAACTAAATTAGAACCCTCAAGATTAGGTAAAAATTGAACAAGTAAAGTACACACCAAGTATTATGTAGTAATGGGACTAGTACTACCATGTAATAGGTTTTTTGAGATTATCATCACAGAGACATGAAATTATACTATTCCATGAAGTTTCATAGTTAAACATTGAAAAGTTTTGATCATTAAAATGAATACTTATTATCTTTCTATGCTAGAGTTAAATAAAACAACATAATATTTTAAAGTCAGTATATTTGTTAAAAAAATTCGTACACTGCACCGATACCGTTCCAGAACCCCATTGAATTAAACAACAATTAGTTGAAAAAAAACTAAATAATTAGTCGTAAATAAACTAAAAACCAATGGGGTAGTTATGAAACGGGTATCGATTATTTCGTTGTCTGAATAAAAAAGCAACTTAAAATTAGCCCGAAATAGCACCGAAATTGGACGGAGTTGGCAATACGAGTACAATATAAACTAGATTACTAACTTAAAATATGGCATCCAATTGCAAATAATAAAACATAAGGAATGTAGCTGTTACCCGCCACCTAAAGTATGTAACGTGTTAATAAGAAAGTGTTTAGACTGGCGACTTTATATAAAAAAAACGTTATGGCTTTAAAAAAATCGAATTAAAAAAAGCATTAATTTGAAATACTTGCATGAAAGTATTACACTACTATTATACCTATTAGGTAGTTTTTTTAAGAAGGAAAACAGATCAAAATTGCATTTTGTAGTATATTTGGAAAATGGCCAGTCTTCACAATTTCCATTCAAAAAACCTTAAAGTATTCCGGAGATCAACTAAATCACATGTATTGTTGATCATTTTACAATTCATTACGTAATGCAAGGCAACCTTCTTAATTATAATATTACATATTAATATAAAATAATATTCGCTGGACTGACACAACGCACGAATTATCACAAAAATATAAAAATAATATTGAGGTGAATACTCAAATATTATTAGTTGAATTGTGAATAAACCTTTAAAATAATAGACCACTGACTATTATCTATTATCAAAAAAATATATCTTCCTAAGCGTAGTATTTTTTTAAAGTAAACAAAATAGTAAGACCACTAACTATTTTGCAAAAAATATATCTTCGTAGGTAAAGTATTTTTTAAGTAAAAAAATACTGAAAGGCTTCCCAAATTTTTTTAAGTATTTTTATTGACTTTATGATAATTTATTTTTATTCACCCCAACTACATACATTTGATTTTACAATAAACATACTGGTAAATCACTAGAGTTACTTACTAATTATGACTCAATGTTGTGCTTCGTGACACAACTTTAGTTTTCTTTAAAATACTTAAAAACAACTGGTTTGAAACGTAAAATACTTGTAACATAATAAAAATGGCTGTGATGTTGTTAGGCAGTGTCTTAACACTCGTATTAATAAACGCGGCCGCCAATATTAAAACATTTCAATAAAGATATCGTCAAAAAACAAAACGATATCTTTCCTGAAAAAAGTACGAAAACTTTTTTACATAAGCCAAATAAAACCATCGCCACTGAAAATGGCACGCAACGAAACGCAAACAAAAACTCTTAAATTTTCGATACAAAATTTCGATTCAATATTTTTTACACTGTAAACATTGTTAATTCCAAATAAATAATTTCCGGCTTTTCCAAAATCAAACCTAAAGCAACTTTATACTTTTATTACAAAGTACAGGCCATCGTTTCTATCCATTTAGAGTCAAACTGATTGTGATATCTAACAAAATAGATATTTATCTCTATTAATATATTTGAAGTACTAATGTAGGTATTAACTAGTGCCGATTATGTTATTTTTAAATAATCGATTTGACAATGCTTTATTGATTTCGCTATCCCTACTTATTTTATTTTTTTATCTAGGATTCTAAGGAATACACTTTATCGATTACTAGAAATACCTACATTGTTTTTTTTATATACTAGGTATAGTATTCTATAAATACCTAGTATTAACTGATACCTATTACCATACTAGGTTCTTTACCTGTTCACTGGTATGCATTTTTTTTTGCGTTGCATTTTACTTATTTATTTAATATTTACTTTGTTTTGATAAATATAAGGTATAGTATTTATATTCACTAGAATAAATACCTAGTATCTAGTATAAAACTAGTAATATAATTTATACTAGTGAATACTACTTATACCAGTATCAGTATACCTATTATCATACAATGTTTTAGCGTACAAGTAATTGTTTCATTGGTATTCAATATTACAGAATACTAAGTATTTTAACTGGTATGCGAATACCCAGTATTGGTATAAGGCCCGCTGTACAAAGAGCTTCCAGTTCTAGAGTAAGTTTTAGGGTTCCGCCGGCGTGCAAGTATAAACGCTATGGCTGCGATGACGCAGATCATCAGAATAACGCCTGCGACGCAGATACCGATGGCGAGGTTCTTTTGTGATATACAGATCTCATCATCTTTCTGTAAAAACATTTAAATATATTTAAATAAAACTGGAAAAATTAAATCTATAAAAGTTATCCGAAGCACTGAAGCGCTCTAAGGCTCCGATCACGAGGATTAGCGAAAAAGTATTCGCAACGTAGGCGTAAAATTTTGGCCAATGAGAAAGCTTAGATTCAAAATAACGCTTTGTCATTGGCCAAAATTTTTCTTTACGCTTCGTCCGCTTGAAATATTCGTGAGCGCTCTAGAGTCCTTTTCACGACAGAAGTCCCGGCATTGGGGCCACTGTCATGAGATGATTAAAATGGAAAGGAAATAAAATCCAAAAAAAACCTAAATCAATAGGTACGTGTCCCATTAAAATATGATGCAAATCATGCTCTGTCTAGAACTTCTTGATAAATGTTCGGTGCTTTTCGTAAACTGGAGATTCGGCTTTAGTTCCGCTGATTGCCGCAGGCCTTCTTGAAAATACTACTGATTTAAAGGCAACTAAACTATCACCCAAATATGAGCGGAATGTTGCTTAACCTTTTAAAAGGTGTAAGGGGTTCGAACCTCCAACTTTGGAACCCAAGCCAACCTCACCTGTCCGTGCCGTGATGTACCTGCTGTACCTATAAGTTTACCTTCTCACTAGTGACGTCATTGTCTGGCGAATCCGCCTCGTTCACAAAAAGTCCGGAGAACACTTCAACAGTTGCTGGCATGCCTTCCTCGGTGTCTCGGCGAGACCTTGGCTTATGAGTGCACGGCTCCTAAAAATTAAAATGATGAACCAATGAGGGTGTTTACACTGGACGACACGGTAGGTATGACAATGACGCGGTGGTGAGAAAGGTGGCCCTGCTGTATAATAAACGGGGCTCTGGCAGCACAACCTAACACTGGTACAGCTAAATTCCCTAAAGATACGAGAAGCTGGGGATTAGGGGCATATCCCCATTTATATTAAGAGCTCGTTCATACGGCACGCGCGCTGATCGCGAATATGTGTAAATGATATAAACTGTAAATTCAAAAGTTTTCAGAGGAGCACGCGGCGGTCGCGCCGAAGAAAATCGAGCTCGTGCGCGCTTGTGTGAACGTTCCCTAAGGGAGGCTTAATCCAGCAGTGGACTGATATAGGCTTGTGTTGTTCTTTATAGAGTACTGTTGCTGACGTGTCCTATTTACGTTATCTGCGTAGGTGTTCTTTCTGCCCCTTCAAGGAGCTAAACAAATCTTTTCTACTTTTAAAACAGCTCTTACACTAAAGTAAAGTAAGTCTGAGTAAGTAAAGAAAGGATTCTACTAATATTAATTAATAGGTAAACATGTATTTTTTAGCTTTTGACACGGTCCTGCGCCCGGCATCGAGGACCTTCGCCTCAAGCAAGGTCGCGGCTTGATTGTGTGAATTGTCAGTCAGTAAGAAGATAACAGTTTTATATAGGTACTAGGTGAGTATGAGTTGACGTTACCCCAGATAGGGGTAGGTAAATCTACTCACGAAGGTCAACAACATTTCATTGGAGACTTTTCGAATTTTGTAACTTTTAATTAGAGAAATGGCTTTTAAAGTTACGCCATAATTGTACCTACTCAAAAAATTGTCATGTAGTCCTAGAACAGCTGATTTTGTATTCGACTTATTGATGATGATAATTGCTGCCTAAATCTAAGAGCTGCCACACTTATGATAATGTTGCGCTTAAAGATTTGTGTCCTGTATTTTTAACCGAGGTTCTTATGAACAACCATGGCCCGAATCAACTCCTTCCGAGATAACTTACGAATTCAAATGCACCTTGTACATTGCACTTACACAGTCCGTTGGATGGTTAAGCTCACAGAGCTTGACTCCGCACGTGAAGTAAACACTAGCTGAGTGAGGGAACCGGTACGCTTGGAACGATACCTTCGCCTCTTGCTTGTCCGGGCTGTACTGGAACATCCCCATTATCTCACCGTCTAAGGGGCATCTGTAAACAAATGGAACAATATTCTTGTTTAGTTTTGGCATTATTACATTAGCTTATTATATTCTCGCCAGCGATTCTGTTATTTGTCAAATAGTTTCCTGGGCTATGATAGGCTAGTTTGAATTTAGAATAGTAAAAAAAATTAAGGTAGTTTTAAAATTTTACATAGTATTTGATTAACCTTGATTTAACATTGCACAAACGTTCGTTGTCGTGTCAGTCACGCGTAGAGAGCAATTTCGTTATTTTATCGTATCGTCGAAATTCTCTCAACTTTCGCTAATTTATCGTCATCTGACAGCTTATGTGTGAGCAAACAGCAGAGTTTCGCCAGCCAGTCTTCGACATCCTGGGCGCAGTGTTTGTTGGGTAAATCGAGGCAGACTTGGTAAGATATCGGACCCATTTTCTAGCTGAGACGAGCCCTCATCACTTGCTGAACTTCAGGATTACACGCAAGGCGTACCTTGCTCAAAGGTTAGTGAAATTCAGTTGTATTGCCCACAATTCGTTGACAAGCTATCAGTAGTTTAACCCCCGTTTCGTGTCGTATCGTTTTCTCGTAAAATACAGTCCACTTTATCGTTCAATTCTATTACATAAAAATCAATTGCTCTGCGTGTCTCTCGCAAAAGCTCCTATTCCGAAAGACCGACTTGATTTTTTTTCGCCTTCTTTCAGGGGTGGTTTAAGAAAAAGTTGTTATAGACAAACCCAAAGGAACAATAAAAAAAATCGAAATAATGAATTTTAGGCAGTGCTTAATAATACTGAACGTTATCACACAACATCATTTAGCCCCAAACTAAGCAGAGCTTGTATTATGGGAACCTCTACATATTTTTTTTGTAAATACATACTTATCATACATAGACAATACATTCATATAATTTGTAGAAAACACCCAGACCAGAGACAAATATCTCCAGAACATGCAAACATTTGTCCCGCGGCGGGAAACGAACCCACAACCTTCTGCGTGTCAGGCGGACCTTCACCCACTGCGCCACAGAGGCCGTCAATGTAGTCCAACTAGTATTATTTTATAAAAAGCTTTATGTTTCTTCGAATCCTATCCACTCCCTTTGGTAAAGGAAAATATCGTGAGGTACAATTTTTTTTTTAATCAAAATAATCTTAGCCATTTCTGTATTGGTCGGCCCGGAATAAAATATTTGGTTATCATAACCATTGATATTACGCTCGTAGCGTGGGTTACTTTGGTGTTCTTATGCGATTATCTGAGTTAAGTAACATTCCACCCGGTCACTACTTGGATAAATGACCGTTTATTTCTTGACGACCTCTGTGGCGCAGTGGGTAAAGGTCCGCCTGTGACGCAGAAGGTTGCGGGTTCGATTCCCGCTGCGGGACAAATGTTTGCATGTTCTGCAGATATTTGTCTCGGGTCTGGGTGTTTTCTATGTATGATATGTATGTATTTACAAAAAAAAATGTATCTATGTAGTATATCAATCATGTGGTTCCCATAATACAAGCTCTGCTTAGTTTGGGGCTACATGATGCTGTGTGATAACGTCCAGGATTATTATTATTATTATTATTATTATTATTTATATCTGAGCTTCAGAAGGCACGTTAAGATGTTGGTTCTTTCGGGGGACCTAAAAACTTTGACAACAGAGTTGGCTGTGAAAGTGAAAGTGAAAGTGAAAATTTCTTTATTCATTACAGTACACTTTGAATCTTATTTTTTTTTTAATTTACACCAATTCGTAACGCGACTATACAGAGAAGAATTGGCAAGAAACTCTGCTAGGCTTATATTTTTCTAAATGTCAGTTTTACAATATGGGAGTTGGAGACAGTTTCATCCCAAGCTTTTATGTCATCTAAATAATCAGAAATTTTATAATAAGCTTTATTACGTTTAACAACATTTTTGAAATTATTTACAGAAAATTAATTACGTCATTTGGGATTTTGTTAAAAAACCGTACGTTTTGCCCTTTAAATGATTGACTAACTTTATAGAGCCTTACAGTAGGAATATCAAGTTTATCTTTATTTCTAGTGTTAACATTATGATTTTCGCTATTTTTTTAACACATTAATATGTTTTCGGTTGTTCATATAAAGAAAGAAAGGAATCATTTACTCACCCATCATCAGTAATGAGTCCGACGTCAGATCCAAGTCCATCACCAGCCACGCATTCTGAAACCAGGAACCCGTACTTCTGCTGCTTCTCCAAAGACACCACCATGGTCAGGGTATCGCCTATCAGCACCTCTGAGGCCACCTAAAACGTTTGAGTGAATATAGGTAGAAAAAATTACGTAGTTAGGTACAGTCTAGCAGACATTCATACAAAAATCCCATAGAATAAAATCACGTTGAAAACTATGCGTGTAATCGTATTCTCTATGCCCATTTCAAATTTCTTAACGTGACGCCATGGCGTATTTTGGGAACGCGTTTGTGTCTTAACGTCACACGTATCGCATATTCTCCCAATGAATTCTCATTAGGGGAGGCCTATGTCATGCAGTGGACTGCTTTAGGCTGATGATGAAATGCAAACACCTAGTTTTCTTTTAATGTATTACATTGAGCCAATTGCAGGCGGTTGAACTACGCGAGCGAAGCGAACAGAAGCAACAATCATACTCACTTGTTTATCCTTAGGGTCCCCTCGGTATATCTTCATAGATACAGAAGGCATGTACCCTGACTCCAGGTCATATGCATCATCAATGCTGTAACAAAAATCCTGAATAGAGCGAGCGAAGAGAGTATTATTTTATTCTATTCGAATTCATATTTTTTTTACTGAATGTACGAATGACATCGCGGCCGGCCACGAATGAGATGGAGGGACAAGCTCGCTAAATTCTGTGCCGACTGGACCATCTGAGCACAGGAGAAGGATGAATGGAGAGTGAAGGGTCTTTGCCCAGCAGTGGAACATTGAGGACTAATAATAATAATAAAGTAAAGACAAAGGGGATGAATACTAAAATACTTATTAGACCACGCGTTATTCAGTCTGTTTTAGTAAGGCTGTCTTACTGAATAACTAAACTTATTATGACCGACTTAGTGGCTTACTCTTATTAGTTATTACACTACTCTAAGTGTAAGACAGTCTTACTAAGACAGACTGTATACCGCGAGGTCTAATAAGCCTTTTACGAGATATTTTCTACCGTGAAGTGTTGCTGTATTTCGGTTTGAAGGGTGTGGTTTGGTGAATTTACAGGCGCTTAGACATGAGGCTTATCACCTCCATGTCTTGAGTTGATGGACGCAGAGCTTTGCCTTTGTAGGGCGCGTTCCAAATATGCGAAACCTACGATACAATAGTTTGTTATAGGTTAGAGTGACCACTTAACATCAGGTTGGCCATCTGCTTATTTCATCTTCAAGTAGGGACCTGTTAAAAATACATGATTGCATAATAATTAATCAATGTTGTGTGCTGTCTAACTAACCTAGAACCAATGTTCTGTTGTCTGCTGCATAAGATGATGCGCATATTGTGATACTCTGTATTAATTACGGGTGCACTGATGGCGGATACAGACCGCGGCGTCCTACGTGAACGATCTGGACGCGAACGCGAATCGGCGCGGTTCGGCGCGGAAAAAACAAACAGTTGATAACTATTGAAGTATCCTAAGAGACCGAACGCACGCAAGAGCTGCGAAGCGGCGCGTCGCGAATTGACGCGAACGCGATCAGTGCGCGAACTGGACGATGATGTAGCACGATTCGCGTGCACGCAGGACAGCCGCGTCGCTTCGCATCGCGTTGAATTTGCGTGTCACCGTTCGCTTTGAATCGCCCACGTAGGACGCCGCGTTACGATACAAAATGTAACAAGCAATGAAAGAATTTGACGTCCACATTGACGCCATTTAACACAATTCCCATAGTGTGGATGCCTTGCGCGCATGAACTGTGCACACAACGCGCACGAACAGAGCATTTCTGCATACATGCTCGGTTCGTGAGCGCGCTGTGCATACTTATGAAATGCTCCTTTTATGTTACATTGCACGTTACGTTACAGCAGTCTGTACGCGCCTTTAAGATTTTTTTTTTCCTTTTTGTGTGTGTGGTGTAAAGCTGTGTTAGATGTCCTTTTAAATAAACAAATAAAAAAAACTGTAAACGCAAAAAAAAAACGAATAAAATACATACTTATTGGTATCAGCGCTGGTAAGCCTCGCCGCTTTAGGGTAGACATGGAACTGCGAGAGATCCCTTCGTCGATACTTGCACCGGACGTGGTACCCTCGCCCCTGCCCCGTCACCAGCTTCAGGTGTGGCTGAACTATGACGTTGTTGTAGTATTCAACAGTGTCGTCATCCTGAAAGAAGATTCTAAATAAGTTTGATTGAAGACTAGTGAAAATCGAACCATCTAAATTATAAAATAGTAGATTGTTTTACAAGGGACTAAACCATCCCATTATATACGAGGTTGTTATACTCCCGAGCTTAGCGAGGGAGGATGACAAGACCGAGTTATAATGGGTGGTTTTGGCCCGAGTAAAACACTCTACTTTTCACTTCGATTGCGAGAAAATAAAACAATTCCAAATTAGTCAATTTTCAGAAATTTTATTAAAAATTAAATGTGCAGTTAGAGCAATTTTGAATGTTTAGTGATATGTTTTTCCCGGGCAATTTTATTTCGGTTCTCTGTGATTGGGATGTGATAATATTTTGAGTTGATTGTTGTGGAGTAAAAGTTGGAGAGACTCGAATCATGCTTGAGTTTCCTGCATTATTAAGATCTGAGTGCGGCTTCAGCTGAGTTGACATATTCATCCAATCCCGCGATGTAGATGCTTGGGGTTCTGTAATGTTTGGTAGAATATTGATTCCTTCCATAATCCGCTGCGTGACGTGATACTTGTTTTGTATAGAGTCCTCTATATAACCTTCAGCCACTTGATCGGACCTCCATCCACCGTGGCGTTTTAATGTCGTCATATTCGCACCAGAGTCCGCCAACAGAGTCGCGGATGTTCTGCGGAAACAATGGCCCGTGTAGAGTTCCGGATTTGGTAAATTTAGATAAGTGGCAATATCTTTAGGCATGTTACCAAATTTATTTTTGCCTATGACTTGCCTTGTGCATTTACCATTTTGATAATTTAGAAAAAATCTTCTCGTTGAAACATTAGTGGGACGTAACTCCTGATAGGCTTTAACTATATTAAGGTATTCTCCACTGATGACAAATTTACGCTCTTTGTTTGTTTTCGTGTTCGGCAGACTCACAGCTTGTAGGTTTGTATCCGTTTCTACGTCTTCTAGCGTTATATTGGCAAGCTCTATTCCTCTGCATGCACCGCTGATTCCATAAATTAAAGCAACCTGTTGAACAAAAAAATAAGTGTGTTAATAATCGTAATAATCTAGGTACATAATTTAGGTATGTAGGTAGGTATCTATTTATTTAGTTTGAGTAGAGTACATAAGTAGGTTACCTTTGTTGCCAAGTATTGTTTATTTGGAGCGTTATTTAAAAATGTTTCGATTTCTTGTGTCGTCAAGACTTTAGATTTTTTTGCCTTGTATCCAGTGGACAATTTCTTCAGTAAAGCCGTTAAATTTACATATTTTTTAATATCGACGTCGTGTCTCGTTTTTAAGGTCATTCTTAACATTGAATATGTGCTCCAAAGAGTCGACGATTTGAATTTTTTCGATAATTCATCAAAATAAGTGAGAAAAACCTCTTCTGTAAAAGAATCCACACGTTTCTCATCTCTCCATTTCATAAAATTTTCGTAACTCTTTAAATATATTTCACGTGATTTTGTCGGCAACAGATTCATAATTATTTCTTTGCCCTTTTCTTCCATTTGCATATTAGCATCTTCACTATCACTTGATGACATTTTTCACGTTCACAATTTGAAAGTTAAAGTCAGGAAGTTAAACGTAAAAGTTTGTGATTTGGAATGAAGAAAATTCTAGAGATTTAGCGCCAATACCATCTTTTTTTTTAAATCTCTATACCTTCAATAACCCTCAACGAAACAGTTCGCATTCTACCGTGAAGGGAAGAATCAACCTTCATAAAACATCACCAAGACGGTTCTATTTTCAAAAAAAAAGATTGACGGAGCACCAAGACGTCGAGTTTTTATTTATGAGAACGAATGCTTTGTACGGGCTGATGATTTTAGACAAAAATTAAAAAGAAAAAATACTTTTTAGCCCTAGGTATTAAACTCGAGTTTTAGGCCCGCTAAGCTACACTATTATGATACACTTTTTGAGCAAGAGAAGTGAAAAATTGATTTACAATCTGTTACGTCCATTCCTATTAGTAATTATAATTTTTCTACCCTCCAGTTTTTTATAAATGTTTTTCAATTAACCATAAGAAATATTATCTGCTGTAACTTGACTTGCTTATATATTAGGATTTTTTCGATTTTTCTGCTGTTCCTTTAGGTTTTTCATAATTTTCTGTGTTCATTTAATAACTGTTGAGGCGATCAAAACAAAAATCAAATTGTTTCAGCCTTTTTCGAGTTTTGCGAGACTAAAGCACGGCAACTGATTTTTATATACCTAATTACATTGATATATACTGTTACTATCGCCTAATTAGGTATAATATTAGGGTCTGGGTATTTTCTATGTATGGTATGTATGTATTTACAAAAAAAAGTATATATGTAATATATCAATCATGTCGTTCTCATAACACAAGCTTTGCTTAGTTTGGGGCTACATAATGCTGTGTGATAGTCCAGCATTATTTATTTATTTATTTATACAGAAGATAGAAGATCAAGTAAATACTTGTCGATTACAGCCTGCGCACATGAGACGACAAACGTCAGCGATTAGACGCTACGACAAGCTACGGGGGACAATTTTCATACATTTTGTTCAAAGCTCCGCACACACGGCGACAATCGTGACAGCAAGATAAGACAGACGCTCGCGACTAAGCGCGACGACAAAGCGTCGTGTTTGCGAGGTCTGTTAGATAGAGACAAGCACTAAAAACAAACCACAGGTATGGCTGGTAGAAAATGCTCGTAGCATCAAGCCTCCTTTTTGATACATTTAATGTGCAATAAAGTATAAATAATAATAATAATAATGAGGAGTTCTTAGGGCACCCAAATGGCTTTGACTTGGCTTAAGGACTATAGACCAGGACCGTCTCAACATGCCTTCTGAAGCACCAAAGCGTTCCGAATATATGCGGTCACCAATCGTAATGGTGAAAACATCCAAAGAGGAAAACCTCTCTTATAGCGTAGGATAAGGGCAGGGGAGACTGATGAGATGATTGTACACCTGTCTTTAAGTTATCATCATTATAATCAGCCTATAGCAGTCCACTATTGGACATAGCCCCCATAATGAGCGCCATTGCGTCCTTTCCGCATCTCGAAGCATCCAGCTTTTACCAGCAACCTTTCGTATGGTATGTTTTCTACGATCAAGTGCTAAGTTCTAACGTAAAGAATCAAGTTCCAATTCTGTTTTCATAATAATTTTCCCAATATAACAGAATATGACTAAGCAAATGAACGTCCTATGACTCGACAAGGTTGGCGAGCCTCCCACAGACTGCCTTCTACGAGATTTTACGAGGAAATACTGCCATTTCTGTCCTCAGCCACACATTAGCAAATCATTTAAAATTAAACAAATAGATAGTTACAATGGCTGACTTGACTAGTCACCGGTTTTTCTATTTTGTAAAAACATAGACTGCTAAAATCATTGCCCTTCCTTTTGGCTGTGTAGTTTGCCGTAGTCAGAGAAAAAGTTTAAAAAACGAAAGTATATGTGTGTTATGTTTAGGCTCTGCTTTTTGATTAGAGTCAAATCCTTTTTTTCCACCAGAAGTAATAGTAATGGTAATTTATTGCAATCATTATGTTACATTGTCAGATCTTATAATTATTGTAGGTTAGGTTTACACATAACGGACCCGTGTTGGGTATAGCAATATTTGGTGTGGAAGCGGGCCAAAGTTGGTATATTATGCCAAGAATAATACAAATTAATAAAGTTTCGTAGAATTTAAATATACAAAAAGAAGATCAAATAATCAAATTAGAAGTAAAACTCATGCAAAGCCGGAGCGGATCGCTAGTACAATACCAGCTCATATTATAGTCCGCTGCTGGACAAAGGCCTCGCCTATAAAGAAGGGGGATGTCCATAATCCCCACGCTAAGCATGCGGGTTGGTGATCGGATGGCACAGCTTCTCGCACCGTTGAAGCTGCTGCCCATCGGCGTGGTGGTCAGGTATTATATTGGTGTCAGGCTGCGCTATGCTGCAATCCGCCGTAGCCAGAGCCCCGTTTGTTAGCTAGGTGCACCACGAGCAGGGGAGCTGGCTAGGGTTCCGAAGAAGAAGGTTGGAATCTCTTACACTCCTGGAACCGCTTGGCTGGTATTACTCATAATATCCTATTTTTTTTCCAGGTAGGTATTACCACTGACTAGGCTAGTCTGTAGTATAACGCAAGCGGAGCATCGGTTCCAAGTAGTAGGTCATATCTGAGAGCGTGTTTAAGATGGATTACACACAAATTAAGGTTAACGAGGCCAGAGTCGCCTATTTTGGTAGCTCGTCTCTTAAATGTCAAATTGCGTAATGTGAATAACATAACGATCATTATTTTTGGATCAATGGCATCGAGATAGTACTCGAGCGTCGTAGTAGACATAAAAATGCTACACATGTACATCAAAATAATAACTCTTTGTCGGCGCAGAAGGCAGCGTGTGCCGAGGTTTGGTGCGGACATTTTTTTTCCACGTTTGTGGCTTAGCAGTGGTTGTTAACCGGTGGTCCGCGGACCACTGGTGGTCCCTGAAAGCATCCGAAGTGGCAAGCGGAGGCATCCTAATAAAGAGGTGACGATCTGTCGACACAACGCGAAAAGTGCGCGTCGCTTGTCGCGTTGTGTGCGATCCATGAGTGCGACGAGCGGCCGGCCGGTGTCTCTATATCTATTTCTATCTCTACTATCTCGCTATGAATCAACAATTTCGAAAGAAAAAACTTTTCTGCTTTTCATAAGTTCAATCAAATTATTGATGGACAGAGTACTAAGATTAAATGTGAATTATAGAAGAATATTGCCCAGACTCCACTTGAAACATTTAAAAATTGAATTAAATCGCTCTTTTTCAGTAAGTATTTCGTAAACGTTATTTCATATTTTTTCTCAGCAAACAAACAGGGGTACAAAGTAGCCTATGGGTAAATCCAGTACACAGACTGTATTTCTAAATGTCATGTAAATCCGTTGAGCCGCTACGGAGTTGAGTGAGAAAAACATATAAATGTTAAACGCCAAAAGTCATAAAATCAACTTAAATACACTGCAGGATATTATAAAGGGTTCGTTTGATAATTGATTTCCTGCAGGTACTTGTGGGGGACTGCACACATGGCCCGTTATGGAAATAATAAAAAAACAAATGGTTACTTAGTAGGATTAAAATAGTAAGACACAAAATATCAGTGCATCCTTCTCTTCCAATTCAAAACCTAAAGTACCAGAAGTTAGACAGCCTGTGACCTGTCAAATTAGGAATAGAATGCACATTAATATTAAAATGTCTACATTTCCTTCCAAATTGCATGCAACTTGCGCCCGCGCCGGTGACAGGCGGATGTGACGTCACGTCCCCTCATTGTTATGTAAGTCGCAGCCCCTGGATTGTCGTTCCAGTAATTTGAACATATTAGTGTGTTAAATATGGAATTCAACATGCGAAATTTCGGTTCCCATTTCTCATTAAAATTTTTATAGGTAAAGTAAAGTGAAGTTCAGGTAATAAGTGACCATATATATATTTTTTTGAAATACATAACATTTATACACAGAAAACATTCAGACCCGAGAAACATATTTGAGAATCACACCAACATTAGTCTCACGTCGGTAATCGAAGCTTCTGCGCCTCAGGTAGGCTGCCTACTACGCCACGGAGGTCGTCAATAATATAGAGGCAAATGTTTGTGAAAAAGGCGTGTATGTTTGTAACTTCATTATAAGTACTGTACGGATTGAGCTGTGCACATAATTATGTAGTTCCAAATCGGGAATAGCATATAGGCTTCTTTACAATTACTATAAAATCCAGTCCATCCAAAGGTTGCCTGGAAGAGATCACTTTTAGCGATACGGCCGCCCATTAAACAACCGCGGATTAGTTTTAAACTTAGATTGGTTTGTTCATTTAAATATTTGTAAAATCTTGGTGTACAATAAAAAGATGTATCTATCTATCTCACTACGCGAAGCCGCGGACGGTAGCTGAAACAATATAAATAAGGTACGTGTAGGTAGGTAGGTACTTAAATTGGCCATGCCTTTTAAAACAAGATCGGTGGCCACGTATCGACTAGCGACCTTTCATACGACCTTGAGTGCTGGAGATTGGCACATGCGGTCAGGCTGTTTTCACTTTTGAATGGAGTTTGTCCCTTATCAAATTGCGTTGTCTTCCTCTCCCGTTTGTTAATAGCCTATAGCACTCAGCTCCCTTCCTTCGTTTGATATAGTGACCAAATTGTGTCGGAATTTTTAGGCCGCCTTCGACAAGGGATATTTGGGTCTCAAGTGGAGTTGGGCAGGGCACTTGGCCAGACGAAGTGACGTAGGTGGACAAAGACGCTGACCGAGTGGAGCCGAGAGATGGTCATATAAATAGGAGGCCTCCACCGGCGAGATAGGTCGACGATGATCGACTAGATAAAGACCACTAACTGACTCAGAATAGCGCAGGATATCGTGGCGATGTGCATGTCTTGCTGCAAATGTGCATGTCTTGCTGCAGATGTGCATGTCTTGCTGCAGATGTGCATGTCTTGTTGAAGATGTGCATGTCTTGCTGCAGATGTGCATGTCTTGCTGCAGATGTGCATGTCTTGCTGCAGATATGCGTGTCTTGCTGCAGATGTGCATGTCTTGCTGCAGATATGCGTGTTTTACTGCAGATGTGCATGTCTTGCTGTAGATATGCGTGTCTTGCTGCAGATGTGCATGTCTTGCTGCAGATGTGCATGTCTTGCTGCAGATATGCGTGTCTTGCTGCAGATGTGCATGTCTTGCTGCAGATGTGCATGTCTTGCTGCAGATGTGCATGTCTTGTTGAAGATGTGCATGTCTTGCTGCAGATGTGCATGTCTTGCTGCAGATGTGCATGTCTTGCTGCAGATATGCGTGTCTTGCTGCAGATGTGCATGTCTTGCTGCAGATATGCGTGTTTTACTGCAGATGTGCATGTCTTGCTGCAGATATGCGTGTCTTGCTGCAGATGTGCATGTCTTGTTGAAGATGTGCATGTCTTGCTGCAGATATGCGTGTCTTGCTGCAGATGTGCATGTCTTGCTGCAGATGTGCATGTCTTGCTGCAGATATGCGTGTCTTGCTGCAGATATGCGTGTCTTGCTGCAGATGTGCATGTCTTGCTGCAGATGTGCATGTCTTGTTGCAGATATGCGTGTCTTGCTGCAGATGTGCATGTCTTGCTGCAGATGTGCATGTCTTGCTGCAGATATGCGTGTCTTGCTGCAGATATGCGTGTCTTGCTGCAGATGTGCATGTCTCGCTGCAGATATGCGTGTCTTGCTGCAGATGTGCATGTCTTGCTGCAGATGTGCATGTCTTGCTGCAGATGTGCATGTCTTGCTGCAGATGTGCAGAAGCACAGTAGTGTTTTCTCTAGCACTCAAAGCGTTAAACGCAAAAAATACCTGATCGGTACTTTTTATAATTCTATCTTTATAAAATAGCCATAAAAGTTTTTAGCAACAATTAGTGATTTTACAGATAAATCTATTTTTATCTCGTTTATTTGTTCGTTAGATCTTCAAACATTAATTGTGGATGTAGCCGAATCAAAGTGGTTTTAAACAATTCTTCTTATGAATAAAAGCCTTGAATTAAGTTTGTGGCATGACTGGGATTCGCTTTACTAGCATGAAAATTTTTGATAAATATTTTACTTACACCAACCTCACCATTGCATATACATACCTACGTTTAAAACTTTATCATTCGTATCTTTGACGAAAGTATTATACAATATCCTGACGCATTTATTGCCACAACATATTATCTTTAAATCTACAATACACAAAGGTTAGCTTGTAGAGAATGCTTCTTAGCATTAATTTCACCTAAGTAAAGCTTCATTGAATTTTGTCCAATAAAGAATATTCTATCTATCTATGTGTTTATATGTATATCATTCTCCTGCCCTTCTCCTACGCTAGGTGGGGTCGGCACATGTTTTATTATTCTACTTACTTCTATCAGCCGTCAAGTCTATGCCCACTTCTTTTATTCTCATATCCTCATTCACAAAATCCATCCATCTCTTCATTTTCACTTTCTTCATGCATCTAGTTACATTAATATTCATCACTCTTCTAGTCACATGACTTTCATCCTTCATGACATGGCCATACCATGACAGTCTTACACCAATCTAGCTATAGGTACTTACTATTTTGTGAGTTCATATTTATATTATTAGGTAACAAATCTATTAGGTCCTGACGGCCATTTTGTTTTTATACTTGGTAATTTTGGAATTTGAACTGTCGAACATTTATATTCAGCTACACTGTTCACGAATTACTTAGTAAAATAATTTAGCGATGGTAAATCTGTTTGTATGCATGTCTGTTACGTTTGCACTCTAATCGCTAAACCGATTTTGATGAATCAAAATCAGTTCAATCGGCAGTTCAATTGGTCTGTCCCAAATGAAGTTGCGGGTGGGTCAGCTAGTTGAATTAGTAAGATAAGGGTATACAAAATGTTGTTACTATTTTCCTATCACTTAAATCTAAATAAAAAATATGATATTCTAATTTCGTAAAACGCCAGACTAATTCTCGGACGGACAGACGATTTCATCATAAAGATGCCCGTTGAAGTTAATATTTACATTTTATAATGCTACTTGTAAGGTCAACCTGTAGGCTGGCGCGTGGGTTTAAGTAAGCCTTGTACACCTTATAGGCTCGGTTTATAAGGTGTGGCATTATACAGCCTGTTGGTTAAGTAGAAGTGTTAAGTAGTTTAAGTACCTACTTTACGCCATTTTATAGGCTTAGTCAGCTCCTCACGTATTGACCATGTCTTTCTTGTAGAGGACGACTAGATACTGATAGTTCAGGTGCTGGGCAATCCACTTGGATTGGTGTCTGTTTAGTGACATTTAGATACGAGCACTTCCGTGCTTCAGAAACCATGTTAAGATGTTGGTCCCGGCTTATTTTCAGTCTTTAAGCCATGTCGGAGGCCGGGCGGCCTAAAAACCAGACGGACACCAGACTCCGACAGCAGAGTTACCCACTAGCTCGTACAAAGAAGGAAGGTCCCAGGCCCTACAGCATCCTGGTCAGTGAGCAAAAGTTACTACTTGACACTGTAAGAATCATCGAGAGTGGATACAACGGCAATTTTTTTTTTTCTTATAGGAAACGAACACCAATACCACTTCTTCGTCCCGCCGCTGGGTCTCCACAAAATTCCGCAAAAGGGCCTAATTTGTTTATTGATTTATTTTTCCAAATTAAACTAAGCATTTTAAGTTTTGTAAAAATGACAAAACCTTACACACTGGGAAAGGTCAATCCTGTAGTCAAAATAATGACCAGAAGAAAAATATAATTTAACTCAAGACACTAATAGAAAAAAACCAGTTGCAAACACATGCATATACATAACTATACATAACTAACTTTAACATCGGAAGTAGACGATTACATAAGATCACGATGCTGATAATCATGTTATATACATGTTATATATTATATGCGAGTTGGTAATGAAAATAACCTCCAGATACCATCCTACATTGTTACATCATAGAATGCGTTGTGTCAACGGTGACTGGTGGCTACAGGCCACGTCACCTGCATAGACGTGACGTATATGTTACAAACATGGGACCAGTAGGTCTCATCATCATTATCATCAGCCTATAGCAGTCCACAGCTGGACATAGGCCTCCTCTAAAGAGCACCATTGCACCCTGTCCTCAGCTCGACGCTTCGAGCTTCTACCAGCAGCCGTTCGCAGATCGGACTGGAGGTAAAGTATCAAAAATGATGACATCATTCGAAAAATTATTGAAAACTGGCTAACTAAACTTTTGCGGTATTACCAAATTCAGACGTTATTCATTCATTTTTATTCAATGGCATCTGGGATAAATAGTTATTTATAATAATTTCGTTAATAACGTTTATATCCTATCCTACTTCCGACTAGTATTATAAATTCAAAAGTTTGTGAGTATGTATGTATGGATTTATGGATTAATGTTTGTTACTCTTTCACGCAAATACTTACTGGATGATAAAATTTCGAATACACATAGGTGGTGACCTGGATTAACACATAGGCTACTTATTATCCCAGTACAACGCGTGTGAAGCCGCCGGCGGAAGCTAGTTGTTCATAATAATAAGAGGCATCGTTGTACGGTTTATACGTCTAATCGTCCAGTCTTCAGTCAGGTCCTGTTCTGCTATAGTATATGACTTGAGCATAGACCTTTTGATTAATGTTCATTTGAATACTAAAAAAATCTGTTTGTCACACACGTGTCACTCAACTCATCCCTTTGATGAATAACTATAGACTTTAGTGACGAAACTTTGCATTCTAAATTCATAATTGCATCAAACCTTACATATTCTAACTCATTCCCACACACCAGTTTCAAAATCAAACCAAAAATAATAATTAGAAGAGCAATATTTTAAACGTGTTAATTTATTATGCCCATACGCATCTTGCAGCATCCAAAATGGCCGACCTCGGTATGTTATTTACGTAATATGGAAAGGCCTGACGTATCGTTTGATTCCACGCTATTGTTTGAAGAAAATTACCAAAAAATTAGACAAAATATGACTTAAGACTTGTAAGTGTCCCGGCAAAGAATTAAGGCCCCTGACTGAACTGAATTCAAAGCTGATTCGTTTTTTGACAATTGTCAGGATATGAATAATTATAAGTAATGCTAGAACAAATCACACAAAATCAACTATCCCAAAACTAAGCAGATTTTCTTGTAAATACATACACATTTTAGATAGAAAACCAGACCCGAGACGAATATTCACAGATCATACAAACATTCATCTCGCAGCGGGAATCGAACCCGCACCTTCTGCGTCTCAGACGGGCCCTCACCCACTGCGCCACACAGGTAGTCAAATCTCTGTACACATTGGAATCAAATTGCATAAAAATGAATGTATTTTTGCACGCAATGCAATACACGCAGTCGTAGCAAATGCAGTGATAACTATTAAAGATACTTAACGATTATATTCGGTCACCTCACCTGCTTACATGAGTCTACAACAAGAATAAGTAGGTTTGTAAGTTTAATGAAGCTCACTGACTAAGAAATTCAATCATCATAAACATAATAACCATTAACCTATAGACTGATAAAGGACCTTTGACCTTTGAACCTTTGGGAGAGACAATCAATGCACAGCCTTAATCTTAATGAGGGAAAATCTATAAGACAGTCGTCAGATCAGCATTGTATGGTTGGGCAATGAAAAAGAAGGACGAAATAAAATTGCATGCTACTGAGATGCGAATGTTGAAATGGATGTGCGATGTGACGAGAATGGATAATAAGATAAAGAACAAGTATATCAAGAGAAGTCTAAATGTGGCACCTGCGGCAAATAAGGTGAAGAATTGTAGACTGGCATGGTACGAGCATGTCATGAGGAGAGATGATTGTATGTGACTGATGAGTGATGAATATGACTGGATGCACGAATAGAGGGAGACTGAAGAGATGGATATATTGTGTGAAAGAGGATATGAGAATGAAAGGACTGGGCAAAGATATGATGGCTGATAAAAGTAAGTGGAAAAAGAAAATACGATGTGTCAACCGCACCTAGCATGTTACAAGGGCAGGAGAAAGATGATGCATGCCTAAACACTAATAGACTAAAATTTGGAGGATTATGTTCGTAGCATAGTGCTAGGGGAGCAATAATAAAGTATTCTCGAAAACTCTACGCGAACGTGCGTTGACGGACAGTCAGTCAGTCATGCATTGAATTCAGATATCATCATTAACATCATCAGCCTATAGTCCTTAGTCCACTGCTGGATATTGGCTTCCCCTAATAAGCACCATTGCACCCTGTCCTCAGCTCAATTCAGATATGATATCGAGAATCTACCGGTATCGTATATTCAAGAGGTCTCGCCTCCAGCTACCTAGGAAGTATTTGGATGCCATCTGAGAATACCAAATAACCCTAGGTTAAAATACTGTTAGAAACTTAAAGGGGAAGCCAAGCCAGCTTTGAAACTAAGGATTTGAGCACGTAACCGAAGTAAAAACCTTTTCTAAACGCAACTATTTTTAGGTAGGCTAGTGTTGTTGTTTTTGTTGTATACAATAACCAATAGCAATCGAAAGAAGTTCATACCATGCAGGTTTTCTAAACAATGCTCTTGTGATTAGTTGGTTGTATAGAAAAAGTATTTGCACAGCAAATGTGTATGAAGAAGAAATATACCGATAGAGTTTAAATCCACAATACACAAAGGTTTCCAATAAGGAATGCTTCAAAGCATTAAGTTCGCCTATGTGGGTAAAAATATATCAGTAAAATATTTAAGCTGAAATCTTTCATTTTCTTTCAAATCTTTCATAAAATATGAATTCGAAAATTCCTCTTCTTTTGAAGTATGTAAAAAACGGCCCCCAGATTTGAACAAAAATAAAAAAGTTTAAAAACTTATTGTACTAAAGGTGTGTACAAAGTTTTATCAATATTTGCTTAGGATGAGCATTGTGGGAATTTGTCAAGGCTGTCGCGATATTGTGAATGAATATGTAAATATTGTAGGTTGGTGTTTGTTCTCCAGGTAAACTGTCGAGTTGAGCTGTCGAAATTGACAAGAATAATAATGAGTTTATGCAGGTCGATGCAGTATAAGCTAACAATATAAAACTTTTTAATCTTTTCTTCCTATGTAAAATCGAAAGGAACTAAATATTTAAAAAAGTTTTCAGGCTAAAAGCATTCGAATTCTTTTTTAAAAACCGATGAAAAAGAGGAGTTTCACGGTTTGATTTTTTAATGTCAGTTATCATTTCATGCCTGTTGCATTTAAATTGGTAAAAAAGAATCAACTTCTTTGATTTTTTTTAAATAAATATACTAGCTTTTGCCCGTTGCATTTTTCATTTATTTATTGCTTACATGCTTTATTGGTACATTGATTTTACTTAAATAGTAATAGTAAAGAATAGCTCTTAGTATGTTCAATGACCAGAAATAGCTTTTTTATAGTTTTAAATAGTAACACAAACTAAAGACTGATACTAAGCTTTGTATATTGGTCACGTGTTTCCTCGTTGCATGTCGTTGAGTAATAGTTACACGCGTGGTCACGACACACAACACGTAATTGTATTTACCTAGCCTTTCAATATCAGCGGATATCACGATATTTTAGTGTTTGTTATTTACGTGTGAGGCCTATTTATTAATTAACCGACTTCCAAAAAGAGGAGGTTATTTTTTTTGTGTGTATGTTACGCGATAACTCCCCCAGTAATTAATCGATTTTGATGATTCTTTTTTTTAGTAGATCATAGGTGGTCCCATACAAATTTTATTTCCTCAAAAAACCTCATCCTGATTTGTAATTTTCACCGGTAGGTGCCGTAGGTTCTTAACTCATCATCATCATCTTCAGCCTAAAACAGTCCACTGCTGGACATTGGCTTCCCATAATGAGCGTCATTGTGCATACAACCTTTCTTACTGCTCTAAAAAGCTATGTAATTTATTACTTTTTAGTTTAAGTTGGTACATTTAGTTATAGTATTGAAGTCGGTTTTCGTTTTTTTTTAATGATATTATTTATAGCATATTTTGCTCAATATCTTGTTTTATAAAGGTACCGCGTACTTGTACCTAAACTGTTGCATTTTTAGTATTATAAACCAACATATTATTATTAAACGGTTATCGGTTCTCCGGCAGATATGACCAGCCCACTGCCACTTCACTCTGAGCTATATCGACAACTTTAGTTCTACATCAGATAGTCTCGTTGCGGATTCTAGCCTTCATAGAAACTCCGTGCATAGCTCACCCCATAGCTGTTGAGCTACTTTGAACTGGTGGACTAGCCTTACTGTGAGCGTCCACGTTTCGGTACCGTACCTATGTCAAGACGAATGTTTGAAATGTTTGAAAACTTCTGTATTCTGTGAGTTCTTCATGGATGCTACTAAATAAAGAAAATTGAAATGAATTTGTATTTATTACCAATTTTCCAATTAGGTAGGTAATTCCAGGAAATACTTACGTACCTGTATTAAGTTCAAGAAGTTTCCATTAAATTAATGGTCTTGAATTATACGAATGTTGAATAGGTTGTATAGCTCGGTCACGACAACCTCATCTTCAAGGCAAACGTGTAGTCATCCTAGCTTATCATATTAGAGGATCGTGATTTGAACTCTAATGCCAATTTATGAATCAGCAGATTAAATAGATAGACATATTTAAAGATTATAATAGTATATTAAATAATAAATAAATATATAGCGCCCTGCACACGTAAAAATCGGACCGCGCATCGGAACTGCGTTCCGAACCGCAGTGCGATCTGTACGGTTTGGACTACGGATCAAATTGTCGTGCTAATGGCGCGTAATGATCGGACCGCGCATCTGGGACTGATCACTGACGTGATGCGCGGTTAAAACTGTGAGATTTGCGTTGACATACCAGATCGGGCTATCAGCCCCGCGCATCTACACGAACGTTTCGGAGTGCGGGTTGGAATGGCACGTGCTGTTTCCCGCGGTCCGAACTTTACGTGTGCAGGGCGCTATTGGGACATCTCACTTACGGTAAACTTATCCCAAACCAAGCGGATCCTGTACTATTTACCAGAGACTGATAAAAATACATAAAGGTTAATTAGACCACGCGATATTCAGTCTGTCTGTAAGACTGTCTTACTGACTAATTAGTCAAGCCTAAGACCGACTTAGTGGCTTACTCTTATTACACTACGCTAAGTGTAAGACAGTCAGACAAACTGAATACCACGTGTACTAATAAGCCTTATAGATACTAATAAAACGACCAGACAGACCCAACATCCATGTTCAACACAAAAATGTGCAGCTGCAGAGCAGAACGCAAGTTACTGCCAACTGAACTTGCGGCCAGGCAATATTGTAATACTGGAAACTACCACGCAGCATCATATGGCTCCAAACTAAACAGAGCTTGTAATATATGACACATGACTGATATACTAGGTACTTATTTTTTTGTAAATACATATGTCCGAGACAAATATTTGCAGATCATACAAACATTTATCTCGCGGCGTGAATCGAACGCGAAACCTTCTACGTCTCAGGCGGACCTTCGTCTACTGTGCCATTGACGTTAGACTATAACATTATAAAATCCAATTCAAATTGATTTTATAGTTTTTACCGGATCCTCGAAAATAAAATTTGACATTTGCCATTTTTCTTTTATAATCGTAGAGATGATTGATTTTTATGCTCATGCGCAGATTGCATGGATTGGTGTTAGCCAAGAAGGTTTAGCATGGGAGGGCGCGCGTTGAACAAAAATCTGTTCCTAATGTATTCTCCCAAATTAGGGTTGTGTCACGTATCCTCTTTAGTGTTCAACATAAGAGTTAACGAGACACAACCCTAATTTGTGCATTTTTATTAAGAAAAATCAGGCACAGATTTTGATTTTAATTCTATTATTTATTTTAAGCACGCATGCCCCAAGTACGAAGTACTATTATTAATTCCATGGTGTTAGCTAACCCTTATGTGACTTAATCTCACCGGCCCCCACACCCTTTAAACCATCGATTTATAGTACTGTCATTTATCTCAATGCTTCGAACCAAAACGAAGCTATGCAGCAGACGTTGTCAGCAGAAATATGGTGACACTACCTTCCCCGGGCGAGCCCTTCTCTTCGCTCTATAGCTCTATACTACCAGACTTTTGAATACTTATTTATGTACTCACGTTATCAGTAGACATGGTGTTGCACCCTCGGAGCGGCAAGCTGTACTGTAGATCACCTCTCTTTGACACGTACTCTCGCAAGCAGGAGGAGTTGCTACCCAGACCAGCTGGGTAGACGATGCCGTTGAACCTGGCATCCCTGTAACAAAGAACCTAACATAAAAAACCCAATAGTTAAATGACGACCTCTCTGGCACAGTGGGTGAAGGCTCGTCTGAGACGCAGAAGGTTTGATTCTCGCTGCGAGAAAAATGACTGTATGATTTAAAAATATTTGTCTCGGGGTGTCCCTAAACTAAGCAGAGCTTGTAGTGTGAGAAATACAAGCTATCACAAAAAAATTAGAATCCTGAGCATTAGCGAGGGAATCAAAAGAGCACGAGGTGAAAAATCTTTGCACTCGGGTGCAACACGTAACATTTCATCCCACCTCAGCGAGGAAATGATTAAAAACAAAAAAAAGAATAACATTATAGCTTAACATTTAAAGTTTAAAAAAAATAAAGTACACCAAGAAGGTTCTGAGTCTGATGTTTTATCAAAGAAGGTTTTACGACAAATTCCGCACCATGGAGGTAGAAGTAAATAGGTTAAATGATGTTTTGAATTCTCAAACTTAGTGCACACTGGACACTTCCAGCATTAATAATATCTATGCGGGAACCATAGTCACCGACATAGCTCAGAGTATTAGCATGCTGAAATGGCAGTGGGCTGGCTATATCGGCCGTAGAACCGACAACTCTTAGGTTGTGTAGTAGTTGAGTCAAACGCAGTATAGGACTTTTCGGTTCTTCGGCAGATATGGCAATGCCACAACAAAAACAACAACTTGTTATATGATTTTCAAATGAAATAAAATAACTTTCACGAAAAATTGTTATTTGTTATACAAGAGTGCAAAGTTGCTTTTTAACCGCGGGCTCAATTTCGATGAACGAGCAAGCGAAGGATACTAAAATTGAATCACGAGCGTAGCGAGTGATTAAAAATTAGAATCCTGAGCGTTAACGAGGGAATCAAAAGACCACAAGGTGAAAAATCATTGCACTCGAGTGCAACACGTAACTTTTCATCCCACCTCAGTGAGAAAATGACTAAATGCAAAAAAAAGGATAACATTAGTTTAACATTTAAAGTTTAAAAAAAAAAGTACACCAAGAAGGTTCTGAGTCTGATGTTTTATCAAATTAAAGAAGGTTTTATGACAAATTCGCACCATGGAGGGAGAAGTAAATAGGTTTAATGATGTTTTGAATTCTCAAACTTAGTGCACACGACGTTCTAAATTCAATTATCCTTTATCCTCTAGCGGGTAAAAACGGCTTTTGCACTCAGATATTGAAGAGCAAAAATACTCTTTTTGAGAGAGTTGGGGGGGGGGGGGGGGGGGGTATGAAAAAGTAATTTTGTGTACACTTTGAGTGCTGATTTTACAACTTCTACAGCTAGTTGGCCTTTCGTGCTTGGTGCAAAGTCTCAAGTGCAAAGTCCGCCATTTAACGTCTTAAATTACCTGGCATGCGAGGGGTGGGCGGGGGTGACAGTGATGTCCATGGATTCATGACCGCAGTTGACTGTCAGCGTGTCGAGTGGCGCGTCGGGCTCGCTAGATGGCGTGACTGTCGCTATTGCTGTAGTCGCTAGCTCTGTAACAATGTGGCATCAACGGTTTAATTAAGTTTTTCATTTCAAGTCTGTGGTGATGAACTGTGGAAAGAGTTTTTATCACAGTAGCGCGTTTTGAACAAAAATCAGTGCCTTATTATTCTGCCGTCTGTTTTACATGCCATTAAGAGGAGTTGTGTTTCGTTTCCACTTTAGTGTTACACAAAAGAGGAAACGAGACAATAGCTTTAATACGTTGCGGGCCTCAGACATGACGTTGAGAGGCTGGTCCTGCGGCAGGTGCGCCGGTGTCTTTCAACACTCACAGCTTTTTTGGAAAATACATTACATATTTTTGTTCAAACGCGCATTCCCTTGTACTTTCCCTCCCCCTCACTTGAAAGTAATAAATACCCTTGTCAGTAGTAATTCCATGGTGTGGAAAACCCGTACGATTTGAAGGAGCTACTGAACTTGACAGAAGAGTTTGTAATTTTTCACGTCATCATAATCAAGAGTAGTCCAATGCTGGGCGCAATGGAATCCAATGTGCGACTCGACACTTTTTTCACATAGCGGGGATGATTAGAGCTTCTCTAGATGAAGTTAGGAAAGAGAGATGAAACTACGCGTGAGGCAAGTCTCCCGTAGCCAATCAGGCTTACAAAATTTCACGTGGAAAGTGACATGCGTCCAGATGATTGGTTACACCCGACTCGACATGCACGTAAACTGCTTCAACTGGACAAGCTCTGAGTTCCCTGACAGCTGACAGCATCGTCGGCACTGAAAAAGCCTGCCCTGCAATCTCATGCCAACATGCTCAATGGGAATAAGGAGCATTCCCATCCTTTTTTCCTAATAAAAAAAAATCCCCTAATAAGAAGGGGGATGCCCCTAATTCTCGATGAGCATGTGGCAGGGGATTGCAGGCCAGGGTTTTTTCCAGCAAAGGACTCTGTCCAGCAGTGTACTGATATAGGCTGGTATATGGGATAGTTCGTTCAGTTTTTGGTCACAACGGCGTCTCTTTCCGCACTCTTAACTATCCAAAACTTTGGAAACTGATGGGACTTGAACGCCATCTTTGTTGAAACGGCTACAACAACAACTACACCAGCCTATATCAGTCAACTGCTAATAAAAAAGCGGTCCATAATCGGCGGTGATTTTGAGTGAAGAATAACTGGAGTTCCGCAGTTAACGTGCTAAAGTTAACATACGAGTTTTGGTACCACCATCTCAACTAAACACAAATATGATAGAATTGAATAGAAAAAACATTTATTTCGACACAAGAAGGCAGGGACACTCGGAAATGTGTCGAATTGGATCGAATGGAATCGAATTTGGATCCGGTACCCAGTACTTTCAGCAGATTTTCAGGATCCGCCGGGTACCGGATAATCGTACTGGGTAAATATTATATTATTAAATAAAAAAAACATTAATTAGGGGATCTGCTTCTGTACGATTCGTACAAATCCGGCGGATCAATGTCCACGTGATATGGTACATGATATTTGTTGTGATATTGTGACGTTTATAGGAACTTGAAGTTTCTCGTATTTGAATCGTCGCCATCGTGCGTTGGGGTTTGGGGTTTGGGGTTTGTGAAATATATATACTTGAATTGAAATTGAAAATGAATTAAATAATAGTCAAAGTAAAAGTGTACAACGCTAAATAACATAGCCCTCCATGCTTTACTGACACGTAGCGTAACATAGCGCTATGTCGGCAGCCAGCAGTCAACGTGTTAAATCAGAAAATAAGAAGTCTGAATGGACATAATTCTAAAGTTAACTAAACAGTGAGCGAGCGCGTTTAAGTCTTTTGTATGAAAATTTATAGGGCTATTCAAAAGTACCAATTTTGATTGACTTTGCGTGTATCAAACAACGCAATTTTATGACTAAACTCGTAAATTATTAATGATCATTTGTGAAATATTAATTTAATACTGCGTTACTGACTAACTGACAGTAAAATATTAAATAGTTACCTACTAATGCTCAATTGCCACTAATAAAATGAAGCTCTCGTGGAGCGTCTTAGTTAACAACACCGAAGTAAGCCACTCCACGAGAGCACCCATCCAAAGTGACTGGGCGAAGTGTTGTTTAACTAAATAACACTTCGCCTTTGGAATGGGTACCACATAGTGGCATCAAGATCTGAGCGGTTCCGTGCTTCGGGAGGCACCTGAAGATGTTGGTCCCGGCTTTGCAATGTCGGAGACCTTTTGGAGGTCTAAAACTCCGACAGTAAAGTTGGCCATAAAAGATAACCAATAAAATTATAGCATTTATAATGCTATCTTGTGAAATATTTAGCGTCTGTGACTTTACCCACGTGGTAAGCTGATGAAATGAAACCATCATTATCATCATCAGCCTATAGCAGTCCACTGCTGGACATAGGCCTCCCCTAACAGCACCATTGCGCCCTGTCCTCAGCTCGACGCATCCACGTGTATTCTGAATAGTTTCCAAATTTCAAATTCTATAATTGTTGCAAAAGTCTATTTTATTCAGTATTTTTCTAGAACTTCATACATAAAGTAAATACCTTACCACCATACTTAAATTTCATAGTTGCTAAAAGTAAGCTCTGACACTGTTTGTCAATTACCAACAGTGAAAAATGGCTCTAATTTAATCATTGTTAATCATCGAAACAGCATAGTCTAGTATACAGGTACAAAAGTAGACGAAAAAGGTTCGCACCACGCAGGGTGCACCATGGGCAGGTGAGGTTGGCTTGGGTTCCAAAGTTGGAAGTTACAGTGTAACCTACAATGTAAGCCTGTAATATAGACCTTTGTTTAGAATTTCAAAGATACCAAAATATGATCGTAATAACCATTGTAACGGTAAATAAAAATCTTCAGAGCTTGCTTGTAATTCACACTTGTTAGTTTATTTACGAATTTTTCATGCGTTACGTTCCACCACATGATTTTCCGTTAAAATAACTACACTTTCTAATAAAAGCTTTAAAGTCCGCTGTCCTCTAAAGTGATGTGTTTGCAATAATCTACAATAGCACATTATAATAATAAATAATAATAAAATACATTAGCACGAAACATCATTAGCCCTAAAAGTAAGCAGAGCTTGTATTATGGGTGTTATACTACTTAGACAATTTTTTTTATAGTTTGTACATATATAATACACATAGACCAGCGCATAGACAAATATTTGCAGATTATACTAACATTTGTCTCGAACCCGCAAACTTCTGCATCTCAGACGGGCCTTCGCCCACTGTGCCACAGAGGTCATTGAAGATTATGTCCAAGCTTCAGACAAATAATGAGCCTACGAAATAATAGATCAACTAGCTAGGTAATTTATTCGCAACAGCATTCTGGAGACTGGCGGAGAGCTGGACGTCTCCGTTATGGAAGTGCCTTGTGCGGAAAGTGATTAATGAAGGATGTGATCACCTTCATTAACCATCCTTCGCAAAATTTGCTGATTGAGTACCTCGTTTTATTTCCCTTTCATTTTATTTTTAATGCCTGCCTTGTGCTTTTTATTTAGTTGTACGAAATAAAACATTTTTATTTTATTATTTAAAAAAACAAAAAAAAGTACTTTTGATAATGAATTTCAAACAAAAAAAACAATTTGTTAAAATAATATGTACCTAAGCATGGATGCCAATATCTAAATTGAGAGACAAACAAATAAAGACTCAGATAGCCCAATAGTTGTTGACAATAATCTTGTAGCCTGTCCTAAGTGATTTAGTCAAAATTTGTTTTGATGATCTTTAAAACCGGTAATGTGTGCAAAATAACAGGTAGGTATATCAACATTTTGTTATTTACTAAACTTCTGCATATTTTTTGAAAAGTCATAAAATATTATTTTTATTGACTATAAGATTCTGAAGTGATCTCAGTAAACAATACGTTTTGTGATCATCAGAAATTATTTTTATTATAATTTAAGATCCTAGCTCTGGTCGGTTTAGTGATGCAAATCTCTTCATTTAGCTCTATTTATTGCAGTCTCTTTCACATCCTAATACGACATAACGACCAAATCCTCTTTTATCTGGCTCATGTAGCCCCTTGTTCCTCCTCTTCCACGTTTTCCTTCTAATTATCCTCATTTAAAAAAATATTCATCCTCTTTAGTGGGCGGTGGACCTTTACGTATATCAGACACACTATAATTAGTAATGCTTTCTGCCTTTCGTTATAATTAAATGCTATAACTGACGGTAAGTTTTTACTCAAAACAATCCCTAAAACTCAAGAATAACTTTTTGAAGTTTATTGTACTTCAGACACCTTACAAACTGCCATGTAACACAGTTTTCAACTAGCACGGGAGGTATGTACTCTAAACCACAAAGTGTGTGCGCTATTTTTGCCCTTAAAAGCACTTTGAAATAGCACTGTAAGTAAGGTACTGTAATATGTTTTAATGTGAAATCTTTAAACTGGTTTTTCCAAGAGTATTTTGAGTTAAGGCATTAACAAAAAATCAAAATCATTTTAACGATAGCCGATAGCAGTGAAGGTGTTATATTTATATGGGGCCTGCCCTTTTACCTGTTAATTTGAAAATAAGAGGCATCATAGCTCAATATCTTTCTGGCAAACATCATGTGATGGGGATTGTTGTACATTTGCCACAAAATAAGTACGTCACCTTTTAGTAAACTTCATACATTGAAAGTAAATTCGTCACGCATGACATCCTGTGACATTCAAATTAGCATGTATTTAATTATGTAGGTACACACAGCGTCACGATCTGGTATACCCCTTTCAAGTATAAATTTAATCTGCTGCCGTGGAGGCTACCATATTCAAATGGCCAAAATCTTATACAAAAATATTTATACTTGGTTGGGGAATCGAACCACCAATTTATTCACACCAGGTTATGAATGAGACGCTCTAACCAACTGAGCTATCGTAGCGGTTGGCAAGTATGACGAAATTTTAAGTTACAGTATACGTTTACTATTTTGTCTAGGTATTAATGGATGCGTCAGCTAGTAACTTTTTCATTTGTTTATCACGGTAGTGCGCAAATACTTAAAATTATTCTGTGCAGCACTGGACTATTGAGGGTAGTTGTGTATTAAATGATAGTTCAGAACAAAAGATTACTTGTTTCGTCTTGGGTGTGTGTCATAGATTTTGTTTATGAAAAATAATTGTGCATATATAACAGCCGAAAAATTGAGCTAAAGAGTGGGTTTTGCAAAATAACATTTCGGAACGCTACAACCCATCAAATGTCAGAGGAAATGGCAGAATAACATTAGGTAAGTGGTATGACAATTATAAGTAGGATTATCATAAACAATGTGCTTAGTAAACCTATTCCCTTTTATATTATATAAAACCAGTCATACGTTTATAATATTGTGTTTTTATTTTCAGGTTATTGGTGATGGATGTCATCAATGGGACCAGGAGAAATTGTTGAAGTGAGTGGACGCATAATTGGCCAGTTTTGCAAGAAATAATGCTATCTAAAAGTCCAGATTTAAATATGTGGAGAATGTGTGAGCATATGTGGGGTCAATTTGTCCTAATTGGGACACGAGTGAAGTGTTGTCCACCTGCAACAGGAGGTCTTAAGAACCTGGGAACTGATGCGTCCTAGTGGTTTTGGGCGGACTTGGTTACCCAAATGAAAGAAGGCTTCAACAAATTATTTTAAGTGAAAGACATCCATCCCATTCGGTATTAATAAATATTCAGATATATAATGTTTTCAATAATAGATAAAATACCAGAGTAAGTATTTGCGAGTGATCTAAATTGTTTATTGGATTTCATACGGCAAGTATAACCTGTTCCAATGTTAACATGTTTGTTCACTCGTTAATCTTATATGGGTAAATTAAGTATTATTCTATCATTTAAAACATTATTGAAAATTCAAAAAAATAAGTATTATCTATATATATTGTGTTATGATAAAAGGTGTTTTAATAAATTTGTTATAACTTTTGAAAATTGTTTTATTATTTTACCTTAAATAATTAGGTAACTTACCTACTACACTTAAAACGTAGTCCATTGTGTTTGTAACGAAAATAAAAAAAACAAAAATATACTTAGGCATCGAGGGATTTGAAGCCAGTACTCTTATAACGTATAGATTAATGTCGAGTGTTGTAACCGCCACTCCATCGTCTCATATAGATATAACGACGAAATTAAATATGCCTAAGTAAGGAGGAGAAGGTCTATAAAACACACATTTGTGCAAAAAGTTCGAGATCCACGACCGACACCGCGACGGTTTGAACCTACTAACGTTAACTAGGGGGGTTACCAGACTCTGACGCTGTCTGTACCTATTGACATTAATTTTTATTTCTATTTTACTTTTAATAATTTTAATTAGACATCCCCTTTATTGACATGATTTCTATCATTTTTATTACATTATTTATTAATTTTCATGTTTTGACCAATCATTTATATGTAGGATTTTGTTATTATCTTGATATTATGTTAAAATAGGCTCAAACCAAATTTAGTAACCTAACATGTACTTGCTATTGAGCTACCTACTATCTGAGCTTTATAATTGTGTACATGTGAGCATATAAATGAATATTAATTTGAATTGCAGTTTTCTGAATTCATTTATCACAAAAAAAAAGACTTGCGCTAATATTAAAAAAAGCTTTTGTTAAAAGACAAGCGCAAAATCAAGGCGAGTGCTATTCAAAAGAGGGCCTATGCACAGCAGTGGGTCGTAAACGACTGATAATGATGATGATAATGAAGCCTTTTTTAATATATTATCAGACGAAGCTATACCCAACGATTCTTAAAAATACAAATACTATTTAAGTCGCGGAGCTACAGTGTCTGGGAGACACGCTGCGCAGTGAAGGTCATCGACCGGCTATTCCACCCGGACACCTCGCACCGTACTTTGTGACGAAACTGGGGTCAGCTGGTCAGCATCTAATAATGTCTGTGTGATCTGTATTGCCCCGGTTTTGTAAGGAAAAAATGTTTTACTAAAATGAAGGAAAGCGAGGTCGTTGTCCGTCGATGGAGGGACGAAGTTGAAGCCTTCGAGAGGGTATGGGATATCTTGAGGGATAGTAATGCTTTGGGGGAGATTTTTTGTTATGATACTAGAAGATGGAACAAGCACATGGCCCTATCACAAAGCATTGCATCGGAGTTCAGGTTTTTTTGGAACGGCCTCTACGATGCAACGCCATGAGGCATGAAAATGATAAGCCTTTTTTGCTTGTAATGTTACCGGCATCTACAAACTTCAAACTGAAATACAGAAATGCACGGAAAAAATAGGCATGTTGGCAGAACTACCCCGGACGAGTTCTTCACAAATAACTCTAACTACTACTATTTGACGCTCTAACGATCAAACCACTGAACATGGCTAAATTATGAAGAAGATAGCTCATTTGTTAGTTAAAGAACTAGCCTTAAAAATACATAGATCAAATTATATCCTAGGACAGTACTTAGGATAGAATAGAATCATCATCATCATCCACAGACCGACTTTATCCACCGCCCGAAATTTTTGCCATCTACCACGGTCTTGTGCTAGTCGCATCCACGAAATTAGAAATGCAAAATGAATTTATTTGTTCAAATTCAATTGTTTGGACTTGCCTCTAACTACCGCCTATTGAAAAGAATAGACAAATAATTTTATAAGCCAGGAACTATCCTAAAAAAATCACATCATTATCAAAGCTTAACCTACGAAGGCAGTGCGTGCGTTGGTTGTTAATCAGTCAGTAACGGAATTATCGTATAAGTATACATATTTAGAAAATTCGTGACACGAAATAAATATTTGCACTTAGTTATCGAGTTACATTACCTGTGGAGGATGGTATCTGCTTGGAACGCGCGGTCGCTAACAGCGCCGATATAACAAAAATGGTCCACATATTTCAGTCTGGAACAAAGAAAGTACTTATTAAAATAACTGTAACGTCGATAAAAAGTAAAACTTTTCCACGGAAAAGCCTTGACAAACTAAAGAAACTTTTCATCACTGGAAAAGTCATTGGGAAAGACCTAGAGGCTGAAGTCAGATGCGCTGGTCGGATCAGATCCGCACCACACTCGAGTCAAAGTTTCACAAAGCCATTCATACAGCCCATAACAGCCCCTTTAGCATGCCGTTTTATGTCTACTCTACGATAGAGAAGATGACGTATTTTTTTTTTATTTAGCATGGGCCAGCTCTTGACCTCTAGGCTAGCGTGGGCAAGGATGAGGTCGTCGATGGGACGAGCTTTCCCAGAAGATGCCTATTAACTCTCTTTTTGAAGCCGGTAAGGTCATAAGACAATGGAAAAACAGACGCTGGCAGCTAATTCCATATTTTAGCAGTGCGCATTATAAATGATGTTTGGAAGCGCTTAGTCCTGTCAAATGGAATATCAACTTGATGCGGATGGTAGTTAGCAGTGCGTCTGAAGCTCATATGGAAGAATGGTGATGGCGGAATAATGTCATGTAGCTCCTGCGCACACTCTCCGAAGTACAATCTATAAAAGACCGACAAACATGCAACCTCGCGACGATAGCTCCAGCTCTCGAGCCTTGCTTTAGCAAGATACTCTTGACCAATGAGCCTCTTAGCCCTGCTTTCAACTGAGTCTAGTGCGGCAAGTTGATACTTGGCTGAACTATCCCTGATTGTGGATCTCCCTGCATCCCAAACATACCAATTTTTTTCCAAGTGCTTATTTTTATCTATTCTTCAGATTAGAGTAGAGCAAACTTATTTTCGGTTTAAGTATAATGTATAATGTTCTAACATTTAAAATGTTACGACCGAAAATAAGTTTTCTCTATTCTTTCGTCGGCAAAACCTTGTCTACGGTTGCTGTGCTAATCCGGCTGATCAAGGTAAGTATCATCATAGCAAAAGTGATTCATGGAGGGAGTCAGGACTCAGGGCCCTCAGCAAGGAGGAGCCCGACATAGGAGGAGGAAAGCCTAATTATTATTAATATTCATAACTAGCTGTCCCATCCGCCACTTCTTTTGCGTGTAAACTATACACACAAAATTAATTTTCATCAAAAAATTATTGAATTGAATTATCAGACTTTAGGTAACATCTTACGGTAAAGTGTTTTCTATTGAGTAATGGAATGAATCAACACAAGGTCGAAACCCCATTAAGAGTGGTCGATACCGTCGTGAATATCAACTACCTGCAGTAAAGTCACGGTCTTAAATTAATATCACTTTGAAGTTACAAATCTATATAATTTGAAACAAATCAATTTGGTATTAAAAAACTGTACGGGATGGAAATAACCTGTGTATATAAGTTAAGATAAGATAGTATAAATCTAAAAGCCACAAATGTCAAAAAAAATGTTGGCAAAAACTCGGCACACACTGCCTATTGCGCCGACATTGAAGACTTTTCAAGCGAATTAGGTCTCATCATCATCATCATCATCATCAGCCTGTAGCAGTCCACTGCTGGACATAGGCCTCCCCCAATGAGCACCATTGCGCCCTGTTCTGAGCTCGACCCATCCAGCTTCTACCAGCAGCCTTTCGCAAATCGTCACTCCACCTGGCCGCAGGGCGTCCTACACTACGTTTGCCGAGCCGCGGTCTCCACTCAAGAACTCGTTTACCCCACGGGTTGTCGGTTCTTCGGCAGATATGGCCAGCCCACTGCCACTTCAGCTTGCTAATTCTCTGAGTTATGTCGACAACTTTAGTTCTATGTCGGATAGTCTCATAGATAGTAGTCGAATTAGGTCTAAATTAACGCAAATGTGGCATTTTGATATATATGTAAGTCTGTAGAGACTATGACACTATTGAGTACTATGTTGATGGTATAGAGTACTATGTCGATGGTGAGATCTTAAAAACTTCGCTCACGTAGCCAAACATTATGTAGGTACGCACGTCTCATTCCACGTGACATTTACCAAGCCTGATTATCTACGTGCGACACTAGCTTAGTTAAGCGCTTAAATCGCTCTATAGATAGATAGGGGTTTGAGAACTTCCTTCTCACTGAGAAGATTGATTTGCAACTAAATAACACACATACAGAACAATTTTTAAAATAATTGATCAAGTAATTTAAAATTAGGTTTGCTGGAAAACTCTTTCAGGGTACTTTAAGTTCGCTTTTGTAAATAGCATTTAAGTAGATTTATTTCTGTATTATGTTTCAGTGTACAGTTAAAGAAGAAAGAAAATTAGGGATTATGAAGACATTAAAACTAGAAGAAAAGATAACAAGTGCGAGTCGTATAGGATCCCTACTTAAATATGAATTTGGTTCTGTTTTTAGTATTTATAGAAATCATCAGTGAAAATTTCAACTGTTTAGCTATAACATCATGTTCATGAGATACACTAGAAAGTGTCTAAACACACTATAGCCGAAATTATGCGACGTAAGTTCGGCAAGATTATGCCTGCAATACTATTTGGATTGATTACACATTCTATTGAAATTACTTTGCGTTATGGCATACAACCGAACTTGTCAAAATCAGCTGCGGAACTTACGTCGCGTAATTTCAGCTTTAATGTGTTAGACGCTAACATCCTGCGCACATTGGACGACAAACGTCAGCGATTAGACGCTACGACAAGCTGCGGGGGATAATTCTCATACATTTTGTTCAAAGCTCCGCACACACGGCAACAATCACGACGGCAATATATGACAGACGCTCGCGACTAAGCGCGACGACAAAGCGTCGTGTTTGCGAGGTCTGTTAGCACATTTTTCTGTCACCTAATGACAGACAGACAAACAGACGAACAGACACAGAATAGTTTTGCCCTTTGGATACGGAACTCTAAAAATGGTATAGGTTATACAATACAACAAAACATTCGGACTACCTCTTAGTACGTTACGAAACATTTAATAGCCATGTAATATGTGTACAAGTGTAAAATACTGTGCCAAATCTTAATAGACTTAAAACGTTAAAACGTGTCTGTATTGGCATGTCGCAATGTTTGTACTGATATAGTTAAATGTAGCAAGTGTGGCCTACATTCTGTATCTACATAAATATTGTAAATAGGTACTGTTTGTTTTGAGTTGTTATTTTACGTAAAGGCTATGTATGCACTGACAGGTGGCTTGCTTAGTGCCTGGCAAGTCACCTAGCATGAAGTTTCCAAGGGATACAATACACAAAGCCTCCAGTCTAGCCTCAATGTATCCTTGCACGTAACCAGTGGGGTGATCGGCTAACTCTGTTGCAAACAGAAATTATTGACACCGATCCTGTTGTGACAGATTTTCAATTGACGTTCATTGAATTTCGACGGATGAAATGTCAAAGTTTGTAAAATCAAGATCGGTGTCAAATCATTTCAGTTTGCAACAGATTTAGCCAGATTTAACCAATCACCCCGCTGATTTCTGTAAATGTTGATTAAAACGTTGAACAAAACAAATTACATTAACTAAACAAATCAAAATCAAATAATTAATCAAATGTCAAAATTAAAAAATGTGCGAAAATGTGTAAAGTTAAATCAGCGAAATGTGAGGGTTTTATAAGTATTATTAAAATGTACATATGTCACTAGACTTACATATTATATTTGATTGTTTTTTTTTTAATTTTGTGTTTTATGATTTTATTGACATTGTTTTAATTGGACATGACTTATTTTATATGTATGTGCCTATCTAATTACTGTTTGCATGTCGGTCTACAACGAAGTGTGTCAGACCTAATTTAAAATATTAAATCTTAATTGTACCACACTTCACGCAAATAAAATTTTATTTAATTTTATTTCATTTCAAAAATTAAAAATAAATTAATACAAGTCAGAAATAAATAAATGAAATTACACGTTAATAATTCATAATTTCAAGTCAGGGCGCAATGGCGCCCATTAGGGGAGGCCTATGTCCAGCAGTGGACTGCTATAGGCTGATGATGATGATGATGATGATGATGATGATGATGAATTTCATTCATTAATCTTAAACATTCCGACATCATTTTTGTCTATCCATCCGCAAACAAATCACATTCAGAACTGGCATCAAGGAGAGCGTAGAGCGCAGCGAGGATGCGCGGGATGGGAGATGAGGATCGGGACACCATATGGAAGGGAGGGTACGGCAAACAACCTACGGTCTGTACTGATGTAAGTCACTTTAGGCACTAAGCAAGCTACCTGTCAGTGCGTACGTAGCCAAAGAGAAACAAAAGGGACACCATTTTTTTCATCTTGAACGACGGCTGTGTCATTTTTATAAAATTGTATTATCTAGTGTTTTTTTTTGTTTTTGTATATCGATTCTTATTAATGGTATTTTAACCGTTATACGTTAGTAATATGACACAAGTATTAGTGAAATGGAATAAAGAAGATTTGGACGGAAACTCTCTGATGAAGAAAATTGTGCACCGATCGATTTTTGTTATATTCGCCATGGCTATAGCAGAAAACAGGACCAGAATGAAGACTGGACGACTGGATTTATAAACCGTACTACGTTGCCTCATATTTAACTGTTGTTGTTGTTGTTACTTGATACTGGAGAAATTTTGGAAACTATCCCAGAAGCCATTTAATAAAGAAGTGAAGTGAGAAACAAAAGAGTAAAGTAATAGACCATAAGCTAACTAGCACTTATGACATTTGGAAATTTGGTAACGTGTCCTACAGGCAGCAGGTTTTCTTCAAACACTCTTGCTTGATACTTTTCCGAGCGTTTAATTAGAGCCTCGAGGATTCCCTCTCTACCCTGGATTCAACACAGAGGCGACTACCTCTGGGTCATTTGGTAGAAGCATAGGTCGACATCAGAGGTGTTGTACATTGATGGTCCTTGCTTCATTAAGTCTGTTAGGCTGGATAGGCTTAGGATAGCCTTCTGTGTCCTACCCTATCCTACCCTATGATGCAACGCCCTGCGTTCATTGACTTCAGGCAGTAGGTGTTATCCTCTTGTGCCAGTTATTTCTTTTTTAGAGATCTTTGGAAGGGCCCGTCCAGCGAAGTACTACCAATATGCCTAATTCTGCCGTGCAACAGCTGTTTAGAGGTTTGAAGGGTGTGTGTGCCGGTGACTTTACATCATGCTTCAAGTTGATGGACACAGGGAGTTGCATCGGAGGTCCCAAACATCTATGAGGCAATACTTTGTTAAGTAATGGTTACCTCTTAACATCAGGTGGGTCAAGTGCTAGTTCCATTTTCAGATAACTAACTTAATAAAAAAACTGTCGGATGCCAGAGTCGCATTTTTTAGTAAGCAGGATGCTCCAAGGGCAGGTGAGGTTGGAATGGGTTCCGAAGATGGAGATCTTTACATGCCCATTTTATTCAGCTTTACTATATTCATCGTGATTTGCAGACGGATTCATCTTCAATATTAATAATGAGTTCACAGTTGAATAATACTCATTAATTATAAAATCAATCACATAATACTACATAATTCATTAGAGTCACGGAAGTAACGGAAACCTGATATTTCCGTTACCCAGCGATGTGTGACGAACTAAGTCAGTGAAATTGTTGATATAATGCATTCGTTACGCGAATTATGCATCCCTAGGGTTATAAACTGACTTTCTTTCTGGTAAGCTGGGCTTTTTGCAATAACAGGTCTTTATATAGCTAAGTGTCACCTGCCAGTATTCAACAACAACAACACAATCAGAGGGACAGAGGGTAAAGGGTTGACACTTGACTGTGCTTACTCGTACTCACGGTATAATCTATATCATACACATAACTAAACCTAAGCATTTTAACTAGTGTTTGGAGTAAAATCGTATTATCGAAAAAAAAAAAATACTACTGCTGGACATAGAAATCCCCTTATGAGAAGGGGGATATCTCCCTTATATCCATAATCCTCACTCAGGGCATGCGAGTTGGATATGGGATCGCAGGGCAAAGCTTCTCTCACCACCGACTCTGCTACCCGTCGGCGTCGGCGCGGGAGATGGTCAGGAAATTCAGCTGTGCCAGAGTGTCAGCCGGCCGCCAGACTTTATCCATTAATAGGCTAGATGCCTGAAAAATTCTAATAAGTCCGTCATTTACATTATCAAAAACTATTGGACACGTATTTTTTCTTTTGTCAATTAAACTAAAAATGACAAAGATTTAGTGCGTTGAAGTTTCGCGTGACGTCACGGGTTAGTACACTTTTTACATACTAGTGACGTCACGAGCCCCCACTCCCGAACTTTGACGCTCTATAACTTTGTCGATTTCCATTGATTTTAAAAATAAAAAAATACGTGTCCAATATTTTTTGATAATCTAATTGACGGACTAATTAGAATTAGAATTTTTCTACCCAGGCATCATCCCTATTGTCAAATACTGGAAATTACCTTTAACATAATTGCCCCTGCCATCCCAACCCTAGGTGACACTTAGTTATAGGACAAAGTTGGTACAATTGCAATTAGCATAACAAATTCAACTCGTAAAATAAATAATTCCGAAATGAAGTAGGTAACCTAACTCTTTCAAAATATACCTAACTTTATTTTATTTCTAAACCTCTCATAGGTAAAAGATTGTTTTAATTTCGTTAGAACTTGGAGGCCATCATTATTTTGAGCGCAAAAAATAAATAATATGTACATTCTCACATTGTTGTAATACCTATCTGTATACTGAAATTAAAGCTAATTACCAACAAATATGCTAGTTGGCCAGTAATATTTGAAATTACAAAAGCTTAGTTATGTAGGTGGCATGTCAGAGGCCTTCGGCTGGTCATAATCCTCCGTCGCCAGAATTGGCCTCTAGCTCATACGAAGAAGGAATTAATCGGCTGCTTTTAGTAGAGATTGTACACTGAATATAATAATGAATAGATATTTATAATAGCAATTACTAAATAATAATAATTACAGGACAGTCTCATTTAAAGTGTTAACGTCAGTACCTATATATAATCTGTATTGAATTTATTATTAAACTAGCGGCTCGTCCCGGCTTCGAACGGGTTAGGGCACTATTTTACACTTTGGATTACGTTACTTAAGTTTTAGTAAGGATCCCTAATCTTATCTAGCAGTAAATATAGCCTATGTGACTCAGGGTAAATGTAGCTTTCAAATGATGAAATAATTTTTGAAATCGGCACAGTAGTTTTTGAGTTATTCATTACAAACATACACCCACACACTAAAATACAAATTTTTCCTCTTTGTTATATTAGTGTAGATTAGCTCAAATTCTAATTATTTTAAATCTGTTTACATAATTATATTTATTGTTGTGTATTTTTTTATTTAATGGTGTAAGTAGTTGCCTACGACTATGCTAATTAATTAAAAATAAATAAATCATTTAGCCCCAAACACTAAGCAGAGCTTGTGTAATTTATCTGTCATTTCTGTATGTTGGTGCTGAAAAATGGGCCTGAAAAATTAGAAAAGACGCGATAAACTGAACGTGCTCATTTCTATGGGAATTTTGTATGAACTGAAGACTTTGGAAGGGACAGTTTGTCGGTTCAGTTTGTTCAAATGCTATGTAAAATAGGTTCTGCCCGCGGCTTTGACCACGTGGTTCTGGGATAAACAAAGATTGTGTTCATTTTTAGGTCACAAACTATGTATATTCCAAATTTCATCCAAATCAGTTCACCATTTACGGAGTTGAGTGGGGACAAACATATATATATACACAATTATATTTACACAAACACACATTTGTGTGCTGTGAAACGAACATTTGTTCGCATTCATATTATTAGTGTGAGTAGCTATCTATCCTAAGATGTTTTCCTTCACCAAGGTAATGCAAATAACCTTTGTGCGTGCAAGAACCTATAGATTTTGAAATTTGACCCTACAAATCGGAATTCCTTTGAATCAGAAGTCCCACTAAACCACCACGGAATCTATATAGTCAAGCCAGAACTCAGAAATATGGTCAAAATTAAAATCGAATGAATTTTATTATTCTTCCTTGTATGGCTGACTTTGTTGTCGAAGTTTTCAGGCCACCCGAAGACAGACATAGCTTGCAGACCTCGCAAGCACGACGCTTACTCGTCGCGCTTAGTCGCGAGCGTCTGTCATATCTTGCTGTCACGATTGTCGCCGTGTGTGCGGAGCTTTGAACAAAATGTATGAAAACGTCCCCCGCAGCTTGTCGTAGCGTCTAATCGCTGACGTTTGTCGTCCAATGTGCGCTAGCTGTTAACAACTAAAAAGCCAGAATCAGAATCAGACTAATAAAAGTTTATTTGACATAAAATTGTAACACAGTTTATAATTGAATCCATAGGCTCCTAAACTAGTATAAAACAGTGTTCATCAAAAATCATCATGCTGTTTGCATATTTTTAGTGTCAGTAATTTCGTCAGTTGGGTAGGTCACCGTATAAAAAAAAGAACAAAACGGGGCAGAAATAGTCGCCATTAAACTTCTTTCTTGACATTAAAACAAAGCCTAGTCTAGGTGAATGGGCAGCGCGTGGCAGCGGTAGAAGGTACCTAGCTCTAAGCATTACGTAAACCCTGACTTTCCCTGTATTGTGTCACATTTGCACTGCACTTAATCATTAGGCTTGCATTAAGTTTACGTTTTTCGAAAACAATCTATCTGAACCTCAATCACGAAGACTAGCGAAAATTTGGCCAATGAGAAGGCGTAAATGTAAAATAACTCTTTGTCATTGGTCAAAATTTTTCGGTATGATACGTTAGGTAAAATATACGTGTTCTACTGCTTTTTGCAATCTGTAAGGATAAGGGAGGACCTTTTTCCAGCAGTCGGATATTGAGGGCTTATAATAATGATCAAAGTATAGGTTAGCGCTTGGATTAAAATGCAAGTTGGTTTAGTGAGGCGTTCGAGTACTGTACGTACCTACCTACATACATACAAGTAATGCTACAAGATGACTCGTTTTGCCTAAAATTGCACTGCATCTAAACTAGATGATTATAAAGCGCAAAGTGGTTACTATAACTCAATGACCGACACTTTTGTACCTTATCCAGGGTTAGATACACCGAAATGTAAACCTACTACCTAATAGAAGAGCAATGCGTCTTGCCCAAAATTGCACTGTATCTAACTTAGATGATTAAACAGCGTAATTTTTTTTTATATATATATTTAGAACGGCCAAATAAAACCACTTACTCTAACTAAAAGACCTAACTTAATTAAATTAGATTAATTATGATAGTAGAAAAAACATAAAATCGTCATGCATACACAATTCATCAAAACAAAATAAAGTGTCAATGAAAGAAGATAAATATTAAATACAAATTACGTCAAAAACAGAACAAATCAATATTTCCATTTTTACTTCGTATATTAATAATTCGTCAATATAAATACTTTCATTTTACTACATATTAATAAACATTCACTCACAGTAGTACATACTCGCCGACAGAAGCATCTTCCATCCAGTGTAAAGTGGCAACTATGACTCAATGACCGACACTTTTGTACCTTGTCCATGGTGAGGTACACCGAAATGTAAACCTACTACCCAATAGAAGGGCAATGTGTGTGAATTTGTATCAGAACCGCTGTCGCTGATTTGTTTCTACCTCTCCCTCGCTCATACATTTTACAAATCTATGTTTTAGTTTTTGAACGCAAAAACGGGGCGCTGCCATTGGTTTGCGCACAAATACAATACAACGTTCACTCACACACGTCAAAAAATCATTGGTAAAATTAGAATTAGAATAAGAAAATAATTATTTGTTATACAAGAGTGCAAAGTTGCTTTTTAACCGCGTGCTCAATTTTGGTAAACGAACAAGCAAAGGATTCAAAAATTAGAATCAAAAGAGCAGGAGTTGAAAAATATTTGCACTCGAGTGCAACACGTAACTTTTCATCCCACCTCAGCGAGGAAATGACTAAATGCAAACAAAAAGAATAACATTAGCTTATCATTTAAAATTTAAAAAAAATAAAGTACACCAAGGAGGTTCTGAGTCTGATGTTGTATCAAATTAAAGAAGGTTTTATGACAAATTCGGCCCCATGGAGGTAGAAGTAAATAGGTATAATGATGTTTACAGCACTCAAGCGGATTATCCTCTAGCGGATAAAAACGGCTTTTGCACTCAGATATCGAAGAGCAAAAATACTCTTTCCGAGATGCGGGGATGAAAAAATATTTATTGCCAAAACGTTGTGTAGATACAATAACGTAGTATATAGTTTACAAACACACAGAGATAATATCTATATGAGTACTAATTTATCAAGAAGGCGCGTAAGCCTGTGTCTTGGGTCTCTAGAATTCAAGTAACTTAACACATGTAGGTATTTAGTATTCAAGTGCAAGTGCTATGGAAAACAAACAGAACTAAATTAAAATTGTATGAAAGTGTGACCAAATTCTCAGGTTGGGGCGAAGCTCCGCGACGCGCGATGTCGTTTGTAGAGTAAGTAGGTTTCGTTTACTCTTATGGTTAGATGCGACTTGCGAGTAGGTTTGCCCAGGACCAATCATCAACATCATGTTCATCATCAGCCTATAATAGTCCACTGGACATAAGCCTTCCCCCATGAGCGCCATTGCCCCCTGTCCTCAGCTCGACAGATCTAGCTTCTACCAACAGCCTTTCGTAAATCGTAATTCCACCTGGCCGTTGCCGAGCCGCAGTGTCCAACACCTATACCACCTTCTCAACCTAGTCGGTTATAATTTATAACCTAATAGATTAACTATTTAAACGGACCGCTAACTTAATCACTCGTTGCCCCTATGAACACATGGTAACCTCTTATTTCAAACCCGGATCTTACGTCAAGCTCCGCAGAGCATGACATCAAATGACCGTACGTCTTCGACTTCTTGGAATTATATCGCATTTTGTATAATTATGTACAGTAAGATACAGTTCTAAGTACTTAATATATGTATCTTTATTTAAGTCTGGAAAATTTTATCCAATAAAAATCACTTTGAGTGCTGAAAACACACTTGCACGTGGTGCTCTTTCTCGTGCATGGAGCGAAGCGTGTTATGGAGCCCTTGAAAGTTTGGCCATATAGCACGGAAAAATGACAACTTCTCATTACTAGAAAAAATCTCATTACTGGAAAAGTGAACGAAGAGATCTAGAGGCCAAAGTTACATACTGGGCGCATGTGGACGTCTGTACAATCATTGGGACTTGCACTAACTACCCCGTAAACTGGACTCAATATTTAAACGCTATTTTGCAAGTAAACCAGATAGTTACAGTATTACCTTTTATCGGTGGCACAGATAAACACGTCCTTCATTACATCACCATAGCCGACGGCGGCGTATTGACATACATTCTGTACTCTCGACATTGTTTTAGCTGCGTAAATACATTTCTTATTTAATTTTTTGACATAATTAAATGAAATGTAGTGGTAGAGTTCTATTTGAAGGCACCGTCCGGGGTTCCGGGGTTGTAGTTATGATATTCTTGCTGAACCTTTGTATTGTTATTTTCTAGGCCGTGAAGGTTTGCTATTTTGCATAACTACATTCAGTGATTTTATATATTCAAAAATGTTGAATAGTGCGAGCGAGAGGGAGGTTTGACCCTACTAGTCGCCTTAACAGTATTATCAATGTTCTAAGTCAACGGGAACCCTGTTGATTTGTTTTTGTAGATTTTCTAGTAAACTTAGTTTTTCTAATAACATATGTGGCATAAACGAACGTATCTTTTGATTGCGATGACTTAGAAGTTTGATATTTTCATAGCTCCAAGGGATTAATACTAAAAATTTGAATTCCCTACCAGTAACTACCTACTTTACATGTACCTTATATTATATCTATGACACAAGGAGTACCTACTAGTGTAGTCCAGCCTATGTATGTAAGTAATTCGTGTGGAATATGAAGGAGCCCACACTCTTCGTAGATATTCGGAAAATACAACAATAATAAAACCCTCGAGATAAATGACGATAGTAACAGTATATCCGTTGAATAAAACAAACAGAATTTTGTTACTCAACGCCTTTTAAATAGACTAATATTACAAAACATACTTATTGTTACAGAATATTGTAACAGTGAACATAAACCAATGTCATAAGTACAGTCAGGTTCTACGGTTTTGGTGCAGGCTGTAATATCACAGAGAAAAGCTGTTCGCTTTAAAGAGTTTATTCTCATAAGAACAAATAACAGCTCACTAAAAATGAGACTTAATTTCTAGTTCTTAAGTAAGTTAGTAGGCTAGTAGCTAATGAGCATGCAAAAACATTATTAAAATAGGTAGGTGCTTCATATTATAATAAAAAAAATAGGTGTAGTACCTAATCAAGCGCTTAAACCATAACTGCATGTAGGTAGTTGCTAATAATTTACCCAAAAGTTTAAATTACTACCGTCACTTGATTCGCGTAGTGTTTTTGTGTTTTTGTATTCGCCATTTTTTTTGGTCACTGTGTGTCATTCATTATTCATTAATTAACCATTAGTGGGAGGTAAGTAAAGGTAAAAAAACATATTCAGTAGGGTTATTAAAAAAAACAGGATATCTCACATGTTTGACTGAATCCCAAACCAAGCAGAACTTGCACTATGGTTTTCAGAGACTGATAAACATACATTAATTTATGTTTAACAAACTTCGTTGGCACATTCGTATAGAAGTGAAAGAATTGCCAAGTAGAATTTCTTGCCAATTCTTCTGTTTGGTCGCGTTACGAATTGGTGTCAGTAGAAAAAATACGATTCAGTGTTTCACAAAGAAATAGACATTTATGTATACAAAACTGTACACGGCAACAATAAATATGAAAAGGTACCTAACACAAAACACAGACTCAGTAACAAAAAGAAAAACAAGCTATATGGAACTAGCTGTTATATCCAGATTAGTACGAAAAGCTCAGCATGTGCTGCGAACAAGTTCTCAGCGCTGATTTTTAGCTCATTCTTCCTATCATCTTTCCTTATGGTTCCTACATAATAAGGAGATTTTAAGTTTACTTTTTCATAGGAAAAATTATGACCATGTCAGATATCTTCTTGCAAAACCTACTTCCAATAATAGTGATGTCACTTGCCCACCTACCTGTACAAATACCGGTATAGTCGGTTGCACAAGGCTACATTACGTCACACATTTCGGCTCGCTTTTATTTCTGTCTGACATTTTAAAGTGACAGAGATAGTTGTCGGAAGAAAGAGGCCATATTGGATTTTGGTTTTATGTTAAACCACTGCATTGGCCCTTCTAGACGACCTCTGTGGCCAGTGGGCGAGGGTCCTGAGACTGATTCCCACCGCGAGACATTTGTGTGATCTGCAAATATTTGTCTCGGGTCTGTGTGAGCCCACTTCGGTGGGTACGGGTCGGTTAGTCGATCATCAGAGTTAAGCAACACTCCACCCGGTTACTACTTGGATGGAGATCTTTAGTGGCATTTCTATCTGAGCCCTTCCGTGCTTCGGAAGGCACGTTAAGATGTTGGTCCCAGCTTTTTAGGCGTTAAGCAATGTCGGAGACCTTCGGGCGGCCTGAAACTTCGTCACAAGAGTTGGCCACTAACTCATACGAAGAAGAAAAATAACTGCTATGTCATTGTTGGTTAAAATGGGCCAGACAATGTTAGTAGATAATCTTGATGTTATAATAACGTCCACATGCCCCTAACTGCAGTAACGGTGTAGAATACCGTTTTAAGATTAAAGAGCAGATTTTGATTAAATGTCATTTTATGATATGATATTTTAGAAGTAGTTAGAAACTTCTTTGTAAAGGGCTTGTTCTGAGCTCCCGCGAGGTACTGCCACCATGCCCATTTCTGCCGTGAAGCTGAAAGTGGTTTGAAGGATGTGGGTGCTGGTGACATAGGTATGAGGCTTAACACTTTCATGCCTCAAGATGGACTCAGGGCGTCGCATCGTAGGACACGTTCCAATGCGTTACCTACGAAGCAATACTTTGTTATAAGTACTTGATGGTTACCACTTAACATCAGGTGCGCTATTTGCTAGTTCCATCATTCATACGGTATCATAAAAAAATTCTAGGGTATGCCTTCGCTCGCATTAAAAGTAATTTTTCTATACCTCTTGAACAGAGTTCACAAAAAAATTTTTTTTTCTGGATGAAAGGTGCCTACCATAATATGTTCTTTTCTGTACCCCTGATAACGTGTAAGAAAAATTTCAGTATCAATTGAGTGGTTAAGGCGTGAAAGCGTACAAAAAAAGTTTTTTTCTGGATAAAAGGTACCATGATCTTTTCTGTACCCTTGATAACGTGTAAGTAAAATTTCATTATCGGTTGAGTAGTTAAGGCGTGAAAGCGTACAAAAAACAGATTTTTCTGGATGACAAGTACCATTATATGTTCTTTTCTGTACCCCTGATAACGTGTAAGCAAAATTTCATTATCGGTTGAGTAGTTAAGGCGTGAAAGCGTACAAAAAAAACGGATTTTTTCTGGATGACAAGTACCATTATATGTTATTTTCTGTACCCTTGATAACGTGTAAGCAAAATCCCATTATCGATTGAGTAGTTAAGGCGTGAAAGCGTAATTAAAAGAATAATAAATAATGCTGGATCAATCATGTACCTAGCTTCAATATTAAAGGAACCACAACCCACAAGCTACTTATATACTTTTTATAAATACATTTATATCATACATAGAAATCACCCAAAACACACCAAATAAAATGGCATTTCATTGACCTTAAAAAAAAATGTTTTGTTCCCAAATTCGTTAGAATAATAAAAGTATCCTATTTTATATTCCCATCGATATAATCCTGTTACCATTTTCATAAGAACGTTTATCGGTCACATAGCTAACTAAAATATGTGACCGAAGTCGCGTGGTGTGACAATGTCACACAACCTGATATAAGAGGACACGGCGAGGTCACAGCAGGGTCATTAACGACACACATCGCTGAACACTATTAGTTGTGATTATGCAAGTAAATATGCACTGTAATGTGTTGATTTTATTTTACTAAGCACGCAATCTGTCAAATGTTTTCATGTTTCAGGCATTATACATCGTTCGAGCCCTAAAATTATTATACATCCTCTCGTTTGAGCCCTAAAATTATTAATGGCCGGTTCCTATATTATACCGTTGCCAATGACGCTTCGTTTTTCCATGAAAAACTGTCAAATTTTCGATGCCTCGTTGTTAATTTTTGACAGTTTTTCAAAGGAAAACGAAGCGTTATAGGTTATTTGGTACGTATAATATAGGATTCGCACTATTGTGTCATCTAATGGCGAGTGAATTGTGCGAAGTATGTCTGAAGGTTTGTGAGATGATTGATAGTGTAAGAAATAGTACAATCTGTTTATATTTGTTTTGTTTTTCATAATTTTCATGCATGTTATATGTTCAGTTTAAGGTTTCTTCTTTTTTTGTATATCATAGCGCCTTGGCATTATACTATAGATAGATAGATAGATAAATTCTTTATTGTACACCAAATTAAAAAATACAATTTGCAGAAACAGTACAATTAAAAAAAAAGGTACAATACATACAAGGTCTTATCGCTAATAGCGATCTCTTCCAGACAACCTTTGGATAATATAATGTTATAATATACTATAATGTTGTGTTATATTTGTATGAATAATTATAAATATAAATAAATACAAGGTGAGTCTGAATTCATACTATTTACTATTGAGTGAAGAATGGGCGTGGCAACATGTTGATGCTGCACAAAACTCAATTATGATAAGCTACATATTTTTATAATACCTTCGAAAAAAACAAACAAAATGTCAGAAATTTTGTCTTTAATTTGGCTAGCTAATTTGGTTGTCTAACAAGTTGTATAAAAATATATTGAGTAAAATAACAAATCACCTTTCATACAAAAAATAGGTTAAATGCGAGTTGGACTCAAGCACCGAGGAGGGTTCCGTACAAACGTGTAGGTATGAAATCAGATCTTGAAAAATTTAATGATTCTAAGTCAACGAGAAATACACTATACTATACTATAGGTTTTTATTCCCTTGCGAGTGTCAATATATGCGGCATAAACCACTGTATCTTTTGATTGCGTTGACGTAGAAGTTCGATTTCACGGCTCCAAGGGATTGCTGAGTATTTAATATTAATTTAAACTTAATACCTCAACGCTTTCTTAAAAAAAGGGTCTTGACAGACAGATTGACAGATAGACGGACAATGAAATGACCTATATAATATCTTCCTTTTGAGGTACGGAAATGGAACCCTAAAAAGATTAAACACTATTTGTGTCAGGGGTTGAAATTAAATCAAGAAGACCACACCAACGAAGTAGCAAGTATGTGGGTCGACTAGTGTTTACTCGACAATATAGCGTGATGTTATATAACCATCAATGTATTTATTATCTGTCCATAAGATCACTTGACACAATTACGGATCTGCAATGGCATTGTAGCTATGCAATGTTTTTGCAATCATAATTATTGCATTTCATTTTATAGCATCATTATTTATATTAAAGTTTTTATGACCTGAAATCTAATGTAGAGAACTAAAGTAATACTTGAGTTTCGAGTTTGTGTATATAAACAAATTTTATCATTTTTCAAAAATTGAAAAATCACGATTTTTAAAAAAAACCTCTATAATTTAATTTTGAAACTGAAATTTCTACCAAGCTTGTTAAGTGGCGGATAAAAAGTAGCCATGTGCCGTGCTTTCTTTATGTTAATATGTTTTAGCCTTTATGTTAATCCAGTGTAGCACTACATCATGTACATAATTTCAGCTCAATCCGTCCAAAGATCACGAGCATACAACTAAATGATCATAAATTAAGTAAAAAATTGTACAATTACTAAGGCATTTAATATATAATGAAAATGTTCAAATGTTCGAAATAAATTATCTATATCTTTAACTTATGTCTGCAGCTTTGTTATTGTACCTACTGTAGCTATGTTTAGTTAGGTTATCAAATACCTAAAACAATTGAATTGATTTTGATTACATCTCATTTTGAAGGTTTCGCCAGTTCATTGGAAATCTAAAATTAGTACAATTTAAAATCAATAGTAATACAATTGAAATAGCTATGGAACGAGCTATGATCGGAGTTCCTCTGAAAGATAGAGTCCACAGCGAGATTATCCGTAATATATACATATTGACATAGCTCGAAGAATTAGCAATATAAAATGGCAGTGGGCTGGCAATATTGCCGCAGAACCCATAACCGTTGGGGTAAACGAGTTCTTGGGGGGAAAAAGCTCACACTCCCACTTCAATCTTAAAATTTGAATTCTTGCATAATAACCTCAATTCAAACTACCTTCCAACCAAATGCTCCAAAATGACACTCAGAATTAATCTGTCACTCAAGTAGAGATTATTTATGACAACCATTTGCGAATAACATATTATCGCCGAAATTACGCATGCTAAAATCATTGACAACCCACAAGGAAGAAGTCAAGGCGTCGGCCATTTTGTTTTGATCCCTACGTAGCTGGTACTTACGACAAAGCAAATATAGGTATTGGTACATTTAAGAAATTTGAGGGAAATATCTTGTTTTATAGGGTAAAAGATTGTTTGTGAATGTCTGATTCAATTATAAAAACTCTTCTCTAACAGCCTGCGCACATTGGACGACGAACGTCAGCGATAAGACGCTACGAAAAGCAGCGGGGGACAATTTTCATACATTTTGTTCAAAGCTCCGCACACACGGCGACAATCGCGACAGCAAGATATGACAGACGCTCGCGACTAAGCGCGACGACAAAGCGTCGTGTTTAGGCCAATGAGTTCCATAATTGAAACTTAAATTTACCCTGCGTTTATTTACCAAAGTGCATTTATTTTGTTACTTATTAAATGAACAAATTAAAACAGCACAATGAGGTTTCCCTGGAGAAATTGTGAAGTTTTTTATACTCATGGTGATGATATTTGTATTTGCCTATAAATAAGTTCAATACATATTTTTAAGACAATTTATGATGCTTGTCTATTGCGGTGGTCCGAGTACCGAGTGAAAATAATAAATACTAAAAAAAATAAAAATAAGTGGGGCTCCCATACAACGGCACGGAACCATTCGTGCGCGTTTCCGACTCCGTTCCGACGGCCGGTTTTTTTATATTTTCTAATAATTTATAGAATGTTCTTACGAAAAAAATAAGATGTTTGACAAATCTACATTATTGCAAAAGTTACATAGATGTAAATGAAAAAAAAATGAAATAAAAGTATTGACAGGTCAATTTATACTGGCTGAGGCCAGACTAGGCTTGAGACACGACCTTTTACTTGATCTTTATGTAATGTTTAGCGTACAATATTCTGAGTGAGCATCTGTTTCATAATAACATGTGGGAAGTCGCGGTATTTTGTTAGTTTTGACACGTTTTCATTGTCCAAATTAAGATACTCAGGTACAAATATGCTTGCCTATTTTTCTCTACCGTATCACTATCAGAGACCGAAATGGTCGGCACCGGACGTATATTTGCAAACTTTGGCATTTCGTCGAAATTCGAATTGACAAACTGTCAAAGATAGTAAAAACAAATCGCTTACATTTTGGAGTGCAACTGAGTTAGTAAAACAGACCCCAGGTCTCTTTTGGCCTTCTGGGTTAAGGCGACGATACATGTCAAACCTCCCTCTCACTCGCACTATTCAACATTTTTGAAGATATAAAATCACTGAATGTAGTTAGGCAAAATAGCAAACCTTCACGGAACAGAAAATAACAATACAAAGGTTCAGCAAGAATATCATGATGAACCCAACACGTTTTCCTACCAAAAAATTGGCACCAAAATTGATCACATTGATAAAAGTTTTTTGGTAAGAAAACGTAGGTAATAGAATCAAAATAATATTATTACTGAACCTTTGTATTGTTATTGTCCAGGCCGTGAAGGTATTTTGCATTACTACATTCAGTGATATTATGACACTAACACACACTTATGTACACACTTGTTTGTTGTTTTGTTGCTGACTCGTTCCGCTTGCGGCCTCAAAGGGTAGTAGCTGAAAATCAGTGTTTGCTCCTTGAGCAAAACTATGCTCTAAGCTATGGCCTTTTTTTGTCATACTGCAACACACACATACACTGTGATGGAACCCTTTCTCACAATGTATTGTGGTACTTGATTGTTTTTCCAATTTAATTTTTATATTTTCTTCTAGATATAATGTCTTCTCTCTTCATATTGTATGTATACCTAATGTCAAATTACCTACTGGTTAAATCTTAAAAATTGTGTTATATGTGTGTGATTGTTGTTGCAAATAAACGTTATATCTATCTATCTATCTATCTACAAGTAGCGACGTAGTTCCTATATTTGAGTCGGATTGGTAGGATTGGTCAAATCGATTGCTGAGCATTACTTCATAGGTACAAAGATCTGTTTTGAGCACTGCACTACCTACCTTAGACAAAAAGAGTCCTTCTTCTACTACGTATTGTATATACTTATACAGTAGACTACCTACTACAGCTGGAAGATCGTTACTGCTAAAACATGTTAAAACTAATATAACTCTTTGATATCTGAAAACACAACTGAGCTGCAGGCTTAGCTCGCCCTCCCAAGCGTAGCGTATGCGTCCTGGGCGCGTAGCGTCTTCATATAAAATAGTGGCGGAGCCGGAGGGTATGTAAAGCGTCGGAAGACCAGGGGCCTAATTCTGACGATTCGATATATTTTATTCTATTAGATATATCACGAGAACTGTCAAATTTCATACAGTTTTGACTGTTTCCGCGATAAATACCTAATATAATCAAATATATCAATTTGTCAGAATCAGGCCCCTGTAGCAAAATGGGTCCACGACATAGCATGCGTCGCGAGAGCCGGTCGTGGTTGCGACTAGCACGAGACCGTGGTAGATGGCATAAACTTCCTCCTCCTCCAGCAGTTGGTAATGGGCTATGGATGATAATGATATTGATGATGATAAAAGGGGTGTAAGGGGTTCCAACCATTATCTTCGGAACCCAAGCCAACCCCACCTGCACGTGGTGCACCCTGCTAAACAACGAACGGGGCTCTGTCGGCCGGCTGATTGCGGCATAGCACAGCCTACATCGGCACAGCTAAATCCTCTGGCCACCGACGGGCAGCAGCGTCGGTGGTGCGAGAAGCTGTGCCCTGCGATCCCCAACCCGCATGCCCAGCGTGGGGATTATGGGCATTTCCCCCTTATTAGGGGAGGCCTATGTCCAGCAGTGGACTGATATAGGCTGGTGTGGTGTGGTGGGATGATAAAAAAGGGAGAGCTACAATAAATTTAACGAATAATTTTATTACAGAATCGTTTTTAGTGATGAATAAATCGAATCTAACAAGAAAGAACAACCTTCAATCCTCATATCAAGTGTGCGCGCGCATGTATGATGTCACATTACTACCGTGACATCATATGCCTTTATGGCCTCACTAATTGTCACGTTTAGTTTTTACTATTTATTATATTATTTTTGTAGTACATACAAAAAATGGCGCAAGTTCGGAAAAAAAGCTGATGCCATTTAAATGTCGACAACTTTAGTTGTATGTCGGGTAGTCTCGTTTCGGATTCTATCCACCAGAAAAACTCCAAGCATGGCTCGTTATTTCTATCTATATATTATTACAAATTAATGTTGATAGATAGTTATACGACTGTTTTTTATAAGGTATAATGTGAGGTCATCCTAACTAGATTACAGATAGCTATAAGGCACAGTTACTCAACACTTAAAGATGTTTCTAAGGTCGCCTCTATATGGGAGTGCAAGGGCGCGGGGGTGGATTACGCCATTATTTTGTAATGAATCAACATAGTGCGTATGGGTTTTGGTCAATGAAACCAGCAGGTACCTACTTACTAACATGCTAACAGGTGTCATCTAAACATGTATAACTAGTTTCCGCCCGCGGCTTCGTTCGCGTGGTACCGGGATAAAAAGTAAAGTAAGGCCTATGTGTTAATCCAGGTCTTAAACTATGTATATTCCAAGTTTTATCCAAATCCATTCAGCCGTTATGGATTGAAGCAACCACAAACATACTCACACACGCACACACACACACACTTTCGCATTAATAATATTAGTGTGATATACCCTCGAGAGCAATGAATCCGGGTCACTCAAAGAATCCAAAAAATCTCGGAAAGTAAGAATGCTAGGTTAATGCAATAAATTGTATTTAATAGACAAAATGTATGCTCTACAAGCACGATGGAAGACACAGAGTGTATAGAAGACCAGGGGAAAGATTCAAGCAAGCATGCATCGAAGAAAAAGTAGCCTACGGTGGTGGGTCTGTACTTGTGTGGGCCGGAATTTCCTCTGAAAGTCGCACAGAGCTGGTGATCATAGAAAACGGCTCTTTAACTAGCGTAAGATATGTGGAAGAAATCCTCAACGAACACGTTGGTCCATTTATGGTCAATTTGGGTGAGGATGCTATATTTATGCATGACAATGCCCGACCTCATACAGGTAGGATTGTGAATGACTACCTTCAAGAGATGAACATTACTTGTATGAAGTGGCCAGCGCGCAGCCCGGATATCAACCCGATCGAGCATGCTTGGGACGAGCTAGGGAGATGCGTAAAACGACGAAACCCTCCCCCAATCACGCTTCCTGAGCTCAAAATTGCTCTCACAGAGGAATGGGAGAATATTCCCCAAAATCGTATAAGGAACTTGGTGTACAGCATGCCAAACCGCGTAAACGCAGTAATGGAAGCACGAGGAGGTAATACGAAGTATTGAAATTCAAGAAAATCGTCATAAAGTTCAAAAATTTCATGTTTCCTATTTTTGTTTTAAGGAGAGATCAGCAGTTTTTTTTCTTTATGTAATTTTGTGTAAATAAAATGTATGGTGACTCGTATTTTTTTAACTTTCATTTAAGGAGTATTAAATTGTCTATTAAATACAATTTATTGCATTAACCTAGCATTCTTACTTTCCGAGATTTTTTGGATTCTTTGAGTGACCCGGATTCATTGCTCTCGAGTGTACTTAGAGAGGATAATACCAGCAGATTAGTTAGAGTACCAATGGAATCTCAAAAATAAAACCAATTCTCGATGCCTTTCGGTTGGCACATATACGAAGCTGATGCTTCTTAGTATGAAATTTTGGCTTTCTGGAGGACTCTCAAAATGTTGTTAAAATTAAAAAAGAAACAGAAAATCTTTCTCATTACCAGTCAATGATTCAGATATAGTCGTCAGAGTGGTACCTAAGTATTTGGTCAATAAAACCAACAGCAGCTCGCTCACGAAGACTAGCAAAAAAGTATTCGTATCGTAGATGTAAAATTTTGCCCAATGAGAGAGCGTAGATTCAGAATTTCAGAGCACCGCTTTATCATTCAGCAAAATTGTTCGTTATGGTTACGAATTACTATAAGTCAGGTTGAAATAATCGTAATCGCCGTACTGTAACTTACTAAAATGCAAACAGGTGTCTTTAACACAATATTTTAAGTGTGTTAGTACATAAGCCTTTTATAGAACTAAAGTATCTACATTATTTTTTAAGGTTAAGGTTAAATTGCATGCAAATAAAGAATTTAACTGCTTTGTGGATGTTTCAGTTTCCTCTAGCATGTTTTAAAAAGCACTTCGATGTTCTCCGACACGCGCCGGTAAGTGTGAATCTACATTAGTTACACGTAAGAGGTAACGAGACAAATAACCCCCTTTTGGGCATTATCATTGAGAAAAATCAGACACAGATTTTAGTTCAAAGCGCGCACTCCCTAATAAAACTTCTTGGCGGAAATCGGTGGATAGGACTTTGTCTTTGACTTTGACGGACACAAACAACACACTAATGACGTGTTGGATATATTATTGCGAAACCACGGAACCAACGAAGCACTAATAGTGTTTCCATGTTGCGAACATACTTCTCAGACATAACATTTATCTTTTTATTTTTAAGTAATAGTTAATATTAGTTTTGTACTTGAATAATTATCTAGGTAAGTATCTACTGTTAATTGTACCTATATTTTTATCTCAATAAGGAAATACTTTTAGTAAAAACAATAATATCTACCAACGTAGGAAGAAACCTCCCACACGCTACTTATAAATCTATTACCTATTCATCAAGTTTCCTAATGAATATGGTAGAATGCGAAATATTGTGTTGCCATAAAAGTAGAATATATTGATTGAAAATTACCAAAAAATCAATATTTTTCTTTTGATTGCGGTTTGTCATTGAAGTCATTGAACTATGATTTTAGGAGTTCTTTTTAACTTCATCAATCAATACAATGTTTCTTAGAAACCGTTGAACGGTTAAGTATACCTAGCCTTATTTGGGTTGAAAAAGGAATTTGGTCAGTTTTAGTTCGGTTATGGTTTAAATGTGATTCAGTCATTGAGCGACCATGAACTTTTGCTATATCTTTTATTTTTTACATTCATTAAACCTACAGTTTAATTTAAAAAAAATATGGTATTTGAAGATGGAAAAAACTTATGGCCCACCAAATACCCATTACTCATCACGACGCATTGCATCATAGATCACGTTTTTTCGGAACGTGCTCTACGATGCAACGTCCTGCGTCCATCAACTTGAGGCATGAAGATGAAAAGCCTCTTGTGCCTGTAATTTCACCGGTACCCACACCCTTCAAACCGAAACACAGCACAGCTGCTTCACGGCAGAAATAGGCATGGTGGCAGTTCTTCCCCGGACGAGCCCTCCACAAAGAACTCTAACACTACTAATTTGAGTAACTCAGGGAAGTTACTCAAATTAGTAGTATTTGATTTGCTTACGCGGTACCCGGGTAAAAAGTAACCTATTATGTCATGCAGTCTGGTGTAAGGTAAGGTAAAAATACGATAAAACCAAACCTTGTTTATTTCAATAATCTTAATGCTATGCTTTCTTTTTATGATAAACTTCTGCAGATTGTTTTCATGCATTTTATTGAATAAATAAAAAATGAGATTTCATAAAAATCATTTGGCATTTCACAGTTTAGAGATATATTTTAAAGACTTTCTAAGTTCCTCTTAGAGTCTTAGATACTTCTTCTAACTCTTTTTTTAAATAAAATAGATACTATTTTATTATATAATATGCCATTATAATTTGAGTAGGATGATGAATCATTGGGTTAGTAGTATAACTTAAGTTCTCCACGCTACATAGAGCTTCGAAATATTTGACAACAAAAAGTATTACATACAACTTTAATATTCTTCTTAATAATAGGTAATGGTGCTTATCCTTGCATTAACACTATCGTGTGGTCCGAAACCAATGTTTTTATCTACATCTGCTATTACATACACTGCGGTAGATTTTTTGTAAACATATGAATGAGTGACAGGTGGTACGGCCGGTAGACCTTTTTTGTGGGGTCATGATGATGTTGTTATTGACTTCCGGTACCATGTGGAGTCTATGAATCTAATGTTCCCTATCATAGGACCGTATGCAAGAACAAAGTTTTACATAAAGAGGTTGTATCAGAAAAAATATTTTTCACTTAGAGGTACGTTAAAGGACGGCTATTTTTGAATCATTCATTAGTGGAAAAAAGAAAAAGAATTTGTGTCGTTTGTTGGATTAAGTATACAATTTTAAAAGTCATCCAAAAAAACCATATTATCCGCTATATTAATGCGTATTTGCGTTGGTTATCAATCTAAAAGTGGTTTTATTTTCGACCTTTAGTAGGTATACTGGTATTATGTTATTTCTAAGTTCCAACCACCAGCCGTCAAGTTACGGAATCGTAACTTAACCGATTTTCATTTGAAAACTGTCAAAAAAACCTGACCTACCCCCATCCTACCCCTTATTTATAACCAAATGTCATTTTATAATGGCTCGATAAAATAAGCTTGTTCCTGTCATTTAAATGTAAATCTCTCTCTCTTCCTGGCTATATATCCCACATGATGATGGGGTCAGCCTTCCTACAACTTTTCTTCCACTTCGCTCTATCTTTGACGTCTGCATCGGAAACATTGCATGCCACCATGTCTCTACGCAACACCTCTGTCCAAGTTGTCTTAGGTCTCCCTCTAGATCTTCTACCGGAGACGGACAGTTCCTGTACCTGGTCATTTAAATGTAAATAAAAAGAGGTAATGTTTAACGCCATTTTAGTCATCTGAGGTTTATAGAACTGTTATGAATAGGACAGTTAGTTTCTTTGAGTAGGCCTTTTGAACAGTATTTAATTTCCTAGTCAAGGGTGAGTTCCGTGTGACGTCATCGTGTGGGCTGTCAGTGGGTGTAACCTTGACTGCAAAACTCGTCATACAAGACCGGCGCCCGCGCCACTCTATTGTAAAGACATTAGCCACAAACTTAGTATGCCTTACAATTTTTTTCTTTTTGTATGAGCTGTGATGGTTGCCTAGTGTATGTACCCTGACTTCTTATCCAAAAATAGTGGTTCAAATCTTGATGATGCACCAAAAACGACCTCTATGGCATATTGGGCAAAGGCCCTCTGAGACGTAAAAGGTTATGGGTTCGATTCCCACTTCGAGAAAAATTTTTGTATATCCTGCATAATTTGTCTCGGGTCTTTGTGTTTTCTATGTATAATATGTATGTATTCACAGAAAAAAATGTATTGTACATATTATGAATCATGTGATTCCCATAACACAAGCTCTGCTTAGTTTGGGGCTACATGATGCTGTGTGATAGATAGTCCAGCATTATTTAGCCACAATAGCTTCCCCATCAGTGAGCAATAGTTACCACTTCTAATAAACCTAATTTTAACTTATCTTTGTTAACAATGTTAAATAACATTGTTTTCACATTTGGCTTCACATATAGGGACAAACTTATTTGTTTTATTATTTGACTAAACCTACCTATATTTTATTATTATGAAGATTTTGATTTATTTTATCTGATCCATTTTATTATTATGATGATTTTGATTATTTTATTGCCTATTTTATTTTATTTTTTTGATTAATTTTGATTTAATGTTTATATTTGATTATTGCCTAATTTATGACTGCTCTATGTTTTTAACCTTAATGTTATGTCTCAGAAATGTAAAAAAAAAATGTATGGACTCTGTCTGAAATATAGAATTTATTATTATTATTATTTATAAGACGAGACGACTTGTATAAATTAATTGCTAATTAAAACTGATTAGTGTTTAGATTGATCTATGCAAGGATTGCATTTAAAATCCACATTACAAAATATAAAACAGAATAAGGAAATACTGGGTAGACACGGTTTCGCGCCATTGTTTAAAATCTCAAGGTTTTCTTAGAGCAATGATAACTAAGCAAGATTAGATATGTACACTCCAAGAGCATGTTTATATGGATGATAGCACTTGCTGTCGATACGACAGCTCACAGGGAAGCAAATAATTATAATGAAACATAAGCTAGCTAGCTGCGAAGGGCTGCTGGTAGGAATTGGATGCGTCGAGCTCAGGACAGGGCGCAATGGCGCTCATTACGGGAGGCCTATGTCCAGCAGTGGACTGCTATAGGCTTATGATGATGATGATGATGATTAAGTTTGTATGAAAATAATAAATGAAAACAACAACTGCCCCCACCGGTGGAAAACAGCATCCTGGATTGAGATGGTCGCCACGACCTGTGGCCGCATTTAGTAACAAAAGAACCTACTGTGAAATGATGAGCACTATTCCAGTTTTTACAAACAGTGACAGTGACAGTGACAGTTTGTCAGTGACAGTTTGTCACTTGTTCTTTGATTTCGACAGATAAAATGTAGTTTGCAAATAAAGGTCCGGTGTTGACCATTTCGGTGTACAACTGGGTTAGTAAATGAGGTCTCAGGACTCTTTTAATAGAGATGGATCATCATGACCAACAGCCATGGATCGTGAAAATTGGAAGGGATACGGAGGATTTTTCAGTGGGATCTTCTTCTTCTTCGTCTAAGCTAGTGACCAACTCTGGTGTCGGAGTTTTTAGGCCACCCAAAGGCCTCCGACATGGCTTAACGCGCTCGAATCTAAATGTTACTAAACGGTTACCCGTCCATGTAATGACCGGGTGGAGTGTTGGTTAACCAAGGTAATCTGCTAAGACCACCAAAATTAACCACGCCACGATGTAGGTTGAAAATAATATTTTATATTACGATGGATTTCTAGGCTGATAAAAGCTGCTGATGGTGATTCTGGAGGACGTCACTACACGACCGCGCGTCACAGTACAACAAAACATACTCCCATAGAACAATGGAATTTTGGCTCAATCATCGCTGTTGGATTCGACTTGAAAACGTTTCGATCAACTGAAAATACCCCCTCTATCTGAATTAAACTACACTGTGTTAGCCGAAAATACGCTCTGACGGCTTACCACAGGTTTTTATAGTTTACGAAAATTTATAAGTTTCTTTCCATACATTTTCAGTACAGCGCCTCTAGGGAAACGTGCATGAACTACGAAAATGTATGGAAAGATACCGAAACTTATAAAGTTTTCGTACACTCTAAAAACCTGTGGTGGGCCCTCTGAACAAAATACTATTAGTATTAAAAGCTCTTCCATTTTTATATTAGGTCGTACGTACACAAAGCTATTTAGTTAATTGTTACTCTGGTTTTGCCAACGTTATGCAAGACAATACACCTATAATCTTATTCTAAACTCCAACTTAACTCAAGAGACCGGTCCACGGTCGAAACAATTTTGTAATTTACTTACGACTGTACATGAATATACCAGGGAAGTCTGAAAGTTGGCACCTGGTGGCAGATAAGGTGAGGACTGATAGACTAGCATGGTCGGTATGTGATGAGAAGGGATGAAAGTCATGTGACAAGAAGACTGATGAATATGAATGTGCAGATGCATAAGTAAAGGAAGGCCGAAAAAGAGATGGATGTGTAAAAGAGGTACAGAGAATGAAATGAGTGGGCACGGATTTGACTGCTGATAGAGGTGAGTGGAAGAAGCAAACATGTGCTGACCCACCTGGCGTGGGAGAAAGGCAGGAGAATGATGACTCACGGTGCGTTTTGATTGATGCGGAGCTGGGCGGAGCGGGGCGGAGTGGGCATTGAGTTGGCCAATCTCAATGCTCGTAAGGAAATATGAGAGAGTTCACAAAGTACGTGAGTGTTTTAGAACGCCTTGTCCAGAAACATGACAAACACTTAAATATATTTCCGTATGATTTAATGATTTTAGAACCGCATAACCACGTGCTTATAGCGAGCATTTCGAGCATTGTGATTGCAACTCACAGCCCACTCCGCCCAGCACCGCGTCAATCAAAGCTCACCCTTAGACTAAAATCTAAGCTAGCTATAGCTTGATTGGGTCTAAACACCGTGGTGAAATTACAGGCTCATGAGGAGTAACATCATGCCTCAAGTTGATGGACCCAGGGCGTTGCATCGTTGGTCACGTTTTATACATGACAAACATACGAAGCATACTTTGATATAAGTAATGGTAACCACTTAACATCAGGTGATGGTAGCACATATAGTTCCATGTTCAGCTATTGGTTTTTATTCGCATGTATGAAAGATGCCGGTGGTGCTTGAAGCTGTGCCCTGCGATCCCCAACCCGCATGCCCAGCGTGCGGATTATGGGCATAATCCCCCTTTATTAGGGGAGGCCTATGTCCTGCAATTAAGTGGTAGAGGCTGGTGTTTGTGGTGGTATAAATGATCATCATTTGAGAACAGCTCCATCGATTTTTGTTTTTGTAGTGTTCGTAATTTTTAAATAATCAATCAATCAAATGTGACTAAGTTTGTCAAAGATAAGGCCTCCTACTACCTGCCTGTCCAAGTATAAAGTCATGGAGGTCAGATAAGGATTCAAGCACAAAATTATACTTACACATATTAGTTAATATCACTAAGTACTCGAAGATAGATTGGCCCTGAAATCATGGTTTATAAATATGGGTCAAAATTTGTTCTTGAGACATGTTCATGATTAATCTGTCAAAAATTAGTGCTGGTGTCATGATTAATCTGTAAAAACTAAGTGCGGGAGTCATGATCAATATAACAAATATTAGTGCAAGAGTTATGATCAGTATGACAAATATTTAGTGCTTGAGTCATAATCAATCTGTCAATTAATAGTGCTTCAGTCATCGATATGTTAAAATTGTGTGCTTGAGTATAGTAACAATATATATCAATGGCTTGAGTTATGATTTAATTTGCTTGACTTAGGTTGTATATGACTGACATGACATAATCATAATCAATGTGTCAAAAATTGTTGCTCCAGTCATTTTCACGATTTAGTTCGGACCTTACCACGACTCTACTAAAATCTTGCAAAAACACACAATTCAATTATTGCCAATTTATGTTTAAATCCATAGACTAAAAAACTCACCTTATAAAAAACCCAGGCTGGTAAGAACATTAAAAAACAAAACAAAACGGTCACTGTACACTCGTTCTTTTTCTCATGGACACTGAGAGCACATTCCTTTGCACTATATAGATTTTCACATCCTTTTACAATAAAACTTATTATTAATTATAATAATTATTATAAAACAATTTTCGTGTGATGTTATATGGTTTTTTTTAGTTTTTCGTTATCGTTTCGTCCGCATGGCGATGGCGGCCGCGCGTTCTACAGTCGTTTGGATACTGGCTGCGCGGGCGCAGAACAACCTTCGGCAAAAAGGTCGTTTATCGATCGATACGCCAAGCGATTTTGGATCTTAGAGCCGAATATATATGAGGATGATGTCAGAAAAGGATTTAAGCATGTTGCCATAACGGGTGAATCCAGTTTGAAATGTTATTTTATGATCTGATCTGATGTTTTTTATTGTACTTGGGTCCTTTTTATTGCTTTGGGATTCATTATTTCGGTACTTAGAGAAGTAGTATAGGGTTTATGTATCTACTTATTTTTTTGGTTTTATGAAAGAATAAAGTGAGTTTACTACATACTTAAAGCGTCGAGCTGAGGACAGGGCGCAATGGCGCTCAGTAAGGGAGGCCTATTTCCGGCAGTGGACTGCTGCGAACTGATGATGATAGTGATAAGTGATAACCTAATTAAACTCTTTAAGATTGTTTTTGTTTAATTGTTATCCAAAGTAAAAAATTGTGTTGAAACCAATTTAAACGCAATCGAGCGATTTTGGTTTTGTTTAGAAACAAAACGAAAATAGTTCTATGCTGCTTGGCATATGTATTTTTAAATAAATTCATTTATCTATCCTAATTTTACATCACACGCACGATAGCTTAGAAGCATGATCAAACAAAGAGAGAATTTTGGTAACTGAAGAAAAAAATTACGTTAGAGACATTTTTGTGTTCTCTACCTAGACAAAAAATAAACTTTCATGCTACGAGTGTAGAGATAGCAGCTCTGCAAACGCCTTCCAGCCAGGTGGGGTAACCAACTGCGAACGGCTGCTGGTAGAATCTGGATGCGTCAAGTTGAGGACAGGGTGCAATGGCGCTCATTGGGGGACGCCATGTCTAGTTCGGACAGCTGATGCTGATGTTGCTAATAGTCCAAGAAAATTAGTCAAATTAGGGCACGAATCTCGGAATGAGAGATAGTTGGCTATAAACCTTTATTTGAGCACTCTAAAACTTGTCTCAAAACCTACTTGTCATATCTTTGACCTTAGAATATATGAAGAAGCTAACACCCTACGATAAGTAGGTTATGAGACAAGTTTAAGAGTGCTCAAATAAAGGTTTATACAAGTTTATAGCCGACTATCTCTCATTCCGAGGTGAAACTCCTAATTTTCCTGGGCTATAAGGGTAAGTCATTAAGATCTGTTATTCTGTAGAAAATAAGAGTATTTACTACTTTTTAAGAAACTGAAGAGAGGATCTAACGTAAGAGAAATAATTTTATTTTCTCTACCTAGTCAAAAAAATTAAACTTTAATTCTAAAGTTAAAAGTAAAAACCCACAATAATACCCTCGCTGCGGCATATGGATCTTCCAAGCTAGATTATTGCGCACATAAACATACTATTTGTAGACAAACATACAAATCAATAATAAAATAATAATCCTGGGGAATATAATGAGGACTTCCACACTGACCAAGGACATGATATTCCTTGGTCAGTGTGGAAGTCCCTAAACCGACTCCGGACCCAAGTCGGCCGCTGTAGGGAAAATATGTGTAAATGGGGCTACCGTGACCCTACTCACAATCAATGCGACTGTGGGGCCCCCATCCAAACGATGCCTCACCTTCTTATTTTCCCCTTATGCCCTACCACCTGCACAAGGGATGACATTATAAACGAGAGAGACGTTGGAGTGAAGGTGGCAAAATTCTACTCAAATATAATATAGGTAATAAGTTGTTGTGACCATTGACACGCCAGAAGAAGAAGAAGAATATAATAAACACTAAATAAAGCTGAAGTATCTAAATTGGGAGAGCCCAACTAAACAGAGCTTGTGTTATGTGAACCACATGCCTGATACTTGTAAATACATAGATACTGTACATAGAAAACCTCCAAACACGAGACAAATATTTGCGAATATTTGCGGAATCGAACCCGCAATCTTCTGAGTCGAGGCTTCGCTTACTGCGCCCCAGGAATCCGTCGACTAATATACACCCAAGTACATTAACATTAATAAACATTATTGCGAATTATGTTTTAAATCAGTCCAAAACGTCCAAAATCCTGTTCCAGAACATATAATTCTAAGCTTTAAATTTGATTACATAAAGTTTGAAATCAGAAGCACCGTTGAAGCATTCTTTGGGTGCAATTTTGTATCACCTAACTTTGAATTTAAATCGTATCGTAAAAGCGCTAGGGAATAAAATTAAATAAACTTAAAATGGTCGTTACAATGTTTAATTTAGTTCAAAACCTGATCTCGGAGACAGAAAAAGAAGATTTTATTGCGAAAACCTTTTTTTGTCTTTTACGTCAATGTGGCAACTTTGGTTCAGTTGAGAAGCGTAAGGACCATAGAGTAGGTATTTTATAATCGGACTGGTGGACCAATCTGAAATGCATCTGTGGTTTATGGCAAATATTAAGAAGTAGAATACTAGTAAGTATTAGTACTTTGTGAAGGGCTCATCCGGGGAAGTACCGCCACAATGCTTATTTCTGCCGTGAAGCAGTATTGCTGTGTTTTGGTTTGAAGAGTATAGGTGCTGTTTAAATGATAGTCACATGAGGCTCATCGCCGTAATGTCTCAAATTGATGGCATTGTTAGGCACGTTCTAAACGTGCGTGACCTACGAACCAATACTTTGTCATAAGTAATGGTTAACACTTAACATTAGTTGTTTTATGCTTCCTCTATCTTTAAGAAACTTTACAATTTTTTTAAATATTCTTACTAGAGTCGTATCTTCGGTATCTACGGTAAATAAATAAATAATGCTGACATAACACAGTATCATGTAGCCCTAAACTAAGCAGAGCTTATATTAAAGGGACAACATGACTGATATACTACTCATATACTTTTTTACTCATATACACCTGAGACAAATATCTGCAGATAATGTAGGTATTTGTCCCGCGGCGGGAATCGAAACCGCAACCTTCTACGTCTCAGGCGGACCTTCGCCCACTGTGCCACAGAAGTCATCAATCTAAATGACCATATGTTTTCACACTTGAACATTGTCTTTAAATACCGCCCTTAATTAATTTGGGATACTCACTACCAGATCCATAGAAAATGTGATGTTATTTCTATAGTTTCACTAAAAATCTTGTTCAAAAACTATGCCCAAGCTTTTTCCAGTTACATTAAAACACAAAATTACTTGAAAAATCCACGTCACGTCACGTGGACAGTAAAGTAGATCATTGAACATACCATCATGTTAGGTACGCTGGAACAAAAGATGTGAACGCGCTCCACTCGCTATTTGTTTCTTTCTTAAAACAAAATAAAAGTAAAGTCATGTATTAAAGTATAATATGTATTATGTAATACAATGTACAGCGTGTCTCAAAATAGTTAGTGGAATCCCTTTAATTAACTCCCTCCCGTCCTTTGAATCTACTAATTTTGTTTTTTTTTTTATAAAAAAACAATTTGTTCGTTTGATTTTCTGACTCTAAATGTATTTAGTTGTATTGTAGAACAAACTTTATATGAATTCTAAACTAACCTCCTTTACGAGTGTGTAATAGAATTGCAGAAAACGCCATCTATTATGATATCCCTGCTACATGTGCCTATAAAGCCTACCAATCAGCCTACAACACAGCCTGCTAGGATATGTAAAAAAATTATATGTGATCTACACAGATGGCGTTGCTTGTAATATCTGTTGATTCTAAATATTTGTACCGTAGATTGGGGTGAATAGAAACAATTTCGAACTTTGCATACATTTTTAACGTTGTTCTGATAGTTTTTTTTAACATAGGGTGGTTTACACCGTCCAGGACCCAAGTGACAAAATATAGAATGCTTTGAATTAAATCTATCATCATGTTTTGCCAAAAAATACAAAAACATACGATTTTTCTATTCACCCCGCTGTCGGGGTCAATAGAGACGCTATAGGGGTAAAAAAAAAAAATCATCAGGGCTGTCACTTAATAGGTAAGTATAGCCATGTGCTTTTTACTGGTTTGTATGATGTGCAAATATTGATCAGAAATGTGGTTCCCATGAGTTTGGGGCTACATGATGCTGTGTGAGCTTTTTTTATTTATTTATGTAACTACTAGTTTCCGCCCGCGGCCTTGCTCGCGTGGTACCCTGATAAAAAGTAGCCTATGTGTTAATCCAGGTCATAAACTATGTATATTCTAAGTTTCATCCAAATCTGTTCAGATGTTTTCGCGTGAAAGAGTAACAAACATTCATCCATACATCCATACATACTCACAAACTTTCGCATTTATAATATTAGTAGGACGTGGGATAGTGTGATGTGATGTGATAGTGTGACTAGCGGTCCGTCCCGGCTTCGCACGGGTGGACATAACATTTTTTTTATATTTTTACCCTATATAGCCTATGTTACTCAATGTAGCTTTCCAATGGTGAAATAATTTTTGAAATCGAGTAGTTTTTGAATTCATTCATTACAAATATACACACGCACAAAATAAATATTATATAGTAATAAATCCTCTATATAATATTATATAGTGTAGATTATCGAAGTATACTGCAGTATCTACTAGCGGTATAGTACGTATCATATAAAAAGAACGCTAGAAGAAGGTGAGGGGGTGTGTTCGCGCACGGATAAATGCCGATAAGTCGCCTACTGCGCAGCCCAGCTTACCCCAGCGTTCTTTTTACGTGACGCGATCTCTACTAAAGTAGACTTCGAGGACTTTTTTTGAAACCGGGGATACACATGCCCTTAGCTTGCATACTAGCATACCAGCTCCTTGCACGTGCCAGCTACTGTCATGTGTATACGCTAACTGGCATCCCTGTAACTGGCATACGAGTACATATAGCTAGCACATTTGATTTACTTGCATGCCCGTTGAGGGAGGTGTGGCGGGGTTGGCCAAACTGACACGTGTGACAGCTACGGACATACCAGTAGCTGACTCGTTGTAGACGTAATCGCACGTTTTTTGTATCGCGCAAGAATAGATACGAGTGACTCTCACGAACTGTCCTGTGTATACGCGATGGGAATACTGGCATGCAAGGACACAACTTGCATGCCAGTATTACTTGCAAATGTATCCGCAGTGTGCCAGTTACTCGTACATGCCCGTAACTTTTAGGCAGGCACTTTCCCGATTTACTGGCATGTGTATCCCCGGCCTAAGATTAACACGCATCCTGTTAATATTGTAACCCCAAATTCGGAGAGAAAGCTATTCCTGTAAATTACATTTTGACTTTCTTAATTTATTTCATTAAAAAACAAGGTTAGAATTAATAAAAATAACACTTTTATAAAACAATTTATTAAAAATTATAAAAATTACAAAACTTATAATTAAGTACGTAGCCTATGAAATAAATAACTACACAACATTATCATTAGCTTTTGTATTACTAAACTTATAATATAATTGTTATCTACATAAATATTGTTAATAGTTAGACTGAATTTGGAAACTAAGTATTATTTTTGAAAAATATAATTATGCAATTTGTACGGCGCGTACTGTATTTATATTATAAAAGTATTTTGTTTTTCTCTGAGTACAAAAATTAAGTATATTTTAATGTTAATTACAATAACTAAATGACTTCGCAATGAACAAATAACATAAATAAACAGTAATTAAAATGTAAGAAATTAAATAAAGCATTTAAAAATAGTTATAAAATAAAAATATGGTAACGTTGATTGGAAAAATAAATATTTATTTTAGAATTTTTATTTCATAAAAACTAGTTATTCGTAAATTTGATATACTTTTTACTCTTCGAGATGTTGTAGTGGCTGGCACATGGTTATATGCAGCAGGCTTCAGCACCTGTACCATCCTCTCAGCCTAGTCGGTACCACAGGACAGGCATGCTCAATACGTGTGGAGCTGACTAAACCAAGGGTTTCCTCGCGATGTTTTCCTTCACCGTTTATGATGGATTTATTGGCAGCCGATAATAGTTTTTATTTTGTTTTAAATTTCCGACTATAAACAATGGTTCACTAGTTATTCAAATGTTTTATGGTACGTGACGTGATGGTATGGAATGAAATGGGATGGGTGATGTGATACAACGTAATGTGATGTGATGTGATGGTGTGTTGTTATGTGATATGTTAGATATAATGTAATGCTATGTGACAGGATATGATGTGATCTAATGACGATGCGACGATGCGATATAAGGTAAATTATTGACTCAAAAAATAATTTATTGTACAAATAATTTAAGAAACAACTGACAGGATCTTAAAAAATAAAAGGTACAAAGCGCTTGAAAGCGATCTCTTTCAGACTGTGAGAGGATGGAATGGGTGGGGATGTGATGTTATGGATGTTATGTAAAGCGATATGACATTATGTGATGTGATATGATATGATGTAAACTGTAGACCCTCGGTAGATGTCAGGGTGCTTCATCCCTTCACCTTTATTGTCAGTGGGCCTTGGGATGTTATGTGATATGATGTGAATGTGATGTGATATAATGTGATGAGATATGATGTGATGTGATACGATATTGTGATGGGACGAATTTCTGTATATTAATGTAGACACTGGTAGATTTTAGGGCGCTTCACCCGAATCATGATAGGATGATGAATCGTAATGGGATGTGATGCGATGTGATGTGATGTGATGTGATGTGATGTGACGTGACGTGACGTGATGTGACGTGATGTGACGTGACGTGACATGATATGATAAGATGAAATTTCTAAGCATTTAAAACCTTTGTCTATACACGAACTGTAACCCCTGGGTTACCCCTGGTTGATGTCAGGGGACTTCCTCCAGCTTTATTGTCAGTGAGCCTGGTATAGGATGTTATGTGATGTGATCTGATGTGACGTGACGTAACGTGACATGATATGATATTTATGATTCCTAAGGATTTAAGACCTTGTCTATCCACGGTACGAATTTCTGTATATTAGTGTAGACCCCTGGTAGATGTTCTCTGCCACATCCTATGCCCCAGGACACGAGGCCTATCAGGGTGCTTCGCCCCTCCAGCTTCATTGTTAATGGGCCTCCGCTGTCACCCTGGCAGGAGTCCCGTCCACCCTGAAAAGACACATTTTTTACAAAAATCTTTTTATTAATATCTCGTTTAGTTCACGCATCAATTTCACTTTTCGTCACCCCACCTGCCCGGAGCGTGTCTAGCTACATTTGCCAAATATTTAACTAAAAATTGGAATATAATAAAACTGAGCAAGCGCAAGTCGAATTTTGGTACCAAGGGTTCATTAGGTACTTTTAATCAAAGGTTTTTTTTTCGAAAAATAGATGGCGTTTTTCGTTGAAATGTTGGTAAAAAGATTTTATCTAACATTTCATAACTCAAATGCAAATAAATAAATACGTAAATAATGCTGGTAATATGTAGTCCCAAAAGCAGAGTTTGTATTATGGGAATTAGATGACTGATAATACTACCTGAAGAGATACATTTTGTGAGTAAAATTGAATCACTTAGTTTGTGTATTTGAATATGTGTGTGAGTATGTTTGTACTCACTCAACTCCGTAACGGCTGAACGGATTTAGATGAAACTTAAAATAAAAAAATTATGCTGGACTCTATAACACAGCAATGTAGCCACAAACTAAGCAGAGCTTGTATTATGGGAACCATATAATTGATAAACTACTTATATTTTTTTTTTGTAAATACATACATATCATACATAGAAAACATCCGAGACAAATATCTGCAGAACATGCAAACATTTGTCCCGCAGCGGGAATCGAACCCGCAACTTTCTGCGTTTCAGGCGGGCCTTCGCCCACTGCGCCACAGAGGTCGTTATATACATAGTTTGTGACCTGGATTAACACAAGTTATTTTGTATCATTTATTATAAGATTATAAAACAAGATTAGGTTTTACTTCTTTGTAGCCAGCGCAGAGGAAGACATCGTGAATGGTTTCCCTTCTCCCAGCAGCTCTGAACCATCTCTGACATCTTTCGTTCGGTATAACTTCCACATCCACTTCCTGGAAACATAATAAGTTTATATTATGTAATCATTCAATAGAAAACGACTCCCTTAGTAGCCTGATTTACGCGAGTCTTCTTTTTTAAATATTACTGTATTTGCTTGAGGGTCTAGATGAAGGGAAAAATAGCTAAATAAATCACAATATTTATTTTACATATTTATTTAAAAAAAAAAACAGGTATCAATTTTGATACTTCAGGCATTATGGCCATAAAGAAATCTTAAATGACCTATGCATGAAATAATGCGAAACATCGATTGTTTTTATTATCGCATAAAGATACTTTGCATTTTTTACAGAACCAGGAGGTAAGTTTCCTACAATTACTAAATTTACATTTATTCCTAGACTCCATAAATATTTTTTCATGGCCAATACAATCGGAACGCACGTCAGTTGGGGGTAGTACTTGTGCACCTGTCCGGGGTTTTTTAGAGGGTACTGTATTGTCTTGTTGACTGTTGGTACTGGGTCTGCCCCTTTTATTTTTTGAGTGACTTTGATATCTACATAAAGTATCGGCAAGCTCAGTTCTAAAATCTGCTAACTTCATAATATTCTTCTGAAGTTTTCCTTTCCTTGTGTTTACCTTTTTGTACAGTACCCAAGCATTGATGACAGTCATGTCTAACAAGTGGTAGAAGAGCCTCGTTGTCCACTTTCTCGACTTTATGCGGATGCGATATCGACCAATGAAGCTATCCATCAAATCAACGCCGCCCATGTGTGCATTATATTCTTTTACAACCCGAGGACATGATATTTGAATATTGGCCTTTAGTTTTTTTTCGTAGCGGGTTATAGTATCCGCTGGTTCAGCGCCAACATACGTGGATAGTAATAATACCTGTTTGTTGTCTTTCCAACTTGTGGCCGACAATTCTAGGCCTTCGTGAGAGGCCACATTTTCGTGATATGTTCCTCTGGGTACGTTAGATTTCATAATCTCCCGTTTCTCCGGCAACTTGCACGACTTTCCAAGCCTGTTTCTCTGTACTGTTCCAAGACAATAAATACCTTCGTTGGTCAAGTAATGTACCAGAGGAATATTCGTATAAAAATTGTCAAAATAAATTATATGATTGACATGCCTTGGTACTGGTCGTAGCAATCGAATAACTGTATTCGACACAGCTCCGAGGTCTGGTTCGCCAGGTAAACGGTCCATGTCCTTAGCTCCCGAGTAAATCTCAAAACTGTAGGCATAACCAGACAGAGAGCATAACACGTATAATTTGAATCCCCACTTATGGGGCTTGTTGGGTAAATATTGTTTCATAAAATGTTTCATTTTTGTGGAACACATCTGCTCGTCTAGTGATAGACGATGCTCAAATGGTAAAGTAATAAATTTCTTGTTCAAATAGTCTATCACTGGTCTTACTTTATGCAGTCGGTCGTGCTGGGGGTGATCAATGGGCAAATGTTTAGAGTCGTCATTCATGTGAAAAATTTCTCTAATTTTATCAAATCTGTTGCGATTCATTGTTTGTACTATGGGTTCAAACTTTGTAATGTTTGACCAGTATGACCGGACACTAGGATAATGATATACACTAGTAAAAATAAGAATTCCAATAAATTTACGTAATTCTAAGACAGTTACAGGTTCTGTAAAGTTGGGATTCTTTTGGAAGGCATATTTATTTGACTCGTCCACTAGAAATCTCAAAATGTCTTCACCGAAAAAATAAGAAAAAAACTGAAATGGAGTGTCTAAGTTCATAATTTCTTGTGAATACTCAGTATTTCCAGCAAACAGGAAAGCATTTTGGACTAAATCCATATTTTTTACTCTCCACACTAAGTTTCTAGAGTTGAAAGGTGCAGTTTGCAGGTTGTTCTGGCTGCTGGTTGTAGGAGTTGGGTTTCGTTCAACAGTCTCTAAATTATGTTGCATGTCGGTATCTACGTTTGCTGCAGGCGGATCTGCATCCAAGTTTGGGTCAGTGGGAAAATTACCTACATCCTCTTCATCATCTAGCTCCATCAGACGATCTCTTTGGCTCGAATAATAGTCTATGTCATCTTCATTGTCGGTGGAATCGTCTTCCGAAATTTCACCATTTTCTAACCGCTTCAATATGTTCTCAATCTCTTCTGGCCGCATTTTGGATAAATTTCTATAATAAATAAAAACAAAAGTAATCCCCACACCAAGCTATGCAGAAAAAATATGAAACGAAAGTTCAAAAAGTTTTATAGCTAAAGAGTTAGTAGGTAGGTTTTATGTAGGGCGGAATGCCTGAAGTATCAATATTGATACCAAAAAAAAAGCACTAATTTCTTCAAGTAAAACATGCATTTGCTAAAAATAATTATATCATAGCGAAAATAATGTATTCACTTACCTCAAAAGTATTTATATTCTTCAGAAAAAGAAAATATATCAAATTTATATTCAACAAAACTTTTAGTAAAATGTGTTTACTTGTTCACTTTGCCGCGCAAGTAATATGTCACAGATAAAATAAAACAATAATGACATTTGTTTTTTTTTTTAATTTCGTTGGATAGAATACTATTCAACAGTAAAATACATACAGCCAACATATAAAAAAAAACTAATAGTAATGTGAATATTCGGTTTAAAATATTAGTATCAAAATTGAAACTCTAGGTTATTAAGGGTTAAAGAAATATCTTTATTGCCTAAGCAACAATATCTAGAAATTTTCACACTGTATCTAATCATCATCAATAACTCGTCTGCCACACGAGACTTTTGAATTTGATGGGCAGGCGCAGTTTAGATGAAATAGATTCTTAATAACGATATTTTTTCTTCAAATTAAAACGAGACCAAATAGGAAGTGCAATTTGTTGTTAAATCGGCAACAGAAAATTTCAACACACTGTGAAAATATCAACTCTCTACCTATTACGGTTCTTGTAAAACAAACCCGCTAAAGGACGAATAGCGGAGGCTTAGTAATAGCACTATTAGCAATACGGGATCCTAACAATCTATCTCCGGCTATACCAATTTGGCAGATTTTTTGTGTTGGTAGTTATCACCACACCACCACACCAGCCTATATCAGTCCACTGCTGGACATAGGCCTCCCCTAATCAAGAGGGATATGTCCATAATTACCACGCTGGACATGCGGGTAGGGTATCGCAGAGCACAGATTCTCGCACCACCGACGCTGCTGCCCGTCGGTGGCTTGGGGATGCTGCTGTGCCGGTGTCAGGCTGCGCTATGCCGCAATCAGCCAGCTACCAGAGCCCTGTTTGTTAGTTGTCAGGTCACGGCAGGTGAGGTTGGCTTGCTTTCCGAAGATGGGGGATCGATGGGGTTTGGAACCCCTTACACCGGCTGGCATATTTCCGTCTATGGCATTCTCTGTTATTATCTGGTATGGACTAGGTAGTTTGGAAAATCTTATCTCAATATCTCCCAAATAACGGAAAATTTGGTAAGGTATTTTTGTATGATTTCAATAAATAAAATGTAACGTTCTTTTTCACAGTTCTATTTCATATGTTGTTAAAACACCGTTGCTGGGCAGTGGAAGGTTATGTTGAAAAAATATCCTACGGTGGTCAAACCTCCATATGGAACCCAAGCCAACATCACCTGCACAAGCAGTTTGTTAATTAGCAGGTGTAATTAACAAACGGGGCTCTGGCGGCCGGCTGATTGCGGCATAGCGCAGCCTGACACCGGCACAGCTAAGTCCCCTGACTGCAAACGGGCAGCAGCATCGGCTGAGAGAAAAAAGGCCCTGCGATACTCAAACAGCATGCCTAGCGTGAGGATAATTGACATATCCCTCTTCTCCAGCAGTGGACGACATAGGTGTTAGTATTGTGTTGTGGATTTTTTTTTCTATAAAATTTTCTACTATATTTCTATTTTAAGGCCTTAGAGGGGCCTATATTCTGTGCCGGACCCTGCTACTAATTACCTGTAGTACCGAAGGCACAGTGCTCTGTCCGTGTCTGGTCCGTCCCCAGCCCGCTACAGTCGCCATTTTGCCGGCTAATTTCATCTGCTTCGCTGGTAGACATACCTGATGGAATAAAGAATTTAGATTTACAATGTCTACTATGAAATGTTTTAGTATTAATTTTATCCTGATCCAATTAGTGTCTAAACACACCATAGAAAAAAATACGCGACGTACGTTCGGCATGATTGCACCTGCAATGTTATTTGAATTACAGATGACACATTATGCTGAAATTCGAGTCCAAAGCACAATTGGCCGCCAAAAAGTTGGGCATTCTTGCTAAAGTGAGACAATACTTCACACCAGGACAGTTGCTCAACCTGTATCAAGCTCAAGCCCGTTCGTGTATGGAATACTGTTCTCACCTCTGGGACGGTTCAGCAAAGTACCAGCTTGAGGCACTTGAGTGAATCGAAAAAAGAGCCAAGAGGCTCATTGGCAACGAGGATTTGGTTGACACAAGACTCCAGAGCTTAGAGCATCGTCGCCAGTTTGCCAGTCTTTCTGTTTTTTATCGGTTGCATTTCGGAGAGTGTGCCGCGGAACTGCACAATTTAATTCCACCAGCTCCATTTCACTACCGGACAACCAGGCGCTCTGCATGGCGACATCGTTATATGGTAGATATACCTCACATGCGCACAAAGCGCTTCTCCTCCACTTTTATCATGCGCACCGCCAAGGAGTGGAATGCTCTACCCGAATGTGTGTTCCCCGATGATTATAATCTGGGTGTCTTCAAGTCTCGAGTGAACAGGTTTCTTCTAGGCGAGCGTGCTCCATCGTAGACTGCATCTTCGCTTACCATCAGGCGAAATGCAGTCAAACGTAAGCCTATATATTATTTAAAAAAAAAAATACTTTGCTATATGACATACAACCGAACTTGTCAAAATCAGCTGCGGTACTTACGTCGCGTAATTTTCGGCATAGTGTGGTAAGACGCTTATTAGTACAATTTACCGGCAATACACGATGAGTTTGGATTCGTATGTTATCCCGAAATCTTACTCTCAAAGGCCAAAAAAAATTGTTCAAGGACTTTTCGAATTTTGAAGTTGTTCATTGAAGAAATAGCACTTGTTACGCCATAATTTAATTCAATAACTTGTGAGACAGCCCTAGGACATCTGATATTGTTAAACTAAATAATTTAAAGGAAATGTTATTACCTAAAATATACTATTCTCTTGACGAATTTATAAATGACACAAATAACAATAATGCCAATCAGTAATCAACAGTCTTATGTATTTAAAATATTTGTCTGCTCCTACTCACTGTTGTGAACACCCTAACTGGGTTCATATTATGTATTGATTCTCTCCTAGTCTTAAGACCTGACTAAACTTTATTGTACCGTATATGTAATATGATTTCAATAAACATTGAATACTGAATACTGAAATCCCCACTCACCGGCAGTATGTGCTGTTTGAACACCACCCCCCTTTCCAGCTGCACTAGCGCCACATCGTTCCTGAAGTCCGCTGGTTCGTACGATGGATGGACCTCCTTCCTCTGCACTGCGAACTCCTCGTGAGAATACCTCTCTCCAGCGTCTCTCACGTCCCATTCTCCTAAACGCACCCGTAGTTGGGAGTTTGGAGTGCTGGAATGTGGAAAAGTTGCTGTTAGTATCTAAACACTCTATAGCCGAAATTCCACTCCACTCCAGCCTATATCAGTCCACTGCTGGACATAGGCCTCCCCTAATAAAGGGTGATATGCCCATAATCCCCACGCTGGGCATGTGGGTTGGGGATCGCAGGGCACAGTTTCTCGCACCACCGACGCTGCTGCCCGTCGGTAGCCAGGGGATTTAGCTGGGCCGATGTAGGCTGTGCTATGCCGCAATCAGCCGGCCGCCAGAGCCCCGTTCGTTGTTGAGCAGGGTGCAACACGGGCAGGTGGGGTTGGCTTGGGTTCCGAAGATAGGGGTTGGACCCCGTACACCCCTTGAATTACAGATGACACACTATGCTGAAATTGCGTTGCGTTATGGCATACAGACGAACTTGACAAAATCAGCTGCGGAACTTACGTTTCGTAACTTCAGCTATAGTGTGTTTATACGCTTTGTATTAGTACCTAGTCGTAGCCCTTCGGCCGAAATCTTTCTTATTTATCGTTATTGAGCTCAATAAAGTAACCTTTTTCACTAATTACCTAACTTTTTTGAGTGATAATTATTGCAATCTGCAAGAAGATTACATTTCCTACGCTGTTGGATCAGATTCTATTTAAAACCAGCTTTGTAATCAACTCATCAGTAAGCACACTAATATTATAAAATTGAATGTTAAAGTTTGTTTGTGTGAATATGTTTGTTTCCAGTTACGGCTGAATGAATTTGGATGAAATTTGGAATACACGCAGTTTGTGTCCAGCTACTTTCTATCCAGTTACCATGTGTGCGAAGCCGCTATTTATATTACAATACATATTGTATGACATTCGTTTGTCAAATAAATATAGACAGATTACGTTAGTCATATCATAACAATGATTTATACTTTTACATATATTATACGATTTATATGGTATCTTACTTAGCAACACAATGGGCTGCCGTGATCACCCATCGGTCAGACACTAAAGCGCCACCACAAGCCAGCTTCTTGCTGAAGATAGAGGACTTGATGAGGGCAGCTTGCCAAGGATGCGATCCAAAACCCGTGGAGTGGCCGCCTACTATGCGGTTCGAGCGAGTGTAGTGTTCTCCACAACCTGAAAATAAGGAACAATAATCCTAAAAAACAAGTTTAACACGTGCATCAAGCTGATGCAGCGTTTCGTCTTTTTCCATCTGTCTCTGTTGAGCAGTTCTGTCGGCAGAACTACTGAGATTTTATTCTGTTCACAGAACAAATGGGAAATGAATTCCCAGTAGTTCTGTTTACGAATCTTAAGATTCCAAACGAAGAACAAATGAACAGATCGAAAACGATTCGAGACATCAGAATATCTTTTTTTTTTAGTGAAACAGCGTTTATTTTTTTATTCGTTCCGAAAGGATTTTCAATCGTTTGAAAAGTTTCAGAGTCGAATTCGACAGTGTCGATTGAGCCAGGATACATTATTGCCACGGATGGAAATTATCAGCCTCTAGGGATTATCTGCCTCTTTTAGGGGAAGCCTTTGTCCAGCTGCTCCAGCAATAGACTGATATAGGCTAGTGTGTGTGTGTGTGTGTGTGATCGGGAGTTGTGTTGTAAGCCATGGTGTCTTGGAGTTCTTCAGCATCATCATCAGCAGCATTTAAGATCCTAGAAATACGTCGGAATAGAAATACTACTGAGCAGAAAACAGATTCGATTTGGAAACTTTTTGAATGTTTCACAATATTTTATTATTTATTTTTTCAATATTGATTTGTAAATTGGTTTTTGTAAGAAAGATAATGTTTCTGGCTTCATAAGACAATCAGTGCAGCCTTTTTTAAAAAAATGATATCATTACAATAATGCTTCCATTTTTCGAAACATTTCAAGAGAAATGTAATTGTTTGCTTTTTCGGTGAGCAAGTAACATCAAACATCGCTAAGCTCGGTAGATGAGCATTTTGATTCGATTGTTTAAGTTCTCACGTATGCCATTGCGCTACAATTCCTATTCTTAATTCTTATTATTGAACTTCAACTGTAGAGTCCAAGTTGAGTATACCGGTTAGAACTAGTGTACTAGACGGGACGCGGAGGGAGAGCGTCGCGTTCACTCACCCTGATGAAGACTCTCTTGAAGAGTCGAAACGCCGTTGATGCTTAGGCTGCCCGCCCACGTCAGACTTTTTGTAGGACCGATAATCGGGCTGAGTTTTCCTGCCAATTATTTCTGACTGACTTTAAGTAAGACTTGTGCGTTATACTATTGCAACCAGTACGTTTTATTTTTCTCCTACAAAAAAACTATCGGTCGTGGGCAGACACCCTTATAGTGAGACTCAATTCTGTCAAGTTAAAATACGACTTAAGATCGTCTCGAATTGCAACGCTCTCAAATGTTTGAGTACAGTTTAAGTATTCGGGCATGACTGTTGGTATTTGAATAAAAGTGTTGGTGTATCCCGTTCAAGACGATTATCGTTGGAGTATGTGAAAAGTCAATCAATCTTGTACACCATACTTCATGCAATAAATGATTTCATTTCATTTCAACTTAATTTCCAGTATATTTAAACTAAGTACTTACTCCACCAAAACAGTGTTGAAATACATTAAAATTAGATACATTTTAGACATAAGCGTGAGGTGCTGTACATAGAGTGCGGTGATGATTATGGAAAACGCAGTGCGAATTGAAAGCGAAGAGAAAGAACGAGTGATGATGAAACTCGGTCTGCCACGAATATTTCAACCTGACGTATCGTAAGCATAATCAAAAATATTAGCCAATGAGGAAGCATTACTTTGAACTTACGCTTTCTCATTGGCTAAAATTTTACATCTACGTTACGAATACTTTTTGCTAGTCTCATCGACAATCATCAAAGTATTGACAATCATTGACGATCTCTTGAAATGAGTACACAATACCAATCAAAGTGCTCAGTGCAGTAGTGCAAACTGATACTTTCAGATACATTTTGAAATATCTAACTTTGTCTAGCGGTGAAAATGAATTATTTTTATTATCTAAAAAGCGTTTTAGGTTCTATTAATGGTATTGTACTCGATACTCATATATATATCTTACACATGAGCGCCAAGTGTCAAATAAATAGTGCAAATAAACTACTTGTAAATAGTAAAAAAGTGCGAAAAACCAAGTTTCATCACCAAAAATCACCAGAATAACCCGAAATCTATTTCTCACCCGGAAAACTAGGCCTTTGTGGTTTAACTGGAACATAATCATCACTGCCTCCTTGTGTTTGCGTGTCAATGTATGGTTTATCATTGTACGGTTTGTCATTGTACGGTTTATCATAAGGTTTGTCATTGTACGGTTTATCATTGTAAGTTGGTTTCTCTGGTTTATCATTGTAAGATGGTTTCACATGATAGTAATTCTGGTCCCACGCGTGGGTTTCTGTGGGTCGATGCTGGTCTGTGTAGATGATGACGGGTTCTTCGAACTGGTTCGTGCTGTAGTCATACTCGTGTGGAAATGTGCCGATTAGTTCGATAAGGTCACCTGTATACATGTAGTGGGTTAGTGACAAGTTATTCACATGTGATGGTTCAGTTTTATCATAGATAGTTATGTATTTTAACCGACTTCAAAAAGGAGGAGGTTCTCAATTCGTCGGAACCTTTTTTCTGACTTTTTTTCTGTATGTTCACCGAGAACTCCGTCAATTGTGGACCAATTTTTAAAAGTCTTTTTTTTTAAAAGAGTATACTTCACAAGTGGTCCCATATAAATTTTATTCCTGAGGGATTGGTACTTTTCCCGGAAAACTCAAAAAACCTCATCCTCACTTGTAATTTTCGCCCTATGATCACCAATATCTTTCAAAATTCTTTAGGGCAAGAAGTAAGAAGTGATTTATTTGAAGTCGGTTTTTTTTTTTAAAGTCCTACTTTTTAATTATACCTATTAATGGAACTAGCACATGGCCCACCTGGTGTTAAGTGGTAGCCATTACCTATAACAAAGTATTGGTACGTAGGTCACAGATGTTTCGAAAGTGCCCTACGATGCAACACCTTACGTCATCAACTTGAGGCATGAAGGTGTTAAGCCTCATGTGCCTTGATAATAACATGAATAAGCCGTGCAATTTGAATGTACGTTTTATTCATGTAATAATTACTGTAAGATTTATTATTGTTTAGGTATACTAACATTTTATAACGTTCTATTATTTTTCCTGTTTGTAAAAAATATTATTCGAAAAGTTTTTTTTTTTTTCAAATATCCGAAAATACCATTATTTTTCCATTCAAAATAAACCCATAGTTTCCTCAGAACAAAACCAAAAGAAAAGGAAGCTGCCCTCAACGAGGTAAAATTTGGCCCCACCTGTATACTATTAGTAAAGGAGAATGCCGAGAACCCGTACCAATTGAGTCAAAACCAAACGTATCCCATGAAATTTATTATATTTTGTAAATAACATTATCATTTTCTTTAGTTTTACACACCGACTCTATTAATAATCAAGTCAAAAAATATTTTGTTGATTTGGTTTCCGTTGCACGCCGCCATTAGACTACAACAACCAATGATATATACGTTGCTATGGCAATAAACATTGATGTAAAGTGTTACTATGGCAATAACCCTCATTTTTAATTATTTTGACAGTAGAATCGACTAAAAACTTATTGGATATTTTTTTGACGCATTCACTTTAGTCTTGGTACCGAGCGCCATACATCAGACGGCATTCTCCTTTTTATAAACATCCGAATTTACCAATAGTATTCCAGATATCCTTCATCATCACCCTATAGCAGTCCACTGCTCGACATGTGCCTCCTAATGAGCGCCATTGCGCCCTGTCCTCAGCTCAACGCATCCAGCTTCTTCTATCCTACTATCCTTCCTACTAATATTTAAATGCGAAAGTTTGTGAGGATGCATGGATTACCTACTCTTTCAAGTAAAAAGTAATGAACGAATTTGGATAAAAACTTCGAATACCTACATAGTTTGTGATCTGGTTTAAAACATAGGCTACTTTTTATCTGGGTACCGCGCGAACGAAGCCATTTGTGGAAGCTAGTAACCTTCCACTCCTTCATTCGTTCCTTCTACAGTTGTATTTACACGTAAATTATGCTATAATACTTACGCAGGCGGGTAATATAAATTCATGATCTAATGTAACTATTAAGATCTGCTAAACAACGGATAATCGGAAATAATGTAACAAATTACGAACTTCGTGTTCTTCAAGAAGATGCTATCTTTTGTAATCGTTCGCAAATCACGCTACGAGCTAAGTATTAATTACTTGCACAAGCTTGCAACATTGTATAGTATACTTAACGTAGTTTTTATATCAGAGGTAATTAAGGGAACAGTTGAGAACAAAAGTCCAAATTATTTACTTTTTGCTTGCAATGATTTCGTGTGAAATTGCCCAGCTTTCATCATCGTCATCATCATCAGCCTATAGTAGTTCACTGTTAGATAAAGGTGCCAGTTTTATTTAATAAAACAAACGAAATTAAAAATGGTTGCTCGCTTCGCTCGCTCAATGAATCTAATAGAAAAAATCATATGCTTCAAACAATAGTATATCAGCTGACTGCGGAATAGCACATCCTAACACCAGCACAACTAAATTTCCTGACTGCCCTGCTGACAGCAGCATCGGCTGCGAAAAGCTGTACCCTGCGATCCCTAACCCGCTCGCCAGTATGGGTATGGGGATGCTTATCCTGCTTCCATTAGAGGAGAAAAATGTCCAGCAGTAGACTGATATTAGGCTGATGTTATTGTTGTTGCTTTATAAATGAATTACTTATGCAAAGGCAATTTTTTGATAAAATTAGAAAATATTGACGTCCTCTGTGGCGCAGTGGGCGAAGGTCCGCCTGAGACTCAGAAGGTTGCGGGTTCGATTCCCGCTGCGGGACAAATGTTTGCATCTTCTGCAGATATTTGTCTCGTGTCTGGGTGTTTTCTATGTATGATATGTATGTATTTACAAAAATATATATATATATATATATATATATATGTAGATCAATCATGTGGTTCCCATAATACAAACTCTACTTAGGCTACATGATGCTGTGTGATTACGTCCCGGATTTTTTTTTTTATTTATTGAAAAAAATACTACTTTTAACGGCAAGTATAGAGTCTATATAATTATCTGTGTACCTACATCGGCATCGACTGATATATATACCCTATTATTATCCCATTGTATTACCGCTCGAATGGTTTATACTTTCACTGTAAGTACAGAGTACTTAGTTACTCTTACTTGGCTATTTTAAGGTTCAGTGCTTTGTTTAAGGCGTATTGGTATCGTAATTTTAGAGAGAGTGACAGCCAATGAGGAGGTGGCTAAGTGGAAGCTAGAATTGTCGGCGCACGCTGCATTTTTTTAACACTTTGAGTGCTGAAAAATAATTGCTCTAGTTGGCCTGCTGCTGCTTCTCGGGCATGGCCCGTAGCGTCTCCCGAGATCAACGTGTAAACGTTTCCCTTTTAAAAAAGAAACTAATTTAAAAAATTAAGTAATTCCATAACTTACTAATATATTTATTATGGCCAACAGAAAATAAATAAAAACAATTACTTCTTTCTAGTCCCACAAACTTTTTCTCACTGTGATTTTTTTCTATTGTGTCAAAATGTGTTTTTTTATCTCAAATAAGGGAAAATTTCACAATTATAAATCAACGTTCATAATCATGAAATATAAAACACGAATTCTTAGGTTTTGTAGCTCTTAAATAAATTTTTCGTGCGCCACAATGTCTGTTTTGGTTTAAGAACTACGTTTTTCCATATACAAGAGAAACTAAAATCTCTACAAATACTTACATATTATATAAAATACCTTATATAAACCTTAACTAAATTCACTCCCTGCGTAAATGATGTTAGACACGAAAAGTGGATAAGTAAATACAAATATTAATGTACGCAATTCAAGATAATCATATCATTTTAGTGAAAATAAAGTATCAAAAGTGATTATTTAAATTGCCCATCTTTTCATAGAAGAAACACGAAAATTATTCACTTATACGCTTGTGAAAGTGTGAATATAACAGTAGTTACGACACAGCATCTGAATGGTGTACTGTCAAGGAAATAAGCCCGTAATTACTTCGTACAGTCAGCTCCGGAATGAAGTTGAAGTGCTCTTAATGGAGAGTACACAACAAAGCCACCGATACCCGCCGACACAGCCAACCAGACACGGCAGACACGGAGATGAACTCGTCATTTGGCGGCTTTGGTGGGTAAACTGCATAATGTATACATCGCGTTGAGTGTTAAAACACAACGATGCTAAAAAGTAACTACTGCAGGACTAGCTAGTGACAAGACATAACGCTATGCGCCATGCCTGAGGCCCGCAGTCAACGTATTAATGTAGCTAAGCCACTTATAGAAAATCAGCCTTTGCATCAAGATAAATGACTATACCAGGGGCCGAAAGCCGTCACAATTCTAGGCGACTGCGGTTCCAATGCAAATTTTCACGTATTTCTCTTCTATTGGGTAGTAAGTTTACTTTTCTATGCTGCCCTACCCTGTGCTTCCTTCGTTTCCGTACCTTACACATAAGCTAATCCACGGAAAAGTTATGGTAAATACGAGTAAAGCTGACTAAGCCACTTTCCGCACGATATTTCCCTTCACTAAATTAGCTAGATTCGTAAACAGCATTGTCAAGTCATCATCATCCACAGGCTAATTAATGCATAGTCTCCCGGCGGGATTTGAACAGGGCCTTTTTATAAAATTTTAGATTTTCCTATAAATCTGCGTAACACTTTATAAACCAAATAATCATTATAAGTGACGATTCAGTATTTTGTTTACGTGTTTTTGTTTTTTGTTTCGAGAAGCACTCGCTAAGAGTAGCTTTATATTATGCCGACTGTACAGCGTACGCAATCAGTGCGTAACCTTATTGTACTGAAGAAGCCAATCATATCACGTTAATATTATAAATGCGAAAGTTTGGACGTCTCTTTGATACTCAACATTGTAACAGCATTGTAACAATAGGGATCAAAACAAGATAATATTTAGGTGCTTTAGCGCTTGTGGCGTTGCTTACTAAGGTGTTCTAAGCATTGTTAAACGACACTCCTCTTGGATGGGTGACCGTTGGGCCTGCATAATTTGTGTTAAACAGTAAAAAGCTGAGACTAGAAGCACGGGACGGACTCACTAACACTCGGCGGGCATGGATTGTCTTCATGTTTGTAATGTACCCTATGTGTTTTTTGTGCCTTATTCTTAGTTTGTATATTCCTTTCACGTTCTGTTAGTGTTGCGCTGTCTATGATTAGTGTCGTTAATATTTGCTGGTGGTCAACTCTGGTGTCAGAGTTTTTAAGCCGCCCGAAGGTCTCCATTGTAAAAAAACCGACTTCAAAATTATTGAAAAACGAAAACTGCACTAAATAATTTAAAAAAAATGCTAATTTTTTGTTTTTACAACTAACAATCAACCTTTTTTTCTACTCAATTTATCCTCAATGATCTATGCGTTTACCACGTAGGTAGATCTAGATACCTATCTGTTAATTTCGAACTCGAAGTACATCCTCCCCAACGAAGAAAGAATTTTGCAAATCGGTATATAAATGACTGAGTTATATATGAGGTTATGAGGCACCAAACATAAAAAAATACGGCCGAATTAAGAAACTCCTTTTTTAGAAGTCCGTTAAAAAAGGCGGAGCCAACCTCTTACGTACCTTCCGAAGCAGGAAAGTGCTAGGGTCTAAATGGCACTAAAGGTCACCCATACAAGTATTGACCGGGCGGAGTGTTGCTTAACCAAGATGATCTGCTAAGAATGAGCTGCTAACGATCTCTTGTTATTTTGTATATGTCAGTTTCACGGAGGTGGTGAGAGTGCGTATGTTTCGTAACTCAACACAATGTCACGAATGGCAACCTTCGTTGTGCCATGCATGCCAAACATTACATTGCCGAATTGCAACATTGCCATTGAAAATGGAATTTATGCTTATCTAAATTTGTAGTTCAATTACAACTTTAAATTCTTCTTTTAACGCTTTGAGTGCTGAAAACACACTTGCTATAACCGGGCTGCTACTACTCCTCGGGCATGGCATGTAACGTCATGTCCGAGGCCCGCAGTCAACGTGTTAAAAAATAATTTAGTCTTCTAATAGACTTGACGTCACCGTAGGTTTAACATTATGATGAAAAATCTAGAATACAATTGATGGTAAAAACTGAATTAGATATTAGTTTTATGCGAATTTTAAAGTATTCGAGTTTCAAGGGATGTAATAATGAAGAATTTTTTGGTAAACAGGCGTCTCAATTAAATTGCAAACACGTAAACGTATCGGTTAAGGAACTTTTTGAAACTTCAGCATTCTTTGAAATATTTAACTAACTCTTTTCAATTTCACGACCATTATCTGTTGTTGCAAATAAAAATATATTCTTTACTCGAGCCTCAAAGCTCAGTTGGTAATAACTCTGCCAGATCTGCAGGTCGCGAGTTCGATTCCCGCCCAGGACAAACATTTGTGTGATAAACATGAATATTTTTTTCTGTGACTGGGTGTTATATAAATATCTTTGTATATTTATCAGTCTCTGGTACCCGTACAGACTCTGCTGAGTTTGGGATCATTTGACCGAGTGTGAGATATCAAAATATTTTTATAATCATTATTTTTTTATTCTGTACTATCTAATACCACTTACTAGCATTTTGTACGACAGGCGCGGCCTCCACCGGCCGCTCTGTGGTCTCCCTGTCCACACAGCACGCCCAGATCATGCCTCCAGAACAGAGGTCCATAGGTTTCCCTCCTCCGATAACGCAGGATATACTCAACCCGCAAGGATAGCGGGCACCGCGGTACCGACATGTTTGGGGTATCACTGAGGAAGAAAAAAATGGTGTTATTACATCTTGACTTTTTCCCGATTAGGGATATCTACAGATATTGCTCAGTGCGCAAATCTATTGAGGATACCTTAACGGTAGCCAGAGCCAAGTCCAAACATTACGTTCGATACATGCCCACTTTTTGCGAGCAGCTTACATTCCACGTGACAGGTTACAAGATACAAGATACAAGATTTTATTGATAAAAACATATTTTACAAGTCAAATGTGCACAATTATTCACGTACATGAGTAGGTAGTACCTAAATACAGGTTGCAAGCCCATCGCTGCTTTTTTATTGGAACACTAGCACATACCTTTCTAACTTTTTAGTTCTAGGGCATGCCGGTTTCCTCACGATGTTTTCCTTTACCGTTTCAAGCTCGTGGTAATGTACACATAAATTTTTCGGAAAAAAAAATCCATTGGTGCACGGGTGGGATTCGAACCCACGACCTCCAGATCTTAAGTCGGGGTACATCCCACTAGGCCACCACGAGTCGTGGTGTGGTTTGGCTAGGCACGGCTTTGGTGTTAATGAAACAGTGAAATACGTGGTTCGATTCCCGCCGCCTAGACAAATGTTTATATGATTTGAAAATAGTTGTCTCGGGTCTGGGTGTTTTCATAATGCTGGACATTATCACACAGTATCATGTAGCATAGCATGTATGTATTTACAAAAAAATGTATAAGTAATATATGAGTCATATAGTTCTCATAATACAAGCTCTACTTAGTTTGGGGCTAAATGTCGCTGTGTGATATTATCCAGCATTATTCACCTTTTTAGCATGCCGTTGCAGCACGGATAATACCCCACACAGCTTTAATTTGTTTATAGTTCTACCTAGGTTTAGTTGAAAATAGTTCTTTGTTTTCTCTGTACATTTTTTTTTTTTTGCTTAATTAATGTAACTGCAATTTAATTTCGTGACAAACCAGAATGAATGCAACGACAATGCTACGAATAAGTTTTCATACAAAAGACTTCAACGCGCTACAGCAGCTTGTAAAAAATAAACCTGATGCAAACGTAGGTTTGATCTCTCATCAACAAAACAAGCGTATATCAGTCCACTGCTGGATATAGCCTCCCTTTTAACATGATATATATTTCCAAAAATCCCCACGCTGGACATACAGGTTGAGTATCGTAAGGAATAGCTCGCACCACCGCCGATACTACTGCCCGTCAACGCGTGGTCGGTGCCGTCAGGGATTTTAGTTGTGCTGGTGTTAGACAGGTTGAAGATCAAAGAAAAATAATAATTTACACATTTAATTAAATTAATCCGATTTGCTACCTTTGATCTTTGCAGCTTATGCTTTTTACCATTTAATATTGTTGAATTTTTTGTTGTGTATATGTTATGGACAAAGTGATTAATGCGGGCATTATTCATAGTGCCCGGGCAATATGAATAATGACCAGCTACTAAGGGCAAAGTGATTAATTATTACCTAAACTTCATTATTTTTCACATTGACCGGTCATTATGAATAATGCTACGTGATCATCGGGCAATGTGATAATATAGCTACTTTGGGGATGGAGTGAAGGGAGGTAAGCGAACGCGTGACACGCGCTAACCAATCAGACCACATTACAACTTATGCTCACATTTCCGTTTCTAAATCTGATTATCCGTGAAACGAAGATTTAACGTTTTGTGTAATTTGTAACATTTTTAATTTGATTTTATTCAGTTTTAACTTTTATGAACCGTTTCAGCGGATTCTAAATGTAGAAGCTCTAATAAGTACAAATGAGTCTGACTGTTCAAATTGTTTCAATTTAGTTTATTTTAAGTTAGGTATTTAATCATAGGCCCAGAAAAAGGAATAATTTATATGATTTGTGTTTTCAATTTGATTGATAATTTAATATTTTGTGATATTATTGTTTTATATTTTTAATTTGATTTTATTGAGTTATATCTGCTAACAACTAGTGGATTCTAAGTACATGTAGAACCCCTAAATTCCTAATAATTATGAGTCTGATTATTAAAATTGTTTAAATTTTAGTTGATCTCAAGCTTTATTTCATAAGGCATCGCTAAAAGGAAGAAATTTGTGTTTTAAATTTTGATTTAAAGTCTGAAATAAAAATAATAGTTAAATATTGTGTCTTTAATTATTCTGCCCAACAGGTGATGGGCGTTATGTATATTGCCCGGGCAATTTGATTAATTCAATAGTTCTTATCACATTGCCCTCAAATATTGGTCATTATTCATAATGCCCGGTCATTATGTATAATGACCAATTAATCACATTGTCCATAACATATACACATATACACCTGAGTCTAAATACATTATTTTCTACGAATATTCGTTCTATTTCTATATAACCGCGTTGGGGAGTAAATGGTCTCAAATTCGAATGGTAACCACGAATTGGAAAAAGAAGTGTAAGGTAACCTCCTGACCGATGAATGATGTCCAAGATGGTCAAGTGGCGATTTCAACCTAATTTCGAGAGCTATGTCGATTAAAACAATAAGTTTAACTAGTCTATACAGAGCATAATTCAATCCAAGGCCATTCATCTCGATCATGACACCATTATTTACTATCAGTTCTCACGCGAATACGATGCTGTATTTAATTTCACTGTCTAGTTCACTTTTACTGTATCTATGCTTCATTGCGTGTGTTATGTCTTTGGGAACCAGTTGTTGTTGAGTTGTTTCCAAAAATAAAACAATTTTTAAACCAACTTAAAAAAGGAGGTTCTTAATTCGACTGTATTTTTTTAATGTTTCATCATCATCATCATCATTATTATCATGTTTGGAGTTTGTGGAGCTATGTATGGATGCAAGACATAGATGACAACGGGATGGAAAAATATTGGAATAGTTTGAAATGTGATGAGAACTAACAGTCTGTTAAAAATGAAGCGTGACGACCTACGCATACTAGTTGGTGTTATCACAGGCCACTGTGACCTGAACGACAACCAAGTAAAGTCAAGAGCTACGGAGAGCAGCACCTGTTGCGGCTGCTTTCAAGCTGAAGAATCACATGTCATCTTACGCTGCACTGCCACAAACGAAGTTAGATTAAAATCCGGGTTACAAAAGCTGTTTGATCAAAACTCACAAACGCAGGCAGCATCGGGAACTCTAGAGCAATTTTGCTACCAACGCAGAGTCCTTCTCCGTTATTTTAAGGAATTGGGCTGGCTGGGTTCAGGTTACCTGGGGCAATACACAATACACCCCAATGCGGGACGATAGTGCAGATCTTTATCCCCCACTTTAAATTAGCTTTTGAATTAGAAATGCAGTGCTGGAGCAGGCTGGAGAGGATCAGTTGGACTGAGAATATGACTAACGAGAAAGTTTTAAAACGAGTGGATGATGTAGTAGTCCCTTGTAGCTGTGAAAATCAAACTTCTAAGTCAACGCAATCAAGAGATATGGCCGTTTATGCTCCATATTTTGACACTCGCAAGGGAATCAACCTGGATCTTTGGCCAGGTATAGTGACGATCTGCAAATAGCTGCTGTAGAAGATGGATGCGTCGAGTTTAGGACAGGGTGGAATGGTGCTGATTAGGGGAGGCCTATATCCAGCAGTGCACTGATGATGATGCTGATGATGATTATGATTAAGGGAATCAAAACCTATAGGGTACTTTCCATTGACCTAGAATTATTTAATTTGGCAATAAGAAATGTCTTATAGCACATGGAAAAGAAAAAATCCGAGAACCGTAAATTTGTGAGTACATCACAAACAAAATGATTTCTTACCTGCAAGTAAGTACGGAACTATGTTATGTTATTACTATGTGCGCGAGTACAACTCGCACTTCGTCGGTTTGTTAGACGAAAATTTGTAAAAAAACAGTTATTGAGTTGAAATTTTTCATACATTTAAAGGGGTGTAAGGGGTTGCAACCCTTATCTTCGGAACCCAAGCCAACCCCACCTTCACGTGGAGCACCCTGCTAAACAACGAAAGGGGCTCTGGCGGCCGGCTGATTGCGGCATAGCACAGCCTACATCAGCACAGCTAAATCCCCTGGCCACCGACGGGCAGCACCGTCGGTGGTGCGGCGGTGGTCGGTGGTGCGGTGGTGCCCCCTTTATTAGGAGAGGTCTATGTCCAACAGTGGACTGATATAGGCTGGTGTGGTGTGTGGTGTGGATACATATAAATGTTTTGCATACATAATGTTATTCCTGGTCTAAAACTACATGTAGCCATTTGGCTAATTTAATCTACTTACCACGCGAGCGAAGTCACGAGTAAGTAATAGTATTACCGACTCCAGTCAAGAAAAAAACTCATTATTTCTGACTTCATCATTGCCGATTGGCTCCGTATAATTATAATTATTGAAACACGATGTAAAAGTAACAACCCATCGTTCATTCACCTGCATCTTGGTTCAAACATACTAGGGTTGGTACCTAGTGTTTATTAAAAACAACAATAGCCTATATCAGTCCACTGCTGGACATAGTCCTCCCCTAATAAGGAAGATGATGTGCCCATAATCCCCACGCTGGGGATCGCAGGGCAGCTAGTGCAGCCAATTTCGCTGCCATTCGGCCAAGGATGTAGCTATGCCGGTTTTAGGCTGTGCTATGCCACAATCAGTCAGTCACCAAAGCTCCGTTTGTTAGTTAGCAGATGCACCATGGGTAGATGAGGTTGGTTTGAGATCCTATTATGAACTTTGGAAACCTTCGTAACATTTTGCGAGTATGTTCTCCTTATTTTCGATCCGGTAGAACCGTCATGGGAAGGGAAATGTGTATACCAATTAATTTTTCTATTCAAAGAACGTATGTGCGCATTACCCTTTGCTCCAAACGGTGAAGAAAAACATCGTGAGCAAACCCGTGGCACAGCCAGCTCCACACGTATTGACCATGTCTTTCTGTGGGTAATACCGACTAGGCTGAGAGTATGGTGTACTGGTGCTGGTAATAAGTTATGGTTAGATAGAGTAGGCACTCTTTTTAACCATGTCCCAGGTACTAGTCACTCTCTCTCTCTCGGTCAATGAGTAAAAGTCAACACTTGAAATTCACCTGGAATAATCTACTGTAGAATATACTTTTTCTATTTGTTCAATTTGCATTTTATTATTGAGTAATGCGAGTCTAATTTTACGTAAATTGATTGATTGATATCATTGCAGCAACATTGTGATCATTTGGTTATGGTTTCTTTAATTATCTTTAAATTACATTATTTTTATTTTTGCTGAATTCTGCCCAAGGTTCAGGTCAACAAGCTTTTGCCCTTCTAGTTATTTTTAATCTCTCGGGAACTTATTCCTGGATTAAAGTGCCCTAACAAACAAATTGTAGATAACAAACAAATTAAATCACCTTCACGTTACTTTTATTTGCTCTCAATTTAGGATAAGGTTAACTCACCGAGAATTTGAATCGATATCACGGAATACCAGGGCTTCGGCAGCGCTATCGGTTCTGCCCATAAAATAAAAAAAAAACAAACTGTTTTTCAAACCATTATGCTGATTGGTTGCTGTTTTTTTATCTAGTTTTATGTAAATAGTACCTTTATTTAATCATCTGTATTATTAGTGTAACAAAATAAACATTTTATTGATGAAATGGGACTTTCCAATCAGTCACCATTGGATAGTTTTTTATTCAGGAGTGAGATAGTTTAATTTTGTATTGATTAGAATTCTGTAAAAGTACTAACACCTTTTTTTATTTTTTGGTCTACCTACTGCTAACAAATATTATGGATTATTATTATCTATATATATAAAAATGAAACCCGTTTTCCTTGGTCACGGCATCACGCGTGAATGGCTGGACCGATTTCACTAATTCTTTTTTTGTTGTATTTGTTATTATTAGAAGAAGGTTCTTACGGAAAAAAATATTAAGAAAATTGCTACGCTAAGGCGGTACGAAGTTCGCCGGGTCAGCTAGTCTGAAATAAATATATATACAATATCCCTCACAGTGATCTCAGCTGTGACAACCATACTACATTACGGTTCTTTACATTACAAATCAATAATTTATGATGCAATCATGTTTCATGAAACAGACATTTACTGAGCAAAATATCTTGTACTTAAATTTAAGATTTGTTATGACGCATAGTTACATAATTTCTGTTTGCAGCACTCAAAATTACAACGCAATACATATTTTCATTCGCAAATAACTGAGACCAGTGGCTCGATCACGAAGACTGGCGGTAAAGTATTCAATAATTTGGCCAATGAGAAAGCGTAGATTTGAAATAACGCTTTTTCATTGAATAAAAATGTTAGTTACACTTAAGATGTGTCAGATTGAAATATCTATAACACCATATTTGACAGTGTAACTTGCTTTATAGCTTGACCACAGCTGTTCTTACATTTATTGAGGTTTTTACAAATCATCACAACCATATTAGCTGGAGACTGCTATAATTTTCCTTTAAAATATTTTTTGGACTTTTTTCATCCTAAATAAAAAACCATGATATCAAAAAAATAAAAACTGTTATATAATATTCAAATCAAGCCTTTTCATTTGATACCCGACGCGACCTATGAATTCCCCCCCCCCCCCTTTTATTTTCAACCCCCCAAATATGTAATATAATATTTTATATATATATTATTATTTTTTAACATATACCTATTAGTATCAGATTTCTCGCTTTGCAAACTTCGGGGGTTATTTTCTGGACAGTTTTGATCATTAAATGAAAATCATGCATTGTATATAAAAAAAAAACTTTTAAAACTGGGCTAATTAACCCCTTTCATAATATGATTTGCCACTCGACCTATTGGCACCAGTTTGAAATTTTGACGTTTCTTATTTTGGACCTTTTTGGGATGAAAATGAAAATATTTTTTCTTTTTTTGCTGGTAAACTTATTCAGTCAGTGCATTTTAAATCTCCACCAAATTTCAATTCGGTAGCATAAGTAGTTCCTGAAATAATCAGCTGTGACAGACGGACGGATGGACGGACAACGCGGCACCATAAGGGTTCCTTTGACCGGTTCGGTAACGTCACCCTAAAAATCGATCACTAAGAATCCGTGTAGCTTAATAATTGGGCTGTGTGCTGTGTTTGCTCAGGGTGTACATAATCGTCACGTGACGATTACTCGTATTCACAGCCAGGATTTGGTGGACTTTTTGCTTTGTATTATTTGTACAGTACAAAATCAGGTTGTGCAATATCAGGACCCGTCAATATTTTCGGTCATGTCCAGAGCCAAGATTACAGTTGGCAATCACAAGAAGGCAATCGTGTTGGCTAAGCAACACTACCCCTGGTCACTACTTGTATAGGTGTTAATTGGCATTTTGATCAGACCGCTTCCGTGCTTCGGAAGGCTCTTTAAGATGAATGGCTTTGTTAAGCCAAGTCCGAGACCTCCATGCGGACAAAGACTCCGACACCAGAGTTGGCCACTAGATCGAAGGACCGAAGGACATTTTTTTATGGTATGGAAGATGGAGCAAATCCATGTCTCTGATTTTAAGTCAAACCGTTACCTATCACAAAGCACTGCATCGTAGACCAGATTTTATCATGTCTTATAAAGACATTACTATCATCATTATGCAACCTTTCCAGATCTAAAACAGTCTTTATCAAATTTTCAATCTTTTAAGATCTAAAACAGTCCTTAATGCCCTACACTTTCACTTGAAAGCGGGATCATAGTTCAGATTTGTACGAAGATTATAACCTTTATGATTATGATGGTATCTTAACGACTACCATATTTGGTAGCTGTTATTTTAAGGCTTGAAAGGAGCGCCAGTTACGGAAATGTTGAGGAGTAATGCTGCCAACAAACTATCCAACATACGCTTCCTTTATATTATTTATATCTTCTTCTATTACTCTTTTTTTACAAAATGTAGCCTTTATAAAGTATACTGGCATATGGATGGATGGTGTGGTAGATGATTGTGTACAATTGTGTAGGCTGATACCTAGTCTTTGGATATAATCTTTCATCGTCATCATCATTAAGCTATAGTAGTCCACTGCTGGACATAGGCCTCCCTCAATGACCACCAATGCGCCCTGTCTACGAAGACGACGATGTAATCTTTACAAGTTGTAAAAAAATGCGTGATTCAATGATATTAAAATAATTTAAGTTTAAGTTTAAGAGGTTCCAAAACCTCCCCAACCTCACGGCCACTTGGTGCACCCTGCTAACTAACAAATGGGAATCTGGATGATTGCGGCATAGCGCAGCCTGACACCGGTACAGCTAAATCCGCTTTATTTTAACTAAATATGTTCAGAATCAATGGTCTTATTGCAACCTCCCAGTTTTCGGTAGTAGTGTTTGTACACCCTGGATTTAGTGCCTGTGTTACCATCTTCAACGTCAAATTAAGATATCAACCACCAAGTATTTTGACGTACTTGAAGACAGTGAAATGGTCGTAACAGTTATAACTGACGGTTTATAAAATTAACAATGGAGATCACGCTTCACACTAATATTAGAAATGCGAATGTTCGTGTGTGTGTGTGTGTGTGTGTGTGTGTGTGTGTGTGTGTGTGTGTGTGTGTGTGTGTGTGTGTGTGTGTGTGTGTGTGTGTGTGTGTGTGTGTGTGTGTGTGTGTGTGCGCGCGTGTTAAAGGAGAATGCCGAGAACCCGTACCAATTGCATCAAAACCAAACGTATGCCATAACATTTACTATATTTGATATATGACATTAACATTTTCTTTAGTTTTACACACCGACGGAATTAATAATCAAGTAAAAAAATATTTTGTTGATTTGGTTTCCGCCGCACGCCGCCATTAGACTGCAAGAACCAATGATATTCACCTTACTATGGCAACAAACATTGATGTAAAGTGTTACTATTTTAATAACCCTCATTTTTAATTATTTTGACAATAGAATCGACTAAAAACTTATTGGAGTTTTTTTTGACGCATTCACTTTAGTCTTGGTACCGAGCGCCATACATCAGTCGGCATTTTCCTTCAAAATTTTAAAGAATTCCATACAAGGTTTCCACCCGCCGCTTCGCTCGCATGGTAGGTACAGAAAGCGTCAGAGTCTGGTAACCCCCCTAGTTAACGTTAGTAGGTTCAAACCGTCGCGGTGTCGGTCGTGGATCTCGAACTTATTGCACAAATGTGTGTTTTATAAACCTTCTCTTCCTTGCTTACGCATATTTAATTTCGTGCGCATATCTATAAGAGACGATGGAGTGGCGGTTACAACACTCGACAGTAATCTATACGTTATAAGAGTACTGGGTTCAAATCCCTCAATGCCTGAATGTATTTTTGTTTTTTTTTTTATTTTCGTTATAATTTTAAGTAGTTGCGCACTGCCGTGATAAACAAATGAAGAAGTTACTAGCTGACGCATCCATTCATACCTAGACAAAATAATAAACGTATACTGTAATTACGATAGCTCAGTCGGTTAGAGCGTTTAATTCATAAACTGGTATGAATAAATTGGTGGTTCGATTCCTCAGCCAAGTATAAATATTTTTGTATAAGATTTTGTCCATTTGAATATGGTCTCTGGTGGCCTCCACGGCAGCAGTTTAAATTTATACTTGAAAGGGGTATACCAGATCGTTACGCTGTGTGTACATGTATAAAAAGTAGCTTGTGTGTGTTCATCCAAGTCACAAACTATGTATATTCTAACCTCCTATTTAATCATCAATTTAAAGTGAAAATTGATGATTTGAAGCATTCTGACGACCTCTGTGGCGCAGTGAGCGAAGGCCCGCCTGAGACGCTGAATATTGGGGGTTCGACTCCCGCTGAAGACAAATGTTTGTAAGTTCAACAAATATTTGTTTCGGGTCTAGGTGTTTTCTATGTATAATATGTATGTATTTACAAAAAAAAGTATCTGTATACTTTGTCAGCCATGTGGTTCCTATAATACAAGCTCTGCTTAGTTTGGGGCTACATGATGCTGTGTGTTAGTGTCCAGTATTATTTATTATTATTCTTCCTTTTTCGTAGCGTATGAAGTACGCTGATATACAGAGCAGAGAAAAAGATGTTGAAATTGATTTGTAAAACCTGTTTTAATACAATTAGGTACACATAAGGTTAACGAAATATAACAGGAAATTCCATTTCGCTAAATTCACCGCTTAATCAATGCTATTTTAATTAGAATCATTACAAATTGCAGAATAATTGCAATAATTTAACCCATTGTTACGTCGAATGGGCATCGATATTGATCATAAAGTACCTTAACTGATCATAAAGTAGCTTAGATTAGTCTTAGTTAACCCTTATTTTAAGTTTGATAAAACAAAAAAGACTAACTTTTATTTGACGACAAGAAAAATCACACTTAATAAAAGGGAACAAACTAAACCAAAGATAAACCTACTTAATTTAACAATGTAAAAGAAAATGACAGATAAAAACAACTGAAAAAGCACAGATTTAGAAGAGAACTAGATAAGTCTTAAAATTCAATATGGCTGATCTCTACTTTCTTATGTCCAATATCATCAGTTAGGAAGAGATGGATATATATATCAATGCGACTTCAAAAAGTTTATTGTACCAGGGTGCTCGAACAAATTTCTATGTAGGTTCATACAAATGCCCTGGTACACAATAGCAAAAATCGCATTGAGACAAAGTTTGCATCCCTTTCTAGCAAATGTTATATGGACTTAAGAAAGTAGAGATCAGCCGTATGAGTTAATGTTCAGAGCATATATGAATTTAAAGACTTCTTCTATGCTTTATAAGAAGTCTTTAAATTCATATATGCTCTATTTCTTTGTGAAGAAGTAATTACCTGCCTACTTACTTGTTTATAAAGGTTTAGGTATTATTATTAGTGTATTCCTTTTTAAGGTATCCATTATGTGTAACAAAACATGGCATCGTAGGTCAAACATGATTGGAACATGATCTACGATCTCAAGTTGATGGACGCAGGGCAATGCCCCAGCGTCCATCAACTTGAGGCATGTAGGTTTATGCCTCATGTGCCTGTAATGTCACCGGGACCTACCTTTCAAACCGAAACACAGCAATGCTACTTCCTTCACTTCTTTATTTGATGGCTTCTGGGATAGTTTTCCACAATTTCGCAGTATCTAGTAAACTGGATAGTTTGTAAAACAGTTTATAACTTATTCTGTGATGCACCGTTGTTTTTTTTTCAGTAAAATAACATAATGATACCATAACATTTAAAACTCGATTGTTTTGTATAAAAAGGCTTAATAAAATACTCACTGAGCGGCATAAGTATTCGCCAATCGAAAAAGCTCTAATAAAGAAAAAAAAATACTCACTTTTCCCCAAAAGATCCATGATAGAATCATCTTCTTGTGACGTGCTGTACGAATTATGGTAGGATCCTTTCCTTCTGCCCAACGCGTCCAATAGAAGAATATCTTTCTCCTGTGTATTCGAAGGCCTACGTCTATCAGACGCGATATCATCCTCACTTATCTCCAAACCGTCTTGCAAAGTCAAAACATCATTACTATCCGAACAAGAAGCAAAACTAACAAAACTTATCAAAATAGTCACTTGAAAACACCGGAAGAGCATGTCATTTCTTCTTCGAATTTTGAAATTTTGAATATTTTCCGCCGCTCCATTTAGTCTGTTCTTGTTTTCGCTCCCGCACATTGCACTTTTTTAGTTCACTTTTTGTGACACATTTTTTTTAAATGTTGGTACAGTTCATTTTTTTTTTAATTTGGAGCGGGTTTTTATCAGAGGAAGTTCACGTCCGCGCCGCAAGACCTTTCGTTTCACTTTGGTCGCTGTTTACATTTTCTAAGTGAATCTATGAGTCACGAGTTAGGTAATTGGATATTACGGTAACAGCTGTATCTGCAATTAAATGAACAAAAACGAATGTTATGTATTGAGGCTAAGGAGAAAGTAAGTTCTGGCAAAGTAGGGTATTTGTTTAAGTCAATAATTGCACCTGTTGCCATTCAGTTTTGTTTTTTTACTATTATTTCGAGAATTTTATTCAACAATACAGAAATTTTTTCATAATGAGTTACCTACCTAGAATATAATAAGAACTGTTTATTTTTAAAACTATTTACAAAATAGAAATGTTTGATGTATCCAAGTATTACGATGAAAGGGCTCTAGTCCAAGACTTTAAAAAATAAGGCGTCATAAAATTTATTTCAGCTAAATTTTTTTGCCGCAATACTAGTAAAATAATTTGAGGTCAATCAAAAAATAATTGAACGCAATAATTTACACTTTTAAAAGCGAAAGTATGCGTGACGAAGTTAAGTTTTGAGTACATAACATGCGTGATCCATTTTATTTACAGCTATCTAAATAATAATAAATGGCATAGCAACTACTGAGACTTTTTAGCAACTACTGAGACTTTTTAGCAACACGTTAATTGTACTAAGTGGTCGAATACTTTCAACTCTAACATGGTTTCATACTAGTTTATTTTGATAACTGTTCTCAAGTTCAACAGTATGTTTTTTTTTTTTTTTACAGTTTATAGGCTTACGTTTGACCGCCATCTCACCTGTTGTGTGATGGAGCGGTCGATGTGTAACCAAATGTATTTGCTGAATAAATCTATCATCATAGGCCTTTAACATCTATAAAAATGATTTAAGCAGTGTCCTACAAGGTTCGGCACTTACGAATGTGACTTGTAAGGCCGATACGGGAGCGACAGTTTCGACCGCATAAGTCACATATAGGTACATTGTGTTCCTGGTGAGATTGGAGGAAGAATAAATCTATAGGCACTTAAAAAATAAAAATAAGTAATAAAGATCATCACTTGAGAACACCTTTGCCAATTAGGTATTAGCCAATTAGGTATTTTGTATGAAAAAATCTCGTTTAGGAAGAGATAGAGATATTAAATTCACCCGGGTGACGACGCCGGGTACGAACATTTAGTGAAATTTATAGGTAAGTATAATATTTATCTACTTATTGGAACCGGTTTTGTAATCGTTCGATTTCCGCCAATAGCTTTCCATTAGGACTTGCAACTTAAACGACCTTTAATTTCACATAAATTCAATATCTTAACTGGTCTAAGCTGTTTATAAGGCTTAATCCACACTAAAGTATAAAGATCAAGCGGTCACACTTGAGTCGTACCTAACTTTCGCTTCAGCTTTCCAAAACCTGGACACAAGTCAAGTAACAGCATAAGTTGTACATTGTTGAACCAATTCTGTACCTTAAATTAACAAACGTAGCGTTTGTTATACTTTGATTTTTTCCACTGGTTTATGATGAAAATCTGAGATTGATGTGACGTAAGCGCTGATTGCAAAATTGTCTTTTAAAGTAACGGGTTAGAGCACAGATTTGATTGTGACTCGAGTGGTCAGTAATTTGCTCAAATTGTCAGCACTGCTTTCTTTACTAATGACATCGACTAAGGTTAATTTCTTGAGGAAACGTTGCGTCAAATCTGTGACTAATTCATTTTTGATTGGACTTCCGACTTTTTTATTGTGTTTTGTCAAAAAAGAGGACGGAAATTTCTCACGACACTAAATCAGAATAAAATAGGATTATGACTGTCAAATTGGCATGAAATGTCTAAGGTGGGTAATTTGTTTTTTTTTTTGTGAAAACTTTATCATAACTAATGTGTAATTCATAAAAAATCTAGGTTTGATGTGAGAATAGGTAATGGTTTCAATAAAAGTTTCGTATTATTTCATTTATACGAAAGAAATGCCAATTTCCATGTTAACATACTTAGACAGGTTTGTAAGTGTTACCATCTGGAACTGACACAAAACTAAATAGATATATACCAATAATAACCATTCAGAAATCAATAACTTTTATTATGTTAACAAACAACAAGCTTGTTATTACAATTTAAAAGGAAAAGTGATTGAAATTGAGAGTGGAACGGAACGTAACAGTTTGACAGGCCATCTTTCCCGCGATTTTCACTTTCGTTTTCGCGCGCAGTGAAATTCAAATTTGGTTCGCGCCATAATTAACGGCATTACAAAACGATATTACGAAAGTAGAAATGAATCATTGAATCGATTTACTTTTAATTATGAAAGTAATTTAGTGTAAGTGCCGAAATTGAGATTATTTTTTATTTTCAAGGATTTCATTAATTTGTTCTTAATGTTAAGCATTTTTATCTGAAAGTGTCTTTAAACTAACAAAGCGCCCTTTCCACAGATTATCCATAAAATTAAGGTTACTATGAAACATGCCACATCTCAAAGGAAACAGATCGTAACCGGCAGCGATGATTATGCATGCGCAAGAGCATCTTCTATTTCGTAAGGCAGTATTTTTAACAAAACTAAGATTTTGCAATGGATTGTGTGAACCGGATACGTGTGACGTATGACAATGGGAGACGGAGTTATGAAATCCTGAAATGAGTTTGTATGATGTGTACAAAGAGAAGTACATACCTACAGTATCGTCTCTGTTTTTACGAAGGTTCTTTAGAAGACTTTGTCTATAGCGTTTTATCACCAAATAGGAATGCAGGTACTATTTTTTTTACTTTTAAATGGAATATAAAAAGTAGGTTTAATTACAGTTTATAAAAGTACAAACAATCATATAGATAGGTACTAAATCTTTGTTTTTCGTAGAGGCCTCTACGGTACCCGGTACCGCTACGGAATAATTTGGTTTGAGGTGCTAATTTTAAATACTTTTCAAATATTCTACATGTATTCAAATTCAATTATTTTTAAGATTACAAAAAATGCTGTGTTGGTTAGGTATTATAAATAAGAATAAACGTTTATGGTTTTGTTGTCATGTTTACGTCTCTTCCTTGCGCGTAAGTAAAAAGTAGTAATTTCCTACTTACTTATTGTCAACTGTGAAACTCATGTGGACCATAATTTTGTTACACTAATATTTTTTTATTTGAGTTATACCTACTTACTTGAGTAGTTACGTAATATTGTTCATATTGAGCTACCAAATTTAATAGTATTTGAAATACAATAATTTTTAAATAGTTATTACAAAAAGATTGTAAAACTTTGTCACGCACACTTAAGCGATCACTTACCCTAAAGAACAATAAAAACAGAAAATAAAAATTGTAATCGGAAACCGACTTTTAGCACAAATATTTGAATTTCGAACGAAATATTTCCCGGCCGATTTTTTTACGCGTGCTGTAGTTTAGCAGCTACGCGGTACTGTGTCTCATGTCAGAAGACATGAAGGCAAGAGTGAGGGGAGGCAAACATTTTACTTTCATTGCTTAAAAAAAATTAATTGCCTAATTTAAGCAGCATATTTATCTCCTTCGTGAGCGGCCACTAAATCGTAGAGCCGACAAATTTTACGTTGTATTGAATATGTTAAGTATAAATTTGCTATCGTCACAATGACTGTAACTGTATGTCCCTCTGGAATTAGCTGCAAGTAGCGACGTATAATTCTTATATTTGTACTTCAGACAGAATAGATCCCTTGTGACTATTGTAGGTAATTACCTACAGATGAAGTTTAAGTATATTTGTTTTTACTGAACATAGCAAATTATAGTAATACCTTGAATTCCGGAGTTAGAAATGAATGATTTTTCTCGAGCTAGGAACAAACCGAAAGACAGAAATATGTAAGTATTTGTTATGTAATGTAGGTGTACACAAATTTGTTACAATAATGTTTAGGGTTGCGCGTTAAACGTTAGTCATTCGGTCGCTAGAACGATGTGCTCAAAAGGGCAAAAAATGTTGCCGACACCTGCTGGCGCCAGAGAGAGGCGTCGGCGAGAGCGGCTGGAAAGCTGCCTCCGGTTTTACTTTTTAATTTTTATATTTAGAACATGGCATCGACTTCCTCTGCAGTTGATCTAGATTTGTGGATTAGGACGTTATTTGCATACTGGCATAGATACTTCTTAAGTGCACTCTGTTACATTTATGCAATGATTTTAACTTTTTTGTTTTTTATTTTTGGAACATAATATTTTTCTCTGCTGTTCATCTAGAATTCTAGATTAGTACAAGTGTTTTTATTAGGGAGTGCTTTGATAAAAAATCTGCCAAATTTTTCTCAATAAAAATGTACAAAGTGTCTACACAACACTAAAGATGAAACGACACGACACCCCTATGGGAGAATATTATTGGGCACAAATTTCTGTTTAAAGCGCACACTCCCATAATATAAACTCTTTGGTTAAGTATTATATTAGCATGCTAGCTTACATATTCCTTGGTGCATTTTCAGGTTTAAATACTGCTTCGAGCAAAATAAAACTCGATGAAATAATGAATACTCTGATAATATTTAGAACATTTTGCATTCTAGTTAACGTACATACTTTTAAGTGCAATGGTTCTAGTACAATATTGCAAAGGTTAAGTGAGGTGGAGGAGTCAGGTGAAGTTTATGTAATTATATTTATTATATGTTTTCTTATAGTAGGTAAATACGAAGTAGAAGTAAATACAGAATCGAAAACAGACTTTCAGGAGGCATAAGCATTTACCTACCAAACAGTAGGTATGTCCAGTTTTCTTCTTCTTCGTATGGGCCGAGTTATGGGCCAACTCTGGTGTCGGAGTTTTTAGGCCGCCAGTAGGACTCCGACATGGCTTAACGACTGAAAAAGCCGGGACCTACATCTATACGTGTTTTCTGGAGCACGGAAGCGCTTTAGACCTTAATGCCACTAAACAGTCAACCATCCAATTATTGAACAAATCGCGAAGGAAAAACATCGCAAAAAAAAACGACATGCCCCATAATCTAAAAAAAAATCGTAAACAAGTATTTATTAAAGAAATACAAAAAGCCTAACTGCAAAGACAGGAGGTTTTTAGTACCTAGGTACTTAGTGAGTTTAGTAATCTTTTTTGTTCATTGTAAATTGAAAATGTCTAGTTTCCATATTTGAAATTTCATATAGCCTATGTCACCCTTGTGATCTAGACGAATCCAACGACACCTCATTAGTCAAAATCCATCCAGCCGTTTGGGCTACAGCGACCGACAAATAATATTACAAACATACATACACCCTGAAAACATAACCTGACTGAAGAGGACTTCAGACGAGTAAATAAATAGGCCAGAGCTTGCAAGTTGTCAGTTCAAGTGCAATGAGAATGAAAAAGTGGGAATCAACTGAAAGTAGGTGATAAATAAATACGGAACATCTAACACCCGGCAACTGATCCCAAACTAGGCAGAGCCTGTACTATGTACCACAGACTGATAAGCATACATAGATACGTATAAAACGCTCATACACAGAACAAACATCCATGTTCATCACACAAATGTTTGTCCTGGATGGGAATCGAACCAGCAGTAGCTGGAAATAGGCCTCCCGGAGTTTGTGCCATCCACCACGGTCTTGTGCTATACTTGATTCTATTAGATATATATCGCGAGAACTGTCAAATTTCATACAGTTTTGACCGTTTCCGCTATGTATATTTAATAGCATCGTCAGAATCAGGCCCTAGATCTCAGACAAATAAATAAATAAAATGAATAAATAAATAATACTGGACACTATCACACAGCATCATGTAGCCCCAAACTAAGCAGAGCTTGTATTATGGGAACCACATGATTGATAAACTACACAATTTTTTTTTTGTGAATACATTCATATCATACGTAGAAAACACCCAGGCAGACAAATATCTACAGATCATGCAAACATTTGTCCCACAGCGGGAATCGAACCCGCAACTTTATGCGTCTCAGGCGGACCTTTGCCCACTGCGCCACAGAGGCCGCCAAAATATCTGCAGATATTGCGAAGTTTTGTCCTGCGGCGGAAATCGAACCTTCTGCATCTCAGACGGACCTTCGCCCACTTCGCCACCGAGGTCAAGAGAAAATGTGTGATACACCAGCCTATATAATATATAAGTCCACTGCTGGACATAGGCCTCCCCTAATAAAGAGGGATATTATTTTTATTGATACTTTTTGCACAATAAATGTAACAAAAGGTGGGCTTAATGATACGAGCATTTTCTACCAAACCTGTGGTGTTTTTATTAGATGGTTATATGCCTATAATCCCCACGCTGAGCTTGCAGGGTGGAGACCAGAGCCCTTTGTTAGTTAACAGGGTGCACCACGTGCAGGTGAGGTTGTTTTCCGAAGATAGAGGTTGGAATCCCTTGTACCCCAAGACTAGCAGAATCATTATGTATTATTTATTTTTCTGGTATCTAAAAACCTACTTTCCGACTCTTGAGGAAAATTACTATAGCGATTCGATTATTCGATGCAGATATTATATAACAGTAAACAGTATACTCGTGATGCGTAAACCTGTTATTTTGTAACGTTACATCGCCCGTTCCGGAGAAAGTGGGTTCTCGGCATAATCTTGGTTTATTAGTCATTGTAAGGTTGTGTTTCTATTGAGGATTATAAATAATGATAATAATAATCCTCCTGCTCGAAGGACCAAATGTTTACAGTTTGGTCCTTCGAGCAGGAGGTTCCGATGTATTTACGTTGACTATAAATTTTCGGATGGATGCGTCGAGCTCAAGACAGGGTGCAATGGCGTTTAGTAGGGGAGGCCTATGTCCGGCAGTGCACTGTTGTAGTCTGATGATGATGATGAAAGATTTTTATTAAAGCTACAAGTTACCTGGAATTATTACTAGTACTAACTTACATGGGAATGCGCGCTTTGAACAAAAATCTGTGCCTAATGTAGGTTTTCTCCTAAAATATGTCTCGTTTCCTCTTTAGTGTTATACAAAAGAAGAAACGAGACACAACCTCTTTGGGCATTTTCATTGAGAATAATCAGGCACAGATTTTTGTGGAAAGCGCGCACTCCTTTAGAAAAACTCCTTGACAAGACTAAGGTCATTCTCTAAATCAAAGAGGTTGGATTCCAAACTTTTTTCTGTTTCTCTAAAAGAAATTTTGTGTGCTAAATTCCCTTTGGTAATTTCGTTAGTTAAATATCAATTATATTATAAAGTAGGTAGAGTAGTTCTAGTAGTACGAGTTCTTTTTTAAAGGCTATTTTCGGGTAACCATGGCTTTTTCTGCCGTGAAGCAGCTTTGCTGTTGTAGCATCGTAGGGTACCCACATAAACGCATGACCTAAGATGCAATAATTTGATAGGTTTTAAGCGTTTTGTGGGCTTGTTCCATCTTCAAATATTAGAAAAAATGGTTTTTGACAAACCTCTTTTAAATAGATTGAAAATACAGGGTGTTCAGTGTTAGATTATGTTGCTCGTCACACATAAAAATTAATTATACGTATCATTTTTTAGAGGCTCATTGTAACTACATCTTAAGTTGAAATTTGAATTGAGTAAGTACTTAGTTTAAGGCCTTCGTTAGAAGCACGCCCTAAACTACACAAAACAATTTGCTTTCTCCCGCTGCAACCTTCAAACGTGCTCGACGTAACGCAAATTATCTTATTACGCAATGATTGATATTGTAACTTGTGTGATAGGGGTGACGCTTTGAAAGTAATAGAGTCCCCATTAAAGTTTCACCCTGTTCACTCTACATTGTTTTTTATACGTAGTTGCACCCGGGTGACTAAATGACTGACACTAAAAATACAAACTGTGTGGGCTGTTTCTATCAATAAATTTTCATTTTGAAAAAGCCAGGACCAACATCTTAACATGCCTTCGGAAGCACAGAAGCGTTCAGATCTAAATGCCACTAAACGGTCACCCATCCAAGTAGTGACCAGGCAGAGTCTCTTGACTAGGCTGGTATTTACAAACAGATCTCAACTGTGATCACTTCCTCAAGTGATTAAGTAATCAAGCTTATTACTTTGTAGTTTTGAAGCATATTATTATGTGCCGTTTTTAACCGACTTCAAATGAGGAGGTTCTAAATTCGGTTGTATTTTTTTTGTGTAAATAAACAGTTGTTCTCAAAATGACACTTTTCTTTAGAAGTTTTGATCACTTTCAAGTTCGCATTCAGAGCTGTGATTGGTATATACTTAAATACCAGCCTCAGTGGGGCAGTTAGTTATGTTATGTGTTTAACTAGATGTAGGTACTCACTTTCTTCAAGTTCATCGAAGAACTTCGATTTATTTCCTTTCGTTTTCACCTTATCTTTCACAATCACTGGTGTTTCCACTTGATTCGGTACTTTATCACTAGTAACAGTCACTTTCTTCACTTTCGGCTTCACTGATTTTATCTTAACTGTTTTTATTTTACCTTTATCATCTAATACTGTTATTTCTTCGAACTTTTCGTTTAGGAACTTTGTTTTCACAGCTTTTGTTTCTAGAGATAATTCTGAGATCACATTTTCTAAATCACATGTTACCGAGCTTAATTTAAATAAATGCAGTAAAATTAACACTTCTATGGCGCCTTTCATTTTATTTTTACACCCTTTATAGTCGCATTAAAAATAGCTCGGTTTATTTTCGAATTTTAGTTAAAACTATTGAGCGTCCTAATTTTGAAATTAAAAAGATACAATGAATATGAAAACTTTTTAGAAGTAATCTTTTGATAGAGTTTAGTTCTAAGTTCAAAGTACACCGGCGGGAGAGGCGAATTGATCTGAATTTTTCGCCAAATCGAAAGTATTGTCCGCCGAGAGACATTCGCTCAAGTGACCAAAATCACGATGTTTAAGTTCGGTGAAATTTCTTTACATAACTTGTGTAATAGGAGGTCCGGTTGCAGGCTTTATTGTTATTGGCTTGTAGGCGGGCGACAGTTTTTGTTCTGTTGTTTTTTCTAGCATGAGATAATCACAGATTTTTGATAGGTAGCTAAAATATGGAATCAGCTGCCAGCGTCTGATTTTTAATTGACGACCGTAACGACTCCAAAAACAGAGTTAATCATCTGCTGTACTCAAGAGCTTTCCCATAACCATAACCGGTGCCCTTAAGAATTTATTTAAATAAAAAAATGTTTATTGCTAGAAACATTTTCTCTCCGAGGTGCCACAAAAGAGAATATTTTTGTGTGTGCCATTAATTGTGTTACTCTAGCAAATTATTAATATGAAATGCAATGACTACCAAATCCAAACTCTTGGAGTTAGGTATGCTGGGAATTATAGCCCATTTTCGTGTAAATGTGTCCGACCGGCCCCCATGCGCCCCGCCGAGATTTTGAGATATTCCAGAAAGTCGAGAAATGAATGACACAGGAAGGGTTTCCGTTTATTTACAAGCTTGTATAGTATTAATTAGTGAATCCAGTGTAGTTGTAGGGTCAAATTCTTTATCATAACCTCCTCTCCTCTAGCTATAGCACCATCCCTCCTCTGCAGTCGGTAACTTTATGACTGAAGATCGTGATCACTGCGATAAAATAATTTTGATATGAGATCGAGGGTAGAGGAGCACTCAAACGTAGTTAGATACCACCGAGTTAGGGTCCTATCAGACAGAAAGCTATCACGCGTTGGAGCGTTCTGGCATTCTATGCCACGGAATTCAAGTACGAATTCGCTTGATACTGAACGCCTGCTGTATCTGTATGTCCGTAATACAACACAACATAACGTAATACAACACAAAGAACGCAGAAAGCGAACGCGTAATCCTCGAGCATGTAACCGCTTTCTGGTCTGATAGGATCCTAAAGGACGCGTATTTAGCCAGAAAAAATCTCACGACTCTCAACTCTATGGCTTACGAGTAACTTGGCAAAACAAAAGTATGCCTGTAACTGCAGAGCAAGATAAACGATAGAGCTCAATAAGGCGCCTTTCGCGGAATCGCGGACGGCCCATATCCTATGTCAATAAAAATTTATAATAAACTTCCAAAACAATAACTGAAATTAAAAAATATTCACTTTTTATTAAAATGCTAAAATTATTCCTAATAAAAAAATGCTACTATGACATAAAAGAATTTTTAGAATAGATAGACCTGTATTAATACATTTATTCATTAATATAAAAATTGACAACCCTAGGCTTAAATAATTCAATAAAAACTTGACACTTGAACTTGAATTAACAATTTTGATATTTAATAAACCAATTCTCAACTCGGATCAGTCAGCGAGAACTAACTTTGTTGACTACATGACTACCTACATAATGAAACGACAATAATAAACAATTGACAATAATACATACCTACTCGCTTTAGTTACAAACCTACTCGTATAATCATTTTCGTATAATAATTACCTATCTTAAAATAATAATATTAATCAACGTAATGACAATTTGTTACCTAACTACGCCTAGGTACCTACAAAGCCTCGGTCTGCCTACCATATTGCTATACCCTTAGACAGGGTTCATGAGAGATACATATAACCTGTAACATGGAATTTAACACCATGTGAAAGCAATAAATGGTTTGTATTGTATTGTATCAAATCGTACTAAGCGCCAAAATACTTATAATTGAATATGTTTTAATTTACAACACATTTTAACAATATTCCTGATCTAATTTCTTACATATGTAACAAATTAAATACTGTATTGGAGAAATTTCGAAAATAGCCAAATTTCAGAGATAACTGTGATTTTTTTTATCAAGCCAATATTGTCATTTTATAATCCTGGACGTCATCACACAGCATCATGTAGCCCCAAACTAAGAGCTTGTATTATGGGGACCATCTGATTGATATCATAGATCTAAGATTGATATACTAGTTTTTTTTTTTTGTAAATACATCCAAATCATACATAGAAAACACCCAGACCCGAGACAAATATCTGCGGAACATGCAAACATTTGTCTCGCGGCGGGAATCGAACCCGCAACCTTCTGCGTCACAGGCGGGCCTTCGCCCACTGCGCCACAGAGGTCGTCGTTATGTTTTTAGAAAATCAATTCCGTCATAAATATAATTATCTATACATAAATATTACTGTTTTTCATTTTAATCTTCATTTACCATGGTAAAAATTAAATATTAGGTATTTTTTTCGATACGCGCTCTAAATTATTAAAACAACAAAGTTTTCAGTGTACAGTATATATTTATTCGACATTAGTGAGTGATCACTAATCACGCTAGATAGCTATATGTATCCTTTTCGCCTTCCGTACGCTCAAGGTACTCCTTCTCGATCAGAATGTCGATGCATTTCTGAAAAGGAAAATATTATTTAGTCAGAAAATTCAAGATTCAATTTAAGTCCAGTTTTCGTTATTTACGTAGTACGACGATGAAAACCAATATGGCTTCCACTGGTTTGACAAACCAAATTAGTTTTTGTCATCGTTCATTATTGTTTGTAATCATCACTGCGTGTATGTCAATGTCAATGTCCCGCGTCAACAACAACAACAACACTAGCATATTCAGTCCACTGCTGGACATAGGACTCCCCTAATAAGAAGGGCACGCTGCTGCCCGTCGGTGGCCAGGATATTTTAGTTGTGCCAGTGTTAGGCTGCGCTATGCCGTAATCAGCCGGTCGCCAGAGCCCTGCTTGTAGCATACAATGCAGGAGGGCGCACCACGTGCAGGTGAGGTTGGCTTGGGTTCCGGAGATGGGGATTGGAACTCCTTACATGTCCCGCGTATCAGGCTATATTTAACAACTCTAGACATAAATAATGAATCTCACTCGTATTTTTATATTTCAACTATTTGAAACTTGAATAGAAGCTAGAAGTCATTTACAGATTAATTTAGAATCGTCTTGACCCGAGCGGAGAAACTAATTTTTCTCTAACACAATCTTCAACCTAATAGTTTTAATTATTCTAAGTCAACGCAATCAATAGATACGGCCGTTCATGGCACATATTTTGGCACTCGCAAGGGAATCAAACCCTTTACGGTCCTCCCCGTTGACCTAGAAACATGAAATTTGATAAGAAGCAATGCCTTATAGCACAAGTACCTAAAGAAAAAAAAACCAAAAACCTAATTCAACCCGGCATCATTATAGCAAACAACAACTCCAGCATATATCAGTCCACTGCTGGATTCTTCCCTATATGGGAGAAAATTATGCCCATGATCCCTATGCCGGGTATGCGGATTGAGGATCGCAGGGCACAGACGCTGCTGCCCGTCAGCGATCAGGGATTTTAGCTGTGCCGGAGTTAGGCTGCGATATGACGCAATCAGCCGCCGCCAGAGACGTTTGTTAGTTAGCAGGGTGCACCACGGGCAAGTGAGGTAGGCTTGGATTCCGAAGGTGGAGGTTGGACACCCTTACCTTGATAATACTCATTATCCGATATCTAAAATGCTTACCTTGATAACCGGCACTCTTGGCTTGAACCGTGAAGACAGCTGGTTCAGTACTTCCACAACCAAGTGTTGATGTTTCAATGTCTTGCGGGTCTTCATTATCCGTACTATAGCAGCCTGCAAAATAAAGTTAATTGCTCAAACGCTGAACGTTAAAAAGAACCAGTAAGACGATCACGAATATTTCAACCTGACTTATCGTAAGCGTAACGAAAAATGTTTGAATGTACGCTTTCTAATTGGCCGAAAATTTTAAGTCTACAATAGTAGATTGTTTTACAAGGGTACGTCACGGGTAGGTACACTTTTTACATACAAGTGACGTCACGAGCCCCCGCTCCCGAACTTTGAGGCTCTATAATTTTGTTAATTTCTATTGATTAAATAAATAAAAAAATACGTCCCCAATATTTTTTGTTAACCTAACTGACGGACTAATTAGTTTTTTAATTTACCCAGTCATCATCCCTATTAATTTAAATATTTTTGACACGATGCCCCTGCTGTTTTATTCATAGGTAACACAGCCATACGAGACTTGGTGCAAAAGTGGCCAATGATTTCTTTGTTGCAGTTTTCAAACAATTTAGGATTAACGCCATCTGTTGCATGAAATCGTAAAGAATGGCACTACACACCACATCAATACAATTAATTTCTTGGAAATTGCACTAGATGGCGCTACACATTACTCCTAAAACTTTTCAACAGATTTCGCTATACGGTTTATACAATAATACGTAGTTCTACAGAATAGCAATAGATGGCGCTATACAATAGTTCTAAAACTCTAACAGATGGCGCTACACCGTAGTTATTAAACTTTTTAATAGATGGCGCTGTACTGGTAGTTCTAACAACTTTCTAACAGATGTCGCCACAAGTCCTCACCTGTATCAGCATCTTCCTGTCTTCCTCGATATGCTTGTGCGTCGCCTCCTGTTCTACCTTTAACTCCGTCTTCAGCGGTATATTTATGTTCACTCGCAGCTTTTTGCTATAATAAACAAAGTAATTTCTTTATGATTTTAATTATGTTATTGCGAACGTTACGAAGATGATGTTTGATCCTTTCTCACTTCAAAATATTAACTCCTCTAGACTCGCCTAAGAACAGCCTTGTACCCAAAAAATTTATTGATTTATAATATATACAATATAATAGGAATCGACTGAATGATTTTTATCGCGATTCAAATTATATTGTTTTTAGACATCCATATTACATAAAAAACCAAAGAACTAACCTAACCGAACCAAATGACTAAGGCATAGAAGAATCTTAAAACTAATGTTCTGATCATCATACATGATATTGGACATAAGAAAGTAGAGATCACCCTTTGTGAATTGATGTTCAGAGCATAGTGAATTTTAAGGCTATCTATTTCTCTTCTAAAATCTAGATAAAAAAACCTACTGGTCCATTAGAAATAGCTGAAATTTTGCATAATAAGTAGTTCTAGACAAGAAATAACATATGAGGCTATTTCATATTGAAAATGTTACATCGCTCACCCTAGTGAAGGCTCTCTAAATTAGTAGAAACGCCGTTGGTGCCTTCAGCGATGTAACGATACGTGAAAATTCCCGTTTTTCAATAGGAATATAAACGAATATATACTTTATACCACGCGAGCAACGCCGCGAGCAGAAGCTAGTCACAAATAAAGACATCTATCTCACATCTCTTTTACAAACATCTGCCAATTTTTTTTAAATGGGTAATATGTTCTTGCAGGTTGCAATGTTGTTCACTCAAAGAACCTCCACCTTTTTTTGAAGTCGGTTAAAAATAGTCGGGTGATTGCCGAAATAAGTAACTTTAAAAAGCTAAAAAATTAAACTATGAACATTTTTACACTATGCGATTCATATTAGGGGGAACTGGATGATACTTACTTCTTATAACCTACGTAGAGATCCACGATAGAGGCATCTGTTAGTTCTGACTCATCGTCCTGGCAGACTAGGAGTTTGGCCTTCAGCAGAATTTGCAATACCTGAAACAATAAACCTATTAGCAAAATCATAATCATAATTGGGTTTTGTAAAAGGAAGAATAGTGATATTTTCACTTTTTTAGGTAGGAAGGTACTTTTTAGTTACTTGTAGTTCTTTGTGGAGGGCTCGTCCGGGGAAGTACTGCCACCATGCCTATTTCTGCCGTAAAGCATCTGTGCTGTGGTTTCGATTTGAAGGGTGTGGGTGCCGGTGAAATTACAGGCACAAGAGGCTTATCATCATTATGCCTGAAGTTGATGGACGCAGATCGTTGCATCGTAGAGCACGTTCCAAAAAACGTGGTCTATGTTGCAATGCTTTGTGATAGGTAATGGTTACCACTCAAGATCAGGTGGGCCATATGCTTGTTCCATCTTCAAGTATCATAAAAATAAAATCAAAACTTGATAATGGAACAAGCACACGGCCCACCTAATGTTAAGTGGTAACCATTACCTATCACAAAGCATAGCATCGTAGGTCACTCATGCTTAGGACGCGCCCTACCACATACGTTATTGTAGTTTGTTGGTCTGGTCACCCATCCAAACAGTGACGAGGTGGAGAGTGTGCATGAGAAGATCAGCTAAGAAAACTGAAGTCAGTTCACAAGCGTTACTTACTTGTACAAGGAAATCTCCCTTGATGCCTGTATGTTGCTCTAACTGACGTACAGTCCACGATACATTGTCGTTGTACTGCAGTAGCACTGCCATTTGGAACGTGCTGGCTTGTAGGGTGTATCTGCAAATATAATAATACATGTGTAACAAACTTGTAAAAACTTGAAAAAAAAAAAGATTTTCTGTTTTGCGCTCGGCGAAGTAACATGTCTGCAGAGTTCTGTGTCTTTTTGTAGCAACGCCGAAAGTGGGCAGCGAGTAAATCATGTCCTGAGGATGCCTTATGGGGAAAGTGAAACATTGTCGTTGAGTTATTAGGTATTTGTGTGTGTGTTGTTTCTCCAAGCTAATATGTTTGTTTTATTTCATGAAAGAGTGCGTAGACGTTTGCTTTTATTTATTGCATGTTCTATCTATCTTACTGTATGTATATTTACTGACCTGTTTTTAAAGCAGTTTGTGACGAGCTCTCCCTTGCTCATGTTGTATAGCCAGTTTAGCTTACGCCCAGAGTGTTGCGATGAGTAAAAAGTTGTGAATCTGTGTACTGAGCGCTCCAACTGCAAGTAACATTAATGATAAATAAGATAATCGCTAGCATTACCGTACGTGTCGGCGTCAGCAGGAAAGTAGAAGGATAGATAGTTGGCGTAATTAGGGAGAGACCTTTGTCCCACTAATAGTTCAGCGAACAATAGACCTCGCGAACACAAACTTTTTTGCAACAATTAATATATTTCAATCAATTTCAGATAAATATAAATGTGAAAGAAAGAAAGAAAACCTTTATTTCAACATCTTTAAATTTATATTGAAAAATCAGGTAACTTAGAAGTAAGCTTAGAGATTGAAACAGGTCGCCACTCAGCATGTGCTTCGGCAGAGGGCTTGTCGAAGCGCTGATCTTCCGTGACGCCAAGTTGAGTGACAATTGGGTTATGTTTGGAATATAAGTGCACATATTATTAAACACAGAATTAAGTAAATTTACTAGCTACAATTATTAGCAATTTACTGCATTTTCAGGAACTATTCTGCTCATCATGCCGAAGATTCTATCATTTCTTCACCAAATTTTTATAGGCACACCATAGTTTATACCTATCAAATAAAAAAAAAACATCGAAAATCTCATAAGGATATAGGTACAGTAGCCCCCTTTTTGCCGTCAACCCTATTTTATCAAGTAAAAATAAAACGGCGAACAATAAACAAATAGACTTGTCAACAGCTTGTCAAAATATTACCTCCGTGGGCAGCTGGAAGGATGAAGACTGCTGGAACGGCCAGGAGCCCGAAGACAGCACCTGGATGCTGAAGTCGATGTGGAGGGGCTGTTCCGAGCTGTTCACCATGTGCTTACGGAAGTTCTCGTTCAGGTCTTTTGATACTCCTATATCCTGGATGATGGAGAGGATTTGTCAAAAAAAGTAGGTAAACTTTGTTTCATTAGGGTTCTGTACCTCAAAATGCTGGATGCGTCGAGCTAAGGACAGGGTGCAATGGCGCTTATTGGGGGAGGCCTGTGTCCAGAAGTGGACTGCTATAGGCTGATGATGATGATCATCTCGAAAGAGAAGAGTATACCTTATAGGATCACTTCGTTGTCGGTCTGTCTGTATGTCAAGAACCTTTTTTGTCAAGAGCGCGTGGAGGTATCAAATTGAAATAAATATTAAATATCAGGTCTGCAATCTTCTTGCTGTTTAAAAAGACAAACTTCTAAGTCAACTTTGGCGAAATTTGACAAGAAGTGATACAAGTAAAGGAAAAATCCGAAAACCGTAATTTTGTAGTTTGTTTTACACGAGTCCGCCTCGCACTTCACTGTTTTTTTATATGTGAAGCAGCATTGCTGTGTATCGGTTCGAAGGTTTTTTTACCTACCACTTAACATCAGGTGGCCCATGTCGGGGGATTTAAGGGGTTTCAACTTTCATCTTGGCTAAGCCAACCTCAATTGCCGGTGGTGCACTCTGCTGTATAACCGTGGCTCTAACGGCGGCTGATTGCGGCATAGCGCAGCCTAACGCTGGCTCAGCTGAATTCCCTGGCCGACGGGCATCAGCGTCGTTATTAGGGGACATCAATGACCAGCAGTGGACTGCTATAGCTTGCTGTGGTATGGTGGGCAATGTGCTGTTCCATGTTCAGGTGACATAAAATGACTTTGACTTACTTGGAACATCCTCTGTAGTTTGCTTGTGTACTCAAATCCGCACGCTTGTTTTAATTTCGAGATCATCGATGCCTAGAAACAAATTCGCCATTTCAAAACGCATTTATAGAAATAATAAATAAATAATGCTGGATATTAACACACATCATCATCTAGCCCCAACTATGCAGAGCTTGTATTATTGGAACCACATACCTGATATGCTTATAGTGGATTAGTTTCTTTTGTAGTTAGAAAGTTTTGTTCTTAGGAAACTATGGGATATAATTTATAGGTTTCTATTTGAAAAAAAAAACATAGCGTTTTCGGAATTTCAAAAGACTTTTGTCAGCCAAGAAAATGACATTTGTTAAAAAAAAACAAGTTGGTCTCAATCGACTGTATTTCCCAACAGGAACAGTTTTCCCAAAATAACTCACCAAATCGAATCGCAAGATTTCCCGAAAATTAAAATAAAAAACGTTTCCATACAATTTCTTTGCCGCATACCCAGCGTGGGGATTATGGGACGCATATACCCCTTTATATTAGGGGAGACCTATGTCCAGCAGTGGACTGACAGAGTCTGGTGTTGGTTTACCTCTGCGTCGTCGCTTGCAGACATGTGTTGGACCAATCGTTTCGCCAGCATCTTGCTGTAAAACTTTTGAAACACGTCCTTGTCCTCTATGTATTTGAATACCACCATCTGTGAACACAAAACATATATTATAATACTGATAGATGTTCATTAAAAACACATCTGCTTATTCATAACCAAATCTCATTTTATAATGGCTCGATAAAGTAGGCTTGTCCCTATCATTTACATTTTAATAAAAAGAGGCGACATGATATTTGAACGCCATTTTAGCTATCTGAGGTTTATAGAAATGTTATGAATCGATTGGTTAGGCTTTTGCGTAAGATATTGGGTGTAGCTCAGAGAATTAGCAAGCTGAAGTGGCAGTGGGCTGGCCATATCTGCCGGAGAACCGACAACTGTTGGGGTAAACCCCAACAAATTCTTGAGTGGAGACCGCGGCTCTAGCGGCTCTAGAAGCTGCATCTTGGTTCCTTGGTTTTCAGTTCCTCTAATTACCGCGGGACTTCTTATGATGTTTATGCATGTCAACGACGCTCGGACAAATTTTGTCAGTTTTCACTTGGACACTGTATCTCTATAAAGTACTACTATCTCTAAGTGCGCACTGCTAAAATTTGGTATCATCTACCAGCGTCTGTTTTTCCATTGCCTTCGACCCTAACGGCTTCAAAAAGAGAGTTAATTAGTATTGAAAATGCGGTCTTACCACTTGGTTAAGTGTGTCTTCCAACTCCGCCTCCTCAGGGTTCTTGCTGGACTTCTTGAGAAGCAGGTCGCAGTACTTCGCGAGGAGTTCTGGACTTTTCGATGAGGAGTTAGCGGCCTTTGTCACGGCATTGCCTGAACACAAAATAACATCAAGAATGGATTAGCCTATTTTTCTTTCTCAATGATTAAGAGGCTTTTATGATCCTAAAGATGGAACAAGCACATGGCCCATCTGATGTTGTGTCTATATCATACTGCTGGACATATGCCACCCCTAATGAGGGGGATATGACCATAATCCCCTCGCTGGGCATGCGGGATGGGGATCGAAGGGCACAGCTTCTCGTAGCCGACGCTGCTGCCAGTAGGTAGATAGGGGAATTAGCTGCGCCAATACTAGGCTGCGCTTTTTGCTACATTTTTTGTAAATACATAACCTGAGAAAAATATTTGCAGATCATAAGAACACTTGTCTCACTTCGAGAATTGAACCCGCAACCTTCTGCATCTCAGGCGAGCCGTAGCGCTAGAAAGGTCGGTATAAGTTTTGGCTGACTGGTAAAATATTATAATCCAAAAAGCAACACAAATTCATTCTTTTCCTCTCATGAATGATTCAGATATAGCAGTCCTTTTCTTTATCTGAATTATTTATGAGCGAGTGATTTATTTTACACTTCATTGCACAAAATAACAAAAGAATTGTACATAAAGAAGACTTAATTCTAAAGCATTTTCTGCCAGTCAACTTTTCCTGGTAGTGATGAGTGAGAATCTGGAAGTTGTAATCCATTCTATTTGATCTGAATAAGCCTAAACACTACTCACAACGTTTCTATGACCCTCTAAAGTTGGCTGCAAGTAGCGACATAGTTCCTAATGTTCCTATGATTGGTCGAATCATTTGGTAGGTCCGTATTTATACAGTTAAACGGTTACTGGAGAGCAGACCAATACAAATCTCCTGAGAGTAGGTGAAACCAATCCAGGTTAAGCTCAATCTGTTGAAAATTTAGAGGTTCTTGTGTTTGTTTGCTGAACCTAACTTCAGTTCACAAAGTTGACGATTGTACTTACTGTTGATAAACCTTCCACAGGCCTTGTCTAACGCAGCTACGAAGCCGCTGTCATTGTTGAATGCGACAAGTACAAGCGCGTTGTATTTCTTGTGCACTTCCAGAATCGTTGATACGTATACTTTAGGATCCTGAAAAAAATGCTTACATTTAATTAAATTAAAGAAATTGACAAAGAAGATCGGTCAGTTTCATAAAACCTGTGACCTGTGACCTGAGACCTGACCATAAAATGTCGCGTCTAGAAATAACCTATGTCCTAATTGTTAGTTCTTATTGCAGGATATCATGTTCAATTAATCGTTTTTTTTTATTAAAGCCGGATAATTTTTCTGGTTTTTTATTCAATACTTTTAGGTTACGATCGATTATGACACTGGCGCCATTAAACAAAAACTAACCAAACGCGTGCTTTATTAGTGGCAGTTTTGTTGATGGTTGACATTGGGACGAGAGATGCACAATGTCATCCACATTATTATACATTACATTGAGTGCGTTCAATAACCATGATTCGTTATGATAGGGCGTATTGCAATCAATATTTATTATTAATTTACTAAGTATTCCGGCTTTAATAAATAAAGTTATTAGTTATAATTTCGATACTCCATTATTAAGAATATTTTTACATAATTCGTATTTTTATTCGCTTTGATTTATAGTCAGGTTTGAACTCCGGTCAGTTCTTTGTCATTGAAGAATTTTCATAGATTTTCATAGGTTTCCTCACCCGCCACATCACACCACCCCGCGCGTACGAGAGTGCGTGAACGTGGACGGGGCGGGGGGTCTTGTACCGAGTGATACTAATCCAAACCTATTTATTTAACTTGTCACCGACTTAAAACAGATGAATAGGTATAGGCCGCGTCACATAAAATGAACGCTGGCGGTCAAGCTGCGCATTAGGCGATTTTTCGGTTTGTTTGGTGTTATGAGGAGTGGCGCGGGGCGGGAGGGTCAAGCGAAACATGCACACACGGTGCGCTATTAGTTCTTCCGTCAAGCTTTGCTCTTCGCACCATCGCGCACAAAAGTTTTAAATTACCAAATGGTTTTACATAGAATAGTGAGAAAAAAATATTTATGGCGATATAGTTTTACGAAGAGAGAGGCTGATAATGGAGTTGATAATATAAAAACAACAACATTATTGTATTTTTTTGTTATTAGATTAAACATTCTATAATGAATCAAACATGTTTTTAATTCTATTTAATGATAATTCTAATATATTTTTGTGTCCTAATTGAGTGTTCGCTTTTTAGTGCAGTGTTATGATATTTTTTTTGTTTTGAAGTCGGTTTTTTGAATGCTTGTGTTTTCACTAGTCTTCCTAATCAAGCCTCTGGTCCAAGGTTCACTTACCGTATGCGCACACTCGCCGCATTTGTCCACCGCCTGCAATCCCTGCGCGTGTATATGATGCTCCAATAGACGCCGCAATTCGCACAGCCCGTCCGGAATGCGCGCCACTAGACTGTACATGCGACCTAGATCGCTATTCTTCTCGCCATCTAGAAGTTTCTGAAACATATATTTTATTTATTAATAACGGTACAATATAAACGGTATAACGGTAGTGTAGGACGCCCTCCGGCCAGGTGGAGTAACGATTTGCGAAAGGCGCGAGAAGCTGTATGCGTCGAGTTCAAGACGGGGCGCAATGGCGCTCATTATGGGAGGACTATGTCCTGCAGTGGACTGCTATAGGCTGATGATGATGATGGTACAATATAAATTTATAATATAGTACTAAATGAATGAAATTCGGTACTTAATGTAACAAATACTATTCGGTGTTATCCACAATTTAAATTACAAATCTACTTATAATGTTCCACTAGAGGCATAAATCCAAATCCTGATTCTAAGTAATATTAAAAATGCTTTTGTTATGCTTAACTACTGACCATCATGAAATTTTGCATACATGTTGTCAAGGGTACAGGTACAGATGCGGACATCTACGGTAATATCCCAAAAATTAATCTCGAGACCTTCCAATCCAACTTGGGTTTTTTAGGATATTAATAAATCCTAGATTTTCCCTATAGGTGTTGGTTAACACTTTAAAAACAATAACATCTAGACTAGATGCAAAATGCTAAATCCTTACCTGGAACTCTGAGTGGAAGATCTCAAGATGCTTCTCTATGAGCACTCTGTCACATGTCTTCGCTAACCGCTCCATGGTCGTCTCATGGAGGTATACCTGGACTCTTCTCTGTTCCTCCTGCAGTCTCTGCTCAGCCTAGAATTAAAAGAAAAAAAAATTGTATTTTTTTCACATACGACCGATCCGACCGACACACGACGATCTCTGTGGCACAGTGGGCGAAGGCCCGCAGGCTCTGAGACGCAGAAGATTGCGGCTTCGTTTCCCACCGCGAGACAAATGTTTGTATAATCTGCAAATAGTTGTCTCGTGTCTGGGTGTTTTTTTATGTAAGCTGAAAAACACTAAATGCGGCCCAGAGGTTGTCATAATAATTACGAAACTAGTCTGTAGCTCTCATTTGATACCAATACATAGGCACATTATGTAATTTATTAGTTATTTATATTATGATATTGTAACACTGCTCTTGTACCCTCTTGTTCTATACAATCCAGTCCTTCCAAAGGTTGCCTAGAAGAGATAGCTTTTCGATAGGCCGCCCATTGTACAATTATTACATTGCCGATTAGTTTTATAGTTTAGTTACATAGTTTTTTTTTTTTGTAATTCTCTTTTGGTATTATTATTTGTATTTATTTATAAACAAAAAAAAAATACAGTTGGTAAGTGTTAACCATAAAAAATACTATAAAACCTCTCAAAAATTTATCTCCATTGAGTAATCTATCTATCTATTTACAAACGCATATAGGCTCCGGCCATAAAGAAGTACTTACTTTGATCATATACTCTGTAACAGGGTTATTCCTTAGGAAGTCGGTACTCTCTCTAGTGTAGAATCGTTCAGTGTCCTCAAGGAATATAGCTTCGAACGTGTCTTTGTAGACAGCTAGGTTCTGCCCTCTGGCGCTAGGGTCCTCTTCGTTGAGACCTAACGCTACGTAGCAGTTAATCACCTAAAATAAAGGCATGTTTATTACATATAATAACACACAACAGGGAAAAAAGCGTAATCTAACACCAACAGAACTACATCCCCTGACGGTTGGGAAAAGCTGCTATCTACAAACCGCAAGCCCAACGTGGGGATTAAGGGCATATCCCTCCACTTTACTGAATAGACTGGTGTTATTTTGATTCTTGATGAAATTATACTTTTATTTATTACTTGTTTCTGCCCGCGGTTTCATGCGTCGGATAAAAAGTAGCCGATATTTTATTCCTAGTCTAGAACTACGTTTTGTGCAAAATTTCAACTCATTCCGTTCAGTAATTAAGGCATATAAGAGGACTCGCAGAGTGGACCAAATGTTTAAAATCTTAACATCCCCATAAACTGACGCCTTGAATATTTTAAGTAAGACCAAATTAATGTAATTCAAGAATCCTTCAATATTATAAATGCGAAAATGAGTGCGTTTGGCTTTTACGCCTTAACTACTCATCATGAAATTTCGCAGACACGTTGTCAGTGATACGGTACCTTTGATCCAGATAAAAACCCTGTTTTCGAGATGAAGAAAAATAACACCTAACGCGTGCGCGGTCGCATGTAGTGTTCTATATAGATAATCTGTCTTTTAAATATCAATAAAGAAGATGGCACCATAGTCAGTTTCATTTTACTTTATGAGATACGATGATTACGATGAGTTGAATTATTCTAAGCAGAAAAGTAACTCACCCCCGAAACCAATCTGGTGTTAATGGTCTCTCCATTGCGTTCCCTCTCGATGAGTTTCAGCACCGCATTAGTGACTTGCTTGTTCAGCCTCTGGAACAGGTTCTCCCGCCAGGTCACCAGCGCCAACTGATAGATCTCGTAGATACCCTGCAAATGTTTATTATTTAACGAAAGTTTTCAATCAGTGCGCCCGTCATGATATACGGAGCCGAAACGTACGGCTAGTCCACCTGTTTAAAGTCGCTCAGCGAGGTATGGAACGAGCTAAGCTCAGAGTTTCTGTGAAGGATAAAATCCGTAACGAGACTATCCGACATAGAACTGAAGTTGTCGACATAGCTCAGAGAATTAGTAAGCCGAAGTGGCAGAGGGCTGGCCATATCTGTCGATGAACTGATAACCGTTGGGGTAAACGAGTTCTTGAGTGAAGACTGCGGCTCGGCAAACATAGTGTAGGACGCCCTCCGGCCAGGTGGAGTGACGATTTGCGAAAAAATGCTGGTAGAAGCTGGATGTGTCGAGCTCAGGACAGGACGCAATGGCGTTAATTAGAGGAGGCCTACAGTGTTCCAGCAGTGGACTGCTATAGGCTGTTGGAAAAGGCAGTACGATTAATATTACCTTGCACCCCTCCACGCGTTTCACGCAATGCCTGGTTAGTTAGGCACATACTCCATTCACCACTCGAGATGAGAACTGGTACTCATAATATAGACTGTATTCTAAGACAGTATGGTCGATATTTCCTTATAGTCCTCGCACACTGTATGCATATTGATGCACTCTCTATTAGACTGCATTCTAAAAGCAGTACAGTTGATATTACCTTACGCCCCTCCTCGCACTCGCGTTTCACCCAATGCCTGTTGAGATAGGCACATACTCCATTCAGCACTCGAGATGAGAACTGGTACTCCTCCCATTGCTTCGTGTAGAATGCTAATACATCTTCGCCCATTAAATCGGCACCATTCTTTAAAAAAATACAAATTATATTTTATTTTATTGTATACTGCGGTGTAAGTGCTTCAATTCAACCTCCATCTTTGGAACCTCCTACTTTTCAAGCCAACCTCACCTGCCCGTGATGCACCCACTAACAGACCGAGCTCTTGAGGTCAGTGCAGCGGCATACCCCCTACTCTAGAGGCGATAGCCTTACTAAACCAAATTATGGCTGAGACAGACATTGACGTTCTCATGGAAAATGCTGATAAGTTTTACAGCTCCGTATATTTATTATTGAATTCAAAATTTTATTATGTTCTATCCATTGTAGGTATTAGTTGATATCTTCGTATTCTTTATAACAACAGTTGTTGTATTTGTCACTTAATCCTAATTAGTATAGCACATGGGCACTATGGAGTTACCCGGAAGCCCATTTTGAATATTTAAATAAATAAATAGCGCAGCCTAACACCAGCACATCCCCTGACCACTGACGGGCTGCAGTGACGGTGCGGGAAGCTTTTCTGTGCGATCCCCAACCCGCATACCCAGCGTGGGGATTATGAGCATATAGCGAGCCCCTTATAGCGAGGCCTATGTCCAGCAGTGGACTTAAATAGGCTTAATAGGTGTGTGTGGCCGTGCAGTCAGTAATCATCTTACCTGTAGTAAGTTGATGAGGTACACCCTCAGGAATTCCTTCAATCTCTTGTACAGTTCAAGGCCCACCAGCTGAGCGCCGCCTTGCACTTGTCCAATCTGAAAAAATAAAAGAATACATTAAACAATATTTTGTTTAAAACATCACATTTTCTTTGGACAGATCTTTTAGTGTGGTATTTATTTTCAAAAGAAAATGGCCAAATCTTTTTCTTGTATTACTCGCTTATTTATCATCTCGTTCTCTATTTATTCATTCCACATACAAGTAATAAGAGATACATCGAACAAGAAACTGCATTTTCCTAAATATTAAGTGAGACACTCAACGTCAAGCTTATAATGTGTTTAAAAATTTACAATAAGTTACCAACAGATAAATTGTTTTATATAAAATAAGAAGTGGCTTTCAGAAAAATGCTTAAATTCTGTATGTTAATATTAAAGTCAATGGAACACGTCATAGGAATCAGTTTGTTTACTTATTTGTAGTACTTTGTCTAAATTCAAGATATTTATTTATTAAGGTAAGCGTGATAATTTATTTATGTACATGTACTTATCATAAAATTAGCATGCCAAAGATTTTGGTAGGACATAAACTGGACTGATTTATTTTCAATATCTTAATGATATCGTGTTCGTGCTGATAAATACAATTTATATTCATTTTTTTTTATGCCAATGCTGACAGACGAACTGACCGGCCACCTGATGGAAAGTAGTCACCGTCGCCCATGGACACCTACATCGCCAGAGGCGATACTGATGCTCTGCCGGCCCTTGAGGAAATGAATTCATTGTCTTGTCCTAAGGTAACCACATACCTGACCGGACGAGACCTGTTTCTTCCCCCCATAGTTACTCCGAGCGGCGCCCCTGGCGGAACTGCCCGCACTTTGATGCACAACGGATGTACAGTAGTTGTATACATGCCTGGATGGAGTTTAGCTAAGGAAATACCTTTATGGGATGAAAAACACATTATTGATAATCATATTTATAGTCCTGTTCACAGGCCTACTATTGTCGTAATTTTTTTTTTCATACTCTTGTTTAATCAAACTTTGCAAAAAAAACTGTGTCACTCTGTGCTTCTGGTGCGATAACAACAACAACATCACCCTATACTATATCAGTCCACTGCTGAACATAGGACTCCGTAATAAGAGGGATGTACTCATAATCCCTACGCTAGGCATGCAGATTGGGAATCGCAGTGCAAAGCTTCTCGTACCGCCGACGCTGTTGCCCGTCGACAGTTAGAGCCCAGTTAGTTGGTTAGCAGGGTCAACCACGGGTCGGTGATGTGAGTCTGAGCTCCAAAGATGGTGTTGAATATTACTTTTTTTCTAAATCAACCTGCATCGTCCCACTGCTGGCAAAGGTCTCCCCCGTGGTCATGGTCAGCCAACAAAGCATTGGCGGGAACATGAAGCCTTCGAGAGAGGATGATGTACGGTATATCTTAAGTGAACCCATATTTTGAGCTAAGGATTATTAGAGTTCTTTCGCTAAAGCCTTCATAAATTGAAAGGATACGTATACAGGTCCATGTATCTCTTCTTCTCCATATGCTGTCTCTTGTAGACCTGCTCTATACCTTCCTGCAAGTCGCCCCATATCTGAAAAGAGATATCATAACTTGATGCATAGCTTATATGGTCACCATATACATCAGGTGAGCTAGTTCCATAAGATTTACAGTTTACGTTATTTCTGTATAATACACTGCTTGCGTCCTGCTTCGCTCGCGTGGTAACCGGATAAAAAGAAGCCTATATGTTATTCCTGGTCTAGAACAAGTTGAAGTGGGTAGTTGCAATTTCAGTTGAATCCATTCAGTAGTTTTGGAGTGAATGAGGAACAAACATTTCACATCTTACAAACTTTTGCTTTTATAATATTAGGAGGATAAATCTTTATCTATATTTATCATCAGCAGCCTATAGAAATGCACTGCTGTACATAGGCCTCCTCTAAGGAGCGCTATTGCGCCCTGTCCTCAGCTCGACGCATCCAGCTTCTACCAGCAGCATTTCGCAGATCGTCACTCCACCTGGTCCAAGGGCGTCCTACTTACTACACTACGTTACGTCTTAACCTACTAGTTATTTAGTTCAACACTAATCCATTGAACCGAATGCGTAATCCTCACTCAAGTAAACTAAAATAAGCTACTTAAAATGCAATTTATTAATCATAATATTTTATTGGCGTCCATCCAAGTTTTGTGCAATTTCGACGCAAACGCAACAGTGATGAGGCCGGAAAGTGTTCTGTCCGGATTTAAGTTTATTAGGAAATATTATTATACATAGCAAGTAATAAGAAAACCAAAAATAGAAGACAACGAAGTTGAAGTGAAAATAGGCTGGTCATGTCAAGAGACGGTCAGAAATGTCATGGAGAAGGAAAGCCTTTGGGCAGGAGCACTCGGGTGCCGTTTGACTAGATTCAAAGAAGAGCTACGAGACTTGTCGACGTTCCCATACTCACAAGTGGTATTGAACCTTTAAGTCTCAGGACAGACTTCTCTTCCCTGTGTATGTTCTACCGCTTGTATAATGAGGAGTGCTCTGGAGAATTGTTCGAGATGGTGCCCGCTGCTTCATTCTATCTTCGGACCGCTCGATATCAGCAGACATATTATACACATACATCCCCAGTCCCCACCTATATCATCACGCACTGAGAGGTTCCAGAGAAACTTCGTCCCGCGAACGATCAAGCTGTAGTCTCCCTGCCGAGGTTTTCCCCAGAGACTACAATATGCAGGGCTTCAAAAAGGGCGTTTTAAAAGGGTCAGCAATTTTAGAGACGAAGAAGTAAATACAGAGTTGATAGCCGATAGGAGTGAATGGAAAAAGAAAACATGTTATGCCGACTCCACCTAGAGTGGGATAAGGGTAGGGAAATAATGATGATCGCGCCTATAATACCTCTGGATGTTACAGGCGTCCATAGGCTACGGGAACCGCTTACCATCAGGAGGACCGTATGGCTGTTTGCTAACTTAGTAGTATAAAAAAATTAAAAAGCTGTGATCGGGAACTTTGGCACAACCTAGGGAAGCCTATGCTGGAAAGCAAAAAGTCTCACTACTACCGATGTCTTTAACTTATGGATTATGTTACTTAGTTAAAGGCTATTAGAATTGAAAATTAAAAAAGTCTAAGAAATATGTCACGATCTAGCTTACTCAGGCTCAGTCACAGACAGGGAAATCTCGACTGTCAAGATTCATTTGAACAGAATAATATTCATGGAAATAAATATATATAACTCTTACTAGATTAATTTTAATTCAACTACTTGCTAAAAAACGACTAGCTATACGATCACAGACCAGCATGACGAGCTTGTGATAATTACAGGCATCTCCTAAACAAAGGCCTATGATATTTAGCCCAAACGACGACACTGATGAGACGTTTGAGCGTAACAAGCTTACTTACTTGCATGTAAACATAAAAGGCTGTCATGAAAGGCTCACACGTGCTGGAAAAATAGAGGAACAAGGACCAAAAGACCATGAGACCGACTTGACTGTTGCTATGTCTAAGCAACCAAAACGTTTTGACGACAAAAAGGATCGAGCGATTTATCTGAAGACTTCTGGAGTGCACATCAAAACAGTTGCAGGGCAGTAATTAGACACGGTTCTATTTAAAAAAGAACCGTTTAAATCACTTACACATGGATAAGTTTAGTGTCAACTTCTTACTAATTTAAATTCTTGTTATGTTTTGTTAAAATTAAATTGATATTTTGTCATGTAGAAGGAAACGAAGGATTAACCTAGTCTAGACTATCTGCGCAGTGCCCTAACTGCTTCGCCCCTGACCCTTCCAGTATAGAGTTAAGAGTTAACCCTTTAAATACAACACACTGGCATCTATCCAAGCCATGTATTATACAAAACTACATTACATAACACACTTTATGAATGAAACATAAAGTTGATATTTATTTGCGGTTTATAGGAGAAAGTTTTACATCGACAAAATTAAAAATTAAGAGGAAATAACTTTGTCATAGTAAATCTTTTAGATTACGAGTTTTAATAGCTTTATGCTTCCGCGATCGAATAAAGAAGGAATATTAAAATATATGGCATAGGGCGTTCCAAAACATAAAAGTGAATAGTGATAGACCAACACCAGAGGCGATGCTTATGCGCATCAATTTACACGTGAAGCGTGGCGTGGCTTACTTCGGTGATCTTGGCCGATCATCCGATTTGAGCAACACTCCACCCGGTCAATACTTGGATGGGTGACTGTTAAGTTGCATTTAGATCAGAGTTCGTCGGGAGGCACGTTAAAACTTAGCCCTGTGCAAACCTACTCCATCTAACTATAGTCCAGATTATTTATACGGCGTCAAGTGATATCTTATACACACTGACCGGGACGCTGTAAGACCTGGGACACGGTTAGATGGGAGAGGCGTCAGCACCTAAACCATCCTCTCAGTCTAGTCAGTACTACAGGAAAGACATGCTCAATACGTGTGGAGCCGACTAAATCGGGGGTTTCACGATGTTTTCCTTCCCGTTCTAAGCACATGGTAATGTGCACATATTTTTTCTAAACTAATCGAAAACAACCCATTCAGTCATCATTGGTGCACGGCCGATATACGAAACCACGACCTCTGAATCGAAAGTCGGGGCTCACTAGGCTACCAGATAGTATTTCAGATGTAAGTGTTACATCTTTAATGTTGTAACGTAATCATAAATCATTGTCATAATTTAATGTTGAAGAAAAACCCGCACCCAAATCGGTTCACCCGTCACACACGGACAGACAGACACACATAACGGTCAAACTTTATAACACCCCTCTTTTTGCGTCGGGGGTTAAAAACAAAAGGATAGAAAGGTTACTTCTCATTCATTCTCATTAACGCCAAAATTAGTTATACAAACTCCATAATTAGGCAATAAGTACTGTTACGTACATTCAGCGTGACGAAGACGAAATTTCACAGACAAAACACACGGAAGACAGCGTTATACGTGCTACTGACGTAACATTACCCTTAGAAGCACTGGTGACGTATGTACTTTTAAACAGAATGGCATACACTTAGAATCAGATCATCATTATCATTATCAACAACTTATAGTCCTCTGCTGAAAGTAGGTCTCCCAAAGGGTTTCTACGAAGAACGGTCTCGAGGACTTTCCGTCCTCCTCTTTCCTGCAATCTTGACGACGTGTCGTCGGTTCATCTGGTGGGAATCTCCCTACACTACGTCTTCCAGAACGCGGTCGCTATTTGTGTACAACACAGCCGCTGCCGAGGTGGCGGTGAGCAGTCGGTACCATTTGATATGAAGCCACCATCATGTTTGTTTGTCTTTATGACCATTCCGCAAAAAATGGATATTTTCATTCAAAAGTCGAAATAGGGTGGAGCTTGCAGTGACGGCCAGCCACCTTCAGGCAACATCACGCTTGCGTGAAGTCTTCCTACGTTTACTAGCAATCAATCCGCATTACGGCCACGCCTTTGTGATGTTTTTCTACGTTTTAAAGCAGTCACAACTGAACGCAACTACCATCGCAGGCCGCGCCCGTTTGTTGCACACTTAATGCATGATGCACTCCCATTTTGTAAAATATTCAATGTAAAAATAAAGTATTTATGTATTTAATTTGGCAGAATCTGTGGGAGTAAGTATAGAATTAGGTACCTACCTAGCCTAGCTATTTCGTGTAGGTAGGAATTGTTATTGTCTTTGACCTAGATCACACAACAACAATGGCATATTTATCATCTAATCAAAACTACGTATTAATTATACCAAGGTACGGAGAGCAAAGTTCTTGTATGCCTCATCATCATCAGTCTATAGCAGTCCACTTCTGGCCCAGGCCTCCCTTCTGAGACACGCATACAGATTCTACCAGCAACCTTTGCTGATCGTCCCTCCACCTGGACGGAGGACGTCCTACAGTACGTTTGCCAAGCCGCGGTCTCCACTTAAGAACACGATTACCCCAAAATTTATCGGTACTTCAAACTTGTGGATTATGGGCATATCCCCGTATGGCCATATGGGCATAATAAAGTAGGTTATGAAAGAAGTTGGTACTCACTTGGTCAAAATCCTTTTGTCGCAGCGGCATTTGTGGTCTGTTGGATGAACTACTAGAACTCATTCTCTTTCGTTTACTCAGTATCAAAACATAAATACACCAGCAGGAAAATTCAAACGCACAAATTCAACCGCGCAAACTCAATGCAATTCTAAACAAATTCATGTAAAAAAACCGATTACGCGTAGAATGCGATATTTTATAATATAATCACGTTAAGAGATCACAGTTTTTAGCAGATATTTACATAATTTTATTTGATTTTTTATTTTATTTTGGTGTTGGAACGGTCCCGCGCAGTAGGCTTGTCAACTCTGGAACAAAAAGGAAAATTGTTTAGTAAATAACATTATTATCAGAATGTAGGTAATATCATAAGTTAGATCTGGTATCCATAATTATCCAACCAAGTGACGAATAATCCTACTTCCTAGTTTCTATCCATCCTTATCCATCGAATCCAGCATCCAGCCTCTACCAGTACCCTTTTGCAGATCATCACTCTACCTGGCTGGAGGGTATCCTACATTACGTATGCCAAGCGGTTTCCACTCAGCTTATTTAAAATCAGTTAATAATATCTGCGAAATCAGTCAATGACATTGCAAAACAATGACATGACTATCTTTTCACAATCTAATTAGTATATTTTACACAACTCTGTCTATCTTTAGTGGATCATCAACAGTTTAATAGCAGTACTGATGGACATAGGGCTCCCCTAATAAGCACTATTACAACATTCACAGCTCAACGCATCCAGCCTTTTACAGATCCTAACTCCACCTAGCCAGAGGGCTTCCTGTCCTCTGATCAATACATCCAGCAGCCTTTCACAGATCGTCAGTCTACCTGGTCAGAGGACATCAAACACTATTTGCCAATTTTCGCTTATTGGATACTGGGACTAAAAGACATAAACTCAGTAAAATTATTAAATTTACATACTATGTTAATGCAAAATGTGTTGGATCTACTTTATTATTGACAGCTTTTATTTAACAACATTTTATGCACTAAATATCATTTCATTTGTCATTTCATTCAGTGCCACTCTCCTTCAAATCTTTGTGAGAATTAAACAAGGTTGAAGTTGCTTTGTTTTGTTTACATTTTCACAGTTACCACAACAGTGTAGCTAAGCAGTGATAAGCTAAGTATGTTCTCATACCCTGCTCTTTATTACCCCATACAATTTACAATAATCATCATCATTTCCTTGCCCTTGTTCTTTGCTAGGGAGTAGTCAACACAACATATTATAGTGTATACAAAAACCACATACATCTAAAGTTTATGTTAAGTATTCAGCCCTTCTCTTCTCACAGCTGGCAAGGGTCTGTCTCATAGATTTGAAAGCAACTCTATCCTGAGCCACCTCACACCACAGAATGAACACGAAATCCGGCTGATTTTGATTTTGATGAAACTTGGAATATAATTAAAAAAAATAAAAATAAAATGATAATGGTAATGCGCTACAATTGTAATAATTAAAAAAGATGTTAAGAGGTGAATAACAAACCTAGCTGTTCCTTTCAAGTGGCACACTCGCAAATAAAACAAATGTCTACTCTATAGAGAAGACAATTTATTTTTCCTGATTGTGGGTCTCCCTGCATCCCAAACATCCCTATTTTTTTCCGAAACACTTATTTTTATCTATTCTTTAGATAACCATATTTAGAACATTTACAATATTGCTACATCTATAAACCAAAAATACGTTTTCTCTATTCTTTCGTCGACAATACCTTGTCTATGGTTGCTGTGCTAAGCCGGCTGGATTAACACATAGGCTACTTTTTATCCCTGTACCACATGAGCTGCGGGCAGAATCTAGTACATCATAAAAAGTTTACCTCTCTTTTATCATGTTTATAGGTTTTTATTTTTATTTTACTAGCAACCTGCCCCAGCTTCACATGGATGCCAGTTATACATATAAACCTTCCTGTTGAATCACTATCTATTTTAAAAAACTGCATCAAAATCTGTTGCAGTTTTATAGATCTAAGCATACACAGGGACAGACAGCGGGAAGCGACTTTGTTATAAACCAGGGTTGCACAGACATATTGGGACCAGGGGCCACTTGGGCATATTATGAGCTAAAGGTGGGCCACAGAAAATAAAAACATCTGAATTAAGTTTCAAAAAGATTAACATTATAATATTTTCTTATCAATTTAAGTATTCTGACTGGTACTGGGCCGCACGTACATTGACAGAGGGCCGTGGTTTGTGCATGCTTGTTATAAACTATGTAGTGATAGGTATAGTGTTTTTTAAGTAGCTCCAATATCATTCTCCATAAAAATATAAGTTTACCTCCCTATTATCATATTTATATTTTAATTTTCTGATGTTTTATTTTTAGATAGCTTCAAAATCATTCTATGGCATAAAATAATTATCACATAATCATTATTGAAACATGTTTCTTCTAACAATATATAATCACTTTTTAGTACAAGACGTAACTCTCTGTATTCATGCTGTAGCTTACAATAACCAACACTTGGGGGACTGATTAACCAAGTCCTAATCAAAAGTAACTATCTACAAGACATTCATCATCATTAGCCTAAAGCAGTCCACTGCTGGACTACCTCCAATAATGAGTATCATTGCACCGTGTCCTCTCGCCAAGACATTCATACAAAAAAATTGAGAAGGTAGGTTCTGACTAATGAAAAAAAGGTTTGGAGCAAATGTTCGATTAAGCAAGTACTTTTGTAATGAATGAAAACCTCATAGGTAGAAAACATTTTCATTTACTCCTATGTACCTAGCTGCATGGTCATTGTGTATTGAACTGACTTGGCAAATAGTTCAGCTCTGATAATCAGCAGTACCAAATCAGGAAACTCTGCAAGTCAGGATAACAATCTAGTTTGAGCATACATAACTACTTTTTACCTGTACTGACCAATATCAGGCCCAATGGAGTGGAAAACTGTGCCAAATTAACATAATGCCATGAAAAAAACTTATCAAGGAAACACATCAGAAGTTATGCCACCTACCCACTTTCCGATGTAGAAAAAGCCTTGTGAAATAGCGGGAAAACGTCTAACGTCACGGTTACAAAAGCCCCGAAGCGAAAAAGTAAAAGTAAAGTGCATCTGACAAAGGAATCGAGATTTTGTAATCCAAACAAGGGCAGCTTCTAACATTTTTTTTCATACATTAAAACCATGGCTAGCGGTTCGTACCTTACAAGTTTCACTGGAATATATCATGGCACATTTTATGAACACTAAATAATCATAAAATAAACGATTTACACGAAATAAATTGCTAAATTACGACTGATTTCTTTTTCTTTACAATGCACGGACAAACACATCTGTGTGCACTTGACAATTGACTGACAGTGGTAGCTTGGCCTAAAAGAAAACTCTAGTCTGCCCACAGAAGGGCTATCAAACTTCTAGCCTTTTAAAATTAGTAGGATTACACTTACGTAGTAGCACTCGTTTTTACGCTGTCATTGACCACATTTCACTTGAAAATAGCACAACACGATTCAGGTTAAATGCAAACTACACTATTTCTAATATAATTTACAAAAAATTATGCCTTCGATACACCATTTCTATCCTGCTGCATTTGCATTGCCTACATGCAAAAAATAAACAAGGAAAAAGACAGAACAAAAATGTCTGCCTGCCTGCCGTTTTCTTTTTCTCTTTTTTTTACCACAGATAAGAGAGAGAGAATTTTTTTTCACAATGCATCCACAACATAGAAGAAAATCATCCACAATGTAGGTACTTATTTACTAATGCCACAGCTAATGCCGGGTGTACAATATCGTCGACAGCAACTCGTCGAGTGGTTCAACGAAACGAACCGTTCGTTCGAGTTCGACGTATGTACTGCCTCCCGACAAGCTACCTACCGTTCGGTTTAAAGTTCATACCTTACTAATAGTAGTGCCCTTTGACTTGTGCGCGAAAGACAGAACGCGAACACGCGTGTCACGACTTAACGAGGCGAACAACGAGGCGAGCGATGCTTCTTGTCACTTAAATCGTCCGTCGTTCGCCATGCCTACTTGTGGGGTAAAACTATGCAGGTACACACCATATTATACAAAAAATCAAGCGAATGCATTTTTGATTAAAGGTGCATGTGCTACGTTTATGTTCGGGCAACAGTCGTCGGTATCTAAAAGAAAGGAAAATACAGCGATCGAAGGCAAGCGAACGCTATGTGGGTGGATGACCAGGCGAATGCTGATTAAGCGAGGCGCCTGCAATGACCAACGTCAGCACGTGGGGCATTCAAAGATATGAGCTTGTAGTTTTGGTTTGGATTTTTAGAGTCCATTACGTCCCTAATGAATGAGTCCATGTTAGAGCCATAAAATAAAGAAAGTTGCAGCAATTTTTTTTTAAATCGATTAAAATTTAAACCTTTCTTTTTAAGCTTTAAATGAAGGCCTATGCGGTAGGCAAGTAGGTTTATACCAAAGAGTTTGATATGAAACTTTTTTCTTTTGTTTATACTATGTACATGTATGTAGGTACCTACATAGTATAAACAAAAAAGACGTGTGGCACTCGGGGACTGCCGCGGTAAAGCTATTGCATAGCATTTTGTATCAACTTATGCAATTATAATTATTTATTTATTTTATTTATGCAGTATTTCTTTTTCTTTGATATTAATTCAAGTTACACTTTTTGAGCGTGGTGACCGATAAGAAATCATTTTTTTTTCTTTTATTAAATAAACGAGCTTCGTAGAGTCGTACAATACGTCTAGTTGCACGCACACAAACACCGTGTCGAAGACTGCCGAAAAGAAACGACGTTAGACAATGCACGGCCTTCAAGCCACACCTCCGTGCCCGTCGGAGTGGGGAGCGTGACGTTTTTTTTCGTTACGGAATTTCTGGATTCGGTCCCCGCGCTCAAGGCCCTCGATAGAAGCTATGCAATAGCTTAAAAATAAAAAAAAGACGTGTGGCACTCGGGGACTGCCGCGGTAAAGCTATTGCATAGCATTTTGTATCAACTTGTGCAATTATAATTATTTATTTATTTTATTTATGCAGTATTTCTTTTTCTTTGATATTAATTCAAGTTACACTTTTTGAGCGTGGTGACCGATAAGAAAACATTTTTTTTTCTTTTATTAAATAAAAATACGTCTAGTTGCACGCACACAAACACTGTGTCGAAGACTGCCGAAAAGAAACGACGTTAGACAATGCACGGCCTTCAAGCCACACCTCCGTGCCCGTCGGAGTGGGGAGCGTGAGGTTTTTTTTCGTTACGGAATTTCTGGATTCGGTCCCCGCGCTCAAGGCCCTCGATAGAAGCTATGCAATAGCTTAAAAATCCAACCTATTTGGTATAAACAAAAGAAAGTAAAACTCCTTGGTGAGTAATTCCATAACTATTGGCGACAATGACAAAAGAAACAAATTAGGTACCTCAATGATTACTCCACGTGATCCTGCACTCGCCTTTGCTCGTTCGTTCTAATGACTATTACAATAATTTAATTTAATATTTATTTATTATTTAGTTCGTTCGGTCTGTCTGTGCCTTACTGCATAGACTAGTATATCTAAAGTCTGGGTTTCCGCCGAACACCAATGAGGCATAAGCGATGGTATTATTGTTTGGTAGGAAGGATGATGCCTTGAAGTTACCTTTTCAAGCGAGTCGAGTTGGGTCGCAACGTTTGGTTTGGACTATGACATATACGATCAATCAGTGAAGTCGGGTCAAAGATATCTGTGCTCCTGGTACGAGTTGCAAATTCAAAAACTTTCTTGGTTTACCATATCGAGCTCAATTTTAATGTACGTTTTTTGGTAATTACGTTAACTGGTTTTAAGTAGAAACTGATCGAACAACGTTGGTCATTACCAACGTTGTTCAAATAGTGAAAATCACTGCAATCTGCAAGAAGATTACATTTATTCTTCTTGCAGATTGCAGTGATTTTCACTCAAACCGGGGAGTCAATTATTAACGAAAAAAGGTACTTCAAAATTGAACTCTATGTAGTAAATTATAATAGTATAGTAGTAATAAAGAATATGATTATGATTATATTACTATAAAAGTTTTCGAATTATACAACTGGTACTATACCCTCGGCACGTTACCTCACTTCACTTCACTTCCAAATGGCTTCTGGGATAGATTCCACAATTTCGCTAGTATCAAGATCTTCGAAAATACGTACGTCAACAAAGATGGGACATGTAATCTGTCATTATCAATTTGACAGAAGGCAGAACGGAATAAATGTTGCCAGGGCAAACTATTTACTCCTTTTTAGCTAGATTTTACCAAGTCAACCACTTTTTGGATTTTGAGTCTTGAGTAAAATAAATTAACAGATTTTTGAAAAATCATTTTCAAAATACCACTAAAACATACCATCGTGCAGCCCCAAACTATGCAGAGCTTGTATAACCATACGAATTAGATACAAACTCAAATCATAATTATGTAATCTGAATCATACCTACTAATAATCTTTAATGTTTCATGTGTAAAATGTTCTAATCTTCGTTTAATAAAATATGTATTAAATACATATTCTGCGCTTCAGTTCATAAAACATTGTTAAAAAAATATTATTGGGTACAATAATTATTATTAGAACCTTTGCACAATTATTTTTTGACGTGACAACGTCTTATAAATTGGTTTGCCGGGTGACACTTCAAGAAACTGCGTTACGCTCCGCTCACGTTATGCGCTCACAATGAGAGCGAGTGAGTGGCACGCGTCCCTTCCACTCGGGCATGGTTAGCCCGCCTAAGAGCGAGAGAGACAGACATAAAAAGTCAAAGTCGTTGTCACGTAAAACTTTCGCCCGTATACCGACTTTACAGGCAACCAATTTTTTTAATTACTTTTTTTTCTAAGTCTTATGTTGCAATAAATAAACTGAACTGAAATGAACTAGTGCTCCTGAAAATTAAAAAGGCAAAAGAAAAGGTAGATCATTTCATCGGTTTGTAACAAGACGAGTCATTACCATACGTACCAACTCAAAGATGTTAAAATTAAATCTCATCAAAAACATAAATGTACAAAAATGCATAATTCTCGCAACCTAGATCTGTCGTAAAAAGTAGTGAAATCAAATGAAAACCAAGTCGGTTAATTCAGTACCTAGCCTACCTATCATTGGGAGCAGCGATCCAATCACTTTTTCATAGATTGATACTTTGCTAGTTAGCTAGCAACATTTTATATTGAACATATTCAATCAACAAGAAATAGAGTAACTTGGCAAACGCACATACCTAACAACATAATCTACTTTATGTAATTATAAAACATAGTTTATTTTTGGATCAACAACAAAATTAAGGATCTATGAACTTAAAATTACTCATAAACCACTGGTCCAAAATTAAAATGATTTAAATATATATTTAAGTTATGTAATCCCTCTCCGTCACTGTTGGGAATTAACTGTTGGCTCTTAGTATTTTCTATAATGATGTTAGAAGGGGGATATTTATGGGGCTGTGTGAAATTTCATCAAACTTTAAACAGTTTTCCTAAATACCCACAGATTTTTTAAATTTTAACCTAGATTTGTACTACAGATCAATGGCAACACTTACTGAACAACAAACAAAGATGCAATTGCAGTAACAAATGTGTAACGCCTTGTGATTTTGTTGTGGTAGGGATGTGCTTTTTTACGTTCGATCGATCATAACGCCTCGATCCGATCCGCGGATCGGATCGCATGCATTTGATCCGATTTTCAAAAGATTGATCCGAAAAATCGCAATGAAAATTAACATTGAAATATAACATTTACACAGATACATTACATCTATTTCAAACAAAATAGCTAATCATCATCAGAAATTACATGGACCTAAGAAAATACTAATTTTTATACTAAAACATATCTTTAATAATTAAGGTATGCATCTATGACACGATACCCATCACCAATCATAGTTACGATGTAAAGTACCGACACTTAGTATAAATTTGAAACATAATATAAACCAAAGTTTTACATTTAACTTTGATTTTAAAGTGATAATGTCTTACATGGTCTAAAAACCATAATATTTGGAATACGATTCAATTTTAATGGAGTTGTATCGATCCGAAAATCGATCGGATCGTATACTTACGATGAAAAAATCGGATCGGATCGGCGCATCCCTATGTTGTGGCGAATGGAGAGAGAGCATGAGAGCAATATTCTGTGATGGAGAGCTGTTGTTTTCTTGCGCTAGAATCGTTAAACTTTACATTTCTTTAATGATATAATACTTTTTTTGCTGAATACTGAATACTGAAACCGTTCACGATCAAGCTGAAATACGCATAAAAACATGTGTTACGTTATTATTACTGGCCGAAGTTTGGCTTGGCTTATGCTAAGTTTATTTGCATTTTTGTTCATTCTGGTCGGTATTATGACTCCGAAATGGTTATTAGCACAGCCGCAGCTCACTAACGAAAATAATGTAACGGGATTTTATGTTCCTAGTGTGGGAATTTATAATCGGTAAGTCAAGAAAACCTACCATCCAAAACGCCGACCTATACCTGTCGCCCGCATACTGAAACGCTACTGAACCGCTACTGAACCGGTATCGAACAGCTACCGAACGGCTATATTGATCTAATAAGAACCATTTATGATCTTCTTAATAATTTGAGACACAGTTATCCTTTACAATCGGTACTGAAATGTCGACATGATCACCTCATATTATTCTTATTAGCCTATGATGCTGACCCACTGCTGGGCCAAATCTTCTCCCGCCACCCTTCACTCATGTCGGTCTTGTGCATGTTTCTTCCAATCAGTGGTCCAGTGATAGTCCAGCATTATATAATTATTTAAACACTGCTTTCATTTAAATTGTATATTTTTGGGTTATATTCCAGATGTATAAGAATGGCTCATGACCCCTACAGCTGTGGGTCATTCTCCTTCAAAGGTCTCGCGACTGATCCATCTGTGTACCCCGGGCCGTGGAAGGCAGCTATGTTTTTCCTATCATTCTGTAAGCATTTCCATCTGACAATAAATCAAGATATTACTTTGAATGCCAAAGTAATAACAACAACAAAAACAGCCTAGATCAGTGTACTGTTGGACATAGGCCTTCCCTAATAAGAAGGGGGATATGCCCAGAATCCCCATGATGGGCATGCGGGCTGGGGATTGCAGGGCAACCTTCCCACACCACTGCCCGCTGCTGCCCGTTGGCAGTCATGGAATTTAGCTGTGCCGATGTTAGGCTCCGCTATGCCGCAATCAGCCGGCCGCCAGAACCCTTTTTGTTTGTTCGAAGGGTGCACCACAGGGAAGTGGTTGGCTAGTGGGAGGTTGGCTTGAGTTCAGAAGGTGGAAGTTGAAACCCCCTTACACCCCAAAGATAGACTACTTTTTGTTGTACCATAGAGAAACTATAGAGATTTTACACAGACATAAAACAACAAGACATCTTATCTGACATAGAACTAAAGTTATCAACATCACTCAGAGATTTAGCAAGCTGAAGTGGCAATGGGCTCCACAGCAGTCCACGGCTCAGCAAACATTGTAGGTCTCCGGCCAGGTTGAGTAATGATTCGCTATATATAGTGCAGTTGGTAGTAGTAGTAGACTTGCCTATTGAGTTGCAGGTTGTGGGTTCATTTCCCGCCCAGGACAAACATTTGTGCTGTCGTCACACAAATCCTACTAATATTATAAATGCGAAAGTTTGTGAGTATGTTTGTTACTCTTTCATGCAAAAACTACTGAACATATTTGGAAGAAACTTGGAATATAACATAGATTGTGACCTGGATTAACACATAGGCTACTTTTTATCCTGGTACTACGTGAGCGAAGGCGTGGGCGGAAGCTAGTAATAAATAAATAAATGGTGAACAGTACATATCACATAAATTTCCAGGTGCAGCCATACAATTCAGCACTGTGTTGATGGGTGTTTTAGCTTGCTGCATCCAATCCGTGTTTAAGAAGAGCGTCATATCATTGGCTGGTGCTACACAGGCTTTGGGAGGTACGTTCATGATACCACCAGTTTATCAGTCCAGATATAGACTTCTAAAAAGAAAAGGCATATGCCTATAACTGACCAAATTGATGACCTCAGTTGCACGGTGGGCGAAGGCCCGCCTGAGACGCAGAAGGTTACGGATAGATTCCCGCGACAAATGCTTGTATGATTTGAAAATATTTGTCTCAGGTCTGGGTGTTTTCTATAAATGATATGTATGTAGTTACAAGAAAAGCCGTGGTGGTCTAGTGGGATGTACCCCGACTTAAGATCTGGAGGTCTTGGGTTTGAATCCCAGCCGTGCACCAATTGATTTTTCGTTTCAAACTTCGAACTTCGAACTGGGCATGGGCCCAGCTAGAGATTTGTCCTGGGCATTAGATGAATAGATAAACAAATAATGCTGGACTATAACACAGCATCATGTAGCCCCAAAGTAAGCAGAGCTTGTGTTATGGGAACCACATGATTGATAATTACATATATATATTTTTTGTAAATACATACATATCATACATAGAAAACACCCAGACCCAAGGCAAATATCTGCAGAACATGCAAACATTTGTCCCGCGGTGGTAATCGAACCCGCAACCTTCTGCGTCCCAGGCGGATCTTCGCCCACTGCGCCACAGAGGTCGTCAAACAACACTTAAGATAACACTATTGATCACCACATTCATACAGGAAAGAGTACCTAAGAGTAACTTAGTGTAAGCAATATTAAGGCGACGATACATGTCAAACCTCCCTCTCGCTTGCACTATTCAACATTTTTGAAGATATAAAATCACTGAATGTAGTTATGCCTTCACGGCTTAGAAAATAACAATTCTAAGGTTCAGCAATAGTATCATTTTGATTCTATCACGTTTTCTTACCAAAAAACTGGTACCAATGTGATCAATTTTTTGGTAAGAAAACGTTTTGGGTTCAACATGATATTCTTGCTCAACCTTTGTATTGTTATTTTCTAGGCCGTGAAGGTATAACTACATTCAGTGATTTTATATCTTAAAAAATGTTGAATAGTGCGAGGGAGAGGGAGGTTTGACATGTATCGTCGCCTTAAGGTAACACAATTGGCGTCCTTATCGCTGAAAGCGATCTCTTCCAGGCAACCATAATTATGTATATATTAGGGGAGGAGTTTGTCAAGCAGTGAACTGGTATAGGCTGGTTTGGCTACTTTTTATACAGGTACCACGTGAGCGAAGCCGCGGGCGGAAGCTAATGAAATATCCTCGTTTCAGGTTTATTTGGTGTCCTTGGTTTGGTGCTATACCCTTGGGGCTGGGGGTCTGCTAGAGTGAAGAGACTTTGCGGAGAAGACTCCGAGCCTTACCTACCTGGAGACTGTTCTATAGGTAAGTTGTTAACTGGACTCTTAACGTCTCTTACTTAGATGTAGAGTTCTTTGTGTCGACCTCTGGCGCAGTCCGCCTGAGACGTAGAAGGTTGCGGGTTCTTTTCTCGCCTCGGGACAAACGTTTGCATTATCTGCAGATATTTGTGTCAGGTCTAGGTGTAAATTTTTTAAAAAATCCGAATATGTCCTTATTTTTTCCTTAAAAATAAACCTATAGTTTCCTCAGAACAAAAATCTTATATAAATATTGATATACAATAATCAATTTTTAAAGCTTTACATGTAATAAAAAGCAGTCTATAAAATATTAAGAAATAAAACATGACATGAATATGACAATTTATACCTACCTAAAGTAGGTAACTTTAGGTAGATATAAATTGTCATACATTTTGCGAGCAGGCATTAACAATTCTGTAATATTTTTTGGAGTTCGTACGTACTGATAATTTATTTAGCGATACGACATTGTTCTGCTTGCCAACTTAGATACTTAGATATATCAATACGGAGATACTTAAGAAAACTAAACAAAATCAAATTACCTTCTTCCTTAAAAATCTTCAAAGTACCAATTAGTGGGTTAATCGTTAATCTATTGTAGTAAGGCCTATCGAGTCAACACATAATCGTATTGTGCTAATTTTCGTGAAAAAAAACGTACTAAATGAAATATTATCCTTAAAGTCTAACTTTTATACATACAAAAATATTCTGCCCCTTACAATCGCTATAAACACACTCATGTATTGACATGTTAGTTATAAGTTTTAGTATGATTAGTAAAAATCCAACCAAACCTTAGAAATTCTCACCAAACCAAAAGTAACACAGCAACCATGTCAGCTGCCAATAATTTTTCTTTGTAATTTATTATTACCACAGTAAACGAACCTATTCCTTTTAATGAAACACCTCAACGTGCGTTTTATAAATACTTGCAACCTAAGAGATTTACTAGCATCTACTCTCAGTTCTTTATTCACAATTTCAATAAAGTATTTCAAAACTTTGAATATTGAGGTTCAGTTGCATACCTATATAAAAATAACGTTATCAATTCGCCTAACAGTAACAATTTGTTTCTATCCATCTAACAATTTACAATAAGCTTTTGGGATAGATATTGAGGCTTAAATATACTCGTAATCTTTGGCATTCTTATTTGTTATTTACAGAAGTATCAGCTAGTGTGATGATTTGAATTAACAGTTACACATAAATAAATAATGTAAAATAAAATCTACATAAGTAGTATATTAGTCATGTGGTTTCCATAACACAGGCTCTGCTTAGTTTGGGGCCTCATGATGCTGTGTGATAATGTCCATCATTATTTATATATTATTTGTTCTCTTCTAGGTTGGGCGTTGTTCGTGACAGCTACGGGTATTGCACTAATATTCCTAGCCAGCGCACTATCAAAAATAGCTGATAAGGCAGCTAACTCTGACAAAGTACAATTCCAAATGGATGAAGGGAAAAATCTCATTTGCTTAGCTTGAAAATACTACAGTAGAACATGTATAATCAAGCAGTTTTATGTAACTGGCAAAGAAACACTGAGATTAGAAAAACAGAAGACTTTCCTATTATGCTGTAAGTATATTCCTAGGATGACCAATAAGCAGATCCAATTGAGTATGGGCTCAAAGTAAAGGTAGTCAGAGGCAAGTCTGTACCATTCATAAACTCACAAAATCGGGGCCATACAAAGATCTGAAACATAATTTTATAAATAAAAGATATTTTTGTATTGAAAAACGGGAATTTTTACGTACCGTTACATCGAAAGCATCGACAGCGTTTCGACTCATTTAGAAAGCCTTCATCAGGGTGAAAGGACGTGACGCTTTCCCTCTAGCACTGATCCCCTTGTTCAATATGAATGAGTTAATTCACGCTATTTTCATGATGTTATTTTCAATAAGGAAGATATACTTTTGTACTCAAGGCTTTTGCCATATTAAATCCTATTAATATTATAAACGCGAAAGTTTGGATGAAAATCCTCCACGTGTTGTCCGCTTGCCAACGCCCAGCAACTCTTTTTATTTATATTCTAATGACAGGGCCAAGCTTACATTATCAAGCGTTATAAAATGACATTTGGTTATGAATAAGGGGGTATGTATTTGCTTAAATAATTAATTTCATTTCATTTCAATATGCGAACCACGTGACTCACATAAAAATTATATATACATCCTTTGTATATATATATATATATAACATCATACAATACATAGAAAACACCCAGACCCGAGACAAATATCTGCAGATAATGCAAACATTTGTCCTGCGGCAGAAATCGAACCCTTCGATTAAATATAGGGACTTCATTCATGATCCAAACCACTCGTTGGTAGTTGTTAGTTTGGCTTTGGCAGTGGCTGACCATAGGCGCATGCTACATACTCGATATTAATCACCATATTTAACATGATAGTTATCTTGCAATATTTTGGATCAAATCTACATAACTCTACATACTCATCGCGTCAGTACAACTAGATTTCATTCAATAAAGAAGTGTACGTTACATACTCCGAAGCCAGTAACGTACCTAATGTAATGAGTGACTATAAAAGTAAAGCTTGCGTTGCTATTATATTAGCGATAGCATTAAAAAAAACGTGTAACGAGAAAAAAATCGAATGAAACATTGGCTCCAAGGATCAAACCTGACTTTAAATCATATTCGGGAATACCAAGAAATGGATGATTATGAAAATTATGTTCGCGTGTCCAGTGCTGTCAGAATGAATACTGACCAATACTGACACGATAAATATCGACCAGAGACTAGACACTCGATATTTATCGACGATACTTGGTACCGATCGCGGCATTTCTGGATTTTTAGAAATCCAGCGATCAAAATTCAAAAAATTCAAATTTTATTTATTCAGTAAGAACTTTAAAACGTATTTTTTTTAATTTACACCAATCGTAACGCGGACAAACAGAGAAGAATTGGCAAGAAACTCTGTTAGGCTTATATTTTTTTTAAATCCATGTTATTACAATTTCCATCCTTAACTATTACATTGTTTTTGAGGGAGTTGGGTTTCATCCCAAGCTTATAATAAGCCTTATTACAGAGGTTAATTTTAACAAAATTATTGAATTTATTTATAGATAAATTAATCCATACAAAACCATTTTAACAAATGGAAAAATTATGCCAAGTCTTCGCGGAGTATTTCTGCTACCGCACAAAAATTTCTGAGATCTGGCGTACAAGTCAGACATTCTCAATAAAAGGTTTATTGAGAATGTCTGACTTGCTAGTACGCCTTATCGAATCATCTTGAAACAATAAACCATAAAATCACACAAATTAACACGCATTAAATTATATCGCTGTAAAAAATAGTACACGTTATTTAGGCTATTTTTGAGCGTTCAAACTGAAATGGGCTACATAAAGAAGCGTATTATGAATTTTATTTTAATTTCTATAACTGGAAAATTTTATAACAGCTGTTTGGCGTCTTAGCCGTATCACGATACGTGATACGGTGTACCACACACTCGTTAAATATCGTTATCCTGGATTATGATCCAAATATCGTGATCATTATCGCGCGTGTAGCATGCGCCATAGAAATGCTAACATGTAGAGGCGGCATAATGATGGCTATGTTTGTCCTTCACACCGAAACTACTGAACGAAATGAGTTGTTTGCACATATGTAGTTCTAAACCAGGAATAACGTTTAGGCAACTTTTTATTCGTGTACCCGCGAGCAAAGCTGCGGTCGGAAGCTAGAAATTCATAAAAATTGTAGCTCGAATCATATAATTTTTATAAAGTAAGGTATATTTATACATTTCAGATTTCTTTGAAATGTTTTACGACAGGGTGTATTATAATTACTTCCGAAAACTATGAGATCAGATAAGATGAAATTGTTTGCTTGAGCTTGTATTACGGGTTCCACATGACTTATAAAATACTTTAACACATTTTTGTAAATAAACTAAATACATACATATTATTAAAAAAAAACACACAGACCTGAAACAAATATCTGCAAACATTTGTCTCGTGGCTGGAATCGTACCCGCAACTTTCTGCAGCTCATGTGGGCCTTCGCCCACTGCGTTACAAAGGCTGTTAAATGATGACGATAATGCTGCTAATGAGTGCGGCTCGATCGCTAACCGTATATTCACTGACAATATATTGTCAAAATTGCTAGCTAAGCAAAGGTGTTTGATGTGTTGAACAATTAGTGGCATAATTTTAGACTGTTTTTACAAATAACTTAGTAAGCCCACGTAAGGCGTTTAATAGTCGTTTAGACTATTTAAAATGTTTATTACATAAGTGTACAAACAATGATACCTTCTTTAATTATCATACGTTTTTTCGTAAATAAAAGGCATACTTTTTATGGGATGTGTACAGTCATCTACAAAGGTAGATTGACATAACGATTTTTTTTTTTGGAACTGTCAATTTTTTTACTTAACTTACAAATCTAATTTGAAAGGCTTTAAATAGGAATGAGGGCAGGGTAAAAAATAATCATTCTAATTAGTCCGTCAGATAGATCAACAAAAATATTTGACACGTATTTTTCTATTTATCAAGTAAATAGAAATAGACAGAGATAAAGAGCGTCAAAGTTCGGGAGTGGGGGCTCGTGACGTCACGGCTATGTAAAAATTGTACTAAGCCGTGACGTCACGCGGAACTTCCACGCACTATATCTTTGTCATATATTGTTAAATTGACAAAAGAAAAAATAAAAATACGTGTCCTATTTTTTTTATAATGTAAATGACGGATTAATTATAATTTTTAGTCGTCATCCCCATTGTTCTCTTTTAATTCATAAATGTGTTAAAATAACACCGATTTTTGAAAATCATTATATTTTTTTCGCTGACTGTTTCAGGCAGTTTTGTTGTCACTAAAGACTGTTCAAAGTTAGCCTTGAGTTTCGGTAGTAATCTTAATACACCCTGTACCTGCCTTAATATACATTTAGATGTAATAAATCGAGATGTCGGTCACAGAAATGAAGCTTATTTTGGTAATACTCTTTATGTAAAATTAAACATACTTATACATAAATCTCAAATATATGAATCTCTAAGTTAATATAATGGAAGTATACTACTCACAACTGTATCTTTGTCCGTCTGAAGTTGTCTGCAAGTAGCGACGTAGGAACTACGTCATGTATGTTTGTGTCAGATTATACTAGGATTGGTCGAATGGTTTGCTGCGCCTGACATTAGACTCGCTCCGCTCGCCGTCTACATTACTAACTTGTTTTGACATTTCTAATACAGTGACAGTGCTTTAAATTCAGCTCTTCTGTTATTGCAGTCTTAAAAAAAACGCGCTTGCTTCGGCATTTTTTTTTTCGAATTCGCCAACTACATTTCAAACTTGTTTTGATATCGCAAACTCTGTGCTTCTTACTGAGCGCTTCTGATAATGTTGGAGTATTAATCGATCGTTTGATTCTGGTAACTATAGTTACTACTTACAATTATTACCTTTAAAATTTTTTAAAAACAAACGAGCGGAACAAACAGTTTGCGACTCACTGCGCTCGCCGACTATATATCTAAGTGGTTTTGACGTCGCCAACACAGCTACAAGTTGACCACTTCTGTTTAAAAAAAATTGCAGGCTGTGCGGCGAGCGGAAGGCCTTAACTTATTGGCACAAAAACTTAACGTAAATTAATTAACTTTTTATTTAGGTCAATCTTACGTTTTTTATAACATGCCTAGTTTTTTTTTTCTAACAACTTCCTTTAAAAGGGGTCTGTAACTATAAAAAGTTTAAGAAACACTTTAGAGGGACAAAAATTCGTTGTGACACCTATGACGTAGGTAGAATACAAAAAAGTGTATTTAGTACGATATAGTTTGTGCATGCATTTATTAAGAAATAATAATAATGTTGTATCTCAAATATTAGATATTTAGATGTATATTATTTTATATCTAGTGCTATTTTTATATCAAAAAACTCTAAACTTGACTGATCCAGTATTAAAATTACAAAAATATACTTAAAAATGTTTTGAGACCTATATTTTTAGATGCATAATTATTTCTAAATTCTAAAAATCAGTATTATTTTTATCGTTCCTTGTAAGTAAGATTTGGTTATTCGATATTTTTGTGTGTCTGTATTTTTATGTACCTATTTTTATTCTAATGTGTAATTCATTTTTAGATTTAATTGTGAATGTATTTTTACTCAATTATACAATTTATACCATCTAAATATACACAATTTTGACTGAATATATTTTCTATGCAATTTACTGTTATTATTTTTTCGGTAACCTTTATACATACTGGAAAACTATAGCGTAGGACCGAAGCGGCTGGATTGCTGGAGATGTCATAATCAAGGGTCAGTCAATGACTGTTAATAGTGATAAAGAAATAGGGTTGCGCCTGAATATAGTTGTAATTAAATTAAATTTTAATAATTAAATAATGCTGGGACTTATCAATCACACAGAATCATATATAGACCTATCATATATAGCCCCAAACTAAGTGCTGCTTAAATTATGATCATATTTGTAAATACCGCCTGAATATATTGTAATGTAATAAAATTATAATTAAGGACATTATCACACAGCATTATGTAGGCCCAAACTAAGCGGAGATTATATAATGGGAGCCACGTGAATGATATACTACTTACGCCTATATTTTTTGTAAACACATACACATTATACATAGAAAAACCCAGATCCGAGACAAATACCTACAAAATCACAAAAACATTTGTCTTGCGGCGGGAATCGAACCCGCAACTGCGTCTTAGGCGCCCGCTGCGCCATACAGGTCGTCATGAAATGAATATGAAACATCACCATTGGTGACAAATACGTTACGGTCGCACTGTACCGTTTAGTTTTTAAACTCAGTTTTCATCACACACGTTTCAATTAATCGGTGCAGTTTAAACGGTAACAGAAACATAATTTTTTGCGCATCCCTACCTCGCGCAGCATTGCAAACATAATGTACTTAGTGTTATGAGTAACGTAGCGGACTCTAGTAGTGCGTGTTTTAGTTTGTGATTCGAATCACCTACAGTGCCTAGGTACGCTTTCTCAACCAGTTCGCAAAGGTTTGTAAATAAATGAATCTAGTTGGGAAATCGGTGTTGTAAACATTGGAGTGGAATCTGATTGATAAGGTTAGTACAAAAGTCCATTGTTTATGGACATTTATAAACATTGTTTATTGCGTAGGTATGTGGGGTTTTGTAAACAGTTTTTTGATACCGAAGTAGTTAATGGATCAAAATATTTTTAATGAACACTGAAAACACAGATGTGATTCTGCAAGGCGTCGCGTCGTCGTCCTCATCGGCGACGCCAGCAGTCAACGTGTTAATAGTCCAGGGCCGAAAAGGGTTGGTTCTCAAAATGAGTCGAGTGAATTTGAGGATTCTCTCACTACGGGAGGGTCAAGGGGGTTCTTATCGAGCGCCCCCTTGCAAGAGCTGCGTCGAAATAATAACGTAATTTTCTAAAAATATAAAAACAACAATTAATTGTATAATAATCACTAAGCAAATGCTTGTAGTTTGTAACAAAACCTAAGCACAGCATATTGACTTGAATTGGTTACCTTCAAAATGGTTGACAGACTCTAAGCAGAGTAGTATACTGACTTGAGCGGGTTAGGTTCAAAAGGTGACAGATTCTTGACAGAGCATATATCGACTTGGGTTGGATATGTTCAAAATGGTGGACAGACTCTAAGTAGATTAGGTATACCGACTCGAGTTGGTTAGGTTCAAAATGAGTGACAGATCCTAGGCAGAGCATATATCGATTTGAGTTGGTTAGGTTCAAAAGTGACAGATCCTAAAGCAGAGCATACCGACTTGAGTTGGTTAGGTTCAAAATGAGTCACAGATCCTAACCAGAGCAGAACAATTAATTGTATAATAATCACTAAGCAAATGCTTGTAGTTTGTAACAAAACCTAAGCACAGCATATTGACTTGAATTGGTTACCTTCAAAATGGTTGACAGACTCTAAGCAGAGTAGTATACTGACTTGAGCGGGTTAGGTTCAAAAGGTGACAGATTCTTGACAGAGCATATATCGACTTGGGTTGGATATGTTCAAAATGGTGGACAGACTCTAAGTAGATTAGGTATACCGACTCGAGTTGGATATGTTCAAAATGGTGGACAGACTCTAAGTAGAGTAGGTATACCGACTCGAGTTGGTTAGGTTCAAAATTAGTGACAGATCCTAGGCAGAGCATATATCGATTTGAGTTGGTTAGGATCAAAAGTGACAGATCCTAAAGCAGAGCATACCGACTTGAGTTGATTAGGTTCAAAATGAGTCACAGATCCTAAGCAGAGTAGTCCTTTTGGTATAATGTACAGACTACTTTATTTTAAAATTAATTTGGAAAAACATGAATTTTCACGTAGGTTACACTTACATCGGTGAAAGCACAGACGCCATTTCAGCTCTTTCAAACAGCCTTCCGTGTTCATAATCACCATCATCATCTCAGCCTGGAATCACCCATTGCTGCCTCCTCTGTTTTATGCCTCTCTCATCCAGGTTTGCCAAGCGACTTTCGGAATGTCGTCCACCTAAATCGCTGGCGGAAGACCGGGAGCTCTACTAAAAATTATTCTTTTCTTACAGAATTAAAACAATTAAAATGTTGAAGAATCCGAATCATATTCAAGGACCCACGGGCTTGATGGTTCCTGGACATCTGAACTTCGGTGACTTTATCCTGGAAAGGTTGTGGTCATATAAGGATAAACCTGCTATGGTATGATACAATCTTTAGCTTGTAGGAGTCCCCTAAGGGACATAGGCCTGTTGAGGGCCAACAGGAAGGATCGAAGGGGTTTTTTATATGTTATTGGACAAGCTATTGACCTCGAGGCTTGCTTCGGCAAGGATAAACCTTCCCAGGAGATGACTGATGCCTATTAACTCTATTTGAAGCCGTCAGGGTCGTAAAAGCCAATGAAAAAACAGACGCTGCCAGCTGATTTGCCCATAATCCCCAAGCTGGGTTGGGGATCGCACGTAAGTATGTCATGCATGATATACGGAGCAGAATGTAAACTGGGTCTATTTCCACGCGAGTGAAGGCGCGGCTGTAAAGTTAGTAGGTATTTAATTAACAAATATTGTATTATGATGGGTTACAATCTTATCGTTTACTCTTCGTATCAACGTAAGTATGTGGTAATTGATAAAGTAGGTATGTGATTATGATAAATTAATAAGATGAAGGCCTGTCTTGAAGGTTTTTATACGGAAAAAAACTGAAAGAGTTACGTTTTTAGCAGTCGTTCGGTCACTACTTGGATAGGTGACCGTTTAGTGGCATTTACAGTTTGCTAAATATAGATTGATACGCGTGACATTGACCTTGACATGACGATGACGACGAGTGATGACGACCAATGATGAACTATGACTAAAACCAAAATGACTTATCGTTGCCTTGGTTATCCAAATCATCACTACGTTTGTGTCAATGTCAATGTCCGGGTATCAACCTATATTTAACAAACTGTAGGTACTATTGGCAGATTATGATGATGTTGAAGTACCTACCTCCCTTTCTTTTTCAGATAGACGCGTCAACAAATGAATCAATAACGTACAGTGAAATAGTGCAACAATCTATGAACTTCGCTGTCTCGCTCACTCGCATGGGTGTGCGAAAGGGACACATAGTAGGACTCATGTCAGAGAACAGAATGGAGTACTGGAGCGCTGTGATTGGTGTGACTTGTACGGGCGCTGCTGTGGCTACTATCAGTCCCGATTATAAGAAAGGTAGGCATAACACCAGGATCTATATCCTGGATCTATGCCTATGCATAGGACTCTCTTTATAAGAAGAGGGGCAGGTATGCCCACAATCTCAACGCTGGACATGTACATGTGGGTTGGGGATCGCAGGGCAGCTTCTAGTAGCCTAAGCTGCTAAGTACCCTTCGGCGCTCAGGGAATTTAGCTGTGCTAGTGTCAGGCTGAGGCGCTCATGGTGTGGCTTACTTCGGTGCTCTTATCAGATCTTATTGGTTAAAGCAACACATCGCCCGGTCACTACATGGATGTGTGGCCGCATGGTGGCATTTAGATCAAAGCGCTTCCGTGCTTCGGAAGGCACGATACGATATTAGTCCCGGCCTTTTCAGCCGTTAAGACATGCCGGAGGGCCTTCGGGCCAAAAAACTCCGACACCAGAGTTGACCACTAGCGAACTGAAGAAGGCAGGATAGCAAAACGAAAATCCGCAACCGGTATACGAACCCATGACCTCCAGGTCAAAAAATGGATTTTGACCTATTGTGCCTTTATGTTTCTTGTAATTGTACTTAAAATTATTTTTTCAGCTGAACTCCAAAACGCTCTAAGAATATCCAAGCCAAAAATCATAATTTGCTCACCAAACGCTTACAAAAATCACATCAACAACCTAAATTCGACAATCATCATCTTCGGAAATGATAAAATTAACAATAATATGCTATACAAGGATTTAGCTGTAGATGTTCAGCAAGTCAAGTACCACGATTTCCGTTCTGCTGATGTATTCGGACAGACAGACACTCTGTTTATTTTATATTCGTCTGGGACAACGGGGCTGCCTAAAGGAGTGATGTTAACGCATTTGAATATCCTAACTGCTTGTTGTTTGTAAGTATCTTAACCTTTCCAAAGGTCTTTAATTATAAATATCTGTTAACCACCATATCAGTCACTTATGGATATTAGCCTCCTGTAATAAATGGGGGATATGCCTATAATCCCCACGCTGGGCATGCGGGTTGGGGATCGCAGGGCACTACTTCTCGCTGTATCGGTGTTCGGCTGTGCTATGCCGCAATCAGCCGGCCACCAGAGCCACGTATTGAGTTTGCAGGATGCACCATGTGCAGGTGAGGTTAGTTTGGGTGCCGATGAAGGAGGCTGGAACCCCTGCCTTCCTCCTTCACGCCAAGCCACGATATTTTGCACATACATACATACATACATACAGTCACGCCTTTTTCCCAGAGGGGTAGGCAGAGACCACGGATCTCCACTTGCTACGATCCTGGCATACCTCTCTTGCTTCATTCACTGTCATCACATTCTTCATACATGCTCGTCGGTTTAGGGTACTCCTGACCTGGCCTTATCCAGCATGTCTCCGATTTGATCGCAGAACGTACGTCGAGGTCTTCCCCTTCCAACTGTCCCATTCACACTCGCCTCATGTACTTTTTTCGTCAATCTGCTTCCATTTTTTTTTAGTATTTATATTTTGCACATAATTTTAGTTTTAGACCTGGAAGGAACATATAGGCTAACTTTTATCCGGCTACCACGCGAGCGAAGCCGCGGGCGGTTGCTAGTAATACAGGTGTAAAAGCTGGTGGGCTGATGGTGTATAAATTTTAGGCCAATCTCCCACGACCCTGCAGCGATGACATTCTCAATCAGCCCATGGTACCATTCAATGGGGCTGGTTGGGTTCATTACTGGGATGGTGACCGGCAGAACCGGAGTGTTCATACCAAAGTTTGAATTGGATCTGTATTTGAAAACTATCGAAAAGTATAAGGTAATTTCTGCAAGGAGGGTGGCTATTTTCCAAGGGTCTGTTGTTAGAGGGTGGTTATTTCCAAAGAGGCTGCTCGGCAGATAGTTGCCAAAGGCAGCAAGCATCCTTTGGCAACCATCTTCCGAGCTCTTTCCATAGGAGGTCTTTCCTAAGGAAGGTGCTGATTTCCAAAGGGTATGGTATATATAATAAGGGTTGGTTCTTTTCAAAGAGAGCTGTTCCTAAAAGGGTTGGGAGGTCGCTCCTAAAGAATGTGATTGCTCTTAAAAGGGAAGAGTTCTTCTGTCTAATGAGGCCGCTTCTAAAGAAGATGGTTATTTCTAATGGTTGGAAATGGTTGCTCCTAAAGAGGGCTGCTCTATCAAAAGGGGCTGCATCTAAAGGAGTCTAACCAAAGTAGGCCGCTCCTAAGAAGGTGGCCATTTACAAAAAAGGGGTTGTACTAAAAGGGGTTCTATTAAAAAAGAGTGATTCTTTTAAATTGGGGCTGCACCTAAAGAGCGGCTTGCACACGTAGAGTTCGCAGTTCCAAACTGAAGGACAGATCTGCGCAGTTTCGACTGCGGTTTAAACTGTCTTGCTAATTATGCTTATATTGTGACCACAGTTTGGGTTTGGTTAGTTTTTATCGCTGTAACTAGGTAGCCTACTTACAATCCTAACTGAGCGTGTAAACGATTTTTAGTAGTTTGGATAGCATGGAGATGTTATTATTATTATTATTACAATTTATACTTTATTGCACATAAAATGTAACAAAAAGGTGGGCTTAATGCTACGAGCATTTTCTACCAGCCAAACCTGTGGTTTGTTTTTACATGGTGTTCTTATAAAGCTGCGTAGGAACAGCGCGTACATTGGTACGCATAGTCGGTTACGCGCGCCATGGACACAGGAACGCGCTGTCCGTACGCAACTTGACGCGTGACGAAAAACGAGCGATGCGGTATCGTGTGCGAGCTAGCTCGCGCGATACGCGTACCCCAAGAGTGTACGCGTAGCTGCAAGACATGGCGTTTCAGGAAATGCATAATTATATATATACGAACCAATGTACGCGATATACTCTATTTATACTTTTATGTTATTTTTTTTATTTGATCTTATAACATTTCAGATTTCTCAACTAACGGTTGTACCGCCAGTCTTGGTAGCTGTTACGAAGTGGCCTGGAGTGTATGATCTCAGCTCTGTTCGCACCATATACTCAGGCGCAGCGCCGCTCCATAAAGAAACACTAGACGCCGTTTATTTGAAGTGAGTCTAGCACACAAACATACACACAAGAACAACACCAACCTATTCACTGCTGAACATAGGTCTCACCTATTAGAAGGGGGATATGCCAGGGGTTTAACTGTGTCAGCTGCGCTATGCCGCAATCAGCAACACGTGCAAGTGAGGTTGGCATGGGTTCCCAAGATGAAGTTTGGAATCCCTTACATCCATTACCTACAAAGTATTGCGTCGTCATGTTTGGAACGTGGACTAACTTCAATGCTCTATATCCATCTGGCGTACAACGACTTGTCATGTAGTCATGTGCCCCACTCACACCTTTCGAACCAGACCATACCAATGCTGCTTCCAGGCATGATGGTTGTACGAACCACAATGAGACCTTCAGAAAGAGCTCTACTAATAATACAAAAATTTAGCCTTTGCCTAACGCCTGGAATATCGAAACTATTTTGTTTAGAAAATACTTCAAAACCATGACTTACAACGCAGGTTTAAGCAACACTGTGACCGCCACTGTCACTGTCATTTTCACTTTCACTTTCACAGTCACATTCACACTCACATTCACATTCACATTCAGTTCTTGTTCTCGTTAACTTTCACGTTCACTTTTACTTTTAGTTTTACTTGCACTTTCACGTTCACTTTTACTTTCACTTTCACTTTTACTTTCACGTTCAGTTCTACTCCTACTCCAAACGGAGATTCAAACTGGAATTCAAACTCAAACCTAATCTTGGTTGGGTTAGACTAGTCTTCCAGTTCAGCGAGCAGCGAAAGCTCGCCTGAGACGCAGAAGACTGCGGGTTCGATTCCCGCCGCGAGACAAGTTTCTATGATCTGAAAATATTTCTCTCGTGTTTTCCATGTATCTATTTACCATAAAATCTGTAGTAAATCAGTCATGTGGCTCCCATAATACAAGTTCTGCTTAGTTTGGGGCTGCATGATGCTGTGTGACAGTTTTCAGCATGTTTTAATTTATTTCAGGTTTCCGAAACTTCATGCAGTATTACAAGGGTATGGGGCTTCGGAAACCACTCTTGGAGTCATCAAGTTCAAAATGGATGAAGCAGAAGCAGCTAGGAGGAAACCTGGTAGTGTTGGGAGAGTGGTCCATGGTGTCACTATCAAAGTAAGCAAAAATAAAGCGTCCAGCAGTGGACTGCTGTAGGCTGATGATGATGATGATGATGTGTGCTAAGTGGTAAATAACAATAGGGATAAAAAAAAAATTGACGGAGATAAAGAGTGTCAAAGATCGGGAGTGGCGGCTCGTGACGTGACGGCTAGGTAAAAAGTGTACTAAGCCATGACGTCACGCGGAACTTCAACGCACTATATCTTTGTCATTTTTAGTTTAATTGAATAAAGTAAAAAGTACGTGTCCAATATTTTTTGATACTGTAAATGATGGATTTATTAGACTTTTTTAGTCGTCATCACTATTATCTTAGTTTAAGACTCTTAGGCTCATGATAAAAAGACGGGAAACCACTCAGGCCACTTTGTCAAAAAGGTCAGACCTGAACAAGCGAATTGCGAAAATGACACGGCGCGACCTTCAGAGACTGAAAACATGTTTGCCTAGAGTGGGATAAAGGCAGGCTAATTTTTTTCTTCAGGTGGCAGACATCAACACAAATGAAGCTCTAGGCCCGAACTGTAAAGGTGAAATTTGCGTAAAAGGAGCTATGCTCATGAGTGGTTACGTGGGGATGAAGAGAGGCGAGGAATTTGATGATGAAGGTAATAAATAAACATTTATTAGCCAAATAAATATTATTAGAAAATTGAAAACATAATTATTATTAGACTTAGAACTAAAGTTGTCGACATAGCTCAGAAAATTAGCAAGCTGAAGTGAGGGAGAGGGCTGGCCATACCCAACCCATAAAAACTTGGGATAAACGAGTTCTTAAGCGTGGTTAGGCAAACGTTGTGTAGGACGCGCTCCGGCTAGGTGGAGTGACGATCTTCAAAAGGCTGCTGGTAGAAGCTGGATGCATCGAGCTGAGGACAGGGCGCAATGGCGCTCATTAGGGGAGACCTCTTTATCCAGCAGTGGACTGCTATAGGCTGATAATGATGATGATGATGAATGATATTGCTAGAACATGGTCACCTTGACTGGACACTGCAGCATCACCTGGAATCTGCAGGATACCCAACTCCTCACAAACTTATAGCAGAGGTATCGTGTTTGGCCTCATTGGAATGGTCTCAATGAATAGGTTTTAGATAGTTGGTGATCAAAATCAGATGATGGAGTAAGAAAATGAAATGAAGCTTTTGTGTCGTGGTTTTATAAATTTTGAATTTATACTTGTCTAGGTTTCTACAGGACAGGTGATATTGGATACTATGATGAGGAAGGCTTCTTCTACGTGGTGGACAGATTGAAAGAGCTGATCAAATACAAAGGTTTCCAAGTAAGCGCTTCTCATTATCAAATATCTATAGAAGTCAGCGGCTGAAGGCCTGTGCAGGTGACATCCCTTTCGATGCCACGGAATTATTTTAAAGCATAGGAATTTGTATCGTATTTCTATTTCGATAGGTTTGAATGTCTATTGGTAAAATTTGAAATCCTTTGCCATGCCGTCCCGGCCATGCACCTGCGCAGGCCATTAGTCAGCTCCACTAGGTATTAAAAATGTACTTCCCGGGTAAGGCCGACTATTCTGAGAGGCATTTTTCGAACGAACTCGTAGCGATTTTTGTCGCACAATACTCGACTTTTGGGCGTTTCGTGTCATGTTCGGGGCTGTGGATGATGATGGTCTCTCTCTATCTTACTTGACGGCTCTGTGGCACAGTGGGCGAAGAAGCCTGAGACGCAGAAGGTTGCGGGCTCGATTCCCACCGTGGGATTTTTTTTGCATAATTGCAGATATTTGTTTCTTGTCTGGGTGTTTTCTATGTATTGTATGTATTTATAAAAAAAGCATATAAGTAGTATATTAGTCATGTGATTCCGATAATATAAGCTCTGCTTAGTTTGGGGATACATGATGCTTTGTGGTAGTATTCAGCATTATTATTACTTATAATAATTATTGAAGTCAAATTATGTTTTAGGTACCACCAGCGGAATTGGAAGCGTTACTCCTAACGCATTCTTCAGTAAAAGATGTGGGGGTGATAGGTATACCTCATAAAAGTGGGGTGGAGGTGCCCCTCGCGTTTGTAGTGGTGCTACCGGGAAGGAATGTCACGGAGAAGGAGCTACAGGAATATGTTGCTGAAAGTGTAAGTTCATCCACTCATTCATTCAGGAAATAATTAGTGATTTTTTTGTATTTTAAGTATTTACCCACACTTCAGGGAAAATCTAAGATTTTTTATATATCCCAAAAATTTCGACTCAGGCGGGATTTGAACCCGCGACCTTCCCATCAATACCGCGACGCGCTAACCAACTGCGCTACCGAGTCAACTCCTCGCCTTGTCGAAATTTTCGGCAGTCACGACTAACGGACTAACGGCGAGGAGTTGACTCGGTAGCGCAGTCAAATCGCTCAAAAAATTTTAATAATTCGTGAAATCATTAATGCAGGAACTAATTCGTTCGTTCATTTCATCTGCTCATTTATTTATTGAATAGGTACATCATGCACAACAAATGTAACAAAACGTGGGCATAGTGCCATCAGCATTCTCTTTCAGCCAAACGTATGGTTTTTTGCAAGATGGTGAAAGGCGTTATTATTCGCTCAATTAATAACCCAATGCATTCATTATTTTTCTCTTTCATTCAATCAGTACAAAGCATTGGGTAAGTGGTACCTACTCGTGCCAATTCTTCTTTTTCTTCGTCGTCTGGTGTCGGAGTTTTTAGGTCGCCCGAAGGCCTCAGACGTGGATTAATAATTGTAAAAGCCGGGACCAACATCTTAACGTACCTTCCGAAGCACGGAAGCGCTCATGCCACTAAACGGTCACCCATCCAAGTGGTGACTAGGCGCATCGTTGCTCGTACCACTAACAACAAACAACACCAGCTATGTCAGCTGGACATTAGACATCCCTTAATAAGAAGAGCGATATGCTCATCATCCCCACGCTGGGCATGCGGGTTGGGGATCGCAGGGCACAGCTTCTGCCACTCCAGTCAGGGCATTAAAGCTGTGCCGGTGTCTGCTGTTAGTTCGGCTCTACAATACTTGACCCAATTATCTAAGATCTAAGGTTTATATTTCTTTCACAGCTATCGAACCCAAAGCATTTGAGAGGCGGCGTGAGATTCGTCGAGCAAATACCAAAGAGTCAGAGTGGAAAAATACTAAGAAATGAGCTGAGAGAGCTTTTCAAAGCTGGGAAGAGCAGGTTATGAAGTATAGTGACATCTATCGCAACGTTGAAGAACTACAGAACAGACTTTTGATTTTTAAGTTGATTTGAGCTCAAAATTCTTTAGAGTGGTTATTCACTATTCAATCTTGTGAGAAATATTATTTATTTATTGTATGTATAGTTATATATATTACCAAACAACAAAATAAACACTTGGAGCCTTCCCAGATGGGCGTTTCGCTAGCGCGAGTTGATCGCGCGATTGACATGCGGCGTACCTATATTATAGATGTAAAGCCGGCCAGTTTAAAACCAACTAAACCAATCCATTTAAAACGAAAAAAACCGTTTAAAACTTCAATAAACCATTTTTTTCGATTTAAGACGGCCGGTGTTTATGACTATGTTTTTCTTAATTATACCTACATTTCCTTGATTTTATCGAGGTAAGGATATAACGGAGTACCTATAAACGGTGTAAAGATTTTTTAAATGTGTGATACTGATATACTGATATTGATATATACCTACTTAGCGGGATTAGTTCTTGTTGGTCCGTCCGACCAAGCGTAGATAGATAGATAAATTCTTTATTGTAGGTACAGCAAACCAAGTTCAATAATTTTCAGGAAAATTTACAATAAAATAAAAGTACCATGGGCGGTCTTATCGCTAAAAGCGATGTCGTCCAGACAACTTTGGATTAACACGAAAGCACGATAAAGAAAAGAAGGCGGTGTACATACGATAGTAGCTACATAAATAATATCATACACATACCTAACTAACTAGGAAAGTAGGTAAAAGCTTGAGGCGTAAGTATTACCCAACTAAGTTATAAAAAAACTGTTTTTCATTGTTTTCAAACGATATACAATGTGTCCCCAGCTTTTGGACATAGACGAACACTACACATTTATTAGGGTATTTTTGACCAATATAAAGCACACTAAAGCGTCTTACCCCAGTTTACATATAAAAGTTTATAACACAGGTTATCCTACCTAGGCTCAGAAGTCGACAGTTTGTACAAACCAGTTTTTTTGTCAATAAACAAATATGTTATTATATTATATTATACCTATTCAAAGGCCACCTAACATTATTGAGATATTGAATAAAATCCTTTTTACGAAAGAAGTGGCCGCCATTACTGAGATATTATTGAGACCGTGATAAGAGTCCTTTTCACGAAAGAATTCCCGTGGCAATTAGCGGAACTAAAGCCGAATCTCCAGTATACGTAAAAACTCCGATATTTTTCACGAAATTCTAGTTAAAACAGGTTATTTGCATCATATTTTTAACCGACTTCAAAAAAAGGACGTGTGGTGGAGACCGCGGCTCGGCAAACGTAGTGTAGGATGCCCTCCGGCCAGGTGGAGTGACGATCTGCGAAAGGCTGCTGGTAGAAGCTGGATGCGTCGAACTCAGGACAGGGTGCAATGACGCTCATTAGGGTGTCTGATGATGATGATGATGATGTTGATGTGTTGATTTTGCTCTAGTTTTGATTTTATTTCCATTAAATTGAAATTTTCACACGTCAGTGACGCCACGTCTGTGGGATTTCTTTCGTGAAAAGAGAAAAAATTCTAAGGGCCTAAAATTTTCAACGCTTCGTTGTTAATTTTTGACAGTTTTTCAAGGGAAAACGAAGCGTTATCGGTAACGGTATGTTATAGGAATCGGCCATAAGCCAGCATCAAATTTTCTTGTAAGTTTCTTTCCAATTACATTTTTCATTATTTTGTTTTGCGAGTTTCATTTTACGCAAAAATCAGGACTTCCTTTATTTCGTTTTTCTAGATCCAAATCCGTGCCAATGATAGGCACCTATGATATTTCGTTATTAGTAGTTGATCTATAAACATTACAATTTAATGCTGGACATTATCACACAGCATCATCTAGCCTTAACTAAGCAGTTTGTATTATGGGAACCTATTATTATTAACCTAGTATTATTCTGTTTTTCCATTGACTTACGACCCTAACGGCTTCAAAAAGAGAGTTAATAGGCATCTTCTGGGAAAGCTCGCCCCATCGTCGACCTCATCCTTGCTTATGCAAGCCGTGAAATCAAGAGCTGGCTCATATTAAATAAATATAAAAAAAAAACACATGAGTAATACACCACTGATATAACTTTATTGTACCGAAATGCATTTCTCTTATAACTAGAAAACACCAAGACCCAAGACAAATATTTGTTAATTACAAAAACATTTGTCTCGCGGCGGGAATCGACCCTGCAACTGCGTCTTTCGTCCACTGTGCGGGTCGTCATGAAATGAAATGAAAATGAATTATCACTTAGGGCATTTATGCATAGGTAACGTCACAAAATAAAGAGTAACGTTTTACGCATCCCTACCTCGCAGCATTGAAAACACTTGTACTTAGTGTTACAAGTAACCTAGTGGAATCTAGTTGTGCGTACCTAGTTAATTGTAAACTTCTAGGTGTAGGTACGCTTGCTCAACCAAGTCGCAAAGGTTTGCAAATAAATTCAGGTACCTAGATGGAAAATTAATTCGTGTTGTACATAAACATTGGAGTCTGATTTATAAGGTTAGTACAAATGTCCATTGTTTTTTTTTTTTTTATTGATTTATTTTTACTTTATTGCACAAAAATGTAAGAAAAGATGGGCGCTACCAGCATTTTCTATCAGCCAAACCTGTGGTTTGGTATAAGATGGTGGTAGGCGTGCTTTATAATCCAATCTTAAAATTATTAAAAACTACAACTTTTGAATATAAATAATATAAATTTATCTACACTATAATATTATATAGAGGAAAAAATTGAATTTTTCTGTGTGTGTATCTTTGTAATGAATAAACTACTGTGCCGATTTCAAAAATTCTTTCACCATTGGAAAGCTACATTCACCCTGAGTAACATAGGCTATATTTATTGCTAGAAAAGCTTAGGGATCCTTACTAAAACCCGTGCGAAGCCGGGACGGGCCGCTAGTTTTATATGAAATAGTACAAATAGAAATATTCATAGTAATAAATATGATCAAAAGTAATGACCTAGAAAGACCTACTTGTGCAGATGATTAGGATTGCTAAGTACCTATCTAACCTTAATGCTAATGCTCTCGGGTTAATCTTTTGAAACATTCCTTTGACTCTACTTTTTAATATCAAATGTAAGATCTTTTGTATGTAGGGTTTTGTAGGTACACAGGTTTTTGATACCAAAGTAGTGGATAAGAAGTTTGGTTAGTACACCAGTGGGCTAAAAAGGGTTGGATCGTAAACGAGTCGCCTGAATTAAGGATTCTCTCACTGTGGGAGGCCTACTGTCCTTTAAGAAGGTAAATGTGGTAGGGGAGGCACGCCCAAAGCGGGTACCCCGCCTAAAGCAGGTAAGGATTTGAATTTGCGCGCCTTTATCGATAGTGAGAATGTGTGCGTGCAAATGGACGCTCCGCGCGCCCGCCTATCACAGGCAGTCGCCCCGTTTCTCTGGCGTACGCGGTTTCAAGGTAAGAGTACAACAAAATTGTTGGCTGTTTTTACTAAGATTCTTTACTTCTGATAATTCTAAAATGGTTCTTAATATGTTCTTATTTGTTTTTCGTAACTATTTTGTGGTCGTTGGGTCTCTTATTTCTGAAGTTGCTCTGTGTTTTGCGCTTTCGATTTTGAGGTTATAGTGTGTCGAAAATGAAACATGCCTTTGGGCAAAACGGGTATGGGTAAAGTAAAAAAAAAAAAGGTACCCTTTTGCCCTTACCTGCTTTGCCCTATACAATTTTATTAACTGCTTATCAGTCGGTTAAGTTATAGTTTTCTAAACATTATTTTATTGAGTGCATCAAGAGGACCCAGAATGCTGTCAAAGGATTTACGTCTACCGGCATATGGTTAACAAACAGGGACATATTTGACGAGTCCGATTTCCTGCCCTCAAGTCTGACAGATAGACGAGAAACAACACCTGATGAAGCTAGACAGACTATCGTTGAGCCTGAGACAAGACACGTGTAAGGAAATGAAAGGCGTGTATCCAGTGACTCTGATCGCACTGTGTCACCAACTGTTCTTGATTGTTTCATTGGAAGATCTAATTGCAAAACTCCAATACCAACGATACACAGCTGAACCAGAGATACAAAACTCAATGGATACTGTAACTCCTGCTGAGGATCAAAATAAGATTAACAGTGCCCATGTAACTCCAATTGATATTCGGCCGTTGCCTATGGTAGCACCAAATAAAACTACCCGAAAACGTAAAGTGCAACGGGCCGAAGTGCTTACTAGCACTCCTGTAAAGGAACATCAAAGAGAAAAAGAAGCGATAAAACTAAAGACGGTAAATGGAGTAAAGAAAAACTTTTAAGACCTTAAACCTGGCCAGGTTAAACCTTCAACAGGTATTAAAAGACAGACAAAAGAGATGACAAAGGTGAAAAAAGGGCCAAAACGGAACAAAAATGACGCACAGGAGTATCGATGCCTAGTGTGCAGCGAACTTTACATAAATCCACCAGCTGAAGACTGGATTAAATGTGATGATTGTAAGATGTGGGCCCATGAAGCATGCACTTCTTATGCAGGTAGAGGGTCATACTATTGTGACTTGTGTCAAGAATAATTCAGTGAAATTCGATTTTATAGTAGGATAGGTGTGATTCTATATCAAACAATTATTAGGCTGATTCTAAGGTTGTGATACTAAAGCATTAAACCAAAACTTTTTATTATAATTAGATTCTGTATTAATTTAGTTGTTAAGGTTGATTGATCTCACTATTTTAATCATAACCCGCTTTGCCCAAAAGCCCTACCCGCTTTAGGCATCCCTCCGGGCAAAACGGGTATTTCGAAGAGTTAAGTTTTTAGTTGTTTTTTTGTTTATAATGAAGATATATTTTAAGTTTTTGACTGATTTATCATAGTTTGATATGTGACAAACTGTTATACTTACTTAAATAGAAGTTTGATAAATATAAAGAACATGTTTTTTTTGCTTCTAACCTTAGCTTACCCGTTTTAGGCTGGTCTCCCCTACTTATTTTTTTGTATCTGGATACCACTAAAGTGAAGTCGCGAGCGGTAGTTCGTTGTAAGAAGGTATTAGCTATCGTCCAAAACATTTCCGCATTGACTGAAAATTCAATGACAAACAGGAATTTTCACGTACCGTTAGCTGAAAGCACCGACGCAGTTTCAGCTCATTCAGAGCCTTCCTTCTTCATCATCATCATCATCTCACTCCGGAATCACCCACTACAGGGTATAGGCCCTTAGTTATTGCCAGCCTCCTCTGTTATGTGCCTCTATAATCCAAGTATGCCCAACTACTTTCGCAATGTCGTAGACCCAACGCGCTGGCGGAGAGACCGTGAGCTCTACTAAAAATTATTGTTTTCTTACAGATTTAAAACAATAAAAATGTTGAAGAATCCAAATCATATTCAAGGACCCACGGGCTTGATGGTTCCTGGACATCTGAACTTCGGTGACTTTATCCTGGAAAGGTTGTGGGCATTGAAGGATAAAACTGCTGTGGTATGATACAATCTTCAGTTTGTAGAAATTCACTGAGGGACATGGTCCCCTCTATAAAGAAGGTTTTTTTTGTTGTAGTCAAGTTCAGCTCTTAACCTCGAGAATTTTTTGGGCAAGGATGAGATCGTCGATGAGGCGAATTTTTCCAGGATATGCCTATTAACTCTTTTTTAAGGCATTAGGGTCGTAAGCCAATGGAAAAACAGACGCTGGCAGCTGATATGCCCATAATTCCCACGCTAGGCATACGGGTTGGGACTTTGGGACTGCAGGCAGGGTACAGCTTCTTGCACCCGTCGAAGGTCAAAGGATAGAGCTGTGTCGGTGTTAGGCTGCACTAGGGTAGTCAGCCGCCAGAACTCCGCTTGTTATTTGGGTTATTCTCATTTTTGAAAAAAAGCACTTTGACTATGGATTTTCTAACGTATAGCAGCTAAATTATGTTATCATGCTTTGTGTTAATAAAATATAGATATAATAATATTAATCTAGAACAAAAAAAGAATATAAGTAATTCATAGTTTTTATTATATTTAAGTTTTAACGATCAAAAATTGTCACATTTATATGACACACTTTCTGCACTGATTTGATAAAGAAAAAAATCCTGAAATTTATTTGTCAAAGTGAATTTGTAAAAAAAGTGTGCAAATATTATCTGGAATATATCTACTATATATTAATAAAACGTATGTATCAAAAGCTACTAAGAAATTCATAAACTTTGACGATCGAAGTTTGAGTTTTTTTTTTGTCACTTCCATGGCCTGTGAAAATGATGGCCTATGAAATGAATACGAGCAGTTGAGGTTGGCTAGTCCAAAGATGGAGGTCGGAACTGTCCTGAGCTCGAAGCATCCAGCTTCTAGCAGCAGCCTTTCGCAAGTCGTCATTCCACCTGGCCGGAGGGCGTACTACACTACGTTTATCGCGGCCTCCACTCAAGAACTCGTTTACCCCAACGGATATCGGTTCTTCGATAAATATGGCTGCCACTGCAGCTTGCTAATTCTCTGAGCAATATCGACAACTTTAGTTCTATGTCGGATAGGCTCGTTGCGGATTCTATCATTCAGAGAAACTCTGAGCATAGCTCGTTCCATAGCTCGCTGAGCGGCTGAGCGACTTTAAACTGTTGGACTAGCCGTACGGTGAAAGTCTACGTACTTTGGACCATCAATCACACAAGCAAAGTCGCGGCTTAAACTTAGTAGACATTAAAGTAATAAACTATTATAGTAAAACAGGTGACTATCTTATCGTTTTGTGTTCGTATCATTATAAGTATGCAGTAATTGATAAAGTAGGCATTTCATTATGATAAGGTTCGTGTCTTGTCTGGATAGTTTTTAGGGTCCCGTGCCCAAATGGTAAAAACGGGACCCTATTAATCTTATGGGTTCATGAGATACAGCCTGTCTATCACCAGGCTGTATCTCATGAACCGTTATAGCTAGACATATAAAATTTTCACAGATGATGTATTTCTGATGCTGCTATAACAACAAATACTAAAAGCACTTTTTTATCCAACATTTTCCAAGTGAAAGGAAGGGTTATGTTTTTAGCAGTCTCATGTATGTATGTATGTATGTTTGTATTCTAGTAACGATAGCATTTTTTTGATCCAACACTCCGCTCAGGTGCTACTTAGATGGGTGACTTTTTAGTGGCAATTAGATCTCAGGCCTCATTAGTAAATCAGTTGCACACAGAAAATAATACTTTCTATTGTTTTTAACCGACTTCAAAAAGAAGGAGGTTCTCAATTCGTCGGAACCTTTTTTTTTTCGACTTTTTTTTATGTATGTTCACCGACATCTCCTTCACTTGTAAACCGATTTTTTTGTTTGAAAGAGTATACTTCACAGGTGGTCCCATATAAATTTTATTCCTAAAGGATTGATACTTTTCTCGGAAAACTCAAAAAAACCTCATCCTCACTTGTAATTTTCGCCCTATGATCACCAATATCTCCGTCAATTGTGAACCGATTTTCAAAATTCTTTAGGGCAAGAAGTAAGAAGTGATTTATTTGAAGTCGGATTCAAATATAGAAATAGAGGTAATTAATTTAACAATATGCCCGAAATAGAAAGATCTGTATCTCCGGCGAAAAATAATGCTAAAAATTAAACTGATGTGAATGAATAAATCAAATCAATAAACTTAATATTATACTAATAATCATTATAAAAATAATCTTAATGCTATTTAGGGCCAACTTTTGACATGCTTATAAATTAATTTAGATGTAGGTAACCTTGATAATGTAATCTATAACCTTGCCTAGAAGGCAAATTGATGATTTTATTAGAAGGAAACTATAGGTTTATTTTGAAGGAAATAATAAAGGAATTTTTGAAAAAATGTACAGTCAGCCCAGAAAAAGACGTCCGTAAAAAAAACAAGTTGGTCTCAATTGACTCTATTTCTCAACAGGAACACTTTTCCCAAAGTAACTTACCGAATCAAATCGTAAGTTTTCCCGAAAATTCAAAGAAAAATTTGCCCCACCTGTATACAGTCACACACACTCTTGAAGTGAAAGCCTTCGCATACACCTACAATTATTCTGTCAGTTACATTGTGCGCCTTGCAATAGGACCTTCAACACAATTTCGGCTTTGCAAGCCATCTTCGCTCTCATGTCTGAAACTAACAAGGTTCGCCGTTGACGGATACGTCAAGGAGGTCATCATCATCAAGTGAAAATGAAAACTGAAAAAAATGGTCCAAGTGTATTTGACATAAATAAACTTCAAAATGCCAAAGGAGAATGCCGTCTGATGTATAGCGCTCGGTACCAAGACTAAAGTGATTGCGTCAAAAAATATCCAATAAGTTTTTAGTCGATTTTACTGTCAAAACAATTAAAAATGAGGGTTATCGCCATAGTTACACTTTACATCAATGGTTATGTTCCATAGTAACGTATATATCATTGGTTGTTGTAGTCTAATGGCGGCGTGCAACGGAAACCAAATCAACAAAATATTTTTTTACGTGATTATTAATCGAGTCGGTGTGTAAAACTAAAGAAAATGTTAATGTCATTTATAAAATTTAATAAATTTTATGGGATACGTTCGGCTTTGACGCAATTGGTACGGGTTCTCGGAATTCTCCTTTGCCCTAATTTAGACCTTTTTAAAATATCGGTGTCGGGTGCCCATCATTTTTCATTTCAGTGGGCAATTGATTACTAAATGAGGCCTCTGTGCTTCCATGCTTCAGAAGGCACGTTAAGATGTTCGTCCTGGCTTTTTCAGTCTTTTAGTCATGTCGTAGGCCTTCGAGCGGCCACTAGCTCATACGTAGAAGGCAGTGAAACACCAGGGCGTAATGGCGCACATTGGGGGAGAGGTCTATGTCCAGCTGTGGACTAGTTACCATTGGCTGATGATGATGAAGTACCTATTTTCCTTTCTTCATTTTCAGATAGACGCGTCAACAAATGAATCAATAACGTACGGTGAAATATTGCAACAGTCTATGAACTTCGCTGTCTCGCTTACTCGCATGGGTGTGCGAAAGGGACACATAGTAGGTCTCATGTCAGAGAACAGAATGGAGTACTGGAGCGCTGTGATTGGTGTGATTTGTACGGGCGCTGCTGTGGCTACTATCAGTCCCGATTATAAGAAAGGTAGGCATAACACCAGGATATAGGCATAGGACTCCCTTAATAAGAAGAGGGACAGGTATGCCCACAATCTCCACGCTGGACATGCACTGTGGTTGGGGTTGGGGATCGCATTACACAGCTTCAAGAAGCCGGTGCTGATGTCCGTCGGCGTTCAGGGGATTTAGTTGTGTCGTTAGGCTGCGCTGTACCGAAGTCAGCTGCCGCCAGAGCCCTAGTTTGACCCCCTTAAATCCCATTAGAAGACTAAATAATATTTTGTAGAAATATCTACAAAACACCCTGGCCGATCACTACTTGCTGGGTAACTGTAAAGTGGCAAGATCTGAGAGCTTCCGTGTTTGGAAGACACGATAAGACGTTGGTCCTGGATTTTTCACGCGAACTAAGGAGGGTGTACGGTGCCCAATTTTCGGTGCCCAAGCCATCCTCACCTGCACCCTGCTGAATAACAAACGGGGTTCTGAAGGCCGGCTGACTGCGGCATACAAAATCCTCTGGCCACCGATGGGCAGCAGTGTCAGTGGTGCGAGAAGCTGTGCCCTGCGATCCCCAAACTGCATGCCTAGCGTGGGGATTATGGGCATATCCTCCTTTATTAGGGGAGGCCCATGTCCAGCAGTGGACAGATATAGGCTGGTGTGGTGATGTGGTGGAACTAAGAAGAAGGTAAGATATCATAAAATTTTAAAAACAAAAATCTGTAACCGGTATACAAACCCATGACATCGAAAGACGTGATTACATACCACTAGACCACCATGTATAGTACCATACAACACCATACCACACCAGCCTCTATCTATCAGTCCACTGCTGGACATAGGCCTCCAATAAATAATAAAGGGGGATATGCCCACAGTCCCCCCGTTGGGAATGGTCCCCAGGTCTCTGGTATTTTTGAATTATTTTTTCAGACGAACTCATAAACGCCCTTACAATATCCAAGCCAAAAATCGTAATTTGCTCACCAAACGCATACAAAAATCACATCAACAACCTAAATTCGTCAATCATCATTTTCGGAGATGAAAGAATCAACAACAGTCTTCGGTACAAGGATTTAGCTGAAGATGTACAGCAAGTTAAGTACCAAGATTTCAGATCTGCTGATGTATTGGGACAGACAGACACGCTGTTTATTTTATATTCGTCTGGAACAACAGGGCTGCCTAAAGGAGTGAAGTTAACGCATTTGAATATTCTAATTGCATGTTGTTTGTAAGTATCTTAACATCTCCAAAGATCTCAAATCAAAATTATCTGATCACCAGCAGCCTATACCAGTCCACTGATGAACATAGGCCTCCCTTAATAAGAAGGGGGATATGGTCTTTCTATGGTCTTAGTCGATTGAGACCAACTTGTTTAATTTGACAAATGTCATTTTCTAGGCTGACTGTATTCCGAAATTGCAATTGTTTTTTTATTCAAAATAAACTTTTAATTGCCTAAGAAAACATTTTTGTGGTTCGTGACAAATTGTACTCAAAGCCTTCCCATTGATTACTTCATACACTTTTCTGACATACTTCACAATCACATTTTAATATATGACGGAGCAAGTATGCTCCAAAGATGAATGTTGATACGGGAAGTGACGTCAGCAGACACCAACAGTACTGAAGTCACTCCCTATAGCCAGGAATGTGGTGTGATAGAGCAGAGATATGCCCCATAGGTGGTTGTTGTTAAGGGAAGTGACGTCATTCACGGAACAGACGTCACTCCTGTCGTCAGAGTGTGGTGGTCCCCCATGAAGTAGGGGTTGCAGTGGTAGCCCATGATACGCATGTCATCAGGCAGGTCGTGGTCGCCCGTGACACGCTCTGCACCAGGCAGGTCAAGGCAGTGTGGTAGTCGCCCGTGACACGCTCTGCACCAGGCAGGTCAAGGCAGTGTGGTAGTCGCCCGTGACACGCATATCACCAGGCTGGTGGTGGATGCCCATGACATACTCCTGTCATCAGGCTGGTGGTGGATGCCCATGACATACTCCTGTCATCAGGCTGGTGGTGGATGCCCATGACATACTCCTGTCATCAGGCTGGTGGTGGATGTCCATGGTGGAAGGGAATGAAACTCCAGTAGACGTTGTTCCAATTTATTGTCGGGTAGCAGTGTTTAGGTCCGCACTGTCCGACAGCTCGAGCGAGAATGCTCAATTGTCGACAGTGGGCGCGTATTTATAGCAAAGCGCTGTGTCGCCAACCATGCGGTTTTGAATAAGCGAACAAACTTGTATTGACGACACAGAGCCCTACTTTTTACAGTAAGCATAAAGGAATTATTCTAACAATCATTTATAGAGGTACCAAACTATCGAATTAACGTCTTTTAACAGGTTTGACATTAGAACTTGACTTAAACTTGATTTTGACTAAACATAAACTAACGATAAATCCGTTTATGATTTTTAGACAATGTTTTATCAGTTAACGAGAACTTTTTGCGACACGTGGCATGCAACCACGTGTTGTTATTGAATTATCTTGTTGAAATAACGCTTTCGCGCCGACACGGCCATTCTGACAGGTGGTGCGCGCTCTGCACCAACCTTAGTTCTGCGTGAAAAGGTTAGTATCTCGGGGGTTTTTTGAAGTTCCTGATTCTCGAAGGTTCACGAAAACTATGGCGCCGATACGGCTATCCTGATAGGTGGTACGCGCTCTGCACCAACCTTTAATCTGCGTCTGAAATAGAGAGATGCTTATTCTTTGTGTACGGTGTGGGTAACCCAAGTTAACCATTTATTACTTTACAAGGATTACCAAGTGCCAACTAAAGTACGTGGTCTTATGTAGTTTCAAAAATTGTTAGTTCTAAGTTACAATAAGGTTTAGTTACTTAAAGGTTTTCAAAGTTTACTTAAAGGTTTTCAAAGTTTAATTAAAGGTTTTCAAAGTTTAATTAAAGGTTTTCAAAGTTTACTTAAAGGTTTTCAAAGTTTACTTAAAGGTTTTCAAAGTTTACTTAAAGGTTTTCAAAGTTTACTTAAAGGTTTTTAAAGTAACGGAAAGGTTTTTCGAAAAAGGTTTTCAAAGTAACCAAAAGGTTTTCAAAGTAGCCAACAGGCTTTCAAAGTAACTAAAAGGTTTTCAAAGTTACCAAAAGGCTTTCAAAGTTTACTTAAAGGTTTTCAAAGTAACGGAAAGGTTTTTCAAAGTAACGAAAATGTTTGTTATGAAAAAGGTTTTCAAAATAACCAAAAGGTTTTCAAAGTAACCAAAAGGTTTTCAAAGTAACCAAAAGCTTTTCAAAGTAGCCAACAGGCTTTCAAAGTAACTTAAAGGTTTTCAAAGTTACCAAAAGGTTTTTAAAGATACGAAAAGTTAAACGCTCTCGAAGATACGAAAATGTAGGTTCTCTTTACTATCACCTAAGTTTTTCAGTCTCTGATTAGAAAGGTTCTCGGAGGCTCCTGAAAGAGAAAGTTCTCGGAGGTTTTTGAAAATTCTCGGGGTTCTCGAAGATTCTAGGAGGTTCTCGAAGATTCTCGGAGGTTCTCGAAGATTCTCGAAGGTTCTCGGAGATTCTCGGAGGTTCTCGAAGATTCTCGAAGGTTCTCAAAGACGAATGTTCTCAGAGGTTCTCGAAGAAATATGTGGATGGAAAAGGCAGAGGTAAAATTTTAAGAAATGTTCTCGGGGGTTCTCGAAGATTCTAGGAGGTTCTCGAAGATTCTCCGATGTTCTCGAAGATTCTCGAAGGTTCTTGGAGGTACTCAAAGACGAATGTTCTCAGAGGTTCTCGAAGAAATATGTGGATGGAAAAAGGCAGAGGTAAATTTTTAAGAAATGTTCTCGGGGGTTCTCGAAGAAATATGTGGATGGAAAAAGGCAGAGGTAAATTTTTAAGTAATGTTCTCGGGGGTTCTCGAAGAAGATTATGGATTATCTCGAAGTAAATAAGGGATTTCTCGAAGTTGCTAATTTCTTCTACAAAGCAAGGTTCTCGGAAGTTCTCGAAGAAAATGACTATCGAAGTTAATAAGGGATTTCTTGAAGTTGCTAAGTGGTCCTAAAAAGAAAGGTTCTTGGAGGTTCTCGAAGAAGATTATGGAGTTTCTCAAAGTTAATAAGAGATTTCGTGTCTGTGTTAAGTGGTTCCAAAAAGAAAGGTTCTCGAAATTATCAAATGTTCTCGTAGGTTCTCGGAGAATATCATTGTTCTCGGAGTTTCTGAAAGGTTCTTAGAGTCTTCTAAAGGGGAAGGTTCTCGGAAGGTGTTGAAAATTCTCGAAAGTTCTCGAAGATTCTCGAAGAAAACAGTGACAGGGGTAAAAGTTAGTTATGTTATTCTTTTGATGATTGGTTTATAGTGGTTCACCTTCTTAAGTTCCTACTGACTGTAGGTAGGTATAGTTTTTGAATTACAACGAAATAAGTAAACTAACAACCACTTGAACTATGTACTTAGTAAATAATTCTACAAAAGATGGTACATATTTTCATTGGTTCTAAGCCAACTCTGGCTGGCGTTGGAGTCCCTAGGTCGAAGGCCTTGGATATAGCTTAGCGACCGTAAAAGTCAGGACCAACATCTCAATGCGCCCTTCGGACGGAAACGCTTAGACCTTATTGCCACCAAACGGTCGCCCATCCAAGTAACGACCGAGGCAGCCAAGACCAAACCGTTGATAATGATTATTGCTCACAATACTATCCGACGGTAAACCGAAGCCGTGGACATGGTCTGGAGTATTAGCAGGCCCAAGTAGCAGCAGGCTGATGGGCCATATTTGCCAAAGAACAGAACCACTGGGACGAACGAGTCCTAAGGCTGACGACCCGTAAAAGGCCGCTAATAGAAGCTGAATGTGTTGAGCCCAAGATAGGGCGCGACGGGTCCCATCTCAGGAGGCCTACGACTACCATTAGAACGCTACAGGCTGATGATGATGTAAAACAAAGCCGTCGACACAGCCCAGAAAACCCGAAGTGGGCTGGTGGCCATATCAGCCGAGGACAAGGCCCACATCTTTAGTTAATATAAGACGTGGAGTCCCACAAGACTCAATACTGGGACCAATATTCTTTATAATCTTTCTAAATGACTTCATCAACTTTGTTGAAGATGCTGTTCTTGGTATTAAACTATCTATGCTGACGACACTAATGTCATTGTTCCGGCAGCTAGTGTACCAGAACTTACTAATAAAATAAATACTGCACTAGAGGTTTTCTATAATTGGCTTGATGATAATTATTTGAAACTTAATGTGAGCAAAACGAAAGCTATCTTTTTCCGAACGACAGCTCATAATCATGAAAATATTGATATCGATAGTAATGGAGTAAAGATTGAGGTTGCGAATAGTGCAAGGTTTCTGGGTGTCAATATTGATCCATTTCTAAATTGGAAATCTGGATTAGAATTTATTGAACATTCCATCTTGTTACGCCCTGAGGAGCATTAGAGACAAGGTCAATCTTAAACAACTTAAAACTATGTACTATGCTTTGATGGAGTCTAAACTAAGATATAACGTAAAATTATAGCGTAAAGTTACAAGCACAATATTAACAGGGCCCTCATTATACGAAAACGCGCTATTCGCACCATGGTGCGTATACCTCCATGGGAATTATGTAGAGACCACATTCTTAGTTTTAATTTTTCTTTTAACCCGTCCCAGTCTATACATCTTAGTGGTTCTTATGGACATAGTACGTTAACCATTTAAGTATGAAACGCCAGAAGGAAGAGTAAAACGTTTAAATACTCGGAGGAAGGACCTTGAAGCCTCAATTTGTCAAAAGGTTGAATATTGTTAGGAATAGCTGTCAGTGTCCAGCGGTTAAACTTTTTAATGTTCTACCCACCTATATGGAAGACATTGCCAGTCCGGATATTTTAAAACGCATTATAAGACTTGTTGCAGAAGTGCTTTTACTCTGTGGGCGAATTTAAACTTAATCTGACACTCGTAATGTTGTTACACTATTAGTAATGTTTTTTTTTTTTTTCATCTAATTTTGTTGCATGTTATTATAAAGGACATTCAAATACGATTGTAATTTGTGATTGAATAAATGAAATCATCCATCCACGTCCATCGGTGGACCGCTACAGGTCGGTGATGACGATGAGTATCTACCCATCGTTTATGGTGCAGGTAACTGCACAGATACGTTGATGATTGGTAGTAAATGCGATGGATATGATAAAGGTACCTGCGAAAGCATGGTCATCTGCACAGATACGTTGATAATTGGTAGTAAATGCGATGGATATGATAAAGGTACCTGCGAAAGCATGGTCATCTGCACAGATACGTTGATGTTTGGTGGTAAATACGATGTGATTATGGGCACCTGCACAGGTCCACGTGCAGAAATGCTGTTAATCGATGGAAGAGCTGAGGAAGCGGTAAGGATCAGAACTGTTTCCAGCCTGATCCCACTTCTGATGACGGAGCAAGTATGCTCCAAAGATGAATGTTGATACGGGAAGTGACGTCAGCAGACACCAACAGTACTGAAGTCACTCCCTATAGCCAGGAATGTGGTGTGATAGAGCAGAGATATGCCCCATAGGTGGTTGTTGTTAAGGGAAGTGACGTCATTCACGGAACAGACGTCACTCCTGTCGTCAGAGTGTGGTGGTCCCCCATGAAGTAGGGGTTGCAGTGGTAGCCCATGATACGCATGTCATCAGGCAGGTCGTGGTCGCCCGTGACACGCTCTGCACCAGGCAGGTCAAGGCAGTGTGGTAGTCGCCCGTGACACGCTCTGCACCAGGCAGGTCAAGGCAGTGTGGTAGTCGCCCGTGACACGCATATCACCAGGCTGGTGGTGGATGCCCATGACATACTCCTATCATCAGGCTGGTGGTGGATGCCCATGACATACTCCTGTCATCAGGCTGGTGGTGGATGCCCATGACATACTCCTGTCATCAGGCTGGTGGTGGATGTCCATGGTGGAAGGGAATGAAACTCCAGTAGACGTTGTTCCAATTTATTGTCGGGTAGCAGTGTTTAGGTCCGCACTGTCCGATAGCTCGAGCGAGAATGCTCAATTGTCGACAGTGGGCGCGTATTTATAGCAAAGCGCTGTGTCGCCAACCATGCGGTTTTGAATAAGCGAACAAACTTGTATTGACGACACAGAGCCCTACTTTTTACAGTAAGCATAAAGGAATTATTCTAACAATCATTTATAGAGGTACCAAACTATCGAATTAACGTCTTTTAACAGGTTTGACATTAGAACTTGACTTAAACTTGATTTTGACTAAACATAAACTAACGATAAATCCGTTTATGATTTTTAGACAATGTTTTATCAGTTAACGAGAACTTTTTGCGACACGTGGCATGCAACCACGTGTTGTTATTGAATTATCTTGTTGAAATAACGCTTTCGCGCCGACATATATGTTTTTTTATGATAAAGTGCATGTTTACATAAATTATTACTATTATTTTTAATTGTTATAGTCAATATGTATTTTAATCAATTTTGTACATATATTACTATTTTTTTTTATCCATTGTACCTAATCTAATCTCTATTTTAATTTTATGATTTTGTTAAAAATTATGTATTGTGTACGGGACCGGGACGGATCCAAACTCCCAAGACGGATCCGTCCGAGCCGCGTATCCTGTTGTGCTGGGATTCTAGGGTTTCTTGAAAATAAAATCCAATATTCCAGTTAGACTTGTTCAGGGCAGGCAGGTAGGCAGAGGCTTCTTTCCAATTAGATTTCCGGAAAATTGTTGAGGCGATCCCAACTGGATTGCCGAATGCCCGATAGCGAGCTATATATATTGTCAATTTCAGCCCTCGGCCTACCTTACTGTTAGACAAGCGCGTTTTATTGATACAACCAATTATTTTGCCTTCAACCAATCAGAATATTTCTTGATTCTAGATTATTACACAAGGTTCAAGGTCGGCCACCTGACAAGTTCAGACCTGTCTGTGAGCCTTACTCCTATCAAGTACTTGCTGTTATATTTTGTGCCTAATGTCTACCTAGCTATTGGGTTCATTTTTGTATGATATTCCTATTTGTCTCTTGTAAGTCCAGGTTTTTACTATGCTACCTAAGTTTTGTCTCAGCTACATACTTTCCTGGATCTTATAAGTCTATTTTCAGGTTTTCTCTTTGTTCAGCAAGTACTTTTTAAATGAAACTTCAGAACATGTAAAGCTTTATTAATTTCCTACGTCTAAATTAGGTTTTTACACAATAATTTCTTAAAAATATCTGTCTTAATTACTCGACATGATGTCCTACGTTTTTGAATCTAAGCTTTTGACAATTCTCAAGAGTTACTAAAGAAAACTAGATCAGAAATTCTACTTATTTACATCGATTCTAATACTGTGATTGAACATTATTTTAATTTTACATTTCTCCTACCCATTTACCTAAGCTAAGCTATATCTGTATATTAGTCGTCTTAAATAATCTGTTGTTTATTTTATTTATTCGCGGTCGTTCGGAACATTCTCCCCCCGTTCAGTGTCTCCCGACGCTGGAACATTTGTAGTGGAGAACGGCCGGCTCGTTGGCAGCACAATCAGCTTCTTGGTAGGTCTTCTCATGATGTTTCCCTTGGTGCGTACGTCAACAGCACGAACAATTCCGTCGTTGCCTGGGTAAGTAGCGACGACGAGTCCCTTCGGCCATACGTTGCGAGGTAGATTCGGATCAACGATTAGGACGATATCTCCTTCTTTGATAGCTGGCCCTTTTCCACGTGGGTCTCGTCGTAGTTGTAGATCTGGCAGGTATTCTTTTAGCCACCTGCTCCAGAAGATATCGGCCAGGCGCTGTGATGCTCTCCAGTGTGTTTTCCCGATGAGGTCACGTTTTTGGGTGGTACGTCCGACGGTTACGGTGATCGGCCCAAAATAGTCAACCCCAGTGAAGGAGAAAGGTCGACTATGGTGCGCCAGCCGAGTTGGCGGGTGGTCACCCGTCGGTGGTTGAGCTGCCGGCGTCTTCCGGATCCTGCAGATCAGGCACCGGTGGATTACCATGCGGGTCACCGGCCGCATGCGCAGGATCCAGTAATGCTGGCGGCACTCGTTGATTGTAGTTTCGACGCCAGCATGATGGAGCTTTCTGTGAACACTTTCAATAAACATTTGAGCCAGTTTACTGTTCCCGTCTAAAATTGGAGGGGATTTTTGTTGCTCGGTGATTCCTTCGATCGCTCTAATCCTAGACTTTATGACTATTAATCCATTTTTAAGTTCAATTGCTAAAGGTCTTAGGCGGCTGTCTGCTGGGATTTCCCATCCTATTGTTAAGGCCTTTAATTCTTTCCTAAAAGTTGACTGTTGGTTCGCTCGAACCAATAATTCTTCTGCTCGTCGAAGCATTTCAGGTTCTAATCTTACAAACTTATTTATTGTAGTTTGAATGAGTTTTCGTTTAACTGTGCTTGACTTTGTTGACCTTTGTCGCCAATCTGGATCTTTGAGAATATTCTTTCGAGTTCTTTTGAATTCGACGCGTTCTTTATTTCGCCTTAGCCTCTCTATAAATTGAAGGACTCTCGCTGTTGTCCTTACCAGTTTCTCGAATTTGGAGAATCTCTCAGCATCCGGCAGTGCTACATTCAAAGGAATAAGTGAGTCTGAATGTACAGTGTTTGTTACTTGTACCCGTTCTTCTCCTGTCGTTCTAACAGGTGTAGGCGAGTCTGTTGGCCATGTTGACGATTCTTGTTTGAGAAATGTAGGCCCTGAAAACCATCTATGAGTGTTATCTAAATCTTTTGGTACCTCACGAGTTGCATCGTCTGCAACATTGAGTTTTGTCGGTATCCACCGCCATTCTTTTAGACAGCTGAGTTCTTCTATTGCGGCTACTCTGTGTGCAACAAAGGGTTTATATGATCGGGCACCTGTTTTGAGCCATGTGAGTACTGTCCGACTGTCTGTCCAGAAAAATCTTTCGTCTGGTTTTCTATCATGTTCTTCCATCACTGCTGAGGCCATACGAGCTCCCATTACGGCAGCTTGCAGCTCGAGGCGAGGGATCGATAATACCTTGAGAGGAGCAACTCTGGCCTTTGCTAGAGCGAGCGATGTCTTACAGGTTCCGTCGGGAAGTATCGTTCTCCAGTACAGAGCAGCAGCATATGCAGCTTCCGAAGCGTCAACAAAGATGTGTAGCTGAAGTGTTGTTGCATTACTGTAGTTGTTGTAGCATCTGGGGATTCTTACCTCTTTCAGTTTTTCGAGATTTTTTATCCAATCGACCCATTGTAAACTAAGGTCTGTGGGAATCGGGTCATCCCAACCGGTGCCCCGTCGCCAAACTTCTTGAAGTATTTGTTTTGCCCGAGTAGTTACCGGTGATGCGAAGCCTAGAGGGTCAAACAGAGACATTACCACTTTCAGCATCTCCCTTTTTGTCGGGTTCCCTTTTTGTAAAATGTTCAAGGGCAGTCGTGCCATGTCTAGGTTGAAGGTGAGTTCATCAGTCCCGGGGTTCCACATTAGCCCAAGGATGCGTTCAGACTTAGAGCCGTCGTCGAGCGATATCGGATTCTGTAGTCGTCCTGGATCAAGTGCCCCTAGTACCTCTGCACTATTTGAAGTCCATTGTCTGAGATTAAAGTGGGCTGTAGCATGAATTTCTCTTACCTCCATTGCTGTTTTGATAGCTTCCTCTGTCTTCTGAAAGCTTTGGAGGTAATCATCCATGTAATGATTTTTAATAATGGCTGCTGCTGCTTCGGGGTACTCTTTCTCGTATTTCCTTGCATTGAGGTTTTTAACGAATATTGCTGTAGCTGGAGATGATGTAGCTCCAAATATAAGTGATGTCATTCTATACTCTGTAGGGGTTGTATTGTCACGACAGTTCTTTCGCCAAAGGTATCTGAGAGCATCTCTATCAGACTCCTTTATTTTTACCTGCATAAACATTTCGGCGATATCACCTGACACTGCTATTGCGTGTTGTCTAAAACGCATCAGGACTCCTGGTAGCGATTGTAGTAGATCTGGACCTGTTAATAGGGCATCGTTCAACGATATTCCCTTCGTTTTTGCCGCTGCATCATGCACCACGCGGAGTTTGTCTGGTTTCATCGGGTTTAGCACTGCAAAATGGGGTAAGTACCAAGTTCGGTTACCTGTCGGTGTTGGGGCTTTCTCCGCATATGCCTTGTCTATTAAATTTTTCATTTGCTGTTCGTACTTCTCCTTGATGCGTTCGTTTTTGTCTAATTTGTTCTCGGTACTCATTAATCTGTTAAGGGCGTTTTGATAATTATTTGGCATATTTACCTTTTCGTTTTTCCATAACAAAGCTGTTTCATAGTATCCATCCTCTCGTTGTCGAGTTTCGGTCTCGAGAATCCGTAGAGCTTGTTCTTCGGGATCGCTTCTAGGGCGCTTCGGTGTGATCATGAGGGATTCGATGGAGAAATGGCGTCGTAGTTCATCATCCATATTATCCTCTATGCTTAGTTTATTGACATGATGTACCTGTTGCCCTAGTGTCCTTGTTCTCGAACCGTGGAGAACCCAGCCTAGTGGTGTGAGAGATGCCACTGGTTGTGATATTTCACCTTTCCTCATTGTGTTGGCCACCAGCAGGTGCCAGTTGTCTTGTCCTATCAATATTTTCGGTTTTGCATTTGTATGGACGATGTGTTTTTCGATGTCTGCGAGATGTTTACATTCCCGCATGTCATCATAACTTACGGTTTGTGGAGAAAGTTTCAAACCCCTTATTGTTCGAGCATGTACCTGGTGCGTTTCAATACCCCGCAGGGTGAGAGTAATTTTTCTTGAATTTACCTCTTGAACTGTTGTGTTAGCTATTGCCTCGATGTTGAGAGTTTCCGTAGATCCTTGTGCGCCGATGACAGTCGCCACATCTTCATCTACGAGTGTTATTGTTGACCCATCGTCAAGTAATGCATAAGTTTTGACCTCACCTTCGGGACCAGATGCTGTTACTGGTACAATTTTCAGGAATGTTTTTCTGTTTATATGGGCCCATGTCGATGCTACAGATTCACGTGTCATGTCATTATTGTCAGCTTCCAGGCGGTTAAAATGAAGAAGCTTATGATGGGCATATTTGCAGCCATTCTTACCACATTTGATCCGCTTACAGGTGTGATTGCTAGATCTAAATTTGAGACAGCTGAAACATAATCTATTTTTCTTTGCTATGTCCCATCTGTCGTTGACTTTGGCATGCAAATATTTTTGACACTCTGCCACTGTGTGTGTGTTTTCCTTGCAGATGGGACAAGCATATTTCATGGGGGAGTCTGTTCTATTACCACCCATAAAAGTATTACTATTTACTATGCCCATGGGGGGGTCTATTCTATTACCACCCATGGGAGACCTATTACTATTACTGTAAACTATTGCGTCACCAGCTTCCATGGGGGAGTCTATTCTATTACCTCCCACGAAAGGGTCACAACTGTATGAGTATGATTCCATGGGGGAGTCTGTTCTATTACCTCCCATGAAACCACTATTACTATTTACTATGTCCATGGGGGAGTCTATTCTATTACCTCCCATGGATGACCTCATGGGGGAATTTATTCTACTTCTGCCCATGAGACCACTTTTACTATTTACTATGCCCATGGGGGAGTCTATTCTATTACCACCCATGGGATAACGATTACTATAAACTATCGCGTCGAGAGCTTCCATGGGGGAGTCTATTCTATTACCTCCCATGGATGATCTCATGGGGAAGTCTGTTATACTACCGCCCATGAAACCACTTTTAAGCTCATTGTTCACTGTGAAAGTTCTATTTTTAACATTTCTCCACGACCTTGAAGGTTCTATTGGTTTTTCTGCTTCCGGTTGTGCATAAGGACTGCATAGCTTTGCTTCCCTATCTAAAAAGCGGGCCAATTTTAATAAGTCAGGCTCGTTGGATGGTTGCTGTGCTGAAAAGTCGAACCACCTGTATTTCAGGGCCGGCGTCAACTTCTCTATTGTTACTTTAGTTACCTCTGGATTGTAAAGATAGTACATGCGCTGTAACACCTGGAGTGTAGCTACTACGTTGGCAACGTGGCTGGCGAATATGCAGAGTTCCCTTGGTGAGTCAGTAGGACGAGGCAGGGTCCGTAGCCTTTCTAATTCCGCCATGGCTATGGCATCCGGTCGCCCAAAACGTGTTTCCAGTGCTGTCATTATATTATGAGGCTGTACATTATAAATAAGTAAGCTTTGTACTGCCTCCTTGGCTTTACCTTTTAAACAGCGGCGTAGACGAGCAACATTCTCTGTATCAGTGTTTGCAGCGGCAGTCTCCGCGTATGCGGCCTTAAAGGCTAACCAGTCTTGGTAGGCACCACTATAGATCGGTAGATCCGTGGACCGGCGGGGAGTCGATTGTGTACCCAAGCGTATGGCTTGTGCTATCACTGAGGCGAGTTCTGTGTATTCTGTACGTGGAGGTTGGTTAACTATGACTCCCCCCGGTGCAGGAGCACCCGGGTGCAGAACAGCATCATGTAATCCTGTACTATTAATACTATTCTCATACCTTGTTTCCGTGGGTGCTCCCGCCTGGAACGCTGGATCAGCACTGTATCCATTATTGTCACTGCATCCGATATTGGCATTGCATCCGATATTGGCACTGTATCCATTATTAGCACTGCATCCGTTATTGGCACTGTATCCATTATTAGCACTGCATCCGTTATTAGCACTGTTATAGTCACTTTGTCTTTTGTTATCACCACTGTATGATTCACCTATAGGGGCACCAACTATGTTGTCACTAATCGTCACTTGTTTTACACCTGATGTTGGGCGTTGATCTGGAGAGAGTTCTGTATGTGGTTCGTTTGTTATGGCCAGCATCGTTGTGTCCATTACCCAATCATTGATTCTCTCGGTGTCTTCCGGTATTTCTGGTTCTATGACGGAGTCGTCTTCGCTTTCTGAATCTGATTTTGTCTGTAGTCTTTTTAATTTTGCAGTTGCGATCTGTTTTTGGATTTTCAGAAGTTTTATTTCAGCCTTTTGTATTTTCACAGCTCTGGTAATTTTTGATTTCTTTGATGGCACCGATTTATGTTTTCCCGTATGACTTCTCTTTGAAGTATTTGAAGTATTTTCAGTTTCTTCCGTTGAGGTTGTCTGCGTATTCTCCGTTGATGTTGTCTGCGTATTCTCAGTTGATGTTGTCTGTGTATTCTCCGTTGATGTTTTTGGTGTGTTATCCGTTCCACTAGAGGATTCCTCTTCAATTGGTGCGTGCATTTGTATAGACGCGGATGGAAGCACTGGTGCAGCTGCAGATATAGACGTAGGTACCGGTGCGTGCGCAGCTGCAGGTGCGTGTGCAGGTGCCGGTGCGGGTGCGTGCGCAGGTGCGGACGTTTGTATGTGTGCAGGCGTATGCGAGCGCATATGCATAGGCGCTTGCACCGGAGCGGTCGTTGGATGCGTGGATCCGGATGCGAGCGCTACTGCTGGTGCTGGCGGCGGCGGCGGTCCCGGCCCCATTGGGTTCATTTTTGTATGATATTCCTATTTGTCTCTTGTAAGTCCAGGTTTTTACTATGCTACCTAAGTTTTGTCTCAGCTACATACTTTCCTGGATCTTATAAGTCTATTTTCAGGTTTTCTCTTTGTTCAGCAAGTACTTTTTAAATGAAACTTCAGAACATGTAAAGCTTTATTAATTTCCTACGTCTAAATTAGGTTTTTACACAATAATTTCTTAAAAATATCTGTCTTAATTACTCGACATGATGTCCTACGTTTTTGAATCTAAGCTTTTGACAATTCTCAAGAGTTACTAAAGAAAACTAGATCAGAAATTCTACTTATTTACATCGATTCTAATACTGTGATTGAACATTATTTTAATTTTACATTTCTCCTACCCATTTACCTAAGCTAAGCTATATCTGTATATTAGTCGTCTTAAATAATCTGTTGTTTATTTTATTTATTCGCGGTCGTTCGGAACATATTGTTTAAATATCTGTTAAAATTAATTAATTGTGTAAATATTTTTTGTGGACCATCTGATTACTTTAACTTATTGTATGTTACTCGCTCATGTACTTTTTGTTTTAACAAGCTGTTTCATTTAAATAATGATTTTATAAAAAAAAAATAATGAGGTACACAGCGTTGGCGATCTAATAAATAAAATAAAAATAAAAGAACAATACCTTCTAACTACAAAAAAACGTTGCGGTACTCAATGAGGTAAGATTTTGCCCCACCCTTTATATCGAATGTGATAATTATGTCTATTTTTGAGAATGAGGGCCCAGAGGCCTCATTTACTAACTCAGTTGCACACCGAAATGATCGGCACCGGACCTTTATTTGCAAACTTTGACATTTCATCTGTCTAAATTCAAAGAACGTCAATAATGACATATTGTCAAAGTTTGTAAAAAGAGGACCGGTGCTTATCATTTCGGTGTGCAACTGAGTTAGTAAATGAGGCCTCAGGGCACTGAATCTCAGATAAGATTACTAGAGATTATTGTCACATCAGACACAAATGTCACTTAAACTGTCAAAACTAGTCGCGATATATTTCTAATGAGACAATCCCTATTCCTGAAAATCAGGACTCTGGGAAAGGCTACTCTTACCGGTTACCACGAGAGCGAAGCCGCGGGCAACAAGCTTCTAAGCTTTTATTATATAATGGCTGATGTATAAATTTTAGGCCAATCTCCCACAACCCTGCGATGACATTCTCCGTAAGCCCATGGTACCATACAATGGGGCTGGTTGGGTTCATTACTGGGTTTGCGACTGGCAGAACCAGGGTGTTCCTGCCAAAATTTGAAGTGGATCTGTATTTGAAGACTATTGAGAAGTATAAGGTAATTTTTGCAAAGGTCCTTTTCAGAGGGGCTGCTTCTAAAGGAGGCTGCTTATAGGGGTTGGTTCTTTCCAAAGGAGACTGTTTCTAAAGGGGTTGGTTCTTTCCAAAGGAGGCTGCTTCTAAAGGGGTTGGTTCTTTCCAAAGGAGAATGCTTCTAAAGGGGTGGTTCGTTCTAAAGGAGGCTGCTTCTAAAGGGGTTGTTTCTTTCCAAAGGAGACTGCTTCTAAAGGGGTTGGTTTTTTCCAAAGGAAGCTGCTTCTAAAGGGGTTGGTTCTTTCCAAAGGAGAATGCTTCTAAAGGGGTTGGTTCTTTCCAAATGAGAATGCTTCTAAAGGGGTGGTTCGTTCTGAAGGAGATTGCTTCTAAAGGGGTTGGTTCTTTCCAAAGGAGGCTGCTTCTAAATGGGTTGGTTCTTTCCAAAGGAGACTGCTTCTAAAGGGTTTGGTTCTTTCCAAAGGAGGCTGCTTCTATAGGGGTTGGTTCTTTCCAAAGGAGAATACTTCTAAAGGGGTTGGTTCTTTCCAAATGAGAATGCTTCTAAAGGGGTGGTTCGTTCTGAAGGAGATTGCTTCTAAAGGGGTTGGTTCTTTCCAAAGGAGGCTGCTTCTAAATGGGTTGGTTCTTTCCAAAGGAGGATGCGATTAAAGGGGTTGGTTCTTTCCAAAGGAGAAATGCTTCTAAATGGGTTGGCTCTTTCCAAAGGAGAATGCTTCTAAATGGGTTGGCTCTTTCCAAAGCAGAATGCTTCTAAAGGGGTGGTTCGTTCTAAAGGAGGCTGCGTCTAAATGGATTGGCTCTTTCCAAAGGAGGATGCCTCTTTTCTCTTTTGATCTAATTCACAAAATATAACATTTCAGATTTCTCAACTAACAGTCGTACCTCCAGTGTTGGTAGCGGTTACGAAGTGGCCAGGGAAGTATGATCTCAGCTCTGTTCGTACAATATTCTCAGGCGCAGCGCCACTCCATAAAGAAACCCTAGACGCTGTTTATTTGAAGTGAGTCTTAGAATAACAGAAACATGTTTGAAAACGAAAGTTTTCAATCAGTTTCCTACCCATCATGACATACGGAGCCTAAACGTGGACACTCACAGTACAGCTAATCCACCAGTTTAAAGTCACTCAGCGATCTATGGAACGAGCTATGCTCGGAGTTTCTCTGAAGGATAAAATCCGTAACGAGACTATCCGACATAGAACTCTTAGTTCGACATTGAACTCCGGCCAGGTGGAGTGACGATCTGCGAAAGGCTGCTGGTAGAAGGCATATGTCTAGCAGTGGACTGCTATAGGCTGATGATGATGACAAACACACAAACTTTCGCATTTATAATATTAACAATGTGATTCATCGTGGAAATAGGAATTATATTACTTTGTGACGCAGTGTGCCAAAGCCCGCCTGAGACGCAGGAGGTTGCAGGTTCGATTCCCGCCGCGAGACAAAGGTTTGCATTTTTTGTCTGGTCTGGGTGTTGTCGGGCAGTCCGGACTTTAACAACTTTACCCCTTCATAAATTGTAAACACATCAGAGTTTCTTTTCGTTCCACCATGAGCGACCACCCCGCCAGCGTGATGACAGGAGTGACGTCGGCACTGCTGACGTCACACCCCCTAACAACTACTCTGGAGCAACCCTCCTCCGCCATGTAATTTCTTCTTCTTCTTCTTCTTTGTCCTCGCTCTTCACGTTACTGGGGGTCGGCTTTCCTAATCATGCGGTGCCAATTATTCCGCTGTTTGGTGTCATCTTTTGTCCTCTGTCATGTGATGTATTTACAAAACAAGACCGGTTAAGTGCGAGTTGACTCGCCCATCGCGGATGACGTCAATGGTGTGCGATACTAATTAGTAAGGTTTCTTCGTAATTTAAATCTGTACGTCCTATAGAAAAATAAAAACCTGCTTAAGAATGGGCAAATTAGGGCCAGATAACACCATATTTGACCGTGCTTTATAGCTTGACTACAGCTGTCATTACATTTATTGAGGTTTCTACAAAACCATATTAGCTGGAGACTGCTATAATTTTCCTGTAAAATGTAGATAATTATACTTCTATTATATGTATAAATTTCAGATTTTTCACTTCGCAAAATTCGAATTATTTTTTGAGCTTTTTTCATCCTAAATCAAGAACTATGCATGATATAAAAAGAAACGGATTTATATTGTTCAAATCAAGCCTTTTCATTTGATACCCCAATGCGCGCCATTGCGCCCTGTCCTTACCTCGACGCATTCAGCTTCTAACAGCAGCCTTTCGCAAATCGTCACTCGACCTGGCCGGAGGGCGTCATATTCTACTTTATGATAGTATCCAGCATTATTTATTTATTTATTTTAGGTTTCCGAAACTTCACGCAGTACTACAAGGTTATGCGACTTCGGAAACCACTCGGAGTCATCAAGTTCAATATACATGAATTAGAAGCAGCTAGAAGGAAACCTGGTAGTGTTGGGAGAGTTGTTCAAGGAGTAACTATCAAAGTGAGTAAAAAATAATCTTTTGAGTGTTCGTTCCGTACTTTAAAAGGAAAAAGGAACCCTTATAGAATCACATTGTTGTCCGTCTGTCAAGACTTTTCACAGGAACGCGTGAAGGTAAGTATAAAATTAAAATTAATATCAAATAGGGTTCAATCCCTTGGAGCTGTGAAAAATCAAACTTCTAAGTCAACGCAATCAAATGATACGACAGTTTATGCTGCATATTTTGAGGGAAACAATACACGCCCTGCACACGTAAAGTTCGCACCGCGGGAAAGCGCACGCCCCATTCCAACCCGCACTCCGAAACGTACGTGTAGATGCGCGGGGCTGACAGTCCGATCTAGCTTGTCGAAGCGAAGGCAAATCTCACAGTTCCGCGCATCACGTCAGTGATCAGGCCCAGATGCGCGGTCCGATCTTTACGCAACATTAGCACGACAGTTTGATCCGCAGTTGGACTGCGGATCAAACTCAGATCGGACTGCAGTTTGGAACGCAATTCCTATGCGCGGTCCGATCTTTACGTGTGCAGGGCGCTAAAACCCTTTCAATACTCAATATCAATATATTTGTTGTAATCACATGGTTATAATTATGGTACAGAATTAGCACAGTATAGTGTGGTAGTATCACATGTGGACCATAGGCCATGGCAATATATTGAAGGCAGACCGAGGCTTTCAATAATCAAAATTTAGGTAGGTGATTTTATTATGAGTAGGTAGGTATTATATAATTTTATCTTAGGTATTATGTAAGTATCATGTGATAAGGTAGTGTCATTAAATTATTTCATTTTATCTGTTTGACATTTGTAAGGGAATCAAAACTCTTTATAAAATCTTCTCGCACCGCCGACGCTGCTGTCTGTCAGCAGCGGTCGGTAGCTGTGCCGGTGCCGGTGCCGTAGCAGAGCACGGTTTGTTAAACAGCAGGGTGCCGTTTAACAAACAGGGGGGGACGATCTTCTAGTCCATTCAAATTACAAACAAAAAGAATTGAAATAAAGCACAATTTATAAATGCGCCATGTCATAGCCACGTCCGTGCAATGACATAGGTACCGGTTGGTTATCGTAAATTATGCGTCATTTCCATTACTTTTGTATGAAATTTGAATGGCGCCTGTGCCATGTCCGCACCCGACGCCATTTACATGTGACCTGCACCTTAGCCCTAAACTAAGAACCAAATTATATAAAAAAAAACACTTCCATTAGTTATTTTTATATATATTTTTCAGATAGCAGATATCAATACAAATGAAGCTCTAGGCCCGAACCGTAAAGGCGAAATTTGCGTGAAAGGAGCTATGCTTATGAGTGGATACGTCGGGATGGAGAGAGGCGAGGAGTTTGATGATGAAGGTATCCTACGTCACATAATATTACTAGGCTACTAGCTTCTGCCCGTGGCTTCGCTCGCGTGGTACCCGGCTAAAAAGTAGCCTATGTGTTAATCCAGGCCACAAATGATTGTTATTCAAAATTTTCCCGTCACCCATACCACAGTGTTTAAAAACGAAAATTTGACAAAATAACAAAGAATTTCAAGTATTCATACCTAATGTTTATGTACATAGTAATTTACTAACTTTCTTGTGGAAAAAAAATATTTGGTCGAATAAAATCAATTCTCAATTAACCATTTGAATAACTTTGTTTAAAATGTATGCATAGGGAGATGATTAGAATTAGAATTAGAATTATTTATTTCAAAAAGACAGTTGCTTACAGCTAACACCAAAACGCAAACTATCTTAACATACATTTCATTAAGAAACAGGAAAAAAATACTTTAAAAAAAAACTTATAAACTCTGAGAGACAAATACACAGAACTAAGACTATCGTTGAATATGTCCACATGTTGGAACCCCTGAAGGAAATTGTTTATGAGCGCGAGCGCCCGTTGATGATGATCATGATGATGTTACATAATATGATTTTAGGTTTCTACAGGACAGGTGATATTGGGTACTATGATGAGGGAGGTTTCTTCTACGTGGTGGACAGATTGAAAGAGCTGATCAAATACAAAGGATTCCAAGTAAGTGTCTTCTTTATTTCTTCGCAGTTTAGTAAGTAACGTTGTGTCGGAGTTTTAAGGTCGCCCGAAGGCCTCCGACATGACTTAACCTTAAGTTAGGGGACCAACTTCTTAAGCTTTCTGCTACAAAACAGTCGCCCATGTACACGTATTAAGCACTACTCAAGATTATTAACTACCTAAATAGAAGTCCGTGGTTTACGTGGGTCAGCTCCACACGTATTGAGCACGTCTGTTCTGTGGTACCGACTAGGCTGAGAGGATGTAAGTAATTTATTTATTTGACAGCTTATAAAGTTTGACATAAAATCAATACATAATTAAAAGGACAATAAGGAAGGTGATGTTATATGTTATAACAATAAGGACTTTATAAAAAAACGACTTCAAATAAATCACTTCTTACTTCTTGCGCTAAAGAATTTTGAAAATCGGTTCACAATTGACGGAGATATTGGTGATCATAGAGCGAAAATTACAAATGAGGTGAGGTTTTTTGAGTTTTCCGGGAAAAGTACCAATCCCTCAGGAATAAAATTTATATGGGACCACCTGTGAAGTACTTTTTTAAACAAAAAAAGAATTTTAAAAAACAGTCCACAATTGACGGAGTTATCGGTGAACATACATAAAAAAAAACGGAAAAAAATGTTCCTCCTTTTTGAAGTCTGTTAAAAATATGTATCAACAGCCCCAGTTGGCTAGGCTGAAAGGCCTGTGCGATAGACAGCAGAGCTCCCCCTGCTTATTATATAAAACAAAATGTTCATTGTGTGTGTGTATGTATATGTGTGTGTGTGTGTGTGTGTGTGTGTGTGTGTGTGTGTGTGTGTGTGTGTGTGTGTGTGTGTGTGTGTGTGTGTGTGTGTGTGTGTGTGTGTGCGCGCGCGAGTGTGTATGTGTATGTGTGTGTTTCTGTGTGTGGATTGTGTGGGTGTGGGTGGGCATCCCTGCTCCCCTCAGTCTCGTGAGAGTCTGGTTATCACAGGGTAGCATACCCACAGTGAGAGGTGTGTATTGTATAATGTGGTGTGAATGTGTCAGTGTGATGGTATAGGTGCTGAAGCCTGATGCATCTAACCATGTCCCAGGCACTACAGCGTCTCCAGTGATTAAAAGTTACCATTTGACGCTGTATAAATCTTCTAGGTACAAAATCATCTACATGCAAAATCAACTAGATGCAAAATCAACTAGATGCAAAGTCAGCTAGATGCGAAATCATCTAGATGGAAAATCATACTAGATATCACATAGATATCTTGATACCACAGACCTATTATCCTGCAGTGGATTTATTATGATGATACTAGCTTCCGCGCGCGCAGCTTTGCTCGCGTTAAAAGTTATTTTACCCCTCGGGAAAAGTTCTTTTTCGGGATTAAAGTACCCTATGTTCTTATATATACCCCTGACAATGTGTATGTGAAATTTCATGCTGATCGGTTGAGTAGTTACGGCGTGAAATGAAAGCCTAACAAACTCACTTTTGCTGTTTTGTATTCATTGCGGCCATGCATATTTCTGCCGTGGTGTTGCTGTGTTTCGGTTTGAAGGGTTTGGGTGCCGGTGAAATTATACATAGTCACAAGAGGCTTATCAGCTTATCACCTTCGTGCCTCAAGTTGATCGCAGTGCTTAGCATCATAGAGGACTTTTTAAGGCGACGATTCATGTCAAACCTCCCTCTCAGGTTTGACATGTATCGTCGCTTCACGGCCGGTTCCGATAATATATTATCGTTACCGATGACGCCTTGTTTTCCCATGAAAAACTGTCAAATTTTCGACGCCTCGTTAATTTTTTACAGTTTTTCAAGGGAAAACGAAGCGTTATCGGTAACGGTATATTATAGGGATCGGCCATTAAACATGCGTGACTTGCGATGCAATGCCTTGTGATGGGTAATGGTTACCACTTAACATTAGGTGAGCCATGCGCTTGTTTCATCTTCAAGTATCATAAAAAGATAAAAAAATAAATGATAATTGACATTTCTTTGTTGTCTGTGACATCATCAAAGAATTGTATTTTTTAATATCGTGATAAGAAAAAATACAATTTGTTAGTCAATTTATTAATCTGTTTACTGACTGTACCTTACCTACCTACCTACCTACCTAATCTTTTGTCAATTATCACAAAATTTTGTTTTAGGTACCACCAGCGGAATTAGAAGCGTTACTCCTAACGCTTTCCTCAGTGAAAGATGTGGGGGTGATAGGTATACCTCATGAAAGTGGGGGGGAGGTGCCCCTCGCGTTTGTAGTGGTGCTACCGCGAAGGAATGTCACGGAGAAGGAGCTACAGGAATATGTTGCTGAAAGTGTAAGTTCATTCACTCATTCATTCAGTTCCTCTGCTCATTTATTTATTTATTATTGCACAACAAAAAGGTGGGGTTAGTGATGGCATTCTCTTCCAGTCACAAACCTATGGCTTGATGTATATATGGTGGTAGGCGTTATCAATCATTCGTTCAATTAATTGCCCTACCCAATTAATTCATTATTTCTGTCATTCATTCTTTCAGTACAAATCATAAGATACTCCTGCCATTAACACCCAGCAATACCAGCCTATAGGTTGGTACCAGCCTATAACTGATATATCAGTTCATTGCTTTACTTCAGTGATTCCCAAAGTGGTCCAGGGGAGACTCGACGGGGGTCTACGTTGGCGTGATTAAAAAATGGGGGTTCACAAGTTGTAAGTGGGGGTCCACGAAAATGTAATTATTTTCTATGGTAAATAACAAAAATGTAGGCTTGGCTTTACCTATAAACTACTCACAAAAATAACTATATTCGGTAATAAGGACAAAAATGTAGGCTTGGCTCTACCTATTATGCAGTTAGTAAACTACTGACAAAAAGGAAAAAAAAAAGCATTTTGAAGCTTCAAGATGTTAATTTCCAGAGTTTTAGCTAAAATTTAATAGGAGCTACGGTGCTCATGCAATCCTCCTATAAAAATTGTTTTTATTTTTTCATACTTCCTCCTATAAAATTATGTTTTTTTTAAATACTTCATCCATCCACATCAGCCTATATCAGTCCACTGCTGGACTTAGGCCTCCCCTAATAAAGGGGGATATACCCATAATCCCCACGCTTAGCATACGGGTTGGGGATCGCAGGGCACAGCTTCTCGCACCACCGGCGCTGCTGCCCGTCAGTGGCCAGGGGATTTAGCTGTGCCGATTTAGGCTGTGCTATGCCGCAATCAGCCGGCCGCCAATTTTATTATCAATTATAAATACTTAGTTAACGCTAAATTAATTCTAATTCTAAGTCTGTAATCGTATTATTTTAATGCATACAACACAAAAAAAATCTACGATTTATCTCTTTTTTTTACCAATTTTTACCATTTTCTGCTAGGGTTGTAAACCCTTCTTCAACACACAAATTTCAATCGTTAGATTTTTCAAATTTTTGACGAGTTTTGGGAATATGGTAGAAATGTAGCAGCAGGGGGTCTACCGATACCAGTAAAATTTTTTGAAAGTGGTCTACGACTAACAAGAGTTTGGGAACCTCTGCTTTACATAGACATCCTTTAATAAGAAAAGGCATATGCCCATAATATCTATACTGGGCATGCATGCGGCTTGTGGATCGCAGGGCAGTTTCTGCCCGTTGGCGGTCAGGGCACATCGCTGTGCCGATGTCTGCTGTTAATTCGGTTCTACAATACTTTACTTAATTAATCTAAGATCTAAGGTTTATATTTCTTTCACAGCTATCGAACCCAAAGCATTTGAGAGGCGGCGTTAGATTCGTCGAGCAAATACCAAAGAGTCAGAGTGGAAAAATACTAAGAAATGAGCTGAGAAAGCTTTTTAAAGCGGGGAAGAGCAAATTATGAAGTACCTAGGTATAGTGACAGGAATGGTGTAGTGTAGAACCACAGTAGAACTAAGAGCCTTCCTACATAGGCGATTTGCTCGCGCGTGTTGGTCGCGCGATTGACATGTGTATCCAATCGTTCTTGCTGAATGTCACGTGGTATGTACACGCATTTCACATTCCACGTGACATTCAGCAAGCCTGGGGGCCTAGTGCGAGTTTTTAAGCTAAAATGTAAAAAATGTAAATGTAAATGGACTCCCTTTTCCGCAATTGGACTCCAGTTGGTCCATTGTGCGTGTGGGAGATCTGGTTAAATACTTAGCCAGCCTAACTCCGCCCAGAAGCACAGAAGTTTCCTGGGGTCTTCGCAGGCTTCGCGGAGTGACCTCGGTGTTCCAAGGATTTGTTCACGTTGTGATGCAACTCCCACGCATTCCAGGATTACGTGGGCTGCTGATTCTTCTTCGGTCAGACACCCTCTGCAGAGTGGGCTGTCTGTTGCAACGATGTTGTAGAGGTGTTTGTTCAAAGGAGAGTGTCCCGTGAGGGTACCAACGATGGTGCGAAGATCTTGTCTTTTGAGTCTTAACAGACGACGGGTCAGCCGCGGTGAGGTGGCCGGTAGTGCTGCTCTGGACTGCCTGCAGCCCGTCGTCTGTGCCCAGCGTTCGTTGTGTTGGTTACGGGTGCGCAGCCGCATCCATGTGCGTAGCTGAGAGAAGGGCAGAGGTAGGAACGGCGGTGGACCTTCTGTTTGGGTTTCCGATCCCCTCCTCGCTAGTCCATCTGCGGCGTCGTTACCCAGTGATCCGCTATGTCCCTTTATCCACTGAAGAGTTACATTGTTCTTTGTAGCGATACTCTCCAGGGCAAGGTGGCATTCGTAGACGAGCTTAGAGTTACAGCTGTGGCTCTCCAATGCTCTGAGTGTTGCTGCGCTGTCTGAGAGAATCCGTATGTTGTAGCCGTCGACCTCTCTTCGGTTGATTGCAGCAGCAGCTTCGGTTATGGCCACACATTCGCATTGAAAAATAGAGCTGTGTGTGCCAAGCGTTAGCGATATGTTCATATTGAGATCCAGGGAGTGTACCCCGGCTCCCGTACCCTGCTTGGTTTTCGAGCCATCGGTGTACACACGGACTTCGTGGAGCCCTGATTGATCGCTCCGGTTCTCGTGTAGTTGGATGCGGTAATGTTTCTGGTATGTTTGTTGTTTGGGGATCCTGTCGCACGGGGCAGATAGCAGGGGTTCATAGGCCATCGCTCTATCCAGAATGTGTGCGTGTGGGCTCCTAGTGTTTCCCCATAGGTTCAGGTGTTTTAATCTGATAGCAGACATCGCCGCCTCTTGTTGTATATACAGGTCAAGCGGGGCTAATCCCAGAATTATTTCTAGAGCAGCCGTCGGTGTTGTTCTCATGCAACCAGTTATAGCGGAGCATGCCAGTCTTTGGAAACGTTGTAACTTGGTGATGATGGTGCTTAGCTCGGTTCTGGTCCACCATACTATAGCTCCGTATGTTAATGTCGGTCTTATTATGGCTGTATATAGCCACATTGTTATCTTAGGTGACAACCCCCATGTTTTCCCGAGCATTCTACTGCATTGGAAGAAGGTTGTGCACGCTCTTTGTAGTTTGTAGTCAAGATGCTTGTTCCATAGTAGTTTGTTGTCTAGTATGACTCCAAGATATTTGACTTCATTTGTAAGTGTTATTTCAGTATTGAATAGTTTGGGAAGTCTAAGGTTGTTCACATTCCTTTTGTGTGTGAACAATATTAGTTCCGTTTTAGTTGGATTAACTGATAACCCGTGACTCGTGCACCAGGTTTCAATTGTCTTGAAAGCAGATTTTATGAGGTCGCATAGTATGTTTTCGAAGCATCCGGTGGCTAGGATAGCAAGATCGTCTGCATATCCCACTGTGAATAGGCCCCGGCCGTTCAGTTTACGGATGAGTTCGTCTGCGATTGGTGAAACAACGTTGGCGACCGCGCGGCGGAGCCACATCAGAGCGACGTCGTCCTCGCACCAAAGTTTAAGAACGCCCTCGCTAAAATGTGCTTTGCCACGGTATCGGACTTTAGCCGTTTGAGCAGAAGTCACTGGGTTAAGAAGTTCTTCCATTAACTTCTGCTCCAAACAAGTCCGTACACCGATGGCCTGCTCCGCCGTGAGGTCATGTTGGGGTTCGGTCATTACGGCGACACACAGTTCGTTGGCCCTGAAAGCCGCTGCGTAACTGACCCGTTGTTGGTTGGGTCCCGACTTGACGCGTTTACCGTCACCCGTAGGTGTGGTTGTGTCGTCCGGCCGGGACCTTTTGGTAGCGGTTGTCGGTTGGTCAGCCGTAGTGGTGGCGCGGGGAGCTGCTGGCTTGCCTGCGCGTTTGCCCCTTGGCTTGGATCGGCGGCGGGGTCGGCTGCTTCTGCTGGTCGCTGGCGCTGCCTCGGGCGCAGCCTGCAACCGGACCCGGTCGGCTTGACTGGAAGTCTCGCCAGATCGGGTCGAGGACTTGACTCCTGGAAGGAGTTGTCGTCCCCCGTCAGCAGCCTTTTGCCTTGCCTGCGTCCTCACCTGGGACTCCGCGCTGGCCTGCTGCGGCTTGCCTTTGCCTTTGCCCTTTTTCGGTTTCTTCCGAGAAGAAACAAGGGTCCAGTTAGGTTCGGTTGGCCGTTCGGATATGACATCCTTAAGTGCCGAAAGGTTTATGACGGTGTCTTTCGACGCAGCCTCGAGGGGCGCGCCGTCAGCTACCATCATAGGGGTTCTAGAGCCCGATGTGCTTGTGGAAGCAGCCTTATTCTCACGCAGCTTCGTCTCGGACGATGCCTTGTGATGAATTGGCGCATTCGGCACAATCGTGCTCTGGGAAGGAGGCGCGCCTGAAGGCGCAGCCCGAGAAGTGGTGGGCGCTTGGTTAGCAGCCTGTGTTGGGTTGTAATTTCTTTTAGAAGCCATTACGAGTGTTGTTTATACTTCATCTTCGGAAATTCTCCACCCGCCACGGAGTCCTCAAACGGGGACGTCGCGCGCTCTACGCGCGATCGCCAGAGTTATTCCGAAGACATAGGACCCTCACCCTGCGGAATAGACGAGACTGAACGCTGCGAAGAAGGCCGCGGCTGCCTACGGCCAAAGAGGAAGCCGCACGCTCACCACGGGTTCCGCGCCTCGCCGTCTGCCCACCCACAGTTAGGGATCCTCGCCTACGACCCTCAGACGGGGCGTAACAGCCGATTGATCGCAAGTGGCTAGCTCACGACCGCCCGTGTGAAGAGAAATCCAGACCGAAGAGCCGTGTTGATGGCAGCAGGCACAACCACCGGCCCACTGCGATCTCAGACTCCAGGCTTCCTTCATCCTCCGGTACGGGATCCCGCGCACGGCACAAACACGCGGCAGGCCATTACTGTCCAACATCCTGCTAGTCGCACGATGGTGAACCCTCCGAGACATGACCCGAAATCTCAGGAAGTATTCGTCTGGTGGTTTCAGTTACGTCTATTTCTGAGGGAATTAGACCAATAACAGGGAAGCAACCACGTGAAGGATAATCCACCAGACTTGCCTTAGGGATCGGCGACTGTTGCGCTACACTCTCCTAAGACCATTCGCACCTTACCCTTCTTGAAGAGATGAGTAAGGCAGGCTTATATCTATGCTACGCAAGCGGCTACTAAGAGAAGCTAAAGCAGCAAAACAACAAGCTAGGCAAAGCAACTATTAAAGCATAGACATAAACCCCTCCCCAGTTTTTAAGCTATTGCATAGCTTCTATCGAGGGCCTTGAGCGCGGGGACCGAATCCAGAAATTCCGTAACGAAAACAAACCTCACGCTCCCCACTCCGACGGGCACGGAGGTGTGGCTTGAAGGCCGTGCATTGTCTAACGTCGTTTCTTTTCGGCAGTCTTCGACACGGTGTTTGTGTGCGTGCAACTAGACGTATTTTTATTTAATAAAAGAAAAAAAATGTTTTCTTATCGGTCACCACGCTCAAAAAGTGTAACTTGAATTAATATCAAAGAAAAAGAAATACTGCATAAATAAAATAAATAAATAATTATAATTGCATAAGTTGATACAAAATGCTATGCAATAGCTTTACCGCGGCAGTCCCCGAGTGCCACATGGCTTTTATATGCCAGCTCGATCGCGTTTGCGTTTACGAAAATTTATATGGAATCGAGGTAGCGCCATCTAGTGAAAAACGCGTGGCACTGACTCCTTTCCATACAAATTTGCGTAAACGCAAACGTGATCGAGCTGGTAAAAAAACTCGCACTAGGCACCCTGATCAATCCCACGAGCAATTCGCACGAGTAAATCGCCCATCTGGGAAGGCTCTACGTTATGCTCATGATTATTGTTCGGTGACTTACCTTTGCAGAGAGAGATATCTCTTTATCTCTTCCCAAATAGGTTGGACTTTTTTTCTTTTTCAGAGCTCTTCCTTTAACCAGTTGCCTTCCAGTCTTTAGGTGGCTGATTTTTTGGGTACAGCGACATCTAATGAAAAGTTGAATAACTACTTCGTTTAAAGCTACATAGACTCTAACAATGCCATTGTATTTTGTACGAGGGAAGAAACGAAACCCAACAGATGCCGTACACAAAAAAAAATCAATCATCATATTGCATACACGGACTAACTAGGATAAGATGTAAAAATTTTAAGCTGGTGCTTTGACCTACCTGCTTTTTATATATTACTTACAAAATATACAATGGAGGAATTTGTGAAAAAGTGTTATTAACAATAACATAATATTGTGAACAAAGTTATGAAATAAATATTGTGTACCTAGACTTGTACGGGAAAGCGTGAAAAGCCTTTTTAAAAACACGAAAATGAATTTAATATAAAGTATTTAATGTTCAAGATGTTATTCGTACAATGGATTGATTCAGACTGGCTCTCCAGTCACTATAATCTATCGGAGTCCAGACGCAACGTCCGCAAAATGCACACCTGAGACCGTGCGTGGGCGCAGGTATGCAGTGCTTATGCAGCACTAAATATACTATTGTTAGTGGAAGTTGCGACCATAACTCCTCCCTCCGTAAGTTCGAGATTATCCGAGCGGGGATTATCCGAGCGAGGATTATCTCGAGCCATTGTTCCCCTGTTACAAAATTCCTTAATTCTATGCTTATATGCGAACAATACTATGCTTATAACTAACACAACGCAAAACACCAAATTTCCTATACTAACACTTTTATAATCTAGAGCACTTTGATTTTCACTATGACTAACAATTTCACTTCCACTTTTCTGCAATAAGTAATTCAGGAACTGGATGTCGGCAAGATCGATTCCGTTGAGATTAACAGGTTTCCTCTGAATATCCGATGGGCTTGACATTATTTTAGGTAAGTTGATTACAGGAAACTTCGTGAATGTAACATCTTTTCCTTGGCTTTGGTGCTTCTTAAAATACAATTCCTTTATCTTAACTTGACAGTTATCGTCTGTAGTTAACAGATAAGTTCCTCTAATGTACTCTTGCGTTATCTCGTTCTCGCAGTACTTGGTTAGTAGGTTTTCTGTTTTCACGTAAACTATCCACCGATTGGGTTGTATTAGTTCAGCTTTCACGTCATCGATGGTAACTGGAACTGGGTGACAGCTCGAGATGTTTGTCGAAAACTTCATAAGGTCGGTTATACAATCGTCATCAATCAGCGGCAAAACATCGTTCTCAGGTTCATCAGGAAACGAGCTTCATCGATTTCACGGCATGACTGGGAGAGCGGCCTTGCTTTCAACCCCTTCATAAGGACATAAGGGTATTTTGGAAGGATAAGGGTGGTAAGGTCATTGACTCTATCATGAACAGGTAAGGGAATTAATTTAAAGTAGTTAAAAACTTCGTCTTTTATCAACGGTATGTGCATGATGAATTTTATCTGATTTTGTTTTAGATACGCTTTCATTTCAATACATTGTTCTATTTTTACAATATTTTCAGCTTCTACAGGATACACTAATTTTTCAGTTTTTTATATTTCCTTAAACAATACTAATAACTCATCCATGTCTATAACAGATTGATGCAAAACCTTTATCTTAGCTAAAGCAATAGCCGTTTCAATCTCATTCAGTCTCATATACAGTGTCTGGAAGTTATGTATAAAAACATTATAAATGTGAATGAATTTATTACCCGATTGAAATAATTTCGAAATGTTTAAGTTACGATTAATGCCTTGGATATGTTCTTCTATCTGAATGAAATTGCTTTTAGTAGAGTTGGCTATATCTGTGAACGTACCCACCATTTCGGCAACAATTGTCAGTTTTCTTGAAGTCGCGTCTTGTTTTGAATTTATCTCATGAATTAACCTTTCGTACATTTCAGCGTCGTCATTATCAAGATTGCCTGTTATTGTCTTTATCAATGAACCAATAGGATTTAATATCCCCCGCTTAGATCTAACCGATGGAATCAATTGCTTATATTTATCTATAGTTATATTCATGATATAATCAGTTTGTGATTCTACTTCAATGAAATCTGAATCAAAAGCTTTGGTATCGAACACGCTTTGAACTTGTCTTTTAAGTCTTATATATCTATCTATACTTAATTCTAATTCTTCACGGATTAATCTTAAATCTAGAATCTTAATTACAGTCCATCTATCATGGCTGACAATAGCTTGACCTTCCTTTACAGGTAACAACCCCGGGTTCCTTTCAATCGGCTGCAGAAGAAGGCCCTGGCTTCGGATCACTTGGACCGCCAGAAGAATTAACCTGTGGAGGACGTTTAATGTCTTTAATGGGAACTTTAGTATTCCTATTATGAGTAATAACCGGTACAACATTCCTTTCTAAAGCTCCGCTGACTTGAGCTTTCTGATATCGCGGTTTATCCTTACTACGCCTAGTGTTTACTCCTTTAATGAAGACCGTATCGCCTACATCTATGTTAAATTCTCTTTCACCACCACGTTTTTCTATAACAGCTCTCTTTTTATCAATAATTTTGTCCGTCAGATATTCGTATAAATATTTTGTCCTTTTAACATGTTCCTTAACCAATTGTTGAGTAAACTGTTTATTGAAATCTACATAAAATGTACTGTTAGATTCTGTATGGCCGAAAACTACTTCAAATGGAGTAAGACCTGTGGTAGAATGAATCGTGTGGTTATATGACATAACTGCATAAGCCATTACAGATGCAGCGTCCGTTACTTTCTGTTCGTATTTTGCTATTCGGTAAATTTCAATGATGGTTGAATGAAATCTCTCGACAATTCCCATGGAATTAGGGTTGTGAGGAGTACCGATATGAAGGTCAATCTTATAAAATGAAAGCATTTCCTTCATAAGCGTATTGTTGAATTCGATACCAGGATCCGAACTAATTCTACTAGGGGTTCCATACAAAGAGAAGTACCTTATTAGAGCTCTTACTGCTTCAGGGGTTGATTTAGTACTGATTTCAAATGCTTGACCTAATTTGCTGAAGGCATCGACTATTGTAAGGTAATGTTTTCCATCAATCGAAAATGTATCTATAAATAATTCCTGAAATGGTCTTATTTGGGTCTGCGATAGTTGAAGTTCTGGTTTTAGTGGTTTACGGTCATACTTCATTTTCTTACAGAGTTCACAAGCATTTATGATACTGGCTACTGTTTGATCCATATTGTTCCAGTAAAAGGTACGTTTTAGGTGTATTAACGTTTCTTTAATTCCCCTGTGACTATTTTTACCTACGTGATATTTAAGCACCACGTCTCGCTGTTCCTGTTCGCTATCTACATAAATTACTCTCTTAGTACATTCGTAAAACTTCACTGCTCCTTTCTGAAAAAGTAATAGAGTAGCCTCTGAAAACTGCTTTCGGTGTAATTCGTCTTCAAAATAAAAGAAATATTTTATTTTAGGCCTAATATAACTTTTCAGAAATCTTTTGATCAGATCCATGTTATCCAATGGTAAGTGAACCTCTAATATCTTTTGTTTATCCCTAGATAAGTCCTTAACCGCTAATTCGTTTCTGTTCCAGGTATGAACGAGAATCTGATTCGGTTTGGTGTCTACAGCTTCTTGTAGGATGTACATCCCATCAGTATCCAAGTCACGGGCCGAATGTACTGTGCCTATGCTTTCGTTTCGTCCTTCAGAAGCCGAAGTGGTCGAGCTACCTACAGATGGAATCGAATAGGGAGACCGTCGACCGGTACGTATTACTGATCCGTTACTTTTCTCCGAACCGGATGAAATAACTATCGGAGATGGTGTTCGTTCGCGCGGGGTAGAGGCGCGAGAATTGTCATTTTTATTTCTACTCAGCTGAGTTATTTCGTCTGTCAAATCTATTAAATGTCGCTGGAGCTTTTGTTCTTTTTTCTCTATATTTACTTTCATTCATTCATCATCATCTTCACCTAAAGCGTTAATTCTAATTCGTGATAAAGCATCAGCGTTACAATTTTGCTTTCCTTCCTTATGTTCGATGTCGTAATCAAATTCCGATAAGCGGAGTTTCCATCGCGTTAATTTACTATTGGGCTCTTTGATGGATTTTACCCAAATAAGTGGCCTGTGATCGGTGTAAATCTTAAACTTTCTCCCATATAAATATGGTCGAAAATGCTTTGTGGCCCAAACGATGGCTAAAAGTTCTTTTTCAATTGTGCTGTAACGAGTTTCAGCATCATTTAAGGTTCGGCTTGCATAAGCTATCGGCTTATCGCTACCTTTGGGTCCCTGCGATAGGACGGCGCCGATGGCATAGTTGGAGGCATCGGTCGTAAGCGCGAATGGTTTCGTAAAATCGGGAAACTGTAAGAGGGGCGCGTTTGTTAAAAGCTCTTTACACTTTTCGAATGCGTCAATGTATTCCTGTTTTGTACAATCAATCCTATTTTTCTTTTTCAAGCACGATGTTAAAGGCTGGGTTAGTTTAGCAAAATCTTTTATGAATTTACGGTAATACCCTACTAAGCCAAGAAAACTTTTGATCTCCGTAACTGTTCGTGGTAACGGGAATTTCAATACGGCTTTAATCTTATCATCATTTGGCAAAAGGCCATCCCTGGTAATAGTGTGACCCAGGTAAAGGACCTCTTTCCTCAAAAATTCGCATTTGTCGAGTGTTACTTTTAGATTAGTTTCCCTAAGCCTATCGAATACTTTACGGAGCTTATCGATGTGTTCCTGCAGACTAGATGAATACACTATGATGTCGTCAAGATACACTAAACAGTGGATACCCTGAAGGCCTCGTAGTACATTATCCATGGCTCTTTGGAACGTGGCGGGCGCCGTTTTTAAACCAAATGGCATCCGTTTAAATTCGTAGTGGCCCGCTTGTGTGGTGAATGCGGTTTTAGCTCTATCCGCCTCGTTCACTTCAATTTGATGGTATCCGCTAGCAAGATCTATGGTGCTAAAATATTGAGCTTTACCAATTTTATCGAAGAGGTCATTTATATTGGGCAACGGATATTTATCATCGACTGTGATCTCATTTAGGCGTCGATAATCGATCACCATTCTAAACTTCCTTTCCCCAGAGGCATCCATTTTTTTTGGTACTAGATGAACCGGTGCACTCCACGGTGAGTAAGAGTCTTGTATTACATTATCTGCCAACAGTTTACCTACTTGCTTTTGGATTTCCTCATTTAGAATAGGCGGGTGTCGGTAAGGTCGAATATAGATCGGGTCTTCGTTAGTCGTCCTGATATTATGTTTAACTTGATTTGTGAAAGACAAGGGCAGTTTTTCACAATAAAATATATCACGATATTCATTACATAATTTAAAAACACTATCACGCTCCTCTTTATTCATATGATCCAGACGTAATTTTCGCAAATTTTCTTTCAACACATCATCAACCATACAGTCATCTTTCACAAAATTAACCTTACATTCTTCATTTTTAAATACTGTAACATCGAACGGTTCCTTAAACGTGATAACAGCTTTTACATTAGAAGCGTTTTGAATTACTGTTTCCGCAAAGTAGTTCTCACACCTAACAAGTGCGGTAGGCATACGAACGCCATCCTGAAATTGCAGAAAGTCTAAAATAGCTTCACCGCTTTGTAAGTTCGTGGGAATTTTTACTCGAGTCTCAGATCGTGGCGCTAAATGAATCTCATACGGTGGATTGTAAATAATAGGGATTCGCGCATTGTGTGTCATTAATATTTGATTTCTCATGTCTATATTAGCACCTAGTTTTTGAAGAAGATCAGATCCTATCAAGCCGTCATATCTTCCATCCACATCATAGATGTAGAACTTATGCGGCAGTGTGCTTTTAAAGGTCTTTAGCAATGGTATGTAAATTATCTCATTATGCATGCTCTGAGCATGTGTACTAACCACTGTGAACGGTTCGTAGTATCTGAACTCATTGAAAAACTCATAAGCCTTAGCAGGACTTATAAAGGACCTACTACTTCCGGTGTCGATGAGAAACTTGGAGTTTATCTCAGGGATTTCAATGTGAGGTAATTTTAAAATACTGTCACAATAATTTAAATTTATTACTTCACCGCATTGTTCGAGGCAGTTTTCTGAAAATTTTCAGGAACCTCGGTTTCCGAACTGATGTTTTCAGGGCAGATGTTATCCGTATATGCGGGATTATTTTCGTCATAATTTTCCATAAAGTTACAATCAGTAGAGGGGTACTCTACATTGTCCCCATACATCTCATAGCCACAATCATAGTTGTTATAATCCTGATACTCATCCATAAAATATAGATCATTCGCTATCATGTTCTGTCTAACCGGCGCTGTGCGCATTGAAACGTCAGTATCCTGTAGCCTAGGTGCCTGTACCTGCTGTTGTGGTGCGCCAAACCTATTCTGGTTCGCCTGGGGTTGGTTCTGAATACCGAACTTAAAACCTTGCTGTTGAGGGATACCGAATTTATATCCGCCGTGTTGGAAGGGCGCGCGTTGCGCTGATGTTTGGCCAAAGTTACGCTGAGGCATATTTTGGGGTGCCCCAAATCTAAAACCTTGCGTAGGAGGCGCGAATCTATTTGGCTGGACATAGTTAGGCCTGAATCCACCAAAGTTATTTTGTGGAATTCCGAATTTAAAATTATTATTTGGCACTGCATGAAAAGCTGGTTTAAAACCTTGAACCGCTGGTGTTGGTTTTAACGAATTTTGTGGTACTTGTACAGAAGTTTGCCTCAATAATTTATTTTTCGAATCATACTGAAACTTAAAGTTCACTTCTTCCGTCACTATGCTCAATGCATTCTCTAAGTTAGAGCAACCTTTCAACCGCACAATCCTAATCATGTCTTCCGGTAAATTATACAGAAACACGTTCAGAGCTGTGTTGTTGTAAACAATCATTTTCGCGGCTTTGATTCCTTCATCGGTAAGTCTATTTACTTTCGCAAACAAAGAGCTTCTAACGTTCTGAATTCTATGACAAAACTGAATGTACGTTTCACCTTGTTTAAGCTTCAGAGTCTCAAGCTCTATTGCTATACACTCCTCTGATCGAGGGTCACCGAAATGTTGTGTAAGTAATTGTTTTAACTCATCATACGATTTTATATTAGGGTGATCACTAAGTAACGTCGCAGCTCTACCAGTAAGCCTACTTGATACAGCGTGGAATAAGTATAAACTCTGGTCTAAATTTCCGTCAATTTTACTTCCACTAATTACATAATCACACTTGGATAAAAATAAATTTAGCAAGTTTTCTTCACCATCATATTTAGGGATCAGTGACAAGGTTTCCTTAGGTACTGCTTTGATCGACATGTTACTTTATTAAATATTACTTATTCTATACTATTCAATAATGCCTATTTTAGTGCAACTACTTCTACTTATTACTACACAAATTAACTACGAGTATGACGGATTTGCCAATGTTTGTGCAAATCAGTTCGCCAATTTATGTGCAAACAAAATCAGATAAACGCAGTTAATAAGCCCGACGATTTAAGTCCGGGAGTATTAGGAAAAGACAGGAATATGAAACACAGGAAGTGAAAAGGTTTACTCACAAGCTGCTCGATCCCATGTCCTCCAAGAGCCGAATCAATCACCACTTTCACACGCGATCACCGTAGGGAGTCGAATTTATTTGGTTCGTTTCTTTCCGCGTCCGCGTAGAGTCGGTTTTCGAGTGAAACGCTACTTTTTCGTGAGACCGATTTTGGGGTTCTTCACGAGCGTAGTTTTCGTGAAAATCGCGGAAAATCCTACCGGCTGCGCCAGACTTGTACGGGAAAGCGTGAAAAGCCTTTTTAAAAACACGAAAATGAATTTAATATAAAGTATTTAATGTTCAAGATGTTATTCGTACAATGGATTGATTCAAACTGGCTCTCCAGTCACTATAATCTATCGGAGTCCAGACGCAACGTCCGCAAAATGCACACCTGAGACCGTGCGTGGGCGCAGGTATGCAGTGCTTATGCAGCACTAAATATACTATTGTTAGTGGAAGTTGCGACCATAACTACCTACATATTAATGTGTATTTTTTTAATGACAACTATTAATAATAATATCGTTTATAATACATTAAGGTAACATAAAAGTTTTCCCTTAAATTATATTCTAAAACTTTACATAATTGATCACATAAATACAGATCTTTGAAGGATAGGATCCGCGAGACTATCCGACATAGAACTAAAGTTGTCGACATAGCTCAGAGAATTAGCAAGTTGAAATGGGAGTGGGCTGGCCATATCTGCCCAAGATCTGATAACCGTTGGGGTAAACGAGTTCTTGAGTGGAGACCGCGGCCCAAACGTAGTGTAGGACTTCCTCCGGCCAGGTGAAGTTTGCAAGAAGCTGGAGGCGTCGAGCTGAGGACAGGGCGCAATGGTGCTCATTAGGGGAGGTCTCTAATATACAGCAGTGAATTGCTACTATATCCAGCAAAGGACTGCTACACTTAAGCTGATGATGAAATACCTACTATGCAATTTATTACTGTACCTACACATACCTCTCAATAGGAAGGGTACTTACCTAAGTTTATGTATGTAAACCGACAGTCAAAATAAGTGGGTACGATACAAAAGGTAATCATGAGAATAAAATCACATAGGCCACATGTCTTGTACATAATACAACTACTTTGGTGTAATATTCTCTAACAAGGGCTTTTTAATATTATAATTGGTGAAAAAGGAAAATAGGTAGGTACACTATCTAATAGTAGGTATGGTTAATAGCAGGTTTGTTTTTGATTGAGGGTTTACGTATATTTGAAGGGTAAAATACTTAGGTAGGTAGGTTTACTCGAAGGGTCTACTGAGTGTAACTAGATAATTTCAAAAAGGTTGTATCACCTAGGTTTGCCTGATAGTATGTATCTTAGTGCGCGTCGTCAAAGGATCCGAGTTGGCGATGTTTTTTCAGAGTGGAAGGATATTGAAGCTGGCGTACCACAAGGGGGTATTCTATCTCCACTCCTATTCTCTTTATTTATCAACTTACTCTCTCCACACCGTACTAACCACTACACATGTACACTGATGATCTTCAACTCTACACCTCGGCCCCTGCCAATAATTTAAATAATGCATACAAGCACTTACAACGAACTTCTCAGTCTGTTGTCCTGGTCTAATCGCTTCTGTATTAAAGTTAATCCAGACAAGTGTCAAGCCATTGTTATTGGAAGTTCACGTCAACTAAATCAATTGAACCCCTTCCATACCCTCCCACCCCTTCATTATGATAGCTGTGATATCCCTTTCTCGTCAACTGTTAAAGCATCCTGTTAGACTCTAAGCTTAGCTGGGTCGCTCACATAAAGGAGCTATCTCGAAAATTCTATGCCTCTCTACACTCTATAATACGTCTAAAAACTTCCTTTATATAAAAACTAAAATTTCTCTAGTAAACTCGCTTCTTATACCTATTATTGATGTGGCCTTTCTTGATCTTACTGAAGAACTTCTTAACAAGCTGGACCATCTCATAAATACAGGTATACGCTTCATTTTCTGTCTCCGTAAATATGATCACGTGAGCAGCTACCGAGCCAAACTCAAATGGCTCGGTCCTATAGGAATCCTATGTATTCTATTCTCAGTACTTAAAGATCCTTTCACTTCTACTTATTTGAAAGATCGTATTAAATTTCGGTGAGACACACATGACAAACGACTTAGGTCATCCGACAATCTCCTACTTGATATTCCTAAGCATAGCACCTGCTTCCGAGGCAACTCTTTCTCAGTTGAATCTGTTCGGCTTTGGAACGATCTTCCATTCGATATTAGAAAAGTAGAGTCAAAGGAATGTTTTAAAAGATTTAACCGAGAGCACTACCTTAAAATGTTAGATACTTAGCAATCCTAATCATCTACACAAGTAGGTCTTTATAGGTCACAATTTCTGATCATATTTATTACCTATTGTAAATATTTTGATATTTTCTATTTGTATCTCTATTTTACTTATAATAAAATAATATTTCATGATAAGTATGTACCTAAGTATTTTATTAATATTATCTGTATATTAGAAGTATTTATGTACCTAGGTGTATGTTATTTTATATGTAGGTTATTTATAAAATAGTTTAGTATACAGTTGTAGTTTTAAGTAATTTTAAGATAGAATTATAGCACGAAAACAAACCACATGTTTGGCTGGTTGAAAATGCTCGTAGCATTTAAGCCCACCTTTTTGTTACATTTAATGTGCAATAAAGTATAAATAAATAAATAAACGTAGCAAAGCGGGTCTCCATGGGCCGTTTTTCGCCCCTACGGGAAACGAGATGTGACGGATGGCGGTGGTGAATGAAGCAAGAGAGGTATGCCAGGATCGTAGGAAGTGGAGATCCGAGGTATCTGCCTACCCCTCTGGGAAAAAGGCGTGATTGTATGTATGTATGTATAAATAAATAAATAAATGTATATATTCAATTTTTTATTTTACTTTGATGGCCGTGGCTTGACAACTCAGCTTTGGCGGGACGAATATTAGAGAGAACGGTGGGATATCTCAAGGGATAGGTAGAGATGGTGGGCCACATTTGGGGGACCTTTGCCCAGCAGAGGGACGATGCAGGTTAATAAAAAATATTCTCATTGGCCGTTCTAATTAAACTAAATATTTTTTTCCCCAGCCACAAGGTAGTATAGTTTTGTTTAGTTTTATTTACCACTGTTGCCACAATTACAACCAATTTTCCATAATCGCTAAACATTTAAAACAAAATTTATTGCCCCAAATCTTATTTAAATCCTTCTCAAATCTCCGAATCCTTCAATCAATCAAAAGATTTAAACATTTTCTAATTTATACCTACCATTCGATTCCTACATTTTTGTTGAAATATTACTCTAAATGTGCTTTATTTTTCTAAAAATAAGGTTGTAATTCCCCTACAGCGCTAAATGTAGGTATTTTCTGGATCAGTATAAATCAATCAAATGAAATTATAGGGATAAGAAAGTATGGATCTTTCTTCGGGCGGTTCTGTGTGTCATCCATCAACTGTCTTCTGTTTTTACTTTCTTGATTTAATTTTTTGTTTTTTTTGTTCTATGTTAGTAGGTACTCTATTTCTGTACATTGTTTGAGGTATGTACATAAACAGAGTGAGGTAAAATTTTACCTCATTGAGGGCAGCTACCTTTTCTTTTTAGCTAAAAGGTTTTTTTCTGAGGAAACTATAGGTTTATATTGAGGGGAAAAAATGCATTTTCGGATTTTTGAAAAAAATTACAGTAAGCCTAGAAAATGTAATTTGTCAAAAAAATACTCTATTTCCCAACATGAACACTTTTCCCAAGGTAACCTACCAAATTAAAATCTAAATATTTCGTGTGAATAAAAAAAATATTGTGGCGAATGGCGCTTCATAGAAATTATGTCTTTTTTTAATTTCGCAAAATCTTACGATTCGATTTGGTAAAGTAATTTTGGGAAAAGGGAAAAGTGAAAACTAATCTAACCGCAGTAAGGAAATAGAGACGATTAGAATTTCGCAAAATCTTACGATTCGATTTGGTAAAGTAATTTTGGGAAAAGGGAAAAGTGAAAACTAACCTAACCGCAGTTAGGAAATAGAGACGATTGAGACCAACATGTTTTTTTTGACAAATGTCATTTCCTTGGCTGACTGTACCTACATTTTACAAAAATTCGCAAATGCAATTGCTTTTTTCTTACAATTAAGCATATAGTTTTCTAAGAAAAGAACAAAATCTTCTAAATAAAAAAGAAAAGGCACCCCGCCTTCAATGAGGTAAAATTTTGACCTAACCCAGTACCTATACCTACGGTTACTATGCTTATGTAACAGGGAAGAGATCTTTTGAAACAACATACCTATACTACTCACAACGTATCTTTCCCTCTAAAGTTGGTTGCAACTAGGGTTACCAGATTGAAAATTTTATAGTTCAGAGAAAAGCTTGATTTCCATTGAAAAATCCTGAGATTTACCGAGTCTTTCGAATTCTCACGAAAACGCAATTTACAGCTTTGTAGCCTGTTGCACAAAGATAAAAGTTTACTAAAAAGGGTAACACCGTAAATTAAATATGATAAAACAGATGATTAAAATGTAGCTAGGTTTCATAGATTTTAAGTGTTGATTTTATTTGTACAATTCACATGACAATAAGTGATTTTTAAATTAGTTTCTTTATAGTTATAGAGCATTAATAATTGTTTTTGTACGTGATAAAAAGATCTGCTTTATTTTACTAAAAATTCAAAAAATCCTGAAATTTTTTGAGAATTCCAAAATCCGGCCGTAATCTTGAGAAGAGCCTAAAAATCCTGAGATCTCAGGACAAATCCTGAGGTATGGTAACACTTGTTGCAACTGGGTTGCAAGTAATGACGTAGGTCGTAGTCTCTATTTATTTTGTATCGGATTGTACTAAAATTGGTAAAATTGGTCAGTATGCCGAGGCTCTTCTTCAGAGGGACATAAGTAGATCCGTTGTGTTGACACGTATATCTCTCTTCATACCTACTTATGCAGCTAAATAAGGTATTATGAAGATTGTTATTTGCATAAAGAACAAAAGTTATGACAAAGAGGTAGGTATTTATAAAGCTACCTCTTTGTAATAACATATTAGGACTCGTAAGTAACCCTCTTTGTCACGACCACGGTATATAAAACAATTCAAAAAAAGAACAAAACATTAGAATATACAATTTCAAATATGGAATCTGTCGAATCGTGACCAGCCGAAGGCGGGAGCGCACGCGATTGGTGCACGCGAGCGAAAGGAAAAGGAAAAAGATGGATGAATATTTATCGTTTCTGAGATTTATTTTTGAGAAAATATTGTTGCATTGCGATGAATAACTACCTAATAACAAGGTAGATACCACAAAAAATACCGTAGTCTTTTAGTTTTTTAAGTCAACCTGTTTTGAGACCTAAAATAGATATTTTGTTTTTTTAACTTGGTTCAATAAAAAAAATAGGCTCTTTATTTATAAGCCCCCACACTAATTTTAATGCATCCAGGAATCATAAGTCCTAATGTGATAATCCTGTAATCTGTCACCTGTCACCAGTGTCACGGTTACGGGTAAGTGCATTGTCCTGCACCGGGAATCCAACCCGCAACAGTTACTCTTCTGGCCGTCAAAGTGCGAAAATGCAGATTCATATTTTTGTTAATTGAAAATTACTTTGATTGTACCTTACTGACATTAGTTTAAACCTGCCTTATCACGTCATAATGGGTAAAATTTCCACAAGAGATGCAAAACAAAGGCAAGAACCGAAAGCCGTCTGCATGGTTACGTGATGCGAATAGACGAGGAACATGTAGAAAGCATTACGACTACCTGAACATAAGAGAGGTAGAGGACGACCTACGGCTAAGTGGTGGCCTAGCATGACAAAACTCTTAATGGAGGAAGAACTGCTTGACCCAACCCAAGACAGATTGTCCTGATGCCTGAAAATAAGGAGAGCCAACCCGAGATGCGTTGAAGGGAAAGTCCTGGTTTCACAACTTTCGTGAATGGACAGGGATCACGAGTACCGAGCTATTTCATTTGGCTAAAGCGCTCGTAGTGTGGCTTACTTCGGGTTGTATGATCATCTTGGTAGCAGCACTCCGCCCGGTCATTACTTGGATGGGTGACCGTTTAGTGGCACCAAGATCTGAGCGCTTCTGTTCTTCAGAGGGGTTGGTCTCGGTTTTTCAGTCAATTCGTGATGTCAGAGGCCTTCGGGTGGCCTAAAAACTCCGACACCAGAGCTGGGCACCAGAGTTGGGCACCCGCTATGAAGAAGGTAGAAACGATTTGACTGAAATCAGAAAAATTACAGAGCTAACCCTTCACAAGTTGGGGAGGGGTATCTAAAGAGAATTTATAAGGACTCTATAGAAAACCTAAAAATACATAACCTACCACCAGACCGCAAGACGTTATAATTGGCGAAGGTTTGCGAATCCAGCATATGCCTAACCTATATTTTATACTCTTGTCGGGTGACCATATTTTATCAATAATCTTGGACTGTCTTCAGAAACTTTTGTCTATTAACACCAGCCTATTAAAATCCAATGTTGAACATAGGCTTCCCTTAATAAGAAGTGGGACATCCTTCCCTTTTAATTCTGAGCACGATTCCCAAACCCCACGCTGGTATGCGGTTTCGCAGGACAGGGTTCTTAAAGTGGAGTTTGGCACCATAAATTCTCTTTTATCAGCATTCAATTCAAGTCAAAAACCATTTATTCAGTAGGAACTGTATAGTACACTTTGAAACGTCATTTTTTTTAATTTACCACCAATTCGTAACGTGACCAAACAGAGAAGAATTGGCAAGAAACTCTGCTTGGCTTATATTTTTTTAACGTCATTGTACTTAATATCTATTACATTGTTTTTGATGGAGTTGGAGGCAGTTTCATCCCAAGCTTTTTTGTCATCTAAATAATCAGATATTTTATAATAAGCTTTATTACATAGATTACGTTTAACAACATTTTTGAATTTATTTACAGATAGATTAATCACATCATTTGGGATTTTGTTAAAAAATCGTACACATTGCCCTTTAAAAGATTGACTAACTTTATGGAGCCTTACAGTGGGAACAGCTAGTTTATCTTTATTTCTAGTGTTAACATTATGATAGTCGCTATTTTTCTTGAACATGTTAATATGTTTTCGGACATACATTAAGTTTTCATATATATATTGGCACGGCACTGTCATAACATTTATTTCTTTAAACTTAGTTCTAAGTGATTCTCTGGGGCCCATATTATAAATTGCACGAACAGCCCTCTTCTGCAACACAAATATGGTGTTGATATCTGCAGCATTCCCCCACAACAAAATTCCGTACGACATAATGCTATGGAAGTAGCTGAAATAAACTAGTCTAGCCGTTTCTACGTCAGTAAGTTGACGGATTCTTTTGACTGCGTATGCTGCAGAACTAAGTCTGTTCGACAACCCATCTATGTGAGCGCCCCATTGAAGCTTATTATCTAAAGTTATGCCTAAAAATACAGTACTGTCCACAAGATTTAGATCTTCATCTTTTATTTTAATGTTAGGTTTAACTTGTTTAACATTTGGTAATATAAATCTCATACATTTTGTTTTAGTCTCGTTCAGTAATAAATTATTTACATCGAACCAGTTAACAACTTTCGCTATTGCATTGTTCACGTCGTCAAAATTGGTCTGCCGTCGCTTTAATTTAAATAAAAGTGACGTATCATCCGCAAACAATACAATTTCGTGGTTGTCTCTCACAAGTTGAGGTAGGTCGTTTAATTATATTTCGTAGTGTTTCATGTTATAAGTAGGAAGGTACTCTTGGCGTTAAAAAATAGATTTCCGTAACATGAGTCCTGTAACGGCTCTACAATAGTCTCTTGCAATGAAGATAAAAACAGTTTCTGTTGCTACTGTCAGCCAGAAAGGTTTGTTTATATTTTTTTATTATTGTTATGAACAGGCGAGTAACGTAATGGGTAGCATTTTCATTTTATTATTAACAGCAGGGTTTGGAATTAGCCATCGTTATGGGTGGCACACACATCACTTTCTCACAAAAAGTCACAAGCGCGAGCAGAATTGATTTCAATGAAGAGTAAAAGCAAAACGGAAAAATTACAGGTAACTCACACGCATTGAGCATTATATCGAACACAGCGTAAAGCATTCGCAAGAACGTTACATTACATGGAAATGCTCGAAAACATGTTCTAGTTTAGTTTTAACCCAGCCACCTTTTGAATTCAGCTCTCTCCATAGAATGAATGAATTATTGCAAACATATATTACGTCATAACCGTATACGTCATAGACTTGTCTCAACTTTTACTGATTTGACAGACACACTATAAACGATGAACCCCGTGGGAACTATGGACTCCAGCCTATAATCAACCAATCGCAGCACAATTACAGACGGACAGTCCGTATTTCATTATGTATACATATTAAACATGTACTAAGGTAGTTATCGGTATTGCGAGTGGTGTGCTTTGTAGGATCTCAGTAAATACATACATATCGTAAATAGAAAACACCCAGACCCGAGACAAATATTTGCAGATCATACAAACTTTTATCTTGCTGGGGGATTGAATTCGGTGTCTCAGACGGACCTTCGACCACTGCGCCACATAGGTTGTCAATTTTATTTGGACGTACAGTTTGTTAAAATCACAAATATAGAAGAGAACTAGTTAAAGCCCTATAATTCACTATGTTTTGAACATCAACTCATACGACTAATCTCTACTTTCTTATCTCCGATATCATCCGTTAGAAAGGGACGCATACATATATCAATGCGACTTCAAAATAGATCAAAATGTTAATCGTACCAGGGCGCTCGAACAAAATTCTATGCAGGTTCATACAAATGCCCTGGTACGAAGTCGCAGAAATCGCATTGAGATAACGTTTGCATCCCTTTCTAGCAAATTATATATGGACATAAGAAAGTAGAGATCAGCAGTATGAGTAGTTCAGAGCATAGTGAATTTTATGGCTTTACCTAGTTGTCTTCTATATCTGTGGTTAAAATATAAGTTGATACGCGGGACACTGACTTTGACATACTCGTAGCGATGAAGACGAACAATGTTGAACGATGACGAAAACCAAGGACACCATTTTTTTCATCTTGAACGACGGTTGTCAATTTTATTAAATTTTATTTTCTAGTGTTTTTCTAATATATGTCGTTTAATATTCATGGTATGATAACCGATAAATGTTAGATAAAAGACACAAGTATTAGTGAAATGGAATAAAAGAAGATTAAACGGGAATTCTCTGATGAAGAAAATTGTGCGCCGATCGTTTTTTGTTATAGTCGCCATGGCTATAGCAGAAAACAGGACCTGACCGAAGACTGGACGACTGGACTTATAAACCGTACTACGTTGCCTCATATTAGTATGAACAATTATTATACTTGATACTGGCGAAATTGTGGATAACTATCCCAGAAGCCATTTAATAAAGAAGTGAAGTGTGAATAGCCATTTTGGTTTCAGTCATTGTTCATCACTGGTCGTCGTCTTGACAATTTCATTATCCCGCGTAATATCAACCTGTAACAAACTATATAAGTCCGTAAATGGAGTCTCCTCTATAAAAACCAAGCATTTTCTTTTACTCAGATCTTCGCATTTTAGCATAATTGTTTTACATAAAGTAAAACACTGTCATTGGCAAACTCGGGGATTACCTACGACCCTAGAAAACGCCATAAAGAAGAAGAAGAAGTCCGTAAATCTACTTGATAAGTAGGTAACTGCTTGGGTAAAGTATATGCTTCAAACCTACCTACATAAAAATATAGCTCACATGAAAACGTATTAAAAATTCTCCCCTTCGTCGCTACCTTTTTATTAACAAGGAAAAATCATGTGAAATTACTACCTACTGCCTATGTAGTTATCCAATTGAGAAGGCTCTAGGCTTAGGAAATGAATAGTTTATTTTATAATGAGGTCTTATTGTGAAGGGAACAGATTTTCTTGTTAGAAATGCGATTTTTCTTTTACATTCACCTGTCTACTTTAGCTATATTGATAGCTATTTGAGGTAGAGTTGGACGAATTTTAAGTGTATTGATATATTTGTGTGTAAAATCTTCCTACTGGCACAGAATACAGAGCTACTGGTTAGCTATATTGATAGTTAATTGAGTTAGAGTTGGACGAATGTGATTTTTTTTTATGTGTGTTAAATCTTATATCCTAACGCATAAATTACTGAACGGATATGAATGAAACTTGGAATATACATCGTTTGTGACCTGGTATAACACAGAGGTTACCAATTTTTCATCTGGGTACAATGTACATACATTTGGAAATCTAGTAGGTAACTAATAAATAATGCTGGACATTTCCACACAAAATTGTATAGCCCCTAACGTCTTTAGAGCTTAAAATGTAGGTAGGTACATATCTATATACAGTAAATGGGAATTATTAAAAAAAATTAGGTACCTACCTAGGTAGTATTTTTTTCAGTAAGTAACTTACCATATTATCTATCACAATAAAGAAAAAACTGCACTGAAATGTAGTTATGCAAAATAGCAAACCTTCACGGCATAGAAAATAACGATTCAAAGGTATAGAAATTATATAATTTAGATAGTATCACGTTGTCTTACCAAAAAACTGGTACCAATGTGATCAATTTTGGTGCAATTTTTTTGGTAGGAAAACGCGTTGGGTTCAACATGATATTCTTGCTGAACCTTTGTATTGTTATTTTCTAGGCCGTGAAGGTTTGCTTTTTTGCATAACTACATTCAGTGATTTTATATCTTCAAAAATTTTGGATAGTGCGAGCGAGAGGTTTGACATGTATCGTCACCTAAAGCAGAGAATTATGTTTATATATGCTATGGTTTATGTGTGGTTTCCCCACATTCATGATATACTTCCTAATTTTTGTAAAAACACACACATACTTACATTTAATATCATAGAAAATACACAAATAGACAAATATTTGCAGGAACATATTATGCCTCACGGCGGGAATCGAACCCGCAACCTTGTGCGTCTCAGGTGCGCTTTTGCCCACTGCACCACAGAGGTCGGCAATTATTATTTTATTTGTTATGGTCTGCCAACTATAGTTACAATATTACTGTATCTAATGAAAGTAAGTAATGGATAGTGTTTTCTTCAGTACATAAGTAAAATGCTATTGTATCTACCTCAAGAGTAAGTTACTATAAAAATAAGTTAGTTATCTAAAAAAAAACTTTATATGAATCCAAAACGACCAAAACACGAAAACCCCAATTTTGAATCGTAGAAAGAACGATCTCGTCCGAAAATCGTCCAAAAAAATACAAAATCGTTTGTCGAAATGTGCGGATAATTTGTTCTAATTCGATGCCCGGGGCCGCGATTACGGGAATCGAACCCGAACCTCGTAAGTCAAGTATGAAGTTGATTTATTATAGTTTTGTATTGTTATGCTCTATTGCACCTTATATACATAGAAGTTTATATAGGATTATGTTTAGGTATTATTTACTCGCGAGGCGTGGAAGGTAGGCCTTTCCGTGCAGTGGGATCAATTACAACAACACCAGCCTATATCAGTCCACTGCTGGACATAGGCTTTTCCTGATAAGAAGGGGGATATGCCCATAATCACAACGCTGGGAATGCAGTTGGGGATCGCAGGCATAACTTCTTCCACTGCCCATCGGAGGCCAGGGGATTTAGCTATGTTAGGCTGCGCTATGCCGCAGTCCACCCGCCATCCAGAGCCCCGTTTGTTATTCAGCAAACCTCATCTTTCATAAAAGATAAGATTGGCTTGGGTTCCGAAGAACTGGAATACTATTGTGAAAGTTCCTAGCACCTTTGGTTTTGGTTCTGCCCGTGCTAATTAAAATAAATAACAATATAAATACATATATGTAAGTTTATCACTATAATTACATACCTACCAAGGGCTTGGATTTTCAACAGGTTGTTAATGATGATTACCTAGGTAACTAATAAAAATCAAACCTCTTAAAAATATTAATATTTAAATACAATAAAATGTACAGTGAGTGAGAATTAAGTTTAAAATAAATAAAAAAATATTTCTCAATCCTTATGAAGGTACCTAGCTACTAACCTACCATTACCATCATTACTAATGAAACATTATACACTAATACGTTAACACGTTGACTGCGGGCTGAGCACGTCCTGCAAAAAGTACAGCGGTGTGTTATCTAGCACTGAAAGCGTTAAATAAATGTTATACGTTTTTGTGGGTTTATTTATTATTTATTTCACAATAAAGGTAACAAAAGGTGGGTTTTATATTTTATACAGCATTCCAATCGTGAAAGAATTTTTGAAATGGGCACAGTAGTTTTTGAAGTTTATTTATTACAAACATACACACATACAAAAATACAAATTTTTCCTCTTTATAATATTAGTGTACATAAATTTTGCTATGCTAGCAGAAATTTCTACTAGACAATAAAAGCTTCTTAGAAAGGCTGCTGGTATAAGCTGGATATGTCGAGCTCAGGACAGGGTTTAGTGGCGCTCATTAGGGGAGGCATAAGTACAGCGGGGGGCTGATAAAAGCTTAAGATGAAGATGATGATATAACCTGTGGTTTATTTTATTATACAAGATGGATAGATGATTGTAGGTTATGATTTAATCAATAAATATTTTATGTAAGGTACGCCTCCATCTTTGTATTAAATATTATTTACTGATTACATAAAACTACAACTTTTAGCTTACTTACCTACCTACTATTTCTATCTATTGATTTACAAAAGATAAACTTGATACACATATAATTACATCAAGTACACCTACATATACTTATAAAAAACAAAACATCATCATCATCATCAGCCTATAGCAGTCCACTGCTCATAGGCCTCTCCTAATGAGCGCCATTGCGCCCTGTTCTCAGCTCGACGCATCCAGCTTCTACCAGCAGCCAAACAAATTAAATTAATAATATTAATAATATAAATAAATAATATTAATTAAATACTAGTATGATACTAGTTCAATTTAAATTTAGTATGTTGTTATTTTTGTTGATGGAATCTTACATAGAAATATTCTACATTGAGCACCATACCCTTCATACTAAGTCAGTACCTAGTTAGTTTCATATACATGTTTGCAACAATGTAAAGCGTAGCTATTATGTAAATGTGTATATACTTATCCTGTACTTACATGTATAATACGAGCTAATCGTATTATCGCAAAAAATAACATGAATTAAACAGGACACATGATAAATTGATATTTCTTCAGAGAAAATAAATGATAAGAAAATGTTGTTTCACTACTCACCAACAGATGTCAGTACAGGTCGCTTTAATTATTGTTAGGCTGTATGCTTATTATTGCGTAACTAATAATTATGATTACTTCATCATCATCATCGTCATCATTCAGGCCATTAACACCCACTGTTGGTTAGGTATGGTAGACCTCCTCTTTACCCTAGTCTTTACCGCACCACTCATTCCGGTCCCTTGCAGTTGAAAGCTTTATCGACAGATTCCCACCTAGGTACGTCCACGATGTTGTTGGAACATCGAAGATTACTTTCTCAATAAATATGCATAAAGTAAAGCATTTATTGTCAAGCGAAAAGCACAAAAAAAATACTTAAAATTACCTGAGGCCCAATTTTTCAAACCGCAACGTCCACTATGATGTACTGTTACTATCAGATTATTTAGGATGAAGGAGTTTAATTTATTCAATGGATAAGCTTTGGGTTATCTGACTATTGGTAAAAAGGTCCTTTATTAAAACAGGTTGCGTGAATCGTGCTTGGATGGGTATACGCTTAGTGGCATTTAGATCTGAGCGCATCCGTGCTTCGGAAGGCACTTAAGGCGTTGATCCTGGCTTTTCAGTCGCTAAGCCATGATGGAGGCTTTCGGGTGGCCTAAAAACTCTGACACCAGAGTTAGCGACTTATGGGCATATCCCCCTTATAGGAGAGGCCTATGTCCAGCAGTGGACTGAATAGGCTAATAGGCTACGTCGTTGTTGTCATACGAAGCAGAAGAAGAAGACAAACTTTCGCCTACTTATATGATATTAATATAATATATAACTTATGTATACTACTTTAGGTACCATAGATACTATATAGGTACCTACCTTCATAAACAAGTAAAAGTAAGTACCTACCTATCATCAGGTTCTTATACTTTTGATGCTATCAACCCGCCCTGGCTTCGCACGGGTTCAATTATTATACATATAAGCCTCTTGAATCACTTTATCTATTTTAAAAAACCGCATCAAAATTTGTTGCGTAGTTTCAAAGATCTAAGCATACATTGGGACAGACAGACAGCGGGAAACAATTTTGTTTTATACTATGTGATACTAGTGATTAGTAGAATATCTAAGAGTACTTCTTATACAGGTAAAAGTAGGTATCTATCATTAGATACCAACCTACTTATTAGTATAAACTTATTCAAAACTAGGATGCATTCAGAAATCTCAACCTGCGTGCTCGGATCGCGTGTCTGGAAGCAATTACATTACCATGCAAGCCCTACCTCAGTTATTTGTTCTTATTTTTTGTCTCTCTCTTTTTGTCTTTGTTTTGCGGCGGGGCAAGGGTGAGTGCAAATGGCTACTTCGTGTTTTCCATTCCACCATTTTGTTTTTTAGTCTGTTTCCTGAAGAAAAGGAGGTTAGTTATTATTTATAAACTTGAGAACAGCTCGACCGATTTGAACGAGTTTTTTTGTATAATCCATCGGATTTTTTTTTGAAAAAATATAAAGTAGCCTAATGTTATATTTTTGGTCTAGATCTAAATATATACCTAGGTATAAAGTTATTATTGTTGTTATTTCGAATGTATATGACTTTCAAAATACATCTCCATAATTCTAAGTATTAAAAAATTGTTTATTAGATCCTACTAATATTATAAATGCGAAAGTTTGTGAGTATAGATGTATGGATGTATGGATGGATGAATGGATAATGTTTGTTATTCTTTCACGCAAAAACTACTGAACGGATTTAAATGAAACGTGGAATATACATAGTTTGTGACCTGGACTAAAACATAAATTACATTTTATCCCGGTACCATGCAAGCAAAGCCGCGGGCGGGAGCTAGTAATTAATAAAGTTTTCCGTAAAATATAGTTATCATACCAAATTTTTTTGTGTCTCAATCACTAATATTTTCAACGTGACGTATCGTAAGTGTTACGATAAATTTTGGCGTTATATTGAATCTCATTAATAATAGGTACGCCTTCTCATTGGCCAAAATTCTACAATACGAATACTTTTTCTGTAGTTTTTGTGATTAAATCTCCGAGATGACAGAGCACAGTGTCAGGTAAGTGTATATAAACTTCTTAGCAGGTAGGTACCAAAATACCTTTATTGACCATTTTCCAAAACCTGATTGCACCCAATGCTGGATATAGGCCCCCCTCTTGAGTCATCCACCACTATCCTGGCTTAGTCTAACCCACGTACGACCCGCGCGACTTGACCATGTCGTCTATCCATCTTGCAGCCGGACGTCCCACACTCCGAAAGCCATCCAAAATACTTTACTAATTCTAAGTTTCTTGGTCTTCTAACAAATATCTTACTCCTCACCTGAGGCAAAATCATCAAAGATCATTCAAGGCTCAATCGGGAGTCAAAAAATCAATGAAAAACAGGATCTAGAATTCAGATCTGTAGATACTGATGTTAATTACAGGGCTCCATAGATTATATTTTGTAATAACATAGTTTTAATATTTATTGGGTAAAATAAATTTATTGCCTGACATGTACTGATTGATCGGTGATGAATCAGGCATAGGGAAAGGAGTGGAGCCGTTGAACCTCAACTTATTTATTAATATAACAAAATCCACAGCTATTATTTACATGCAAAGCTTGTGATAATACTTACAGCCAATATGGGATTTGTATTTTATTAATGTATTCTATCTTATGAAGCTATAAAAGTCAATAAGTAGGTACCATGGTAAGTAGGTCACCATCAAATACATTTGTATTCATAAAAATTTTGGTAAGACCAAGCCAAAGATTAAGCCAATTAGGGGCCAATATTTTATGAATGTATCTTATGAAGTAAGAATAGTCAATACGTTTCTATTTTTTGAATAAATAATTTATGTCTATCTGAATATCTTACAAAAAAGTTCCTTAGCAACCGATTAACAAGTTAATTAGGTAGGTACGTAGCAGATTTAGAAACAGCAAAAACGTTTTTAAATCTCGTGGCCTTTTTGTGAGTCGTAAGATTTTGGATCCTAGATTTTCAGAACTTAATAAATGTATGTGCGATTATTTTTATCAATAGCTTTCTAGTAACAAGTTTCTTCTAGATAAAGAATGGAATTGAGTCGTAACTAGACCTCAACCTATAAAAAGTATAAACACAAAACGTAAAACTTTTATCAAGCTCAAAAATGATTTTTTTTTATAATTAATACCAAAATAATCAATTGGTAGCTTTTAATTACTGGTCGGGACGCTCTGTAGTGCCTGGCAAATGAATAAGATAAAGGCACCTATCCTATACCACCCTCTCAGCCTAGTCGGTCTCCCCAGGAAAAATATGGTCAAATACGTGTGGGGCTGACTAAACTACAAGAACTGAATTAGGGTCCACACGTTACTTTAATTATAGAGAGAACCACAATACAGAAGTCACAACGGATCTATCTTTCTCTGAAGTTAGGCACAGCGAACGATTTTATCAATCCAAGTACAATCCGACACAAACTTAATAACTACTTCGCTAATTGCAGACAACTTCAGAGATACATTAATATGTACGTTGTGACTATTGATTGTATAACCTAACATAATGATGAAGATTTAAATCTTGTGGATACTACTGTATTTCTAGGTATAAACTTAGATAATAATTCAATCAGCTTCAATGGGGCCCTCACGTTTTGCAGCATACGCAATCAAAAGAATCCGTCAACTTATTGACGAAGCGGCTAGACTGGTTTATTTCACCACAGCATTATGTCGTACGGCATTTTGTTATGAGGGAATGCTGCAGATATCAACACCATATTTGTGTTGCAGAAGAGGCCGTTCGAGCCATTTATAATATGGGCCCCGGAGAACCACTTCGAACTAAGTTTAAAGAAATAAATGTTATGACAGTTCTGTGCCAATATATATATGAAAACTTAATGTATGTCCGAAAACATATTAATTTGTTCAAAAAAAAAGAGCGACAATCATAATGTTGATACTAGAAATAAAGATAAACTAGCTGTTCCTACTGTAAGGCTCCATAAAGTAAGTTAATCATTTAAAGGGCAAAGTGTACGTTTCTTTAACAAAATCCCAAATGAAGTGATTAATTTATCTGTAAATAAATTCAAAAATGTTGTTAAACGTAATCTCTGTGATAAGGCTTATTATACAATTTCTGATTATTTAGATGACGAAAAAGCTTGGGATGAAATTGTCTCCAACTCCCTCAAAACCAATAAAATATATATAAATATACATATGAATTTAAATTTGAAATTGAATAAACATGAAATACAGATCAGACGGTGCGAGAAACCTGTGCACTGCGATCCCCAACCCGCTTGCCCAACGTGGTTGCTTCGTATGTCACGCGTGTCTGCAACGTGCCCTACAATTCAAGGTTCTGCAGCCATCAACTTGAAGCATGACGATATTAAACCTCATGTGTCTGAAATTTCACCGGCACCCACACCCTTCAAACAGAAACAGTAATGCTGCTTCACGGCAGATACAAGCATGGTGGCAGTACTTCCCCGGATGAGTCCAGTCTAAAATTATGATTATGGAATGACCCCCTTAATCAGAGGAGGCCTATTATTGCCAGCAGTGGACTGATATAGGCTGGTGTCATGGTGGTGGTGTGGTACATGGCACATACACTTTTTGAAACAGTCGAGATTTATGTCTTCGAAAATCGTCTCTACAGCTTTCATAATCACGATTTTAATTGATCGACGTATCCATCGACTTTATTTTTCGACATTTAATGCATAAACCCCGATGTGTAGATGAGCCATTATGATTTAGTGCCCCCAGCTTATTGCTAAGCGATTTTTGATAAAGTTTTGACGTGAAATATTATGTAATAAGGTATTTGGGTGTTCGAAAAAATTTATTGAATTATTTTTGACGATAGTAAAGGAATTTTGTTTGCGTCCCGCAGGTACTTTAGATAATAGTTGCCGTCTTTTATAAAATCATCTAGAGTAAATAACTACTATTTCATGTCATGCATGACCTAGCTACCTACCTACCTACTTACCCACTAATAAAAATATCACATATAGTCAACAAGTTGGTATAATCGAGATCTTGAGTGGAGACTGCGTCTCGATAAATGAAGTGTAGGTGGCCCTCCGGTCAGGTGGAGAAACGATCTACTGTCGGCTGCTGGTAGAATCTGGATGCGTCGAGCTGAGGACAGCTGATTTGGGAGGCCTATGTACAGCTGTGGACTGTAGGCTGACGATGAGTACGAAAAAATATGTTTAGTCCCAATTTCCATACAAAAGACATTAACGCGCACCTCAAAATTTTCCTTTTGTAACATCAATTATGTAAACTTTTTTTCTTAAACAAAACATTTTATGATCTTTATGACGTACTCTGTGGCGCTATGGACTTATTCCCACCTGGGATGCCGAAGGTTGCGGGTTCGATTCCCACTGCGAGACAAATGTTTGCTAGTTCTGCAGACATTTTCTCGTGTCTGTTTTCTATGTATAATTATGTGTACCTTTGTATTTACAAAAACCAAATATATTAATAAAGAAAATGAATTTAATTGCAACACTAGACTTACATAGGCATACATTACACAGTATAACAATGGATTTAAAATTACCGTAAGCCCGGTCGTCACAAATATTACTCTGACTCAGCATAAGCTGGCTGTCTAGCAGGATAGCAACCGCTGGTGTTCCGTCAGAGCCAGTATATATCAGTCATGTGGTTCCCAATACACAAGCTCAGCTTAGTTTTGGGATATATGATGTTGCGCGAAAAGTCCGACAATATTAATTTATTTATTCAAATACTGAAGCGCTTGTGGCGTTGGCTTTCTTCCATGTTTTTAGCATATCATCTTGTTTAAGCTACACTTCGTCCTATTTGGATGGGTGACCGTTTAGTAGAAAAGTAGGGCTTTCCCTACCTCTCAATTTATCCTTAGTGACGACCAAAATTTATTAGCCACATTATAGAGAAAGTAGCTGCTACATCGTGTTTAAGTTAACAAGGAGATAAAATATAGACGATTTAAGAAGTAAAAGGTTTTAAAATTATATCCAAAGTATAGAAAAAGCAAATCCGTTTGTCTTTGTTATGTTTCTTATCGTCTTCTATATTGACATCCTCGTCTTCTCCATCTATGAAATCTACAGGTTCACTGTTTGTACATAAACCCAAGCAGCCAAAGCATAATACTGCATGAAATACCGGCTTTTCGACATCTTTAAAATTGTCAGTTTGTTTAGCCTGTAAATTGTTGAGGTTGTGTAACAGCCTCTTAAATTACATATGTAGGAAAAGAACAACATTAAGATATTAATTAACTTACATACAAAGATTAAACCATCATAAACATACATAAATTACTTACAGTACATAATATCTTGAAGCTAAATTTTATCTATTTAGTAGAGAGACAAAATGATAATAAGGTTTGATAATTATGCGCGTCTACTTGTTGATATATTTATGTTTTGTGACATACTAACCATAAAATCTTTGGACTATACCTACTTACTTATTCATACTTAAAACAGCCCGCAGCGCAATTTTTTGTTCCTACACTCGATTTTTTATATGCAAAGCATATTTTGTGTCATAATTGCAAAATTATGCATGCAACCTTTTGTGGGCGGTTCTTAGAAGCATGAATTCATCAGTCAAACTTGATCAGGACTTGATCTTCAATTGACATTCGTGATCAATGTGTTAAAAGAACAAAATGTTTTTATGTATTTTTTTATTAGATTTTCAGCAGTCATAATTTGTATGCGTTTTTCTTTGAAAATTACAAAGGTTAATCTACAAAGTAGGTACTGAAGTACTATCTATAAGAATAAATACAGTTAAGGCGACTATACATGTCTAACCTCCCTCTCGCTCGCTCTATTCAACATTTTTAAGATATAAAATCACTGACTATGCAAAATAGCAAACGTTCACGGCCTAGAAAATAACAATATAATGAAAAAACTTGTACCAATGTCATAAATTTTGGTACAAATTGTTTGGTAGGGAAACGTGTTGGGTTCAACATGATATTCTTGCTGAACCTTTGCATTGTTCTTTTCTAGGCCGTGAAGGTTTGCTATTTTGCATAAGAAGTATAGTCAGTGATTTTATATCTTCTAAAATGTTGAATAGTGCGATCGGGAGGGAGGTTTAACATCGTCACCTTAAGGAAGTAATAGAGTTCATGGCTCATCCGGGGAAATGAAGTAGTACCAACATGTCTTTTTCTGTCAGTTTTGCTGTGTTTCGGTTAGAAGGGTGTGGGTACCGGTGAAGTACCGGTACATGAGGCTTAACACCTTCATTCCTCAGATTGCTGGACGCAGATATTTGCATCATAGGGCACATTCCAAACATAAGTGAACTACGAAGCAATACTTACTGTGTTATAAGTAATGGTTACCACCTAACATCAAGTGGGCCACAAGCTAGTTCTATCTTCAAGTATCATAAATAAGAACAATGCGATTCACTCCAATGGATGCGAACCTACGCCCTCTGAAACAAAAAGCAGAGCAATTAAAATATTCCGCTAGGTCAAAATCTACGTTTTAGGAACCTAAATAACAATAGTGTACCTAATATTTTCTAAAAAAATTTAATATACATTCATTAAATTTCACAAAATCTTCAGCCTATAGCAGTCCACTGCTGGACATGTCTCCCTAATAAGTGCCATTGTGCTCTGTCCTCAGCTCGACGCATCCAGATTCTACCAGCAGCCTTTTGCAGATATCACCCCACCTGGCGGAGAGCGTCCTACACTACGTTTGAGCCGCGGTCTCCACTCAAAAACACGTTTACCTCAACGGTTATCGGATCTTCAGCAGATATGAACAGCCCACTGCCATTCAGCTTGCTAATTCTCTGAGCTACACTTATAAAATACTTTTATTATTATTAATTAGTCGTCGTTGTCCCACTGTACGGCAAAGGCTGCCCTACCCTTCTTCTACTCTTCGCGATTTAACGCTATGACAGGCCATGTTGGTAAATATGTGTCAAGCTCGTCCCGCTATCTCATTCTAGGCCCTCCACGTCAAATCCTAGCATCAAGTGGGATCCACTCAATACAATAAATAAACATTTTTTTATCATCAGCTGATCCGCACGCACGCACGCAATAACGTTTCCATGTCTTTCATGTCAAAGAAGGGCAGACGAATTCAAAATTTCATTCTAAAATATTACAACATCAACCGTAACAAAGTAGCCTCGTCTTACATTTCAAAAAGTTTTCGAAAACAAAAAATAGTAAAAAACCAAAATGATCTGAATCTAAAGGAGTTTTTGCTTCACGTTCGAAAATGGCCGCGGGCTTGCATTTTGAAAGTACAGATTGCAAATTAACCTGGTTAACTTTTTTTTGTAACAAAATATAGTTCTAGATAATTAATAGACTCAGGCATTACTTTGTGGCAATTCAAAAGACAAGGTTAAAGGTTATCAGAATTTGTACTAAATATTTTGTCTTTTGAAAATCTTATACTAGTTCTGCCAAAAATCAGATAATATGTAAAGATAGTATGTAATGTCAGCCGTACAATGCGTGTGTCTGTTCTATCATCTCTACTACCGACACCTACCGATGAAATGACCGAAGACAGGACGACTGGACTTATATACCGTACTACGTTGCCTCATACTTATTATTATGAACATTATACTTGATACTGGCGACATTGCGGAAACTGTCCCAGAAGCCAATTAATAAAGAAGTAAAGAGAAGTGATTTACTGAAAAAATATAACTTCAAACCTCCCCACACAGGTGCGTTATTATTGGCGATAATATCACATGTGTTATTGCGATAATGCGTCCCTATTCCTTGTACACGACTGCGTTATCGCAGCATTGTGTAATTTCGTAGCCGTTCTAATACATAATGTACTAAAACGGATAACGCATGCGATATTATTGCCGACAGTAACGCACCGGTGTGGGCGAGGATAATCCCTATATAGTCCGAGTTTAGATATATCGAGTTACCACTATCTGTCAAATGATTAGAAAACAGAACGCATGATCTAAATATATTTATGAATTAAATATGATTTAAATATATATAAATCCCAACATGCGTGACCTTCGCTACAATATTTTGTTTTATGTACCTAATGGTTATCACTTAATATCAGGTTGGCCATGTGCTTGTTCCATCTTCAAGTTAAATAAAAAAATCAAAGAAATAGTGTTTATGTTATTTAAAATCTGTTCTTCTATCCGTACAGTACTTGCTCGGTATTTTTCTTAAGTCACGATTATAATAATTTTCAAAATTTGTAATTACATACCAGCTACTGTATAATAAATAACAACTTTTAGCGACTTTTAAAAACCTATCGATAAATGAAATTATTACAATTTCGCTAAGGGATAACATTTGTTTTAGTACTAATAAAAATCTACAAAATAGCCTGGACACTATTTTGTAGATTATCATTTCAATCGCAATAATTTTGGTTAGATAGGTACTAAAACATCATCCCTAATGTTTATTTAAAGAGTTAACTACCTTACTCTTAAGAGTTCAGAGATGTTTATGGAAAACTTAAGAAAATTTAATTTTTAATAATGTATATACATACGTAGTAAATGAGTTTTGCCGTTCTATACAAGGTTCGCCAATTTTGGGGCTAGATGATGCTGAGTGATAATGTCCAGCATTATTTAATTAATTCATTAACCCCTGCTCTGTCAGAAGCCTATTTTGAAAATCCTGACAGTCGCCGGCCATTTTGAAAATCCTGACAGGCGAGAGGTTAAAATTTTAAGTAGGTAGCTGTCCTTTTCTTACAGAAATAATCCATAGAGATGGAGATAGCGTCCTTACTAATTAAAAAATTCATAAAAATTGGTCGAGTCTTCCACAAACACCGAAACGAGCTTCCTTACTAATTTAAAAATTCATAAAAATTGGTCGAGTCTACCTCAAACGCTGAAACGAGATTGTTATATATCGACTTCATACGGTGAAATGGGAATAATACCTCTAGTTGAAGTGTGTCTCTCAGATTGTAAAAAAAAGTTTACAACAAAACTGTTATACAAAACTTAGTTTGATCATAACGCTGCTTTTCATCTCAAAATCTCTTAAGATAGTTGAGGTTTATCATAGCCATGTTCATTGGGTGTCTTAATGTATAGGGAAGAAGATACATACATTCACATATAAACTTTCGCATTTCTAATATTAGTAGTATTTTCGGTACCCTCGGAAGCTGTACAACCCAAGCTTAAAAACCTCCACAGACTAGAGATTAATTCGATAAGTGTATGTTGTACCCTACAATTATGAGTTGTATCAGTGGCTCCATCTTTATTTAGTTTTTTGTGTAAGATTAGTTTTTTTTTTTGGATTTATAGGCGTCTGAGATGAATTTCTTGAGCATTTGAAAATAAAAAATGATTCATCTGGTTATTTTGAAGGTTATATTGCAAGTAACCAATAGGAAATACGTAATTATACCTAGTAATATGTAATAGGTGCCATTCTATCTCATTTCGACGGCCTCTGTGGCGCAGTGGTTGAAGGTCCATCTGAAACGCAGAAGGTTGCGGGTTTGATTCCCGCCACAGGACAATTGTTTTCATTATTTGCAGATATTTGTCTTAAGTCTGGATGTTTTCTTTGTATAATATGTATCTATTTACACAAAATATATATTTAAGTAATATATCATGTGGTTCCCATAATACATGCTCTGCTTAGTTTGGGGCTACATGATGCTGTGTGATTAGTATACACCATAAGAACACGAAACCCCCCAAAATTGATTCGTTATACTTTGGGGTGTACGGGGATCGATCCAACCCCATCTTCGGAACCCAAGCCAACCTCACCTGCCGTGGTGCACCCTGACAACTAGCAAACAGGGCTCTGGCAGCCGGCTGATTGTGGCATAGCGCAGCCTAACACCGGCACATCTAAATCCCCTGGCTGCCGATGGGCCGCAGCGTCGGTAGTGCGAGAAGTTGTGCTCTGTGATCCCCAACCCGCATGCCCAGCGTGGGGATTATGGGAGTATTTAGGATATCTTTATGAGTGGAAGCCTATGTCCAGCAGTGTACTGATATAGGCTGGTGTGATGGTAGATAAAAACACAAATCCCAAAATTGATTCGTTGAGATAAATTGAAGTGCGCATTACCTGCTGAAAACGGTGAAGGAAAACTGCGCGAGGAAACCCTTGTCTTAGTCAGCCCCACACGTATTGAGCACGTCTATCCTGTGGTACCGACTTGACTGCGAGGATGGCATAGGTGCTGAAGCCTACTGCATCTAACCATGTCCGAGGCACTACAGCGTCCGTCAGTTATTAAGTTGCCATTTGACGCTATATAGATTGGATGTACCTAAAAGCTTGTTGTTGAAGTGGTTTCCCGTCTTTTTGCCATGAGCCGAAGAGTCTCATCAGAGAGCTTGAACTTCTTGCCTTTAGGCTGCATTTGGCAGAATCCTCCATCCCAAAGCACTAGATGTTCTTTAGTAATAAGTTAGTTAGTTTTTTAGTACGATGACCTCTGTGGCGCAGTGGGGGAAGGCCCGCCTGAGACGTAGAAGGTTGCGGGTTTGATTCCCGCCGCGAGACAAATGTTTATTTATTTCGGGTCTGGATGTTTTTCTATGTATAATAAGTATGTATTTACAAAAAATGTATCTAAGTTAGTTTATCAGTAATGTGGTTCCCATAACACAAGCTCTGCTTAGTTTGGGGCTACATGATGCTGTGTGATAGTGTCCAGCATCATTTATTTATTTATTTAGTTAGTTCCTTTTTAGAAATACTAAAACGTACCTGTTAGTTACTTATTTAGTTTTTCTATTAAATGTGTTATTTTTCTTCCTCACTGCTAAGTCCTTCTATTTTATTTTTGCGTTTAGAGGTTTTTAAGAGTCGGCTTGATGATTATTAATTTTATATGTTTCTGTATGCACATATTTTTATGTTACTACCTAGTTTTAATCTGTGTTATTTATTATTTTTACTTTTATATGGTTATAATGTGTTTGTGATTATGATGATCTCGTCCCATAACGTTCCAACCACGTTTTGTAGGGTCTCATCAGCCTAAGTTAGCATTAAAGGCATCGTTTCAACATCTGTCTTATATTTTGTTCTGGTAAAAATACTTCAGATATACAGATTTTTCTGGTAAAAATATTTTGTGATGTAATAGGTGCTTTGTGATCTTCGTACGCTGGAACATTGCCTTCGGCGTCTGCGCAGGTATAATTACGGTTCGAGGAACGGCAGTGGCTACTGTGATTAGATGCTACACGATAAGTCTGGGAAACAAAAAAAATAAGTGGTTAGAAAGGTTTGTCTTTGGGTCATGTTCAATGTTTGAGGTGGAAAAAGTTAATCTTAATATAGCACCCAACGTCATAGCTGGTAGGAGCTGGATGCGTCGAGCTGGGGACAGGGTGCAATGGCGCTCATTTGATTGATAATGATGATTGTGATGAATCACATAGCACGTATAGTCTTCACACTAAAAGGATCTTCTGGGTTTCGGGATGCTTCTGAACTTTGACTCACGACGCAATGAGCGAATATAATTTTAGAAATAGTAGGGCTCGTCGGAAAGTATTAACATGCCTATTTCTGCCATGAAGCAGCACTAATTTTTCGGTTTGAAGGATGTGGGTTCCGGTGACATTACAGGCACATGAGGCTTAACACCTTCAAGCCTCAAGTTGCTGGACGCAGAACTTGCATCGCAGGGTCTTCAAATACGTGACTTACTCATAAATACATAAAATAATTATTTGTCAGACCACGACGGAACATTTATTTTATGACAGCCTCTGTGGCGTAGCGGGCGAAGCTCAAGACGCGAAAGGTGCGGGTTCGATTGCAGCCGCGAGACAAAACTGTATCACTATGATATTCTGTAAATAGTTGTCTTGAGTCTGGGTACTTTCTATTTATAAAGTGTATGTATTTTTGATGTGTGGCAAGTGGCAAGAGCAAAGGGAGGCTTATACTGAGCAGTGGGTAAAATCAGGCTGTGTATGATGATAATGATGATGTATTTACAAAAATGTTATATATCTACATAAATATTTTTTTGTAAATACATAATCATTATGATCTGTGGTTTCCATAACATGCTTCGCTAAGTTTGGGCTTTTTGTGGGATGGAGTCCAGCATTGTTTATTTATTTACATAATATATTTAGAATAAGTAATTAAAATATCATACAACATCCAGCCCCCCAAAAAATTTAGAAATTATCTTTGTTACTAAAAATAATAACAATAACTTAGTTCCAATCAACCCTTAGTAGGTACAACTATGCTATGTTAATGTTATACATTTGACATGTCATAACCCACCCCATTCGCCCTTCATTAATTTTCCAAATGTAAGGAGTGGTTGGAAGCCATTTTGGGTGGCACTATGTTAATAAGACCACGTAACAAAATTACATTGGTATTAACGAAGAACGTGGTCACTTAGCTGTGCCGATGTTGGCTGTGCTATGCCGCAATCAGCCGGCCGCCAGAGCCCCATCACCACTAACGGGAAGCAGCGTCGGTGGTGCGAGAAGCTTTGCCCTGCGATCCCCAACCCGCATGCCCAGCGTGGGGATTATGGGTATATCCCCCTCTATTAGGGGAGGCCTATGTCCAGCAGTGGACTGATATAGGCTGATGTGGTGGTGGTGGATGTGGTGGTCACTTATGGACAATACCATCGTAAGTTTTCTATATACCTCTAGAAAATGGAACAAGGACCTGTCGCGACCTACCTGCCTGATATAAATCCGTCTGTGTGACCCAATTTTTATTTCGGTAATTAATTAAGCGTTAATTCCGCCCATTGTACCTCCTATATTTTGTAACATTTCTGTTGTTTCTAAAATTAAGGTGTACAATAAAGAATTTTCATTCATTCATAATTATTTCAGTCCACGGCTGGACATAGGCCTCCCTTAATAAAAAGAGTATTTACAGAATCCTCACGCTGGACATAGGTTTTGGATCGCAGGGAATAGCTTCTCGCAGCCGACGCTGTTGCCCATCAGCAGCCAGGGAATAATGCTGAGCCGATTATCACTTAATATTACTTAAATAATAATTATACCTATATTATTAAGCTACTGTATAATTTTCCATTCAATGTTCATTAGTTAAAAGCTTTTATGGGTACCTAAGTACGTACCTACTCAATTAAAAATAATGTGTTCATGAAGCGTTGTGGTATGTGATAGTGTTTATTATGTAAATCAATATGTATATAAAATATAAAATATTTATACTGGGGATCCTTTTTAGGGCTCCGTACCAAAGGGTAAAAACGGAACCCTAGTACTAAGACTCCACTGTCCATCTATCTGTCTGTCTGTCAGTCACCAGCAGGCTGTACCTCATGAACTGTGATAGCTAGACAGTTGAAATTTTCACAGATGATGTATTTCTGTTGCTGTGATAAAAACAGAAAAAAAAATTAAGAGGGGCACTTGGCCGTTTCTTATAAAATCGCGACATAGTTTTTCTATTACAAATTCCACTGCCCTTCAGGAGAACTTCAAAAATCCTGTCAAGGCAACCTTCTCAAAAAAATCTTTTGTATGTTCACTTTACATTCAATATGCAATTTTATTTATCGCGACATTGTTTTTCAGCATCAACCCCCTGCATCCCTGCAGGTGAAATTCAGGAACTCCTTTCAAGGTTATTTCAGGAAATACCATCAAGGGAATATCAGGAAATCCCTTCAAGGGTATTTTAGGAAATCCTTTAGTATTGCCCCCCTTTTACCATGCAAGGAACACTTCCAAACAAGTCTTCAGCACTTAGGGTTAGGCATGGGTTAGACTATAGGTACCTACTTGTCATCAGTAAAATAACTCTTCTCATTGTCAGAAAAAAAATACCACCAACTCTACATTATTTAGTTCCGCTACTCACCAACAGATAGCGCTAGCTGTCTTTTCGCGTGCCATCCTAAACGGCGCCGACGTCAAAATGATTTTAATTGTGTTTAAACGCTGTTTAAGTGGCTAGCTTTGCATTTTTTCCTCGAAAGAATCCGCGGCACGTCGAAATAAATTGTATTGAGTTATTATACTGTTTGTTAGTGGTAGAGCCGTCGGCCTAGTGCGGAGTACGATAACTTTAGCTAAATACAATGGCCGTAGATGAAAAACTATCATGACAGTTGACAGTTCCAATGTTTTCATAAAAAGAGCTTTCTTTCTTTTAGGTCAAAATTTATCTCCAAATGTGTTGGGGTGGAATACCCGAGCACCTCTATTTTTGGAACTGAAACCAAGCTAACCTTCCCGTGGTGCACACTGCTGTTTAACAAACGGGGCTCTGGCGTCTGGCTGAATGTGGCTAACACTGACAGCTAAATTCCCTGACCGTCGACGGGCAGCAGCGTTGGCGGTACGAGAAGGTGTGCCCTGCGATCCCCAACCACCACCCAGCGTGGGGATTTACGTGCATATCCCCCTTTATTACCGGAGACCTACGTCCAGCAGTGGACTAATATTAGGCTGGTGTGGTGGTGTTTTTTTTTCTAAGTATCACTTAAAATGGCTTTAATTAGAAATTGCATGACAAAAATTATAATTTAATTACAAAAATTAGGTCAACAAAATGTAGTTTCTCTTGTAGTTTTTCCTTCAACGAAACTCTTCTACGGTTATCTAAGGATAAGTGATAAGTCACATTTAGCCTTTTCTGACATGAAGATGAAAACTGTAGTCCTCCTACTTCTTAATAAAAGTGCGAGCTCTTATAGTCAACAACCGAAGATTTTCCGACGGAAGAATAGAGAAAATTTATTTTTGGATATAAACATTTCAAAATTTTGAGATGTTTTGACTACAGTAATAAAAAAAAATGGATAAATTTTATGCACTTGAAAAAATAACACGTTTGGGACTTAGGACCCACACTCAAGAAAAATACGTTGTATCTCTATTGTAGAGTAGACTTAAAGAAAGCATGCTAAGAGGCATGTACCGATCATAATTTGTCTAGGTATCTTCTCATCTATGCCTGTAGATCAGCATCCTCTCCTTCCTCAGCTCCAGGTACTTCAGTCAGTCCTTGGTCCTCAATAAAAACACACGTACAAATCTTAATTGCCCAAAATTCCAATCAAACCGAATAAAACAAATGAAACATTTTCTTTGTTTAAAAAGAGGATATCACGGAAAAAGAACGTAAGAACGTTTTTAGTTCTTACTAGGTATACTTATCTTTATAGTTAAGTTATGGTAAGCTTTTATTAACATCCTGAAGAAACGCAGGTAAGTCAGCTCCACGCGTATTGATCACATCTTTCATGTAGGATTGCTTGTATAATGGGGAGTGTTCTGGAGCTTTTTTCTATCTTCGCACCGCTCGACCTCAGCAGAGGTATCATCCACATACATTGCCACCTATGTCTTCTCGCACAGCGATATTCCAGAGGAATTCCCTCCCGCGAACAATCAAGCTTTGGAATGGTCTGCCTGCCGAGGTTTTCCCCAGAGACTGCAATATGCAGTGATTCGAAAAGGGCGTTTAAAATTTTTTAAAAGGGTCAGCAACACGCATGTAATAACTCTTGATGTTACAGGCGTCCATTGGCTACGGGTACCGGTTCCCATCAGGAGGACCGTATGCCTGTTTGCTAACTTAGTAGTATAAAAAAAAGGATTAGGCTGAGAGGAAGGTATAGGTGCTGAAGCCTACTGCATCTAACCATTTCCCAGGCACTATAGCGCCCGGTCAGTTATAAGTTACCACTTGACACTGTATTAATGATCTATAAAATAGCCAATGCTTATAGTTAAATCTAATAGACGCTACTCTGTTCCGTTATAAAGAAAACTGGTTATGTAGGTTTTATTTAACTGTCTTAGTCTAGAATTTAACTTGATATTTTATTTCGTTTCGTCTCAGAAACTGACTTTTGTACGAGCACGTTGACTGTTCTACTTAATATGTGTTATTTTAGCACTTTTAAACGGGTACAGAAACGTCGGTCCAGAAGCAAGATGGGTGGACGATATTGGATCCATCGTAGACCGAAACTGGATGAGACAAGCTTTGAACCGTCGATTTTGGCACATACAAAGGGAGGCCTATACTCAGCAGTGGGTGAAGTCGGGTTGTGGATGTTGATGATAGCCTTTACGCCAGTCATTGGCATGAGCTGAAATTCAGTTCTCGATCGGAAATCAATCACACATTGCGTCTCATCATATCACAACATAATTATCATAAGTTATCATTTTTGTCAATCAATTTAAAAAAAATATAGGGTCAGGAACGCGCATCTTGGTGTTACAGGCATTTGGCTTGGTAATATAGGCTATGGAAACCGCTTACTATCAATGGGACCGTATTCCAACTTCTATATATAAAAACCTTAAGTAATAAGTGCAAGAAAAACTTTCAGAAACCCACATAGACACTAAAAGAAATTGAAAATCCGACTCCATTTAAGAACCTTCTAAATCATATTCCTAATAAAAAACATATTACACAAACATGTTAAAAAATATTTGACGGATAATGACATTATGTATATTTTTTTTTAGTTTGTCTTGAATAAGAAGTATTGAACTTGTTGCTATCTTATTTTATTATTAAAATAAATAGGTCTGGGTGTTTTCTATGTATGATAAGTAGGTAAATATTTCCAAAAAAAACTATATAAATGTTGTAAATCAATCATGTGGTTTCCATAATACAAGCTCTGCTTAGTTTGGGGCTACATGATGCTGTGTGATAACGTCCAGCATTATTATTTTTTGTCTTATACATTTTTGCTTACTCTTGATTGTTGATTAGAGCTAGTTCAAAATAAGAATGACATAAGAACTATTGAATTATTTTTATATCCATGTTCGTTACAAATACATAATTATTATTATGATTACGGTGATGGGGTATCCTTTCTACCGGTGACAGATATACATATAGGTCAGGGACCGGGATCCCAGGATCCCATTGTTTAGATCTTTCTGCAGGTCGGCAGGTATAAAACTTACATCCAATTTAAGACTTTTCAAAACCTAAACAAATCGACATCTTGTAAAAACTACCTTATCAAATATCTTAAATTCTATTTAACCAGAATCACTCGTGGCGTACAGCTAACTTCGGTGATCTTAGCAGAAGACTATTCGCACACCAGATCAGAGTGCTTCCATGCTTCAAAATCTGTCTCTTAAGAGGGACAATTAAATCAATAATAAGTATTTAAAGAAAATATTCTCACACAAATAGACTAGATACTAGAATCTAATTAAGCGCAAATCTAGGTCTCTGATACATCCTCAGGACTTGGCTATCGTGTTTTTGCTCGGAACATCAAAAGGGACATGCGGCGGCAAGGTGCTTTGATGTCATAGAGTTGGGAACAGATAGCTCAAAATTTATAAAGCATAGTTTCTTGCCTATTCCTCTCTGTTTGGTCGCGTCACAGATAGGTGCAAATTAAAAAAAAAAGAATCTAAAGGTTATCTAAAGTATTAGGTTCCTAATACATAAAGAAATATTGTAGCAATTTTTTACTTCCACTACAAGAAGATTTTAAGAATTAGAATTATTAAGGGTTTAAGAATTAGCCTACAAATATTTAAAGAAGTTAGTATGTTGAAAAAAAGGTACTATCTCATAGACGGGTTTGTCAATATTGTTTTATATTTTTTCATTTATTGCGTTCAAATTTTCTTTTTCCGGTAGGTAAATATAAAAATATTATGTGATTCCATTTCTACCTGACAAAGTTACAATCAGCGCCTGCTACAGTTGTAGAATGTTCAGCATTCCTCTATTGGCTCAGATTTAAACAATCCTAATCATATTATAAACGTAAAAGTTTGTGAGAATGTATGTTTTGTACTCTTTCGCTGAAAAACTACTATACGGATTTGGATTATTCATAGATTGTGATCTGGATTAACACATGGGCTACTTTAAATCCGAATCCCACGTGAACAAAGTCGCGGGCAGAAGCTAGTCATTCTTTAAATTCAGATTTCCTACATATTGAAAGTTTATAGTTGAGTCTTAAAGATTCTTATTGAGAAATACTGAAAAAAATTCAATGTATTTTTTTTTAAATAATAAAGTAAAATCCTACAATTCCGTCGCATCTAACCCTCACTACTCTATGCCCGCCACTTCCCAGATATGCAAGCCTTGCTGTGCGCGCACAAGTTTTTATCTCCCCTCCCGCTCACACACTACCCTTCTCCCTCTAACCAAAAGCACCGCGCAGGTTTTTACTAAGAGAAGGCTTGCGAGGTTTTTCACGTTCTGTACCTGTTTGGAATCAAACGGGCACCGATGGAAGGTACTTGTATCTACCTAGTTAGCTCTTTGTCACTCAAATAGATCCTTTGAAGCTTATATTGTTTTAAATACCTAGGTACATGTGTACCTACTTCAAATTATGTAATAATTTATGTTTATCTCAAATATTTTAGTACTCTCTTTATCATCAGGGTCCATAAGACCTTTATACTACCTTACCACCTGAATGCCTACTCACTTATGAAAACTATAATCATATTGAATATAGAATAGAACCTACCTACCTTTCACTTCTTTATTAAATGGCTTCTGGGATAGTCATCCACAATTTCGCCAGTATCAAGTATAATAATTGTTTCTTATTAATATGAGGCAACGTAGTACGGTTTATAAGTCCAGTCGTCCAGTCTTCGGTCAGGTTTTCTGCTATAGCCATGGCGAATATAACAAAAAACGATCGGCTCACAATTTTCTTCATCAGAGAATTCCCGTTCAATCTTCTTTTATTCCATTTCACTAATACTTGTGTCTTATAACTAACATTTATCGGTTATAATACCATGAATATTAAACGAAATACATTAGAAAAACACTAGAAAATAATTTTTTTATAAAATTGACAACCGTCGTTCAAGATGAAAAAAATGGTGTCCTACCTACCTTTAAACGATTGCAAGTATGACATTTTGAATGTCATCGCCTCGAATTCGTTGCTAGTTTCAATAGATTGTTTGTTAGCCGATGTATATTTTTGTTGGAGTGCTTTTCTTTTGTATGTCAAATAAATAAATTCTAGATAAGAATGAAGATAAATAAACATTTATTTGAGTTACAAAATATACAAAAATAAACAATAGGTAAGTGCTTAATAAAGATCTATATCTTATCTATATCTATATCTTATCTATTAAGAGAAATAGTCGCCACTCAGCATATGTTGCAGAAACATGGAAGCTACTGCAGCGCTGGTTTTCAGTGGCGCCACGGTGTAGAGCGCAGCAGCAATTGTGATATGCATTATGTAACTACTATTTTATTTATTATATTATTTTTTTATTATAAGCCTGAGGTGTCCCACTGCAGGGCAAAGGCCTCCCTCCCCTCCTTCCACTCCTCTCTATTGAGTGCTGTAATTTGCCAGTCTTCCATACTACTAATATAATTAAAAATAATTACCTATGATATGACAATGAAACACAAAATGGCAATGAAACTTATTACGTAAAAGTAAATGAAATGAATACAGCATTAATTATTATTACATAAATAATAGACGATATAGAACGAACATATTTAAAACAGATATTCTTATTTTTATTCTAAGTTTATAGGCCGTGAGGGAAGCTGGTAATATACCAACGCTTAGAGCAAAAACTTACGAATATGTTCCGCCAAGAGTGTCAAAATATATATTTTGCTGATAGTCTTATAACTATCTTTTCTTCTTCTCTTTCTCTTTCTTCTATGAGCTAGTGGTCAATTCTGGTGTTTTTTAGGTCACCCGAAGGCCTCCAACATGGCTTAACGACCGAAAAAGTCTTAACGTGCCTTCTGAAGCACGGAAGCCCTTAGATCTAAATGCCATATCATTCAACCACCCAAGTATACTAGGCACATGGCCCATCTCATGTTAGGAAACCATTACTAACAAAGTAAGCGCTCGTGGCGTGGTTAACTTCGGTTTTCTTAGCAGATCACCTTGGTTAAGTATCCACCCGGTCATTACTTGGATGGGGGACTGTTCAGTGACATTTAGATTTGAGCGCTTCCGTGCTTCGGAAGGCACGTTAAGATGTTGGTCCCGGCTTTTCAGTCGTTAAGCCATGTTGGAGGTCTTCGGGTGGCCTAAAAACTCCGACAAAAGACTACTCTTTTGTCACTAACAGGTCACTAACTCATACGAATAAGAAGAAGAAGACTAACAAATAGAAATAGAAAATCTTTATTGTCATAGGGGATAACATAACACATAAAAGAAAAATACAACAGCTTCAGTTAAGTGTACAGACCATGACTCGTCAAATTAGTTACAAATAATATGAAGATTATTATGATAGGTATCTTAATTACATTAAAAAGAAAATAAATAATAATAAAAACATTCTATTATTAGTTATAAACCTCATCTTATAATATTTATATATTCGCTGTATAGAGGCGATTCAAAAACATAAATAAAATTATCTCAGAAACAGGTCTCGGCAATTCATTAGGTGGTTGAAATAAATAAATTACTGTAGTCATTTTGTAATAACTCTTTGATGCTGTATAGGGTTTTGTCAAGTAATAGTTTTTTTAATTCATTTTCAAAGTGTTGCTTTGAAGGTCACGCATGTACCTTCATGTGCCTGTAATGTCACCGTCACCCACACTCTTTAAAACGAAACCAACGAAACACAGTAATGCTGCTTCACGGACTTAGGCACGGTTAGCTGGTACTTTCCGTTATGAGCGCCGCATCTGTCTCTCTGTCAATTCACGATAAACTCAAAAACTACTGAATAAATTTTCATGCGATTTCACCAATAGACAGTGATTCATTAAGAATAAAGGTTTTGTGAAAATTGGTTGAAATATGACGATAATTGTCGCCTGGGAGCTTTCATCGAAAACGCCTATGCCTTTGAGATTATAACAAAAGTATGTATGGTAGGATGAAGTGACCCAAATGGTCACTTTATGCTCTTCTACCCATGAGAAGCTCGGACGGGTTGCTGGTTAATTATTATTGAAATATTCAGCTTTAGATGCCTGAGTTATATGTGTCCATACAATACCACTAATGAAATCAAGTTGTTTAGCCATGGGGGAGGAAGAACGAAACGTCATGGGGCGTTTCGTTAGGGTGTTTCGTTATGGGGTGGTTGTGTTTGCTCAGTGAGGCGGAGGCGATGACATCTTGCGGGGAGTGGGGGGAGGGGGCAGGAAGTAGGTTCGGTTCTCGGAGCCACTTATAATGAAAAATACATTAAAATTTTGCTCTTGAAGAGAAGTTTCTCATATTATACTTACTTGCAATACATACATATATTTTGCTTGATCAAAACTGACATTTAATATTGTTTTCATCATCATCATCATCAACATGTTCAGCCATATGCGCTATGCTTATGCGCTGAGTTATGACCTTTTTGTCATACTGCAACACACACATAGATTAATTATTATTTTTCATTTTCAGTCTTGTTATAAGTAGTTATGTAAATTGTTGTTATTATTATGTATGTGTGTGTTTGTTGTTGGAAATAAAAATGTATCTATCTATCTATCTAGCCATATTCATCCCGTCTTTTGATTTTGACACTCGCCTCGATAGTGCGCTTGAATCATGCGCCGCCCATGGTCTTTCTAATATCGTCGACCTATCTCGCTGAACGTCCCCCCCATCCTTGTGATCAACTCTCGGCCACCGCTCACAGCCAGCGCTCTGGTCCACCTGTCGTCACTCTGTCTGGCAAAGTTTCCTGCCCTAATCCATTTGAGCTCCATTATCCGCTCGCTGATGTCCTGGACCTTAGTCTGCTTGCGGATTTCTATAGGTATTGGGGACTCGATCTAAAAGTGTAATGCCGATTATAATATTATTTTACTGAACATATTTTAAGTTTCAATTATATTTTATACGGGATTAAGGAAAGGGGTCGTAGGGTCGCCCCTAAGTCTCGATACTAGCTTCAGTTCATTAGAAGATAAAAGACCATGGAACAAAATTTTCGAAAAAACAAAGGGGATGGTTACTGTTTACTGCCAAATTTATTAATATGTATTTATGCCTATTTTTCTTATATTCTATTTTTAATTTCCTCTTTTTGTATCAGAGTATTACCCTTTAAAGATAATATTATTTTCGTATTTTGAGCCGTCACACACAATGCACTGTCAGAATTACCAGCGCTGCATAGTGTTCCACTTATGGCAACACTATGCAGCAATATGCTGAGTGAGAGGGCCTTTTGACCCCACGTCTGTCTGCCTGCTTATTTTTATAATTATTTTCTAATTTCAAATTCAATTTCATTGTATTTTTTGTTATTTTGTCTGTGGGTCAATAAATCATTTTTTCTAATATTCTTATTCATTCTTATCATAAATGACGGTGACAAAAATTACCTTTAAACACGGTACTGTACCACCATATATCGGCCGTCAAAACATCATAATATTTATCCAATGTTCCCACAAAACTCATTCATCCAATCTCATCCCCATTAAGAACCCCCTCAAATACAAAAGAGTCATTCACACTCACAAATGAGATCATTACGCAACGGATGAATCAATTTTGATGGAGTTTTCACATCTATCGGGATGGAAGGACACGTGGCTCGGATTTAATTCGTGTGTGATCTGTTCAATGGGTGAATTTGAATGAATTTGGCAAATTTTGATTGTTAATAGAACTAAAGCTGTCGACATTGCTCAGAGAATTAGCAAACGGCTGTGGCAGTGGGCTGGCTATATATGCTTAAGGGAATGGCGTAGTGTAGTTTAGGACGCCTTCCGGCAGAAGTTGGAGGCGTCGTATCAAAACATGATCATACATCTAATTAAAGGGTATAAGGGATTTCAACCACCATCTTCGAAACCCAAGCCAACCTCACTTGCCCGTGGTGCACCCTGCTAACTAACAAACGGGGCAATGGCAGCGGGAGGAATGCTGTATAGCGCAGCCTAACACCAGCACAGCTGCGTTCAACGGGTTGCGAGAAGCTGTACCCAGAGATCCCCCACCCGCATGCCCAACGTGGGTACTATGGGCATATCCAGGTCTATGTCCAGCAATAAACTAATAGGCTGGTTCTGTAGCCTATTAGTAGAGTTTTTTGCAATTCTTCTCTGTTTGGTCGCGTTAAGAATTGGTGTAAATTGTCAAAACTCAAAACTACTGAACGGCTTATTGAATAAACTTATTTTGATTTTGTACATATAATAATGCTGCTGCGCTCTGCACGGTGGTGCCACTGAAAACCAGTGCTGCAGTTACCTCCATGCTTCTGCAGCATACTTGACCATTTTGAGTAACTATTTCTCTTAGTAGATTTCAGCACCCACCTAATGTTTATTTTGATACTCAAATAATTGTTTCTTTATATTTATCATTATCTTTTATCGATGTAAAAATAACATAATCGGTACACATCTATCACACCTTCCCAAAGAGAGAAATCACTGAACACCTAAATAATGGCACTGCCACACGGTAGGGAAAAATCATTATAGAATAAGCACGCGGCCACACAGAGGGAGATCATTGAGCAGTCAAAATATTGTAGCAGCGCGTGCGCAGGGGGCTTGTAATCCCATTGATTGTTGTAACGGCTCGGAGATTGGAAGGGGGAAATGGAGACAGATTTTGGATGTGGCATTTAAAATTACACCATCATCATCAAATCCATCCAAAGTCTGAAAAAGATAGCTGTGAGCGATAAGACCACTAATTTACATTAATTAATATTTTTGTTCTTCAAAATAGATAGAAAACCTCACATGAGGGGAAGATTAAAGCGTTTTCTATTATGATTAGATAGAGCTACTTATATTCATATTCATATTCATTTATTTATTGCAGTCATAATGTTAGGTACAAAACATGGATGATTAGTAAATAAAACTATGAACCCAATTTTGGGCACAGCAATGGTATGGAGTAGGAGTCAGCCCGTTAAAAATTATGTAAATTGATTATAGATTTAACTCGAACTTGATTGTTAATTTCTGGAATTTTAAGTTAGTCACTGAAAAAATCTTTTAAGCTATCATAACATTTATTTATTAACGTTTCTTTTAGATGTCGATCAAAAGTTTTGTCATTTTCCTCGTCTTTTAGATTTTCTCGGAGTTATAAATTTTTACAGCCATTGTATTTGGGCCAGAACTGTGTATCTTCAATTTTGAACTAGGTAGTTCTAATTTATGTTTTTGTCTACAAGGGTAACTTGTCGATGTAGTGATGCAATTTTCTCCATTTAGCTCTTTCCATTGGTGTCGCTTCCATTAACCACATGGAAGCGATCTTTTGTCTAGTATCAAATCAAATCAAATCAAATCAAAATACGTTTATTCATGAACATAAAGTAAACTTTGAACTTGGTTATTTTTACAAATACAAATACAAATACATATATATATTAATTACCAGAAAAAAACAAAAATACATAATACAGTGATTACCAGTGGAGCCCGCACTAGAGCTAGCCGCTAGCCTGTGTCGCGGGAGACCGAAATACAAACCAGATTACCAAAATTAAGATAGAATTTAGAACACTAGGTAAAGGACTACTATAAATATTAGATAAATATAAGGTAGGTAACGAAAATCTATATACTGAAAGAACAAAGAAGGCTTAATAAATATTAAATACAGAAATTAAATTAAAATAAAATAAAATAACAACACAAATGGGCTACTGTTAGGACTAAAGTTGTAACGGAGCGATGGTATAAGTGTGTGTGTGTGTGTGTGTGTGTGTGTGTGTGTGTGTGTGTGTGTGTGTGTGTGTGAGTGTCTTGGTCTTCCTCTTCCACGCTTTCCTTCTACCTTTCCCTTGATGATGTTTCTAATAAAGTTATCATGTCATTAAGATTAGTATATATTAAATTTTTGTAGTAATAAACATTTTTCAGTTATAACTACCTACATGTAGATGCGCGACTACGCGAGGCTGACAGTCCGATCTGGCATGTCGACGCGAAGGCAAATCTCACAGTTTAACCGCACATTACGTCAGTGATCAGTCCCAGATGCGCGGTCCGATCTTTACGCGCCAGTAGCACGACAGTTTGATCCGCAGTCCAAACCGTACAGATCGGACTGCGGTTTGGAACGCAGTCCCGATGCACGGTCCGATCTTTACGTGTGCAGGGCGCAATTGTGTTCATTTAAAAAAAAATGATTTACACTATCACCACATCATGTAGCCCTAAACTAAGCAGAGCTTGTATTATGGGAACCACATGACTGATAAACTACGTACCTAGATACATTTTTTTGTAAATACATACTTATTATACATAGAAAACACCCAGACTCGAAACAAATATTTGCAGAACATACAAACATTTGTCTCGCGGTGGGAATCGAACCCGCAACCTTCTGCGTCAGGCGGGCTTTCGCCCACTACGCCGCAGAGGTCGTCAAGTAGAAGTAACACTTCTTCTTCTTTCTCTTTATGATAATGTAATATCAATACTACTATAACAAGTAGCCTAACTCTACACAATTATACTACACTAACTCAAAAGGTCCTTTTGAGCCTTTTCACTATGTCTGTGATATCGTTAGTTTTTATGATTATGTAGTGTTAAATGTAGAGTACATGAAATATATACTAAGGGTGGTTGAATGACAATGCACAAAATTATTTAAAAAAAAAAACGTCCGCTCGGATCGACTGCCGCGTGCAGAGTGAGTCGAGCGGGTCGACTACACTTTATTATTAATCAGTATACATTAAATATTATTAAAACAAGTAGGCTTGTTCCCAGCAGCTCCAAAACCATTGTTCTCAAAAACAGGAATTCCATACATTGATTCCTTTCAGCTCCAAAATATTTTAGGCAATACAATACCTATTAACTAATAGCACATTATAATTTATGTTAGATAGGTAATTAATTTTATTATGGAACTCGTTTCTTGCATACCGTCTTTTTAAACTATAATTGTAGCTTCGTCGATATTTCCTACTAGTGCTATCTCAATCACTCATAAAACTTAAAAAGCGCTACTTTTTTCTTTCATTTTGGATGTTGAATATGCATATCCATGAATTCTAACCTCCGTGTCATTAATTGTAATCAGGTTTATCTCGTGAACGCATTGCGTGTCACTATTAGAACTGCTTAAACAAATCTGACATATTTAAACTTAGTTTAAGCGTTTTGTTTGTTTTTTTTTAATAAAAAAACGACCAAGTGCGAATTTGACTAGGCCGGTTTGCGCGTACCGAGATTTTTTTTATAGATAGCAACACCAATAAAAGTCTGAATATTGATAAATATAACAGTAATTTAGGTATAATTGGCGGTCTTATCGCTTAAAGTAATTTCTTCCAGAATTAACCCACTAATTTACGGTTTTTGGTTCTTTTCTTTTGCTAAAATACATTGCTTTTTGCCAAATTTGATGTTTCGATGATAATTAAGTACCCTATAGATTTTGATTCCCTCGCGAGTGTCATAAACGGTTGTTGTAGACCTGAGTATTTTATATTAATTTCAGTTATACAAAGCGTTCCTGTGAAAAGATTCCTGACAGACAAACATACAGACAACGAAGTGATCCTTAAATGTTCTTTGAAGTGCGGAACCCTAAAAATGACACTTCTTTACGGATATTAATAAATAATTTCAAATGTCACAATAACCAATCATATTGACCTCTCAAAATAACAATTCATCCTATACATCGAAGTTCTTTAAAAACTGGCTGTAGATTTGTAAAACGGCCAATCATACGACTAGAATTCTAAATTTGAATGAACCAATTAGATTGCGCGTATTACCGTCGACAATACGATTTGAAATTAGAATCAACGCAGCGTTTGTCAAAACGTAACGTTATAAATTGTATGTTATTACCGTTACAGTATGGAATTTAATAATTATAGTTGGTACTGTTTTAATTTAGTACATATGTAGGTACTTATTCTAGGCTTATTAAATAAGGGAGAACTGAGGGGTCTATTATCTAAGGTATATTTTAAATTGAAGAATTCAGCGAAAACCTCTGTGGCGTAGTGGGCGTAGGTCCACCTGAGACGAAGAAGGGTGTGGGTTCAACTCCCGCCGCGGGACAAACGTTTGTATGATTTTCAATTATTTATCTGGGTGTTCTCTGGACCTGGGTATTTTCTTTGTATAATGTATGTATTTACTAAAAATAATTATATAAGTAGTGTATATCATTCATGTGATTCCCAATAGCTCTGCACTCATTTATTTAACAATTTCTTTATTCACATAACCAAGCAAATCAAGTTACAGATAATATTTCTTATGCCTAATTGAATAACATAACCAGCACATAAAAAAAAACTTTAAAAAAACTATGATAGGGTAGAAAAAATGCATTCAATAGATTATTGCAAGTCATTAAATGAAGAATTTAAATACTCATTGATATTGTAGAATTTATGAGTTACAAGACATGATTATATATTTTGTTAAAACTCGTTCATTTGAAGTCAAGAAATTTAAAATGAGCATGTTTAGACAAAAAAACTTAGAGAACGAGTAAATGAGTTGAGTAACCAGGTTTTGGCAAACGTAGTGTAGGACGCCCTCCGGCCAGGTGGAGTGACGATTTGCGAAAGGCTGCTGGTAGAAGCTGGATGCGTCGAGCTCAGGACAGGGCGCAATGGCACTCATTACGGGTTTAGGGGAGGCCTTTGTCCAGCAGTGGACTGCTATAGGCTGATGATGATGTTAATGAAAGAAAGTTTTCTTTAACAAGTCACATGGAAAAATCACATTTCCTTGGAAAATTGAAAATTAAATCAAATCGCTTTGAACGATTTCTTGTTAAAAGTTTCACTGTTTCCATTGTATTGTAAAAAACATTTTTTTTTTTTACAATACACATGTTTATGTTTGTGATGTACCGGTATTGGGCTGCGTTATGCCGCATTCAGCCGGCCGCTAAAGCAACGTTTGTTAGTTATCAGGGTGCACCACCGGCAGGAGAGGCTGGCTAGGATTCCGAAGATGGAGGTTGCAACACCAAACTAATAAACAAGGTATACCTAATAGTCTCATCAAAAAAGATAGAGTAACTTTTGCAGGATCCTCAAACAAAATGTTGTAATTTTTCTTATAAATTAGTAGTAGAACCAAACTATCACGATGCCTTTTTCTGCCGTCATCCAGCATTGCTGTGGTTCGGTTTGAATGATGCATAACTCCTTCATGCATTCTTCAAGTTGACCACAGCGCGTAGCATCGTAGCACACGTTCCAAATAAGAGTAGACTACGACACAATGCTTTGTGATAGGTAATGGTTACCACTTAACATAAGGTGGGCCATGTGATTGCTCTATCTTCAGGTAGGTACCATAAAAAACATAAAAATAGTCGAGTTAATCAAACGGCGAAAATATTCTCACTTAGATAGAGGTTATCTATTTCAGCCGTTTGGGGTAGAAACTCTAGGACTAGAAACATGGGAGCTGGGACTCACAACATTTTCAAAGACTAGGCAGAGCGCTTGTTTGAGAGTCCGCGTGATCGAAGTGCTGGTTTCTATTTGGGCCAACGGATCAACCTTTCTGTCCAACGTGGCAGCTAGCATTCTGGGTACTCTACCGTGTGGTGAACGGTCTAGGTTTTCGTTAGGCTATTTTATTTTAGTAATAGGTATATGTTTATCTAAACTATCTACACTAGTATTATAAAGAGGAAAAAATATGTATTTTTGTGTGTTTTGTAATGAATAAACTCAAAAACTACTGTGCCGATTTCAAAAATTCTTTCACCATTGGAAAGATTCACCCTGAGTAACATAGGCTATATTATTGCTAGAAAAGATTAGGGATCCTTACTAAAACTTAAGTAACGTAACTCAAGGTGTAAAAAAGTGCCCTAACCCGTGCGAAGCTGGGACGGGCTGCTAGTTTATTATAAATAATTTATTTAAGGTAGCTCGACAAATATTTTAGACTAAAAATAGAGGTTAGTGTTTAGACACGTCTTAGGTAAAACGATAAGTCGTAAGACAAGGAAAAAGAAGCGGACTTAACAAGCAACCTATTTAAATATTAAAATGGGATCGATCGTATGACATGTCATGATAGCGAGGTTAACCCTCCAAAGAAGAATTATAAGTTTTTTATTAAAATCGTTCTTGTAGAACTATTTCAAATTAAAAACACGGACAAAATGTAAGCAAAATTTTGTGAAATGTATAATTTGAATAGGTTTCTAAATTTTCTATAACGCCTTAACTACTGCACGGAATGAGTTAAAATTTAGCAATGATTACATTTTTTTCACAAACATGCTTGGAAATTAGAGCATTATTTTGACAACCTTCTTCGAGATAAATCTAAATTGCTGTACCGGCCCAATACATGCGAGCAGCGGCCGGCAAAAGTTGTATGAAAATTCATATCTGTCGTGGTATTTAAAAATGGAACGATCTTTTACTCCGAAACATGGCAACCAAGGAGGTAACTAATCAAAGGATTTATTTAAATTTCGAACTGGCTTGCAAATATAATGCTGTTTATTGAAAAATGTTCAAGTTCTGTCTAGGAACTATTTTGTTTTAATTTCCGCGCATTATTTGAAAAAAGTACTATACAAGCCTTGGCCACAACTAGGCATTGATGGACTCACGTATGTGTGCCTCGGCTTCGCCTCGGTCCACATTTACGCGTTCGTCCATCAATGCCTCTTTTGCTGGCCTCTGCAGTAATGTAATATTAATGATAACTGAAGATGGAACTAGCACATGGCTCACCTGATGTTAAGTGATAACCATTACTTATAACAAAGTATTGTTTCGTAGGTCACACTTATTTGGAACGCCCTATGTCCATCAACTTGATAAATTAATTAATTGACTCAGGCGTGACTATGCGGAAATCCATTACAAGATATTCTACAAGGCAAAATAATTAGTACAAACTCCACTAACTTTCTCTGACGAGTTTACAAAATGCATACGCGTGCACCGCAAATTGATAAATTAAATAAATAATTAATTCAGGTCAGTTTCACACATCATCGTAGCCTCAAGAGCCAGAGCTTGACGACAATAACATGACTGAGCTTGAGCTGGTGCATCGTTCTGAATAGGTATTTGTCTACCACTTCAGAGTGGCGCCACTGAGCTGATATACTTTATATACTTTTTTTTAACCGAATTCAAAAAGGAGGAGGTTCTCAATTCGTCGCAATTTTTTCGACTTTTTTTTATGTATGTTCACCGATATCTCAGTCAATCGTTGACCGATTTTCAAAATTCTTTTTTGTTTGAAAGAGTATACTTCACAGGTGGTCTCATCTAAATTTTATTCCTGAGGGATTGGTACTTTTCCCGGAAAACTCAAAAACCTCAATTGTAATTTTTGCCCTATGATCACCAATATCTCCGTCAATTGTGAACCGATTTTCAAAATTCTTTAGGGCAAGAAGTAAGAAGTGATTTATTTGAAGTCGGTTTATTTTATATAAAAAGTTTATACTTGTTGTCAATACTCATAGTTATACCTAGATAATATGTTTAAATACCTGGAATAATATAAGTTACTCTGGCTGCCACGTGATTGAAGTCGAAGGCGAAAGCTAGTAAAATATATATTTTTAGTAATTTATTAAGTTTAAGCAGTGTTGTTTCGGAGTATACATACCTCGGGCAGATATTGCAGTTGGGTAGAAACAACTTCGAGAAGGAGGCCACGAGGAGGATTCGGCTGGGTCGGGCAGCATTTGGAAAACTACGTCGAGTTTTCTCGTCACCCATACCGCAATGTTTGAAAACGAAAGTTTTCAATCAGTGCGTCCTACCCGTCATCGCATACGGAGCCGTAACGTGGACACTCACAGTACGGCTAGTCCACCAATTTAAAGTCGCTCAGCGAGCTATGTAACTAGCTATGCTCGGAGTTTCTCTGAAGGATAGAATCCGCAACGAGACTATCCGACATAGAACTAAAGTTGTCGACATAGCTCAGAGAATTAGCAAGCTGAAGTGGCAGTGGGCTGGCCATATCTGCCGAAGAACCGACAACCGTTGGGGTAAACGAGTTCTTGAGTGGAGATCGCAGCTCGGCAAACGTAGGTGTAGGACGCCCTCCGGCAAGGTGGGGTGACGATCTGCGAAAGGCTGCTGGTAGCAGCTGGATGCGTTGAGCTCAGGTCAGGGTGTAGTGGCGCTCATTAGGGGAGGCCTATGTCCAGCAGGGGACAGCTAGAGGCTGATGATGATGATGAAGAAGTGTTTGTTCAAGTAATATTTTATTTACTAGTTAGGCCCACGGCTTCGCTCGCGTGGTATCTTAATAAAATGTTGCCTATATAAGCCTTTATTATGTTCGGTTCGACGTCCTCTGTGGCGCAGTGGGTGAAGACACCTGACTGAGATGCAGAAGGGTTATTTTTTTATTTCCAAGTATGTCATATTTTGTATTTTTTATTATTTTTAGAGGTAAATTATTTTCTCGTTTTTTATTTTTTACTTTTAGAGAACATATTTTTTACATTTCATTTTTAAAATTTGTAGCATTACCCATATATATCCACACTATCAAAGGTTGTCTGAAAAATATTATATTTACCATTAAGTTCGTACGTGTATAAAGGCTTTAGGCGTGTTTTTAACCAACTTCAATAAAAAGGAGGACTCCAAAAATAACAGGTAGGTATCTAGATCTACCTATGTGGTAAACGCATAGATCGTAAGGGATACATTTATAGAAAAAAGGTGGATGAACCAAAAAATAAGCAATTATTTTTAACTTTTTAGTTTAACAGTTTTTTCAATAAATGTTTTTGAAGTCGGTTTTTTTTTATCTTGTGCAATAAAGAAGTTTCTATCTATTTTCTGTAAATATTTTATACATAGACCTCTCCTTTTCCAGAGCGGCTTTAGAACGCGAGTGATGCCGCGGGTGGTTGTTAGTAATAAATTAATCAGTGTTTACAACAATAACCAAACTTTTTTGCAAAAGATTTTACCAAAAAATTTTGATACGCTTTTGCGGTTACCCAAAAAATTGCTTCATACCCCGAACCAAACATCCCTAATAATACCGGATTTTTTTCCGTTTTTGACCGTAAATGACATGACGACCGGACTTTTTTCAAATTACACATCTCCGGAACAGACCGTATAATTTGGAACTATAATAATTTTGTTTTTGTTTGTTTGCGCCGCGCGTAATAACTTGTGTGGACCGTCTCCGAATTTTTTTAATGTTTTTTATCTGATGTTTTCAGGGTGTTGGTGACGGCAGGTAGATTTGTGCAGATTTCAATTTAACTTGTATGACAGTTACATAGGATTATAAATTAATTACTAGCTGACCCAGCGCAAGTTGTACCATCTCATCATCATTTTATCAATCGTCACATCATCCTCTGCGGCATCTGCGGCGAAGTGGGGAAGGCCCGCTTGAGACGCAGAAGGCTGCAGGTTCGATTCCGGCTGCCGGACAAATTTTTGCTATATTTGCCGTTATTTGTATCAGGTTGTGTCATTTGTCAGGTGTTTTCTATGTAGGTATAATATGTAAAAAATGTTTGTTTAGTTTATCAGACAAGTGGTTATAAAGGGTCCAGATTTATTTATTATTTATTTTTATTCATCCTCAATCTACTTAGGCACTGTCACTCTCGTTTCAAAAAAGAACATCGAAATTAACCAATCCGTTTTCTACAATCATCAAAAGAGCCTTTCCATACAACGTGTATGAGAAAATGATTTTTTTTTTTTCGTGATTTTTCCCGATGATTTTATAGCTGTTCTGCTATTTGGGGCGTAGACAAATCCAAAAAATCAAAGATCATAAAAATCGGTCTAGCCGATCTTGAGTAAAAGGCGTAACTAACCCGACTTTGTTTTATGTTATATATATAGAAGAAGTTGTAAATATCAAGGCAGTTCTTGCGTGGAGCCCGCGTCTCGTAGGACGCCTTTCGGCCAGTAGAGAGACGATCTTTGAAAGGCTGCTGGTAGAAGCTGGATGTCGAGCTGAGGACAGGGAAGCAGGGAAGCGATCGAAATGCTACTAGACTGTCACCAAACCGGCCAGAGTATTGCTTAACTTAGATGATCTCTTTAGAACACTGAAGCATGTCACAGCTCATTCTATTAATCCTATGCGATCTGGAAGACGAAGTTTAGGGAGACCTGCCCCAGATGGACAGACGACATTGTCAAGATTGTAGGTTGGTGGATGGAGGCTCAAGACCGTTCTTCGTGCGGAATTTCTTAGAGGAGACGTATTTATTGGGGAATATAGGTTCAGCAGTGGACGTCTATAGGTTGTTGATGATAATGATGAAGTATTTTTTGCTACAAATTAGGTCTATGTCCAACTCGGCACATGTCGTTGGCATTCGCGACAGATGTCGTAATTAAGTTTCGCAGTGACATTCAAAAATAAAGGCTTTGTGCATAGTATTAATATGAGAGGAGCGGATAGAAGAGCGAACTAGCTAGAGCGAACTAATTAGATGACTTTATAATGCTGCTGGGCACTATCATACAGCATCATGTAACCTCAAACTAAGCTCAACTTGTACCATGGGAACCACAATACATCACTGATAATATACTTAATTTTGTTTGTGAAAAGATACATATTATAACACACCCAGACCCAGACAAATATTTGCTGAACATACAAACATTTATCTCTTAACGGGAATCGAACCCGCAACGTTCTGAGTTGTAGGCAGGCCTTTGCCCACTGCGCCACAGAGGTCGTCGATTTGTACAACGTCTAGTGATAAATTTTACTCACTAAGTCGCTGTAGTACCTGGGACAAGGTTAAATGGCAGAAGCCTTCAGCACTTTTACCTAACATCCTCTCAACCTAGTCGGTGCCACAGGAAAGACATTGTAAATATGTATGGATCTGACTAAGCCACGGGTTTACCCGTGATGTTTTCCTTCACTGATTTGAGCACATGTTAAGGAGAATAACATCTTTATTCTTATAGAAGGGCTTGTGGCGTCGTATACTTCGTTAAGAGCAACCTCCGCCCGGCCAACATTTCGATAGGTGACCGCTATCTTACAAAGTATCATTTAGATACGATAAGAAGTAGGTTTAAATAGACTTTTAAAAATTGATTACATTGTTTGTGAGTGACAAATTGAAGGCAAGATATTTATCGGCTAATAGCTACTTATTTCTGTTCAACCACTATCGCTTGGGAGTTAGTCCGCTATAGCTTTATTTTTATAGCTTTTTTGTTTATTATTCCAATACAACTGGTCCGTTAGTCCTACTTAATATTATAATTAAAAAAATTTTTGAGAATGGATGGTTGGATAGATGGATGTTTGTTCCCCTTTCAGCAGAAAGTACTAAACGGACTTTGGTGAAACTTGTGACCTGGATTACCATTAAACTACTTTTTATTCATGTACCACGCGAGCAAAGCCGCGGGTGGAAGCTAGTCTGCTATAACTAATTGTCCGTTAATCTATTTCACTACCACATACCGTTAGCCGGCAAACCGCTTCCTCTTATACATTAGTCCGCTACCGCTTATACACTGCGTCCGCTACCTTCCACCACCGCCTATATCGACCACAGATTATAAAAGTAACAGAAACAATGGCGTTACGAACACAATGCCCCCTCGAAACAAAAGGTGGTTGATTCCAGGGTTCTTGTACTCAAGGGTGCTTGTATAATTTGTACTGTACTACAGAATGTACGATTTGGCTTAGCATTCGTGAAAATGAAATTAAATCGGTCGTGGCTTATTTTTGTGTTCTTCATCATATTGGTTAAGCAAAACTCCGCCCGGTCAACTTGGATGGGTTACATTTAGCATTTAGATCTGGGCGTTTTCGTGGTTCTCCGAAGCACACGTAAAATAATTAGGTTTCAAGAAGAAAGTAAATATTTATTTTAGACTCATTGCTATTAATGAGTCTTTTGTTTCAGACAATTTTAATTTTTTTACACACACACATTGACCAACTGACAACACTCGCCCCACCTCACCAGCCTATATCAGTCCACTGCTGGACATAGGCCTCCCCTTATAAACGGGGCAAGCTGAAGTGGCAGTGGGCTGGCCATATCTGCCGAAGAACCGATAACCGTTGAAGCAAACGAGTTATTGAGTAAAGACCGTGGTTAGGCAAACGTAGTGTAGGACACCTTTCAGCCAGGTGGAGTGACAATTTGCGACAGGCTACTGGTAGAAGCTGGATGCGTCGAGCTGAGGACAGGGCGCAATGTTTGTTATTAGTTGGGGCACTGCTCCTCTCTGTATTCTGTGGCACTGCCATAGTCTTACGATGATGATGATGATGATTAATAATAAAAGGGGATATGCCTATAATCTCCATGCTGGGCATGTAGGTTGGGAATCGCAGGCAACAACTGCTCTCACTGCCGACGCTGCTGCCTGTCAGCTGTGCTATGCCGCAATGAGCCAGCCACCAGAGCCCTGTTTGTTAGTTAGCAGTTTGCACCACATGCAGGTGTTGGATTTCGAAGATGGTGGTTGGAGCGAAAACCTTTGTTAGAGAATTGTGGGTAAGTACTTAGGAAAGAGCAAGCTGTATTTTGGGCTCACCTTGTTTGTTAATAAAGTGTTTTTCTTGATTTTTTTTTGGAAGTAAATATGCTAATTGATTATGTGCTTTTGGGTATGGGAAGGCCTTAATATCCTGGCAGCCGGATGGCAGGCGTGGTCGTGGTCAGCCAAGAAAAGGAAGGAGAAGAAGAAGGATTACTCAAAGAACAGAGATGGTTGGCGGAATTTTGGGGAGATCCAAAGGTCTCGGTTACTGGGCAAACACAGAAGTAGGACGATGCAGGTTGATAAAAAAAATGTATTCTATCGCGTTCCCCCTTTTACGAGACACCAGTTAGCTGGACAAATTAGGCACAGGTTTTTGTTCAAAGCGCGCACTCCCATGGTAAAAACTCTTTGGTACCTTATCTCTGTGATAAGTGACCGAAACTACATTTTTCTTTTTATTGTCTAGCGAAAAACCCCTCATTCACAGATTATAAAGCGTTTCCATTCAATCTAGCTGTAACTCGGTCTACATTCAGCACTCCAGGCATTTCGTGTAGATACTATACCTCTTATTTACAGATTTTTAGTGTGAACGACACGACATCACACTAATATTATGCTCTGAAGCGTCAAAGCCCTTAAGGTGCAATATGGCGCTTGTATTTTGGCAAAAGGGCGCGCATTTTTAGTGCAAGTTTTATGTAAAAACCTCCAGTTGCACTTATGCGAAAGTTTGTGTGTTTGTGCGTATATGTGTACCTACCACTTGTGCGTGTTTGTTACCACTCAACTTCGATTAGATAAAACATAGAATATATATGGATTAACAAATAGGCTATTATTTCTGAGCCGTGGGTGGAAGCGGTAAACGGGGGTGGCAAAGCTTGTATGGGACAATCCTGGCTGAAATTTTGCAAATAATTAATAATAGTTCCAGACCAGGAATAATAATATAAAGGCTTTTTCTATCCGGGAATAAAAGCTTCTTAATTCTAATTAAGTGTAAGCTGTAACGCAGAATAATTCTAGCACAGCTGTTAAAGTATAATATTATCAAATGGAATTACGTGATATAAACAAATAATTTATAAACGTACCCAAATCTGTGTTAGATATAAATATATACAGGGTGGCGGCTCTGTAATGGCGACATTAAACACTAGCATGACTCAATTTCTTAACGTATTTATGATTTAGTTTCTTTGGAAAAATAAAAAAGGACTTTAGTTTTAGGATTTAATTTTCTATGATTACTGATAAGTACCCGTGTGTTCATAATTTTAATGTCGCCATTACAGCGCTGTATGATATTTTGCGTAGTTCTAAGTACCTATGTCTAAATAATTGTTCACCTACTCTTATGTGATTTCTTATACAAATCTTAATCCTAATATAATTTTAATTTATTTTATCTTTCTCAACAATCGTTGGCTCTAAAAGTCCCTATTGATTTTCCGTGACAGCGAGTCGAAACGAAAGCTTTTAGGTACATTAGGACTGATGGCGGAGACATAAAAATATTAACAGCTTTACGAAACGGAAAACTTTCAAATGTTGATGGTTTTGATCGATCTATTCCTATTGTAAGTATTCTGGCTATATGGCTAAATGGAATAAATACCAGTACTAAAGTTTATGGGAGTGTTCGCTTTGAACAAAAATCTGTCATAGTTTTTTACTAATAGGTGTAGTATGATATATGTAGATGGGTGTAACAAGTAGCTCAGAGAATTAGCAAATAGGCAGTGGGCTGACCATATCTGCCGTAGAACCGATAACCGTTGGCGTAAATGAGTTCTTGAGTAGAGATCGCGGCTTGGGAAACGTAGAGTGGGATGGCCTACCGCTAGATGGAGTGACGATCTGGGAAAGACTCTAGTAGCAGTGACAGGGTTAACTTTGAGCATTGATTAACTTTAAGTAGCGTTCATAAGTAAGGGGGTAACTGTTTGGCATTAACCAACTGTGAGAGATGGGACTACTTTAAATATTGTTAATCTTTGGCAGATTTTTAACTAAGGCCGAAGATTTCGCACAAAGAATAACACGTTACTTAAAGTAATTTTGCAAAATATTTACCCAAAGTAAAAAAAAAATTGAAGATTATAAAAACGTACCTATTTAACATTTTCAGTATCTATGTCGAACCCACTTTTCATCAAAAATATTTTCATCTCTACAAAAATTAATATAGGAATGACAAGTATACACATAAATCATTACCCACCCCTACCGCCCCCGTTGCCATGGCGACCGACGTAGCTACTACCTACCTACCTACGCTGGGGTAGGGCGGGCACGCAAACGAAGAGGGGTTGGGGAAAATTCAGGATTACAAAATGAAAAATAATATTTTCAACTCAAATTCGTAATGTTGCTTACCTCTCCTTACAATAGAGAAGACTACGTTTTTTTTCTCGATTGTGGGTCTCCCTGTATCCCAACATGGATTTTTTTCCTACACGCTTATTTTTGTCCTTTCTTTAGATTGGCTTTAGTTTGAATTTGTGTGTTATCTCAAAAGGAGGTAATCTATTTCTAACTGACAGAAAAATTGATTTGTTATTCGACATTTCAAATTTTATAGATTTTCATTGAAGAAAATGGTTTATAAAGTTAGGTCATAATTTTGCTCAAATGCTTGTGAAATGGAAGAGATAGAACAGCTGAATTATTTTTGCTTTGTCTCTGAAATAACGATGATGATAATAATTGTAGCTCAGCTTTACTTACTGTTAGAATTACAACACAATACCAGAGATAGAAAGAGAAAAAGATTTCGGATTCTAAATCTAATACTAATTCAAAACTCACCTTGTATAGATTATTTATTACATATTATATTATATCATCATAATTAATTTTAAAGAAAGTATATAATCTTAAGAAATCGCTCGTGGCGTGGCTTTACTCCGATATTCTTAGCACGGGCTCTACTAAAATTCACCGAAGTACGAAACTTCGTGTTTCGTTTCGTGCGATTGGTTGTATTTCTTATCAATTCCAATATTGAGGTCGTATGTTTTGTGAAATAGAGTAGGATGCGCAACGTTCGGACTGTTACATTTCAAACTTCGTGCCGAAACGCTTTTCGTTTGATTATAGGTACCAATCGCAAGAAAAGAAACACGTAATTTCGTACTTCGGTGAATTGTAGTAAGGCCCCAGGTCATCTTGGTTGAGCAAACTAAGCCTGGTCACTAATTGGATGGGTGACCGTTTAGTAGCATTTAGATCTGAGCGCGTCCGTGCTTCGGAAGGCACATAAAGATGTTGATGGTCCTGGTTCAGTCGTCCCCGTGCCCCGTCGTCAGCCGCCTTTCGTGCGGCCTAAATACTGCGACACCTGAGTTGGCCACCAGCTCATACAAAGAAAAGGGACGCACTCACAAGGATGCTTTGCCCGCGGCTCCACTCGCATTGTCCCTCATAGTAGTACCCTTTTTATCCTTGGCCTCTAATGGCCTTACTTATGAACATCTTTCAAAAGTTAAACGATGCTTAGGCTATTGCCATCTCTTACCATTTATTAATGACAAACAGTGACAGGGATAACTTTAGAGCATTGGTTAACTTTGAGTAGCGTTCATAAGTAAGGGGGTAATTGAGTGCAAAGATTTAGCTCTATTCGTTTAGACATTTTGGCGTGAAGAGACTACAAACTTTTTGTGGTAAATGGGGTTCCAGCCATTCATATCCCGAACCCAAGACAACCTGACCTGCCTGTGGTGCACCCTGCTAAATATCAAACAGGGGTTTAGCGGTGGCTGACAGCTGCATAGTGCAGCATAACACTGAACTAAATCCCCTGATCAACAGCTTCGGCTGCGAGAAATACGGCGAATCAATTTTAATTACACATCAATGCCTTCAAAGTCGGTATTTTTAAATTTTGTTATACTAGTTTCCACCCGCGGCTTCGCTCGTGTGATGCCTAGTTATAAATTAAATTATGTTATTTAGTCATCCTGGTACATCCTACAGAAAGTATTTATATGTACTTTATGTTACCACTATAAAGTTTTAATTAATGTTTATGCTTAGATTAGGAATGTAAAAATATGAACCAACCATTGATTGCCAGCGTTTTATATTTATTTAAATATTTCTTTTATATTTGTTTATTATGAAGTTTATTTAACTGTTGAAAATTTAGGTAGGTATAGCGCAAGGGATTAATCTGTAGTGTTATATCTTGTATTAATAATAAACGAATTTGAGTTTGAATTTGAATTTGAATTTGTTAGTTTAGGTCACAAATAAATATATTCCAAGTTTCATTCGTTCAGTAGTTTTTGCGTGAAAGTGTATCAAACATCCATCCTCACTAACTTTCTCAATTATAATACTAGCTTTCGCCCGCGGTTTCGGTCGCGTAAATGAGGATTTTGACAAATATATTCATCCGCCTTGTCAAACCTCCGGGGAAGGAATGATCAAATACGTTGAGACACGTATAAATTAATTTACAATCGTCAGCCTCAATACTAAATTTTAAGATCCTAAATTCTAAACTGACGGACGGAACTTCAATTCCCTGTTTTACCCTCTTAAGGGCAGAGTTTCTAAAAATCTTTTCTTAGTGGATGTACACTGTACTATAAGGTATCTACGTACAAAAATTGTAAGTCTCTAGGTAAAACAGTTTGGGCTTTGCGTTGATATATTATCCAGTCAGTCAGTTTACCGTTTTATATATTTATTTAGATTTGCAACTACTTATAAACCAAATCGCACAATCCTTTAAAAAGTTCAATACGATTTGTATACAACACTTTTCACCCCTCTATAGGTTAAAGGAGAATACCGTCTGATGTATGGCGCTCGGTACCAAGAGTAAAGTGAGTGCGTCAAAATAATTTCCAATAAGTTTTTAGTCGATTCTACTGTCAAAATAATTAAAAATTAGGGATATTGCCATAGTAACACTTTACATCAATGTTTGTTGCCATAGTAACGTATATATAATTGGTTGTTGAAGTCTAATGGCGGCTTGCAGCGGAAACCAAATCAACGAAATATTTTTTTACTTGATTATTAATCGAGTCGGTGTGTAAAACTAAAGAAAATGGTAATGTCATTTATAAAATATAATACATTTTATGGGATACGTTCGGTTTTGACGCAGTTGGTACGGGTTCTCGGCATTCTCCTTTACAAAAATCCCTTAATGGAAGCTACACTCATATTCACCTTTAGTGGTTTAGGCTGTGCGTTGATTCCAGAAAAAAATGCTATTTTTTAAGGTATAAATATACAAATGGTGTTGAAACATGACGATTGAAAAATCAGCGAGGTGATCGCCTAAATTTGTTGCAAACAGAAAATTAAATGGTTGTGACAGTTTCTCCATTGACGTTCATTGAATTTCGACGGATGAAATTTCAAAGTTTGTAAAAAGAGGATCGGTGTCAATCCTTTCTGTTTGCAACAGAGTTAGCCGATCACCCCGCAGATCATACTAATAATAATCGGGCAGAACTAACTTTGTAGAGATAAAATTTTGTTCGTCCTGAACTGCAATGAGCTTTTTAAAAATAGAGCACAGATTTCAAAACAAAACGAAATAAACCTGATATCATAATTCATCATCTATCCCTTTTCCTCGTTATACTTACTATAACTTTGAAAAGAGACAGGTAATTTCTATCATACACCACTTAGAGAAGCTCATAATGATATGCAATACGACCCTTGCATTTCTATCTCACTCGCACATCTCATTTCTCGCATGTTAGAAGAGTACGGACATACACTAAAGTTTCAATGTCAAATTAACGAAGCGTCCATAATACGTAGAGCTGTCGTCACTCATAGAAATTGTAGTTTGAAAGTATTTCTCGAGCGTCGGAAAATGGAGAGGGCTCTTTTTGATTTGGTGGTTATGTCGGTTATTTTTCATGGCGCTTAGTGAAAAATGGAGGGAAATTTTTATTTATAGTCTGTAGACGTTCGGGACAGCAAATGTGTTTTTAATGGTTGGTTTATTTGCTTTGGTGTGAATAGATTTTTGTGATTTGGGGTCAGGGATCAAGTAATACTAATGGTGTTATCGAATAGTTCAGGTTTTAGTTATTTCTGGTCAACGTGAATTTTGATTGATTCTAGTGTTTGTACTAAGTAATAGCCATTGACTTTTGAGATAGGTTCAAATCCAAAGCATACATATTTATGTACGTTAATTAGCGTCAAAAGTCTAAACATAAGAAATTTATGATTCTTTCTTATTTAGGGTTTTTTTTCCCTATGGCATAGGTATTCCCTTAAGGCAAGCTCTTGACCTCAAGGCTTGCTTGGGCAAAGATGAGGTCGACGGTGGGGCGAGCTTTCCCAGGAGATGCCTATAAACTCTCTTTTTGAAGTCGTTAAGGTCTTTAAGTTAATGGAAAAACTTACGCTGCCAACTGATTCCATATTTTAGCAGTGCGCATTATAAATTATGTTTGGAAGCGCTTAGTCCTAATAAGTTGTATATCAACGATGTGGATAGTAGTTGGCAGTGCGCCTGAAATTTCTTTTGAAGAATGGTTTGGTCATAAATTGGCGACCTTGGTGGCACAGTGGGCGAGGGTGGAATACCTGAAACAGATATGATCAGCTATCCCTATCTACTTCTAAGTAAAACTAGGTTTCAAATGTTTGTTCGAGTTTTACGCACCCATTACCTACGCCCGTTACACTGATACTTTCAATATGTTATGAATAGACTCTAGAATTTTGACTTATGACCCAAAATTCAGTATGAACTCTCTGAAGTACTCTACTCTAGTATCGTACTGCCTTCCTTCGTATGAGCTAGTGGCCAACTCTGGTATCGAAACTTTTAACCCGCCCAAAGGCCTCCGACATGGCTTAATGACTGAACTGGACCCAACTTCTTCGTGTGCCGTCCGAAGCGCAGACGCGCTCAAGTCTTAATGCCAATAAACAGTCACCCATCCATGTGATAGGATGGAATGTTGCATAACCAAGATGATCCGCTAAGAACTACGAACTAAGCCACGCAACGAGCGCTTCAATAGAATTTACTTAGCCCAGGTCTAAGTCAGTAAGTCAGTGGTCTTGGACGATTGGATGAGGAACTTCGCAATCATATGAGGTTTGCACACAGACCTAGTTTAATTATTGCTCTTGAAAAGAGTAAAAATGTATGTCTTTTTAGAACAATTTTTATTATCCGCAAGTTTTTAACAATATTTTACTACATTGACCGTAAATATATAAACACAATTTTCTCCTACAAATATGGAAACCAAAATATTTTGTTATTTAAAAAAAAAACGAAGATACACAAAAAATAAAGACGAATACCGTAATATGCTCATCTCCACTGACCTGAAAAGCCGATACGCAATCACCGCCCGCACGTCTTCACCCCGCGGCGTCCCACGGTCGACTGAACATGCACAATACAAAATTGATTCGCGAACTACCCTCCTTTTGGGTAATTTCACCCGACTATACGCAAATTGGTCCTTTGTACAAGACAATTTTATGGTTCAAACTAGTGGAAATATGATGGTTATTATGTCTATTGTTGTGTTGCCTCTTTTTTGAAGTCATGTGAACGTTGCATGACTTAAGTCGCATTGTATAATTTATATTTCCCTCTAATGGTATAAGGGGTTCCAACCTCCATCTTCGGAAGCCTAGATATCCTCACCTGCCTATTAAGCGAAGCTACGGGAAAAGTCTAGTTTACAATAAAATATTAAGATAGAAACGACCTGACATAAAATAGTGTAGTGAGAACCAGTAGACCAGTAGTAGTAGAACTCTTTGTGAAGGGCTCGTCCGGGGAAGTACTGCCACCATTCCTACTTCTGCCGAAGCAGCTGTGCTGTGTTTCGGTTTGAAAGGTGTAGGTGCCGGTGAATTTACAGGCACAAGAGGCTTAACACCTTCATGCCTTAAGCTGATGGACTCAAGGCGTTGCATCGTAGAGGATGTTCCAAACATGAATGACCTATGATGCAATGCTTTATGATAGGTACCTAATGGTAATGGTAATGGTTACCATTTAACATCAGGTGGGCCATGCGCTTGTTCCATCTTCAGGTAACATATAAAAAAAACAATCCATACTAAATTGTAAAAATGTGTTCTGCAAGAGGAATGCTGCAGATGTTTAAGAACACCATATTTGTGCTGCAGAAGAGGCAATGGAGGATGTGAGAAGGCTGTTTGTGCATTTTATAATGTGTGCCGCAGAGAATAACTTCGAACATTTCGAACAAAGTTTAAAGAAATACATTTTATGACAGTTCCGTGCCAATACATATAATATATTATGATAACTTAACACGTTGACTGCGGAGCAGCACGTGCCCTAGAGCAATTGTGTTTTTAGCACATAAAGCATCAAAATTTTTATTCACTAGCACGTTGACTGCCTGACTAATATTAATATATGACATAATGTAAGCCAAGCTAAATCTGTACTTATTGTCGTGATTGAGATCATACTTTAATATAACCACTGAATAAAGAGATTTTTTAATTTACTTTACTTTAAACATAGCAAGGCACCTGGCTAAATACAACCGGATATAAAAATAATCAAAATCAACAAATGAAAAAATCGATTTCATACATAACAATAATTATTTTCAAATTTGACAGGCACAATGACATAAGGGTCCATCCCTCCCCTAAAAAAGACACCCCTATTTACTCTAACCGGAACCAAAAATGACTATATTTTTTTAAAACCGCAGCCCGACGTGTGGCGCCTACGCAGACGTTCGAAATTTGAATTTGAAATTGGAACGTAATGGCGTCTGGCGGCATCCATTATAAATAGATCATAGACATTGAGGTCCAAAATTTCGAGTAATTTTATATCGTTTAATGCTTGATTTCATTGTAATCTCGATTTCACATACTTAATATGGATCTCAGCATTAGTTTATAAATAATTAGGTATTAGATGGTACATATATTATCATGTAGGTACCTAGTTAACCTACAAAAAATGATTTGTCGTAATAATCAGTATTACAAATTATATAATAAAAATGGTAGCACTTCACATGGTTATTTGTGTTTGCTATTGGGTGTTTGCAGTATTTGGTAAAATATATGACTTACAAGCATTCAAATACGCATGGCAGCCAAATAACAAACACACAAACAATTGGCAATGAAGAAGAAGGCTATGGTTATGTATGGTTTGTTTGAGTAGTTGCCTATTTGACCCCTGTGATGTGCGTCGAGAATCCACACAGGTAATTATTTGGCAAATATGCCAGGTTTCACATGTATAAGCTCTATTTTACATTTATAAAATTAAAAGGTTAAACAAAATAGTGTATGGCCAGCCGGCAAAATTCAATTAGTTTTACCTTTTAGTAAATTTTAATAAAAATCTTTATTCTTCAATGGTCATAAACCCTTATCATTATCTATTTTTAAGACATTAAGTAACATAAAGGCCATTATAATTTTAAAATGTGTTATTTATTATTCATAAGTATGATTTTTCCTGTTTGTATGCAAATTAGTAGAGTCTAGACAGTAAATATTGTTATTTTGGGTTTATTTTACGGTCAACAACAATAGTTAAATTATGTATCAGTTATTTATTGTCTAGGCAGAGCATGGTTGGGTTACTTAGCTCATTCCATAGCTCGCTGACTACGAGCTATGGAACGAGCTATGCTCGAAGTTTCTTTGAAAGATAGAATCCGCAACGAGACTATCCGACATATAATATAGAACTATAAAGTTGTCGATAAAACTCAGATAATTAGCAATTTGAAGTAGCAGTAGGCTGGCCATATCTGCAGAAGAACCTGACTTTGTTATTGTAGATTTGCCTCCATCCCGGCTATAAAATAGCCTATGTGTTAATCCAGGTCATAAACTATGTTTATTTCAAGTTTCATTCAAATCCGTACAGCAGTTTTTGCGTAAAAGAGTAAAAACATAACACCATCCCTCCATCCAACCTCACAATCTCAAATTTTTAATATCAGTAGGATTTCGTCAAATGTCTTGTTTGTTGCCCTCATGAACAATATTTTTTTCTAAATGATAGGTACTACATTATTACCTTTTCTCCTTTTCTGTACCCCTGACGTGTGTGCAAAATATTATGATGTTCGTAGAGTAGAGTAGTTAACACGTTGACGGTGGGCCTCGGACATGATGCTATGCACCATGCATGAGGAGTGCGACGTCCCGCGCTAGTGTGCTGCGCGGTGTGTTCTCAAGCACTGAAACCGTAACAAATAAACAAACTCACTTTAGCTTTTATAATAAAGTTGCATACCCTTGAGGTACCCAAGGGTGAGGGTGCCGGTGAAATTACAGGTACAAGAGGCTTATCATCTTCATGCCTCAAGTTGATGAACGCAGAGCGTTGCATCGTAGAGTACGTTCCAAAAAACGTGATCTTCGATGCAATGTGTTATATGTAATTACCACTTAACATCAGGTGGGCCATGTGCTTGTTCCATCTTGTGTTTTTCAGTTTTTTAATATGTATAATTTATTGGCAATTCACCTAATCTACGTTAGTAATGAGACAAAAGTGTAGTGAAATTAAATACAATCGAATTTGGACTGGAATTCTCTGATGAAGAAGTTTTTTTTATTATTATAGTCACAGAACAGGACTTGACAGAAGACTGGACGCCTGCACTTATAAACCGTACCTCATATTATTCTGAACAACTAAACTAGATAGTTACTAGTGAAATTGTGAAAATCATACCAGAAGCCATTGAATAAAGAATGAAATCTGATACCCAAGGCAAGACGTCCGAGTCCACTCAAAAAAAATGTTGGTTTTACGAAACTTAGTCTTGTTATCACTTGACTTATCCGATAAGTCTGCAAATTGTCAACCCATTTTAAATTTGTTTGTGTGTCTTACAAAACATAAACACACAGATTTCTCAAATCATTCAAATGAGATTGAGTAAGATTGATTGATTAAGTACCTACTTAGGAAATTGTAGTAATATTTTAAATCTTTATAAAATTACCATTGTTGCCTTGTTGTACAATTAATTAACCTACCTATCTTTTTACTTTTTGTGATCAGTGACATGCTCAGCTAATTCATCGTCTTGATGCATATTACGATCTGTTTACAACATGTGGATTCAAATTGGTTTATGTACAGAATATGTTTAACTAGCCAAGAACTAGCCTATATTGAACACTGATAAACTGTGAATCATTGTTTAAATAAATAATTAGTTAAATAGTCGCTGATTAAATAAATGTACAACGGTAATTTTTACAATAACAACACGCAAAAACAAGTTCCTTGTGTAATGATCTAATGAAAAATAAACTTTTCGTAAGCCATCTACAGTGAATTGATGAGATGTCACTTTTTATTCCAAATACACGTGGAAAGTTTTTTTTAGAAACAATACTTACAGGCCCTTCCTCCCTCCTTTCCATTCGGGAAAAGGAAGTTTTCGCGTTTAGTCAGTTTTCATTTTTGGAGACGATATGTTGTTTCATTCTGCTCTGAAACGCACTCACTTAATTTTCTATTCAACACTATAACTTATAGAGAAAACACGACACTATTCAAGTTTTTGAATTTTCGATGAAAAACACTAAGTTTTCATGAATTTTTGCGTAGCAATATCTCAAAACACATTACTATAGGTCTACCCAACACCAAAAACTGAAGTGTAATGTTACAATGTGCGGTTTTGAACCAATTACATTATGATTTGTAGTTGTATGTAATTTGGGGTCAAAACTAAATTGCCTTTTGAGCTTCGATGGTTTTATGTACCTACTTAGTTTAGCTATCGGAGCTTGAAGCTTGTACCTATGTATTGCCTGAAAGTCCACCTCAGAATATAGGTTTAGAAGATAATTATATGATTAGATTTTATTTTAAGAGTTAAAAAAGAGATTTACGGGGTTCTAACTTCCATCTATGGAACCCAAGTCAACCAGGCAGGTGGCTATCTGTGGTGCTGCCTGCTGTCTTGCTGAATAATAAACGGGGTTCTGGCGGCGGCTGATTGCAGCATAGCGCAACCTAACACTGACACTGCTAAATGCTCGTGCCCTCCGATCTCCAACCCGCTTGCCCAGCATGGGGTTTAGGGGCATATTTCTAATTGCCATAGGGGAGGCATTTGTTCAATGCCTATGCTTAAGGCATATGTCCAGCAGTGGACTGAATAGGCGGTGTTGTTGTTGTTGATGATGATATATTTTGATTATTTATCTATAGAAAAAATTGCCTTTTTCAATGATTAGTTATCCACTATTAATAATTGTTTTAACTGGCTTTGTAGGTCGGCTGGTAGTAGCTCTGTCTTCTAAGCTGCAGGTCGCGGGTTCGAATCCAGCCCAGGATAAACATTCGTATGGTGAACATGGATGTTCGTTCTGTGTCTGGGTGTATGTTTATCAGTTTCTGGTACCCATAGTAAAGGTACAGGTTCTCTGCCTAGTTTGGGATCAGTAAACCGGTAAGTGAGGTGTGCCGTTTAAGTAGATACTTTTTTACTTATATACCTTATGTAAGCTATACACTGGTTTTAATCTGATAATTAAAACAATTCTATAGAGCGATATCAAAAAACAGATGGTTAGTAACCAACTCAAACCTGTGCTCAAACTTAAAAACTCCTTAAATATTTTCAAAAATATTAAGGCTCCAAAAAGGTTATGACGTTAACATCCTTCCTCAACCTCTACACTACAACCTTATTATAAATTCCCACAAAACATATTTACAGGACAGATGGGTATCGATTAGGTAGTACCTAATGTTATGTTAAGGTTCTAGTTTTGGGAACTTGATTAACATAATGATGGCTTAGTGGCGTAGAGTAGGGTGAAGTCAGAGGCAGTTAGAGTCGCTGTTTTTGGAGAGGGTAATATGGCCGGCCGTGGCAGTTCTGGAAAATACCTACATATATAGCCTTTTCCCCGTTTTCTGTACCACAGTGCCTAAAAACGAATGTTTTCAATCAGTGCGTAATGATAGGAGCAGCAGAAACGTCGATAATCACAGTACGGCTAGTCCAAAAGTTTAAAGTCACTCAACGAGCTATGGAACGAGCTTTGTTCGGAGAAAAACTGTAGGTAGAGGCTGGATGCGTTGAGCTGAGGACAGGGCGCTATGGCGCATTTGGCGGAGGCATATGTCCAGCAGTGGACTACTTGGGTTGATGATGATGATGATGATGACATACAGATTTTATTATAAGTAGTAGGTACTTAATACATAGAGATAAAAAAATTGTCATACAATAAAACAAGTTGCACACGAAGCTGCTTGTCAGCTATTAGTTATAGCTTATCCGTTGAATAAATTTGAAATATATGACGCGTTCTTATTTAGAATTATTTAACAAATAGTGGCCAATGACGACCTCAATGGCGCAGTGGGCAAAGGTCTGCTCAGATGCAGATAGTTGTCGATACCGGCCGCGAGACATTATTTGTATGATCTGCAAATATTTGTCTCAGGTCTGGATGTTTTCCGTATTACATAATATGTATGTATTAAAAAAATACTTAAATAGTATAATTGGGTCATGTGGCTACTTAATCACAAGCTCTGGTTAGTTTGGGGTTATTTGATGCTGTGTGAAAGTCCAGTAATATTTGATAAAGATTTTAATGTTCTGTAAATTTGATATATTGGTGTTGGTGGCGTTGGTGTTTCTAACAATAATAAATAAATAAATAATTTCTTAAAAAATACGATTGAAAAATCAGATCTGAATAATTTCTCTGCACCATTCCCTACTCTACACAATCCGTTCCTTACTCATGTCAACAGGCCTACATACATACATTTTCATACAAAATATATAAATACCCTAATTATTTCCAACATTATTACCATCGTCCGTATAAAATTATTGATATTAACCATTTGATGTTTCTTGAACATGTTTTAATCATTTTTATTTAAGGTTAGGTTTTGAGGGGTTAAGATCTTGGAGTACTGAGAGATAGGATAGGATTGAACAGATCTTAACGGTATCATGATGCTGTGTGATTACGTCCCGCATTATTTATTTATTTATTTATTTATTATTTATCATCATTATCATCATCAGCCAATCTGAAGCAACTATGCTTACTTCGATGTTTTAGTCGATCATCTCTCCATCTTTATCTGGAAGATATCGCTTCCAAGCAATAAGACCGTCCAAACCTTTTACTGTTTCATGTTCTGTCAATGTTTCAAATAAGGTGTATACTAAATCATTTTTATTGATTCATTTATTCATTCCTTCATCTTGGTTTAGCAACACTCCGTCACTGCTTGGATGGGTGATCGTTTAGTGGTATATAGATCTCAGCGCTTCCGTGTTTAGGAAGGCACGTCAAGCTCTTGGTTCCTTTTCAGTTATTAAGCCATAAAGGATGACTTCAGGTGGCCTAAACTCCACCATCTATTGGCTGATTCCTTCCTTCCTCATATGAGTTAGAGACCAACTCTGGTGTCGTCCAACTTGATGAAGCAAGTGGTCCAACCACCTCTAACAAATTAGATAGATAGATAGAAAACTCTTTATTGTACTCACACCAACAAAAACAAAAAAAACAATATACAATAACAGTAATGAAAGTACAATGGGCGGTCTTATCCAGACAACCTTTGGATGGACTAAAAAAAAAAACAAATTACTTAATTTTTAAATAATACTGGACACTATAACACAGCATCATGTAGCCCCAAACTAAGCTGAGCTTGTATTATGGGAACCACATGACTTATATACTACATTGTACATTTTTGTTGTAAATAATAGGTACATTATTACATAGACATGTTAATTAAAGTAAATAAATAAATTGAAATTGAAATACATAAATTGAATATTGAATTGATTGAAAATGATTGAAGTGTCAATTTGAATCAAGTTTCAGTTTCTTTGTTTTCGTTTTGTTTGTGTATCACTTGTGTCTAATAGAAAACACCAAGACCCGAGACATATATTTGCAGATTATACAAATATTGCGTAATTAGATGGAAGACAGTGGATGAAAAGAGGGGATGGGGTTCAGTGGCGTACCTTTGGTGAGACTTATGTCCAGCAGTGGACTGCTAAGGTTGATGATGATGATGATACATACATTTGTCTCGCAGCGGGAATCAAACCCAGAACCTTCTGCGTGTCAGTCGGGCCTTCACTCACTGTGCCACAGAGGTTGTCAAGCATAATAAGTATAGCTTAGTAAGGCATAGAACGTGTACTACGATGCAACGCCCTGCGTCATCAGCTGGCTGAGCACAGCGATCGTAGGCAAGGTATTTGTCGACGAAAGAATAGAGAATAGTTATTATGTTATACAAGATAGCGAGTGATTAAAAAATTAGAATCCTGAGTGTTAGCGAGCGAATCAAAAGAGCAAGAGGTGAAAAATCTTTGCACTCGAGGGCAACACGTAACTTTTCACCCCACCTCAGCGAGGAAATTACTGAATTAAAAAAAAAGATTAACATTAGTTAACATTTAAAGTTACAAAAAAATAAAGTACCTACACCAAGAAGGTTTTGAGTCTGAGGTTTTATTAAATAAAAAAGGTTGAATGATAAATTCGGCACCATGGAGGTAGAAGTAAATAGGTTTAATGATGTTTTGAATTCACAAACTTAGTGCATAAGATGTTCTAAATTCAATTTTACTATATCCTTTAGTAGTGGATAAAAACGGCTTTTGCACTCAGGTAATCGAAGAGCAAAAATATTCTTTCCGAGATGGGTGATGAAAAACTTATTTTTGGATGTACATGTAGCAAAATTTTAAATGTTGAACGCTGAGCGCTAACATATATACGATTATATAAAGAATAAATAAAAATAAGCATGTTTGGGATGCAGGGAGGCCCACAATCAGGAAAAATATGTTGTCTTCTGTATCGTAGAGTAAACATAAAAACGGCATGCTAACGGGGCAGTTCTAACAATGCTTAGCGTATGTTCAAATGTAGCTTTCAGTGGAATAAAAGCCTTATATTTTAGTTATAATCTCATCAAAAATGTATGATCGAATACTTAATAGAAGGTATGGGAAAATTCTTTACAATAATGTTCTTTGTTTTGTAAACCGAGTCACGTGACTTACAGTAATGAAAAAATGATGATAAATAATGAGCGGAAACGGAAGTTTGGTAAAAATAAGTTACACCACAAGATAAAGCCTTTGTCAATCATACATTTTTGTAAATATGTTGTAAAACTAAATGAATATTAAGTTCAACACAAATAAATTTGAAGATTTGTATTGCTTCGTAAAAGTTCATATGGTTTTGTATAAAAGTATATTATGTTTTAGATGATATCATTTATATTATCTAAAACATAAAAACAAAACTTTTTTTCTATTAGTTATATATTATACATAACCACATAAAAGGGTCAAGGTACCTACCATATTTTTTTAAAAATATTTATATTTTATGCTAATTATTATCTTGACTAAATAGATTCAAAATGTATATTTACATTAGAGTTGGAATGGTTTAAATTTTAAACTTATTCTGTACTTTAAAAAAATATATATTTAAGCAAGGGTATGGTATAATGTATTAGTGTCGTACATACATAAACCTACCTCCAGCTGTAGAGTGATGTGATGTGATGTGATGTGATGTGATGGGATGTGATATGATGTGATGTAGAGCGTATAATTAAGATAGGTATCATAATAATCATCACCAACAGCTATAGCAGTCCACTGCTGGACATAGGCCCCCCGAATGAGCGCTGTTGCACTCTGTCCTAAGCACGACGCATCCAGCTTCTACCATGAGCCTTTCGCAGATCGGGACCACCTGGCAGGTATGTGAGTACAGTAAAAACCTTTCTATCTCTGCCGACTTTCTTAATTAAGTATATCATTAGGTGAAAATTTTGTAAAAAGCAAAATCTAAAATAACAACAAGAACCCATTGACCGAAACACGAACCCTTATTGATTTATCAGCGCCATCTATCGACGAGTAGCGTTGCGCTCGTCACGCTGCGGCGGCTGCCCGAACTAATCGCGTCGTCAATCAAAATGGCCGTAATTGGAATAATTTGCCTTAAATTAAATAGATTTATTGATGTTAACAAGCTATTATGTAGTATTTGTGCGGTAACTGTGTATTTAACACGCTAAATACTAGATTTTTGTCGCAACAGCCATTTTAGTTCAATTAAATGTAATTTATATTGTTATAAAACTTATTTGTACTCTATTAAACCTCTTTGTGAGCAAATAGGTTACAAACTATACACTTAACTACTTGGTTATAGATATTTAATTTTATTTCATAGGGGATAAATATTTAAAACTTTGTTTTGCTCAAGGAGGCGAAGTACAAATAATAATTCCATGGTTTAGACTGTTCAGCCCAAAGAGTATGAAGCCATGTTCCAGCCAAACACGCAAAATGTAGGTCTATACTATCTTATCGTGAGTAGTTAGTTATCGTTGGTACTTAGGTTACTCACAGTTTACTTTAGTCATTTTTTTGTTTACCGACTATTTGTTAAGAGTTGTTAAATACCTTGATTTAACTATTTGGCAACAAGTTTAGTGATCTAGATAATGGAACTTTCAATAGGAAACGTATTTTTTTTATCTGAAAAGGGTGTTATTTGTTGCATAGTTTTCTAGTACTATTTATTTAATTAATTCATTGATTAGAACGGTTGCCAAGCAACCACTTACACTAATTAACAATATTATTTATTAAATTAACCACAAAAATATTGATATTTACATTATAATATGATTATACGAGTACATTATCAACAGAAAAGAATTAGAATAATACATGCAAATAATAAAAGTTGTACAAAATAAAAATAAAAATAAGAGAAACAAAATAAAAAATAAAAACAAAATAAAAACAATATAAAAATGGAAATCACTTCTTGTAGAGACAATGTCTAGCACGTTCTAGCCCGTTCACACTCAGACTATCACACACACATCAATCTTTCTCACAATACTTTAGAAATACTGACACAAGATTATGGCATTCGTCAAAAAATATGTCACAATCTGGATTATCTGTTAGGAGTTTATTGAAGGCGGCGAGGGTCCGAGGCAGCGGAGAGCGGACTATAATTAACTTTATTTCGTTAAAAATAAATACCAAAAATAAGTACCTAATTTTTAACGAAATAAAGTTAAATATACTAAAGGTTACCTAAGAATTGACCATAGAAAAAAGACGCTTTACTATACAGTAGAACTTTACAATTAAGAAACTGTTGAACCTCTATCCGTCGGACTTTTAAGATATAGGTACCATTGGATCTGAAAGCTATTTTTGAGTAGGTACTTCACTAGCTTTCGCCCACGGCTTCTTTCGCTTGGTACCGGGATGAAAAGTAGCTTATGTGTTAATCGAGGTCACAAACTGTGTATATTCCAAGTTTTATCTAAATCCGTTCAGTAGTTTTTGCGTGAAAGAGTAACAAACATTCATCCATTCATCTATTAATCCATAGATCCATACTCACAAACGTTCGTTCATTTATAATATTAGTAGGAGGAAGTAGGAAGTAGGACTTTATTGCATATAAACAAAAGAACTGTAGAAAAGGAGGACTTGATGCTAAATCATTTTCTGCCAGTCAGGTTGACTTCCTGTTAGAAAACAATGTTTTAACTACTTACCATCTTACCATTTTACTTATGGATCAAACCTCCAGCTTAGGAACCCAAGCCAACCTCACCTCCTTACTAACAGTTGGGACTCTGGTGGTCGGATGAATGCGGCATAACACATTCTAACACCGGCGCAGCTACATCCCCTCTGAAAAGCTGTACCCTGCGATCCCCAACCCGTGTGGGGAGATGGGCATATCTCCGTTGTTTCGGAAGCCTATGTCCATCAGTGGACTCATAAAGCTGCTGATATTGTTGTTGTGCAAAGGTACAGAAAATATTTGTTTATAAAAAAATCTCATTTCAATTACAATTTAGTTTAGATCAGTTTACTACTCTTGGTTAGCCTGACTTGACTAGAGCGTAGTTTCGAAATATCTACGGCCAATTTTGTGTCAAAATTTAAGTTAAAATAATAGGCTAAGTACATACTTACATAAATATTGTAGTACATAGTCTTGTGAAAGGAATGTGCACGAATCTAAATGTCATGCAGGGATGGACTCAAAGACGAATCGGGGCCGCGTAGAAGTTGTTTCCCGCTGCACCCTATCACGGGCCTGCATTATATGAACACCACAACGCTAGGAAATGAACATAGGTATATACATTTCAAGAACTTAGGAGTTTTTTGCTGATTGACGCTTTGATCTTAATCTACCTATATTATATGAATATAATTGAAATTGAAATTAAAATATGAAAATCAGTAGTGTCCAAACAGAGTCAACAAATGGAGCAGCTCTGCCTGTTGTCGTGTGAAGCAGTCTACATAAGCCGCCAACAGCCGCCAACATAACCCTTCTCTGAGTCTGCCCCGCTGCTGATTTTAACTATGTCAGTGGCATTGTTGTGTAGAGTATAGACTCCATTAAGCTGTGTGTTGATTCTCAGGATTATTAGTATGCCAGTCTAATGACATATTATGTTACTTGATTCAAAACGTCACATATTATATTTATAACTTGGCTCGCATACCTAAGGCCCAAGTGGCTTGACTAAATCACTGAAAGAATTGCTCACGCAAATATTTATTTACAAACATAGATAAGTTGTTAATTAGTGTGTTGTCCGAGACAGTGTTGTGCAAATAATTTCGGCATGCTACTAACATGGTAGTTCTGTAATTTCTGCATGCACTGTACGTTTATATAAAGCTATAAGATACGTAATGGTATATTGGGAATAAAGTTTCATAAACTCTATTTAAAAAGCCCCCCCCCCCCCATTTTGGTCCTTGGTCCGCCTCTGTACAAATGCCGTGAGACCCGCCATTTGACACACGCTATTTCCTCAAGAATAGGACCAACATTTTTCCCTTTTCCATGTTTTGAAATAATTCAGTTGTTCTAGAAAATAAAGGTACAAGATGGTATTTTCAGGGTTTCCTACCACAAAAGGAAAATAAGTAACCTTTACAGGATAACGTCGTTGTCCGTCTGTGAAGACCCATTTTTTCAGTAACGCGTGGAGGTCTCAAGGTAAAATTAATATCAAATGCTCATATAACTGCAATTCAGCTGTGGAGCTGTAAAAAAAAACAAGTTTCTAAGTCAACGTAATCTAAAGGCACGGCCGTTTATGCCGCATATTTTAACACTTGCAAGGGAATCAAAACCTTTATTGTAGATACTTAACGTTGACCTAGAGTCATGAAATTTGGCAAGAAGCAATGTTTTAAAGCATTAGTAAAGAAAAAATTCCGAAAATCGAAAATTTGTAGTTACATCACAAGAAAACATCTTCAAGTTTGTATGGAACCCTCGAAGCACGGGTCCGACTCGCACTTGTCCGATTTTTTGCATGTTACAATCGTTTTGATTTGGTGAAAACCAGAGAATCGATGTTACTAAGGTTGTAAGCTCTCCATTTTGTCCCGTAGACGTGGAAAAGGATACCTAACAGCATAAAGTAGTATAATATCAGAGCTTCTAGTCAAAAACAATATGAGTCGAGTTATGCGCTTTTCTTATTAATAACCAAATGTAATTTTACTACGCTCAATAAAGTAGATAAGGTTGTCCCTGTCATTTAAATAAAGAAAGGTGAGTGGATGACCGAGCTTTTCTCGTTTCCTGAAAATGAAACCTAGATGCAATAATTAATCCCAACATAATCAGTGCGCCGTACCCGTTATTATATACGGAGCCGAAATGTGGACACTCTCACAGTACGGCTAGTCCACCAGTCTAAATTCGTTTAACGAGCTATGCTCGGAGATTCTCTGAAGAATAGAATCCGACATAGAACTAAAGATGTCGACATAGCTCAGAGAATTAGCAAGTTGAAGTGGCAATGGGCTGGCCATATCTGTCGAAGAACCGCTCATCCCGTTGGAGCAAACGATGTCTTGAGTGGAGGCCACGTCTCAAACGTAGTGTTAGGACACCCTTCGGTCCGGTGGAATGACGATCTGCTGTCGGCTGCTGGTAGAACCTGGATGCGTTGAGCTGAGGACAGGGCGCAATGGCGCTCATTGAGGGAGGCCGCCCCGTCCTGCTATTGACTGATGATGATGATTCAGCTGTCAATTTTCCGAATTACAAAAATCTTTAAAATTACTAACAAGTGTCTAAAATTCATTTTATGTAATACAAATATGTTACAAAAGTTGTTATCCCTATTCAATAAATGCTTTATAAACTTGGTTCAAAACTACTACCCATAGATGGCGCTAGTAACCCTTTGTTAGTAAGGTAGTTTCTCTATTTTCAGTGATTAGCTGACTGCAAGTGATACATAAATGTAATTGAGTGAACGAGATGTAAAATACGCGAGCAAACAAGAAACAACAGCCCAGCATGATGTTGACGCTGCACCAAACTCGATAAAAATAAGCTATTTTTTTTAATATTCGAAATTTTCAAACTAAAATAAACCGACCTATTCATAACAGTTCTATAAATCCTCATCCTCAGATAGCTAAAATGGCAATAAAATATGTTGTCACTTCTTTTTATTTATATTTAAATGAAAGGGATAACAGGAGCTTACTTTACTTAGCGCTATAAAAAGACATTTGCTTATGAATAACGGGCTCTGTTTTTAACCCAGAGATATAGAAGAGGACTAGATGAAGTCTTAAAATTCACTATGCCCTGAACGTCCGATACGGCTGAATTCTTCTTTCTTATGTTCATATATCATTTACTAAAAAGGGATGCATACTTTATCTCAATGCGATTGCTGTGACTTTCGCAGGGCATTTCTATGAAACTGCATAGCATTTTATTCGAGCGACCTGATACGATTTAGAAAAAAAGAGTTTAGGATGTAGACTTTCGACAATAAATCCATCGAGGAAAGTTTAACGAATCGTGTAACTCTCTTTAATTTGAATCAATTAGATCCTCAAGTTATCCAAGTCATTTAAATCAGAACAATATGTTAACTGACCATAGAGATAAAACTATCGAAATATCCCAAACACCAGTGAAAAAATCATTCACCCTCCGTTATTAGTTTTCCAACTGCATAAAAAAGGTTTTAATACATGCGTTTCTTTTTTCAAATCAATTTACCGTATAGTGAGAATCATAAATTTAAAAATCTAGTCATAAAAATATTTTATTTTATTTCTTTGTGAAGATAAATAGTCATGGGTTATATATTATATAATATACCTAACATTTGTACATACATAATAAGGTATATATAGTTTAAGGTAAACATTAGGACACCAAACTTCATCATGTCGTTCAAGGTACCAAGGAGTTTTTATTAGGGAGGGCGGTTTTGAACAAAAGTCTGATTTTTCTCAATAAAAATGCCAAAAGGTTCTGTCTCGGTTCGGCTTTACACATAAGAGGAAACCAGACCTCCTTTGGGAGAATGCATTAGATACAGATTTATTCAAGGCGCGCAAACCTATTACCCCCCCCCCCCCCCCCCATACTATAGTCTCCTTTGTAGACCTCATACAACATGATGATGTCGTTAGGTCAATGATGTTTAAACTATAGACCTAATACCAACAAATTTTCTAACACATGTCTGTTTAGGTATTGATATTACATATTATTAAAATCATAAAAAAAGTTTAGGATTTTGTCAAAAATTCGTAATGGATTTTTAATTCAGTTTAGTTATGAACATTAAAATGTCTCTAATGGACATAGTAAATGTAAATGACATATAGGTAGGTAGTTAATCTAGGCGCCAGGGCAACTAGTAAGCGATTTAATGAAATGAATATAAAATGTATGTATCAGAAAAAGGTACTTTTATCTAGAACATTTTAGATTCTTACAATCTTTTTACCCCTCTTCCGGTCTTCCATACACGAAAACAATTTGCAGAACTATCTCTATCCTTAAACCCCTATAAATTAAGTCCAAAATCCCACAAAAAACACCAAAATATTCCCATACTTCCTTTAAAATCCCCAAATTTTGCAAGGGAATGTGGTGTTTTATCTCAATGGACTAAAGTTCATTTTGTTTAGAAGGTGCAGTGTAGGAAGATCCAATTAAAGTCAATTTAGATGATTTGATACGAGATTCATACAACTCCATACATTGTTTTGTGGTGCAAATCTGGTAGCATGAAAGATTCATGTTTTCTGTCATCATTTTGCGTGCACCTGAGTATTATGTAGCTGCACGCCCAGCGTGGGGATTATGGGCATATCCCCCTTTAGAGGCGCTTATTTCCAGCTATGGACTTAATAGGCTGGTGTGGTGGTGGTGATGGTGAGGTGTTTTTCGTCACCATTTTCAGCATTGATTACTCTCGTAGCGTAGATTAGATATTAAGAAGAAGAAAGTAGGTAGCTATAGCTACTCTGTAGCTAACTAAATAAGCAAAATATTGAATTTTATAATATGTAGGTATTGTTTTCCGTCACCGTTTTTACTTGACAAAGTTTTTGAGAAGGCAAATAATCTTTTTCAATTTACTTAATGTAGTATGTACTTTAATAATTACAAGTCTCTCAGCGCTTTTTTGCCATTTCAACTTAACAATTTTAATAGTTAATACATGTAAAATACTTAAAGCTGGAAATAATAACACAAAATCTAGCCCCAAGCTAAGCAGAGCTTGAAATAAGAGATTATGAATACTGATATACTACGTATACCTTTTTTTTTAAAACAAAAATAATACTTAGAAAACTGCTGTGGTAATTGAACCCGCAATCTTTTTCGTTTCATGCGGGCCTCCACCCACTACGCCATAGAGGTCAAGCTATGCTTAATTTGGAGCTAGATGATGCTGTTTAATAATTGAGAATATCCAGCATTATTATTATTATCAAGCGCCCAAGTTTAAGTAGTCATCATCACTTACTTATCATTAAGTGACAATGTAAATGATACTTAGTATCCTAAGTACACTTAACTTAATAGTTTAATAGCCAACAAACAATAAATATTCATAACAGATGTGAAACTTAGCAAGTGTTTCAAAAACTCTCAAAAACTATACCCCAGATACAACCACCTTTATTTTTCAAAATCTAAGGGTTATTTTCGAACAAATGCAAAGCACTTTTAGTGCATTCAATGACACTTAAACCCAACTAAGCTTTTATTTGTAATCCTTATTCTAATACAGTAAGGGTGCTTTTTAAACGAATGAAACAGTGAACAAAGTTGTTTCCATGTCATAAGTGGCCGACTCTCGAATTTTGTTGTTACAAAATAGTTCGATTTTTACTCTTATTTTCTAAAGTATAAAGCTTGTATTCAAATGAATAGAGAGAGAGAGAGAGCTATAACGGAGTAAGTCAAGTGTCCTTGTACGTTTGAGTGTAATAGAAAATTGATAAGTGTAGGGCTGACTATTTGTATCGAGTTGCGCTGCTGATTAAAATGTCATTGTGGTATTAATGATTTGTAATTGACCGAGCGAGCGAAGCAAGCAAAGCATCTCTGCTTCAAGTCTGGCTTTGCTTTCCACTGTCAGTTTGTCGGTACTTCTCTACAAGTCTAATTTTACAACCTATCTGGACGGAATTTGGAAGGTTTTACGACTTTATAGAATTTATCTGTTGTTTTCTGACTGCAACTTCTCTGTATACCCAAAGGTTTTCTGTAAGAAAATTATTTCGGGGTTAAGCTCGCCTTTTTACTAAAGAGTTTTTAAGTAATCTTATTTCTAATAAATCTTTGTTTACGATACAGAAATAAGAATTCTAGATCTAGAACTACATAATTATCTGCAAAATGTTGGCTTAACACGTTGACTGCAGGTCTTGCAGCAGCGGGTCGAGTAGCAGCTCGCGCCCAAGCAAGAACAAGGCTAGAGTAACAAACACCTCGACAAACTTTCGCATTTACATATTAGTAGGATAATCTAGCAAAAGGCTACAATAATATTTTTTTCAATATTTGTTGCAAATAGTAAAGGACAGAATACCCTTTTGTCGGTTTCAAGATCGGTACACACGGTTGGAGTTGTTCGGGTTGAATATTTTTATGCTATTAATTTAAAACTATTGCAAATCGACAAAATAAAAAACCTTTAACACAAAAAAAAAATAGATAAATCTTTAACCACTCATGCACACATTTTAGAACACATCTTCACCTGCAACGCTTGCGTAGAAGGAACCGATTCACTTTGGATTTGCCAGAAGCAAGTTCCATTCGTTACTAGTATACTAAGTATTTATGTGGAAGCGAATTCTTCAGTTCGATAAGGTGGAATGTCAACCAGGTATATTACTTTGAATTAGAATTATTTATTAGTCATAAAATAGCACAAAACTTTACAAATTATTTATAAAATATTATGAGTTAGTGAAATTGTACAATATCGTCAATAAAATTTGTAATAATTAAAGGAGTAGGCAGAAAAAAGAGTAAAAAGAGTTTAAAGAGTAGGCTTTGCAGTACCTTCTTGTCCGGTGATAAAGGAAGGTCGGAACGTCTGGTCAACAATATGTGGTAAACATCTTGGACTCGTGATGTGACATGACATGACAGATATAACCTGCAACTCATCATGATGGGTAAAGTTTGCCGGCAACAGATACGTTGGAGAGAAAAGAGAAAAAGTCCTGGTTGCGCAACATTCGGAAATGGACGGGGATCACGAGTACCTAACTACTACAGCCGAGGTAACTGTTACTACCTTATTATTATGTGTTCTCTGTGCTGTAATTGTCTGTGCTGAATAAAAAAATATCTTATTTCATTTTGCAAATATGATATATTAATAAGACTAATTTATATTACAAAAGTCAACCCGTGTGATTCACAGGTAGTGGTACAATTACATACAGAAGTGCACAATGTGCTCAGTGGCTCGTGGAACTATTGTGTATCGCGGATATCTAACCTGATGGACATTGAAGGCTCGTACAGGTACGTCGAACAGTGTTTAGTACAGAGGCTCGATACAAAGACTAGCGAAAAAGTATTCGTATCGTAAACGTCAAATTTTGGTCAATGAGAAAGCGTTGATTTAAAATAACGCTTTGTCATTGGTCAAAGTTTTTCGTTTTACGATAAGTCAGGTTGACATATTCGTGTTTGCTCTACCTATCATCATCATCAGCCTATAGCAGTCCACTGCTGGATATATGCTATTCCTAATAAGTGCCATTGTCCTGAGCTCGGCGCTTCCAGCTTCCACCAGCAGTTTTTCGCGAATCGTCACTCTCCACTCAAGAATTTGTTTACCCTAAGGGTTATCGGTTCTTCGGCAGATATGACCAGTTCATTGCTACTTCACCTCGTTAATTCTCTGAGCTATATTATATAGGTATAATAGCTATCGATCATTTTAACAATAAATATTATAAAAGCGAGTTTGTGAATTGTAAAAATATGTTTTTTTTACTGAATGGATTGAGCTCACATTGCACGAGTATAGTTCCACATAAAAACAATCTATTAAACTAAACAAATCTTTAAAAAATAACTTCTGTAGTGTTTGCGTGAACCTCGAACAAATATTAAGAATATTACAGTTTAAAATAGTAATTTAAGATAGTTGACCTGCAGTGGTCAACTATCGCGAACGAACTACGAAGGGTTTGGTAAAAAATTAGATATTATTTCAGATGATAATATCACGAGTAAAAAATCTTACTAAATAACCTTTTATATACTTTGAATAAAATATTATTATATTATAGCAAACAATGGTTTGTAAGTACAATTGTTTTTTCACTTCTCTTGCTCAAAAAGTGTATCATAATAGTGTAGCTTAGCGGGCCTAAAACTCGAGTTTAATACCTCGGGCTAAAAAGTATTTTTTCTTTTTAATTTTTGTCTAAAATCATCAGCCCGTACAAAGCATTCGTTCTCTTACATAAAAACTTGACTTCATGGTGCTCCGTCAATCTTTTTTTTTTTGAAAATAGAACCGTCTTGGTGATGTTTTAGGAAGGTTGATTAATTTTTAATAAAATATCTGAAAATTGTCTAATTTTGAATTGTTTTATTTTCTCGCAATCGAAGTGAAAAGTAGTGTGTTTTACTCGGGCCAAAACCACCCATTATAACTCGGTCTTGTCATCCTCCCTCGCTACGCTCGGGAGTATAACAACCTCGTATATAATGGGATGGTTTAGTCCCTTGTAAAACAATCTACTATTAGTTTAGCCTTTTCCGAAAAGCTGCTGTAAAAAGTGGGAACTGAAAACAGGGCGCACTGGTGCTCTTTAGGAGAGGTCTATGTCCAGCAGTGGACTGATATAAGCTGATGATGATTAAGCTTTTGCTAACTAGTTATAACGTTATTTATAATAATAATATATTTTATAATGTTTACAATATTTTTTTATAAAATACACGTATAAAATTATTTAATAACGTTTCTAGCCTTTTTTATACCTCTACGAACTGTACGCGACTGTACCATGAATAACATTGGTCAAACAGATTATGACAGATTTTGATAAATACTACGTCTATTGTAGTCCCGTTCTATACTCTATGGTTAGAAAGAGCACCCTTTATATCGCGCCCTTGGGATGTTTAAATACCGTATTATTTAATGCTCTATGGCTAAACATAATCGTATTGACAATCAGTATATTTATTTAGTTCGGTATTAACAACAACAACACAAGCCTTTATGAGTCCACTGCTGGACATAGGCGTCCCTCTAATAAGAAGAGGGACTTATGCCCATAATCCCCACGCTGGGCATGCGGGTTGGGGGTCGCAGGGCACAGCTTCTCGCACCGCCGTGCCGACGCTGCTGCCCGTTAGCGGCCAGAGGATTTAGCTGTGCCTATAGTAGCTACGAATTTATACCGACAAAGAAAATACCCAGACCCGAGTAAAATATTTGCTAATTATAAAAACATTTGTCTCGCGCCGGGAATCGAGCCCGCAACCTTCTGCGTTTCAGGCGGTCCTTCACCCATTGCACCTCAGTGGTTGTCAATAAATGTCTTTTTCTTCGACACGTTCTTGGCTATCCAGACGACCACATAAGCTCTCCTACCCCGGAGATGTCGTCATCTCTCCGCGACAGTAAAAACACTTCACAGATCACCGATCAGCCGGTGGGGTTCACGAGTCATGTCAGTGTGTGTCAGTGTGGCCCTCAGCCTCTTCCAGATATACTCCTACCCCTTTAAAACTGGCAACGGCTCAAGCCGAGGTTTGTACCTTAGTGGAGCCTTTGAGCTTGTAGTCCTAACCTAACTTTTAATTAGTCGGGTAATGTTGTCACATCAGACAGCCAACAACCATTAGGAAAAAACAGAGTCGGAGAAGAGTCAGACAGACAAATTCGCGTGTATTGTAATAGTGAGATAAGACTTATGATATTAGCTACCGGAATCACAGAATTCGTGCATTCGTCACGCATTCATTACGAATGACAAACAGACCGACTGTTTCAACACAATATTAATATTAAAGGACTATAAGAAACGACCTTGCAAAGGATTGTTACAGTTGGATCCAAAGTATAATCCTGCTTAAATCATCATCATCATCATCATCATCAACAGCCTATATCAGTCCACTGCTGGACATAGGCCTCCCCTAATAAGAAGGGGGGATATGCCCATAATCCCCACGCTGGGCATGCGGGTTGGGGATTGCAGGGCACAGCTTCTAGCACCACCGACGCTGCTGCCCATCGGCAGCCAGGGAAATACTGCTTAAATACTTTTTAGCATTTTTAGATTCTTTTTTTTCTTTATTTTTAACTAGCGGCCTCCTTCAGCTTCACTCGCGTGGTACCGGGACAAAAAGTAGCTATGTGTTAATCTAGGTCACAAACTGTGTATATTCCAAGTTTCATCCAAATCCGTTCAGTAGTTTTTGCGTACATCAATACATCCATCCAGTAGGAAAGTAAGGTAGGAAGTAGGAAGTAGAATAGAATTATAGTATAAAGAATTTGAAGATTCAGAAATAAGAAAATTGTCAGTGAGAGGCCTCATCCGGGGAAGTACCACCACCATCCATCACCTGCCATCCGGCTATATAAAAAATGGAGCTCTGGCGGCCGGCTGATTGTAGCATAGCGCAGCAAACACCGGCACAGCTAAATCCCCTGACTGCCAATGGGGAGCAGCATTGGAAAGCTACGCTGCGATCCCCAAGCCGCTGGTCTTGCGTGGGGATTATAGGGATATCCCCCTTCTTACAGGGAAGGTCTATAATTATATATTTTTTTATGCCAAAGCTGGCAGACGAACATGCGGGAGGAGTACCGCCGGAATACCTGACACCTGTATTACCAGAGGCAATACTGATGCGCTGCCGGCCCTTGAGGTGATGAAATACCCGCCTTTTGAAGGTCCCCATGTTGTAGCTCTGTGGGAAAACCGCGACAGGGAGTTCGTTCCACAACTTACACGTACGTGGCAGGAAGGACCGTGTAAAACGAACAGTTGTCGAGAACCAACCATCCAGGTGGTGAGGATGATATTTGGTTTTAATAAAACACTGAATAGGTTTATGTTGTTTATTTTCACCGTATGGAAGCCTCTTTATGTCACTTTAAATTTATATATTAAAAAACATAGGAAATATGAAGTATACTTTGTCACGTCGATTTTTTCATCAATACAATAACATTTTCTAATTAGACCTCAGATGCTTAATTAATTATAGTGTTTTATGTTTGGGAGCTAAAAGGAACGCACCAGCCGGTGTCGTCCTCACGAGTCATCTCGACGGGCGCTCAAAAAACACTCGAAAGATTCATCAAATATAAATTAAATACGAAACAGGAAAGGATCAGGGGTTTTTTCGTTATTTTTATGGTTTTAGAGTTCGCAACCAACGAACTGATGATGAAACCTTGTGGCACTCAAAATACAGCTATCCTATTGTAAGTAACTATCTGTATCTGTACTTTTGTATTTGTACATCTGTATCCGTATCTGTACCTTTGCATCTGTATCTGTACTTCTGTATCTGAATCTGTACTTCTGTATCTATATTTGTACTTCTGTATCTGTACTCTGTATCTATATTTGTACTAATATTATAAATACAAAAGTTGGTGTGTATGTAAATATGTTTGCTCCCACTAAAATTTGTAACGGCTAAACGAATTTAGATGAAACTTGGGACTTACTTAGTGTATTTTTTATAGCTCGTGATATTATATATATGCGAATGTGAGTGGGGTGTAAAAGGTTTCGACCTCCATCTTCGAAACCCAAGCCAACCTCACCTGCCCGTAATGCACCCTGATAGAAGCAGGGCTATGGCAGCTAGCTGATTAGCCCCTAGCCAGAGGTGGGCAGCAGCTTCTGCGATGCGAGAAGCTGTTACTCTGCGCACCCCAATTGAAGGTAAATACTTTAACAACATCTTTATACTATGTACATCATCATCATCAATAACCTATAGGAGTCCACTGCTAAACATAGATCTCCAAGGAATTCCACGAAGAACGGTCTTGAGCTCTCTCTATCCACCGATTACCTGCAATCTTGACGATGTCATTGGTCCATCTAGTGGGGGGTCTCCATTCGAGAACCTTTATTCCCCAACGGTTATCGGTTCTACAAGCTACATGGCCTGCCCACTGCCCCTTCAACTTGCTGATCCTGAGAGCTATGTTGGTTACCTTGGTTCTCTTACGGATTTCATTGCGAATTCTATCACGTAGAGAGACTCCGAGCTCTCCATAGCCCGTTGTACGACTTTGAGCTTGTGTATGAGGCCAATAGTTAGCGACCATGTTTCAGTACCATAAGTCATCGCTGCCAACACGAGGGAGATTTAAATAGGATTGTGATAATGATAAACAAAAATATAAGTCTACTTTTGACCGGAATATAACGCACTAACATCAGAATAAAATTTTCTACCTCCCACTATTCCAAACGGAACCCTCGCGTATAAGGGAGCATACACACAGATTAGGCCGCGAGTACAATGAGACAGCGGGGCGCCGGCTTATCGACACAATGCTAATGTCGCTGCTGGAGACGTGTGAACAGCGCCTTATGCACGCTGCAAGTGACGAGTTATAGCGACTGAAAAATTGTAAGATTTCTATAATATCTCAATTTTTTTCGACTCAGGTGGGATTTGTACCCGCGTCCTTCTCATAAATACCGGCAACATTCCCATAAATTCAGGGAAAATCCAAGATTTTGTGGGCTAAATCTTAATGGCATTTAAAAAGGTACAAAAAGTCATAGGAAAATTTAAAAAAAATGTTTATTACCAAAACGTGAACACCACGGCCAGTCCCACTAAATAGTAAGTGAGCTATTGATCGAGTTATGCTCCGGATTTCTCTGAAGAATAGGATCTGCAAGATAAGACTCGCCGACAGATACCAGTTATCGACATAGCACAGAGAATTTGTAAACCGAAATGACATGGGCTGGCCATATCTGAGACTGTAGCTTAAACAAGTTCTTCAGTGGAGACAACGTCTTGGCAAACGTAGAGAAGGAAAGCCCTCCGTAGAGGCCAGGTACGCCAGGTAGAGGGATGATCTGCAAAAGGCTGCTGGTAAAAGTTAGAAGCGTCAAGCTGAGGATATGACGCAACGGTGCTCCCCTAACATCCGCCATCCAGTAGTGGATAACTAAATACTAAAAATAATGTTATTAAAAAAAAATACACATTAGTGTTGATTGTGTTGTGAACTTTAGGAGAGAGACAGCAAATTCATTTAGAACTATCAAATTTAGTTTCATAGACAGCAAGATATTTAAGTTTTATTCACGAAAACGCGCAAATACAATGAAATAAATGAAACGAAACTAATCTATAAATTAAATCGCCTCCGCTTTTAAACTATAGCTAAAAAAAGGAACAACGATGTTCTTTTTGTGCACACAGCTTTATAATGCGGTGGCACTAATGTAATCCCACCTTGATGTCCCACTGGGCTTTATGTCCTGAATAAAGGTGTTTATACTAATATCTACTAATATTATAAGAGGTAATGTTTGTAAGTTTGTGAGTTTTAGGGGTAATCGTTGGTACTGCTGATCCGATTTTGAAAATTTATTCATCGATAAAAATTTATATATTTTATGAATGCTATAATTTATAATTAGGTAGTGAAGCGCTCGAAGCGTGGCTTACTTTAGTGTACTTAGCGGATCATCTTAGTTAATACGTTGACTGCGGGCCCTTCGGCATGGCGCGCAGCGTCAGCAACAGAGCGAGTTTATATTCAGCACTCAAAGCGTTAAGCAACACTCCGCCCGGTCACTACTTGGATGGGTGACCGTTTAGTGTCATTTACTGCCTGCGCACATTGGACGACGACAAACGTCAGCGATTAGACGCTATGACAAGCTGCGGGGGACAATTTTCATATATTTTGTTCAAAGCTCCGCACACACGGCGACAATCGTGACAGCAAGATATGAAAGACGCTCGCGACTAAGCGCGACGACAAAGCGTCGTGTTTGCGAGGTCTGTTAGATTTGACTTACGTGCGCTTACGTGCTTCGGAAGGCATGGTAAGATGTTGAGGTTTTTTCATTCGTGAGGCCTTCGGGGGGCCTTTAAACTCCGACATTAGAGTTGGCCTACGAAGAAGAAGAATAACAATCATAATTGTAGTGTATATTATGTTTATGTAAATTTTATTGTAAAATAGGCAAACGATAAACAAAAAACTAAGCTGCTGGTAGAAGCTGGATGCTGAGCTGAGTACAGGGGGCAATGTCACTCATTGGGGGAGGCCTTTGTCCAGCAGTGGACTGCCTTAGGCTGGTTATGGTGAAAGGAAAAACGCAAGCGAAGTTGCAAACGAATCGGCTAGTGTCGTTTATATTACAGTTTTTCTTTTCTTATTTTACTTTTTGACAGTACCTGCGTATAGTTTTATTGTTATTTATTGTCCTACTGGTAGGACAAATGACAGTTAATTGGCTTTTTATGTATGACTGAGTTTTTAAATATTTTAATCGATGTTTTATTATTAATGATTAAATAAAACATTTATGTAAGTTTAGAAACACACGTTTATTAGGGTATTTTTGACCAATATGCAAAGTATTAAAACAATCGGTCTAGTATTTACCGAGAAAACAATTATTTAAAATTTTTAGCATTTGGAGCACACTCTATTTACATTATGTTGATTAAAACGCATTCGTGTGTGTTGCCTACTGTCTACACACGAACACATATCCCTGCTTTTGACTTTGACATGCATGTCATACTCACACAGGCATCTCTTGCCATCTTATTCGTGTCAATAATGATACATAGGTACGTATGCTACTTTTTTCCGTCGATTATCTGGAATTAAATTTGTTAGAATATTTTGATTTTGATTTTTACTTCTAATTAAAACCAAAACTGTTTCACAGCATTTGTGAGAAGTAGTATTACGAGGGTGTTCATTCTTTGTCCACAGGCTGGGGACACGTTGTTTAATAGAATAGAATAAACGTTTATTTGGTACAAAGAAACAAAAAATGAGGTAGGTGAAAGTAGGTACCTACATAAGAATATAGCCAAATACAGTAAAGTCAAATATCACGTTGACTGCTGGCTTCGGAAATGACGCTACGCGCCCGGCCCGAGAAGCACGCCTTGCAGCAGGTGCAGAAGTTATTCAGCATTCAAAGCGTTCGGGCACGATTCTATGCCTTTTGCCTGTACCAGCCTTAGGGAACTCTTAACGATAGGCGACTGTTCGTGCAAAAAACCGCAATAACTTATGTATCTGATGCTTATGCTTAAAACTACTTTTTCTCAACACATTGTATTTAAATATAATTTATATTATTATCAATAATTGTATTAATTTACGTGTTTATTGAACCAATTAAGCATAACAGGCATTTAAAAGTCTTAATTGACTGTTTAAAAATGTAAATCAGTAAAAAAATACCTAATTAAGATAATTGATGGTTTAATATTATTTTAATATTTATAATGTAACTCGATCATGTCAGTTCTTTAGTGTAAACTAGTTTCTGCATTCGACTTTGTTTGCGTACCAAAAACAGATTAACCGTCCTGTTTATAATAGTTCTATAAACCTCAGATAGCTAAAATGGCGTTAAAATATCATATCACCTATTTTTATTTACATTTAAATGACAGGGACAAACTTACTTTATCGATCCTTTATAAAATGACATTTGGGGTAAAAGTAAAATTCATATTTTTTCGATTCATTCAATGGATAAGGTTTTTCGATTACATACCTGACAATTTAAGAATTAGCTTGACCATAATTTTTAAATCTATACTTATTATAAAGAAATAAAATAAAATAAATAAATGTGTTTTTTATGACAAGTTTATTTTAGATATGGGATTTCAGTGGTCAACTGAGACGTTTTTTGCATGGTCGATGAAAAGATTAATAAAAAAAATCTGCTTGTTTATGCTCGGTCTCAATGAGACGTTTGTGCTTGGAAGAAACATATTGAAATATTGGCAAATCAAATGTTCCTCTAATTTATATCCATACAAATTAAGTAGACCCATTGCTCCCACCCTTTATCTTCATTATCAGCCGTCAAATCTCTGCCTACTCCTTTCATTCTCATATTTTCTTTCGCACAATCCATCCATCTCTTCTTCGGTATCTCTATTCTTACATCCAGTCACATTCATAGTCATCACTCTCTAGTCACATGACTTTCATCCCTCCTCATGGCATGCCCATACCATGTCAGTATGTCTTCCGCGGCTCGGGAAATGTAGTGTAGGACGTCCTCCGGCCAGGTGGAGTGACGATTTGCGAAAGGCTGCTGGTAGAAGCTGGATGCGTCGAGCTGAGAACAAGGCGCAATGGCGCTCATAAGAGAAGGCCTATGTCCAGCAGTGGATTGCTATAGGCCGACGATGATGATGATGATGATAGCTTCAATGTAACCTACCCTTATTTATGCAAATTAATAACTTGATTCTTGAAACGTCTAAGTAACATGAGTTTTAACATCTTGCTTCCAAAAAACTGCACTATTTTATTGTTGAAATCGTATCACAAGGGGCGTGGTATAAAAAGCTGGGATTCAATTAAACAAGTTTTTTATCCGGTTTTATTCGGAAGTGAGTGTAAACATTTTTTTAATATTTCGTTTGTGAATTTTGAAATGTGTTTTTGAGTTAGATTGATAATACTGTCAGATTAGCCTTCGGAATTACGGTTGATAAGGAACTACCCTTCACAAGCCTAGGTGCAAGTCTAGGGTTTGTGTTTTTTTTATTTGATATAAAAGTATTTTAGGTACTCATTTAATCGTAATTCATGAAATAGCTAATTGTTACATTTCAGCATTTATTGTTTTTTTTTTTATTTCTTCATTATTATTTTGATATCTTTATAAATCTATAGTATCACAATAATAGAAAGAACCTCTTTGGTAACAAAAATATTTAACTGCAAGAAATAAAATTTAAATCTCAGCATCGAATTTGATTAAAATCAGACACGACTAGGGTTGTCAAATTGCTATAATTTACCAATAACAAGCGCAGCGGGATTGAAACACCCTGTACGGCACGCGCCAACTAATTAGGATCACCCTACGTTAAGTTTGACTAATTATTTAGTAGAAATCCAAATATAATTTAAAGATTAATGGCGTAAAAAACCTGTCAAACAATGTTCCTAGAACTCACTACCATACAGTGTTTTAATAATATTACTGTTTGACGGGGTGTAAGGGGTTCCAGTGGCGTTACACCTTTCTTCCTCCATCCACCTCCAACCTCCATCTTCGGAATCCAAAGCAATCTTACCTGTCCGTGGTGCACCCTGCTGTATAACAAACGAGGTTCTGGCGGCTGGCTGATTGCAGCATAGCGCAGCCTATCACTGGCATAGCTAAATTCCTTGACCACCGATGGGCAGCAGCGTCGGCGGTGCGAGAATCTGTGTCCTGCGATTTATATAAAGGCTACTTCACGGCTGATACGCATGGTATATTCCCCGGATGAGCCCTTCACACCACTAATAAACAACTCTACTAACTAATTCTTGCAAAATTCTCATCATCACCATCATCACCAGCCCATTCATCCACTACTGGGTAGTGGAGGTCTTGTACTAGTCGAATACATGAACGCTCCACGATGCGTCTTATCCTATGTATGTATGTCATCGATCCATCTTGCTACAGGTCTTCCAATGCTTCTTCAGCTCAGTACCCAATCATATCTACAAAGTGTTTGAAGTCCAACGTATCAACCAGTAGGTAAGAAAACAGACGGTAAACTGGCAAATACCAGGACCAGTATGCAGTAGGTGTTGCTGTCGACATTAGCTCACTACTCGCTTAGCAATGAAGGATACCTAACTTGTAAGCAGCTTAATTATGCTTCTTCTAGCTAAAATTACTATTTCTTCGAGATAGGTAAAAGTGAAATTATTATTAGGGAAATTGTTTTTAAACCCTAAGAGCCATCGCAAACTCGGGGATTTGGTCGCCGTGTGTAGTCGCCGCGACTAGACGCGGAGCTGTCGCTTGCATCGGCGCAGAGCCGTTACGACAGACGTCGTGCATTAAGCAATCATTAGTAGCAGAGTAAGATAAGACTTTATTTGGCTCAAACAATTACAGCACATGTAGGTACAGCACTGGTACATTAATAAGTTTAACAAAGGTATCTTGCAAGGTAAAAAAGAAACTAAAATTAGAAACATAATATGACTAAATAAAAAGAAGTATTTGTACTTAACTAAATCTAAGAAAAACTATAAAGTAGCACTAAAGCTGTGTGGGTGAAATCGGTGCTGCAACGGTATGTGCCAAAAAGGCCCCTTCTCAGCTTGATGCTACTTTGCCTGGGGTGGGCTAAGCAGCGCTGATTTTCAGAAGGAGCCTGGTAGAGCAGTAGAGTAGAGACTGACACTTCGCAGTTGCACGACTGTCGTCGTGTGTGCGCGTGCACAGCGCGGCTAGACGCGGCAACAAGTAGCGAGCGGTCTCGACTTTCCTAGCTAGTCATCGCAACTCCGCGAGTCTAATGCCAAGTGTGCGGAAGCTTTGAACCAAATATGAAAATTGTCGGCCGCAGCCTGTCGTTGCTTCTAGTCGCCGAGTTGTCGCTGTCACGTGTCGCTTAATGTGTGTTATTCAAAATCTATCCAAAAAGCCCTACAACACACAGCCTGCAATTTTAGTATCAGATGTAAGCACGCGTCTACGTTTGCATGGCTTTTGTTAACATTAATTGTACGGTGTAAGATTACAAATAATGATTGGGTTAAAACAAAATGTATAGAAATGTGATTTTTTTTTAAAGCTTATAATAAAATTGAGTGTGATTCGTGTTTTGTTAAAGAATTACATTAATCCAGTTGATGCTGTAGATGTAGGTACTAAGTTTAACCAACCCACCTGTAACAGTTAAAGATGTTGAATAATAACCCTCTCAATAATCACTCTGGATTGGAAGATTAAATATCATAGAACCAAAGGTACATACTAAAAGGTACCTACATAATTTAAATCATCTTTTCATTGTAAAGAATTGTCGAGGATAATAAACGATAACTTAAAGGGTTTTTCATAAAACTACTACAATGTTGGATGGTGGATTCTGACTCTCTATCGGTGTTCTTATAACCTTACCCGGTCACTACTTGAATGTCACCCATCCAAGTAGTGACCGGGTAGTAACCGTTTAGTGGCATTTAGATTTGAGCGCTTCCGTATTCCGGAAGGCACGTTGAGATATTGGTCCCGGCTTTTTCAGTCAACATGGCTTAACCATGTTGGGGGCCTTCTGGCGGCATAAAAACTCCGACACCAGAGTTGACCATTAGCTCAGAAGTTGCTCATACGAAGAAGAAGAAGATAGCGAAAAAGGAGTAGTTATACCTAGTAAGAGTAATTTCGTCTCTGATCAGTAAGGAAGAAACAGTTTCTTGTTTAACGATTGGTTTAGTGAAAGTCTTAGAAAAAGTTGTTTTAGTCAAACTTCACCGTCCCATTGGTGGGACAATTTGGTCTCCCCCAAATTTCGCAAACCATCTCAATCTTTCGAGATATCTCACGATCCATTCCCAAAAGCTTCGAGCTCAAGCAAATTAAAAATGTATCACAAAATAAGTGAGTGCAGAAACTGACAAATTTGAGCATTCTTCACAAATTCGCCAGGTAAATACAAACATCATCAAAAACGTAACAGTACACCACTCTTCCGTTTAGCTATTGTAGTTAAGTGGGTGTGGTCATCTATACAAAGTTTTTGATATCGCTAGTCTTTGTGTTAATGTTTGGGGTTCGATTCCCATAGTGCACTTTAAGAGTTCGTTAATCCGAGTGAGATAGATTTTGGAATAAATTTTTTTAGTAGTTGACGTCCAAATTTTTTTTTTTTTTTTTTTTTTTTTTTTATAAATAAATAAATAAATAATGCGGGACGTAATCACACAGCATCATGTAGCCCCAAACTAAGCAGAGCTTGTATTATGGGAACCACATGATTGATATACTACACATATATATTTTTTTGTAAATACATACATATCATACATAGAAACACCCAGACCCGAGACAAATATCTGCAGAACATGCAAACATTTGTCCCGCGGCGGGAATCGAACCCGCAACCTTCTGCGTCTCAGGCGGACCTTCGCCCACTGCGCCACAGAGGCCGTCAAAATTCTTGAATTTATTAAAAAAAACCCATAGGAAATTAAACATTTACTATGGGACTTTAAAACAAATGTAAAATCCTAAATAAAATTAAACAGTTGAACATGAACATGAAAAGAACAACGCTAAAAAAAATTGAATAGAAAAACAAGCTTACTATTTATGACAATAAAATTTGAATAATTTACCACAGGACTAGAAAAATCTCCTATATTTGCAATCATAATCAAAATCGTTTATTTGCATAAAACATGGTATAGAGATGTTACAGTTTGTCACAGCGTGTGCATGTTTTGCCAGTTTCAAGGCATGCAAATTTTACTTATACAACAAATTTATATAATATGATACCTACATAATTTAAATTCATTTCATCATCAGCCTATAGCAGTCCACTGCTGGACATAGGCCTCCCCTAATGAGCGCCATTGCGCCCTGTTCTGAGCTCGACGCATCCAGCTTCTACCAGCAGCCTTTCGCAGATCGTTACCCCACCTGGCCGGAGGGCGTCCTACACTACGTTTGTCGAGCCGCGGTCTCCACTCAAGAACTCGTTTACCCCAACGGTTATCGGTTTTCTGGCAGACATGGCCAACCCACTGTTGGATTTTTCTTATCACAAGTCTATTAAGGGTGTAATTCTATAAGGGTAGCGTAGGGAACTATGACTATGACACTATGACTCATATTAAAATTTTAGATCTCGCAAATGTAGATTGTCGGTAGAGGCAATATACCAAGGCTTTTCAACAGTGGCTTACCAGACTCATCCAGTGCAATTACACATATCGCTCTTATAGATTTTTTCTATGCTATAAATGCTTGTTTATTGACAATAAATTTATTTGATTGATTGTTATTGACTTATTAAATATTTATTATGTTAATATTTAAGCAATTTTGTTCTTTTCTATTATGTTTTCATAAATAGTAATCAAATATTTGCATGCATTACTAACCGAATATTAGCTAGAATATAATTCGACGTAATTTAAATTTAAGATCTACAACTGTAACATGTTTTCTATCAAATAAAAATTTATCTTTACTTATGTTATCTTAAGGTTACAAACTTCCATAAAGTAGAAAGTTAGTAGAAGGTACCAGAGCTGTTACCATGTATCATCAGACTGTAACTATCAGGTGGTAGGTAGTAACAGATGGAGGTAATGCCAGGGTTGAGAACAACGAAGTTTATTGTGAAGGATATACTGTGGAACATGGATGTGAGAAAGGGTTTTAGCAAGCGAAGGCAGTATTTTTTGAGAAATATTATGGACTGTTAGCAGACCGCTTGCAACGTCGTTTTTATGGACTTAATAATCATTTACCATAATCATGAGCCTATAGAAGTATCAAGAATTTCGAGTACATCTTGGCGCAGTGAGCAAAGCCCGCCTGAGGTGTAGAAGGTTGTGGGTTTGATTCCTGCCGCGAGACAAATGTTTGCATGTAAATATTTGTCTCAGGTCTGGGTGTGTTATTTACAAAAATAATGTTAATCACACTCACGGCTTTTCTCTGTTGCAGAACCAAGGAAGAAGTAGATAGATTAGTATATAGGTAGAGACTCTTTATTGTACTAACACCAAAATAAACATATAGAACAAAGCGGACTATGACATTAATGAAAGTCCAATTGGTGATCTTCTTATTATATTTAGTTTATTTTATTCAACCTGCATCGTCCCACTCTTGGGAATAGATCACTCCCAAATTTCGCCAACGATCTCTATCCTTCTAGATATCCCACCTTCTTCTCTCGAAAGCTTCGAGCTCTAATAATTATATTTTTATATTAATAATAACGAAAAACCTATGCATAGACCACTATAAAACCCGTGTTTGCTAGGTAACATAAATAATTAAATAGCAGACATAATTATGTAAAACTTGGAACATTGAATATGACTTGAGGTTTTGAGTCTTCCTCTGATCTCGAAGCCGTCTCCACACGTTCCTAGCTCGTCAGAGGCACGCTTTGAGTTCGCCGACTTGTCTTTTTTCAGCACAAAAATAACTTTTCTTACGCCGCCTCGGTCGGAATAAGTAGGTATGTTGGTTTTTGTCTTCAGACGGAATGCTACCATTGTGGGGCTTTGACGCAATTCGCTTTTTGGCACCGAGGTTTGTCACTATAACATGTTCAATTTCACATACAGTTCCTTATTTTTAAGTGTCTCCTAAGGTGAAGGCAAAAGTGCTAAAAGTAATATTGATTTTATTTATAATATCTTTGAAAAAAGTCTTGCAATGGTGGCGATTTAGCACATTTTCAGAGAATTAGCAAGCTGAAGTGGCAGTGAACTGGCCGTATCTGCCATAGAACCGATAACTGTTGCATTAAAGTTCTTGGGTAGAGACCGCGGCGCGGTTAACGTACTATAGGAAGTCCTCTGGCCAGGTGGAGTGACGATCTGCGAAAGGCTGCTGGTAGAAGCTGGATGCGTCGAGCTCAGGACAGGGTGCAATGGCGCTCATTAGGGGAGGCCTATGTCCAGCAGTGGACTGCTAAGAAATATAGAAAATATACATATCAAAAAAGTTTTGCAAGCGTAGCGATTCTGTTAAAAAAAATAGAGATTCCGAGAGCGTATTCAGTTATCGCCATCCAAGGAGTTTTTTTTATGATGGGAGTGCGCGCTTTCAACAAAATCTATCCCTGAATTTTTTCCCGAAAAAGGCCCTAAATGGTTCCTCTTTGTGTGAAAACCAGACAACATCTTTAGGAGAGTGTTTTAGGCACAGATACCTACTAGTAGTAAGTCCATATCTCCTACTTATAAGAAAGGGACCATTTAAGAGCTGTTAGGTACAGTTAGCTTAGGAATTTTTTTCACAGAATCGGCTCCTATAGGTAATTCCGTAATAAGGTATATTTTATCTGTTTTATATGAAAGAAAAGTCTTTTATGGTGTTTATGAGTGGGTCGCTATTCACTCGTAATCTGAATTAGCCCTGTAAACTAGTTGACGGGACGCGGAGGGAGAGCGTCGCGTTCACTCACCCTGAAGAAGACTCTCTTAACGAGTCGAAACGCCGTCGGTACCTTCACTGACGTAATGGTATGTGAAAATTCCCGTTTTTAAATATGAATGAGTTAATTCACGTTAGTTTCATGAGTAAAATAGCCCTGTAAACATGTCTAGTCTCCGCCATCAGGCCAGTTGTAGTCAAACGCAAGCCTATCCAATATATAAAAAAAAATTCTAGATGAACGGTTCCATAATATTTATGAAATGTACTTTTCTGTACCCTTGACAAAGAATAAGTATGCCCAATTTCATGATGATCGGTTGAATAGATAATGTACTCTTATAGGTAATATATAAAACTTTGGGTGCTGGATAACTCAATCCTTCATAAGCAGCAGTCAACCTTACAAACAAGTTATGATTGTGCGGTAAAATGCTTAGACAGAGCCGTTTGACACCGCAAATGTCTGCCTGCATATTTCTGTATTTACATTCTGTATGTACATATTTTTATATTTTAAATTTAATTCAAAAGAGAGTGGAGGGAGATGGCTCGGGATAGAGATGTTTGGAAGTCTATGGGGGAGACCTTTGCCCAGCAGTGGGACGAGAGGTTAATAAAAAAAAATGTTTTTATTTCATTGTTTCTTGTTATTTTGCGAGTGGGACAATAAATGATTTTTCTTTCTCTCTTTCTGATTAGGATTAAGATTTCGACTTTGGTCAGCCATTGCTACTTCAACATTAAGTATAAGGTATTTGCACTAAAACATCGCCAGAAATATTTCTCTACCACACCAGATGTCCAGCAAAAAACCATTCTTTATTCCATTGTATCGTTTCGCATTATACGGGACCCTCACAATAGTATTTTTTGAAAGGGGTCCGTGGGCGTTCGCTTCCGTTTCCATTCACTCGCATTTTTAGGGGTCGCTTTTTAATTCTTACTTTTTTACAGTAAATTTGACACTTCAGGGCATATGGTATTTTTTAAGGTTTTTAAAAATAATTATTCAAACTAGTTTTTAAAATAGGGTTTTCAATTGATTTAAAAGCATATTACCTCTCTGTACTTTGATTTTAGTCATCAATTAGATTTAAGTTTATCATCATCATCAGCCTATAGCAGTCCACTGCTGGACATAGGCCTCACCTAACGAGCGCCATCACGCTCTGTCCTCACGGCACATCCAGCTTCCACCAGCAGCCTTTCGCAGATCGCCGCTCCACCTAGCCGGAGGTCGTCCTACACTACATTATGTAGAGAAGATAATAAAAAATAAATAGTACAGATAGATAGTAATTATGTAGAAAAAATATATTTTCATCCCCTCATCTCGGAAAGAATATTTTTGCTCTTCGATATTAAAGAATATTTGTGTAAAAGCCGTTTTTATCCGCTAGAGGATAAAGTAAAATTGAATTTAGAACATGGTATGCACTAAGTTTGTGAATTTAAAACATCATTAAACCTATTTACTTCTACCTCCACGGTGCCGAATTTATCATACAACATTTTTTAATTTGATAAAACCTCAGATTCAAAACCTTCTTGGTGTACTTTATTATTTTTTTTAACTTTAAATGTTATATTATTGTAAATCTTTTTTTTTATTTATTAATTTCCTCGCTGAGGTGGGATCACAGATATAGAAGACAACTAGATAAAGCCTTAAAATTCACTATGTTCTGAACATCAAGCCATACGGCTGATCTCTACTTTCTTATGTCCAATATCATCAGTTAAAAAGGAACGCATACATAATATATCAATGCGACTTCAAAATAGATCAAAAAGTTCATCGTAACAAAATTCTATGCAGGTTCATACAAATTCCCTGGTACGCAGTCGAAGAAATCGCATTGAGATAAAAGTATGCATACCTTTCTAGGATATGGACATAAGAAAGTGAAGCTCAGCCGTAGATAGTTGACGTTCAGAGCATAGTGAATTTTAAGGCTTTATCTAGTTGTTTTCTATATCTGTGGGTGGGATGAATAGTTACGTGTTGCACTCGAGTGCAAAGATTTTTCACCTCGTGCTCTTTTGATTCCCTCGCTGACGCTCAGGATTCTAATTTCACTCGCTACGCTCGTGATTCAATTTTAGAATCCTTCACATGCACGGGCATCAAAATTGAGAACGCGGTTCTTCACTCTTGTATAACAAATAACTATTAATGATTTAGAAAAATCAAAATGCTTTCACTCGCATCTCTCAACTCGACGTTGATACCCGGATAAAAGTAGCCTATTTTTGCTCAATTTTAATCTATGCCCAAAGCTAAGGTTTTATTTGCTACAAATTCAATGTCTATGAATCCAAATAAACTCTTTTTCCAAATAAAATTATTTCACATTCATTCATTTTTTTTTTTATAATGAACTAGCTGCCACTCGTCGCTTTGCCCGCGTGCTACCCGAATAAAAAGTTTTGTATGTCAAAGCCCTATCGATGTCTATACCAAATATCATCTAAATCGATTCAGCCATTTTGACGTGAAAACAGAACATTCACGAGTACCTAACTATAGACGTTATAAAAATTCAGTCTCATTTCGATAAACTCTTGGTTTTGATAAATGACAAAAAGATCTTCAGTTAGTTAAGTAACCCCTTCCTTATTTAGTAAATACATACATAGGACAACATGGTAGAGTTATGAAGTATCTTCATAAAGTTTTTGTCAAATTGTTACTAAATGTGTGTCAGTGTTTCATCTGTCAGCTCATTAACTACAGTTAACAGGTTAATAAATATATAATTGGCATCTGTTTTTGTGTTGAAATGAATAATTATTATACGTGACTTTGAACAATTATAACTTCTCGTTTTGGTTATTTCATAATGAAAGCGGGGAAGTTGTTTGGTATTTCTCGTTGGTTGGGTGACGTTAACCTTTGGAATCTTTTAGATATGGCGACTTTTTAGAAGAGTCATGCGATTGGACTAGTGCCTCCAGTATTATTCATTACAGTAGAAAGGTGCCGAAGAAGAAATTATGTCTACATTTTGTCGCCATAATTTACTCTTTTTTCTCTTTACCACTCAAGGGAAACCGCAGGCGGAACCTAGTCATTTTTATACGAGGTAAGTTTGAATTTAACCCAAAAAGTGGTCAACCTTACTTAGGTGGCTGGTTAGCTGATCACCTGAGTTAAGCAACCATCTGTCAGGCCACTACTTGGATGGGTGACAACGGTCACTAAACGTAGTGGTATTTTGATATAAGCGCGTTTATTTTTCGGCACATTTGGATGTTTTTCCTGGCTTTTTTCAGTCGTTAAACCATGTCGGAGGCCTTCCAGCGTCCCAAAATCTCCAACACCTGAGATGGCCACTAATTCATACAAAGAAGAAGAACCTAATTAGTCACATGGAATTGCTAAAGTTTTCATGACAGTGACAAGACCAAAACAGTTCCATCTATCGCGCTCAAAAATTGCAAAATGAAAACGCCTCATCAATTCGCGTGTTTTTTACTGAAATGTTATTATCCAATCTTCATTATCAGGTACCAGGTTGTCCAATTAAAATTAACGTAGATGGTGTTAATGCTTATTGTTGTTTTATGGCAGTACTTACTGCGTAACTTAAGTTTGAGATAACGATTCAAGTAGCGAAACTGATGCCTTTGCTGTCCGTAATAAATTTTTATGGCAACAAACACACATCACACCTCACCAGCCTTTATCATAGCTGGACATAGTCCTTCCCTAATATAGGAGGATATATGCTCATAAGCCCCTAATGGGCTTGCAGGTCGGGGATCGCAGGGCACAGCTTTTCGCACTGCCGACGCTGGTGAGGGAATTTAGCTGGCTGTGATCCCGCATATAGGCGGCCGCCGGAGCCCCGTTTGTTCTTAAGCAGGGTACATCACGGGCAGGTAAGATTAGCTTAGATTCCAAAGATGGAGGTTGGAACCCCTTACACTAATTTATACAAAAAATAATCCTATATTCACAGTGAGTTTGAATTCATAGGTTCTTTCGGAGGGGCGTGATTTGTATCATGATTGTGCTCAACTTGTGTCAACCTTATTTATTCAAAACCTTAGCTTAACTTTGTGTTGTGCGTAGCAACCCTAACAGTAAGGCAGGTCTGCAATTTTATTTTCATCATTATATTAGAACAAAGATTTTTTATTATACTACTTGAAGATGGAACAAGCACATGGCCCACCTGATGTTAAGTGGTAACCATTACCTATCACAAAGCATTGCATCGTAAATGGTAATCGTAGTCGTGTAACTTTAACAAAATCAGCTGTTCTAGGGCTGCCTAACAAGCTTTTGATTAAAAACTACAAAATTGACGAAATCTTTAAAAAAAATTGATTAGCTTCGGGTATACATTTGACCTCTTTCGGCATATCATTCGAATTTCAACTGACCGTGTTTTTGAGCTAATCGGAAAATCGCACTAAGAGTGGTTTGCTAATTTTCAAATAACTTTCTTCAATGTGACTCTCAATAAATGGTGGACACTATCACACAGTATCATCTAGCCCCAAACTACGCATAGTTTATATTATAGAAACCTACTGATGCACTTGGTTGACTGACTCATATAATTGTTTTGTGTATATTACATATTATTATAAAAATATTTTTTGATATCAAAAAGCTTGGGTTGAAGCCTCTTAAATTTTCAAATTTATTCAACGATTAGCTTATTTGACAATAAAACTGACTAAAAACACAAGGGTTATTAGTATAATGTAAAATAAAAATAATTAAATAAATGTTTATTTCAGAGCAGAATCCATATCAAAGTTAAAATATGTGTATAGAGAAAGTCTAATATTTTAAAAAAAAAATTATTTTACATTTTTTTATATAATATATTGGATGGAACTTTGTTTGAGCACAAACTCACCTGGTGTTAAGTAACGATGTGGACTAAACTGGAGCGTGAAGGTCCATAAAATATGACACCTTTTCACTCTAGACTTTAATTTAAAAATCATAAGTAAGAAGGAGGCATCAGTGAAATAATAACACAAGAATCAATTTTACTCTTTTTATTTGACAAAAGAAATTAATTCACTTTTTTTTATTTCCGTTTCCTTATTATACACTGTAATTTAAAGTAATTAAACTATCTAACTATATTTATAATTATGTATATTCCTCTATATTTTACAAAGAATATTTACAAGTTTTTCATCCCGTAAAGACCCATACAATTATGATAAAATTATATTACTGTAGCCTTTTATCTTCGTATTTAAACCAATGTATAAAAAAACAATTGAAATCTAAAAATAAAACAAATGGACTACAGTACTATACAAAATAAAAAAGATAGATTGCAAAAAAAACCCTTAAAAAAGGTTTTTTTATTTAAAATACAATATTTGCACGCAAACAAAATAAATACCGTTTTTTATATAATAATATATTGTTTACAAAAAAATGAGAAATATTTTATCACAAGACAAGAAGGTTTGTGTTCCCGTTTAATAATAAAATCTAAATAAATAAAATTATTTATTAAAGCTTACATTAAAGAATACAATTTTAATAAAATAGCTACCAATTTTTCACTGAAAAAGTTATATTTGATTGATTATTGATTTATGATAGTTTGAAATCCAATAAATGCAAAAGTTTGGATTTTTAGGTATCAATCGTCCCAAAATGAATGTATGTAACGTATTTAAAAAAAAATTGAATTAAGATTAACCTTTTATACCTTTGAATTCACATGTGTCTAGAAGATATCTTGATAAAAAAAATGGAATGTTTGACCAAAACAGAAAAATATGTATAAATGACATGAAGTAGATGTTTCAGAAAAAAAAACAGATAGGGTCCCACAAAAACCGGGGACTTTGGGTTTTATTACCTTTTAAACATTTCAATTTTCAATTGACTTGAAATGATAAAAGGAAAATTTCTTCAAAAAACCATACTGAAGCTATACCTATTTAAGGACGGGAAATTAAAAACCATTACTCAAAATTAAATAGTTTCATTTTACATAATAATGTGAATTTTACAATAAACCTTATTCAAAAAATTTGTAGGTTCAAAATGTGTATCTGGTCTTTTACTTGGTCTTTGCGAGGTCTGCCAAGTATCTCGTGAGCAACAACCAATCAGAAGCAGCCGTTCTATGACGTTTTATCTTTTGATTGGCCAGTTTGTAGCAAGCTGGACTTTCGAAAGCAAAAGTCATAGATTATGCAATTGATTAAAACGTCATCTTCTGTTGTTTAACTTAAAACTATTTTATATTATTAGGATTTCGAATACGAACTGGTAGAGGTGTTGTAATCAATTGCTTAACCTATTTTAAGTTATTGACGAAAGAGGTTGGATCAAAGAAGTATGAAAACGAGGGTAGTCGAAAAATTTCAAAATTATTTAGAAAATTGCACTTGCCTCGTATTTTGAATACGAGGTTTTTTTAAAAACTGTTAAAATATTTCGTTTTGAAATTAATTACGAACATTCTTTGACCCATACAATTTCCCTAAATTTTTACAATTCAAAATTTACAGCAACCATTATGAACAAGTTTTATTTCTATTTATAGTTAATTAATTATAAAAATGTACATTTTATAATTATCTATTAAATATTTTCTTAATACTACAGTTGGTTGTGCCGATATATTGACGCGAACGTCTTTTATTTAGATGTAAACGTCATTTATTTTGAGGGGACGCCATTAAGTGCATATCCGCCATTTTGTCATGGTATAACACTCACTTTTAAATCATTTTTTCTGTTGGTAGTTACACTGCTGGCCATACCCTGTAGAAAAAAAAACATTCAATAAAAAATAAGGATTAATAACACTTTATTGAGTTAATTATCAGTTTTTTATGACTTTTAGAATGTTTACTTCTTATTAGAGTTTTTTAGAACAAATCAATCACGTCATTACTTGTATTTCAAAAGATATAGCCATTATTTCAAAGAAAATCTACGATTTTATAATATACCGGTATTTATAGGAAGGCAACGGCAAGGTCACAAATTTTTGAGATATTTTAAGATGTCACCTGTTTTATGTACCTACTAATCGAAATCATCTTCGACCAAATTCGATTATAGAGGTACTTACGTGAGTAGTCCAGGGTTCGCGTCCGTCTGGTACCAGGAGTACTGAGGGACGTAGGGGGGATGCGGCTGAGGCGCCCCCTGGTGGTGCAATGGGTGCGAATGTGCCCCCTTCATGTCCCACGGACCTGGCGCGCCCTACGACAATACAACACAACTATAAGCAAATAACACTAACATAGAGAGGCCTTAATGTTTTAAAAACGTTATTTATGTTAGAGATGATGATAAAAGAAAAAAAAAAACAAACCGCTGTGCTGTGTTTCGGTTTGAAGGGTGTGGGTGCCGGTGAAATTACAGGCACAAGAGGCTTATCATCTGCATACCTCAACTTGATGGACGCAGGGCGTTGCATCGTAGAGCACGTTCCAAAAAACGTGATCTACGATGCAATGCTCTGTGATAGGTAATGGTTACCACTCAACATCAGGTGGACCATGTGCTTGTTCCATCTACAATTATCAATAAAAAAAAAGAACACCAGCCTTTATCAGTCTACTGCTGGGCAATGGCCTCCCCTAATACGAATGGAGATATGCCGTCAGGGAATTTAGCTATGCCGATTAGGCTTTCATGCATCTGGCCGCCAGAGCCCTGTTTGATATTTAGTAGAGTGAATTAGGCGGGTGAGGTTGTCTTAGGTTGTCTTGAGTTTGAAATGAAGACCCCTTACAGGCCAATGACAAAATATCTCATCCAAAAACTCTTAAAACTACTAGTGATATTAGAAGTAAGAGCTTTGTGAAGGGCTTCTTCGGGAAAGTATCACCAAGCTTATTTCTGCCGTGAAGCAGCTTTGCTGTATTTTGGTTTGAAGCGTGTGGTGCCGGTGAAATTACAGGCACCTTATCATCAATTTGATGGACGCAGGATATTGTAGGGCACGATCCCAATACTTTGTTATAGGAGATGGTTACCACTTATCAACAGGTGGGTCGTTTGCTTGTTTTATCTCCAGAAAACAATAACAAAACATAACACTTATTGTTAAAATGAATCGAATCTTAAACAATGTAGTGCAAACACGTGTATTTTTCATCAATTTAACCTATTACTGGAATGTATGCCACGTTGCGTGCCATCGAATTACAAATGGTCGTTACTGAGGGCGTGACGCCGCGCCTCGCATCACTTTGATTAAATGTAGCCTTAACACGTTTTTTCTATGTTATAGTTTTTGGATAGGATATTTGTATACGGTGAGGTAAAACTTTAAAACGAGAAATGCCCTAAAACCTGTTAGTTTCTTTCTACTCTTTCCCTTTTACATTCCTCCACCCTACTAGAGTATAGACTACTTTCTCTTTAATAAGATTTTTGCGAGGCACTTCTCCTTATCTTCACTTCTCACATTTCTACCGCCTCTGGCCTCATTGCAACGCTTTCTCTCTTTCCTCCCTTCTCCTCACCTCAGTTGCTCATTTATCTTCTTCAGTTTTCTTTGCTATCCTCCATTTTTTGTCATCATGACAATACTTCTTTTTAGCATTTTCATTTCATTAATCATCCACTACTTGCCTCTATTTCGTAACATACACAAATGCCCTTACCTTTCTCCATCTTTCCTTTGTATCGACTTTATTTTCTACAACTACCTCTTACTTGTACCCCTTCTCTCCCCTTACCTTGAACATCCACGGCATAGGTCTCCTCTCCGCCGGGTTGTCATTGTCCTCCGATGGTCCGAAATAACCCTCCTATGAGAAAAGAGGTTCTTTCCTCATCAATGTTTCAAAAACTTTACCGATATTAGCCGCAATTAATTCAAATACTCAGTCATGACTAAAGTTATCATGTTTTGATTTTAAAATATAATCTAAAAATGTCTTATGTGCAGTTCGTGCAAAGTTAGTATTTCTATTGGGTATCTGTCTTGAGAACCAAGTACCCTGATCATTACAGATTATCTCTTTGACTGCTGTAGTTTTTTTCTAAGCAGTCTCCATCACTATCTGTCTGTACCCAAGTACTTATGTGTATCAGTATAATAACTTGTTTGTCTTTTTGTCAAATCTCCAATGGCTTTGCATTAAAGCAGCTTATATCAGGGATAATAATGTTTGGTTCCTATAGTATTATGAATATCCGTTGGTAGGCATTTGTCGGTTCAAAGTCTTTTAGTCGTAGTTGATAGATGAAATGATGAATGGCGGGGATGACAACGTGGAAAAACTCACGAGGCGTCCACTAGTCTCTCAAAGGAAAGTAGAATGTTAGTTTCATACAAAAATGACCAGCAATGGAATGCTATACCTGGTCATGATGACGATGATGATGATGATAATGATACAAAAGTGACAGATGATACTAACGAATATTCATTTATAGGAACCGGTTGTTTAATAGTTGAGTTAAACTTACGTATCCTACTCTGGGATCCCAAGACTGCTGGTGTGGTGGCTTCACGTCACACGAGCTACCATCCGGCGACCGGTTTGCTGACGGCTGTAAAAAGGAATATAAATAAATATATAATGCTGGACATCATCGCAGCATCATCTAGGACCAAACTAAGCATGTGTTATAGGAACCACGTGGCCGATACAGGAACTACATTCTTTTTTGTAATATTTGTAATATGCAACGTAGAAAACACCCAGACCTGAGACAAATATTTGCAGATCATACATACAGCGGAAATCAAATCCGTTACCTTCTGCGGTCTGCGTCAGACAGGCCTTTGCCCATTGCACCACAGAAGATTTCAAGGTTATCTAGATCTTCATTTTTAGATTATCCTAAAGAACCAATTACCTTTGGGGTTAGATTCTCGAATGGCGCCTACGAGACCCTACCATACCCTAGATGGAAAGACCCTACCAGACGGAAGTCGTCAAGATTACGGGAAAAAAAGGGTTAAAGACCGTTTTAGGTGGGAGTCTTTGGAAAAGACCTATGTTCAGCTATGGACGTTTATATCTCGTTTTTGATGATGATGGTGATGAATCCAAGAAAAATTGTAGATCACGAATATTTCAACCTGTAAACGTATCGTAACATTTTCGAAAATGGGAAAGAGAAGATTCAAAATTAACAACGCTTATTGGTCAGAATTTTTCGTTACGCTTATGATACGTCCAGCTGAAATAATTGTGATTGCACTACAGATAGGACGTTGAAAACTATGATGGCTGTTTCTTACATATCCGACCTTGACATCCCACGGCTGCTGTGGGGGCTGCTTGACGTCCCAGGGGGTCCCCGTGGGGGAGAGTCCGGGGGACAGCTCGGAGACTGGCGTGGAGCTCGGCGTGGGGGAGTGCGCCTGCGCTGGCCCCCCGCTCTGGTACGCCGAGGGGGAATGCTGGGAGCCACTAGAACTGCCTCCACCACCTGAATGAAACATTTTTATTTAAAAATTGTGAAGGCCTCGTCCGGACAAGTATATGCCTATTCATGCCGTGAAGCAGCATTGCTGTTTTAGTTTGAAGTCCCGTGACATTACAGGTACATGAGGCTTGAGACCTTCACGTCTCAAGTTCACCAATAATAAACCATGGACTTAACTCCAATTGGAGTAATGGATAGAAAATCTGTTAAATTAAATAATAATAATAGTTTACCATGTAACAGTTGGTTGTTGGGCGGACTGCCGGGCGGTAAGCCGAGGCTGGGCGGGGGCGCGCCGACCTGGGCGGCTTTCATCATCTTCTTGTATTTGCTCCGCCGATTTTGAAACCAAATCTTGACCTGCAAAGAAAATAGATATTAGTATATAACCTAATCATATACATAGCATATACACCAATACCCTAATACGGAACCCTAATCAAATATTTGAGATTGTCTAAGTACACCGTTGACGACCTCTCTTGTGGAATGGGTGAAGGCCCCTCTAAAACGCAGATGGTTCGACTCCTGCCGCGACACAAATGTTTGTATAATCTGCAAATATTTGTCTCGAGTCTGGGTGTTTTATATAAACTGTGTATACGTATTTATATGTCAAAAAAGTCAAAAGTCAGAATTTATTTATTCAATAAGAACTGTAAAGTGCACTTTGAATATATATCCCTTCAAACCAAAACTCAGCAATGCCCCAAGCCATTCACAATGAGCTCTACTAGTACTAAAATTGTAATATTTAATTTAGGGCTGAGTTAAAATAGATTTTCTATCCATAAAACATTAAAGACATTTCAATAAATGTCATTCATGAGACGAAAAAGATTTAGTAATTTTCGCAAATTCCGCAACATACAGAATGATATGAACATACATAATACATGTATGTAGGTACGTAGGGGTAGCGTGAGTGGGCGGGGTCGGGGGCGAACTACCGTTAGTCTGCCGTTACGCAGAAGGGATGCGGCGTGTCGATGATTTAGTTACCGATAAAAACAAAAAATAGAAAAACAGAATGTAAATATTTGACGCTTACTTATTTGATAAAGAGATAAGATAAAAATATTTTTAAACGAAAAGCTATTTGAAATGAAAATGTATTTTTCGATTAGAATGAAATAAAAAAACTGTATAGGTAAGATAAAATAAATCAATATTTTCAAAAGAAATGCTATGAATAGTATAACAAACTGAGTATTTTTGTATTAAATAGGTAAATACTTTGTTTTATGTTATTTTTTCAATACTTATTCAAATAACATTAGTTAATATTGGTTCATGTTAGTTGTTCAAAGTTTAGAACGCAAAAAAGTTTACAAATATGCTGTACTAGCAATGATCGACACAATCAAGTTTATCGACAAATCGACTGTATGATCAATAACTACCAACCCACATAACTGGTTTTAGTTTAATGCAAATTTTATATATTTTAAACAAAACTCCAACACAATTCCACGTAATATAAAAAGCAAATAAGCCAAGATTTACTCGACCGCGTGTCGCAAGACTGGTTATGCATTGATTACACGAATTCGCTATAAATTGATCACTTATCAGTAATGTTACTTGTCATGCGAGTATGAAGCATACCAGTTCAGAGTAAGGATAACCAACATATTTCCATAAATTTAGGTAGAAATCCCAAATAAATTAGTAAAAGTGTGTCGCAGACATCAAACAATTCTCCGAATTTTATTAATAATAATTAAATATATTTTTTAATAGAGTTTAAATAAAGACGAATAATAATTATAATATAACCAGCGTTTATCCGTTAAAAGTTATTTTTTCTTTACCTCGGGAACCGTACTTTTTCTGGTGAGAGGGTTCTGTACCCGTGACAACGTGCATGCAAAATTTTATGATGATCAGTTGAGTAGTTAAGATATGAAAGCGTAACAAACAGACAGACTCAGTCTCCCAGTTTTATATAAAGTATTTTATCATTTATTTTAGTTTTATATAAAGTATTTTATCATTTACTTCTAAGTTCAAATCTAGTATAAAGGCCTTGAATATCACCATTTAATAAAACTTTTAAATTGGTACCAGTGACTCAGCATCAGCAATGAACTGAACCAGTTGAAGGCGTATTTTTAACTGGTATGAACCTAGTGTATAATTATAATATGAACTCTATAGCTTATTACTACCCTAAACATACCAGTTATTTATTAACATGTGTAATAATAACGTTGACGTTGAACTAAGGCATTCAATTTATTGTATAAGTTGTATAGTTATAAATAATATGATGATAAATTAATTAAAAGTAAATAAAAATGTCTGTTTTGTCAAATTTGTACTTATCGATTAAATATGATTTTATTTCGTGGTTATTAAAAAAATATAAAGTTATGTCACTTTTATGGTCTGAATTACTTTTTATTTGTAATTTAAAACGATACTGAAGCAGTTCTTAGTTCTGTTTTATTATGGTAAGCGTGTTGGATTTTATTTTATTGTTATTCCACTTATTAGTAGACTTGTTATGAAATAAATTTTAACAATAAATTATACTTACAACTACTTATGTACATAAATATTTTTATTCGTATTATTTTTATAAAACACAATTATTTTAAAAATTAACTATGATTCACAGTAGAATGATTGAAAACAATGTTAAAAAGTTATACATTGGTTGACTTTTATACAACCAAACTATCAATATCGATAACTCAATTCTATCGACAAGAACCTCATCCCTAAACCTTCACCCCTATTAGCCAGGTCACAGTGCAGGGTATAGCTTAACCTATCAATTCACCTATTGTATCCTATCACAGGGTGTTAAGGTTCAAATTGGAGTTAACTTTGGGTATTCAATCCTATTCAACGACGCGTCGCTATTGAAATATTGGTGTGGAATTGTCGATTGGCCGTATAAGTTTCGATTGGTACAATGCCGTATGGTTTTATAATTTTTATCGCTATTTATGATGGCTTGAACTAGCCGTGGTGGATCCTGCAAAGAATTAGATTTTGCAAGTGGCGAAAAAAGGTTTTTAAACTTATTCCTCTTCCTTTAACACTTTGACTGCAGGCCTCGGACACGGCACGTAGCGTCAGCGGGGAGTAGCAGCAGCCCGTCTAGAGCAAGTGTGTTTTCAGCACTTAAAGCGTTAACTATTATTCGTAACAATAACCTCTTTTTTGAAGTCGGTAATAAAACAGGTCATCATCGAACAGTAGTATATAAAACAAATCGCAAGCCGTACTCGCAATGTCACTTATTTATCGGTAAGTAAAAAAAAAATGAAATCGCTTCCCACAGAGGCATTTCGTTAGGATGGCGGTATGCAACAGCGGACGAATAACCGGCGGCGGCTAACTACAAAGGGATCTCGGGCATAGGCCGCATAGCACTGAGAAACACGGCTTCTACTATTCCGTCACTATGGGACAAGTTTATGCGAGATGCTTGCATGAAATGTTTTTTAAACGAAATACTTGAAGATGGAATAAGCACATGGCCCACCTATAGGGGGATCATGATCATAAATACTTCAATCTGACGTATCGTAAGCGTAACGTAAAATGTTGACCAATGACAAAGCGTTATTTTGGATCTACGCTTTCTCATTGGCAGAAATTTTACGTCTACGATACGAATGCTTTTTCGCTAGTCTTCGTGATCGAGCCTCGGATGTAACCTATAAGAAAGTATGGAAGTCTCGCTGGCTCATGCTTTAGGATGCAACGCCCTACGTCCATCCACTTGAAGCATGAAAGCATTAGCCTCAAGTGCTTGTAATGTCACTGGAACCTACAACCTGTAAACCTAAACAGCAATGCTGCATTACGGCAGAAATAGGCATGGTAGTACCCACTTCCCCGGGCGAGCTCTTTACAAAGGTCTTATAGTAAGTTGTGTTTACAACCAGTATGCGTCATCATCATTATCAGCATATAGCAGTCCATTGCTGGACATAGGCCTCCTCAAAAATCGCCATTGCACCGAGACATCCCAGCCCACCTAGGCAGCAGCGTAGGCAGTGCGAGAAACTGTACCCTGCGATCTCCAACCCGCATGCCCAACGTGAGGATTATGGGCATATCCCTCTTCTTATAGGGAAGGTCGATGCAGTAGAAGACTGAATAGGCTAGTAGTAAATCGGACTAGAAATTAAAATATAACAAATATCACACTGTCATTCAAGATGAAAGAATCCCGCCTCGCCATTATAATAATTATAATATTTGTATTTTATTTTGCCATTGTTGTTTTATTTAGATTATTTGTTATAGGAACAGTTTTACTTCCTTTTGACGTATTTATAAAATACACATTACCCTAATCAGCCTATATCAGTCCACTGCTAGACATAGGCCTCCCCTAATAAGATCGTAAAGCACAGCTTCCGGTGTTAGGCTGCGCCGCAATCAGTTTGTCAGTTAGGAATAGAAACATTTAACACATTTAAAAAGTAATCAAGACCATTTTCACTTCCTTTTCCTCATAAATTACTCGGCATTTCATTGTAAATCAATGCATTAAGTAGGTAAAGAATACTATCCTTAGTTCGTATGAGCTAGTGGCCAAACAATGTCGCAGTGTTAAGCTTGCATGAAAGCCTCCGTAGCAGCACGTTTGACTGGCCTATGCGCCAAAAATACTAAGGTTAAATATGAGCTTTGTGGCGCAGTAGGCGTAGGTCCGCCTGAGACGTAGTACGTTGCAGGTTTGAATCCTGCCACGAGACAAATGTTTGTATTTTGCAAATATTTGTTTCAAGTCTGCGTGTATGTATCTATGTACAAAAAAAGTATATTAGTAATAAGCTCCCATATTACATACTCTGCTTAGTTTGGGGCCATTGATGTTTTGTGATTATGTCCGGCATAATTTATTTATAGACATCATAATACGGTTGTAACAAAAACAGAGAAATTGACATCCAAATCACCTTTTGCTAAAAGGGTCTAAAATAAAAGAAAATCAACACGAACCTAACACAAAACCGAGCTGTCAAACACATTATGAATAACATCAAACCTCACTTCTAAAAGTATCAATCACTCCTACATCTCAATTTGGCAAATTATAAATATTAAGTAGTTATTAATATTAAATACTTATTAATATTTATGCATTGTGCGGTGTTGAATGATACTGTTTTTGGTTTAAAAAAAGACAGTAGCTCTACTGCATACTTCGCGAGTGAAACCGGAGTTTCTGAGGTGATGGGCGTAATATTACTGCCGTTTTTAGCGTCGATGTAGGGCGCGAATTGCCAAACACATGGTTTATGACTTTTTTCCACACACCACACTACCACCACACAGCCAATATCAGTCAAAGCTGCTGGACAAAAGCTGCCCCTAAATAAATAGGGACATGCCCATATGCCCATATGCACCGACGCATGCCCGTCGCCGGTGCAATATGCTGTGTCCTGGCCAAGGGATGTAGCCGTGCCAGTGTTAGTCTGTACTGAGACGCAATTAACCGGCCACCAGAGCCCCGTTTGTAAGTTATCAGGGTGCACCAATTGAAGGTGAGGTTGGCTTGGTGGGGATCATGGTCCCCCTTCTTAGGTGAGGCCTATTTCCAGTAGTGGACTTATACAGGCTGGTATTATTGTTGTTGCAGGCTTGGTGATCACCGTATTGGTGACTAAGGTGTCCATGGGTCAGGGCTCGCAGTGTCAATAGTAATCTACTTTCGAAAGGGAAATGTCACGGCCAGCAGGTAGTGGAACGAAAGTATCGATGTAAAAAAGTTGCCGGTAAAAGGTCAATTTTGCGAAAATTGTATGAAGTAATTATAAAGTGTTTTGTCCTGATCCTTTTACTGTTATGATTTTGTTTAATCCATCATCATCAATAGCTTAAGCAGTCCACTGCTCGATGGTGGTCTCTCTTAATGAGCGCCATTGCGCCCTGCCCTGAGCTGAACCCATCTAGTTTCTACCAGCAGCCTTGGCAAATCGTCACTCCACCTGACCGGAAGGCGTCCTACACTACGTTAGAGCCACCCCGTTATACCTTAACCTGTGCCACACATTCGGTCAAAGTGGCTAGATTTTATAAGGTTGCCCTCCATCTTACCTTGCACTACCAAACGTTCCATTAAGTCTTCCTTGCAGGTTACTACACCACCACACCACAACAGCCTATATCAGTCCACTGCTGGAGATAGGCCTCCCCCTAATAAACGGTGATATGCCCATAATTCACACGCTGGGCGTTTGGGTTGGAGATCACACAACTTCTCGCACCGCGGACACTGCTGCTCGTCGGCGGCCAGGTGATTTAGCTGTGCCGGTGCTAGGCTGCGCTATGCCGCAATCAGTCGGCCGCTTAAGGGTGGTTTGTTAGTAAGCAGGGTGCACCACGTGCAGGTAAGGTTGCCTTGGGTTCCGAAGATGGGGGTTGGAACTCCATACACCCTTTGCAAAAGACCACAAAAAAAAGTTTGTATCAAAAGTTAAGCAAACAAAATTGCGTGCGAGTTATTTCATACAAAAATAATAAGTCTTATAAGTCAATAAGGCTCCATACTTCTCTAATCATGAAATCAAAAGTATTGATATAATGTCGATAGAATTGACAGTATCGATAGATAGACTTTTTATCGATAAAACGTAACATTAATTTCTATTCAATTTATTTACACTTGCGTTTCTATTGTAACATTGTATAAAACTAAAAAAATTGGGTCAAGCTTTAAGCTCGGTTATTTCTAAAATGCTGCTATAATAAATTAAAGTGAGAATTTTATGAGACCATATTTTATTGTGCCTTTATAAGTCAAGTTAATTTTGCACTTGGCCAGCTTCCATCTTCAGTTTTCCATACTCCGGTGAAAAAATAGCTTATAGGACATCATTACAGCTATAAATTCATAGGTATGACTTAATTTAGCAAGGTATTATTATTTTTATTTAATATATACTTTTATGACATTTTTCTATATTAATCATATGATAATCTTTATTTTTGGGGTTCCGTAAGGGTAAAAACGGGACAGAAATACATCATCTGTGAAAATTTCAACTGTCTAGCTATCAAGGTTCATGAGATACAGCCCGGTGACAGACAGACAGACAGATAGACAGTGGAGTCTTAGTAATAGGATCCTGTTCTTTCCCATTGGGTACGGAACCCTAAAAATAGTTTATATGATAGTATAATAAATAAATACCTAAATATATTTAGATTATGTATCAATTGTTCATTCAAAATATTGCATGTATATTATCATCACTTTATCAGGCAGAATACATAATATACATTATTATGATATTTATTATTTAATTTTAATAATAAATATGTAATTTAATATTTATTATTTATGATGAATTCTTTGAATAATTTGACATACTTTGAAGCTACCTCTATTTGACATTTCTGTTGATTAATTATTTTCCTGCAGTACCCTGACAGGGTTAATGTACCTACCAACCTACTCATAAGCTATACTAGACCTAAGCTATACCACTGTAATGTAGGACATTGAATCATGAATAAATTAATATGAATATTTACCAACCTTTGACTATTTCAAGCAATCTTTGACATCACTGAAATCAAAGGCTTTGATATGCACCACTGAAATATTAAACTTGATAGCCCAAGCTAGTTTGAGTTAATCAAAAATTGAATGTTAAAAAGTGACATGTCACTCAAAACTCTCTTTTTAATCAAGACACTTTCTTTAAAATGAAAAAGGCTCCAAAAACCTGATAACATTACACTGATTACGAAATTTAATTTTGCAATTTGACAAGGTCACAGGAACCAGTTCAAAATGGGAGGCACGGTAACGACGCAATGCAGTAAGCACACTCGGAGAAATGTCAATGGGTGCTTGAAACATGCCGTACTTTCGTCGAAGCGAGTTGAAATTTTATGGAACAACAGCTTGGAATTGTAAACGTCAATTTTTAGGCAATTATAAGTATTTCTAAGCTGTTTTTGGAAAGATTATTAATTAATATTTATCCTTCCTTCTTACTTATATTATGAATGTGAAATTTTGTGATGTTGGATGGATGGATGTTTATTATATTTTTTCACGGACTCATATTTTCTTTGAAAGGATTTTGATGAAACTTAGATAACACATCCTAACATAACACATGAGCTATTTTTGATACAGGTACCATGCGAGCAAAGCCGCAAGCGGACGCTAGTTAATTATACTATTTTATTTATTATATTCATTCATATTGAATAGCGAGAATTTTCACAATTTCACGTACATTGGTGGAGACTTCGACGCGGCGCGCCGTGACTATCATATGCCCCAGATGCAAATTAGTAGGGCATAAAAATGGAATCATGAGTAGAGTACCTTAGTATACCTACTGTATGGTACCGTATTGTGATATAGCATAACCACTTTTTGCGGTATAGGTGAAAGGCCCGCAGTCTCCCGCAAAATGTCTTTATGTTCGCCGACGCCATTTTATAAGACGAGTGGGAATGCTGGGTTTTGTCGCAACGATAGACTTTTTATCGATATTTTCAGGTTCGACATGGACATCACTATTTGGCATTTGAATGCTTTGAGTTCGTTTGTGGAGGTTCTCTGAAAATTTTTTATAGCTCGGTAAAAACAATCGAGATTTTTTTGCGTCACATCACTTTACCCACCTGTTACATTACAGCGTTTGATGTGATTTTGACAGTTATCATCATCAGCCTATAGCAGTCCACTGCTGGACATAGGCCTCCCCTAATGAGCGCCATTGCGCCCTGTTCTGAGCTCGATGCATCCAGCTTCTACCAGGTTCCTTCGTAGGTACCTATGTTTAGTTTATATCAATATTTCCGCATTAATTTTGGTTATTTTAATTTTTATCTTTCTAAACTCTAGTACATTGATTTATATCTGGTATTATATTCTTTAGTATTAGCTATCTCGTATTTATAATTTATTAAAGGGTTTGTTTTAAAAGTTAAGTGAAAGTAAAGTTTAAACGTAAGTTTAGGTCTTATCTTTCATTCTATCCTCTGAGAGGATGGTATAGGTGCTGAAGCCTCCTCAATCTAACCATGTCCCAGGTATAACAGCGTCTTCAACAGTAAATGAAAGATGTATATATCCATAGGATTTAAAAGTCCAAATCCTCTAGACAAGACGATAAAGCCTGTTTTAATACCTAAAAATAAACAAAGGTTGTATAAACTTTGACGACCTCTGTGGGGCAGTGGGCGAAGGTCCGCTTGAGACGCATAATGTTGCGGGTTCGATTCCCGCCGCGGGACAAATGTTTGCTTTATTTGCAGATATTTGTCTCGGGTCTGGGTGTTTTCTATATATGTATGTATTTACAATTTTTTTTCAAATGCGGTTCAATTTCAAGTCAAAAATGTGGTTCCCATAATACAAGCTCTGCTTAATTTGGGGCTACATGATGCTGTGATTAATGTTCAACATTATTTATTATTTATTTAATTATAAAAGATGAGAAGGAGTTCCAGTTTTCATCTTTGGAACTCAAGCCAACCTCACCTGCCCGTAGTGCGTTCTGCTAACTAATAAACGGGGCTCTGGCGGCCGGCTGATTGCGGCATAGCGCAGCCTAACTCCGGCACAGCTAAAGCGATGGTGCGAGAAGCTGTGCCCTGTGATCCCGAACCAGCATACCCAGTGTGAGGATTATGGGCCCTTTATAGGAAGCCTATGTCTAGCAGTGGACTGATATAGGCTGGTACGGTGTGGTATAAAAGAGATGACTTTTACAGAAAAGAAGGTTGTAATAAAAACACCACAACAGACAAGAAGGGGATAATTCACGATACAATCTATATTTGATTGGACTCCCCCTGAAACAAGACAAATAGTCAAATTAGGGAGCATTCATAAGGCATAGTATAATGGTCCGAAGCCAATTTCGCTGTAGGAGGTCGTATGATTATTTTGGTGTTGTCCGATGTGCCGTATGCCCTGTCCATATTTAAGTTGAAATCTCATAGTAAAAAATTAAAGTTAAGTATGTTCAACAAAATTTCACATAGATATTAGGTATCTAAACACTTAATTAAGTTATAATTTTCAAGCTTTGAACTACATCTGTGAAATAAAAGATATATTATTTCCTAGAATTTCTAAAGAAAAATCTTAACATATTTTAAAAGAGTTCATATCAATCCTCGTTGAAAAGATTTGTTGCTTTCTATAATATAGTTAAAGGTGTAAAAGTGAGGTTTAAAGTGAAATCGTAGATTATTAACCACGGGAATAAAACAGTGTCTTACGTCACTTGCGCCATATTGAATCACAAGAGCAACGAAGGGATAATAAAATCCAGAACAACTTAATTTCCTTCCATAAGGACATAATGACTTACTTTTCGATATAGTTGCATGATGAGTTTCGAGTGATATTTACTGTGAATGTTATTTTTCAACCGATTTTCATCAAAATTTTACTTTTCTAAAAACATATAAACACAATCCTCTTTTATCCTAATTAATCTATTACATTTTTCACCTTCTTGTTTTGTTAATCCGAGGTCCGAGACCACGTACCGAGCCGTTGGGGTGGCGTATTAGGGTTGCCAAAATGAGCCTAATTGAACGATTTGGCAACCCTGCTGAGCTTGTTAGATAATATTGAGCATATGTCAGAGGGGTAGATCTGTCAAATCCATGTCAAATCATTGGCTAATAACCGACAGGTGAAAGAATAATGGTACAGGTTTTTTTTTAGTTTTCCATTTATTTACCGAATATAAATAGTTAATGTTTGGACTTGCCTCACGACTCAGGTCAAATACTTGCAGATTATGCAAATGTTTTTGGTCTACGTGTTGTACTATGGCACATAGACCACGGTACCTAATGATGTACAGTTTGTTAAGGTGCACCCTGCTAACTAACAAACGAGCCTCTGGCGGCAGACTGCAGCATAGCGCAGCTTGTGTTTTGAGGAGGACGACGTGCAGAATCACATTTGTGTTTTCAGCACTCAAAGCGTTAAAACCGACACAGCTAAATTCCTAGACCGCCGATGGGCAGCAGCGTCGGCTGTGAGAATCTGTGTCCCACGGAACTCATACCGGATGCCCAGGATAGCATCATAAATATAACTTATAATGCGGGACGTAATCACACAGTATCATGCAGCCCCAAACTAAGCAGAGCTTGTTTTATGGAAACCACATTATTGATATACTACACATATAATGTTTTTTTGTTTACAAAAATAAATAATTATAACTTTTAACATACATATTTTACCACACATAGAAAATACCTAGATCCGACCTGAGACTAATATTTGTAGAACATACATCTGACGACCTCTGTGGCGTAGTGGCATAGGCCCGCCTGAGACACAGAAGTATACGGGTTCGATCCCCGCCGCGAGATAAATAACAATAATGTAAATAAATAATGCTGGACATCACACAGCATCATGTAGCCCCAAACTAAGCAGAGCTTGTATTATAGGAACCATATGATTGATATAGTCAGGGCCTATGCTACTGCGCCAAAGAGGTTGTCAAATACCCCATGGCCTTATCATGAAGCAGCTGTGCTGTGTTTCGGTTTGAAGGGTGTGGGTGCCAGTAAAATTACAAGCACAAGAGGCTTATCGTCTGCATACCTCAAGTTGAAAACGTGATCTACAATGCAATTCTTTGTGTTAGGTACTTCAATTCAGGTGGGTCATAAGCCTGTTCCATCTTCACGAACCAAAAAAAAAGTATCCTAATAAGGGAGGTCCAGCATTCGAATGATCTAGGCTGGTGTTGTTTTTGACTGTTGTTTATTTTGTCATTTGTTTATTGACAAGTCGTTTGTCAAGCCTGTAATTTGATTAAGGGTAGTTTAACCCCCATCGGGGGTGTCATGTGGCGAAATAATGATTGTAACAAGAGGAGGGTTAGCCTGCGTTCTGTTACAGATTCAATTATCTTGGCTAGTTTATAATTAATGATGATTCAATAGGATGTTAGTTTGAACAATGTTGTGGTTATCACGTTTACTGTGGAAATCCAAATAAAGTCCTTAATGTGTTGCAAGCCTGGTATCCTAATACAACTCTAAGCTTGAAAATATATCAAAGAAACTAATTGTTTTGCTTGCGTTGAGTACGCCAGAAAGAGCATAAACTCTAAATAAAAAATATCAAACATGGCTTGACACTTGACTGGCTGGCTTTTTAAGACCTAAAACTGTGAAGAATTCAAGTAAATAAATATATAATCGTGATTGTATAAATAAACAAATAATATAATGCTGGACGTTATCGCAGAGCAACATGTAGCCCCAAACTAAGCTCAGCTTGTACTATGGGAACCACATGATTGATATACTACATAAATATATACATAAATAAATAAATAAATAATGCGGGACGTAATCACACAGCATCATGTAGCCCCAAACTAAGCTCAGCTTGTACTATAAGAACCATATTATTGATATACTACATAATAATATACATTTTTTTGTAAATACATACACAGAAAACACCCAGACCCGAGACAAATATTTGCAGAACATGCAAACATTTGTCCTGCAGCGGGAATCGAGCCCCAACCTTCTGCGTCTCAGGCGGACCTTCGTCCACTGCGCCACAGAGGTCGTCGTATGTTATCGTATCTACGATGCAATGCTTTGTGATAGGTAATGGTTACCACTTATCATCAGGTGGGCCATGTGCTTGTTCCATCATCAAGTAACATAAATAAAATGACTTTTTAATGAAATAATAAATAATCATTTATTTCTCGTACCTTACAAGAATGACACGTGATATTCGTATCTATAAGAAAAAATACAGTAAATTCTAGATTTAAATTGAGATGCATAGAAATTGATCAAAATGATACAATTTGAAAATTAAAATTGTTTTTATGACTAGCATTTACCTGCACGTGGTGCACCCTGCTAAACAACGAACTCTGGCGGCCGGCTGATTGCGGCATAGCACAGCCTACATCGGCACAGCTTAATCCCCTGGCCACCGACGGGCAGCAGCGTCGGTGGTGCGAGAAGCTGTGCCCTGCGATCCCCAACCCGCACGCCCAGCGTGGGGATTATGGGTATATCCCCCTTTATTAGGGGAGGCCTATGTCCAGCAGTGGATTGATATAGGCTGATGTGTGTGTGTGTGTGGTATTTACCATTGACAAATTTTACAGGTATAAGGTACCCGCAGTTCCTGATACTCATGGCCCAGGAGGAAGTTGTACTTATGTGAAGGTTGGATATTATTTTCACATTTTCAAAATGAAAATATGTTTTGTTTTAGTAATTTCCTCAATTCTTTTCATGTAGTTTTTTATAATGGCAGTCAAAAGAAAACGTTATATAACCCAACTTTCTTAAAAATCTGAGCTCGCTTCAGACCTACCGTTCCATTTTTGAAAATGACAGATTGAGTCACACAAATAAAATAAAACTTTATATGCTGCGGAATAAGGTTTATAAGGAAAAATATAGCAAAAAAACGTTTTCTTTTTTTACCATTGACATTGTTTCTATGACACGCAACGGTGCAATTGTGTTTTTGTGGTTTTTCTCCGGCGGAAGAGTATAATTATTTTCGTATTAGTCACAATGAAATTCGGCTGTCATGTCAGTTCGAACGTGAGAATGCAGATGACAGTTTTTTTGACAGTGACGTGTGAGAATTTGGAGACAATAAGATTTGAGTGTTGGCATAAGTGGTTGAGTACTGGGCTTTTTAGGAAAGGACGAGTACTAGGTGCTAATATTCAATGGCGTGAGGTTTTTTATGTGCAAACAATACAATTTATTGTATTATTCTTCTTTGTATGAGCTAGTGACCAAATTTATAAACATAATAATGTAACTTGTTTTTTGACTTCAAAAAAAAATATATGCAGATAAACAATATTTTAATTTACAGATAGGAATGTATTTTAATAGGTTTACCAATGGTTTATTTGATGTTTATGAATGGACTTTGAAGATTAATTTTTACTCGCCAAATACCCAAAAAAAAATACTAATGTTATTCCTTATTTATATTACATAAATATGTACATGTATATATCCGTTCAGTATCTTAGGCGTGCAGGACAAACAAATATTTCACAAAGTTTTGCCTTTATGATATTAATAGGGTAGGAATTTAGGAAGGCTATAGGATTATAACTATGACAGTATACTATTAGTAGGATCGCAGTGTCTCAATGCTTCTAATTACCATAGTAATTTCCACAACTATCCAAAAAATATAAAATAGACAGATGGCTTTTATGAAATGACAGACGGATGCCTTTAACCACATAATTTCCTCCAATTGTCCCCCAACACTAACGCACAATATTCGCAGTTTGTACCTATATATTATATAGTAGGTATGCGGTCGCGGTCATTCATTGTAAGACCTGAAATTGTTTTTTTTCTAGCAATTTGTAAGTTTTTGGCGCACATTTAACTATCTACATAAAAATTTATACACCATTTAATTCTTAAACATGGTTTAAGTAATAACTAACCTAGTACCTATTTTTTTTATTTCAGATATAGCTAATAACTCGGGATCATAAAATACTCAAATACTTGGCAGAACGCCAGTTTGAGTCCACGCGTGATCATAATGCTGGATTCAGCCTTGCTATCCAACTTGGCAATGTAGCCAGCATTCTGGATACTACACTGGAATATTACCCTGTGGTAACGGTCTTAATTTTTATTAGGTTATTATAGATAAGTGTGTGAATTATGTATAAGTTATGTATACAAACAATTATTTGTTTATTACAATTATTTAAGAAAACGTATTGGTTTCGGGCAAGTCTAATAACGAAAGATATTTAACATTCACACTAGCCAGTATATCAGAGTAGTTATTTTTCCCCACCATTTAGTTACCACAACCTAGAGCTCACATAATTCCATTATATAGAGAAATTAAATGAAAACTTTATTTATTCAATTGGAACTTTAAAGTACACTTTGAATCGTCATTCTTTTAATCTATACCAATACACAACGCGACCAAACAGAGAAGAATTGGCAAGAAACTCTGCTTGGCTTATATTTTTTTAACTCATTGTTACAATTTGTATTCTATCTATCTATTACATTGTTTTTGAGGGAGTTGGAGACAGTTTCATCCCAAGATTTTTTGCCATTTAAATAATCAGACATTTTATAATAAGCTTTATTACAGAGATTACGTTTAACAACATTTTTGAATTTATTTACAGATAAATTAATCACGTCATTTGGGATTTTCTTAAAGAAACGTACACTTTGCTCATTAAATGACTTGACTAACTTTATGGAGCCTAGTAAAATTGATAAAAAAAATACTAGTGTCACGATAAGCGCCACAATAAAGACCGTGGCTGAACGCAAGGTAAATAATGGTTGGACCGTGAGAACAACAATACAACGCCGTAATCAATCTTGACTTGGATCCTTGAAAAGTCAGGTTGTGCTAGTTTGCCGGGCGACGGTCGACAAGGGAGACATAGGTTGTAAAGGACAGCTGGGTCAGTGGTTAGTGATTACTTAGTTAAGCCATGTAAGCAATTATGACGGCCTAAAAACTCCGACACCAGAGCTGGCTACTAGCTCATACGAAGGACTACATAGTTCAGTGACGTGATAGTCCTTACTAAAACCCGTGCGAAGCCAGGACGGGCCACTAAATGATAAATTATGAAAGCTTGCGTAAAAAATGTACGAATCATGAATGTACATATTTTATGTCAATAGATCACAATTGACGTCCTCTGTAGCGCAGTGGTATAAAGCCCGCCTGAGCAGCAGAAGGTTGCGGGTTCGATTCCCGCTGCGAGACAAATGTTTGTACGTTCTATAAATATTTGTTTCGGGTCTGGGTGTAGAATTTCTCGAAGGTGTTTAGATATTACTCATGAAACTAAAGTGACTATTGAAAAACGAGAATTTCAAGTTCCATTACATCGGAAGCGGAGGGAAGGCATCGCATTCACTCAACCTGCTGAAGACTCGCTTAATGAGTTGAAACGCCTTCACCGACGGCTTTTCGACTCACATCTGTAACTGTAGGTGAATATTCCCGTTTTTCAATATGAAAGTATTTAGATCTCTTAGAAGGATTTATTATTATTAGAAGCCCTCGTGGCATAGCTTACTTCAGTGTTTTCAGCTAATGGAGAACTTAGATGGAGGCAACACTCCGGTCAGTACTTGGATGGGTGACTGTTTAGCGGCATTTAGATCTGGTAGCTTCCGTGCTTCGGAAGGCACGTTAATATGTTGTTCCCGGCCTGTTCAGTCGTTAAGCCATGCCTTCGGATGGTCTGAACATTCTGACACCAGAGTTGGCCTCTAGCTCATACGAAGAAGGAGTAGGATTTAAAGGAGATAACCAGCTTCGTAAATTTTAAGCTGTGACCGAGTTTTCCTATAAATCATAGCATGTGATGAAGCGTAATGTGATTTTGTATAAATTATTATAAATCTAGCCATTTTGATATTGCGATGAAGTAATATCAAAATGCTTTACTTACTTTTAAGGTTTTTAGGGTCTGTGTTTCTTTGATATTTTAGTAATTTACAAAAAAAAACGAGTATCTATCGTTTGCGTAGTAGCGTAAAAGCGGAACAAACTCACTTTTGAATTCATAATATTAGTTAGGATTTACATGTGACTGTACTATTATTAGTTCAATAAATAATAATTTGATTACTTTAATATTATTATATCAAGTATTTTAAATGTTATAAAGGTAGGCAAGAGTTAGACAGGGCGTCTTTCAAATAAGTTTCAGACGAACAATTCGAAAGGCATTTGGAAACTTTCCCTACCGAAACCTAAGGCGACACTCAAAAATAGTTTGACATCATCAGTTAGCAGTACACTGCTAGACATAGGCCTCCCCTAATGAGCGCCGTTGCGCCCTTTCAGCTTGACACATCCAGCTTCTACCAGCAGCCTTTCGCAAATCGTCACCGTACCTGGCCGGAGAGCGTCCTACACTTCGTTTCCGCGGCCTCCACTCAAGAACAAGAAAGAAGATTAAGGAAGAATGGGGATAGTTGCAAAGTTAAATAAAGTAGAAAATCAGGAAAAACCACTTCCATTTCCCATTCAACTCACTAGATGGCGTTGGAAACCTAATTCTACGAACATTAACTACCAATTAACATTGACCCGTCATCAGCTTACCTTTCAGTGAACTTAGTTGCGTGGGGAGAGGTCAATATTATCTGGGTGCTGTATGCTAATGTATCACGGATTATATTATGGCAAAGTTACTATTTCTGAAGCTGTTTTGTGAGTGTTCTTTAATCTGTGGCCAATTGTGAGCTATGTATAACACTTTGATTTTTCTTTTTAAATTTTACAAGCACTTATTGTCTATGTTTGAATTGGTGACTGAGATAATAGTTCCTTTAATTCAAAAAATATTTTTGATAACCGGACAAGTGCGAGTTGGACTCCAAGGGTTCCATACCGTTGTATGAGAGCCACACTTAAATATTTATTTTATTCTGTTTTTGTTAGGTAAAAACTTATTAAATATATCATCTGTGAAAATTTCAACTGTCTAGCTATCGCGTCACGGTTCATATGACGGTTAAATAATCCTTCAAAAACAACATTCATCTTTTTTGCAGTTAGTGACTTACACTACTTCACTCAAATGGTATCGGAGTTTTTAGGCCGCCCGAAGGCCAAAATCATATAGCTTAACGACTCAAAAACTGGGACCAGCCTGTTAACGTGCCTTCGGAGGCACGGAAGCGCTCACATATAAATGCCACTAAACGGTCACGCATCTAAGTACTGACCGGGCAGAGCATCTGCTAAGAAGTTAATCCATTGAGAATTTAGCAGTACGAGTTCTTTATTAGAAACTCCTTGGAGCATAGGCTGCATAGTAAGTATTTTGTGATCTGTGTCCGATGATTCACAAGGCCGCGACATGATAGTCTATCGCTTGCTGAGTTATGCTTGCCTGGTACTTTTGTATGATTGATGATGGACTGAGAGGGAGTTTAGTATGGATTTTTCTTGGATTATTTGTATAATCATTGCGAAATCATCAAAAGTTTAAGGATTATTTCTATGGAGCTCCGTTCGCCACTACATTGTAAACATTGTTGTCCATATATGCCATTTTACATTGCCATTTAAAATTCGAAAAATTAACTTAAAGAAAGTATATCCTCAGAACAAAACCTTCTAAATACAAAAAGAAAAGGTAGCTGCCCTCGCCCTCAATGAGGACAATTTTGCCCTACCCTGTACGTACGGACAATGACAATAATAAAAGTAGTTTGGGCGATCTTTTCGCTAAGAGCAATCTCTTCCATACAACCTATATATTATGTAATTTTATGAGCCTACTAAAATCAATGTTCTTTTTTTTAATTTTCAGATTATCCAACAGGCTACGTAATGAATAAATTTTAATGTGACATTTACGGGTTCTATTTTTAAATTTCCATACAGATAATGGTAACTGACAACGAGGTATGCAAATATTATGCCCGATACCATACGTTTTTAAAAGTACCTACGTATTCCAAGTTTCGACTTATTCTTGAAGGTATTATCGGCAAAAGCTTATAAAGTTAGTACAAGAAAAGGATCAGTGGTAAAGCCCGTATTTGTTTATTCTAATACTTAAATATGGGTTGAACATAGTCACTTGAAAAAAAATATTAAATGTACAAGGTTAAAAGAGGTAGATTGATAAATGATTTTCACCATAAATTTTTTTTTTCTTAGCGACGAACGATTTGTGCGTTTGCCATTTTGTCAATCAACCTTAGAATAGGTACATTTGTAAAAATAAGAACCCATAACTAAGGACCTATCTATGTACATAATGTTAAATATTCTGCCTTGCCCTTACCACTGTATGTATGGGTGCATTTTCGGTGAAGCTAGATGTTACCCGCCTGATAGTTTTTGAACACCAATTTGGTGGTAGTACTTTTTTTGTTGATAGTACTTTTTTTGTTTTCACAAGGTAAAGCCGCAACTAGCCAAAAACAACTTTTCAAAAATAATTAAATTTTTCGTTCCAAAATTAAATTACATTGCATTAAGGTTCAAAATGATTTAAAAATGGATCCAAGATTGTTTTTGCTTGCGGTATTTTTGCCTCACGTAGCGTAGAGACTCGAGATCTGTCATTATTCTGATAGCACTGTCTGTCTACGTGCTAGAAACGTCCAGGTGTAGGGATGGGATCGAGTCGATGGATTTTCTTGATCTTTTATCGATCTTCATAGCAAGTATTAGAATAATTCAAACTCATTTTTTTGGATTTAATGTTCATATGTTTATTGATATTATGCGTTTATGTTAATACATTTGGTAACGATTTTTTTTTAATTTGTTGATTTTGTCTTCTTCGCCCGCACAAGGCAAACCTGGACCGTCAAATCAACACAATAGTTTGTTTACCACGACTCAACTTATTAAAAAAATTTTTTTTTCTCTCAGTACAATTTACATTACATTAATAAAAATTGTACTCATATTTTAAATTTCAAACTCTCATCTTCATTTATTTTAATTTGAAAAAGAGTGGCAGGCTAGACTATTAGCAAAGTGAGATGATACGAGAGTATACTATTCCTTACTACCTAGCTATTATATTAGTCTCTTATTTCTTGTTTACATTTCCGTAAAGTTATTTGAATTCTAAGTAGATTCAAGATTTTTATCAACACTTCGTCTTTTATACTTATAAAAACATACATTTTTATGACCCCATCACTACCACCTAGCTATATATGTCGTCGCATACATACAGCGGTTGTTTGTAAACATATAATTACTTGGTAGGTCGATGCATATCAGGGTCTGTTTAGTGTGCGCATGCGCAGAAGAAATAATAGTAGGTGCCAGCGCAGAAGTTTCACTTTATCGATAATTCGAGTTATAATATCGAATACGTGTCTCCACACTTTAAGTAGTACCCAGTAGGTACCCCGGTGTAGTATTAACCGTCTTATTCATAACAGTTTTATAAACCTCATATAGCTAAAATGGCGTTAAAATATAATGTTCCGTCTTTTTATTTACATTTAAATGATAGGGACAATCTTACTTTATCGAGCGTTATAAAATGATATTTGGTTATCTGTGGTTTATTTTAGAACTGTTATGAATTGGACGGTTACGGTTTGTATTTATTTACCACGCTTGATTAGAAAACCGTCATCATTACAAATCTTCAACTATAAAATATAATACAGTATAAAAAAATCTTTAAAAATACCCAATGAATTGCTTTTTTACCAGGAAAGGTTGACTGGCAGAATTTTTTTTAGCATTAAGTCTTCTTTTTGTACAATTCTTTTGTTTTTGTGCAATAAAGTGTTAAATAAATAAATAAATGAATAAAAATGCTTTATTGAACACGTTAACTTAAGAAACAACTAATTCTCCCAAAATAAAACGTACATTGGTCTTATCGCTTGGAAGAGATCTCATCCAGACAACCTTTGGATGGATGACCTAAGTATTTTTTTATAGAATGAATTTTATATCAGTAGGATCAATGAACACTCGTTTATTAGGACAAATAACAGATATACTTAATTTTTATTAACCGTCTATACTATACCTATGTAAAGTGACACAGGCATGCTTTTGTTTGTGTGTGTGATAGTCGTACATACACACAATGTGTGTGTGTAACTAGTTTCTCAGGCGCATGAGTGATTGCGGTACGTTTTCATTGACATACGATTTTACTAAACGTCTTACTAAAAAACTGAGTTAGGAATTAAAAAAGCCTTACAAATTTGGTATTTTAAAGTAATACTTAAAATTGTAATTTCGATTTTCGTAACGAGACAAATGCTTGACCGGTTTTAATATTTCTGCCATAAATGGATGTATTTTGTGTTCCTTATACCAATACAAGAAAGAAAAGTAAAAAAACACTCAGTCAGTAGGACTTAGTACTACTTCCTAGTTAAAGTAACTAGGGATTACCGATCTTTGGGATGCAGGGGTTCCTACATCCTCGGATTCCAAGCCAATCCCACCTCGCCAATCCCAATCGTGGTGCACCTTGCTATAACGAGGATCTATAAACAGACCTGCTGACTGCCAACTGCTGACTGCAGCAGTGGTGGAACGAAAAGCCGCACCCTGCGATCTCCAACCCGCAGCCCAGTGTGGGGATTATGGGTATATCCCCCTTTTTAGGGGAGTCCTATGTCGATTACTAGACTGATATAGACTGGTGTGGTGTGTGGTGTGTGGTGTGGATCTGATTATTGATAAAATTACCAACTGTCATCTGTCATTCAATGGAACCAAACTCATACTTGTTCGAAAGAAATACAAGCATGTAAATTTTATTAATATAATATACTGTTCGATTATCGATTATGTCGTAAAAATAATTGTTTTATTCGAATAATTCGGTGTTTTTATGCATATTTTGTTTCGTTTATTGTGATTTTCAAATGTAGCGTTACTTTGATTCGAATACAAAAAAGACGGATATAGGTATAAGTTTTTTTTTTTGAAATTAATGTTTAGAGGTTATGGAATTACTTAGTTCTTAATAGTTTTTTTTAACACAGTTTAAGATTATAAGAGTCCATATTGTCAGAATTTTTTTGTTATATTTTTCAACTTTTAAAAAACTTTTTTGAAATGTGCAATAACCCGTTTTTTTTAATAAACAATTATTTATTTATCTTACTAATTTTATAAATGCGAAAGATTGTTATTAGATTTGTTTATTACGCCTTTACGCCACCGATCATCATGAAATTTCGCATACACGTAAATGGACTCCCATTCCCGCATTTGAACTCCAGTTGGTCCATCCGCGCGTGTATTTCGCAAACACGTTGTCAGGAGTACAGAAAAGGACAAAGGGTACCTTTTATGTAGAAAAAAGTACCTTTCCTTAGGGATATAAACATAACCCTAACGCGAGCGAAATAATTAAATACAAATAAAAGTAAAATTATTTTTTTTCTATCAAAAAAATAATAATCAAATATCGTATTAATAAATTTTAATAATTTTCTTTGCTCTTAATTACTCTATTGTAGGGTTTGCAAAAACGTATAAATTCAAACTAAGTAATTGCAAGTAAACATCATGCATGGAATTTATTAACTCGTAATTGACAGAAGTAACAGCTACCTGTCAAGAGAGGCACCTGCCATTTTGTTTTGCGAAATAAATGTGTGTAAAATATTTGATATTTATGTATTTATTATTGTTATCCAGTACTTGGTGAATAATAAAGCTTTTTTTAGTAATAAATACTAAGTGAATTAACAACTCGATACACGTTTTGCGCAACTTTTGCGCATGTCAATCAAGATAGTAATCTATTAAAATTAAATTTAAAAAAATTTAAAAATATATAAATAACGTAACTGTCGTCATAAAATCCAAGTAGGACTATTTAGCTAATATTTAAGATTAATCTATTAAGATGGAAAAAGAAACGCAACTTAAAAATATAAATACTTTAAGCTTATGAATTATCTAAATAAATAACAATAACAAATAATAATTTTAATAAAATAATAAATAATAATTTTAATAAAATTTTAAGAAATAATGACTATGCATTATTGTTAATTATTTAGATAATTCTTAAGGTTACAATATTTATTTGTATTTCGCGTTTGTTGTTGTTGTCGTCGCGTTTTTTTTCCATCTTAAATGATTAATGTTAAAAAATAGCTCAACTATATTATTATTGTTAATCTAACTAAATTTAGGTATGGAATTTTTGAGCAACATTCAATGTAACACATAATAAATCCAAATGTCATGGTCTTGAATCAGCAAAACACGTAACAATGACTTATTAAAATACCAGCTAAGCCCTCACAATTAAACAAATAATAAATTTAAATTACACGCCATAAAAATGTAAAAAACAATAGATAACTAAAATAACAAATCTCTTCATAGAAATAAAATTTACGTAGTATTTTAAGTATTTTAATTGCACGATTATGATGTTTGATTACAATCTCGAAGCTTAATTGTAACAAATTGTCAGTTTTGGGCGTGTTTGTATGAAATTTTGCATAGCCAGGGCCGGTCCTTAGGCGGTGCGAGCGGTGCGACCGCACCGGGCGCCTTCAAGGAGGGGGCGCCAAAATGAACCAAAACGTGAAACAAAAGACGCTCGACCGAGCGCGCGAGTCGCGTAACAAAATTGCGGGGGAACGGGAAGCGGGGCGGGGTGAACTTTTGTCCGTCACTTGTTTCACTATAGTTCTTCCATCTTAGGTTTTTTGACATTTGAAACTCAATTCTGCCAACGTTCATAACTAAAACGGTCCGAACCCAAAGCCAAAATTCGTTTTGCAATCCATTTTTTTTCGTAATAAATTAAAAACTTTTCATAATTAGCTATGATGCCCTAATAGATAAAGAGATATCAACACTTTTTAATAATAATCCTTTAAACATTAATATTTTGTATAAAAATGTTACCAAATGCGTTGCCAGTTGCTAATATAAGGATAAAAAGTCCGCCGAAATCAAATGAAGTCCGAAAACGGACCAAATTCAGAAACACCGATGGAAGTAGTGATTGCAGCTATCTAAATACTTGGTTTAGCGATTTGACAACGTAAAATCGATAATCGATTATACTTCTCGGTTTTAGTTTTTGACATAAAATAGGTAACTTAAATTTTATGTTACTATTATATTTAAAAATAGGTATTTACAATATATTGGTATTTACATAGCAGGTATGTCGCGTGGCTTAGAACTGCTTGCAAAAAGTGATCGTCTGTCAAATATAATCTTTTGCCCTGTGACTACTCCATTTTACGGATTCCTCAATCTATTATAATTGATTCCCATATAGATTGGCGTACTAAGCAATATCTGAGGATATTCATGTTGGGAAAATTCATGATGATGTTTGATCTTTGTTTTCTTCTGTTATACGTAAATAGTACCAGCTATATTAATACCCTACCTATATTAATAAAATTTATGAATCGTCGATCGACATCAAACTGGAAAGTCATCAACTGGTGAGTCTTCGCCTAAATTTATTAGAATTGGTTCTTGCTCTCTTATGTTATCCAAAGTCACATCCCTTTCCCAATCCCATAATATTAATCGTTTAGTCTTTTCCACCACATTTGCCCAATTTTCAGGTGTCACTTAATTGCAGGCATTCTTTAGCTATTCGAGCATCTTTTTGGCTGTAAATGGTGATCTCGTGTTATTTCTGGCAGCATATCCTTTCACTTGTGCCCAAATAAGTTCTATGGCGTTATATTGGCAGTGGTATTGCGGAAGTCTGAGAACTGCGTGACCGTGTTCAGCTGCGATTTCATCCACAACGTACAGAGGTTTCTGTTTTTTAGTTTTTTAAATGTTTACCAGTTAACACTTCAACATAGTATTTAGGCATTTTAGAATGACCTACCAGACAACATACACTGGTTGCTCTAGTTTGCTCATACGCCCAACAACCTCCTGTGTTCTTGTGAAAAAGCAATCGTGAAAAGCATTTTTCCTATGACGCATGCTTGTCACAGTTTTCACTGAACATCATTTTGACGTACCTATGTTCAAACCTAAGTTATTTGACAAAAGAGTTTTCATGTCTTTTTCTTTCTAAACTTTTTACGCCATTTAATTATTCTTATCATTTTCTTCTACAATATTAGCAATACAAATATAATAAAAATATTTATAAATGAAATGAAATGATATGATATATATAGTTCTTGATGTAATAATTTATTTGTTGAGATATTAAGACCGAAGAATGATAATGACAAAATAATGATATCAGTTTTTTTATTTGACGATGGTGTCATTAATCGATTCAAAAATCGTTCAATGTTATGTGGCTGTAATCACTAGTTCTGGACTTTGACATCTATCAAAAATACATTTAAAAGATGGAAATACCTTAATGTTTGAACCAGAACATAATAAATAACAGTTGACAATCATTAAAATTATTTTTTTATTTGTCCACCACTTCACTTAGAGGTATTCGCACAAACTGGTAATTCGCACGAACTTTTGACAGCAGAATAATCTGAAGCCACTGCTTTTTCTGGTGGAAAATAAAGCAACAGCTTAAATTTTTTTTTATTTAGTGGGGCGCCATTTTTAGTCCTCGCACCAGTTAAAAATGTTAATAGGACCGGCACTGTGCATAGCCAACGAGCTGTGTAATGCTTTTATTGTTGTAATCCTGTAATTTTAGATACGTTGATCTACAGAAACAAATATTAATAAAAACTTTGGATCAATATTATAACGGTTTGAGTGCTAAATAACACACCGCCCGCCGTACTTGCGCACTACAGGACGGTTCCTCGGGCATGGCGCTTAGCGTCATTTCCGAGCCAACAAATCAAAGTGTTAAAGGGCCCATAAAGACAATAGGTAAATAGAAGGTTTAGAAAAATACGACATGTAAATAATTATAATCTATGATAAAAATCTTAAATTATAAAAACAAATATCTATTATTACCTAAATACATCTTCACGACTTTTTCCCCATTATGGATATCTTCAAATATTGCTCATTACGCAAATCTATTGAGGATACCCTAAAGGGGGTAGTCAGAGGTAAGTCCAAACATTAAGTTCGATACATGCCCTTTTTTTGCAAGCCGCTAGCATTCCACGTGACAGGTTGCAAGCCTTTCGCCGCTTTTTTATTGGAACACTAACCTAGCACATACCTTTCGAACTTTTTAGTTCGAGGGCATGCCGGTTTCCTCATGATGTTTTCCTTCACCGTTTCGCGCTCGTGGTAATGCGTACATAAACTTTTCGAAACGAAAAATCCATTGGTGCACGCCTGGGATTCGAACCCACGACCTCCAGATTTTAAGTCGGGGTACATCCCATTAAGCCACCACGGCTCAAATATTACCTGATAAAGATTAAAAATTAACACACCACTGTGTCAGAGGGCGTATTTTTTTATTACCGTGTTAAAGTTAAAAAAAATATTAAAGTTTCTTTGCAGTGAGTGAATGAATGAATGAATTCTTTGTGTGCTGTAGGTCGGTACTATTTTGCATTCCGTGTCGCTCAATATGTAAGTATTAACAATATTATTTTGACCTCATTATTTATGTCCATAAAATCTAAAAGAATTTTCGTATAAATAAAATTGTATTCCGTGAGTAAAGGCCAGATTCGCATAAAAACCTTTTTTCAACGTTTTTCTTTCCACATACGGTTGTGATGAAAATATTCGCATTCTTCAACTTGAGTTGGAATTACTCGCTTTAAGTAAAATGCGGTTTGTAATCTTGAGAATTCCTGCAGTTTTCTGCTTTATTTTTTCGAAATCAGTTAATATTTTTTAGTAGGTGAATTTATTTTGAACTTGAAAATTATCAAAAGTGCAGATTTGACCTTTCATATTTGAATAACAATTTTGTAAATCGAATACTATCTCTATTTTGATGACGGGTACGTCATTTCATTTAATGTACAGTACATTATAGTTGGATCGGTTATTTCGAGTTTTCACTCACTCGACTCCGTGGCGCAACGGTAGCGCGTCTGACTCCAGATCAGAAGGTTGCGTGTTCAAATCACGTCGGGGTCAAAGCTTTTTGCATTTTGTTTTAAGTTTTGCTCAATTTTTGATGAGGTTTCTATTAGTATTCCATTCATAAAATAAGTATATGATTATCCTCGTAATTGCAAAATAATAATTTGATATTCATGCAAGGCCGCCGACTCCATTTGTTAGATTAACTTACAAATATTGAAATATGTTTGTAAAAAGTCATATTTTTTTCTCAAATAGAAGGAGTACTGTATGCTCTTCCTAAAAATGAGCATAAAATAAATTTATAAAAGAAACTATGCTTTTTAAACTTTACATGATATTAAAATATTTCATCAAGTCACGGAAATAAAATAAATCATTTTCATTTTTACATAATCGCGGAGTAGTGTGTGGATCATGGTGTAGATTAGGTACTAAAATAGTAATTCTCGAACGTAACTCGCACGAGCATTTAAATCAAATCTACTTTTTTTTTGTTTTTCTAAGTGTAGTAATAAATTTAGAATAGGTGTTAAAACATTTTTAACATTGAAAATGTTTATGTTTTCCTGGTCGAGTGAAGTGCTCTTATTTATGAAGTTGTGACATTTGCCTGTAGTTTCACAGATATGAGAGGTACCCTGATGGGCTAGGCCATGTCAAAATGTGCGTCTGCTGGAGGGTTTCAAAATGCAATTAGAATTCTCAAAATCGGTTGCGATTTTCCAAAATTTTATAATTTTGTTTGTGCTCGCTATTCAAGTCACGGAAAAATTGGATTTTAATCAAATTACAGTTTGAGTCATCTTAGGATGAAGGCGGTAAAAACTGTAGGCGGTGGAAGCTGAAAGGGCCGTTACGCGATACGCTTTTAGCTTCGTAAGATGAAGTAAAATTTTATACTGTGCTTTATTTCTAAATTACATTTTCACTTCTCTTGCTCAAAAAGTGTATCATAATAGTGTAGCTTAGCGGGCCTAAAACTCGAGTTTAATACCTAGGGCTAAAAAGTATTTTTTCTTTTTAATTTTTGTCTAAAATCATCAGCCCGTACAAAGCATTCGTTCTCTTATATAAAAACTCGACTTCTTGGTGCTCCGTCAATCTTTTTTTTTGAAAATAGAACCGTCTTGGTGATGTTTTATGAAGGTTGATTCTTCCCTTCACGGTAGAATGCGAACTGTTTCGTTGAGGGTTATTGAAGGTATAGAGATTTAAAAAAAAAAGATGGTATTGGCGCTAAATCTCTAGAATTTTCTTCATTCCAAATCACAAACTTTTACGTTTAACTTCCTGACTTTAACTTTCAAATTGTGAACGTGAAAAATGTCATCAAGTGATAGTGAAGATGCTAATATGCAAATGGAAGAAAAGGGCAAAGAAATAATTATGAATCTGTTGCCGACAAAATCACGTGAAATATATTTAAAGAGTTACGAAAATTTTATGAAATGGAGTGATGAGAAACGTGTGGATTCTTTTACAGAAGGGGTTTTTCTCACTTATTTTGATGAATTATCGAAAAAATTCAAATCGTCGACTCTTTGGAGCACATATTCAATGTTAAGAATGACCTTAAAAACGAGACACGACGTCGATATTAAAAAATATGTAAATTTAACGGCTTTACTGAAGAAATTGTCCACTGGATACAAGGCAAAAAAATCTAAAGTCTTGACGACACAAGAAATCGAAACATTTTTAAATAACGCTCCAAATAAACAATACTTGGCAACAAAGGTAACCTACTTATGTACTCTACTCAAACTAAATAAATAGATACCTACCTACATACCTAAATTATGTACCTAGGTTATTACGATTATTAACACACTTATTTTTTTGTTCAACAGGTTGCTTTAATTTATGGAATCAGCATGCAGAGGAATAGAGCTTGCCAATATAACGCTAGAAGACGTAGAAACGGATACAAACCTACAAGCTGTGAGTCTGCCGAACACGAAAACAAACAAAGAGCGTAAATTTGTCATCAGTGGAGAATACCTTAATATAGTTAAAGCCTATCAGGAGTTACGTCCCACTAATGTTTCAACGAGAAGATTTTTTCTAAATTATCAAAATGGTAAATGCACAAGGCAAGTCATAGGCAAAAATAAATTTGGTAACATGCCTAAAGATATTGCCACTTATCTAAATTTACCAAATCCGGAACTCTACACGGGCCATTGTTTCCGCAGAACATCCGCGATTCTGTTGGCGGACTCTGGTGCGAATATAACGACATTAAAACGCCACGGTGGATGGAGGTCCGATCAAGTGGCTGAAGGTTATATAGAGGACTCTATACAAAACAAGTATCACGTCACGCAGCGGATTATGGAAGGAATCAATATTCTACCAAACATTACAGAACCCCAAGCATCTACATCGCGGGATTGGATGAATATGTCAACTCAGCTGAAGCCGCACTCAGATCTTAATAATGCAGGAAACTCAAGCATGATTCGAGTCTCTCCAACTTTTACTCCACAACAATCAACTCAAAATATTATCACATCCCAATCACAGAGAACCGAAATAAAATTGCCCGGGAAAAACATATCACTAAACATTCAAAATTGCTCTAACTGCACATTTAATTTTTAATAAAATTTCTGAAAATTGACTAATTTGGAATTGTTTTATTTTCTCGCAATCGAAGTGAAAAGTAGAGTGTTTTACTCGGGCCAAAACCACCCATTATAACTCGGTCTTGTCATCCTCCCTCGCTAAGCTCGGGAGTATAACAACCTCGTATATAATGGGATGGTTTAGTCCCTTGTAAAACAATCTACTATTTGAATGCCTTTGATAGTTGCGCGTAGTGTCTATCAAAAATCTGTAGATTTTTTTATCAAAGAGGTTGTAAAACGTATAGGCGAAGGTTTTAAGTTGCGAAGTAAGACGCGTGACCTCCGAATGTTGGGTGCAAGCCAGCGCCCTCCAAGTCTCGGATGGACGTGGTTCCGCACGCTGCCTCTATAATTGATGTGCATAAACACCGACTGTATCTACAGGATGTTTTTTTTTTTCAACAAAAAATATTGTTTTTTAAATAAATCAATTATAAATACTTTTTTGATAAAAAAAATATTTTTTTATATTTAATTCAATAAATACTCCCTCCGGTCAGATGGAGTGATTACTATATTATAAAATGCAAAATTTTGTGTGACTACCTCTGAACTCAGGTACGGCTGAACGGATTTGGATGAAACTTAGAATATACATAATTTGTAATCTAGATTAACATATAGGCTACTTTTTTCTGGATACAACGCGAGAAAAGCCTCGGGCGGAACCTAGTTTATAATGAACAAAATAATCTTAAAAAATATACAGATCACAAAATAGAATAAAAACATACGATCATTATAAAAAACAAATAAAACAAATCGTGCTTTACATACATCATAAATTTAGAAAGCAACGACCTACCTACTATTAATCAATCATGAACAAGCATCCTATATTCGGTCACACACACACAACATCCTCACACACACAAAACGCGCGTTCAACAGCGCGTAAATAAATTTTGTACCAACAAAACTGTTATTTTAGAACATAATTTCATGTTCGTATTGTCAATTTTATCTTTTGTGGATGCGTTATTACGTTTTTTTTAGTTCACAATGAATGGGGTTAGAAATTAATATTTTGTTTGGTACGTTTTTGTGCGCGGGAAACCAAGGTCTTTGGTTTACGTACCTAGCTGGAATTTCTACAATAGGTTTGGTTTATTTAGATGGAATTTTATGTTTCTACAATATTATAAATGCGAATAAAGTACAGAAAAGTTTAGTTTTGAATGTAAACCCGCAGCTAGAGTTAGCTGTGTTACAGCCTTACAAGGGAACAGATTCTTCCCAAACTAGGTACTAGAATCCTTGCAATATAATCAATGTTATCTTGCTTTTGATAAATAATGCTATTATCATCTATTTATCTAATTTTAAAGTAATTAGTGGTTCATAATCAGCAGCCTACAGCAGTCCACTGCTGGACATAGGCCTCCCCTAATGAGCGCCATTGCGCCCTGTCCTGAGCTCGACGCATGCAGCTTCTACCAGCAGCCTTACGCAAATCGTCACTCCACCTCGCCGGAGAGCGTCCTACACTATCTTTGCCGCGGTCTCCACTCAAAAACTCAAATTAGTGTTTATTATAATGTTATTTATAGGGTTAGGATACGGAACTTTTATAAAGAAAATTTACCAATACTCAATGAATATGTGTGAGTATGTCCACTCAACTCAGTAATAAAGGCTCAACGGATTTGGATGAAACTTTGAATATAGTTAGATTTGTGACCTGGATTAACGCTTAAGCTAGCAGCAGCGTCTTCGGTGCGTAGACGCTGTGCCCTGCGATCCCCAACCGTGGGGATTATGGGCATATCTTATAGGGGAGGCGTATGCCCAGCAGTGGAGTGATATAGGCTGGTGTTATTATTATTATAACCTAACCAAAGAACAAAGTAAAGTAAAAATGTCCATCTGCGTTACGAGAATTAACGAAATAAACTTAATTGCAAAACGATTTCCGAAAGTAATCTTAAATACCGCTTGAATGGGGCAGATGCGACATTCAGACAAACAAAATAATTTAAGGAGCATGTCTACTAAAGCTTTGAAGCTTTTGAGCGCTTAAAACACAACAAGACTTCGTCGGGTATGGCGCGTGCGCGTAGCATCATGTCCAAAAAGTAGCAATGCAGATGGCAATCTTCATTGTATAGGTAAAAATGTAAACCTATTACTCATGTAAGTACACTTAGTAAAATAGTTTGATATATCCCAGTTTCACCTCAATCCATTCAGCCGTTATGAAGTTGAGTGAAAATAAACATACAAACACATAGAGCCTGCAACTTCAAACTTTCTATCGGCCTATAGTTTGGTCGGGTTGGGCTATGTCGGATAGTCTCGTTTTTAAGAGCCCTCACAGACTGCAAGCTTTTTGACATAGGCGTCCCCTAATGAGCACCATTGCGCCCCGTCCTCAGCTCGTCGCATCCTGCTTCCACCAGCAGCCACCAGCAGCAGCTTCGCAGTTCATCAGACCACCTGGCCGGAGCGCGTTCTACACTACGTTTGCTGAGCCGCGGTCTACATTCAAGAGCTCGTTTACCCCAACGTAATGGTTATTCGTTCTTCGGCAGACATGAACAGCCTATGTTGACAACTTTAGTTCTATGCTAAGGGTCCTCGCAGACTGCAAGCTTTCTGTAAACCGCATAATCTGTCAATACTGAATCGTTGTAATGCGCACTTGCAAACAACTTCATACTGAAAAAGAGCCCGACCAAATAATCGGCCGATAAAAAGTTGATTCTGCAGTTTACGAGCGCGAGCTACAAATCTGAACTTCCAGAGCTTTAGTGGACACTGCACTCGAATACGTGTAAAACAACGTTAAATTCCGTATTAACCTTTCGTTAATCCTCTTATACGTATTATTGGATATACATGGTAAGCAGTTTGTTATGAACTAAAATAATATAGAGTACAGCAGCACAGCAGCTCTTCTTAACCTTGGGTTAGCGCGCTGCACAATTATTGCACTGTCTTTGGAACCCTAGCCAACCTTACCGGCCCGTGGTGCACCCTGCTAACTAACAAACGAGCTCTGACGGACGGTGAATTACGAAATACCTACCCACTATAGCCTACCCTTGCACAGCTAAATCTATTGGCCACCATTACTTAGATAGGTAACCGTTTAGTGGCACTTCCGTGCTTCAGAAGGCACGTTTAGATGTTGGTCCCGGCTTATTCAGTCGTTAAGCCATGTCGGAGCCTTGTAACCAGAGTTGGTGGTGTCGGAGCTCATACGAAGATAATCGTACTAACGCATTTCTTCTGCTATCCTTTGGATAACCGTACAATGCAAATATAGAGTTAACTCATTTTTAACCAGATATTGTGCAATTGGGACCGTTTGTTCATTCTGCACGTTTGTTTAGGTAAAAAATGTAATAAATGTAAAATAAAACATTTGATACAACAGACAAATCTATAAAGGTGTTATAACATTAAAATACAATTTTATTTATAAATGCTTGCTCGTAAAATTTGCAATTTGTATTATTAAAATAATAAAAAAGCGAATAAGCGTTTGAGAGATGAATAAAAACATGAAAGAAACTAATTTTACATGAAAGAATAAATAAATTGTCTTAGTATTGTTTATGTTTTCAAAAATCTAAAATATTTTCGAGTCAACTTTTCTTTAATAAAGGTTAAAAAATTATGTTGTAAAGTTAAAAAAAAACTTAAATTAAAAGAAAATAAAACTTGGCAGTCCTACCACAAAAAAGTTTTACTAATATTTTTCACGCGATTGGAACCCGACGTATATCCACTTCATTCAATGTTTTTTTTTAAAATGGAACAAAATCTTCCAGTTTTTAAAAAAGGAACGGTTTAAAAAAATGGCGTCACCAAAAGCGCGCGTGGTCCGATCACTCATTAAAAACCAATAAATAAGGCCGATCGCAGACATCTGTTGCATCGACAGGCGGCATCCACAGAACAACGTGTAGTTACTTGACATACGGGTTGGGGGTCGAAGTGGGTAAAACTGTATTGTCCGATTGAGCTATTTTGAATGTTTTCATTTTACATTTTTTCGTTCTATTGACTAACTATTTCTATTTAGTGGATGGTATAGGTGCTGAAGCCTACTCTATCTATGTCCCAGGTACTACAGCGTCCGTCAGTGAGTATAAAGTTACCCCTTGGCACTTTATACAACACAACACACCAGCCTATATCAGTCCCCTGATGTACATAGGCCTCCCCTAATAAAGGGGGATATACCCATATTCCCCACGCTGGGCATGCGGGTGTTGGATTGCTCCACGCTGCTTCTCCTCGGTGGCCAGGGGATTTAGCTGGTGCCGATGTAGGCTGTGCTATGCCGCAATCAGCCAGCCGCCAGAGCCCCGTTCGTTGTTTAGCAGAGTGCATCACGTGCAGGTGAAGTTTGATTGGGTTCCGAAGATGGGGTTTGAACCCCATACACCCCTTATATTTATACTGGCGCTTTATAAATCATCTATAAATAGATGTAAGAGCCTAAGTTTATTGATGTGAAAAAGGTGAGAAAAGTAAAACGGAAAAATAATAGTAAAATGAGAAAAACGGCTTTTATTTCAATAGTTTATCGATTGACGAGAGTATGCGGACAGTTATGCTGACGTGGAAATGGGCAGAACACTTGGCTAGAAGGGGACAGGGGCAGTCACAGAGTGATGGCCCCGAGATGCTCGACGGCCACCCGCCCGAGTGTCAAACGATATCGTGGACGTAGCTGGGAATCTGTGAATGAGGCTTGCAAGGGCCGATCCCTTGCAAGCCTCAAAGAGTGGCATTATAAAGAAAAGGTACCCCCACAGACCCCACAGTGGGGCAGGCTAAATGATGATGATTATGAATAAATCATAAAATATACTTGCGGTCTTTAGCACAATACTTGTGAATATTATAATAAACAATAAACTTTAACGTTTCTTCAACAAAGTGTCTAATAAGCTCATTAGCCATTACTTCATTTTAATTGGTGGCGATAAATGACTAAGTGTGAATAAAATCGGCACTCAAAACTTCGTTTTAAAAGTTGCAAAAATGCTCGTTACCACCTTATACAGGACAATCGTTTGAACATAAAAATATTATGCATTGTTTCGCGTAAGCATTTTCTTCCTTTGAATAGTATGATAAGCCTTTTATGTTTAGCTTAATTTTCAACTGTTTTTGTTTTATAAATTTAGATCATTTTTTTAACAAACTTCAAAAAAGGAGGAGGTTCTATGTTGGGCTATATCTATGTGTTTTTATGTAAGTATGTTCAACGATATCTCCATAAATTGTAGTCCGATTTTCTAAATTCTTTTTTGTTTGTACAGGTGGACCCATATAAATTTTCATTAAATTTATTCCTGAGGTACATAACCCACAAAACTCAAAAACCTCAATCTCAATTTTCGCCCTGGGCTGAACATTGAAGTCGGTTTCCGTTTTAGTTTTTAAAACGTAATTATTATTATAAAGTCTATAAAGTAAGTTCTTTTTATAGTTAGAAGTATCAAGAATTGAAGGAGTATTCCTTTGGTATTTCTATTGTATTCGAAAAACCGGATGTCGTGTGTAAGTCAAAGGTTGATCAATGTAGTACGTATTTCTTATACCCTACACCTAAAATACAAATAAATAATAATGTACCTACCACGTACAAGACAAAGTCACGGAGTGTCCACTAGTTAATAAAAATGAAAAAAAAAATGGCAACAATAATAGAAAAAACAATTCTTTAAGGCCAAGATCGCCGCGGATGCACCTAAGGCCGATGCCACACTTAAGATAACCGCCATTAGCGTGTGTGTCGCCCGTGACGCCGCCATTTTGTCTATTAACTGCGCTAGCTTAATAGTGGGAAAATTGTGGCGAAACATAAATATTTTTATATTTTTTCAATAGAATTCACGGTATTGAAATTTGACAGGATGTTAAAAATGTTTAGAATTATTGTGAACGCACATTGCCAATACATATATTGAGTATGTAGGTAGACATTATGTATAGACATATTATGCTTAATAGAGTTGGCAAATATAATACATAATTATGTCGATTGACAGTTTGACAGTCGTTGTCTTTCTGAGGATTAAGATAAAACCTTGAAGTGTTAGCCCTTTGCTTCTTCAAACGCAATAATAACAAATCACACGATCTAACTGGCTGTCAAAAATTAGTAAAACTATAAACAAAATATTATCTTACCAAACCGCCAGAAGTGTCAACAAACTTGTTAAACGTACCTGAAAAAAAAACAAAAAAGGTTACAACACAATCCACGGACAAAAGACGTTTGGCGCCAAAAGGGAACTGGCCGTAAATTGTAGCCCAATAAAAAAGCAATTTAAAAAACATTCGAACTTTAAAAAGTAACTCGAAATCGTTGATCTAACGACCAATTTAGCTAGACACGTGGTTCGAGGAGGTTGTTTAGTTTTTCTTCGGGAAAGGGAGAGATGGGGGGTCGGTTTATGTTTGTCGCGGTGGAGCATGGAAGCGTGACGTCATCGTTCGGTAACCACGGTCTGTGCACAAATGTTATAAGTATAACTTCACTATCGTGAGATTATCGATGCTTGCTTTCGCACGTAGACTTTTATCATCAAAAATTCTTTGTTTCTTTGTCTTATTACTAAGGTTTTCTTTATCATACTTTGTTAGAAAAGAGCTTAGACATAGCGCTAGAAGCGCCTAGACCTTCTACAAAGGTCCAATAGTGGAGTGTCAAAGTGATAATTTGAAAAAAGAAGTATAACCAATCAATACATAATATAACTATTGAACCTTTATAAATATCGATGTAGCGTACCTGAGTATAATAATTATCTGATATTAAGTACAATTTAGTAAGTTTACTAAAAAAAAACTACCTTCACTACTATACTACCAACTTAGCTTGACTGGCCTCATAGCTAAGTTAGTAGTAACTCCGCCTTCTGAGCTGCAGGTCGTGGGTTCGATCCCCGCCCAGGACAAACATTTGTGTGGTGAACATGGATGTTTCTTCCGTGTCTGGGTGTTCTATAAGTATATATGTATGTTTATCAGTCTCTGGTACCCATAGTACAGGTTCTGCCTAATTTGTGAAGAAGTGTGTGAGATGTCCCATATATAAGTACCTAATTAATAATTATTTTCTGAATACCATATTAGGTAACTAATTACCTATTTTATTCAGATAACATAGGTTTATTTTTGTTAATCAAATCCATCCTCAAGCGAAAACTTTGAATAAAGAATAATAAATAAAACAACAGTTACAATATTCACGGCCGGCGCGGGCGCATCACGCGAACGTCGAAAACCAACGTTTTGACATTTCCGGTTCCTAAAAACTTGACAGCAGACAAAAACTACATGTTCTCATATCAACCTCCCTACCGTAATGTATCTCTTATCTTTATTGTGATAAGGTTTAAATTAGTAATACAATGTTTTATTAATGTTAGAGATAAGTTGGTAAGTCACAGGTTTCATCATAAAGGCGCCGTTTTATTTTGATTTGGGTCTGTTATTTCACCGACAAAATGTATTAAAAATTACTTCTTTTGTCCGTCATTTCAACAGCATTAAAAATAGGAAAATAATTTGGTATCCTTATTTATTCTTCTTCTTATGTGTTAGTGGCCAACTCTGGTGTTGGAATTTTTAGGCTGCCAGAAGCTCTCCAACATGGCTTATAGACTGGGAAAGCCAGGACCAACATCTTATCGTACCTTTCGAAGCACGGAAGCGCTCTGATAAAAATGCCACTAGAGGGTCACCCATCCAAGTAGTGAGCGTCGAAGTGTTGCTTAGCTCAGAGGATCGGTTAAGAACAGCTAAATAAACTAACGCCACGAGCGTTAATTTTTTGGTAGACTTTCAGATAAATCAACAAATTTTTAGTCTACGTAAAGCTTGAGTAGAATTATATTAATTTTAGAAATAGAAATAGCAAATTGCAAATATCATGTAAAATTGCCATTACTGTATTATCAATGGCGATCGACCTTCCAAAAACCAAAAGCCCATGACCTCAGAATTCGAAATTCAAATTTCGTACCTTACAAATTCAAATGTGGAATTACAAGTGGCCAGTCCGATAGGTTTTATTCTTCCATTCGTTCCGTAGAATAATTTCGTTAGAAAATGATTGATAGAAAAGTTTTGATGTCTTTTTTGTGTAAGTCATTAGTAGTTAATTACTTGTGAAGTCGTTCATTTGTAACCTTGTGGTGTTAGACTATGCTACTGTGGATATGGCATTATTAACATAAATATTAACTTGTCGACCACATTGTAAAAAAAATGTTACATATTTTAATAATTTTATAGTGAAGAAAAGATTACCTACACATTGAAAGTAGGTATTCGGAACATGAAAATAATGTTAGTATTTTTTAACTGACACAAGTTTTGATTTTATTTTTAGTAGGTACCTACTTAGTTATGTAACATAAAAAAGACTATCTATGTAAGTAGGTATAGGTACTTATGTTTATAAAATTGGTCTTTGAAAACACGCATGCAGGTACTTATTTTGATCCAAAAATTTATGATTATGACACAAAAGTTACGCCCGCGTCTAGGAATTCATTAACAAAACCAAATTACCACCTCCTTTATTCTAACCTCTAAAAACCATACGAATCCCAATAGCAGGTGGTACAAATTATGATTTATGGCAACACCAAAACAAATCGATCATACTAATTGGTACGATTCGATAGTAATAATCGATTGCGCAATACTCGAGAGATAACGAACATTATGGCGGTAATCCGCTTTTAGGGCCAACGGTTTTATTATTGTAATAATTTAAGTCATAATATTTATTTGAAGCTGAGATTTTACGTGGTAAAAAGACGTGTAAGTACTTTTTATAAACTGGTTGACGAAATACTCGTACCTAGTTCGTTGGAAATGTCACCAGAGACTCGACCACGAAAACCAGCGAAAAAGCACATATTCGTATCATAGAATAAATAGTAGGTAATAGTAATTTATTGCAATCATTTGTAACATTGTCAGAGCTTATTAATTGTAGGTTAGGTTTAAAAATAATGGACCCGTATTGGGTAGGGCAATATTTGGAGTGGAATGGGGTCCAAGAACTAGGTATAAGCCAAGAACAATACAAATGAATAACATTTCGTAGAATTTGAATACACAAAAAAGAACATCAAATTCAAGTCAAAAATCAAGTTAAAATTAAAGTCAAATCAAATCAAATAAAAATCTATCAAGACAAAATCAAATTCAATAAATATTAAAATTAAATTTTTATCAGACAAAATCTACTGGCATTATTGTATCATGGAAAAACGCATTCAAATCGTAATATCATTTTTTATCAATAAATCTTTTAATTTATATTCCAAAGTCCTACCTTTCTTCGTCTTTCAGTTTTTCTGGAATTTTATTGTAGATTTTTATGGCCATTGCATTGGGTCCAGAGCTATAATTTTTTTTAGTTTTGAGCTGTGTATGGCTAATTTATGTTTGTATCTACATGGGTGTAGGCCTTCTTTACTTTTTGCCAGCCTCCTCTTTCCTGTGTCTCTCATCCAGGTATGGCCAGCGACGTTCGCAATGTCGTTGTAACTATACCCAACAGGGCTGATTCTGGGCTGAGATGATGACGATGAAGTTGAGCTATGCTGCAATCGGCCAGCCGCAAGAGCCTAGAGAGTTTCTAGCACCTACTCCTACCTACCTTATTATAATTTTTCATGTAAGTATTGCCGATCTCCGTTTTCAGTCAGGCTACCAAAGAGGTTGCAATAAACTAGTCGCTACCTCTTACGACGCAGTATACAAACTCCTTGCATGCTCACACGTCAAATTTCAAAAGTAGAACCCGAAACTTAATGGAACAAATCTCAGCGGCCGGTACGCGCGGGTCCGTAAGTAGGAAGTCCCGATTAGCCGTAATACGCTCAAGTGACGCTCGTCCTAACCAGCCATACTTGACCCCGCCGTCTCTTGAACCCAGGTGGAATTTGGGCGGGAGCCACCGGCATTGGGGGTCACGATGCGCTGGTGAGTATATTGGCTCGATTGGACCACCGGATGCTTGCTCAAGACGGTTGCCGTGTCACTAGCTGTGTTTTTGTTATTTGTACCTATTTTGTATGCAATATCGGTCAAGTCCACATTATGTCACTTCTTCTTTGTATGAGCTAGGGGCCAACTCTGGTGTCGGAGTTTTAAGGCCATTTGAAGGCCTCCGGCTTAGCGACTGAAAAACCAGGAGCAACATCTTTACGTGCCTTTCGAAGCACGGAAGCGCCGAGATCTTTATGACACTAAATGGTCTCCCATCCAAGTAGTGACACCGTAGTAATAGTAAGCCACGCCACGAGCGCTACCCGATTTTAAAGCCATTCATTTTCCAAAGTGAATAAAAAACTTGTAAAAAAAAACGCGGTATACTTCGAAAATAATAATGAGTTAACTACGATTTCAATATTCCCTTAAATTTTTCTTGCAATTATTTAGAGAAAGAATTCCACAGCAGAAAAATAGTATTTTATTTATAGTTCAAAATCGGAATCAGTAGGGTCAGTGTGACTAATATCCGCCCAATCTAATCTCTAATATTTTTTAGGGTTTAAATTGTTAACGTATACAAGCAATGTATTGACTCAAGCGTGAATTTGCGGAAATTCATTACCTAGATAACTTATGGAACAATATCTAGTAGGTAACTAATTCAGCTTTTTTTCCTGATGTATAATTTTTTGTATGTAGCATATTATATAAAAAGAAGGTTTCGGATTCGATTCCAGCTGTAAGACAAATGTTTGTATGATCTGACAATATTTGTCTTGGATCTTGGAGTTCCCTATGTAAGTATAATAAGTATATATGTATGTATTTAAAAAAAATCTAAATATAAGTAGTGTCAGTCAGTAATCAGTCATGTGGTTCCTATGAATACAAGCTCTGCTTTGTTTGGTGCTTTAAGTTGATGTTTGATAGCGTCCAGCATTATTATTATTCATTTAAAAAGCTGACCATCTCAAGTAGTTAGAGTAGTTTTATCAACATTTAAAATGTATTGTAGACTTAAAATATGTTAAGGCCCGCACGCAGAGTTGATTAAAAAGCAATAATGCTATTAAGCGCGCATAAAAACGACATTACGCTCACATGACGTCAGCTTTTACTAGTTTCACTTCCGAACGACCAACAGAATATGAAAAATAAGTATACTGACTGTATAATAAAGTACATTAGCTAAAAATAGTTTTCAAACGAGACAATACAATTAGATAGATGGACAACTCTTTGATGTACGCCAATTATATTTATTTTATTATAAATAAAATAAAAATTGGGTGGCCTTATCGCTAAAAGCGAAATCTTCTAGGCAACCTTTTGAATTTTATAGATCGAGAGGGGAAAGCAGTTTAAAACTTTACCTATGTTAATTTTAATTTAAAAAACAAAATGTTATTAACACTTAATAACAGACAGACATTTTAAAATATTATTTAAATATATCACATTTCACACATGAAACGTAACATAAAATATTATTACTATCTATGATATTTTTTTTAATTTTTTTTTTGTTGGAACCATGTTTTGTTTGTAGGCATCCCACAGTTTACTCCAAAAGTCATTCAAAAAGGTTACCAAGTCAAAATTATAACAAAGTAGTTTTTTTAAGGCAGTTTTGTTGAGTAATAATTTTTATCCACGTGGAAGTTTACCTTGACACTTTAGTAATGAATGAATCACGCGGTTAACCTACAGATTAATAGTCAATATACTTACTTGCTTACCTACCTGTTATAATTAATACAGTAGTTAAGTACGTCTTTTAGTAAGTACTTTAGTTATTTTATTGAGTCTGTCATCGCTTACGAAAATCGGTAGAAATAATAAATAAATGAAATAAGGTAACGATTTTGAGAAAAATTATGTAACCTATTATCAAATTTTAAGAGACAGTGACATTACATGTCAAAAAATATTGAAATTGCGATGACGTTCGGAATGACGTTGCGTCGCGCCGCAACAGTCAGTCGTATTTTTATCTTTTGATTATTGCTTAGTTTATAAATGCTTTATGTTTTTAAGCTTATTTTTGTGTCTCAGTAGTGTAAAATAGGCTCTGTCTGAAATAGATATTAATTAAAGAATTTGTTTTATTATTTAAACGATTTTAACTTATTTTAAGTCACTTTACCCGGATGAAAGAAGAAAAAAAAATTTGGTCAAAATTATCGGCACTGTTTACCTTTTATCAAAATAAGAAAACAAAAAAAGTATTTTTTTACAAATTGCTTCTGGATTAGATCTATTGAAATTCTATTGATACAATTTATAAGCAAATGGTGCATTGTCAACTGCTCCTAATTATAGTTTTCACATTAATTTATAATCATTATAAACGTTAATGCAAAATGACATAAAACTAGTTTAATGAGTCTACTCAATTATAGGAATTTATAAAAAACGCTTATGAATAAAGAAACTATGTAAAAAACGTCAACGTGCGCTTGAGTCGGGTCGGGAACCAAGACAAAAAAGTTAAAAGTTAACCTATTATTGGCATTACTACCCTGTTCTCTTATTAGTTCGATGGCGCGGTTGAGAGGAAAGAGCAGGTTCAATTCCCGCAGCGGGAAAAAATAGTTTTTACACATAAACCTTACCGATGCAAAAACTAGATTTAGGCATTATTACCCTGTCTCTTATTAAGGTGGGCGCGCCTGAGAGGAAAGAGCAGGTTCAATTCCCGCAGCGGGGCAAAATATTTTTTACACATAAAACTTACCGATGCAAAATCTAGATATTTTTTTGTGTATCTATTTTTAATTCACCATTTTTTTGACAGCGGTGGAAACACCAGTGTCGAAGTGGGCGAAAATCAGCCTGAGACGCAAAGGTGGCGAGTTGGATTCCCGCTGCGAGACAAATGTTTGTTTGATCTGCAAACATTTGCCTCGGGTCTGGTTTTTTTCTTTGTATTTAAAAAAAATCTATATTAGTAGTATATCAGTAACGTGGTTCCCATAATACAAGCTCTGCTTAGTTTGTGGTTAAATGATGCTGTGTGATAGTCATCATTTATTAAAGAGCTGTGCTCTTGTCGGCGCAACTGATGCAGCTCCTTCCATCTGCCTCTCTGACAGCAACCTAATTTACTTCTCTATACGACATGACGGGTTAGTATCATTTCGTCTAAAAAAGCAGCTGGTCTAAGTAGCAAGTGGTCTAAAAATTTGCTGGTTTAAGTACAAAACTGGTCTAAAGCACAAAAGGTCTAATTAGCAAGCTATAAATAAATAAATAAATAAATAAATAAATAAATAAATAAATAAATAAATAAATAAATAAATAAATAAATAAATAAATAAATAAATAAATAAATAATAATGCCGGACGTAATCACACAGCATCATGTAGCCCCAAACTAAGCAGAGCTTGTATTATGGGAACCACATGATTGATATATTATATATATACATTTTTTTTTTGTAAATACATACATATCATACATAGAAAACACCCAGACCCGAGACAAATATCTGCAGATCATGCAAACATTTGTCCCGCAGCGGGAATCGAACCCGCAACCTTCTGCGTCACAGGCGGGCTTTCGCCCACTGCGCCACAGAGGTCGTCAGCTGTCTAAAAAGGAGCTGGTCTAAGTACAAACTGGTCTAAAGCACAGATGGTCTAATTAGCAAGTGGTCTAAAATGAACAAGGTCGATTGGTAATCGCTTAAGAAGTCACAAGCAAGGACAAAAAAAAAATCTCTATTGTGGCTCATATAATTTATCCTTGGTCTTCCCTTTCCTCTGTTTCCTTCTACTTTTTCCTCTATGATATTGCGTATAAAATTGTTGTAATAAAGTTGATAGTGTCCAACATTAAGGTGACTATACATGTCAAACCTTGCTCGCACTATTCAACATTTTTGAAGATATAAAATCACCGACTATAATTATGCTAAATAGCAAACCTTCACATTCTAGAGAAAAACAATTCAAAGGTTCAGCAATAATATCATTTTGATTCTATCACGTTTTCTTACCAAAAACTTGTACCAATGTGATCAATTTTGGTACAATTTTTTTGGTAGGAAAACTTGTTGGGTTCAACGTGATATTCTTGCTGAACCTTTGTATTGTTATTTTCTAGGCCGTGAACGTTTGCTATTTTGCATAACAAAATTCAGTGATTTTATGTCTTCTAAAATGTTGAATAGTGCGAGCGAAAGGGAGATTTGACATGTATTGTTACCATTTATTGTTTGATTGTACCGTCAATAAGCAATTTTTTTTATTTTTAACCGACTTCAAAAAGGAGGAGGTTCTCAATTCGTCGGAACCTTTTTTTTCGACTTTTTTTATATATGTTCACCGATATCTCCTTCAAATTGTAAACCGATTTTCAAAATTATTTTTTTGTTTATAAGAGTTTACTTCACAGATGGTCCCATTTTATTCCTGAGGGATTGGTACTTTTCCCGGAAAACTCAAAAAACCTCATCCTCACTTGTAATTTTAGTAATTAATTTTCGCCCTATGATCACCAATATCTCCGTTAATTGTGAACCGATTTTCTTTAGGGCAAGAAGTAAGAAGTGATTTATTTGAAGTCATTTTTTTTTATTCTTAAAGAAATTAAAAAAAATGAAATAATTATACTTGTAGTGTAGTGTAGTGTATAGTCTCGGTAATCGGACCGACACAGGCCACGATGACACTCGATCGATTTCGGTCGTATCGCATATTGTAAAACACAAGTATATCATTATGATTATGTATTATGCAGCCACGTGCATATGCGGGCTTCCTAGTACTCATATTCTCATTAACACATTAATATTGAAAACAGACCTAGATAACATTAGAAATATTATTAAATAATAATTAAAGTTACTGGACATCATTACTTCAATATCATTTAGCCCTATTTTTTTTGAAAACTTAAAAAAACTCAATATAAATTTGACAACGTTTCACCTTCCCCATAAGACATCCTCAGAGATCCTCATGAAAATCGTCAGTGAAGCAAACTAAGCTGAGCTTCTTAGACGAGTTTCACAAAAAACTTGTCGATCATTTCCAGAAAATGCCTTATGGGGAAGGCGGAACTTTGTCGAATTTCTGTTGGATTTTCAAAAAAACTCGTCAGAGAAGGTCAGCGGAATTTGTACTAAATATTTTATCTTTTGAATATCACGTAATAGAACGCCCAGATCCCAGACAAATACTTGCAGATCATACATAAGAAGGGGGATATGCCCATAATCCCACGCTGGGTATGCGGGTTAGGGATCGCAGGGCCACAGCTTCTCGCAGCGGATGCTGCTACCCGTTGGCGACCAGGGGACTCAGATGTGCTGAATGCGGCATAACGCAGCCTGCGTTATGCCGCATTCAGCCGTCGCTAGAGCCCAGTTTGATAGTCAGCAGGGTGCACCAGGCTGCAGGCAGGTTGCGGGCAGGTAAGGCTGGTTTAGATTCCGAAGATGGAAACCCTTGAAACATCTTTATTAGGTACTTATGTAACCCTTAATACATTGGAATAAGAGTTATATTAAGTACTCAAGAATATGACAGGGTCATATAGTGAAAAGTCTTCATAATATTTTTACGTAATTTTGCATACATTTATTCTGTTACACAATGGTTTGCATATTCATAACAATATTTAAATATTTTATTATGTTTTTAGTATCTTACTTATGAATGAGTGACACCAAAAATCAGTGAGCGGACTTTAAACATGTTTTGATTTTAACATAGATAATTTAAAAAAATGTAATTCTACATTCAAAATCTTAAGAATCTATTTATGTAAATATACAGGAAAATTTTAAAATAAAAATATAGTATCATTCAGATCACAGTAAGACCTAGATTCATAGCTTCATAAAAAAAAATTTAAAAAACAATAATTTTAAAAAATTCGCAACAATTTGTGAATCTTCCCGGGAAAAGCAATATTAGGAAACACTTCTTGCTTAACCGTGTAACAAATTTATGTGGAACAAATCAACTGAAACAGTGATATGTGCTCCCTCAGTGAACTCATTCAAAAATAGACTTGATAAACATTTAAAAAACAGTGAACGAATCTTCTTTAAGCTGCCAGTTTGTTAAACATGATAATAATAATAATAATTAAACAATTATATGTTATAATAGTAAGTAAGTTTTTATAATATCCCAAGAAATTCGACTCAGGTGGGATTTGCGCGACCCACTAGGCAAGGAGTCGATTCGGTTGGTAGCGCAGTTGGTAGTTCTACCAACCGCGCTACAACCGCTTGGTAGCGGTGTTTATGGGCTCGAAAGTTCAAATCCCGATCATTTTAATTTAACTCGTTTAATCCTTATTCAAGACTAATTATATTTTTTGGAGGTAGTAGAGTTCTTTGTGGGGGGCTCGTCCGGGGAAGTACTGCCACCATGCCTATTTCTGCCGTGAAGCAGCTGAGCTGTGTTTCGGTTTGAAGGGTGTGGGTGCCGGTGAAATTACAGGCACAAGAGGCTTATCATCTTCATGCCTCAAGTTGATGGACGTAGGGCGTTGCATCCTAGAGCACGTTCCGGAAAAATTTGATCTACGATGAAATGTTTTGTGATAGGTAATGGTTACCACTTAACATCAGGTGGGCCATGTGCTTGTTCCATCTTCAAATAGTATAAAAAAAAATATATGAAAAATAACTGTTATATAGAGCGATAAAAACATTTATTTATTTTTAGTATATTTATTGATTGGTATCCGTATAGACGTGCGTTTTGTTCAACAAAAAACGGATTGTTGTAAAAATGTATGTCTTCAGGTAATATTTACGTGTTTCTCAAAACAGATTCAGCATAAAAAATCGTACATTCATAGCGTTTTTTTATCAGAACTTCTAGTTTTCAATCATATAAAAACTAATGAAGCTGACTGACTGACAACAATATCAGCCTATATCAGTCCACTGGACTGGACATAAACCTCCCCTAATATAAAGGTGGATATGCCCATAAATCCCATAATCCACTGCTGGACTTAGGGAGCCGTAATGTGGACACTCACATCTCACAGTGTGGCTAGTCCACCAGTTTAAAGTCGCTCAAGCTATGCTCAGTTTCTCTAAAGGATAGAACCTGCAACGAGACTTTCCGACATAGAACAAAAAGTTATCGACATAGCTGAGAGAATTAGCTAGCTGAAGTGGCGTTGGGGTAAAGGAGTTCTTGAGTGAGACCGCGGCTCAAACGTAGTGTAGGACGCCCTCCGGCCAGGTGGAGTGACGATCTGCGAAAGGCTGCTGGTAGAGGCTGGATGCGTCGAGCTCAGGACAGGGCACAATGGCATCGCTCATTGCGGGAGGCCTATGTCCAGCAGCGGACTGCTATAGGCTGATGAATGATGGTGCTGCAATATGAAAGGATTTCCTAAAAACGGGGTTCAATCCTCTTCAAAGGTGCAGTGGGATATTGAAAAACCCCTACGGACAAAGTCGGGGCTTCTGCTAGGCTAACTTAAATTCATAAAAACATGTAGAGACACGTCAGAAACGACAAAAAATGTCTGGGATTTTCCATTAGGTACCTCGATCCGATCATGCTATAAGAATAGTTTTGCAATGAACTCAAATACCTACACAATACTAATTTAAAATACTTAGATGATCATCACCATCATCAGCTCAGGCGGAGTCACCCACTGCTGGGTATATGCCTCCCTTAGTTTTTGCCAGCCTCTTCTGTCCTGTGCTTCTCCCATCCAGGTATAGTTAGATGGAATATTCTTTATTGCACAGAAATAAATGTACATGGGCGAACTTAATGCTAGGAAGCATTCTCTACCAACTAACCTTTGTGTGGTGTGGATTTAAAATAAGTATGTGGTGGCAATAGATACATCAAGGAAATTTTAAAATACCTCAAGATGACTTTTATGATGAGTTTTAGTTTTTAAGTAAAGTATATATATATAGTATAGATACGACATGGTATATTAAAGATGTACTTATACTATATAGTCATCTATACAAGTTCCAAATTGCGACACTCCTCGCGGTCACTGCTTGGATGGGTGATCGTTTAGTAGCATAGCGATCACGAATATTTCTACTCTGACTCGTAAGCAGTTCGAAAAATTACGACCAATGACAATGAGCTATTTTGAATTTACGCTTTCTCATTGGCCAAAGTTTTACGTCTACGATACGAATTTTTGCTAGACTTGGTTCCCGAGCCTTAGATGGTACATATTCTACTTGGATGCGTGACCGTTTAGAGGGATTTAGATCTGAGCGCTTTCGTCGATCACAGCACGTTACGTTACGATATTGGTCCCTGTACAATTATTCTCTATGACACAAAAAAATCCTTGCCGATAACGTGTGACGTCATAACATGCTTCAAACACAAACGCGTTAACGTCATGGCGTCACGTTAAGTTTGACATGGGCATAGAGAATACGATTACATACAGATTGCACGCAGATATCGTAACGAAGCGCGTTAAATTTGCGTTTGGTCATAAGGAAGGTCCCTGTTCATTCAGCCACTAAGCCATGTCGGAGGCCTTTGGGTGGCCTCAAAACTCCAACACCAGAGTTGGCCACCAACTCATAAGAAGAAGCTGCACTTCACTTAACCAAGTTAAAAAATAATGGCCCCAAACTACGCAGAGCTTGTATTAAGGGAACCACTTGAATGGTATACTACTTGTGTAAATTTTTTGTAAATTCATACATATAGAAAACCATGAAGACAAATATTTGAAGTTCATTCAAAAATTTCATCTCGCGTCGGGTATCGAACCTGAAACCTTCATATCAGGCGGTCTTTTGCCCACTGCGCCACAAAGGTTGTCGAGCAGACTGGAACCAGTGCGCCACTAGCTGCATACATTCCTACCTACATACCATTTTTTGTAAATTCATACATATTATAGTACACAGAAAACCACTCAGACTCGAGACAAATATTTGCAGATCATATAAAAATTTGTCTCGCGGCTGGAACTGAACCAGCAACCTACATCTCAGGCGAACTTTCGCCAACTGCGCCACAGAGGTTGTCGAGTAGATTGGAACCACTGCGCCACTAGCTGTATCCATACATATAAGTATTGAATGAAACAGGCGGGTCCTTTGCCCCCAATACCTACTAGTAGGTACAGTTGCGTTAACGAGTTACTCTGCCTTTTTATGATGTATTTTATGTTGTATTATATTTTGTTTCTCGGGCATATTTTGCAAATAAGTAGAAACAACGTTATTATGCAAGGTGTGACATTTAGATCGATCAGTATGCGAAAGACTGAAACTATAAGCCATACGAAGATCGGTTCTTAGGAAAAATGACAACGATTTTAGTAACAAGGAAAACTGCACATACAATTTAAAAAAACCTGAGGCCTTATTTACTAACTCAGTTGCACACTGAAATGTTAAGCACCGGTACTGTTTTTAAAAATTTTGACAGTTTTTCAAATTGACGTTCTTTGAATTTCAACAAATGAATGTCAATGTTTGTAAATAAAGGTCCGGTGCCCATTTCGGTGTGCAACTGAGTTAGTAAATGAGGCACCTGTACTCAGCTCGGGAGTCGAACCCGGTAGTTTTGAAAAATAAAACTTACACTATTCTTTTTAGATATCGTTTGTGTAGGCCTTAAGCAGTAATTGTTACTAAATACAACATTCAACTCTTTTAGATGCGTAAAATTGTCTCAATAGCGATATTAGCGTAAAATTGTCTTAATAGTGAGACAATTTTACGCTAATATTTATTACAATAACTATTTATTGGTTAATCTTTCTTGCTTGTCATTAAGCCATTACGGAAGGTTTTTTTTATCTGCAATTATATTTTTTATCTATGATGGTAATTGCTTACTTATCTATAAATCATGCAGTTACAGTCAATCTCAATCTATTTTTCAAAACGTCCAGGTTCATAATAAATGATTTTTTTATTAATTTTATAATCAGTATCATCATCATCATCAGCCTATATCAGTCCACTGCTGGACATAGGCTTCCCCTAATGAACGCCATTGCACTCTGTCCTGAGCTCGACGCATCTTGTGCACCATGGGGAAAATATTGCAATCAGGTAGAAACCACTTTAAGAATGAAGCCAAGAGGAGAAGTTTAGCCAGCATTTGGAAAACTACGTCGAGTTTTCTCGTCACCCACCGCAATGTTTGAAAACGAAAGTTTTTAAAGAGTGTGTCTGGATGAAAACTCTTGTATAGTGTTCCAAGTCCCAAACTATGTATACTCTAAGTTTCATCCAAATCTGTTCAGCTGATATGGAGTTGAGTTCCATACCGAAAACCTCAAAATTTATGTGATATAGTTGCCTTAATTTTCCCTTTTGTGGTCTTTCGTTGTAAAATGTGTACTAGTGCGCTATTTTTTCAAAAAAATCGAAGTTCACAAAACAAAATTAAATTTTAAATTCGAACTTCACAGTAAGGCATTTTACCTTTACTTTACCGTGTTCACTTTTTATCAATGTCAATTAATGCCAGTACCGCAACAGGTTGCCTTACCCTACATTGAAAAAATAGCACTTTCTCTCGCCGGCTCTCGCAGACTTATGCAAATAAATGCAAGATTATTCATAATGTTTGTTTTGTTTTATCTTACTAAGAGATGTGGATTAAAAATGCAGTAATTGTTTGTTTTTCAAAGATTTGCATTGGAATTCTGCTTGGATTTTTGTTTAGAACCCCGTGGAATTTGGTAAGTTCCACTCCTAATTTGAACGATTTTCCATTAGGAAAAACACACACATTTCAATATATCAAATCGTTCGATAATTGAAATACTTGCTTATCTAAACTAATGGCAATGCTGTCTTCGATTTTTAAAATCGAATTCAAGAATCGAAAACAAGAATGGCACATTTTCATTAATATTTTCTGATGCTAATTTGAATTTCGAATGCTGTCTCTCTCCTCCTTTTACTAATTTAATCATCTACAGTATGTTCGAAAAAGGTAACTAGAGGCGAAACTGAAATAGGTTGGTAGGTAATAATATTATATTACATAATGTTAGAAGTATATTATAAGATCAGACAGACCGTCGTCGGTAATTTATTAAAGTATTTACATGTAAAAATAGTCCACGGAGATGGCAATCTTTATCGTCCTCTATTTACCGTCTTAAAACGACGGTTATGTTTATTTTGTGATACTCACCTACAAATTTATATCTATGCAAAATATTCACAAACAATAAATGACACGCAAGCTTTTAATCAGTCTTAAATCCAGTTAATTCAAATCCCTAATTAGTAAAAGAAATTAATCGAAATAGAGTAATTAATAAAATTTCGCTGAGTAACAAAAAAACATGGCCACGCTTGGCGGCCCGTTGCGTAGCTTGTAAAAACTGATTCAACTGATATGAAACGTAAAAAAGTATTGCCAACGGTACTTATACAACATAGCAACGAAATATTAATTTGTAAGCATATTTAGGTGGGTCGCTTGTAACGGAACGTTTTTTTTTCTTTTGGCAAGGTTACTCTTGTTATTCTGCCAGTAATAAGTTCAAATTTAGAACGACTTTAGACTGACTTTATTTTGTCACTTACAGTTGCATAAAACTAGAAACTACAATTAGTCACACCGTATCTATATAACTTTGAAGATGGCTGCAAATAGGGATGTACCTAGTTGCTTTTCATTTGGATTGTGCTAAGCTTGGTCGGATCGTTTTCTGAGCATAACTTCAGATTGAGCTAGATGTACCATGTTGGTATAGCACGGGTTGAAGTCTGAAAAATCATTCACGGAATATTGACAATAAAGTATGGTTTTGACACTTTGCTGTACCAACACAAAGATATGCCCAGAGCTAGGTAAGAGAAAATTAGCCTAAGAAAACCAAAATAGAACTTTTGGTTCCATTTAGGTATCTCAAAGTCCAAACTTATTAAGATTCAGAATGGCATAAAAAGTATTAAAAAGTTGTATGTAAGATTTAGAAACTCTACACTAGAGTTGGCCACGAAGATATTCTAAAAGAAGAAGAAAGTTTAGAAATATTTTTTTTTTATATTACTACTTGAAGATGGCACCAGCTTATGGCCCTGATGTTAAATGGTAACCATTGCCTATAGCAATGTATGGCATCGTAAGTTACGCATGTTTGGAACGTACCTTACGAAGCAAAGCTCTGCATCCATCCACTTAAGGTGACACACCTCTCTACATATGCCTGTAATATCACAAGCAGCACCCACACCCTTAACACCAAAACACAGTAATGCTGCTTCATCGTAGAGATAGGTAGTAGGTACTTCCCCGGGCGAACCCTTCACACTAGAGTTTTACTTGCTCATTCCGTACAGTTAAAATAAACCGACTTGATTTTGCAAAGTCCATCTCACTTGTCTAATAAATAACTCAGTGCACTGAAGCAGGAACAATAACACCGAAAATGGAGAAACGAAACGCAAGGTCAGCTATTAGCGTGTAACGGAACGGTTCTTTGATTTACTTGTTTCAGTAAAAGTCAAGGCGCGGTCGCTGCATTCTACCATTTAGGCTCGTACTAAAAGACTAATTGAAAAAAAATCAGCACAGAATAGTAATAGTTCTATTTTTTATCTATCACTTAGGAATCCAAATGCTTTTAGACCAAACCTTACAATTAATTAATTACCAATGTCTGTCAAATTTATTTACAACGAAATTAAAATAATTTCTCTGTTTGGTCACGTTATGATTTGGTGTAACTAGAAAAAAAAGGTTAAAATGTTCAAACTAAATAAATATATATGTATATGGAATTTTTGCATTTTGAATCTCTGTCTAAAAATCATCATCACCACTGTTACTTGTTTTTGATCCAGTCTCCTATATGTAAAACATTTTTTTCAAAACTATCAATATTGTCATTGGCAAGCTTATGGACACTGTACAATCAATTAAAAAACAAAAGACTGGAAGTCTTTTTTTTAATAAAACCTAATTTTACCTACCTATTTATTTTTCAGTAAAGTTGAATTAATGGTAGTTTAATACAAAAGTGGTTCTATTTACTAAAATTAATAAACAAGGCGGGTGTAGATAACATGATAGTAATTTTTTCTCGAATGAAGAGGTTTTAATAAATATGCTGACCACACCCAGCGTTCGAACCTACGGCCTACTGTCACACCGTTACAAGCATTGAGAACCCGCTATTGTAGGATTTGCTTATTAAACACATTAAAACCGTTCCAACAATAAAATCGCAAGTTTTATCCATACAATAATAAATATTATACTTGTGAAATCGGTATACCAGCTTACATTTTATTATTATTGAAATGAGTTATATCTGAAATCAACTGTTTAATCCGACATTGAAAATGACAGTCAATTGAAAGAATCCAAGTAACTGAATGATAATGGGCCCAAGCTTTTTAAGTAAAATTTGTAAATTCAGAAAAAACCTATCCCACTATAAGCAGATATTTAACTTAGAAGGTACGCGTTTTATTTTATGTATGTAATAAAAGTATCATTAAATTAGCATGTCAAACATTTTGTTAGGACATAAACTGGACTGATTTATTGTAAGATCTTTATCACATGTTGAAAATTAATTTATTCTATTATTTATAGCAAAGTTTTGTTATGGAATTTATGCCTAATAGAGCAAACAAACATAAAAAAATGTTCGTTTTTGTTCGTTGACTTGTTCCGGTGTGACTGCACCACAAGTGTGAATGTGTCTGTAAGTACAACGAAGGGCAAAATTAATAAATAAAGATGGCACGCCCTTTCCTTTACGACGTACAATATTCAAATTAATTTTATTGTGTGACGATATGGCAGATGGTGGGACCACGAGACAAAGAAAAAGTGGTAAAAGCCTTGGCAAAGAACTAAGGCCCCTCCATTTCTACTCACATATCTCCATGGCTTCCCCACGTGGTGATCTGTCATTATTAAATCTATCACACAAACCTATATGACCCAATATTTCCGTCGAGCTACTGATAGAACTCAATGGAGGCATGTTGACACCATTTAAACTCGACTTCCACCACGACCACTCTGACAAGAGTCTCCAACTAAAAAGAAAAAGTTGATTTCAACTCAAAGGTCTTGTAAGAGAAGATTCAGACATTACGCCAAAGCTGGAAAAGATTTAAAGAGAAAGGAAGGTAAAATTCACAACACATCAAACTACATGACCAGTTCACTGTTTGAGGTCTCCCCTATTAAGAAGGGGGATTATACCCTTCCCACGCTGGGCATTCGGTTTGGGGATTGCAGGGCACAGCTTTTCGCATCGCTGACGCTGCTGCCCGTCGGTAGCCGGGGATGAAGTTGTGCCGGTGTTAGGCTGCGCTATGCTGCAATCAGCCCGCTGATCTACGATCAGGTGAGGTTGGAACTGACACCCATTAGATAAAGTTCGTGTTAGCTAAATAGTCACAACTGAACTACGTTGTTTTTACAAAAATGGTAATAAGTTTTCACTCAGTCACAAGCCACAGACTATACTAAAGTATTCTAGTATTAAGTATTGAAACATAAACACTCTGTATATACTGTACATCATTCTTATTTTAAAACTGGTTGTTGTCCAAGTGTATTCTAAATTTGAAATGTTTGCAACCAAAAGACTTCAACGCGCTCTCAAGTGTCTTCTTGTAAAGAAATGAAAATTCTTTAAAATTAACAGTTAGTTATGTAAACAAGAGTAATTTCTGGACGATGTTAGCTAAATACTAATTCAATAATTATTTAGCTGTTAGATATTATCCTCAAAGTTTCTCATTTAATAGTCGGTACATGTCATTATCATTCAATGTAAAAATGAGTTATGCTCCGTGGAACCAGTCAAGCTCCCGAAAAAACCATTTTCGTATTTACTTTTTACAATATATCTGTTTAAAAAAAACATAATTCTAATAAAGTTTCTGTATGAATAAACCAAGAAATAAAAATAATATCTATAAAATTTTATTGCAAAAAGGACGATTTGCACATTACAAAAGGATATTCGCGAAATACAAGTACCAGGAGCTCATAGCCTACAAGAAGCTTGCCTAGTACTTGGAAATCAAGAAAACTGAGGTCAAAACTAAAACCTACCTTAATTCCAAACTCTAAGGTCTAAAATGTAAGGCGATTATAGGAATCATATTTGAAATGGAAAACGACTTGGTAAACGTTGATTGCCTTGAAACCTGCATAGACGTTGTATCTCGCTCGCACTCGTGTGCTATCTTTATAATCCGTCTCAGTCTGTGTTACGCAAAAGGCTTGTAGTAATGGTTTGTTTTAATTTAAAACCATTATTTTATTGTTTCGAGTTGATTTTATGAACGGTTAAGTCGGAAGCCGTTTAGATTTTTATTTTCTAAGAAAATGGCGGCAATGTTATATGTGGTTCTATTTTCGAAAACGTTTTTAGTTTTTATGTAGGCTACTTAGTCTTCAGTAATAAAATCCAACAATCATGAACTCGCTTGATATTTGAATTTGGAATATATTCTTTACCTTCTATTTGCCATTGAAATGGATAATTCGAAATTTGAATTAGACTAGATTCTAGGGGTCGATTCCCGTTGGCTCCCATGAATTAAAAAAAGCATTAGTTGATTGAACGCGTTAGTGCAAAAATATTTTTTCAATGTTTCATCTCACCACCTGATCTGTCATAGATGATAAACACAGGTGTGTGGAAAACCTACAGGAAGTGATATTTTATCTGACTCATCTAATGTATTAATTTATGCAGTCAAGATTATGACCACAATACATATCTCAGGCACTACAGCGTCCCGGCCAGTGAATAATTTCACTTGACGCTGTTTATATCAACATCTGTCAAAAGATAAACGATGCTTATACTATTGCTATCTCTTACCATTGGATAACGACAAAGAGTGACAGAACTAACTTTAAGCAATGGTTAAGTTTAAATAGCGTATAAAGTAGGTAAGGGGTAAATATATAGTCCTAAGTTTATTTATAAACGAGGTTAAGTTGTCAACCGTCAGTTGCAAAATTTTGTGTGTGTTTGTGTGCGTGCGTGCGTGTGTGTGTTTTTTTTTTTACTCAACTGCGTAAGGGCTGAACGGATTTGGATAACTTGAAATATACCTAGTTTATGACCAGAATTAACACAGGCTGCTTTTTGCGCGGGAGGGAGCTAGTAAATGCAATATAAACTTTTAATAAGACATTATTTTGAGAGCATCAAAGTGAATACATAAAGTTATCACATTAATATTAAACTCTGTGCAGTATTAAAAGTTATTATTATATGCACTGCATACATAAAATAATACTAGTATTCGCAAATGAAGTTACGGGCGGGTCTGTACTCTGTAGTATGTAGTAGGGATGTAGATTATTTACTATATCTACAAGCCCCAGTTATACAAATAAGTGATACTTAACAATAGGCAACGAGATAATACGAATAAACTGCGTGTGAAATAAAATATACTTATTTATATTTTCTAGAAAATAAAGCCACACATTCTTGTTATGTCAAGAATGTAATCGCGAAATGCAAAAAACTGACATCTGTCATTTTTGACATCATGTAAACCCTGATCAAAGTTAAACCTTAATGATACGGAATAAAAGCGAACATTGCCTATCAGTTTGCGACGATTAAAATGCATTATATAAACGGATATCTTTCATGCGATTTGTCTAAGGATTTTATCATGTCATCAAAATGGCGTGCCAATTTTTTTTACATTGTTTTAGTATAATGTAGTCAGAGGCCTTTGCTCAGCAGTGGGGGATATACATACATGACTAGTAGATAAAAAAAAATTATGTAGTCGGAGATGAGGGTTAGTGGATGTGTACTAAATATTATGTCTTGTTTTTAGTGCATCTTGTTATAGATTAATTAGGTTTGCCGTCAAATGGGGTGCAATTTTTTTACATTAATTTAATATTAGTAGTCAAAAAAGAGGGTTAGTAGAATTTGTACTAAATATTGTCTTGTAATAAGTACATCTTGTAATAGATTAATTTTAATTAAGTTTGCCGTCAAATGGGGTGCATTTTTTTAACATTAATTTAGTATTAGTAGTCAGAGAAGAGCATTAGTAGAATTTGTATAAAATATTATGTCTTGTTATAAGTACATTTTGTAATAGATTAATTAGGTTTGCCGTCAAATGGGGTGCAACTTTTTTCCATTAATTTAGTATTAATAGTTAAAAAATAGGATTATTAGAATTTGTTGTAAATATTTTGTCTTGTTATATAGGTACTTCTTGTATTGAAAGAGTGAGTGTTGAGATGACGAGTGACAGATAAAAATGGAGGCAGAATCAGTGTTGTACCAGTCCTGTAAAACATAGAGATAAGGAGGGGAGATGATGGTGATACTTCATAACCCCTTACACCCCACAGCCGTACACCCCGACACAATAAATAACTACATGTTATACAGAAAAAAATTGTCAGATCTCAATTCAAATCTCTACTCAGATCTCTGCTCAAGAATAGTCCCTGAGTATGGTTCCTGAGTACGAGCGTAAAGACCTAAAAGCACCATGTTGTGAGCGACAGGGCGTGACATTTTTTACTCAGACATCAACATTTCCGGTGGAAACTCATAAGATATGAATTCGGAGTGAAAATTTGCAACATTCCGAGGATGCAGTGGCGTATAACCGCTATACGGACAATGGTAAGGGCGCTCACTAGTCTAAATATACAAAAGTTTTAATAAAACTGACTATTGTTGTAGTACAACAAACACCAGCAGTCATAAGCCTCGCCAAAGAAAGGTGATATGCCCATAATTACCACGCTACCGCGCTGGGCGTACGGGTTGGGGATCGCAGGGCATAGCTTCTCGGATGATTGACGCTGCTACCCGTCGGAGTTTAGCTGTGCCAGAGTTAGGCTTTGCCGCATTCAGCTGCCGCAAGAGCCCCGTTTGTACTGCAGAGTGCACCACGGGCACGGGTTGGCTTGGATTCCAAAGGTGGCTCTAAGATGTTGGAACCCCTTACACCCCGCGTTTTCAGCATTCAAGGTCAGCTTACATTAAATCTTGCTTACGCTTGACAGTTCACAGATTAGTTCGAGGGTCTATAGCTGATTATTACTCTTACGGACGCCAGTCGTACGCGGTCTCAGTCTCAAGATATGTCTAGAGATAACGTCGATGAGTGGGAATTCGGTAGTGTTAATATTTTGATACTAATGTTTTCGACCATGACGTCATTCTCACCAGATTTCAAGCGTTTGAAAAACTGGCTGTAGGGGAATTTTCAAACGCTTGAACTATTCCTGGATCGAATCAAAGAGTGACGAAAGAGGTTGAAGTCTATACAGATATTTTTTTAACAGTTTTGACTTATCTAGTCTGAACCTTTTTTCAACTTAATATTATAATTAATTCTATATATTATCATCATCATCAAAATTCGTTCCTTTATGAAAGAGAATCATACATACAAACAAATTTACGTATTATAATATTAATGAAATTATTTCAACCATAAGTCTTTGATTAAACACAACACTCCAAAATGAAACCCTATTCCCTATGCCTTAGGGCTTATTTTAGATACTAAATAAAGCCACATAAACCTTTTTTGATAAACATCGGACCATCCATCAAGGTTTTCCAATATACATGTAAATAAAAATTTCTTTATAGAAACCAGTTATGAAAAATGTAATTTATACTGGTTTTTTGCAATTAATCAATGTTTTAATTTGATATAGAGATATGAGGAACAATGAAGTTGTAAAACATGAACCTGTAGGTAGAAGTCCACTGCTGGACATAGGCCTCCTAACAATAAGGGGGATATGCCCATAATCTCCATGCTAGGTATGTACAGTTCGCATGATGGACGCTCCTGTCCAGCGATGAACAGGGAATTAGATGTGCTGATGTTAGGCTGCACTATGCCGCAGTCAGCTACCAAAGCCCCGTTTGCTAGTTAGCAGAAGTGAAGTTCTTTGTGAAGGGCTTATTTATTTTAATTTTATTTATTTGGAAACATTATAACTTATATACGTACTAAAAATATGATTAGGTCGATCACAATCCAACAAAGTTTACACTATTAAGTAAAACCTAAACGTGAAGAAAAGGTGGACAGTTATAAAAAAAGTTAACCGTAATGAATAACAAAAAATAATTAAACAAATACCTATAAGAATACAATAAAGATCTACCTAAAATTATTATTTTTAGAAAAAACTGAAATGAATAAAAACTAACAAATCAACGGAAAACTTCCGTAGTTCTTCGCTGATGGCGAGCTTAAATTTATTATTTGCTTATCTGGAGAATTATGCCTATTTCCGCCGTGAAACAGCATTGCTGTTTCTTTTTGAAGGGTGTGGGTACCGGTGAAATTACAGGTACATGACCTTGTTCCAAGCAAGCACTCTCATGATAAAACTCCTTATTTAGCTACCTATATGTAATAAGCAAAACCTTTGTAAAAGTAAATGAAAAAAAAATACTTCTTATGACTGCCCTTGTCTTCGTCCCTTCTAGCCAAGTGTATTGTAATCATATTTTATTTATAGCTATATACCATTATGCTTTAAACATTGCGTTTCCTTGAAGTCTGTGTTTTTACAAACTTTCCTAGGCACCTACTAAACTACACTGCGAGACGTGTGGTGACCATGGCTTACGTAAATCAATTAGATAGTTATACATTTAAAAAAAAGCTATGTAGTATATCAGTCAAGTGGTTCCCATCAAACAAGCTCTGGTTACTTTTGGGGCTACATGATGTAGTGTGAAATTGATCAGCAAAAATTATTTATTTTAATTACTAAACTAAGAAAGTATAATAAATAATCCAAGAAAAATAATGTAACGGTTCTTCATATTATATGACCAGCCAACTGTCACTTGAGTATCGACGATTATTGGCAATTTTTGTCAATATTTTGTATTTAGGTTTAAATATAACATACCTACTTAACATAATATAACATACTTAGTCAGTAGCTAGGTCCCTACTGACTAAAAATGCAACATTATGTACATTTATCTCATTGAGGGGCTACAATATTGAGTTCGATTGTTGTGACTTTAGCAACTTAATACTACTAGGAGATTTTTTATATATTTTTTGGCCTCTAAGGAATTTATTGACATATCAATTCGATTACAGAAGTGCTCTATCTCACGAAGATCTTGCTATGTTTGTTGTAGTGCATGTGCGTGCACATTGTTTTAGTGTGCGTAAGCTCAGGAGCTGTCAGGAATTCAGGATAGGAGCTTTCAGTCTCGACCGGAACACGGTCCGAGTCACTGGTGCTTATAATTTGGATGTTACCAACGTTACACACTTATCGGTACAATTCACTAATATAACCCAGGATCGGTTTTTGCGAGATACAACAACTATAAGTTATATTAATAATTTACTACTTTACTGTTATTTATTTAGTTTAAATTACGTTGTTCAGTTTTGTTATACATAAAGTACTCATTTGAGTGATCGCATGGTCACTCCACCTTGTCCTAAGATTACCATACAATGGACTGTACGTCCTTGTCTTATGTTATCTGTTTATAGTTTCTATACCCTAGGTAAGATAATTTAGTCGAAATCTATTCGTAAATGTAATTTTAATCACTAACATCTTTTATTCTTGGCTATTTATTCTATAAGACGGAGACCTCCGTCTGTCAAAAATCTCCGGCATCAGATTTTACGCTTATATTATAGCTAACAAAAATTTCGTCTCAGGCGGGATTTGAAATTTTTGATTTTCCCTGAAGTGTGGGCAAACACTTAAAATACCAAAAAAATCATATTATTATATCTTACTTAGGGTTTTGCGTAGCTGAAGTAGCAGTGGGCTGGCCATATCTGCCGAAGAACCGATTATCGCTGGAGCAAACGAGTTGTTGAGTGGAGACCGCGGCTTGGCAAACGTAGCGTAGAACGCCCTCCAGGCAGGTGGAATGACTATTTGCGTAAGGCTGCTGGTAGGCGCTCATTAGGGGAGGCCTAAGTCCAACAGTGGACTGCTATAGGCTGATGATGATGAGTGAAGGCCTCCGATATCGCTTAAGGACTGAAACCTGGATCAACATCGTTACGTGCCTTCCGAAGCAAGGAAGCGCTCACATCTAAATGTCACTAAACGGTCACCCATCCAAGTAGTAACTGAGCGGATTGTTGACTTAAATGATCGGCTTATAATACGGAAGTAAGCCACAACACGTGCCACCATGCCACATAAGTCCACACATACAAACATACTAGACACATAGACATAGACCCCCCTAACAAAGAGGGATATGCCCATAATCCCCACGCTGGGCATGCTCGGGATCGCAGGACACAACTTCTCGCACCGTCAGGGAATTTAGCTGTACCGGTGTAAGGCTGCCCCGCAATGAGCTGGACGCCAGAGCTCCGTTTGTTAGCAGGGAGCACCTCAAGCAGGTGAGGTTGGATTGGGTTCCGAATACATAACAGAGATCCATGGACATAGACTTCGACAGACGGGTGAGAAATCTCGCAACCGGTGTTTGCGCGTGGGTCTGTTTATTATAATATTAGTGTGGAAGTATAGATTGAAAGGATTTTCAATATATGCCAAGGTTTGATATAAGTTATAATGAATCATAGAACGGGTCTGACAGGATGTCTACTTGATATTAGTTCTACTTGCTACCGGCCGGCTTGACCCTACCGAGCTGAATATATTATTATCATCATAATTATAATCCTCAGCCTAAAATAGCAATTCACTGCTGGACATAGGCTTCTCCTAATGAGCGCCACCGTGCCCGGTTGCAGCTAAACGCAAGGAAACGAAACGAAGATAGAATAAAACCGGCCGTGTGGGAGCCCCACTTATATATTTATTTCATTCTGTTTTTAGTATTTGTTGTTATAGCGGCAACATAAATATAAATATCATCTATATCTAAATATCAACTGTCTATCTATCACGGTTTATGAGGTACAGCCTGCTGACTGACAGACAGATAGACGGTGGAGTTTTAGTAAAAGGATCCCGTTTTGACCCTTTGAGTACGTAACCCTAAAAAGACGATTTTTTACCTAAAAAAGTGTCATTCTAGCAACTAAAGTTAAACTTGAGTTTGTGTAGTATATAAAAGTTTATTTATAATAACCAGCCAATTAAAACACCAAACCGACTGTGGCTGCAGCCTCAATGCAGAGTTTAAGTGTCAGCGCTAACAAGAACAAACCTAGATTTGAAACATTGATAAGTTAGTAATATCCCGTAACTAATAACATGTCTATCTTAGCGACAAAATACAGGTTCTAGATTATACCTAGATCTAGACCTAGATCATCGTGAGTAAGAACTGTAGATCTTGCTTACAGGTTATTTTTAAACGAACCGTTTCCGAGTGGAATCCCCCAGTTGCATTGAACTGGAATTCATATTATTTGTTGTACCTACCTACTGAATCAAAGATTTGGCTTTTATTAGAATCCGCAAAGACATTATCCGACATAGAGGGATAACGACTGGGTAAAAAAAAACCATTTGTCCGTCAGTTAGATCAACAAAAAATACTGGACACGTATTTTTTTATTTATCGAATCAATAGAAATTGACGGAGATAAAAACGTGAAAGTTCGAGAGTGGGGGCTCGTGACGTCACGCCTAGGTAAAAATGTACTATATCGTGACGTCACGCGGAACTTTAACGCACTATATCATTGTTATTTTTTGTTTAATTGAAAACAGAAAAAAATACGTGTCCATTATTTTTTGGATATCTAAATGCCGGACTAATTAGAATTTTTCAGTCGTCTAGCCATGGCAGTGGACTGGCCATGTCGAAGAACCGATATCCGTTGGGGTAAACGAGTTCTTGAGTGGAGACCGCGGCTCGGCCAACGTAGGACGCCCTCCGGCCAGGTGGAGTGACTATATGCGAAAGGCGGCTGGTAGAAGCTGGATGCGTCGAGCTGAGGACAGGGCGCAATGGCGCTCATTACGGGTTCAGGCGAGGCCTTTGTCCAGCACTGGACTAATAATAGGCTGATGAAAATTTCTATCCTAGTCCGTTCAGCCATAGCAGAGTCCAATGGGAACAAACATACACTTGCATTTAATTATTAGTTAGTAATTAAGCAAATACCTTTATTGAAAGTTTAGTAAAGTTTCCATTTTAATTACAATCAATTTAAAGTTTTCAGTTTTCAACTTTTAGTTAATTATGGGAGTAAAGTGAATTATTCAAGGGATTATTTCAATAAATGCTTTTCAGTTCTTTACAATACCTAGATACTTAGATAAATAAATAATGCTGGACACTATATTTAATTTAATAAAAGCTACTGGATGTGAGTGGGAATCTTTTTGGGATGTATTTGGAAGAAACCAAATAGCATCATGTAGCTCCAAATTAGGAGGTAGGTACTAGTTATACATAAATATGTATTTTTTTTGTAAATATACATAGATAAACACCATTTAATTATTCATACTATAATAACAAATAATAGTTAGCTAAGTAGTAGCAATAGTTAGCTTAGTACCTAAAAGGAGTGTGTCTTCTAACTTCCTCTATCCTTCCGTTTAGCATACCTGCCTTTTTGGTAGTATGTTTTTTTTTGTATCTTAGCCCAATTTGGGCAGGCTAAAGTCTTCTGACCATACCGCCAAGTCTTCCGTTTCATTTTGTACTACATGTTGTTGGGTAGTTTTTCTTCCTCTATTCTATTTCTTTCGTGTTTTAGTCAAGTCATCAGTCTTTTGGTAGTTTGACTCATACTGTATGAGTTACAGGCATGTGTCCTTAAACAAAAATATTCGAATTCAAAAATAGAACTGCAATTACACTTCCGGAACGCTTCGAAATTCAAACGGATTAGTGATGCGACATCCACTACACAATTATCGATAAAATGAACATCTGAAGCTACCGCGTATAACTGACTATTTTCTAAAGTAATACTTAAGTTATAGCAATAAGGTTTTATTTGCAATAATTGGCATGTTCTGCATAAATGGTATACGGCGCCACCTGCCGGTACCTCGTTACTGGAAACCGATCGGGTACTGTTGTTGAAAGAAGTGTTTTTAAACATAATTTGGATTGTAAATGTTAACAGCTACTGTATTTATTAAGTAAGATGTCTTTTCTTATAAGTTATTTTATTATAAATGCGTATTTATTTCTGTGTGTAATTGTATAAGTAGGTGCCTATCTTCACGACTGCGTTTACCGACTTGATGAAATTAGGTAGTTGAAGGACTTCAAGCTTCGGTTTTTTTTATTTCCGAGTAGGTACTACATTATCACACTTATTAAATGCCAAAGTTTGTATGTGCGTGTGTGTGTGAGAGAGTACTTATGTGTTTATCCACTCAACTCCATAATGGCTGAATTGATTTGGTTGAAACTTTGGATATACATAGTTTGTGACCTGGATTAGGATACCACGCAAGCGAAGCCGCAGGCGGAAGCTAGTATTATATTAACAGGTATTTACGCCAGTACTTACAATTCAAAGCAGCGGTCAGGTTAAGCTACTAATAAGTAGGAAGGTTAATAAGTACCAAGTAAATTACTATTTTATTTATCTTAACTGTGATGCTAAGTACTTGACATTGGGATAAGAGTTTTTTTTAAAGTACAAACCCGAAATAGTACTACTGTTAGTGACCTATATAATTCATCATCATCATCATTATCCATACAAAAATTTATCATAAGGACGACCTCTCTGGCGCAGTGCGCCAAAGAACGCCTGAGATGCAGAAGATTGCAGGTTCGCTTTGTTTGTAAGATCTGCAAATATTTGTCTCGGATCTGCGTGTTTTCTATGTACCTATAATAAGTATGTATTTAATAAAGTTCCCATAATACAAGTTATGTTTGGTTTTGGGGCTACCTACAATATGCTGTGTGATACTGTCCAGCATTATTTATTTTATTTCGTCATCGTCATCAACAACCTTAAGGTTCCCTGATGAAGATAGGTCTCCCCCAAGGAATTCCACGAAAAACGGTCTTGAGCTCGCTCCACCCACCGCAATCTTGACGATGTAGTCAGTCCATCTGGTGAACCGTTTTTTTTATTACCTTACTTATTAAAAGGCTTTCACAACAATCGTTAGCAAAAAGACAAGACAGTTTTTTTGTCACTACTACCTACCTGTTTTACTTCTTGCTTGTTTATTCAAATGACATGTCATATCGCTATCAAACGTCTTTTACTAAAAAGTTTAAAGCATAATTTGCCAATAGTTTCGTTAGTTTTTAGGCCTAGGGTATCAGTATCAGGGTATCAGTATCCCCAAATTGGGACTTTAGATAATGCCTCAATTATAGCATCACTTTTACTGGCTCACGATACAATAAAATGAATATTAAATAATGGCGTACAAGTTGCACAAATCGAAAACTTATGTTAGTCTCACTAGTTCTGGTCTATAAAAACGTACAAAGATTTACAAGAAGAAAGAAGGACAGAAAACAATTTGGCACATAATAATATTAATTAGTTAACCAGCGTGGTGATTATGAGCATATCTGTCAGCAGTGGACTGTTAAGATGTGTAAGATTAATATGTACATTTATGTCAAATAAAAAAATGACATTCATTATAAATTAATAATTCAAAAATTCGTCTATGATAAATGCGATATCTTACGATTGTGTATTGAGTATCAAACACTTAAATAGTAAGTGTAAAAATAAGCCCTACAACAAATTCCCCACAAACAGATGGTATCATGATTTAAAAGAATTAGGAACAAGGCAATGTGTTCGATTAATCCCAATTGTTGACAATTGGAAACAATTTTCCAATTGCAGTTTTGTTTTATATTTTTCTGTTATTTCTACGACGTAGCCTGTGACTAAATCAGCTGAGCTGGATACTAGTTATTTGGTTGTAGTCAACAACGTCATTTTATGTCTCTACAAAATAGTCAATGAATAAATTTTGCTTCTAGGTATATTTAGGTACTTTATGTAATTTATTTTGACTGGCCGTACTACCTATTGCTCAGGTGGTAGTCACTCTGCCTTCTGACCTAGGTCTAGGTCTAGGTCTAGCTGTGGTAGGGTGTAGGTCGCGGGCTCGATTCCCGCCCCGGACAAACATTTGTGTGATGAACATGGATATTCTGTGTTCGGGTTTTTTATAAGTATCTATGTATGTTTATCAGTCTCTGCTACCCATATTAGTACATGATCTGTTTGGGCTCAGCTGACCGTATTTGAGATATCCATTAATATTTATTTATTATGTTTATGATTTATTTTTTCTTTGTATGTAAGTTTATTTTTATGATTGGTATTGGTATGTTCTATGTTTATTGTTTACTTATTTATTTATTCTTTGGCTCTTATTTTTTTTAAGGTTAGCTTATTATTTTGTCAACTATTTGACATAGCAAAGTAAGCACTACCAATCACTACACAAAGGTTACCTGGAAGAAAATGCTACTTAGCATTAAGTTCGCCTGTGTACTTGATAAAGAATTTTCTATCTGTCTATGTTGTAAATATCTATTGAGCGCACCATGAGCGCTCAACAGATATACCTGGTTATTCTCATGGTGCGCTCAACAATGATGATGGTTTACGATTAGAAATCCGACAAAGCAAACGTTTTTCTGCAGGCCTCGGACATAACGCTACGCGACCTTTATTTGTCGTCGTCCTACAGTAGGGTGATCACGAATATTTCAAGTATTTTATCCTACGCGGATACAAAGCGTGATTTTGAATTTTCTCGTAATCCGACAACGGCGTTTAGCCGTGACTGCCCGAAAATTTCGACAAGGTGAGGAGTTGACTCGCTAGCGCAGTTGGTTAGCGCGTCCCTGTATTTATGTAAAGGTGTTTTCCAATCGCACCTGAGTCGAATTATTTTATATTTTCCCTGAAGTGTTGGCTAGCACTTAAAATACAAAAAAATACTGTCTTAGTGACTGAGATCGAGTCCTGCGGCAGGTGCTCCACTGCAAAGGGTTTTCAGTACTCAAAGCGTTATACATTAACCATTTATCTCAACATATTATACGTTTTAATAGTATAGACAATAGATAATTATCCATCGTAAAAATATTTGCATGACATAATTACCCACATAGCATTAATATGCTTTTTATGTATACTACTGGCTTCCGCCCGCGGCTTGGATCTCACGGTAAATACCATGTCCTTTTTAACTTAAAACAATGACTTTTTTGTATGCAGCTAACTTTGTATTGACCTTTATATGACCTTATAACTAGGTCATCTAAAGACCAACACTAAACTAAAATGCCGCGTTCCCCAAAGCACTGAAGCGATTGAGTGTCCGGCAAATGTTTGAAATCTGTAACATTGCTGTTTATGCAGGATTAACTCGATAGGATACTCCAAGCTATCTATGCAGGTACCAAATATAAATAAAATAGACGATATGATGTAATAAATTATACGAACATACAGACTTTCGCATATACTTAATATGAGTTACCTAGAGAGTACGAGTTGGTAGAAAATTACATGTAAGTACGTTTTTTATCGATACCGGTACCTATAACCGTGTATCTATACTTTTATCGATACACCTATATGCCCTGTAACCCGATACTATGATAATGTCATTTACATTTTCATCGATACAAACCCACCTTCCCACCTGTAACCCGACACTATCTCAATACATAACATCCCACCGACCAATGACGCCAGACATTTCCACTAGTCACCATCTCAAATGTTAAGAAAGATGACTTTCCATTTTCGAAATACCGGCTCTGATTGGCTGTCAAACTCGAGCCGTCAACCAATGCCCGCTCGTCAAATGTCATGACTTGCGATTAGAACAATTGGGTTGGAATAAAAATCGGCTTCTGTTAAAGTGGCAATGCTTCTGTCTTTTTCTTCGGCTCTTTTGTGAGTCACTGATGCCTGTCAGATGCATTGAGATTTTTGTGTCGATGATTTAGATATATTTTTTATCGATGTAGGTACTGGGCACAGCTCTAATGAGAAAAAAAGGTTAGGTAGTTCCCTGGACATAAACATAAGAACATTTACACTTTATTTCTAGTGTACAACCTCTGTACAACGCTTTGAGTGCTAAGGTGGTGGTCCCGGTTTTTCCCTCGTTTAACCATGACCTTGGGGCGGCCTAAAAACTCCGACATCAGAGTTGGCCTAGCTCTTACGAATAAGGAAGGAAGGTAAGTCCTGAAAACATACCTGCTGCAGTTGCTGCTGCTCGTAGCGTCATGTCCGAGCCCCGCAGTCAACGTTTTAAGCTAGCTATTACCACAGAATAAGGGCTTCCTTATCAAAAAGAAAAAAATAAGAGTTTACACTGCAGTAGTAGCTTACTGCCGTAGTAAAATAATCCTACTTCCATACTTAATATTATAAAGAGGAAACATTTGTATTTTTGTGTGTGTGTGTATGTTTGTAATGAATAAACTCAAAAACTACTGTGCCGATATCAAAAATTCTTTCACCATTCGAAAGCTACATTCACCCTGAGTAACATAGGCTATATTTATTGCTAGAAAATATAAGGCTTGAACTAATATAAAAGGATCTCTCGTAACAGTGACTTTTCGACCATAATATTATTTCAAGACCGTTACAGCTCAAAGAAAAAAGTTTTACTTAAATCACAATTTTGTTTTCTTAAACCTATGTATTGGATTAATTATACCTATGTATTAGGTCATATTTATAAGCTTTTTTGGATTTTTAATGTGTCCCTTAGTTCATTATCATTAACCTATAATATCAGTCCACTTCTGGACATAGGCCTCCCCTAATGAGTGCCATTGCGCCCTGTTTTGAGCACGACACATCCAGCTTCTACCAGCAGCCTTTCGCAGATCGTCACTCCTCCTAGCCGGAGAGCGTCCTGCACTAGGTTTGACATGTGTTCGCTTACAACAACAACAACAACAACGATAACGAAAGTACCAGCCTATAATGTTCTCTGATGGACATAGGCCTTCCCTAATAGGAAGTGGATCGCAGGGCAAAGTTTTTCGTACCGCCGACGCTGTTGCCCATCGGCAGTTAGGGTAAGCTGTGCCAGAGCCCCGATTGTTAGTTAGCTGGGTACATGAGCAGGTGAGCTTGACTTTGGTTCCGAAAATGGAAATGGAACACCTTTCCTTCTCTGTCTTAGGGGAAAACTAGGTACTTACTTTGAGAAAAAACTAAAATCCATTTTCCACTAATAGTACTCTTAAGAGTAGGCTTCAAAAATGGCTTACTGAGGCGGTGTTCTAAGAGTTTTGTGAACTTGCTTTACCTTATTTGAACATTTTAATTTTATAAAATATTTTTTTAATGATGACCATTCGGTCACATGTTTTGTCACTCCCAACTTGAGTCTCTACTGAAAATCAGTGTTGGAGATATAATTCTGTGTACAGATTTTTTTCTGACGAATATTCACGGAAGCAGTTCACGCACATAGCACATTGAACGCATTCGTACCTACTAGTTTTTTTCTTCTCTACTTTTTTAATATCATTGTCGTGTTATGTTTGTCAGAGTTCTTTCTTATTTCTCAATAAAAAATCCTACGCAGTAAAAGCCACAGGCGATCACAAGACGCAGCATAAGGCACAGTACACATAAACACAGTAAAAAAGCTTACAAATCTCATTTCGATCACGTCTGTCGTACAGAACGAATGATGATTGATGAGTTGGCTACCTTACTTTAATTCATGGTGTGACGAATGCATTGTGCCGTTATAATTTTATTGAGAAGGGCTAGAAACTAAAGAATGCTTTTTACTTGACCAGGGCCACGATTTAGAAGTATTTGGAGAAGGCTATCATACCTAGTGATAATCAGAAATATAAACAACTAGCTTTCACCCGCGGCTTCGCTCGTGAAGTACTCAGATAAAAAGTTGCACATGTGTTAATCCTGGTCAAAAACTATGTGTATTCCAAGATTCATGAAAAATCCGTTCAGTAGTTTTTGCGTGTAAGAGTAACAAACATCCATCCATTACATCCTCATAAACTGAAACTTAGAACATAGTTTATGACCTGGATTAACACCTAGGCTTCTTTTTATCTAGGTACCACGAAATCGAAGCCGCGAGTGCAACCTAGTTTAAATAGAACTACTGGACAGATGACATCGTCAAGATTGCAGGTACCGGCACAGCTACATCCCCTGGCCACCGACAGCCAGTAGCATCGGTGGTGTGAGAAACTGTACAATGCAATCCCCAACTCTCATGCCCAGCGTAGGTATTATGGGCATGTTCCTCGGCACCCCGAGGAACATAGGCCACCGCCTATGTTCAGCAGTGGACTGAATAGGCTGGTGTTGTTTCGAAATCAACATCAGAACAAAAAGCATAGTGGTAAGACAATTTTAAAAACCTTACAATTTGATGTGAAAGCGAGAAATTTTATTGCTTTACAATTTTTAAAACAATATAAAATACGATTCAACTTTGACTCACAATAAAAGTAAAAATGGAAAGAAAAATAAAAATTGTAAAACTTGATTAGAATTTATTTTTAATTTCAAAGGCTAGAGGCGTGACCGATTCCGCCGGGACGTGGGAATCGATGATATGGCTATAAAAATTGTATTTCGATTTTACTATTCGGTTTTACGAAATTTGTATTTCAATATTCGTTTACCTTTGTAGTTTTGTAGAATGTTTTAGAGTAAAAATAATAAATGAAAATTAAACTTAGTATAAACATAGTAAGTTGTAAACAATAATAACCAGGGAAATCTAATATCTGTAGCTACCTACTACCTTTACAGTACCTACCTACATGTTGATAAAAATTAATTAATACATGAATGACGAGTCCGTTCCCCCTACAAAATGTTTGAACTAGTAAACTAGTAATCAAATTCCCCTCAAAAAAATCCCTCGGTTAATTATTGGGCATTAAAGTTTATCGAAAGTTTATTAAGTAAGAGAAACTTTTTTTTAATTTTCGCGATATTTTACGATTAGATTTGGGATTTACTTTGGGAAAAGTGTTCCTGTTGGGAAATACGAGTCGATTGAGACTAACTTGTTTTTTTTTTTTGGCAAATGACATTTTCTAGGCTGACTGTACATTTTTTTTAAATTCCGAAAATGCAATTGTTTTTTCTTCAAATTAAACAATTTTCTAAAAACAAAACCTTCAAACTGCAAAAGAAAAGGTGGCTGTCCTCATTGACGTAAAATTTTGCCCCACCCTGTATAGTTATTACACACTTATTCTGTGTTTACTGTTTAAGATATTTATGATAAAATAAAATTGAAATGGAAACAAATAATAAAATAAAATATTTTAACATTTTTTGAAGACAAATGTTATACAAAGCATTGTCAAACCATTTACAAACTGAAAAAAATCCATAATAAGCAAAAAGCGACTTACTATGTTCGTTCACCGCTTGCAACGTTCGAGTCCAATCAATCATGAAGGGGTTTTTATCGATACTTTTTATCGATTACTGCAAATTGTAAAAAGCGCATCTCTCTTGACCTTATAAGCTTAATCCTATTGCATAAGGATGTAAAAAACAAATAATGTACTCAGAAATTATGTATCTCTGAGAGTAAGAAAAATTATTGTGTTGCTGTACATAAAGGTTTGGTCTCTTGATTGGAAAGCACAACGCTTCGGTAAGCGGTGTTGGGCACTTAATTAAATTATAAAATTCTAGATTGGTCTTTTGTTCCGTCGCAGATGCGTTAGCGGTGAGGATTAATAAAATAATTCAATGTTCTTAAAAAAAGTGTTTGAAAAGTGTATGTTTCTTATTTGTCGAACAAATAATTTAGTCAACGATAAACTATGATAATTATAATAATTTGCTTTTAAATCCTAATTTGTTAACCTTCAGTGAAATAATCTCAAAATGTATCATTTTGTTAGTAATTTATTAATAGTATGAACTAGTAGGTACAATAATAACAAAATTATAAATTTTTAGATAATTTAACTTTACTTTTTGAATGTAGACCAAAATCTCATTTTGATGAATTATTAGGAGCTTCCGTTTCCTTTTTTTCATCCAAGCTAACTTTTAAGTTCATACTTGTGGTTCAGACATAGTGCTTCTCTTTAGCGATCTATTGCTACATCTTATCACTCAAACATAGGAAACAATAGCTAATAAATAGCACGTAAGACAAATGTTATAATTTACGACGTGACTAGCTTTTTGCAGCAGGTTCGCTCGGGTTTTTACTTTAATTGTTACAACAAATCTGTTTCACATTGTCAGATGAATCGTTCAATCAATTGATTGGTTTTTTGGATCGGTCGTCTCACGGAACAGGCAGATGTCATTTTTAGGAAAAAGTTGGATGTCAAAGTTTGTGCAAAATACTGTAGGTCTGGTAATAATACCTAATCTAAGTAGGGGGGAAATAAGATTTTCTTCTAATATAAATAACAAAATAACATGTTTAAATTGTACTTAAATACGGTAAGTTAATTACCAAATACCAACCGTATTTGGTAATTAATATAATATAAGTTAATAAATTTATATATTTTTTTTTATTAAAAAAATAAAGCCAATAGTGACAAAATAAAGAAAACAGCTCAAAGAATCGAAAAATGCTATATAATCTGAGAAATAAAATTATGATTTATTTTTCATATAATTGTGGTTAGCGAAAGCTCTAATCTATAAAGGTAGATCTAAAAAATAAAACAATGTAAAAACTATAGCTAAAAACTGAAACCATCATTGCCTTTTATTACTACCAACACGGACAATAAAAATAAAAAATGCAAAAATTTAATATATACTAAGATAATAAAAAAAATGTAAATAAACTGTAAAAACAGACGTACAATAAAAATCTAAACTGAAAAATTAAACAAATGCTATCACAATAAAATATATCTTGTATAAAATGCAATAAGGTTTAGTTTCCTATAGCTGAAAGTTGTTTGAGCTAAATTAGATTGTCAGTTTTTATTATAGAGAAAGGAATAGCGCCTTATGAGTTCTCTTCCATTTTGATGAGGAATCAATAGTGATGTTATAGAATCGTCATCATTAGTGAGATAATAATCATGAAATAGTATTTTTGGTATTTTTTTAAACGTTCCCTATTTTATATATTTTCTATTCACTTCAACTTGATGCCTCCACGCGTTCCTGATAACTTTTTTTCACTAACAGACAGACAGACAGACGGACAACGAAGTCTTCCTATAAGGGTTCCTCTTTCCTTTATAGGAACGGAAACCGAAAAAGGTAAAACACGAGTCTCGTTAAGCAATATACTATAGTATTTTGTAAAAACCTATAAAATAATAATCATTCTTTCATTGACTACACTAGGGTATGTACACCATCTTCTTCCTTCAGAAGGAGGAGTAATATAGTTTATGGTCTTATTAATTTAGTTTGTTTATTAATAATCTTAAAATTTTATATTTCTTATTCTTCATAATATCTAATAAATTATAAATTTATTTATTTATTTCTTACAAAGAAGTTATTCTTACGCCTATAAGTAAAGTTTAATTATATGCTTACTTTGCAAGAAACTGGTGGTGCCTATGAGATATTTAAAAGGCACGAGGGTCTTCATATCATGTGTAGTAGAAAAAAGGTTTTTTCTTATTTTATATTGTGAAATTGTACTGGACGTTGCCACTAAATTGCGAAAACTTATACGCCTCTCAGGCGTTCAAAACCCAGATGATAATTGATCAAGAACACTTAACATTTAAATGATAGGTAATAAGTACCTAAGTAATTTTGTTTTTATGTAAAAAAGTGCTAATCTTTTGCAAAAAAGCAGGCTTTATTATGTTTTTTAACAAAGCATTATTTTACAACCAAAGGAGAATGCCGTCTGATGTATAGCGCTCGGTACCAAGACTAAAATAAGTGCGTCAAAAAATTTTCCAATAAGTTTTTAGTCGATTCTACTGTCAAAATAATCAAAAATGAGGGTAATTGCCATAGTAACACTTTACATCAATGTTTGTTGCCATAGTATAACGTATATATAATTGGTTGTTGTAGTCTAATGGCGGCGTGCGGCGGAAACCAAATCAACAAAATATTTTTTACTTTATTATTAATCCCGTCGGAGTGTAAAACTCAAGAAAATGTTAATGTCATTTATAAAATATAATACATTTTATGGGATACGTTTGGTTTTGACGCAATTGGTACGGGTTTTCGGCATTCTCCTTTGAAATAAAAAAAAGGAAATAACGGAATAATTAATTTGTATTATAATTAGTATTGTATTCACAATTTATTTGCTTCTTGTAAACGCAAAAAATAAAGCACAAAACCTATTTTATCGATAGAACGTATCTTGCAAAAAAACATCGATGGTTTTTTCATCGACTGCCGCCCTTCCCTACCGCGGGCTCATCAAAGCGGTGCCACAGTAACGCAACAACTGGGAAATATTAAATTATAATAAAATTAACTCAATGCACTTTTTACTATCACTGTATGTAGAGATAGGAATTTATAGAGCTCCATTAAAAATATTCAAAGCTACTAAAAAGTTTTCATTAGGAAAAGAAATTGTGACTTAACTTAACCAATCTTATAATATTTTTCCATAAAATGAGCAATATTGTTTTGACATTGACATTTCCTTTCTATAGCCCGTGACCGACGCGACGCCGACGTAGTGAAGGGTTCGACGGAAGAATGGCAAAAAACTACATGGATGTGAAAGACATTTAATGTTTTAAATAATCATGGCGACCTAATAAATGAATGGAAGATAAATTTATGCCGTGTATCGGTCCATAAGCGAACATGCTCTAAGCACAGAACACAATAACGAAATTCCCTGAGCCAGCCAAAAAGTTAGACTTCGCAAACGAATACAGCCGGTTCTATACACTTCGTAACTCTATCTTTGTGAGTGGATACAACGATTATTCATTCCGTACGGTGACATTATAACGAATCAATCAGTTACAGAGTACTGACTTGATGTACTGTTTATATTGTACACTGTGTCTATACGGTGCGGAACATTAGAAGTCTATGGATTTTGCACACCTATAATACAATTTTTTTTCAGTCCGTGGTGGCACGGCAAAACTTTAAGGCCACTTGGTTATTTTTTCGTTGATGTCTTTAGTGGCGATATACACTGGTACCTATAAAGATCGATCTCGGCTTTAAGTGCAACTTTGAGTGTTGTAATGTTGTAATGGGCTTACGGTAATTCTAATGCTATTGTTTTACTATGTATTTATCAAGAAGTTTTTAAAGAGGAGTTCGCGCTTCGCTTCAAAAAATCTGTGCCTGATTTTTCTCAATAAAAATGTCCATAAAGTATCTCGAAAATTGTGTCTCGTTTCTCTTATATGTAACACTAAAGAGGAAAAGAGACACAACCATTTCTGGAACCCGCAAAGCGCGCGTCCCCTTGTAGGTACGTTAGTACCAATACCTAGTCATTCCATAGAATATGGCCTATGTAGGTAAGTCTAGTGTCGCAAATAAATTAATTTTCTTTTTTTCTTTCTAATTTGAAGTGGCCATTCATAATTACCGATTTCAAGGCTGTTCTTTTGCGTCTTTCCTCATTTTCTTTTGTAAATCAAACAAAAAATTTTTTAATTCGGTAAAAAATTCAAACGCATGGCATTTAAATTCTATACTAATATTATAAATACGAAAGTTTGTGTACCTATGTCCCATACATAGGTACACGTCACACTGAACTCCGTAACGGTTGAACTTATTTGGATGAAACTTGGAATTGGAATATACATAGTTTGTGACCTGGATTAACACACCTAGGCTACTTTATATAAGATTCTAAGCAAGCGAAGCCGCGGACAGAAGCTAATATATAGACAGAGTAATATTTTAGACCTAGCATGACCGGTGGTAAAAAATACATGCTTTGCTTTTTTTATGTTCATTTTTTAAAATGCTGTCTACAAAAATATCAGCACAGATAAAAAACTACTTGTCTTTTAATTATAGTCTGTACATCTACCGACACATATCTACATGAAGTTTTCAATCTTAACACTATGAAAATAGAGTTTGTTTTAGTCAAGCATAGTTTTATAGATAAAAAATATGGAGAACATACTTTTGACTAATAACAGGGTATGTGACATAATTACTAGTAAGTACGTCTACTTTTTAATTTTCGGGTGCTAAATAGAAAAGTACGTATTTTTAATGATAGTTCAAAATGTTGAATTTATTGGTAAATTTTTTATAACGACTGTATCTGGTATGGAAAAACGTTTTCAGTACATTTAAGTTCTACTTAAGTTCTAATTAGATGTTAATTAGAGAAGCTTGGTATTTTAATATGGTAGGTATGACTGTGTTAAATATTTTTTATTGGTTCTAGACTTCTAGTACATAAACTTATGATTAAGTAGTTATCTAGGGTGGGGGAGGATTCACTTATTTATTTAGTACCTACATTGCAATATTGCAAACCTTTTTAGTTTAAAATTAAAAGAACTGACATTCAAATAAAATTCGAACGCAACATGACCTCATTGTTTCACATTCCACTTTATAAATGAGAAAGAACTCTTTTCTAGCAAGTATAAGACCTAATCATTCAACCAAAAACCAGATTTTTAAAATTTTTTAGGCTTAGTGTTTCTTATTCATTCTACACTTACCTGTGTCTGCGTTAGTCCTAAGCTCGCTGCAAGCTCCGCCCTCTCAGGCAGAGCGAGGTACTGCGTCCTCTGGAACCTTCTATTCAGCTGCTGGAGCTGAAGACTGGAGTATATCGTCCTTGGTTTCCTCATCTTCTTGCCTTTGCCGTTCACTCGTAGACCGGGGTCGTCGGATAGACCGCATTTTTCTGAAATAAATAGAAACATTAATAATGGTAGGATTTTTATTGCTTCAAAATAAGCATAGTTTGTTATCATCATCATCATCAGCATATAGCATTCCGCTGCTGGATATAGGCTTCGCATAATGAGCACCATTACGCCCTATTCTGAGCTCGACGCATCCAGCTTCTACCAACAGCCTTTCGCAAATCGTCACTCCACCTGGCCGGAGAGCGTCCTACACGACGTTAGAGCGGCGATCTCCACTCAAGAACTCGTTTCCCAAACGGTTATCGGTTCTTCCGCGGATATATCTAGCCCACTGCCACTTCAGCTTGCTAATTCTATGGAGTATGGATATAAGAAAGTAGAGATCAGCCGTATGAGTTGACGTTCAGAGCATATTGAATTTTATGGCTTTATCGAATTGTCTTCTATATCTGTGGTTTAAGCCGTGCGTCAATTGTCAAAAAAGTTCTGTCTCAGTCAAATGACTCAGTCAGCTTCAATTAAGTTTTAATATGTAAGTAAATACAGGAATGACCGTATTCTCCTCTTCGTGAAACAGCCTCAAACAAGACGAGACACATTTTTTACCTATTATGAGTAAGTAGGTAGGTAAGGGACCTATTTTGTGGCGACAGCGGTCCCTGAAAATCTATTGTCCAGTTCTTTATTCAAATTAAAAACAAACATATCGCGTTAGTATTGCGCCAAGTATCGTTCCAAACCCAAAAGTCGCGCCAACTCGGCTCGGAAACGACACACCTCCAGTAAATCATTGTACACACAACGTCATAAATCTACAATATAAATATTCGAGCATGCCTCGTGGATACCGGCCATCCATTTTGTAAAATATATGAAAGCAACTCGCTACTTGATAATAGTCAGTGGTAAGTCGTAATTACTGGGTTCGTACTACGTATCGCTACATCTGATCTGTACCAACACCCAACGGTCAGTTTTTGGCGGTAACTTGCCTCGAATATTAATATTAACTTACAACCTCTTTGGAACGCTTTTGAACGAAGCGTGGAGAATTTTTGAATTTAGAACCAGAGTGCCGGCATTTTTATACAGATGTAGAGAAAAATCAATCAAAGTTTTATTGATGAGATCATCATGTGTTCATGTTTTTTGAGTTATCGAATTCATATAGATTCGTTAGTAGAAATTTAAATACAATTTTATGGCTAAAATTTCATCATCTAACCTATGTTTACACGTGTTTGTGCATTGCAAGGATTTCAATGAAGGTAATGATCAATGAAAACTTTGGGCATCGATTTAAAGACATTCTTAGCGATGACTGACCTAGTGAATTGATAAGTTGGTTCAATCGTCGCTACTGATCTTTGTCCCACTGAAGTTAGGCTCAGCAATGGATTCGATCAATTCCACCAGCCTATACCAGTCACAGGACATAGGTCTCCGCTAATAAAGGGGGATATGCCTTTAATCCCCACGCTGGGCATGCGGGTTGGGCATCGCAGGGCACAACTTCTCGCACCGCCGACGCTGCTGCCCGTCGGTGACTAGGGGATTTAACTGTGCTGATGTAGGCTGCGCTATGCCGCAATCAGCCAGCCCCTTCGTTATTGAGCAGGGTGACGTGAAGGTGAGGTTGGCTTACCGAAGATGGATTTTGGAATCCCGTACACCCCAATCTTAGTACAATCTGACCCAAAAATAAGAACTTCGCGCTACTTAAAGCCAACTTAACAGGTAGTTAGTTTCATGGAAAATCTTTACTGTGTTGTGTGTGTAATGTTACTATGATATACTTTTAACAAAATTGTGGATTAAAAAGTAAAAAAATAGAGAGAACCCTGCCAAGAAATCTTCTGCATCATTCCAAAAGCATTCATTTTTGAAAATGACACGACAAACGGATTCACTCATAAAAATGTGAAGCCCTTTAGCAAAACCGAAGACTTTTTTAAAACAGAAAAATCCCATTCGATGCTCATCGCCCGGGACTTCTCAGAAACTTCACATACATACAAACATACATACACGTGTGTCGGCATCCGTCAGTTGAACAGACAAAACAATGCTCGCCTGAGGTACTGACACACCCCCCACTAGTGATGGGACATGTCGATTGTAGTGATGTGCTAGTATCGATAGATTTTGGTTTGACACTTCAATTGTCAAAGTTAAAATAACATTCGATCGATAGTAGGCGAAATTGTGATTTGTAAATGACGATTTCCTTGATAATAATTAATTATAGAATGAAATTTCAATTTGCCATGTTAAAATTATCCGAGCTCTGTCATTTAAGAGCTTCAATGAATAGTCATGTTAATGTAAATGTCAATTCAATCAAAGGGAAAATTAAACAAAAAAACACCTAATTGTTGGTCATTGAAAAGAGCTAGAAGCTATTCACCATCATCATCAGCCTATTGCATTCCACTGCTGGATATTGGCCTCCTTTAATGAGCCCCATTGCGCCTTGCCCTCAAACGTTATTATGGCATTTTTTTGTGTAATGACAATACAACTGATGAAATAACAAATTATAGAGGGAAATGAGAAGAAAACTTCTTGTGCCAACCCCACATAGCGAGGGATAAGAATAGAGCCGATGATGATGGTCAAAGTGACAGAATGTGGTGAAAATAATCTTAAAAATTCCTCTAAGTGAGAACCCTTTATAACCATATAAACATTATGATATTAATTATTAATTATGTCAATGTTCGCTTCGCTCGCGATAAAAGTTAATTTTCTATAGGGATTTTTTATTTAAGGTCAGGTCTATCAATACAAAATATTGTGATGCTGTAGTTTAGGTGTGAAAACGTAACAAACAAACATACAAACTCACTTTTGCATTTTAATAAAAATATTGTACACCCGTATATAAAGGGTTAGAGCACGTTGATACCTATCTAACCTACCTACATGTGTTTCAACAATTAATATACATTGACTTTGACTTTTTGAAAGTTAAAAAAGTAGCATCTAGGCCAGAACTTTACCCAGCTACATCTTTCGATTTAATTTATTAATTTTTCCCCATAAAAACAAAGCGTCAGAATCAGATATAGTTCCAAGTAGAGCTACATTCATGCCGCATCAGTTTGGGCAACCCCGCCTCTTAAAACGCCTACCGAAACTAAGGATTAAAAGCTAAGTAAAAAACAATATACCCCTTTCAACGGTAAAAAGGTTAAAAAGGTTGCGGGCTGCACAGACTGGCGACAATCAGCGACGAATTATAAATACCAGTTTTTAAATCTATTTATCATTAAGATCCTAATAATATTAAACTTAAGTATAAAGTAATAAACATTTTATTAGAAACATAAATATAGTTACACAGTTTATGAAAATGTTAAAACTATCAAACCCATTGAGCTGTTCTGCACAATAAGTAGTTCTAAACCATGAATGGCATAACCAGTAGGTATCAAGCGAGTTAAGCGGCGCGCGGCGGGTGGAAGCTAGTAACTTAATAATAACATATTGATATTCAATAACGCTGGTTAAAAAATGATTGTCAATAACCATTTTAAATTAATCACTGGAACCGTGTTTCTGTTTCTTCTAATTTACGGTTTTCCCAAGTGTACCTACCCTACAAAAGGTTTTTATTTTGTTCATCATTTTTGCATCTGATCCCTTACCTACTCTTCTATCTAGACGATAATAATAATAATAAGTAAATAAATAATTCCTGACGTTATCACAGACCTTGTATTACATGATTGATATGCTACATAATATTTTTTTGTTAATACTTTTTTTATCAAACATACCAAAACACTCAGGATTTAAAAATATCACAAAAGTTTCTTTACAATAACATCATCGGTCATTTCTGTATCTAGTCTACATTGCCCGAAGAAAGTTTAGTAAAAATAACTTAAAAAATAAAGTAAAAACTCAAAAGTGAGCGTTTACCGCAGTTTTATTGCGGGAATCAAATTAATATTATAATAACTTTACTTTCACTTGTAATGTTTATGATAGCTAAGATTCTTATAATTAAATCTAGTTATGAAGTTCGTAGTTCAGTAGGGCCGCGCGGCATATCTATGTACATTAAACGTTGATTAATCTATCTATGGATTAAAATGGTTGTATTCCATTCAATTTAATACTTTATTTTTAATCAAATAAAGTGTATTGGCAAAAAGATTATTCTAAGTGTTCAAATCAATGGTGTGGTTGTGTAAATCTCGATAGATTTGACACCGCACAAAGGCAGAGTATTAATACGAATTGTGATCTGAAGTGGAGATGGGCAGGACATCTGGTCCGACGGGGTCACCAAAGATAGACCAAAACAGGTATCGAATGGTGGCCAAAAGATCTGAGGCAGACCACTTGCCAGATGGTCGGAGGATATTGCGAAGGCAGTAGGAGAGCAGTGGATCCGGCTGGCACAAGATCGCCAGGAGTGGCGTGATAGAGAAGAGACCTTTACTCAGCAGTGGGTGTTAGATAGATAAAAAGAAGTTAATTTTTTTTTTCAAAAATTGCCAGTCTTAGTGTAATCTTAAAGATAAGCTTGAGTTATGGGACTTGGAGTACGAGTTATACAATGTACGAGATCCCGTGAATCCATAGCTAACAGCAAATAGGTAGTTTTACTATTATTAAGTAAACAAAAGTGTGAATTTCATCACTAAACCAAGTATAGATTGAATGGAGTTATGATCAACTTTATGTGATCTTAACACGTTGACTGTAAATTTCTGAATGCAGCGAGAGTTGTGTACATATCTATGAAAATCTAGAAAATCTATGCCACATGTGAACCACCAACGGTGGCTCAAGGCTCCCACAAAGTTTACTATAAGCAAGATAGAAATAAAAAAATCATTAGAGTGCTATGTTGATTTTTATATGAAATCCTCTGTGACAGACTATCATCAGACTATCTATATAGCCGCAGCGAGAATCTATGAGAATCTAGGAAATCCACGCCACAAGTGGCTTTATATCCCGATAAATTTTGTATAATTTATTATAAAAAAAAACAAATAAAATAATTTATTAAGAATAAATCAGGCTGTCATCAGACTGTCGGTGATAGTCGGTGCATACCTCACCACGAGAGTAGAAGTCTACGAAATCTATGCCACAACCACCCGCGATGGCTTAGAGCTCCGATAAAGTTTACTTTTAGCAAGATAGAAATGAAAACAAATTCTGTATTAAGAGAGCTATGCCGATGGCACCCATTCGACGGTAAAATTTTACGAGAGCACTTACTTTCAGTCAATTATTGTATTAATTGAAGTGGCAGAAAGTTAAAATACTCATGTCATAATAAATACTACGAAAGATAAATACTTGCGTGTGACAGAAAAATACTCAAAGATTAATTGGGTCATACTTTATATTGCAATTGACTTTGAACTTTTTTACTTTATTGGCTCTCATCACGAGTAAAATGAATTTATGTTACTTTTTTACTAATACAAGATTAGGATATCCTATAATTTTAATTTATTGAGGTAACGATAATTTACATTTTCATTTTACACAATTTTATTGTGCCTTCATTCTTTTCCACATGTGTTCCATCGCGCTTACAAACTCTTACCCATACTGTGACGTCACGCCCTCTAGTCCTACGACCAAAAAGTTTATAAAAAAAAGTTTCGTTTAAAAACTATAGGTTATAATTAAAAAGGACGAGTACTGTCATTATGTCTATCGTGACGCCTCGAGGCTAGCAGTTGTTTGATGTTTTGTTCCGGGAAAAAAAGAAATGGTCTACCTAGAATATTTTGGGGTGTCTTACCACATCCACTAACGAATAAATGGCTGGCACAATAAAATAGTACGCAAAATTTACAAAAATATTGGCTGCTTTGCTTATATCTTAAGCAACGATAAGTTATTTCTGAACATAATATTGTGTTAAATGTGTCTATTCTATTTCTAACTTAACTTCCAACCAATGTTGTCAAAAGGAAGATTTGGTTGAAAATGTATTACAAAGTACTATTTATCTTTCAATTAGGTACTTGTTACTTGTCTTCTGTAGGTACCCATAATTATAACAACACCACACATACTTCATAATACAATATTTTATTAATTTAAATATACAATGTACTTGTTTTAGTGTACAATATTTAAACAGGTACTCTTAAAATCGCTTATATGAAAAAATACTTATTTCATAAAATTTATTAGAAAATAGTTTAGTAGAGCATCAAAGCCAGCGAATCAGTCAGTGGGAGGGTATACCGACCTCGGGCCGAAGCTGATAAGCAGTTTTTAACACGAATGTACAGAACATCACCATTTCATGTCGGTTAAAAAACTACTAAAACGTTTGTGGTTAGTGAATACTGGCCATGTAGGATTCAAATTTTGAATTCAAAATAAGAACGACTAAGCTAATAAATGTTCAGTGACCAAACTGGAACTGAACATGAAAGGATACTGGCCATGTAGGATTTGAATTTTGAAATCAAAATAAAAAATAAGTAAATAAATCAGTGACTAACTTGAAACATTAAAATTTGAAAATGGAAGCTTGGGAGTAATGTGTAAATTTTAATAGTAAAAAAACACTGGCTAATATAATGGTTTCCCACAAATCTTAAAAAATCAATGGATCTAGGGACATAAGTACATAAGTATTGAAAAATTGATGAAACTATGATGTGTTGAATAAAATTGATGTAAAGTTTTAAAGTTATTTATCATGGTGTAATCAGAGTAGGTTAATAATTCTAATGTTTTTCATCACAATTTTTCTGGTTGTTACTTCTTATAATAAAATAGCTAATTGTTATTATCATTATACATAATTCTGGTTGTAAACACAAAATAAAAATGAGATTATGCTATAAAAGCTTTTAATTTAGACTGTAATAACAAAAACTCTTCAATTAAGTAAACATACTAATAAAATATCAGTCATTCTTTATCATCATCGGCCTTTTTCAGTCATTATGTCATATCAGAGGCCTTCCGGAGGCCTATAAACTCCGTCATTAGAGACCACTAACTCATACGAAGAAGAAAGATAGGCTTATTATAATTTCATAACAAATAGTATTTATAAGAAACCGAAAAGTTCAAAAGTCTCGAATTTGTTTCAAAAAATCAAATCATAAAAGATTCGCTTGCTTCAGAAGAACAATAGATACAAATCGCTTTGGTACAAACATAAGTTAACATCCAATTCATAGAGACCTAAAAATCTGTTTTGAATGTAGAGTCGCGAAGATCGTTTAAAACTGGTCTAATCGTAACTAGTAAAGTTGATTAACCATCATAAATTGACCCCTAATGTACCAATAAATGCAGGATCAGAGGGGTTTTGTTAAATTGAATGCTGCATTTGAATTAAAATTTATTGAGATAGTTACATTTGTCACTATTGGATAATTGTAGTGTCTATCTGTTTGTTTTAGTGGGAATTTATTGCATTCGTGTTTTGATAAATAAACAATTACTTCGTAATTAAATGAAAGAAGAATCATTACTTGTTAAGTCAACAGACGTTGTCCTGTCAAACTTCTTGAGTTTGAATGCAAAAATTATATCCTGCTTCCACTTTGGATAAAATGTGTCATTATGTGTTAATTTACGTCACAAAGTATGTATGTTCCATGTTTCATCGATCGTTACAATGTTGAATGTGAATAAAGATAGGAACTGACACACACACACATACACATACTTTTGCATTTAAAATATAGGTGTGTTGTGATAGAAAAAATCCCGTTCTCAAGTGATGACCAACAAAAAAATCTTCCTTCTAGTTTTATTTCTAAATATACTTTATGCGATTAGAAATTTAGTATTCACGACTTAAGTTTAAAAATAATAGTGACTCAAGCAAGATCATCTTTTTGTTATAAATCTCAGCTTAGAAATAGATTGGTCCTGAGCATACGTATCCCTCTTCCTATTTATCTATTTCTCGTATTAGATTTAAGCACTTAATTGTTTTTTTTTGTGTATTTATTGTGTGACTCAAATAAAATTTTCTTTATTATTATTATCCTATCATATCCTACTATTATTAAAAATGTGAAAGTTTCTGAGGATGGATGGATGTTTGTTATTTTTTCACGCAAAAACTCACGATTTGGAGGAGACTTGAATTATACCTAGTTTGTGACCTGGATTAACACATAGGTACACTATTTTATACCACGCGAGGGAATTCGCATACGAAACCTAGTTACCTAGTTCATATAGACGCCTCAAATATGCACGATTTTTTTTTTATCAATAACACTACAAACTTGAATTTAGAACAATACCTAAATCCTTGAATCGGGAAAGCGTACATTTGGGAAATCTCAGCCACAGTAAAATCGACCTTGTAGTTACACGGAGTTGGAGGAAAACCTGTGTCGGAAAACATCAATTTAATGTTCAGTTTCCTTTGCACGGTGAAAAAGTAACGGTTTTGTGTGTTGCGTGTTCCGACATTCTGCCAGCGAAATCGATTGAGAACATTGTTTACGTTACAACATGTAGATAGGCAGAGACAAGTCTGTTTGATAGTATTTTTTCTTTTGGAAAATTATTTAGGCACAATTTAGGTACCAACCTATTTAGTTATTCTATAGGAGTTTTTTTCCTACATAGTACTTCATAATAAATAATAAATATATCGCACTTATATTATATATCACCAGAGACTGATAAACATACACAGAAACTTATAAAGCACCCAGATACAGAACAAACATTCATGTTCTTCAGGCAAATCTTTGTCCTGGGAAGGAACCAAACCCACGACCTGCAGCTCAGAAGGCAGAGTTATTTAGTTACTACCCACTGAGGTAAGAAGCCAATAATATAGGAAAACTTTTATTTAAAATATATACAGAATTTCATGTAAAGACAATCGCAAGAAATATATTAATTCAAAAATCGAACTGTAAAACGGCAATTCATTGACACAATGAAAATGGAAATGTGAAAGTTTAATTCCAAGCCGTTAGATGGCGCTATTGAAAAATTCACGGCAACTAAATATAGGTGGTGGCAATGAAGGCTCATTATTTATTAACAGACCAAAGTATCAGTATGACAGTGTTTTGACTCTGTCGACTGCAGGTTATTAACACTTCCAAGACTTTTTGTCTTTTTATTTTGTTTTGACTTCGTTTTTTGCCACTAATAGATGTAAAAAGGGTTATTTTAAACTGACTTTACAAATGGATGTTGCTCCTTTCGACTGTAATATATTTTTTACAGCCATTTTGGTATTAGCGTGGGGAAAAATTTAAGCTCGGCAACATATTATCAGAAAATTTCTATCAGAATAAGAAGCGCCCGTGGCGTACCTTACTTCGGTGTCCTTCTCTTGGTTAAGCAACATCCCGACCGGTCACTACTTGGATGGGTGACGGTTCAGTGACATTTCAATCTTAGCGGCATGAGACAGCCTAACATCGGCACAGCTAGATTCTCTGACCGCCGAATGGCAGCAGCGTCGGCGATGCGAGAAGCTGTGCCCTGCACCACATGCCCAGCGTGGGGATTATAGGCATATCCCTCTTTATTAGGGGTGGTTTATGTCCAGCTCTTCACTGATATTATAGGCTGATATGTTTACGATATTATATAATAAGTAATTACATAGATAAGCGAGGCATTGGCTATACTAAATAATGAACAGACGATTCACTAATATTTATAATTCGTTATTTTGATATTTATGTAAATAGAGTAATAAAAATTTCTAGAATTATTCGTATGTAGACTAAACGCATTATCATCTCCCTGTCCTTATCCCAGTTTAAGTTTTATCGGCAAAACGTTTTCTTCTTCCAGTCACTTTTACCATTCATCAATTCAACACTCACTGCTTTCGTAACCATTCATCTTTCATTCAATCCAGCCATCTCTCTGGAAACTACATCTCCCAATACAATACTCACAAAGTATCTATCTATGTCCTGAAGTTGGCTGCAAGTAGCGTAGCGACGTAGTTCCTATGTTAGAGTATTTTACACCACACACTAGAATTCATAGAAAACACTTTTTGAAAATGGTTGTAATCCCCTATTGTACTAGGATTGGTCGAATCGTTACTGAGCCTAATTTCAGACGGATATAGATTCGTTCTGAATAGTGTACGTCCATTGAATTACGAACCTACGATTATAGTCTTACAAACAAACCATGTTAAAAAAAACAAAGATTCACGATTTTAAAATAAGCAACTTCATATTGAAGCATGTAGCATGAAGGCATTCTACCCAAAACAAAACAATTTTTCACTAGAGTGGAATGTCCCATTTACCGTTGTCATATCTTATCGTGCCATGTAAAAGCTGAAAACTTTTACTTCGTAATTCGAATTTCAAAATAGAATACGACTTCACAATCGTATTGGATTATGTTCACGCCTACACATTATAACACTTTAGGTAATTTGAGGGTAGGGAAAAAGTTAAAAAGTCAAATTGTGTCTTTTCACTAACAAATAGTTTTTTCTACCAAAAAAAAGAAAATGTCGACTTAAATTATGATAATGAGTGGTTGAAGGTGTGAAATTCTTTTTTGATAAAGCCAAATGTTGGAATTATAGGTAAAATTATGTAACTTGCTGGGAATGTCCTTATTTTTTGACAAACCATTTGTTTACGAACTATGAAAACTTGTGAAAAGTAGGTAGGGTCTAAAAAAGTCAAACCTTATCCTACTTTTCACATTTTCTTTCATGGATGCCATATAAGATGGTACAAGAACTTCAGATTAAGAAATGGTTATCGTCGACTGTTCAAGTCAATACTTATGAATAACAACAAATTACAAAAAAAGGTAGGTACACTGATACAAGACTACAAAAATATTTGTATGTGTGTTGCAGTGTGACAAAAAAGTCTAAGCGTATAATTTTCCCCAAAGAGCAAACACTGATTTTCAGTACCTAGTAGGTAAGTACGTAGAGTAAGAGAACCAATACCCCGTAAAACCCATAACCGTTGGGGAATAAAGGTACTCGAATGGTGACAGCGCTCTGGAAGACGAAGTGTAGAGATACCCCCCACCAGATGGACCGACGACATGTGCAAGATTGCAGTTAATTGGTGGATGAAGATAGCTCAAGAGCGATCTTCGTGGAATTCCTTGGAGGAGCCCTATGTTTAGCAGTTGACTTCTATAGGTTGTTGATGATTGATGAGTATGAAAAGTTCATAGGACATGTAACCTGCAGCGGAGACTGAATAGAACTTCTGATAGTGCAAGGCAAGATAGAAGGCCAGAGATCACGAGGCCGCTCTTCCCGTGATGTTATCCTTATATAACCTATCACACAAGCCACTATGACTGAATGTTCCCGTCAAACTACTGATAAAACTCAAAGGAAGCAGGTTGCAAAAGCCGCCATTCAAACTCTACCTACATAACCATGACCACTATGATAAGAGTGTCCGACTCAGAACATGACTAAGGGATACCGAGACATGAGCAGTAGCATCACCCTGTTTCATCATCATCAGCCTATAGCAGTCCACTGCTAGAAATAGGCCTACCCTAATGAGCGCCATTGCACCCTGTACTCAGCTCGACGCATCCAGCTTCTACCAAAAGCCTTTCGCAGATCGTCACTCCACCTGGCCGGAGGGCGTTCTATACTACATTTACCGAGCCGCGGTCTCCACTAAAGAACTCGTGTACCCCAACAGTTATCGGTTCTTCGGCATATATGGCCAGCCCACTGCCACTTCACATTGCTAATTCTCTGAGCTAGGTCGACAACTTGAGTTCTATGTCGGATAGAGTCGTTGCATTCGTTGTTCTCTTGGCATCAATATTGGAATCAAGTCACCTCCAAAACGTGGTGATTTAGTCCAAACCTCCGAAACAGGGAGAGACTGTGTTCTACAGAGGACTATACTATGCTTTTTTTAGGGTTCCATACCTCAAGAGCAAGAAGGAAATACTAGGTTCACTTTGTTGGGCGTATGTCTGTCTGTCATGGCCCTTTTAATAATATAAACGTATCAGGGTATATGGTGCAGTAAAAAAAAATTGTGAGCCCCATACAGTGTGAAGCAGCATTGCTGTCGATTTGAAGATTGTATGTGACGGTGACATTACATAGCCACATGAAGCTAACACCTTCATGCCTCAAGTTTATGGAAGATTTAATTTTTTTTACAGAAAGTTTTTCAGAATTCAATTTCAATGAACTCATAGAAAAAATGGACAGTAAAAATAACAAAAGTACTAAGTGCGGTCTTACTGCAGAAGATAAAGTATGATAAAAACAACTTACCATCTTTAGGCGGACTTGAACACTGTGGCGCGTACGACCCTAAATGATACCCATAGGTATTCTGATGCATTGGAGGGAAGGGATACCCTAACGACCTAGGACTGGGGAACCCTGACGCCTCATGAGGATTCTGCTGACCCCCCGGCGACCCAAAATGATGGGGATGCTGGTACCCCCCCTTAAACGCCCCATAACCATGCTGCTGTAACTCAATAAACGCAGATTTTGAAGAGTTAGTAGGCGTAGAGTTAGCAGAGTTCTGGTCGTGGGGGGTCTGACTACCCCCTAAGTGGTGGTGGTGGTCGATCTCCTGGGAGGTCATGGCTGGTTGGGGGGTGGACGGGCCCCCCCCTTCTGAAGGGGGCCCAAATGGATCTGAGAAACTCAGGGTGGTTGGTTTGCTGTTGGGTGATTGAATTCGTGTAATTTTGAGGTTTTGTGGGATCGTAGTGTAGATGGCGCCGCTTTTTTGCCTGGAACAAAGGAAAGTTTCATAAAAAAATGTACATTGCAAGTAATTATAAAGTTCAAATGATCAGATATCACACTATCACACTAATTATTTTATTTCAGAAAGTTTGTGTTTTAGAGAGAGTGCGAGTTATGTTTGTTCCCACTCAATTCCGTAACGGCTAAACGAATTTGGATGAAACTTAGAATGTACATAGTTTATGACCTGGATTGACACAAAGGTTATTTTTTATACCAGTACTACTATATAATTAATCAGTAAAAAGTTTCTAAGTGAAGAGCGCGTTGAAGTCTTTTGTATGAAAACTGTAAAAAATCGGATGTACGAAACCCTAATTTTATTTTAGGCATTATTTTTATGTTAAAGTGTCTAATGTTGTTTAAAAAATTCAATTGGCGAAGATACTGGCCAGTATTTTATCAAAAACAATGAAAGATTTAATAAAAGAACTTAATGGAATTCAATCTAAATTTGAATTCCATCCAAATATCTGACCAATCACGCGTAACGGTCTTTAAGAAACAATTTAAAATTTCAAAATAAGAAGCACTCCCACGAGGTCGTGGGGGTCACCGTATTCTTAACAATGTCGTATGTCGATTGTAGATTCGATTGTCTGTATCAATTGATCGTGGGCTAACTTTAATCATTGGATTTTTTATTTCGTTCGTAGGCATTACTCATAGTTTGTTGTTATAAATGGTAAATTGTAAGTAAGTATATAATAAAAAGGAATAAGTACATAGGTACTTATTGAAACCGACGACATTTCGGCTCATGAAAAGAGTCTTCATCAGGGTGAGTGAACGCGACGCTCTCCCTCCGCATCCTAAGCACTCAGTGGTACCTATTCGGTGCCAACAAAATGTTGGCCCTGACATAGAAAACTTAGACTTTAAAAAGTGCCTTCGAAAGCACGAAAGCACTCAGATCTAAGTGCCACTAAACGGTCACCCATCCAAGTAGAGACAGGGTGGAGTGTTGCAAGTACAAAAGTGGCTGTTTATGGTCTCTCATTAAATCAAAAGAGAAACAAAATGTCACATGCCAAGTAAGCAGATGGAATTTTAATATTGTAAAGCTTGATGATTGATGAAAAACTCTTTCACACTTATTTTATTTTATTCTTAATGTTACTTTCTCAAAATGCACTTCAAATAGACAATATTTTTCAATAAAAATTTACACCAATTAGTTCGCTCTAAACATTATTATTACTACGGGCAATCAACAAACAAACAAAACTAAAAAAAGTTAACAAAACGTTTTGACCCGACCTTTACAAGCGCCGGCACTAAAAAGAACTTAATGAGTGAACGGGACAGCTTAATTCAAAACCCAATACGTGTGAAGGAGATAGCTGTATTGGTAATTAACACCAAAGCGGTCGCCGAAAAGAGTTTTTAGCCTCAACTCTTCAGGTCATTTGTTTTAACCAAAGAGTTCGTTTGTGAGTTGTTATAAAGATGGACTACTTGGGTGATATCCAATTATTTTTTTCTAATGAATAGGAACTATAAATGTTTTGGAATGGGGAAACGTTGGGTTACGTCATTGGGTTTTTGATTATTTTTCTAGTTTTTATAACTTTTGCAAGGATGGTAGCAAGAAAATTGCTCAATTTATGGCGTTGGTGCGCAATTTATTTGCAGGATTCGCTCTACGACACGTTTCTTAATACAATATAGAAAAATCATGTTTTATACTTATATGTAATATGTTATTTTTTATCATCATCATCATTATCAGTCATCAGCCTATAGCAGTCCACTGCTGGACGGTGGCCTTCCCTAATGAGCGCCATTGCGCCCTGTCCTCAGCTCGACGCATCCAGCTTCTACCAGCAGCCTTTCACAGATCGACACTCCATCTGACCGGAAGGCATTCTACACTACGTTGGAGATGCGGTCTGCACTCAAGAACTACCCCACCAATAGTATTTTTAGGTACATATAAGAATAAGAAACTTAGATATCGTTTTATTTTTAGCGATCCGTACCCAGAGAGTAAAAACGGGATCCTATTCCTAAGACTCTTCTATCCGTCTGTCTGCTTGTCTGTATGTCACCTCGCTGTATCTCATGAGCCGTGCTAGCTAGACAATTGAAATTTGTCACAGATGATGTATTTCTGTTGCCGCTATAACAACAAATACTAAAAACAGAATTAAATAAATATTTAAGTGGGGCTTCCATACAAAGGTACGGAACCCTTCGTGCGTGAGTCCGACTCAAACTTGGCTGTTTTTTTTCGTTTTCATCATCTCGGTTTATATTTTGTGTGTTTCACAGTTTGTTGAATAGAACTTTTTTTTTAAATACATTTAAGAACACCCAGCGAATTTTAAACTATATTCTTCAAAAAATAGTTATCATTATCACAATAACAGCCTGCGCACATTTAGACGCTACAACAACCTGCGGGGGAAAATTTTCATACATTTTGTTCAAAGCTCCGCACACACGGCGACAATCGTGACAGCAAGATATATGACAGACGCTCGCGACTAAGCGCGACGACAAAGCGTCGTGTTTGCGAGGTCTGTTAGATCAAAAACTGTTTAAATAATAGATAAATTTATCAATATCTTCATTGGTATCACGCCACCAGTGAACCAAAACGGAGGGGCCATGGGAAAGTATAAGCACCATAAATATATGGAGCCCATAAAATACATTAAGTATTCATTAAAGACAGGCGATGGTTCACCGCTCACGGTCTGATCGTTTGGAAATTCAACTGCACTGCTAAATTTCAAATTTATTTTTGTGTACTTACATAAACCTTAAATTATACTTTTAATAAAACAACATTTTATAAGTAAATAAATCCATAAACATATTTTTTTTGGAACTACATATTTTAAAAAAACGCACGAATTTGACAAAGGCACAAAAGCCCTAAAGAAGAAATAATACTGAACTTAATAAGCTTTCTTTCTCTTTATTCATATGGAAAACCGACGACGTTTCGGCTCATTAAAAGAGTCTTCATCAGGGTAAATGAACGCGACGCTCTCTCTCCGCGTCCTCAGCTCAGTGGTAAGTACTTACTCTTTGCCAACAAAATATTGGCCCTGGCATTGAAAACTTAGACTTTAAAAAGTGCCTTCGAAAGCACGAAAGTACTCAGATCTAAGTGCCACTAAACGGGCACTTAACACATTTCTAGAATTTTTGATAATTATGCCCATATGTTACCGAAGGTGCGATATGACTCAGTTTCCTACAAACATTATTCCAACCTCCACTTCCCTGCTAACTATCAAACTGGGCTCTGGTGGCCAGCTGATTGAGGCATAGCACAGCTTAACATTTAGCACAGCTAACTGCCGGCAGGCAGTAACGTTGGCGGTGCAACATGCTGCTGCGATCCTCAACCCCCATTGCCCAGTACTCTTCCATAATAGAAGGGTAGGCCTAAGTCCAGCAGTAGGCTGATATGGTTGTTTTCGTATTTCTCTGAAAGCCACAAATTCTAGAACTAAAGTTAGACGGTTTTCCATAAATGTCACTATAATTCGAAATTCAAAAACAACAGGTAACATAATAAGACATTATTGGCAACACTCTACAATCATTCTACCAATGAAGGGGCAACTATTAATTCTACTTTTCTTGTTCCATCTAATTAGAAGTGTGCCATGTTTATAAATGGACATGTCTTTACGGTTCAGTCGGTTTTCGTCTTTAATTTGCTTTTTTCTTGTTAGTAATTGCGTATTTATGAATGCTGGTTGAATAACTGAATGGACGCTTGCCTATTATTTGAAAAGAGAATACAGTTGCGTTCTGAAACCAGTTATGCATGGTAAATGACACTAAGCAAATTTGGTCACTTTGGTAACATGGAATCCTTACCGTAACCGATGACGCTTCGTTTTCCCTTGAAAAACTGTCAAAAGTTAAAAACGAGGAGTCATTTGACAGTTTTTCAAGGGAAAACGAAACGGTACCTTTATTATAGGAACCAGCCATAAGCGAATACAGTTGCGTTCTGAAACCAACTACGAAGAGTGGAAGTAGGACTTACAATAAATTAACGATTAAAACGTTAAAGTTTGATGTATGTCGTGCATTTTTTTTACCAAAACGTATTAAATCATAATTTGTCTTATTCAAATTAACTAGGTACCTACAAAACCGTTGTGTGATAAGATGATTTCAAAAATTGAAAAAAAAAATACTAATAAAACATTTAGTTCACAATGACTAACTACCATAAATAAGTACCTAGTTTCTTAGTTTAATGTAGTTTAAATGAGAATGTACCGTATACATAAGTTTAAGTACCTGAGTAATTAGGTAAACGAAACGTTAAAATAATCTTCACGTTTGTACAGTCAGCAACAAAAGTAAGTTAAACATATTAAATGTTTCATTCTCTGAAATTTCTGACGATTTGGATTTTTATTAGAACTATTTTTTTATGATACCTATTAATTGATAGAACTAGCACATGGCCCACCTGATGTTAAGTGGCAACCATAACCTATAATAAAGTATTGCTTCGTAGGTCACGGATGTTTGGAAAGTGCTCTACGATGTAATACCCTGCCTCCATAAACTTGAGGAAAGAAGGTGTTAAGCCTTATGTGGCTGTAATGTCACCGGCACCCACACCCTTGAAACACAGCAATGCTGCTTTACGGCAGAAATAGGCATGGTGGTGGTGCGCACCCGAATGAGCCCTTGACAAAGAACTCTACTACTGTAAATATATATTATTTAGTTTCACCACCTGGAATATTATAAGTATATAGGTAAACCTATACTTTATATCCATGCGAGCGAAGCCGCGGGCGGAATTTAATTTTAATTTAGAAGTTGAAACTTTTTTTAAATTTAATGTTGACTGTACTCTGTGATTGATTCCATTTAATAATATTCACAATCATTCAATCGCAAATCATTGCCAGCTATAAAAACAGACGTTATTATGATTCTCACAATGTTGCCAGTGATAGGAAAAAGCTAAAAACATGGCGCCACACCGAGTCTACGAATACTAATGTACTTGTAATTTAGATCCTAGTTATTGTCTATACTTGTCCCGCACTGGTTATTTTATAGTCACTCTGATAGGTAACATTTCGAAAGTGTTTGTAAACAAGTATTTATTTTAAAAAAACCGACCGCATAGACAAGAAGTTTTGAGTACTTAGGTCCGTAATTTATAACCAATCTCAACTCAGAATGCGAGCTCGAGAGTTGATACCTTTTTAGTTAATCTTAAATTGAACTACTTATTTCTATTGCCTAAATTGTAAGTCTTGTAATTACCTACCTACCTTATATAATTGTGTTTTTTGTGCTGGAATTTGTTTGTGCTGAATAAAAAGTTATCTTATCTTTTGAAAAAATAACTTCATAAATTACGGAATTATGAGGTAACAAAAATAAAACCTATTAGAGAACTTCCTCCTTTTTTAAATTCGGTTTAAAAGTAGCCAAATTTACGCATGATCTACGAAACAATAGTCAGCTACTAAAGCGCGCGGTTGCTTACTAAAACGCAATGCGATTGACGTACATTATTTTTGCAAGTAAACGCATTCCGTTTGCCGCTGCGTCAAACGCAAAAATCAATCCACGGTAATAATTTTTTATGTAGATATAAAAATAGTGCACATTAAACGCAATGCGTTTTCCGCAGCGCTTACCGCAAACAGCAACTGCCCTTTTTTTAGATGGGGTTAAACAGGGTTCCAAGATCCATCTTCGGTGCCCAAGCCATCCTCACCTGCACGTGGTGCAACCTCCTAAATAACGAACGGAGCTCTGGCGGCCGGCCATTGCGGCAAACCGCAGCCTACATCGATACAGCTAAATGCCGCTGCCACCGATGGGCTGCAGAGTTAAATGTGCGAGAATCTATGCCCTGCGATCCCTAACCCGCATGCCCAGCGTGGGGATTATGGGCATATTTCCTCTTATTCGGGGAGGTCTATGTCCAGCAGTGGACTGATATAGGCTGGTATGGTGTGGATAGCAGAAGCCGCTCATATCATGGCTTACTTCGGTGTTCTTAAGCAACACTCCAGTCCGGTCTCTACTTGGATAGGTGACCGTTTAATGGCGTTTAGATCTGAGCGCTACCGTGCTACGGAAAGCATGTTTAGATGTTGGTCCCGGCTTTTTCACTCATTAAGCCATGTCGGATGCCTTCGGGGGGCCTAAAAACTTCGACACTAGAGTTGGCCTAGCTCATACGAAGAAGTAGATGCCTTATCTTTGCTGGGATGACCACAGACAATTCGACATCAGCATGGATCTCTTTGCAATAAATTGTTGAAAAAGTATTGCTGTGCTTCTGACTCAAAAGCTTAGACCACGTATTCAGTATGCCTCAGTAAGTCTGTCTTACTGACTAATTAGTCTGCTTATTTCTGCTTACCATGCCGCTGTAAGAATACTGACCCAATTTATTCACAGTGGTCACAATTATTAATATTTTCTTTACTTCTAAGCAAAGACTCAATCAAGAATTTGATGTTTGTAAATTTTAACTGCTGTCTTGCAAATTATAAAAACAACAAATTGCCTTTTAGGCAAGGTTATAGATTACTTAATTAAGGTTACCTACATCTAAATTTATTCATAAGCATGTCAAAAGTTAGCCCTAAATAGTAATAAGATTATTTTTATAATTATTAGTATAATATTAAGTTTATTGATTTGATTTATTCATTCAGATCAGTTTAATTTTTAGCATTATTTTTCGCCCGAGATACTACAGGTCTTCCTAGTTCGGGCATATTGTAAAACTATTACCTCTATTTCAATATTTTAATCCGTATGTTTATTTTAGCACTAAGAAAATGAATAAAGATTATTATTAAAGATTATTATTATAGTCAAGCATAAGACCGACTTAAAGGCTTAGGTACTCCTACACTTACTTAGTGGAAGAATTAAACTAGATAAGTACTGCTGGTGAGCTGGCTATTGTCGGCCATGTAGAGGGGAAACGTTCCAGACGAAGATCCCCTACCCAACGATCTGACCAGCTTAGAGACAAGGGAACGTTGTTCTAAGGTGTAGTGCAGATGGTCAGAAATCGGAGTCGCTGGAGACAGGCAGTCCACGCCTGCAGGACATCGATCACAATCTTCAGGAATGAAGTACCGACTACTCTGAAGAATAGATTCATGCGAAATTGTGGAAAACTATCCCAGAAGCCAATAAATAAAGAAGTAAAACGTCTTTTGATTTCCACTTAGCTCAGTCCAATAACGTTCCAATGAGAAATCCCAAGAATTTTCCATTCAAACAAAAGAAAGATCAATGTTAAAACATTGTTGCAATAAGCAGTAAAAAATAATTAGTGGACAATAAAACTTTTTTGAATATTCAGATGATCGCGTGCATGTTTTACGATCAAAAATAGTCGATCCGTCACGGATCTCTAGTCTATGGATCTTAGATCTTGATTCTTGTCTATGGTTGTACCGCTAGATTATCCGGTTTCGGTACGTTTTCTTTTGTTAATTTCTTGGAAATTTAGGTGTGTTTTGGGTCAAAGGAGTTTTTTGGTGTGATGTCATGTATTCGTCATTTTCTTTGTGGCTTTCATACTTACTCTCATATTCTCTGAAAAGGTTCGCATTAGGTTCAACATTCAAAATACCTAAGAGATATTTTAATATTTATAATATATATATAGCTTTTAAGTACCTATATATTTACCGCTTTTGACTACTGAATCCACAACCCTCCATGTTCACCAGAACCGGTGCGTAGCGTCATATCTATGTCCAAGACCCACAGTCAAAGTGTTAAGCGGTTTTCATAGAAACCTTTTTATGAAATTTTTGAATTATGAGTTTACCTATCTCCATACATAAATTGAAGTGTATGGTACCTAAGTATTTATAAGAAATCTGTCAATATAGGTGCCTACATAATGAAATATTTCAATCCTACCAAAAACTATAGGGGTGCATAAAGGGTAAAATTCACCTACGGGTCGACGAAACGGTGTGTTCTAGGTGTTTTAAATGTGAAATGTGTGTAAAGTGTGGTAATAGTTTAGAAGGGTACTTTCTAAACTAAAAACTTATTTACCGAATGCACAGGCTGAAGTCATCTTGGAACTTTTTTAAAACATCCCATTCCCCTAGCCTTGGTTTTTCAGTCTCTTCACTTAAGGAGTTTTTATTAATAGTGCGCGCTTTATTAAAATCTGTCCTTAATGTACTCTCCCAAAAAGGTATCATGCCTCGTTTCCTCTTTAGTGTTACACAAAACAGGAAACGAGACACAAAACGTTTTTGGGGGGCATTTCTATGACGAAAGTTTAGGCACAGATTTTTGTTCAAAGCGTGCTTTCCCTTGTACGTTAGCACTAGAATTAGGTAATTCCAAATTTCCAGTCTACAAGATGAAAAGGATTTTACAAAATGCATCGATTTTACCGCCATTCTACTTTATGTGTAAGTAGGTAGGTAAGGTACTTACCTACTTGGTATGCAACGATTTGGTCCAAGGTAAGGTAATACGTCAGAGTGACAGTATCTAGCTGTTTTTGCATTGATTATAAAAACAGGTTCAGAAAATGACTTGAAAATTCATAGGTCTAAATCACGTAAACGACGGGAAGGTAGAGTTGTCTATGTTTAAGTGGTAAGGTAGGTATACTACCTCTTTTGTCCTTGATTGTGGGTGACTAAGTAGGTGCGCAACAATAAGTCCTTGTTCATTATAATAAGTAGGTCGATAGGTAATTTGTTACCTAGATAAAGCCGCTTTAAGTGGCTTGCACACGACTGTGGTGGATGGCCTAAACTTCGGGAGGCCTATATCCAGGAGAGGATAGAGTCGAGCTGTGGATGATGTAGTACATATCATACACAGAAAACACCCAGATCCAAGATAAATATTAGCAGAACATACAAACATTAGTCTCGTGGCAAGAATCGAACTCAAAACCTTCTCAGGCGGGCCTTTGCTCACTGCAACACAGAGGTCGTCATAATTTGGGGCCTATGTTCCTTACAGTGTATGGGTGCAATAAATTCAACCCCTGAACGGACGCTAAAGTAGGATTATTACATATATAAAAAGTTCTAAGAGTTCCTTCCTACACGAGGTAGGAAATAACCCTACTTTTCCAATACGCGGTATCAAAAAATGAAAGCCAAAGTTTGCGTAGGCAAGCACTCAACTTTATAAATAAGTAATAAATGAATAGTCGTCTACAAAAATAGTTATTATACTAATACTAAAGATTAACCTCACTAACCCTACCCTCACATAATAATTACAATAGAAATCAAACAGTCGCGTGGCAGCCAGCGGCCATTTTGAATTAGTTGTTACATTGACAGTTGCGTAATGGCGTTTAGTTCATTGGAAAGGGCGCGAAAATGAGGAATCGTTTGATATTTTCATAGTAGGTATTGAATATTGAGGGAGGTTTATCGGTTAGTTATATTAATTAATACTTTAGTAGGTAGGTAATTAATCTTATAGCATTAGAATTTCTTACCAATTCTTCTCTGCTTGGTCACGTTATGAATTGGTGTAAATTTTATTTAAAAAAATGACGATTTAAAATGTATCATAAGGTTCGTACTACTAACGGCGCGCCTGCTGTCGGTCGCCCTTTTCGAGCATGGTGCGTAGCGTCAAGTTCGAGGCCCGCAGTCAAAATGTTAAATAAAAAAAAAAGAGTTTAGTATTTGCATTTTTATTTATCCATTATAAAGTTTGAAATCATTCATCAGTGGGATATTTGTTTTCCACACCTTTTTTACCTATTTACGGCTAATACCTACCTACTGGACGGAACGTAAGTTTACGCGAGACATTGACGTTTCGTTTTTCGTGTTTTTTGCCAACTGCAGTTTGATAATGAAAAGCGAAGCGCCAAACAAATAAAACTAACTATAAATGCAGCATTATGTGGATAACTCTGGGTAGGTACATTCGGTAACCAGTAATGCTTTGATTTTCCTGGAAAACTGTCAAATTCTTGTCAAATATTTGACCATTTTAAAAGAAAAATGACTAATAATTCTGTAAGTAAGTGTATAATAATAAAGTAACTAGAATCTGAGGAAATGCTCAGTTGTTAAAATTTATCTGTCAAAACGGCGGAACGGCGTTTTTTCGACATTGACATTTACAGGCGACTCAAATTCAATGCCGTTTTGCATAGGTAGGTACACTTCTTTGTATCGATTACATACAAATCACTAATTGACTATTGTTTTTCATCTGTCGTGTGTCACGCATACGAAAGCAGGCACGCGAAACATGGTCCAAATAAAAACACTGTCGGCTGGGCAAATAAAAGAGTATATTCACGAATCGATCTCGATTAGAAGTGCATTTGAATTCGGAATGTGTCAATTATGTGACAGCTGCCGGAATAAAAACGATAACAAACGTTAGAGTTGCCAGAGAATTTAATTTTCCCAGATTTACTGCACTTTTCCCGATGAGAACAATCATATTCTTTATTTAAAATTATTATTATTTTAATTTTTTAACAAACTTGCGTGGACTGGCATATTACAACTTTGCATTAAGTGACATTTTTTTTATAGTTAAATATGTAGGTAGCATTGGTAATATAAATTTCATTATACGACACTTCTTAAATGTCGTGTAAAAATGTTCAGGCATCATTGACGTCAATGCCGCAAGTGTACCCAATACCTAATTCCAAACCGAATTATGCGACCGCAATAAAATGTAAAAACGATTAAACAATGTTAACTTTTTGTCTGTCCGTCTGTCGGTATCTCACGCCAATCTCACACGCCACTGTGTACTTGGAAAATAAGATTCGTATCTATTTCTTTTGTACTGAAGTAAGTACTGGATATAGTGATTGAGGCGTAGGTAATTTAAGTAGATTTGGTAAGGAAATGGAAGTCGTGAAAATGTAACTCAATGCCTTTTGTTTAAGATATCATCACTACTTTTTCTCTACAGGATATTCTTAGATCTTTGTTCTCGTGTTGATCTAATTAAATGAGGTAGTCAGAGACAAGTCAAAATATTGATTCGATCTCATTTACCAAAGTGCATCATTAGTTATGTAGGTATTGCTATATGAAAATAATATGACTAAGCAGGTATGTCGCTTATATGGATATTTGATTTGTACAAGAAATTATGGAGAAAATGTTATGACGTCGTAAAGTAAAAACGAAAACAAAACAAAACGAAACAAAAAAGTACACACAAGGTAAAGTAAATTAGGAACTTAAATTAGACTTTTAAGTACAAGTAAAAGTTATGCACAAAAATTCATTGATAATTTAATTTATACCTATCTGTAAAGAAACAAAGCCTTGCCCTCATCCAACCCTCACCTCTGAGAATAGAAGGCGGTCCTCCCATAACCACCACACAATGACAATAATAACAAAAAACTATCACCTGTCACAATAAAAAAGGCCGGCAACTCAACGTACAAATTCTTTCCAGTAAAAAAAATTGAAAATGGCGGGAGGCACCATAGACAAGAACAAAAAAGGCGGGAGATATGACATTTGCTACAGCGACAATCATCAATCATTTGTCAAAGCCGCCGGCGCCATTTTGTCTTATTAGCCGTAGAAGGAAAGTGGCGCAATTACTGAGTAAGTCAATTGAGTTGTATCTGATGAGCAAGTCTTTTTTACGCCAAAGACTTGCTGACGGTGCATGGTTCGTGGTTGGACCTGGTCATCTGCAATACCAAAGACGATGCTAATGCACTGCATCAGCTTGTGGCAAGGACTTAGTGATGTGCCAGTCATTTTACCGGCACCACGCTTTTCAAACTGAAAGACAGCAATGCTGATTAGTGGCAGAAGGTAGACATGTTGGTAGTAAGTACTACCAAATACGGTGTGTTATGGTGGGAAAGCCCCCGACAAGCCGTTCAAAAAGAGCTGCAACAAAAACTTTTTTTTATCAATGGCCAATCATTGTAGAGTAAACACGATTGCGAGAAGATTAAAAAGGCCCGAGCCCTTTCTTTCTGGAAATCTTTAGGGAGGCCTATTTTTAGCCAGGTTTAGGTTTAATGATGATGATGATGATGATGGTGACATGATGTTTAAGAACTTGTCTCTAAAAACAATTCTAATCAACAATCTAAATATAACAGAATTTATTAGCACCTAACAATGCTTATGTACACAAAAACAGACAAATCAGAAGCAGGATTAATTTGTTAGAATCAAAATAAAAACAAATAAGCATATGTAAAAAACTACAGGAAGTTGTTGAAATCCTTAGTTTTTAAAGAAACAAAGATTCGTAACCTTTGGGACTTCTAACGACCGACAGCAAAAAAATCAATCACACTTATGTTGCCGTTTGATCAAAGGACCATAGAGGTTGCATTGGTTTTATACTTTTTTGTTGGTTGTGTGTTTCCATTAAAAAACAAAGTTTAGGAAGGACATCCTAAAAATGAGTCTTTTGTAGTTGGGGTTCAAAGATAAATACTTACACAAAACAGGCATAGCTAATAGTTCTCCCTATGGGTGCAATTTCCACCCAAACATTTGTCCATGGGTCGGATTGAATAAAGAATTTTGTTTTCAACATGTAAATATTCGGATAGTCACGCACAAACCTAGTTATGCCTAAACCGAAGTTAGAGTTTTATAGACAGAACTGCGTTTATATGTCATACAGAATTTATAATCACCTTCCAAAACTAATTCAGCAAGAAAATGGACCACCGTTTGATAAAACTTTAAAAAAGTGTCTTGTTGTCAATAGTTTTTATTCAGCAAAAGAGATTTTGACATCAAAATTTTAATTAGTATATATGTAGCTTAATTATTAATTTATTATTTAGTAATATTATTGTAATCATGTTTTATATTTATTTGTATCATTAAGTTTGACATTATATATATTATAATTTGCACGTCATATTATTATGGCTAAATATGAGACACTGTTTGAAATAATATACCTATCATCTGTTTTTTCCATATTTAGAACAAATGAAATCTTGATTCTTGAATCTTGAAAAAATCTTGAATCTTCATTTTTATAAGATATCACATACCTACAACATAAGCCTATATCAGTCCACTGCCGGACATAAGCTTCCCCTAATAAAAATTGAGATATGCCCATAATCCCCACGCTGGGCATGCTGGGCACCGACGCTGCTGTCAGTCGGCGGTCAGGGAATTTAGCTGTGACAGCGTTAGGCTGCGCTATGCCGCAATAAGCCAGCCGCCAGAGCCCCGTTTGTTAGTAGCAGGGTTCAACAAGACTTGAGTCCCAAAAGTGGCAGTTAGGACCACATATTTATTCCGATTCCTATCGCGACAAAGCAAAGAATCTGTAACTACCTTCTTTATTTTTTTATGTCCTTTTCTCAACAATCATAATTTTTTTCAATGTTCAATTTCATTTTACAACAGTCTTGAGGAAGTTAGATCAATTAATTTTCCATAATAATTCGCAAATTTATAGAAGACTAATAAAAATCATAGAACTATTGTCAGAAATAACCATCAACCAATGAATGTCCCAGACGCATTAATAATTACAGAGGTTAAAACCAAACGTTCGGGTTATATAAATGTTTAATTTTAATCGATATGTGTGTTTTGTCCATTGTCAAGAATCGTTGCTTTATATAATTGCTGTAATAAAATGTGTTTATGATTTTCGTATGATGTCTGACGTTTTGAGGTCATGGGGTACAATTGCCAAATTGTTTGATTGGTATAGGATGAAAAGAAAAAAAAATCTGTATGTTTTGTGAAAATTTGCTGCGGATGTGGCAACATTAAATTTTTTTTAAGAGTACTGACCAAGAATGCCTTTCTTTCAAATTGATATGTTGGGATTTCCGAATGTATTCTATTTTGTTGACGTTCCTGCACGCATTTTCACTTTCCCACAAGTCAACAACTCCATTTAATGATAATAAACTAAACAAGCTACCTTTTTATTAATTTCCTCCCCCTTCCGGGAGTCAAACCAAAACTGATTTGCCTTTTCTCAAGATTTCTCAAGAGAAAGAAAATTATCAGTATCAACAGTCTATAAAAAAAGTTAAAATACAAAATGTATCGCAAATCGACTCCCACGCATCCTCAATGTAGTCCAGCTTTCAGCACCAGATATGGCATACGAGGTTAACGTACGTGGTCTGACAAAGACCAATGTACCTACCTACTGAGTAGACTGTTCTCATAACCTGAATATATTTAACTATATTGGAAACTACAATCGGTGGTGTAACTGAAAACCACCGCTACCTATGTTTGGTGGCGACCTTTTTGCGACACTATTTCTTCCTTTCTTTTTTCACTTCATTTAGGTATGTGCTTTTGATTCTTTGTACATTAAGGTTGTTTTTCTATGACACCTGAAGATGGAACTAGCAAATGACCCACCTGATATTACGTGATAACTATTACTTCTTCTTCTTCTTCCATGACTTATAACAAAGTATTGCTTCATACGTCATGCACGTTTGAAACGTGCCGTGGGCCTGCGTTCATCAACTAGAGGCATGAAGGTATTAAGTCTCATGTGCTAGAAATTTCACCAGCACAGTTTCCCTTCAAACCGAAACACAGCAATGCTGCTCCACGGCCAAAATGGGCATGGGTGAGCATCACGAATTCTACTAAGTCTGTAATTTGTGACTCAGATATTTTTTTTTTTCTTTCAATGCCTAATTCATTATCTATCCTCACACTAAATTATAAAAGTTACTAAGAATATTCAATTAGCGAATCTATAACCCGTGAATAGTATGGATTAATTAGGAATACTCAAGTGTGAGACTAGCTTATTGACATCCAAGATTCAAGATTATCTATACTATTGTCTATTGTCTTATCGACAATTAAATATAGTCCTTATTGAATCATCATCATCATTATATAGCAGTCCACTGTTGGACATAGGCCTCCACTAATGAGCGCCAATGCGCCCTGTCATCAGCTCGACGCATCCAACTTCTACCAGTGTTCATAATGAATCAAAGACAAAGTATTACGACTTTTCTTTTATATTTAAAACTGTAGGTTCATCGTATTTAATTGTATTAGCCACGATGATTCTATTTTAGCCTGAGAATTGAGATTGGCTCTACTGGCATTATCAGTCCAATACTTCTTTTAGTGCAATTTTTTCAGTGGTACTAGCTTATACATTGAATAACTGCATTATCATCTTCATCAACATCATTATCATTTTCAGCCTATATCCACTGCTAAACATCGGCTTCCCCCAATGAGTGGCCATGTCCTTAATTCGATTATATTGCGTTGAGCTGAGGACAGGGTGCAATGGCGAATGAAATTATGAAATTATCAAATTATGATAGTTTTAACTGAAAATTGTTAAATCAGGCTGTCCCGGAATCTAGGACTTATAAGCCACAGATGATTCCTATAGGTCATAAAAGTTCCAAATTCATCACATTGTTATTCGTCTGCCTAGGTAGGTAGTTTACGTAGAATCAGGCACCATATTGTTTTGTTCTATTTCCTTCTATTAGTCATCTAAGCCTTCACTATTTTCTTACTCTCTCTCTCTTCTACTCTTCATAATCTATTAATCTTTGCCATAACATGCCTATACCTACCCATGACTGTGTCTGGCTTCATGATTTTAATAGTTTCGTAATGGCACATACAATTGATTTGCAAATGCCAAAATGTTATGTGGCAATGTGTCAAACAGCAAATTTCAAATGTGTAATGTATAGATTAAATACTCTATTTACCTCTTGGTCTCTTTGGAATTCTAAAAGTTTGACATCTAGGTGATTATTTGAATATTATGCTTTCTACTTTAAAAACTTTTGCTTTTAAATTTCTGAAAGTCTTTCATCTAACACCATTTTATTTGTGATACGCTGTCATTATTATTATCTTTTATTCCATTTTATGTTTCTTTCATTTTTCTACCATAATTATCTTTTGTACATTTTCAACATTATTTATCTGTTTCCAAGAAAACATTTTTCCTTGTACAAGTAAACCAAGAGCGTGTAATGAGACCACACTGATTACAAGCTCAGTATTATATACGTATATATATCTTGTTATATAAAGGTACCTGATTCTTATATGTAGGTTGTAGCTTTGTTTGCGTTATGTAAGAGGAAAAAAATACTTGATTTAATATTTCTTGCATGCATTCACAGACAAAGTCATTATAATCGACATGACAGCATATGATTGATAAATAAACTCGTTTCTTATTTCCCTGTTCATAGGTTAATTCAATCATTTTTTTTATGAACCTCAATAGTGCCTTCATCATTTGTTAGATACACCATTGTAATTGTGTTTTATTAGATAATTAGTTCTATAATCGAATCTGTCATTTCTTAATCAAGATTAACTTATTTCTGACAGGGATCATCTTCTTAGCTAAATTGCTAGGTATTAAAATTAACTACATTGCGCAATTTATTTGCGCAATTTTCATATTCGACAAATTTCTATATTTTTTTCCGAATTTAATATACTATTGACATAGATAAGTGAAATTTTACATATTTCATTCATTCACCTATCGTACCAACGTGATTTGACACTTGCCTATTGATAAGGCCGAATGTATTAGAGATTATAAAAAAACATTCTGGACTTTTATTGTAGCTTTTGAATGTATTGTGATTAATTTAGTATCTTTTCCGTCCGCCATAGGCGGCATCAGTCACTCAGCATTAAGTTAAGGCTTACTTTAGACTAAAATTAGAGGCTTTAATATTGACTAAGTATCACATAAGATTCTATATCACAGATCTCTCAAAGACAAAACCTTTATACATTTAGATCAGAGGGCCCCTTTAAATGGAAACTTAAATTTTTGTTACTGTACTTTTAGATGGAACAAGCATACGGCCCACCTGATGTTAAGTGGTAACCATTACCTACAAAGCATTGAATCGTAGATCATGTTTTTTGGAACGTGCTCTACGATGCAACACCCTGCGTCCAACAACAAATTAAAAAAAAAAATAAAAAAAAAAATTGATCTATGTACTATCTATCTACCTACACTACTCGCAACGTAGGTACTTTGTCTACCAAAGTTGGCTGCAAATAGCGACGTACCTACATCCTATATTTAGGTCTAGATAGATAGATAGATAGAAGATTCTTTATTGCACAAGATAAAATACAAGTACATAGGCGAACTTAATGCTAAATAGCATTTTCTTCCAGATAACCTTTGTGTAGTGTGGAGATAGATTGGTAAATTTTATTAATGAAATTGTAGAAAATTATAACATAACTAATAACAATAAATGAGATAGAGAAAAACCGAAAAAAAAGAAACCTAAACCATAGGTACTAAAGATAAAAATAAACTTACATACAACAACTAAAATATCATAAACATACATAAATTACTTAAAGTACATAATACCTAGAAGCTCAATTTTTTTCATTGACTATTTTGTAGAGAGATAAAATGATTATAAAGTTTGGATTTGAAGATTCCTAAGGAGAGAGAGCTACGAATATCTGCTGGTAGAGAGTTCCACAGACGTATAGCAGAAACTGTAAATAAGTCAGTGTAGAAGGAGGTGTTGTGTTCGAGGGTCTTAAGTCTTAGGTAATGCAAGGAACGGGAAGGACGATCTTGGGCAGATAGAGGGGAGAAACGTTCTTTAAGGTAATTGGGAGAGAGGTCTACATCCTATAATGGATTGGTCGAATATGTAAAATGGTCAACTGGCTGACTGTGTGATATCAACGCACACGCAGCCCAACAGCTGAAATTATAGACGTGAAATTTTGCACATAGACTTATAATAAGTAGTTTAACCATACACTAACGATAGATTTTTAAAAATTCTACCCCCAAAGGAGTAAAATAGGGGATGAAAGTTTGCATGCAAATCCATCAGTTTGGGAGTTAGGATTTTCAAGTTTTTTAATTAGAATGACGATTTAAAATTAATTTATACTTGTCTCAGTGTTTTGATCTCTCCTCCTAGTGCCTCCTAGAGCATGGCGCCGACCATCAAGTCATGGGCTTCATTTTTTAATAAAAACTTATGCTTTTGCAGTATAAATGACTTATACGGCATCAAGTGGTAACTTTTACTTAATTAACGGGACTTTTTAGAAAGATGGGCATACATTAAAAAAATTGTAGAATAAATTATTGCCATTTTCTTACTGTTGGGTAATGACAGACAGTGACAGTATATTAAATAACTATTAGCCATACTTACAATTAAGTAGCGTTTATAAGTACCTAAGCGAATGAAGGAATAATGTTAAATGACGAATTACATAAGATCATAGAACAATAAAATTGTAAATTTTGATTCTAATTTATAAGATTAAAAAGCGGAGGACAATACGCAATGGCGCTCATCAGGGGAGGCTTTATGCCCAGCAGTGAACTGCTATACCTAGGCTGATGATGATGGTTATGATCAACTAAATGAGAAACCTTATAAAAATTACATGTCATAATATCGATGAAAGGTTACTACAATAATTTATTGTATACTTTTTCAATTTTGCACGATTGTTTGTAAGAGTTGAATGTTATTCAAGTCAGAGTCAAAACGAACTAAATTTGACTAAATTTGATTAAAGGCGAACTAAATTTGACTAGAGTCAGTAAAGTCGAATTAAAATCTAGAGATCAAAAATAGCTAAAAATAGTTTTTTATTTGTTTGACAGGAAGGTAGGTACAGTTATTCTAAACGAATTTTGGAATTCAGTGTCACCTACTTTTCGTACTAAAGTAAGTATACCTATTTAGAGAAAGTTTATTCTAATAAGTATTTTTATAGGTATTTTAATAGTAAACGGATTCTTACAAGCATCGTATATCTAGGCCTAAATATAATTATACTCTTTACTCTTTTCAATAACAATGCAGACTTTTTCTCTTCATTAAAGTTTCGGAATTATTCGAATTTTGAAATTGAAGATTCAGCGCCATAGTTTCGTCCAAATTTTAGGGTTGCCACTATTAGAATATGGATTTCCCTTACATTTTAGGTATATTCTTGTAATCTTAGAACATAAATTTAGTGAAGTAGGTGGCTAGTTGGGTATTGAGTGGCCGTTGTACAATAAAAGATTGATTGGTACTTACGGTTTCGAAGAAAATCAATGGGACAGGCACAGCATCACTTTTGTCACAATAATGAGCAACACCACAAAAATATCGTCACACAGTTTAGTTTTCGAACACACGTTCTGTTTTTGGACACTTGTTCTATTTTAAAAACACTCGAGGAACTTTTTCGATTGGTTGTTGGCACCGAAAGATTTTACTTTTTGAATTTAGAAAGACACTTGATTACCTAGGTAGGTACTGAGGCGGAGCAATCGAAATTATGATTGACAGCAATTAGAAAGAACAGGACAGAGATATAATTGCTCAGCAATTAACGATCCGAGCATAACGATTCAACAATCACCAGCACGTGGCACCATTCTTCAATTTTGACGCACCAAATTCAAATTCCGCGGGTAAAAGTACAAAAACTACGTCACTGAGGTCATTTTAGCACTTCCACTTGCAAAGTTAATGAAACGTCCAACCGCGACAGCAATCAAATCAGACGAACACCGCACACTAAACTCGACTGATAACAGTCATCAAACTTCGAAAAAACGGAATCGTCACTGAGCGCGAAAAAAAACAGCCACGAACGCACACAAGCACAAAATTCTGTCCAATTAAAGATAATGTTTGTGGATATTTTAATAGCGTACCCCTCCGAAGAAATCCGACACAACCAACTCCCGATGAATTTAAACACTTAATGATCGGTTGGAGGAAATTGTCCGAGAAACGAACAACCCAGCGTCTCTCTGTCTCTCTCTAATTAGTTCCAACAACCGCCACTTGTATAGGGCGAGTGGCGCTAGCGTCGCGGGATAGGAGTGGCCTATTCGGAGGCGGAATCTGATTAAGGCGGGGCTTTGTTGCTATTGGTTGGGAGTTATGGCGCGATTTTTTTCGTTCGTACGTGCAAAGCGCGCGGGTTGGCACTGCGGGATCGATTGAAGGCGCCAGGGTTACCATTAAATGTTTTTTATGGGTATTTTTTGGCGCTGCTTCGTGCTTTGGTAACCTGTTATGCCGCCACGCCCATAGGATCCAGTGTATACGTGCGGACTCTGTACACCAGCTATCGGCCCCAGCCTGTGGGCTTGCGTTTTTTATTTTCAAATAAAAGTGTTTTTTTTATTTCAATTTTCGTGACGGTGTCTTTGTGTCAGTTTCAAGGTTATTGAACTTAGTTTGTCACCGTGTTTTTTTACGTGACTGTACATGAGTTGTGTGTGTAGCTCTATGTATAAACATTATCAATAGTGTATTCGTGTGTACCACCTATGTAGATTCTGATCATTAGATATGTATGAAGTTGTTGCTCTGTGTGCATGTAGACTTTGACAGGTAGGTAAATTACTTGTAATCCATTATTATGATAGGTTTAAAGAAACTTTCCTTTAGTCTCTAAGAAATATAATCTAGTCTAATATGTACTAACCCAGGTTTTTATGTATAAAAAGAGAAGATTCCATATTATTTTTGTATGCAATGGATAAGCTATGGGACATTTTTTTTAAATTATCAGTTGTAATTCAGTTACAAACGCGTGAAATGACGTGTTCTATTTTCAAATTTATAAATGAATTGTGGTAACTGACGATTCAAAAATCAAAGCTTCTTTATTAAAATTGTTAAACTTTTTTTTATCAAAAATATTTTACATAAGTTAAAGTCAGTTAGTAGATAGCTTCATAGTTTTTTTTATTTATCTTTAAGGTTATAGGAACATGATTGAAGTAATTTTGATATAACCTCGACCTAAGTTTTTAGGAGTAATGTAGTACAGTAGGTACTACAGGGTGGTCCAATCCAATAAGACCTGGAGGTACTTACCAAAAATATGGAAGATAGATAATTTCTTTTAAAAAACCTTTATCATTTTTTTTTATTTTTATAAAAAAAACTGTACCTACCCAGAATTTTGAAAATCGACTTGCCTGACCCGGGAATCGATCCAACTTGATTTTAGATGTAATGTTTAATTTGTTTCTATGTTAATAAAGTAAGTACCTACTACTTAAATCATTTCCATTCATTCATTCACTCATTCAAATAATTTACTAAAAGGGCTTACCTTTTAATTACCTTCTGTTTACTGGTACTAGATGTAAAGAGACGTTGAGCGTACAGTCGTTCACAAAAGTGTTACCAACACATTACCAAACTGTAAGTATTATGAAACGAGCCATTATTAGATTGGACCGTTAACCTTATGATAGCCACGGGGCACTCTTTTAATTAAAGTAGTCTATTTATTACACAATTTCATTGTGACTGTACTTTTCGATGTTCTTTCCTACAGATTTTTACTAAGGTCCGAATTTAATAACGATCTGAGTACTTAGATGTGAGAAACGATATGTCAAAATGTCACTCAAAAACTGTACAAAAACCTCTATAGCTTGCATTTAGTACAGCTTTTTTATGGTAAGTACCTGAATACGTAATGAGTATGTTTTTTACTATAATTGAAGATGGAACAAGCATGGCCCACCTGATGTTAAGTGGCAACCATTACCTATCGCAAAGCATTGCATCGTAGATCACGCATGTTTTAAACGTACCCTATGATGCATTGCCGAGCATCCATCGACTTGAGGCTAAAGGTGATAAGCCTCATGTGCCTGTAATTTCACCCGCACCCACAGCCTTTAAATCAAAACACAGCAATGCTTCTTCACGGCAGAAATAGGCAAATTGGTAGTATTTCCCCGGACGAGCCCTTAAAAAAACTCTACACTACTAAAAGCTTATAAGGATAAGTCTAAAACTACCAACTCTACTTAGCCTTTCTATTTTTGTCATACCCAGATGTATGAAAGTTTATGAATAGTCATATATAAATAGCTTAATCTACATATCTTCACTAATATTAAATGAGGAAAAATTTATATTTTTGTGTGTGTGTATGTTTGTAATGAATAAACTCAAAAACTACTGTGCCGATTGCAAAAAATCTTTTACTATTGGAAAGCTACATTAACCCTGAATAACATAGGCTATATTTATTGCTAGAAAAGATTAAAGATCCTTACTAAAACTTAAGTAGCGTGACCCAAGGTGTAAAAACAGTGCCCTAACCCGTGCGAAGCCGGACGGGCCGCTAGCATATTAAATAAAATACAAAATATGAAATGGGTCTTGGACTTTGAATAAATAGAAATAAAAATATACAAAGCAGGGAATAGGTAAAATCAATCTTAAGGCTCTTTTACACCAAAGCCACATCGTGATACAGTGCGGCATGCTACAAACGGACTAGTTTACTCCACACCATAACCGATAATCTTTACTTCAATTCAATGTCTTGGTGTGATATCGCCAAAATATTTGCTTTCCAAAACAAATACAAAGGAAACTTAACCTAGAAACTGCTTTCACGCACCAAAAATGTCACATGGAATCCATCATGTTCGGATACAAGCTGCGACAGTCTGCCACATGACGCAAGGTGTTGTCATATCGCAAGATTTTTTGCAATGCCGCACACTGTTGCCCCGGCGTAAAACGGCTTTAATGGATACCTACCGACAGATCGAGGGATCTCCCAATCTCTCAATCTATAGAGCACCTATAGAGCACGGACGTGGCTCCCTTTCAAAATTAGGTACTTACATAAAAACGTCGGCGCCGGAACGGAAAACAGAGCCGTCGCATCCGTGCTTTGGTTGCGAACGCATTTCTCTTGTATATGTGAACATAGGGAAATTCATATTTTCATAGAGCAAGGACTAACTTTCTCACAAACACCAACCTATAGCAGCAGTCCACTACTGGACATAGGCCTCCAACCACAAACGGGGATATGCCCATAATCCCCAAGCAAGTTGGGGATAAGACACAACTTCTCGCACTGTCGGCGCTGCTGCCCGTCGGTGGTTAGGGAATTTAGCTGTGCCGGCGTTAGGCTGCATTCAGCCGGCCGCCAGAGCCCTGTTTGTTAGGTATACCTACAGCAGGGTGCAACAAAGGGAGGTGACGTTGGCTTGGATTCCGACACCCCGTATAACTAGTGTAAGGACTAGGACTAACTTACACAAGCAATACTGAAATAAGCCTATTTAGATAATTAAGCTAGTAGGTACAGATACACGATCCATTTAGAAGGCGCTAAACTGACTCACAACCGGTTACCTAACTGACATATTTACTGGTTTCATTATAATCCTGGCTTGGCAATAATTTTAGAATATGTAAGTACACGTGTTGCCTCAAACTATGTAGCGCACAGATAATAGATATAACATTATAATACTAGAGAATAGATTACACATTGTGACAATTCTTAATTTTAACGTACTCTACTTTTATCGTGCTCACATCGAGCGAATTTTCATGTCAGTCGACATCTTAAACATATCAAAATGTCTAATTTTTAAGTTTAGTCATTCCTCAAAATAATCACGAGCCACGCGTGTCAATGTCCATAAAGTTTTTTCTTCTAATTTGCAATTCAAATAAAGAACAACGTCTAGCGCCATTTTACAATTCTTTTACGACTCGATGTGATTGGTCAATTAATTGTTTTGTTGAAAAATCAATTGATGTTGTAAAACGCGGGAAATTCCTAAAATAAAATACAATTAGACAATAAAAAATGACATAATTTAACGGCAATCTTTATTAATTAGCCCACACATTAACATCAAAAGAATAAAATAACGGATTTATTGTAAAAATCTGTATTGTAAACCACAGTTCCGAGTAAAATAAATAAATAATAAAATTAAAAAGAGGATGCGCCTATTAAAACTTCTCAGAAAACTTTAAAACATATAAAAACATAAAATAACAGTGGTTTTTGGAAGGCTTTATAGAACACTATAAAGGTTCAAACGTTTACAGATTATTATGTTAAGGCTGTATCCTTTCTGATAATAAAAGTTTAGCCCATCATGAGGTTTAATGATGTCGGCTTCGATGTTTAGCGCCAATGATTTTAAATTAAACAGGTTTAAAAAAAAAAAGATTAAACATTCAACAATAACCTAATCTTCATAGGTAGGTACTTACCCATACCTACTACGTAGGTACATCATTAAGTCGTGGTCAGAAACAACGAAGTCATGCATGAAATAGGTAATACCTACCTATACACCTACCTACATACCTACTCATGACAGTAGGTATACCACCTACTGTCATGAGTAGGTAGGTATGTATAAGTATCGTGTTTTTTTCTATCTTCGCATCTTTAATTTTTCAATTTACATTTGTGAAATAAGTACCTTACCTACTTAAGTAGATTAAGTAGGTACTTTTCCTCAGATGTTTTTTATATTGTTCAATTAAAAGAAAAATCACTGCCAGCAAAGTTTCTATTCAAAAATAAATACGTATTTAATGCCCCCCATGTTGGATCATTGTCCTAACTTTTAAATATCTTATGAGGAAACAAAAAAAGCCTTCAGATAATCTCCGATTATTAAAACGTATATTTTTTATACTTAGATAGGTACTTACCATAATTTTAATCCCAGTATCATAGTATATATAGAAGCTAAGGAAATTTATTCTTTTATTTTATAACTTAACTACACAAAAGAAAAAGCTAATTAAAAATCAACGAAACTAAATCACACCAACAAAGGAGAACCATAAAATCCCAAAGGACTCTGTTCACGCCTCGTCGACGAATAAAAAAAAATGTGTCCGATCATTTTTACGACTGGCAACAAACGATAAATGTCACTCGTCTGTAAATAATGACAGAACTCGGTTAGTGGCTACCGTCCAAATGATTCGATTTTTGAAATTAGGCGCGACAGTCGCATAGAGTATTCAACCAATGAAGATATTATTTTCATAGCAAATGAAATGTCAAAGAAGAAGGGAAGGGAGGCATTTGCCTTTCAGTGATAGTTAATATAAGATTTAATTAAAAAATTAAATGATGAAGATGATAATGTGAAACCTACTTACAATCACCTTACAAAAATGCAAAACTTGAAACTACTTGTACCTAACTACCTAAGTAAAATAGCTACTTATACAGTTATAAATAAAATTAATAATCCTGCATCATATAATCCCAAAGTAAGCAGATCTAGGTGTATTGCATGACATAACAGTTAAAGGTACTACCCGACCCCGAGACAAATATTGAAGATATAGGTAAGTCATAGGTAGGTAATTAAAGATATTCATAATAATAATAAAAATAAATATATGGGACATAATGAATTGAATCAGGCGTGACTTTGCGGAAATCCATTACAAGATATTAAAAAGATAAAATATTTAGTACGAATTCCGCCAACTCTCTCTGACGAGTTTCATAAAAACTCAACAGAAATTCGACAATGTTTCGCCTTTCCTATAAGGCATCATCAGGAAACGATAGACTCGCTGTCCGCCTTCGGCACTCCGCAAAAATTCGCAGACAAGGCGCCAAGCAGAATTCTGCTTGGCGCTCGGCGAAGCAACACGTTTTTATGACACTCGTCAGAGAGAGTTGGCGGAATTGGGACATCTCACACACGTTCAACTGATCCCAAGCTAGACAGAACCTGTACTATGGGTACCAGAGACTGATAAACATATAGACATACTTATAAAACACCCAGACACAGAACAAACATCCATGTTCATTGTTCACCACACAAATGTTTTTCCTGGGCGGGGATCGAAACCGTGAACTGCAGCTCAGAATGGCAGAGTTACTACCAATACCAAGTGAGCTATGAGGCCAGTTCATTAAGTATTACAACAGGTCGGTATAATTACGTTCAAGATAAGTTCAATAAACCTGTTGCATTGTGATTTTATTTTCATGGCTTTTCAAGCTCAAAGACTCGTAGTTGCCAATTCTAGTGTCAGAGTTTTGCGTCCCAAAGGCCTCTGACATGGCTTTACGACTGAAAAACCCGGGACCAACATCATAACGTGCCTTCCGATGCACGGAAGATGTCAGATCTACCTAAATGACACTTAACGGTTACCCATCCAAGTAGTGATCCAGCGGAGTGTTGCTTAACCAAGGTGATCTACTAAAGACACCGAAGTAAACCACGCCACGAACGCTTCAATAAAACATCCAGGCACAAAACAAACACCTATTTTCACCACACAAACGTCTGTCCTAGACGGGGATCGAACCCGTGACTTACATACAGCGCAAAAGGCAGAGCTTCTACCAAAAAGGCCAGTCGGTTTTCTTCAGCAGCAGGTTTTTTCCAAACACTTCTTCTATTTCTCCGAGCATTTAATAATGGCCTCGAGGATTGCCTCTCTACCCTGGATTCAAAACGTAGAGGCAACTACCTCTGGGTCATTTGGTAGCAATGGAATAACTAGGTACTAGTACGTAGGTCTATATACTTTTCTAGTACTAACGTTCAAGGGAAAGTGTGCTTTGAACATAAATCTGTGCCTAATGTTTTCTCCCAAATAGGTGTGTGCGACTCATTTACACACACACACACACACAACACCTTGTGTTGACTCTTGTTGTGATACAACCCCTTTTTGGGCGATTTTATTGAGAAACAACAATGACACCAGCCTATTTAGTCCCCTGCTGGACATAAGCCTCCCATATAAGAAGGGCCCCTCTAATCCCCACGCTGGGCATGCGACTTGGGGATTGCAGGGCACAGTTCTTGTACCACCGACGCTGCTGTCCGTCAGCGGTCAGGAAATTTAGCTGTGCCGGTGTAAGGTTGTGCTATGCCGCAATCAGCCGGCTGCTAGAGCCCCGTTTGTTAGCAAGATGCACCACGGACAGTAGACGTTGGTTTCCGTTCCGAAGGCGGCGGTTGGAGCCCCTTCATTGAGAAAAATCAACACAGATTTTTGTTCAAAGCGCGTACTTCCCTTTGTAACTCCTTGTATGGTTAAAGCTTAAGTCGACATAATTTTTCTTCCACATTGTCTTCATAACGTCAAATGTCAAACAGCAAGTCATTATAACATTGACATTTTGAACTTCAGTACTAGGAATTATATTAGTTACGTCAAAATTACCAGTTATTATCTCTTATCTCTGCGAGTTATCAGTGAGGTAAAATATAATTAAAAAGTGTTTGCGTAGTTTTCTGTTTGCGGAAGTTATTTTCAATTTTTGTATTGTATGCTGTTGACTCATGGTATTGCAAAATATTAAAGATTTATGTACCAAGCCTAATACGATATTTTAGCTAAAATTACTTACATAACCTTACCCGCATTTTCAAACAGTTATTTTCTGTTAAATAATTTGATAATATTTTTTTAGTTTTTGGATTTATTCAATAGCTAGGTAAACCATTAACAGACAGAAAATTTTGCCTGAGATTAAATTTAAGATTGTAGGGTTGTACCTACCTAAAACTTTGTTTAGAACCTTGTTTCATAATTTTATACTTAGTCTATTTTGAACATTTTGTTCCAATATATTCAAACATTGTTATATTATGATTTTCCAATATATTCAAACATTGTTATATTTGTTACTTTATTCAAATCTAAGTTACCCAGTAGAGGATGTACAAAACAAAACTAAGAAAAATTACGCTAAATAATCCCATTTCAAAAATAGAAGCGCCATGCGCCTACGAAAACAGTTGAGCGATTCTAAATTCGAAAATGTCAATCTAGTCGGCTTCTCTCTGTTTAGCATTGTACATCATTTTTTACACTTGAAATGACAGGCAGAATGAGGCCGACTTTCTTTGCCAATTTTTTCACATAATAGGGTCCTATTGAGCTATTGTTATGGGGGGTCTAATAGGCCTCTTTGCGATTTTTTTCCCCTTGTACAGGTGAAGTCGTGTGCTAGGGACATTTTATTGTTATAAATGATCTTTTATGGTAGAATAATGCTTAATTATTTGTTTGCTGTAACCCGTTATTGTAATTTTACTACTCTGGGATGACTACGGAATTTAAAAATAAACACACTGTGACATTGACTTTTTGTTTTATTCTGCTAAGTTAAGTAAGTAGTTATGTAAGTAACTATAAGTAGTAGGTACAGTCTTCTAAAAATATTACCTACCTGAGTACTTTTCTCTATATTTTTATCAAAACTCTTCCTAGAGATCGATTTATTTAAGTACTATGTATTTTAGAGATTAAATTATTAAATAATCTAGGTTTTGCATTAATAGACCGTGCTTTAGGTGCTTAGAGAGTTTAGGTGAATACTTTTGTTTATTGATAACTTTAAAGATAGTACATTCTTCACATATATAAATAAAATATTTTGTCTAAGATCTATCTACCCATTTACTTTCAAGCAAGGAGTTTTTATTTGGAGTGGATTTGAACAAAAATCTGTGCATGATTTTTCTCAAATAAATGCCGGCTTGTGGGGGCTTATGTCTCGTGTCCTATTATGTGTACTAATGAGGAAACGAGACACATTTGGTAGATTACATTAAGCACACATTTTTGTTCAAAGCGCGCACTTAGATGATAAAACCTCCTTACTTTAAGATAAGTAGATACACTTTCGGTTCGGTTTTCTCATGCTGGCACCATTTCAAATTATTATACTAATATGCAAACTTTATTGACACTGGTAGCCAGAAACCCATAACCTACACAATCAAATAAACAATAAAAATCAAAAACTCCATTTTCTTCGGCACATTTCGGACTAACAAACGAAAGAGGTCCGTGCTTCTCAAACCTCCTTGGCTGAATAGAATGAAACTCTATGCATAAGACTTTAAAAAGTATTTAAAAAGCTCTACCTGTAGAAAATATTTTAGTAACGCTATAAAAACGTCGAAGTTGGGGCTAACAAGGAGGTTTTTAATTATCCTAAAGTCTGTGTTAATTTAGTTTTTTTTGGTAGAATGAAAAGCGGCACCTTTGCCGTGCGGTGCCTTTGTTTTTTTTATTTGTATAATTTGTAAAATGGCATGTTAGCGCCGGCCGCTATTGGGACATGCGCTAGCGCTTATTTCTTTAATTATGTAGCTATTATTGATATTAGTCTGTTTCCGGTCAAGTTTTGGTAATTGACCACCCAGAAAAAATCAGACCTCCACCTACACTTTGTTATATTATAAAATGATACTACCTCATCATCATCATCATCATCATCATCATCAGCCTATAGCAGTCTACTGCTGGACATAGGCCTCCCCTAATGAGCGCCATTGCGCCCTGTCCTCAGCTCGACGCATCTAGCTTCTACCAGCAGCCTTTCGCAAATCGTCACTTCACCTGGCCGAAGGGCGTCCTTCACTTAGCCGAGTCGTGGTCTCCACTCAAGACTCTCGTTTACCCCAAAGGATTTCGATTTTTCGGGATATATGGCCAGCCCACTGCCATTTCAGCTTGCTAATTCTCTGCGCTATGTCGACAACTTTGGTTCTATATCGGACAGTCTCGTTGCGGAGTTCCGAGCATAGCTCGTTCCATAGCCCGCTGAACGATTTTAAACTGGTAAACTAGCCGTACTGTAAGTGTCCACGTTTCGGCTCCGTATGTCATGACGGATAGAACACACTGAACACGTATGGGTGACGAGAAAACTTGACGCAGTATTTCAAATGCTGCCTAACCCAGCTGAATCCTCCTTTTGGCCTCCTTCTCAAAGTTGTTCCTATATTCCGAGACAACTTGAAGGTGTCCATTAACGACGACCTACCTAAACGATGGCTATCTCATCACGTGGATAAAGATACACTAGTAAGGTTTTTTCAAACGTACTTATTCTGTTATATATACTACACTAATTATATTGAAAACACAAAGTATTATTAACTAAATTCCAAAAACCATTACCTAACTTACATAAAAAATCAACTATAACTAAGTCAGCCTCGCATAACCTCAAACAAGCCGCTCTAATATTTTCCCAATTGTCTGCAAAAATGTCGCAGTGCGGGTTCTGTTTCAGCAGCTTGTTGAAGGCAGCGAGAGTGCGAGGGAGAGGGGAGTGCGCCTGCGCAAAGGTCTATGTCCTCTGGCTCTATTATGTTCATATTATATTCTGTGTGTCTGGTATAGTAAACAGTTAATCAACTGAATATAAAAAAAACGGTTTATACCAATGCCCGTTCTGCTATAAAAACTGTAGAAGTTACCTTCTTGTAAAAAGTTCTTCAGCGACTTCGAACTGGAAGACGTAGTATTTGAAGAGCCCACCAGATGGACTGACAATATTGTCAAGATTGCAGGAAGTCAGGAGATGGATAGGGTTGTTGGTAAAGGAACAGCAGGATCTGGTTAGATGGAACATACCTACTTGTCTTGACCAATAAACCGTTCCCTTAGCTTAGTTGGCCTCCACGTGGAGATGACTAAACTACTGGTTTCCTCACGACAACCCTCCATCTTCAGAACCCAAGCTCGTGGTACACCCTATTGACTAACAAACGAGGCTCTGGCGGCCCGAAACCAGCACAGCTAAATCCCGTGGCCACCGACGGGCAGCATCGTCGGCAGTGCGAGAAGTTATGCCCTGTGATCCCCAACCCGCATGCCCAGCGTGGGGATTATGGGCATATCCCCCTTTATTAGGGGAGGTCTATGTCCAGCAGTGGACTGATATAGGCTGGTTTGGTGTAGTGTGGTCTGGAAAGTAACTCTTAATGTAGCCCCAAATTAAGCAGAGCTTGTATTATGGGAACCACATGACTGGTATACCTATTTTTTTTTGTAAAAACATACATGTTATCCATAGAAAACACCCGAACCCAAGAAAAATATTTACAGAATACAAACATTTGTCTCGCGGCGGGAATGGAACCCGCTAACTTCTGCGTCTCAGGCGGACCTTCACCCACTGTGCCACAGAGGCCGTCAATAATATCTCCGTTATGGATATAAAAAATCATACCTATACATTTTAACCGGTTGTTAACTTGGCGACCGAAGGGTCGCGGAACGGGACCGGGAGCGGGAATCAGTCAAAAGGGAGCTGGGAACGGGTAAGGGTAGGTAGAGGGAAAAAGATCACGCGGTAGATCCGCAACGCAATAGACTGGTTAAAAGAGGGCAAAATTAAACTCCAACAAGTGGTGCTGATGGCTGCCAACCGCTGGAGACAAGCAGTCCATCACGAAGACAACGCAGTGATCATCCTCAGTCAAGAAGTTACCAACCGCATACAGAGAGATAGTAGATAAATAATGTATAGGTTGGTACTTTTTATTCCGCATAGCGATAAAAGCCACATCATTTTCCAAGGTCATGGGAAGATATCTTGTAAATTGACAATAATGATTGTCATGTCAAATTGCATGTTGACAATAAATAGCTATTATGATCAACAGAACGTTTACATACATGCTACAATTTGATTCCACTAATAGTTGTACCCGATTGTGGAAAAGGAGGGTTACATTAACGTTACACACTTTTTAACAAATTTTCCTACTTATAAAAACCGGCCAAGTGCGAATCGGACTCATTAACGTAGGGTTCCGTACCTTTGTATGGGAGCTCCACTTAAATATTTTTCTATTACGGTTCATGAGATACAGCTTGATTACAGCCAGGCAGACAGACAGACAGACGGACAGTGCAGTCTTAGTAATAGGGTCCCGCTGTACCCTTTGAGTACGGAACCCTAAAAAACTAGTTGACCCGCCGGGCACATTCTTAAGTAAAGAATGTGGCTGGCTTTCCGTAAGCTTTCGGCTTTCGGCAAGCGTATGCTTTCCGTATGTAAATAAGTGCTTTCACGCAAAATTTTAATTTTACGCAGAACTAGTTTGAGTTATTATTAATAAACATAAAAATAAACAGACAGTAACAGTTCAATAGGATTGTTCAAAACATACTCAATCTCGAGGAATTAACCTGGGGGTGATTTCTTACTGAGACTCTACTACATCAATACAACCAGGCTATATCAGTCCACTACTGATCATAGGCCTCCATTAATAAAGAAGGGGGATATGCCCGTAATCCCCACGCTGGGCATGCGGGTTGGAGATCGGCCACAGCTTTTCGCATCGCCATAAACTGCTGCCCATCGTAGGCAAGGAGATTTGAATGCGTTAAGCCGCATTCAGGTGGCCGCCGCACTGAGGGACATTTTGACTTCAAAACCGGACAAAATTAATTAGCATTTTTTTTCATTGGAAATGAATAAAAATTCGTAAATAAGTAAAGAAAATCATATATTTTTATAAACATGGCTAATCATCATCATCATCATCATCCACAGCCCGATTTCACCCACTGCTCGGTAAAGGCCTCCCTCAACTTGTGCCATCCACCACGACCCTGCGCTAGTCTACATATACATGGCTAATACTTATAAAAATATAATAATATTTTTTTTTGTCACTTATGTCCGGTTTTCAAGTCAAAATGCTCCTTGGAGCGAAGCGTTGGTGGCGTGGCTCGCTTCTGCGTTCTTAGTAGTTCACCTTGGTTAAGCAACAATCCGCGAGGTCACTACTTGGATGGGTGACCGTTGGTGGCATTTAAATCTGCGGGGTAACTCTGTTGCAAACAGAAAAGATTGACAACGATCTTGTTTTATGCTTTTTTTATTCTTGTTTAACTTTGTCATTTCATCCGTCGAAATTCAATGAACGTTGTTACGTGTCAGGTCACAGAACTCACAGTAGGTAGGCTATCTATTACATTACAACGTCAATTGACAAACTGTCACAGACTCACAGTTGGTTAAAACAGGATCGGTGTCAATGATTTCTGTTCGCAACAGAGTTCGCCTACACCCCGCTGAGCACTTGCGTGCTTCGGAAGGAACTTAAAGATGTTGTTCTCGGCTTTTCAGTCGTTCAGCCATTTCGGGCGGCCTTAAAACTCCGACCCCAGAGTTGGTCACTAGCTCATACGAAGGAGAAGAAGAAGAAGTGTGCCGCAGGGTCCCGATTTGTTAGTTAGCAGGGTGCACCACGGGCGAGTGAAGTTGGCAATTTGGCATTAGTTCCGAAGATGGCGGTTTGATACCCCATAGCTTGCTCACATTTTTCCTATAACTTGTGCTTTACAATAATAGTGGACTATGAGTGTAGGTATCAATACCAATGCTTTTATACGATCGACGAATTTATTAAAACTAAATAATAATTTACTATTTTTATTTCTTCTTTAGAATTGTTAGTTTTCATTTTGACATTTATTTATTAAGTTATCTTATTGGTCAACTTAATTATTGTTAATTGAAATTTAACCGTAGGTATATAAATGATAATTAATGACATACATACATATAACAATTTAATATTTGCACGCTTCTGTAATGAAGTATAAGTATGCGATCTACATAGCATTTAAGATTAAGCCTTTTCCTTTGTAATTACCATACTTTTATGCAAATCAATATAATTTGATTTGATTTTGATTTGATTTAATTTGAATGTAGTAGGTACATTTCATACCTATTAAAATAAGTTTACTAGATAGAACAACGTACAGAGCTGGCTAGACAACGGGACTTAGCGTCCTTCAAAGATTAATAAATCAAAAAGACCACAGTATTTTGACAGCACATCAAGACACAGCTACCGAAAATCCATTTGCTAAAGTGATGACATGACAAAATTGAAAATGATGGAACTGAAACATTTTTAGAACGCATTAGCAGAATGAGTTGCGTTTTCGGACATCTTATTTTGACTAGAATAAGTCAATAATATTATTGAATTTAGTGTTCCCTTAGGAATTTCGACTTGGGGTGTAAAAAGGTTCCAACTGCCACCTTCGGAAATCAAGCTAACTACACCTGCAGCCCCGTAGTGAAGACTGCTAACTAACCAACTGGGCTCTGGCGGCTGATTGCGTCATAGCGCAGTCTAACACCAACACAGCTAAATTCCCTGACCGCCGACGGGCAGCAGCGTTTGAGGGGCTAGAAGCTGTGTCCTGCGATCCCCAACCCGCATGCCCAGCGTGGGGATTATGGGCATATCCCCTTTCTGATTAGAGGAGGCCTATGTCCAGAAGTGGAGGATCATAGGCTACTCGCTTGCACTCGCTTGCTTCGCCTGCGTAGTACCCGGATAAAAAACATATGTGTCAAACCAGGTTTATGACTTGTAGGTTTGTATAATCCAAGTTTCATATAAATTCGTTAAGTAGTTTTTGCGCGAAAAAAAACATGCATCCATTAATCCATTGATCCCTTCTCACAAACTTTCACATTTAGGTACCTATAATTTAAGTAGGACTTTTATCCAGGTAATACTCGAGGGAAACTACGGAAGATAAATGCAAATGTGTGTTTGTATGTGTGTTTGTGTTCCTCCACACGCCAAATCTACCTGAACGAAGTTTTCACTCAACTAATTACTTTGGCATCTATTCTAGATGATTTATAAAACGTCAAGTGGTATCTTTTACTCCCTCCCTGTTGAGGACGCTGAAGTGCCTGGGCCATGGTTAGATGCAGCAGACTTCAGCACCTATACCATCCTCTCAGCCTAGTCGGCACCACAGGACATACTTGCTCAATACTGACTAAGACAAGGGTTTCTTGACGATCTTTTCCTTCACCGTTTACCGACTAAATTATTTATTTGCAAGAAGGAACTAATACTATGAATAAACTTCATAGTTTTTCTTAGAGTCGTGGGTAAAATACAACAAAAATAGCGGGCTAGTTTAAAATAGTACAAAAATTGCGTAAAACCACAACAAAACCAGCTTTTGCCTTTACGGTACTTCAACCTATATCAAAGTAGATTCTTCACATCAATCATCTTCCATTCTTTGTCGGCGTATCTCGACGTGGGACCAACAGGTACCAGTGTCCAATTCATTGGGAGAAAGCAAAAAGGTACAAAAAAAATTGCAACGGTCTTTTGCTAATACGATTACAATTTTTAGGGTTCGGTGCAGTGTAGATATCGGTACTGGGCTCTGATTTCTGTCCGTTTGTCGGTCATTTCAACGCAGACAAAATACGGTATCTAAAATAAAGTCAATCCTATTAATATTTAAACGTAAATGTTTTTGGTACTTATACCAACTGAACAGATTGAGATAAAATTTTGCAAGTATTCGCTCTAGACTAGGAATGAGATATTATGATTTTTTCTAGGTCGGTGCAAATCTAGCTGGTAAATAATATTTCGAATATAATTAAAACTAATGTGCCTTTTATCGCTTTTATCGCCATTTAGAGAATCATGTTATTTTCCTGGACCATGGACCTAAGTACTAACCTACATTTGTCAAAATATTGAAGTAATGGACTAAATATGGATACTTAATTATGTATAAACAAAATAATATCTTTAAAATGGTATCCTGTCCCACAAAAAAGCACCTTATGTGAATGTAGAAAACGCTATGAGTACTGAAAAGACACTTCCTCTAGCCCGAGGCCCGCTGTCAAAGTGTTAAGTAACTTATTTATTTTGTAGATACTTTTATTAAAGTTTTAAAATTGGACCCAATGACGTGAACTTGTCTCTCACTTGACCGTTTATTGATGTATACTTATGTCAAGCGCCGTGCATGTCTAATTTCAGATTTTCAATTGTTTCTGGAATACAAAGTGTAATGTTCGTGACGACCGTGAGGTGCCGGTTCGATTCCCGTGCACGCTCTAAAGATATTAGTTATTTATTATTTTGGGGCGTTGTGGTATTGAATTCTACTTTTAATAAGTGAACTGCTCTTTTCTGATAACTATAATCCGGGACTATTTAAGTCTAGAGTGAACAGGTGTCTTCTGGACCTTCGTGCTCCATCTTAGACTACCTTACTTAACATCAGGTGAGTTCGTAGTCAAACGAAAGTCAATTCAATGTAAAAAACCTACCTAAGCACATGATTTTAGTTTTTTTTTCATTCGTAACTTTGCCATCGGAAACTTAGCAGGTGAAAACTCACAGTACAGCTAGTCCACCAGCTTGAAGTCGCTCAGCGAGCTATGGAACGAGCTATGCTCGGAGTTACTCTGAATCTGCAACGAGACTATCCGACATTGAACTAAAGTCGTCGAGATTCTCAGAGAATTATCGAGTTGAAATGGCTGTGGGCTGGCCATTAGGCTCATTAGGGGAGGCCTATGTCCAGCAGTGGACTGCAGCTATAGGCTGATGAATGAAATTGTATGTGGACGCAATGTATGAAGCTCTAGTATCTCGTTATCGTTTGATTGGCTACGTGTGACTAGAAACGCTCGTAAATCGCTTTATCTGGACAAGCTCTAAGCTAAGAGAGCTAATAGCACGAGTATTTTGACATGTTGGAGTAAACGAGTTCTTGAACTCACAGCGGCAAAAGTAGTGTAGGACGCCCTCCAGCCAGGTGGAGTGATGACCTCCGAAAGGCCGTAGCAGTGGACTGCTATAGGCTGATGATGATGATATATCTAGATGAGTGATTTCACACGGACGATATGGCTGCGTCGCGTCTCTTCGCACCGTTATTATCCGACGCAAAGTATGAAGCTCTAAATAAATAAATAATGCTTGACCACACACAGCATCATCTAGCCCCAAACTAAGCAGAGCTTGTCATATGAAGTTGAGCCAATCACATGAACCGTTATAGATACTTATTTACCTGCTTATATTTTTTGTTGTAAATACATATTATACATAGAAAACACCCAGATCGGAGACAAATATTTAAGCGAAGCGGGAATCGAACCTTGAACCTTCTTCTTCTCAGGCGGGCCTTTGTCCATTGCGCCACATAGGTCGTCATATTTCCATGAAGTATTTTTGTTTACCCATCAAAATACAGTAGCAAAAATATCCAAAATTCCTTTGTTATAAAAGCTATTGTCTATATTAACCCTTATAAGGGTGCGTTCAAACGTGTAACAGGGTTAGTAATACAATGTAAAGTAGATTTTACACTTGACTTGACAGGACGAGGATACTGTATGGATTAGTAGAGGATTTTTTGTTATTTTAATACTTGATAACGCCCGCGGCTTCGCTTGTTTGGATTATAGATCCGTTCAGTAATTTTTATTTTTGCTTATAGGCGTAACAAACATACGCACATATACCGACAAACCTTGTGATTTATTAGTGGTGTGATTAGAGCAGCTTAGTAGAGAGCGAAGGTAGAATGGTTACTATCTTATACAGCCCAAATGTCAATCTCATCTGCACTAGACTTCCTGGCCCTGACTGATCTGGCCACCGCAGTAAGTACTCTCTGCTAAAAATAGCGACCGAATTGCGGAATACACCACACACCCAGGGGAAGTAGTGTACCTACATATTCTTCTTACTTTTGTTTTCCTTACATGTATGTTATGTTGTCCTATTTTATATTTTCCTAAAGTAATGTCAAGAAAAATTGTCTATTTAAAAAAATATAGAATGTCCTGTTGCAAAATAACAGCAACAGTAAGAAGCAACAAAAAATCACCTAGCGGGCCGAGTACCCGAATGGAAAAGGCTAGAGCGCTTTAAATAACATCCAAAAACCCAAGGCAACAGCAAGGGGATTACCCTTTGTCGTTGGAGTGGTTTTACTCCGTAACTTATCCCACAAGAGTTTCGGAAAGGTTAGATACTAATTTTAGCGTTCTTGATTATCTGCGTAACGATCAGCACCCTCGATTGTCCGGGAATCAGGGTGTGAAATAGGCTACTAGCCATGGGGATGTAGGCAACCAGGCATCCCATGGAAACTATGTGTCTGGTAGAAATAAGATCCAATTACAGTTCGTTAAATATAGATTGATACGCTGGTTTAGTTTGTCAAACCAATGAAAAGCAATTTTGGTTTTCGTCATCATTCATCATTGGTCGTTGCGATCACCAATGTCCCGCGTATCAACATGTAGGTAGGTATTAACCAACTGTACGAAATAACATCTGAATTGGAACATGGAATGTGATAGGCCATCTTTACAAAGGGAAATTCTAAATCTATCATGCCACTCTGACAAGAGTAACTGACTAAGAGGAAGAAAGTAGATAAAACTTTTAAGATGAGTTCAATGTTTATTCAGCTTTGTTCCACGGTTCGTATCCATGTAGGTTATATTGAATTATCTGAGGTATTTTTAGCTATCAAATAATTCAGTAATAACTTAGCCAAAAAAGGTATGTTAATACGCTTTATATTTTCAAAATTACAGAGAGTGGTGTGGTGACCGACGAATAAAAAATCGGGCGTAAGGAGAGCAGTTGTTTTTAAAGTTTTTTTTCTCAAAACAGTCTGCATCCGACTTCTTATTCCCACGCAATGCTAACAAAAAGATCCAAGTTCTAACATAAAAAGTTGCGTGTAGGCAAGGAGGTAGACCTACCTATGCATAATGAGGTCTGTTTCACTCCGTGCTGGAGATTGCACGCGATAACTAAGACAAAACACACCCTAACAACAATTATCGAGACGTGGACGTCCGGGGTCCGCTGTCAACTTGTGAAACTAGGTTACCAATTTTTTTTTAATGGTACATAAACATGGAAGTCTCACTTGACGCACCAGATGTTAAGTGGTAAACATGACTTATAATAAAGTATTGCTAGTAGATCACGCATGTTTGGAAGTTGGAGCCCTACGATGTAAAAGCAACGCCTTGCGTCCATCAACTTGACACATGAAAGTGTTAAGCCTGTTTTGCCTCTAATGTCACCGGCACCCACACCCTTCAAACAGAAGCAATGCTGCCTGAATGGGCCCTTCACAAAGAACTCTACAACTTCTACCATCCAAAATGTGACATCTACGACGGTCTTCCTAATAATAATAATCCTAATCCATTTACGAAAGGAATTTATGAAAGGATCTCGCCAAATAATAAATCAATAATAATTGTTCATATCAAGCCATAAACCCATAAAAAGAAGTAATAATAATGTATAATGACTTGTAATAAGAAATGATTATAATTTATTAAATAAGTTAATTAAAATTACAAAATAGATAGATTGCAATTACAAAATGAATATATTAAAATAACAAAATAAATAAATTAAAATTACAAAATATAGGTATTAATAAAAATTACAATGAATACATTAATTTTAATTTTAAATTAATATATTTCAATGACAAAATAAATTTATTATAATAACAAATAAAATTAATTAGAATTACTGTATGAATACATGAAAACTACTAAATGAATACCTAAATGAAAATTACAAGATTTGATTAAATATAGCCTTAAATACCTAAAACAAATTTTTTTTGTCATCAGTGATACTTTTCATTATAACTAACTATGGTATAATCTGCAGTATAATTGTAGATAATGTCTATGTGCCTGTAATATAATTTGAGTCGGTCAGTAATGACAGAGTGTGTAGCACGCATGCGCGCAACGAACTCACGGGGGGCTTTTTAGCTGGTAGAATATTCTTAAGAACTTTAGAGCGATCAGCATTTGAGCTGGTAGAATATAATGGAAAGCGATCACGAATATTTCAATCGGACGTATCTAAGCTTTCTCATTGGCCAAAATTATATTCTTATCTATCATATCTCTTATTATTCTTGTTATTGTAAATTGTTCTATTTGTTTAGGTTAGTGTGACTAAAATAAAGAGTTTTCTATCTATCTATCTTTTTTTTTTATTAACAACTAGCGGCCCGTCCCGGCTTTGCACGGCTTAGGGCACTTTTTTTACACCTTGGGTTACGTTACTTAAGTTTTAGTAAGAATCCCTAATCTTTTCTAGCAATAAATATAGCCTTTGTTACTCAAGGTGAATGTAGCTTTCCAATGGTGAAGGAATTTTTGAAATCGGCACTGTAGTTTTTGAGTTTATTCATTACAAACAAAATACAAATGTTTCCTCTTTATAATATTATATAAAAGTGTAGATAACAATACCAACCTATATCAGTACACTGCTAGAAAAAGGCCTCCCCTATTAAGAAGGGTGAACGCAGGACATCTTCTCGTACCACCGACGCTGCTGCCATTCGGCGTTCAGGGAATTTAGCTGCGCTGGAGTTAGGCTGCGCTATTCAGCCTGCCGCGCCAGAACCCCAGTTTATTAGTTAGCAGGTTGTACCACGGGCAGGTGAGGTTGAGTTCCGAAGCGGTTAGATCCCCTTACATCCTTTTTTTAAGCGACTTAAAAAAGGAGGAGGTTCTTTATCCGTCGGAAAACCTCATCCTAACTTGTAATTTTCGCCCTATGATCACCAATATCTCCGTCAATTGTGAACCGAGTTTAAAAATTTTTTAGCGCAAGAAGTCAGAAGTGATTTATTTGAAGTCGGTTTATTTTTTTTTAAAAAAGTCCTACTTGTATTTTATTTATTTTATTGAAACATCAGCTGATAAAAGCCTTTATTTTTTTATTCTTATCTAGTTTTGCGACGAGTGGGTTCGATATTAGCACATAAGTCATTATTTTCAACACAATAATCATCGATATACTGGTACACAAAAATCTTAGTATAGCCGGGTTGAATCCACAACCTTAGAAATCAGTTTTGGAATTGGAAGTCAGGGTACGGTTACGGTACGGTACGGTACGGTACGGTACGGTTACGGTTACGGCACCGCTACGGCTCCTAAGCATAGGAGGGTACAATAAGGTTTAATTAAATAATCTTACAGCTACAGAGGACAGGGTGCCATGACCCTCATTTAGGGATGTTCTCCTGCTACCCATACCTACCTAGTTGACCGAAAAAGCGGAAAACAACGTCTTATTCTTGTCTTTATTCAATAAAACTTACATTAACAATGTAGGATTACAGATTACTATCTATATTAGATAAAAGAAAATCGTGTTAGTAACACTATTTATAACTCAAGAACGGCTAAACCGATTTGGCTGAAAATTTGTGGGGAGGTAGCTTAGAACCAAGAGAAAGACATAGCATACTATTTATCGCGTTAATATTTATTTCTTTAAATTATAATCTTTAGGGGTAGAAGTAGGGGTAGGGGTAGGGTAGGAGTAGGGTAGGGGCAGGGGTAGGGTAGGAGTAGGGTCGGGGTAAGGTAGGGTAGGGTAGGGTGTGGTATGGCAGTTGTTGTTGTTGTTTTAGCCTCATTGATTGCTGTTTAAACTTCGATACCCTCTTTGAGACAGGACGTCTGTCGGGTCAGCTAATATTTTTTGTTGAATAAACTATTTGTACTTTGTATGTATTTATATATATTCGGGTACCTTGCAAGCGAAGCCGTGGGCAGAACCCTAGTCATCCAGTAAAAGTCGCCCCGTGTGCGCCGACGACACTCAAAGACGTAAAAACAATCGCGTTTCCTCGAGACGTGATTCCAGCTTCTATTGCGTACAGACAGACACAAATATATTTTATATAATTTATTAATTTTATGGGAGCCTTTGCCCAGCAGTGGGCTATTAGTAATTTAATTGAATAAATTGATTTCATACTAAATATATATATAATAAAAAAAAGACGTGTGGCACTCGGGGACTGCCGCGGTAAAGCTATTGCATAGCATTTTGTATCAACTTATGCAATTATAATTATTTATTTATTTTATTTATGCAGTATTTCTTTTTTTTTGATATTAATTCAAGTTACACTTTTTGAGCGTGGTGACCGATAAGAAAACAATTTTTTTTATTTTATTAAATAAAAATACGTCTAGTTGCACGCACACAAACACCGTGTCGAAGACTGCCGAAAAGAAACGACGTTAGACAATGCACGGCCTTCAAGCCACACCTCCGTGCCCGTCGGAGTGGGGAGCGTGAGGTTTTTTTTCGTTACGGAATTTCTGGATTCGGTCCCCGCGCTCAAGGCCCTCGATAGAAGCTATGCAATAGCTTAAAAAAAAGGATGGAGAGGATCAGGTGTATTTCATTTCATTTATTTATTGCAGTCTTATGTTAGGTACAAAACATGGATGATTAGTATAAATAACACTATGAGCCCAATTTTGGACACAGCAATGGTATGGAGTAGGAGTCAGCCCGTTAAAAAGAAGCTCGCCTCTGTACATATTTTTTGTCATCATACATCTTTGTTTGTATTATTTCCGTGTACAATAAATAATTACAGAATTACAGAATTTATTTATAACGTTTCTTTTAGATGTCGTTCAAAAGATTTGTCATCTTCCTCTTCTTTTAGGCCCAGGTCACACATATCGGGCAAGGACATGGCGCGGACATGGCGCGGACGTGGCACGGACGTGGCGAGGACATGGCACGGGCATGGCGCGGACATGGCTCGGACAAGACGCAGAAATGACGTGACAGAGGCACAAGTGTAGTGCAGTCTGTTGTCCGGTATCGATGTGTCAGCATGTCATCCTCAGAAGACGAAGATGCTCTTGCTCTCGTGCATACAATTAATAAATATACAGATCAGGGCCCGTACAACCCCGATTTCGAGTTAGTTGCTTCGAAAGTGAAACCCCTTCATTGGGTTATACAGTTGACGGGATTACCCTTTCGTTTGGGTATTCTCCTCCTAACACAAGCGAAAGTGTAACCCGTTCCTTTTGGTTTTCAGTCGATAGGGTTAACATCTTATGAGGTTAAACGAATGAATGGAGTTACCTCTTCATAGGTTTTTTTGAATGTTACACAATGGTTATCATTACGCCTGACACTGGGTGGGGGAATTTAGATTTTGACTCTTGATTTATGTCGTCAATCATTAGGTATAAGTTCGGATCGCTTTATTTGGTTGAAGGAAGAGCGTCACTGCATTAAAGAAAAGTTTTGAAAACATAAGGAAAGTGCTGTGTTTCAGTCAGTTTTCATTGGTCATCATCGCAGAGTATGCGTTATCCTTATCATATACGAGACCCGCAGTCAACAAATTAAAAAGAAAAAAAATGATGTTTCAGTTTTCATAAGTCATCAGTTATGTCATGACTGAGGCCCGCAGCCAACATGTTAAAAAGAAAAAAATGTGTTTCAGTCAGTTTTCATAGGGCATCATCGCAGAGTACTCTGCGTAGCGTTATTTTTTATTTTTATTGTATTTATTAGGCAAAGCCGACAGTACACATAATGAGTATTTTGTAAAGCGTTATGTCCGAGACCCGCAGTCAACGTGTTAAAAAGAAAAATATGACCTCTAAACTATTTTGAATAATAATTTTTGATTGTCACTGTCACTGTCACTCTAAAACTCAAACTCAAAACTCAACTCAAAGCTCCACTCGAAACTCATTCTACAAATTCATCTATAAATGGTTATATCTCAGGAACTACTCATCCTAGACTAGCCGTTAATTGCTCAAAAGATAGCTATTGACAAGATCTTTATTTTCAATGACATATGTCAAACTTGAATTTGCCATATCTCGAGAAGTACTCATCCTAGACTTGCCGTTACTAGCTCAAATGAGAGCTACTAATAAAATCTTAATTTTCGATGACAGCTGTCAAACTAAAAACTGTCATCGAAAATTAAGATCTTAACAATAGCTATCATGTAAGCTAGTAACGGCAAGTAAAGGATGAGTAGTTCTCGAGATATGGTCGATTTAAGTTTGACAGCTGTCATCGAAAATTAAGGTCTTGTCAATAGCTATCATTTGAGCTACTAAAGGCAAGTCTAAGATGAGTAGTTATCGAGATATGGTCGATTTAAGTTTGACAGCTGTCATTGAAAATTAAGGTCTTGTCAATAACTATCATTTGAGCTACTAAAGGCAAGTCTAAGATGAGTAGTTATCGAGATATGGTTGATTTAAGTTTGACAGCTGTCATCGAAAATTAAGGTCTTGTCAATAGCTATCATTTGAGCTAGTAAAAGCAAGTCTAAGATAAATAGTTCTCGAGATATAGTCGATTTAAGTTTGACAGCTGTCATCGAAAATTAAGTTCATGTCAATAGCAATAATTTGAGCTAGTAAAAGCAAGTCTAGGATGAGTAGTTCTCGAGATATGGTCGATTTAAGTTTGACAGCTGTCATTGAAAATTAAGGTCTTGTCAATAGCTATCATTTGAGCTAGTAAAAGCAAGTCTAGGATGAGTAGTTCTCGAGATATGGTCGATTTAAGTTTGACAGCTGTCATCGAAAATTAAGGTCTTGTCAATAGCTATCATTTGAGCTACTAAAGGCAAGTCTAAGATGAGTAGTTATCGAGATATGGTCGATTTAAGTTTGACAGCTGTCATCGAAAATTAAGGTCTTGTCAATAGCTATCATTTGAGCTAGTAAAGGCAAGTCTAAGATGAGTAGTTCTCGAGATATGGTCGATTTAAGTTTGACAGCTGTCATCGAAAATTAAGGTCTTGTCAATAGCTATCATTTGAGCTACTAAAGGCAAGTCTAAGATGAGTAGTTATCGAGATATGGTCGATTTAAGTTTGACAGCTGTCATCGAAAATTAAGGTCTTGTCAATAGCTATCATTTGAGCTAGTAAAGGCAAGTCTAAGATGAGTAGTTCTCGAGATATGGTCGATTTAAGTTTGACAGCTGTCATCGAAAATTAAGGTCTTGTCAATAGCTATCATTTGAGCTAGTAAAAGCAAGTCTAAGATAAGTAGTTCTCGAGATATGGTCGATTTAAGTTTGACAGCTGTCATTGAAAATTTATTCCAATTTTATTATAATATAATTATTATTGCGTAAAATAAACAATTAGTAGTCTGCATTTCCACCCTTAATGCTTAGAACACAATTACCGCAATTATTTTTAATCTTTTGACCGAAATTCTTTTCTCCATTATCTCCTATAACCCACTTATAACCCGTGTTACAATGATAAAAAGGGTAACCCTAAGGAATGGGTTTTGGAATAATACCAAAACCCAATACTATTGATAACCCTCATGATCAGATAACCTAATCAAAAGGGTTTTGAATTGTTTAACCTATCAAATAATAGTGTAAACCATACGGAGAGGGTTAACTAAACTTTTGGAAAAACCCTGCCGAAAACCTCTTCATCGGGTTACCAAATCGGGCCCTGATACAGTTGAAGAAAATACGCGCAAACGAATTTGCACAAGGATCAGCTAGTATTACCATGGGTATTACATAAAAAAAATTTAATACCGGTTTAGTTTAATCTCTTTCCGATTTCCAGCCACAATTTATCTTGAACATTTCAGTTACAATAATGGAACGACAATGATCATAAAGCGTTGCATATTTTACAATCAATTCAAAAAATTCAATATTAAATTCGATATCGTCATTCGTCACGCATTTTTACATCACTAACGGACATATGTCGCAAGCAAGTACATACTACGAACTGGCGGCCATCTGACGCCCATCTGGCGGCGATCGGGCGCGGGCGCCGAAATGGCGCGTCATACGTCCGATCAACGACATACCGTGTGTCCTAAATTGTGCTTTATTTCCATGCATTTTGTATGAAATTTGAATGGAATAGGAAACCGCCTGTGCCATGTCTGCGCCATGTCCGTGCCCGATGAATGTGAACTCGTCGGACGCAGACAAGGCACTGGCGGTTTCTTATTCCATTCAAATTTCATACAAAATGCATGGAAATAAAGCACAATTTAGGACACACGGTATGTCGTTGATCGGACGTGCTTATGACGCGAAGTCGTCCGAGCTAAATTGTGCTTTATTTCCATGAATTTTGTATTAAATTTGAATGGAATAGGAAAGCGCCCGTGCCATGCCCGCGCCAGGTCAGACAAGTGGGGCCTATACCTTAGATTTTCCGGGAGTTTATTATAAATTTTTACAGCCATTGTATTTGGGCCAGAACTGTGTATCTTCAATTTTGAACTAGGTAGTTCTAATTTATGTTTTTATCTACTAGGGTAACTTCGAAGATTCAGAAGATTACTAACGAGGAAGTTCTAAAACGTGTGGATAAGGGTATAGATGGAAACCATACAATACAGAAGAGGAAAAATGATTGGACACCATAAGTGACATTATTTTTGTTTATAAATGAAACTTTAAGATGGAACAAGCACATGGTTCACCTGATATAAGCGGTAACCATTACCTATCACAAAGCATTACATCGTAGATCACGTTTTAAACACATGAATGCTTCATTAGAAAAATCATCGATGGAAAGGTAGAAGGAAATCGTGGAAGAGGAAGATCGAAGAAGATAAAAAAAAGTACATTTCCCACGGGACCTGTACATTTATCCGGGATAAAAAGTAACTTAAAGGTCGACACAGACGGTGAAGACACTATAACATTTTATCTTAAGATTTTATATTAATATAAATATTACGCCATCATAGACGACGAAGATACGATAGGTACTATATTTTCGTCGCAACCGCACTTGTACTGTGTTTAACAATATACAGAGTGATGTTATTTTACGATAAATTCTCATATCGCTCTCTATCTGTCGATACGAAAATATTATTATATATTACTAGCTTCCGCCCGCGGCTTCGCTCGCGTGGTACCGGGATAAAAAGTAGCTTATTTGTTAATCCAGGTCACAAACTGTGTATATTCCAAATTTCATCCAAATCCGTTCAGTAGTTTTTGCGTGAAAGAGTAACACACATTCACCCATTCATCCATCCCTACTCACAAACTTTCGCAATTATAATAATAGTAGGAGTAGGATAGTAGTAAGGATATTAACCATGTGTGATGCCTCATAATGATTGTATGGCGAGCGATATTTTATCTTAAGATCAAATGTTATAGTATCTTCACCGTCTGTATCACCCTTAAACACTATATCATCAAACTACATTCATCCATTATGGCGTGATTGAGTTACAAACATCCATTCATACAAACTTTAGCATTACTACGCATCTACGTTACCATGCCAACACACCAGCCTATATCAGTCCACCGCTGGATATAGGATTTCCCTAATAAAAGGGAATATGCCCATAATCCTCACGCTGGGTATGCGGGTTGGGAATCGCAGGGCACAGTTTCTCGCACTGCCAACAATGCTGCCCGTTGGCCGTCAGGAAATTTAGCTGTGCTGGTATTAGGCTGTGATATACCGCTTTCAACCGCGCACCAAAGTCAATTTGTTGGTTAGCAGGGTGTAAGGGGTTCCGGGGGTGTAAGAAGTTCCATCACCCATTTTCGGAACCCAAGAAAAACTCACCTGTGCTCGGTGCACCCTGCTAACTAACAAATGGTGCTCTGGCGGCATAGCGCAGCCTAACATCGACAAAGCTAAATCCCCTGGCCACCCACGGGCAGCAGCGTCAGCAGCAGCAGTGCGAGAAGTTATGCCCTGCGATCCCCAACCCACAATGCTCACCGTGGGGATTATAGGCATATCCCCCTTTATTAGGGGAGGCCTATGTCCAGCTGTGTATTGATATAGGCTGGTGTAGTGTGTGTGGAGGGTGCACCAGAGGCAGGTGAGATTGTTTACTACGCATACTTACGCATTATTACGAATAGTACTAGCAGCAACTATGAACAACAGTGAACTGCTATAGGCTGGTGATGGTGATGATGGTGGTGGTCAAGTCGCCATCTTGTATACCGGCTTGGAAATTGAACATTCATACCCATTTACAGATGTTTTGAGCACGCTCGGCCATTTTTTCTCAAAAATAACTTTAACTCGAAGACATTCCAACATCTTGTCACAATGACCATAATGGGAAGACGAGAAGTCACAGTGGGGAAGAGAATGGCAGGGACGCTTTGTTCTTCTTTGTATGAGCTAAGGCCAAAACTGGTGTCAGAGTTTTTAAGGCTGCCCAAAGGCCTCCGACATGGCTTGGCGACTGAAAATGTCGGAATCTAATTTAAAATCTAATCAAATTTAGTGATCAATTCAAAAAGTGGTCCTAAAAATAGCACCAAAAGCGATGTATCTACTCTACTTTGACACTTGGCCCTGTCGTCCCAAACTAGGTGAAACTGTAAGAAATATGGGCATATCCACCTTCTAGAGGCGTATGTCCAGCAGTGGACTGAATTGAATAGGCTGTTGTTGTTTTCGCTTTGGTGCTTGGAAGACTTGTTAAGATGTTGTTTTCCACTTTTACAGTCTATAAGCCTTGTCAGATAGATGCCTTTGACCGGCCTAAAAACGACACCAGCCGAGAGAGAGAGCCAAAGTAGATTCAATATGGGATTTAGAATAGAGAAAACCTATTATTGGATGTAGATGTAGCAACACAAACATTTTGAATGTAGTAAACATGGTTGTCTATGGAATGGATAGGTAATAAAATAAAAAACAACCGACTTCAAAAAATTTATTTAAAAAACTGTAAAACTAAAAAGTTTAAAATAACTGCTTATTTTTTGGTTCATCCACCTTTTTTCTATAAATTTATCCCTTACGATCTATGCGTTTACCACATAGGTAGATCTAGATACCTACATGTTAGTTTTGGAGTCGACAAGAGCGACATATTTGGGATGCAGGGAGACGCTCAATCAGGAAAAATACGTTGTCTTCTAAATTGTAGAGTAGACATTAAAACGGCTTGCTAAGAGGGGGTAGTTCGCCGCAAATTTTTATAAAAAGAGAGCGAACTGTTCTTTCGGTACTGTTGACAGAACCAGAGTATCAACCACTAATTATTCACTATCTTTACACACGATCTATCGGCAGTGTCACAAATTAACATAATGATGCAAAATAACAATTCATTTAGTTAATTTTATTGTTATTAATACAAAAACATTGTGTATTGTCTGTTATTGCCGTGTAAGGATGTGAAATGTCATTTAAAGTAGTAATAAAATGTCTCCTTAAATAAATTATACTACGCAAATAAACAGCCTGTTTTTTAAATTTAATACAAATAAGTTAAAATCAATTTATTGCCAAAAAAATAAACACCATTTCACCAATTTCATTGAAGAAATGGTTTATAAAGTTACAATAACATTTTACTCAAAACTTGTTAGCCCCAGAACAGCTGATTTTGTTGAGTGTGGTACGAAACCCTGCATCCATCAACTTGAGGCATGAAGCATTAAGAACCATATGAGGCATTAAGCCTTATATGGTGCATGTTATTTCACCGGCACCACCACCCTTCAAACAGAAATGCTGCGTCACGGCAAAAATGGGCATGGTGGTAGTCCTTCCCCGGATGAGCACTTCACAAAGAACTCTGCTACTCTACCCTATAAGTATTATAGTGTAGGTACCCACTAAGGAAGGATAGATAGAGATTTCACCCCTAAATGGTGAAATAGAGGATGAAAGTTTGTACGAAAATCCGTCAGTTTCGAAGTTAGGATCTTCAAATTTTGTATTTAGGCTGACGATTAAAATTAATTTATAAAGCAAGTAATGCATAAAACCGGCTTTTGACTATGTACCTACCTAATGTATTTATATTACATATTTACACGTGACCATTTGACACTTCAAACTCAGGGCGAGGCAGAGGGAGGTGCGGTGTCCCGGGAGATGTGCCGTTTCAAATGTATGATGAGCGATAAATATTATAGCTCAAGATGTTAATATATATCCTATAGTAAAAAGCCCGCTTAATACTAGTTTCATAATATAAATTCAACTTGATAGAAAACACTTGTATCTTCACGTGTACCGAGGATGTGGCGCCGGAGCCTGTAGCAGGTACAACAACTTTCTTCGATCAGGGTCGCACGCGATTCGTTCATGAAAAACACCAAATTATATACTGACGTTGGCTTTGTAGGAAGTGTTCCAACGTCCATTTTCTGAACCCAAACAAACCTGCCTGTGGTGCACCCTGCTAACTAACAAACGGAGCTCTGACCGGCTGATTGCGGCATAGCGCAGCCTAACAGCGGCACAGCTACATCCCCAGACCGCTGACAGGCATCAGCGTCGACGGTGCAAGATAGCTGTGCCCTGCGATCCCCAGCCAGCATGCTCAGCGTGGAGATTATGGGTATTTCCCTCTTCTTTTCTTGAGAGATATTTGTCCAGCAGTGGACTGATATAGGCTGGAGTTGTTGGCTGTGTCTACCTATGTAATCTTCCTTCTTCTTATAAGATAGTGGCCAACTCTGGTGCCGCAGTTTTTAGGAGCCACCCGAAGGCATCCAACATTGCTTAGCGACTGAAAAAGTCGGGATCAGCATCTTAACATACTTTCCGAAGCACGGAAGCGCTCTGATCTTAATGCCACTAAACGGTCACCCATCCAAGTAGTGACCGTGCGGATTGTTGCTTAACCAAGATGATCCGCTAAAAACATCGAAGTAAACCACGCCACGAGCGCTTCAGTTTTTTGGCGTGAAAGAGGAACAAACTATTACAAATACATATTTTTACAAACTAAGTAGGATTTCGTAGACAATAGAATGCGGACATTAGAGATGATTCTCACGTTAGTGTCGACGCAAACGGGCCACACGCGACGCCCCGACGCCACGAGAAGCTAGAAGCCACGACGAGCGGTGGCTTCCGGCGTCCACCGTGTGCGGCGAGCCCATATAAAATGTATGGAAACTACAGGTATTAACGCGAGGACAGACAAAACTAAATGGAAATTTGCCAGTTCTCACGACAATGACAATCATCTCTATGTCTGGATCACAGATATAGAAGAGAACTAGATCAAATCTTAAAATTCACTATGCTCTGAACATCAACTCATACGGCTGATCTCTACTTACTTATGTCCATTATCATCAGTTAGAAAGGGACGCATACATATATCAATGTGACTTCAAATGAGATCAAAAAGTTAATCGTACCAGGGCGCTCGAATAAAATTCTATGCAGTTTCATTGAAATGCCCTGGTACGAAGTCGCAGAAATCGCATTGAGATATAGTATGCATCCCTTTCTAGCAAATGTTATATGGACATAACGAAGTAGAGATTAGACGTTCAGAACATAGTGAATTTTAAGACTTCATCTAGTTCTCTTCTTTAAATATCTGTGGTCTAGATAAAAAGAAAAAAAATCCAACCTCTTTGGATAAAACCATATTCTCTACGAACATGGGGCTCCGCTACCACTGCACCGACCGTAGCCAAGTAGTATTACGACGCCAAGTAACTATAATACTATAATATACTATAAACGATAGTTACAATGTTACATGATAATATAAAGAAATGTGTGGGTTTATCTAAATAATTGCACAATCACTTAAAGGTAAATACCGTAATTATACGTTAGCCTTTCGGAAGTCAACCCATAGGCTAGGATGGCACCAGAGCAACACCAAAACCAAAGAAATATGACTAAAGCATAGAAGGAGTCTTAAAATTCATGTATGCTCTGAACATTAACTCATACGGCTGATCTCTACTTTCTTATGTCCATATATCATTTGCTAGAAAGGGATGCATACTTTATCTCAATGCAATTTCTGCGACTGCGTACCAGGGCATTTGTATGAACCTGCATAGAAATTAGTTCGAGTACCCTGGTACGATAAACATTTTGAAGTCGCATTGTTATATGTATGCATCCCTTTCTAACTGATGATATTGGACATAAGAAAGTAGAGATCAGCCGTATTGAATTTTAAGGCTTTATCTAGTTCTCTTCTAAATCTGTGACCAAAACTCACTCTCAAATCTCTAGAGTAGTCTCAAAGTAGAAGCCAGAACAAAGAACTAACGTTCGATTCTTACCCGCACTTCCTCAAGAAAATGGTAGAGTCGAAGTGTTGATGACCTTGACCAATGATTGATTGATGTCTGGATTCTGTTTCTATGTCTACGACTACGAATATTCTCTATTATTGCGAGTGGGGCCCTGATTATATAAAAGGAGAGATTCGTCGTTCAACATCCGGGAACAGAATCCTCAATCTGTGAGTCACAATGCGGTTTTACCAAGAATCAATAGAAGTTCTTCACTGACTAGCTTTAGCCTAAGGCTTAGCTCGTGGTGCCTAAAAGTAGCCATGTTATTTTCGGTCTAGAATTACAAAACTCGAAAAATTAGCATAGACTTATAGATAGACTAGCTTCCGCCCGCGGCTTCGCTCGCGTGATAAAATCGGGATAAAAAGTGAGTTGGTTCCACTCAATGCCACGGAATATTTAAATAAAAATGATATACCTAAATTAGTTCCAGCCAATGCCTTGACGTAAGCAAGTACAGTCAACGTTAATATCAAAGTAAGATCTAAAAAGAAATGCTAGAGCGTTAAAGGGCTAAACTTTTCTTAAGGTGTGGTGGCGTCATCTCATCCACTGCGGATGAGTTGGTCAATCCAAAATGTTTAGTGGTCAACTCATCCAAAAGGTTTCTGTTTATTTACCAGTATTTTATATTGGTGAAATCAACCAAAAAAGTGTTCCGTAAGTTAAAAATATTTTGTTTCGTGCAGTTGTTCCTGAAGTTACATTATTCACTGACTTGCTAGAAAATACTTTTCATTTTTTTCTCAGAAAGGCCGATACCTAGGGAGCCTGAATCTTAAATGGCGTAGTGCGGAAATAAACAGTTTTAGAAATACTTACATTTTTGAAAATTTTAATTTTCACTTTATTTGCCTATGTGTTAATCCAGGTCTTAAACTATGTATTTTCCTAGTTTCATCAGAATCCGTTCAGCCGTCACGGAGTAAAGCGACCACAAACATACCTACTCACACACAAACTTTCGCATTTAAATTATTGGTGTTAATATTAGTGTGACAGATAGACAGATCTTACTTTTATCTTTATTGCACACATAAAGGGCTAGACGACTGAAAAATTCTAATTATTCCGTTATTTACATATCAAAAATATATTGGACACGTATTTTTTCTTTTGTCAACTAAACAAAAAATAACAAATATATAGTGCGTTAAAGTTCCGCGTGACGTCACGATTTAGTACATTTTAAACCTAGGCGTGACGTCACGAGCCCCCACTCCCGAACTTTCACGTTCTTTATCTCCGTCAATTTCTATTGATTCGATAAATAAAAAAATACGTGTCCAATATTTTTTAGTTGCCATCTCTATATTTTTTTTATGGTACTTGAAGATAGAACAAACGCATGGCCCACCTGATGTTAAGTGGTAATTATTACCTATAACAAAGCATTGCATCGTAGATTATGTTTTTTGGCACAAGCTCTACACTGTAACGACCTGCGTTCATTCACTGATACCTACCCACAGGTGATTTCCAACCCAGCATGGAGATTATGGGCACATCCCCCTTCAAATGGGAGGCTTATGTTCAGCCGTGGGCTGATATAGGATATTGTTGTTGTATGATTAGTTATTGTTAACTTACTAAGAATAACCTCGTTATAAGCTAGAACGGATTTAGAACCTTTTTTTTTAATCTTTGGAAAGGAGTTTTGATTAAAAACCTTCATATACAGCAGCTTTAATGTAAAGATTTATGTTTTAGCACGATACATCTCATTGCATCTCTCCATAGAAATCTTCAGGAGACAACACATAATGCATTTAATGCATATTTGTACATCTTCGTAAAATCCCGGATGTAATGTACATTAATAAACATTTAGCTGCTGTGTGTGAAGGCCCTGAGAACCTTAGATTTTCTCAATCGAATTGCGGCGTTTCAACCAATTCTGATGTTTTTCATCACCATTTTGTAGCACAATCGTCTGCCATTAAGGTGCTGTCGTCACCTAAAGGAAGATAATATGGAATATAGTAAAATAAAATAAACCAAATTCGTCAGGTAGCTTTGTGGGTCAATAAGACAATGAGAATTAGATTTAAGCTAGAATGAACTCTATTTTCTAAAGCAATAAAAGCTATTTCATTTTAGCTTTTGTTGGAAAATATTAGTCAGATAATACAAAGAAAGTGCTGAGTAAGCGTTAAGTACACTTCAGTGCAAATAATATGGTGTTTTTTCATTAATAACCATAACTCAAAATCAAAATTTAAACAAACTTTGACTATTCCTATCTTACCGTTGGATTATGATGACAAACAGTGACTGGGCTTACCTTAAGCAACGGTTAACTTTGAGTAGCGTTTAAGTAAGTATGACCATAAATGATTAAAAGGCGATTAATTTATAGTTAGAAATAAAAGTTGTCTTACAATAATTATTTATTGTTATTAAAAAATATTTATACATTATAATTTCACACAAATTTTAATAATATGGTTAATGTAGGTATAATGTTAGTTCAACTTAGTCTGTAAAACATAGATTAAACGTATAAGCAAGTACCCACTTAAAAATAGTTATTACAACCACCTACCTACTTACATAAACATTAGAGTTGATAAAAAGCTGTCAATCAATTTGTAAAATTATTTAAAGTTCTTCGCAAATAATTTAATTTAAACGAATACCTATGGACTTTAATAGAAAAAACAGAATCCGTAATGGATTCCCGTAGCGTTCATGTAAAGTAGACTACAAAAAGATACAACGCTCTTGAAATTATAATATTCGTATGGATCGGACTTGGTTCGTCCTGTTTTCATTTAGATTTAACAGAATAGTACTTTGATCTGCGTCAGGTCTTCTATCATAAGGTAAGTATTTAATCAATCATTCAGAAAATTCGTTAGAATAGGACTCTTAACAACAACCTGTGCTTAACAAGTAAATTATTTATCTAATTCAAATTATTTAATATCTGTAGTTGAAATAAAACTACCGTTTATACATTTATCTATTTGGCGTATCTATAATTGTCATCATCATCATCATCATCATCATCAACAGTCTGATTTATCTACTTTGGGAGGCCTTTATCCAGCAGTAGATAAAGTTTGTTGCTACAAAGGGAGGAGAATCCCTTGAATTGACGGTGCAGTCCAGTCAACCAGTCCATCAGTCAGTCCCAGTTAGGGGAGCCAAGTTACCAATTAATATATATTGTGTTATTTTCATTGACTAAAAAATAAAAAATAATAAATGAAAATGCTAAAAAATAAATGTAATAAATATAAATGTAAATGCTTTAATATTAAAATTCTTACAATGAAGACTAAAAAAATAATTGCTCTGTCCTACTCATTTACTGAGTATTTCACTGAATTTGCATCTCACTAGTTTATTGAAACGTATTCAAATGTATGCGGCGTTTTATTGACAAATTGTTTCCACTTCTTCATTCGACCAGAATTGCTCAGTTTTTTGCTAAAGGTATTCCGAATGCATTGTACGTTTAAATTCTTATTTGTTTTGATGGTAACCAGTTTACACCTGTAGATGGTTATCTGTAAAATTTTATTTATAAGGTGCGCAATAAATTAGGCGTCTCGGTACAAAGAACATATTTTTGTTACATTTTTAAAGCGTCCGTGACTGTTCTGTTATCATAAAAAGTATATAAATTATCAGTGATCATAGATCAGTGACATTTAAGGCTAAAGTTTTATAGTTAACAGCTTAAGATGCCCTAATACTTATAATAATAAGAATTACTGAGACATTGAACGGCATTTTGCCTACGAATGGAGTGCTAGTACCTAAATGTGTACCTAATTAGACAGACGCATAAATAACAAATTGTTTAGTAAGCACTGTGGACAGGGCGTAATGGCGCTCATTCGGCGAGGCCTATGTCCAGCAGTGGACTGTTAAAGGGTAAAGATGATAAATGATAAGGTAAGCACTATTATGTAAATCATTATAACATTTTATAGAAGGCCTTAACACCTAATTCTAAATTGATATGGACTAATCTTCCACCCGCGGCTTCGCTCGCATAGTACTCGTAAAAGTAGTACTTAGGTATATAAGATAATCTAGGTCACAAAGTATATCTATTGTACGTTACGGAGTTTGATAAAACTTTATCAAATAGCTTCGGAATAGGCCGAGCAAATCATTTGAAGCTTTTGTCCCGCAATACATGGCGCCTGCGCACTATATCGCCGAAAAGCACAGTCATGCTGACGTGCCAGTGTAACTAATGCAATATAAAACTGACATCATTGTACATTAACCGGGATTTTTATTGAGTTGTAGAAACTTGACTAATTAATGGATTCATTTTTTGTTTGTTTCATTTAATTTTGTTGTAGTCAACTTAGTTTATTAGTGCCAAGTCGTAAAAAAATTGGTCAGCTAGCTGCTATTTAAATATAAAGTAGGTATGTGAATAATTATTTTCTAAAATAAAACCCCTAAAGAGTTTTACCTCCAAAGACTTTTTTCTAAGTCAGCGAGGGGTTAAAATGGAAAAACTTCTATGAGAACGAAATGGTACTCGTAGGTAAGGTAGGTAGTATAGTATTTTTATAATATATTAGTCTCTTATCCCACAAACAACTTAGTTTATAGTACCTATCTGTGCACCTAGGCACTTATTTCTATTTTTAAAAATACATTTTAAAACCATCAGTGGCGTCCTCTATGAGTCATTTGCTCACAACTCGCCGCGGGCGCCGCACGCGTTACGGACCAAAAATTATTATTTTTTATTTTTAAATCCTCGTTTAATTATACGTATGAGCAAGTTTTACGTATTCCAGGGGTAATTTAATTATAGGCGGCAGCTTTTCGGCTTTGAAATGGCTTGACCTTGCCTAACTTGATGGCTTGTAGGGCCTAAGTTTATTTATTTTTTTAATAACGGTTCTCTACATTCGTAGACTCCATGAGTAACAAACATGAAATTAATGTTTTTGTAACTCATGAAGTATTCGAAAAGTAAATAGTTTTATTCTCAAGAATTTTTGAAGAGAAAGTAAGCTATTAATTTATAGTAAAATTCCTTAAACAGAAGAATTTTATGTAACGATACCTAGGTTTATGATTACTTGATTAGGCATAGATAGATAGATAGATACCTAGATCGATGAATAAAGTCTTTACTACACACAACATCAATAAAAATAACAAGAACAGAGAAATAAAACAGTAATGTAGGTACAATCAACGGTCTTATACTTAAAACATTTTTTTCCAGACAACCTTGGTATAGCTCAGTTTCATTACAATCTTAACGCTTTGAGTGCTGAAATCACACTTGTTTTGTCCTGTCCGAGGCAGACGCAGACAATGTGTTAAAATGTAAGCTAGTTGTCCTGGAATACCTACTTAAGTAGGCAATTTTTATTCTAATCGCTTTAATCAATACATAGCTATTTTGTTATCGAGTCTACTAAGACTAAATGATTATTAATGCTATGAATTCACTAAGTACCTATAGGTACTTAAAGCTAAGACAGGCAGCTCAGCGTTTTCTTCCAGGCCTAAAAACGCTCACGTGTAATAATTTTAATATTTTTCTGTACGTACCTTTAATATATAGGCTATGAAATACCGTACGTGGCATTTATGTGAATGTTACTAACCGTCACCCACGCGTGGTTAATAGAGAACATTAATATTTTTTTACAACGTCTGTTTACATGAAAGGAAACATTTTTATAATCTAATTAAATTATCCTTTTAGTCGGCAGAATGGCCGAATACTAACGCCTGTGCCGCGGGGCGTCTTGAAAAAAGAAAAAAGATTTAAAAACGTCAATCGGAAAGCATTGGCGCCACTGACACTTCGTTTCGTGGTTTGGACACGCCCCCGGCGCCGACCGTCTTAGAAATAGTGGCCTATTTTTTTTAGCTCGCAAGTGTAATTTTTATTGTGGCCTGTTTTGGTAGAAAGCCTTTTTTTTATGACACTAAAGTACCTAACTATTATAAAGCTACATAAACTAAACAAGAGTCCCGATTTAAAATACGTACCTACTACCTACTTACCATATGATTTATCATGTAAGTGAATGTAATTCCTTTTGAGAAATAAATATATCATCGCCCAGGAATTTATTATATAATCCCAATTATATTAAAATTGAACAAAAAAAATATAATATTTTCCAAAATAGACTGAAAAGTAATTATCCGTTGACGAATTATTAAATAAAAAAAAAAATAATATTAATTTAAAAATAAAAAGGAACAGATATGACATATAAATTGTTTTTATTATTATTTCTACATGCATGCCGCATGCCGGATGAAATGTGGGCAAAAATTACCAATCAGTGGATCCCGGATCCGCGGCAGACCACGTAGAAGATGGCGTGACGAACTAGACTTGTTCCAAAAAGACTGGGAAACTTTAGCACAGGATCGAAGTGGATGGAAACAATGGGGGGAGGCCTTTGCTCTTAAATGGGATGATTCAAGGCTGACAGTAGTAGACAGCCAGTCACTGTATTATTTCTATAAATAACTAACATTAAACCTTTTTTTTTTGCCAGTTGAGTAGAAACAACTTCAAGAAGGAGGCCAAGAGGAGGATTCAGCTGGGTTCATTTCATTCATTTGGAAAACTACGTCGAGTTTTCTCGTCACCCATACCACAATGTTTAAAAACGAAAGTTTTCAATCAGTACGTCCTACCTGTTACGACATACGGAGCCGAAACGTGGACACTCACAGTACGGCTAGTCCACCAGTTTAAAGTCGCTCAGCGGGCTATGGTACGAGCTACGCTCGGAGATTCACTGCTGAAGAGTCCTTCGCTAATGAGCGCCATTACGCCTTATCCTCAGCTCGAAGCATCCAGCTTCTACCAGCAGTCTTACGCAAATCGTCACTCCACCTGGCCGGAGGGCATCCAACACTACGTTTGCCGAGCCGCGTCTGCCGTCTCCACTGAAGAACTCGTTTACCCCAACGCTTATCGCTTCTTCGGCAGATATGGCCACTTCAGCTTGCTAATTCTCTGAGCTATGTCAACAACTTTAGTTCTCTGTCGGATAAACTCGTTTCGGATTCTATTCTTTAGAGAAATTCCGAGCACAGCTCGTTCCATAGCTCGCTGAGCGACTTTAAACTGGTGGACTAGCCGTACTGTAAGTGTCCACGTTTCGGCTCCGTCATAGCAGGTAGGACGCACTGATTGATCCGCGATTCATGACAGTCATGAATCGCGACAGTCATGAATGACAAACAGACAGACAGATGGCGGAGGCTTAGTAATATGGTCCTATCCCCTTAGGGGTTGGGCACCCTTCGGGTACAAAGCCGTAAAAAACTACAAATTCGATCAATCAAAAAAAAAGCTAAGTTTAAAAAATAATAATTTAGAGTTGACAAATAGTTATGTAAGTTAATAATAATCTCCGTGTTTACCTAAGTACTTGATACGTAGGTACGTCAGCTAGTGTAGGCACTTACCTACCTGTACATGACCCTTCAGGCGTACAAACGCCTTCCAAATACCAAGAGCAAATTGCATCGAATCGTACTATAAAAATAATGTAAGTATCATTTCAATTGCAACCTATGATGGTTCGTAAGAGTCGACGAATATAATTTTATATATTTGGATTTACTCATTTTTTTGCTTTATTACTTAATATCCGCTATAGATAAAACAATGACCTTGAAAGAAAGAAAGTCCCGATTTTTTTTCAAAGCCAGCCGCCAAAACCGAGCACGCGATCAACCGACGACGGCGCCATAATTTTTTTTTTTTTAAACCGCAGACTAGGATATGCCCACAGGCTACATACAGTCAGTCAAGAGTCACGCGTAAAGTAAAAAAAAACAAAAAGGGACCGAATGATAAAAGTTTTTTCGGTAAATTAGAGATTTGGAGCATTGTTTTTTAGGAGAAATTGCGTGTTGGCCCCACGTAATGATATAGGCTGCGCCGGCGCAGGTTCAGTTTCAAGAACGAGCTTTAGTTTTAATTTTATTCTGGGTATTTTTGTGGATGTCCAATTATTATTAAGCCTCGAATTTTAAAGGGAATACCTAGATAGGTATGTACAAACCTACATAGGTTGGTAGTTTATTTCACATTTTAACGCACTCAAATATTTCGTTAGAGTCTGGGCCTGAATAATGATGCTTGAATGATGCCAGGATACGTTTTCGTTAGACAGGGCGACCTATTACTTGACTCTGGCGAAATAAAAAAAAAAATAGGTACTTATGTAGGTAATACCATAGCAGTTTTCCACCAATGCGTCTTACCTATCTACCCGTCATACAGCATTATCAACGGAGCTGAAACGCGGACACTCACATGCACGGCTAGTCCACAGTCAGTTTAAAATTCGCTCAGCGAGCTATGGAACGAGCATGCTCGAGGTTTCTCTGAAGAATAAGATCCGCATCGAGGTCGTGCGACATTGAACTAAAGTAGTCGACATAGCTCAGAGAATTATCAAGCTGCTGAAGTGGCAGTGGGCTGGCCAATGACAATATCTGGCGAAGAAGCAACAACCAAAAGTTTACAAAGAGTAAACGAGTTCTTGAGTGGAGACCGCGGCTCAGCAAACGTGTTGGACGCCTTCTCCGGCCAGGTAGACTGACGATCTGCGAAATGCTGCTGGTAGAAGATGGATGCGTCGAGCTGAGGATAGGGCATAGAGGAGGCATAGGTTTATGTTAACTGTACCTTTTTCTTGCAGTGGACTGCTATTTCCTAATGATGATGATGATGATACGCATGGGCGTTAAGTTACTTCTTTTAGGCAGGTATGAATAAGATTATTATAAATCCCAAAATATTTGATTCAAGTGGGAGAATTGAACCCGCGACCTTCCCATCAATACCGGGACGCGCTAACCAATTGCGCTACCGAGTCAACTCTTCGCCTTATCGAAATTTTCGGGCAGTCACGGCTAAGTGCCGTTTGCTCCACCTACAGGGGAAACGTTGTCGAGTCGAAATTTTTAGAATAAATAACAATCTTAGATTTTCCCTGAAGTGTGGACAAACACATAAAAACAAAAATCAGGTATGTATATATAGGTAATGGACTATAATAATGACGTTATGGTTGGATATCTGTGGTTGTATGTATCTTGTAAGTTGGTACCAACCACAGATTTAGAAGAGAACTAGATGAAGTTTTAAAATTCACTAAATTCTGAACATCAACTCATACGGCTGATCTCTACTTTCTTAGGTCCAATATCATCAGTTAGACAGGGACGCATACATTTAGTAATGCGACTTCAAAAGAGATCAAAAAGTTAATCGTAGCAGGGTTCTCGAACAAAATTCTATGCAGTTTTAAAGAAATGCCCTGGTACGAAGTCGCAGAAATCGCATTGACTTAAAGTATGCATCTCTTTCTAGAAAATTATTTATGGACATAATAATGTAGAGATCAGCCATATGAGTTAATGTTCAGAGCATAGTGAATTTTAAGGCTTTATCTAGTTGTCTTCTATATCTGCGGTACCAACCATTTAATTAATGGGCACTACCTACCTACCTACCTAAACACACCCTAAACAGAATCTTGTACGTAGGTAGGTAGGTACGGATGGTACTTAGTTAGATACCTCCTTAATATCCTAAAATACCTCGTTCACAAACAATAATACTTTCCCAGTGTCTTAATTAATTAAAAAATAACACACATATAATAATAAATTTGTTTGTACGACATAAGTAACCTAAGTATATACCCTCGAGAGCAATGAATCCGGGTCACTCAAAGAATCCAAAAAATCTCGGAAAGTAAGAATGCTAGGTTAATGCAATAAATTGTATTTAATAGACAATTTAATACTCCTTAAATGAAAGTATTAAAACTTCTTAGTTATTGTAAAGTTATATCATAAAAAAAATCAAATTTGAAAAGGGAACACTGTCGAAGATGGAACTACGAAATTACAGGATTTGTTTTTGCTTTTGTTTGTAATCTGTCATTTATGTTGGTACATAAACCAGGTTGATAGTGCTCAATATTCATTATTCAAGCTGAAATCATGTCGCTTACACTTGAAGAATGCACCAGAATACTTACATTGGTGGAAACTGGCCGGAGTCAGCGCGATACAGCCAGGACTGTCGGTGTGTCGCTGTCAACAGTACAAAGAGTTCTCCGACGTTACGAAGAAACTGGTTCTAACCTACGCAGACCAGGAACGGGCAGAACTAGGTGTACCACAGCACGAGAAGACCGATACTTGGTGAACACCATGCTTCGAAATCGCTTTCTCACAGGAACTGAACTCACAAATCAGTTTCGACGCCTCGGAGGAAGTAACCCAAGTGCATGGACAGTAAGACGTCGGCTTGCTGAATCTAACTTAAAACCCCTTAGACCTGCAAACGGCCCTAAACTGGAGCGTGGCCATCGTATTTCAAGACTAAGATATGCCCAGAACCACGTAAATTGGAGTATTGAAGATTGGTCGAAAGTTATGTTCTGCGACGAATCAAAATTTATGCTCTACAAGCACGATGGAAGACACAGAGTGTATAGAAGACCAGGGGAAAGATTCAAGCAAGCATGCATCGAAGAAAAAGTAGCCTACGGTGGTGGGTCTGTACTTGTGTGGGCCTGAATTTCCTCTGAAAGTCGCACAGAGCTGGTGATCATAAAAACGGCTCTTTAACTAGCGTAAGATATGTGGAAGAAATCCTCAACGAACACGTTGGTCCATTTATGGTCAATTTGGGTGAGGATGCTATATTTATGCATGACAATGCCCGACCTCATACAGGTAGGATTGTGAATGACTACCTTCAAGAGATGAACATTACTTGTATGGAGTGGCCAGCGCGCAGCCCGGATATCAACCCGATCGAGCATGCTTGGGCTTGCTCCCCCAATCACGCTTCCTGAGCTCAAAATTGCTCTCACAGAGGAATGGGAGAATATTCCCCAAAATCGTATAAGGAACTTGGTGTACAGCATGCCAAACCGCGTAAACGCAGTAATGGAAGCACGAGGAGGTAATACGAAGTATTGAAATTCAAGAAAATCGTCATAAAGTTCAAAAATTTCATGTTTCCTATTTTTGTTTTAAGGAGAGATCAGCAGTTTTTTTTCTTTATGTAATTTGGTGTAAATAAAATGTATGGTGACTCATATTTTTTTAACTTTCATTTAAGGAGTATTAAATTGTCTATTAAATACAATTTATTGCATTAACCTAGCATTCTTACTTTCCGAGATTTTTTGGATTCTTTGAGTGACCCGGATTCATTGCTCTCGAGTGTAGTTTTTATCATTGGAATTTGGAGTAATTGCTTTGAACAAAAATCTGTGCATATATTTTGCAGATAATAGGTGTTGCATCCTCAAAAGTTCAAAACTCAAAACTTAAGCGGAAACAATTCAAAACAAAACTGTAAATTCAGTCGCTGGTATATGGCCTAGATTTTTTATTGAATTTGAATTGAATTACGCACTTCCATGTTTAAAAACTCCAATCAATCAATCAATCAAGGTAATCAACTCTACCATCTTGGTCTAGGAAGTGCGGGCTGTGGTGTGCGGATATGAAAAGAATATTAGTACTTTACTCTGGACGTCTTGATCTCGATACCTTTCGTATTGCTCTGAGTGCCATCCTTTCCTAGCCAACACATGAGGGCTAGGAAAGTTGGAGTGGAGTTTGGAGTTGGAGATACGAAATTTTATGCGTTATGTAGCTGGCAGACAGTGGATGACAAGAACCGAGGATCGGGCTCAGTGGCGAACCTTGGGAGAGACTTATGTCCAGCAGTGGACTGCGATAGGTTGATGATGATGATCATGACATGAGGGCTTCCCAGAGGCATAACATTGTCCAATTTCTGGCTACGCAGATGGATATGGACTGGTCCGGTGAGTTTGGTGTCTCCAGGAGCTCGCCACAACAACATCTCATGGCGACCTCTAGCCATGGGAAGTTGATGTCGGGAGGTCGGCGATAAGGTGTATACATGGCGTCTGTTGACTGCGCGATCTAACATTACTCACTTCAGAGGGCTTACCACAGGTTTTGATAGTTTTCGAAAACTTTATAAGTTTCGGTATCTTTCCATACATTTTCGTAGTTCATGCACGTTTCCCTAGAGGCGCTGTTCTGAAAATGTATGGAAAGATACCGAAACTTATAAAGTTTTCGTAAACTATATAAACCTGCAGTTCTCCAGTAAATGGCTTCTGGGATAGGTTCCACAATTTCGCTAGTATTAAAAGTTATGAAGAAGAAGACGGACACACCATGACAGACTGACAGTGAGAAATGATAAATAAAAACTGTTTGTCAAAGTCCTGCCGGCAGTCGCAGTCGGTACGCGATCAGCTGATTTTGAAATGTTTTGATTCTTTGACCTTTGGACGAAATTCTGGAAAAAACATTGTTTTATTTTAGAATACGATGGCTGCTCGCAATATCCTGAAATTAGGGGCTCTGGACGCCCCGAAGACGGCTTTCTTATTGTGTGACATCCAAGAAACCTTCCGGCCACACATCAAACACTTTGGCGAGGTCGTAAAAGTCGCCAATAAAATGGTTTGTAATTGTTGAAAAACATTTGTTACGTAATAATTTTATTTCCTTAGATTTAAGGAGGTATTTGATACAATTTTTTGAGCATAAATACATGATTAGATAGGTAAATACGCTGTTAAATCGACTTTTATATCGGTCTTTTAACCGGTACTTACTGATCCTAGCTCATATACCTGCCTATTTTGTTTTAACCCTGCTCTTTCAATTGTTTGCCACTGAAAAGATACTACTAGTAAACTATTTTTGGCTGGGTTTTGGTGGGCTGTTCCACCATCTTTCGTTGTCGGTAGATGTCTATATGTATACCCGATAGTTTGTCAGGCTTCCTAGAAGCTCTTTGGCTGAATGAATCAGCTTTCTTTTTTATAATCCAAAAATCGATACAAACTCTCAGTCTCTCATATAAATTACCATTCTTTTTTGTAACTCTATTAAATTTTTTTTCCTATCTAACTCTGCCACATAAAGTAATCATTAATTAGGTACTATTAAACTAAATAAATTCCAGGTCGAAGCAGCGAAACACTTCAAAATACCTGTATATGTATCAGAACAATATCCTAAAGGGCTCGGTCACACAACCAAAGATATAAAGCTGGATGACGCTGCTTTAGTCTATGAGAAGACCAAGTTCTCTATGTACACTCCGGAGCTACAGGAGAGATTGAAAAAGGATGTTCCCGGCTTGAAGTCTGTTGTACTGTTTGGTATTGAGGTAATTGAGAATTTATAAAATATGTTTCTACTACCAATAGCTGTACCAAAATGTTTGAAAATGAAAGTTTTCAATCAGTGCATCCTACCCGTCATGACATGACATATGGAGTCGAAATGTGGACACTCAGAGTACGGCCAGTTCACCAGTTTAAAGTAGTCAGTGAGCTATAGAAGGAGCTATACTCGGAGTTTCTTTGAAGGTTAGAATCTGCAACGATACTATCCGACATAGAACTAAAGTTGTTGACATTGCACAGAGAATTCGCAAACTGAAGTGGCAGTGGGCTGGCCATATCTGCCGAAGAACCAATAACCGTTGGGGTAATCGAGTTCTTTAGTGGAGACCGCAGGTGGAGTGACAATGTGCGATAGGCTGTTGGTAGAAGCTGGATGCGTCAAGCTGAGGATAGGGCGCAATGAGGTCATCTAGCCCCAAACTAAGTCGCCTTGTCGGGGTCATTTCCCGTAACTGATATATTACTGAATTTTTTTTATTTTAATACATTGAAGATCATACAAATATTATAAATTTACAAGCTTCCGCTCGCGGCTTTGCTCGCTCGGTACCGGGATAAAAATATGTATTTATCCAGGTTACAAACTATGTATATTCCAAGTTTCATCCTAATCCATTCAATAGTTTTTGCGCGTGAAAGAGTAACAAATATACATCCACCATACTCAAACTTTCGCATTTTAGTAGGATTTATTTATTTATTTATAGATACATAGAAAACACCCAAACCTGAGACAGATATTTGCAGATCATACAAACATTTCTCGCACTGAGGTAATTGAACCATCATTTCTCTTCTGAGTCTCAAACAGACCTTCCCCCAATGTGCCAAGATCGTCAAGTAACAGTGAAAATTCAATGTTTCAGGCCCATGTATGCATAGAACAGACTGTGATCGACCTGCTGAGTGAGGATATAGCAGTCCACGTCTTGGCTGATGGAGTATCTTCCAGGTCTTTGATGGACCGGGGTCTAGCTCTACAGGTGATGATCAAGTTATTAACTAGAATCAGCTACCGCTCCCGGCTTCGCTCGCGTGGTACTCTGATAAAAAGTAGCTTATGTGTTAATCCAGGTCACTAGTGTATTTTCCAAGGTTCATCGTAATCCGTTCAGCCGTTATGGATGGGTACAAACATACTCACACACACACACACACACTCAACTGTGCGAGAAGTTGTGCCCTTCGATCACCAGCCCATATGTCCAGCGTGGGGATTATGAATAGAATAGAATAGAATAGAATATATATTTATTCAACACGCACAGAAACACTGGTCACCAGAAATGCACAGTTTAAAATACATACAAACAGAAATGATCAAAAACGGTAACAATAGACAAACTTTTATGTAGAACAACGAAAACAAAGGTAGGCAGGTACCACACGTGAATAAAATAAAAAATAGGCAAGTAGGTACCTATGCAAAACAGATACCTACCAACCTACCTGTCGCAAATTGCTAGTGCACCAATCAGCCACCTCCGCAGGAACTGTGTGGGTCAAATAGGACCTCTCTCAGCTTAATGCTGCGCCACCAATAATGGGCAGCGCTGGTTTTCAGATAGGCCCTGGGTGATATCACATCACGCACGCAAAAAATACTACTACTTGTGTATGTACTACACATATTATGGGCATATCCCTTTATTAGGGGAGGCCTATGTCCAGCAGTAGACTGACATAGACTGCTGTGATGTGGTGTGGAAGACTAATATGAATTTCAAAGGTGAAATTAAAATTTGGACTGATAAATTGGACTGATATGCCCATCAGCAGTCAGACGATTTAATTGTCCAGGTGTTAGGCTGCGCTATGCTACTATCAGCCGGCCGCCAGAGCCCCAGAGCAGGTGAAGTTGGCTTTAGTTCAGGTTGCAGTTGGAACCTGACACTTGCATCAATGAATATCAAGCCTACATAATAATGCTAATGCATCTCTTTCAGCGCATGAAAACAATAGGGTGCTTTATAACAACATCAGAGAATATACTCTTCAAGCTGATGAAGGATAAAAACCATCCGCAGTTCAAACATATTTCTAAACTTAGTAAGGAACCTACCAAAGATACACTTGGCTTCGACGTTATGTCGAAATTATAAAACAAAATGAGGGTAGTTTAAGAAAATATTGATAAGTTTTTGACAAAGAAGCTTAAATACATAATTTGTCATTGGAGGTTGCGTACCGTGTATTTCGAAAAGTTTCCGAATTGAAAACGTCAGTTTTTGCTCAATTGTATTTCAATTTCAATGCTGGCAATGTTATGCTTCATGTGATTTTCTTTGAATGTTCTTTTTGCGGCTGTGGCTAAGCTACGAAAAGTGATTTCTTTATAGAAGATGCGTTAGCATCCTAGTAGTCTGTGGGCTGTATGCAAAACGGCTTACTACAGTCACACGCAGTCACACGTCTTAAATCAGTCGCACGTAGCCAATGAGGTTTGCGAAATGTCAAGTGAAATATGACGTGCGTCCGTATGATTGGCTACGCGTGATTCAACTCACTCCCTGTCGCCATTAGCTATTTGACATGAAAAGTAGTGTCTTTAGGATTCTTGGTCATGATCGGTGGTTGGGTTATTTAGTCTTAAATCCTTTATCTACATAAATTAAGGCTTCAGCAATTTTTTACTGTACCTATAATAATAATTCTATGTACTTAAATTCCGCATTTATTCCTTATAGTTATTAAAATAAAGTCTATTTTCCACTAAACCAAGTCTTTTCTTTGGTTGCAGAGGCTGCAAACAATTGGATGTTTTGTCGGTACTTCAGAAAATGTGCTATTTAAGCTGTTAAAAGATAAGAATAATCCTGCCTTTAAAGCGATTTCTAAGCTTAATACGACACCCACTGCTGATGAGTTTGGCAAAAGTGTATTGAAAGAAATTTGAGCTGTTTATTCAGGGAAAATTGGGTTTAAATCTACGATAATTTAATTTTTTTTGTTAACCTGCATTGTCCCACTGCTGGGCAAAGGTAGAGATGGTTGACGGAATTGAACGGGGGAGCGTTCAATTCCGTCAACTATCTCTATTGTTCTTTGAGATAAATATTTTTTGGATGTAGTTTTAAGATGTTATATTATGTTCTACAAAGAGTTTATAAAAAGATGAAAATATCATTTTGCATTATTACTTTGTTGTTTACTTAGTTATATCACTTAAAAGTTATAATACATACACCAATAAATATTATATAATATTTTGATTTAAAAAAAGTGCACTATCAAAGGGAGGTCTATGTGGGCCGAAAATGGCTGAAATGATGATGATTTTGATCGAGAGCGCCATCATACTTATTGTAATAATATTAAAACTGATGATAATAAGTCTCTGCTGAAAAACAGGCACATAATTTATTTTAGGAAGAAAATCCTGATTTCATATTCATTATTACAGCTCCATCTAGCAATGTAAGTAGGGACTAAGTTACTCCACACTGCAACGTAGCGCAATCTATCCGTAGGACTCAGAGCCTTCCCAGATGGACGATTGTGGCTACATCGCGCGAGCAAATCGCCCATCTGGGAAGTCAAGTCAGTCTCATAGAGCCCTCCCAGATAGGTGATTCGCTCGCGCTACTTGCTCGCGCAACTCGATCGCGCGAGTGATTTTGTGTACAGAACGGAGGCGCGTTTTTAAGGGACGGATTAAGGATGATCAGATTTCACCAAAGTCTTACTTATATGTGTTAAGTACCTAAGTACTCAAATTAATTAATTTAAAAGTATCGATAATTATTATTTAAAGTCCGAAATATAAAAAGTAAGTGATTTTTTAAAACAAACATTTTCAATGTAAATAAAATTCACTGGTCACGCTGGATATAAAAAAATTGAATATATATAAAATACTATATTTTTCCCCAATTTTGCAAATAGTTTTTCAGTAGGTACATAAAGAAATCATTTGCAAAATGCGGTATCTCTATAGCGAGGTGGCGGAAAAAATACAAAAGTATCGAGTTCTGACTTTACTTGTATCGGAATATCCCTAGAACGGAACGGATTTAGTCAGACGCAAAGAGTAGCGTAAAAGACCATATAGGTCGGTCGAATAGTCGATAACATGTATAGTTTTGAGATGAACATACATGCACATACCTACCCACACATAAACCTACATAGTACCATAGTACATGACCATATTTTTGCTTCGCCATTGTCAGGTAAAAATATTTTAATAATTTCTAAATACGTCCACTCGCTGCAACGATCTCGAGTAGCGCGACTCGGCATTGGCGCGATCTGCACGCGATTCACGCGCAAGCATGACGTCACATCCACGTGACATTCAGCAAGCCTGATTGGATACGCATTTCAAACACGCGAGCGAATCGCCTATCTGGGAAGGCTCATAGGCCTAGACAGAGAAAGCAATTAGTATAGTACGCATTAGGTAGTAGTAATTAGGTATACTTAATCTATGCTCATAGGCGACTTACTCTCCCGATTGACATGCGTATCCAATCAAGCAATCAAGCTCAAGTACCACTCGTGCGACCAAAACGTCCATCTGGGAAGGCTCTAACTACCGCTTAGATAGGTACATTGAATACCTGATGCTATCTTCTGTCCAGATATGCATTGTAGTAAAGACTCTTCCCAGATGGGCGTCCATCTAGGAAGGCCTTTCCCAGATGCGCGTTTTGCTCTCTGGCAGGCTAAATGTCACGTGGTATGTCCACGCGCTTCACATTCAGCAAGCGATTGGATACACGCGAAATTGCGCGAGTAAATCGCCTATCTGGGAAGGCTCTTTTAACTATTCATTCGTAGCGCCATCTATTGCATATATAATAAACCACACGACTAAGTAGTAATCATCATAGTTCCAACCAGTGCCGCTAGGTGGCGCTATGTAAATACCACCACAGAGGTTGACTATGAAATCTAGTCTTGTCTCTTGCTTATAGAAATTAAATGCCTCTCGAAGTAATTCTGTTCTGGGGATGATGCACCACTTTGTTTTAGATAAGGTTACTCTATCTAACCAAGTCCCAATCACTACATCGTCTCGGTCTGTGAGAAAAAGTTACCTCATTGTTGGGCTAATCATCCAGACAACCTTCCCTTTTTTCTATCTGTTTACCTATTTTCTCACACCTATCTTTTTATATTTATTCTTTTTACGCTATGTAAAGGAGAATGCCGTCTGATGTATGGCGCTCGGTACCAATGCTAAAGTGATTGCGTCATAACGAAACCTAATTTTTTCGAAAAATATTATACTGTTATTCATGGAATACTAAGTCTTATTTAAGATAAACGTAAACAAATTGTTTTTATTTGATATTAGTTTTAGAGTCTGTTTTTTATATAATGCTTTCCCGAGACCTTGTGTGTTCAGTTTTGTCTACATATTACACCATAAACATTTAACTATGATACTATATCTATAAGAAAAGGTTTATATACCAAACACGTACACGGTAAAAGGGTGTTTTAACTTCTACTTCGTAGGTAGGGCATTAAATACATTACTACTGTGTTCTACTTTATATTATTTTCAAATAATTATAGTGACGAGAAAGTAGATAGGCAATTACATCATTTAAGGTTATAATAGATATTAGTACTTACTGGTGAAGGTGAAATCCAAGCTAAGATCCAAGATCTTAACACATTCATCACAACCACGAAAAGGCCATGGATGCCTCTTCCAAACTATGTTGGTTTCGCGTCACCGGTTATTAGCAAACAGTTGATGCTAAGATTGTTTATCGTACGTTATTGTGATGATGTCTACTAAAATATCTATTTACAGAATAAACACTGCTACACAATGCCACACAACACTCTAGCGAGAGCATATTAAATACATAAAGATAGGAGATAGTTTAGTAGTACCACAAAAAAAGTTTCTGATCTAACTTTTTTGATTATACAGAGTCAAAAAATCTCCTATGTTTTTAGTCGAATATACCGTCTAAAATTAAAACTGAGCGTGGTTGCAGTGTCATGGCGCCGTGCGCCGGAAACCAAATAAACGAAAGAATTATTTACGTGATTATTAATTGAGTCGGTGTGTAAAACTAAAGAAAATGTTAATGTTATTTATAAAGTAAAGGCAATTTTATGGGATACGTTTGGTTTTGACGCAATTGGTACGGGTTATCGGCATTCTCCTTTATTGCAATGTACCTATTCATTCTATAGTTAGAAGTACATTAATGATAAGTACTTGAGAAAAACCAAGCAATTTGATGATAATAAAAACATTATTAACCATTTCATACTTTATTAGGTACTTCTAGCGAATCTAGTAATTTATCAATAAAAATAAAATATCCTTTTTTTACTTTTGACTATATTAAAATACTAAAATTAGTTTTAAAATCATTTGAAAAATGTATATTGAAGTAAATAATAAATTATCTTGCTTGAATCATAGTTTGAACTTTAGATTTAGATAAAGTTAGATATTTAGCATACTACCTACGATAATGTACATATACTACCATGTACATAATTAATTATGTACATAGTTGTAGGTACTATGTACATAATTATGTAATTATTAATAATAATAAGTGTATAATAAGTAAGTGTATAATGATGTTATTATTAATAATAATAAGTGCAACTGACATTTCTTGCTTGAAAAAAAGAAAATGTCTTATTTTATTTTTTATATAATAAATAAATTTATTTTTTATTTTAAGATGTCGAACATTTTTCATTTCAACAGTGACCACTTGAGCTGCTCCCTTGCCGATAGAAGCACCTGAAAATTTATTTATTACGATTAATTTTATTAGGTAATTTTATATTTAAAAAAAATCTAAGTATGAAAAATAAATAGAAGTACCGTGAAAATGAAAAATGTACTATCTACCGACACCAGAATATTTGTCTAAATTTAAATTTGGCGTTATGAAAAAATAAACATTTTGGAAATAATAGAATAATTTCACTTAGAAATTAGTAATGATCAGATTTTTTTAATAGTAAATTACAAAGGCCATGATGAATAAAAAATAAAATTAGTGTAACGAAAACTTCACTGGTATGTGTTATATTATTCCCAAATAAAATAATATAAATACTTAAATACTAATTTATCTAATAAATATTGTTTCACAAGTCTTCCTTGAGACTACACGATAAACGCCGGGAAAATAAAAAAGTAAAACGCAAGGAAGACACGTTAAACATTTATGTTTTTTTATGTTAAAAATCTAAATGAAAAACCAAAAAACCAGTACTCAAGCATAAGCAAAAATTTAAGCTAAAGGGTTGAAAGCAAAAATAAATAAAACAGATTTGGAAAATATAATTTTAATAAACAATATACATAACAGTACTGATCTATGTAAGTATTTAATTAAACGAATGTATTTTTTTAAATATAATTTATATAACTTTGTTCCCATGGATTTCTAAATATTCATTAAGCTGTTCAGTATCTGAAATTATGAATAATAAAACTGTTATTACCATATTTTTCTATTTGAAGTGCAAAAACCCAGATGAAATGAGTATCTTAAATTAAAAACCCGACTCATTAACAAAGTTGTGGAAGATATACCACAGAGGCCACAAATAAAAGAACATAACACAGTTTTTTACTCGGTACACGAAGGTCGGTCCTTAATTATCTATATAATAATTATAATTTATAATAGCAACACCATATTTTTTCTTTTTGAAGAGCAAAAATCTAGATGAAATGAGTACTATTACACCTAAGACTCATTAGCAAAGTTGTGGAAGATTACCACAGCGGTCACAAATAAAAGAAGAAGAAGATAACACAGTTTACTCGGTACGAGAAGGTGGCTCCATAATTATCCAACAATATCCATTGCTACAACTACTTTGACCAATGAACAGCATGGAATAGTGAATTCCAAGCTGTTCATTGGTCAAGGTATGTCGAGCTTTGGATGCTTTACTGGTTCTTTTGCTACCTTTTATGTAGATTAAAAAAAATGAATGATGGAACTTGTTAGTATGTATACTTAGGTTAGTTAAGATTTTACAATATCCCAAAAGTTTAGACCTAGCTGAGACTCGAACTTGCGATCTTCCCATCAATAAGCCCTTTCTGTCAACTCTTTGTCTGTAGCTTGACAGCGAAAAATAATCGAATGCGAGTCGCGCGGTCAGTTGCACTGTCTGACAACGCGCAACGTCGCCCGCTCAAATCGCACAACGGTGATTAAAATTTTTCTCATAGTCGCCATTGCTATAGCAGAAAACAAGACCTGACTGCAGACTGGACGATTGGAATTATAAAACGTACGTTGCCTCATATTATTATGAACAATTCATTATACTTGATACTGGCAAAACCGTGGAAATCTATTCCAGAAGCCATTTAATAAAGAAGTGAAGTGAAGTGGAAAGTTCAAAGCGAGCAAACATTCACGGGTGATCTTGGGAGAATTAATTTTCAGTTACTTTTCGAAACAAATGGACCGTCGCGAAAGAGATACGAACTATAAGAATATTCGGTGCAGAGCTTAGTACTAAAGCAGTAAATTGGTTTAGTACTTATGTTATCTGTGACCAATTCGACACATCGATAAAAATTTGGAACTCTTCGCAAAAGATCTTGTTGCGTCAAAATATTTGAGTTCCTAAAACTTACATCAAGGATTTTGATCCTTCAAATCTAAGTTCAAGATATGAGTTACAAGCGTGGTAATTTCAAAGCTTCACATTCATTATTTCCGAAAAAAAAAAAGGGTCTGTACGTATTTCGTTTTCGTGTTATGCCGTATATAGTCGCCCTGAGCTACAGGTCGAATTGCGAATACCATTGAATAACGGCCGATTCCTCTATTATTGCACGCATTAGGTATTAGGTTATACCGTTACCGATGACGCTTCACGCAACACGCACAATGGACCAACTGGAGTCCAATTGCGGAAAAGGGAGTCCATTTACATTTACATTTACATTTTACCGATGACGCTTCGTTTTCCCTTGAAAAACTGTCTAATTTTCGACGCCTCATAAATTTTTGACAGTTTTTCAAGCGATTCGTCATTGGTTACGGAATAATAGGTATAGGATGATAGCCATATAATCCCTTGAAAAATGTCATACATTAACAACGAGCCGTCGAATACTAAAGGAACCGGCCGTTAATCGACTTGGTAGCGCGTTGGCTGGCATCGTTCGGTATTGATATGAAGATCACGGGTTCAAATCCCGCCCGAGTGGTAATTTTTGGGAGATTAATTTCTAAGATTAATCTTAGAAATTCCCATTAGTGAGGATTAACACTTTAAAAACACAATATTAGTTACTTTTACAAAAAAGTTAAAACATTTATAAGCCACACAGTGGAAACAAAGACAAAATGTGTGATGTTTAGAGAAAACAGGACGACTGGACTTATAAACCGTACTACGTTGTCTCATAATGTTATGCTATGATACTAGCGAAATTGGGGAGAACTATCCCAGAAGCCATTAAATAAAGAAGTGAAGTGAAGTGTGATGTGTAGTTGGTCACCCAAGAACGGCAAGTCCAGAGTTAATTATGTCGATTTTTTCGATAATTTCCGTATATGCATGACTCGACTAAAACTGGCGACTAGACTAATAACTTGATTAAACCGAATCCGTTATCAGCCGAAGTATGCTTGGGCGTCATTGGCCGAATTAGGTCGATTTAAAAATACGATAAAAAAATAAAATGTAGGTAGGTATCCAATGAAGTATATTTTGGTCGCTAAATCTATCTGATTGAAATAAACATATATAAAAGAATGAGAGCGCGTACTACTACCTACTAACCATGGAATGACTGCCAGTGCTACTGCTAACGTACAAGGGAATGCGCGCTATGAACAAAAATCATTGCCTAATGTATTCTCCTAAAAAGGTATCTCATTTTCTTTTTAGCAATTTTTATTGACAAAAATCAGCCACAGGTTTATGTTCAAAACGCGCCTCTATAAAAACTCCTTGAATACTATCGACATCGTCCGATTCCACGAGTCATCTGCCATCGGCCGTTGACGTCCGATCATACTTCGGCCGATAACGGCGCGTACAACGATGCCTTATATTATATAAACAACGAATTCGTTAAAGTAGGTTTTTTTTTCTAATTTCAGCAAATTGCTCAACACTATGCAAGAATTTGAAGTTCACGTTACGGTGTAGTGCATTGGATTGCCAGACAGTCAATCAGCCTCGGTACACTTTTATATAATTTCGATTATAATATGGCACAAAATTGGAATTATTTCGTACGGATAGTACATAGTTTTGACTGTACGAATACACTCAATCTATCATTAGCCCATTTATAATCGGACGTCTTTGGCCGATCATAGATGACTCGAGAATAAGGCGATCGGTTGTCAAAGGGCGTTCACTACAACCTACATGGCTGATTCTCGAGTCATCTGCCATCGGCCGATGACGGATTGGGTGTAACAAAGGCGTTGGTGTATAGAAAATATGTCACCTTTGAATTAAATTCTTGAATACAGGGCTTAATCACAGTATAAAGATCTACTTCCATACAGTTGTCCGACGATTTTGTTTCTGTGGTAAATGCCAACAAGTGACGCGAAATTTAAGGAAGGCAAGGGTTGTCACAAGTAGGTAAACAAGATGTATTTTTGTGTACCATCCTTAAAAATTATAATAAGACAAACGATTATTTTGTGTCAAATAAATATATTCTTGTCCTTTTTTATTTTGGATTCACATCGTCATCAAAAGTTAAGTAATTAGGTAGGTACCTCATTAACATTACCTACATTTTATTATTTATGGGTAGGTATCTTACCTAGTACCTTTTATAGGTGACAAAATATAAAATCTTATTAACAATAATATATTAGTCTAAAGAAAACGTCTTTAAAGAAATTGATGAAAATCTAGATCTTCGTTTATGCGAGAGGGACGACTGTGATCTCTCTTTTGTATTATATTGCGGTGTATGTAGATACACAATTTTAATTGAAATCACAAATTAAAAGAATAATTATAAGAAAAAACATTAACTAAATGCAAACCAAACTTCATTACTAAGAATTTGTATTCTTATCAATCAAAAGTTTTGATTTCCTGTATTTTTTCTACAGCCTGCTAGCCCTGAAAGTTATGTCCCGAGTTGCATACATTCAAAACGTATACAACTCGGGACCGGACCTCCCGCGTCTCGCCCTTGTCACCCCGCACGATTGCTCTGTCTAGACGCGTTTCTCGGACGACTGTATGGATTTATAGACTGTGCTATTAGAGAATGGCCAGCTTATCTCTGCCGAGGGCCTAGTACGAATTGCACAAATCCAAAACTTTTATAATATACTATATCGAGCTCAATTTTAATGTAAATTTTCTTAAAATTACGCAACTGGTTTAAGTGGAAACTGATCGAACAACGTAGGTAATGTAATCTTCTTGCAGATTGCAATAATTATCACTCAAAACGGTGAGGTAATTAACAAATAAAGGTACTTCAAAATTGAGCTCAATGTAGTTTTCTAAAAAAGTTTACGAATTGTGTAACTCGTGTTAGGCCCTCAGAACTAAGTAAAGTGGACAAAACGAAAATATATTGGTGGAAACACCTCATGCAGTAGACGAAAGCGCGATTAGTGCTACCAAAACATTTTATTAATCTGATCTACTACCTGCGCCACGGTCTGCTCTCCTAAAGGCACGTCCTCAGAGCGGAGAGACGCACGGCCGACTATAGACGTCGGATCCGCGTCTAAGATAACCCTGGAATATAGAGAATACATTGAAATTAACCGAAATCAACAGTAACGGTAAATGTGTGTCAGGTGATAAAGCCTCTCTTCTGCATATTTAAGATTATTTACGTAGCCAATTCTACTCCTTCTTCGTTTTCCCAGAGGGGTAGGCCACGGATCTCCACTTGCCACGATCCTGGCATAGGTACCTCTTTTGCTTCATTCACTCTCATCACATTCTTCATACATGCTCGTTGGCTTAGGGTACTCGTCAATTTCAATTTCAATAGCCTTTTTATCCTAGAACTCCTTTGCTAGCTAAGTTTTTGTTGTTTTCTTTCCTGAGTTACAGTATATCTCGGAGGTGCCTCTTGACAAAGGCCTCCTCTAACGCTTTCCATTCCTTTCTGCATAAGGTACTGACCTGGCCTTTTTTCCAGAACGTACGTCGAGGTCTTCAAACTACCTCAGCATACCTTTCTCAATAATTGTCACAATATCGTCACATTTCTCTCTTATCACACTATTCCGCACTCTATCTCACAAAGTCACACCACACGTATTTCTCAGAGCTGTCATTTCTACAGCATCTATAGCCAAATATAATAGAAAAATAACAAGGTTGAGGCCCTTTTACTTGTATTATAATATCTTGCTCTTTCATATCCATATGACACGAGACCGTTACGATATTTTTAGGATACAGCTAGTTTTTTTTTATATAAACTACTAACTACTGGATTAACACATAGGCTACTTTTTATCAGGGTACCACGCGAGCGAAGCCGCGGGCGGAAGCTAAACCTACTATCCTATACTATACTATATATACTAAACTATAAAGAAAGTTTGTGAGTATGGATGTATGGATGAATGTTCGTTACTCTTTCATGCAATAACTACTGAACGGATTTGGATGAAACTTGGAATACACATAGTTTGTGACCTGGATTAACATATAGGCTACTTTTTATCCCGGTACCACGCGTGCGAAGCCGCGGGCGGAAGTTATTTCTATGTATTTCTGATTCTAAAAATTCTAATTATTGAGTTGACAAAAAAGCTTTTTAAAAACTGTCTCCAACTCCCTCAAAAGCAATTCTAATAGACGGTGTAAATTAAAAAAGTTCGATTCAAAGTGTTCATTAGTTTGAAGTACCTTCTTATTAGGGGAGGCATATGAATAGCTGTGAATTCATACAATCTGGTTTTGTTGTTCTAGTGCATGGCGAAAATATCCAGATTTATTTATTAATATACTAGCTTCCGCCCGCGGCTTAGCTCGCGTGGAATCGGGATAATAAGTAACCTGTTAATCCAGGTCACAAACTATGTATATTCCAAGTTTCATCTTAATCCGTTCAGTAGTTATTGCGTGAAAGAGTAACGCACATTCATCCATTCATCCATACATCCATCCATACTCACAAACTTTCGCTTTTATAATATTAGTAGGATAAGTAGGAAGGATTTACCCTCCATCGCAGATTTCGTCAACGGCCAGCATAACAGAGTCAAGGTTGTCCAGCAGGACTCTTCTCTCCACGTTTCTCCTAACTAAGATGCTGACGGACTCGTACAATGCATTCAGCACTGACATCAGGATCAACTGAAACAGAATATTGAAGCTTATCAGAGCTGGTTAAGATGAAATATGCCTATGCAGCTGCAGTGGCTAGCCGACCTGCCACACCTCCAACATCGAAGGGGACAAGCGAAAATTTTCGCAAGACTGCGCCTCTCAAGAGGCTGGAAGACAAGGAGGGCTTCATCAAAGTGGAAAGGAAGAAGAAGAAGAAGCCCTCCTGTCAGAATAAGTGCGGTACAGCACCAAACTGCCATAAGAAGTACATGGTGCGGGTTCTCCGCGGGGAGCTGCACCACCCGGCGGTGCTGGCGGCGCTGCGGCTGCGCGCGCCCAACGACTACTTGGGGGCGCGCCGCCGCCCCGCCAAGCTTGAGGTGCCCAACTGTAGGACCAACCTACTTAAGTTTGCCCCCATGTCACTCGCTATCTATATACTCAATATCTTGTCCGCGAACAGTGTGGATATTTTTAACAATAACCTGCCGAGACTCCTACAAATAGCACAGGTAGTCATTGAAACTAAATGTTTAGATTGATTACTGCCTAGTAACTACATATCTTAATGTATTATTTTATATTATATACCTATCTAATTACGTATACCATCGCTTTAGGGTTAAAAAAAAACCTGTTATGTTATGTTGTTTCTAAATAAATAAATAAATAAGCTCCTGCTGCGCTCTGAGGTACCGACGACGCAGCTCTATGTGTCTCGCGTGCATTACTCCGTGAAGGCGGAGGATGTAGCGGAGTACTTGCGCGCAAAGACCAAGGACAACCTGAGGGTCGAGCGGTTGGAGTCCCGCCACAGAGTCAGCTTTAACTCCTTTGTGGTGCGGGACCGAACATCTGTCGACCTACATGAAGGAGGAGCTCTGGCCGAAGGGTGTCGTGTTCCGACGATTCCGTGGACGAATATTGGACACCACGCGACCCACGTCGTGTATATTACGTGGCAAATAATAATTATTTGTGTTTTAATTATTGTTTTATTAATATGTATGTTAGTCTATAAGGTATATATTTATATGGGCCGTAGGATAAGTAAAACACCATCTGTATTTATTCTATTGTAGCCTGAAATAAAGTTTATATTATTATTATGACACTTTATTTAATTGTAAACTCATCTAAAATACATTTTTTACTATAATTAAACTTAATACTATTTATGTACATAAATAACTATCAAAAATACTATAGTAAAAAATGTATCAAAACGGGAGACCATCGACCGCGGGGCAGGGCTCAAACGGTCGGTGGCTAGGGCTGCAGAGAGAGGAACCTCCGCACAATGCGTGCCGAGTCCAGGAGAACCGCCTTCTGTATCTGACCCTTGAGCCAGCTGCCTAGCGAGAGCCTCTTAAGATATTGGTCAAGGCTCTTCGCTATCAGACCGTTTACTGAAACGACCATCGGAACGATAATTGTTGAGTCGACATCCCACATAGCGGTAATCTCGTGGGCCAGGTCAAGGTACTTGCTAAGCTTGTCCTTCTCGGCCTTCACGAGATTAGCGTCGTGTGGGATGGTGATGTCAACAAGTATCGCCCGGCGTTCCGACCGGTCTACCAGGACGATATCAGGTTTATTCGCTAGAATAGTCCTGTCCTGATGATACAGCGGTCCCAGTAGAGCGTAGCACGACCATTTTCTAGAACTGGTACCGGTGCGTACTTATAGTACGGAACCTCTGGGCCGACAAGGTCGTATTGGAGAGCAAGCTGCTGATGGATGATCTTGGCTACTTGATTGTGTCTGTGCAAGTATTCAGTGTTAGCGAGGTGCGAACAACCCGAAAGTATATGTCTGAGGGATTCACCGGGACGATGACAAGCTCTGCAAATGTCAACGGTTCCATCCTTCATGATATACTTTCGGTAGTTGTTCGTCTTTATTACCTCATCCATAATTGCACAGATAAAACCTTCGGTTTCCCCAAAGAGGTCACCGAAACGTAGCCAGTTCACGGATGCGAGTAGGTCTACTTCAGGCCCTGTAAGGGCTTTGTAGAACCGTCCATGCAGCTCCTTACTCTCCCATTCGATCTTGCGGTCGAGGGCACTCAGCACCATAGGTTTGTGCCAGTTCTCCTTAGCCAGTGAGAGCGGGGTAAGGTTCTTATCAACTGCTACGACATCACGATGCATCTCACTGTCGGCATGGAGGAAATATTCTCTGAGGTTACACACCTCGCGGTTATGGAGGGTCTTGGCATTTAAAAAGCCCCGACCTCCACATTTCCGCGGGATGTACATCCTCATCACCGACGAACGTGGATGTCGCATTCTGTGTGTCGTAAGAAGTTGACGAACCTTACAGTCAAGGGCGTCAAGTTCAGTTTGTGTCCATCTCAATATGCCAAAGGTATATATAAGCAGAGGCATAACCCAGCCGTTGAAGGCACGAACCTTGTTACCACCCGACAAAAGACTATTGAGTACTTTAGTCAAGTGGCAAAAGAATCGCTCCTTCACCGACTGTTTTATGTCCCTGTCTACTATACCTAACGCTTCTGACATACCGAGATATTTGTAGGTTTCGATATCGGAAAGAGATCTGAGGGATATCGTATCGGAAAGCTGTAAGTTTGTAGTATTTACAACTTTCCCCCGCTGTACTTGCATGACCGCACACTTCTCGACACCGAACTCCATGCTGATGGCACTACTGAATAACTGTGTGATATTCAACAGAGTCAGCAGCTCTGGTTTTCTCGGCGCGAAAAGTTTGAGGTCATCCATGTACAACAGGTGAGAAACGATACCACCCTCTCTCCGAAGTCGATAGCCTAGCCCTGAATCCTTTAGCAGAGTACTAAGAGGATGATTATTATTATTATGATTAAATAAACTATTACAAAATAGTTGCGACGACGCATCGCAATAACGACGTCGCACTGCAATTCGATGCGTTGACGCAACACGAAAACTGTTGAATCTTGCAAAAATGAATCTTAAACAAACTTAATTATACTATTTGTAGTAATTCTGATTTTCGCTTAATAAATTTTAACGGTTTTGGATGTCTTTTGAAAGAAATATATACAATTTTTGAATTATTTATTTTTCATCTGGTCGTTGTACTGTACATGCACCTTCTTAAGGGGATACACAAAGACCATATCCTAAATCAAGTGTTTCATTAAAGCAGGAACCCCACTAGAAAGCTGAAGTGGCAGTGGGATGGCCATATCGAAGAACCAATTACCGTCGGGGTAAACGAGTTCTTGAGTGGAGACCACGACTTGGCAAATGTAGTATAGGACGACCTCCGGCCAGGTGGAGTGACGATATGCGAAAGGCTGCTGGTAGAAGTTGGATGCGTCGAGCTCAGGACAGGGCGCAATGGCGCTCATTAGGGGAGGCCTATGTCGAACAGCGGACTGCTATAGGCCGATGATGATGATGAGGAATCCCATAATCTTCCATCAAAAAATCATAGCATACGGTATTGTAGAGAAAACTTTAGTTTAGTTAGCACGACTTCGCATCGCAACTAAGTATGGTGCGGCATCACATCGGAAATATCCACGATGCGTTGTGACATGTCGTAGATTTTTGTGATGTATCGTCGTATATAATTTGCTGGATTACCTTATGTACGATAATAATTTTATTATATTACCTACCTACCTTTGCATGCAATGTAGATAGATGACAAATTTTTCATCTGTGGAAGATAAGGTGAGGAGTGGTAAACTAAGAATGGTATGGGCATAACATAAGGAGCGATGAAAGTCTTGTGACTAGATATGAATGAGACTGAATACTCTCGAAACCTTGATCGGCTTGGGACAAAACCTCTATTCGGCTAGTTGGCCAAAGTCATAAACAGCTCATCTCTATTACCTCATTTTCATGTGAACTGCCCATGACATAGAAGAATAAATCAACATTGCTCTTGTAGACACAGGTTAAACCCTCCAGCATGATGATTTCAGCGTTGGCTCTGGAAATTACAATCAATATTTTATTTAAATATGGATTTGAGAAGCATAGGATAGAGGAGGCTGGCAAAAACTAAGGGAAGCCAGCAGTGGCTGAATCTGGGCTAAGAACATCTTCTTAGCCCAGATGATGATTTTATAATTAGCGAAGCTAATCATAAATATATATATTCTCTCTCGATCAAAATAAGCCTACCACAGTCTACTGTGGTCCGGTTGTCCGGTGATAAAAGGGGTAGGTCACAAACACCTTGGGCACATTCAAGAAAATATAAACAAACCTGTGTGTCTTGTTGAATAGGTTTTTCTCAAATGCTTTCTGCTCTTTGGTGGTACTCAGTATATTCTTGTCATAGTACTTAGCTAGAATCCTGTTGCCCTCATTGTCGAGAATGCACATGCCTTTCACTATGTACAGAGTCGGCTCCTGAAAATGTATATCAGATGTTTTAAATTAAAGCATGCTCTAAATCACAAATCGTTGACGATCAAAAAGATGTTATTCAAAAAGCATCTGGACTGAAATGGAATTGGGCTGAATACGTCTGCTGCATGCCCGACGAACTTTGGACTTAAATAAAAACTCCTCAATGGTGGAAGACAGAATTGTGGCAGATTCAGTTAAATGGCGCGACCACCTGGAAAGTGGTGTTGGGCAGTTGGGCTGGGTATCATTAGTTTGCGGCGGTGCCATGTAAGGACACCTTGACTCCGTCAAGTGCTACTGCAGCTTTGAGCCCCACATCAGACGATGAATGGTTCGATGATGCACTAGCACTAAGGTGAGTGAAGGAACACGGTGTGTTTTAGTCGGTCGGCCGCTGAGCTAGCGACAGCTAGTCGCCGGCGGAGAACCCAACAGACCCCTCTAACAGTCCCCGAGTTCGAGAACATGCGTAAGGCCGCGGTCACGAAGACAGCGGGAGCGGGGCGGCGGCGGCGCGGCGCGAAGGTATGGCGCGTTTCCATGCCACGCCAATGCAAATCTATGCATTGATTTGCATTGGCGTGCCGCTCCCCGCGCCGCCACCGCTGACTTCGTGACCGCGGCCTTAGAACTTGTAGCTTACTAAAAGCCCATAGGTAGTAAGAACTAAGCGTCAGCAGTTGATAATACTCTTATTTTCTGAGTAAAATAGAATACAAACAGTAGCATACTCACAAAAAGCGAGCCTTCCATTGTTGTGTGAACCATTTTAGATGAAAATAATGATTAATTTTCTTGTTGTTTTGCTGAAAATCACGATCAAATCGCGGAATTGTGGCTTTTTAATTTTTTTTGTTGTGACGTGCGCGCTGCTGTGACTGTGACGTGTGACGTGGGTTACGTGTTGTGTAGCTGACAGTGACAGTAGCATTCACTTCACTTCTTTATTAAATGGCTTCTGGGGTAGTTTCCACAATTTCGACAGTATCAGGTATAATAATTATACTTGACAAGACCTGACTGAAGACGGGACGAATGGACTTAGAAACCGTACTACGTTGTCTCATAATGTTATGAACAATATTATACCTACTTGATACTGACGAAATAATGGAGAATTATCCCAGAAGCCTTAATAAAGAAGTGAAGTGCTCTTTAGTTTTTAACTTTTTAGCCTCGAGAGAAGGGCATTTGGTTTAGAACCATACAGCCTCATATATCCCTACATCCATGGATTGATACCATCATGTTCAATAGAAATGATTTAAAGTCGCTCCTTAGATTGCGATCCGGTCATATCCCCTCCAACAAATTCGCTTTTTTGATGAAAAAACTGACATCGCCTAACTGCAATGAGTGTGGAGTCATTGAAGACGTTCATCATATTCTGTTGGAGTTTTTACGTAATAAATCATTCAGAGACACTTGCATAAACAAAAATCACCTTACTCAAGTAGGCACTATAAATAGTATATTATCCGTTCCTTATAGTGAAGAAGTTAAATTTTTTATTAAGTTATGTCAAATATGTTTAGTTAAAGAATAACTTCGTTTCTTATGTCTTATTTTTGTACTTTCCTTTTTGTGTTGTTTCTATTTATTTCTTGTATGTATGTGGGTGATGTGGTCGCTCAGCGACAAAACCCTAAATAAATAATAAAAAAAAAAAAAAAAAAACTTTTTAGCCGCCCAAATGCCTCTAACTTTATTGCAATTTAAAATAAAATCATACGAAAAAAATATTTTGCGACTTCACAGCAGATCACTAAGTTCTTGGTTGTGTTATTTCCGAAAAACCTCTGGCATAAGACTTACGTTTGGTGTCCCGTAGGCTTCTAGGTAAAACGTCTCTTTGTAGGTAGGTAGTAGCATGTAATTATTCCATGGTAGTAGGCACTAGGTACCATCAAAACATTAACAACTTCTCCAGTCTATAGGGGATAAACGGATATGCCCATAACCACGCTGGGCTTGCGGGTTGGGGGCACAAGCTTCTCTTATTAGCTAGCGGCACGTAAGTCTAGCGGTGAACGAAACTTCTGCGCATGGGTCTATCCCTCTCTCTCTCGCCTCTAGCCTCCATGTACCGCACCGACGAGGCGCTGCTGCCCGTCGCGTCGTCGATCGGTCGGCGGCGCGGACGAGGGGATGTAGCTGTGCCGATGTTAGGCTGTGCTACGCCGCAAACAGCCGGCCCGCCCGCCCCGTATGTTAGTTAGCATGGTGCACCATGGGCAGGTAAGAGTAGGTACGTATAGGGGAACCTGTTGTACCTTGACACCCTTTGTACCTAGAGCCACTTATGTTTTTGAAATGTTCGAGCCTTTTCTCCGTCTCTTTATCTATGGTATAGTGAACTTTGACAAAACTTATCAACATGAAGTTAGTTGTAGGCGGCCATTGCATCGAGTTTGCATGGGAGATCACTTTAACGTTTTCGCTGCAAAAAAGTAAGATATTTCATATTTTTCATTTCTTTCATTACTTCTGCTATTTACTACATAAATTTTTAAAACCATTTGATTTAAACAAGTACTTTAGCCAAGTTTAGAATGTAGTATGCATATTTGAGTTAATCATAACCTCCGTATTTACATGTGCGAATAAACATATAAGGGTAGGGGGTGTTGTACCTTGACCATAGTAAAACAGTTGTACCTTGGTCATATGGTCAAGGTACCTACATTCAAATGTATTCTTGTTAATTCTGTTTAGGAACGCACATACTTATTATTTTGTTGTTTTTTATACAGCTAAAATGCCTCGTAGCAAAAACAACATCAAACGGACTCCTATTGCTAAAACAGCACTTTCTAGTGCTATTAAACTAGTTAAACAAAAAAAATTCTCATTAAGAGGGGCTGCCAAACATTTTAACTTCTCAAGATGTACTTTAAAGAGGCATTATGAACACTACTCGAAGACTGATAAAGATGGGAGCGACCTTCATGATAATTTAGCCGTTAAAAAAGTTTTTACAGGTGACGAAGAACTCTTGCTCGTGGATTACATACAAGAAGCAGCAAAGTTACAGTATTGACTCACTTTAAAGGACGTTATGAGGTTGGCATATGAGTTCGCGACGAAAAACAATAAAATTAATTCCAAGAGGGAATATTACTCAGTTCCTGAAATGAATAAATACTCGGAGTAACGCTTAGTCCAAATATTAGTCAGTACGAAAAGAATAAAGACTTATTGCTAATGCGATTAAAATGTTTAAGTTAGGTGTTACGAAAAATATTGATTTTATTCATATAAATTCTGTTAATTGATATGTCATAGATATTAGATAAGATTACAAAGATATTTATAGATGTGTTGAAGCTGGAAATAATAAAAATATTTGCTATTTCTCGAGAAATATGGATTTCATTTGATGAGTTCTAACTATGACCAAGGTACAACATAGGCGGATCAAGGTACATCACCACTGTTGTACCTTGATCAACATTCCAAACTTTTTTTATTTTAGGTAAAACCTGTAAAAACGATGACCTATTCTTTTGTATAATTTTTATTACGAACCACATTAGTTCGTCTAACAGCTAAAATTTGTTTCATCGCAATAGTTATAACCGCTTTTTTTCAAAAAATCGTTGAATGAAAAAGTGACCAAGGTACAACAGGTTCCCCTACAGTTAAGTTTTTATTCCCTGTACGGTTGTAGGGTCAAGTGATAGGATAATAATAATATGTCGGTATCTAGAGGTTGGAACCCCTTAAAGAGTAACTGAACGAACCATAAATAAAAAAGCCTACACGCAAAATCAAATCCATCAATTAATTAGAATGAATCAAAAATTGTTTTCGATCCATAAAAATAATGAGAGCTCTTAAAATAGATCATTAATATTTTTACGATTAATTATTTTGAGTCAATCAGGATTCGGTGCGCACGCAAGTCTCGATTTGAGGTACCTATCTACTACTAACACACAGTCACCGACAAAAATGGAAAAATAAAAAGTATACAAAAACTACATAGGTGTAAAATTTTTTACCTGTCATGGCAGAAAATGCTTTCTAGCATTAAGTCCACAATTTGTACATCTACTTATTTTTTGAAAAGTGAAATAAAGAATAAAATAGATAAATAATAGGTACATAATTATCTACAGTTTGTTAAAATCACAGATATAGGAAGACAACTAGATAAAGTCTTAAAATTCAATACGGCTGTAATCTACTTTCATATGTCCAATATCATCAGTTAGAAAGGGATGCATAACATATATCAATGCGACTTCAAAAAGTTAATCGTACCAGGGCGCTTGAAGGTTCATACAAATGTCCTCGTATACGAAGTCGCAGAAATCACATTGAGATAAAGTAGGTATGCATCTCTTTCTAGCTAACTTAAATGAACGTAAGAAAGTAGAGATCAGCCATATGAGTTAATGTTCAGAGCTTAGATTAATTTTAAGACATCTTCTATGCTTTAGTCCTATTTCTTTGGTTAAAATATACCAGGTTGTTGATACGCGGGACATTGACATTAGTGATTACGACGACCAATGACGAACGATGACGAAAACCAAAATGGCTTTTCATTGGTTTGACAAACCAAATTGGTTTTCGTCATGGTTCATCATTGGTCGTCGTCAACACAATTTCCCTATAATTTAAAAATATGTAGGTAGTACAACAGCCGCAACGGATTTAACCCTGTGAAATTAGGCTCAGCAAACGATTCGTCCAATCATAGTAGGTACCAACAAGCATAGAAGAACCTTTAAAATTCATTCATGCTCTGAACATCAACTCATACGGCTGATCTCTACTTTCTTATGTCTAATATCATCAGTTAGATAGTGATGCCTATTTCTCTCAATGCGACTTCAAATGAGTTCAAAAAGAAAATCGTACCAGGGCGTTCATTCTATGCAGTTTCATAGAAATGCCCTGGTAGGTACAAAGTTGGAGCCATCGCATTGAGATAAAGTATGCATCCCTTTCTAGCAAATGATATAAGGACATAAGAAAGTAGAGATCAGCCGTATGAGTTGACTTTCAGAGCATAGTGAATTCTAGTTTTCTTTTACTTATATCTGTGATGTCTACGTCGCTACTTGCAGCCAACTTCAAGGGACAATTTCAATTTCAATTTCAATTTATTCATATTAAATATAACATTACAGAAAAACATCCAAGGCGTTATACATAAAAAAAATAGCTTAATTAACAAAGGTAGGTACATCTTATTATATAAAAAATCTTACAACTAAGAACACAAGATATATGTAGTGTAAGTAAAAATGTAGGTACATATGTGTACATCTACCGTCTGGATGTTGTAGGACATACAAAAATAAAATGAGCAAAGGTCAATAAAAAATGTATAAAAATGAAGATAAAATAAGGTCCATTAATCTAATAAGTAGCTAAAAATATTTCACCATGGAACAAGCTTATTTGGTTGTTCACAATAGTCCATGCAAAACCTATCAATAACCATCCAGTTACTTGCAAAGATATCTAACTCTACATTGGAGTTGGTTAAAGCATTGAGGTGACGCTGTGCGCGGCAGACTGGAGATTGCTGTCGTGCAACTGTGCGCGCTGGTCTTGGAGCGAAGAGTGGTACCCGCCCTGGACGGAATCTAGCACGGTTTTCCGGTACACAAAGTCGACTAACCTCCATCAGTAGCTCAGGACAGTTAAGGAATCCCCTTAAAACGCGGCATATTGTGACGATCTGCTCATATAGTCTACGAGTTTCTAATGAGTTGAATCCAAGTGTAGAAATTTGGTAGGATACATGTAGGGGTAGTAGCCGTATACCTTTCTGTATAGGAAACGCAAAAATCTTTTCTGTACTTTCTCTAACATTAAAGTATACGTCACTTCATGAGGATTCCACACACACGCACCTGACTCAAGTTTCGATCTAACGAGTGAAGTATATAAGAGTTTAATGGCACTTAGGCTTGTAAATTCTCTGCAGTTTCTGGTAACGAAACCTAGCTTTTTGAAACAATCAGTTGTGAGTTTAATGATATGGTTGTGAAAGTTAAGTTCAGAATCAAATATAACACCTAGGTCTTTAACCACCAGCGGTCCTGTCAAAAGCTCTCCAATTAGATTGTATGGCATAATAATGGGTTGTGTGGATCTTGTAAATGTCATAACCTGGCATTTAGAGATATTAAGATTTAGCCCATTTTCCTTACACCAAAGTAATATATTTTCTAGATCTCGTTGGAGTGCAAGGCTGTCATCCAAATTTCTTACCTTACAGAACAGTTTCAGATCGTCGGCATACATTAACCCCTTCGCATAAGTGAGATTCTGGGTAAGATCGTTTACCATTAGTGTGAATAACAGTGGACCCAGCGATGATCCTTGGCTTATACCTGATCTGGTGTGATATGATGGAGAATCAAAGCAACCGAGTCTCACAAACTGTTTTCTATCGCGTAGGTAGTCAGCAAAGAATCGAAGTAGTTTAGGTGTTAATCCAAACGAGCTTAATTTATAAAGAAGGACATCATTATCTACATGATCAAAAGCTTTCTGGAAATCGAGATATATAACATCTACCTGTATTTTGGAATCAAGTTGATTAGAAATGTAGTCAGTAAGTGTGAGTAGGTTGGTATTCACTGACCGTCCCTTTCTAAAGGCATGCTGGGCGTCGTTGAGATAAGGTTCGATTTGCCTATATAATTTTGATTGTAACGTACTCTCAAATAATTTTGCCAGGGAAGAAAGGATTGCAATTGGCCTGTAGTTACTAGCTAACGTCTTGTCCCCAGTTTTTAAAATAGGAACTACTCTGGATTGTTTCCATACCTCCGGATATGTACATGTCTTTAGTGATAAGTTAAAAATATGTGATAATGGAGATGAAAGTTGTGATTTAAAAGCTTTTAATAAGTAAGGTGGAATATTATCAGGGCCTGCGGAGTTTTTCGGCTTAAGTTTTTGTATAAAATATTCTATTTCACATGCTGCAAATTTTGACACACTAACATGCGAATAGTGATTCGTTGGTTGTATTCGATCAGTATCAAGATTAGGCGTTTGGGGTAAAAATACGCTGCTAAAGTATTGCGCAAAAGCAGTCGCTGCAGCTTGGCCGTTATATTTATTACCCTCGTGGGTTATACACGGATCAAAACCTCCCATTGTTCGTAGATTTTTTATATAATTCCAGAAAGACCGTGGGTTTGACACAATTTTATTCTGAACATTTGTTGTGAAATTTTTATGTGCTATGTGAACTTTGTACTTTATCGAAGCTCTTATTGCTGTAAAAAAGCTATAAACATGTGGATCTTTGCTTGTTTTCCAAATTTTGTGTAGATTCCATTTAATTTTGATATCTGCAATGACTTCTTGTGTAAACCAGGTTGGAAACCTACGAGTAGGTTTGGAACTTCGTTTTTTTTTCGGGACGCTTAAATTAATGCAATTATATAATTTAGAATATAGTTTTTCTACTGCTGTATTTACATTTTGTTCTTCCAGAACCTCGCTCCAATCTATATCACACACGAGTTCATATAATAAATAAAAGTCTGCTTTACTGAAATTCCAGTCAGTACTAATGTCGATGTTACTAATCTCTAGCGGAACTTCCTTACTATAACCAACAATACTTAGTGAAATATCCAGTGGAGGATGGTATTTATCTGCAATATCAACCAACCCACAGTCTGCCTCACACACTTCCACCTCCTTAACGTTACTATTTATAAGTACAACATCTAACTTACTTCCTGTTCTATTAACAACAGTGTTATAATCTATTAGGTCACAGAAATTTTGAAAGTAACTATAATAGTTGTTTATGTTTAAGGATGCACTATTCAGATTTAGGTCCCCTAATATAATGACATTAGACTTAAATAACAGTGTTGATATATTTTCTTCCACTTTATAGTACCAGCCCATATAGTCCTCGTCTTTGGCAGACGGTTTAATGTAAACTACACATACGTAAATTTTTTGATTTTTGTAGCAACATGATGCCCAGAGATCCTCACCGAAACCAGTCTCCAAATGTTGTTGACGAGTGAGCTCTAGACCTGGTCTTGCAGCGATTAATATCCCACCTCTATTGGCACCTCGATCTCTTCTGACTAGGCTCCAGCCAAATGGCGAGACTTCTGCATCGGTTATTGAATCATCTAAGTTTGTTTCTGTAACGGCAATAAAATCAATAGGGAGGAGTGTCGTATTTCTACGCCATTGTTGTAATTTGGTTTTGAGTCCGTTAACATTTTGGTAAATTGCGTGCAGTCTACATTTAGTAATGGTTTTTTGAATATTCTGACCCTTTCCTATCTGCCCTCGTTTCATACTTGTTTTGGCCAGGTGTGCAGGGCCTGCTATATTGTTCACGCCTGACTCCTCTGTGAAACCACTCACAAACTTCTGTACCGACTGGCCATGATTCTGGAGTTAACAACCTATTGTATGTACATTCTGGAACCGTGAGAACAAATGAAGCGTAGTGGTCATGCTTGAGTTTTAGCTTAGCTGCATTAAATCCTGTTCTATTGCATAGTTGTTCCATATGTGTTCTCATGTCCTCATCCGTTGTGTCAGGCTTAAAGAAACACGCGTGTATTTTTTTTGTTCTTTCGGCAGCTTGCAATTGGGATGCTTCTTGTGCTTTCCCCATAATCACACCGTGGTTCTGATGCTTACGTCTATAATTTACTGTATTCCATGGGCCATTATTACTAAGATCTTCAAGTTGTTTTGTTGTTGCAGGAACCAGTGGTGAAATCACATCCAGTGGTGAAATCATGTCTCCTGATATGGTGTTAGTTGTTGTTTTGTTATTACTAGTTATTCCTGACGAAGCGGTGTCTGTTGAACTTTTTATTTTTGGGGCATGTACTTGAGATTGTATTGTCGTGGTAATTGTTTCAAATTCTAAACCATTTGAACCACTTTGACCTTGACTGGTAATCTTTTGTGCTATTGAATTAAATCTCTTGTTTGCTGCTGACAGATCACTGTGAAGATTGTGCTTTTCTGTCTGCAGTGCTCGTAATTGGTTGCGGTTGCTTTCAGCTATGGTGGTCAATAAATCATGTTTGTCCTTTTCTCCATCCAGAGATACACATAAGTTATCAACATCATCTCTCAGATATTTACATCATCTATCAGTATTTTGCGTTCAATTCAGACAAGCTACTTCTAAATTCATTTAAGGTGGTCATAATACCGTTAAGTTTTGTGTCCTGTGAGCCCATCTGTTTCATTATTAGGTCACGAAAGCTGGTAAGCTCCGACATAATGGCTATATTGGTGACCAGCTTTTTTTTGGCAGCTTTAGGTTTGTCCTGCTCCTGATGTTCAGTGGAAGGTGAATCTGATGAAGTAGTAGTGGTCTTATGATTCATAGCAGTGGAGTTGAAGGTGACATTTAACATCCTAATAGGGGTGATGTTGCTTAAGCTTCTTGGTGAAGCGCTTAGGAGTTTGACCGGGTTTGTAGTAATATGATTATTGAGAGCATTTGTTTGAGGTTGCGGTCTGGCAGGGGTGCTCATATTTAATTTGGAGTTCTTTCTGATGCAGGGCCCGCACTTCCAACCAGCTTTGCTTTCAGCTGACAATCTACAGTAATGGCTATCAGTTACAGTGGAGCAGGTGTCGAGATGAAGCTTAATATTACACGAAGAGCACGTCATGAAATGTTTTGTCAGTATGGGTTGGTAGCATTTGCTGCAAATGTTACGAGGAGGAGTGCGTATTGGCGCCATCTCTACGAAACGTCAACGGAAGCTAATCTTTGTTTAGACACTATAATCTCTTTGGAGTTTATTACGATTTCCGGAACGGAACGGAATTCGGAGCTTACAATGTTTTCACTTAGATGGCGCTATTTTCTTGCAGTGGAAAATAATCGATATTTTTGTGTAGTAATAAGCAAATCATACCCGTGTAGTACAATAATTAGTCAGAAAATGTCTGGCAGGCAATAAAATCCAAATATAGGCCACGTCACTCACTGAAGGAAGATTGATGCTAAATGTCCATTAAGAAAGCGCGAATTTCGAACGTTCCACCGGTAACTTTGAAAATCATTAAATATTTAAAAACTATGACGCATTTTCACATTTAAATATTACCAGTACTTAAACATAACTTGCACATTATAGTTTTGGCAAAATATTGGTAAATACAGTGAGTTTAGTATTAAATAAAATTATTTTTGAAACTATAAAAATATTTCTGATGTTTACATCTAAAGCGCCATCTGGCGAAAAAAAAAAAAAAAAAGACAAAGATAGATACGTTGTGCTTGTGACTATTTTATAGATCGCGTCGTAAGCGTAACGTAAAATGAACGCTGGCGGTAAGCTACGCAATACGCAATTTATCGGTATTTATATTTATCCTTGCATAAACACACCCCCTCCTCTCCAGCGTTCTTTTACGCGTACTATACCTAGTGACCACTGCTAACAGGCACGGATCCTTTATTCAAAACACTTTTCGTGCTAACATTCCATCCAATCAACAAGTTACTATTGCATAATCTACGGCTGTCGAGAGCCTACTTTATTAAACCTCACCGTGACTAGTTGCGATCCCCAACCCGCATGCCCAGCGTGGGGATTATGGGCATATCCCCCTTTATTAGGGGAGGCCTATGTCCAGCAGTGGACTGCTATAGGCTGGTGTGGTGTGTGGTGGTGTGGTGTGACTAGTCCACCAGCGCGCGAACTTAGTTTGCGAGGTTTCTTGTCCATCAAAAACCACAAAGTCTGACACTGAGATATAAAACTCTTTATTTGAGAGATGGATAGATAGATATAAAACTTTTTATTGCACAAGAGAAAACAAGTACTATGGCCAGTTTTTATAAATCAAATAGTTACAGATTTATCATACTTACTTAGTAGAGAAGTTTTGGTACAGTTTGCGTCAGTTGTCAGTGTACAGTGGGGTGTAAAGGGTTCCCTTCCTTCTTAGGAACCCAAGCCAACCTCACCTGCCGTGGCGCACCCTGATAAACGAGGCTCTGGCACCCAGCTGATTGCGGCATAGCGTAGCCTAACATAGCTACATCCCCTGGCCGCCGACATGTACCCCCAATCCGCATGTTCAGCGTGGGGACTATGGGCATATCCCCCTTCTTATTAGGGGAGGCCTATGTCCAGCAGTGGACTGTTATAGGCTGGCGTTGTTGTGTCAGTTTTTTGTAGGGTTATAATCTCTGGAACAACTGATCCGAACCTGCAAATATTTGTGTTTATTCATAAGAAACACAAAAGAGAGGAAGACCATGCAAACGTAGTTGCAAACGGGTCGTTTATACAGCAACAATTAAAGCAGTTATACATTAATCGATTGGGTACGCCGTTCAATTTGCGGGTAGGGTTCCTTGGACAATAACGTGAACCCTCAGAGATAGAATAATGGAGAGCGCGCCTTAATATTTTTTTTAGCGGGATGATCCCGGTCACTTAGCAGAAGTGCACGGGACGGGGCTTACTTCGGTGTTCTAACTAAGCCGATCATCTGAATTTACGCAACAGTCCGCCCGGTCACTACTTGGATGGGTGACCGTTTAGTGGCTTTTATGTGTGCTACCCATTAGATCGTGTATCCGTGAATCGGAAGTCACGTTAAGATGTCGGACCCAACTTTTTAAGTCGTAAGGCGATGTGAGGCCTTCGGGCGGCCTAAAAACTCCGACATCATAGTGGCCATGCGAACTAACATTTTTTTATATAGCTTAAAGATAAGAATTAATGAATACCCAATGTTTCTATTCCACATGGAGTAAAGCGGCTACGTGGCCGTCGCAGGCGGGGGTGGCGTGACGAACTGGACGTTTTTTTAATATCCTGGCAGGCGAAATCTCCCAAGATTGGGAAGTGTGGAAAGAGGGAAGGGAGACCTTCGCCCTGCAGCGAGATAAGAAAGGCTCATAAGATAACATAATATGGTCCAAGCCTACGTGACTGTTCAGTGTTACGATAGCCGAGTCGTCTTTATATTAGATTAAATTAAATGCGTTAGCCAATATTTATCCTCTTAATTACAGCAATTGCAAAAAAATCCTTAAAGATACTCTTCACTGTAATAAAGTAAAATAACATGTATTATTGTAGCAATCATTTAGATTAATGTAAGTTAAGTTATACTAAGATTTTTCATAATTTTATTAGTTATTGTAGGTATGTACCTTGAACATGAGGTGATTATTTAAAATTTAATATTAGCTCTTTTCACCTGAAACACAGGTTTACCTAGTTCAGGATCATGTGTTACTCTTACCTGATGTTTAAACGTGATCTTGTGTTTATTTTATGTATCATGTTAAATGCTTGAATAAATTTTTATTTGTTATTTATTTATCTATCACAATCAATACACTTGTTCATTCCTCTTCCTGCATACAGTTCATACTAGATTAAGTGACGTCTTATTTTAGGATTCCGCGTGCAATAACGTGAAACCCTTATTTATGGTGGTCGTAAACATTATTGTTTCGATTAATAGGGTTCTTTAGTGTTTTGGGGATGATGGATTTAAGATGTGCAATGGGAAATTAATTAAAAATACACAGGTAGGTAGGTATGTATGTATATTACGACTAGCCCTTCACCCACGGTATAATCATAAATAATTAAGGCAATACACAATTTATGTTAGGGCTTAATGTAGAAAACACTAGATTCTGACATAGGCAGGTCTCCAACTAATATGCCTATAGCTCAGGGGTCACCAAATGGCGGACCGCGGTCCGGATCCGGACCGCCCGGCGCCCGAGCTATTTTGTGCGGATCTTAGGCAAATGTAACTTGCATTACAGTATCGATGTAGTATATCAATCATGTGGTTCCCATAATACAAGCTCTGCTTAGTTTGGGGCTACATGATGCTGTGTGATAACGTCCAGGATTATTTATTTATTTATTATTATTATTATTTATTATTATTACTGAGTACTTAAATCTCCAGGGTTTAATGTCAATAGCTTGCATCAACTTTACTGTAAAGTTTCACAATGATGTGTATTAAAAAAAAATTGTAACTATTGTACATTACATTTTACTTTCTTCTTTCACTCATGTAGAAACGGACCGCGATGGTAATTTTATTTTAGGAACCGGACCACTGAATATACTTATTGGTGATCCTTGAAACATGGAATATTTAGTAGCTATAGTATAGCTATCATCCAAATCTGAAAATAAAATAAGTATCTAAGATTATAGAGAAGCAATACGATTTAATATTAAAACCAATTAAAAGTTTAAAGCCTTAAGTTAAGCGTCCTAGCCTAAGGTTAATACGTTATCAACTAAAATACTAATTTATATATTAAAATACTAATTTAATTTTAATTTTATATTGTTTTTATTTTTGATTTTGTTTCTATAATTTTTAGTTTTCTATTCTTCTCTTTATTGTACAACTTATAATATTTGCATGTATTATTCTAATTCTGTTCTGTAGGTAATGTACTCGTATAATCATAATAAATAAATATAAACCGGGATCTTAGTACCAAAATTACATAGAAAAGCGTTATGGTACTTACCTATAAGCGGTGACTTTGAAAGTTGTATTGCCTACCTACATTGTCTATACGCGCTTAACTTTGATACAATAGTACGTACTTACACAAAGAGAGCGGGTGAAGTAACGCTGAGGCCATATTTACACCGAAACGAACTGTATCCTACCTACCTAACTACAATGATACAAGCTACTCCATGTGCCTGAATGTCTGCAACGCTCACACTTTTCAAGCCGAAACAGTAACGCAGCATTGTCGATTCGGTTCCGGTTCCGGTACTGCTCGGGCATGGTGGTACCTAGTATTCCCCTAATTAGTCCTTCAGAAAGAGCTCTACTAAGTATTTTATCCTTATTTCTCACTTGCTGGGCATACGGATTGGGGAAAGTAGGTAAAGCACTGCTTCTTCCACAACGCCGCGCCGACACTACTGCACGTCACATGGGCGGGGCGCGGTGGCATGCTGTTTATGTGTCGGCGATAGGCTACGCTATGCCGCAATCAGCCATTGGTCGCAATTCGGTTTAGTCTTGCTTAAATTAAGGTAAATTTAGATTTTTTTAAAATTTAAAAGCTATCCTGCTATAGTGCCATCTGGCACACCAAAGCTTGCAAAAAAAATAGTGTTTTTTAGTTAGTTTGGTGCCAAGCGAAGTGCCACCTTTGCCAGAGAGACTTCTTTTATTTAGGAGGGTGCACTACGGCTTGTCTTCATACTAAAACGTTTTTCTACATAAGCATTTATTGTGGGTTTGTGGGTCACAATACTTCTAGGTACGATTTGCTTGTATGGTACAACACAGAAAATCTACACTAAAGCATACACTGAGTGGCGACCTTTTTGTGTCATAAACTCATAATTTCTCCCATACGATTTAAGTAGACTAGGCTAAATTGTACAATAATTTGTGACTCTAATAAATGCTTTTCTTTTTTTCTTCAAAGAGGCTGGAATCATTTACGGGTGGGTTAACGTTACACTACAGTGTAAATTCAGTCTAACCAGCACATTGTAGTTACCGACAAAGTGTCGGCGTTGATACCACTTCCACTTTGTATTATTGTTGAATCATTCAGAATGTGGAGTTATTTCTTTGTCTGCAGTAAAAGAATTTACCGTGAGGATAGAACGTCATTTCTCTATCTTGTGCTGCTTCTCTCCAGGCACTTGAAGAAACCGAAGTCCTTCTCAACTTCGTCCTTCTACTGGTATCTAGGCCGCCGTCGACCAGCAACCCCAGAAAAGCCCGTTTTGCTGCCCGATCCTCTTCTATTCGTAGCTCGTGGCCGAGCCAGCGCAGCCTACGTGATTCTTCCCAATGATATTCAGCTCAGCTTCCAGCTCCACAACCTCACAATTCTTCATAGCTCTCCAGTATCCATCTCCTCTTTGTACTGTACTGGGCCCAAAATTTTTCAATCATTGTTAAGCATAAATATTTTGTAAACAAAAAATAGCTCAAGAATATAATTGTCTACGCCATAGGTACTTTAACGGAACTAAATTTTAATAGCGCCCTCGTTAGGCACAATAGTTAACTACACCGATTTTGATGCGGTTTAGTTAAATTGATAGTTTTAATTGCGGATAGAGCGTGGAATTCCTCACTTCTTTTACTCGAGCCAAAGTATTAACTTTAAGGTTGGTAGGTAGATAATTAACCACTCAACTATTTTCAATTTTTGTTTCGAGTTTTAAAGTTTTGATAATTGATAGATGGGAAAAATTATAGATGATAGGATAGACGAGTAGATAGGACGTAGATATCTTTAATGTACACTAAAAAATTACAAATATTTAAATTAAATATCTAAACTTTATAACTTATCAGCGATTGTACAATGGGTGGGGCATTATCGCTAAAAGCAATCTCTTCCAGGCAACCTTTTAATGGACTGGATATTAAGTATTTATCTTCCAAATCAATTTAAATTGTTCATTTTATAATATTTTGTAGGCGAAAGACACATGAGATAAATATTCAGAAATCTATCATGCGGTATCTCGTGATAACAAGGACCTTAATTCAAAGTAAGTTCTGGGTGTCTTCAAATCTCAAGTGAACAGGTTTTTTCTAGGCAAGCATGCTTCATCGTAGACTGCATTTTCGCTTACCATCAGGCAAAATGTAGTCAAACTTAAGCCTATTTATTATAAAAAAAGTATTTAATCTTAAAGTGGCTGAATATTTACTTAATTATGTATAAATCACCTGCCTGGTGATTAGGATTAAAATAATTATGAAATTAAAATTACAAGAAGGGTACAACAAGGATGGGCAGCCTTCGGATAGTTAGACGATATTAAAGACAACATTCCACAATGTTTGAAAACACGTCTCTTTAACCAATGTCTCCTGCCAACTATGACTAACAGTGCTGAGACATGGCGGCTCACGAAGGAGGCTTTGCACAAAATCAGTGTTGCACAGAGAGCCATGGAGCCCGCCATGCTTGGCATTACACTTTTAGACCGAGTCCCCAATACCGAAATCCGCAAGCGGACTAAGGTCCAGGATATCAGCGAGCGGATATTGGGGCTCAAGTGGAGTGGGGCAGGACACTTGGCCAGAAGGAGTGACGCCAGGTGGACCAGAGCGCTGACCGAGTGGTGCCCGAGAGTTGGTTACAGGAATAGGGCGCGTCCTCCAGCGAGATGGGTTGACGATATTAGAAAGACCGTGGGTGGCACCTGGTTCAGAAGAAATCAAAGGAAGGCCTATGCCCACTAGTGGGCCAATAAAGGTTGAAATGATGATGATGATGATGAAATCGATAATATCGATAACATACCTACCCTTGCTCTTTTTTCCTCGGCCCTACCTCGCCGCACTTTAAGGAGTGGTAGGTACAGCGTAGTGGTCAAACTATTGTGGATAAGGATACTCGTCGTACCCTTTAAAAACACAAAAATTCTTTCTCCCTATCTATTTCTGGATCCAACCGAAGTGCCCCAAACCAGTTTTATTCGAAAGGCACTAATGCGAAGAAGATTTTAATTACAATACCTACTTAAATAAATATAGCTTCAAATGATAATAGATAGGTTCGATCAATGTGGCACTGAGTATGAGTACGCTCTGAAGAGAACGTCTGTCCTGGAGAAGGAACTATGTGATGCCCACCAACAGATCACACTACTGGAAAAGGCGTCTCATTGCTCTGCCACCGCGAAAACACAAACATTGTTTGATGAACTTTTATCAGCTGATAGGGCACCCGGCCAAGTTTCTGCTGCAAGTTGCAAGTTGCCTACTGTAACTATTGACTTGACAAATGATGACTCAGTGAGTAATTTGGTGGCATGCAGCAGAAATCAAGCAAGTAAAAACAAACTTAAAAAATATGTTAAAATAAGAAATTATATTAAAAAGACCAATAAATTGTTAAAAAGTCAAAAAAGTTTAGTTAGTAAGTTTAAAAATAAGATAACAAAAATAGAAATATTTGATAAATTAAAAACATGTACTTTTGAATTGGAAAACACAAAATTAAGATATGAAACTGATGTACAGCGGCTTCAATATGAAATTGCCAGCGTTGAGGACTCCTTGAGGTCCATTACTAGTCGCTATGAGAAGTCTCAAGAGGTAATAAGAGAGTACTCACTGGCCATGGATGAATTACTCAAACTATCTCACAGCAACCAGGAGCGGTTTGATTCCCTGGTGGCCAATCACAGATGTGAATGTCAGTCTTTTGAGTCACCAGAACCAGTCAGTGCTGCCTTATCGTCTCCGCTGTGTGTCAGTTCACCACCATCTTGTGTCAACACAGTAATGTTCAGCGATGAAATTGGAAAAGACATGGGCCATTTATTGGGTATGAGAATGGGACATTCTGTAATGAACAACTGTTTGCCAAACTGCAACATGCATGAGATCATGCTATCAGTAATAAAATACAAATTCAACACTGAGTCAAATCTTATAATAATGCTAGGAAAAAGGGGTGATATAAACAAAACTGAGTTAATTAAATACTTAGATACTAAAAGTAAAAGTAAAAAAAGTTGTGATGTTTACATTCCCCTATAGCAACAGCTTGTCACAAGCAGAAAATGACATACGATATAACCTAAATATGACCTTGTATACAATATCATGCTATAATAAATTAATTCACGTGATCGACTCTAACAATATTGTTAGTAAAAAAAAATATTTGACTAAAGGTAGATATTACCTTTCTAACTTTTTTAAGCGACAGATAGCTATTTCGCTATCTTACTATTTTTGTACAACAGCCAAGAACTTGGCTAAAAAGGCTGCTTTTATTGAGCACTGTTCTGACTTACAAAAAGAGAGATTGGAATTTGTTCCAAGTCATTTAAATTCCTAGATCAGACAATAGAGGGAGCCTCTAGCATTATCAATTCAAATAAGTTTAATAAACATTGTAAAATAAATCAAATACTGAACTGTAAATCATACTAACTTGGTGCATCAAAATATTCAAGGATTGAGTTGCAAATTATTAGAATTAGAATTGTTCATGAACTCTGATAATATAGACATCATCTGTATTACAGAACATTGGCTAAAAAGCTACGAGCTCATGTTCAATTTCAGTAACCACCAAGTTGGTAGTTCTTTTTGTAGAACGCATGCTATAAGAGGTAATAATTTTAAATAAACAAATCCAATTTAAAGAACGTAAGGACATTTTCCATTTGTCTGTTGAAAGCCAAATTGAAATAGCATGCGTAGAGTTGGAGCGTTTCATTGTTATAAGTGCGTACAGCCCACCGTCCGCCTCATATGATATTTTTGAAAAGGTCATGGATGAAATATTGTTCAAAATATCTAAAACAAACAAAAATATTATAACATGCGGAGACTTCAATATAAATTTTCTAGAAGTTTATTCATTAAGTACTAAAATTACTAGTTTATTCAAATCATATAATCTGAAACCTCTCTTTATGGAGCCAACTAGAATTACTGACACTTCAGCCAAATGCATAGACAATAATTTTACAAATTCAAATGTTAATATACTAAGTAAAAATGTAATTAGTAACATAAAATCAGACCACCTTGGTCAGAGTTAATCAAAATAGAAAATCAAATAAAGAAAAATGTAAAACGGCAAATAACTTTTGTACCAGTGACTGTGCATCGATTAGAAAAATTTAAATCTAATTTGTTAAATAGATCACCCTTTTCATATCAAAATAATAATCCAAATTATTTATATAATTCTTTTTTTAATAATTTTATCAAAGAATTTAGCTCAATATTTAAACCTAAATCGATCATGGTCTCTGATAGTCCTACATTCTGTGAGTGGGCAACAGTAGGAATTCACAAAAGCAGACAAAGAATGTATGAGATTTACAGTGAAAAACAGTATAATTTTAGTGAAGAGCTTAAAGATAAAGTTAAAAATTACTCAAAATTTTTTAAAAATGTATGTCGCGCGGCTACGTCTAATTATATTAGTTCAAAAATTAGAAGCAGTAGTAATAAAATTAAAACCACTTGGAAAATAATAAACAGTGAGACTGGAAAAGTCAAACATGACATTAAGGAGTATAAATTAAATATTGATTATACCATCATCAAACAAGATGGTGATGTTGCCAAAGCATTTGAATCCTTTTTTACAGACATTCCAGTTTCTACCACAAGATCCTTAAACTCTTCTCCTATAATTGCGGATTCATTACTAAATAAAAATGTACCAAAATGTGAAATACCGTTCTATTTTAAATATGTAAACAGTAATGATATTATTAAAACATTCAAACTGATAAATGTCAAAAAAACTACGGATCTCTGGGGCATTTCTGTTAGCGTTGTAACATCGTTAATTGACATTGTCGCACCAGAACTAGCGTTTATATTTAACGAATGTATTGACTGTGGTGAGTTTCCTGATTTAATGAAACATAGTAAAATAACACCTTTATTTAAATCCGGTAGTAGTTCTGACCCTACTAACTTTAGACCGATATCAGTACTGCCAACATTTAGTAAAATTTTTGAAAAGCTTATTCTTAGTCAACTGCAAAGCCATTTTAACTTTAACAACTTACTAGATGTCAAACAATTCGGATTTACGCGGGGCAGATCGACAACTGATGCCGGTGTTGAGTTGGTATCGCATATCTACGATGCCTGGGAGGACTCACATGATGCTTTAGGCATCTTTTGTGATTTGTCTAAGGCATTTGACTGCGTACACCATGAAACATTAATCAGGAAACTAGATCACTATGGCGTCAGGGGTATGGCTTTAGCCCTTCTCACTTCTTACCTATCTGACAGAATACAGAAAGTAGACGTAAATGGAAAATGTTCTCCGGGATCTGTAGTAAAGATGGGTGTTCCGCAAGGGTCAATACTTGGACCATTTTTATTTAAATTAAAGCGACGGCAGACCAATTTTGTTGACGTGAACAATGCAATAGCGAAAGTTGTTAACTGGTTTGATGTAAATAATTTATTACTGAACGAGACTAAAACAAAATGTATGAGATTTATATTACCAAATGTTAAACAAGTTAAACCTAACATTAAAATAAAAGATGAAGATCTAAATCTTGTGGACAGTACTGTATTTTTAGGCATAACTTTAGATAATAAGCTTCAATGCGGCGCTCACATAGATGGGTTGTCGAACAGACTCAGTTCTGCAGCATACGCAGTCAAAAGAATCCGTCAACTTACTGACGTAGAAACGGCTAGACTAGTTTATTTCAGTTACTTCCATAGCATTATGTCGTACGGCATTTTGTTGTGGGGGAATGCTGCAGATATCAACACGATATTTGTGTTGCAGAAAAGGGCTGTTCGTGCAATTTATAATATGGGCCCCAGAGAATCACTTAGAACTAAGTTTAAAGAAATAAATGTTATGACAGTGCCGTGCCAATATATATATGAAAACTTAATGTATGTCCGAAAACATATTAACATGTTCAAGAAAAATAGCGACTATCATAATGTTAACACTAGAAATAAAGATAAACTAGCTGTTCCTATTGTAAAGCTCCATAAAGTTAGTCAAACTTTTAAAGGGATGTGTGTACGATTTTTTAACAAAATCCCAAATGACGTAATTAATCTATCTGTAAATAAATTCAAAAATGTTGTTAAACGTAATCTATGTGATAAAGCTTATTATAAAATATCTGATTATTTAGATGACAAAAAAGCTTGGGATGAAACTGCCTCCAACTCCATCAAAAACAATGTAATAGATATTAAGTACAATGACGTTAAAAAAATATAAGCCAAGCAGAGTTTCTTGCCAATTCTTCTCTGTTTGGTCACGTTACGAATTGGTGGTAAATTTAAAAAAATGACGTTTCAAAGTGTACTATACAGTTCCTACTGAATAAATGAATTTTGAATTTTGAATTTTTAATTTTGAATAAATGAATTTTAGTACGTTTTGTCTTCTCTGCGTTCCAAAATCAATATTCAGATTGTGCTATAGAACATGCAATCGAAGTTGCGGGTGGGTCAACTAGTAATTTATATGTGACTAGCGGCCCGTCCCGGCTTCGCACGGGTGGACATAAGATTTTTTATCTATTCTAGCAATAAATATAGCCTATGTTCCGCAGGGTAAATGTAGCTTTCACATGGTGAAAGAATTTTTGAAATCGGCACAGTAGTTTTTGAGTTTATTCATTACAAACACAAAAATATTTTTTACACACACAAAAATATTTTTTTTCCTCTTTATGATATTTTAGTATAGTGCAACCTGTTACGTGGAATGCTAGCTGCTTGCAATAAGTTGACATGTATCGAACGTAATGTTTGGACTTGCCTCTGACTACCCCCGTTAAGGTATCCTCAATAAATTTGCGTACCGAGCAATATCTGAAGATATTCATAATGGGGAAAAAGTCGTGAAGATGTTTTTTTTTTATAATATAGTGTAGATGTAGATCTACGCTTTCTTATTGGCCAAAATTGTACCATGAGCAGACAATATGACAGGTAGAAACATTCATTAGGTACAGAAACTCGTAACAATCTTCATTTGTTTGAATTTAAGATTTATGTGTCCAACTTGCCGTACAGTCACAAGTTGGGGTCAGTCGTAACTTATGGAGAAACATTGCTATATTTCATTATAGATCATTTAAGGACAGCATGTACAGGGTGTTTGCAAAAAAGATAAGAGAGATAAAAATGTTTATTCCATTGGTCTTAAGTAAAATATAACATTACACAAGGAGATAGTAATCGAATTGCTGTATTTAAATTATAAAAATACATAATTTGCAAAGTTGTGTAACCCTAAGGTTAGACAATTACCTACATTAAGAAACTTCAGCGTTTACTGCGTCGTATAATTAAGTATTTATATAGTTTGTTGCAAATTGTTTTAGGTTTGTTTTTCAATTGTCAGATAATAGAGAAAAATAACAGAAAAAATATCATTATTGAAAAACTTTGTAGAAGCAAAATATTGTGAAACATTTTTAATAAACTTTCCGTTAAACTTAAAGGAGCTGATTTGTATTAAACTTGGAATACCTATTTAAACATAATTAGTGACTTATATGCTACTTTTTATACTGGTATCATGCAAGCGGCGCGCCGGCGCGGCGGCGGCGCCACAAATGTAATCCAATAAATAAAAAAGTAACGCTGGACACTTATCACAGGGCATCATTTAGCCTCAAACCAAGCCACATAATATGCCAAAACTAACCCACGTAGATAGTGGAAATCACAATGTATATTATTACTACTTATATTAAGGTATATTTTGTTAGGTAAAGTTTAATCAATGCATAGAATAGGTACCTATTCTAGTACATAGAAAACACCCAGAGCTCAGACTTAAGACAAATACATGTAGATCATCCATACATTTGTCTCGCGGCAGGAATTGATCCCTAAACCTTCTGCGTCTGACGCGGGCCTTCACCCACTACGCCACAGAGCTTGACAAAATTCAATTCAAAATCAAATTCGTTTATTTATTATTCAAGATATAACATTTACAGATTCATTCAATGCGTTATACCTTCTAATTTTGCAAAATTAAAATATACTTTAAGTATTCTAAGTTTTCTTAACTGTTAAGTAAACTTCAAAATAAAAAAATAGAAAAAAAGATTAAACGTACATGCTAGCAATCAATGGCCAGTTCAAGTATGTTCATAATCCCATCCAAAAAAATAAAGTGGACACCCTGTATATAAACTTACAGTACATTAATAACCACGGCATGTGATCCATCAACCGTCACGTGACCTGCAGAATACAGACAAACCGACATCGCATTCGCCTTGCATTTCTAGCATCGCTTTGATCTAGAGTCACGGCCGTTTTGAGTAGTTATATGTAGATAGATAGATAGAAATACTATAGTATTTCTACCTACCTAATGATCACCACATTCATACATAAAATAACACTAACTTTACTTACCCAATTCTACGTATAAATGTAAAAGTTTGAGTGAATGTGAGTATGTTTGTTCCCACTCAACTCCGTAACCGCTGAACGTATTTGGATGAAGCATGCAATACCTACTTATACTTAAAAATAGTTTGTAGCCGGACTACTTTTTATCCCAGTATTAAACGAACGAAGCCGTCGACGAAACCTAAAAGTGTCTAAACACACTATACCCGAAATTACGTGACGTAAGTTCCGCAGTTGATTTTGACAAGTTCGGCTGTACGCCATAACGCAACGTGTGAACTGTTGCTGGAAGCACCGAACCCACGTATACGTGAGGCCGACGAAGATCAACGACAGGATGGACAGTAACACTTTCATGTACCACCGTTTGAGGTAGCCACAGCTGCCAACCAACGAAGTGTCCTGAGGAGCCACCTAAAGGAAGGGAAGGCCTCAATGGATAAAACCAAATGACCCAGGGATTGTAGTCCCTGTGAGTAGACGCCAGGGCGATGGCGAATATGCCCGAGGCCCTTACCTGCAGTTCCACACACCCACACGCGCGCGCTCAAAGAGAACTGTAGACGCCCCGGATTGATTGAATTAAAGCATATCTGTAATTCAAATAGCATTGCAGGCGTAATCATGCCGAGCTTTCGGTCGCGTAACTTCAGCATAGTATGTTTCGACCCTTAGTGTAGGTACAAGTAGCGGCAGAAAATTTAGCGCTGACTGTTATTACGCAGAAGACAAAAGTAAGGTATCGTAGGGGAGCTAGAGGCGAGAGAGAGCGAGAGAGCCATGTGCTGAAGTTTCGTTTACCGCTAGACTTACGTGCCGCTAGCTGTAAGCGATATGAAGGTAACACATTGAGCACACTACGCTTTGAGTGCTGAATAACACGCTTGCATATCTACCTATCCTACTTATATTTTAAAATGTTGACTGCGAGCCTCGGGCACGATGCTCTGCGCCATGGAGCTGGAGGCGACGACAGGTGGATGAGGAGGGCGATAACCACGACATCGATATTGTATTTTGCGTCTATCCGTGCTGCTGTTGCTCCTCCGAGGCTCGCATTTAACGTGTAAAAACAGTAGGATTAGTTAGAGGATTAGATAGGTCCTACCTAATCCCACTATTTTATAACGTTAACTACGGGCCTTGGGCGTAAAACTCTACGCCATGGAGGTACAGTACCTATATAAACAGTTTTGTTCCCGTACAAAATTAATGCATTATCTATCTAAAGGTACTAATTTATAATTATTCACCACAATAGCGTGGGTCGTGTGAATGTGGGGTCAGGAGTAAAGCTCGCTATTCATAACGCGGCAATAACAAATAAGCACATGCATGTTCGAAGGAATCCTACTATTCAACTTATCCTATGTCTTTCCTTAAGTATTGATAATATAAAATTTGTGTTTGAATCTAATTCACCCAAACTGTTCGAATCCATATGTTATCTCGAAAGGTGTTGATATTGACCATGGTTGTACGGAAGTTGTGAGAACCTTAGTTAGAAATACCTGTATGAATCAAAACTTTTCTCCAAAAACTTTAAGCTTACAATAATCATCTGAAATAATAAGACAAAGATAAAATAAAAAAAAAGATTTTCTTTCACACTAAAATTACTTACTGAACGGATTGAGCGCTAAAATTTTGCACGTAACGTATTATTTTATCAGCTATCGCAAGCTAGATATTTTAAATTTTGTAAAAATAATAATTTTTGACGAGTTTTAAATTAAATTAAGTGTGATAATAATAAATATAATTTCTTTATTTCAGAGACGCAGACACATAAATAAATCAAAATCGTAAAGCAGTCATAACAATCTTTAAATAGGCAATAATAAAAAAATATAATTGATATAGTTTTTTATATTCCTTAGACGTACTAGGTATGAGATGGGTGCTTTATTTACCTACTTAATTAGTTGTAGTTTAGTTAATCTTCAAACTCTGAATAATTTACCGTTTATACCAAAGTACCGACCGACGTCAAGTCGCACCGTGCATAGCGTGCTTAACACATAACCTATCAATAAGCGATCAACAAAAGAAACGTTACAAAGCACAAAGTGTTAAAAGATGGACGGCATTATCTGGCTGAATGGGGGGACTGATTGCGTGTTGTGATCTTAGGATGGTGTCATGCAAGATGCAATAATCAATGGCTACCTGTACCTAGTGTTCTTAATATTCTCTAATCATTATCGGCTTAATGCATCAGTCTATTGCAATCTAAGTAGTGTCCGTGGAATTATTCCGTATTGCAGAATATTTTTTTGGATGGCTTACCTTCGGGAGTGCACAGAACTGGACGTTTAGTGCATGTATATTTTATATAGGAGGTTGAAGCTTTCCCTGCCGTAACACAGTTCAATCTGGTACAGAGGGTTTGATTTTATAACTACCTATGTCATATCCAAATATGTATATCTACTTACATAGTTAAGTTATAAAGAAATTCATGTACAAATTTTATGATAATAAATTATTCTTATATGCTGCAACAGACGGCGGGGGGTTTGTTTCTCTGGCATGCCGTCTTGTTCTTTGGTAATATTATCTAAAGTTTGGTAATTTGATTTGTATTTTGATCTCGCTTGACCTGTGTCAAGTTACCCGATCCTCTAGGTACATAATACAGAGATTACCAGTGGACACCGAACTAGGCCAAGTCTGTACTCGGTTCAGTGGCGTATGGTTCAGTGGCGTATCTTGGGAGAGACCTTTTCCAGCAGACTGCTATAGGTTGATGATGATGATGATAATTGTCCGTGGCAACTATGTAGCCAAATTAAGGGCATCATTCGTCGATCCCGTGAAAGCAATTTATCGTCAGTTATTTTTCTGGTGCTTAAATTATTTAAATTTATTTTTATTTGGTAATAGATGATTTTGTTATCTATATCAGCTTTGTTTTTATGTGAAACCCGCTTACTTTAATTGAGTCTCTACTAATACTCTCGAGCAACTGGGTGTGCTGAAAACGAGAAAGCCCTGCGTAGACTCTGTTCGCGCATAATAGTGCTGAGCTTATTCCAATTGCCAATTAACTGTTTGTTATTTTGTTTAGTTTATTCTGGGGTTTGAATTTATAACCAACGAAAAAAAAACGGAGGAGCTTCTCAAGTCGACGTGTATATTTTTTTTCATGTACCATTACATCGGTGAAAGCATCGACGGCGTTTCGATTCGACAGTGCTAGATGGAACGCGGAGGCAGAGCGTCGCCTTCACTCACCCTGACGAAGACTCTTTACTTGTATTTTTGTCAACACGATGACTGCATGCCTCGTACCTGACGATCCTCGCCACGCAAAAGGAACAGCACTTCGCGCTCTAGAGTGTGTTCTCGGCACTCAAAGTGTTTATTCATTATCACGTTGACTGTATGCATCGCACATGACGCTCCACGACATACTAGGTTCTATATTTAGTAGGTAGGTACATTATTTTTATCATAATAAGTAAATTATAAGTAGGTACCTAAATATTTAAATGCTTGGTAAAATCTATTTCATTTAACCATGTCCCAGGTACTACAGCGTCCCGGTTAGTGAATAAACAAAAGTTACTACTTGACGCTGATTAAAACATCTAGAAAGACGTAAGATTAATGCTTGATCATAGACTCAGACCAACCAAAAAAAACCAATCACCCAAAAACCACAAAACATTCAATTTATCCCGAAATATAACCGCAAAACAATAAATAAAACGTACACAAGTAATCGAAACGAGGTGATTTTCGACCGTTGACCGCAACCGCGTATCACAGTTAAACGATTTTATAAAACGTTGTTATCACCACTGAAAGATTATTTTTAGTGATTATCGATGGTTTTATTATTGACTGAAATGTAGTTGGCTATCTAATATGTATAATTACTAGTTATTAACTATTGCAGCCGCTATGCTTAATGCTAAAATTGAAAGGCAATTTATGTATACCTACCTTTTCCTATTTTGATGAAGCTGTTTTGATTATGAATAGGAATAGGTATTAACTTTTTAATTTAAAAAACAAAAACATCAAATTATTTTATAAAATAAGTAAAGGAAAGTTACCAATGCATATATCCTACTAATATTATAAATGCGAAAGTTTGTGAGTATGGATGTATGGATGAATGGTGTAATGCTCGTTACTCTTTTACGCAAAATTTACTGAACGGATTTGGATGAAAATTGGATTATACATAATTTGTAACCTGGATTAACACATAAGCTACTTTTCATCCCGGTACCATGCGAGCGAAGCCGCGAGCGGAAGCTAGTTATTAATAATTCTGTACCTATGCTATGAATTTGGAGATGTCAGACATTTAAAAAAAAATCTGTAGGTACCTAAAGGTAATGCACGATCCATAGTTTTGTTCTTCTGTTTTTCCGACATTAGTCCCTCGGCCAGTCAAATGCTTGCGTTTCGTCGAGTCAATAATGTAGGTAAATTGTTAAAAAAAAACACAAAATCATCTGGTCGTGGACCCGTGAATAATCTGGCTTTAGAAGGTCTCTCATTTACCCGAAAATGAATTCCCCGTTAATGGTAGAAATATCTGAAGGTAACGGAGAATAATCTTGATGGTAACATTTTTATCTGGTGTGTAAAATATTGAATAATCACATGTGGCATAACACCATCCCAATCAATGTACAGTCAACAAAACAAGGTGTGAATGGTGTAATATCCGTTACTTTAGCCGTCTTAAGGCCCGTTTACTCGCATTGTTACTCTTATCTATTCATGGCTTATATCTTTTGTCTTTGTGTGTTGGAGTTATTGTCGGTGCCGACATTCGAAAAGATTTTCACTATTACTTCCTTATTCTGTGCTAGAATCTACCCACAAGAATACAAAAAAACAAAATTCGTTTATTTAGTTGGAACACAATGTAGGTACACTTTGAATAGTCAATCTTTTCCAAACCTACAACGCAGCCAACAGTCCACTGCTGGACATAGGCCTCCCCTAATAAGAAGGGGGATATGCCCATGATCCCCACGCTGAGCATGCGGGTTGGGGATCGCACCACCGACCGACGCCTGTCATCCGGGAGATCAGCTGTGCCGGTGTTAAGCTGCGCTATGCCACAATCAGCCGGCCGCTAGAACCTCGTTTGTTAGTAGCAGGTTGCACATGCAGGTGGGGCTTAGGTTCCGAAGATGGAAGTTGGAACCCCTTACATCCTACTTAAGTGTGATTTTATTTGATTGGATCAGGTGAGATGGCGGTCAAACATAAGCCTATAAACTATAAAAAAAATTGATTTCATTTCATTAATTTAATTTATTTTAACCTAGCAATTCAACGAGACTTTATAAATTTTTGATGGTCTTGCCTTACACCTACTTCGGCCCGCTTCTACTTCAAATATTGCTAAATCAAATACGTATACACTGTTTAACCTACAATTGCTATTCACTATTCAATATACATATTTATTGCAACTTATGACAATAACTTATGAGATTGCTTCGTTCTAATTATGCATCCTGTTTAAAGGATGTGCCTAAATTAATGGTATGTAATCAAAGAGATAATATAGAACAATAAAGAGTGACAGTTTTCAAGTGAAATTTAACAAAAACAAATATCTCGATGTATGTAATCAAAAAATCAAAATTAAGTCTTATTTAATAAAATTTGACGTTTATATCAATTATAATTTTCAGTATATTGCGTAACACTTCCATTAAATTTGTTTTTTCTTAGTTTAAAAAAAAATCTCGTAAGCGGCATTTGCCCGCGGATTGGCTAGTTTTAAATGAAAATCAAATAAACAAACATTAAACCAACCCGGAAAACCAAACAAAACCTAAACAAGGGTAAACACTGTCATCTACCCTCACTCAGTTTGACGTGCCGGAAGTACCCGCCGGCCATCTTGGCGCGACCGGAAGTAGCCATTTTGAGGCGTCACATCACCGATTGATTGTAGAGTTACAGATGTGCAGACAGGTCTGTAGGTAATTAAAATGAGATACACGGGGGAAAGTTTGCAATAAAAAAAAACAACACAATATACTTTATCATCATTGATGACCCCTGTGGCGCAGTGGGCGAAGGTCCGCCTGGGACGCAGAAGGTTGCGGGTTCGATTCTCGTCGCGGGACAAATGTTTGCATGTTGTGCAGATATTTGTCTCGGGTCTGGGTGTTGTCTATGTATGATATGTACGTGTTTACAAAAAAATATGTATATATGTAATATATCAACCATGTGGTTCCCATAACACAAGCTCTGCTTAGTTTGGGGCTACATGATGCTGTGTGATAGTCCAGCATTATTTATTTATTTATCATCATCATTTTTCGACCCACTCTCTGGGCTCGCTAGGCATGGCCTTCTCATCACACCACGCCTTGAGCCTGTGCTAGTCTTAGCCAGGTGCCGCCCGCGGTCTTTTTAATATCGTCGACCCATCTGTCTGGAGGACATCCCCAACTCTCTGTAACTGAATCTCGGCCACCACTCGGTCAGCGCTCTGGTCCACCTGTCGACACTCCATCTGGCCAACTCCACTTGAGCTCCAATATAGCTGACGTCCTGAACCTTAGTCTGCTTTAATAATCAACCCAAATTAATCCTTGGATCGTCTTCAATACAAGCTATCGCCCACGGCTTCGCTCACGCGTTATCCCGATAAAATGTAGTCCAATACATTATGTCTGGACTAGAACTATTCAGCAATATTTCAACTCAATTCATTCATACATTTTGGCTTGAAGGAGAAACATACTTCACATTTTGCTTTTGAAATATTAGTAGATGAGGTACAATAATGGGTGCCGTTTTTGCGGCAAGGCGTCGTTTTTGCGCTGCGTCATCGACCCGCACTTTTGTTTGTTTGTTTATTTTGTATTCTGCTAATTAAATCCTTTAATTGTTTTGGCATTCAACCTTTTATGGAACAATCATTTTTAACCGACTTCAAAACGGAAGAGGTTCTATATTCGTTGGAATATTTTTTTTTTCGTTTTTTTTTTCGTTCAAGTTTATCGATATCTCCGTCAATTATACACCGATGTTCAAAATTTTTTTGGTTTATTGAATGAGGTGGTCAAATATACATTTTATCTCTGAGGGATGGCTGACTTTTCCCGCAAAACACAAAAAAACTTCATCCTCACTTGTAATTTTCGCCCTGAGGCGTACCCATGCGGGCGGTACCTTTAGTTGGTATGCCCGTGTTGCTAAATTCCTTAAAAATAACACTATTATCTAGTTACACTAAAAATGAAAAAATAATAATTAAACTGACTTCAAAAAATCACTTCATACTTCTCGCCCTAATAAACTTTATTAGATATTGAATTTAAAGAATAAAATACATACTCATCTATTTGAAGTCGGTGCTAAGCCATTTAGATAGGTTTGATAGGCTACATACTTCGCTCCCGCCACATCACATCACCTAACGCGTGTCTGATTGCGTGAGCGTAGACGGGGCTAGGAGCCTCTACCTACGTTGCTTGGCCTACCTATTTTCTTCTTTGAATTACATATCTCATACAGTTTATTTTTTGCTTTATAAGGCAAGAAGTAAGAAGTGATTTTTTGAAGTCGGTTTAATTTTTTTATATCTGTAATGATGTTCAGCGCAAGTAGCCATTCTACCCATTCTTAACACCTCCAATAAACTAGACAAGTCCATCGGAAGAGGGCGTGCCTTTCACAAAATTGCCAGATGCGAAGCAAAACCGTCAGATTTTTACTTTTTATTCGTTTTACTGGCAACATCGGATACTGCTTTTTTTGTAACTGGCAAGACATCAAAGGGTATTAGACTAATGAAGTTGGATAATATGATATTTCGCGGTTAAGTTTAGTTTTGCTTTTGGCTAGCCGACCCGTGCGCAAACGCTGTTTGCGAGGTTTCTTTTAAGTCTAGATAGAGTCCATTTACACCTCTGCTAAGTGTGGTTGTGGGAACTTCAGATGGACCAAACTGTAAAACGGGCTCCATTTACCTGATTTAAATAAAAACAAAGTATTTTTGTTTAACAACCTCTGTGGCGCAATGAGCAAAGTCCCGCCTGAGACGCAGGAGGTTGCGGGTTCGATTCCCACCTTAAGACAAATGTTTATGTGTTTTGCAAATATTTGTCTCTGGTCTGGGTGTTTTCTATGTAGACAAAAATAAATGTATTGTAATTTATGTAAAAAAAATATAGGATCAGACTTTGCGTGATCCTAATTTTTAATCCGAGAAACCTAAATATAAAATACCTGCCTACCTTACCTACTCTCATTTACTTCATTTATTTTTAAAGTTGCCAGTGCCGTAGCTTATTTTTAGCCAAGCACGTTCAATTGATCTTTAGTCTGGTCACACCTATAATAGGGCCAGTTTGACAGTTATTTTTTAACTTAAGATTAAGACGTCATTACCCGTTTATGGCAACACATAAATTATGTTAATGTGGTCCATAATTCACGGCGATAGACCCATCTGATTGGATAGCTGGTTAGCCGACTGTGGGTGGTAAAGGAAGTTAAATTAAAATTAAGTCTATGTGTACCGTACCTATGTTTAAGGATAAGGTAAGTAGGCATTCTGTTCGGTTTCTCCAGCTGTGGCCTGCTATAGGCCGATGATGATGATGAAAGTATAAATAAATACTAAATAATGTTACAATTCAAACATTATGTTATATAAAGCAGAAATAGCTTAGTTATAAATAAATCGAATTCATCAATAGGATATGAATCATATTCAAGGAACGTGACATGCGGATCTAGGGTAGGGTTACTAGTTTTAAACCCCATTAAAGTCCTACTATCATAGATATAAAAGCTACTCGAAGTTTTCTATTGCTTAAATTGAAATAGATGATAATAAACAAATAAATTTACTTATTTATCTAAACTAATCTTTGTTTTTATAATAGTTTGCCCAGGTTAGGTAACCTAGGTAACCTAGGTAAACATTAGTTCAGTTAAGTCTCTAGATTAGTAATTGTACACCTACTTTTACGTGATTTTCTTAAATAAATCCTATTAATATAATTCCTATTACTTACCTACTTTATAAAAATAATTCGGTAGATTTTTAGTAACTTATATAGGTATTTGTAAAATATTTACTTTTGTAACTTATAACACTTAATACATTAGGGTTTGAAGTCACCTTATAAGTAAATTTTTGCTTGTGTTAAAAGACTCGTTATTCTACATTTACCATATAACTTAACTAGCTTCTGACTGCGACTTCGCTCGCTTTAATGTGGATTTTGACAAATATTCTCATCGGCTTTTTTACCCCTTCAGGGGTGTATATCATGAACACCGAGGCAAGTATAAATTAATTTTTAATCTTCAGCCTAAGTACAACAACAACAACAACAAAAGCCTATTCAGTCCACTGCTGGACATAGGCCTCCCCTATAAGAAGGGGGATATGCCCATAATCCCCACGCTGGGCATGCGTGTTGGGGATCGCAGGGTACAGCTTCTCGCACCGCCAACGCTGCTGCCCGTCGGCGGCTAGGAGATTTAGCTGTGGGGGGGGGCTTATGTCTATGCTTTAATAGTTGCTTTGCCTAACTTGCGTTCTGCTGCTGTAGCTTCTCTCAGTAGCCGCTTGCGTAGCATAGACATAGGCCCTACCTTACTCATCTCTTCAAGAAGGGTAAGGTGCGAATGGTCTTAGGGCAGTGTAGCGCAACAGTCGCCGATCCCTAAGGCAAGCCTGGTGGATTTTCCTTCCCGTGGTTGTCCCCTGTTATTGGTCTAATTCCTTCAGAATTAGACGTAACTAAAACCATCAGACGCTTTGGGTTGGGGGGGTGGCCCCTCCGCGCGTCCTTATGATGAGCATAAGGCGCAGTGGATGGGGCTGGCAGAGGAAAGGAGTTTCCAACTCTGCCGGGAGTGGTAGCCGTTGTGGTTCTGTCCGCACTGGGCTAGGATGGGGCCGTTTTCGGCCGTTTAGGGGAGCCAAATCTCAAGGTCTGGCGCCTGCCGAGGGGAGTGTCGTGTGTGTGAATCTTGAGCCGCGCTGCATCTGTTCGTGGTCGCCACGTGCGCCCGCCAGTAGGGCGGACGTGCGGGGTGGCCGTGGACTCTTGCTGCGCGACTCTCGGTTCACACACAGGGCATGGTCGGGGGGAACCCGGCCGCTAGGGCGCCAACAACAACAACAATGAAAAATATGAAAATGGACAGTCTGAAAAACATATTGCCTCAGGTGGGTACCGGTCTCTCAGAGGCCGGAGAACCCCACTCCGCTTCGGCGGGCAGCCCCACCGTATCTGAGGGGGGCACAAACTGCCATGATGTTAGGGGGTCCTCCCGCGTTACGACGCGGAGGATGGCCGCTTCGGCGGCGGCCGCTTCGGCGGCAAATATTGAGGGGCGTGCCTGCATGCCCGCGTCTGACCCAGGCGCGGACGTGCAGACGACGCCGGATTCCTTTAGGAAGCCGTCACCAGCACCTGGTGGTGCGGTGATCTCATTGGTGGATGGCGGAGAGGAGTCGGACACTTCCATCATGTCCGTCACCTCTATCGCTTCAACGGCGTCGAGCCTCACTCGCGCTACGCGGAAGCGATTGAGAAGGCCGGAGGACAGCGCCTTGGATACTCAGAAAGCCAAGCGCGCTGCCTTTCTTAAAGAGAAGAGCGGAGGGGAAGATGAGGTCTTCGACCCGTCTGTCCCACCATCCAATATCCGGAGTAAGGGAAAGTTACCGAGGGTGGCAGATCTCGAGCAGGAGATGCAGGACCAACCGACCGACGAACTGGTCACCTGCATAAAGTCGCAACTCGGGACCGTCGAGAAAATCGCTGACAGGTCTAAAAACATGCGCGGCGATTTTATCCACGGTCTCCGGATTGCGGCAAGGAAAGTGGAAGCGGCGGCTGAAATCCTGGTGGAGCGGGGCTCCACGGACGCCAATGTTCAGCGGCTGGAGCGAGAGAACGCAGAGCTGCGCGCGCGAATGGCTGACCTCTCCGCCAAGGTGGATCAGTTGACGGAGGTCATTCGTTTACAGCAAGCGCCTCTTCCGTCCAGCCCAAGGAAAGGGACTCCCCCCGTGAGTCCCAAGAGAGTAGTGAATCCCCCGGCCAGCTCCAAGCGAGCAGCCCCTTCTCCTGCCAGTGCTGCGAGCATGGCCGGACCGAGGGCATCAACGTCTGCCGCCGGGGGGATGGACTGGGAGGAGCGCCTCATGGAGAGGATCACCGCCTTCCTCGAGTACAGGTTGGCTGGAGTCAGTGTGGCTCAGCCTGCCTTGTCTCGGGGTGGTGGTCTACCTCCTCCTAGCCCCCTCAGAAGACTCCCCATCGGGAAGACACAATCGGGACACCAGCCGCCTCCGGCAACGGCACCCGTGGCGCAGACACGGCCCCCGTTGGCCCCGACGCTTCCCTCGTCGGAGTCGTGGGCGACCGTGGTCTCCAAGAGCGCCAAGAAAAGGGCGGCCAAGAAAAGGGTGCAGGCGGCTCAGACCGCTCCGATGTCGAGCCAACCACTGAACCCAAGAGCTGGCACAAAAGTTGGACCTATAGCTGGCGCTAGGTCTGCTCCCGTAACCAGCCTCGGATCCGCCCAAAAGGCCAATAAAGGAAAGGCCAAAAAGGCAGCATTGCCCAAGCCATCGCGGCCTCCAACATCCGCGGCTATCACGGTGACCGTTCCCGAGGGTTCGGACGTCACCTACGCCGCGGTGATGAAGGCCGCGAAGGAAAAAATAAGGTTGGCAGACGTTGGAGTGGATTCTATCCGCTCCAGACGTGCAATAACAGGGGGGTTAATTTTGGAGGTGTCGGGACCCGACTCCACCTCCAAAGCAGACGTGCTTGCGGAGCGCATGCGCGTCGCCCTTGCTGACCTGAGCGTGCGCATCGCCCGTCCCATCAAGACGGGCGAGTTGAGGTTGAAAGACCTTGACGATAGCGTCACGCCTCAGGAGGTGGCGGCTGCGGTAGCACAGGCCGGGGAATGTTCGGTGGACGACGTGCGGGTGGGCGACATTCGCCGCTCGCCCAAAGCCCTTGGAACGGCTTGGGTGCGCTGCCCGCTTGCTTCTGTGCGGAAGCTGGCAGCGGCAAAGCATGTCGTCGTCGGATGGTTTCCGGCCCGGGTCGACTACCTGAACTCGCGGCCGCTACAATGCTTCCGGTGTTTGGAGTACGGGCACGTACGCACCGCATGCCGGAGCCCAGTGGATCGTAGCAACTTGTGCTACGCGTGCGGCGAACCCGACCATCGGGCTAGCCAGTGCACGCGTCCGCGCAGGTGTCCGCTGTGCTCCGGCATGGGCTGCAAGGCTGACCATAGGATGGGGACCAAACAATGCTCCCCTCCTAAGGTGAAGAGGAAGCCAGCTCCTCCAGCCCCAGTCACCGGAAGTTCTGCGGCCCCAACAGTGGGGGCCGTGGAGTCGGGCAACGGCCCGCCCCAGGAGGCTATGGAGGCCTCTTAATGGATCACGCCATTAAGAAGGTCCTCCAGTGCAACCTGAATCACTGCCGGGGTGCGCAAGACCTGCTCATGCAAACCCTTGCGCAGTGTTCGGTTGCACTCGCCGTAGCGTCGGAGCCCTACCGCGTTCCGGACCATCCTCGCTGGTTCCGGGACGATTTGGACTCCGTCGCTATCTACTGGGGTGGTGGTGAAGGTGACCCCCACTGCTCCCTTATCGAAAGGGGGCAGGGCTTCGTGGCCGTGGAATGGGGTCGTTTAGCCGTTGTGGGCTGCTACGTCTCCCCTAACTGTACCCTCGCCGCCTACGAGGCGTACTTGGACGAGGTGGGAAACTGCATTCGCAGGTGCCTACCCCGTCCCGTGCTCGTCCTGGGTGACTTCAACGCCCACTCGCGTGAGTGGGGGAGTCCTCGGGATGACCCTAGGGGAGTCTCCGTTGTAGAATGGACGGCGGGATTAGACCTCCGGTTGTTAAATCGGGGGTCCGTAAACACCTGTGTGCGGTGGCAGGGGGAGTCGATCGTGGACCTATCATGGGCGACTCCCTCTGCCACACACATGGTGTCGGGATGGAGAGTGGCGGAGGAGATGGTCACTTTATCCGACCATCGCCACATCGTATTCGATGTGGCCCTCCGCTCTCCACCCCGCGCATCCCGCCGGAGTAGCAGTCCGCCGCGACGATGGGCCCTCAAGCGGCTACACAGGGACCTGTTAGAAGCCGCCGCCATCGTCGCGGCCTGGCCGGAAGGCCACGCCGAACAAGATCTGCCCGATCCTGAGTGGGAGGCGACGTGGTTCCGGGACATGATGACGTCGATATGCGACGCCTCCATGCCCCGGGCCAAGTCATCCAAGCGCCGGGCGGTGTACTGGTGGTCGGAGGAGATAGCGAGGCTGCGCGAGGCATGCCTGCGCTCCCGACGCGAGTACACCCGGTCCCGGAGAAGAAGGCGAGCAACTGCCGAGGAGAGGGATAGTGCTTACGAGTCCTATAGAGCCGCTACGACGGCGCTGCAAAGCGCCATCGCAGACGCCAAGGCTCGGTCCTGGAGTGAACTCCTGGAGGGGCTGAACAGGGATCCGTGGGGGCGCCCGTACAAAACAGTACTGGGCAAACTGCGCCCATGGGTCCCTCCGTTGACGGAGACCCTGGACCCTGCGTTCGTGGGAGGAGTGGTCAACACGCTCTTCCCCAGGGTCCAGGACAGCCCCTCTACCCCCGCGTTACCATCGGACTCTACCATCTGGTCTGATGAGCTGGGGGTAACGGAACAGGAGATGGACCGAGCGGTAAAGCGGCTCAGGGCTCGTGGTAATACGGCCCCCGGGCCCGACGGAATTCCAGGTCGGGCCTGGGTGCTGGCACTATCCGCCGGCCTGGGGGAGAAGCTGGGGCGGTTGTTCGACAACTGCCTCCGCTCTGGTGTGTTTCCCCTGGGCTGGAAGACGGCAAACTTGGTCCTCTTGAAGAAGGGCGGCAGGGCCGCGGACTCTCCCTCTGCGTACCGTCCCATTTGCCTGCTGGACGAGGGCGGCAAGTTATTCGAACGAATAATTGCCGCTCGTCTCTGCACACATCTGTGGCAGGTAGGCCCCAACCTGTCGGACGACCAGTACGGTTTCCGGCAGGCGCGTTCGACGGTGGACGCCATTCTACGCGTGCGTTCGCTGTCGGACCAGGTACTGTCCCGGGGCGGGAGGATGTTGGCGGTGTCCTTGGACATCGTCAACGCGTTCAACTCCTTGCCCTGGAGGGCGATCAGGGAGGCGCTCGTCTATCACGGAGTGCCTCCTTACCTGCAGCGCATAGTTGGCTCCTACTTGCAGCACAGGTGTGTGCAGTACGTAGGCAGGGATGGTGCATTGCACCAGAGGGAAGTCAATTGCGGGGTTCCTCAGGGGTCGGTCTTGGGCCCCCTCCTGTGGAACCTCGCATACGACGCGGTCTTGCGCGTCGATCTCCCCGCCGGCGTACACGTCGTCTGCTATGCGGACGACACTCTCGTGTTGGCCGGTGGGGACTCCTTCGACGGGACCAAGGAGCTCGCCGAGCTTGGGGTGGCATGCGTGGTGGATGGGATCCACCAGCTGGGTCTGCGGATAGCGCCTGCGAAGACCGAGGCGCTATGGTTCCATAAGCTCCCGAGGGGGCGGGAACCACCCAGCATGTTGGTTCGTGTGGGTGACGTGGACGTCCAGGTGGGGCCCTTTCTCAAGTACTTGGGCCTCACCTTGGACAGTCGCTGGGACTTCGGGGAGCACTTCAGTCGCTCCGTCCCCCGGGTTCGGAAAGTGGTCGGTGCTATGCACGGGCTACTTCCGAATCTCGGGGGGCCGAGTGAAGGTGTTCGCCGCCTTTACGCGGGTGTCGTACGATCGATGGCACTCTACGGAGCGCCCGTCTGGTCTCACAGGCTGGCGGGTGTTAGGCGCTGCCGGGCCCTGTACAATGGGCTCCAGCGTCCTATTGCCATACGCATCGCGAGAGGGTATCGTACGATATCCTTTGAGGCGGCAACACTGCTGGCGCGGTTTCCGCCCCTCGACATCCTGGCGAGGATGGACGCACGTGTGTTCGTCCGTCTTCGTCACGATGGCGGGGGTGGAGCCGCGCCAGTTGAAGTGAGGCACGAAGAGCGCCGACGTGCGCTGGAGGAGTGGCGCGAGCGGCTGGAGGAGCCGCGTAACTCGCGCCAACGCGCCGTCGGCGCGATTCTGCCGAGCTTCGAAGCCTGGCTAGGGAGGGAGGTAGGGCACGTCACCTATCGTCTTGCTCAGGTGCTCACCGGACACGGTTGTTTCGGTGAGTTCCTGAGTAGGATCGGACGCGAACCGACACCGCAATGCCACCATTGTGGGTGGGACCTCGATTCCGCGCAGCACACGTTGGAGGAGTGTCCAGCGTGGGGCGTGGAGCGCGGAATCCTGGTCACCAGGATCGGGCAGGATCTGTCTCCGCCGAGCGTAGTAGCGGCTATGCTGGCGGAGGAGTCGGCTTGGCAGGCCGTGGCCTCTTTCTGTGAGACCGTTATGGTTCGGAAAGAGGCCAGCGAGCGAGATCGGGAGAGGGCCGATCCCGCTCGGAGAAGGCGGCGGCGGGGTGTAGGCAACGGCCACCCCGCGCCGCCAGCCCCCCCGTGATGGGGGGCCCGCGGCTCCCCCTGTAGAGGGGGTCTCACCGGGCCGTGGGTGGTGGCAGGAGTGAGGGCTCCAGCCTCCACCACTAAGCGGACCCGGGGAGGATGGCGGCGCGTTTGTGGAGCGCGCCGCTGTAAGCACCGCGAAGGCACTGGGGGCGGCAGCTACGGTCGCCCCCCGGGACGTGCATCGGCAGATGCGGGAGGGGTTTTTGGAGGCAATTTGATTCCCAAAAACCCCTCTTTGCGCATCGAGGCTGGACCACCGCGGGAGGTTTAGTGGGTCGGGCGAGTCCGCCTAAACCCCACATAACCCCGTCGTACCCTGCATGCGGCGGGGTATCTGGTCGCAGATTCCTGCCCGCGTTAACAAAAAAAAAAAAAAAAAAGGAGATTTAGCTGTGCCGGTGTTAGGTTGCGCTATGCCGCAATCAGCCGGCCGCCAGAGCCCCGTTTGTTAGTTAGCAGGTTGTACCACGTGCAGGTGACGCTTACACCCCAAAGCCTAACTACAACATTTTTAAATCCTAACTTTGAAAATGACGGACTTTCATGCAAACGTTCATCCTTTATTTTACTAAGGGGTGAAATTTCTAAAAACCCTTCCTTAGTATAAGGTACCTACCTAACTATGTGAAAAAATGTTAAAGTCTTTGGTCCATCGGTTTGGGCTGTACGTTGATCAACCAGTAAGTTTACTAATGTAGAATTGTTTAAAGGTACATTATATGTATTTGAGAGCTGGTTGTGTTATTAGACGCCCTACCCTAAAGCTCAACCCACGATGTTTGCACAGCGGGTCATTTGTAACATAATCTAAACTCATTAAGGATATTTTAGTTTTTGCGACCTTTGGAAATTGCTGACTTAACACGTTGACTGCGGATCTGCCAGCTTGGTCATTAGAGGTAATATGACCACAGTAGACTCCTATAGGCTGATGATGATTATAATGATGACACAGGTAAGTTATGGATAGTAGATCGTACTTATTTAACACAATCTCTGCTATTTACGTGTAATAAAATCCGCCATATTTTTTTTCAATGTTTTTTGGGTCAAGAAGAAGAAGTTGTTACTTACCTAATCCGAATGCTTGAGAATCGATTAAAGATAACATTTCGTGTAGCTATCATCACAATAGTGATGTACCTACCTGTAGCTGTCATTCGATCAACGTATCGATACTATCGATCTACTATCGATACCAAATCGGTTTCATACAATAATTGCTATTGTTAAAGACTATAGAATTGAGAATAGAATTAGAACTGGCATCACACATCAAGGGATAAATTTGTGTTTATTGATATTTTCACCATCGTCTGCTATAGTCTTATTAATCCAGTCCATCCAAAGGTTGTCTGGAAGAGATCGCTCTAAGCGATAAGACCGCCCATTGTACTTTCAGTATAAGTTATTGTTTGTTTTGTATTTTATGTTTAAGTTGGTGTGAGTACAATAAAGAGTTATCTATCTATCTATCTATCTATTATCCCTGGTCAGTTTGTTTGCATGTATTCTATACTAGCTACTCCGCCTGGAACTTCGTTTGCGTGTACTTTATTTCTAGTTTTTCATTATGAACTGATCATAGATTTAGTATTAAAAAAATCAAACCTCTTTGGAACTGACTACTTTTATGATTTTTCTTTTTTTCTTTTATCATGGATTCACTAGCATACACCCTCTAAACTAAAGGTTTATTTTGAAGGAAAAATAATGTCATTTTTTGATTTTTGAACAAATGTCAAAAAAGCCCAGAAAATGACATTTATAAAAAAAAACTATTTGGTCTCAATCGACTCTATTTCCAAAAGTTCCAAAAGTTTTCCATACAATTTCTTTGAAACATCACTCACAATAACATTGAGTTCATACATGCAATGAGACGCATAGTGGTAATCGGGGGAATAATCATTCTGCCAAACATTACGAACGGTGAATTTGAAATATGAACAGAGTATTCCCTGGCAAGTGTTCTAATGACATACATGGACTCAATGCCAATGTAGTGGCGAATGACGCTACATAAAAATTGTATGGAAAACTTATTTTGAATTTTCGCGATAACTTACGATTTGATTTTGTAAGTTAATTTGGGAAAAGTGTTACTGTTAGGAAATAGAGTCGATTGAGACCATCTTGTTTTTTTGTTTTGCGTGGAGAGGGGACAAACATTTCACAAAGTTTCCACCACCGACAGTCCACAGCTGGACATAGGCCTCCCCAGGAGACACAAGCCAATAAAACCCACGCTGGGAATACGGCTTGGGGATCTCAGAGCAGAGCTTCTCGCACCCGCGCCGACGCTGCTGCCTTATGTCGGCGGTCAGGGAATTTAGATGTGCCGGTGCAGGCTAAGGTTATGCCTGAATCCCCTAGTTTGTTATTTAGCATTGTGCACCCCGAGCCTGTGAGGTTGGCTTGGTGGTTCGAACCCCTTACACCCCCCAAGCTTTCGCCTTTATAATATTAGTAGGATAAATAAATAATGCTGGACTACCACACAGCAATATGTACCTAGACTCAAAATATGCAGAGCTTGTGTTATGGAAACCACATGATTGATATATTACATAAATCCTTTTTTTTTGTAAATACATAAAGTCTGTTAGCAGTCTGTTAGCTCTAAGCATTTTGTACTCTATGTAATTACCTAACTTAAGTCATGACTTAGCGTTATTCTTTACAAAGTATTTGCAATCGTTTAATTATTATCAGTTCAAGATCTGTGCCTTTAATCTCAGGCACTGCTTAAAGTGATCTTTTGTTATGGGTTTTTGTATAACAATGAATTACTTAGACAATTAGACGACCTCTATGGCGCAGTGGGTGAAGGCACGCCTGAGACGTAGTGCGGGTTTGTTCCGCAAGACAAATGTTTGTATGATCTGCAAATATTCGTCTCGGGTTCGGGTGTTTTCTATGTATTTTCTTAATTTACAAAAAAGGGTAGTCTAAAAAATCTAAAAAAGTATAAGTAAAAAAGTTTAGTGTATCAGTCGTGTGGTTTCCATAATATTTAATACAAATACAAGCTCTGCTTAGTTTGGGATGATGCTGTGTGATAGTGTAAAGAAAACTGTGTCTTGGTAATCTGAATATAAAAATATTGTGTCACGGTTTTCGTGGTCGCACTCCTCCGTAACGGCTCCTCCGATTTTTAGGATTATTTTTACGTACCTATAATTTTGTTTAAGTATGAGAATAGGTCCCAAAGTATATTTAATATCTATAGCTAGGTGATTGATTAGGGTGTCCCAGAATTTTCATCACAAACGTAGTTGCAGACTTATCAGCTAGTAGAAAATATAAATACCTATATATCTGCTGTATTTTCTGAATTTCTGGTTCTCTTAGTCTCTCTTAGTCTCAATCTCTGCTCAATTTTGGGCTACTTCATGGGTGCGGACGTAAAGTACGACTCAAGAGGTTGTGTGGAGGTTGAGGAGCACGCTCCATCGCAGATTTGGAACGTGAAGTTGTTACACAGCTTACTTGATCACTTTGACGATTACGCTCATTTTATTGATCGAATTAACTATGTCCAATGGGACTTTGATCAGATAAGTACCCACATAAAAGTAATACCTACTTTTTCATATCGTAATCGGTCCTCCATGGCGCTCTTATCATTGCTATGCCCAAATAGGGATGACGAATGAAAAATTCTAATTAGTCCGTCATTTACATTATCAATAGTAGATTGTTTTACAAGGGACTAAACCATCCCATTATATACGAGGTTGTTATACTCCCGAGCTTAGCGAGGGAGGATGACAAGACCGAGTTATAATGGGTGGTTTTGGCCCGAGTAAAACACTCTACTTTTCACTTCGATTGCGAGAAAATAAAACAATTCCAAATTAGTCAATTTTCAGAAATTTTATTAAAAATTAAATGTGCAGTTAGAGCAATTTTGAATGTTTAGTGATATGTTTTTCCCGGGCAATTTTATTTCGGTTCTCTGTGATTGGGATGTGATAATATTTTGAGTTGATTGTTGTGGAGTAAAAGTTGGAGAGACTCGAATCATGCTTGAGTTTCCTGCGCGGCTTCAGCTGAGTTCACATATTCATCCAATCCCGCGATGTAGATGCTTGGGGTTCTGTAATGTTTGGTAGAATATTGATTCCTTCCATAATCCGCTGCGTGACGTGATACTTGTTTTGTATAGAGTCCTCTATATAACCTTCAGCCACTTGATCGGACCTCCATCCACCGTGGCGTTTTAATGTCGTTATATTCGCACCAGAGTCCGCCAACAGAGTCGCGGATGTTCTGCGGAAACAATGGCCCGTGTAGAGTTCCGGATTTGGTAAATTTAGATAAGTGGCAATATCTTTAGGCATGTTACCAAATTTATTTTTGCCTATGACTTGCCTTGTGCATTTACCATTTTGATAATTTAGAAAAAATCTTCTCGTTGAAACATTAGTGGGACGTAACTCCTGATAGGCTTTAACTATATTAAGGTATTCTCCACTGATGACAAATTTACGCTCTTTGTTTGTTTTCGTGTTCGGCAGACTCACAGCTTGCAGGTTTGTATCCGTTTCTACGTCTTCTAGCGTTATATTGGCAAGCTCTATTCCTCTGCATGCACCGCTGATTCCATAAATTAAAGCAATCTGTTGAACAAAAAAATAAGTGTGTTAATAATCGTAATAACCTAGGTACATAATTTAGGTATGTAGGTAGATATCTATTTATTTAGTTTGAGTAGAGTACATAAGTAGGTTACCTTTGTTGCCAAGTATTGTTTATTTGGAGCGTTATTTAAAAATGTTTCGATTTCTTGTGTCGTCAAGACTTTAGATTTTTTTGCCTTGTATCCAGTGGACAATTTCTTCAGTAAAGCCGTTAAATTTACATATTTTTTAATATCGACGTCGTGTCTCGTTTTTAAGGTCATTCTTAACATTGAATATGTGCTCCAAAGAGTCGACGATTTGAATTTTTTCGATAATTCATCAAAATAAGTGAGAAAAACCCCTTCTGTAAAAGAATCCACACGTTTCTCATCTCTCCATTTCATAAAATTTTCGTAACTCTTTAAATATATTTCACGTGATTTTGTCGGCAACAGATTCATAATTATTTCTTTGCCCTTTTCTTCCATTTGCATATTAGCATCTTCACTATCACTTGATGACATTTTTCACGTTCACAATTTGAAAGTTAAAGTCAGGAAGTTAAACGTAAAAGTTTGTGATTTGGAATGAAGAAAATTCTAGAGATTTAGCGCCAATACCATCTTTTTTTTTAAATCTCTATACCTTCAATAACCCTCAACGAAACAGTTCGCATTCTACCGTGAAGGGAAGAATCAACCTTCATAAAACATCACCAAGACGGTTCTATTTTCAAAAAAAAAGATTGACGGAGCACCAAGAAGTCGAGTTTTTATATAAGAGAACGAATGCTTTGTACGGGCTGATGATTTTAGACAAAAATTAAAAAGAAAAAATACTTTTTAGCCCTAGGTATTAAACTCGAGTTTTAGGCCCGCTAAGCTACACTATTATGATACACTTTTTGAGCAAGAGAAGTGAAAAAAATATTGGACATGTATTTTTTCTTTTGTCAATTATACAAAAAATGACAAAGATATAGTGCGTTGAAGTTCCGCGTGACGTCACGGCTTAGTACACTTTTTACCTAGCCGTGACTTCACGAGCACCCATTCCGAATTTTGACGCTCTTTATCTCTGGCAATTTTTATTTATTGGATAAATAAAAAAAAATACGTGTCCAATATTTTTTGTTGATCTATCTGATGGACTAATTAAAACTATTATTTTTTACCCAGTCGTCATCCCTTGTAACTTTAATAACTTTACTCTTTTAACATCACACACTGTACGTATTACATTTATAAATTATTTATTAAATGATTGGTCTCACAGGGTCTCGTGACTGTAGGAAGGTTTCGGCAGAATGCCAGCGCCTAGCTACTTCTCCGTTGCAAGGCATTTATGCTGAGTCGAGGCCTTTTTGCTGCTGTGGCACACAACTACATGTCAGGACGATATTGCTATTAACACTTACTATTTAAATACTTACTTAATTCTGTTGTTGTATGTATTTTGAGCCAAGTGGTAAATATATGTTTGTCTATTTTCTATTGTCTACAATACTAGGTTCCACCCGCGGCTCTTTCGCGTGGTACCCTGATAAAAAGTAGCCTATGTGTTAATCTATGTCACAAACTATGTATATTCCAAGTTTCATCCAAATCTGTTCAGTAGTTTTTGCGTGAAAGAGTAACAAACATTCATCCATTCATCTATACATCCATCCATACTAACAAACTTTCACATTTATAATATTAGTAGGACAGTAGGAATAGCTTCCGCCCACGGTTTCGCTCGTGTGGTACCGGGATAAAAGTAGCCTATGTGTTAATCCAGGTCACAAACTATGTATATTCCAAGTTTCATCCAAATCCGTTCAGTAGTTTTTGCTTGAGAGAGTAACAAACATTCATCCATCCATCCATACCTATACTCACAAACTTTCGCATATAATATTATTAGTAGGATGATATTGATGATAAGTAGGAGTAGGATAGAATTATGGGGATTATGGGCATATTCCCCTTTTTTATGGGAGACCTATGTCCAGCAGTGTCTGATATAGGCTGGTGTGGTGTGGTGGTGGTGGGGAATAATTTTGTACGGCAGGATTTGATCAGATAAGTTGGTACCTAAAGTCAAAAGTGCACGTAGACAGGTTTCTACTTATAACGATCGAAATGACAGTCGCATAAAACTTTCATCCTGCAGCAGACATAGAGCTGTCTGTAGCCGTAGTAACCATATCGACCCATTATAGTGATGTGCCACCGAAGTATCGATATCGATGTATTTATAAAAACTGTTGCGTATTTTATTGCTATCGTGGTTAGGAATAACATCACATTAATATTCTAAATGCGAAAGTTGGGCCGCACTCAACTGTACCTCTTTACACTAACTGAACTGTAACGGCTGAACGGATTTGTATGAAACTTGATTTGATTTGTGACCAGGATTGATAATACATAGACGATTACTTATCCCGGTACCATGCGAAGACATGGGGTAGTTTTGTCCCAATTAAAAGCAGCGACGGGGTTGCAAAGTGGAATGCTAACTGTTTGCATAAAATCATGAACTGAATGTTATGTTTGGAATAATAGGTGAAAATATGGTGAAGTGGTTTGTTTTTGTAATTTTTTAAATCTGGTGTCAATAATTACGAATGCTTTTTAGGGTGACGTCACCGAACCGGTCAAACGAACACGTGATTATTTCAGGAACCACAACAGCTACCGCCTTGAAATTTCGTACAGATTTAAAATGCACTCCCCCCCCCCCCCCCAATCTCCAAATTTGACAAAGTGAGAAATTTGAACAATATGTGTTAAAGAAGAATATCTATTCTACATGAAAATTATAGTCCCAATAATAGTCCCAATATTATATATAGTATAAAAGTCCCAACTTAAAACAGTTTTTTCCCAAATTAGAGGGGTTGAAAAATAAAGGGGGGGGTTTCTAGGTCGAGTGGGGTATCAATTATCGATTTAGGATGAAAAAAGTGCAAAAAATTACCATACTTCCCCCCCCTTATCTCTGAAGTTTGCGAAGTTAGAAACCTGAAATTTATACATATTATAGAAGTATATCAACATTTTACAGGAAACTTAAAACGAAGTCTCCAACTAAAACAGTTCTTTAGAAATCTTCCAAAATGGGGGTGGGGGATTTGAACAGTATAAAACTTTATTTTTTTTATATGATGCACAGTTTTCGCTTTACGAGTAAAAAAGTCCAAAAAATGACCATACTTCTACTAAAATCATAAATGCGTTTGTGAGCAAAGATGTATGGATGAATGTATGTTACACTTTCAAGCAAAAACTACTGAACGGATTTTGATGGAACTTAGAATAAACACATGTGTTTGTGACCTGGATTAACACATAGGCTTTTTATCCCGGAGTGAGCGAAGCCGCGGGCGGAAGCTAGTATTTCAATATTCTTCTGTACCAATCATCGATAATCGATATCCGTCACGTCCCATCACTAGTAGGATCATGCTTTATTTTGATAATTAGCGTCCGTTCGACAGCTATAGTGGATTCGGCGGGTATTCAATACATTATACCTGGCTACCCCTTTCAATGAGGGTTTAAGTTTCAATTAGGCTGGTTTTATGCTACCTGAATATAAATGAAGCGGCAGTTAATTCCTACCTATGCTATAGAAGGTACTAGCTACGTATAAAGGTACTACGTATAATGGCGGGTACAGACTTACGAAAAGTTGCATGAAATGTAACACGCAATGAAATAATTTGCCGTCTACATTGTCGCAACGTAACATACAATACTTGTAGCAGAATTCCCATAGTGTGGACGCCTTGCGTCCACGAACTGTGCACATTACGCGCAGAAACCGGAGGTCTACTCTAATTCAACGAAGTACGAAATTGCGTGTTTGGTTTCTTGCGATTGGTACTCGATAATCGAACAGATAAACCAAGATTTCAAGACAAAGTTCGTAATGTGTGACAGTCCAAACATTGCGCACCCTATTTCACAAAACATACGACTGAACTATTGGAATTGACAGTACAAATTTCGATCAATCGCATGAAACGAAACACGAAATTTCGTACTTCGGTGAATTCTAGTAGGCCCTCAGAGCATTTCCGCATACATGCTCGGTTCATGCGCGCGCTGTGTCCTCACTTATGAAATACTCCTTTCATATTACATTGCATGTTACATTACAGCAGTATGTACGCGCCTTAAGAGTTTGATGACGAAATAGCTGGTACAATAAAAAAAAATCAAAATTCATATGTATTTATTCAATAAGCACTGTAAAGTGCGCTTTGAATCGTCATTATTTTTAACCCTTAAGTACTCGCATGGGGTCAACGCATTTTTGCGCGCTGAAAAGTAATACTTCGGTCGGTCAGAACGCGCTCCCACCAACAGTAGCTTCCTAGTTCGCGCCAAATTTTATGTTTTGATGACAAGCAGGACGTCAGAGGGTACGCACGCATCGCTGCACTCTTAGTGCGTGACCCCGTGCGAGTAGTTACGTAACTTTTTTCGTTCGAGGTAAGTGAATCTATTTTTAGTTTTTTTGTGGTTTTGCATAATATTTTGTAGCATTTTGTTTTTTAATTGTAATATAAAAAATTTGAATTGTATTTTGCATAAAAAAATACTGGTTTTTATGTAATATTTACTAATACTTTTATGATTTATTTCAGTTTTACGTCATGGATAAACAAGATGAGACTGTTTCACGATGGCTAGCGGAAGTTTCAGACGAAGAACAGCATGTTGGACATAAATGCAACTCCAAAACTAATAAAAAAACGACTAGTGGAGGTCCATGATCTGCAGAACCAACCAGGCCCATCGACAGCCAAGCGTGGTCGATGCAATATTTGCCCTAGGCGCGTGGATAAAGAAGTGCCTACCAAATGCAAAAAATGCACAAAATTTATATGCAATGACCACTCTAGGGTCTTATGTGAAACGTGTGCTGAAAGTGATTCTGATTAGTTTGTAAGAATAGACATAGTTTGAACTTTGATCTCATGGTGCCTCAAAAGTACAATTTTAGAGAAGTATTTTATTTTCATTATTTTGATAATGTTCGTATTAGTTTTTACGAATGTCGTTCATTAGAAGTTTTAATAAAAATATAGTATTTTCGTAATATTGAGCCTTTTATTTAATGCCATTATTAGTTAATCAGAAATATTCCTCATAAATTGGGGTCAATGGAGACCCCATGCGAGCAGTTGTGTGATTTTCTTCATGCGAGTAACTAAGGGTTAATTTACACCAATTCGTAACGTAGTCCTCCGCAATCCGGATGAGGCGCGGTTTTGATTCCTGCTGCGGGACGTTTTGCACGATCTGCAGTTTTTTATGGGTCTAAGTTTGTGAGGATGGTTGGGTGGTTGGATGTTTGTTACTTTTTCACGCAAAAACAACTGAACGGATTTGGATGAAACTTGGATTAAACTAAACTACGGTACCTGGATAAAAGGAGAGAGAAGGGTACCACGCGAGAGAAGCTGTGGGTGAAATCTAGTCCTACTATTCTATTCCTACTTTCCTACTATTTTCTATTTTTCCTACTAATATTATAAATGCGAAAGTTTGTGAGTATGGATATATGGATGAATGTGTGTTACAGACCTCGCAAATACGACGCCTTGTCGTCGCCCTTAGTCGCGAGCGTATGTCGTAACTAGCTGTCGCGATTGTCGCCGTGTGTGCGGAGCTTTGAACAAAATGTATGAAAATTGTCCCCCGCAGCTTGTCGTAGCGTCTAATCACTGACGTTTGTCGTCCAATGTGCGTAGGCTGTTCCTCTTTCACACAAAAACTACTGAACGAATTTGGATGAAACTTGGAATATACATAGTTTGTGACCTGGATTAACACATAGGCTACTTATGTACCGTTACCATGCGAACGAAGCTGCGTGGGGAAGCTACTTTCTCTTAATAGTCTCATGTAGTGTCTAGCAATCTATCTCCACACAAAGGTTATCAGGAAGAAAATGCTATTTAGCATTAATTTCGTCTGTGTACATAATTGTTTTATTTCGTTATTTTGTACCATAAATACTTTTCTATCTTTAATATGTAGTTACTTATCATGAGGCTGATACCCAAACTTAAGTAACACTTAGATATTGGATAATGTTTGTGAAAAACGCTATAAAACAAGTAATTAGAGACGGAATTTGACACCTCAAAAAGCTCTTTTCAATTTGCTTCTGAGAATATTCTTAAAAATAGCAATACTTTGTCGTAAGGATGTTAAGGGGCGGTTTCGTAAAATGAAACGTAATTTGTAATTTCGTGCTCAATTTGACGCGTGGTTTTTTCGTGGTTTTGATTTAAAAATCAAAATCTCAAAATAAAAATTCATTTATTTATAAGAACTTCAAAGTACTGTTTGAATCGTATTATTTTTTAATTTCCACCAATTCGTATCTCGACCAAACAGCAAAGAATTGGCAAGATTCTAATTAATATTTTTATTTTATAACATTGTTTTTGAGGGAGTCGGAAACAGTTTCAATCCCAAGCTTTTCTGTCATCTAAATAAACATAAATTGTATAATACCTTTTAATTACGTTCAAACAACATTTTTGTTTTTTTAAGGATAAATAAGCACATCATTTGGGACTTTATTAAAAAAGCGTACACTTTGCTATTTAAGAACTATACTGAGCTTTACAGTAAGAGCAGCTATATCTTTATTTCTAGTGATAACATTATGATTGTTATAACTTTTGAAACTATCATGGTTGAACATAATAACAGAATAACAGAACTCACAAATCATGGTAAATATCCCGTTGATATTAATAATTATGATTGTTGCTATTTATCTTAAATAAATTTATATTTTTTCGGACATTATTGTTCTAACCGGGTGCTGCTGCGCCTCGGGCATGTTAACGTGCTAGGTAACCAAGGCCCACTGTCAACGTGTTAATGGTACCTATTTGACAAAAAAAAAACGTTTTTAATCCCTTTGTATAAACTTTTACAACATAGAGACTTATAGACGCTGGTTTAGGAGACTTTTCGTATACGAAAGCGGGAAAATTTTCTGTGCCTACCGTTCAGGGGAAAGTTTCCAGATCAATGCGGGCTCAAAACAACTTTGCTTTATTTTTTCACTTTTGATTTTCAACAGATTTTGTTTTTTTACTTTTAATTTTTACGGACTAACTTGTTTTGAAATGCCTTTAGTCGGGTACTGACGGCGTAAAAAGGTTTAGATCGAAAAATTTAAACTCAAGAGTTTAAAACGTGGAAAAATGTGTCTGCACCAAAACTCGATAGACGCTCGCTTGGCCGATTTTTACCAGTTATCTTTTGAGCCACATTTTGAATTCCATTAGCCATGATTTTTATAATGATCAAAATGAAAGACTGGTTACACTACTATTATAAAAAGGAAATTTATGTATTGTATGTTTGTTTGTTTGTAATGGATAAACTTAAAAATACTAAACTGATAATTCTGTCACATAAAGATTGCAACATGATCAGTATACACAAAAGCTGTATTTATTTTCAAATAATAGAGATCTGCCTGCCTAATTTTTATTTTGTACATAGCCAAAACTAGTTGATCGAACGCATAATTTTACTTGAATTTATTGGTGCATCCATGCCTACTTTTTTCATAGCCATAAACCATATTCACGTAGGCAAGTAAACGCAAACATAGTTTCTGGTGGACTCGTTACTTTATAAAATAAGTACGTCTACTTATTTTATTTGAAAGTAAAACCTATTTAAGTATGATTTATCTTAAAATGTGTCGTCTTAAAATTGGTATAGATTTGAAGTTTTAGTCCCTGATAATGAGCAGGTGGCTGCAAAATAAAAAAAACTTAAAATAACTTAAAAATTAAAACATTTTACACTCAACTACCTACCTTCCTATCGTTTTTAAGATTTTTATAAGTAGAACTCAAAAAATTTCGCACTTTTTAGAAAAAAATGTCAAATGTTTTTACATCTTACTCAAACATAATAGGTACCTATGGATTTTTAGATGTAGTTCGATGAAACATTATACATTGTTTATACTTTATAAATAAACTAGCTGACCTGCCCGCAACTTCGTCTACGTATATACACTTTCTGTATACGTTTGTACTTTCTGTTTACCGAACATGGTCAATTTTACACGGAACCCTAAATATATACGGAATAAAATGTACCAACCAATACGTAACCTACCTACCCGTTACCGTTTCTCCTCCCGCTCCCTAATCGGTTCCTGATCCCACTCTTATTCCCGTTGGTGACCAATTATTAAGTCTACAGTCGGTTAAAAAGTATAAGAATTATGAACTTTTATATCCCTAACTTAAGAAATGATTGGTACCCCGTGCAAAATTTTGTCCCCTAAATCACCCTTTTGAAGATTTATTTTTACAACAAAAATTAGTCTATGTCCTCTTCGAAGATACCATCTATCTCTATGCCAAAATTCATTAAAATTTGTCAGCGTTTAAGGTGAAGAACTTAACAGACAGACAAACAGACGGAGTTACTTTCGTAAATATATCGCTGCTGCGAGGCCCGCAGTCAACGCGCTAGTATCTAGCGTAGAAAACTTTAAGTGCTGAGAACACACTTGTTCTAGGGCGCCGGCTGCTGCAAGATCCACTCCTGCGAGGTCCACAGCCAACGTGCTAGTGTCTAGTGTATGATCTAGGGCGCGAGCTGCGACTCGATCCGCTGCTGCAAGGCTCATAGCCCACGTGCTAGCGTCTAGTGTCTAACACTTTGAGTGCTGAAACACACCTGCTCTCTAGGATGCGAGCTGCTGCTCGACGTCCTAGAGCAAGTAAGACCTAAACCCAGCAGTGGGTAAAGTCGCGCTGCGGATGATGATGGGCAAAAACGCAGTAAAAATACTTTATACCATGCCAAAATTCTGGAAAGAGGAAGGTATGATGAATTTTTGTATCCCTAACTTGAGAAATTATTGGGTCACCATAAAAACTTTCATCGCATATTTCACCTCATCAAGTTTTATTTTCGCGACAAATAGTAGCCTTGTTTTTCCTATCTATCTCTCATTATACGAACATTTAAATTCGTTTCAGCGGTTTAGACGTGAAAAAAGTGAAAATGTAACCGACAGACATACAAACTGATTTAGTTTCGCATTTATAACATTCATTAGCATGGTTTGGATAGCGTAGTCTATGATGTTACTACGTATTATTCTAAAAAAAATAGTTTCAGCTGGCATTGATACTGCGATCTTTAATACCAAATAACCTCTTCGCCCGCCTATGGCTAAACTAGGCCGTCAATTCAATGCAAAAGTTGGTTGACCACGTTTTCAACTTACAGAACTACTATCAGTCTGCTTCCCAAATAACGTATCTACTTACACAAAATAAAAGATCACGTTATGAAACCCCACCTTATTCCCATTCAATGTATCTAAAAGTGTAACAGTAGAATCTGTTGTCCCGTGCACTTTACGTTTGAGTGCTCAGTGTTGCCAGCAGTCAAAATCTTTTGTAAAATTTACTTTTCCCTGGCAATTAGGGAATTTATTATTACAATAGTTATCTGCCCTAGTTAGTTTGTAAAGAAAGTTTTTACCTAGTAATTTAATGAAAAGTTTTGTAAGAATTGTTTTTAAGTATAGCTTTTGGAAAGTGTTTTTAAATTGGTAACTAATTTTTAAATAAAACTTTCCTATGAGTAGTTTTTCATATGACAGTCTAAAGTAAAAATTCTTTATTGACTGTTCATCGCGTCTCATATAAAAGGAAATAATAACTAAAAACTTATTACTTACTAGCTTCCGCCGGTGGCTTTGCTCACGTTCAAGTTATTTTTCTATTCTTCGGGCACTTTATTTCTGTATGAAAGGTATTGTGTCATTTTCTGTACCCCTGACAACGTATATGCGAAGTTTCATGATGATTGGCAAACAAACAAACAAATATACTCACTTTCACATCTCACTATCACAACACATCACACTAATATTATTTATGCGAAAGTTTGTGTGTGTGAGTATTTTTATGGTCGCTTTACCCTGTAACGGCTGGACGGATTTAACTGTAACTCAGAATAAACATAATTTATGACCTGGATTAACACATAGGCTGCTTTTTATCCAGGTACTATGAGCGAAGCCGCGGGCGGAAGCTAATTTGAAATATTAGATAGGATGTAAAACTGACACAATCATTTTCTCACCATAATCACCATCATCATCAACCTAACGCAGTCCACTGCTGGACGTAAGTCACACCCGAGCCGGATCCTCGGCTCTTTTCATCTACTCATCTATCCATCTCACCACAATGGTTCCATACATCCTAAATGGCACGCCTGCTTTTATTCAAGTAAATCAAAGACTTCATATAAACATTTAACAAACTTATTAACAACTTTCCATCTGCCCTAATCAGTTCTGTTTCAACGATTTTACTTGATCATCACAAAAGTTTTAACCGAGTTCCAAATTACCCATAATTAGGGTAAGCTTTGCAAAGTTGGCAGCACCGAAATGCCTGTAAGCAAATAGCTGGCGAATAATTTATTCGGTGAATAAGTAGGTATTATTTTTTTGCTATATTTTTTTATACCTACATTCTTAATATATTTAAGATATACCTATTCCCAATGTGTGTAAACTGTCAGCTCGAACCGGTTAGTAGTTTTGACATGAAGGGGAAAAAAAATTATATTTCATGTATTCACAATTTTTACATTTTACAAATTTTTGTAATACTATCATGAGTAGGAATTAGAAAGTTTGAATCTTATGAAAGTTTTAATATATCATCATCATTATTATGAGCCGTTTTCGACCGACTGCTGGCCATAGGCCCTCTTTTTATTATGCCACTCGCCATGTTCCTGCGCTAGTCTGAATATGAACAATACTCACTAAGTATTTATTTATTATCTTAAGAAAATGCAGACATGGATATTTACAAACAAAATTCAAAATTCAAAATTTTTTTTCAGTAGGAACTGTAAAATACACTGAAACGTCATTTTTATAAAATGTCAGTCTTACAATATTTTGTTATATCTATTACATTGGTTATGAGTGAGTTGGAGACAGTTTCATCCCAAGCTTGTCTGTCATCTAAATAATCAGAATATTACAGAGGTTACGTACACCACAGAAGCAAGATAGAAAAATGAAAGAGCTGTGGAAAAAAACGTATTAAATAAAATAAGTAGAGACCGTAGACGTTCTCCACCATGCGCAGAAGCTAGAGTGGGCAGGTCACTTAGCGCGTTCATCAATCTGAGGTGGACTAAAATTTAGTCCAAGTAAAAGTAGTAATCACACTGTAACACACTGACAGTCACATGTGACAATAGCGCATAATACGCACATAAAAATCTAAACCGCAGTCCGATCTGCACGGTTTGGACTGCGGATCAAACTATCGTGCTAATGGCGCGTAAAGATCGGACCGCGCATCTGACTGATCACAGACGTGATGCGTGGTTAAAACTGTGAGATTTGCCTTCTGTCTGTCAGCCCCGCGCATCTACACGTACGTTTCGGAGTGCGGGTTGAAATGGCGCGTGCTGTTTCCCGCGGTCAGAACTTTACATGTGCAGGGTGCTTTTGTCATATTCAGTAGATTAAATTTACACTGTAGAAGGGACCCAGTGGTAAACGTGTCTAAGGTAGACGCCACGAGAGATGGAAGGACGAATTGCTATCGGTAACAGGAACTAACTGGGCAGGGTTAGCTCGTGAATGGGAAACGTGGCATGTTCTGGAGGAAGGTTTTACTATACCTACTTTTTAAGTACTTACATACGAAACATTTCTAACAATTACTTTTATGTTTTTCGACCTGTGTGCATTGTGTGTCTATCTTAATTGTGAGAAAAAAGCCTTAAAATGCTGCTTATTGCTTAAAGTTATCCCTGTCACTGTTTGTCAATATCCAACAGTAAGAGATGGCAATAGTTTACGCATCGTTTATCTTTTGACATCTTTTTATAAGTAAGGCCCTAGGTATTATAAATATTTAATAAAAAGTAGGTACTTATTACAGACTTAGCTACGTACCAAGTTGAAAGTAGGTACAGTTAGCTTCAACTTTTCCCATTTACAGACTATTCTAGAAACAAACTCTACATTATTCGTACACCGTGACTGATTCGAGCTGCGATTTAAGTCCATCGAATGTATAAATAATGAGCGCCGTACATGGGAGGTTTGATGTATAATGTGGCAACACTCGTGATGTCTTTGTTCGGGGAATTTGCTGGGTAAATATATACAGGCATGTGTTAAGGTATAATATTTTTATTATTATTTTTTATCGTCACCAGCTCACCATTATCTGTTCGATTCATTTGAAAATAGATCTTATGTAAGGATAAAGTAATTATTTTATTGTATTATAAGTGTTATTTTAAAGTAATCATTTTTTTTTCTGTTTATCTTGTACAATTTCTTCGTGAATTAACTAAGCATTATATCAGCAGCTTTTCGCAATAGATGGTACGCAGCCCAAACTATCGCGACGATAGACGATAGTGAGTGGTCACATCTGCGTGTATCGTATCGTATCATTGCAAGAAGCTTCGTTTCTATAGACACAGGAGTGGCCCCGGCTTAATAGTCTATCCGATAAACTACGCAAAAGTCATTGACCTTCCACAAAAATGGTAAAACGACATCGTTAGCCAGAAAAAGCTGTATTTATTCTGAAAAAATGAACAAAAATACAAATATATGTAAAAAAGCTTTTACATACAAACAGTGTATGTAAATTTTGACGGACGCACGGCCGCGGTGAGCGACGAACGACTACTGATTTGAATTTGGAATCTTGAACGGTCTGATCTGCGCAGGGGCATTGAATGGTGAATATTTAGGGTGGCCATGTTTAAACTTTTTGTGAAAAAAGTATTTGGCATTTGATGTTTTTCTTTTTTTTATGAATCTTAAATTCTTGGATTTTTTGTTTTGAGTTGTTCGACCGATTTAAAATACTTATCAAAGGCCTGTCCTCTATCACCCAGCTTCTGTGATCCAGATCTTGTGCCAGCCAGAGCCACGACTCTCCTACTGCCTTCAGAATATCTTCAGACCATCGGGCTGGTGTTCTGCCTCGAGGCCGCCGCACATCTCTTCATCTCTCACCAAAAGTTAGCAGTCATTATAGGGAGGCCTTTGCCTTGCAGTGGGATATTTCAGGCTTATTATGCCTTATGCCGAATATAGGTCTCCGCAAGGAATTCCACTAAGAACGGTCTTGAGCTCTTTCCTTCCACCGATTACCTGCAATCTTGACTATGTCGTCGGTCCATCTGGTGGGGAGTCTCCCTACACTTCGTCTTCCAGATGACCTAACCTAATTTGCAATGCCTGAAAAGGGTAAATAAGTCCTGTACTTTTAATAACTAGTCCTAAGACCTAATGTTATCTATGTTATCACTTATATAAGCAAATAAATATCTTATAGGTATCTTGTATCTTGTACCTTTATTCCCCAACGGTTATCGGTTCTAACGCCTATGTGGCCTGCCCATTGCCACTTCAACTTGCTGATTCTGACAGCTATGTCGTTTACCCTGGTTCTCTTATGGATATTTTATTTTATCCGTAAGAGATAATATTATACTACTTATGATATAATATTAGAACTATTATTATAAATGCACAAGTTTGAAAAAATATTTATGGAATGTGAAATATATCTTCGTACCAAAACTACTTAACGGAATGTAGCTATGTCTAAATGTACCTATGTAGTTCTAGATATGGAATAACACTATAGTCTTTATCTTGGTACCATGCGAAAAACTGAGGCCTGCAACCCTCACCTGCATGCCCAGCGTAGAGATTATTGGCATATTCTTCTTCTTAAATAAGCGAGACCCAGCTACCCAACTGCTAGCCTATTGTTACTGCAAAAAGCGGCAAAGAGCTTGCAACTCTTCAAACACTGTTTTTTTAAACTTGAATGGAGAGATCCCAAACCCAATAAATTATGTACCACTTTTGAAAAAAAAAAATACTTTGTATTGTGTTGTAAAACTTGTCACATGTATGGAACTGTACTTGATAACGTCATGGTTATCCTACAACTATTTTCTATTCCATTATATCTAGAAGCTAAAATCTATATTGAAATGATGTCGTATTAGACTTTATTCTGTTTGTTTGTATAACATTTCGTTAATAATAGAAGTGATGCCCGATTTCTTCTAGTCGGTAGTTATATAAGTACTTATAACTACGTATAGCTAGTTTAAGCTATTTTACTGAATCTTTTTAGTAGTATGTGAGCTCGTTTCTTGGATAACGGCTCGTCCAGTAAGTATCTACTACCACCATATCTACTTCTGCCGTGAAGCAGCATTGCTGTGATTCAGTTTGAAGGGTATGGATGCCGGAGAAATTACAGGCACAAATAGGGTTATCACTTTCGTGCCTCAAGTTGACGCTGGGCAATGCATAAAATAAAATAAAATGCATCGTGTGAGGATCGTCAATGACCTACGATGTTTCGGTGACCACTCATCAGGTGGGCCATGTGCTTGTTCAATCTTCAGGTTTCCCCTTAAGAAAACTGACAATTGATAAATTGGCGCTAAAATTAAACGGTGAGCATGTGAACCTAAACCAGGAAAATTTCTATTGTGACAAAAATAAATGCCATATCTATTATGAGCAAGCGACTCGTCTGTCTGTCTGTCAGCACGTCTTTAGCACGTAGCCGGGTGAAGATCAATCAACATTACCTTAATGAAGTGAAGTATTTATGTAAAAATAATTTGAAAACGTAGTTGTGCAGGAAAACTTAACCTAATACAAAACACTCATTAGGGAAGAACTTTGTCCAGCAGTGAATTGCTATAGGCTGATGATGATGATTATGATGATGGTATAAAAATATAATCAAACAAAAAATGAAGAATAAAAGTTGGATACTCAAGATAAATAGGGTCAAAATAAGTCCGTAAATTGGTATATTATTAAGTAGGTACAAGCTTCCACCCGCGGCTTCGCTCACGTATTACCGAGATATAAAAAAAAAAAAAAAGTAAAAATTATAAATTTACTAGCGGCCCGTCCCGGCTTCGCACGGGTGGACTTTTCTAGCAATAAATATAGCCTATGTTACTCAAGGTCAATGTAGCTTTCCAATGGTGAAAGAATTTTTGAAATCGGCACAGTAGTTTTTGAGTTTATTCATCACAAACATACACACACACAAAAATACATTTTTTTCCTCTTTATAATATTAGTGTAGAAGTGTAGAAAATAGCCCAAAAGAATGCACAAAATAAGAATAATACTGAACAAGCTATCACACAGCATCGTGTAGCCCCAAAATAAAAACACTTTATGAATGAACCAATGATATGTATAAACTTTTTGGAACAAAATAACAATATTTACTAAAACACTGGTTAAAACGTTGGAGTTAGCGATCTCCTCCTATAGTTAGGTTTAGAACAAGGTTTTAAACAACAGACCAAATCTTAAAAATAAACGGTACAACAGGCGGTCTTATCGGTTTGTAGCGATCTATTCCAGTGAGTATTTATTTTTGATCCTACAGACGATAATAACGTGTGAACCCTCCCAAGCACAGATAGGTAGCTACAAAGTTTCCAACCCCTTATATTTCCACCCCTAAAAATAGGTACTTCCAAACTTCTAAGTTCATTCAAGTGGTTCATTATTTATTATTATAGATTTAAAAGCTCTGAAACTAAGCGAAAGAAAAAAACGTTTTGAATATAAAAAGTTTGTGAGTTTGAAATGTTTTTTTAGGGCCAGGTTACATTACAAAATATTGCCGTATAAATCACAGTGTTAGGGGAAAAATCTTATAAATAAAAATCTCGTATCACGGTGTTTGGTCGCACTCCTGCGAAACGGCTCGACCGATTTTTATGAAATTACTTATGTATATTTTAGGTAGGCATGAGAATAGGTCTTAAAGTATATTCATACCACTAGGTGGTTAGGGTGTCCGTATCCAGAAGGTATAGCATAGCGTAAGGCATAGCTTACGATTTATAGATTTTATTTGGTGTCAATTTTCAAAATGGCGCCGTAAACAGGAATCGATGGAGTGGCGCCTCTAACCGGAAATGCTCCTGAACCGTACTTGACATACTTTTCCTGGATTAAAAAACTCGTGGTACACATAGCCCAACGATCTCTGTGGCAGTCTGAGGTCCGGTTTCCACCAAAGAGGAGCTGATGTGCTGTGAAGCTGGCAGGTTATGTCCATCAAAGCGGAGAGGAGATGTGAGCTATAAAGTGCTTTCAGGCAGCGGGGAACGGGGGTGCCGCCGCCGCCGCCCACCCACCCACAATTTTTCACACATTTCCGCTCTGCCGCTCCGCTTGCTCGCTCGCGGCACAAAACTCTATAGAAAAATGAGAGATCTTATCGTCATCTCTCCTTTCTGCTTGATCTATTTCCACCGAAGCTAAACGGATAGGACATGTGGCAGAAACGAAATCTAATTGATTATTCAAAACACGTCTTCTCTCGTCTCTTCTCTTCTCCGCTTTGGTGGAAACTGGGCTTGAGACGCAGAAGGTTGCGAATTCCCGTCGCGAGACAAATGTCTTTGATTTGCAAATACTTGTCGCGGGTTTTCTATGTATTCAAAAATTTCATGATCTTGCCGTCAAATTCAAGGGATCATATATTTTCCACCACCACCACATCAGCCTATATCAGTCCACTACTGGACATAGGCCTCTCCTAATAAAGGGGGATATACCCATAATCCCCACGCTGGGCATGCGGGTTGGGGATCGCAGGGCATAGCTTCTCGCACCACCGACGCTGCTGCCCGTCAGTTGCCAGGGGATTTAGCTGTGCCGATGTAGGCTGTGCTAAGCCGCAATCAGCCGGCCGCCAGAGCCCCGTTCGTTGTTTAGCAGGGCGCACCACGTGCACGTATATTTTCATTCGTTGTATAATACTAGGCTTATTTAGATAAACCAATTTTAGCAAAAATATCGATTACGTTGACAAATAGGCAAACTGCCGGGTGTATCACCATCCTAATGCCATTGCGTTCAAGTGTCAACCAAACCCGACATTCCTCACTCAACTGTGATTTAAACTTTTGCAAATAAAATCCTTGGTTGTTCCAGGAAAGGTTTTAGGCCCCTCCGTTTTCTGTTGGCCATCTTTGATGTCGGAGTTTTTAGGCCACCCAAGTCCAACGGCTGAAAAACCAGGGACAAACATGTTAACGTGCCTTGAAGCACGAAAGCGCTCAGTTCTAAATACCACTAATCGGTCACCCTTCAAGTAGTGCCCAAGGTGATCTGCTAAGAACACAGAAGTAAGCCACGCCACGATGATGGATCATCATCATCATCAGCCTATAGCAGTCCACTTCTGGACATAGGCCTCCCCTAATGAGTGCCATCGCGCCCTGTCCTCAGCTCGATGATAGATGTGGATCTCGAAAACATACAAGAGATGTTATGATTGTTTTTCTTAGTCACACACATTTATCAGAGTGGTCGTGGTTTTGGAGTTCGAGCTTGAATGGCGGCTCTTGCAACATGCCTCTTTTGAGTTATATAGTTTGACTATAACATTCGGTCATAGAGGTTTGTGAGATCGATTTAGTAAAGTATGAACTTTGTGTGGGAGAGTGGCCCCGTGTTCTTTTGCCCTCCATCTTGTCTTGCACCTCTCTTGCACTACCAGACGTTCCATTGAGTCTTCTTTGCGCGTTCTCGAGAATATTTATTGTCTTAAGAAATAACAAATATTTCACTAAATAAGACAACTTAAGCTAACTTAAAAAAACATTGTGTTATGAGCATATTTAACATAACTTTCATGTATTAGATAGGTTTAAGTAAGTTGGTACATACCTTAGTATCATTAAACTAAATACTTACGTTAATACTTAAGTTGAGTTAAGTTAAGTTAATAATAATGTCCTAACATTCTATATAAATTACAGAGAAGTTAGGCCTAAAATATTTTGACATTTTCAATAACATAGGTTGCCACTTTCTTTTTGAAATTATTCAGTTACATGTCCAATTAACTTAAGAATTCGTATTTCATATACATATATACATTCGTATTAGGCCTTCGGGCGGCCTAAAATCTCCGACACCAGAGTTGATCACTAGCTCATACGAAGAAGAAATAGAAGTATTTGTACATGAACAGTCAACGATGACCTTTCTTTGATCTTATGTTCTTGTAGAATCGACGCATTGGTGCGGTGGGCTGTCCGAGGATTCCTCAGCAGCCATCTCCAGCACCACATTTCCAATGCGTCGACCTTCCTTCGTTCTTTTAGTCTCAATGTCCATGCCTCAGCCCCGTAAAGGAAAATTGGAAAGACCAGACTTCTCATCACTCTAACCTACTTTGGTTATTTTACGATCTCTCCAAATCTTTGATTTTAAGATTACCCAACTGGTAAAAGGAGGGTTATGTATAAATGCCCTTTTAAATATACAAAAGTGTATTAAGTGTGCCTTGAAGACACGAGAGTATACCTTAAATTGAGTTTAAGGAAACTCGATAAATTCAATTTGAATTTTATCGTACAAGCTTTTAGGGTATCTTTAATAAAGCTTTTATGAAAATACTAGCTCCTGGCCGCGGCTTTGCTCACGTGGTACACGAAAAAAAGGAGCCTATCTGTTAATCCAGGTCACAAACTATGTATATTCGAAGTTTCATCCAAATACACTGAGTAGTTTTTGCGTGAAAGAGTAACAAACATCCATCTCACAAACTTTCACATTTGATAAAACTATAGAACGGATTTGGATGACACATGGAATTATGTAGGTAGGTATATAGTTTATGACTTGGGTCAACTTGGGTCTATTTTTTATCCGTGTATGACGCGGGCGAAACTGCGTGAAGAAGCTAGTTATAAACATGAAAGTTTGTGAGGATGGATCGATGGATGGATGGATCGATGTTTGTCACTCTTTCACGCAAAAACTATTGAACGGATTTAGAAAAACTTGGATTAGCACATAGGCTACTTTACCTACTGTGTGTATTATGAATCTTCTTAAATAGTAAGCCGTGTCCTCACTTAGTATCAAGGAAGTGGACATGACAGTAAATGCGACTGCTTGATTGACATGCCACCCACCACCAAGTGATCATATCATCGACCACCACCTCCATCTTCGGACTCAATCCAACTTCACCTGCCCGTGGTGCACCCCTGCTAACTAACAAACGGGGCCCTGGGGGTCAACTACAATTCACCGAAGTACGAAGTTTCGTGTTTCGTTTCGTGCGATTGGTCGTATTTCATACTGTAAATTCCATTATTGCGGTCATACGTTTTGTGAAATAGAGTAGGATGCGCAACGTTTAGACTGTCACATTACAAACTTCGTGCCAAAATTTCGGTTTTCGTTTGATTAAGGGTACCAATCGCAAGAAATGAAACACGAATTTCATACTTCGGTGAATTGTAGTAGACCCCTTGGTTGCCGGCTGATTGCGACATAGCGCAACCTAACACCAGCACAGCTACATCACCTGGCCGCCGAAGGGCAGCAGCGTCGCCGGCGGAAGCTGTGCCCTGCGTTCCCCAACCCGCATGCCCAGCGTGGGGATTATGGGCATACCCCCCTTCTTATTAAGGGAGTCTGATATCCAGCAGTGGACTGACATAGGCTGGTGTGTGTTTGAGTATGTGTTTGATAACTAGTTACGGTAACAAACCACTAAAGATTCAATTCAATAACAACTTTAATCAAAATGCATCATATTTTTATTTCTACCCATCAATTTGTTACCCATCCATTAATACCCAATGAAAATACTGCAAATGGATACTCCAGTTACCCTAGAGTCCTTATGATATTTTTATAATGGTAACACTGTAGGATAGTAATTTTATAGACAGTCTGCGTATGAACTTCTAACTTCCGATAGCTTGTGTATGAACTAATGGCATTACTTATAAAAATCTGTCAACAGATAAACGATGCTTATCTATTGCCATCTCATAACGTTGCATAATGACAAACAGCGATAGGGCTAACTTAGAATAATTAGAATAATTTATTCATATATTTACCAAAAATCTGTTACATGTAAAAGCAGATGTGTAAATACTCACACTACTAACTTACTAAACAACTTGAAGCTTTGAGTAGCGTTTAGAAGTAAAACGGTAATTCATTCATATTGAAAAACGGGAATTTTAACCGTACATCGGTGAAGGCACCGACGGCGTTTCGACTCGTTAAGAGAGTCTTCATCAGGGTGAGTGAACGCGACGCTCTCCCTCCACGTCCCGTCTTGTACTGAACACATTCCCGTTTTTCAATATGAATGAGTTAATTCACGTTAGTTTCATGAGTAAAAAAAGTAAAACGCTAAGTACTAAGTAGTTAGGTCGCGTAGCATTCGGTTTAAAAATGATCGGAGCCCTTACGCCCCCAAGCTCCAATTTCTTTCAAACTTCAATTCTTACTCTCCTAAATCGTCAATATCTGTAACTCGAAGTGCCCTTGTGATATTTTTTTTATTGGCAACACTGTTTATTCTTTCTAAAGGAATATCGACTTTATCTCTTTGTTATTATAGTCATTTTGATTGAGTCATATGGAGCGACTCTAAAAAGGATATAAACACTTACCTATATAAACCAATAAGTCTTATTTACTGAATAGATTAATCTTTAATAGAACAACTCGCCAGTGGTTAGGGTTACCATATCAGGGTTTGTCCTGAGATCTCGGTCTCGACCTGTGACCTGTGTCTTGATAATGGAGAATTGCATAAAAAATGCATCTTGTTTTGTGACGTTTGCCGCGGGCTTCAAAGCTGTAAATTATGTTTTCGCGAGAATTAGAAAAAAAATTCGTAGGTAAATCTCAAGATTTTTCAATGGAATTTAAGCTTTTTCTCTGGAATTTTCAATATTCTATCTGGTACGCTACCCTACCTATTCGTTATGGCGATGACGGTTATATAGCATTGAGTGAACGAGATGTAAGCTTAGTTAATCGAGCAAAACCAGAAAAAACCAGCCAAGTGCGAGTTGGATTTGCATACTAAGGGTTCCATATAAAGTTATAGGTATATAATTTATTTTTTTGTGATGTTTTTTGACCTTTTCAAATTTCATAAATTGCTCTCTACGAAATGGGCACTGAACAAAATGAGTTTCTAGGTATACCTTTGTACGCTGAGTAATTAATGTATGCTTATGAAGTTAGTCTTTTATTTTACCTAAATAATGTGTTATGATTTTTAAGCTATTGCATAGCTTCTATCGAGGGCCTTGAGCGCGGGGACCGAATCCAGAAATTCCGTAACGAAAAAAAACCTCACGCTCCCCACTCCGACGGGCACGGAGGTGTGGCTTGAAGGCCGTGCATTGTCTAACGTCGTTTCTTTTCGGCAGTCTTCGACACGGTGTTTGTGTGGGTGCAACTAGACGTATTTTTATTTAATAAAAGAATAAAAATTGTTTTCTTATCGGTCACCACGCTCAAAAAGTGTAACTTGAATTAATATCAAAGAAAAAGAAATACTGCATAAATAAAATAAATAAATAATTATAATTGCATAAGTTGATACAAAATGCTATGCAATAGCTTTACCGCGGCAGTCCCCGAGTGCCACACGTCTTTTTTATTTGTCTTATGTATTTAGTTGTAGAGTTAACTTATATTTTCTATTATTACATTCATAAAATTTGTAGCACTAACAATCTATCTCCACTCTACACAAAGGTTTATCTGGAAGAAAATTTTAGCATTAAGTTTGAACATGTATGTTCTATCTATCTATCTATATCACACTATTCCGCACTCTCTATTCACTCTCTCTTTCTTTCAAAGTCACACTACACATTCTTCTCGGAGCTCTTCTTTCTACTGCTTCTTCTTTATTGTACTCGATTATTTCTTTTTACATACATCATCATAATTTTTTGCAGTCCACTGCTAGAAATAGGCCTCCCCTAATGAGCGTTATTGCGCCCTGTCCTGAGCTCGACACATCCAGCTTCTACCAGCAGCCTTTCGCAGATCGGCACTCCACCTGGTCGGAGGGCATCCTAGGCCTAGGAGGGCATACACTACGTATGCCAAGCCGTGGTCTCCAATCAAGAACTCTTATTTTATAAACAGGTAGATTTTATAGAGAAAATAATAAAATACCAATATCTGGTTACGTGAGTAGGAAAGTTACATTAACGTAGTTGGGTTATAGGTAGGTATTCAAGTAGGCTTAATGAGGACAGGTAAATGACACAGGCGCCATCCTCTTAGAGAGGCGAGTTCTTATTAGCTCCAGCCTATACAGTTATATTTTGAGTAGGCTTCGGCATTGTAGAGCACGGCCTACGCGGTCACGCTGGTTTGGACCGTGCCCCATGTTGCAACGTCCTGCGTCCATCAACTTGAGGCATGAAGGTGATAAACATATGACCCTGTTATATGCCTGTAACTCTTCATAACATAGCAATGCTGCTCAATGACATAAATAGGCAAGGGAATTACGTCCCCAGATGAGCCCTTCACAGAGAACTCTACTACCAACTTCTAAAGACAGATTATAAGTATGCCTGAACACAGCGTTCAACAGTACGCCTAGACGACGCTCAGCTAACTGGTTAAATTTCAACATGACCCCCCCCCCCCCCCCCCCTTTATAGTGGTAATCGATAGGAAGAGTGCGAGGGAGCGATTTTTTTACATTAGTTTTGAATGATTTTTAAAAGAAACGTGGTGATTATGAGATTGGATTGATTGGAAGGTGGATTTATAGAGTCCCGGATTAAAGATATCAGGAAATACAGAGGGTATCAATCGTTGGCAGTTCGCATAATAAAAGTGGAAGAGAACCGTTTAGTGGGAATAGGTGGTAGGTATATGGACTACGTAAGGATATTAAGGAGTCCATAGACACGTACTATATGGACCATTTAGACCCCTCTTCTTCTTAACCCCCTCTCCCCCTCTTTTCAGATCAAATTCTATGGAGGTAGGTTAAGTTTAAACTGTGATTGCACACTGTGATTACAAACTTTGGTCACTAAGTGACCAAAACGAAACTTAGCGGAACTTAACCTATACACGGTCTAACTTGGAGGTATGGATCAACAGTGGCCGGGTGATGGAGAACCTCAACAATAACAACAACAACAACAGGTTATTCAGTCCACTGCTGGATATAGGCCTCCCCTATAAGAAGGAGGATATACCCATAATCCTCACGCTGGGCATGCGGGTTGGGGATCGCAGGACGCAGGCTGCGCTATGCCGCGATCAGCCGCCGCCAGAGCCCCGTTTGTTAGTTATCAGGGTGCATCACGTGCTGGTTGGCTTGGTTCCGGAGATTTGGGTTGGAACCCCTTACATAACCCAATGGGGGGAACCCCCATTGGGTTATGTAACCTTTGGGCTATGTTAGTCAACGCTATCTATTGAAACCCCATGTATGTTCCCCGATATTCAGTCGTTCAAAAGTAACGTTACATAGGCTACAGGACCCGATAACCATCAGGAGGACCGTATGCCTGTTTGCTAACTTAGGGGCAGGCCCCATCTGTATGGCGCCGGACGCGGACATTGCACGGGCAGTTTCCTATTCCACTCAAATTTCACACAAAATGCATGGAAATAAAGCACAATTTATGATTGACGTGATGATAACGCGCCATGAAATAACCACGTCCGAGCATAGACATACCATTTGTCATAAATTGTACTCTATTTCCATTCCCCTTGATTGAATTTTGAATGGCGATCGTGCAATGTCCGCGCCCGACGCCCCATACAGAGGTGACCTGGGCCTTAGTAGTATAAAAAAAGAAAAAAGTTTACGGGTGCCAAGTAGAACAGCCCCAAACCGCCCTCTCTGATTATCGATTTGGGTTGTCATGGAATTATTTATGACTCCGTCCCTTCATTGTGGAGACGGAATTGACTTGGCGATGTCTGACCTATATCCTTTCACCACACTGGTTTCTATATTTCCAGACTTTATAAACCCGACTAGCGTGACCTTTATCTTTACCTCAGTGGATTTAAAAACTTTAACAGGTTCTGGGTACTTACATGACAACTGACAAGTTCGTCTGAGGCGCAGGAGCACCCCAAAGGGTGTAAAGTGTACCAGGGTTTGGTCTTCGTAACCCAAGCCATCCTCACCTGCACTTGGGGCGCCCTGCTTACTAACAAACTGGGCTCTGGCAGCCGGCTGATTGCGGCATAGCACAGCCAAGCACCGGTACACACTAAATGTCATGGCCGCCGACGGGCTGCAGCGTCGGCGGTGTGAGAAGTTGTGCCCTGCGATCGTCAACCCATATGCCCAGTGTACTGATTTAGGGCATTTCCCCTTTTATTAGGGGAGTGTGGGGATTTTGGGCAAATCCGCCTTTATTAGGGTACGCCTATGTCCAGCAGTGGACTGATATAGACAAGTGTGGTGGCAGGAGTTTGTGGGTTTGATTCCTGTTGCGGAACAAATGGCTCAGCTTTCCTTTATGTGTAGTGAGCTAGGAGGCTGAAACTTTTTTCACAGGTAGGGCTACACCTAGGAAGCCTAAATCTGAAATGGCGTAGTGCGGAAACGAATAGTTTTTGAGATATGAATTTTTGAAAATTCCAATTTTTCACGTAATTTCGTCAAACTTGATGTTATTGTTTGCTATTGATTGCAAATAATTTCGTAATCTGACAATGACAATGACATTTCTCGTGGTTTTTGCGGCAATTCTAAGGTATTTTTTGGTAATCTGACAATGACAATGACATCTTTTGTTGTTTTCCCGCCGGTTTTTGTTGATTGTTTGATTGATTGAATTGGTCGTGTAAAAATTGACACAGATAAACAGTAGGTTATTAGGTTTTTTTTTTATAACCACCCGGAAATCCTTCTCACAAAAGTAGGTTCTAGGACACCCCGACTCGAGTTGATTAGGTTCGAAATCTAACACAGAACCGACACAGAACACCCCGATGCCACCTAGTCTTGTGGTCTCTACCCCTAGAGTGTATATAAAAAATGTGTGAGTGAGAGTTCTGGCGAGAGCCCATACCGGAGTCAAATATCCATTTTTATGATTTGAAACGGGATTTTAGAGTGATCATAGGTCATAGGTTCCCCTTCCCTAACACTACCGCATCCCCCCCCTCTCCCGATGGTGTGTTTTGGTGTATATTGTTTACGTTTTTTCCATACTTAACCTCAAAAACTAAATTATTATTTTTCTCGGTAACTACGAGTTTCCGCACTTCACCCTTTTAGGGGGAGGGTCCTCACCCCCTCCCCCACCTCTCCCACCCCCTTACCCCCCAAAAGCTCACTACACATAAAGGAAAGTCCTTCCCTTAAATTTGTAGAACATAGCAACATTTGTCTCGCGGCGGGAATGGAACCCGCAACCTTCGGCGTTTCACGCCTTTCCCACTCCAATTGCAGAGATGGCGTAAGACTACAACTATGCAGTCTAAGCCACGGGAATTCTATAGTCACCGATACAAGTATTGATCACGTGGAATGTTGCTGACACTCAATCTGCACTTCACGTTGCTAAAACCCTAAAACTAATTGATTTTCTTATGTTTGAAGAAAACATGGGATCGGATGTTTATTTTTGACTTCGCTCGACCCTTCTATCAAAACCAACCAAGTAGAACAATAACCAAGTAGATGTGAAACTACTCAAATCAACTTTTTCAATCGGAATCGTTTTGCAAACAAAAATAACTCTTGCGTCTTTGAAAACAAACGAAAAACCCATGTTCTAAATAACCATTGTTTACCAAATAATAACTAAGTATCCACAAATACTTGAACTGACTTACTCAAAATATTTAGATTGACAAGCCAAGCGATCTTGCATTCTTTACTAAATGTAGACTCACAGATGGGCGAGGTTGGTAAGTATGTCTTAATACATGTACACTACTGACGTGTGCGTTTTGCACAGAGAATTTATCTATGGAGTAACTTGTTTGTTATTTGAGTCCACGCCACTACTAAAGTCCGATATAAATTATATAAAACAAATGTTTGGTTGTTATTTCGTTTTTATTAACAATAATAATGCTCTTCTGGTCTAAAAGGTCTTATTCCGGACATTTTGTGCAATCAAAATCGCTCGTAGATATCCATTATTTCACTTTATTCGGGATGGAGTTGTTGTATCCGTTTTGCCATCGGATTTTAGTCGTGGCGCGCACTTTAGGTTTCTAAAGAAACTGTTGTAGCGCCATCTGAGCTGCAAGTGCTGACCCACAAGGAAAGTACGTTAATTGTATAACCTTTCGAGTCACTCCAATAGGGGCCATCCTCACAAGTGGTATTCAACCTTTAAGTGTCAGGAGAGACTTCTCCTCCCTGTGTGTGTTCTACCGCTTGTATAATGGGGAGTGGTCTGGAGAATTGTTTGAGACGGTGCCTGCTGCTTCTTTCTATCTACGCACCGCTCTACGGCAGAGGTATCATCGACATACATTGCCACCTATGTCTTCTCGCACAGTGAGGTTCCCGAGGAATTCCCTCCCGCGAACAATCAAGCTGTGGAATGGTCTCCCTGCCGAGGTTTTTCCCAGAGACTTCAATATGCAGCGATTCAAAAAGGGCGTTTTAAAATTTCCCTCTTTGCTTCAGTTCTATGACAGTTTTAGTATTGAACTAAGTAATGTAAAACGCGAGTTTGTTCGAAAGGATCTCCAATTACGTTGAAATCTATCGACTCAGCTCAAATTCTGCTTAGATGCTGTCTAGCCAACGCAAACATTGGGTTTATATTACTAAACTTGACAATGCTTATAAATAATACCATCGAGAGTATGAACGCAATAAAGAACTTTGACTTTAGTAGGTACCGGTAACTACCTACTCTATATAAACAAGGTGAATTTAAGAAACAACAAAATAACAGGTTAGTCCCAGCAATGCGAAATATATTGTTCTAAGAATTTTAAACTTCATACATTTAGTCCCAACACACAACCAATGCGACGGCATTTTAAATCGACCGGCATTAAAGTTATTTTACTAAGTATTCACTCAGCAGCTTGGCAGGAGCCACCTGACGAAGTTAACGACACACGATGGCCGAACCGTCTTGTCAAAGCCGGAGGTATTATCTGAGATAGAGGACTTCTATGGCCGACTGTATGCGGCACATGCTCCTTGCCCCCAACGTAGCAGCCACGATTCTCGAGCCACCCTCACTCGCCACTATACCAATGACCTGCCAGAGATCAGCCAAGACGAGGTCGTACTGGCCCTGAGACAGCTTAAAAATAGAAAAGCCCCCGGTGAAGACGGTGTTACTTGGGAACTTCTGAAGGCAGGAGGAGCTCCTGTTGTGCAGGAACTGCAGAACCTCTTCAACTCCGTCCTTCACTGTGGGAGAACTCCAAAGGCGTGGAACGAGAGCTTGGTGGTTCTGTTTTTTAAGAAGGGAGATAGGACGCTTCTTAAAAATTACAGACCCATCTCGCTCTTGAGTCACATCTATAAGCTGTTCTCTCGGGTTATTACAAATCGTCTCGCCAGAAGACTCGATGAGTTCCAGCCACCGGAGCAGGCCGGGTTTCGCGGAGGATATGGCACCATAGACCACATTCACACAGTGAGGCAGATTATACAGAAGTCCGAAGAGTATAATCAGCCCCTGTGTCTGGCATTTGTGGACTATGAGAAAGCCTTTGACTCTGTCGAAACCTGGGCTGTCCTGGAATCCTTGCAGCGATGCCAAGTGGACTATCGTTATATCGAAGTGTTGAGATGTCTGTACGAAGCCGCCACTATGAGTGTCCGAGTACAGGACCAGTAGTCTAAACCCATCCAACTGCGCTGCGGAGTGAGACAGGGAGATGTCATATCTCCGAAACTGTTCACAAGCGCGTTGGAGGATATGTTTAAGACGCTGGACTGGAAAGGTATGGGCATAAACATAAACGGCGAGCACATCTCACACTTGCGATTCGCTGATGACATAGTCCTAATGGCGGAGTCGCTGGAGGAGCTGCAACAGATGCTGGACGGCCTAGCATCAGCCTCGCGAAAGATAGGTCTCGGCATGAATTTGGACAAGACCAAAGTTATGGTCAATGACCGAATTGATCCGAGTCCTGTCGTCGTTAATGGACACCTTCTTGAAGTTGTTTCGGAGTATACATACCTCGGGCAGATATTGCAGTTGGGTAGAAACAACTTCGAGAAGGAGGCCAAGAGGAGGATTCAGCTGGGTTGGGCAGCATTTGGAAAACTACGTCGAGTTTTCTCGTCACCCATACCGCAATGTTTGAAAACAAAAGTTTTCAATCAGTGCGTCCTACCCGTCATGACATACGGAGCCGAAACGTGGACACTCACAGTACGGCTGGTCCACCAGTTTAAAGTCGCTCAGCGAGCTATGGAACGAGCTATGCTCGGGGTTTCTCTGAAGGATAAAATCCGTAACGAGTTTATCCGACATAGAACTAAAGTTGTCGACATAGCTCAGAGAATTAGCAAGCTGAAGTGGCAATGGGCTGGCCATATCTGCCGAAGAACCGATAACCGTTGGGGTAAACGAGTTCTTGAGTGGAGACCACGGCTCGGCAAACGTAGTGTAGGACGCCCTCCGGCCAGGTGGGGTGACGATCTGCGAAAGGCTGCTGGTAGAAGCTGGATGCGTCGAGCTCAGGACAGGGCGCAATGGCGCTCATTAGGGGAGGCCTATGTCCAGCAGTGGACTGCTATAGGCTGATGATGATGATGATGATGAAAGTTATTTCCTTCGCAGTGAATGGCCACGAGTTTTCGGCAGGTAAGGTACAAAACCATAATAAAAATAAATTCTTTATTTTAAACATATTCTATACATTTTTTACATTACTAAGACAAAAAACAGTACAGTTAACGCAAAAAAGCCTAATGACACTCTGTTAAAAATGAAGCGCGAAAACCGGTTGGTGTTATCACAAGACACAGGTCACTGTGACTTGAACTACCACCTAGTAAAGACAGGAGCTACGGACAACGGCACCTGTAGCAGCTGCTTTCAAGCTGAAGAAACAGTGGAGCATGTCATCTTACACTGCACTACCACAAACGAAGCCAGAGCAAAATCCGGGTTACAAAAGCTGATTGATCAAAACTCAGAGACTTAGGCAGCATTGGATATTCGATAGCACAATGTTGCCATCAACCTGGAGTCCTTCTTTGTTATTATAAGGAGTTTGGCTGGCTGGAGTCGGGTAAGCAGGGGGCAAAGCACTATACACCCCAATACAGGACGTCATTGCATAACTTTTTCCCTCACCTCAAATTACAATAAAATTGTGAGTTTTAATTCGAATGTTATCCCGAAAAGGGATCTATCTACTCCCGAAGAAAAAATAAATAAATAATGCAGGACGAAATCACACAGCATCATGTAGCCCCAAACTAAGCAGAGCTTGTATTATGGGAACAACATCATTGTTATACTACATATATAATTTTATACATATATACATATCATACATAAAAAACACCCAGACCAAGGACAAATATCTACAGAACATGCAAACATTTGTCCCGCAGCGGGAATCGAACAAGCAACCTACTGCGTCTCAGGCGGACCATCGCCCGCTGCGCCACAGAGGCCTTCAAACAAGAATATTTTTTTTCAAGGATTTTATAGTTTTTCATTGAAGAAAGGACTTGTAAAGTTCAGCATAATTTTACTCACATAAAAATAATAATTTTAATAAAAGTAAGATCTTGTGATTCACAAGTTTTTGTATTGTTAACTTAAACTTTGTCCCAAACTTATTGACGATGATAATTTTAGCTGACTTAATTTACGGGCTGCCACAACACAAAGACATACTAATACTTAATTGTGGTGTTCCGCAAACTTTTTGTGTTTGGTACATTTAGAACTCATCAGATTTTGGAGGTAGATACATCTTAAATGAACAACCGGCCAAGTGCGAGTAGACTCGCGCACGAGGGGTTCCGTACCGTTGTATGGGAGCCCCACTCAAATATTTATTTAATTTTTTCAGCTAAGGTGATAAGTTTAATTTATATTGTACATAAGAGCTGTAGATTTTGTTGAAATAATTAAATTTAATTATCAAATATTTATTTTATTCTGTTGTCTTGTTTTTTTTCACAAAACTGCTGAACTGTTATAGCGGCAACAGAAATACATCATCTGTGAAAATTTCAACTGTCAAGCTATCACGGTGATAGACAGACAGACAGACAGACAGACGGACAGTGGAATCTTAGTAATAGGGTCCCGTTTTTACCCTTTGGGTCAGAACCCTAAAAATCAATAAATTTTACTTTATTAATACTAAAGAACATTCAGGGATACCTTTTAGATACCTTCATATTATTAAATAATTTCGTAATTCTGAGACATTTTGTATAAATCTACAGAATTTATAAGCTCTCTTTTGATTTTCGATATACCTAATAATAAACTAAATTAATTATTGTTTTAACAGAATCGTCTAGTCTAGACAAAGCCGTATAAATTAGGTGTGGTATTTATTATCAACTAGTTAACTAATTTTTGGGTTTTTCCTAATTATATTATTTGGTAAACCACATAAAACTGGGCATCTTTAGTAGGGTTATAGGTACTTCAGACGCACTGCTGTCTACCATCCACATCTGGTTGATAATCCACTTATCAGAACTAAGCGCTTCCAAACATCATTTATAATGCGCACTGCTGAAATTAGATACAATACATCAACATCGCACATATTAAATCAATATAAAAAACTGGCTTAGTGTGAGTCACGAAGGGTTCCGTACCCTTGTATGGGAGCCCCCTCTTTTTATATTGATTTTATTCTGTTTTTAGTATTTGTTGTTATAGCTACGGTAAAAATACATAATCTGTGTAAAATAGGGTCCCGTTTTTACCCTTTGAGTACGGAACCCTAAAAACAGTATTCAATCATTATAACGGTTTTCATAAGCACTATCTGATTATGCGCACCAATTACAGGTTTAAATAGTATTTTGCTAGTATTGGTTAAATAAGTAGGCATTAGGTATAATAAAAATAATGATAGATAGGTTGGCCAACCAACAAACCAATCTAAACTTTGAACAGTTGTGGGATTTGTCAATAAGGACTTTAAAAGAACCAGTGACATGATAAAAAAGCCATTATTCCCAGGTCGTCGTTAAAGAGGCAGTAATTGCAAAATGCGGGTAGATTGGGGGTTGCCATGGTGACGGTATCGCTTTCTCCCGAGTAATCGGCAAATATGGCAACCCGGGGTGGCGAGAAGTCAGTAACTACTCTTGGTACTCGAACTAAACTCACCAGAGATTTTATATATTTAAAAAACTAACGGTAGTCCACCGGTTTAAAGTCGAACAGCGAGCTATAGAACGAGCTATGCTCGGAATTTCAATTGTGTAAAATTCGCATCGAGACTATCCAGAGAACTAAAGTTGCCGTCAGCTCAGAGAAATAGAAAGCTGAAGTGGCAGTTGAGTCAGTCGGCTATATCTGCCAAAGAACCGACAACCGTTTGGGTCAACGAGTTCTTGAGCGGAAACCGCGTCAAATGTATTGTAGGACGCCGTCGGGCTAGATAGAGTGACGATCTGCGGAAGTCTGCTGGTAGCAGCTGGATGCGTCCAGCTGATGGCTGCTGACAGAAGATAAAGCTAAGTAAACAATTAAGTAAATTGTATTTGAAATTTTTCTCATGAAACGAACGTGAAATTGGAAAACGGGAATTTTCACGTACCGCAACATCGTTGAAGGCACCGACGGCATTTCGTTCGACTCATTATGAGAGCCTTCATGGTTAATGAACGTGACGCTCTCCCTCTGCGTCCTGTTTAGCACTATGTAGGACACTCGCGTGTCTGTCTGTCAGTCGTGCAAAAAGAAGGTACGAAAGTGGTATCGAGAAAGTGAGTTACAGTCGAGAACGAATAGTAACAGTTTATTTAACGTAATTATATATTACAGATTTTACCCACCTCAACCTGACGTGTGCTAATTATACACAGACAGAACCATTCACGTCCTTACAACCATAACAATAAGGGTCAAAATAGAGGATTAAGTTGGATTTTCTTGTCAAGACTATTTGTGAAGGACGAAAGGTAGGGACGATGTTTACAATTGAATAAATAATTTATCAGTTTCCTAATTCTCGGTACAAAATACTTAAGAGTGCACTTAACTTTAAGCCTGGCTTAACTCCGCCATGAATAAATAAATAAATAATGCTGGACACTATCATAATTATAACCCAAAACTAAGCAGAGCTTGCTTATTTTTTTTTGTACATACATACATATTATAAATACCCAGACCCGAGACAATCATTTGCGGAATACAAACATTTGTCTCGCGGCGGGAATCGAACCTGTAACCTTCTGCATCTCAGGCGGAACTTCGGCTGCTGCGCCATAGAGTTATTACTACCTACTTACTGTACATTGTTTTTTATCTACTTATTATTGTGTATGTATGCTGGATAAAAAATCTTATCTTATTCCAAAAAGGGTGCTTTGGACCATGGTTGTGAATAAGTTTATATATTCAGAGTGCTGTTGATTCTATGATTATAAATAAAAAAGTTTTGAGGAACTTAAAAAATACGAGAAGAGCTTTTCTCCAAAAACTTTAAATTATTGTTGTGTTGTGTGTGACAGCTGACAGCCCTCAAATTAAAGCAGAGCTACAATAATTATATTCATCATAAAATTAAGGACATTGAAGTCAGCTGTTCTAAAGCTGCTTTTACAAGTTTTTGTGTAAATTCAGGATGAACTTTACAAGCTATTTCTTCAAAGAAAAACTACAAAATGTGAAGTCCTTCAACAAATATTCACGTACAACAACAACACAACAACAACAGCCTATATCAGTCCACTGCTGGACGTAGGCATCCCCTTATAAGAAGGGGGATATGCCCATAATCCCCACGCTGCGCATGCGGGTTGGGGATCGCAGAGCACAGCTTCTCGCACCACCGACGCTGCTGCCCGTCGGCAGTCAGGGAATTTAGCTGTGCCGATATTGCTGTGCTATGCCGCAATCAGCCGGCCGCCAGAGCCTCGTTTGTTAGTTAGCAGGGTGCACCAGGGGCAGGTGAGGTTGGCTTGAGTTCCGAAGGTGGAGGTTGGAACCCCTTACACCTTGTTTACCTACGGTCCCCCGTAATCCCGTACGATTGACTAAGTTCTTTAAAGGATACCATACAAAATCAAACTCACTCCTATATATAGATAGTTTTTTTACAGACATCTGTAAAAAAACTATATTTTTTCATTTTTACGATATCATGAGCAGCCGGATAGTGTCTGAAAACGCACACTATAAGGGGCCATAACGAAGTCGATATCAAATTTTCTACAAAAATTCCTACCCAAGTCATATTGTGTGGTAAAACTAAATTTTCTTTAAGAAATTTGCGAAAAATATGCCTGAATTTCTTAATAAACGCTTCTACTGCAAAATTGAGCGAAATTGTGATGAAATTTCACAAAATTCAGAATATATTTTCAGTGAAAATTTGATTAAAGCTGATGAAAAAAACTATTATGACTGAAATGAGGAAAAGAGTTTTCGTGTTAATACTACCGGGTTATTTGGGGCTGCACTTCCAAATAAAAGCAAAATGGTTAAGAACTTTATTCTCAAAAGAAATTTACATTTCATCTAATGAGAAATCAAATTTTCAACGTATGTTAATGAATAAACAGTGAGCGCCGGTACTCAACTAGATATATAGTAACATTACGGAGTATTATAAGTTTAAGAGATTTGTCTTTATAGCTTATTCGCTGAATGTACAGCATTTATCATTGTTGGCCGAAATGTCAGGAAAAAATAAAAAAATAAATTGAAAGTGTCATTTGGGCCAAATTGGTCGAAAAACTTTCGGTTGAATCGTCACTTTGTAGGTAAGTAGGTACAGAAAGCGTCAGAGTCTGGTAACCCCCCTAGTTAATGTTAGTAGGTTCAAACCGTCGCGGCGTCATTCGTGGATCTCAACTTTTTGCACAAATGAGTGTTTCATAAAACTTCTCCTCTTTGCTTACGAATATTTAATTTCAATCATGTGACTATACGACACATTGGTGGTGGCGGTTACAACACTCGACATTAATTTAAACATAACAAGAGTACTGGGTTCAAATCCCTCAATAACTGAATGTATTTTTTTTTTAATTTTTGTTACTAACACAATGGATTACGTTACGCTGTAAGTGTAGTAGGTAAGTTACCTAATTATTTAAATTAAGCTTATTACCGTGTTAAACAAATGAAGAAGTTACTAGCTGACGCATCCATGAATACCTAGACAAAATAATAAACGTATACTGTAGCTTATAATTTCGCCATTATCGCCAATCGCTACGATAGCTCAGTTGGTTAGAGCGTCTGATTCATAAACTGGTGTGAATGAATTGTGCTGGTTCCATCCCCCAGCCAATTATAAATATTTTTGTATAAGATTTTGGCCATTTGAATATGGTAGCCTTCACGGCAGCGCCAGCGGTTTAAATGTATACTTTAAAGGGGTATACCAGATCGTGACGCTGTGTGTACCTAAATAATTTCAAAAGTTTACATAACACCTAATAAATGAGAAATTAAAAATTTTCAACACAAAATAATAAATGAATAAACAGAGAGCGTATAATTGTACTTAATAAAAGTAAGATAAGGACACAACACAACTAAGTAGAAGGGTTCGGTGTTACTGAATATATTGTATTTTGCCTACATTTTGAAGTCTTATTCACTACTTATTCACTATTTGAAGTCTTAGTCACTAATTTTAAAATTATCAAACTAGACGATTTTGGTGAACAAATGCCAGTCTGTTAAAATTCAGGCGACACGGACTAAGTTTAACACGTTGGCTGGCTGAGGAGAAACACATGCAGAATCACATTTGTGCTTCCGGCACTCAAAGCGTTATCTTACATGTTAACAGACTTAGTTCTTCTTTTTACCCGACTGCCAAGGTTTCCTTTGTAATTATATTTGATTTATAAATTTATTTATTACCTTGTATCTTTCAACCTGCTGGACTAATTTCTTTATATTTGTCATAAAAACCCAAGCGCAAAAGACATATTTCTTTTGTGACCCAAGTGTCTTTAGATAGGTGTTTAAAAAAAACAAATGGCGGATTTTTGGCTTGGAATTGTAATTTATAATAAAAAAAAAAAACAATTTCGATAGGTTTTCTTCCTTTTTTTATAACTTTGCAATAAAAAGGCCTTGCAAGATGATACTTTTACTAAGTAGGATTTAGTGATGAGTTTGTGACGGAGATCTTGTGATGGTCTAATTCCTTAGATAATTGTATAGGTACAAGTAGCGGCACAAAACTCTAACGCTGACTTTTATTGCGCAGAAGTCAAAAGTAAGGTATCGTAGGGGAGATAGAGGCGAGAGAGAGCGAGAGACCCATACGCAGACGTTTCGTTCATCGCTTGACCTAAGTGCCGATAGCTGTAGATACTTAATAAATGGAATCAGGACCCTGCAACTAGAATGTCACTGATTGCGAGGCGTCTTACCGATCCGCGACACAATTGCATCACTTTAGGGCCATTTTTTTTAAGCCGGTAACAAAATAAGGCCTTCCTAATATCTTTTTCTATGGAGGAAAACCGCCAAAGGCAGGGACGTGTGGCAAAATTTGGGGTATACCTTTGTTAACGGGCTAAAAAAATAAATCTATTAAAAAGGAATACTGCCGTATGTCTAATTCTACCGGCTAATAATTGTGGTTCTATAAAAGCCATTTAGAATTTCCTGTTATGTCATTAAAAGTAGGTACAAACTAACTTTTCGAATTATAACTTTGTACGGTATCGATCATATTGCTTTCCATTCGATTTAACTTAGTTTTTATCGAAATAATAAGACAATGGATAATGGAAGTAAAAAAATAAATAAATGTAGAAATCGTCATCATCATCAGCCTATAGCAGTCCACTGCTCGAAAGAGGCCTCCGCTTATGAGCGCCATTGCGCCCTGTCCTGAGCTCAACGCATCCAGCTTCTTCCAGTAGCATATCGCAGATTGCCACTCTAACTGGCCGAAGAGCGTCCTAGACTACGTTTACCAAGCCGCGAAATCCACTCAAGAACTCTTTTACCCCAACGGTCATCGGTTCTTGACAGATAAGACCAGCCCACTGCTAGTTCACCACACCACACCAGCCCATATCAGTCCACTGCTGGACATAGGCCTCCCCTAATAAAAGGGGTTTTGTCCATAATCCCCACGCAGGGCAAGCGGGTTAGGGATCGCAGGGCACAGCTTCTCGCACCACCGACGCTACTGCCCCTCGGTGGCCAGGAGATTTAGCTGTGCTGATGTAGGCTGTGCTATGCCGCAATCAGCCGGCCGCCAGAGCCCCGTTCGTTATTTAGCAGGATGCACCTCGTACAGGTTGGCTTGGGTACCGAAGATAGAGGTTGGAACCCCGTAACTGCTACTTCAGCTTGCTAATTCTCTGAGCTATGTCGACAACTTAAGTACTATGTCTGATAGTCTCGTTGCGGATTCTGTTCTTCCGTTGGGGTAAACGAGTTCTTGAGTGGAGACCGCGGCTCAAACGTAGTGTAAGAGGCTCTCTGGCCAGGTGGAGTGACGATCTACAAAAGGCTGCTGATAGAAGCTGGATGAGCTGGATGATTCATGTATAGTTATTCATATAGTTTATTTCCACAAAACGGCACATAACTATACTTCAACACAAAGTAATAAGCTTGTTGCGCCCACGCGGACACCGCATAACCTGATTGCTTATTAATTAATTATTATTGTGTGTTTTCTAACCAACCTAGGTATAGAACATACTTTGTTGTCTTGTTGCTGATAATGCGCATGCTGTGATACCCTATAATTACGGGTGCACAGAGACTTTTATTCTTTTACATGTTATTGTGTGTGTGTGTGGTGTTAACCTGTGTTGGGTGTCCTTATAAATAAAAAATAAATAAAAAAAATAAAAAAATTAGTCGAGCTGAGGACAGGGCGCAATGACGCTCATTAGGCGAGGCCTGTGTCCAGCAGAGGACTGCTATAGGCTGATGACGATAATGATGATGATGATGATCTAACTACTACGCTATAGAGGGTAGAGAAGGTCTTAATGTAAATTCCCATAGAGATTACAGTAACAAAGAATGTCAAACATCGATTTCCTAACTAGACAATTGGTACCAAAGACGGCTATACTAAAAGTTATGAGATAAGGCTTAATAGAATAGGGATAGGACCCTGAGTCTCGGTTCCAGTCTTGTTTGTACCGTTGATTTTTTTTATTGCAAGCATACTATAAAAAGAGATTTAATACGAATTAAATCGCAACAAACTAAAATGGAAGGACTTAGGAGTCAAGTGTTGGAAAAATGACACATTTCCATTTAAAAAATAGATTTTGACAACACTTTAGTTGTACTTTGAGTTGAGATTGGATTATAAATACAGGCCTTAAGCTTTTGGCGCACACTTTGTGGCTATTTGGAAGTCTTGGCTTGAATTGGAGAGATGGCGATTAATTTTACAGAAATAGGAAAATATTTATTAATGATACATACATGAAAAAAGAGGTATTAGAAAAAAAAGTGAATATTATGTAACATGCACGTTTATTGTAAAACGGTCTTTGACTCAGCATAGATTGATTGTGACTAGGTTGACTGGAAACCAACGCTGGCCTTCCGTCAGAGCCGTTCGGTGATGTCACGTTTATCTTACCCACAATACCAACAAAACATTTTGCACGATATTTTAGGTTTTACTGCGAACGAAAAATATCAATGAATTAGGTAGCCCCATATAAAATTCCCATCAAAAATAATTAAATAGAATTTGCGTGATCCTCGAACCAACATTTGACATTTTGTTATTTTACAATTCTAAAACAGTAGAGATTTATCTCTTCTTATCAACGCTTTAAGTGCCTAAATGCGCCGTGGAAGTGCAGCTTCTCCCTATCAGGGCATGGCGCATGTAGACGAAGCGTCAAGTCCGAGGCTTGCAGTCAACGTGTTAGTATGAATGAAATACATGACATATTGGAAATAGGATTTCCAAATTTTCTATTTGTTGTCATGTTGGAAATTTAGGTTCTTGACAAACTATACATAGTAAAGTTGGAAATTTGCATAGATGAAATACAAGACCGAAAAACCAAGAACAAGACAGACGAGTCCCATCACTACCGGCGACACCTAGCTCCCTCTATCAGCATTGGACAGTAATTTTTGTCACTTCAGATTAATTTATTAGCTGCTTGTGTGGTCGGACTGACATTTTACTAATTTTGTATTTTGTAATAAGTATGTAGGTTTTTACCTATTTGTTTACTTTAATAGGTAAGTACTTAAACATATTTATTACCTTTGTTTCTCAATTATTTGAACTAGCACATGGCGTAACTGATGTTAAGTGGTAACCATTACTTATAGCAAAATATTGCTTGGTTGTTCATATACCTATGTAAAATGTTGGCAAAAACGCCTACCTCTAAAGTACCTACTTTGGAGTACAGCTACCTTACTTTTTGGGTTCTGCGCATTGCGCAATAACGGTCAGCGCTAGAGTTTCGTAGGAGTTCGTTAGGTAATACCTATGCAATTATCTAAGCAACTAGACCATCACAAATTGTGAATCAAGTACTGATCTCGACGGAGATGTGTCACGACAAACTCATCATCACGTAAATCCTACTTAGTTAAAGTATCATCTCCCAATGCCTTTTTATTGCAAAGTTATAAAAATCTAATCTAATACCTAAGAATTTTCGAGACTATTTTTTGTGTGGCACAATTTATTCGAAAATTATAATTTTTCTCAAATTACACTGTTTTATATCAGTTTCAATTGACTTCAAAATCAATTTACACGTTGACTTCTGGCCGCGGATATAGCGCTCCGCTACGCGCCAATGCCTGAGGTGCACCGGTGCCGGACATTGAGGGTTATTCACCACTCAAATGGTTAAAAACACGTCTTTCATAACTACAAGTACTGGCACGAAACTCTAGGCACTGACTGTCATTGCGCCGAAGTCAATAGTAAGGTATCATATGGAGGCTAGAGGAGAGAGAGAGAGCGAGAGGCCCATGCGCAGACGTTTTGTTCAGCGCTAGACTTGCGTACCGCTAGTTGTACTTCCGACATCAGAAAAAGGTTTATAGGTAGTTATAGGTAGGCTACTACGTACCTATCCCTACTTAGGTGTCAAAGCGGGCTCAGCAAACCATTCGATCAATCCTAGTACCTACTTACAATCAATCCAAAATCGTCGTTACTTGCAGCCAACTTCAGAGGGACAAAGATACGTTGTGAGTATTTTAGTATACAGCTGGTACCCAGCTGGTAACAGTCGGATAGCGCGTACATTGGCATGCGTAGTCGATCGCGCGTATCTTAGAACGCCCTGTCTATACTTGCAGCTACGCGTACACTTTGGGGAGCGCGTGCCGCGCGAGCTGGCTCGCGGCGCGATCCCGATCCGTGGTCAGTTCGCGGAGATCCACATTAACTGTATGCGTATTGCGTATCCAATGAACGCGTGGATAGCCTACTCCGACTATCCGCTATCCGTACCCAGCTTACTATTAATTATTTTTAGTATACTATCAATTATTATTTTTCGGGTTCCTAATGCTTAAATCCGGAGACGTACTAAAATCCAGGACGTTGGAAACCGCATTATGGAACTCAAATTGAGCTGGGCAGAGCACATTGCGAGGCGACGTGATGACCGATGGAGTAGGGTAGTTACAGAGTGGAGGCTTAGGGATGGCTTTCGGAGTGAGGGACGTCCGGCTGCAAGATGGGCAGACGACATTGTCAAAGTCACGGCCCGTACATGGGTTAGAATAGCGCATGATCGTGGTGGATGGCACAAGTTGAGGGAGGCCTATATACCCAGCAGTGGGTGAAGACGGGCTGTGGATGATTATGATGATGATGAACTATTTTTCACAAAAAGGAAATGTTTTACATACTTTTGACACTGCCTGCCTACATCACAGTAACTACTCCTATTAGAGTAGGTATGTTTCATTGCCAAAAACATCGAAACATAATACTTTTTCAAAACCCAAACCAATTATTTCAAGAAAACCGCCAAAACTAAATAATTGATGTATCCTGTTACCCAATTCCATAGATTATACAAAAATATCGGAACTTTTTCATAACGCCTCAAAACTTCCATTCATTACCGGCCAGTGACGAAATACATTCGAATTTAGAACTTACTTTGAGATAAGGGCTCGGGTAGACGGACACATTTTGTGACAACACTGGGGATTAATCATCATCATCCAACAAATAAAATGGATTTTTGACAGTTTTCAGTTTTGTCAGTTTTCGTTTTCAGGGACAAATTAGATAGGAATTTAAGGTTACAAGCGCAACTTGCCATCTTTAGGTGTAGGTAGACAACAGCTGATTGTGGAATATTTCATATACTTACTTTTAATCAGTAAATGAATGCAGTGTAAATACCTACTTACATTGTACCTACCTACATCTAAAATTTCAGGTTTTTTGTCTCTGTCTAATCTTAGACAGAGACCAAAAACCTGAAATTTTAAACATCTAGCAGGAAACTCAAACCCTTACTAATATCATCGGCTACTTTATTTTGCAGTCTTTTCTATGTAGCCAAAGATCGAAATGGCTCGAAGAAACTACCACCAAACCACATGTCTCGTCTGTGTCTGCCTAAAATTATTGTTCGAAGTTCGAAATTCTCAAGCAAAAGTTTTTTTTAACTTTTCGAACAAAGAACGCGACAAGCATTGTACCACATTGTACCAAGGGTCTTGAGATCAAAATTTTACGCCTCAAGGCGCCATGATAGATTTTTTTGTAGGGTTTTGGTAACGACAGATGTACGCAAACATTATTGTCGTGAAGAGGCGAAGTCGAGAGCAATAATTGGGATTAAATGAAGTGTCCCGAGTCCCGAACGTATGAAGTTAGTATACATTTTAGGGTTCCATAGCGTTGATACTACTTACAGCTAGCGTTGATAGTACTTAGCTTCATCCTGTTATGGTAAGACAAAAATAAAATTATTGCCTATAAATTATCTACGCCATGCGAACCTACATAGAAGCGCTTAGTGGGGCTTTGTGAAGCGAAAGGACAAAAAAACATAAGTTTAAATATGAATAGTTTACCATGAAAAAAGTGTTTTTACACAATTTTGAATGAACAATTGTGAATTTTGTAATTTCTGAATTTCTGAGGCATTCATGTACGTTGGACGTGTGTGATAAGGGTGAAAAATTTATTTTTAGTCTCTGGTAAGAAAGTAAGTAAATAAAGATAGTAAATAAAGGGTACCAACTTTTTAGGTATTTTTAAACGTTAACAAGATAGGATACTTTCTACAGTGCATCTAATGAGCCAAATTCTATTTGCGACACATTTTTCTTTTCGATGAAAAAATGATGCAAAAACACACATTACGATACGTGTTGGTTGACTGCACGGAAAACCAATTTTTAGGCAATCCAAATCAAAACTAACTACCAAGGTAAGTGTTTTATATATTTAGCATTTAGATCTAAACGTTTCCGTGCTTTGGAAGACATTTTAAAATGTTATTCCAAGCTTTTTGCCATGCCAAGCCATGTCGGAGACCTTCTGTCGGCCTAACAACTCCGACACCAGAGTTGGCCACTAGCTCATACGAAAAAGAACCTATTAAATAATTTTCTTAATAACTAGAGCTGTTGAATAAGAAAATTGCAAAATTTCTCTAATGGTTTGTGAGAGCTCAAAACACGATTTACATATTATTTTGTACGGGTACGGAACACTCCAAGATTTAATCGTAACTTTTTTTAATATGCGTGCAAGGGCGCGGGACCCATCTGTAAGTTGTAAATTCTTGGGACGTTGAGGTTGTCATTGTCAATTTCAAAAGCAGGTGCAAGCGGCGATTGACTTCATTGCAGTTCGGTTTATAATGGGGACATTTGAAAATCGAACAAATATTAGTAGTGTTCGTATTTTAAATTAGATCTCAACATTGTAGTAGTAGGTAGATAATTAAGCAAGGTCATAGAGTATCTAGCATCTTACGTCACGGGCGCCATATTGTTTTACCTAATTAGGTACAAGCTCAACGAAGGATTTGTTTTTTTAGTAGGTACAGTAGGTACCATTTTATAACAATAGGCTATCAAACCGATACAATCTGGATTTATAAGATTTGTAACGTAGAACGAACTGGGTAGACATTGAACAGTATAAAATTAATCACACTTTATAGTAAACCAATGAAGCAGAAATTGGCAACGGAACCCTGCAAATGATTTGTATTTTATTATCTGGCAATAAACTTTTTTGTTGGCGCCATTTTATATTATTCAATAAAACATTGATGTTCATCCGCGGCACTCTTACATATTATATAGTTATTAAAACAAAATTTATTGTAATTTTATTATTATAATGGCTTGCACTAGATTTAACCATCCAGTTCTAGTTTTGGAGTCGAAAGTAAAGTAGTGTAATTTTATATTTGCATAAAAATAATACTGGCCAAGGGCTGCGACTTCGTTCGCGTAGGGTCTAAAGCGTTCGCGTAGCGTTTAGAGCTTTGCCGTTGTTTTTTTTCAGAAACCGACGCCTTATGTGAACAGCGAGTACTTAGATCATGTCCTGAGAATGTCTTTATGATTATGAGGAAGGCGAAACATTCTGTTGGTGTTTTTCGTGTGTATTTGTGTGTTGTTTCAGAAAGAGTTCTCTGAGAAAGAGCAAGTAGGTAGTGTTTACATCTATTAATTGCTTGTTTGCTTGGTCTTTCTCTGAGTTGCCATTTATCAGTGGGTGGTAATTCGGTGCACACGTTGTTACGCCACCTGGAAACGCATAGTACCTAAAAACTCTTACGAAGAAGGTACCCATATATATAAGGAAGGAGTATGCAGAGCTTTTTAAAAAGATGGCTCGTTTCTTTAATACAGTGGACATTTGCTCGCTTAGCCATCGAGGTTGTCAAATATATATATATATATTTATATACATCGAGAATGTTCAAGTGCATGACTACAGATAAGATGTGTATTGATTGCCAGTCAGTAACGAAAGGTTTCATATTAGATAAGTACATTGAATAGCTAATTTTAAGACACAAATAAATGCAAAGATTTTTACGAACTAAGCTCATAATAATAATTGTAGGCATTGGTTTTGAAATAACTTGTAAGTAACTAAAGTACAACAATTTCTTTTAATAATCAAAGGGTTATTAAAACGAAAGCTTCTGCCGCAATTGATGCTATAACATTACTCCTAAACTTCCCTCCTCCTTGAGTGGAAACCGAAGCTCCGCTCCTATGATGGCGACATATTATTTGCAACACAACATGCAATGCAACGTACAATGCAACATATTCCATTAAAAAAAAGCGTCAAGAAAATGATGTTTTTTCAAACAGTATATATGTATGAAAGTAACTTAAAAGGAGAATGCCGAGAACCCGAACTGTTACTATGGCAACAACCCTCATTTTTAATTATTTAGACAGTAGAATCTACTAAAACTTATTGGAGATTACCGAGATTAGTCTTGGTACCGAGCGAAAATTTTTCATTGTTGTACAATAAATTATGTTAGTGTTTTTGTGGGTGTGATTAAATAAATAAAATAAAATAAATTAATGTTATATCTAAAACTGTATTCGTTTGCAGTCGCTCATCGTTAATCTGTGCAGACGGAGTCGTGGGCAATCCGCTAGTAAATAAATAAATCAGGTCAATACTTTATTCAAAGTAAACAGAAACCATTGGACCGAAATAAGGGCTCCGTTTGATGTCAGGTGTGAATATTTACCACATTTTTCGGGAGAAATATTTATGTGGCAATTTGGGGTAATTTTCTAACCGACTTGGCTTGTAAAGTAACGCATCATTTATTTTTGCTTTGGTTTTGTGTTGGCTTTTACAGTCGTTTTGATAAATGAGAGGCATTCGGGCGGCCTAAAAGCTGTGACATCAGAGTTGGGCACTGCCAGAAGAAGCCAGGTATAGCTAATGCTATGTTAGTATGCTAGTGTGTCGAGGCTTCCCCACTTTTAGTCGCGGCGACGTAAAACTGTAGCGTCACCGACCAGAAAATGTTACCAGATTAAGTCAGTTTCGACACAAAAGTGTCGACTATTGAAGTAACGGGTACCTTCTAAAAATTGCTATATAGGTAAGTACATCAACATTGTGGGAAGTCGATGAATGGAAAGAGATCAAGACCATTCGTTGTGGAGGTTATGAGAAAGACAAAATTCAAAAAATCTAAATTTTAATCCAATTTTTTTTTGTAATTTTATTACACGGGTTCGGGACGAATTAGTGTTATTAGTAGGACTTCGAAAATAAGGAGTTTACAAGGTGTAACATTTAGATCGGTGAGTATGGGAAAGTCTTATACGTACAAAGATCTGTTCTTAGGAACCATGTCATCGATTTTAGTAACAAGGTAAACTGCATTGTGTGTCCTTCATTGTGTCATACCGTGTGTCCTAAATTGTGCTTTATTTCCATGCATTTTGTATTAATATTTGAATGGAATAGGAAATCACCCGTACCATGTCCGCACCACGCTATACAGGTGGGGCCTACGCCTTAAGTGGGATTGGGCCATGTATGCCGAATGAGCTGTTGGCAAAAATTGCCGCTGAATGGATTTCGGATACAGCGAGACGAAGCGCGCCGCGGAAGACCATGTAGAAAATGGCGTGAAGAACTAGACTTCCAAAATAATTGGGAAAATATAGCGCAGGATCGAAGTGGCTGGAGACAGCGCGGGAGGCCTTTGCTCTACAATGGGATTGTTCAGGCTGACATACAAAGCACACACGTGCTTTTAGCTGTAGGTAGGTCTATGATATTGTTGTTTTGTCTTCTGCCTACCCTTTACAATAGGTAAGTGCTTAAATTATGCGTATTTAGATTATATATAATATAATTATATATCAATAATGTTGTAATTTTCTTTTTGTTTGTACTATATTTGGCCTAGTGCCTATAAGTGAGCCTAATGTCTGTACCGTACCTAGTGTGTTTACCTATACCTAGGTACTTATATGTACATGGGTGATTGATGTAACAAATAAGTAAATGCTATCTATCTATCATTAACAAAGGTAGGACAGTAGGATGAGGAATGTTCATTGTGTTCAGCCAGCAGTGGACTTCTACAAGCTGTTGATGATGACTGTAGTTTTGGATAAGATATAATATAAACTTACCTTTTTATGGCCCATTCAAACTTTGCCTGGATTTTGAATACGCGGTATCAAATAATTCAGATTTTACGGTCGCCATGCTTTTGGAGAATTGAGGATATTAAGCAAATAATATACAGTGTATCATCTTCACTTTTGATTTATATTACCACCACCACCAGTCTGTAACAGTCGACAAGCTGGACATAGGCATACTCTAATAAAGCGTGAATTATGTCCATAATCCCCACGCTGGGCATGTGGGCTGGGGATCGCAGGGTACAGGATCTCGCACTGGCTATAGTCAGGGAATTGAACTATGACAGTGTTAGGTTAGGCTGCTGCTATCAGCTAGCCGCTAGAGCCCCGTTTTTTAGTTAGGAAGATGCACTACAAGCTTAGGTTGGGTCGGTTGATTCGAAGATGGCGGGACACCGATGGGTACGGGGAGCCCCAGCCCTGCATTGCAGAGGTTCCAATGGTGAGGTATGTCCGTGATGTTCTGGGACATCCCTCTTCTCCACGAAGGGGAATCCGAGGGGTTCGCTTCAGGCTTCACCGACGGGGCCATGGTAGAATCGTGGTGGACCCCATGACCCAGTCAAGTGCTACTGCAGCGTCGAACCCTTTATAAGGCGATGAATGGTTCGGTGAAGCACTAGCACTATGGTGAGTGAAGGAACACGGTGTGTGTTTAGTCGGTAGGCCGAGCTAGCGACAGCTAGAGCTCGACAGACCCCTCTAAAATTCCCCGAGTTTGAGAAAGAAAGAAAAGAAAAAAAGAAATTACATTTATTGACCCCATACAAAAAATATAGGTACCTAAACAATAGCACAAGAACAAAAAAGAAAAATCATGGCACCCACCCACTTAACCAGGCGCTGCGCGGGGTCAAAAGGCCCTGTCTCAGCATTTTGCTGCACAGTGCTGCCATAAAAAGGAACACTGTGCAGCGTTTGAGGACATGCGTTTCTCATTTACACACCGACAAAAAAAGGGTTCCGGAGATGGAGGTTTCAGGCTGTATTATAATGGCTATAAGATTTACAATAAATGTAAATTGATGCCGGACTGGAGAGACGGCAGCACAAGACAGGCTGGTGGTATTCTATCAAGTCGCAGGCCAAGAGGCCAAGACCCACTTCGTCGATGCACCGGGACAGTAAAGCGGGGAATTCACTAGAGGGACTTGCGCGCGGGCATATCGGTCTAGTAAATTCCCTTACAACGGTACGGAATCCTTCTTCCACTTAGCTTTTTTTAAATCAAATAAGTAACCGATAATGTAAATTGAGATAGGTATTATTAGATTTATATTATTTAATTGATAAATCGAGTTCATAAGATTATTCACTTACTTCCCCCTGCGGCTTAACAGAGCTATGAGGCCAGTATATTGGTATTTTTGTTTTTCTTCAGGTTTTTTAATGCCACTCGGGGTTCCAAAACAAATCTCCGGAACTAAAGCCAACCTCACCTGCACGTTATTTACAATTAATGTAAATTGGTGTCGGACTGGAGAGACGGCAGCACAAGACAGGCTGGTGGTATTCTATCAAGTCGCAGGCCAAGACCCACTTCGTCGATGCACCGGGACAACGGTACGGAGTCCTACGTGTACCAATCGTACCTGTTTTTTTTAATCAAATAATTAACCGATAATGTAAATTGAGATATTATTACCGACCTCGCAAACACGACGCTTTGTCGTCGCGCTTAGTCGCGAGCGTCTGTCATATCTTGCTGTCGTGATCGTCGCCGTGTGTGCGGAGCTTTGAACTTTGAGCTTTGAATGTATGAAAATTGTCCCCCACAGCTTGTCGTAGCGTCTAATCGCTGACGTTTGTCGTCCATTGTGGCAGGCTGTTTTATTTATAATATTTAGATACTTCCCCCTGCGGCTTAATAGAGCTTTGAGGCCAGTCTATTGGCATTTTTGTTTTTCTTGAGGTTTTTTAATGCCACTCGAGGTTCCAAACCAAATCTCCGGAACTCAAGCCAACCTCAGCTGCACGTGTTGCACCGTGTTAGCTAACAAACGGGGCTCTGGCGGCCGGCTGATCGCGGCATAGCGCAGCCTAGCACTGGTACAGCTAAATCTCCTAGCCGCCGACGGGCAGCAGCGTCTGCAGTACGAGAAGCCTGCGATCCCCAACCCACATGCCAAACGTGGGGGTTATGGCCATATCCCCCATAAAAGGGAGGCCTATGTCCAGCAGTGGACTGAATGGGCTTCTGTTGTAAGGCCACCCGAAGGGCTCCGACATGGCTTGACGCCTCAAAAGACTGTGGGGAACAGGGTAACTCACACCCACACACACCGTCGCCCTCACTCACACTCTCACCCTGTCACTCACACAAAGACTTATCTAAAGTGTCATACATAAATAAATAAATAAATAATGCGGAACGTAATCACACAACATCATGTAGCCCCAAACTAAGCAGAGCTTGTATTATGGGAACCACATGATTGATATACTACACATATAATTTTTTTTTGTAAATACATACATATCTCACATAGAAAACACCCAGACCTGAGACAAATATTTACAGAACATGCAAACATTTGTCCCGTAGCGGGAGACATACAGGAGAGATTTATGAAGTATCAAATACATACTTTATATTTGTCAATAAACATATATGTACCTAGTTTTATTAACCAACTTTGTTTTCTTCGCTTAACTGTCATACATGTTTACCATCACGTAAATAGCTATGCAAGAGCGGAGGGAGCCCTTTGGCTCAAGTACTACTCAACTTAAAAATAAATAAACTAACGTCACAAAAAACACTTCTTATCTTACTGCCCTAAAAAGCGAAAAAAAAAAAACTTAATTAGATATTTAATTCAATGAACAAAATAGGTACCTACTCATCTGTTTCAAGTTGGTGCAGTACCAACGTAGTACTCCTCTCTGTATTCTGTGATAGTACCAACGGTAGAGGGAGGCCCTCCGCTTCCTTCACGCTTAAGCATCATGTACGCGTTGGGTGATGTGATGTGGCGGGAGCGAATTATGTAGCCATTTAACTATTTGACGAATTGAGAAACTCCTCCTTTTTGAAATCGGTTAAAAAAAGACTCCGACGAATTAAGAACCTCCAACCTTTTGAAGCCGGTTAAAAAGAAGTTCCGACGTTGTTTCAAAACTGTATTATTTAGCAATTTAAATAGACAAATTTATTTAATTATGCATTTGACGACTTAAGTTGGCCATGAACTCGCAACATGACATTGAAGTATTCAATTTCATAGACAAATGTTTATTTACTATGTAACCACTACATTCAGCATTATTGTTTAATTTCATAGTTGATAGTTTAATATCTAAGAACATAACTATTTAGAATAAAAGTTAACAAGTTAATTATTAGAAATTTCAAAATTTCAAGTTTTTAGGTCCAGCTGTTTGGGTTGTTTGTTGATATATCACCTTAGTAAACATTATTAAATGATATCCTAAATTAACAATATTATTAGGTATGTAGGTAGGTCTTCTTAAATATTACAGACCCATCGCTCTTGAGTCACATCTATAAGCTGTTCTCTCGGGTTATTTCAAATCATTTGAAATAACCCGAGAGTTATTTCAAATCATCTCGCCAGAAGACACGATGAGTTCCAGCCACCGGAGCAGGCCGGGTTTCGCGGAGGATATGGCACCATAGACCACATTCTCACAGTGAGGCAGATTATACAGAAGTCCGAAGAGTATAATCAGCCCCTGTGTCTGGCGTTTGTGGACTATAAGAAAGCCTTTGACTCTGTAGAAACTGGCGAGATGATTTGAAATAACTCTCGGGTTATTTCAAATCATTTGAAATAACCCGAGAGTTATTTCAAATCATCTCGCCAGAAGACACGATGAGTTCCAGCCACCGGAGCAGGCCGGGTTTCGCGGAGGATATGGCACCATAGACCACATTCTCACAGTGAGGCAGATTATACAGAAGTCCGAAGAGTATAATCAGCCCCTGTGTCTGGCGTTTGTGGACTATAAGAAAGCCTTTGACTCTGTAGAAACCTGGGCTGTCCTGGAATCCTTGCAGCGATGCCAAGTGAACTATCGTTATATCGAAGTGTTGAGATGTCTGTACGAAGCCGCCACTATGAGTGTCCGAGTACAGGACCAGCAGTCTAAACCCATCCAACTGCGCCGCGGAGTGAGACAGGGAGATGTTATATCTCCGAAACTGTTCACAAGCGCGTTGGAGGATATGTTTAAGACACTGGACTGGAAAGGTATGGGCATAAACATAAACGGCGAGCACATCTCACACTGATTCGCTGATGACATAGTCCTAATGGCGGAGTCGCTAGAGGAGCTGCAACAGATGCTGGACGGCGCCTAGCATCAGCCTCGCGAAAGATAGGTCTCGGCATGAATTTGGACAAGACCAAAGTTATGGTCAATGACCAAATTGATCCGAGTCCTGTCGTCGTTAATGGACACCTTCTTGAAGTTGTTTCGGAGTATATATACCTCGGGCAGATTTTGCAGTTGGGTAGAAACAACTTCGAGAAGGAGGCCAAGAGGAAGATTCAGCTGGGTTGGGCAGCATTTGGAAAACTACGTCGAGTTTTCTCATCACCCATACCGCAATGTTTGAAAATGAAAGTTTTCAATCAGTGCGTCATACCCGTCATGACATACGGAGCCGAAACATGGACACTCACAGTACGGCTAGTCCACCAGTTTAAAGTCGCTCAGCGAGCTATGGAACGAGCTATGCTCGGGGTTTCTCTGAAGGATAAAATCCGTAACGAGTTTATCCGACATAGAACTAAAGTTATCGACATAGCTCAGATAATTAGCAAGCTGAAGTGGCAGTGGGCTGGCCATATCTGCCGAAGAACCGATAACCGTTGGGGTAAACGAGTTCTTGAGTGGAGAACACGGCTCGGCAAACGTAGTGTAGGACGCCCTCCGGCCAGGTGGGGTGACGATCTGCGAAAGGCTGCTGGTAGAAGCTGGATGCGTCGAGTTCAGGACAGGGCGCAATGGCGCTCATTAGGGGAGGCCTATGTCCAGCAGTGGACTGCTATAGGCTGATGATGATGATGATGATGATGATGATGAGGTAGGTACATTCAATATCTCAGAATTTGTATAATTTATACCATTAGCAATTAATGTAAGTAATTTAATTCTGAAATTAGACTATTTACCTTGTAGTTGCGAATAAACATGAATCAAATTGACTTTTCAATTATTTCCTAAAAAATATCGATGAGTATGTTCATTTTGTATTTAACTCTGATAGTGTCGCGTTCATCAAATTATTAAAAAAACCTAAGAATTGAGAAATAAATTGGGAATTCCGTTCAATGTAAGTTTACTCATTAATAATTAAACCAGCTACCGCCCGCGGCTTTGCTACCGTTGTACCTAGTAAAATGTTTATAGCCTCTAGGTTGCTCTTGGTCTAGAAATAGCTGTCGGTCTTATAGACGCTACTCAAATTAACCATTGCTTAAGGCGACGACACATGTCAAACCTCGCTCTCGCTCGCACTATTCAACATTTTTTGAAGATATAAAATCACTGAATGTAGTTATGAAAAATAGCACTCAAACCTTCACGGCCTATAAAATAACAAAGGTTCAGCAAGAATATCATGTTGAAGCCAACACGTTTTCCTACAAAAAAAATTGCACTAAAATTGATCATATTGAATCAAAATGATATTATTGCTGAACCTTTGAATCGTAATTTTCTAGGCCATGAATTCCGTACATTCAGTGATTTTATATATTCATTATTGTTGAATAGAGAGCGAGCGAGAGAGAGGTTTAACATGTATCGTTGCCTTAAAGATAGTCCTGTCACAGTTTGTCATTATACAATGGTAGCAGATAGTAAATAGTCTACGCATCGTTTTTGTTTTTTGTATTTGTATTTATTGTAAGTAAGGGCGTGCCCAAAATTTCAGGTCTATCTGTTTAGTAGTTTTAGCGTGAAGGAAAACAAATATTTCATATCTTTTACAAACTTCAAACAACCGCAAAAACCTACTTATATCAGTGCACTGCTGGAAATAGACTAAAAAAATCTCCACGCTTATAATTCGAGTTGGGGATCGCAGGACACAGCTTATCGCACACCGACGCTGCTGTTAGCCACGGGCATTTAGCTGTGCCAGTGTTAGGCCGCTGTGCAGTAGTCAGCTGGCTGACTCATAGGGCCAGATGGAGTGACGACAGGTGTACCAGAGCACTGACTGAGTGGTGTTCGAGAGGAGTCTGGATGCAGCAGACGTCCTCCAACAAGGTGACTCGACGGTATTAGAAAGACCGTCGGCTGCGCCTAGCTCAAACTAGCTCACGATCGAGGCAAATAAAAATATATAATAAAATACCCGAGTGCATAAAAATGAGGAAAAGGATTCTTTGTTCTGTAAAATCTAAAAACAACTTATAATAGATAAAAATGTTATTACTCTGTTCACCAATATCTTTCTCACAGAGAATCATGACGTCTTGTGACATTTAAATTAGTATGATAAATAAGTATAGTTAAATAAGTGGGAATTGACATTGACATAAATTTCACTAATTACATTAATATTAGTATCAATTATTATGTTCTTGACCAATGGTTAGTAAATAGATGTTGTTATTAATGTGATATTATTTTAAAATAGGCTCAAACAAAATTCCAGTCCCCTAAAAGGGGTGCGGGGGGGGGGGGGGGAAGTATATTACTATGAAGCTACCTACTATCTAAGTTGTGTTATATTGTACATGTAAATGAATATATGGCTTATAGAAGACCTATGCCCAGCAGTTGGTCGAAAACAGCTGAAGAGTGTAATGTCAGAGACTCTATTCATTAGATAAATCAATGGCGATGGATCCAGCGTTGTCCCTCGAGGTGTCAGCGATGTCAGCTGAGCGGGCGTTAGCGGCAGCCGCTGCACCAGGCGACTCCAGCTTACAGCAGTTCTACCACGCATCTACAGTCCTGCTCACCGGTGGCTCTGGTTTCATGGGCAAGCAGTTCATAGAGAAAATATTCAGGTAATAGCTTTTGTAATTTTATTTTGTAAACAAAATCCAAAGTTCTTAGTAGGTAAGTACATAATGAATTAAATCTATTACCTTAACTGAAAGCCATAGTTGGGTTTATATTTTACGAGTATTACATATCGCCCTCAGGCCAGGTGGGGTGACGATCTGCGAAAGGCTGCTGGTAGAAGATGGATGCGTCGAGCTCAGGACAGGGTGCAATGGCGCTCATTAGGGGAGGCCTATGTCCAGCAGTGGACTGCTATAGGCTGATGATGATGATGACATATCAACATTACATATTGCTCGCTTCGTAATAATATGTTGGCTACGGGCCTCGGACATGATGCAACGCTCCATGCCCGAGCTGGTCAGGAGAGTGCAGTGCAATTGTGTTATTCAAGCTTAAAGCGTTGATTTTTTTTTTCAAATTATTTATTTATTAGTTTTCATTAGGTTCCCGTCTCCATCTTTGGGGGGGTGTAATTGGTTCCAACCTCTATCTTTGGGACCCACGCCAACGTCACCGGTCCGTGGTACACCCAGCTAACTTACAGGCGACTGACTGCGACACAGTGCAGACTAACACCGGCAGAGCTAAATTCTAACCGCCGACGAACAGCAGCGTCGGCGGTGCCAAAGTTTGTGGCCTGCGATCCCCAACCCGCATGCCTAGCGTGGAGATTGTCGGCATATTTTACAGGAGGCCTATGACTGATATAGGCTGATGATAAGTCTGCTAATGAACTGTTGATGAAATGTTATCCTTTGAGTAAAATTGTGCAGGTCATGCCAGATATCAAAGATGTATCTACTGTTGCGGCCGAAGAAAGGGAAGGAGATAAAAGAACGCCTCGATGTTTTGTTTCAAGATCCAGTAAGTTATCATCATCATTATCAGCAATTTTCGGTCTACTGCTGGGCATAGGTTTCCTATTATAACACTCTTCTCAATCCTGCGCTAGTCTAAGCCTCTCGTAGGTGGACGTCCCTTGTATCCATGACCATCTCTTGGCCATCACTCGTTCAGCACCTTGATCCATCGGTCGCCACCCAGTCTGGCCAAGTGTCCTGCCCAATTCCACTTGAAAATGCAGTAAGTTTCATAAAGATATTTTTTACCTATATTTTATGTATTAAAAAAATCGTACAGATCGGACTGCGGTTTGGAACGTAGTACCGATGCGCGGTCCGATCTTTACGTGTGCAGGGCGCTATTGACACAATAAGAATATAAATTAATTATGCTTAGTTTGGGGCTACATGATGATGTGTATTGTGTGATATGTGTCCAGCATTATTTATTTATTTATTTATTTATTTATTATGTAACAAAAAAACAACAAATCAAAATGATTAGCAAAATTTATAATATACCTGACATTTGACTTAGTATTATAGGTAAGTTAAATTATTAGATAATTTCATTAGTGTTGAATTAATAATTAACAGGTGTTCGATACGATAAGAAAGCGTAAACCAGGTTTCGAGAAGAATATAGTTGCGATTGAAGGGGATGTGGCAGAAAAGAGGCTAGGCATCAGTGACCTGGACCGGATGACTCTCACTCAAGAGGTAACAGCTGGGATCCGAACCCACTCCGCTTCGTATACCAGTTCTAGGAGAAGTAATTTTAATATAACGTTTTCCAAGAGAGGTATTTTTTCTTCAAATATAAATAGGGACAAACCAGAAATACCCTGCCTAACGAAAAATAATTTTCAATTGGTTTATTATTTTAAATTGGTTTATAACTGACGAAGTTATGAGGTAACCACTTTTTAAAAATACAACTTGAGAATAAAACTATAATTGAAAATTTCCTTCGTAGTATAAGTATAAAATATAATCACTACATACATTTTGTCGAGCTCAGGACAGGGCGCAATGGCGCTCATTATGGGAGGCCTATGTCCAGCAGTGGACTGCTATATGCTGATGATCATGATGAAAATGATACATTTTGTCTATGTCCAGCTTTTTGTGATGATGAAGAATAAGAAGATTTACCAAGTATGATATTGATCATACGGGATTTATTATATGCTTTTAAATTGTAGTGGCGTGATGTTCGAACAAACAAACATAAAAATATATTTTTGGGTTCCAGCCTCCAACTTCGGAATTCAAGCCAACCTCTCCTGCCCGTGGTACACCTTGCTAATAAGCAGGGCGTAGAGACTATTATGATTTCCCTGTTTTTATTATAAGCCTTTATCCAGTAGTGGAGTAGTGGACTGATATAAGCTGGTGTTCTTGAACTTTTCCAGGTAGATGTGATCATCCATATGGCAGCCACGACCAGGTTTGACGAGGCCCTCAAGCAGGCTACACTTATCAACGTGCGAGGGACCAGAGAAATTATATCATTAGGAAAGGCTTGTACAAAACTTAAGTAAGTTAAGTTAAGCAAGTGGTTTCCCAAGATAGGGAAGTGTGAAACTAGGGAAGAGAGGCCAGTGCGATCAGAGGTGCTTATAAGATAAGATAAGAAGAACCAACAAAGAAAGACGAGAAAGAAAAGAAGAGAAAACATATTCAGATCCGTGGAGTCCGCATATTTCTTTTTTCGTTCATTTTTATCAGCTGTCAAATCAGTGCCCACTCCTTCCATTCATGCTTATTTGTGCCGTGAAGTAGCATTGCTGTGTTTCGGTTTGAAGGATGTGGGTGCCGGTGAAATTACAGGCACAAGAGGCTTACCTTCGTGGTTCAGGTTGATGGACGCATGGCGATGCATCGTACGGCACGTTCTAAAAGGCTACATATCAAGTGGGCCATGTGTTTCTTCCATCTTCAGGTACCATAAAAAAAATCTCTATCCCAGAATCCATCCTACTTTTCTTCAGTCTTCCTCTTCTCATGCATCTAGTCACACACAATAGTAGATATGAGGACCAATGATCTTCTGACAGTTTGTGAGGTTATTTGCGCAGGATACATCATTCGTAGATAGGATGAACCTGCAGCTAACCACCGAGTATATCCGTTTTAAAGCATATTTTTCGTTTATATCTATAAATAAGTTGTGTCATTTCAAATAAATTGTTTCTATTTCTATTTTTATTAGCTGGACAGTCAGATATCAAATTAAATGGATATTATTCAGCATCCGGGCATTTAAAAATGACCAATAAGAGAGGGCAATGTGATATTGATACTTATAATTCATTCCGGGCATTATTTAAAAAAATGTCTATCACCTATTAGGCAGAGAAAAAATACATGTTCTAAATCACCGATGGTCAGCAGTGGTGTGAGAACCAATACCCTGCGATCAACCCGCATGGCCAGAATGGAGTCGCCCAGGGGGAGGTTTATATTCATATCCAGCAGTGGAATGTTAAAGACTGGTCTAGTTATTGGCTGCAATATATATATATATATATATATATATATATTGCAGCCATAAATTTGCGTAGGAGACGTCGGACTATGTCTCTCTCAGACGCGTGAATTTACTCGGAAGACAGAGAGACAATACGTAAATCTTCGGCGAATGGCGCGCATGTAGCAGGGTTTTTATGTTGTCAATGATATGTTACAGGTCTATCGTCCACGTTTCTACAGCGTACTCCTGCGCGAAATCCAGTCTTACAGGTCAGAAGGTTTACGAAATGTTTTACCCAAGTCCTATACTTCCGGAGACACTCATATCAATGGCGGAGACTATGGAAGTAGACAGGTTAAACGGACTTACTGAGAGGTGAGGATCGAGAGGTGTTTGATATGAGGTTACTGTATATGCTACGCAGATGACACTGTAGTAATTTTAATATTTTAATATTTGAGCCAGGCCGAACCGCCTGGCTCAATGTTTCAATCCTCCCTCGCTACGCTCGGGAGTATAACAACCTCGTATATAATGGGAAGGTTTAGTCCCTTGTAAAACCATCTACTATTTTGATATTGTCCTTTTGATAGTTCCTACATGGGGTATTTGCACTAGGTATTATCTGTTTGATTCGTTTACAGTTTGATTGAAGAATGGCCAAACACCTATACCTTCACAAAAGCCGTGGCCGAGGAATTACTCAGAACCATGACTGAAGGTCTACCGATATGCATCGTCAGACCAGGAGTAGGTAAGTCATAATATTTTTTAAGTTGTGCTACATCAAAAATGTTTTTTGCCCAACAGTGGAATAACAACATCAATAAATACCATGAACGCTTGAAATTCGCGAAGCTCACGGCTCTGAGTCATATAGATCAACACCATCCTCCTCTTCTCACAATTTTTGATCTTAACTTGTTTTTCCTTAAAAATCTCAAAAGTAATAGGCGAATGCGCCCCAATTACCGCAGGAGTAATTTTTCGGCAATATGTGAAAAGTTGGAGTCGGATAACTGATCAGATATTTTATCTATGCCGGAAATTGATGATATGACATCAGCTTTCTATGTTGAGCTTAGGCGTATTACAATGAAATATACCCCGCTAGTAAAGGACGAAACATACAAGTATCCTATATGGTTTACTCCAGGCTTGAAACGCGCTTTGAAAGAAAAATTGAAATACCATCGCCGCTTCATACGATTTAAGAATCCTAGGGACTATGACACCTATTTAATGTTTCGGCACAGATGCAAGAAGATGATTGATGATGCCTACCAAGCATTCATCTCTTCAGTAGAGTCGTCACTTAAAAATAACGTGAGGCATTTTTGTCGTTTTGTTAGTTCTAAAAAAACCTCTACTTCTAATCCTCAAACTATGCGATATGGAAACCTGGTGTCTTCGGAGGGTATGGGTATTTGTGAATTATTTTCTAATTATTTTAACTCGGTTTTTGAAAGGAATTCGCAAAGCAATAATAACGTCATATCACCATGTCGAGGCAATAGTGCCTTGTGCAATATTGTCATTACTCGGTATGATATTCAGCGCAAAATTGCAAAGCTTGTTCCTGGAAAGGGCGCTGGACCTGATGGTATACCTCCATTATTAATTAAAAGATATTCTAAGGAACTGAGTGTTCCTCTTTGCCGTATTTTTTACGCATCGCTCAGGGCTGGTGTGTTTCCTTCTGAGTGGAAGGTTGCTCACGTTGTACCTGTTTTCAAGTCTGGTGACAAATCACGTTGTGAGAATTACAGACCAATTAGCATTCTGTCCTGTCTGGGTAAACTGTTTGAATCTTTAGTTTATGATTTTATATATCTCCGCGCCAACACGGATTCGTCAGATGTAAATCTACCACCTCAAACTTGCTGGAATATAAAAATTATCTTTGTGGTACTTTGCTAAGAGGTCTCAGGTCGATAGTATATACACTGACTTCTCAAAGGCTTTCGACAAGGTTGACCACTCTATATTATGTGCCAAGCTTGAGTCGTACGGGATTAATGGGAACTTGTTAAGATGGATTGAATCTTAACAAGTTCCCAAGTTCTTGTTAACTTTTAAAAAAGAGCCAACTCGTGTCAGTTAGGGGTTTTCTATCGGCGCCCACTTTAGTTACATCAGGCGTACCGAAGGGCTCACATTTAGGTACCCTCTTTTTTATTGCCTTCATTAACGATCTGATTGACATGATCGCATCTCCATGTCTATTGTATGCAGACGATTTAAAAATATACTATACTTTGATTAATTCTGCTGAGGATGCGAAGCGTCTTCAAGCCGATTTGAACATTGTAGATGGTTGGTGCAATCTAAATCGTATGTTTCTCAATGTCAGGAAGTGCTTTGTTATATCGTTTATATATAAACTAACTATCTAATAAACGGAATAAATATGAGTATGACTACTGTTTGCAAGGACAAATACTTGATAGGAGAATGGTGGTCAAGGATTTAGGGGTGTTGTTTGACGACAAACTTACTTTCCGGGCTCATTACGATGAAATAGTATCAAGAGGCAACAAGTTACTCGGTTTTATCTCTAGAACAACGAGAGAATTCAAAAATCCACAGAGTCTCATTCACCTTTTCTTTTCCCTGGTGCGTAGCGTTTTAGAGTACAACTCTGTCATTTGGTCTCCATTCTATAACGTTCATATTAATCACATAGAAGGAGTCCAAAGGAAACTTCTGAACATCTTATGCTACCGCTGTGGTTGCAAAAGAACATTACCGGCTTATGCTGATAAACTTGCAAGGTTTCATGTTCAGTCCCTAGAGACTCGACGTAAACTTAATGACATGGTTTGTCTCTTTAAAATTGTTCACTCATATTTGGACTCTCTAACTCTACTCTCTCTTATCAACTTTAATATTAAACTGAGAACTCGCTCCCCATTCTCGAACACCTTTGCTCTTCGGGTCTATACGAACAACACTTCTTCTTTTTACAATCCGTTGGTTAGAATGTGTCGCCAGTATAACGATCTCTTAATTGGTTATAGTGACTATGTTGACGTATTCAATAATGATTTATATAACTTTAAAAAAGCAATTCTTGTCACTCTTACAAAAGAGTGATGTACTTTGTAAATTTTGAATTTCATAATATATATTTTTCTCTTTTCTTCTTCCCTTCACACATAGGTTATAACTGCTAATAATCATGATGTGTTCACATATTTTGGAATGCGATCTAGTTCTAAACTTAAGTGTTATATAATATTTTGATTGTTTTCTGTTTTGTGTACCTTATTAAAATAAAATAAAAAATAAAAAAATAAAAAATAAAACAGCCTATGGTGTCCGATGCTGGACAAAGGCCTTCTTAAAGAACCCCATAATCCTGGACATACAGGATGGGCATCGCAGGGTGCCTCTCGCAGTCGAAGCTTGTCAGCGGCCAGAGAATGCCGATGCCGTGCTGGCGTTAGGCTGCGCTATGCCGTAATCAGCCGGCCGTCAGAGCCCCTTTTATAATGTAAATGAGGAAGACCAAGAATCTTTTGGAAGATTTAGGCCTTCCTTCTACCTTTCTCTCAATGATGTTCCTATGCAGCTGTCATGTCGCTACAAGATGGCTGAGTTCTCTCGTGACCCATACCACAATGTCTGAAAACTTTACTGCGTACTACCCGTCACGACACGGTGGTGCCGAAACGTGGACACTCAGCGTCCACGTTTTGGCACCACCGTTTAAGTTAACAAGTTTAAAGTCTATAGACCGAGCCATGCTCAGAGTTTATCTGAAGTATAGAATACGAAATCTATCCGACATAGAACTAAGTTGTCGACTTAGCTCAGAGAGCATAACGAGCTGAAATGGCAGTGAGCTGGTCATTTCTGCCGAAGAACGAGTTCCTGACTGGAGGCCGCGGCTCAGCAAACGCAGTGTAGGACGCCCTCCGGCAAGGTGGAGTAACGTTTTACGAAAAACGTCTGATAGAAGCTTGATGCGTCGAACAGAGGACTGGGCGCAATGGCGTTCAATAAGGGAGGCCTGTGACCAGCAGTGGACTGATATAGGCTTATTTTATTTACATATTTATTTAATATATACCTAGAATATAATAAAAAATAGTATATATCATTAATACCATGTTTTGAAATAGACCACATTTCAAAGTATGTACTAATGATTATGATGATGGTGTTTATTGGTGTCCAATCATTTTTCCTTTTCCATTTTGTATGGTTTCCATCAAGACCCTTTTCCCATCAACTCTACTTATATTTATTTCTCGTACGTAGTTATTGCTGCGTACAAGGAGCCTTCTCCAGGGTGGCTGGACATAAGCTGTGCATATGGAGCTACCGGGGTATGTAGCATTCAGAACAGTAAATGAATTGATTCGCAAAAAAACTACTCAATAATTTTCGTAACCATTTAAAATACTTATAATTACTACATTACTACGAACAGAAACCTCGCGAGCAAAAACTTTTTGCGAGTGGACGCGATGACAAGTCGTCCATTTTGCGAGGTCTGTTACAAACTTTTGCGACCTCGCAAAACGAAATATAATCAGGTATTCGTTGATTTTTCTGTTTTTCAGTCAACTTTTTTGGTTTTCAGATACTTTTAGGCTGTGGACTAGGATTGATTCATGCACTACATAATAAAGGAGATAATATGCTCGGTCTAGTACCGTGCGACTACGTGAATAATGCCATCATCGCTGCTAGCAAAGCAGCTAGCGCAAGCACTGGCGGCGAGTCCACTAAAATATACTGCGTCCATACTAATTTTAGGAATCATATTACTCAAAGTGAGTGTATTTTGTGTACGATACTATCCGACATAGAACTAAAGTTATCGACGGAGCTCAGAGAATAGCAAGCTGAAGTTGCAGTGCGCTGGATATATCTGCCGAAGAACCGATAAAAGAGAACAGGGCTCGGCAAACGTAGTCAAGGACGCCGTCCAACCAGGTGTAGTGACGATCTACGAAAGGCTGTTTGTAAAAGCTGGATCGAGTTGAGGACAGACCCAATCAAATCTACGAAATGTTTAACGTCCCCTTACCAACCGGTAGGTTATGAAGCAGACGATTAAACTGGCAAATAGGTCTACCTTACTGCAGTAGGTCTTGCTGCCGAGATGCAATCTGCACCACGGTATAGGACGCGGCACGTAAGTGTAGTGGTGAACGACTTCTGCGCATGTGTGGGTCTCTCGCTTTCTCTCGTCTCTAGCTCCCATATGATACCGTACTTTTGACTTCGTACTCGGTACTCGGTGAGTTACTCGTGCGCTGAGGATGCACTACCATGAATGGTACCGGAGCTTGTGTCGCTCACTACCCGCTAACCACTGAAGGATAGATAACTTTATAACCCAGCTTAGGCCGTCAGTGAAGCCGACTACTATTTTTCCATGAATAGTACCGGAGCTGTAAAGCACGCTCACTTCTCTTTTCGAGCTGAGGACAGAACTCAATCAAGTCTACGAAATGTTTAACGTTCCCTTACATTGGTTGGGGAATGGTTATGAAGCAGACGATTAAACTGGCAAATACCAGGACCTTCGATTCCTTATTTCGAGCTGAGGACAGGGCGGAATGGCGCTCATGAGGGGAGACCTATGTCCAGCAGTAGATTGCTATAGTCTAATGATGATGATCGTTTTTGGCATAGTCGCCATTGCTATAGTGAAACATGAATTTACTTTGTTTTTGTCTTGTCATTATGCCTTCTTCGTTTATGTTAATGGCTAACTCTGGAGTTCCACCCGAAGGCTTGCGACGAGGCTAAACGACTAAAATGCTGACTGAAGACCGACGATTTGACACCGTACAACGATGCTTCATTTATTATCATGAAAAAACGTGTTAATAGCAAAATTGTCGAAGTGATGTTATAAAGATTTTAATTTAATTGTTTAATTGGTTTTAATTTATAATTTATTTCAGATGAACTATCCTATGTTACAAAAGGAACCGGATTAAAATATATTTTATCTCCTAAAGCAATTTACTATAGTTTTGTTGTACAAACTTCAAACAAAATATTGTACCTTTTACTGAATTGGTATTTACACTATATACCGGCTTATATAATAGACTTTGGACATCTACTACTAGGAAAAGAACGCAGGTAAATATTCTAACACCAACTTTAAATATAAATAATGTGACAAGTGCCAGTGACACTCTTGCTCTCACAACAACACAACGCCAGCTTTTATTAGTTCACTGCTTGCTAGACAAAGACTTCCCTTATCAAGAAGGGGATGTCCCCAAAATGCCCACGCTGGGCATGCGGGGTAGGGTTTATAGGGCACATCTTCTTGCGCCGCCAAAGCTGCTGTCTGTCGGCGGCTAGGAGTAATAGCTGTACGGGCTGCCAGATCCCTGTTTGCTAGTTAACAGGGTGCACCACAAGCAGGTGAGGTTGTCATGGGTGTTTATAATTTAATCACCTAAGTTTGTAATTTATAATCATATATCCTTTAATGATTAAAACTGTAAAACCAGAGCTGGCAAATTGTAAGATGTATTTAAACTCGTATCCGGCTCGAAGGACCAAAAAAATTTAAGGTGATGTCATTGATGATGATATTATTGATGATAAGGACGGAATTTAAATAAGACAACCTGAATCTGTTTTTGAACAGGTTTATTTTGAAATGATTTGACATGTTGCGAGCATCGTGTTCAATGCCGCGCTTGTTTAAACTTCTTTGCCCGCACAAGGCTAACCTGTAGGATCGATTCAGTACAAAAGTTTGTTTAACACGAATTACCTCATTAAAATTTACATGCCTTTTTTTGCAGATTCGTCAAAATTTACACGAAGGTAAATAAAGTAAATAACGCACTGTCTTACTTCGCTTTCAACGATTGGATGTTCGTCGACAAAAATCTAGAGAAACTGTACGACGACCAATCAAAAACAGATAAAATTATCTTCAATTTCGATTTGAAAGACATTGTTTGGACGGAATTTTTACTGCTTTGGGGTATTGGTATAAGAAAGTACATTATCAAAGATGGATTAAAAGACACAGAGTATGCTTTGAAGAAAGCCTTTTGGCTGAAGGTTTTACATTATGTTTTGTCTGCAATGTACTTATACATCAATTGGAAGATATTTTCTTTTGTATTTAGCGTTTTAAGATGTGGTTTTTCGAAGCTATCATAAATTTGTTATTCCAAGAATGTCCACTAGGCGCGTTAGTTCGGTAGCGCAGATTGGTATTGATGGGAAGGTCGCGGGTTCAAATCCCGCTTAGTTTGAAATTTTTGAGATAATACATTTTTTATTATTTACTATTATTATAACGATTAATTTATGTCCTTTTTCCCACTCGGAGGTGTTATTGTGACCTAATATTTAAGTAAGTATTTAAAAATGTAATCGTTATAATGATGCAATAAATATTTAATTTTATAATGTTATTAATACCTCATACACCACAACACTAGCCTATATCAGTCCAGTGCTAAACATCTTCAAGTATCATACAAAAAAAACAACATAGGCTTCCTCTAATAAGAAAAGAGATATGCCGATTCCACATCCATCCACATCAGCCTATATCAGTCCACTGCTGGACATAGGCCTCCCCTAATAAAGGGGGATATACCCATAATCCCCACGCTGGGCATGCGGGTTGGGGATCGCAGGGCACAGCTTCTCGCACCACCGACGCTGCTGCCCGTCAGTGGCCAGGGGATTTAGCTGTGCCGATGTAGGCTGTGCTATGCCGCAATCAGCCGGCCGCCAGAGCCCCGTTCGTTGTTTAGCAGGGTGCACCACGTGCAGGTGGGGTTGGCTTGGGTTCCGAAGATAGGGGTTGGAACCCTGTACATCCCAGTAATATGCCGATTATCCCCACGCAATGCACTTTTTATCCTGGTACCACACAAGCGAAACCGCGGGCGGTGTACCTACATAAGTATGGTATGCTTTTCTTAACTTGGCTCGCTTATGTCCGTACCTAGGTACTGGACCACCGAACTAATTGCATCAGCAACTGGAGGGGGCTCTACTACAAGGACAAACAATTTGTAAACAATCTTTTGTAATTAATCAACGGAACATGTAGCTTTTTTAATAGCGTCCGTCCAGTGAGTTGGTGATCGGCCGCGCGCTCTTTTTCCGTCTATCTGGTATCTATCTATCCTTGTACCACAAGCCTCTTCACCGAGTCCTTATTTCGGGCGCACGCAGTGCTTTGCTTCTACAACCCAATATGATTAAAAAGGCAGAAGTTAATAGAGATGTGAGAAGTGAAATGTTTGTTCGATCTTCATGCTTCACAAAGTGACTTAGCAACTTTTCTCCTTAGGGCAGCTAAGGAACGTAATGCTCTACCGGCGTAAGTGTTTCCCGATAGCTATGACTTAGAGGTCTTCAACAGCAGAATAAATGTTAGGTACATTCTAGGCAAGCGTGCTACATCGTCCACTACATCTTCACTACCAACAGGTGAGATGGCGGTCAAACGTTAGCCTATAAACTATTAAAAAAAACGCCAAAACAACTAAATGGATTGAGCTGATAATTGCACTATGTAGTTCTAGATTACTGACTGTAGAATAAAATATAGGCTCCGCTTAATCCAGGTACTATGCGAGCAAAGCCGTGGTCAGAAGTTGGTACTATAATATATACACCTGAAATCATGGTCACCCTAACTCAAAGATGGCAGATAGCATCCCACAAAGTACGAAATATTTTAAGAAAATCCAAGCAAAAACACCCCATCATTATAAGTCAAAGATTTAATCTAACTCCATGTTTATTTAACTCGTTTTTATTAAAAATAATATTAATAATATCCGATGATTTATGGGAATTGCGGGAGATTAAATTTAAGTTGTTTTGTAAATTACTTTAAATTTCATTTTTATAGGTTGCAATAAACATTAACGAAATTAAATGAGTTTGGTCCCATCACACGCATTTTTGCGTTTTTTGGAAACTAATCGAAGTATATGTTGAAACATGGGCCTATTCAGGCGCTGAAGGGGCCGTGGTACGAGATAATCCTACCGGGACTTCATGGTCCCATCAAGTGCTACTTCAGCGTCGAGCCCTTCATCATGTGATGAATGGTTTGATGATCACTAGCACTACGATGAGCGACGGAACACTGTGTGTTTTTAGTCGGTAGGCCGCCAAGCTGGCGCAATCTGGTCGCCAGCAGAGAGTCCAACAGACCTTAATACTTTTTCACAACGACAAAAAAGAGGACGGTTTACTGACGGTTTAAAATCAGGCAATAATACTAAATGTCTGATTTTAATACCTATCTGTTTGATAGTATGATTGAACGCGTAATTTCATCCCTTTTAAAAGCTGTTATTTAACTTGCATTGTAATTGTCTATGTATGTGCGGGGGAAATCTTGCAACTCAATTTTGAAGCAGATATCATCAACCGATAGACCTTAAATTTTATGTACACGTTGAGTTTCGGTGACAATGCAAGCAATGTGACGTCATTCTAAAATCCACATGGCGGAGCACCCAAGATAAATTTGAACTTTAACTCGGTACGTAAAAATCACGTTTTCAATATAAAAATATCTTATATTTATAAATTTATGTTTCAGATCTTTTGTGATTTGTGTTTATGAATGTGGGCAAGTACAGACTTGCCTCTGACTACCCATACTTAGAGCCCATCTTCAATTAGATCTGATTACTGGTCATCCTAGGAATATACTTACAGCATATTAGGAAAGTCTTCTGTTTTTCTAATCTCAGTGTTTCTTTGCCAGATAAACATAAAACATGATTAGAAATGTTCTACTGTAGTATTTTCAAGCTAAGCAAATGTGATTTTTCCCTTCATCCATTTGGAACTGTACTTGTCAGAGTTAGCTGCCTTATCAGCGATTTTTGATAGTGCGCTGGCTAGGAATATTAGTGCAATACCCGTAGCTGTCACGAACAACGCCCAACCTAGAAGAGAACAAATAATATATAAATAATGCTGGACATTATCACACAGCATCATGAAGCCCCAAACTAAGCAGAGCTTGTATTATGGGAACCACATAACTGATATACAACTTATATACATTTTATTTTGTAAATAGAGAGACTGCGCGCACTATGAGGAAAGACGTCCCCGTGGCGACCTCATCGAGACCTTCAAAATCCTTTCTGGAATCTATAAACTGACTGAAATCCAAATTTTTATAATAATGAAGAAAAGCTTGAAATCTTCAAGAGGTGTAAATTTGTAAAATACGCCGTGCACAATTTAACACCACTACTGGGAAACACTTCCTCAGTAACAGAGTGGTAAACCTTATGCGACAAAGTCTCTGGCGCAGTGGGCGAAGGCCCGCCTGAGACGCAGAAAGTTGCGGGTTCGATTCCCGCCGCGAGACAAATGTTTGAACTTCCTGCAAATATTAATTTCGGGTCTGGGTGTTTTCTATGTATATTATGTAAGTATTTAAAAAACATGTATCTATGAAGTTCATCAGTCATATGATTCTCATGATACAAGCTCTGCTTAGTTTGGGGCTACAAGATGCTGTGTGATAGTGTCCACCATTATTAATTTATGATGTATGCTGTGTATCAAGATTGCTGAATAAATACGCTATATGCGAGATATAACTTGCGAGTTTTCATCGTTACCTATTAATGGAGGAAGCCAGGGGCCTAAAATTAAATTCAAAGGATATTTTAAAGGAACTGACAATTGAAAAAATTAGCCCTTACTCCATCGACCTCCAATAGACAAATCTATATAAAGATATATATATATAAATAATATATTTTTTGCTTTTAAAAACGTGTAAAATAGGATGAAGTGTCCAAAAGTTTAAATATGACACATAATACTTGACCTGTAACGGTATTGCAAAAATTTGAGAGAGATGCATGCAATATAATGTATAATTAATAAAAAAACATCTATTTTAAATATCTTAACACAGTAATGTGAAGTGACAGCTAAGCGGCAACCATTTTGTTTTTTAACATACATGTTCGCTTGGCTGACTTTGTTCACACAACAATAAGCTCAGCATACCACAGATGAAACACGATTCTTGATGGGTCAATGGTTTCGGAGTAAAAAAAAAGCTAGTAAAAAAAGGTATTGTCAGATCTTATATAATACTAACTTCCGCCCGCGGGTTCACTTGCGTGTCTATACTTACAATGTTATTCCTGGTCAAGAAGGTGCAAAATTTTTGATCCATTCAAATCCTTCCCATTCAGAAGTTTTTCGTAAATGAGGAATTTGCCTTAAATATAATATTAGTAAGATGGAAGTACTGAGTTCCTGCTTCTTTTGATGAGCTTGTTATGTGGCTATCTCTGGTGTCGGAGATTCCTCCAAAATAACCTATCCTGACTTCACCCAATGCCGGGTGTAGACCTCCCTTTGTACGTGCCAATTTCCACGGTCCGAAGCTCGTCTCCTCCAGTTTCGGCCCACGATGGATGCTATACCGTCCGCCCATTTTGCTGCTGGAAGACCGACATTTTTGTACCCGGATCTTGGACGCCATTCAGTAATTGCTAACCATCTGCAGCAGCAGTTGCTTCACCCATCACCTTACCTTATTGGGAACAACGACTAAAGAACTAACGAGTAACGTATTCCAAGGATTTTTATGAACCAAAAGTTTTTCAATTTGTGATTGAGTTTCGAGGCGACGATCTGCGAAAGCCTGCTGGTAGCTGGATGCATCATATTTATTTTATTTTATTTTTATTTTATTTTCTTCGGAAAACAAACAGTGTTCTTAGTCTAAATAAACATCAGATGTAAACAACTAATCACCATTGACATGTTTTCGCATATAGACGTCTATAGACAAGCTTATCTGTTTAGAAGTAAATATGACATATATGATGATGATATTCGCACATGCGCATCAATAAAGCGATTTTTGTTTAAATTTGGTTGTTAAAATTAATAGCTTAAAAGCTAATCCAAAAAGCGACACAAATTAATTCTCTTTTCATCTCATGAATGATTCAGATATCCGTCCTTCGAAGATATCGAAAAACTGACAACTAGGGGTAAACGAGTTCTTGAGTAGAGATCGCGTTTCGGCAAACGTAGGAGAACCTTTTACTAGTTGGAATGACGATTTGGGAAAGGCTGCTCTGGTAGATTCTGGATGCATCGAGCTGAGGAAAAAGCGCTATGGCGCTCATTGGAAGAGGCCTATGTCTGTTATTGTGGACTGTGGAGTGGATGATGGCTGATGATGATACCACACCACACCAGCCTATATCAGTCCACTGCTGGACATATGCCTCCCCTAATATAGGGGGATATGCCCATAATCCCCACGCTGGGCATGCGTGTTGGGGATCGCAGGGCACAGCTTCTCGCACCACCGACGCTGCTGCCCGTCGGTGGCCAGGGGATTTAGCTGTGTCGATGTAGACTGTGCTATGCCGCAATCAGCCGCCCGCCAGAGCCCCGTTCGTTGTTTAGCAGGGTGCACCACGTGCAGGTGAGGTTGGCTTGGGTTCCGAAGATGGGGGTTGGAACCCCGTACACCCCTTTGATGATGATAATGATACCTTTATCTAAAACAGAAAAAAAAATCTGATCTAACTGAATTATTTAGATACAGATTCGTGTCCAAAGTAGTGAGTAGAGTAGTACCTCGATATCTTTACGGAAGTCCACACACGTCCAACCGAGCCCACTGTACGTCAATCAATCCATCAAGCTAGGCTTTGCATTTAGTAGGGGATTATGGAAAACGTTTCAAAGATTTAGATAAACGGTACAGTATTAGGTAAATATAATTTCTATATCAGTAAATATTATTTGAGTTTAGAAAGTAGACTTATTATTGCATTAGTTTACTCATTACATATATATTTTACTGTTCACTTCTCTTGCTCAAAAAGTGTATCATAATAGTAAGCTAAGCTACACTATTATGATACACTTTTTGAGTAAGAGAAGTGAAAAATTATGTGTTTTGTTTTTTAGTATGAAATTGAAATATAAGTTGATTTTTATTTAAAAAAAAAATCCAATAATGGAAACAGCTATTTTCCCAGTTTTCTTCGCAGATGCTCACATAGGCGCGTTATTATCGCTCTATAATACCGCATGCGTTATTGCGATATCTGTTTTTAGTTAATTATGTATTAGGACGGCTACGCAGTTACACACTGCTGCGATAATAACGACGCAATAGAATAGGACGCTTGCGTTCCTCCGTCCAGCGATATTCCGATTTGAGTTCTCGAAACTTTAGTATTGGGACGCATGCGATCCCGCAATATCGCAATAACGCCTACGGTATTATCGCCCGATTACAACGCGCCTATGAGGATTCTTTTAGTTAGATTTTTACCTACCTCTAGGATTACAATTTATAAAGCCTTTTCACTATTTATTTCTAATAGGCTTAGCTGTAGAAAGGCCTTACGGATTTATAACATTATTGTTACGTAAATATGACAGAAAATTTTAAGTTATCAAAATCAAAGCAGTAATTTTTTTCATACAAATAAAGATTATATAAGTAAGTAGGTAGGAATAAATTTTGAACATGATGATCGGTTGAATAGTTAAGTACCTAGTGAAAGCGTAACAACCAAACAAATATAGGTGCCGACTTTCGCATTAATAATAAAGAAAGTTAGGATTTCACCCTTTTAGATCAGTCCTACGTTTTAAAAGCTTTAAATTGCTTCATAATTTATTACAGAGCGTGTTTTAACTAACCACTTATAACATCTGTTTTGGGTAAACATATCGTATTACGTACAAAAACGGGTAAAAAAAGTTACTGTGAGCACGGTGCGGGTCTGTCCTGGTAAAATGCCTCTCCGTTGTATCTTCTAATTGTCGTTGTGTCTTCTTTATATGAGCTATTGGCTAACTTTGGTGTCGGATTTTTTAGGCCTGAAGGCCTCCGACATGGCTTGACGACTGAAAAGCCGGAATCAACATCTTAACGTGCCTTACTACAGCACGGAAGCGCTGAGATCTAAATGTCACTAAACGGTCACCCATCTTAGTAGTGACCGGGCGGAGTTGCTTAACCAAGATGCTAAGAACAGCGAAGCAAGCCACGCCACAAGCGCCAGGAGCGCGGATTTCGAAGTCACCGTATAGTTTCAGTCGATGGCACCGTATTTGAAGAAAACGCGAGTAATGTTGGCTTCCAGATGGTCAATCTTACGCGGCTTATCCAATAAAGACTTTTGAGTTGACAAAGCCTCAAAGGAAAAAGCGTTCTGCACACGTAAAGTTCGAACCGCGGGAAACAACACACGCCATTCCAACCCGCACTCCAAAACGTACGTGTAGATGCGCGGGGCTAACAGTCCGATCTGGCATGTCGACGCGAAGGCAAATCTTACAGTTTCACGTCAGTGATCAGTCCCAGATGCGCGGTCCGATCTTTACGCGCCATTAGCACGACAGTTTGATCCGCAGTCCAAACCGTGCAGATCGGACTGCGGTTTGGAACGCAGTCCCAATGCGGGGTCCGATCTTTACATGTGCGCTAATGTCTAAGGGTGTGTTGTCACAGAATCTAGGCTGAAAACTAAATGGCGCATGGCTTTATATCTTCATATTTTTTAAAATTATTTTTGTTATGCTTTCCGTCAACATAAGAAGTGTTCAATAACCGACTGGGCGTTTTAAAATTCTAATTAATTGACAGAATAACGCTGGATGCTCATGAAACAAGTTTTTTTTTGTCGAAGCGCCAAATTAACTGCTTACCAAATTCTTCTCGCAATAAAACCATTGTTTCACGTGCTGTATGGCACTTAGTGACTTCTGGTTGGTACAAAATATCCTGTACATTCTGTTGATACGAAATGTCCTCAGGGCTCATCAGGGCTTCAATTTCAGGAAACAAATGGTTCGTTATTATGTTCACTACATACAACTCAAAATGGAAGTGTCATCAAAACTTGAATATTAACCGCTGTCACGAACCACATTTAAAATAAATAATCTTAATAAAATGTAATTAATGGTTCTTTTCTATGAATAAAAAGGTAACCGTACTGTAATTTAGGCTCAAGTAACACCTCAGCTCAAGCTGGGTGTGCTGAAACGAGCCCTGCGTAGGCTCTGCGCAGAATAGTGCTGAGCCTATCCCGATTACCAATTAATTGTTTGTTCTTTTGTTTAATTTATTCTTGGTTAAGGTATTTCCTTTTTAAACAATAGATGGATTTGTTTTGGTATCCCAATCATTACTTACTTTTTTAGTTTTCAAAAAGCCAAAAGCTAAAAAATTCCAAATGATTCTATGAATGACCTCTATAAGTAAAGAGTAGGTAGGCTTAAAAAATTACAGTTAGTAATCAATTACTAACTTTTTATCTGTAATTTTTTAAAGCCAAAAAGTTAAAAAACTCCAAATCAATAAAACTCTGTAAGTGATGAAGAAAAACATATAACATGTTTTTATATATGTAAAATATCGGCTCAATTGGTTCAGAAGTTTTGGCGTAAAGTAAGAAAAAACATTATATCTTCAGATTTTAAAAACTTTCACCTTCACATATAAATATATTTTAGATGTATACACTAACGCTTTGATTGTTGAATAACACGACTGCACTGTACTCTCTGGTCCAGTTCCGACGCCTGCAGGCAACGTGTTAAACAAACTTACCTACTCCACAAATTAATGAACTTGCTTATCGTTTTCTTATTCTCCCATAACCGATAAAAACAAACTAAACAAGGCGAAAAAAGCTTAAAAGGATAAAAAAACCTTTATGGATAAAAAAAAACTTAAAAAGGGTGAAAAAACTGTTCGCTGTCATGTTAGCTCAAGTTATGGGCGCGGTTTTAAGATAACAGATTGACTTTTTATATTGTACAGTCAGTCAGATATTTTTATAGGATACGACAAGTACAAGACCATGGTGGATGGTACGAATTTCTGAGGCCTATATCCAGCAGTGGATAAAGTCAGGCTGTGGATGATGATAATTTTTGTAGGTCTAATTAATATTGGTGAAATATATATAAATGAGATTGTTGTATATATATCAACAATCTCTATATTCATGAGTTCAAGAAAAATAATTCGAACGCTTTTTTGCGTAATTTTTTTAGCTATTAAAGAAGGACGGTCATTTCAGACCTGACCATAAATGGAAGCGACTAAAAATGCGAATTTTGTAAAAATATTCTTGATAATGGAGTATGGAATTTATAACTAATAACTTTATTTATTAAAGCCGGAATACTTAGTAAATTAATCATAAATATTGATCGCAATAAGCCCTATCATAACGAATCATGGTTATTGAACGCACTCTCACCCACATTGTGCATCTCTCCTCCCAATGTCAACCATTTATAACAAAACTGCCACTAACAAAGCACGCGTTTGGTTAGTTTTTTATTAATGGCGCCAGTGTCTTAATCGATCTTAACTTAAAAGTATAAAATAAATACCCAGAAAAATTATCCGATTTTAATTTTGAACATTATATCCTGCAATAAGAACTAGCAATTAGGACATAGGCCATTTCTAGACGCGACATTTTATGGTCAGGTCTCAGGTTACAGTCTGTATGAAACTGACCGATCTTCTTTAAACAGTCAGCCAAATTTCGACCAAATTTTCATAGGAATCAGCCGTTTTATTGCACCACATGTGCAAACATCATCATCATTATCATCATCAGCCTATACAAATCAGTCCACTGTCACTGAGCACTGTCCTGAGCTCGACGCATCCATTCTACCAGCAGCCTTTTGCAAACCGCCACCTGTACGGCAGACGTTCTACACTACGTTTGCCGAGCCCAAGAACTCGTTTACCCAACGGTTATCAGTTCTTCGGCAGATATGGCAGCCTACTGCCACATTAACTTGCTAATTTGTCGTAGCTATGTTTCTACTTTAGTTTTATGTCGGATAGTCTCGTTGCGGATTCTATCCTTCAGAGAAACTGTAATTATTGCTCCAATAATAATAAATGCTAATAATAATACCTATTAAAAAATGAAAGTAAAATTGTTTGTTACATTAATTAATATTTTGCATTAATTTATTTTATTACTATAATTAGACATTTTTTATGACAATTAATTTTATATGACTTGAGTCACTTTCAAATTCAAATGCCTAAACTACTGGCAGAAAAACACATTAATTACTATCCTATTATGTTACCGATGCTTGCAAATAAATAATCTGATTTCTGATTTCTGAAACCAAGTATTAAAAACATTACATCGCCGACTGTACGCGTACCCATAGAATGCTCTTGCGCATCTGTCCCTCGGCTCCTACTGTGCGCCATTCACCCTGCCTGTCAGTTCACACTGGCTGATAACTGATAGGTTGCCAAGGAGCTTGGTGACAATGACATGATGATGATGATGATGATAAAATGTTCTAAAAAAATTTTGTTTTATTGAATTGACGAGAATTTTTATCGAAAATAGAAGATCATAAGTACCAACATCAACATGAAAAGTCGAATTATCTAGATCGATATTAATAAAAAACCATTTGTCTAACACTTTGAGTGCTTAATATCAGCCTTTCCAACCCACCTTCGGTGGAGATCAAGAAAAGGCTAAGAGAGCACTCAGAAAAATACCAAAGATTGTGGGACCGGAGACAGGATTGCAAAAATACACTAATGCTACCAAGAAGAAACAACAAAATAACCAACACCCTGTTAAAAATGAAGCGTGACGACCTACGCGAACTGGTTGGTGTTATTACAGGTCACTGTGACCTGAACCACCACCTAGTAAAGTCAGGAGCTGTTTGATCAAGGCTCACAAATGCAGGCAGTATCGGGAATCCTAGAGCAATGTTGCCACCAAACCAGAGTCCTTCTCCGTTATTTTAAGGAGTTGGGCTGGCTGGGCTCAGGTTAGCAAGGGGGCTATGCACAATACACCGCAATGCGGGAAGTCGGTGCAGAACTTTTTCCCCCACTTCAAATTAGAATTAGAATTAGAGTTTGAGTGCTGAATAAAACACCGACACGTACTTGTGTAACTTGTTATAGCCTGCGCAGACCGGGACGTCATAGCAAGGGATTTCATTTTTTTCCAATGGACATTCAAACCTACCGACATAGAAATACGATAAAAATTCCTATGCTTTAAAATAATCCCGCGGCATCGAAAGGGACGTCACGACATTATTTGAAAGCATAATCGTATTTCTCTATAACGATAGGTCTGAATATTTATTGGTTAAAAATTGAAATCCCTTGCCATGCCGCTGTCCCGACACACACACACACACACACACACACACACACACACACACAGGTGTGTTAGGTAGTAGGTACCTATTTCTAATTTGTATGTATTCCGTACATTACAAAACTTGTACTTTACTATATTACACATAAAAATATGATTATTTTTTCAAAAAAACTTCTAGTTAATGTTTTTTACAGCTTACGAAAATAGGTATACCGTCTCTACCTATTTTCAGAAGACGTACAAAAAAAGATTTTCCCACAGCTAAATTCCCATCCAAATAACAAAATAACTGGAAAGGAGTGTGAATTCGCCAAAATTCAACTTATGCCACTTTTGGGCCCGAACGCCGTTTACTTAGATTTAATGTGACAACCGGACATTCCCTCCACGGTTATTTTTTAATTAATTTACGTAATTGAGGCAAATTATTTAGGCTCCCGTTTCGTATTACACATGATTAAGGTCTGGTTTTGTGAATGGCGGACGGCAAATCGCGGCGTAATACTTTGCATTAAATTTTATTTCTCTAAATTATAATTATATGATAGATAGCTTCCGCCAGCGGCTTCGCTCGCGTGCAAGCCAAATAAATGTTAATCCAGGTCACAAACTATGTATTGCAAGTTTCACCCAAATCAGTTCAGCCTTTAAGAAATTGAGTGGGAACAAACAAACACACACAAACTTTCACAGACAACATAAAAATGAAACAATCCAACGGTCCATAGACAACAAACTACCCAGGTAGCATAAATGTCAAAATAATTATAATTATGATTAGGAGTTTTCTATCTTCGGTAGCGCTCCCCTGAGGGCCTAGTACGAGTTGCACAACTCGAAAACTTTTATAGTATACTATAACGAGCTCAATTTTAATTGTCTTGCTGAACCTTTCTATTGTTATTTTCTAGGCCGTGAAGGTTTGCTTAACTACTTTCAGTGATTTCATATCTTCAAAAATGTTGAATAGTGCGAGCAAGAAGGAGGTTTGACCCATATAGTCGCCCTAAAACAATTTAAAGGTCATTTTCTTTTTTTGCCGACATTTAAGGAGCAGAGGGGGAAGGTCCGACCGAGAGCTAAGTTGTGTGTTAATGTCCAGAAGTATTTATAATAAATAAATATATTTATTAAAAAATATTTATTGTACAAAATGATAAAACCACCGTTATATCACTGCGGCCGGTTCATCCAGAAACTGAAACATAACACATTTAATTTTATGGAGCTGGAACGGATTGGAATTTTTATTTGATTATTATTTTTATTTTCGCGGTAGCTGTGGATTAATTATTTTAATTAGAGCATTACTTTAGTTTTTTATTAGTTCTTTTGAGGTTTTTTACCTGAGATATTATGCACACGCTCAATTACTTGGCTTGCATGAGTTCCTAGTGCGGAGCGACCTGACTTTTTTTGGTACTTGAAGATCGAACAAGCACATGGCCCACCTGATGTTAAGTAGTTACCATTGCCTATCACAAAGCATTGTTTTTTGAAAAGTGCTCTACGATACAACGCCCTGAGTTCATAAGGTTTTAAGCCTCTTGTGCCTGTGATTTCACTGGCACCCACACCCTTCAAACCGAAACCCAGCACAGCTGCTTCACGGCAGAAATAGGCATCGTGGCAGTAATTCCCCGGACGAGCCCTCCACAAAGTACTACTCAAACTTACTAAACCGAGTGAACTAAACTGATTCTTAGAGTTGAAATTAGAAAAAATGGCAAGGTAGGTTTTGCAACCGATAACCATTGTTGGGAAGGCTGCTGGTAGAAGCTGGATGCGTCTAGCTCAGAACATGGCGCAATGGCGCTCATTAGTGGAGGCCTATGTCCAGAGGTGGACTGCTTGAGGCTGATGATGATGATGAACCGTTGGGAATCTGATGATGGAATAGAAAAGTGAAATCAGATTTTTAAGTGGAGGATTTATACATTTTGAATTAGTACTAGTTTTAAATGATTTAGAATTTATATTGAACTAGTTTCCACCCGCGGCTTTGCTCGCGTGATACCCAGATAAAAAGTAGCCTGTGTTAGTCCAGTTCACAAATTATAAAGTACGTTTATTCCACGTTTCATCCATTTTTATGTTATTTCAGCACTCTCTCCAAAACGATCAAACCTTTCATCTGCCACCTGGGACAGGCGTTCGGATTTAATTCCATTTCTTGTTTGGAAACACTTCTTCGTATGAGCTCGAGCCAATTCTGGTGTCGAATTTTTTTAGGCCGCTCGAAGGCTTTGACTTTGTTTAACAACTGAAAAAGCCGGGCTCAACATCTTAATGTGCCTTCCGAAGCACGGAAGCGGATCTAATTGCCACTAAATGGTCACCCATCCAAGTAGTGACCGGACGGAGTGTTGTTTGACTCAGATGATTGGCTAGGAAAACTGAATTAAGACTTGCGTGTTTTAAACATAAGCAGACCTTTAGAGACGTCTAAAAATTGAAATGGAAAAAAAATATTCAACCTCATTGCTTTAAATACAGTATGGGGTAAAACTTTACCTCATTGAGGGCAGCTAGGTATGTAAGGGGTTCCAATTCTAACCACACCTGGAGGTCTACTCTAATTCAACGAAGTACGAAATTGCGTGTTACGTTTCTTGCGTTTGGTACTCGATAATCGAACAAATAAACCAAGATTTCAACACAAAGTTCGTTATGTGTGACAGTCCGAACATTGCGCACTCTATTTCACAAAACATACGACTGAACTATTGTTTGTTTATTTGTTTATTTGTTTATTGCATCACGTACAGTACAGTTTTGTATTAGATCGTAGTAATACAGTAGGTACTTATTCATAGGTAAATACATGGACCCTGTAAGGGCACTGCAAAAGGTGAGTGTGCTCGTCAAATTATTGTTTTTATATGTAATATGTCAATTAAAATTATGTATTATGATTATTAATTTCTACAATATTTATATGTCAACATTAACAATTACATTCGCATTACATTATTTACAATAGCTACCTAGATACATTTTGTCGAAGCATATGATAAAACTAAGATACAAATTAAATTGGAATTGACAGTACAAATTTCGATCAATCGCATGAAACGAAACACGAAATTTCCGTATTTCGGTGAATTGTAGTAGGCCCTCTGTTCGTGTTGCACCCTGCTAACTAACAAACGGGGCTCTAGTGGCTGGCTGATTGCGGACTGATCGTCCCGAGGGGAGACGGGTGGTGCGAGATGCTGTATTATGCGATTCCCAACCCGCATGCCCAGCATGGGGATTATGGGCATATCCCCCTTCTATTAGGGGAAGCACCAGCTTATATCAGTCCACTTTTGGACATAGGTCCGACTCATATTAGTTGGTGTTGTTGTAGGGCAGCTCGACCGATTCCACTTTTCAACGAATCGCATTTGTGAACTCAATGATAAGGCGAATGACGTATTATACATAGTTGGATGAAAATCTTTTTATTTCAAAATAAACCTACGGTTTCCTCAAAAAAAACCCTGTAACTGCAAATGAAAAGGTAGTCTATGAGGTAACATTTTTACCCAACCTGTATACAGATGTTGGAATTTTTAGAGTAGTCTACTTATTTAGAAACACCCCGTATTTATAATGTTGCCATCATAATTCGGATCAGTGCATCGTTGAATTTATAAATACAGACAGACGTTTGGTATTTTAAATATAGGTCTGTTAATATTAACATATAACATACAATTATAACTATTAATATAAATTCGGAACACATGATTTTTTCCCTTTATTTCGATTAAAAATAAAGTTAAAAAAATATTAAAACAACGAATCATGGTTATAGTGTAGGAGTTAGTGCGGCTTAGTTTGCATGTACACAAATAAGTAGCCTATTTCTTTCTTCTTTAGAGCAAACAGTGGTTTCAATACAGTCTGTTCAGACTTAAATGTAGGCTTATTTTTAGGCTACTTTTCACAAATTGTCGCCGTAATAATGTTTTTTAATAGTACTAAAACTAGAACATGGAACTTAGCACATGGCCCACCTGATGTTAAGTGGTAACCATTACTTATAATGAAGTATTGATAGTTCAGCATTATTATTAATATTGCTTCGTAATTCACGCATGTTTGAAGAGTGCTCACCCTGCAAAGCCCCGCGTCAACTTGAATCATGAAGGTGTGAGAATCATGTTAGCCTCATATGCCTGTAATGTTACCGGCACCCACACCCTTCAGACCGAAACACTGCAATGCTGCTTCACGGCAGAAATGGGCATAGTAGCAGTACTTTCCCAGACGAGCCTTTCACACAAGAACTGTAAAACTTTTGAGTAGTAGAGGTCAATTGTTAGTAGTACATAAGATAAAGAATCAATAGGATTCGTTATTGTGAGTTAGACAAAGTAAGTACCTACCTACCCTACACACACTCCTTTATCTACACCTCGCAATCAACATACATTTTCTTTTTCTACCTCTATTTCAAATTTTAGAATTTTAGAAAATAAACGTTAAAATGGCAAATTCTCATGATTTATTCAAATTGCAGGATTTAGTTGATTGGCTCTTGGAATAAACTATAGTCCTCTATAATCTTGAGAGCCTCGTTTAAATCGATTTAAACTAGGTTTGAGATAAGGCGGGATTTATGCAAAATGTTTATATTTTGAGTCGAAATTCATGAGAAGACAAATAGTTTGACAAGAAAGCAAATTGAGAAAACTATTCTAAAAACTACAAAGGTAAATTTTATTGTGGGTTGTTGGTAACATTGATTGTTTTTTAAATAATTTCATTTATTGTATGAGAATACGAAGAGAAAAACAAAAAAGTTCAAAGGTGTCAATCACTAGGTAAATATGTATTTTAAGGACTTTTCTACAAGCTTTTATTTAACTTGCAATGCATTTTGTGGCTGCTGGTAGAAGCTGAATGCGTCGAGCTCAGGACAGGGCTCAATGGCGCTCATTAGGGGATGCCTATGTCCAACTGTGGACTGATGATGATGATGTTGATGTTTATTGAAACAATCTCTAAGTAAATAGAGCCGCGGGCGAAAGCTAGCATTCTATAATGTGGGTAACATGATACTAACTCCTAATCTAAACCAACTGACTCAAGCACAAACTCAAAGATATAATTTGGCTGTCAAACACTTTTTATGAGACGTCATTCACACACGGCCCCACATTTTATTATCTATGATTCCCGCGCGCCCGTTAATTTGATTCGAATTTCGAATGTGTTCGAATTTCAAATGGTATTCGATGTTTGAAATGAAACCATTATTTACGCAGGTTTATTGTTAGGTTCAATCAAGGTGTTTTATTTAAGGGAGTGCACGCTTCGAACAAAAATCTGTGCCTAATGTATTTTCCCAAAGGAGATTGTCTCGTTTCCTCTTTAGTTTTACACTTATGAGAAAACAAGTGTCCCCCCCTTTGGGCATGGTTATTGAGAAAAATCAAGCAAAGACTTTTGTTCAAAGCGTGCACCCTAATAGAAACTCCTTGCGTATAAGTGGATATAATAATAGAAGTTATAGTAATATTTATTAAAGGAGAATGCCGAGAACACGTACCAATTGCGTCAAAACCGAACGTATCCCATAAGATTTATTAACATTTTAATGACATTAACATTTCTTTAGTTTTACACACCGACGGGATTAATAATGAAGTAAAAAAATATTTTGTTGATTTGGTTTCCGTTGCACGCCGCCATCAGACTACAACAACCAATGATATACACGTTGCTATGGCAACAAACATTGATGTAAAGTATTACTATGGCAATAACCCTCATTTTTAATTAATTTGACAGTATAAGTAATCGACTAAAAACTTTTTGGATATTTTTTTGACGCACTCACTTTAGTCTTTCTTGGTACCGAGCCCCATACATCAGACGGCATTCTCTTTTAAGTATAACGCTTTGAGAGCTGAATAACACACCACCGTACTTGCTGCAAGACGCTACGCGCCATGCCTAAGGCCCGCAGTCAACGTGTTAAGTTGATAGGAAGCGCTATGTTGGAATTTGAAACTGTTAGTGCGTAGATGTAAGGGAATAGCTTTTTTTAAAACCAATTATTCTTATTCATAATCTTAATGGCCACAGGTCTTCATTAGGAATCCCTGTGTCGCTTCATCATCATTTGTAATGGAAGGGTTAAAATACAATTTTTTTTATTTAAAAATGCTTCTTATCACAACTGCTAGACAGAGATAGCCTTTCCTTAAAAGCAAGAGGAATATGCGTATAATCTCCATGTTGGGCATGCGGGTCAGGGATCGCAGCGCACAGCTTCTTGTAACCGACGCTGCTGCCCGTCGGCGGCTAAGGAATGTAGCTGTGCCGGTGTTAGGCTGCGCTATGCCGCAATCAGCCGCCTCCAGATCACCGTTATTTAGTTAGCAGGGTGCACCACGAACAGTTGAGGTTGGCTTATTAAGGAGGTAGGAACCCTTTGAAAAACATTATAGATTTTACTATGATTATTATTTTTAAGGAAAATAAAGTTTGATCATTTCACACTACCAAATAAAATTTTACAAAATGCTCAAACAGATTCATAAGAAAATGACAATTTGGCTACTATTCCTTACAGTTCCCAAACCAACGATAATGAAAGTCTTAAAACTAAGTGACTATTTAAGTCACCATTTCTCTACCCGCATACACAGTATATTTCAGATAAAAATTCGAACAAGAACCATATACACTGCCCGCATACAGTAAAGAACGCCGGTCATTTCTGACCTGACTATAAATCGAAGCGAATAAAAATACGAATTATGTAAAAATATTCTATTTATTGGAGTATTGAAATTAAACTAATAACTATATTTATTAAAGCCGGAATACTTGATAAATTAATAATAAATATTGATCGCAATACGCCTTATCATAACGTGTCATGGTTTTTGAACGCACTCTCATCCACATTGTGCATCTCTCGTCCCAATGTCAACAATCTAAAACAAAACTAACAAAGCACGCGTTTGGTTGGTTTTTGTTTAAGAGCGCCAGTGTCTAATAGATGGTAACCTAAAAGTATAAAATAAATACCCAGAAATATTATCCGGTTTTAATAAAAAAAACAATTAATTGAACATGATATCCTGTTATTATAACTATCAATTAGGACATAGGTCATTTCTAGACGCGACATTTTATGGTCAGGTCTGAGGTCACAGGTTGTATGAAACTGACCGATCTTCTTTAAGCTAAGTACAGCTAGCAGCACGTATAGTCTAGCGGTGAACGAAACGTCTGCGCATGGGTCTCTCACTCTCTCTCGCCTCTAGCTCCCTTGCCTTGATTTGATACCTTAATTTTGACTTCTCTGCAAAAACCGGTCAGAGCTAGAGTTTCGTGCCGCTACTTGACGCGTAGTAAACCTACGTTTACTACGCGTAGTAAACCTACGTTTAGTTTACTACGCGTCATGTAAAAAGAACGCTGGAAGAAGCTGAGCAGCTTCCCCTCAGCGTTCTTTTTACATAACGCATATGCCTTATGATTGTATATGTTTACAATCAAGAACCATAGGGACACTGGACTTTTAACCTAAAAAAGGCAAAATATTTATTTTGACGGCCTCTGTGGTGCAATGGAGTTTCCGTTTTAGTTATGTTACTTCACTATTTCGCATGGCATGACATAATGAATGAACGAATGAACGATTCTGAACATTAACCCTTAACAGCGGGTCTTGTGCCTGTCACTCACGCATTGTTCCGTGGGCGGCGAACCCGTAATATATTTAATTGTGACGCCTACTGCACGCCCAGAGAATATTTGGTGCATATTGCTGGATAAGGAAAACTGTAGAGTATCAACTATCCTTTTTAAATTTTAAATTTACGTGCGCCAACTTCGAATCTCACAAATTCTAAAAATGCGAATGTTCGTGTGTGTGAGTATGTTTGTTCCAACTCAACCCCGTAACGGGTGAACGGATTTGGTTGAAACTTGGAATTTACATAGTTTGTGACTAGCGGGGTGATCGGCTAACTCTGTTGCAAACAGAAATGATTGACACCGATTCTGTTTTAACAAACTGTGACTTTTTGTCAATCGTTCATTGAATTTAGACGGATGAAATGTAAAATTTTGTAAAAACAGGATCGGTGTCAATGTCAATCATTTCTGTTTGCAACAGAGTTAGCCGATCACCCCTCTGCATTACACCTATGTTACTTTTATCCGCGTACCACGCGAGTGAAACCGAAGGCGGACACGGTTAAACTATATAACTCCATAGCGTGTGAGGGATAAATCCTACTAATAATATCCTATCCTACTTCCGACTAATATTATAAATGCGAATGTTTGTACGGATGTATGTATGTTACTCTTTCACTCAAAAATTACTGACCGGATTTGGATTAAACTTGAATTATACATAGTTTATGACTTGGATTAACACATAGGCTACTTTTTAGGGGGGTACCACGCGGGCAAAGCCACGGGTGGAAGCTAGTACTTAAAATAATGCTGGATACTATCACACAGCATCATGCCCCAAACTAAGCAGAGCTCGTATTATGGGAATCACATGAGTGATATAGTACACATTTTTACATACACACATTGATACATTTTTTTATGTTTATTTATTACTTATTAAAACAGAAAACACCCCGACCCGAAACAAATATTTGAAGGTCTTACAAAGTTGAGTCCTATGTACCTAACCTAACCAAAAGATTTCTGAGCAGTTGGTTGGTTATGAAGGCCCTACTCCATTTCATTCTCTGTTCTGCAGTACCACATGATACATTCATTCCCACGTCCTCTTTCGTTCGCCCGCACTTAGGGTTAACTAATTATTGAGTTTTTGAACGCATTCTTTTATTCTAATTTCAAAAATTCAAATACCGATAAGCGTAGCTGAAGCTTCGTAGTTACACATTTTTTTTTATTTAGACACCTTCACTCAGTCACGTTATTTAGTTAGACACTAACCCCCTTACTTATCAACGCTACTTAAAGTTAATCAATACTCAAAGTTAGCCCTGTCACTGTTTCCCATTATCCTACGGTAAGAGATAGCAAGAGTTTAAGCATCGTTTATCTTTTGAAAGATTTTCATAAGTAAGGCCACTAGAATGAAACTATCCAACATATCACAGATAATTATTGGCAAGTTGAAGTGGCAGTGAGGTCGCCATATCTGCCTCAGAACTTTTAATCGTTGGGTAAACGAGTTATTGAGTGGAGACCGCGGCTCGACAAACATAGTGTAGGACGCCCTCCGGCCAGGTGGAGTGACGATCTGCAAAAGGCTGCTGGTGGAAGCTGGATACGTCGAGCTCAGGACAGGGAGCAGTGGCGCTCATTAGGGGTGGCCTATGTCAAGCCGAAGACTGCTATAGACTGATTCGAATATGAAGCAATCTACCTTAAAAATGTATAACACAAGCTATTAAAAACTTCCCGTCCTTATTTTGCAGTCGGCTTTTTTTTTATACTAGCTGTGTCAATGTTTCTCATATTAGATTCAAGAACTTACCTATTGTTTATTTTTGTGTAACTAATATCTTACTCAAATAAATGTTTCTTTTTTATCTTTATCATCAGGTGGGCCATGTGCTTGGTCCATTTCCAAGTAGGTTCCTACTTATAAAAAAAATCATCAAAACTTCCTCACAAAACATGTTTCCTTACAAAAAACTAAGTATTGATAGCTGCTAACAGAATGTTGAAGAGGTCTAATTGCCAGTAACGATTTGTATGTGTTCTTGTGGTGGTGAAAATGACAAGCACAAGAATGTATGGGTACGTACGGGAGGGAAATTGGTAAGATTTGCGTATGTATTATACAAGAATCATACCAGGATAGTAAGAAAAGGGGTTCCATAACCTCAACGCTGGGCGATTGGAGTCGGGGATCGCAGGGCACAGCTTGTAGCACCGCCGACGTCGCTGGAATTTTGCTAAGTATCACATGAAATGTGGTGCTGTAGAAGAATGGAAAGAATAAGTTGGGTAGACAAAGTAACTAACAAAGAAGTTTTGAGTAGAGTCGCCGATGAGAGACTTATGATAAAAAATATAGACAATAGAAGAGGAAAGATGTTTGGACCTTATTCGACATGACAACTTTAAACGCATCAACATAGAGGCAAAAGTAGAAGGAAAGATAGGTAGGGGAAGACCAAGAATAAATTATATGAGAGAGGCAGATGGAAGGAGCTGCATCATTTGCGCCGACAAGAGCACAGCTCTTAAATAAATGATGATGATGATAATGATCCGCTATGCTGCAATCAGTCGCCGCCAGAGCCCCGTTTGTTAGTCGGCGTGCACTATGGGTAGGTGGGGTTCGCTTGAGTTCCAAAGATGGAGGTTGAAATCCCTTACAGACCCAGATCTAACAATACCAAATTGATTATTTCACAAACGACTTATACAGCGGCAAGTAATAACTTTTTGACTTTTAGATATTGTTATTGTGTACAGTTTTGTAACAATAAATGTCTCCTATCTGTAGTGCCAAGAAGAAAAGTGTCGTCCGTGATTCCTACCCGTATATCCCCAACCCCCAAACCAACAGACGTACCGATAGCATCGTCAAATAGTTTCGACTCATTACGTCTGACATCGCTGCGTCTTGTCCTGGCTTTTTGTCTGACGCTACAACATTATAAGCATACCTTTCTGACACAATAGATGTTACTTGATATATGGAATAAAGGGCAGGTATGGAGTTCGGTCGAGAAACCCCGGTATAATAATTTAGCTAACTGACTAAAATCAGTGTCCAAGTCACTTTAGAGGCTTTATAGAGGGCATTAGTACACCATATCACAGGTCATCCTAATTTGGATACTAATGTTGTGCAGTTATGAATTTAAAATTGGTAAAATTAGTAACTACTTTTATGATTTTGATTGGTTGTATTAATGTTTGTTGTTATTTCAATTTTAATTTCAATAATTAATTTAGGAGCAATTCCTTCTTTAAGACACTTATTTCAGTACCCTTGAATGTTTGATTAAAGCCTACTAATAAAACTAAATTAGTAGTCCACTCACTACATATAATATTAAATACAAAATCAGTTAAATATGAACACATGAGGGATTGGTATTTTTCCCGCTAAAGTCAAAAACCTCATCCTTACTTGTATCATAAAATAACGCCAAAGACTATTATTCGATATATCTAGGTAGGTACATATAAGTATACAGTAGATGCTATCATAGACCCGTACATAAAGTATTTTGTGGAGAAAATTCAATTAACATTACAAATGTCTGAAGGAAGAAAGTAATCCCTGCTCTCGTGTTTTGACAGTTTTGACGTTTGCACGGCAACATGTCAAGTTTTATTTTTGACAACAAAAGACTTTGGTGCGCGTACACACTATGGCACTAGATGTTTTACGTTTACTCACTGAGGGACGCTGCTAGTGGCTGGGACATGGATAGATGCAGCAGGCTTCAGCACCTATACCATCCTCTCAGCATAGTCGGTACGGTACAGGACAGACAGAGGAGCTAAGAAAAGGGCTCCACACGATATTTTCGGTTTTTCAATCGGTTATAACTAAGGAGCAGGTTGAAAAATAATGCAATTTCAATATATTTATCATGGCAAAAATATAGCACACTAGCTTCCGCTCGCGGCTTCGCTCGCGTGGTACCGGCATTAAATGTAGCCTACTATGTGTTATTCCAGGTAACAAACTATGTGCGTGAATGTGCGTTTTGCGTGAAAAGAGTAACAAACATTCATCCATCCATACATCTATACTCACAAAGTTTTGCATTCATAATATTAGTAGAAAGCAGGATGCATATCATAATCAAAACAAGTGAACTCGTTTACCCCGACGGTTATCAATTCTTCGGTAGATATGGCCAGCCCACTGCCACTTCAGATTGCTAATTCTCTGAGCTATGTCGACAACTTTAGTTCTATTTCTATGTTGGATAGTCTCGTTGCGGATCCTATTCTTTAGACAAACTCGGTGCACAGCTCATTTCATAGCTCGCTGAGCGACTTTAAACTGGTAGACTAGCCGTGCCGTGAGTGTCCAAGGTTCGGCTTCGTATGTCATGACAGTTAGGACGCACTGATTGAAAACTTTCGTTTCAAACATTACGGTAAGGGTGACGAGAAAACTCGACGTAGTTTTCCAAATGCTGCCCAACCCAGCTGAATATACTGGTTACTTAGATACATTTTTTTTATAAATCCATACAGGTACATTAATCTATAATTTAATTAGTCATGAGGACGCTTGATTATACATAAGTACTCATTTATTTATTATATATTATTATTATATTCATAAGAAACTGGTCGTAGTGTGAACGCATACAATACAGTGGCATGTTAGGCCAGTAAACAGACAAGGGTCCATAGGCGATATTAGATAAGCAGGGTCTATAGGGGCTTTGCAAACCACCAACTAATTAGATCTAGGTGATTTATTTCCGACGACGTCGTCGGCGCATTGTGTAAATAGCCGGCTGAAAAGCAAAAGATTGCGAGTTCGATTCCCGTTGCAGGATTAATTTTCGAACGATCCGTAAATATTTTATCTTGGTAACATGATTAAAATCACTGATAAATCCATAAAAAAATCGATTGATTTTACGAATGCCAACCGACTCTAGGTGTTTTATCGTGTTCAGCTAATTATGATTCACCATCACATTATGCAATGTTCACTGCTGTATTTGCCCGAAGCAGATCACCTTGGTTCATTAATGAAAGATTGTTTATTTTTAACCCTCCTCGTCCCGCTGTTGGGCAAAGGTTGCCCCATAAACTTCCAAATAACTATCGATTACTTCAATAAATTATTAGAACTCATAACCCTTAAAAATTTTAACGTAGTTAAGCCAAGCAGAGTGTCTGGCCAATTTTTCTCTGTTTGGTCGCGTTACAAATTGGAGTAAATTAAAATTTACGATTCAAAGTGTACTTGAATGCTCCCACTGATCAAAGAGATTTTTCCTTTTATATTTCTCGATAACCATACCTACCCTCTTCTTCTCAATATTGCGTAAGCTATAGCAAGTCTATGAGCAGTATAGGTACAGGTACTAAGAATTTCAATAAAATCAAGGATCAATTTTCAAATATCGAGGACTTCATATAAAATTGTTGAAATGCCTCACGACTGCAAAATTCTTCGATTATTGGAAATGACTCAAAATGTATTGACGTTTAAAAGATTATTATCGTGATACCATATTCAATGTGTGGTCGGATTGCCACTGGCAATATTGCGATGTGGTTTTATTGAGCTGTCAAATAAATTTTTGATATTATTTGAGTGTGGATTTCTCATAAAAAGGTGGAATTGTTGTCGACGGCTAACAGGACAATGTTTTACCTCAAAGCTAAGGGTATTATCACACTGGTGACGCGTTATAATGCCCTTAACTTTGAGGTCAGCAAGTGAGTTCATAGCGAGGTGAGAGCGCAGCGAGCTCAACGAACACGCCCTGTGAGTGCGCTGTGTATTCGGCGCGAATAGCGCGATAACCCCGATGCAAATTGATCATGGTAAATCATGGTGAACATTGTCATATTAACAAAAAATATAATTACTCATACCTATATGCACCTACATAGTAGATTAGTATCGTGGTTTTAAGTAAAAATTTGGTACTTAAATATTTAGGTAAGTTTATGTACCTACTTTGTAATACATTAATGGATTTTTTGTTACTAATTTTTGATGGAAATGTGTAAGGTCATAACCATAGAAAAGTGGTTTAAATTTACTTTTTTTACTCACATTTAAGTAAGCTACTATTCAACAGAAGAACAACGTGTGTGAATTTATATCAAAACCGCGGTCTTAGGTTTTATCTTCCTCTCCCTCATCCGAACATTTCACAAATCTATGTTTTAGTTTTTTCACGTACATAACGCGATTTGTAACAAATACAGAGACTCTAAACATATTTCATCATGCACTTCAAACAACTCATTCGCAAAATTTTAATAAAGTATAAAGCTGCATTAAGCCTGAGTATCATAAATTTATTGTAAGAAAAGATTAGGAGTCCGCATGTGCGAAGCCGGGGCGGGCTGCTAGTATTGTATATAAGTTTTGGCATTTTAACCGATATGTGATTAATAAGACATAAGTGATGTGAAATGGAATAAAAACGAACTTGGACTGGAATTCGCCATTGCAGTATCTAAAAATAGGACCTTACTGAAGACTGGACGACTGGACTTATTAACCGTACTACGTTGCCTCATGTTATTATGAACAATTATTAATACTTGATACTGGCGAAATTGTGGAAAACTATCCCAGAAGCCATTGAAAAAAGAAGTGAAGCGAGTATGAGCGAATGCCTACGCTATATTTGGGGCAACACGGCCATCTACCCCGGACTTACGCTAATAGGTAGGTTGATTTACTTTTCTGTGGTTTTAATTGCCTCTAGTATTGAACAACAATGTATGTAGTATTGCAGCCAGTATCAGAGTGTCTGTATTTTTTTCAGCATGCCATAAGTCGGAACAACTTTATATCGCTCGTCTGCAAACACCTTTCCAAAAAGTTACAAGCTCATTGAAGTAACTCGGAGGCAAGATGTTTTATCCCAAAATATAGATTAGACAAAAATGTATTAGCTGTCTGCAGTGCTGGTCACATTTTTAACCCACTCCTAATGAGGCGGTTATTATTGATTTCTTTTTTTTATTAAGTATCTTTTTTATACTGAGAGAGCTTAATCTATAACGAACCTCATCTAAATAAGACTTTTTTTATTCAACTAAAAATATTTTTGCAGTGAAATGAAAATGGTGGCAAATCACATTTTTGTAGCCGAAAAAATTGCAAGCAAATTCTTATAATCACGTAACAATCACTAAAATAAAATAAAAAAGGGTTGCTCCGAATTCCTTGGCCAACTTTTGGTGACCAAATAAAACCTATTTTGTCTGTAACACTACATTTATTTGCCGTGTCAAACATTTGAAAACAAGCAAAAAGAATTTGTTCGAAAACATTCTACTTTTTAACAAAAGATTTTAAAAACAAACCATTGTTATGTTGTCACGGCGAATAGGAAAGAACCAAGTAAGATTAGGTAGCTATGGAACTTTATTGAAACTATTTACTATTTTGGCTAAGATAATGAATTGAATCAGGCGTGACTTTGCGGAAATCCATTACAAGATATTTAAAAGATAAAATATTTTGCACAAATTCTGCCAACTCTCTCTGACGAGTTTCATAAAAACTCAACAGAAATTCGACAAATTTTCGCCGAGCGCCCAGCAGAAAGCTTGAAAGCTTTTTGCTTGGCGCTCGGCGAAGCAACATGTTTGCGAATCTTTGCGGTGTGCCGAAGGCGGACAGCAAGTCTATCGTTTCCTGATGATGCCTTATGGGGAAGGCGAAACATTGTCGAATTTCTGTTGAGTTTATATGAAACTCGTCAGAGAGAGTTGGCGGAATTTGTACTAAACATATTATCTTTTAAATATTTTAGCTAAGTAAAAATCGTTCCAGTTTATTTCTAAACTATCTATGTAATATGTTTTTAAATAGTTGTATTAATTTAAGTAAGTAGCAGGCTTAACGCTTTAAGTACTGAATAACATCACCGAAGTGCAGCTGGGCAGGTTCGTCAGGCATGGCATGAAGCGTTACGTCCGAGGTCAACGAGTAAAAACCAAGCATATTTGTTAGAACTCATCCCGGCCTCTTCACAAAAGCTGAAGACAAGACACCCACCGAAAACTAGAAATGGTGTGTATAAAATAATTTATTAGTTTGTCTAATTACTAGAAAAATCATTTTATACGCTGGATGATGTTTTAGTGTTTTTTTTTATTAATCTATCTATTCAGCGGGTAGCACCCGCTGCTGAGTAAAGGCACTCTTCTATATCACGCCACGCTTGGCGATCTTGTGCCAGCTGGATCCACGACTCTCCTACTGCCTTCACAATATCCTCCGACCATCTGGCAAGTGGTCTGCCTCGTGGCCGCTGCACATCTCTTAGCCACCATTCGGTAACTGCTTTGGTCCATCAGATATTCCGCCCATCTCCACTTCAGCCTCGCAATCCGTAAACCTACATCTTCGACCTTTGTACGGCGTCGAATCTCGATGTTCGGTATACGGTCTACGAGGTGAATACCTAGCATGGCACGCTCCATGGCTCTTTGAGCAACCCTTACGGTATAAATGTGCTCATTTGTAAGGGACCATGTTTCGGTTCCATAAGTAAGAATGGACAGAACACATTGGTTAAAAAGGCATTGAGGAGTAGTGTTATATTTGAAGATGTATTCCAACTTCCCAAAAGCAACCCAACCCAGTTGGATACGCCTGGCGATTTCCCGTAACTGGTAGCCCCGGCGAGGATAAACGATGTCCAAGATAAACATATTCATTTACTGTCTCTATAGTGTGGTTATTGACAGCGATGCTTATTGAAATATGATTATTAATACTTATTAGTAATTATTATATGACATTCACATGCCATTATTAAAGCTAAATAGATGAACAATTACAAAATAATACGATCATGTACATTGAGTATGTAAATAGTCTATTTAAGTGAATGAATGTATATGTATTTGTATTTATATTTGTAAATATGCTTATAATTTGTACATTTTGAGTGTCTTAAAATTAATCATGATATTAAATGAAACATGATGAACCCATTACCATAATTAACATAAATATTATGATGTACCTATCACTAAGTAATGTGCGCTTTTTTATCGGTTTCATTTAGGTATTTGAACCATGAAAATATAGGTACTACCTAATGTTTAAAATTAAATCTAAGCACTCTTCATAGCACTATAGCTTGCTCCATCCACTCTGACTTAGTTTTATTTTTAAGCAGCTTGAATTCAAGTCGTTTTAGGCCACTATTTTCAAAATAAAAATAAAAAAGTTGCCAGGGTCAAATTTTATTTGGAACTTCGCACGCCCATTCAGACGCGGTTGATGGTAAAGACGCTTTATTTTTTATTAAAAACTAACATACGAGAGAATAAAATCTGGATGAGTTAAGGTCAAGCAAGTTTTTATGAAATTTAGACAGGTTCCGTACAAAAAAATATCATGCTAAATAGTAGAATAAAATTTTATCATTATTTTTACTCGATTTCAGAAAAGTACGAGGTTGGTTTTTTATATTCTATCCTTCTCGCCCCCATGGTCAAAAGTCTCCCCTATAAAAAACTCTGTCTCGAGCAACCTCCCACCTTTTGAAGGTATTGAGCTCGACCCGCCAACACATCTTCGATCGACCCCGACGCGTCAGTTCATTAGATGTCCCCGTGTCAGGCTGCGGTAATGGTTGCCCACCTTTTGGAAGGAATCAATGACAGAGAAAAAAATGAAAAATGATTTTTATGCTTCTTACCTGTTTCGGAATGAACAATGAAGAAGCCTAGATTCATTAATAATACTTAAATAAATAAATAAATAATCCGGGACATTATCACACAGCATCATGTAGCCCCAAACTAAGCAGAGCTTGTATTATGGGAACCACATGATTGATATACAACATAGATACATTTTTTTTTGTAAATATATACATATCATACATAGAAAACACCCAGACCCGAGACAAATATCTGCAGAACATGCAAACATTTGTCCCGCAGCGGGAATCGAACCCGCAACCTTCTGTGTCACAGGCGGACCTACGCCCACTGCGCCCTACGCCCACACAGAGGTCGTCACTTAGATAGTTAGGTATTAAGTTCACTGAGCAGTATTACTCTAACTGTATCCTTCCTACTACATTATTAAGTAAAATGCGAATGTTTGTGAGGATGGATGTTTGTTACTCTTTCACGCAAAAACTACTGAACGGATTTTGATGAAACATGGAATATACACAGATTGTATGGAAGCTAGTCCTTATAAATGCGAAAGTTTTTGTGAAGGTGGTATTATGTAAGTATGTTATCCCCACTCAACTCCTTAACGGCTGAACAGATTTGGATGAAACATGGAATATACGTAGATTGTGACCTGGATTACGTATGTACTACCAATTTAATTCTGACATTGTATCTCTGTCTTATTTTGCTGGAAGTATAGTAAGATGTAAATTCATTCTTATTTTTATAATTAGTGTTATTGGTGCAAGCCGTTCTAGTTATTAAGTAAATAAATAATCACATAGGCTACTTTTTGTTTGGGTACCACGCGAGAAAAGCCGCGGACGGCGGCTGGTTTCTGCTAGTGATAAGTTTTATTGTTCTGTTAGTTTCCCAAATATTTTTTGTTTATTTATTACCACATAAAAAAAATATAAAAATAAAATTGTTAGGTTTTGACTAGGCAGGTACTCACATTTGTCGTTAATTACTGTTGCTAAGTGAATACCTGTAGGCATAAATATATTGCGGGTTGGGGATATGCGTATTATTTATTTTAAACATATGTATGGGATATGCGGGTTGGGGATATCAGGGCACAGCTTCTCACAGCCGGCGCTGCTGCGGTCAGGGAATTTAGCTGTGCTAATTGGTGTTAGGCTGGGCCATACGGAATTCAGACGCTGCCAGAACTCCGTTTGTTATACAGCAGGGTTCACCACGGGCAGGTAAGGTTGGCTTGGATTTCGAAGATGGAGGTTTAAATCCCGCACCCCTCGTAGGTATTTTTAGGTCAAAATCGTTAATGTAGGTAAGTAAATCAAAATATGCACACCTTATACGATTTTTTTCGTGATTCTAATAATGATTTATCAATTTCAAAGTAATTTTGTGTCAAACATTAAAAACAACGGGCAAAAACAAAAAACGTGTAATATGAAATACATGTGTTTTAAATAATATAATTATTTTGTTCTTATGACACAACACGAACGGAACCCTAAAACAAAAAAGGGTGTTCGGGTTTAGACATCTTCTAACAAGTTTTCTGGTGTTGCCTTCAACGTTTTTTGTTTTTGCCCGTTGTTTTTAATGTTTGACACAAAATTACTTTGAAATTGATAAATTATTATTAGAATCACGAAAAAAATCGTAAAAGTTGTGCATATTTTGAATTACTCAATCAATTAACGATTTTTCGCAACAATATCATGTTGAACCTTTGTATTGTTATTTTCTAGGCCGTGAAGGTTTGCTATTTTGCCTACATTCAGTGATTATAAATCTTCTAAAATGTTGAATTGTGCGAATGAGAGGGAGGTTTGACGTGTATCGTATCGTCACCTTATTAGGAGATCTATAACCTCTCCTAACAATAACACCAGGCTATGCTGGTTTAACCGACTTCACAAAAGGAAGAGGTTCTCAATTCGATAGTATTTTTTCAATACTTCTTCTTTTTTTATTTATTGCCTCTGTGGTATAGGTAGATAGATAAATAGATAACGTTTATTGACAAAAAGTTTACAGGTTTTCGGTTAATAGTGCCTTAAATCCTAAGTTAGGTTTAACTAGACACTAGGGTTCTCTAGAAATATAAATAAGTAGATTGGTATAAAAAAGCTACGTGCACAAACACAGTGACGTCAGTTAAATTTTACAAGGAAACAAATGAACAAAACAATTGATCAAATGCTGTGGGCCGAATCGGGAATGAAAATATTACTTATTTTGAAGATCCCGATTCGGCCCATCAAAACATGAAAGCTTCGGGCCCAAACGGGAATAACCCAATTGTTGTTTTCGCGTTGTATGACGTTTAATAGCAGTGAATAAAATGAATAGTGTCCACAACTTTGCCAATGTCATACTACCTATTTCATTACCCAATCATCTTCCCTCACCTTTTTTTAATACTTCATTGCCACTTGACTCTGTATAAATCATCTATATTAGATGTAGTTATGCATCTATTCGCGTTAATTCCACAAATAGTAACCGGATGTACAGACAGACAGCTAGGCGCGCTATTTACGTATCTCATGAAGTTTCGTAGAATCGGAGCAGATTTAACCGTGGGGTAGAGATATTACTTGCGGTTCGATAGAGACGTACATCACATGTGCATAAGGAACCGACTAACGTGGCTTTTCAGCATAACTAGTGAAGAGCTGAGGTGTATGGGATTCCAGGGGTGAACGGGTTCCAGGGGTGTACGGAGTTCAAGGAGTATACGGCGTTCCAGGGGGTGGACGGGGTTCCAACTTCCATGTTCGGTGCCGAAGCCATCCTCACCTGCACGTGGTGTACCCTGCTAAATAACGAATGGGGCTCTGGCGACCGGCTTGGCAGGGAGCTGATTCTGAGTATATATTTAGGAAGAGATACATTTTTAATACAAACGTTTTTACCCCCTTTCAACCCCTTGAGGCATTGATATATATTGTTACTATCGTAACTAGATGCGTAGTACCGGCCAAAATGCGTGTAGGCTCAGGTCTTGGCCATGGCCAAGATCCTCTCCTTTCTTCATACAGTGGCCATCTTGACATCGACCGAGTGACACTTCCGCGAAATAGGCAAATAATGTGATGAAAAAGTGCATTTCTTGAACTCAATTGGGTAAAGAATCACGCGGAATTACTTTTTTCATGAATACATATTGATTTTTTGCTAAAATTACATTGGCATTTCCTAAATATTTATTTAGGAAAGATAAATATATATTTAGGAAGAGATAAATATCTATTCCTCAGAATCAGCTGGGCGTTTCCGTGCTTCAAAAGGTACGTTAATATGTTGGTCCCGGCTTTGCAGTTGCTTAGCCATGTCGGCGTCAAAACTCCGACACCAGAGATGCCAGTAGCTCATACGAATAAGAATAATTCGTTGCTCTGTGTGCAGTAAATTTACAAACTCAGTTCAAACTGTGAATGAGATTGAACATGAATGAAATGTTTAGATAATTTTCTGTTCCTTTAATTCATTCATCAAAGTTCTACATAAAAGAGGTTTGTTTGTCTGTCATTGGCTAAAGAGGTTTCTAGAATTTCTTGGACGAGAGATAAACTTACAAAATACTTAATACGTCATCATCATTCATGATATTCATGATTATGATCACTTAAACCTGCATTATATATTTTGTGTTTTATTTACGTAAATTAAATTTTATAATATTAAGTAACCATATACTTACCTAGGTAGATACATTACCTTGTAGATAATATATTTTTGATGTAAAGTCATGACCTACAGTCTGTGACAAAAGTAGATTACCACTTAAAAAATTTCAAATTGCTAAACTTCTGGCTAAACTGATAAGCTTAATTTGAAGTCTTATGGGGCCTTTTAATTCTACAAAAGAATTGTCTTGAAATTCATTTTTAAGCTTTATGGTAACGATTTTGAAAACAACTCAACTTTTGGTGCTAACCATACGTACCTACCTAAAATAGGTAGGTTAGTAACTTACTTTTTGTTATTAACTTTTAAATAATTGAATCTAATAGGTACCTAAATAATTCAGCTTATATTTGAGTAATCGGTAGACCAAAATCCTTCTTAGTACACAAAAATTATTAAGGCGAAATATTGAAATATTTGTCCTTCTTGCATGCCAAAACGACGAAACAGGTTTAGGTGAAATGTAACATTAATGTATGATTCACACCTACCGGCGCGCGTCGGAGAGCATCGAAGTGCATTTTAAATCATGCTACAGGAAATTGAAATATCCCTTATTGGCACGCAATATCTACCTACGCATCTACGTTATGTACGCATCTACGTCAGTGTTTGAAAAAGTTCAAAGCTGCGTAAATTCCATGCAAATAAGGAACTTAACTGCTTTGTGGATGTTTCAAATTTCTTTACCATGTTATAAAATGCGAGAAGTTGTGCCCTGCGATCCCCAACCCGCATGCCCAGCGTGGGGATTATGGGCATATCCCCCTTTATTAGGGGAGGCCTATGTCCAGCAGTGGACTGATATAGGTTGGTGTGGTGTGGTGTGGTGTTATAAAATGCTCTTCGATGCTCTCCGACGCGTGTCGTTAAATGTGAATCGTATTTAAGTAGTTCTAGATAAGAGGAGGCTAATAAAATCAATATTTGGGGACAAAGCCGTCTTAAATTCTCTATCACATAAACTACTCTGTGAATCTGTACAAAAATGTCCGCCATCTTCCGTTTAGAACGATTTTTATCTGAATGATACATTATTTAAAAAATTCAATTGATTATTTAACATTACCGATACAGATCGGTTTAACTTTAATTGATAATTATTTAGTTAACCAGTTGATTGTATCCTTTAGATTTATTGGACCAGAGCTTTAGGTATTTCATGTGACATTTAAGAACCTAGGGTTCTGTGGTTACTTGCAAAAACGAAACGGATTTTTATTAACCGGCTTCACAAAAGGAGGAGGTTCTCAATTAGTCGCAATCATTTTTTCTTTAGCTATATAAAGTTTTGTAAAGATTTTGTAGCATAAAATGTAATATACATTTTAGGGCTATTTTTTAACTCGTCAACCAAAAGAAAATCAAAGAAAAATTCTATTAAAAAAAGATTCCGACGAACTAGAACCTCCTCGTTTTTCGAAGACTGTTAAAAATAAAATTTTGCTTTCTATTTTTAAATTAACAGATTACTTAAAGTTATATGTAACGAATGGAAAAGCGGTCTTAGTCATATACCTGTAGGAAAAAATGAAGTGTAGCAAGTATGAAGAAGATTCAACATTGAAATATTTATTAGCTCGAATACATCATGATTTTTACAAGTAGGTCTTATACCTGTGTTAGTAGGTAGGTATAAAAGATAGGTACGTCTACCTACATATATATATTCAGCCTGCATGTAGGTGTAAAAAATATTTTTTTAATAAAAAAAAACAAGCCATATAACTATTTGGTCAAAAATTTTAAGCTACTTATTAACAACTTGTAGGCCATTCTCATCAGTGCCTTAACTCGCACTTGTCCATTTGCAAGCCTTAAATGCCAGAGGCATCCTCGCACTTGACTCTATTTATAAACGTTGTAAAAGAAAAGGAATTTTAAGGTGTTTATCGTAAGATCTAGATTAAAACAAGGAAAGTCTTAAATATACATAATTAATTGGAAAGGATGCTTTAAATTGTTTGTAAGTTACTGAAAAGGTTTTTTCGAGCTAGGTACTTAGGTATTTTTTAGGGTTCCATATGCAAAGGGTAAAAACGGGACCCTATTACTAAGACTCCATTGTCCGTCTGTCTTTCTGTCACCAGGCTGTATCTCATGAGCCGTGATAGCTAGACAGTTGAAATTTTCACAGATGATGTATTTTTGTTGCAGCTTTAGAAATAGCACATAAGTAAGGTACTATGTAACTATATTAAGGTTTTGTGTGAAATTATCTTATCTTATCTTATCTTATCTTATCTTATCTTATCTTGTCTTGTCTTGTCTTATCTTATCTTATCTTATCTTTAACAACTAATAGGTACTTATCTTCGTGCGCGATTCCAACTCGCGCTTGGCCGGTTTTTTTTATATTCTGCAAGACGGATACTGTGAGAAGGCTCGAAAGAACTAAACCTTTTGAGTTAGTGAGTGATATAAATAGTGTAGGTGTAGTGATAGAGCTACATATAAATAACACATTAACAAAGTAACTTCGCCTTAAATAGGCGCAGTGGGCGAAGGATCGCCTGAGACGCAGAAGGTTGCGGGTTCCACTCCCGCTGCGGGACAAATGTTTGCATGTTCTGCAGATATTTGTCTCGGGTCTGTATATCGTCGGTTAGTATATCAATCATGTGGTTACCATAATACAAGCTCTGCTTAGTTTGGGGCTACATGATGCTGCTTGATAACGTCTATTATTATTTATTATTATTATTTATTAATAGAGACAGTAAGAAAAGTGTTTATTGGCACATTCTTATTATTAACTCGGTATAAATCTAATCAATGTTAAATTACTCATTAGCCTACAGTAAGACAAGATTGTAATTTTATTAGCGTACATTGTCATACATGTCGAATTTCTGTTGAGTTTTTTTTAAACTCGTCAGAGAGTTGGCGGAATTTGTACTAATGTATTTTATCTTATATATATCTTGTAATGGATTTCCGCAAAGTCACGCCTGATTCAATTCATTATCTTAGCGTACATTGTTAAATGTACACTAAGAAAAGGAAAAAAAAGAAAAAATATATATACTGCAAGAAATAATTTTTAGGAGTGCCTATTCTGCCTGTGGCTTCGCTCGCTTGGTACTTGGATAAAGGACCTGTATGTTATTCTATGTCTAAAACGACATAAATGTACAAAATTTCATCTCAATTCCTTCCGTAGTTTTGGCGTCATTATCATCACCTATTATAGCTGTCCACTGCTGGACATAAGTCTCCTCTAATGAGCGCCATTTTGTCCTTCCTGTTTTAGCGTGAATGAAGGACAAACATAGCACATTTATAATAAATTATATTTTACAAGAATTCGAATTTTTCCTACCTAGATACCTACCAAATAATTCAGTTTTAAATAATCCTGTAAGTGCCTCACATTTAGTAGGTATTATAAAAGTAAATAAACTGGTTTACAGAGAGTAAGTTTTTAATAGTTTCATGTCCTCTATAAAACAGAAATTATAAGCTCCAATTAAAAATACTAACTACCGCTAACTATCCAGTTATGAAACACTATAAATTCAAAACATTAACTATATATTTTTTTAATTCTAGCCTACTTTACATAGTTGCGTTACCGCTTCTCTGAATTATTATAATCTAGGTACTAGTTTATACTAAGTATATCATCATGAGCCTAAGCGGTCCACTGCTGGACCTAGGCTTCCCCATTGAGCGGCATTTCGCCGTTCTGTTCTTATAAATTAGTACCTACCTATTTAGGATTTTACCTTCCTTCCTACAAAATTGAAATAAAAAAATGAATGCTTCGACAAACTGAACAAAAACTTTTTGTGCCAACAGTTGGTAACATGTAACATTTAAAAAAGTAAAAATTCAAAAAGGGAACACGACGTGCCGAGGACAAATTTCTTTCGCTTTTCTGAACGAATTGACCACACTGCTAAAATGAGCACGCAAAAGTCACTAACTAAACAAACACTCTAATAGTTTAAAAAATAAGGTTCATTTTAGTTTATTATTTGTCAGCACTTTTATAATGAGTGCCTCAAAAAGGTTTGTCTTCAAAGAGTTTTTATTCTTCAATTTAATTGTGCGAAATTGTTGCATGCGTTTTTGTGATACGATAAAACCACTTACCTTGTACACTTTTAAAAGTTCATTCGACTTTTATTGCCTTATAATAAGGTTTATTTTATTATTTTTGGTTCTTTGGTAATTTTTATCATTAATTGATCCTTAGCACGTTGGTGATTCGTTTTTATTCGTATTTGACGCAATAAGTTAATTAGTTACAGATTTTTATTGAAATTTGTAAACGTTTTTTTATTTATTTATCAATTTTTAAGTTCTTAATAAAAATTAATTATTATTGAGCCTCTTTGGTATGTGGGAGGTAGGATTTTTTAGTGTGATTGTTCCCACGAGCCACTTAATAAAACGTGGGTTTGAACCTCAGCCGTGCCCTTTTTTTAAATACAACACTTAATTATAATGTAAAAAAGGACATTACTATTAGGTAATTCGGTGTTCTTATTAAATCTTCACGGTCATTACTTGTATGGGTGACCGTTTAGAGGCATTGAGATCTGAGTACTTCCGTCCTCCGGCTTTTTCAGCTGTTAAGCCATGTCATGCCATGTGGCCTTCGGGCGGCCTAAAAACTCCGACACCAGAGTTAGCCATTAGCACGAAGACGAAAAAGGAGACTGATTTATTTTTGACCTGTTTATTGGTTTGGGAATCGAACTCGTAATAGGCTAGGAAACGAACCCTATACGCCGTTGCGGTCGTCTCGTCAACACCAGCCTATTAAGATCACTGCTGGACATAGGCCTCCGTTACAAGAAGGGGGATATGCCCATAGTCCCCACGCTGGGCATGCGGGTTGGAGTTCGCAGGGTACAGCTTCTCGCAACACCGACGCTGCTGCAAACGGTGGTGAGGAGATTTAGCTGTGCCAGGGATTAGTTTTGACATTTAGACTGCGCTATGCCGCAATCAGTCGCTGCCAGAATCCCGTTTGATAGACAGCCGGGTTCACGGGCAGGTGAGGGTCGCTTAGGTTCTGTAAATTGAGGTTGGTATTAAATAAATCTACCAGCTTTTCCTATTGAATAAAGTTATCTTTCTAAGTAATTAATAATTTGCAAAGGCAGTCAGTGCTTTGATAGAAGGAAAAGAAAAATACAGCAAACAGAGTTGTCTGCTAGTGGGCTAGTATAAAAAATAGTGAGTAAAATGAACGCAAAATGAATCAATAATAAAATGCGTCACTCAAAGATCCTCTTTAAGAAAAGAAGCCATATTGTTAGACACGCGATGTCAAAGCTAACTTAGTATGGATATGATGTATAGGTGCGACAGTGGGCGAAAGGTCCGCTTGAGACGCAGAGAGGTAACGCCTGTGAGACACCACTTTGTATGATCTGCAAATATTGGTCTCGGGTCTGGTGGTCTACTACAATTCACCGAAGTACGAAATTTCGTGCTTCGTGTCGTACGATTGGTCGTATTTCATACTGTCAATTCCAATATTGCGGTCGTATGTTTTGTGAAATAGAGTAGGATTCGGAACGTGATTATGGGTACCAATCGCAAGAAACAAAACACGCAATTACGTACTTCGGTGAATTGTAGTAGACCCAGGCTTTTTATCTGTGTATAATGTAATGGTAGGTAGGTATTTCTAAAAAAAATGTTTGTTTACCAGTCATGTTGTTTCCTTAGTTTAAGTTTTAAGCTCTGATAATGAAGAAGAAAACCATTTTTTGTTATATATGCCAAAAAATTCTAGAAAAAATTACGAGAACAACTGTGTTTTTATTATTTTTTATATATAAAAGTGCAAAGTTAACAATTTCGGTCTCAGCCGCGGACCGAGCGCGATATCGTTGATGACGTCACGGGTCCTGTCTCCGTGCGAGCGACTCGGGGATTTGAAGCATTTACCCCAATGTGCCCGTCGCGCGTTGAACTACTTTGTTTATTTTAAATAAGAAACAATAAAAACTACATTAGTCCATCTAATAAATGTTGTATTGTGTCTCAATGTAAAAATAGGGCCACAAAAACACCCGAAAAGTTGTTTTTTTACGTTCCTAAGGATCCGAAAATCAGAATAAATTGACAAATGCTATGAGAAGAGCACATCCATTAGGGCCAAAAACAACAGCATATATATTGTTGTGAGGATCATTTCAATGTCAATTGTTCAAATACCATGTGAAATACTAAGTAGTAGGTACTTAAGCTTGCCATGTGAAACACTAACTAAGTACCTAGTAGGTAGACTATTTAGGTACTTGGTTTTTGCTTGCTAGTAATATGCTTTTTAGGGTTCCGTACCCAAAGGGTAAAAACGGAAACCCTATTACTAACATTTTCGCTTTGACTTCGCTGTCCGTCGGTATGTCTGTCTGTCCGTCTATCTGTCACCGAGCTGTATCTCATGAACCGTGATAATTAGACAGTTGAAATGTTCACCGATGATGTATTTCTGTTGCCACTTTTTTTGCTCGATATTAATAACTGCAACAGGTAGACGCTTGAAATATTCACAAAATATTTTGTTTATATATTTACTTCAAAAATAAATAATTAAATTAAATTAAAATGAATTAAGGGGGCTCCCCGATGCATGTATATATTAGTAGGTATGTAGGGTACTCGACTCGCAGTTTATGGAAGTTCATTCCAAGGTCAATGATTTCTTTATTTTTATAAAATATTCTGCCACCATCATATCGTGAACTATGGGAAGGTTGTTAGATTGGCCTTTTTGAAATTCTTCTTCTATTTTAGTTATAAAACAATAATTTACACGATACACTCACTCAATCAGCATTCTTTTAAATTAATAAAAATAACCAGAGCGCACGAGAGCAAACAACTTAGCAGCAAAATGTACTACGGACGCCCGCCGCGCGGCGCCGTATAGGAGCGGTGACGTCACGCGCTACTCGCGATCACTAGCGATATTTAAAAAACCTACGTAAACTTCCCATGCTTATAACTTCGGTAATATTGCACCGATCGATGTGAAATAAAATCTAGAATAATGTGAACGGTCTAGCCTTTGATTCTACGTACATAAAAGTGTGATATTTTAACCTTGTTATCTTCTCCATTAAGGGCTATTATGATAGTGTCCAGAATTATTAATTTACAAGCTTCCTTCTGAGGCTTCGCTGCTGAGGGTTTCAACATCGATTTTCAAAACCCAAGCCAGTCTCACCGTGCCGTGGTGCACCTTGCTCACTAACAAACAGGATGCTAGTAGCCGCGTCAGCTGATTAAAGCCAAGCGCTGCACAACACCGTACATAACAGGTACATGCCACTCTGATTGCCGACAGGCAGCAATGTCAGCAGTGCAAGGTGTGCCCTGCGGTAACCCAAACTTGCGTGTCCATCGAGGGGATTATATGCCCCGTCTATCAAGTGGAAGCCTATGTCCAGCAGTGAACAGATATAGGTTGGCATTGTGGTTTTTCTCACGCTAGGATAATTTCCTGTGTCATAGGTATTAGGAACTATGAGTTCACTATGGTTCCCAACAGCCAGATTGCAACGAATATCTACAGATATGTCAAACATTTATTTCGCAGTAGAAATTCAGTAATATTAATTTTAATTAATCAAATTGGACTATTGAAAGAAAGAAATAAAGAAAGAAGAAAGAAATACGTTTATTTTTATCCAGTACAACATAGTGAAATAGACAGAAAAATAACTTCTTCTTCTTCTTCTTGAATTGAAAAGAGAAAAAAGTCATGAAATAGACCCGATAGTTTTAACGTAAATTTTATAAAAGAAGTAACACATAATTTATATCTAAAATAAATTAATTAATGCTTAGTAGCTACTAATGTACTTAATCGAATCCACAAACTCTAGTGTCTTAGCCACGTAGTCATAATCAATTAGTTATTATGTTTTATTTTTATATGTATGTTAGACTTTAAGGTCTAAATGGCCAATGATATGGAATCTATGGGCCAATATTGTTGTTCTCTGTACGACAATTTGATGTCTGAAATGAATTAATTGTTTCTATTATATTATTTAAAAAAAAATGCGTAAAGATTGGATTGTGTTTTAGCGCTCTCCATACTTGCTTAGCGTAGGCTTCTTACAACCCACAGGATGCGTGCCATATTCACATTCTTATCTACAGGGTGGTTGATTTTTTCTTAATATTTAATATTATTACAATATTTATTTAATATCTTTTTTCTTGCTTTGTTGCTGGTGACCAGATTTTGTAAATATATTCCACACTAGTTAGCGCGCGTGGCTCCACTTACGGGGATAAAATTTATGCTGAAAATCTATCTGTTAAACCCGGTCGTCATCACCAGTCTATAGAAGTCCACTGCTGGACAGCTCGACACATAAATAAACCCGGTCATAAACTTTGTACAACATTAAAATTTTGTCCAAGTTTTATCTAAATCCGTATAAATCAGTTTCTGTATATAATTATTAACATAACATAAACGAGATATTTACGGTTTGATCACGGGAGGAACTGAAGTCTATGCGAGTGGGTAGTTACTGGCAGACAACTGACCGAATTAATCTAACCGATTTTTTTTATCTCAATAATCAATAAAAGTTACCAACATAAATAAAAAAAATATAATGCTGGACGTTTATCACACATCATCATGTAGCCCCAAACTAAGCAGAGCTTGTGTTATGGGAACCACATGATTAATATACTATATAGTTTTTTTTTTGTAAATACCTAAATATCGTACATAGAAAACACCCATACCCGAGACAAATATCTGCAGAACTTGCAAACATTTGTCCCGCAGCGGGAATCGACCCGCAACCTTCTGCGTCTCAGGCGGGCCTTCACTCACTGCGCCACAGAGGTCGTCTTTAAAAATTATACCATAGCATTTATTATTAACCCTATAATTAAAGGACACCCTGTAACAACGCTATCGTGTTACACATGTTTTGACAGGTTCAACTTGGAGGCTTCTATAGTTAGTGCTAAGTTACAGCGTTAGAAATCACTATACAGGTACGAGGCCATGAGAACAGCGGTGAGCAGGGCGACGAGTGAAGCGGAAATTAAAAATTGCCCTTCTAAATATTAAAAAAATATGTTCAAAATTATTATAGAAGCTCGGGAAAGCATGTTTATTTGCAGGCACGGATTTATAAAAATTTTAATGAGATTTTGAATGTTCGCTTCGCTCGCCGCCCTACTACCCGCCGTAGTTGAGCGTAACATACCTCGCAAACACGACGCTTTGTCGTTGCGCTTAGTCTCCAGCGTCTGTCCTTGATGTCGCGATAGTCGCCGTGTGTGCGGAGCTTTGAACAAAATGTATGAAAATTGTCCCCCGCAGCTTGTCGTAGCGTCTAATCGCTGACGTTTGTCGTCCAATGTGCGCAGGCTGTAAGATGCGTAACCACTATATAAATTTTAAACAAAGCAATAATTTTGTAATTAAAAATGTCTTCAGCTAGGCTACTCTATCACTTAACTTTTTTGAGCTAGTCAGTTGTTTTGCTCACACACTCACTGTATAGCTAGTCCACCAGTTTTAAGTTGCTCAGCGAGCTATGGAATGAGCTTTGCTCGGAGTTTCTCTGAAGGATAAAATTCGCAACGAGACTATCCTACATAGAACTACAGTTGTCAACATAGCTCAAAGAATTAGCAAGCTGAAGTGCCAGTGGGCCATATCTGCCGAAGAAACGCAAACCGTTGGGATGGACAAGTTCTTGAGCGGAGACCGCGGCTCGGCAAACGTAGCGTAGGACGCCTTCTGGACTGGTGGAGTGACGATTTGGGAAAGGTATCGCTCATTGCGGGAGCCCCTTGCCCAGTTGTGGACTGCTTTCGGCTGATGATTATGATGACGAACTATTTAAATTTGATAAGAATTTTCTGAAGACTTTTTGTCAGTGGCCTAAAAGCTCCGATACCAAGAGTTGTCCACTAGCTGATACAAAGAAGAAGAAGGCAGTAAGGTACATTTCTAATTTGTTCCGAAAGACTAGAAGCCATCGCCTAGAAGGGACCTCAAACAGAGGCGGCAGTGCGGTGAAGAGCTGTATCAACATACCGCCAAATACCAGCACAGTATACAATTACAGAACCCAAGCTACACTGGTATACATTCTGAGTTCTCCTTCCTATTGCTAAAAGTTAATAGTTTTTGTTATTAGCAAAAGTCGGCATGCTCTATTTACAGAACCTGAGCTAAGGCAATGTTAGAGATCTATGTATGTTTAGCACAGGATTTTGTATTTATTTGGCTCAAAAAACCGAACTCAATCAAATAAAAACATATCAGAAAACATATAAAATAACATGTCATTAAATAGTTCTGTGTAGGCAAGGCAACGAAAAGTGAACGAGCAAATTCAAATTTTCGATTGTTGATGATGATATATTGCAAAGGATGAAAACGTTAAGTGAAGTGAACATATCACACTCGTAATAATTTATTGATTTAATAGTTACATATGAACGATGATTGTGTTTTATAATATGTGCACTTATACCTCTGTCTAAATCCTCACACATCACATGTAATAAAGCTAATCATTAAGGTAATACGTGTATTTATGATATTAAGTAGGATAATATAAAGGTGTGTGTGTGTGTGTGTGTGTGTGTGTGTGTGTGTGTGTGTGTGTGTGTGTGTGTGTGTGTGTGCGCGCGTTGTAATAACGATGTTTATTTTCCCTCAACTCCGCAACAGCTGAACGGATTTGGATGAAACTTGAATTTAGATAGACAACATTTCATGCGGGTACCATCCGAGCGAAGCTGCGTTTGGATGTAAGTGAGCCAATATAAATGCACAATACTTTAAATGTATAAAATGTATAATAAAAAATAACTAGAGGTTGGGCGGTGGTGGTTTATATGTTGCATCATAAAGCTATCAGACAGGATATCGATGTAAAAGAAACAATGAAAGACGATAACGATGTGGAATATTGGATGTTAGCGAGCCAATAAAAATACAAAACACTTTAAACGTCTGTGGAAGAATGTAGAATCGTGTATACTGTTTGTCACATATACTGTGCCGGAGCCTATACTCTATTAGTAGAGTCAACAATACGTAGAGGTGTTAAAAGCATTATTTAATGGCATGTGAAGATGTAGAGCTCTCTACCTAGTTATAATGATGTCTTTCTAAAAGGTAGATAGAGCACGAATGCGAAGAGTTTCCTTGTCAATTATCAACATCAGCGACAATCGGTAGAAGTACACTGCTAAAATGTAGTCTTTGAACGAAGGACGGTCTTCAACGTTTTCTATCGCATCCTGCTGTGACGTGTATCTGTGTGTTTTTCTGGGGCATCCTAACTCCCAAAAGGATGAACCTATTTTGATTAGTATGTTTGGTTCAAAGACGCTTGAAGATCATCAGATCTTTTCTTGTTCATGAAAGGATCTGAGCAGTTGCTCTAGAAGTTTCTAGAGATCACTTCACTTCACTTCTTTATTAAATGGCTTCTGGGATATTTATCCACAATTTCGCCAGTATCAAGTAGGTATAATAATCGTTCATAATAATATGAGGCGACGTAGTACGGTTTATAATTCCAGTCGTCCAGTCTTCAGTCAGGTCCTGTTTTCTGCTATAGCAATGGCGACTATAACAAAAAACGATTGGCGCACAATTTTCTTCATCAGAGAATTCTCATTCAATCTTCTTTTATTCCATTTCACTAATACTTGTGTCTTATAACTAACATTTATCGGTTATAATACCATGAATATTAAACGACATACATTAGAAAAACACTAGAAAATAATATTTTATAAAATTGACAACCGTCGTTCAAGATGAAAAATATGGTGTCTTTCTAGAGATCCGATCGATGCGAAATTTGGTATTCTGTCACATCAATGTTAGGATACTGTTTTTTTTAGGGCCATCAGTATATAAAAGACTGCCCACCACTATACGTGATGCATCTACCACCGATGCTTTCAAAAACCGTCTTAGATATTGGCTTTTACAGCGTGTGTTTTATGACATAAATGAGTTTTTGTTTACATAAAGAATATTAACTATAAATTATTTTACAATGTATACACTTATACGTGTTAATTTGTCATTTTTGTAAGTGAATGACCTGTAAACATGGTGTTAGAGGTAAATAAAATCTGTATCTGTATCCGTATCTGTATCTGTATTTGTATCTGTATCTGTATCTGTATGTGTATCTGTATCTGTATGTATCTGTATCTGTATCTGTATCTGCATATATTGCAAGAAAGCTGAAGCAACACCTGGAATCAGCAGGGTACTGAACTCCTCACAGACTTACAGCAGAGCGATCGTGTTTGGGCTCATTGGAATGGCTCATTGGCTCTAGATGGAGTAGAAAAGATAAAGGGCCGTAACATATTATACATTGTTTATGACCTGGATATCCTGGTATGAAGCAACTTTAAATAAATTTATATGTATCTATGTAAGTATTTAAGTTATTTGTATAATTTTATTTTAATTTAAATTTCTAACTATAATTTATTTATTTAGTAATTTTAATAGATTTATTTTGTTATTTTAATCATACTATGAATAGAGGAAAGAAGAAGGTTGCGGGTTCGATTCCTGCCGCTTATTTAGTAATTTTAATAGATTTATTTTGTTATTTTAATCATATTAAGAATAGAAGAAAGAAGATGGTTGCGGGTTCGATGCCGCGGGACAAATGTTTGCATGTTCTGCAGATATTTGTCTTGGGTCTGGGTGTATTCTTTGTATAATATGTATGTATTTACAAAAAAATATATAATTATGTAATATTTCAATCATGTGGTTTACCATTACACAAGCTCTGCTTAATGTGGGACTACATGATGCTGTGTGATAGTTCATTTACTTATTTATTCAGTCAATTATTTATTTATTTATTGTGTACTAGGAAAACCACCGGCATTTTATGCGATTATAGCTCATAATAAACGATTTTTTATTTTTGTATTTATTTATAATTAAAAACTATGGTTAGTCTATGAGAATCACATTCGTAGCTCTGCCCACTTACGCACGGCCGAAATGAATAAACACGTAAATGTGTTGACCGGCGTTATGCCACGGTGGTGGTCTATTGACCAACGGACGCCGTCTGCCGTCACGGTGGACGCATATGTCATGCCTTGACATTATGACCGAACTAGGCAGGAGTTTTCAAAAGCATAACACAACCTTGAAAAAAGAAATTAATACAAGTATAAACTTTTTATAAAAAATAAACCAACTTCAAATAAATCACTTCTTACTTTTTGCCCTTAAGAATTTTTAAAAGACGGATATATTAGTGATCATAGGGCGAAAATTACAAGTGAAGATGAGGTTTTTTGAGTTTTCCGGGAAACGTACCAATCCTTCAGGAATAAAATTTATATGGGACTACCTGTGAAGTATACTCTTTTAAATAAAAATATAATTTTGAAAATCCGTTTACAATTGACAGAGATATCGGTGAAAATACATAAAATAAAGTCGAAAAAAAAGGTTCCGACGAATTGAGAGCCTCCTCCTTTTTGAAGTCGGTTAAAATTGACTTCCACGTGGAATGCTAACTGTTTGCACAAAGTAGGCATTCAATGTTTGGAACTTTACCCGAATTATGATCTTCTTCATCTTTTTCGTATGAGCTAGGGACCAACTCTCTGGTGTTGGAGGTTTCAGGCCGCCCCAAAAACCTCCGACATGAAAAAGCCAGGAAAACATAATCCGGAACAGGATTCTAGCACCTAAATGCCACTAAATGGTCACCTATCCAAGTAGTGTTCAGGTGGAGTGTTGCTGGTAAGAATACCTCCTCAATAGATATGCATACTATGAGTAATATCTGAAGATATAATCTTTACCTAATAGGCAAAATGTCATGAAATAGATTTATTTTTTTCAGTTCGAGATTGATACATTGATACATTTTGATTTAATCGACAGTCTATAAAAATTACACAAATAAAATTCGGTAGGTAAGAGCCTAGGCGCACAATAGGCGACCCGTGACAGCGACAGCTAGACGCGACGACAGGCTGCGGCTGACTTTTTTCATATATTTTGATCAAAGCTCCGCACACTTGGCGGGGAGCAAGAGAGACAAGCTAGGGGAGTAGCGCGCGCTTCGCTACTTGTCGCGCTGTGCACGTGCACACACGACGACAGTCTTGCGACTGCGCAGCGTAAGTCTCTACTCTACTACTAATGATCGCATCATAAACGACGTCTGTGTTAACGAATTGTCACCGACGCAAACGACAGCTCCGCGTCTAGGCGCGGCCACAGGACGCCAGATGCAAACGGCATCTAGACTAGACACGGCGACAAGAAATCTAAGTTGGCGATGGCTATAAATCTTTTTGAAGATTGTAACAGTTACATCGTATCGTCAACCCTGAACTTGATGTAATACATACTTACGTAATACGTAGGTACAATAGTACACATACGCTAACGTAATTGAGTGTGGAAAGTGTACTCTCATTGTGTCTAACGAGACGACCGTTAACTCAAGTCAGGACGACATAAGGTTTACTGGATGTGACTAGGAATCCTTTTAGGAACTAGGAAACGTTTGGGCCCTTATTCTTAGGAATTGAGATGTAAAGCTTCCGCCCGCGGCTTCACTCGCGTGGTACCCTGATAATAATCCTATGGATAAGCCTATTTGTTAATCTAGATCGCAAACTACGTATACTCCAAGTTTCATCAAAATCCGTTCAGTAGTTTTTGCGTGAAACAGTAACAAACACCCATCATCAATCCATCCTCACAAACTTTCACATTTATAATAAATAATATGATATATTTATTTATTTATGATTATGATTAATAGGATAGGATTGTCATATGAGGCATGTTATATTATGTCAAATTTCTTTGAGTGTTGAATTTTTTTGCTATATTATAATGTGTCAAGGCCTATACTCAGCTCGACGCATCTATCTTCTACCAACAGCCTTTCGTAGATCGCCACTCTATCAAGCAGGACCGCGTCCTAGACTCCGATTGCTGAATAATTTAATACAGTTGATACTCTTCTTTTTAAGTATTGCAATCTGAACAGCCTCATCTTTTTTTAATGCTAAAGCAGGCAGACGAACAGACGGGCTACCAGATGGGAAGTCGTCGACGCCATTCATGGACACCGGCAGCACCAGAGATGATACTGATGCGCTGCTGGCCCTTGAGGTTATGAAATACCCGCCTTTTGAAGGACTCCATGTTGTAGCTCTGAGGCAAAACAGCAGAAAGAAGTTCGTTCCACAACATGCACGTAAGTCCAGCAGGAAAGATCGTGCAAAAGGAATAGTTGTAGAAAACAAACCATTCAGTGGTGTGGATGAAAATTAGTTTTGCGGCGTGTAGTGTGATGGTGGATGGCTCTTCCAGTAACGTAGATCTACGTATAATTTACTGCTTTTACGGTATCTCTACGTTATGCGCGTTTTCACTTAACGTTGTTAGATGCAACCGTTTTGTACAATTTATATCTTTTAGACATCTTTTTAAAGTTATTTACTTGTAGGCTGGTATTGTGGCGTCGTAGTTATAGCGAGTTATCATAACTATGATCTTAATAATTCAATGACTTGAAAAATGGATCTCAAAGAAATCATATAAGAAGTAGTTTTTCTCTTCAAATTTAAATAGAACTAAACGGGAAGAATACCTTTCCCAAACGAATGAAGAATTTATTAAATCGGTTCATAAATGACAGAGATACACAAAGTGAGTTCAGATACAAATGAATTGAGAACCTCATAACTTTTTTTGAACTCGAACAATGCGCGGACGAACTTTTGGATGATCTGGAAATATTTGTGAATTTGACTGTAAAGCTGGGTACGCATAGCGCGTTCCTGTATACGCGTAGTCGGGGTTTGCTATGCACGCGTATATTGGATACGCGTTTAGTTAATGTGGACCGCCGCGCCCCGACTGACCACGGATCAGCCAGCTCGCGCGGCACGCATTCCCCAAAGGGTACGACTAGCTGCAAGTACAGACATGCCGTTCCAAGATACGCGTAACCCGACTACGCATAAAATAGGCGCTATCCATACCCAGCTTTAGGGTTTTACTACCCACTTAGGTTACTCACCACAGGTGAGCCATTTGGCCCGCCATGTGCTTAAGTATAATTATTGTTGGAAATAGAGCTGGCACTGGAATAAGCGCCAGTTATTTTTCAATGGATTATTGAAAAAATGAGCCCGTTCTAATAGCGCGTAAATTTTCAGAACCTCCATATAAAACCGTATAATCATGAACCGCAATTTGTTAACATTGCGACCGTACTCTTTACTTACCAAACACTCTCAGTACGGCCCCACCCTAACCCTTTGATGTATTGTTTTGATGAAAATTCAAGGAGACAAGCACTCAGGTTAGGCAGCTTAAAACTTTTGCTTAGCATGAATCAGGTGGCAAGGAACATAACCTCTATTCAAGTTTTTTTTAAATCATGAAACTAACGTGAATTGTCTCATTCGTATTGAAAAACGGGAACTTTTACGTACCGTTTTACAGCCTGCGCACATTGGATGACAAACGTCAGCGATTAGACGCTACGACAAGCTGCGGGGGACAATTTTCATACGTTTTGTTCAAAGCTCCGCACACACGGCGACAATCGCAACAGCAAGATATGACAGACGCTCGCGACTAAGCGCGACGACAAAGCGTCGTGCTTGCGAGGGCTAATATAGCGTCGTTTCGATCTTCATCAGGATTTTGAACTATTTAAGTACAAAGATACAAAATTAATGGAAATAAACCAAATGTTGTTCCTATATTTACAACACATGCATTGAGTGGAGACCGCGGCTCGGCAAACGTATGTAGGATGCCCGCCGGCCAGGTGGAGTAACGATCTACGAAAGGCTGGTAGAAGCTGGATGCGTTGAGCAGAGGACAGGGCGCCATGGCGCTCATTAGGGTTGGCTAATGTCCAGTATTAGACGTCAATAGGCTTTTTTACGTTACTTGGAGATAGAACAAGCACATAGCCCGCCTGATGTTAAGTGGTGAACATTACCTACCTATCACAAAGCTTAGCATTGTAGATCACGTTTTTTTTGGAAAGTAATTAAACGTTTTAAGACAGATCGTGCATTGCTTTCTCTCGCATTGCTGTTATAAAATGTTACATAATAACTCCGTTGATTCACCGGATCGAAGCATAAACTGTGATCTTACAACACTATCCCTTATTGTAACAAACAAACACACACTATCTATAAAAGGGTCTGTCTGGTTATCAGACGAAAAGCTATCCATCATGAAGTTAAACAGGAAGGTACGAGATAAGTAAAGATATTGACGACAAAAAAGATTTAAATACTTTCACTGGTACATCTTGCGTTGGAGCTTGAGGTGTGTCTACAGTTTGGTCTGTCTTGAGTGTTAAAAATAAAAACATGATTCGAAGCGCTCGTGGCGTGGCGCATTCCATTCAATCACTACTTGGTGGGGTGACCGTTTGGTGGCATTTAGATCTGAGCGCATCCGTGCCCCGAAGGTACGTTTAGATGTTAGTTCCGGCTTTTTCAGGCGTCAAGCCATGTCGGATTCCTTTCGTGGCCTAACTCCGACACCAGAGTTAGCCATTAGCGAACTACGAAGATAGACAAAAAGTTTTTTTAGATTTGTGTCCGTTAAGTAGTATTTAGATCTGAGCGCTTCCGTTCATAAGTTACGTTAAGTTGTCGATTCCGGCTTCGGTCTTTAAGCCATGTCGGTGGTCTTTAGTGGCCTAACTCCGACACAAGAGATGGCCACTAGCGAACTACGAAGATCGACAAATATTTGCAGATCATAACAAAGAGTATGTGTCTTGCGGTGGGAATCGAACCCGCACCGTAATCTGCGTCTCAGGCGGACCTTCGCCTACTACCCCACAGAGGTCGTCAAATGTATATATAGATTGGTAGGTATCTATATCTACAGAAGATAGGGGAATGATCGATTGGCTTGAAGAACACGTGTGGGAGGCAGTATAAAACCTTATTGGTAGTGGTAGAGAGAAAAGTGGTACGTTTTAGGATTTATGAATTACTAGCGTTCGCTCGCGGCTTTGCTCGCGTGGTACCCAGATAAAAAGTAACCTTTCTTTTAATCCAAATCATAAGCTATATATATTCCAAGTTTCACCCAATTCCGTTCAGTAGTTTTTGCGTGAAAGAGTAATAAACATCCAAATTTTCACATTTATAATTATTAATTTATAATTATTAATAGGATTAATAGGATAGAATAGGGCTTTTAAGTAGGTACCAATTTAGCCTTCGCTCGCGACTTCGCTAGCGTTTAAGTTCCCGAGAACAAAGTACTTCACGTTGGCCTAAAATCACCGCTGTAAGAAATGGCTTCTTGCCAAATGTCATTGTCTTGACTGACAGACTATGGAGACTAAAACCTGATTGACACTTCTTGTCTCAATTTCTTCTTTTTAATTATTTCCAACTAGTTTCCGCCCGCGGCTACGCTCGCGTGGTACCGGGACAAAACGTAGCCTATGTGTTAATCCAGATCTCAAACTATGTATATTCAAAGTTTCATCAAAATCCGTTCAGTAGTTTTTGCGTGAAAGAGTAAAAAACATTCATCCATTCATCCATACATCCATACTCACAAACTTTCGCTTTTCTAATATTAAGAAGGATTAGTAGGATACTTCCTACACGGAAAGGAAATAGGATTTTCCGGGCAATTTTTTCCCCATTTTTTTTACTTTTTGGCAAAGAACAGCATTAACTTTTATATATAGAACTGCATTTCCTTACAAAAGCTTGAAGACTATTTTTAGAATGAAGAAGATAACAAGGTTACAATATCACATTTTTACGTACGTAGAATCAAAGTCTAGACCGTACACATTATTCTAGTTTTTATTTCACATCGATCGGTGCAATATTACCGAAGTTATAAGCGTCGGAAGTTTACGTGGGTTTTTTAAATCTCGTCAGTGATCGCGAGTAGCGCGTGACGTCATCGCTCGGCGCGGCGGGCGTCCGTAGTACATTTCGCGTGTCCGTGATGCTAGCGTACACATAACCGTATTCACGTTTGTTAATATGCCAATAAATAGAGCATAAATAGAGCATAATTAGTGCAATAATAAAATAAATAGTTCCTCTTTGGTTTAAGAAATAATGACCATTCTTTGTGTGTAGTGTGTACGCCAGCATAACGATCAAGCTGGCGTACACATAACCGTTCTCAAAAACGGCTTAGACTATAGGAACAAAACTTACACACAAAAATAGAGCATAAATAGTTCCCGAGCTATGCAAAATTTCATAATGATTGCTCTTATAGAAACGGAGATAATGAACAAGACTTTGAAAAACATTCCGAGCTGGCGTGATGCTAGCGTACCCATTAAACAACGCAATAGTTCTTATAGAAAACGAGCTTTTCTTAATGAAAATTCAATATGGAAAAATAGTGCGTGAAATAGTTCCCCTGTCGGTAGTAATACTTTATGGAAATTCGTTGTAAAACAATACAAAAAGTCCATGTGAAGTTCTAGGAACAAAATATACATTGTGGTACAGTCGCACATACAAGCAACTGAGTAATATGTTATTAGGTTGGTAGTGAATTTATGTATCTACCTACTTACCTAAACCGAACAAGGTAGGTAGCACAGACTTGAAACTAAATAGATGCGAGTGTATGTAGGTTATGTAGTAAGAATATAAGTAGGTAGGCATCTAGTTTTGTTACCTACTGTAACCTTCCTTGAGTTTTGTTGATATAAGTAGGTATATATCTAAGTGATTTTATACAGGACATATATTTGACAGGACGATTTTCAACAGAAAATTTGGCGATTTCATTGAGCAACGCCTGGCAACCCTGGTTGTTTGCGACTGTACCACAATTCATTTGTTCCTAGAACTTCACATGGATTTTTTGTATTGTTTCACAACGAATTTCCATAAAGTATTACTACCGACAGGGGAACTATTTCACGCACTATTTTTCCATATAGAATTTTCATTAAGAAAAGCTCGTTTTCTATAAGAACTATTGCGTTGTTTAATGGGTACGCTAGCATCACGCCAGCTCGGAATGTTTTTCAAAGTCTTGTTCATTATCTCCGTTTCTATAAGAGCAATCATTATGAAATTTTGCATAGCTCGGGAACTATTTATGCTCTATTTTTGTGTGTAAGTTTTGTTCCTATAGTCTAAGCCGTTTTTGAGAACGGTTATGTGTACGCCAGCTTGATCGTTATGCTGGCGTACACACAAAGAATGGTCATTATTTCTTAAACCAAAGAGGAACTATTTATTTTATTATTGCACTAATTATGCTCTATTTATGCTCTATTTATTGGCATATTAACAAACGTGAATACGGTTATGTGTACGCTAGCATCACGGACACCATTTCGCTGCTAAGTTGTTTGCTCTCGTGCGCTCTGGTTATTTTTATTAATTTAAAATAATGCTGATTGATTGAGTATATTGTGTTAATTATTGGTTATTATTATAAATTATACTAAAATGGAAGAAGGATTTCAAAAAGACCAATGTAACAACCTTCCCATAGTTCACGGTCTGATGGTGGCAGAATGTTTTATAAAAAATAAAGAGATCATTAACCTTGGAATGGTTCAATAAACTGCGAGTCGCGTACCCTACATACGACATACCTACTACATGTATCGGGGAGCCCCCCTTAATTAATTTTAATTTAATTTAATAATTAATTTTTTAAGTACCTAAATATAAAAACAAAATATTCTGTGAATATTTCAAGGGTCTACCTGTTGCCGTTATTACCATCGAGCAAAAAAACGGCAAAAAAAGTGGCAACAGAAATACATCACCGGTGAAAATTTCAACTGTCTAACTATCGCGGTTCTTGAGATACAGCCTGGTGACAGATAGACGGACATACAGACGGACAGCGAAGTCTTAGTACCTAATAGGGTTTCCTTTTTTACCCTTTGGGTACGGAACCCTAAAAAGCATTTTACTAGCATTAACAAAGTACCCACCTAGTCTACATACTAGGTCCTTGGTTAGTGTTTCACATTGCAAGGTTAAGTACCTACTACTTAGTTAGTATTTCAGATGGTATTTGAATAATTACATCGACATGATCCTCAAAACAATATACTGTCGATTTTGGCCCTAATGGGGGCTCTTCACATCGCATTTATCAATTTTATTCTGATTTTTGGATTCTTAGGAACGTAAAAAAACAACTTTTCGGGTTTTTTTGTGGCCGTATTTTTACACTGAGGCACGACACAGTATTTATTAGATGGACTGAAGTTGTTTTTATTGTGTCTTATTTAAAATAAACAAAGTAGTTCCGCGCGCGACGAGCACATTGGGGTAAATGCTTCGAATCCCCGAGTCACTCGCGCGGAGGCAGGATCCGTGACGTCATCAACGATATCGCGCTCGGTCCGCGGCTTAGACCGAAAATGTTAACTTTGCACTTTGATATCTCGGTCAGTTTTAGAGATAAAAAAATAATAAAAACACAGTTGTTCTCGTTATTTTTTGTAGATTTTTTTGGCATATATAACAAAAAATGGTTTTCTTCTTCATTTTTAAAATTGTTTTTATAATAATGTTTCTGTTGGTGACTGTACATGCTAATGAGCCTGTTTTTACTGATTTAGCGGTCACCCGTTTTAACTGTACAATATATTTTATTGTTTCTATTATTATTATAGATTTTATTGCCTTCGTTCATTCTAAGTAATAATATTATCGTAAGTTATAATACTATCGTCCGTCAACGTCTCCACTTGCATATTACTGTGATTAAAAGCTATGTGTTGATCCAGATCATTAACTATATTCCAAGTTTCATCCAAATTCCGTTCAGCCGTTAAGGAGTTGAGTAGGAACAAACATACTCACACACATCATACACACAATTTTCACATTAAATGTTAGTGTGACGTATGATAGCCATATTTCTTCACCAGCTTCCGCCTGACCGAAAAAGTAGCCTTCTATTATTATTCCTGATTTTGAACTATTTTAATGTACAATTTTAATTTTAAATCAGTTAAAAGTTCAGTAGTTATAACGTGAAGGAGAAAGTGAAACAAACTTAATACTTATTTCTTAAATTATTCAGAGTTCTCTTGATTTTTACATCATCAGCCTCTATCCCACTTTTCCGAGATGTTAGGTTTTTTTTACAAATCCGTAATTCTTTGTATGGTGTGCATTTAATATATTTGTCTATCCCCCTCACATCCCAATATTACTTCACCATTTAATTCAGCCCCATCAAAAACCAATTTTAATACTCAATGTTTAAAAAGATAGAAACTTCTATGTCCATAAACAATATTAAAAACATTATAGTAAAAAAAAAATATCAAAACGGAAGATCACCGAGCGCGGGGCATTGCTCAAAGATTCGGTAGCTAGGGGCTACAGGGAGAGGAACCTTCTCGAAATACGTACCAAGTCCACCGCGTGTATATAAGACTCTGAGAGAGAGATTGGTCGAGGCTATTAGCTTTCAGAACGGTCACTGAAACGACTATCGGACCGATAATCGTTGAGTCCACAACCCATATAGCGGTATTCTCGAAGGCCAAATCAAGGTATGTTTGGCTATAGCTATATTGGCTATGCTGGTTGTCCTTCTCGGCTTTCACGAGATTAGCGTCGTGAAATTATTTATTACAGTATTATTATTTTATTATCATTTTCAGCCTACATCGTCCCACTGAAAGGCAAAGGCCTCCCATCCCCCTTCCATTCTTCACGATCCAGGGTTCTGGTGGTCCAATCACTTTTAAAGAAGTACAGTATGTATCACCAAAATGTCAAACAACTATTTCCCCTCCCATACCCTTCCCCCTTCGACATAAAGTCGATTTACAATCGAGACGGCGTTCGGAAGTCGAACAGTTAATATGCAAACCGTATTGTGATGCGAGATGACTTGTCCAGTTGGACAGAATTGGCTGATGTCGCTTTAAATTTATATTCTGTACAATTGTGTGTTCACCAAACATTGTGTTTTGTATGTATTATTATAATATCTCTCTATCATGAAAACCTTTATTGGCCATGTTTTTAATTTTGTTTATTATTCATATAATTTTTTTTCTAAATAAAAAAATTGATTTCACAGTGTTTGTGGTCACTCCTACGAAACATCTCGAATGATTTTTTTTTATGTATCTTTGGGAGGTATGAGAATAGGTCGTAAAATATATTTCATACCGCTAGGTGATAAAGGTGTCCATATCCGATTTTTTCTTCATATTATGTAGCTCTACACCTGGAATAACGCTGGTACCACGCGAGCGAAGCCGCGGGCAGTAGCTAATCACAATAAGTTATTACACCAATCAGAACTGAACTTTATACAATAAACAAAACGGTAGGTACATTAAGGTATAGGCCCCACTTGTCTGACCTGGCGCGGGCATGGCTCGGGCGCTTTCCTATTCCATTCAAATTTAATACAAAATTCATGGAAATAGAGCACAATTTAGCTCGGACGACTTCGCGTCATAAGCACGTCCGATCAACGACATACCGTGTGTCCTAAATTGCGCTTTATTTCCATGCATTTTGTATGAAATTTGAATGGAATAAGAAACCGCCAGTGCCTTGTCTGCGTCCGACGCTAGGTCACATTCATCGGGCACGGACATGGCGCAGACATGGCACAGGCGGTTTCCTATTCCATTCAAATTTCATACAAAATGCATGGAAATAAAGCACAATTTAGGACACACGGTATGTCGTTGATCGGACGTATGACGCGCCATTTCGGCGCCCGCGCCCGATCGCCGCCAGATGAGCGTCCGATGGCCGCCAGTTCGTAGTATGTACTTGCTTGCGACATACGTCTGTTAGTGATGTAAAAATGCGTGACGAATGACGATATCGAATTTAATATTGAATTTTTTGAATTGATTGTAAAATATGCAACGCTTTATGATCATTGTCGTTCCATTATTGTAACTGAAATGTTCAAGATAAATTGTGGCTGGAAATCGGAAAGAGATTAAACTAAACCGGTATTAATTTTTTTTTATGTAATACCCATGGTAATACTAGCTGATCCTTGTGCAAATTCGTTTGCGCGTATTTTCTTCAACTGTATCAGGGCCCGATTTGGTAACCCGATGAAGAGGTTTTCGGCAGGGTTTTTCCAAAAGTTTAGTTAACCCTCTCCGTATGGTTTACACTATTATTTGATAAGTTAAACAATTCAAAACCCTTTTGATTAGGTTACCTGATCATGAGGGTTATCAATAGTATTGGGTTTTGGTATTATTCCAAAACCCATTCCTTAGGGTTACCCTTTTTATCATTGTAACACGGGTTATAAGTGGGTTATAGGAGATAATGGAGAAAAGAATTTGGGTGAAAAGATTAAAAATAATTGCGGTAATTGTGTTCTAAGCATTAAGGGTGGAAATGCAGACTACTAATTGTTTATTTTACGCAATAATAATTATATTATAATAAAATTGGAATAAATTTTCAATGACAGCTGTCAAACTTAAATCGACCATATCTCGAGAACTACTTATCATAGACTTGCCTTTACTAGCCCAAATGATTGCTATTGACATGAACTTAATTTTCGATGACAACTGTCAAACTTAAATCGACCATATCTCGAGAACTACTTATCTTAGACTTGCTTTTACTAGCTCAAATGATAGCTATTGACAAGACCTTAATTTTCGATGACAGCTGTCAAACTTAAATCGACCATATCTCGAGAACTACTCACCTTAGACTTGCCTTTACTAGCTCAAATGATAGCTATTGACAAGACCTTAATTTTCGATGACAGCTGTCAAACTTAAATCAACCATATCTCGATAACTACTCATCTTAGACTTGCCTTTAGTAGCTCAAATGATAGCTATTGACAAGACCTTAATTTTCAATGACAGCTGTCAAACTTAAATCGACCATATCTGGAGAACTACTCATCCTAGACTTGCTTTTACTAGCTCAAATGATTGCTATTGACATGAACTTAATTTTCGATGACAGCTGTCAAACTTAAATCGACCATATCTCGAGAACTACTTATCTTAGACTTGCTTTTACTAGCTCAAATGATAGCTATTGACAAGACCTTAATTTTCGATGACAGCTGTCAAACTTAAATCAACCATATCTCGATAACTACTCATCTTAGACTTGCCTTTAGTAGCTCAAATGATAGCTATTGACAAGACCTTAATTTTCAATGACAGCTGTCAAACTTAAATCGACCATATCTCGAGAACTACTCATCTTAGACTTGCCTTTACTAGCTCAAATGATAGCTATTGACAAGACCTTAATTTTCGATGACAGCTGTCAAACTTAAATCAACCATATCTCGATAACTACTCATCTTAGACTTGCCTTTAGTAGCTCAAATGATAGCTATTGACAAGACCTTAATTTTCAATGACAGCTGTCAAACTTAAATCGACCATATCTGGAGAACTACTCATCCTAGACTTGCTTTTACTAGCTCAAATGATTGCTATTGACATGAACTTAATTTTCGATGACAGCTGTCAAACTTAAATCGACCATATCTCGAGAACTACTTATCTTAGACTTGCTTTTACTAGCTCAAATGATAGCTATTGTTAAGATCTTAATTTTCGATGACAGTTTTTAGTTTGACAGCTGTCATCGAAAATTAAGATTTTATTAGTAGCTATCATTTGAGCTAGTAACGGCAAGTCTAGGATGAGTACTTCTCGAGATATGGCAAATTCAAGTTTGACATATGTCATTGAAAATAAAGATCTTGTCAATAGCTATCTTTTGAGCAATTAACGGCTAGTCTAGGATGAGTAGTTCCTGAGATATAACCATTTATAGATGAATTTGTAGAATGAGTTTCGAGTGGAGCTTTGAGTTGAGTTTTGAGTTTGAGTTTTAGAGTGACAGTGACAGTGACAATCAAAAATTATTATTCAAAATAGTTTAGAGGTCATATTTTTCTTTTTAACACGTTGACTGCGGGTCTCGGACATAACGCTTTACAAAATACTCATTATGTGTACTGTCGGCTTTGCCTAATAAATACAATAAAAATAAAAAATAACGCTACGCAGAGTACTCTGCGATGATGCCCTATGAAAACTGACTGAAACACATTTTTTTCTTTTTAACATGTTGGCTGCGGGCCTCAGTCATGACATAACTGATGACTTATGAAAACTGAAACACCATTTTTTTTCTTTTTAATATGTTGACTGCGGGTCTCGTATATGATAATTGATAACGCATACTCTGCGATGATGACCAATGAAAACTGACTGAAACACAGCACTTTCCTTATGTTTTCAAAACTTTTCTTTAATGCAGTGACGCTCTTCCTTCAACCAAATAAAGCGATCCGAACTAATACCTAATGATTGACGACATAAATCAAGAGTCAAAATCTAAATTCCCCCACCCAGTGTCAGGCGTAATGATAACCATTGTGTAAATTTCAAAAAAACCTATCAAGAGGTAACTCCATTCATTCGTTTAACCTCATAAGAGGTTAACCCTATCGACTGAAAACCAAAAGGAACGGGTTACACTTTCGCTTGTGTTAGGAGGAGAATACCCAAACGAAAGGGTAATCCCGTCAACTGTATAACCCAATGAAGGGGTTTCACTTTCGAAGCAACTAACTCGAAATCGGGGTTGTACGGGCCCTGATCTGTATATTTATTAATTGTATGCACGAGAGCAAGAGCATCTTCGTCTTCTGAGGATGACATGCTGACACATCGATACCGGACAACAGACTGCACTACACTTGTGTCTCTGTCACGTCATTTCTGCGTCTTGTCCGAGCCATGTCCGCGCCATGTCCTCGCCACGTCCGTGCCACGTCCGCGCCATGTCCGCGCCATGTCCTTGCCCGATATGTGTGACCTGGGCCTAACATTGGGGTAAATACATAATAAAAACTGCCTAAACATCTCTCAATGAAAGCAAAAGTATGTCTAACTCAGATAACCGCTCATTGTAAATATGAGAAACAAACGAATACAATTAAAAAAGAATTACCAATTTATAGTAGAAAAAATATAATAGAAAAGACATTGACGGTCTCTGTGGCCCAGTGGGCGAAAGTTCGTAGACGCAGAAGATTGTGGGTTCAATTCCCACCGCCAATGCTTGCATTATCTACAGATATTTGTCTCAGGTAGGGGTGTTTTCTATGTATCATCATCAGATCATCATCACTCAGTCCGTCAACACCCACTGTTGGGTATAGGCCTCCTCTTTATCACGCCACTCCTTTCTGTCCCTTGCAAGCCTCATCCACAGATTCCTCGCTACGTCCACGATGTCGTTCGACCATCGGGCAGGTGGTCGGCCTCTTGGCCTTCGAGCATCTCTGGGTCACCACTCTGTGACTGTCCTTGTCCATCTTCCATCTTCCCTTCTAGCCAAGTGTCCTACCCATTTCTAATCCGCATACCCACGTCTACAACCTTCGTGCGATGTCGAATTTCGACATTCGACATTTTCTATGTTTAAGTTGGTGTGAGTACAATAAAGAGTTATCTATCTATCTATCTATCTATGTATAATTTGTTCATTTATTATTTAAGTCTTCCAATGAGTAACTACACAACTCTCACAAAAAATAAATTAATGTATTTACAAAAAAATGTAATATATATATATATATATATATATATAGTTTGGGTCTACATGATGATGTGTGATGCCTTGCATAATTTATTTATTTATCCCGACGAAAGAGGACACTGACTATAAAACAGGTTACACCGACAACGTCGAATAAGTATCATCTTCGATTTGAATACTCGCGAATGTGGAGCACGCCATACGAAGAAGAAGAAGCACGCCAAAGTACTTAATCCAACACGACGGCCATTCCTCGCTAACATTATAACATCATTAGATATTCATAGTATCAACTCCTAAAATTCGACCGAAGCCCGTCCAATGGTTTATGTCTTCCTGTGACGTCATAGACCTCCGGGATACTATATTAGTACTCTATCGAGCCAAGACCTACTTATTAATAGGCAATTCGAACCTAAATAGATTTTCAGATGGACTTAGATTTAAGATTTTTATTATTTTTATTGTCGTCTGAGGACAGGGCGCAATGGCGCTCATTAGGAAAGGCCTATATCCAGCTGAGGACTGCTATAGGCTGATGATGATGTTTATAAGCATTGATCCTTTTTTTACTACTTGAAGATGAACTTGTTTATGTTTGTCACGTTACAAGAATAATGTTCAATGGTGCTCATTAGGAGAGGCCTATGTCGAGCAGTCGCCGATAATGATGATGATGATGATGACGAATAATAAGGGAGGCCTATATCAAGCAGTAGATTGATATAGGCTGTGGTGTGGGTCAAAATTTCAAAATCCAAAAAGCGATACAATTCTCTTTTGCAATGGTTCAAATACAGCTGTCATTTTATGCTCTTTTTTTTAATGGCATAGCTGGCGCGCAGACGGACAGGCAGACACCTGATGGAATGTAGTCACCGCCCATGGCCACCTGCATCACCAGAGGCGAAACTGATGCGCTGCCAGTCCTTGTGGAAATGAAATACCCGGTTTTGAACTTTTTAAATCCGCTCGGGTAACGGTCAACATTTCTGTAGACTCGCTTATGGTTACTCTACTCCTTGGACTTGCATACTCTACGCTTCCGTGTCAAGGTATCGGATAAGCTTGAATTTATAAAGTAAAACAAAATAATTGTTTCAACTATAAGATTAATTTTAATGTAGGATACATTGATTATTTTTGCCTAAAGTCTCATAATTTTGAATTAATCAGCAAATATTTTATGTACGCCATTTCGCCGCTAAACACCCTTTGCTGATTATAGGCAAGTAGGTGCCGATATTGCGGCGAGTGGAGGGGTTAACTGAAAATGCTGCAAACGCTGAAAAAGCAAGAAAGCTGCAGTGCCAGAGGAATGGCGTCGATTGTGGGGCATGCTACCGTCCCGACATAACGACCACGACCGCTCTGTCAAGAGTTTACGACAAAAGAAGAACTAAAAATGTATTTATTTAATCATTTAAACACCAACGACAATTCACATTACAGAACAGTAAAATCTATAACAAATATTATTGGACAGTGTGACATTACAAGCGTTTACAAAATATATTTACTAATATTTATTTGAGTAAGTTTATAAATCTAGAAAAAGAAACTTTTTGCTGATCCAAACTCTTTGGTATGTACCAACTGATCTAGGGCGGGAAATTTTTTCATTCATAGAACAACTTTTTTGTGCGACGCCACAAAAAAAAAAAAAACAACTTTTTTTTTCTATTGTTTTTCTGATTTATGTTGCGTAAAGTTTTTGGCGCTTTAACATACCTAACGTTAATAAGAAGACACAAGTGTATTGAAATGAAATAAAAGTATTAAACTGGACTTCTCAGATGAAGGAATTATTTGCTGATTGTTTTGTTATAGCTGCCATACTTATGACAGAACATGACAAGACCTAAAACTGAAGAGTGGACGACTTGACTAAACGGATGAAATGGAATTGAGGAAGGGACACCATTTTTTTCATCTTGAACGACGGTTGTCAATTTTATTAAATTTTATTTTCTAGTGTTTTTCTAATGTATGTCATTTAATATTCATGGTATTATAACCGATAAATGTTAGATAAAAGACACAAGTATTAGTGAAATGGAATAAAAAAAGATTGAACGGGAATTCTCTGATGAAGAAAATTGTGCGCCGATCGTTTTTTGTTATAGTCGCCATGGCTATAGCAGAAAACAGGACCTGACCGAAGACTGGACGACTGGACTTATAAACCGTACTACGTTGCCTCATATTATTATGAACAATGATTATACTTGATACTGGCGAAATTGTGGATAACTATCCCAGAAGCCATTTAATAAAGAAGTGAAGTGAAGTGGAATTGAGGAAAAAAACACGTGGGTACTAAAAAATTAAACGGAACACTCGGCAGTATGGTAAAAGTATTAAGCCTGCCAAAATTAAACTAAAAAACAAAAAAAAACCAACTGAGCTACAGAGATAAGTTCAATGACACATCAGCTGTATTATAATCCCTTTTATATCGAAATTCCAAATATTGTTGTTATAGAAAAGAAATACAATTTTACGATCCATAACTTGGTATCTCACAAAACGTAAAAATACCATCAAAGTGTTGTAAAATTTCGAGTATTTTTCTTTAATTCTCAAATAATCGGGGATTATCTGATGTTAGATAAAGCCGTGTGCTCATCAGGCGATAATGTCTCGCGACTCGCGACACGAGTCTCTGGAGATACAGCGGGAAGTCAGGTGGCATCAGACTTGACTTTTTATTTTCATTATCGGGTTGGGTTTTAGGGGTACCTCTATATTTGGAACCAGATTAACCTCACTTGCCCTGTGTGCATCTTACTGAATAAATGAACTTTTAACACAAAAATTTTGTTTGTTAAAATCGTGGCGTTTGTCAGGTTGATAACAATGCCTGCCCGTCGGCAGCTTGGAGATTTAGTTGTGTCCGTGTTAGGCTGCGCTATTCCGCAATCAGCTGCCGCCAGAGACTCGTTTGTGAGTTAGCAGGGTTCACCACGGGCAGGTGACGTAGGCTTGGGTTCCATCGATGAAGGTTGGAATCTCTTACATAGCAAATAATGTACAGATCATAAAAAATAAAAAACAAAGCTGGACACATTCTAGACATTGTTGAAAAGCTGGAAAAGCTGGGATTGTCGCGAGATTTTGTCTCCTTATGAAAACGCAGCCTAAATTTTGATGTGATTGTAAAAGAGGTTTCTTTGTAAAAATGTTGTAGGTGGTTTTATCAACAGAACTTTGATTAAAGCCACAAAGAGTGAAGCACGTAGAGTACCTTGCTAGACTATAGTGCTGTAAGCTATTATTATCAAGTGCTTTAGGCAAGCCATTAATAGTGGAATTATAAGTTTTTATCGATAATATTATTTAATATTAGTTTTAAGATGAAATAAAATAAACAAAAAAATAAAATGTGTTTGTTCCCAATCTACTCTGCTACTGCTGGCCAGATTTGAAGACTTGAGACTTGGAACATGCATAGTTTATGACCTGGATGGAGGCATAGGCTACTTTTTATCATGCTGGCAAGCAACGAGCAACGAGACTTTCCAACATAGAACTAAAGTTATCGACATAGCTCAGAGAATTAGCAAGCTGAAGTGGCAGTGGGCTGGCTATATCTGCCGAAGAACCGACAATCGTTGGGGTAAACGAGTTCTTGAGTGGAGACCGCGCCTCAAACGAAGTGTAGGTCGCCTTCCGGTCAGGTGGAGTGACGATCTGCGAAAAGCTACTGGTAGAAGCTGGATGCGTCGAGCTGAGGACAAGGCGCAATGGCGCTCATTGGGGAAGGCATATGTCTAGCAGTGGACTGCTATAGGCTGATGATAATGAGTATAAATATTTAGATTGTATGGAATAATTTTAGTGAGCCATTTTGCTTCAAAACATTAAAGGCACGATTTTATATGATAATAAAATAAAACGACATATAATTAGGGGTCCGCAAGGTCACATAAATATTTCCTCAACTTCAACGATAAAAACACCACGAAGGTAATTGTAACACAATCTAAATTGTTAGTAATAATTATTAATTGTTTTGTCATAATTACGATGTTTTTAGGTTACAACTTAAACATAGGTGGGAGCGTTTTGAAATATGCTTGTACGTACATAGGAGGAAGCGGTTTGGAAAAAAAAATACACAATTTTTTTAGGTAGCTAAATGTCAATGGTAATTTGGTTCGAACAAAGAAATAGGACTAAAGCATAGAAGAAGTCTTAAAATTAATTAATGCTCTGAACATTAACTCATACGCTGATTTCTACTTTCTTATGTCCTTATATCATTTGTTAGAAAGAGATGCATACTTTATCTCAATGCGATTTCTGCGACTTCGTACGACTTCGTACCTGGGCATTTATACAAATGCATTCATACGAACCTGCATAGAAATTTGTTCGAGGGCCCTGGTACGATAAACTTTTTGAAGTCACATTGATATATGTATGCATCCCTTTCTAACTGATGATATAGGATATAAGAAAGTAGATATCAGCCGTATTGAATTTTAAGACTTTATCTAGTTGTCTTACTTTATCTGTGGGTTCGCATAATGCATAGTTTGACTGACTGAACCACAGAACAAAATGCACCGGCAACTCAAGGGGGGCTGTTTATTAGTAAGTAAGTACTAAAGTTAAAAGCAGCTGCAGCTAGACAATGTTTTTTTTAAATAGATTTTATGGTTTCTTAAGACAAAAATTTGCAAGGTGCGTGGAAAAAGTGAAATATCATTTTATGGAATTTTATATGATTCTCAAGAATTATGAACGGATAACGGATTGCGTCTAAATTCGAAAAAAAGTCACTCAGTATCCTACATAATGAAGGTGAAAGTTTGTGAAATGAGTTATTGTATTTTGTTGCTCTTGCACGCCAAAACTACCAAAAGGATTAAGCTTTTCACAAATGATGTTTGACACACAATACTACTTTTTATCCGAGTACCATGCGAGTGAAACGGTAGGCGGAATCTAGTGTTAAATAAATCGCTTCAGCGTATGACTGTACACGCTGTATACGTAAGCCCTTAATTTGCATACTGACTAAATTAAGTGGGCATGTAATAAGTACATTAACAAGCTCCTTCTTCTTCCTTAACAGGCCTTGTGTATAGTATATTGCGTTTTGAGTGCTGAATAACATACCGGCGTAGGACGGGCATGGTGCGTAGCGTCATGTCCGAGACCCGCAGTCAACGTGTTAAGAGACTATAATTGTAAGTAAAACAACAACACCAGCCTATACCAGTCCACAGATGGATCGAGTTTAGATCTCAGTGGCAACTTGAGCGATTTTGCTTTGTATTTGCTTTGTATTTATATAACGTAGGTAAGTACCTTTGTTAGAGCATATGTTTTTTTATTTAATCTGCATCAAACTTGGTACGTCAATAGGTTGTAGCCATCGAGAGTTGTTCCATGAAGATTTGCTAAGATATGAACTTAATTCGTGAAGGAGTTGTAAAGATATGGGGTTATTATGGAGGTAAAAAGTTTTACATGTGTCGAGGGAAAGGTTGTTACATGAAAGGACTTTATTTGTACATTCCAAAATAGTTTCCATTTTTATTATAGGATGAATAGTTCAAGAAATACAACCAAAAAATTTAAATTAAGAAAACCGCAGTAAACTTTTACCTGTTTACAAAAAACTATTTCAGTTTTCTGGCTATAATTTAACGTTACTTTTTTTGGCAATTACTTGACTGTTTTGAGTGAAAATCATTGCAACCTGAAAGAACATTAGAAATTATATAAATTAATTAACTCACATATTACTCGACATAATATGTCATTTGATGAGTTAAAAGAATCCGATTTAACTATTTCCATTTGACATAGGTAGAACATTGAAATTGAGCTCGAAAACATAAACTATTGAATGTTTTTGATTGGTACTCCTCTCTGTATTCTGTGTTGGTACTAGGATTTGTCTCTTTTCTTAGAATTTCGATAATATTCGTAGTTCATGTTAGACTGGATATTAACTAGATAGCCGTATCGTTGCGATTTGCTATACCTAGATACCTAAGCCTATGTAGACTGACGTCCACCATTGCTATTTCTGCCGTGAAGCAGCGTTGCTGTGTTTCGGTTTGATGGGTGTGGGTGTCGGTGAAATTATAGGCACAAGACCCTTATCACCTGCATGCCTCAAGTAAGTACTGTGAGATTTGCCTTCGCGTCGACATGCCAGATCGGACTGTCAGCCCCGCGCATCTACACGTACGTTTCGGAGTGCGGGTTGGAATGGCGCGTGCTGTTTCCCAAGTCCGAACTTTACGTGTGCAGTTCGGTAATGATTTGGGATAAGTAATGGTTACTTAACATCAGTTGGGCTATGTGCTTGTTCCATCTTCAGGTAACTTAAAAATGATGTTGTTAATATGATCTGTAAGCCACGTCACTAGCTCTTCGATGATTATGATTGTAACCTAAAAAAAAACTTTTTAAACGAACTTAAAAACTGAACTCCTTCAGAAATAATGGCGATACGTTTCATCTTCTCCAGTATTCCCCCTATCATTATCTTGTTTAAATACTCGACAGGTCAATAGCAAAAGGTGTTAACCTCGTAATTAGATAATCCTGTAATTACATAATTGGCTATGAGTAAATATATCTCGCGCGACTTTTAATGTTTTCTACGTAAAACGCAAATGAAGTCTGGTTCGGATGGAACACTCGGATTTATGGGTTTTTGACGGCAGCCCCTACTACTTATTACTCGAAAGGTATTATTTAGGTACGCACTTGAGATATTGGTTTAGAAGTAGAAGAGTTGTTTGAGAAGGGCTGATTCGGGGAAGTACCTACTACAACCATACCTATTTCTACCGTGAAGCAGCGTTGCTTTGCTGTTTGAAGGATGTTAGTGCTGGTGGCATTAGGCTAACACTTTCAGGTCAAGAGTTGATAGACGCAAAAATATTTATTCTTTTATAACTAAAGAAATACATAAGACATTTTTTATTCTTATATTACAAACTAGATTGTGATGTGTATGCACTATGTGAATATTTATTGCGCTAATTCTCGCTTTTTTATACTATTTATTAAAAATGCCCCGCCATAAATTAGCGCGATATACATTTTGGTTATGATTAACTTATTTGCAATGATTTGCTGACGTAGGTGAACACGATAAAATAAGTAATTATTTTTACATAAAAATTATTAGGTAAGTATTATAAAATCAATGAGCTAAAATTAAAAAAATTCGATCGACTTCCATTAGTAGTATCGAACAAAACTCATAAATTATGACGAGAGATAAAAAAATATATCTTGAAAATATAATTGTAGGTGTCGACTCGAGGTTTGGATTTTCGTATTTTTGAGTTATGTACGTTTTGCCAACTGCAGTGTTTTTTGTGAAAGGTGTACGGGGTGTGGTAGCTTTATTTATTGAGGTTTTTATGTTTATTTTGGATTGCAGAACGGATTTTTATATTATTATGATGATAGGTTTTGAATTTATAAAAATAGTTTACAAATTCCTCACCTCACATAACAAAATAATATCTACTTACCAATGCCACTTACCAATAGCTGGTTTTCGTCGCATGGCGTGAAGTCAATGTGTTATTGTATATAGACGTTATGCTGTGAAGTGTACATAGCTGTATACATATTATTATATGTATACAGCTATGTACACTTCACACACACTGCACAAACTATACAATATACAGCTAATATATGTATACATATATTAGCTGTATATTGTATAGTTTGTGCGAGCGAAGCCGCGAGCGGAAGCTAGTTTTTAAAAACTCTGATTATAACCCGTGAAAAGGGTAATTATTATTGAGAAGTCCCAGTGGCCACCTGTGGTCTTCATCATCAGTTCGAATTCACCAAATGGTGCTTTCCGAGAGCAAATACACTAAGAGTTACTATAAAACACATCTACCCAAATGGTTATAACATTTGAATAGTTCCCTCGACTTCTCCATGTTCCTATCACTAGATCCTGATCTGATGGCAACAGGACCAACGAGAAGTATAGATAGATAGATAGATAGATAGAAAACTCTTTATTGTACTCATACCAACATAAACATATAGAACAATAAGTATACAATAATAAAAGAAAATGAAATTTAACAATTTGCCAAACAAAATGAAAGAATTTGATATTTTGAATGCCTTTAAAAATAAACTTAAATAGGCATGACGACTGGGTCAAAAAATAATAATTCTAATTAGTCCGTGAGTTAGAGCAACAAAAAAACGTATTTTTTTATTCAAAGAATCAATAGAAATTGACGGAGATAAAGAACGTGAAAGTTCGGGAGAGGGGGCTCGTGACGTCACTCCTAGGTAAAAAATGTACTATATCGTGACGTCACGCGGAACTATAACGCACTATATCTTTGTTACCAAAATATAAGTATACATATCTCTTTCATAATAAATTAAGTACTAGCTGTTAGAATTTTGTTTTTTCATATTTTTTAGTTACACAATATTTTGTTATACATATTAATATTTATTTTTAATTAGGTAATATATAAAAAGGTAGTGTATAAAATAATAGATACCAATTAAATAATAAATACATACTAATACATATAGATAACTCAGAAATAAAATAAACTAATAGATTTATTATAAGTAATATAAAAAATATATATGTGCTCTAAAAACCGATGAAAGTTTCATTTCAACCGTCATGTGAAGCGGATTGGAAAAAAGGTATCAACCCAAGAAAAATACTTTTCGAAAAAAATTAAAAGAAAAAAAAATTGTCAAAATTTGGAAATATGAGTTATGAGGTGACAAACATAAAAACTCTAATAATACAATCAAATTGAGAACCTCCTTTTTTAAAGTCGGTTAAAAAGAGTTTATTAGTAAAAATAATTTGTTAGTCATCAATACACAAAACAAGTAGGTCTGGTAGGCGGGAGGGGGGCGTCAGAAGCAACTCTATTGTACACGAACATGCATAACTATTGGATTTTGTATGGATAAGACTTAGGTTCCGGTGCGCAGACACCGCGCAAAGAAACAGAGCGCATAGTGTAAATATTCGTTACGTTTAAAACGTTTAAATTTTAAAACAAAACGTAATTTCTTATCTGTAGTTTCAGTTTTTACAAGCTTTTATGTAAGTAGTTTCACTCATACCGTCTGTAATCAAATCTTGCAAGATAAATTTCACGAACTTTTGCACTTATATGAATATCTCATTTTATGATACCTATTGATGGAATTAGCACATGGCCCACCTGGTGCTAAGTGGTAACTGTATGGATATGGAGCTGATCTGATGATGAGCTGGAAGGTGGCCATAGGAACTCTATAATGAAACATCGCAACCCCATTGAGTTTGGAGTCGTTTGATTCGTCTTGACGAGTGCGATGAAAGTGACAATTTCTTTATTCAGTACGTACATTACAGTACACTTTGAATCGCCATTTTTTTTAACTCATACTGTGATATCTAGACTCTTATGAGACTGGGGGAATAGGATGGCCCACCCTCACTTTTACACACACACACACCCAGACACACACACACACACACACACACACACACACACACAAATACTCATCCATCACATTTTACACGCCATTTAGATATTGCCGGCCTACGCCGTGTTTTCTATGTTTATTTGAAACAATTTGTTATTGTACCCTAGATTTAGGGAAGGAACTGACTTCTGACACACATCTAACGCTAGTTCTGGAGCCAGGGCTTCTACCAGATTTTTATACACTGTTTGGTTTCAATAAAAATACTTTACTTTACTTTAATTTAGAACAATTCGTAACGCGACTAAACAGAGAAGAATTGGCAAGAAACTCTGCTAGGTTTATATTTTTGGTTATCTTGGATGAAGCTGGAAGGTGGCCATAAAAACTCAGTTATAATAATATAGAACAAATTTGGATAAAACTTAAATTTTTTATGTTACATTATATAATTTGTGACCTGGATCAACACATAAGCTACTTGTACTTAGGTACTTTTTACCCGAGTACCACGCGAGCGTAGCCGCGGGCGGAAGCTAGTCAATACATATTATTTAAATTATGATTTTGACTATAGGAAATGACGTCAAAGTAACAAATTTTACGATATTTTTGATATCTTATAAATAAAGGTCCATCCACACTATAAGACGGAGCTGTTTACATTCATAAACATCACAATAGTCCAGTATTGTAATGAGAAGCGCCCACGCTATGCTTGGGAGTGGGTATGGTGCGAGAATTGGGGGAACAGCGAGTTGATAACCAACCTGAAAAATCTCTTTTATAAGATATTTTGTTGCCGTTCGCAAGGTGTCCATTTCGTAGTAAGGTTTGCTTAATAAGATAATATCAATAGAATATTAAAGGTATCAACTGATCTTTATTGATCTATCTATTGAACTGGCTTAGCTTACACCTACGGCTTCGCTCGCATGGTACCTAGAAAAAGTATTTTATATGTCAATCCAGGTCACAAAATATTTAAATTACAAATTGGACCGTTCAGCCATTACGGGGATACGTGGGAACAAACACACTCGCACACAGAAACTTTCGCATTGATAATATTTGTGTGATTTTGAATGCACGTAGCAAGTAAAATAAATTATTGTTTCAGTTAAAGCTCAAAAATGTCAATTTTGCCAGTGTTTTGTTTGTATCTAGGGAAGAGTCGCCGCATCAAAACTTGGCTTTCGTTCTCTATTGCGCCCACATTGAACACTTTTTAACCGACTTCAAAAAAAGGAGGAAGTTCTCAATTCGGTTGTATTTTTTATTTTTCCTGCGACATACTGTCTAAATTAGTGCAAATGTGGCATTGCAAACTATTTATTTGATTTTGGTATGTCAACGCGTTCAGAGGATTTTTGACAGTTTTCACATAGATAATTTGACTCTATAAAGTAAGAATCTACTATCTCAATGGGAACAGTACTACTTTTTCTGTATGTATTTCAAATTTAAATTCAAACTCAAATTCGTTTATTATTACGATATAAGATTAATCCAATGCGTTATACCTATCTTATTTTTGCTAAATAAAAATAAGATAAAAATAGAATTATTTTAAACAACAGTTTAGTAAACCTTAAAATAAACAAATACTAAAAAAAAATTAAACGTTACAAATTAACATACGGGCATGTAATAGGTGAAATATGCAAAATTTCATGAGGTTTGGTTGAGTAAGGACGTCAATTTTGCATCTAGTATTAAATAGGATAGAGTACTTGTACGGATGATATTATTTCTCGTGTCTTGAACCACTCAGGGCCGCGTCAAATAACAGTATATATTTTACTCGCTTTTAACTCTAGAGGCGCCTTATTTGGACCATTTAAGATGTCATTATTTGTTATGAGACAAAGCAGTTTTTTGTTTTCAGTAGTAGCTCATGTATGACTTCATCTACTTAAAAAAACAGAGCTGAGAGCCTCATTTAGTGAAGTTGGTTATATTATGTTCATCTATATCAATTCTTGTGCACTGGCATCTTAATATTTGTTATAATTATTTAAGAGCCTAGCTCTTGTCGGTGTACTGATGCAATTCTCTCCATTTTGCTCTTTCCATTGCGATCTCTTTCACTTCCTTGTACAAAATGACGGCGAGCATCTCTTTTATCTTGCTCATGTAGTTTATTCTTGGTCTTTCTCTTTAATGCTCTCTTTCTATCTTTCTCTTGATGATGGAAAGAAACATCTTCACGACTTTTTTCACATGATGGATATCTTCAGATATTGCTCAGTACGCAAATCGATTGAGGATACCCTAACGGGGGTAATCAGAGGCAAGTCCAAACATTACGTTCGATACATACCCATTTTTTGCAAGCAGCTAGCATTCCACGTGACAGGTTGCAAGCCCATCGCCGCTATTTTATTGGAACACTTACCTAGCACATACCTTTCGAACTTCTTAGTTCGAGGGCATGCCGGTTTCCTCACGATGTTTTCCTTCACCGTTCGAGCTCGTGGTAATGCCCACATAAATTTTTCGAAACCAAAAATCCATTGCTGCACGGCTGGGATTTGAACCCACGACCTCCAGATCTTAAGTCGGTAGGCCACCACGGCTATCTTGATGATGGAATCCTATTAAAGGAGAAAATTTAGAAAAATGTGAGATTATGCGTTTATCTATCCATTTTTCCCTACATCGTTTTCTATACCCCAACACGTACGCAAATATCATGATGGTTCGGAAGTTAAGGGGTGAAAGCGGAACAAACAGACTCACATTCGCATTGATGATTGAGTATGAGAGTTAGTATGTCATCATCATTATCAACTTATACCAGTTCACAGGACCCTTAATGAGTGTCATTGCGCGCTGTACTCAGCTTGACGCATCCAGCTTCTACCAGCAGCCTTTCGCAGATCGTCACTCCACCTGGCCGGAGGGAGTATGTCATTATAATTATACCTAAGGGGCCGTTCAAATATTACGTTAGCAGATTTATTACAATTTTTAACCCCCCTCTCCCCCTTGTCAGCAAAAGTAAGCAAAGCTCTTACCCCCCTCCCATGCTTTACGTAAACATTGGTTTCTTTAGGCATTTTTCTTTTAATGTATTCTGGTTTAGATAAGCGAATAGCGCGGTAATTCCTCTACTCGGTTCTAAGAGAGTCCTTAATCGTATTCATTTTGTGGGGATCCCCGAAAATGCGTTTTGTTATCAAACGTAGACAATGTGTGGGTTGCCAAGGTAAAAAAAAAAATACTCCTACTGACGTAATTACCTAACTACCTCTAGACCCCCCTAACCCCCATGTCATCAAAAATAAGCAAAGCAAAGACCCCACGCCCCCCTATAGTATACATATCCGATTCCATGTTGGAGTGAATGCTAGTATGGGCCTATTTAGGTAGGTAAATTTCTGGACACTATCACACAACATCATCTAGGTAGTCCCAAATCAGCAAAACTTGAATTATCGGAAGAACTTTGCAGCACAAAATCTGTCATAACGCGCTGCTACGGCACGTTAAGTATGTGACTGAGTCGTTTTTTTATCATCGCTTTTTACATTGGTCAAGTAGGTATTTGATGCTATCAGAACTTAATGATTTTGGTATCAAAATTCAGAAGGATTACGACCAAATCCCTAATTTTATTAGCAATAAAAGCTGCCTTGTCGAAAATGTTTATTTTCAGGTATTTTGAAGCGACTTTTATTTAATTTTATACATTTTTAAAACTCGAGTAGGTATTTGATTGCGTACTTAATGGTTTTGATTTTAAAAATATTTTTTTCTCAAACATGCTTGGAAATTAGAGCATGACAACCTTCTTCGAAATAAATCTAAATTGCAGTACCGGCCCAATATATGCGAGCAGCGGCCGGCAAAAGTTGTATGAAAATTCATATCTGTCGTGTTTAGGGGCCAAATAAATTACTATGTAAACTCATATCTGTCGTGGTATTTAAAAATGGAATGATCTTTTACTCCATAACATGGCAACCAAGGAGGTAACTAATCAAAGGATTTATTTAAATTTCGAACTGGCTTGCAAATAGAATGCTGTTTATTGAAAAATGTTCAAGTTCTGCCTAGAAACTATTTTGTTTTAATTTCCGCGCATTATTTGAGAAAATTACTATACAAGCCTTGGCCACAACTAGGCATTGATGGACTCACGTATCGGCTTCGTCTCGGCCCACATTTACACGTTCGTCCATCAATGCCTCTTTTACTGGCTTCTGCAGTAATGTATTTTTTTTTTTGTTTTAAAGGTATGTACCTAAGTTAAGTTAAGTTATAGTTTACAGATCAGACACTATGAGTACACCAACACCTAGACCCATGGGCCTAACCATCAGAAAACATATTTTAACACGTTGAGTCTGCCCTCGGAAATGATGCAATGCGCCATACCCGCGGAGCACGTTCTATAGCAGATACGCGACAGTGTATAATTCAGCCCTCAAAGTGTTAATTAAATACATAGGTATTATCAGGTATACCCAGTACATATATGCATTCAAATATTAACTGTTTTTTCAATATCATGCCAGGAGCTGTTAGTCGCTACTTCGGGTATAAGGAACTCCAAGTTACCTTGCTTCAACACAAGCACGGAACAAATATTAATTATACTTATAATAACACAAATAACACAAAATGAGTCTACAATGAAAGTATCAGGAACTCCGAGTACTAAACTACAACATAAATGCAATTAATCTAATATTTGATAACACAAACATGTCTAATAAATTACGACGCAAAAATAAAAAATAATATTTTCTGATTTTAATTTAGTACGAAATGAATAAAGATTTATATTTTCAAAAAGGAAATGCTCCGTTTCGTTATCACTTTATCAAATCTGCAAATTTATTTCGCCACTTGGCTTAAATAAACAAGAGTCAAGAGAAAGTTGCGTTATTATAAGAAGGTTCCGTACGTTTGATTTCGATTTGATTGGGCAAGGGTTTATACTGCTAGAAGGCACACCAGCATATTCAGTTCTCTGCACTACTCCCAGACCTCCCATATAAGGAGAGGAATATGCCCACCCACAATTTCTACGCTAGGCAGGCTAGTGAGGTTGGGACCCTTTTTTTTGATTGAACATTTATAATATCATAACAATATTAGACCAAAGCGATATTGAAAATTACAGTAACAAAAACTTACGACCTACTTATTATGACGACCTCTGAGGCGCAGTGCAGCGCAGACGCAGAAGGTTGCGGGTTCGATTCCCGCCGCGGGACAAATGTTTGCATGTTCTACAGATATTTGTCTCAGGTCTGGGTGTTTTCTATGTAAATGTATGTATTTACAAAAAAAAAGTATATAAGTAATATATCAATCATGTGGACATAACACAGGTTCTGCTTAGTTTGGGGCTACATGATGCTCAGCATTATTTATTTATTTTATTTTATTTATAATATGAGGGCCCTTTCTGTGAACCCTGTGTCTCTTTTTGTGTGGCCTTTAACCCCAGCCAAACCTAAATGTCGAGTATCGTACCCGCATCGCCATGGGTACGGGTTTGTATGGTCTTGCTTTTACTTTTCCGGGCCGCATGCCCGCAAGTCGGAGTATGTATCTCTTCAGGTCAATACCTGAAGACAGATTCAGGTATGTTGTTCCTTAAAGATTTAGGCTCTATATAGTGGATAATTCACATAGATTTTGCCGTTTTCTGTGGTGAAGTGGGCGAAATACTACCTGAGATGCAGAGAGTTGCAGGTTCGATTCCCACCGCGAGACAAATGTTGTCTCGAGTCTGGGTGTTTTCGATGTTAATATGGATGCATTTACAAACAAGATGTAGGTTTATAAGTTCAATAGGATACCAGTCATGGTTCCCGTTTAACAAGCTCTACTTAGTTTAGGTCTAGTTCAGTGGTTCCCAAACTCTTTCTTCTGGTAGACCATTTTCAACATTTTACTGGTTTCGATGAACCCCATACTACTTCTACATTTCTACCATATTCCCAAAACTGGTAAAAAAACTTAAATTATCTTAGTTTCTAAATGTTTTTTTAGTAGTTTTTTATAGTAGTAGTTATTTTCTATCGCAACCAAATACGTTGGCGTAGACCCCCACTTACAACTTATAAGCCCCTGGGGTCACGTGATCATATCACCCCAAACTAAGCAGAGCTGTAATACCAGGACCACATGACTGATACACTATTTACTTAGCTACATTTTTATTTGTAAATATCCACATAAAAATGTTGTGTAGATCCAGAATTATACATTTATTTATAAGCCTTCTACAAAGTTCAACTAACGAAAATATTTGCAATAGTTGTCTCCAAAAACATTTAAAACACACAGAGTACACTTTGAAATGTCATTTTTTTTAAATTTACCACCAATTCGTAACGCGACCAAACAGACAAGAATTGGCAAGAAACTCTGGCAGAAAATGGCAAAAAAGGAACCCTAAAAACCCTTATTTATAAAAACATCAAGCAAAAACCAATTAAATGCCGCCGTCCATCAATTGGAATCAAGCGAAATTACTAATAACGCTGTCTAGTCTGGGAGCTGAGAGTCAAATAAATACCATAATTACGTCATAGGTAAAATAAGTAGCTAATATTTTAAGGATTGATTAAATTGATTCTGAAACCAACTTAGGTACTAGTGCATTTTGCACTAGTAAATTGCTTAGTAACCTTATCAAAGTAATGAATCGTAACCCGTAAAATACATTAGTATTGAGTAGTTTCGGGGGCCTTAAGTGGTCTCCCATATCTCCAAATGGTGCTTTCTGTGAGCATATAGGTATATTTGATGAGGAGACTTTATTTATCCAGAGAAATTCCTCCTTTTTTGAAAGCAAATAACCTTTACCCAAAATATTAGCAATCAATTAAATTATCAATTCCTAATGAGAAGGGGGATATGCCCGTAAGCCCCATGTTGCGTATGAGGGTGGGGCACAGTTTCTTGCAGCGCCGACGCTACTGCTGATGGCCAGGGGATGTCGCTGTGCTAGGGTTAGGCTGCGCTATGCCGTATTCAGCCGGCTGCCAGAGCCCCGTTTGTTTGCTACCAGGGTGCACCACGAGCAGGTTAGGTTGGCCTGGGTTCCGAATATGGGGGTTGGAAACCCTTACACCCAGAGATAATGGAACTTCTAATTTGTTTATTACTTACAATTAATTGGCACTTTTATACAAATTTGATGAATGAAATACTTAGTAGAAAATATAAGTTAACTCTAAATGAGACAAAGAAAAAAACATTAAATAATACTTTAATAGACTAAAGATAAAAATAAACTGATGATGATGATGGTGATGATGATAATAATAAGATTTGACTCCTTGACTACTCTCGCGGTTCACTTATTTATCTCAACGGCAAGCCCGCCCAAAATTTAGATTGCTTCCAACCCATAACAGATCATAAAAAGCACCTCCTTATGCCAACTTATTACGGTTCAAATTCGCATAAAAATGCCAAATTTTATCTCGATAATAAACAAACTATGGTTCTGATGTTTTCGTTTATCTGTGGTACGTTTGTGCAATTTAATTTAGGTTAACGAGAGGTACTACCGTGTGTTTCCACAAGTCAATATTGTAAAAATAAAATAAAATTTGTTTGAGTCACAAAACATACAAAAATTTACAAAGGTTAGTGAGTGAGTGAAATATTGACACACTGACCTGAAAAGAGAAAAGCAATTTTCACAATATCTATATAAAATTCGACAAACTGATACATTGTTTTGTAAGCTTAAACTAAATACTTTATGATGCAGCAGGCGGAGTCAAACATAGTTTTGGTAGATCTTTCTCGCCCTTAGACAACAAAGTACTGGTATTATAACCCCTATTTTTATTTATTTGCGGGCGCCATTTTTAAATTTATATAGCCTATGTCACTACCACAATTCTGATGAATACAACGACACCTCATATGTCAAAATCCGTCCAGTAGCTTAGGCTGTAGGACGTGCCAAAGAACATACACACATACATACATACATACGCTTGATAAACATTACCCTCCTTGACGTATGCTGCAGAAGCATTGGTAGCAATTTCAGCGCTGGTTTGCAGTGACGCCAACGTGCAAAACGCAGCAGCATCTGTGATGCGAATTACGTACCTACTAATTTATATAAAAAAAAATACAATTAAATAATATTTAAAGTTATAAGCAATCATGGAAATCTGAAAACCTTAAATTTAAGTAAATTTAATGTAATCAGTATCAATTATACAAACGAACGACCGCATTCATCATCAGCCTATATCAGTCCACTGCTGGACAGCCTCCCCTAATGAGCGCCATTGCGCCCTGTCCTCAGCTCGACGCATCCAGCTTCTACCAGCAGCCTTTCACAGATCGTCAATCCAGCTGACCCGAGCGCCGTAGGACAGCATTATTGTATCTAGGCATTATATATTTGTAAGTTATATTTTAAACGAGTAAATAGTGAACTTCAAAACATTTGGTAGTGGCTCAACGCAATACCTTCACTTCAACTGACTAGGTCCAAATCTAATGGTAGTTCTGCCATGGTATACCGTGCCGTGGTCGAAGTTTCTGTCATGATTATATATCTATTGATAACAAACCTCCGCCCGCGGTTTCACTCGCGGGGTATCAAACTTCAAACTTCAAACTTCACACTTCACACTTCAAACTTTAAAATGTATTTATTCCAATAGAAACTAACTTATGGACACTTTGAAATGTCAACTCTTTTAATTTACAATTAATTCATAATGCGACTAAACAGAGAACCATTAGCAAGAAACTGGAGAACTGGAACCGGGGGAATAGGATAACCCACACCTTCGCACACAATACACATACACACACACATTACATTATTAGTATGATGAGTGTTCAGTCTATAAGTACTCGTATATTATTTTAATTGTATTAATTATGAATTATAAATTTGATAATATTCTGAGTATTTTGGGGAGTAAAGGGTTCCAACTTCGGAACCCCATGCTCACATCATGCTCGTGGTGCATTCTGCTGTTTAACAAACGAGGCTCGGGTTGCACCAATTTGCAGCATAGCGCAGCTTGATACCGGCACAGCTAGGCACCTGACCTGAGAAGCCCTGCGATACCAAAGTCGCCTGCCTAGCTTGGAGATTATGGACATGTCCCCCTTTAATAGCCCTACCTACCAGCCATGGCACAGAAATAGTAGGGGGTCTTCGTCACATCGGATGAAGTGTCAAAGGAATTGGATACCTGGTTTTGACTCGTCAATCTCGAGTTGATTGAGACGAACGAGTACGCGTCACTGGTGTTTTCTTAGTGCACTAGGTGACCAACGTGAGGTATCGTCATCATCATCATTAGTCTAACGCGAGAAAAATTTCTAAGCGAAAAGTATAAGCGTTAAATGTACAATGATACTTTAATTTTTTTTATGCTGCTATGATTGTATCAATCAAACTTCTGACTAAGTAATGACGGCTAGCTGAAATATCTGTACAGTACACGTTCTTTTCTTATATTTTGTTTGAATTTAATGTTTAATTACTACCTTATTGATATTGTTTGTACTTAAATACTGCACGCCTTATGTACTGGTAGAAATACATTGTGTCCTATTTAAGCATATACCACCTTTATTCCTTAATTACATGTATTTGATGCAATACATTTTACTTTTAAGCTTTCACGACGAATTTGAAGATTTGCCTTGAATTGTTATCGTTTAATTCATAATCAGGTGGAATGGCATTATGGGAGGCCTATGTCTAAGCTGTGGACTGCTATATTCTTATGATGATGATGACTTGAAGTAAAAGGCATTTTAATGCTGAGCGTAGACCATAGTCAAGTCTGTCTTAAGACAGACTAGGGAGGTGCACTTCATCCCAACCTCATGCACGGAGGGTATACCAACCAGGTTGGATCGACGAATGAAGTAACGCCATAAGAGCTAAAATGGTTGGAATTGGATTCTACGTATTGATATAAGTATTTTATGTTCTATTACTTTTTTTCGTAAAGTTCATAGTTTAGGAGTTAGGGCACTTTCAAATATAAATCAAAATTATTTTTCCTGGATTCAGAAAGTAAGGCCTTAAGAGCTCTTTTTTCTTTTCTTTCTTTCTTTGTAGTCGGTACTTCATTGCTGAAGATCGTGATCACTATGTGATGTCCTATCCTTAAGAGCTAAAATGGTTAGAATTGCATTTTACGTATTGATATAAGTACTTTATGTTCTATTGCTTTTGTTCGTTAAGTTCATAGTTTAGGAGTTAGGACACTTTTAAATATGTAGATTAAAATTAATTTTTCTGGATTCAGAAAGTATACCATTACCATTTTAGCTCTTATGGCATTACTTCATTCGTCGATCCAACCTGGTTGGTATACGCTCCGTGCATGAGGTTGGCATGAAGTGCTCCTCCCTAGTCTGTCTTAAGACAGACTTGACTATGGTCTGCGCTCAGCCTAAAGCTATAACTATTTTAACAGCCCTCGCAAACACGACGCTTTGTCGTCGCGCTTAGTCGCGAGCATCTGTCATATCTTGCTGTCGCGATTGTCGCCGTGCGTGCGTGCTTTGAACAATATGTATGAAAACTGTCCCCCACAGCTTGTCGTAGCGTCTAATCGCTGACGTTTGTCGTCCAATGTGCGCAGGCTGTAAAACGCATTTTGTTCATCAAATTTTGTCTGAAGTCCTTCCTTTTTTCATAGTATTATTCACGAAACCTTTCATCATGTTGTAGCATATTATACAGAGTGAGTTAGAATTCGTATGTCATGAAAAGGGGTAAATCTCCCGCAGGTCAACAACATTTGTTCAAAGACATTGGGGAATTTTGTAGTTTTTCATTGAAGAACTGGTTAGAAAAGTTACGTTACAATCCAACGCTATAACATTTGATCTTTGTAAACTTTGTACTTGGCTCATAGATGATGATAGTTGTAGCTCTACCTTAATTTTAGGGCTGCCAAGATAACCTTATAGTTTTTGTAGAAAAGATTTGCATCACATATTCCTAGGACTTGTGGACCACCCAAACGTATGTTAGGGTACGAGGAAGCATTAGTCCTAAGTAGACATCATTATCATCATCATCAGCAATCTAGCAGTCCACTTCTGGACATAGGCCTCCCCTAATGAACGCCATTGCGCCTTGTCCTGACCTCGACCGACGTATCCAGCAGCCTTTCGCAAATCTTCACTACACCTGGCTGGAGGTGTGTTGTTTCGCCGAGCCGCAGTCTCCACTCAAGAGCCGCAGTCTCCACTCAAGAGCCGCAGTCTCCACTCAAGAGCCGCAGTCTCCACTCAAGAGCCGCAGTCTCCACTCAAGAGCCGCAGTCTCCACTCGTTGAACCCAACGGTTATCGATTTTAAGCGGTCACCCATCCAGTAATAGACGAAAGTTCTCATATATATTGAAGAGGGTTGCATCAAAAAAATATGGCGGAAACGAAACTGCCCGCGGGTCAGTAGTTATTAACAGCAGTTTTAATATTAATATATAAATAAAATCACATGTCTGTTTGTTTTTCCCAAAGCAATCAGGCTCGTGTTATCAATGCAAACATTCTGCGCAAATATGGAATTTTAAAACTAAAATTGAACGATTTTTGCGAACTCAAATTGTATTATTGAATTGGAGGTATTTTTCGAATGCGTAGGAAATTGACAATTTTGTAGAAAATATTGCGTTTTAAATGCTGTAAAATGGTTAAGCTAAAACAAAATAAAAATAACTTTAATATGCGTGTAAGTTTTATAATTAGCTCACGTCTTAGGACTAGGTAGAGTGACGTGAGATAAATAAATAAATAAATAATGCCTTATCACACAGCATCATGTAGTCTCAAACTAAGCAGAGTTTGTATTTATGGGGACGACATGACTGATAAATACTACTTTTATATATTTTGTAAATACATACATAGAAAACACCTAGACTGAAACAAATATCTGCAAACATTTGTCCCGCGGCAGGAATTGTACCCGCAACCTTCTGCGCCCACTGCGCCACAGAGGCCGTCGATGATATGCGATAGGCTGCTGGTGAGCCAAATTTGTTTTTATCTATTTACTTTTATTATTGACAAAACATCTTTACAGCAACTTCAGTTATGACAACCTAGTTAAGAACGTAGGTTAGTTATGGAAAAAACAATAATTTAATTTTTGAAAAAAAAAACAGATTTTAACAAAAAATATCGAAAAAAAATAAACCTGCACTAAAAATTAAAAAATAATTGAGTAGGTATTTTTTGTTTCTACAAATACATGGCGCAATGGCGCTCAATAGGGGAGGCCTATGTCCAGCAGTGGATTGCTACAGGCGGATGATGATGATGATGTTGATGAAATACAATGAACCGTTTTTTCTACAAAATTCCGCCAACTCTGGCGGAATTTGTACTAAATATTTTATCTTATAAATATCTTGTAATGGATTTCCGCAAAGTCATGCCTGATTCAATTTATTACCTAGCTGTTATTTCCATACTTACTCAATGTGTGTCATCACGTGGTTATAATATAGAGTTAGCGCTGTATAGTGTTACAGTACACCTACATGTGAAACCTTTTTAATATGTTAAAGGCAGAACGAGCTTTCATTGATCAGAATTGAGGTAGGTGAATTTTCATGAGTAATTTATAAAATACGGGAAGCTGGAAGTATAGCCTCCCCAACGAAAAAAGATTTTTCCAAATCGGTTCATAGATGGCATTTTTATTTTATTTGGATATTTACTCCCATATTGATCTTTAAATTCACATCTTCCCATCAAATTCCTACACCCATAAAATTATATCCAAGTTTATTTTTAAAAACCCGTTAAAGTAATAGAATTTGTATTCATTCATAAAAAACGGTCGTCATGGCGCCAGTTTACGATGTGCTAATCAACGTGTTAATGCCACAGGTTTTGAGAAAACGGTTGACGTCTTTTAGCGGTGAGTCTCTTTATTCATTTTTTTTTCGTAGTTCAATAACAAACACAACACTTCGTTGTTCGTACTAGACTAGTTCAACAACACTTCGTTGTTCGTACTAGTTCCACAACATATCTTTCTTCACACTAGTTAAAAAAAAAACAACAACACTGCTTTCTGCATCGACGACCCATATGGTCAGTTTCCCATAAACCTTTGGGAGTAGACCCTTTTGTGGTACAACCTATTTATATCTGGGAACCTTCAATTAGTTTCACTCTTGATCGTGTTTACAACTATACATTTTATAATTTATTATTTAAAATTTACCTTTTTTTGTTTTGCTTAATCACTTGATATTCTTGTAAGTACAAAGTCCATAAGCTCTATTTTCAAACATCCTACTGTAAGCTGTGGATAACGATGTAGGTAATACTTTAACTTGTTCTTTTAAATTTTAAACACTTACATCCAGTTACTGTTATATTGTATTAATAATAATAAATTTAATAAAATAAAAACCGGCCAAGTGCGAGTCGTGTACGTTGTATGGGAGCCACACTTGAATATTTATTTTATTCTGTTTTTTGTTGATCCATAACGGCAACAAAAATACATCATCTGTGAAAATTTCAACTGTCTAGCTTCATTCGGTTCATGAGATATAGCTTGGTAACAGACAGACAGAGGGACAATGGAGTTTTAGTAAGAGGGTCCCGTTTTTACCCTTTGGGTACGGAATCCTAAAAATAAAACATAAAAATTCAAGCTCACCTTGAATAAGTTGTTGTTGATGATGCGGCACCGCTTTTTTAGAGTTAACTAAGGATGTTATAAACCTTATCAAGTGTAGTGGAAACATCACACTTGGAATAATTTATTGATTGAAAAGTAACGTATGAACGATGATTATGTGTGGACTTGCCTTCTCTCTCCTTGGTCTTCTTATTATCTATGTGCAGTGACTGAAAACATCTATCCTCTCATTTTTCCAGAAAAATGTATTAAGTTTCATTATAACTACTTTTTATACAGGTACCACGAAGTCTACTGAGCTAGACTTCGCTTCGCTCGCTAGAATGAGTTCATTCTATGAAGTACCTAGACTTCGCTTTTACTAGTTATTAAAATCTAATTTTTCTCTGTCATTTGCCATTTAAAAAAAATACTTCTAATCCCACCTATTAAACTTGCTTATTTATTTAAGTAAAGGGCTAAAATATTTTTTTTATATTTATTGAAAATAAAATAAAGATTTTTTATTTCATTGCAAAAACTGTCTGGAAACAGGTCTTATGTGATCAAGAAAAGAACACTTATTTTTTTTGTGACAGACCTGTCAAAGTTTGAAACATGAACACATTAACACATGCAAATGTTTTCTCATGTTGCTTGGAGCGCCGCACTTGCATCTTGTTTTAGAAAAATACCGACAAACTTCCCAATTTTGTTTGTATAGGACGATATTGTTATGCAAACAAATGCTGGTTTGTTTAGTAGCAAAAAAAGACCCCATCCATGAGCATGTTGCAAAAAAACATGCTCATGGATGGGGATTATCCCTAAAGATTAGGGAGTTGCAAGATTTACCTATACTTACTTATAATTACCATTACACGCCACAACAGCCTTTATCAGTCCACTGCTGGACATAGGCCTTCCTTAACATTTTTTTTTATCCTCTTGTCTGTCAGGCCACTTCCTGGAGGTCGATTTTATTTGGACCTGTCTGTCAAGGCGCCTCTAGAAGGATATAAACTTTTTTCAGATTACAACTTTTATTAAAAAAAAACAAGTAAACTTATGAAAAATATTTAGGAAAAAAAAGATTTTTTCTACCGGTCTGGATGTTAAAACAATAAAATTTATAAATTGGTTTTTTGAAAAAACATCGAGAAAAAAAAGTAAATTCGAGGTGTTTACATAAAAAGTGCATTTAAAAATGCGCGCCAGGACACCATTTTTTTCATCTTGAACGACGGCTGTGTCATTTTTATTAAATTTTATTTTCTAGTGGTTTTCTGATGTATATAGATTTTTATTAATGGTATTTTAACCGTTATACGTTAGTAATATGACACAAGTATTAGTGAAATGGAATAAAGAAGATTTGGACGGAAACTCTCTGATGAAGAAAATTGCGCGCCGATCGTTTTTTGTTATAGTCGCCATTGCTATAGCAGAAAACAGGACCTGACTGAAGACTGGACGACTGGACTTATAAACCGTACTACGTTGCCTCATTTTATTAATGAACAATTATACTTGATACTGGCGAATAAAGGATTCTCATTTTATTCCGCAAAATATTTAACCAAGAATAGGAAATTATATTAAAAACCACAAACGGCACTACCCTTAAATAACTTTCTGTGATCAAGATCATCAGCAGCATCCAGCAGTAGACTACTAGAGGCTGATGATGATGATGATTGATATCATCGAGTGAACCACGAACGGCACTACCCTAAAATCACTTGCTGTGATCAAGATCACTGAGTAATTTAGCAGTGGATTGCTATAGGCTGATGATGATGATCGAGATCGATGATTAAATCACAAAAAGCAAAACCCTAAAATCACTTCCTGTGATCAAGATCATAGAGTAACTTTAATTAACAATAAACATCGGTCACTCAGTATTCAAGTAGCGTTCAGGATACCACCCAAAACTTGCCCGAACAATTAAACTTACTGTTCGATCCTTATCTAATACTGATCAGAATTTTAATTTTTAATCAGATTATCTCATATTTTAACCTAGGGCTAATTTTCACTTATTTTATAACTTCTAAAAAAAAGATAAGCTTTTTGTGAAGGTTTCGTCTGGGGGGAAATTGCTGTGTTTCGGTTTGAAGAGTGTAGGTAGGATAGGTCATGAGATAGGTCATAACATTAGGTGGGCCATGTGTTTGTTCCAACTTCAGGTGACAAAAAAAACGTCGGAATCTTTTTTTATTTTCGAATACTAGAAGACGCCTATGTGACAAAATATTTTCATCCGAAATAGTATGTTTTCCCATTTTTCCATACTTTCCCATCGGTCTCATTGTCATCAGGTCAAGATCTGATGATAGGATCTTGAAAAAATCGAGGGAGCTCTTTAATTATTACACCTATATAAAGCTTACCTTTATAAAGCTTACCTATATATATCAATGGTGATTTGGGTATGTTTTATAGTAACTCGTGCTGCATTTGCTCTCAGAAAGCACCATTAGATGAAGTGGAACTAATGATGAACATCACAGATGGTCATCGGAACTAAGTTTTTAGTTTAGGTAAGTAAATAAGTATTTAGATAAGTAAGTATTTAAAGTCAGTTTTATCTTTTTTGTATCAAATATTTACTTGTAGGTACATTATAACATCTGGAAAAGTATGCAAGTAGGCCGCGCCATACCTACAGTATCCAAAGATATCAACACATTGCATGTCGCTGATTCATGGCAAGTTGTTGGCATTTTATATCTTCGTGAATCTCGTCGAGTGCATGTTATAAGCTTTCACATAAAACTCCATTGCATAACTTAACACCTTGAGACTTGAGGGCTGGAAACAAAACTAGGTCGCTAGCTGTTGCTCACAGGAATAGAGATGAATCTCACGTTAGACATTTAACACTAGAACTAACAAAACTCTGTGAAAATTTGAAAGGTCAGACTTGCTAGCGCATGTGCTGAAAAAGAATGGCGTTTAAAAATGGCCGCTGGTTCACCTTCACACTGGCAGTAATTTGTTAAACAAGTCTAGCTATGGGTGAGTTAAAGATTGAAAATGTATCCTGAAACTTGTTAAGCATTAGGTTTTTTCATGTAAGAAAAACACGTGTTTTGATAACAAACTGTTTTGACATCATCATCTTCATTTCAGCCATTTTCGACCCACTGCTGAGCAAAAGCCTCCCTTTGATTTCCACTCGCCTAGATCCTGCACTAGTCTGAACCAGATGTCCACGGTCTCCCCGATATCTCCATCAACCCATCTAGCTGGAGGAAGTCCCCTGTTCCGTCTCTCAACTACCACTCGACGCCTGTCCTGACTTAAACCACAAGCTATAAAATAAATACAACAATTTTAAATGTAATTCAGGTTTACTGATTAACTGCATGAACCTTTCATACACGCTCATAACACTGAGAGCCGTGAATAATGACATACATGGCCCTACACATGGTAACACTACCTTCTTATCATGGCTTCACTTGGGCACGAATACTTATACTTACAACATGTTTATAGCGTCACCAATACTACATACGTAGTTTAAAACATTGATAAAATCTCCTTTTAAGCAAAAAACTATACCTAGCAGGTATGGTGATTAGATGATTTTGCTCTCCCAGATCTATCAAAAGTTATAGTTAAGAAAACATTTTGGAAAGGATCAAATAAAGTGATCAAGGGAAAAGGGTGAGTATGAGAGAGAGAAGGTTTGGTGTTGCGTGTATTGGTGAGTTGCCATTTTCCAACCAGTTTCATAACATTGAGACAAAACAGAAAACATTGAGAGGTGACCCGCAGCTGAGCTCCACACGCATGGACCATGTCTTTCCTATGGTACCGACTAGGCTGAGAGGATGGTATAGGTGCTGAAGCCTACTCCATCTTACCATGTCCATGGAACTGCAGCGTCCCAGTCAGAGTATAAACAGTTGACGCTGAACAAATTATCTAGATTAGATGGAAAGGAGTGGCAGAGAGCTGACCATATCTACCGAAGAACCGATAACCGTTGGGATAAACGAGTGCGTGAGTGGAGACTACATCTCAAACATAGTGTAAGACGCCCTCCAGCCAGGTGGAGTGAAGGAAGGCTGCTGGTAGAAGCTGGATGTGTCGAGCTCAGGACATGGCGCAATAGCTCTCTTTAGAGAACGCCCTGTTTGAAATACAAGAGGCTGCTAATAATGATGATAATGAGATGCAAAGGCCAAAGCATTATTTATAATCTGTTTACTTATTAGGTACTATTCAGTTTACTGGAGCTTAAGGCCGCGGTCACGAAGTCAGCGGCGGCGCGGAGAGCGGCGCGCCAACGCAAATAAATACATTGAAACGCGCCATTCCTTGCGCCGCCGCCGCCGCCGCTGACTTCGTGACCGCGGCCTAAGAGGTTTCGAACTTCCATCTTTAGAACCTAAACCAACCTCACTGGCCTGCTTTATAATAAACAGGGTTCTGGCGGCCAGCTGACATAACATCCCCTGGCCGCCGATGGGCAGCAACGTCGATGATGCGAGAAACTATACAAAATACAAGATACAAGATATCTATGGCCCACGATCTCCAAATTTGCATGCCCATTATTATGATAGCATATCCCCCATCATAATATTAGGGAGGCCTATGTCCAGCAGTGAACTCAAAAAAGTGTTGTTGTTGTGTCGTGGGGTAGGTACTTACTCATTTCATTTTTAGACTTAAGTGTAAGTTTAAGTCAAAATGTATTGTCAAAATTTGGGAACGATTGAACCGAAAATGCCGAATGCAATTTTTCAAAAACTTACGGTACAATACCGAAATTACAAGTCGCTACTCATAAATCAGGGTTCGGTAGAGTTGGATCATGCGTGCTTGATAAAAAGCCGGAGAAATATAATTAGCCGGATATTTTGCAAAATCAAAACTTTATCATTGGCCTCCAGTCGTAATAGGTACTGTAGGTATACACCGAGAACTCTGACAACCAAATTTCGGTTAATTTTATGACATTTTAATTTTAATAAACATAATTATAAAATTCACTAGCTTCCGCTCATGGCAACGCTCGTGTGGTACCCGGAAAAAAGTCTGTGTTAATGTAGGTCATAAAATATTTATTCCAAAATTCATCCAAATCCGTTCAGCCTTTACGAAGTGAGAACAAATACAACACAAAAATATATCGAAGATTAAAAATGTTGCTTATTATCAATGCACAGTCTAAATCACTAGTCAAATAGGCAGAATGAATTACTCCAAAACTAGATTGATGTTAATACAGTGTCAATTAAATTAACAATGAAATTATGAAAATTTCTAAAACCTAACCCAAACTCTACCTGCATCAATCAGTACTTTATAAAACCCTTAACTAATATAAATTGGTAGAAATTATTATTAAGTATTATATTTTCTGGCCAAAATAGCCCCCGAAACGCCTTTTTATTTTAGGATACCAGATTTCAAACAAAAATCTAGTTAGAACTAAAATCAGGAAAGACATCTTATAGTCCAGTATATTCAAGTATATATTTTTATTTAATATTTGCTTACATTTTATTAAACTACTATCTTGTATGTGTAAATGACATTGCATAGTTTAAAACGTATGCATTTTAATAGTTTTCTCTATTATTTATTTTAGCTCTATTATTTGTTTTATCAACATACCCATGTCTTTTTGTGTTTAATGTATTATTTGCTTGTATTCTGTTTAAAAATAGTTTATTTATTTGTAGTGAACGGTTCTCGTTTTATGACGTCACCTATAGGTAAAGTCTGAAAACCAGCGCTGCCACCTTACATCCCATGTTGGTAGCAGCATATCGCTGAGACTAAGCCTGTTTGGATGCAACAGGGAGGGGCTAAAACGATAGTAGTTATGTGTGTTATGTGCTTTTAATGTGTATTTACTACTGTTTTGTTATTCTTTTGTTTGTGAACCTTCCATTTTGTGTGTGACATAAATACATTATTTCTTTCTTTCTTATAATAGGCAAAAAATTATTAACCTTATTATTAACCGTATTTTCAGCCCAAGTGACCAAAAAAGCCGGACACTCACCCACCCTAAGCCGACCAGCCATTACAGAGGTCAAACGCCCCTTAATTTAAACTTTCACACTTGTCGTATTATATCGGACGTACGTTTGCGGTTTGGACGCACCCAGAGACGTCAATTATTATATTTTAACAAGTTTTTGCCGTCGACTTTGCTTGCAATAAATGCGAAAGTGAGTTTGTTTGCTTATCTGTAGACGGTCTCTGTAGAACAGCGGTGGAAGGTCCGCTTGAAACGTATAAGGTTGCGGATTCGATTCCAAATACACTCTCTGCTAAGCTTGGGCCTAAATGCATTATTTATTTTATTTATATGTGGTATATTTTTATGTGGCGCAGTGGGTGAAAGCCCGCCTGCGACGCAGAATGTTGCGGGTTCGATTCCCGCTGCGGGACAAATGTTTGTATGTTCTGCAGATATTTGTCTCGGGTCTGGGTGTTTTCTATGTATGATATGTATGTATTTACAAAAAAAAGTATATTATGTAGTATATCAATCATGTGGTTCCCATAATACAAGCTCTGCTTAGTTTGGGGCTACATGATGCTGTGTGGTACATCCAGCATTATTTATTTATTTATTATTTTATATATTTACTAGCTTCCGCCCGCGGCTTCGCTCGCGTAGTACCCGGATAAAATAAAGTAAAGTAAAGTAAAAGTAAAATGTATTGCATTAAATACATGTCATTAAAGTACATAGGTGGTTTACGTTTAAAAATGTCATAATGTATTTATACCTGTATCGTGTGCAATATTTAGGTAAGTACAAACATTATCAATACTTACTATTATTACTTAGTTACAAATTACTTAACTAGTAGGCATCGAGTTAATACAAAAAAAATCAAAACAAAAAAAATATTAAAAAAAGAAAATATATTTTAGCTGGCCGTCATTATTTACTATTGTCCAAAAAAATAATATAAAATATCTTGTGTGTTAATCCAGGTCATAAACTATGAATATTCCAAGTTTCACCCAAATTCGTTGAGTATTTCGTGTAAGAGTAACAAACATCCATCTATACGCATCCATACATCCATATCACAAACTTTCGCATTTATAATATTAGGTACATATTTGTTCGTTTGTTTTTTAGGGTAGGTACTTGCAGATAGAACATATGACGATATGATGTTAAGGCGAAGATACATGTCAAACCTCCCTCTCGCTCGCACTATTAAACATTTTAGAAGATATAAAATCACTGGATGAAGTTATGCAAAATAACAAACCTTCACGGCCTAGAAAATAACAATACAAAGGTTCAGCAAGAATATCATTTGACATGTTTCGTCGCCTTAACCCTAGACACCTAACATTTGTAAATACTCCTTTAAACCTAACCATACGTCGATTCGACGAGCAATTTTTAGCGCTTATAATTTTATCTAATAATAAATGTGTTATTTATTTTTATTACTCATTTACATAAAACAAGTATTATTTTAGTAAATAAAACAATAAATTTAAGTTTTGCTCTATAATTATGTGTTTTATACCTCATATATTATACGGCACTAGTTTTTTGAGATCAAATGAGGATACACTTAGAAAAATAAAAATAATAAAAAACAACACATAGTAGCCTTTTTTTATTTGGTGATCATCATCATAATAACCCTATCAATCAGTAAAAAATAAAAAATAAATTATTTCGAAGCGAATTTTATGCAAAAATCAACTTTTTGTTCACCACAAATTGCAGTCATAATTTTTTTGCAGTATGACTTTGTCATGCATCATTTTTATAGGAACAGAGACCACAAACTTTTCTTTTCCTCACATTTGGGCCCTTCACTAATTGAAGAACTAGCTGGATGTTGACTGACCTTCACCTTAATCATCAACTTGACCTTCACCTTGGCCTTTCTCTGTCTTTGCTCCTAATATGATGATAATGTCTTTGATTTTTTTTCTAGTAGCAGATTAGTCATGAATTGTAGTAGATTCAGTATATTCCTAACCGTAGTAGGTTTTTTGGTAACACCCACAATATTTATCACAGCTGCTCTACTTGAAATACACCCGTTGCCATGATGATGAGCGCATGATGCGCATGAATCCAAACATGATGGATTCGGCTACGGATATTGCATTTTGATAGGTCAATATACTGAAATTATTCCTGCCGATGGTACCGATTGAAGGTATTTGTGGCTCCTGCACATTGTCTCGCAAAGCAGGTGAAGAACAACCTTGAGTCTCTTCGAGATAAGATGGGTCAACTTGAGCGTCGCTTTCAGCATCATCCACCTCCATATTATCTTCAGTTTGGCAGTCAGTTAACTCGTCCAAGTTATCAATATATTCCTCAATCAATAATAAACGCACACCTAATATTATCATCAAGAGCAATCGTTGAGAAGTTATTGTAAAAGCTGCAAATAACTAAATACACTAGTAGTAAAATAGCCACAAAACCTAACCATTCGTCGAAACGACGACTATTTTCGTAATATATCAAGGAATAAAGTACTTACTATCCAGACTCCGTCGCTTTCTAAGGGAGCTCTTCGAACACTGAGTTGACAAGAGACGACGATAATATCGGCGCTCGCGCCAATAAAATAAATCAATATTACTTTTATGTGTTCGTTGAATTGACGAAGGTTAGGTGTCTAGTGGTAACCATTATCAATCGTAAATCTACGCATGTTTGAAACGTGCTCTACGATACAACCTGCGCCCATCAACTTGAGGCATGAAGGTAAGCCTCTTGTGCCTGTAATGTGACCGGCACCTACACCCTTCAAACCGAAACACAGCAATGCCTTCGCGGTTGAAATAAACGCCCTGCACACGTAAAGATCGGACCGTGCATCGGGACTGCGTTCCAAACCGCAGTCCTATAATTACGGTTTGGACTTCGGATCAAAATGTCGTGCTAATGGCGCGTAAAGATCGGACCGCGCATCTGGAACTGATCACTGACTTGATGCGCGGTTAACACTGTGAGATTTGCCTTCGCGTCGACATGCCAGATCGGACTGTCAGCCCCGCGCATCTACACGTATGTTCGGAGTGCGGGTTGGAATGGCGCGTGCTGTTTCCCGCGGTCCGAACTTTAAGTGTGCACGGCGCTATTGGCATGGTGGTAGTACTTCGAACGAGCCCTTCACCAACAGGCCTATATACTTTTCCTATTTTTTTTATACTACTAAGTTATCAAACAGGCATAGTGTCCTCCTGATTGTAAGCGGTTCCCGTAGCCGTAGAGGATTTACTACCGCGTTGCTGACCCTTTTAATTTAAAAACGCTCTTTTTAAATCGCTGCATATTATTTATTATAGTATAATAATATACATTATAGACTCTGGGGAAAACCTCATGAGGGCGACTATTCCACAGCTTGATTGCTGATTGATTTGTAGCTAGCTTACGTAGATACAATAGTCACAAAGTATCGTTATACCTTTTAAAGTTGGCTGCAAGTAGCGACCTATGTTCTGGTCGGATTGTACTAGGATTGGTACATACGTTCTTTCTCACTAAACAAATGCTAGCTGCTCACGGTACAGTTAGTCCACCAATTCAAGGTCGCTCAAAGGGCTATGCTTGGAATAACTCTGAAGGATACAATTCGTGACAAGATTATCCGACAGAGGACCAAGGAAATCGACATAGCCCACATAATTAGCAAGCTCAATTGGCAGTGGGCTAGTCATAAATGCCAAAGAACCGGTAACCGTTGGGATAGGCGAGTTCTAGAGTGGAGGCCGCGTCTTTGCAAACGTAGTGTAGGGCGCCCCCCGGCCAGGTGGAGCGTTGACTTGCAGAAGGTGGCTGCAGAAGGTGGATGCGGAGAGCCGAAAAACGGGCTCAGTGGCGCTTACTGGGAGAGGCCTATACCCAGCAGTGGAATAATACAGGCTGAAGAAAAAGAAAAAAGCTAGGTAGCCCCAAAAACAAAATCATGAAATCTACTAAGCAATATTAACACTTATTTAGTGCGATTGAAAACTCAAATTCCATTTGACAAGCAAAACATTACATTGATCTTCTAAGCTCAGTATGAAGTTTTTGTAAGTAAGTCATCATCATTATATGTGTTAAGTTCATGAAAATACAGCTCATTTTGCAATAGAATCTGCCAAGGAATTGTATGAATTTATTTTGAAGCGAGTGGGGCATTATTAGCTGTACGGAACCCGTTCTCGCTGGCGTTTGGGCCGTGACCTTTAGGGTTGGGCTTAGTCCATTTTGCATACTTAACTTATCGATATTGTGGTAGATAAGTGGACTCTTAGTAACACCCTTTATTATTAATAACTCACACACTCTCTCTCTAAACGGTGAGTTCAAATTCGTATTTATCCCATTCAGAGCGCTTCAGTGCTTCCGAAGATTTTTGGTCCCTGATAAACCGAAGCCTATAAGTAAAAAGTAGTATGATCTAAGCCGGTACACTAAACCACATTTCAACCAAATCTGTTCAGCCGTTACGAAGATAAATGGCAAATAAATATCCCCACAAACTTTTGGATTCATAATATACTAGCTTACGCCCGTGACTTTGCTATAGCTATTTGTCCGTGCCGGTATCCGGTCTACGGTTCGTTGTTATAGCAATTTTTCCATGCCTTGGGGACTTTTTTCTGGATCTTTCATCCAGATACCCTTTGTCCTTTTCTGTACCCATCACAACGTGTATGCGAAATTTTACTATGGTCAATTCAGTACTTAAGGCCTGAAAGCGTAAGAATCAAACAAATTAATTAACTCGCTTCGCATAAATAATTTTAAGTAAGGATTTTTAGTATTACATCGATATAGACAAATTATTTCGCCACCTTTCCCATCACTATCTCGGCGTCACTTCGTGTTTCATCTTTACACCTCGAATGCACCTTGTCTCTGTCTCTTTCCAACTATCTTTCTATCCCTTTCAGTGCATCATAAGCTCTCTTTGGTTCATCTTTCATGGGGCTTTAAGCTCTATATCACTACGAATGAATAGAAAAATGCCAAAATTCTTAGTCGCTCATTTGAACAATTTGTTATTACAGTTTGAACTCTATTCTATAAATAGATTCACAAATGCAAAAATTATTTCATCGTACCTTCACTCCATAGTTTATAACAAAGTTTCTTTTACGCGGTCTGTCTGTCCCTATATATGCTTAGATCTTTAAAACTAAGCAACTGATTTTGAAGATTTCTTTTTTTAATAGATTAAGTGATTCAAGAGGAAAGTTTGGATGTATAGCTTGCACCCTAGCCAAGCTGGGGCGGTTCGCTAGTTTATTCTATTCATATAATTATCTCCTACTATCATAAATAATAGTAAGTTTGTGAGGATGGATAAATGGATGTATGAATGTTTGTTACTCAATCACGCAATAGACCTCATTTAGCAGGCAATTGTGGTTTTTATTTAAATCTACCCACATTTGTGCCAATCTTTCATTCATTCATCGTGTAGTTTAATCTGTTATTTTTCTATTCACATAAGTATATTGGCAGGCTAGTTTCTTTTCATTTTGTTTTGTAAGTAGTTATTAATTAAATTATATGAAACATAAATTCGTGTAAGTTAGGCAGCACGCTCGCGTACGCATTTAGTTATAATTCTTATATTTGTTTTAAGTTCTCTTATAAGTAAATTGCTGTAATTCATAAGAGAATAAAATTCTTAATTCTTAAACAAGATTTAGTGCAGAGTTCGCATAGAAACTTTTTTTTAATTTTACTAACTCAATTGCACACCGAAATGGTTGGCCTTTATTTGCACTTTGACATTTTCATCCGTCAAAATTAGATTAGATTAGATATTTATTTATTCAGTAAACTATTAACAAAACTCTGGTTAGTTATGCCTTATAACCTATGTTAGGTTTGTCTAGACACTAGGTTCTCGATATAAAAAAATAAAAGTCCCTACAGAATTAGAAAAACAACTAGGCCCGCTAATTCAAAGAACGTTTGACAATCTGACAAAGTTTGTAAAAATAGCATTGGTGCTTATCATTTCAGTGGGCAACTGAGCTACTAAACGCGGAATCAGAACAGCTGAACGGATTTGGATGAAACTTGGAATATGCGGCCATATAATATGAATATGCGGCTAAGAAACTAGGCATCCTCAAAAGGGTTAAGCGATACTTCACACCTGGACAGCTTCTGACACTGTATAAAGTTCAAGTCCAATCCTGTATGGAGTATTGCAGTCACCTTTGGGATGGCTCAGCCAAATATCAACTTGCCGCACTAGACTCAGTTGAACGCAGGGCTACGAGGCTCATTGGTCAAGAATATTGCTAAAGCAAGGCTCGAAAGCTTGAGCTATCGTCGCGAGGTTGCATGTTTGTCGGTCTTTTATAGATTATACTTCGGAGGGTGTGCGCAAGAGCTACACGACCTTATTCCGCCTTCACCTTTCTTCCATAGGAGCTTCAGACGCACTGCTAACTACTATCCGCATCAAGTTGATATTCCATTTAACAGGACTAAGCGCTTCCAAACATAATTTATAATGTGCACTGCACTGTATGGAATCAGCTGCCAGCGTCGGTTTTTCCATTGACTTACGACCCTAACAGCTTTAAAAAGAGAGTTAATAGGCACCTTCTGGGAAAGCTCGTCTCATCGTCGACCTCATCCTTGCCTATGCAAGCATCGAGGTCAAGAGCTGGACCATATTTAAAAAAAAACTATACATAGTTTGTGACTTTTTTCCTGGTACATCGCGAGCGACGCCGCGGGCGAAAATTGGTTATTTAAGTATATTTTTTTAACATCTATTTGAGTTAACAAACATACTTAGGTACTCACAAGCACGCACACTAACTTTCGCATTTCTAATATTAGTACAGGTTATGGAGTCTGTGGCTTGTGTAGCTTATAATAGGCTACCTAACACAAGTTAGGCTTGGTCTATCATCAGGAAGGATTTTAACGACTAAATAAGGAATGCTTAAGTGCCTGCCTAGACGTAGGGAATTGCTAAAGTTCATCAGTAGCTCGGTAATCACAAGTTAATCTTTACACCGTTACAATTGGCATAGTAACACCTCGGATAGGTATTGACATCGTTGGCGCAGTGGATGTGTCGCCGGCTGACACGCAAGATGCAGGTTCGATTCCGATGTCTTGGACAAAAGTTTATTTCGCGATTGGACTCTTCAATTCAATTTCATTGGATCCAAATTATGATAGATAGTAAGTAGCTGAATTTTTTTTTGTTTATATCTTATTTGTTTTAATTTTTATGTGACGATTTGAGTTCTTCTTTGTATATATGTACCTAGTTAATTGATCTGTTTGTTTTTTTTTTCTAATGCGAATTTCATAAGTTGTTTTTGTATAAGTTCCTAAAGTTGAAATAAATGAAATGAAATATATTTTTGGATTTTATATGAAATAAATTAATGAAATATAAATTAGTTTTAACGCTTTGTGTGCTGGAAACATCCGGTGCGCCTGCTGCAGGACTAGGGACATGATGCTACACACGAGGCCAGCAGTCAACGTGTTAAAGCCCTGATTTACACAGAGTACCTACCTCATTATAAACCAAAACGTCAATAAAATGATAAACATAATAATAAAATTATTTAAATGACGGGCTTTGCGCCTACATGCAACCTTGGTCGGTTTAAAATAAAATGGTCAAGTATAAGTATTAACGCAAAAGCGGGAGTACCGTAGATAAAATAAATTGAATAATACAGTTAATAAAAATTAAATATTTTTAATTGTTATCCTCTGGATTATTTGTTGTTTGTTTATTGTTGGGTAGCAGTGTCGGAGGTGTGAGAATCTATGCCCAAAGATGCCCCACCCGCATGCCCAGGGGATTATACCCAGCATGGGTTCGTATTCCAGCTGTGGACTGATATAGTTGTGCTGTTTTTGTTTGTTGGGTTTTTTTAACCAAACCGCACACGCTAAACAAAATTTGATAAAACCTAGTATGGATTAATTAACTTAGGCTTTCCCCAAAGTTAATCCTTTGTGCTAATATACCAAGTATACTTTTTGTTAGAGTATGAAGCGAACAAATAATTATTATGGTCAATGTAACGTACATTTTGAATGATTACTAAGGGATATCTTTACAAGAGCTATTAGTAATAAATATCTGATAATAACAATAAATCGACTACCAAGAAATAAAAAAAAAAACATTATAAAAGGTATGACAAAGATCATTGACAAAAATTTGGGGAAAAAACATTCTTTTCACTTTCATGTTTTTCGGTAAAATATTCGTTTTTGTCTCAAAGGACAACGGCCGGAACCCTAACTTATTTCAACATGTTCGGTCCGTCATAAGAGGACGAAAAAAAATGTTTTTGTATTGTAATGCAAAAACGCAAGATAAGAATTCCAAAAAGAGAATATAATATTATATTCTGGAAAATAAAAAAGGGCCAAACATGAGCTGTACACGAGTAGTCGGGGACGTAGGGCTGTCAATAATTTTTAAGACTTTTTGGCATTGAGACAGTATTCTATAGTCTTTGACATCAAATAAGTTCGCGATTACACAGTCGCACTAATTTAGACGTTATTCCGTTGAGCGCCCAGTTTTGTTACGGACATTTTTTCACGTAGTGTGGTTATATCTTTATATGCTTTAGTGTACTTATATCTCGATGCTTTTTTTGTAACCGTTAGACATAAATCATAATTCATTTATTAGACATGAAGGGCCACAAGAAGCGGGTTATTTTGTAGTCTAGTCTAGGAATTGTGGAAATTGTGCACATATCATACATTGATTTACCCATTTTTTTATTAAAGCTTGGCTGTTTATCATTTTAGGCCAGCAATAACATAACTACTCTTTATCTGAGCATCACGCAAGCAAAGACGCGGGCGGAAGCTAGTCTTACATTAAAATATTTGTTTTTGTTTGTGTGTTTTGATCAATTTGTCTTGTAGCAGCCCTAACAGAATCCACGGTACAGCACAGTGTGAAGTCGAATCCCGTTTAGATTTCAGCATCGGACTTTACCGCAGGAACGCTTCCTGCTTGTCAGTGGTTGGGACTCGAACCCGCATTAGAGATTGGTAAGGCACTCTTCATGGCAAAAGTTGAAGTGGTAGTGGGCTAGCCATATCTGCTGGAGAACCCACATTACAACCGTTATTACAACCGTTGGGGTAAACGAATGCTTGAGTGGAGACCGTGCCTCAGCAAACGTAATGGCCACACTCTGTCCAGGTGGAGTGACAATCTGTTAGTTATAGGCTGCTGGTAGAAGCTGGATGCATCGAGCTGGATGCGGGAGGGCTATAGCGCACTGCACACGTAAAGTTCGGACCGCGAGAAACAGCACGCGCCATTCCAACCCGCACTCCGAAACGTACGTGTAGATGCGCGGGGCTGACAGTCCGATCTGGCATGTCGACGTGAAGGCAAATCTCACAGTTTTAACCGCGCATACGTCAGTGATCAGTCCCAGATGCGCGATCCGATCTTTACGCGCCATTAGCACGACAGTTTGATTCGCCGTCCAAACCGTACAGATCGGACTGTGGTTGGAACGCTTATGTCTAGCAGTGGACTGCTATAGCTGATGATGAGGATAATGATGATGTCAGTCTTATGCCACTTCTTACCACTTGCCATCTTTCAACTTTGTAGATCTTTGATGGGGCAGAACTACCACCATGCCTGCTTCTGCCGTGAAGCAGAATTACTTTGTTTCTGATTGAAGGGGGCGGTTACCAACACAAGAGGCATAACACCTTCATACCTCAATAGGCTCAGGGTGTTGCATCGAAGGGCAGGTTCCATACAAGTGTTATTTACGATGCAATGCTTTGTAATAGGTAATGGTTACCACTTAACATCATCTATGCGATTGTTCCATCTTCAGGTAGGTTCCATAAAAAACTTTGGAGGTAGATAATACCGTCTACCCGTATTTATTTATTTTACTTTATTAGGTCAACAACAACAACACCAGTATATTCAGTCCACTGCTGGACATAGAACTGCCCATAATCCCCACGCTGGGCATACAGGTTGTGGATCGCAGGGCACTGCTTCTCGCACTGCCGACGGTGGCCAGGGGATTTGGCTGTGCCAGTGTTAGGCTGCGCTATGCTGCAATCAGCAGGCCGCCAGAGTCCCGTTAGTTAGCAGGGTGCACCACGGGCAGGTGAGGCTGGCTTGGGTTCCGAAGATGAAGGTTGGAGCCCTTACACCCCTTATTAGACTCAAAAACCTTAATTTCTCCAGCTTTTCATCAATCCTTGCTAATTTCCTCCATTCGATAGTAAGATTAATTAATATAGCAGTAATACAAAGCAAGCCTATTGTTTCATAATAATAGGCGCGGGGCTCGCTCCAAAGCTTGCTAATAAATACAGTACTTATGGATGTGCGTGTCCACTGACGGACGATAATATGACGCTCACATCGTCCGATATTGACGAATTCTTATGGTTCAAAAATGTCACGTACTATAATTTTTATCAAGTCGGGTGATGCTTGTAAATCTTTCATTTATGAAAATTTTAAATATTTTTAATATTTATAGTATATGTATAGGTTTGATGTACGACAAAATAAATAAATTGGAAAACCAATGTAATGTGGCACAAATGGGTTATTGGAGTTTCAGGTTCGTTATTGAAATTAGATTGGAGTAAAAAAAATTGCTTTAGTATTGTATTTCAAAAACGTTCTATCCATCCTACAATTTAATTTGTTAAATTAGTTTGTTCGATTTTAGTTCGAGTGATCCTCCTATAAATATTATTGTAAACTTTAATCTATTCTTTTTTATCATAAACAAATGCTTCACACGTTCTGACGCAAAATTTTTCACAATAAACCATATTTAAGACGTAGTTTTTGAAAACTTCGTCAGTGAAATTACTGTACGATGGTTAGCCATATTTTTCCTGCCTGTTGCTTGACTGCTGCCCGTGCTCCAAACCTGAGACACGTCCGTTGGGTAAATCTGTGCTTGTAAAACTTAGCTGATAACGTATCGTGTCCTACAATGGACACAAATACTCTATGATTTATAGGCTCAGCGCCCAGTGTAGCCATGTTATGAAAATATTTAATTATTCCACACTTTAGCCGAGTCACCCTGCAATTTGGTGTTGCCAGTTGAAAGGTGACGAAATTACCCACACGCTCGGAACTTTACAATTTTTAATAAGGTTTAGTCATGGTGAGTGTCTATTTTTAGGAAGATTTTATTTTAAAACAAGAAGGCGCCGCTTTGGCTTCGTACGTGCAAATTTTTTCCCAATTTTTACCTTATGGTAGCTTATAAAGTAAGCTGAATTTCCGATCACAGCCTAAACCGTTCGGTAGTTTTTAGGATTTAGGTTGTACCTTGTCATAATCTAGCATACCAAGTTTTACTCCAAATCTGTTCAGCCGTTACAGAGTTGAGTGAGATATATAGGCTGCTGTATGTAGGTGCGTGAAGGCTTAGCTCAAACAACTTTTTGTAGGTAATTGTAGGTTTTTTTTTTTAATTTCAATACAAATCATGGCCAAAAACTGATTGTTTTACATTTATTTTAGGTTTTTATTATAAGTATTTCATTTCTAAAGCATTACAACTAAATAATAATTAAAATTAATAAGTACAGTTACCCACAATATGCGTAGCGTGTTCATACAACATGCTACCTATGGCGATTGACCTAAATACAAAATGGCGCCTACTCACGCAAATTAAATCTTAACAAAATATTAAAACATGACTTTATTTTAAGTTACAAAAATAAAAATAAACTTTTTTATGGTACCTGAAGATAATGCTGGATACTTATATATATCATTATCACTCAGTCCACTGTTGGACATAAGCCTCCCCTAATGAGCGCCATTGCGCCCTGTCCTCAGCTCGACGCGTCTAGCTTCTACCAGCAGCCTTTTGCAGATCGTCACTTCACCTATCCGGAGTATCACATGACCCCAACTAAGCAGATCTTGTATTATAGGAACCACATGACTAATACCTTATTATATAATATGGAACATCACCTTACCCACCCGTTAAGTTAATAAGGGATAAGAGATGTTAAGTGGTAACCATTACCTATCACAAAGCGTCATGAGCATCATCTCCCTTTAGTAGGAGAGGCCTATGTCCAGCAGAGGACTGATATAGGCTTGTGTGGTGATGAAGGTCGCGGTACGCAGGGCACAGCTTCTTGCAGCCCATCGGCGGCATGCAGCCCCTGCAGCCAATAATAGCTGTGTCAATCAAATACTGTAACTATCGGCTGTGCGAAGGCTGCGGTAAACTGCAATCAGCCGGCCGCAAATACTCCGTTTGTTTGTCAGGGTGCATCCCGGGCCACGGGGTGAGAGGAGTTGCAACCACCATCTTTAGAACACAAGCCGATTTCACTTGCCTAGGGTGCACCCTGCCGGATAACACACGGGGCTCTGGCGACCCGCTGGCAGCAGCATAACGCAGCCTAACTCGGGCATAGTTAAACCCTCGGCTACCGATGGGCAGCAGCGTCGGTGGTACGAGAAGCTGTGCCCTGCGATACCTAACCCCCATGCCCAGCGTAGAGATTATGGGCATATCCCCCATTTAGGGGAAGCGTATGTCCAGTAGTGGACTGAATTATCTGGTGTTGTTATTGTTGTGCACCACGGGCTGGTGAGGTTGGCTTGGGTTCCAAAAATGTCAATAAAACAGTTACACCCCTTATATTAAAACACATTCGTTCTACATAAATAAATAATGCTGGACTATCACACATAGCATCTTCTTCTCAGTCGTTTACTCTTGGCAGAGTGGTCGTGGCTGTGCTGATCGAGTCCACATTGGGGTCGTCGTCTTCGGTTTTCCTTCCGAGGGCTGCAACTCTGGCGATGCATCTCCATTTGTGTCGGTTGGTTGCATTGCGAGAACACTGCACTATGATGGTCCGGATAGCTATTTTAATGACGTCCGTCCAGCGAGTTTGCGATCTGCCGCGTGCCCTTTTAACTTCTATCTGGCCTTGCACCACAAGCTTCTCCAACGAGTCCTCATTTCGGCCGGTGTGTCCAAAGAACTTCAAGATTCGTAGCTGCACAATCGACGAAAGTCTATTCTGGATTTGAAGTTATTTTAAGATTGAGTGGTTCGTGCGGAACGCCGTCCAGGGGATCTTCAGGAGACGGGTCCAGCACCACATCTCTAGTGCATCGATGCAACATTTGCAACATTTTGCAACGGTCTTGCAATCTCAATGACCAGGTCTCAGCACCATACAGAAAGATTGTAAAAACAAGGCATTTCATTAGTCGAACTTTTGTTTTCTTGGTTACACCTCCTGTCCTACGGGATCTTTCCTAGCCTTTCTACTGCCGACCGTCTGATAGCACACTTTCTGATCTCGTCGCCACATCCTCCAGTGTTGGAGATAGTAGAACCGAGGTAGCTTGGTTCGAGGTAGGTTCAGCACTGATGTGTTGCATAGTTCAGCTCGATCTACAAACATCATCTTCGTCTTTACACACAGCATCATCTAGCCATAAACTAAGCAGAGTTTTTATCATGGGAACCACATGACTGGTAAGCCGGCTTTTGAATATGGGATGTAATGTATATTATATCTTTATACGTCATCATTTGACACTTCAAACTCAAGGCGAGGGAGGGACAGGTGCTGTGTCCGGAGGTGTCGTTCAAAATGGATGATGAGCGATAAAATATTCAAGCTCAAGATGTAATATATATCCCAAGGTCTAAATCCGACTTTAAACTAGCTACTTATTATAATTTTTTGTACAAAGATAACACCCAGACCCTAGACAAATACTTGCAAATCATATAAACATTTGTGTTGCTGCCGGAATTGAACCCGCAGCAGTCTACGTCTCTGGCGGGCCTTCACCCACTGCGCCACAGAGGTCGTAATGGAAATATTTCAAACAATCTTTTGAAACAAATAAACGTAATAGGCACTACTTAGCTAAAAGTACAATCGAGTAAAAAGGTGTAACTTAGCCGCTCCGTCATTATCAATCACGAAAGTTACTGACGTTATTGTGTACTGTTGGGGAGAAAAGATATTATAGCTTTTTTATTAAATAATTTGAAATACTTTTTCATCTTTTGATAATCTTTCGCTTTTGTAAATTAAATTATAATATTAAAAAAACATATTAATGCGCCTTCCGAAGTGCGGAAGCGTTCAGATAGTTATGCCAGTAAATTGTCACCCATTCAAGTGGTATGGGCAAAGTGTTACTTAACCATATGATCTGCTAAGAACGTATAAATATTGCTTAAACTATGCTGTATATGGCTGCTCTAAACTGTATCACTGTAGAACTTCATTCGTTCTCTATTCAATGGCTTCTGGGATAATTTGCTACAATTTCGCCAGTATCAAGTACCTGTTCATATTAATATGAGCCAACGTATACTAGGTTTATAAGTCCAGTCGTCTAATCAAAAACTCGGGCATAGATTTTTTTGAACGCGCACTCCCCTTTATTAGCTCCTTGGTTATTAAGCTGAAAGTCGGAAAAAAACCATTGATGGTAGCAAACCAGAATGTCATATTAATATGTATGTAACTATGTTATTTATGTCATAAGCCGTATTTATTAGACGCCACTGTCAAAACTCTAATGTCAAGTGGATTGTGCGACACCCACACATATATTTTTATGTTATTTTAACAAGGAAACAGGTTAGCTTATTTTTTATTTAGAATAATTCAAAAGTTTTTATGAAAAAATGACAAAAAATTAAGAACTTATGCTAATAATTTTTAACAATTTAATTGTCGACCCCATCCTTGCCTAAGAAAGCAAGAACTGGCCGATAATAAATTATTAATTATTTTTTACTATTATTAGTAAAAAAAGTTAGTTAAGTTAGTTGGTCGTTTTTTATAAAACGACTATGGCTTCGCTTTTGTCAGCAAATATAATCTCAACCTACCTACTGTATACAAATCAAAATATTTACATAAGCCCTGTCCACAGTGGGAGTCGAACCCACGCCATTAGCTACGGTAGTCCAACTACACCACAACTCACGTAATTACCTATAATATCTCAAAGACTTTATAACTTTTACACAATATAGATTATTAATAAATACATAATTACCAACATTGCTAGCTACTTTATTTGATTATATTCAGATTCGATGACCATTTTGGATGGTGTTTTTATATTTATATTCGTTGAAAGATATGTCTGTCTGTATGATTGGATGGGAGGGAGCTGTGGGGGGTCATCAATCGATTTAAAAGTTATCTTGTATCAAATAGGGTAAAGCTAACTTCATAAAGTTTTAAATCGTATTTAAAAATATGAATTTCATATAAAAATACTTTTCATAACTTCGGTGATTAGGGTTAAAGTAAGTAAATTCATGAATAATTACAAATTTTAAAATACAAAATACCAAAAAGTTTATTTTCAAAGTAAACCGGGTACAAAAGACAGATTCTTCCCAAACTAGGTACTACATGTTTACAATATAAACAATTTTCAATTGTTTTTCTAGAGTTAAAGGTACTACATAAATATATTATAATAATAAACATAAATATTATTTTATATTGTAAGTTGCAACAGGAATGACGCCTGGTGCAATTGGCAATAGTTTGTTATATACTATAGTTATCACTTAATATCAGGTGGGGCTAGGTACTTGCTCCTTAACAGTATCATCTACACTTAATATCATAAAGAGGAAAAAAATGTATTTGTGTGTGTGTGTGTGTGTGTGTGTGTGTGTGTGTGTGTGTGTGTGTGTGTGTGTGTGTGTGTATGTTTGTAATTATTCATTACAAACATACACACACAAAAACTAATGAATTGATTTCAAAAATTCTTTCACTATTGGGAAGCTACATTCACCCTGAGTAACATGGGCTATATGCGTAACATAAGCTATATTTATTGCTAGAAAAGTTAAGGATCTTTACTAAAACTTATGTAATCTACACTTCTACACTAATCTACACTTTCTACACTAATAATAAAAAGAGGAAAAATTTGTATTTTTGTGTGTGTATGTGTGTGTGAGTATGTAGTTTGTAATGAATAAACTCATAAACAACTGTGCCGATTTCAAAAATTCTTTCACCATTGGAAAGCTACATTCACCCTGAGAACAAAGATTATATTTATTGCTAAAAAGATTAGGGATCCTTACTAAAACTTAAGTAACGTAACCCAAGGTGTAAAAAAAGTCCACCCGTGCGAAGCCGGGACGGGCCGCTAGTATAAAATAAAATGACATAACTAAAATAAAAAAGTAATGCTGGATACCCAGACTCTAGACAAATTTTTACAGACCTTACAAACATTTGTCCCGCGGCGGGAATCGAACCACCCGAAACCTTCTGCGTCTCAAGCTGACCTTCGCCCACTGCGCCACAGAGGTCGAACACCACGTTAAGAACAGTATTAGAATTGACCATAAAAAGTACAGTGTGGTGAGAACACACCCTAACAACAATAACACTAAATAAAAATCAGAAAACTTTAGCTCATCATATAATTATCATAAGTATAAGATATAATAATAAATTTATTATAAAATTCAACAGCTCTTCAAAGACAAACATTAATAATATTATTGCCAAATTATTCATTAGGAGGTAGCGTTGTCAAAACAAGTTTTATAAGATAAAAACGTAAATTTATTTTATACATACCACAATTTATTTTTGTTTTTAATTAAGAATTTAAAATATAGTAACTACTTACACTTAGCTAGGGCTAAATAAACTTAGGGTGTATTTTCGGATAAAAAATTAACTTTTACTTAATTCTTCTGAATCAAGATATTGATAGAAGTCTATACCTACCAATCTGTCAATAAATCAATGGTTAAATAAATACGATACAATCTCAGCCTCGTGCGGGGACCACTCCTGTAAGGCAAGTAAATAAATATATATTTGACTTGATACTTAAACAATAACAAAATGTTTTCTAACATGGTTGATTCTGCGATTTACATGGTATGAAATAGGCCTGGATAAATTTTTTGAAATATATTTTTGACTGTTTTGCTGACCGTACACTTATGATTTAACTAATAGACGAAAACATAGTTTAGTTATTAGGAGTTGTTTATGGGACAATAGGTTTTTGTGGGCCAATAAAGTGGGCCCAGTTTATCGGCCCAGTTGGGACTAGTCTGGGCCAAGTTGAAATATTGAATGAATCAGGCTATTTGAATGGTTTGTTTTGGTATGACGTGAATGATTCAGAAATACGCAGGTTGTGGGTTTGATTCCAGTGCAAGACAAATTTTCGTATGATCTGCAAATATTTGGTCTGGGGTTTGGGAGGTGTCTTTGTATAATATTGTAATGTAAAAATCTAGTTGTTCATCAATTTATTTAAGCAACATTAAATTACAAAATTGTTCATCCTTGTGGTGTGAGCAGCCGAGCCGGTTTTTAATTATGAACTTTTAAATAAATATATTTACTGCAACTACTTCACTAGCCAATCTACTTACTACCTTGCCAAGCAGTTTCTTGTCAATTCTTTACTGTTTTGCCATGAATTGGTGTAACATTTTTTTATATTATATTGCTATATATGCTATATATATATATTGATATATATATATATATATATATATATATATATATATATATATATCATACTAAAAAAAGTTATTTTCAGTTTGTATATTTTATTCATTTGATACCCTAAGTACGTAAGTACTACGAATAAAGCCATGTGCTTGTGCTATTTTTAGGTAAATAAAGGTACCGCGGGCTACTATCAAAGCTTACTAAGAAGTTTAAAGCACGCCATTCACGTTCGTGCAAAATTGTTCATCAGCTGTGCTCGACAGCTTACCTATTATAATGGCTCGCTCTTTAGTAATTTCGTCGAGTGCCGAGTAAATTATTACTGCTACATAAATGTTGTGTTTGGACAACGCTAGTAATTTAGTCGCCCCCATACCACATACCATACCAGCCTATATCAGTCTACTGCTGGACATAGGCTTCTCCTAATAAAGAGGGATACGTCCATAATCCCCACGCTGGGCATGCGGGTTGGGGATCGCAGGGAATCGTTTTTCGCACCACGTGCCGACGAATTTCGTCGAGCCGCGAGTTATTTAGTAACTACGTATCCCTCTTTATAAAGAAAACTCTCTCTCTCTTCTTATGCCTTAGGCATGTCCAGCAGTAAACTAATAAGCTGTTGTTGTTGTGAGCCTAACATGTCGTCTTTACATCTATTCTAGATCTATACACCCCCCCAAGTGGTAACTTTTTACTCACTAACGAACGCTGTAGTGTCTGGGACATGGTTAGATGCAGCAGGCTTCAGCACCTATGCCATCCTCTCAGCCTAGTCGGTACCACAGGAAAGACATGGTCAATACGTGTGGAGCTGACTAAGCCGCGGATTTCCAAGCGTTGTTTTCCTTCACCGTTTTGAGCTGGTAAATCGCACATTTTTTTTTTTGCACAGCCGAGATTCAAACCCACGTCCTCCACGATCGTAAGTCGGGGTACATTCCACTACAGTCCTGTAAATAAAGGTTGATACGCGGGACATTGACATTGACATACGTGCAGTATATATAAACTAAACTAAAATGAGTCTTCATTGGTTTGACAACCAAATTGGTTTTTGTTATCGTTCATCATTGGTCGTCGTCGTCTCTACCTGTATGTACTACCTATATTTAATAACATGTAGACCCACCCGGGCTGTCAGACATCCTTGATAATGAATAGCCCGCCTACAAAACCCATCGGCGTACTATGAATAAGTAAGGCGATGTGAAAGCCCTAGTCGTTCTACACCCTTACCGTTATCACGATGAGATAGCCCTAACGTCTTGGCACTTTCTTCTAATTTTAAGCTAAAAAGAACTTTCCAGGTATAAAAATGGCGGGAATTAAAGTTTGAAAGAAATTTACGCAAGTAGCAGCTACCATATGTTTGTATCGTGTGACGTAGTAATGAGAGACTTAGAACGAAGACGGTTTGTCAAAAAATTATTAGCTATTATTAATTGAATATATAAGAGGTAATATATGAGGGGGGGGGGGGGGGTGTAAGGGGTTCCAACACCCATCTTCGGAACCCAAGCCAACCTCACCTGCACGTGGTGCATCCTGCTAAACAACAAACGGGGCTCTGGCGGCCGGCTGATTGCGGCATAGCACAGCCTACATCGGCACTTCTAAATCCCCTGGCCATCCACCGAGAGAGTGCGAGAAGCTGTGCCCTGCGATCCCCAAACCGCATGCCCAGCGTGGGGATTATGGGTATATCCCCCTTTATTAGGGGAGGCCTATGTCCAGCAGTGGACTGATATAGGCTGGTGTGGTGTGTGGTGGATATAAGGGGTGTAAGGAATGGAATGCTCTTCTGGCGTCAATGTTTCCTGATCACTACGACTTAGGGGTCTTCAAGCGAAGAGTAAATAGGTACATTCTAGGCAAGCATGCTACATCTTCGACCGTATCATCACTTACCAACAGGTGAGATGGCGGTCAAACGTAAGCCCATAAAATGTCAAAAAAAGGGATTCCGACCACCTTCATAGCGGCATAGCACAGACGCATAGCCTAACACCGGCATAGCGGAATTCCTTGACCGTTGACGGGCAGCAGTGTCGGCGGTCAGGGATTGACCTGTAGTTTATAATTTGTATTCCTAATTGTGAACAAGTTAATTTTTTAAAACACAAAAGTTCAAATTCCCTAAACCTACGCACCTACCTACATTATCTGACAGAGAACTTCAAAAGATCTCCATTCAAACTTCGCAACAAAAAGCATAAATTTTTCACAATTAATCAAAACGAGCAGAAAAAAGCAACGTGCCTTTGCCTCTTATAACATTAAAAAAAAACTTGGCATCGATGCATTGACGTGGCTCCTTTCAGCAGCTGTCAAACTGACAGTTGATTTATGATTTTCCATTGTGGCAGCATTGCGCTATGGCGCGAAACTCATTTATACTGCTAATGACATTTGGAGATATTTAAAATGGCGGTAAGAACATAAGTTATAGTTTTCGAGATTATCTTTGTGTTGAGATTAATTTGTGGCTTAAAACTGGCCTTTGACTGGGCGTGTAATTATTTTGCTTTATAATAATTATTATTAATATGACTGGTTTTTGGTATGAACTTTCGTAATTATTGACTGAATGGCCTTATAGCTTGGTTGGTGGTTCTGCCTTCTGGGCTGCAGGTCGCGGTTTCGTTTCCCGCCTAAGACAAACATTTGTGTGGGAAACAACTATGTTTGTTCTGTGCTAGGGAGTTAAAAAATGTGTCTACACCAAAACTCGGCGCACGCTGTCAATTGCGCTGACTTTGCAAACTTTTCAAGCGACTTAAGGTCGAAATTAGTGCAAATTTTACATTTTGAAGTTTATTTATGTATGTCAAATTCGCTTGGACGATTTTTGTCAGTTTTCACTTGAAGACTGTGAAACCTGACAGACAATACAATACAGTCAGTCAAGTTAAAAAAATCTTTTATTCCTACGGTGTTGGCTGAATGATGATGATGATTAATCAGATGTGAGAAATAATATACATATCATGAGAGGAAAGCAACTCACAAATTCCGATAAAATCCATACTATATAAACAATAAATCATTATTGATAACATTGCAAAAATGTTGCAATTTATCATGTCAGCAAAAATAAACGATTTCTTTATCGAAACAATACATTTTTATGTCAAACTCATTTGATAATGTAAAAGGGTTTAAGTGGACGGTGTATGTAATGTGTTGATAGGTACTTAGGTATAACAAAAGTGTTGCTTCTTCCTTTTTTATTTTTAATAAGTATTTACTTTGTTACTACCTACTAGGTACTTTGCACTTACCTAAAATATCTCTATATCTATTTGCATATTTTAATATCTTCTTGGTTATTCTTATATCTATTGGAATTTAATACATGAACTCAATGTTATAGCAAATGACGTTTCATAGAAATTGTATGGTTTTTTTTTTAATTTTCCCGTAATCTTACAATAGGGATGATGCCGCGGTAGAAAAATAATAATTCTAATATCAATTAGATTATCATAAAATATTTGGACACGTATTTTTTTATTTTTAAAATCAATGGAAATCGACAAAGCTATAGAGCGTCAAAGTTCGGGTGTGGGGGCTCGTGACGCCACTTGTATGTAAAAAGTGTACTTACTTACCCGTGACGTCACGCGGAACTTCAACGCACTATCTTTGTCATTTTTATTCTAATTGACAAAAGAAAAAAAACCGTGTCCAATATTTTTTGATAATGTAAATGACGGACTAATTCGAATTTTTCAGGCATCTAGCCTTACAATTTGGTTTGGTATATTACTTTGGAAAAGTGTTTCTGTTGGGAATTAAAGTCGATTGTGACCAACTGGTTTTTTTACAAATGTAATTTTCTAGGCTGACTGTAATTTTTTTCGAAAATTCGAAAATGCAATTGTTTTCCTTCATAATAAACATAAAGTTTCCTGCAAACAAAAGCTTCTTTCTACAAAAAAAAAAAGTTGGCTGCCCTTAAATGAGGTAAAACTTGTCCCCACTCTGTACTTAAGGCTGATTGCGGCATCGCGATTCGCGCAGCCTACATCGTCACAGCAAAATTTCGTTGGCGAAAAGCTGTGTCTGCGATCCCCAACCCGCATCCCCAGCGTAGGGATTATGGGCATATTCCCCTATAATGATTGACGCACTAAAAAAATGGCCCTCATTTCAAGACCGTCCCGTTATTCTTGCCCATGGTAGAGTTCTTGAGTGGAGACCGCGGCTCTGCAAACGTAGGGCGTCCTAACGCCCTTCAGCCAGGTGGAGTGGCGATTTGCAAAAGGCTGGTAGAAGCTGGATGCGCCGGACTAAGGACCAGGTGACAGGGTGCTCATTAGGTAAGGCTTTTGTTCCAGCAGTGGACTGCTATAAGCTAATGATGATGATGATATACCAATAATAAAGAACCATTTTCTTGTAAACTGCGTAAAACATATGTGCTTATGTACTATAAGCTTAGTGATCTAAGCTTAGTTAAAGACAGTCCACCATAGGAGGAGAAAGCCTCCAAGAGTAGATCCCACCCTATGTAATATAAATAATCATCAGCATTTATGTAATTTTAGCAACACAACTGATGAAGTTCCTTTCATCGGCTTCTCTCCCAAGCATCCTACTTTACTCCCATAAACGACACAATAGCTAGGTACTTTTTTTTAATGTTTCTCATGTGCTTTATCCTTGGTCTTCTCCTTCCTTCTACTTTTCCTCCTATGATATGATAATATAATTTACACACTGTGTAAGAAAATAATAGTATTTTTTTTATCTAATCCGTAGATATGATATGGCTCAAATAGCTATATAAGTCACTTAAATTTTGATGATTGTTTAGTAGGTATTTAACTTCTGTTTTCGCAACAAATACTGACATCCGCTTTTTACCGTTTGTTTAGATGTTTTTCCAAACACTTAAACTTCTCTGGATGTTTGGAAGTATATTTGTAGATCCTTCTTGATATACAACCGCAGGTGAAAGTGTCCTAATAGATAATTGGCATCTAATTGTAATTAGAAGTGGAACTTCTGTTTTCGCAAAAAAATTAAAACTAACATTCGCGTTGACCGGTTGTATATCCAAGCACCAAAACCTCCCTGAATGTGGTGGATTGTGAATCGCTCTGCTAAACTGACGCAAGCCAACCCAACTCCTTAAAATAACAGAACTCTGTGTTGGTGGCAACATAGCTCTAGAATTACCGATAAAGTTCAAAACTCCACGATCATTGGCAAACATTTACCTACTCTATTTTTTTATGCCAAAGCTGGTGGAGGAGCAGGCAGGCTACCCTGATGGGAAGCAATATTGATCTATAAAACTTTTTCAAAGAATTATGTAGATGCTTAAGTATGAACTTATTAATATTCTCCAAATAAAAGATAAGATTAATGTTTGGCATTAGCATGCTTCAGACATGTATCAGCATTTTGTTTTATGTTCAAAACGCTAATTCAAATCGACATAAAGATTCCAATTCCAAGAACTCTGGCGCAATGCGAGTATCCTCAAGTTAAATCAAGCTTAACATTGCCTTGAGTCATACAATCCCACATCAAAACATAACATAACCTATCTGAGTCAGCCGTCATAACAACATTTACCCACGGTCCTTCCAAAAAACTGACCTTTGCCACAAAAAAAGTCATAAAAAGTAAGCATTAAAAAACACTGGCCGCTACAAAATGTGATATAAAAAAATAGAGAGCGCGCGAAAGTAACCACATAAAAATAATTTTGAATTTGGAATTGTCAATGTAGATATTAGAGTAGATATTACAACCTAAAGCTTGTCGCTGGCCACAAAAAACATGATTTAAAAAAATGAAAATGAGGCGCGAAAGTAACCTCAATAAAAATTGAATTTTTGAACGCGGAATTTGTCTTGTAGAACTAGAATCTATGCTATTTGAGACGTAAAATATCTAATAAAACAGGGTGCTATTTTTGACGTTGTAAAAAATATCGTAAAGTTTACAATAGTTCTTTGTTTGATGACCGGTTTAGCCAGATCATGAGAGCTGTGTCACTTTTGATAAACTTGAAATGAAAATGTAAAAATGTGAAGGAATACAATTAAGTACCTATTATTGTAAAATATTTGCAAAAATAGTAAAATTTGCGTTTTATATTTTATATTTATTATTTATAAAGCCTTAAAATTATTGAAGTATAATATCATTTACCTACTTATAATATGCAATTTAACTATAGACATTATTTATGTAAGAATTAAACATTTTTACTTCTGAAACATAAGGTAACACTCTCAATAGAAAAAAAAGTAGGTTTACCTAATATTGTAGTTTATGTACTTACAAAGTAGACATTATTAACAAGAAATATTATTTATTTACGTTCTAGCCTACCTACCTAACAGCAATTAATTTTCTTTGCAAGCCATTATGAATAACTACAATTATCAAAAATCTTTGAACAAACGTTTTTGATTTTCGGTAGATTTATTTCTTTTCAGTATAACAAACGAATTCAAACTCACAGTGTAGGTATAGCTAATATTCGAAATTTTTACAACGGTAAGGCAGTTTACATCCAACCTTTTTTATGAGTGAAATTTCCAACTTTATAACTGTTATTTGTCTTTGTCATACGTCTTAATCTAAGATAAGAACAGAGTACGTTTTTATTGCGTTATCCGTACGTTTTTACAAGTAGAATGGACTTTAGTTATCTCGGGAAGTGGTTTTGTGTTTTTTATTACGCACGACACTATTACTGTCTTTGAAGTGGCAAACTTGAAAAAATAATGGCGGTTCCATTCCCTATACCGTATGTACAATGTTGCCTCTTAATCTCCTAATAATATGAACAATGTACTTAATACGAGTGTGAGCGAAATTGTGGAAATAGTCCCAGAAGCCATTGATTAAAAAATAAATGAAGGCGGGCAAGGCAATATAAATGTACGCTTTGCACAAGAAAAATCTGTGCCTGATTTTTCTCAATAAAAATGTACAAAAGTAGGCTATGTCTCGTTTCCTCTTGTGTAACTAAAGAGGAAACGAGACACAACTCCTTTTTGAGAGAAATCATTAAGCGCAAATTTTTGTTATAAGCGCACATTCCCTTGAGTACGTCAGTACTATTTCATGAAAGCGGGTACACTAAAAACACAATATGACCATATACAAAAAATGGCAAATGCACTATATACTCGTGCAAAAAAAAACAGGACCTCAGTCGGCTGTTTTAGTATTTACCCATCGCCAAATCTCTCTACAAAATAAAACCTCTACGGGACGAATTCACTAGACAACCATTAATGTCCCCAAATTTTTGCAAAATCAAAAAAATTTTTTTTTTTTTAATTTGCGAACTTACCTAACTTGGACTGTTTTATTTATTTACTACATAAATGCGGTACATTATTAGCCACAGCTACAGGTAACTTGTATGTAAGCACTACGTGTATTAACTTGAGCGTTTATTACTATTTAGTTCTTTTCTTAAGATACCTGAAGATATAACAAGCACATGGCCAACTTGATGTTAAGTAGCAACCATTACATAAAATAAAGGATTGCTTTATAAGTCACGCATGTTTGAAACGTGGCCAACGATGCGATGCCCTGCGTCCATCAACTTGAGGCATGAAGTTGCTACCCCATGTGCCTGTAATGTCACCAGCACTCACTTCCTTCAAACTGAAACCCAGCAATGCTGCTTCACGGTAGAAAATATGCATATTGGTAGTACCTCCCCCAACGAGCCCTTCACAAAGAACTTTTCTACTTCATCTAACTAGTTCATACGTTAGGTCAACAACCTAATTTCTTTTTACTCATTGACCGTAAGCTTTGAGGTGGCGAACCGTGAAAATAGGTGTTTTATACAAATAATGCTTCGCTAGGGTTGCCAGATACAAATCTGAAATATGTTAATTAATGTAGCTATTGCTGTTCGTCACCCCTTTATTACTCCTCTTAACCGACTTTAAAAATGAGGTTCTTATAAGCTTGTTCTAGGTCATAGTTGGCTTTCTTCGAAACCCTTTTTTTACGTGGGGAAATCTTCATGGATACCATTCCATTACGGGGCAACAGAATTATTATGTCTCCTACCGGTCAAAACTACCACGATGCTCCATCTTAGTGCCATATGCCAAAACCATGAGTGTTCTAGATGACTCTTTCCTAGATTTAGCAGCGTCAGCCCACATCATTGTAAGGTCCTCCTTATTAGCAGAACTAATTATCTCTATTAAAACTTTCTTTGAAACCCAAGCCAACCTCACCGGCGTGTGGTACACCCTGCTAACAAACGGGGCTCTGGTGACCGGCTGACCACGGCATAGTTCAGCCCAATAAAGACGTAGCTACCTAAATTCCTTGGCCACTGAAAGGCTGCAGCATCAGCGGTGCGACAAGCTGTACTTTATTTTAGCTGCACATTTAGCACCTATTTTAGTACTAAACTTATAAATCACCTTACTTATAAACCTATGTCAAACAGTTGACTGATATAGGTATGCTGGTGCTGTTGTAAGTACGTAATTCTGCATAAAAAGTTATAAAATAACTTAAAGGCTTACTTTTTATGAGGTTAACATGTGCACGAATCTATATTTTATAAAAATTGGTTCGTTCTCCTTCGTTAGTTCTGTCAGTTCTCACTAAACGGTCCCATCCAAGTAGTGACTGGGCGGAACTATAACCTTTCTTTATTCTGTGACCAAACTTAGCAACGCCTCTTTATTCTTTCTTTATTCTTTATTGTACACAGTAAAATAAATACAGAAAAAGATCACTTAGAAGCTATGTACAAAGGCGAGCTTAACCCTGAAAGAGTTTTCTTACAGCAAACCTTTGGGTATAAAGAGAAATTATAGTGAAAAGGATAGATAAATGTGTACATACAAATAATGAGAAAATGAGAATAAACCTACTTATAACTATTAGATTATATATATATATATATATATATATATATATATATATATATATATATATATATATATATATATATATATATATATATATATATATATATATCCCTAATAGACAATAAATAATGTATAATAAAGAAATACCTCTACTCTAGCTAAAATTACACGGAATTATTAATTTGGTTAAAATTATCATCATCATTCTCAGCTTTTCAAAACCCACTGCTGGGCATAAGCCTCCTCCTTCAAACGCCATTGCATACGGTTTTGCGCTTTTTTCATCCAGGTCTTTCCTTATATAGCAAAGTCGTCCATCCACCTAGCTATTGGTCTGCCAAAAATTGGTTAATAAACGTTTAAAGCCGCCATGCTTGAGGTGCCCAACTGTAGGCCCAACCTACTTAAGTTTCGCCCCAAGTCACTCGCTATCTGCTCAATATCTTGTCCGCGAACAGTGTGGATATTTATCAACAATAACCTGCCGAAACTCCTACAAATAGCACAGGTAGATATAGAAACTAAATGTTTAGATTGATTAGTACCTAGTATCTACATATCTTAATGTAATATACATATTTGTATTATATACCAACCTAATTACATATACCTTCATTTAGGGTTTAAAAAAATATGTTATGATGTTATGTTGTTTCTAAATTAATAATAATGAATAATATTATTAATAATAACATAACCAGGCAAAACATGGATCTTTTACTGTAAAAGTTTTCTTAGAACCTCACACGAATATAGTGGGTTCCTTGTTACAATGTTATTTTATAACATTTTGTTACAAAATGGCCGCGGGGTGCAGATAGCATTGTTTTACTAAACAAAGACTTTTATTGTATCGTAAACTTAGTCATACGTTGTTTTTAGCGGTAATATTAAAATGTAGTTTTATCATGTTTCGCCGCCGGTAACAAACCAGTAGGTAGGTAAGTAGATACTAGGATTGTACTGGGAGGAATAATTAAAAAAAAAACAATCACAAAAAAATTATTATGTACCTACGCCAAATATGTACTAATATATAAATTTATATTCTAATAAAAATTTCTAAATTTTTTTTGGCCATTGTATGTATTTTGGATTTACCGAACTATCTTTTACTTTTCAATAAAAAAATAGGTATTTACTTTTTTACCAAATATAATGAGTTACGTTTCAAAATTTCTTAACGTTACTTTGACTGTAAGTACCTATCTAAGGAAGAAGGAGTTAAAAATCTAATGTAGGTACATATTTGTACCATATACCTTAAATGTATAGTTAATACGGTCTACAAAAAATAAAATAAATCAATAAAATTATCGCTACTTACGCTGATAAGTACCTATATATACCTGTATCTATTTTTGAGATTCAATTAGAATTAAAAATAAAATTTTCCTACCAATGTACGATTTCTACAAAACTCATTTTGTAGTATCACAGACACGACGTAGTTACAAAATGGTTACAAATACTTTATTTTACCATCTTCTTTGGTGCTATGTAATGATTATGTTTAATTTTATAAGTCTATTTTAGCAATCATTCAATTCAATTATTTAGTTTTATCTGTATAATTTATTTTATAAGTACATAATTAATATTTAGGTACCGGATGTAAATCAATTTTTTTTTTATTTAAGTCTGTCAAATGGTCTTCTCTGGATTGATGATGGTACTGGTATTGTCTTCGAGCAAAGGAAAATAAAAAGGCTTGGGGATTCCAGAAAGTGTCTCTGTAGCGACAATATCTCTTGAGAACTTGATAGCCACAAGCCTCGTTAGTTTTGGAAAAAACTATTTTCCGAAGGTATGTAAAACCGTATTAAAGTAAAACAAAGTACAATTCCTAGTTGAAATAGTTTCATTTATTACACTAACATACAAGCTTTTGAATTTGTTGAACTAGCTATCTCAAAAATAACCGTAAAACTCCAACAACTTATATTCATAAAAGAAATGATGAAAAATCGACAGTACTGCCATAACTACCAACTAGCAAAGTCCTTTAAATTCTAAAATACAAGCGAATTTCAACCTTTTACACTTGGTATAAAAGCCAAGGGATGGGAAATAAAAATTGAAATTGTACACAGTACGTAGTACGTAGAGGATCTTCCGATTGCGGAGCCTATTCGAAAGTAATCGAATAGTCCGAACGGTTATCGATTTTTCACTCGATTTCATGATTGCATGTGTTTTTTCATTGCTTAATAGTTAGAGTCCTTTTCATGAAAGTCCCGCAGAAACGGCGCGATTGTGGAAAAAAATCAAAAGAAAAAGCAAAATCAACACTTTTCCCACATGATGCAAATAGCCTCTTCTGTCTAGAATTCCTTGTTAAATGTTGGATGTTTTCGTAAAAAAAGATAATAGTAAAATACTCAGAAGCACCTATAAACAATATATAAATAAAATTTCGTGATTAATTATTTTCGTAGTCGGTTGGTTTTGTACAAGTCTATTATGCAGTTGTTTAAGGCAGTAAGAACCAAACAGATTGAATCATTACGATAGTATCGTGATAGTATTTAACAGTATAAATGTACAAGCAGAATATTTTCTTTATGAATGAAATCCTCCTTTTTCACCCACCACAAAATTTCACAATAAATAAACAGAAACCTTTTTTCTATACTTACTCTAGCTATTAGCCATAAACTTTTTTAAATAGAATTACGTTCGTACAATAAGTTCAAGGGAATGCGCGCTTTGATAAGAAAAAAAACATGTGAATTTATGGTATTCTATATCGTTTCCTTTTTTTTCTTTAGTGTTACTTTAAAAAGTTAACGAGACAACCACTTTCAGGGCATCTTTAGGGAGAAAGCACAGCTTTTTGATCAAAGCGCGCACTCCCATTCAAACACTCATTGGTTTTTTCATAGATTTACCCTCCTTTCCAGGAACTCCTTTGAAACCACGACCAACTCCAACCAACTGTCATTTCACGTCAAGTCACATCATGCCCCCAAAATTTTCGTAAACAATACTAATAAAATGCCCAATAACCAATTAGAGTACACAGAAGTCCAGGAATGTGAAGAAGATGACATTAGAGAAGAAATAAATGAGTGTTTATCACAGATTTGCTATGGAGATCTGTATGCTGTCGGCAGAATATGGATCGAGGCTGTTAGATCTGGACTAGTGGGGCCAAGATGGTCTCTTATACCTACTGTGGAAGCTGCAAAGCCACCACCGCCCCCAGAGAAACCACCCCCTATGAGGTACGTCCTCTTTAGTACACTCAATTGAACTGATACTTTTATGGAACAAAATTATTAACCTAATAATGACAAACCGTTTTTCGTAAACATAGATTTAGCATGGCCTCTGGAGGTTTACTACAATTCACCGAAGTACGAAATTGGCTCAGCTTTCCTTTATGTGTAGTGAGCTAGGCGGCTGAAACTTTTGTCACAGGTAGGGCTACACCTAGGAAGCCTAAATCTGAAATGGCGTAGTGCGGAAACGAATAGTTTTTGAGATATGAATTTTTGAAAATTCAAATTTTTCACGTAATTTCGTCAAACTTGATGTTATTGTTTGCTATTGATTGCAAATTATTTGGTAATCTGACAATGACAATGACATTTCTCGTGGTTTTTGCGGCAATTTTTTGGTAATCTGACAATGACAATGACATCTTTTGTTGTTTTCCCGCCGGTTTTTGTTGATTGTTTGATTGATTGAATTTAGTTTTGTAAAAATTGACACAGTATACAGTAGGTTATTAGGGTTTTTTTTTACCACCCGGAGATCCTTCTCACAAAAGTAGGTTCTAGGACACTCCGACTTGAGTAGATTAGGTTCGAAATCTAACACTGAACCGACACAGAGCACCCCGATGCCAGTCTTGTGGTCCCCTACCCCTAGAGTGTATATTACAAAATGCGTGAGTGAGAGTTGTGGCGAGAGCCCATACTGGAGTCAAATATCCATTTTTATGATTTGAAACGGGTTTTTAGAGTGGTCATAGGTCATAGGTTCCCCTTCCCTAACAGTACCGCATCCCCCCCTCACCCGATTGTGTGTATTGGTGTATATTGTTTACGTTTTTTCCATACTTAACCTCAAAACTAAATTATTATTTTTCTCGGAAACTATGAGTTTCCGCACTTCACCCTTTTAGGGGGAGGGTCCTACCCCCCTCCCACCCCCTTACTCCCCAAAAGCTCACTACACATAAAGGAAAGTCCTTCCACGAAATTTCGTGTTTCGTTTCGTACGATTGTTCCTATTTCATACTGTCTTTTCCAATATTTCGGTCGTTTGTTTTGTGCCTGTACTATCTTCGTGCCGAAATTTCGGTTTTCGTTTGATTATGGGTACCAATTGCAAGAAACGAAACACGTAATTTCGTACTTCGGTGAATTGTAGTAGACCTCCAGTGGTAGATTACGCGACGATTCCATGACAATTCCGTGACGAATCGCACCGAATACTCTTGGACTCTCGTCTTCTCTTGGACCATCACGTTTATAGAGTAATAGGACAGGGATTGTCGGGGAAAATAAAATGCATGCAGCATTTTATTTTTTTGCACTCGGTGTAAATGAATTGTAGAAATATGTTACTTTTTTCTGTATAACCTAAGCTGTCTAACTGCTGAGCAAAAGCCTCCCCCTCCTTTCACGCCTCATGATCGCTTGCGACCTCCAGTTAGTACGAAACGAAAGGCACCGATATCGTCAAGCGAAAGGTTCCGAGGCCTACGATCGTTTGCTACCTTCCACTAGTTGGTACAAAACGAAAGGCATCGATATCGTCACGCCAAATTTTCCAAGGCCTATGATTGCTTGCTATCTCTCACCAGTTGATACGAAATGAAAGGAATGGATATCGTCACGCCAACGTTTTCGAGGCCTACGACCGCTTGCTACCTCCCATCAGTTGGTACAAAACGAAAGGCGATATCGTCAGGCCAAAGTTTTCGAGGCCTGACCCAGTGTCTTCGCGCATCTGCAGGTACCCATTGGGTGGCGATCGATGCCCATCTATCAGGGTGCATATGGCTCATATGACCGTACTACTAAGTTACTAAATAGTATTAAGAAGTAGCGATCACAAGGTCTTGGTGGCCGCATAGATTATCTTAAAATGGATTTCCGCAGTCACGCTTGAGCCAACACATTTTCTTTCCATATGTAATTTTTAACCGTTGGGGTAAACGAGTTCTTGACAGGAGACCGATGCTCGGTATACGTTGTGGAGGACGCCCTCCGGCCAGGTGGAATGACGATCTGCGGAAGGCTGCTGGTAAAAGCTGGATGCGTCGAACTGAGGACAGGGCGTAATGGCGCTCATTAGTCATTACGGGAGTCCTATGTCCCGCAGTGAACTGCTATGATGTTGATGTAATTTTTTTATTTTTTTTGTAGGTACAAAGACCTACCTCTATACAAAAGCCCACATTACGAATACAAAGATTATATAGAAGACAAAGACAAGTGCCCGAAAGCAAAAGTGAAACTTGCGCAAGAATGTCTGTATCCATACGTTAGGTAAGCTTTTCTATTGACTCCAGGCTGATTCCATAATAATAATGCTGAACATTTTTTCACTCAAGTATAATCAACAAAAAACAACAACTCCAGCCTATAACCATCCACTGCTGGACATAAACCTCCCTTAATAAGAAGGGGGATATGCAGCATAGGCATGAGGGTTGAGGAGCATAGGTCACAGCTTTTCGGGAGCTCAGTAGGAGTTGCCCATTTGGTATTGGTTGTTAACGGTTATTTGGTAGATATGGCCAGCCCACTGCTACTTCAGCTTGCTGATTCTCTGAGCTATCTCGACAGCTGTAGTACTGTATCGGATAGTCTCGTTGCGATAGGCGATGGATAAGATTCCTTGAGAGAAACTTAATAGCTCGTTCCATAGCTCGCTGAGCGACTTATTGAAGACTGTTGAGTGTACAATAAGTGGATATTATTTGTAGCTACTTCAGAAGGTCCCTCCAAGCAAGTTGCTGTGAATTTACATGCGAACTCAAAAATTTCAAGAAGGAAATTGGTTGTGCCCTTAACAAGAAGAAAAACAACTTCAAGCAGTATATGAGGTGCCCTGACAACTTGCTGTTGCGTCAGGGTGTGGTCGCTTTAGGAGGAGCTGCAGGTAATATACATTCATTCAGCTGTTGCGTCAGGGTGTGGTCATTTAAAAAATCTTTAATTAATTAATTCATTCATTCATTCAATATTTCATTCAATATTTCATTCATTTTTTCATTCATTTTTCATTCATTATTTCATTCATTTGTTCATTCATTATTTCGTCAATTCGTTCGATCATTCATTCATTAATTCGTTAATTCATTCGTAGAATCATTCATTCGTTATTTTTTTGTTCTTTCATTTATTCGTTAAGTCGTTCGTTCATTCATTTTTTCATTGAAATGTTAATTCGTTCGTTCATTTATTCATTATTCATTCATTCGTTAATTTGTTCGTTCATTCATTCATTATTCCATTCATTCATTCTACCTTCTGAACTGGCAGGTCACGGGTTCAATTCCCGCGAAGAACAATCCCGTGTAGGTATTTATCATAATAATGAGGGTTCTTCTTTCTTCGTACATACTGGTGTAGTAAATCTTTTATGCCGCCAAAAGGCCTCCGACTTTACTTATCAGCTAAAAAAGCTAGAACCAACATCTTGACGCGCCTTCCTAAGCACGGAAGCGCTCAGATTTCAATTCCATAAATTGTCACTTATCCAAATAATGACCGGATAGCAAGACCTAAAGCGTATTTTCCAGTTTATCGTCTTCATAACTTACATGTTGGTAAGTTGGACGTTAAACACTTACCCGCTTAGGTATTCATAACATGTCATATTATAACACTCGATAAATTAAGTTTGTCCCTGTTATTTAACTGTAAATAAAAAGATTTGACATGACATTTAACGCCATTAGCTATCTGAGGTTTATATAACTGTTTTGAATAGGATGGCACGTAGATTTGATTGAGTACTGTTGGGTTATGGATTCTTTCTTCCACAGGTTTTTACGTAGGCTCAGCTAAGGGCATACCCACAAAGGTCTTCTGCACAGGCCTAGGTATTCTCGCAGCTGGTGCACTCTGCTTCCCCAAAGAAACGGATGAAGCTTTCAGAAATTTCACGTACCACTCTGGAAAGACTTTCATAGCTGTGTATAACTTTTACTGTAACAAGTTCTACCAGATGAGGGAGAGGATCCCATGTCCTGAAGATATGCCGCCACCCCCCAAGTACAGGAAACCTAATGTGTGCCCCCAAAAGAAGTAAAGGTGGTTACTTAAATAAGAAGTGAAATTATATTAGATGGTAAAATAGGGCCTTATCAGAGTAGCGTTTTTTCGGCGCGTATAAGCTCGTATTTTTTTACGCTTGTACGTGCGTATATGCGCGCCTTTTGCCACACATGTAACCCAACACGCAAAGGCTCGAGCTGAAATGCTAAAATGTGCGCAGAACAAACAGTCGAAACAGTCCATATTAAATTGAATTATTAATTAATGAGATCTGTGCATTTAAGGTGAAACGCAAACATCCGTGCCAGTGCAAGACGCTAAAAAATTACCCGTTGCTTCAAACGCATACGCCGGAATAAGCGCATAGGTACGAACACGCGTTCTGTTTTTCTTAGCGCAAAAAGTGACATGCGTACTAGCACACTTAGACTAGCTTATACGCACAAAAAAAACGCTAGTCTGAAACCTCCTTTGTTGATGGGTCATGTCATGATGAAAACAATAAAGTTTTGAACATTTGCATTTTGTTTGAATATAATAAAACAATAAATCATTTAGTTAAAACGGATGTAAGGGTTTCCAACCTCCATCCTTGGAACCCTAGCCAACCTCACCTGCCCGTGGTACACCCTACTAACTGACAAACGGGGCTCTGGTGGCCGGCTGATTTCGGCATAGCACAGTCTAACACAGTTCCTAGGTGCCACAGATACATGGCCACCGACGGGCAGCAGCATCAGCAGTGCGAGAAGCTGTGCCCAGCTAGCGTGGGGATTATGGGTATTTCTTCCTTTATAAAGAAGGCATATACAGCAGTAAGACTAATATATGCTGGTGTGGTCTTTGTGGGTCCCGCTTCTGGAGAAAGGTCTCCCCCATAGACTCCCAAAACATCCATATCACGAGCTATTCAACCTCTTTTGAAGGCATCAAGCTCGTCAATTCAACTGTGTGATAAATAATGATTTATTATTTCGAGTTTATTAGGAAAGGGTAGATAGATAGTTATATAAACTCTTCATTGCACACAGCACCAATAAAAATTACAACAAAGAAATAAAATAGAAGGTAAAATAGGCGGTCTTATCGCTTAAAGTGATTTCTTCCAGACAACCTAAGAAAGGAAAAAAAATAATTATAATATTTTGGCGGCGGTGTTTATACAAAAATGAATTCTTAACCTACCTACATTCAAGATATTACATAGGGTTTCATATGGTTTGAGGGTTTTCAGCCATAAAACACCACGCCTCGTAAGCCATTCAGTGGTCATGCATTGTTCTGACCATACTCACTTTCAGCTCTAAGATATGGCCGCTAACAAAGGAATACATGCATTTAGATCCGAGTAGCACAACGAGCAATGGAGCTATTTCACTGCTAGGCCATACCACCCAATGAGGAAATTCTACGTCATGCGATGGTTCTGTACATGTCCATGGAGTCTTCATGAAGTATATCGTTTATTCCGACCAGTCCAACCTAGCACGGTTTTCCAAACTTTAGCCAGAAGCTGAATTCCGGTCGGGCTAGTTAACATTTTTTTCCTGAAGTACCAGGGTAGCATAAGCCACCAAGACATACATTTACCAAGACCAAACATTACAAATACCAAGACTTACATTTTGAGACAGTAGGTAGGTATAATTATGGACTGGTCTGAAAGCCCATCATCGTCATTCGCCCTTAGCAGTCCACGGCAGGACATCGCCTCCCCCTAATGAGAACAATTACGCCCTGTCCTCCGCTCGACGCATCCTGCTTTATCGGATAGCAAGGCTGTAGTGGAAATGCAGGCACTTGGCTAGAAGGGACGACAGTAGATGGACAAGGGTAGTTACAGAGTGCTGGCCAAGAGGCCGACCATCAGCCTGATGGTCGAAGACATCGTGGACGAAGCTAGGAATCTGTCGACGAGGCTTGCAAGGGACCGGGGGGCGTAATAAAGAGGATGCATATACGCAACAGTGGGTGTTAACGGGCTAAATGTTGATGATGACTATTAGGAGGCCTATATCCAGCAGTAGACGACTGGTGTGGTGGTAGTAGTTATGGGGGAAAGGGGGGGTTGAAACACATTGCATCCTTAATACAGCAGATGGCTTCTGCAATTCGCAAGCGTGAAGAAAGAGCGGATACAGTATTGCTTTTTTAAACCGCGTTACATACATTTTGTGTTAAAGGATTTAGTCTTACTGGAAGTGACATCTCCAAAAAACTTCCTTTTACAAGTCAAAGTATGTAAAAAAGATGTGAAATGATGAAAAAGACATGTGTTTGTTCCTTCTTTTAAAATAATTGTAAAAGTTAATTAAAATCATGTTTTATAATTATTAATTTCTACAATAATAGTATGTCAACAGTATCAATTATGTTTGAATTACATTATTTATAATAGATTAATAATTTTTTTCAAAACAATTAGGTTTTTAAAGAACGTAAATAACTACTTACATGCTTTCAAGATGAAGAAACAGTTGCGTATGACTTGTATTGCACTGACACAAACGAAGCCTAGAGCGAAATCCGGGTTACAAAAGCCGCTTGGTCAAAACTCACAGACATAAGTAGCGTCCGGAATTCTAGAGCAATGTTGCCACCAACCCCGCTACTTTACAACGTTCACAGTCTCAATAAAAGACTTTGGAAAACATTGGTATGGTCCAAATGAGTTATTCACACATGAATACTGTAAAATATAAGAGTTCTCATTGCGGACAAGATATTTCCTGTAAAACACCGGTTTTTTAGAGTTACCTACCTCTGATTTCAGCGTGCACCCAATGTGGGTACTTGTGATTTGTGGTGTGGTGTGTATGAAGGCCTTGTGATTTGTGGTGTGAAGTTTGGCTGGTTGGCATTGGGTTAGCAGAGGGCATTGCACAATACACCCCAGTTAGGGACGTCAGTCCAAATAGCCTTCCCAGTTGGGCGATTTGCTAAAGCGTGTTGGTTGCGCAATTGACATGCGTATATAATGCGTAATCAGGCTTGCTGAATGTCACGCGGTATATGCACGCACTTCACGTTCCACGTGACGTTCAGCAAGCCTGATTGGATAAGCACGTCAATCGAGCGACCAACTCGCGCGAGCAAATCGCCCATCTGGGAAGGCTCTAAACTTTCTCCCACCTTAAACAAGAATCAGAATAAGGTCAAATAGTTATATGTTTATAACATATTAATACGTACCGTCCTATTCATAGCAGTTCTATAAACCTGAGATAGCTAAAATGGCGTTAAAATATCGTGTCACCTCTTTTTATTTACATTTAAATGACAGGGACAGGCTTACTTTGTCAAGCGTTTTATAATGACATTTGGTTAAGAATAAGTTGATGTAACCTTGCGCCCGCGCCTTGATTTCGTCTCCTGCGTTTGTCTCTTCCATGACATCACGGCTCTTCGTTAACAATGCTTCGGTTATGCCCGAAGCACTTTTAAACAATAGGAGATTACTTTTAGAGCTTATTGTGTATGTATCGAACATAACTTGCAATAATAACATACTTTAGAAGCGAAGCTCCTTGTGGTTATCACCACGAACCACCAAAGGGAAATGTACTTGATTTGAAAATGGAGTAATCACCAAATAGGGACAGATTGATGATAAAATAAATTGCAGAATTTAAAAAAAATTGCCTTAGTAGGATTTCTTGAAGAGACAAAGGTACAATTTTACAAAAGGTTACTTCTTTTTATAACGTCGTTCATTAACCATCACTATTGATTTGATAATTTGACATGTTATTTCATGTACAAGTTACTAACTTATGTATTTTCGAATGTATTTGGTAGGTAGGTATTAGCTAACTTAATCTGTTAGGTCTCGTTCAGAGCTGTGTCAAAGCATACAAAAGCACACATTTTGATTTAAAAAAAAACATTTTGTATGCGTTTTCACACTATGCAAGTAATCAACTGAATTGTGCAATATGATTTATTTTGGTGCGTAAGCTACTCAATGGGAAGCTACTCTCTGCTATTTTGAGTTTCGTATCTATACGCTGTTATTATAGTAACATGTTTCTTGTTAGGTTTTTATTATGCGAGTACAGAAAAACACGTCGTTTGTAAGTAGGTACATAACTATAAAGAGTTTTTGAAAGAATTTTGAGAATGTGGGGAGGGAGTTACTTTACGGCGTTATGGTTTTTATAATTTAACTAGCTGTCACCCGCGACTGTGTGCGTATAGGTACTTCTTCTTCTTTTGTTTGTGGCCCCTGTTGTACAATCGTCCACAATTTTGCCAATGTCTATGTCGAAATGACCTACCTCTGAACAATAATTTCAGTTTTTTTTTTATTTAAACAAAGATTCACAGTTTTACAATGTTAAATTATAGGCTAGTTAAATATAATTTGTACATAAACCAATTTGAATCCGTATTTTGTTAACAGCTCGTAATATTTAGAATGATGAGTTAGCCGAGTAGGTATATTACAAAAACTAAGAATTAAAAAATATGTAGGCAACAACAAAGCAGCCATGGTAATTTTATGAATATTTTAAATATTACAATTTATGACGAGTTTTTGTTAATGTACATGATTCAGAAAGAAATTGGACACGAAGGGCCGTAGTGTCGGCCTCGATCCTCAAAACCCGCATGCTCAGCGTAGCAACTAAGGGATAATTATTAGTAGAACCTATGTTCAGCAGTGGACTGATATAGGCTGATCTTTTTGTTGATGTTGCTGAAGGTATCTTAAAACTGTCTAAATCAAAATCAAAAATTGGGCACGACGGGCAGCATTGTCGGCTGCGATCCACGAAACCCGCGTAGTACCTAAGGGATTATTATTAGTAGAACCTATGTTCAGTAGTGAACTGATATAGGCTGATCTTTTTGTTGATGTTGCTGTAGGTATCTTAAAACTGTCACAATCTAAATCAAAATTTATTTATTCAATAGGAACAAGTACACATTGAAACGTCATTTTTTTAATTTACATCAATTTGTAACGCGACCAAACAGATAAGAATTGGCAAGAAACTCTGCTAGGCTTATATTTTTTTAAAGTCCATGTTATTACAATCTCTTTTCTTAACTATTACATTGTTTTCGATGGAGTTGGAGACAGTTTCATCCCAAGCTTTTTTGTCATCTAAATAATCAGATATTTTATAATAAGCCTTATTACAGAGGTTACGTTTAACAACATTTTTGAATTTATTTGCAGATATATTAATTACATCATTTGGGATTGTAATAATCATTTGGGTTTTCGCTACACAATATAAAAAGAAATGTTTTTTTTAACTTTTATTTGACGAGTTAAGTCTGTCATTAATACACTGCTGCACATTGTGCTGGTATTGGGCTGCTGCCCCGCTTGTTAGTTAGCAGGGTGCACTGTCTTGGGTTCCGAAGGTGGGGGATACCCCCCCCCTACACCCCAAGGTTTTAACATAGTAAACATTTCTATACTTATGTAGAAGTTCCTAATTCTTTATTGCAATAAAGAAAAAAAAGTTACTATGGGATAGGATATGAAGTAGAGAATAGCCTAGAAGAGATCGCTTTTAGCAAAAAGCCTTCATACAACCGCGGATTAATCGCTATGACATAAGGGTCTTCAAGCGAAGAGTAAATAGGTATATTCTAGGCAAGGGTGCTATATCTTCGACAGCATCTTTTTAGTTAAAATTTTAATATTTGTAATTTTTTTCTGGTTTTCAATAAATAGATATCTAGAATATATACCTATCTGGTTACCACATGAGCTAAGCCACGGGAATAACTTGGTAAACAGTAAAATAGCGAATAGGCCGTTCAAGTCACTCGGCCGACTTACTGGCTGACTTACTTGCCTAACTACACTATCAAGCGCGGTCAACTGGAACGGCTAGTTGGCAAGTGAAATTAGTTAAGGCGAGGTATGAAGGTTTACTGACTACTTTTTCATTTACCTACTAGCTTCCGCCTGCGGTTTTGCACGGTATTCAAATAAAAATAGGTATTAGTTTATGTTACATATTCCAGGTCTAAACTACAAATGTGCAAAATTTCAACTCAATCCGTTTAATAGTTATGACGTTAAGGAAGGACAAACATTTTCAATTTATAGCTGAAATCTTGTACATTATTATGACGTAGTTCTTCACCTGGATTAGTATAGAGGCTTTAATCCCAATACGCCAAGAGCGAAGCCGCGGGCGGAAGCTGGTACCTGTATATTTTTATTTATGGATAATTATTTCCTGAGGGAAAAATCTGGCAGTAAAATTTCCAAAGCACACCATTCGAAAATCTTTACTCGAGAAACAGTTGATCTGTTAACAAATTTCCAATTCAAACTATTTTTTTACACAAAGAATACTTGAGTTTCGTCATCATTGCCATCCGTTTTTAACCATTGCTGGGAACAAGCCTGCGTTTAATTACAGTCTTGCGATAATCTGAGCCAGGTGACTGTGAGTTTTGAAAGTCTTTGAGTTTTTAAAAATACAAGACTTGTGTCACCTTATGAACATGACGTCACTGGTCACGCAGTTACCCGCGCAATGTGACGTGAAAATTGTTAGATGTCACGAAAGTCACAAAAACTACTTACTCAATTGTAGGAAATATCGCTTACATAACATTGAGTGGTATTTAAGCCTAAGAATAAAATAGTTAGACAAACATGTCAGTTTTAGTATGTAGGTACTCTGTTTAAAAGTCCATTAAGTAGTATATCAGTTATGTGGTTCATAATACATGTTCAGCTTAGTTTGGGGCTGTGATAGTCATTTTCATCATCATCATCATCATCATCTATTTAGCCGTCCACTGCTGGACATAGGCCTCTTCTGTAAGGGGAGGCCTATATCCGCAGGGTTTGCAGGGTACAATTTCTTGCACAGTCAACGCTGCTTCGACGGTCAGGGAATTTAGCTGTGCCGGTCTTAGGCTGCGCTATGCCGCAATCAGTCGGCCACCAGAGCCTTGTTTGTTATACAGCAGGGTGTACCACGGGCAGGTGAGGTTGGCTTAGATTTCGAAGATGGAGGTTGGAACCCTTAAAACAATGAAAATGAATCGACCTATTTAAATTATTTGATTTGTTTGGTTCGCCTTAATACTGATGTGGTTCAGGAAAAAAGAAAACTAGAAATAAACCCAAATGAATGGCCGGATCATTTACAAGATCAGTAGTAAAAATCTGAAAAAATTACCCTCAAAATTATCCCTATTGTTACACAACAAATTATTATCAATCACAATAATATTCTAACCTATTTATTTTTATTGGATTATGCATAGATACGGGCTATTTTTATACGGGTGCTTTCATTAATTACGAAAGAATAAAGGGAAGGAGTATGGAATAAGTCCACTACACATGATACAAACTAACGCACCTTCCAGAAAATAATATATATATTTATACATTAATATAACATATGCTCCAAGGGTTATCGATTCTTCGGCAGATATTTCCACTTCAGCTTGCTAATTCTCTGAGCTATGTCGACAACTTTAGTTCTATGTCGGATATACTCGAGTTCTTGAGTAAAGGCTGCTGGTAGAGGCCTATGTCCAGCAGTGGACTGCTATAGGCTGATGATGATACATGCTGTGTAAGGGCCGCATATGTTACACAGCATGATTCAAATTTTCTTACCTTATATATGATTTAGTTAGTTAAAAAAAATAAAATGTTGATTAATGGACTTTAATTTTAGGATTATTTTTTTTATGATTGACTGACAAGTAGCACTACATTTTTTCATTTAATGTCGCCATTACAGCACCACCCTGTATATACAGGACATCTCACACACGGTCAACTACGGGGTGATCGGTAACTGTGTTACAAACAGAAATGATTGACACCGATACTGTTTTTACAAACTTTGAAATTTCATCTGTCGAAATGACAGATATAAGACACAGATAGGAAGGCAACTAGATAAAGTCTTAAAATTCAATACGGCTGATATCTAATTTCTTATGTCCAATATCATCAGTTAGAAAGGGATGCATACATATATCAATACTACTTCAAAAAGTTGCACCAATGTGTTTTTTGGTAGGAAAACGTGTTGGGTTCAACATAATAGTCTTGCTGAACCTTTGTATTGTTATTTTCTAGGCCGTGAAGGTTTGCTATTTTGAATAACTACATTCAGTGATTTTATAACTTCAAAAAAGTTGAATAGTGCGAGCAAGAGGAAGGCTTGACCCTTATAGTCGCCTTAAGGTATCTATTTTCTATGGACCATTGAAAAGTTGTCTAAAATAACTTATATTAAATTATTATTAGATAGATTTAATAAAAAATACGTTTTCGGGTACCACTCGAGCGAAGCCACGGGCGAAAGCTAGTCATAAATAAGGGCAGATATCAACAAAGTTCCGTTGCGTATCTAACCTCGGTTTTGTTCAGTAACGCCCATTCGGGGGTAATGTGCTGTAACTAACGGGTATAGACGCCTGATAACGGTAATTATGCGACATAGGTATTCAAATATTTATTTATTTTTGACTACCTTGCCCTGCGGCTCCGCTTGCGTGGCACCGCGATAAATCTATAACATCACTTCACCACTATCACTACGTACATAGTATAAAACAAAGCTTGCAACGGATTTTGATGCGTTTTTTTTATAGATAGTTTGATTCCACAGGAATTCAACAGGAGTGATTCACATTCAGTGGGGTGTACGGGGTTCCAACCCCCATCTTCAGAACCCAAGCCAACCTCACCTGCACGTGGTGCACCCTGCTAAACAACGAACGGAGCTCTGGCAGCCGGCTGATTGCGGCATAGCACAACCTACATCGACACATCTTAATCCCCTGGCCACCGACGGGCAGCAGCGTCGGTAGTGCGAGAAGCTGTGCCCCGCGATTCCCAACCCGCATGCCCAGCGTAGGGATTATGGGTATATCCCCCTTTATTAGGGGAGGCCTATGTAAGCAGTGGACTGATATAGGCTGGTGTGGTCGCGGAGATTCGCGATCCTATATATTTAGGTGAAAATAAATTAATTTATCTAGCGAGCAAGCGTAACTATGGTAATTTTGTAACGGCAACCCTAAACTAAAAGAGTAGAAACAAAAATGTTACTGACACACTGACACATTGACGGTAGGAAGAATAAAAACGGATTATTGGTGAGGGGCGCGCAAACAGATAGAGCTGCATAGGAACAGCGCGAGGATAAGAAGTGAAGTCCGGTGATGGAGCGAATGGCATCCATCTCGGGACGCGGGGTAGAAACCCAGTGAGTTCGTCCTATGTCATATGCTTATTATGTGAGACGATAACCTCGACAGTTTAATAGAATGTAGAATGTTGAATATGAGTAAGGCGGCATAAGGCTTGAGAATGGAGGGGCGGAGGACGCATTCTCATGGACCCTTGGGGTCCATTCAAGAGGTTCAGATCGACTCACATGGTAATCATACCTATTTATATATTTTTTGACGGCCTCTGTGGCGCAGTGAGCGAAAGTCCGCCTGAGACGCAGAAGGTTGCGGGTTCGATTCCCGCTGCGGGACAAATGTTTGCATGTTCTGTAGATATTTGTCTCGGGCCTGGGTGTTTTCTATGTATGTATTTACAAAAAAAATATTATATGTGTAGTATATCAATCATGTGGTTCCCATAATACAAGCTCCGCTTAGTTTGGGGCTACATGATTACGTCCCGCATTATTTATTTATTTTATTTTATATTAGCACCGTCATTTATCTGAAACATCTACATAACGTGCTTGAGAAGCAGATACTCTCAGAATAGTAGTTATATCCTTCTTTTGTGGCATGTTTATCGTTATTTCGAACCCAGGCATAGAAACGCCGCCACAAAATTTCTAGCTACCTATGTCCGTTATAAACTGAAACCATAAAACTTCAAACTGATGTACCTTCTTACTTCAAAAGAAAAGATGGCTGCCCTCAATGAGGAAAAATTTTGCCCACTAACACACTACTCACATACACACAAACTTTCACATTTTTAATATTAGTATGATACGGTGATGCTGACTTGCTTCTTGCTCATCATCATCAGTATACAACAGTCAACTGCTGGATATAAGACCACTCATAAAACAGCATTTATTTTATGATGTACCTACCTATTTAGCAAATACATTTTTTCTTTAGCACACTTTAAAATAGGAGACGGTATACTCAGTTCAGTATTTTTTAAAATTTTGAATCAAATTTAATTTTTTTGTCATGAAAATGTTAAACTGCGACAAGACCAATTATAATAGAGACCTTTAAAAAATTATGTAAGTCTAAAATTAAATAAATCGTTTATAAGCAAAACTAGAGATTTTAATCTTAGAACCGGTACGTAAAAAAGATGTTTTCCTAAATACGATTGCTACTAAATCTCCTCAAATTATCTTCAAAGATGTCTAATTAAGTTAATATCTGATGTGAATTTACATAAAAATCAAGAAACGGTAGTCATTTCTTAAATCGAACGTTTTGAATGTTTTTGATAAATGATACATCAATACTATCAATTTTACAAAATTCCCGAAAGTTGGAACGATTTGCGCGTGCAAATTTTAAAAATGTTTTCATTCTTTTGTTGAGTGAATTTAATATGACCTAACCCACATTTTTTATTTTTCAGGTTTAGTTTTTCGATGTAACGTGATATGAATATTTTTTTTATTGCACATGATGATGAAACAAGGACATGACCCACCTGGTGTTAAGGTTTACCTAGTGTTATGGTTACCAACCATTACTTAACACAAAGCATTGCATCGTTGATCACGCCTTTCTCGAACGTGCTCTACGATGCAAGCTCTGCGTCTATCAACTTGAGGTATGAAGATGATAAGCCTCTTGTGCCTGTAATTTTACCGGCACCCACACGCATCAAACCGAAACACAGAAAACGTACTTCACAGCAGAAATAAGCATGGTGGCAGTACTTTCACAGATGAGCCCTTTACAAACTACTCTACTACTACTATGAATGAATGACCTCTGTCTTAACTGATAGGTAACTATAATCTGAGACCCTTAAAGTCTTGGGTAAATAGGTGTCTTTTGGACCTTTGTGCTCCATCTTAGACCACAACGGCCACAACTTTTACTTCAAATCAGGTGAGCCGATCGCGATCAAACGAAGGTCCATCCAATGTAAAAAATTAAATTTCTTTATTGAACTCTATATGAAAAAAAAACAACAAACAGAATCTTAGAAAATAAAAGGTAAAATGGACGGTCTAATCACTTGGAAGTAATTTCTTCCAAACAACCTTTGGATGGAGAGAGATTTTGATGGATTATGCTTACAATTTAGGTACGGCTGGGGGTGTAGGTATGTGTAATAAGAAATATATCATTTTCCATAAAAAATAATATGTTATACAGTAAAATAAAAGTATAAAGTTTGTGAGGTTCAGTAAAAAATAAGCAAATTAATAAGAAAAATTACGTTACCACCAACTTACAACTACACATTTTGTAAATGGAATTAAATGGCTCTAATTATATAGAACGTATCTTCTCTCAAATACTTCATACTTATGCATAGTGATGCAGAATGATGCAGTGTGCTAATTTTAACCTATTCATTAATGAATGACTCATTCATATTTTAAATAAATAAATAAAAACTAATACCCGTACTTACTTTTATATATTTGTTAGTCTTGCTACTTGTAACGCATAGTACCTAAACCCTAAAAAAATTAAATTGTGCAATATATTAACTTCTGAGGGACAAAATTAAAATATTTGACTTAGGCTATTTTACTCAAAAGCGCAAATCAATCGTTTCACGATTCAAACAACATAATACAAAAAATTAAGTTCCAAATACAAATGATACGTTCCTAATTCGAAATCGTTTCTTAATTCAAAATCGTTTCTTCCTATCAATGGCCAGCGGCATTCGAATGAGTTCGATTTACGCCTTTTCATGGTGGAACGGTTGGTTTAAAATTTGTTCCTTTTTTAATTTTTATCGGCTTGGGCTGTAATTTTTATAGGAATTTTATTAGCATTCAAAGTGTTGATGTAAAAGTAGGTACCTACTATTATAATGCAGTGTCATAATTAAATACTTATTAAGAAACTAGCTTTACTTTACGCCCGTGACTTCCCTCGCGTGCCTTCGTACCCGGCCAATATTATGTTAAAGTCAAAGTATATTTATTGCTTATTATTATTGTTTATTCAGGTCAAAAACTATGAAAGTATATCCCAAGCTTCATTCAATAGTTGGTCTAAGCTAAGGTAACTTTCGCATTATTACCTATCTACATGTAATTTTCTGATCCATTCTGATCCAATCTCTTTAACCAGTAAGTATTGAAACATAAAAAGTAAGTATTTATTATTATCTGTGGCAAATAACTACAAAGTTCGGCGCCAAAAAAACAAAAGCGAAAAATGATGGAATCATCGTTTAAATAAAATGCCGTTCTGTTTTACGCATACATGCTCATGTTTTTATAGCTATCAGCATCATTACCAGTCATTATGTTTAGATTGTTGGCATCCCTGCGAGGCGAGGGTGTCCCGCTGTTCACTGTTTTTTATTTATTAGCGTCTGACCGCGAGCGAGGCCATGTCTATCTTAATATGTAGGTATATTATGTATGTATCTACCTACTTAGGTAGGTACTTATCCAATATTTTTACAATTGGGTGATCTCATAACGAATTGCAAAACACATTAGTGTACAACAATACATGCGGGTTGGGGCTCGCAGGACACAGCTCTAGCAGCCAACGCTGCTGCCCGTTGGCGGCCAGGGGATGTAGCTGTGCCGGTGACAGGCTGCGCTATGCTGCAAACAGCCGGCGACCAGAGCCCCGTTTGTGAGTGAGCCGGGTGGACCACTGGCAGGTGAGGTTATCTTGGGTTCCGAAGATGGAGGTTGAAAACCCTTACACATAGAACTTACAATAGCAATTGCAAAACACATTTTGATAACCTTCCAGTTTTTTCTTGAACAGTGTATGAGGCTGAAAACGCCTCATTTGTTCCCGGTGGGAATCGAACCCGCCAACGTACTGTGTCTCAGACGAGCCTTCGCCCACTACGCCACAGAGATCATCGAGCACATGCCTTAAAAAATTTGGTTGTATGGCATGCCGGCTTCCTAACACTGTTTTAACCCCTTGACTGCTAGGCACTAACATAATTTAAGATGCGCAGTAGACGTCACCGTAAATCATTTTAACCGGACTACCTACCGTAGGAATTGTTCAAGATAACATCAGAATGTATAGTGCTCGCTATGACGGTGACTAACACCGTGTGGTGGAACCTTAATTTGTTTAAGATAACTGTGTCGGTGTGACTAAGACTTAAAATAAGGGTTCATTTCACTTCTTTATTAAATGGCTTCTGGGATAGTTTCCACAATTTCGCTAGTATCAATAATAATTCTTCATAATAATATGAGGCAACGTAGTACGGTTTATAAGTCTAGTCTTCAATCAGGTCCTGTTTTCTGCATAGCAATGGCGACTATAACAAAAACCGATCGGCGCACAATTTTCTTCATCAGAGAGTTTCCGTCGAAATCTTCTTTATTCCATTTCACTAATACTTGTGTCTTATTACTAACGTATATTGGTTAAAATACCATTAATAGAAATCGATATACATTAGAAAACACTAGAAAATAAAATGAAATAAAAATTACACAGCCGTCGTTCAAGATGAAAATAATGGTGTCCCTAAGGGTTGGTCTAAGGCTCAAAATCACTATAGCTGAAATTACGCGACGTAAGTTCCTCAGCTGATTTTGACAAGTTCGGCTGTACGTCATAATGCAAAGTAATTTCAGCATAAAGTGTCATCTGTAATTCAAATAACATTGCAGGTGTAATCATGTCGAACTTTCGGCACTTTCGTAACTTCAGCATAGTATGTTTCGACACTATGCAGTTCTATTTTTTAACCTTTTTAAAACATACAAATTACAGGCACAAGAGGCTTATGATCTTCATGCCTCAAGTTGATGGACGTAGGGTGTCTACGATGCAATGCTTTGTGATAGGTAATGGTTACTGTAGTGTATAACGTCTGTGGCCTGGACGAATGTCATGTCAGTCGGAATACAGCCTTGGTTTGTACGCTTTGTTTTATTCAATAACCCCGGATCTTACAGTGGCGACGAAGATTTACTGTAATTTTGGACTGTGCGTGCATAAATTAAAGTTATTAATCATGACAATCGGAAAAATAAGCGAGTTTGATGTGAAAACCGGATCGTGGTCATCATACGCGGAGCGATTGGAAATGTACTTTAAAGTGAATAAGATCGAGGACGATTTGAAATTACCTACGTTAATTTCGGCTATGGGGGATGAAGCTTATGAGCTTTTTGTTAATTTGGCGAGTCCCAAGAAGCCGGCCGACTTGACATATGCAGAAGCAAAGGAGCTGTTGAGTCGCCATTTGCAACCGACTCCATCAGTGCTCGCGGAAAGGTACCGATTCCGGCAGCGGAGACAGCGAGCCGAGGAACACATAAGAGATTACGTAGCCGAATTAAAGAAACTTGCCAGAAACTGCAAATTCAAGGATAAACTTTCAGAAAATTTACGAGATCAATTCGTTTGCGGTTTGAAGGGTGACGTCATCCGTCAACGGTTATTTGCGGAGGATGGCGAAATATCTTTTATGGAGGCCGTGAAGCATGCTACGTCTTTAGAGGCGGCAGAGCGGGATGCGGCAGCGGTGGAGGTGCGCAGTACGGCGGAGGAGACGCCGGTGGCAGCAGCGGGTGCGGAGGTGCACGCCATGCAAGCGCGGGCAACGCGCGCCGCCTCAGTCAGGCAGCCAGCGCGCACAGGTGCGGGCGCCGCTGGTTCGCGGGGAGTGGGCGCAGGCCACCGGGATAGCTCTGTTCCGTGCCAGGCCTGCGGAGCGTCCACACATATTTACGGGAACTGTAGGTTCCGTAACTACGTTTGTAGTCGGTGCAAACGGCCAGGACATCTTCGCCGAATGTGTTCGGAGGACGGTGCTGTTCCAGGCGGAGCAACATCGACGGCGGCAGCACGCTTCAGGTCGGCCGCGAATCGCGGATTCCATTACGCGGCTGACAGTGCGACGGGCGAGGGCAGCGTCGACGATGCATCCGAGGAACAATTTGAGGATCAATTCCTGGATCTACATCAACTAAGTTTGAGGGACTATAAGCCGGTGAGTTTGTCACTATGTATTGATGGAAAAGTTATATCAATGGAAATAGATACAGGCACTCCGATATCATGTATCAGTAAACGTACTTATGATATGTATTTCAAAGATCTAAAGATCCATCCATACGATTTAGGCTTACGATTCTATGATGGTTCAAATATACGGCCGTTAGGGTATATTATGACATCGGTAAAATATAAAGATAGATGTAAGGAGTTAGAATTATTCGTGATCGACCGAGGCACTACTTCCTTATTGGGTAGACAGTGGCTAAGTGAGTTAAAGATAGAAATTCCATCTATTAATAATGTGCAACCGGACGCTCGTTCCGGCGGAATGAATATGAACAAGGCTATAGATGCATTGGTCGGCAGATATAAGCAGCTGTTCGATGGATCCTTGGGAAGGTTCACGGGAGGCAAGGCCACGCTAAGGGTGCGCGAGGGCGCGGCGCCGGTGTACCACCGCGCGCGGACGCTGCCGTTCGCGCTGCGCGAGCGCGTCGACGCGGAGCTGGACGCCATGCTGCGCGCCGGCATCATCGAGCCGGTCGAGTGCTCCGACTGGGCCTCACCGCTCGTTCCCGTCAACAAATCTGATGGTACACTCAGGATTTGCGTTGATTATAAGATAACCCTGAATCCCGTTCTCCTGATCGATCGATACCCGTTACCTAGGATAGACGATATACTCGTAGCTTTGAATGGGGCTCAATATTTTAGTAAAATTGATCTATCACAATCGTACAACCAGATAGAATTAGATGGTTCTAAGGATTATACTGTTATCAATACCCACCGGGGACTTTTCCGTTATAATCGCTTAGTTTTCGGTCTTTCTTCTAGCCCTGGTATTTTCCAGCGTATCATGACTAACCTCTTGAAGGGTATACCAAACGTGGCAGTATTTATTGACGATGTTATTATCGGGGGAAAAACAGAGTCAGATCATTTACAAGCGTTAGAAACGGTGTTGAGAAGATTGTTAGATAACGGTCTCCGTTTAAAAAAATCTAAATGTGTATTTCTGAAAAGGGAAGTATCATATTTAGGCTATATTCTTTCAAAAGAGGGACTGAAAGCAGATCCCGCAAAAATCGCAGCTGTATCTGAGTTACCTAGGCCAAAAAGTGTTCCGGAGCTGCGCTCGTTTTTAGGGCTTGCAAATTTTTTTGCAAAGTTTATTAAAAACTATAGCCATCGATTAATTCCATTGTACAACTTGTTGAGGAAGAACGTTCAATGGCATTGGAGTAGGGAATGTGAGGAAGCATTTAAAGGAATTAAAAGTACACTAACGAGTTCGCAGGTTTTAGCTCATTATGACCCAAGTAAAGAGCTGATTGTGACATGTGACGCGAGTTCAGCGGGGGTCGGCGGGGTGCTGTCGCAGCCCGATCGCGAGGGCAGGGAGCGGCCAGTAGCTTTTATCTCGCGCACGTTAACTAGCGCTGAAAAGAATTATTCACAAATTCATAGAGAGGCTTTAGCTATAATATATTGTATGAAAAAGTTTCACCAGTATATTTATGGTAGGCGTTTCATTCTTAGAACGGATCACAAACCTTTGGTATCAATCTTCGGCCCAAACACAGGTATTCCAGTGATGACGGCTAGTAGAATGCAACGCTGGGCCATAATATTATCAGCGTATCGCTATGATATTAAATACGTTAGAACGGATGCGAATAGCGCGGACGGCTTGTCTCGCCTGCCTTTGCTTGATAACAAAACGGTTTTGCGCGTTATGCCTGAGCAAACTTATCTACATTTCGCTCAGGAAGCTTTCTTGTTGGACTATAATGACATAAAGAGAAGTACAGCTAGGGATCCCATTTTAAGTAGGATATTGGCATTTATACGAGATGGTTGGCCAGATCAGTGCGAAATTGAAGGTATGCAGCCGTACTTCAATAGGAAAAAGGAGCTTTATGAAGAATTAGGTTGCGTTATGTGGGGCCATAGGGTGTTAGTTCCTGTTAATTGCAGGGAGAAAGTTTTGAGTGTCCCTCATGAACCCCACATGGGAATAGTTAAATCCAAGTGTTTAGCCCGTAGCTACGTGTGGTGGGCTGGTATAGATGAGGCTATCGAGGCAATGTGCCGCGGGTGCGGTACATGCGCGGCAGTGGCGGACGCTCCGCCACGGCAGGCCCCGCGCCCTTGGCCCTGGCCTAGCCGGCCTTGGTCAAGACTTCATCTGGATTTTATGGGCCCTATTTACGGTAAAACTTATCTCGTGGTAGTTGACGCCATGTCCAAATGGCTGGAAATATTTATGGTCCCTAGTACAGCGGCAACGTCTACTATCGATAAACTGAACGAATTATGGGGTAGGTGGGGCTTACCAAAACAAATTGTGACAGATAACGGGCCACCGTTTACAAGTAAGGAGTTTGAATCTTTCGTTCGAGCTCGGGCTATTGAGCATATCTTAACTGCACCCTATCACCCAGCCTCCAATGGGGCTGCAGAAAACGCAGTTAAAACCCTAAAAAGGGTTATTATAAAAGCCGTATTTGAAAAGAAAAATGTAATGGAGGCTTTGCATTCTTTCTTGTTGTATTATAGGAATACGGAACACGCGTCGACCGGCGAGAGTCCAGCCATGTTATTGCAGGGCAGGCGGCTACGAACAAGGTTAGATGCACTAAAACCGAATTTAGAATCTAGAGTTTGTAAGGCACAGGGTCGTCAAATAGATAATGCGGGCGGTGGAAATAGGGTCGTTGATACAGGTCATAACGTCTGGTATCGCCAATATTTAAAAAGTGAAAAATGGTTACCCGGGAAAGTGGAATCGTGCATGGGCCAATCTAATTATAAGGTAATTGGGGAGGAAGGCAATAGAGTGCATCGTCACATCGATCAGTTAAAAACAAGGTCGAGGAGTTCTTTGATCTTCCCGAATCCTGAGTGTACTCCGGTTAGGGTACCCGAGATACAGACGGAAACTGATATTTTCCTTGACGCAGAGGAAAGAGCCGATCCAGCTTCACTAACCGTGGAAACAGTAGGGCGGGAGATCCAGTCGGAGATAGCCGGGCAGCATGGTGGTTCCGTGCTGAGCTCACCAGCACGCGTACCTGAGCCCTGTGAACCTTCCCGTGACACGGCCACAATTGTATCCAAGGCAGCGAGGCCAGTTAGAAAATGTACACTAAGTAGGCCAAATTATAAACTATAAAAGAACTTAACTGTGTACACCTGTTCAAGGTACCGGTTAAGTACTTACCTACGGTACAAGGTACTCCTGTATGCCACTATGAGATTTGCTTGTTATTATGTAATTTAAGTTCCTTCGTCAAAAAGAGTTTGTTTGATTTCTATTGTTAAAAGTAAGTTAGTTTATAAATTGTAATCATAATATGATAAGCTATTAAGAATAAGTGTGGAGGAGTGTAGTGTATAACGTCTGTGGCCTGGACGAATGTCATGTCAGTCGGAATACAGCCTTGGTTTGTACGCTTTGTTTTATTCAATAACCCCGGATCTTACAGTTACCACTTAACATCAGGTGGGCTATGTGCTTGTACCATCTTCAAGTAGTATAAAAAAAACATACAGCCGAATTGAGAATAAGAGTTTAAAATAATTAACTATTGTTTCTATGGTCTTATGCCTTTCATAGACATTGAAACCATTGGTCAGAAGGCCGATCACGTAATTCTAAATAAATAAATAATAAATAAATAAATAATCCTGGACGTTATCACACAGCATCATGTAGCCCCAAACTAAGCAGAGCTTGTATTATGGGAACCACATGATTGATACTACATAGATACATTTTTTTTTGTAAATACATACATATCATACATAGGAAACACCCAGACCCGAGACAAATATCTGCAGAACATGCAAACATTTGTCCCGTAGCAGGAATCGAACCCGCAACCTTCTGCGTCACAGGCGGACCTTCGCCCACTGCGCCACAGAGGTCGTCTGTTCGAGGTCTGTCGTCTGTCAGAGGTATTCTGTTGATATCAAAGGTTTTATACTAACAAATAAATGATCTATCAATTTAACTACACTAACAAGGTCCAGCGATCATGCATCTTATTGCTTTCATTTTTCGACCGCTATTTGTGTTGCAATACTAGTTTCAGAACGTGAAATTCCTGCACATCAATTTAATCCGACCACTAGGCTGGGCTACGTTATGCCGCAATCAGCCGCCGCCAGAGCCCCGTTTGTTAGTTAGCAGGGTGCACCACGAGCAGGTGAGGTTGGCTTAAGTTCCAAAGATTGTGACTGGTTTTAAAATCCAAATTAATAATTGATTCCAAAGACTGTGACGTTTAATGGAATAAAAGACGTGTGGCACTCGGGGACTGCCGCGGTAAAGCTATTGCATAGCATTTTGTATCAACTTATGCAATTATAATTATTTATTTATTTTATTTATGCAGTATTTCTTTTTCTTTGATATTAATTCAAGTTACACTTTTTGAGCGTGGTGACCGATAAGAAAACATTTTTTTTTCTTTTATTAAATAAACGAGCTTCGTAGAGTCGTACAATACGTCTAGTTGCACGCACACAAACACCGTGTCGAAGACTGCCGAAAAGAAACGACGTTAGACAATGCACGGCCTTCAAGCCACACCTCCGTGCCCGTCGGAGTGGGGAGCGTGAGGTTTTTTTCGTTATGGAATTTCTGGATTCGGTCCCCGCACTCAAGGCCCTCGATAGAAGCTATGCAATAGCTTAAAAACAGACGCTGGCAGATTCTGTATTTTAGAAGTGCGCATTTTAAATAATGTTTGGAAGCGCTTAGTCATGTTAAATGGAATATCAACTTGATGCGGGTGGTAGTTAGCAGTGCGTCTGAAGCTCCTTTGAAAGAAAGGTGAAGGCGAAATAATGTCATCTAGCTCCTGCGCACACTCCGAAGTACAATCTATATAAGACCGACGAACACGCAACGTCACGACGATGGCTCAAACTCTCGAGCCTTGTTTTAGCAAGATACTCTTGACCAATGAGCCTCTATTGCTGCAAATATTGAGTAAATGAGTTCTTTAGTGAAGACCGCGGCAAACGTAGTGTAGGACTCCCTCCGGTCAGGTGGAGTGACGATCTGCGAAAGGCTGCTGGTAGCAGCTGGATGCGTCGAGCTCAGGACAGGGCGCAATGGCGCTCATTAGGGGAGGCCTATGTCCAGCTGATGATGATGATGATGATGAAGGAAAGGGAGTCACTGGTAGTTAGACAATTTTTTTGTCTTCAAACCTAAAACATTTATCTCATAGCAGGAATCGAACCCACAACGTCTTAGTCTCAGTGTTGCCCATTGTTCCAAGGAGACAGTCTGTAGAGGTTCGTAAAAACAATATTACCTATCGATTCGGCTAAACAATAATTTTGGTTGTATCATTTCATTACAATATCCTTGGGCGTTCATATTATGCGTAGAATTCAGATGTGGTAGAGTTGGCAAAATATTAGAAAATTCATAACATAGCCCCAAACATGCAGAGTTTACGATGGGAACCACATTTTTTTGTATATACCTTCGTTTACACATATAAAAGAAGAACCCAAGACAAACATTTGATCTAACCAGCAACCTAGAAATAGTAGAGTTCTTTGTGAAGAGCTTATTCGGGTGCGTACTACCACAATGCCTATTTCTGCCGTGAAGCAGCATTGCTGTTTCGGTGTGAAGGGTGTGGGTGCCGGTGACATTACAGGCACATGAGGCTCAACACTTCTATGCCTTGAATTGATCGACACAGAGCGTTGCATCGTACCACTTAACATCTGGAGGGCCATGTGCAAGTTTCACTAAAGAAATTACCTTATTAATACGGTAATTTCTTTGAATAATTTGGCATAATTTGTACCTACCGATTAATGATGTCCCTGCAGTGCCCTGACAGTGTCCACGTACCTACCAACCTACTCATAAGCCTTACTATAACTAAGCTATACAACTGCCTTAATGGTTATGAATATGAATCTTCACCTACCATATAAATTCAGTTTAATAGAGATGATGCCTGGGTATAAAATAATAATTCTAATTAGTCCGTCAATTAGATTATAAAAAAATATTGGACACGTATTTTTCTATTTTTAAAATCAATGGAAAACGACAAAGTTATAGAGCGTCAAAGTTCGGGAGTGGGGGCTCGTGATGTCACTTTTATGTAAAAAGTGTACTTACCCGTGACTTCAGGCGGAACTTCAACGCACTATATCTTTATCATTTTTAGTTTAATTGACAAAAGAAAAAATACGTGTCCAATATTTTTGATAATGTAAATGACGGACTAATTCGAATTTTTCAGGCATCTAGCCTATTCTAAAACTTCATAACTCTACAAAATTGGCCCCGAAATTACATTAATTTGTTACAACACGATTTCGTTAATTCGTAGTATAATAACTGGTTGTTATATCATTTAAACTATCTAGTAATTATATAAATACGTACCTATCTATTATTTAGGCGTGTTGTTGTACCACTTTTGCTTCAAGGATCATGGCATGGGTTCGGATCCCGGATTTTTCATATACACAAACTGTGTGCAAAATGTTTTCAAGACGGTGAAGAAAATCATGACAACAAACAAACGAGACTTTCCGATAAGAACTAAAGTTGTCGACAAAGCTTAGAGAATTAGCAACCTGAAGTGGCAGTGGGCTGGCCATATCTGCCGAAGAACCGATAACCGTTGGGTTTGTGAGTTCATGAGTGGAGACCGCGGCTCGGCAAATTCAGGACGCCCTCCGGCCAGGTGGAGTGACAATCTGCGAAAGGCTGTTGGTAGAAGTTGAATGCATCGAGCTCAAGATAGGGCGCAATGGCGCTCATTTATCACCGTACAATTATCAATCACGATCAACCTGTATAATTCTATCTATCTCATTCATTTTTTTTTTTTATCTAATGGCACCTGGGTTATTGTTGACAATTTCGCCAGTATCGCGTATACTTTTCATTTATGCGGCATCGTTGTGCTGTAACTGTAGAAGTCCAGAAGAAGAAAAGAAGAAGTCCAGTCTCCAGTCAGGTCCTGTTCTGCTTTATCAATGGCGACTATAGTAGTCGACGATTAGCGAGCAATCTTCTACATAAGAGAATTCCAGAACATTTACTTTTATTCAATTTCACTAGATACAATTTTGAACTGATTAGTTAAAACGCGAATAATTTTAATTTGCATAAAACAGAAACATTCTAGTAAATAATATACCTAAAACAAGAACAAGAACATATAAAGAATAAAAACAGCAATAATGAAATTAAAATTTTAAAAAAAACTGTCAGTAAAATCGTTATACATTAGGGTTTGAAGTCTTTTTTTAAGCAAATATTTGCTTGTGTTAGGGAACTTCGCTTTTCTATTATAACTATTTACATTATTTTATAAGTTTGTAAGTAGATATCTAAATAGCACAAAAGTAATTTTAAAGAAATATGTAGGTTAGTGTGTAGTGTGGTGTCTGTGTATGGGTGAGGTTGTGTATTAGTAATGAGTACATGGGGTTCCAACGTCCATCTTTGGAACCTTAGCTAACCTCACCTGCCTGTTGTTTCTAAGTAATTCTGATTAAAACTAAAGCAAAATATCTTTGTCAATGAAATAATTTCTTAATTCGTTGGTACATTGTTACAACAATGGATGACGCAACGCAACGGCCAATTGAAAGCAAGGTTATGCCGCATTTAATTATATTGTTGACTAGATGACCGCGTGAACTTCGTACTACCAAATTGATTTGCAATCTGAAGTGGCAATTCCCAGAATCGCGCTCCGGCCAGATGGAATGACGATCTGCGAAAGGCTGCTGGTAGAAGCTGAATGCGTCGAGCTGAGGACAGGGCGCAATGACGCTCATTGGAGGAAGCCTATGTCCAGCCCTGGACTGCTATTGGCTGATGATGGAGAAACGATCTGTGAAACGCTGCTGGTAGAAACTGGATGCGTCGAGCTGAGAACAGGGTGCAAAGGTCAGCAGACTGCTAAATGCTAATGATGATGATTTCCCATACAAAATTCCACTGACCGGTGCCTCTCTCATTCAAATTATCAAATCGAAGTTTATATCAAATAGTTAATTATCAAGGTACTCTTAGAGAAGTGAAAAAATCGAACTTTTAAGTCAACACATCAAAAGATACGGCCGTTTATGCCGCATATTTTGATACTCGCAAGGGAATCGTAACCTCCTCAAGGGACTTGGCGTTGACCTCAAATCACAGAATAGAATTACTCCTATAATCATTAAATTTGGCAAGTAATCTTATACCTAGATATAATGAAAGGGAAAAATCCGAAAACTGTTTATTTATAATTACTTATATCACAATAAAAAATATATTTAATACCTACAATTTTGAACGGAACTCTCGGAGCACAAGTCCGATTCGCACTTGGTCGGTTTTTTAAATTCTCCTTGAAAATAAGTTTAATCGAGAAAATTATATTATACTAAAATGTCGTCGACTGTACCTAATCCTCTGAATAGTTGAGTACATTCCGCGATCCGTAAAATCCTTGTAATCGAATCGTACCGGGTCATACGGCCCGCTTCATCCTATTAGGGCTGTCAACTGAAACTGAAAACAGACGCCATTTTGGATTTTGAGATATTTATTAATGTTATTATTAATTTAATTTAAGAGCCTAGCTATTGTCGATATAGTGATGCAATGCTCTCCATTTAGCTCTTTCCATTGCAGTCTCTTTCACTTCCTCTATTATTTTTATAACCGAGGTAAAAATGTACTTAAATGTAAAAAACGATTGCGTGATAAGCTTGAAACGCATACAATCTTGGGCTTGTAGTAGCGATGAATCGCGAGGAGTGGAAGAAGGGAGGGGAGGCCTTTGCCCTGCAGTGGGATCAAAACAACTGAATAAAAACAATAAAAATAAATGCAGTTGCCTACTGAAAGTACAGTAGGTACAGTAAGGAAATAAACATATATTTGAATCATAAATAATAAAAAAAAGAAAATTCCTTAAATGATAGTGATACTTGTAATAATGTGTTTCATGAAATAAGTTTTAATATCTTGTAACATTTAGTGACAACCCTATGCACCCTCTCTGGACCAAATTTGGTTATTTGCTAACATGATATCTACAAATCTATGTCCACCCCTTTCAACTGACAACTTAATAAAAAGTGTTATGTTACGTATGGAACATTTTTGGGGTGGTTTGTTTGTTTAAATGAAATAAATAAGTAGGTAGGTTACATTAAATTAATAATAAAAAAAATTAATATTCAGTCGGGTAATAATAAAATTTAAAAAATATAATACTTAAGTAATGTAGTACCTAGGTTTGATTAGTCAAAGTCATAGTTATAGACCAAAACATATTTATTTTATTGTTGAACCAACAATGGTGTTAGGTTTATAAAGTATCAATGTGTTCTACCCTTTACGTATTTTAATAATGAGTAATATTTTGAAATACCTACTTAATAAGTACTACTAACTTATTAAGTAATGTTGCCATGCACTTCCTGGGTTCATGTTGAAGCATTAACTTTACTTTTTAGCAGTAGGTACTAGAGTTCTTTGTGAAGGGCTCGTCCGGGGAAGCCCTACCACCATGCCTATTTCTGCCGTGAAGCAGCATTGCTGTGTTTCGATTTGAAGGGTGTGGGTGCCGGTGAAATTACAGGCACATGAGGCTTAACACCTTCATGCCTCAAGTTGATGGACGCAGGGTGTTGCATCGTAAGGCATGTTCCAAAAATCCGTGACCTACGAACCAATACTTTGTAATAGGTAATGGTTACCACTTAACACTAGGTGGGCCATGTGCTGGTTTCATCAATAGGTAACATAGAAAACATAATTGCTTATAAAACTTATAAACACGACTTGACTTCTAGCGTTTGGCTTTTGTGGCTGTTCTACCTTATAAATACATGAACGTAATAAATTAGTTTTACTTTGACGTTGACTTTGACTTTGGTTTTGATTACTAATTTGACTATACTTAAGCACTTTTTCATTCAATATGTATTTTAAAGGTTTGTTGGTAGGTAGGTACTTTTTGTAACTTATTATTTATTTTTTTGCTAGTATACAAAATTTAACCAACTTGGTCTAGAAAAACTTCGAATAGTAATTTTTGTTTTAAGCGGATTACCAAGTGTGGAAAGAGAAAAGGGAGGCCTTTGCCCTGTAGTGGGATCAGATAGGCTCATAAGATAAGATACGATATAATAATCCTGTACCAATCAAACTTCTGACTGAACTTTCTACACTCGAGAGCAATGAATCCGGGTCACTCAAAGAATCCAAAAAATCTCGGAAAGTAAGAATGCTAGGTTAATGCAATAAATTGTATTTAATAGACAATTTAATACTCCTTAAATGAAAGTTAAAAAAATATGAGTCACCATACATTTTATTTACACAAAATTACATAAAGAAAAAAAACTGCTGATCTCTCCTTAAAACAAAAATAGGAAACATGAAATTTTTGAACTTTATGACGATTTTCTTGAATTTCAATACTTCGTATTACCTCCATTTATTAGTTATTTAATCGTAATTTTATATTAATTTGAATGTAATGTGATATAATAATTGCATGCCTAATTAGGGTAGAATACATTGATACAATAATTAAGTTTGACATCTATAAACAACATGTATTTCAAGCAATAAATATACTTTGACTTTGACTTTGACTTTGACTCCTCGTGCTTCCATTACTGCGTTTACGCGGTTTGGCATGCTGTACACCAAGTTCCTTATACGATTTCGGGGAATATTCTCCCATTCCTCTGTGAGAGCAATTTTGAGCTCAGGAAGCGTGATTGGGGGAGGGTTTCGTTGTTTTACGCATCTCCCTAGCTCGTCCCAAGCATGCTCGATCGGGTTGATATCCGGGCTGCGCGCTGGCCACTCCATACAAGTAATGTTCATCTCTTGAAGGTAGTCATTCACAATCCTACCTGTATGAGGTCGGGCATTGTCATGCATAAATATAGCATCCTCACCCAAATTGACCATAAATGGACCAACGTGTTCGTTGAGGATTTCTTCCACATATCTTACGCTAGTTAAAGAGCCGTTTTCTATGATCACCAGCTCTGTGCGACTTTCAGAGGAAATTCCGGCCCACACAAGTACAGACCCACCACCGTAGGCTACTTTTTCTTCGATGCATGCTTGCTTGAATCTTTCCCCTGGTCTTCTATACACTCTGTGTCTTCCATCGTGCTTGTAGAGCATAAATTTTGATTCGTCGGAGAACATAACTTTCGACCAATCTTCAATACTCCAATTTACGTGGTTCTGGGCATATCTTAGTCTTGAAATACGATGGCCACGCTCCAGTTTAGGGCCGTTTGCAGGTCTAAGGGGTTTTAAGTTAGATTCAGCAAGCCGACGTCTTACTGTCCATGCACTTGGGTTACTTCCTCCGAGGCGTCGAAACTGATTTGTGAGTTCAGTTCCTGTGAGAAAGCGATTTCGAAGCATGGTGTTCACCAAGTATCGGTCTTCTCGTGCTGTGGTACACCTAGTTCTGCCCGTTCCTGGTCTGCGTAGGTTAGAACCAGTTTCTTCGTAACGTCGGAGAACTCTTTGTACTGTTGACAGCGACACACCGACAGTCCTGGCTGTATCGCGCTGACTCCGGCCGGTTTCCACCAATGTAAGTATTCTGGTGCATTCTTCAAGTGTAAGCGACATGATTTCAGCTTGAATAATGAATATTGAGCACTATCAACCTGGTTTATGTACCAACATAAATGACAGATTACAAACAAAAGCAAAAACAAATCCTGTAATTTCGTAGTTCCATCTTCGACAGTGTTCCCTTTTCAAATTTGATTTTTTTATGATATAACTTTACAATAACTAAGAAGTTTTAATACTTTCATTTAAGGAGTATTAAATTGTCTATTAAATACAATTTATTGCATTAACCTAGCATTCTTACTTTCCGAGATTTTTTGGATTCTTTGAGTGACCCGGATTCATTGCTCTCGAGGGTAGTTTAATTTGATTTGTCTTGAATTGTTGAAAACAACCATGACCACAGCTAACAATTAAAAAAAACTCAATAGCATTCCAAATTCAAACAAAATCGTGACAATGACCTTTTGACATCTGACCCGTGTGAAACTTTGACATCGTGACGTTTGGGGTCACGTCGAATTAAAAAATATATTTTAGGCGCGAACGTTACGGGCCACTGATTGGTGGGAATCTTGCTCCATTCACGACCGCGAGTCGTGTTCCAATTTAGAAAATTGTAGCACATTTTTATTGATGGCCAGTTATAATTTAAGTTGCTTTGGTTGGCGGTTAGTATTGGGAAAAATTTAAAATGATCGGGTTTTTACATGAGAAGGCACCTACGTACTTAGCACATCTTACATCTCAAATCTCACTAAGTTTACCGACCTGCCAGTAGTTTTATTCATTTTTCATCTCTTTATTACGTCATTAGTACCTCAAATATTTTAAGTACGTAAATGAGGGTACTTTTATTTAAGAAAAATATATTTTAGGCATTCAAGGTAACAAATCGACAAAAAAAAATCTTACAACTTTTAAAACTATTTTTTGTGCTACCTATGATTAATTTTTAAGTATTGGTAATTAAATACTAGGTACCACGAAAAACCCCCCGTATTTTTGGTACCACGCATAGTAAAGTTTATGTAAGTACTATTATTTTCAACTATAAAGGCCCGATTTTCTCCCTCAAAATTCCAATATTTCAACGTTTAATCAACGTTACATCTACGTCTACGTACCGTAGATTAGTATTGTTAGAACGTAGGCATTTAGGTCGATCACAAATGACTAGAAGTGAAGTGTTAGCAGAACTAATTTTAAACACGTTTTCTTTGGTAAGCAAGAAAGCGGCTATGTGCTGGTAAAATAGGTACGGTTAATAGCAGTAGGGATTTGAGTAGGTAGGAATCAATACGTTATTTTTATTTTATGTAGGTTATGGTTCTATTTTTTTTCGTTGCAGCCGGTAGGAGTGCTTAAAGAAAGAAAACATGTTGTGCCGACCCCATCTAGATTTGGATAAGGGCAGGGAGATGATGTTGGTTCTATGCTTTATACAACATGTCCCACAATTCAACGATAAACGGCCATGTTTTTTTTTTAAATTGACGCAACTCTCCAAGATTCGAAAATGGTGTACTCTAGATATACTCTTGATTTGGGAATAAATAAACCAAATTTATTAAAAAATATATAAAGACTGGTACAGCTTTGAACATTTTACCCATAGAAAAGTTCTGTTAGCGAAGAATGTGGCGTAGCAAGACGCCAAGTGATGCTAAATTTAATAATGACTATTTTGTAGAGCAATGGCTATCATAGATTACATACTTATAATCAACATTGACTTTTAATCCTTCAAATACATCATAGGACTTTTCTAAGCACCTTTACCGAATTGATACCTGTTTTGAAACAAAGTAGGAATCGGATGAGTTGACGCACGAAAATAATATAAATTATTCAAGGATAAACTCATCATGGATGAAATTGGCGTGGATGAGATGACCTCCTACTCAGTGGTAATACTAATAATAATAATAGGAAACTGACCACAAAAAGCGTACTATTTATGAGCAGAACAAAATTTCATGAATTATTGTTGTTGTTGATAATAATATTTTACTATGTGCCCAAAAAAATAATTTTTTGATGCTAATTACCCGACTGAAGTCCTCTTCAGTCACGTTATATATTGAGGGTGTATGTATGTTTGTAATATTATTTGTCGGTCGCTGTAGCCCAAACGGCTGGACGGATTTTGAGTAATGAGGTGTCGTTGGATTCGTCTAGATCACGAGGGTGACATAGGCTATAAGATTTTTAAACAATCTGTTATGGCGACTGTAAGAAGCCATTTTCAATTTACGATGAACTAAAATGTACTAAAAACTTCTTGTCTATGCAGTCGGGGTTTTTATTTTTAAATAAATACTTGTTTTCCAGTATTTCTCGAGCAGTCACGAGCAGGTTCACCCGCTGGTGTCCAGCTTATAGTTGAATTTTTGGATGTGTATCTATTCTTTCTTTTTTTAGACCACATTTGGAACTTTTTTATTTGGTATTAAGATAGCGGATACTTTTGTGAATAACTTTTCTTATTTAGTGACTATGTACTATCGTTATTCTTAGTTTATCATTTTAAATTCAGTTATATGTATATTAAAAAAGCCTTACCTTATTTCGTAGTACCTATTTATCGATGTATATACCAGCTAAATTTAGATTATAGTTGATATATAGATTCATAATCCAAGTCATGTTTTCTTAAGTATGACATAAGACCCGTTTATTTATTGTACCCATGTTCGTTTTAAATTAATTTGTATGAATTATGAATTCTGATGCATATAACAAAGGGGGAAACATATTCAGTCGTTAAAAAATAACATTATTAATTACTGTAATAATTCACACTACTTTACACTATTTGATTCAGTTTTAAGTTACGTTTTAGATTGGAAATTCAGGCGTAAACCTTATATATAAATAAATAAATCTATTATTTTACCTAGAACGTCCTACTCACGAAACTAGCGTGAATTGACTCATTCATGTTAAAAAATGGGAATTTTCACGTACCTACCGTTACGTCGGTGAAGGCACCGACGGCGTTTCGGCTCGTTAAGAGAGTCTTCATCAGGGTGAGTGAACGCGACGCTCTCCGCGTCCCGTCTAGCACAATTGTATTAAAGTGCAGTAGCAATAGCAGTATATTGTTAGACAGGACTTGGAGGGGGTAAGTGAAAATTCACTGCACGGTACGTGAAAATTCCCATTTTTCAACATGAATACTGTTATTTTTTACTTTTTATGTCCAAATTGTCCAGAACGCCGACGGGGGTCATCTTTTTCTCACTTGCTTGTAGCATGCTTCATGAATTCACAATTTGAATCATCAATTTATATACTTACTAACCTACCTATCGATTATATATCTACTCTTAGTCATAGTAACTATCTTAGTCACAGCAATGTACCTACCTACATACAGTCATGTTATATGCAAATGAAACCGCGCGAATGATTGCTAAATGTCTAAGTTGCTACCAAAGTGTAAATTACGACATTTTTGTTCTATTTGTGGAAATAAGAAGGTCTTATAAATAAATAATAATGATTACTGGACTCTACTACTCAAAGATCGGCATCATCAATGTGGGCTTAGGCTGCCAAGCTAAAATGGGATTGGGTGGGCCATGTCACCCGTATGCATCCGGAAAGTTGGGCCAAAAAACCGCTGGCCTGACGACCTGGACGCCTTCACCACTTTGACAAGGACGCACAAGAACGGCAAGAGTGGAAGGAGGCGGGGGAGGCCTTTGCTCAGCAGTGGGACAGCCTATGCTAATAATAATACTGGATATTATACAGCATCATGTAGCCGAAAACTAAGCAGAGCTTGTAATAATACAAGTTCTACTTAATTACATTTCTTTTTGTATTTATATACTTTCAAAAAATCAAGACCAGATATAACTTATAATGCAGGATATACAAACAATTTTGTCTCGCGGCGGGAATCGAACCCTCTATCTTTGCGTCTTAGGCGGACCTTTGTCTACAGCGCCACAGAGGTCTACAAGAAACTTTTCTTAATTCTTTTATAAGTTAAATAAGATAATTTTTAACTAATACTTTAGACTACCTAGTTTCATAATGCATTGTTTTTTTAATTAGTTATATCATTACTTTTTTTTATCTAATATAGCTAATAAATAAAGCTTTAAAAAAGTCGTAGTTTTGCTACAAATAATTTTTCTTTCAAAGTGGTAGAGTTCTATGTGAATGGCTCATCCGGGAAAGTACTCTAATACGAGCCTTTCACAAAGAGCTAAAAAAATAAATAGAAAATAAAAGAATAAATAAAAAAAAAAAATGCGGGACGTAATCACACAGCATCATGTAGCCCCAAACTAAGCAGAGCTTGTATTATGGGAACCACATGATTGATATACTACACATATAATTTTTTTTTTTGTAAATACATACATATCATACATAGAAACACCCAGACCCGAGACAAATATCTCCAGAACATACAAACATTTGTCCCGTGGCGGGAATCGAACCCGCAACCTTCTGCGTCTCAGGCGGACCTTCACCCACTGCGCCACAGAGGCCGTCATACGTACGTACTACTTCTAAATGCTACAAATAATGTTTTAGAAGTATGTAGAGTCCTTTGTGAATGGCTCATCCGGGAAAGTACTCTAATACAAACCTTTCACAAAGAGCTCTGCTACTTCTAAATTCTACAAATAATGTTTTAGAAGTATGTAGAGTTCTATGTGAATGGCTCATCCGGGAAAGTACTCTAATACAAACCTTTCACAAAGAGCTCTGCTACTTCTAAATGCTACAAATAATGTTTTAGAAGTATCAAGTTCTTTGTGAATGGCTCATCCAGGGAAGTACTCTACTACGAGTCTTTCACAAAGAGCTGTACTACTTCTAAATGCTACAAATAATGTTTTAGAAGTACTCTGCTTCCCCGGATAATCCTTTCACAAAGAATTTTGCTACTTCTAAAATACTATTTTTGTAGCAAAATGACTTCACGGCGGCAGAAGCTTTTCTGCTGTGAAGCATTGCTGAGTTTCGTTTTAAAGATTGTGCTGGGGATTAAAGGCACATGAGGCATAACACCTTCATACCTCAAATTGGACGCGTTGCATCGTAGGGTACGTTCTAAACTAACGTGACCTACGAAGCTATACTTTGTTATAAGTAATAGTTACCACTTAATATCAGGTGGGCTAGTTCCGTCTTTAGGTATTATAAAAAAAGGTTTATTCTAAATATAATTTATATTTAGATGCGACACCACATTCGACCACTTTCGGATGAAGATGTTATGAATTATAAATGCTAATTTGCAATGACAAATTACAATGTTTTGCTTTATTAATGGTTTTGTATTAAAAAAAACATGCAGAATTTCCGAGAACAATTTAGCAAAAATGGATTAATCGTGTTATCTTTCATTAGGCTATTAATAAAAGATTGGAGTGGATGGAAAGCAATATTATCCTTACTTATGTAAATTTTAAAAGATATTTTTTTACATAATAGTCATGCATTTGCCTACTATCACACCTGAAACAGGACAACCTGATGGAGCACGCGTGCCTAGAAAGAACCGATTCACTCTACTTGGGGCTAGATGCCTATGATGTTATTTTCTGGTCTAGAAATATATATTTTTTATTATTAAATTAATACACTATAATGTGAAAAATTTCAGCGCAATCGGTTCAGTAGTCTGGGCGTTAAAGATGAACAAACATTTCTCATGAACACAATGTCACACAATGTTAACATTTTTAAAACTTCTAACTTTTAGAACTAGATGGCGTTGCTAAAACTGTACGCATCCTAGAACGCGCTATCGTTGCGTTTTGGGTTTTATATAAGAATGGCAGTCGGCATTGCAGTAGTTAACAAACATACATACTTACAAACATGATTTTTGAAAGCATTGCCACGTTTAAAAAGATATCGTGCGTGCTCGCAATTGATATAAGATAAGTCAGGTACTCGTAAATTAGTTCTAGGGATGAACGAAAATAAAAAAAACATCCATCATAAAGTATCGGTGTCCGTTAAATATCGAAAGGAAAACATCGATGTATTAAATGGCAAAATAAACAGTCTATTATTTTATATATTAAAATAAATGTCGAAAGGAAAACATCGTTGTTTTAAATGGCAAAATAATCAGTCTTTAATTTTATTTATAAAATTTTAAAAAATCCTAGTATATTTTACACTCTGTAAAAAAGTAACTTTGTTTTAATCAATTTCTTTGTTGATACAGATGATAAACAGCTTTAGAATAGAGTCTTTCCTACTACGACGGCTATGACCGATATTCATCGATGCTAGCTAAACATCAATGTTTAGCGAGAAAGCGTCGATGTTTTTGCATTGAAGTAGCTGTGCAGCACAAATGTTTAATACTACTTTCTTCAACTTTGGATAGGTAGATCCTAGACAGATGGGCCTCCAAAGTGTAATATCGATGGTCGATATTATTATCGTAACATCGATGTTTCGATGTTTTCGATTACGTAATATCGATGTGCTAACATCGATGAATATCGATCATCCCTAATTAGTACTAAAATGTAATTTGTTTCTTTAGTTATTTATTGAATTAGACTTAGAGTAACTCACATTTAAAATTTAGAGAGAAGTTTGAATAATGTATAAATCTCTGGACCTGGGTTGTTTGTATTGTACCTTATGCATGCCTAGAATAAATAGAAGAGAAGAAACATTCTTGGTTTATTCCAAAATTTCATATGACATGAAAGAGCTGCCACTCAAACAGTTCGAAAGAAAACTTAGGTTATGGTTTCTTGAACAATTTTTATTATTCCGTGTCTGACTTTTGTATTTTAGAAGACTCTTATTGAGTAGGTAGGTAGTATCAGGTTATATTACTACCATTTTGGCTATAAGTAATTAGGCTTTATATTACCAAAAAATATTGTATCCAATTATAATTCCACATGACGTTCTTGTAATTATTTTCATATCTCTAATTGACTTAGCATTGAGAAAACTCATTTATGATTAAGATCTAAATTGTGCCATTACTTAATGCATACAAATTAATTATGAAGTATAAAAACGAAACTATAGTTATTATAAAAGCAAAGGATTGATAATAAATAATGCTGGACTCTACCACACATATTCATAAAACTCCAAACTAAGCAAAGCTTTTACGAGAACCAATGACTGATATAATATTAATTTAATATATTTTTTATGATAAACCTGACTGACGAACAGACGGGCCACCTCATGGGAAGTAGAAACAATATCCGCAGATAAAACAAACATTTGTCATGCGGCAGGAATCGAGCTCGTAACCTTCTGCGTCTCAGGCGGACCTTCGCCCACTGAGCCACAGAGAACTAAATTTACTGTCAAAGATGTGAAGGGACACCACAACTACTGACTGGATTTTAGTAGTAGAGCTTTTTGTGAAGTGCTCAGCCAAGGAAGTACTACCACCTTGCCTATTTCTGTCGTGAAGCAGCATTGCTGTGATTCGGTTTGAAGGGTCTGGGTGCCGGTGACATTACCACCGTCATGCCTCAAACTGATCGAATCATTGGGCACGTTCTAAACATGCATAACCTATGAAACAATACTTTGTCCTATGTAATGGTTGCCACTTATCAGATCAGATGGGCTATGGGTTAGTTCCATCTTTAAAGCTAAACGAAACTTTTTTTTTTATATACTACTGGAAGATGGAACAAGCACATGGCCCACCTGATGTTAAGTGGTAACCATTACAAAGCATTGCGCCGGGAACGTGCTCTACGATGCAACGCCCTACGTCCATCAACTTGAGGCATGAAGATGATAAGCCTCTTGTGCCTGTAATTTCACCGGCACCCACACCCTTCAAACCGAAACACAGCTCAGTTGCTTCACGGCAGAAATAGGCATGGTGGCAGTACCTCCCCAGACGAGCCCTCCACAAAGAACTCTACTACCTTGTAGACTTGTAAACTTGAATCTAGATGAAGAATAACATTTTGACTTATTACCCGGATATGTACCTACCATCGCGAGCAAAGCCTCGGGTATAAACTAGTATAAATATTTTTGTTCAAACATGTTAAACCTGGTTCAGAGCTGTTATATTCCCAAGGCGGTGTCGTTTGACAGCCAAAGACACGTTATGTTATTTTAACCAAATAATCTAATATTTAACCGGATGTACGCAAAACATGAGTGTTGCTTGATTTTTGAAATAAATGATTTGAAGCGAAAATATACATACTTTTAAGTAAAAATCTTTTACTACTTACATGTAGTTAATTGAATGAGGCGCGACTTTTCAGAAATCCATTACAATATCATTCAAACGACAAAATCTTTAGTACAAATTTCCCTTATCCTTCTCTGACGAGTTTCACAAGTAGCTTAGAGAAATTTGACAAACCTTCCCCATAAGGCATAATCAGGAAATGATCGAACAGAAAGCTTCAGAAACTTTATGTTCGGCGCTCGGCGACGCAAGACGTCTGTGGTCAGGTGGACATCGAGTCGATCATTTCCTGATGATGCATTATGGCGGAGGCGAAACATTGTCAAATTTCTGTTGGATTTTTGTGATATCCGTCAGAGAAAGTAAGCCGAATTTGTACAAAGTATTTTGTCGCTTAGATATATACTTACTTATTAATAAGTTACCTTAGCATTTGTCTCGAAAAAGTGTAAGTTTTTAATAAAATAGTAAGCATCTAGGTTCAGGGAAATCCCTAAATACGCAAATTAAGCGTACCCGCAATAACAAACGTTTTACCCAAAGTCCCTAAATACCCTAAATAGGTAAAATTTACGCGAGGCTAGTCTGGTAACCCAGATTGTAATATAGAGCAAATTGTATCATTCTGATTAAACAAAACGTTGCCAAACACGTTGTTATGTTACCTAATTTTGAATGGAGTAATATCCACCAGACTAAGATAATTTTGTTAAAATAAATTATCTTGCCAATTAAATAAGTTTCTTGCAAGTAAAATTTTGTAATCTAATTTTACCAAAAAACCAACGATAACACTAGCCCTTAGGAGATGGCATACTTACCGCTCTGTTCATAACAGATCTATAAACCTCAGATACTTACTGGCGTTAAAATATCATGTCACCTCTTTTTATTAACTTTTAAAAGACAGGGACACAGATAGAAAACCAAGCGTCATCGGTAACGGATTATAGGAACCGGCCGTTAGCTGATAAGGTTTGCCGGTAATTGGAACAGGGGGCTTCCTCTAACGAGATGGGTCCACGATATCAGATTGTTAAAGATATCATGCTTGAGGCTTGGAGATCGCAGGGTTCAGCCTCTCGGAGCCGACGACGCTGCTGCCATATATCATTATTTTAGAGCAGTCCCTTTCAATTCTAATTCTAATTTGAAGTGAGGGGGAAATTCTGCACTGTCTTCCCGCATTGGAGTGTATTGCATTGCCCCCTGCTAACCAGATCCCTACCAGCACAACTGTTAAAAATAACGTAGGTGGACTCTGGGTTGGTGGCAGCATTGCTCTGGAATTCTCGATGTTGCCTGTGTCTGTGAGTTTTGATCATGCAGCTTTTGTAACCAGAGCAGTCCTTTACAATATCTTTGGTATCAATACCTCTATTATATTCTGTGGTATTGCACAATAGAGCAAACTAGTTACTTTCTAAGTAGCCGATACAATGTCAACATTACGAGAATTGTTCTGTTCGCCATGTTAGCCTTGAACGGTTTGAACTTATATACTTTGTACGATTTTGGTTCTTAGAGCAGAATCAAGAGTGAATTGGTTCCTTCTAGGCAAGCTTGCTCCATCTTAGACCACATCTTCACATGTCTCAGGTGTGTGAATGGACAAACACTTGACTGTTTTTAACCGACTTCAAAAAGGAGGAGGTTCTGAATTCGTCGGAACCTTTTTTTTTTGACTTTTTTTAATGTATGTTCACCGATAGCTCCATCAATTGTGGCCCGATTTCCAAAATTCGTTTTGTTTAAAAGAATATACTTCACAAGTGGTACCATATAAATTTAATTCCTGAGGGATTGGTACTTTTCCCGGAAAACTCAAAAAACCACATCCTCACTTGTAATTTTCGCCCTATGATCACCAATATCTCCGTCAATTGTGAACCGATTTTCAAAATTATTTAGGGCTAGAAGTAAGAAAAGATTTATTTGAAGTCGGTTTTTTTTAAAGGTCCTACTTGTATGTAAAAAAAAAGGAAAAAATTGTCTCCAACAAAGTGAAAAAAGTTTAAATACTTTTTCCTCTTATGATCAAGCCAACTCTATTATCGCATGGCGCGTTGCGTCATGTTCGAGACCCGCAGTCAACGTGTTAAAACCATTTTTTTTATTTAGTATGAGCCAATTTTTAAGGCTTGCGTGGGCAAGGATGAGGTCAACGATGGGACGAGCTTTCCCAGAAGATGTCTATTAACTCTATTTTTGAAGCCGTATGAACCATGGACCAAATTGCCCCCTTTACAACATACAAATTCAAATACACCATGTATTATTTAGAAACCCAACCAGTTGGCAATGGGTATTTATTCACAAAGGTAGGTAACATAGGTTTCTATTGTTAGACCCATGCAATGAAACTTCGAGTCTGCTAAGTTTTGAATCGATGAAACCACTTTGCTTACTCAGTATAACCAACCGCATTTAGGCCCGTGACGTGGATTATTTCTACCTATGTTCTTAGCAGATCATCTTGGTTAAGCAACACTCCGTCTGGTAACTTCTTGGATGAGTGACCGTTTATTGGCATTGACGGAGATAGATCTTAGCCTGGAACGCTTTGGAATACACGTCATGATGCTCAATGTTGGTCACGGTTTTTTCAGTCCCTTATCGTCTCAATGCTGTGCTTAGGTATCTCTCGTTATTTATCACAGTAATGGCATAGCGGGACGTACCCCGACTTTCAATTCGCAGGTCGTTCGGATCCTGACCAATAGATTTTGGCTTAGAAAAAATTATGTACGCATTATCACGTGCTCAAAACAGTGAAGGAAAACATCTTGAGGAAGTCCTTGGCTTAGTCAGTTCCACACGTATTCAGAATGCCTGGTTGTCCTGTGGTACCGACTAGGCTGAGAAATGTATCAATTCCGGGTAAGGTACAGGAACTTGGTACGTCCACACACAATGTATTTGCTTAATGGAAATAAATGAAATGAAAAATGAGAGGATGGTAAAGTTGCTGAAGCCTACTGCATCTAACCATGGCCCAGGCACTTCAGCGTCTCGTAGACTTTATCTATCTATCTATCTTTTATACCACTTGACGCTGTATACACCATGTAGACTAGATCAGCACCATCATCAGCCTGTAGCAGTCCACTACTGGACATAGGCCTCCCCTAATGAGCGCGATTGCGCCCTGTCCTCAGCTCGACGCATCCAGCTTCCAGCAGACATTCGCAGATCGTCACTCCAACTGGCTGGAGGGCGTCCCACACTATAGACTAAATTCAGAAGCCTATTATAAAAAAAATCTAAAGTTTGTGTGTCTGTGTGTGAGTATGTTTATTCCTCTCTCAACTAATAACGGCTGTACGGATTTGGGTAAAACTATACATAGTTTGTGACCTAAATAAATAATGCTGGAACTATCACACAGCATCATGTTGCCCCAAACTAAGCAGAGCTTTGTTATGGAATGGGACTCACATGACTGATAAATACTACAAAGAATTTTTTTTTATACTAGCTGACCCGACAGACGTTGTCCTGTCTCAAAGAGGGGATCGAAGTTAAAGAAACATTCAAAAACGATATCAAAGTGGCTTAAGCAATCAATGAGGATAAAACAAAAACAACAACTACCCTACCCTACCTTACCCTACCTTACCCTTAACCCTACCCTACCCCTACCTGGACCCTTCCCTACCCTTACCCCTACCCCTACCCCTAAAACTACACCTACACTACACTAAATAATCTATACGATGGAATCGTCTAGGAAAGCTTGTATGAGGGGATGAACATTTTGAATGGGACCCTTGTTTTTTTTCGGATCTGATTATAAAACTATACAAACTTATATAAACTCCATATTTAATCGAACTATAATATTAGGCGTGATAGCTCTGAACCAACCGTGATATGAACTAAGAAATTCAGTTTTTTTTACATTCTCTTTGTAAGAAATAATAGATAGATTATTTTATTATGTATTTTATCAATATAATAACTCCGGCCGAAGTATCTGTTTTAAACGATATTTAGTTTTTTTACATCCTCTTTCACTATATTTACAGCACGCATACTGTCAATTTTATATCAAACGCCATAAGGTTATATTATAAAAGTTTATATTGTCAAAAGCGCTAAGGTAAAGGTTACATTAGAAAATCTAATATGGTGGTTAAGTATTCTTAAATGTTATGATTTTCCGCGCAATTTTCTTTATTTTTTCTTTCATAAGAACCTTCTCCTGACAATAACAAACACAACAAAAAAATAATTAGCGAATTCGGTCCAGCCGTTCACGCATGATGCCGTGACCAAGGGAAATAGGGAGTCAAATTTTTATATACAGATGTGTGTGTGTAAACACAGAGTTATTTTATATGTAGGTATAAAATGTAAATTTAATATATTAATATACGTATGTATATTAAATATATATGATATTTAATAAATATTTTCAACAAATATTTGTAGATCATATAAATATCTGTCCCACGGCGGGATTCGAACCTGCTACCTTCTTTGTCTCAGGCGGACCTTCACCCACTGCTCCACTGAGGTCGTCATGCTTACCTGGAGTGACCTGGATTAACATATAGGCTAGGCCCTTGTTATCTGGATACCACGCGAACGAAGCCGCGTGTGGGTTATTTCGCAGTGACTACCAGAGCACAAACCGACATAATTTCTATTTTAGCTGTATTTAATTTCGGAACCGTCACATACAGATAATTTCCGTGAACTCGTAACGCCCATCCGCTAAAGATAAAATTCGATTTCAAAACATCGACGTTTCTTAGAAGTATATTTGTGTCATAACCTAAACTAAGTATAAAACGTACAACTTTTTTGAGGCATTGCACTGCTTAGCACAGCAACCTTAGACAAGGTTTTATCGACGAAATAATGTATTGAAATTTTTAATATATTTTTTTAAATTTATTGAGTGATAATATATAAACAAGTTTATATGTAAACATAACATAACTTATTATTGATATTAATTATGATTTAACTTATGTTGTACCTAGTTTTAAAATTGTAGAAAATACCTAACTTTCTGTAGGTTTACTCTTCTGTAGTTTATATTGTAGTGCCTCTACGAGGCTCATGTTGCGGACCTCGATAATTATAAGAACTAAATGTACCTACCAAATTTCATGAAACAATAAATAATAAGATATGATTATGATTGTTACTTATTTTTGGTTGTAGATATAGCAACATTTTAAATGTTCTAAATACGGCTATCTAAAGAATAGAGCCAGTCCTAATTTTACCTAATTATATAAAACTAGTAATGATAGACTTTAAAACTTTTAAACGTTAAGGCATAATTATATTACTTAAGTTCAAAAACTGGGAGAAGCCACTGGCTCCTGAAACACAGTTTTCAACTAGTTCGCGAGCCTATCTATGGATTCACTAAGAAAATGTTGTAAAACTTTATTATGTCAATAAAACATTTTTATTTTGTTATATTTATTTATATAGTCTAATATAAGCATTTAGGAAAAAAATAGGCATGTTTGGGATGCAGGGAGACCCACAATCAGGAAAAATACGTTGTGTTCTGTATCGTAGATTAGACATAAAAACGACATGCTAAGGGGACTGATTCGATTTCGATTTTTATATTACTTTTCAACACGTTGACTGCGAACCTTAGAAATGACGCTGAACCTACTGCACAGTTGTGTGATTCAGCACTCAAAGCGTTAAGAAATTCAAAAGCCGCAGTCAGGCGGCTGGCAGCCAAGAAAATCATGGCAGTCGTGTCCTTAGATATAGAGAGGGCTTTTGATAGTGCCTGGTGGCCACTAATAATGAAACAGCTGATCTTGAAAGACTGCCAGGATATACTACTATTCATCGATAGTTACCTGTCAGAGAGATCGGTAAACGTTCAATATGCAGGTGAGGTCAGCAAGCTCACCAACAAATCACTGGCTGCATCCAGGGGTCCACCTGTAGGCCGATTGTGTGGAATCTTCAGCTTGATCCCTTGCTGCAGCAGGCTGATGAGCTCCCGGCCCACATTCAAGCTTTCGCAGACGACATTTTAATTATAGCGTCAGCCCAAAATACCGCCGAACTAAACTGTCGCGTGAATGACGCCCTAGAGCTGGTCGCGGGTTGGGGCAGGAGCAGCAAGATGAAGTTTGCCGCACAGCCTAAACACTGGCTCAGCTGCATCCCCTGGCCGCGTCGGTGACGCGAGAAGCTATGCCCTGCTACTGTGATCCCAACATGCATGCCCAGTTTTAGGATTATGCGCATATCCCCCTTCATATTGGGAAGGCCTATGTCCAGCAGTGGATAGAATAGGCTAGTAGTATTTAAAAATTTTAATGAAAATGTTTTATTTTTACAATAAAGCGTTTAAAAAAATTCATAGTGAATTTCTAGGCTCTCCTCGAACACACACACACACACACACACCAGCCTATATCAGTTCACTGCTGGACATAGGCCTCCCCTAATAGAGGGGAATATGGCCATAATCCCCACGCTGGGCATCGTGGGTTGGGGATCGCAGGGCACAGCTTCTCGCACCACCGACGCTGCTGCCCGTTGGTGGCCAGGGGATTTAGCTGTGCCGATGTAGGCTGTGCTATACCGCAATCAGCCGGCCGACAGAGCCCCGTTAGTTAGTTAGCAGGGTGCACCACGTGCAGGTGAGGTTGGCTTGGGTTCCGACGATGTGGGTTGAACCCCGTACAGCCCTCGAACAATATTAAATATAATAGTGTTTCATAGTGGCTTCTTCCAGTTTTTTAAATTAATGTAGTATAATTGTGCGATGTAATATCCGGCTCGAAGGACCATTTAGAAGAGCATATGCGCCGAAGCGTTGATAATTATAAATGATAGATCATCTTCTAACTATAACACTTGACTTATTTATGAGAAGCTACTATAAGTACGCTAAATTATAACGATGAGTGTGGCACGTCCGCTAGCCGAATATGCATATGCCATGTAATTATAATGTTTTAAAGTCGATCAAGAGTAGTTATAAATAATTTTGCAAGAAATGATAAAAACAAAAATTGTATTTATGTAAAATAAAGTAAAAACTTCTTTTTCTTACTCGTAACACTCTTGACAGAGCGATCATGGTGGTTATGTCGGGACGGTGGCCTGCCTCACCACAATCCTACGCCATTCCTCTCGCACCGCAGCTTTTCTGGCGCATTTGTGCAAGGGAATATCAACTGCAGCCATTATTTGGTCGGTCAATCTCATGGGTGATCTGCCGCGCGCTCTTTTGTTCTTGAACTTCCCCTGTACCACCAAGCGCTCAGTGCCCTCGACGTGATACAAAGTAAAAAAGGTAACTTAAGAAAGTGTTGATGATGTTGGTGAGGTTGAGAATTAAATGTTGCAGTCCTGGCAGTTGTCATGCGACACTGGATGGCTGTACTGAAGCAGGTCTCGCCTACTCAATTACTGAACACTGTAATTGTACCAGTCAATAAGTTATATGTTGCCATAAATAAACTAAACTAAACTAATGTCGCAATGATGATTAAGTTTATTATTTTCATTTCTTCTTTTGTGTTTTATTGATTTCTTAGTGTTTATGTGTTTCTAATGTTGCATGGAACTTGGTCTGAAATATTTTTTTTTTAGTTTTTCGCAATAGTTTTTTTTTAATGAAACAAATTTTTTACATTTTTTTTTACTTTATTTTATGTCTGTTATGTATCTACTTTATTATTCATCATCATCTTCTGCCTATTGCAGTCCACTGCTGGACATAAGCCTCCACTAATACCTAAGCGCCATTGCGCCCTGTCCTGAGCTCGACGCATCCAGCTTCTAGCCTTTCGCAGATCGTCACACCACCTGGCCGGAGGGCGTCCTACACTACGTTTGCCGCGGTCTCCACTCAAGAACTACTACTTATTACTTATTATTATTTAAATTTTAATATTATTTTAACACATGTGATAATTTTGCACGCCTTAACGAGGCAGAATGTGTTGGAGTTTTATCTTTAACTTAATTACGACCAATTGTACCGACATTCCTGTAAATAAATAATTTATGATTATGATTATGATTAATGATCATTATTTGTGCTTTATTATCTTTCCTTTTTTTCTATTTTATTAATTTCTTGTGTTTTTAAGTTTATCTAATGTTGCTATGGATTTTGGTCTGAAATAAACATTTATTTTATTTTAATATGTAAGAACCTTGACGTACAGAGACTCCATGATGATGATGACGAGGCCCCTGCAGTGCAGAAACCAGGTAAGTTTATTTATTGATGTATTCATCTTGATTGTTATCTTGTATTTACTTTTTATCTGTCGGTGACTACAAAAGGTGGACCCTAATGTGTTTTAGGATTCCGTACGGTAAAATGGAATACTGAAGCCTACGCTGTCTTTCTGGTCACCATTTATCTGGAAAGAGTCCATTGTATCTTTTATTTATTTTAACTGTCTTTCCATTGTTTCTAAAATTAAGGTGTAATAATAAAGAATTTTTATTCATTAATTCAATCATTCATCATCATTTACCTACAGCAGTCCACTGCTGGACATGGGCCTGAGCAGCCAAAATGAGCGCCTCCACGCCTTGTCTTCAGCTCGATACATCCAACTTCTACCAGCAGCCAGCTCTGGCGGTCAGTTGATTACGGCATAGCGTAGCCTAACTCCGGCAAGGCTAAGCCCCTTACACGCCTCCGAAATCGTAGCGATGTAGCAGTGTAGCGTCCAGCAAGTTTCCCACCTTTAGAAAAATATTTTGAACAAAAAATCTTGTAGTTTTTTTTTATTTGTAGCAAAAAACGGACATGACTTTCGCTCAGCGACAAAGTTTATCATGTCTTGTAGACATGACAAACTTTCTTCTGTTTATCGTTATCATGTTTCTATTGACTACGGAACCCATGTACGCGTATATGATACACACTTAACCACTCTGTTAATACGTTTATCTCCACCCACTGACCAGATATGTTAATTGTGAATAAATTATCCAAGTTCGTCGCTACACTGGTTTTTTCATGGTCACTACAAGTCAATGAGTTTGACATTGGTTATAGGCATAAATTGTATTAAGACAAAGCTTTTTCATTTCGCAAAGCAAGCTTACAAAGTGCTCACATGGTGAAGGAAAACATAGGCCTCCCCTAGTAAAGGGGGATATGCCCATAATCCCCACGCTGGGCATGCGGGTTAGGGATCGCAGGGCACAACTTTTCGCACCGCCAACGCTGCTGCGCGTCGGCTGCCAAGGGATTTAGCTGAGCCGGTGTTAGGCTGCGGTATGCCGCAATCTGCCGATGGCCAGAACCCCATTTGTTAGAAGGGTGCACCACGTGCAGGTGAGGATGACTTGGGTTCCGAAGATGGGGGTTCCCCCTTAAATCCCCTAATAAATTGCGTGTGTGTTTTGTACGGCTATACGTTATTAGGTATTTAGGTATAGTGAATTTTAGCATTTCTAATATTTGTCATGACAGTAATGAACCAGTGCCAAAAAGCCACTCTGCTGGTTCGGTTGTTTCTTTTCCTCCGTTCCCGTCTATCTTATCAATTTATCATAGTTATAGATAAAGAAAAAAATATTTGAGTCACACATTAAGTTCACAAAAATACAATTGTAAAGGGTTTGAATCTGATACGAGAAGTAGTGACACAAAAAGGTGGCCACTCAGCATATGCTGAAGAAGCATGGAAGCTACACCTAAGTACATCATTCTTTGATACCTCGAAAGAAAATATCACAAATTTATGTGCGTCGCGAGCCGCGATGCACTGCGATGAAAATGGTCCACAAGTTCATGCAGCGCTGGTTTTCAGTGACGCCACCGTGCACGCATAATGGTGTAGTTTATCCCTACACGTAAGTATTGACCATATTGCCTGTGGGTAAGACTGACTAGGCTGAGAGGCCATCCTCTAATACTAATAGGATAGATAGGTGTAGGCAATGACCTATCATACTTACTTTCTTACTTACTACAGTGGCGCAGCGGCCCAAAGTGGATCTCAGCTTCCGAGACCAGAGTTCGCCAGGTTTCTCGTTCCATTGCAGCTTCTGTCCAGTCAACGCTTTTGGACTTCATCAGCCCAGTGGTACCTTGGACTCCTGCCACTAGGCAAATCTACCTTCATCTAATAAAATTTTCAAAATATTCATTTACTACTTTTTATAAGTGAGTAAAATATACAGCCATAATCAATCTACCTATCTTTCCTTTGCAAAGTTAATGTAAAATTATTTTTTATTAGTAAAAGTAATAAACTACCTACCTTCCTGTTCATCATTTTGATTTATATTTTCTGTGCTGTAATTGTAAGAGCCAAATAAATATATATCTATCTGTATATTTATGTACCTACTCATTTCACCAAAAATAAAAATGTCTACCGATTTCAACGCCTATAGAGTAGATTGATCTTGATATAACTTTTGAAACTATCATGGTTGAGAACATAATTATTAATATCAACGGGATATTTACCATGATTGTGCCCTGATACAGTAAGTGTTGTGTGCCGTGATCGTGTTAAAAGTGACATTGAGACCAGTGGTAGTGGTGTCGTTCGTAATAAAAGACTGAGAAAGAGGTTAGATCGATTCGTCTGCCAGTAACTACCCACTCGCACAGACTTCAGTTCTCCCGTGATCATGGCGCATGCAACTGCGTCGAAATATCGGGAAACAATAGAACTCACAAATCATGGTAAATATCCCGTTGATATTAATAATTAGATTGATCTTGATCTGTAGTAATGGTAAATTGTTAATGCCATACCTACATGGCTGGAATAACTGCAAAATTTTGATCTAGGTAAATTCCATCGAATCTTAAACTGAACGTGCTTCCGACTCGCCTATAATTCCATTAACATATAACACTCACAATGAACCGTAGTCCCTCTAAAATTAGGCTAAGTAAACGATTCGACTTTACTAGGTAATCAGTAAGCTCATTGAAAGCGCGTTCATTTTTAGACTGTCCGTCTTACTAATCTGAAAATGAATTGAACTGAACTAAACTGAACGCCTCGTCACTACACGTAACTAAAAAAACTGAACTAAACTGAACGCCTCGTCACTCATACACACACACGTAACTAACTTAACTACATTGGTAGGGCGTTCTTTTTTAGACTGACCGTCCCAAAAAGGCTGAATCAGGAAAAAAATATTCTTCAGATGGAGGTACATCGGTATATCTAAATCATTCATGAGTGAAATATTTTTTTTTGTGATTATGTTGATGACAACATTTTGTCAGTCTTGTGTCAGAGCTTGTGCTAAGCTAACCACATGAATGATATACTACGTATATACATTTTTATTTGTAAATACATACATACTCTATTTTATACGTAGAAAGCACCTAGACCTGAGGCAAGTATTTGTAGACCTGAGACAAATATTTGTAGATGAAGGAATGTTTATATGAACAAACATTTTTCTCCAGCGGGAATCGAACCTGCAACATTCTGCGTCTCATGCAGACCTTCACCCACTGCATCACAGAGACTCTCAAAGGCACTTTTGTTTTTGAGAATCCTTTGGTACTCTACTAGTACTTACTCGGAATATCATATCGCTTTAAAGGGTCCGTTTAACTAATCTAAAACTGAGCGCACCTCTACTAACGTACCTAAGCTCCATGAGCCTAAAAACATTGGGAAGCTCGCTTTAGACGGTCTAGATAAGTAAGTAAAACTGATTATAGAAGGTAGTCAATAAAAACAAATATTTAGTTCTCTCCAACATTTATTGGTCGAAAAATAAATTAAAAACTTTGGATATCAACAAAAGCCAGAATAGTACAAATAAATACCTACAGGTCCTACACTTAATATAACAACATATTTACACTGCGGGCCAGTTTCCACTAAAGCGTTGGTAGGTGAACGCGCACGGTGCTCTTGATAGCCTTATTATTGCAATTCGTTGTAAGGCTACCTTATTTCTGAGCGACTACGTGTGTTGGTAATTATCGCAGCCTAAATGGAGTGGTAATACGCGTCAACGTAGTGATGCTTTAGTGGAAAGTGGCCCTCTTACTAAATAGTAGGTATTTTCGAACTTCCCTTACTATTTTTACAGTTCAATCTTATCCAATTTATAACATTTCATTTTTTTTATTATTTATATTCGTCCCGAATCAGGTAATGAGGCAGAGATGTTAAAATAATAAATATTAAATTATAATAAATAATACATTTTTTACAACATTAAGTACATCAAGTTATTTGATTATTTATAATAAAAATCATATCATTATTACATCCAAATATCAAAGTGCTAAATTGCTATTAATAAATCACATATTTTTGAAAAATTAACCACATACTTAATAATAATAAAATATACAAAATTACCAATTATTTACAATTGAGCCAAAGAAATATGTATAAAGTTTACAATAAATAATATTGAATAATTGAATTCGTTGAATATTTAGGCCATTTTTATAAATTTCAGGGATTTCTTAAATAAAAATAATTATTTACCCATTTTAAAATACTTGAATTCTTGTGCAAATTATACTCAGAAATATATAAGTAGTGAAAAGCATGTAAGTATTGATTGCTTTTTACTATTTGATCCTTGGCTTGAAATATATTTAATAATAATAATAAAGCTGCATACGATCCAAAATGTAGATCTGAGGGCTTACCACAGGTTTTTATAGTTTACGAAAACTTTATAAGTTTCGGTATCTTTCCATATATTTTCAGTACAGCGCCTCTAGGGAAACGTATCTTTCCATACATTTTCGTAGTTCATGCACGTTTCCCTAGAGGCGCTGTACTGAAAATGTATGGAAAGATACCGAAACTTATAAAGTTTTCGTAAACTATAAAAACCTGTGGTAAGCCCTCTGACTCTGAAGTCGAAACAGACGTGAAGATTTTACTATTGTAGAAAAAACAAAATCCCATATAAAATTTCATTATAAAAAAAGCATATTAGCGTTTTGACGCGTTCAAACTAAGCAACTTTCAAAAAAATACCAAAAAAACCCTTTAGTTTTCTAACGTAATAAGAGATTGTTTACAAATCTATTTTTAAAATGCAGTTAGTTTTTATTTATATCTCGTGTAGATCATAGCTATTTCAAAATAGCATAAGCCGTCATAAATTCAACAATTCTTAAGCTGACCAGGCAGAGTTATAAACCACTTTAAACCACCTGAAAAATGCAAAGTCAGAAACTGGTTATAAAATAAAATAATTGTATTACAGCATAATATATTCAAATATGTGACTCAAGTATTTAAAGAACAAGTTAAGGAACGTTTTCGGGTAATTCCGTTGCTAATTAAAATATTTGTTTTTAATTAATTATTTAATTTTATAATGTTTTTGCCTTTGCATTTTAAGTTTTATTTTCCAGTGCGATCAAACGGAATTTTTAAGTTTTATGCTTTTTTTATTACTTCTACTAATAAAATGCTTTTATTCGATATAAAGTGCTTGTCTAAACGCAAAATTGTTTTGAGACAGTGTCCAATGGTATCGGAGATTTCCCAGAAGATGCCTATTAACTCTCTTTTTGAAACCGTTAGAGTTTCTAGCAAACCAAAGGTTTCTGACATGGCCTAGCAACTACCAGCACGCACGGAACTGCTTCGATGTAAATGAAACAGACGTCACCCATCTACATTTTAACTTAGCGGACGACCGCTTTACTTTACAATCTGCAAGATTCACGCTACAAAAATTCAGTATTTTCTACATAAATTAAAAGATTTAAGTATTTTCAGCTCAGCCAAAATTATCTCAGCAGAATACGTTGCCAAAAAAGCAAGTAATGATATAGTTTTAACCCAGAATACACTACTAAAAAGCACCTATATTTCACGCAAGTAATTTTGCGAAACAAGACGCATTCGAGTATTATGGCATTTGACTATTATGGCAAACGTTATTCCTGTTTTCAGTGAATAAGTTATGGGTAATGAATGTTACTATTATTTATTGGGAACAGGGTAATAAATATTAATGTAAATTATTTCCTAGAGTTCCTTAACAGTTACCGATTTGGAGATGCCGCTTACTTGACTTTTGGACATAAAAAAGTAAGTTTGATTTAAAATAATACATTTAAATATTTAGGGTAACATAAAAAACCATGTCTAGACTTTTCCTCACTTATGTCATTACTAGCTTCTGCCCGCGGCTTCGCTCGCGAGTAAAAAGTATTCTATGTGTTAATCCAGGTTATAAACTATTTGCATTCCAAATTTCGTCCGGCGGAAAGTCTTGATTTTATATTTAAATATTGCTCTATAGGAACGCCAATCTATTACATATACCATGTAGGGTATATAGGACAGTCAGAGCAGTCCAAACATTACATTCGGTATCTATGCCCACTTATTGCAAGCAGTTAGCATTCCTCGTGATGGTTGCAAGCTCATAGCCAACGAATAATTAGGTATGATAAAATAACTATGGGTTTACAGAAACAAAATTTATAACGTTTACTTACTTACTTATTAATATTATGAAACATATTATTATTAATTATTTTTTAACAGTTTGAAATAAATATAGATAATAAATGAATCACGAATTTCGATTTCAATAAAATGGTAAAATTATAATTTGCACAAGAAATCAATGTTTAGGACTCAATTTAGAATAATTAGAATGGTTTAATAAATGGTAAGTAATTATAAGCATTACTGGTAGAATGTATTTGAATAATACATGTTTATAACTAAACTAAATTTAAGCCTAATTTCAAACTTAAATTTAGTAAAAATATTCGGTTATCAATCATTGAAAATCTGTCGAGTAAATTCGAGATTCTATTTATAATTCATTCTAGAACTAGGCCTTTTATAATGTAAGAATTCATTTATAAAAACAATCTCTGCCTCCACCTACTAAGTTACATCCAAAAATCATACCAGACTTACAATATGGCCGCTTTCTGTTTAGCAAAATACATAACGATATTGCAAAAAATATACATCATTAGAAACTATCTAAAATAAAACGACCTTCTACAACCTACCAATAATTATTTTAGGTCAATTTCAATAATATCCATTTAGATAAAGTTGAGGTCTTTTGACATACCACGATTTTTTTGTCATGTGTCATAGTTGTGATGCCCTATCATGCACAAATTTATGACTATCATTTTTAGACTGTGTCCCACAGATATTAAAGACAACTAGATAAAGCCTTAAAATTCACTATGCTCTGAACGTCAACTCGTACGGCTGATCTCTATTTTCTTATGTCCATGTATCATTAGCTAGAAAGGGGTGCATACTTTATCTCAATGCGATTCAGCGACTTCGTACTAGGGCATTTGTATGAACCTGCATAGAATTTTGTTCGAGCGCCCTGGTATGATTAACTTTTTGAAGTCGCATTGATTATGTATGCATCCCTTTCTAACTGATGATATTGGACATAAGAAAGTAGAGATAAGCCGTATTGAATTTTAAGACTTTATCTTGTTATCTTCTGTATCTGAGCTGTGTCCAGATTGGGTGATTTACGCACGAATTGAGTTGCGCGTAGCCAATCATTAGACGCACGTCACATTTCGCAAGCTTGATTGGCTAAGCATGACCAAGGAGTTCTTATCCCTATTTTTCCTGCCTGATTTTTCTCTATAAAAATTCACTAGGCACAGATTTTTGTTCAAAGCGCGTATTTCCTTGTATGTTAATACTAGTTCCATGAGCACGACTCAACTCGAGCGTAAATCGACCAATCTGGACTATTTCGCTCTTATACGACTTGTACTTTTTCTAATAATGAATGACAGAAGGAAATCTTATCGTGATTTGTAAAAATCCTGTCTTTTAAAATAAATGGATAAAATGATAATTGAATTAGACAAATGAGGATTCGAATTTTCATAGGATTTCGGTACCGACAGCAACAACGATGGATTAGCACTAATACTAAGATTAGTTAATATTATAAAAATAGTTTCAGAAATTTCAAGAGGTAGCTCGAGCTTACAATTTTTAATAAATCTATTATTTTTACTAAAAATTAAGTACAAAATCAAATAATACTTTAAATTAATTTAATCTCCACCTTTTTCACTATTGACTTTTAAACATAGGAAACAGCGCGATAATAACAGAATAATCATCTTATTTTCAACACTTCTATTTTTTTAAATGTTTAGCTTGACATCTGTCAAAAAAGTACTTATTATTCAATAGTCAAAAAGGTTGAAAGATCGTATCGATTATTAGCAAGGAGTTTGAATATTTATATTTGTCCATTATATGTTGTTATAGCAATAGTCAAAGTATTTTAACTTTTTTGCAAAAATCGCAAAGTCCGCTAATAAAAGATTATCTGTTAATGTTCATAATCACCAATTACCAGACAATAACGATGTCTAGTAAGTTCTTTTTGCTAATGAAAAGTTGTTATAGTTATAATAGTTATTTTCGTAGTCATTATAGCAATTCGTGTAATAAGCGTGGATGAGTCGTTATTATCCGTAGACATAATAAAGAACTTAATTTGTACATTTTGACATCGTTTTTAACATATTTCTATTATTATAAAAACTTTGACCAAATACACTACACAAAATTTCTGTAATTATTATTTTTTATTAATTAATTTACATAGAAATCTTAATAATTATGTCAAAATTTGTCTTAAGGTAATTGGTGGATCATGAACTTTTAAGTAAAATATATAAGTATGTAAAAAAAAATATTTTTAGCAAATGCTAATAGCACCAATGTGTATTTAGGAAGGAAATAAAAAATAAAAATAATAAAGCAATTCCATTAATTTGAACAAAATACTACAGTTTTTAATTGTAAAATAAATATTTCAAGTAAAAGATATTAATGAAATTGCTTTATCATTATTGCATTAAAATAATTATTAAATCAAATTACAAAATTAAAGTATGAGGGGTACTTTTTAATTTTACAACCACAATCTGAGCAAACAAACGTATTCCATCAATAATTTTCATCAGTTCATATTTTTAGGAAAATTTTGCTGTAGTTTTGCTATATTTAATCAATAATAAATTTATTACACATACTTTTTGTAAACATTGATGAAAAATTTGATGGAAACAGGCACGAGTTATAGGATGTTTTTTTCCATCGTTGTCACTAATCGGGATTTTCACAATTTTATTATAGCTATTAAAAGAAATATAATTTTCATATTTTTATAAATTTAGCTTAACAATAATCTTTGCTCGTGTTTTCCAACTCGGTATAAAACCCATAACTTTACTATAATGCTTTGAGTGCTGAAAAATACAACCCTCTATGTTTACTAGCACCGGCAACAGCAGTCAACGTGTTAACCTCCAATGAACTATAAACATTTGTAATGGAAAAACTCATATTTGTTAAAATACGGGTATATTAAATATTAAGACATATTAATGTCATTATTAGGTTTGATTTTATTATTTAACCCTTCTCGTCTCACTGAAGGGCAAAGGTCTAAATAATGACGAAAATTACATATCAAATCGATAAGATGAACGAATAACAGTCATGTTCGTAAAAAGCAGAAAACTATACAACAAAAATGCATGGTCATCTAAAAATTTTCAATAAAAGAAATCGTCTCGAATTTAACTGTCAAAATATCTTGTAAATAGCATAGAAAGTGGAAGTCATTTCTCATACTCTCTACACGTATCTATTTAGAAAGTAATTCAGACTAATGACAGTGCGAATTTTTATAATACTACTTACACAGTTTTTATAAAATAAAAATGTAAATATTTTTAAATTAATTTACATTATGTATTTTGTTTAAATGATATAATTCAATGAGTGGCAGACTTAATACTAAAGTAACATAATATATATTTTTTAACACTTGTTCTATAATAAGATTCCAATTTCAAATTAACTATGACAGTTTTATTTGAAAATTCTAAACTCATTTGACATTTCACTAAAAAGTAATTTGACGTTAAAATGACATTTATAGCCCAGTTGGAAAACCGCCAAGCAATATTATAAAATTATTTCATACACTAGCGGACTGATTTACCGAGATTCAAAATGAGGTCATTTTCATATAATAGTAATTAAACAGGCAATTATTATACTAAGTACACAGCACAACTAATGAAAAACTAATAATGAGAGAATAATACTAAGAAAAGTTTGTATTAATTGAGTTTCAAACCAATACGCTTAATACATTAAAAAATTATGGCGTGTAATTTTATTGAAACAATAAATTCCATTGATGTCCAGATTTGAAACTACTCTTGATTGGAAGTATAATGTGTTATATGATTGTGACAATGATCTCTTCGCTATTGCTGAGAATCAGGACACAGATCGTCACGTCAGCGCTTTTTTGCACTACCCATTGCCCCTATAATTTTTAAAATAACGCTTTCATGTAGGTAATAGTTTTCGCCCGCGGTTCACGTGATACCGGGATAAAAAGTAGTCTATGTGTTAATCCAGGTCACAAACTATGTATATTTCAAGTTTAATCCAAATCCGTTCAGTAGTTTTTGCGTTAAAGAGTAACAAACATTCATCCATTCATCCATCCATACATCTCACAAACTTTCGCATTCATAATACTATATGTAGGAAGTAGGATTCATTAGATACTCGTACCATTATTGCAACTTAAGGAGTGGTAGAGTTCTTTGTGCTCATCTGGGAAAATACTATCATCATGCCTATTTCTGCCGTGAAGCAGCATTGCTGTGTCTCGGTCGGTGCCGGTCAGATTGCAGGCACATAGGCCTCTAGGCATAGGCCTCCCCTAATAAAGGGGGATATACCCATAATCCCCATGCTGGGCATACGGGTTGGGGATCGCAGGGCACAGCTTCTCGCACCACCGACGCTGCTGCCCGTCGGTGGCCAGGGGATTTAGCTGTGCCGCTGTGTGAGGTTAACCGTCATGTTTCAATTTGATGGTTTCAATGGATGCAGTTTACATCCTAAGGCGCGTTATAAACATGCGTGACCTACAAAACAATGCTTTGTTACAAGTAATTGTTACCACTTAAATATTATGGCTGTGTGCTAGTTCTTTCTTCAGGTATGATTAAAAAAAACTACAGAACTAAGTAAAAGGGTATTTACATTCAATAACAGATTGAAAGAGATATTTAAATACAACTTTTGATTGATAAGCAAAACACAACCATTAGTCAGAATTGAATGATTCATTGTTCCGATGTTTTGATGACAAACATTTATGTTTCTAAGTAAAATATTGGAGGTCGTTTATCATAATTCATAATTTACAATTCTTTAATTCAACATAAAAAAGTTAAAAAAATGGGTTTAACCGTCAAACTAAACATTTGATCGGTGTATTGGTTGGAGCAATGGGGATATTTTTTTCATCTTGAACGACGGTTGTGTAAATTTTATTTTATTAATTTTTCTAGTGATTTTCTGATTAATATTGTTTACCTAAATCGTTTGGCAATTCAAACAATCACAAGTTTAGTACATTTATTTTCACATTTTACATTAAAAACTCAATACCAGAGGCTCGATCACTTACACTAGCTAAGTACCTACCTACTCATATCGGAGACTTAAAATGTTGGCCAATGAGAAAGCATAGATTCGAAATAACGCTTTGTCATCGGTCAAAATGTTTCGTTACGCTTACGGTACGTCAGGTTGAAATATTCTTGAATGCCCTACACAACAATTTGTGACTTTCCCGAGAAATCGCTCTTACAATTTATTTTTTGACAGATTGAGCCACTTACCTCGTTTGTCAAGTTAAAAGTAAAGCCTGTAATTGTAATGATTCTTTAAAGCAGCTAATTTTAAATTGTAAGAACGTCAACTGCCATTACGAGCAACATAAATAACCAGACTTCCAAGGACGATAAGCAAATTTAAAAAAACAAGCGGCAACCTTAACACGTTAGAGTCGGGCCTAATTGCAGAGCATCGACAGTGGGAAAAATGCCTTAGAGTAGAACCAGCAGGCTATGAAAATTACATAATAAATGAGAGTTGTTACAAGCATAAGGGACGTCCTCCAGCAAGATGGGTCGACGACATTAGAAAGACCGTGGACGGCACCTGGCTAAGACTAGGACAGGATCTCTTCGAGTGGCATAACCAGTCATCAATAAATGAACTTTGAATCAGGGTACCGATATAGCTCTCAGAATTAGCAAGCGGCAATGAGTAGATCATATAGCTCGTAGATAACGTTGGGAAATAAAGGTTCTCGGATGGCGGCCATGATCTGGAAGGCGAAGTGTAGTGACCTCCCAGAAAAACCGACGACATCGTCAAAATTGCTGGTAATCGGGTTACCAAGAACTCGATACCGTTCTCCGTGGAAATCATGGAGACCTATGTTTAGCAGGTGACTTCTATACGTTATTGATCATGATACTTCAAGTGCTGAACACATTCGCCAATAAGTATACCTAAATTGACAGATTGCGTGCTTTTAGGCAATACAAAACACTTCAATTAAATTAAATTGTTACTGACTAATTTTAGCTCCAAAAAGGCTAAAGAGCTGTTTTTATCGAATACCCAATTAAAATCGCTTGTCGTTATGTCGCATTAAAAAGATATCGAATTGATAAAACCTTCAATCCTACCAATATAAGGCGAAATGTGAAAATGTTTGTTCCTCATTCAAGTCAAAAATACTGATCGAATTGAGCTGAAAGGGTGACGGAAGCCTTCAGGCGGGCTAAAAGCTCGTACACTAGAGTTGGCCACTAGCTCACACAGCGAACATAGGTTTATATTATCATGGTGATAATATGATAAGCTAATCTATGATTCATGGTTGTGTACACAAGCACTGGCCTTTACACTGCCATGAATATTATCACATGAAATTCTGTCCTACATAGGTCTGGTCAGTCCCTTGTGGTACTCTGTCTGATACTGAGTCATTACCAGACAGGGTAGCCCTTTCAAACTGCATAAAAAATGTACTTATTGAAACGTCGTTGAGACGCAATGCATACTAAGTATAGAACGTGACTTAACATCAGTTTAGTCAGAGTTTAGTCAGTTAGTCAGTTTTGAGTCAGTTTTTTTATCCAAAATATCAATTTTGGATGTCAAGCAAAGAGATCTAAAGGTTCCATTAAAAAAATGTAAGCAGAAAAGTATTACCTAAACACTACTGTTCTTTATATTCCTCGGTAGTCTTAATTATGATAGACTTCAAATTGACTTGACAAAAAACTTCACTATGAATGTAGAAAATATTAATTTCCACGAAATTCTACATGTTTCTTGCAGATAACAACAAAAACTGCTAAATAATTTGTGGTACCTACTGACTGAGTTGATCGCAAAAAATATGATTTTTTCTTAAAAAGTTAAATGGTAAAGCTCTTTGTGAAGTTCTCGTCTGGGGAAGTACCAGCATAGCACTACCACCATGCCTATTTCTGCCGTGGAGCAGCATTGCTGGGTTTCAGTTTGAAGGGTGCAGGTGAAATTACAGACACATAAGGTTTATCATATTCTTAGGTACCTCAAGTTGGTGGACATTGGACGCAGAGCTTTGCAACGTAGAGCACGTTCCAACTATACATTACGATGTAATACTTTGTTATAAGTAATGATTACCACTTAAATCAGGTGGGCCATGTGCTATTTAGTATTTTAAAAATGTCGCGAATTATTGAGTAGGAATTGATTCACTATGAGTCACGAAAATTGAGTGATTTACTCTGACTCACAATTCAAATTTTGCGGTTTATTCGCTCACACTGAAATTGTGAGGTTTATTCGTTCATATATACAGTCAATAGTTTCCTATTGGAGTGTACTTGTATATAATTATAAATCGAATGTTTCTTTTAAACGTACACCAGAACATAGGTACCTCAAGAATATCTAAACTTAACATGTTTAGAAATCCCTGTGGATACCTATGTTAAGCAGTGAACTTCTATAGGTTGATGATGACGAGCTGGTAAGACTGAGAAACATCTGAATAAAGACTAATTTTAAGAGAAAAAAACACTAACATAAAAAAGTTAAAAAAATAGTAGTGTTACTGAGTTATAGTGAGTGTTTGTGATTTACACTGACTCACATTTAGAATTTTGCAGTTTATTGATAATAAAAAGCGTACAATATCCTGTATAATGATTTATGACAACTAGACTCAAGATAGACTGAAGTGAAAACTCATTCAGAACAAGATTACCTGTCAAACATAAAAGTTATGACATTTTTACTAAAGGAAACCTATAGAAAGACATTAAAATCGAACTTCATAGACGTTATTTTGACATTTCTTTTTCGCATTAAGATAATGGCCAACTCTGGTGTCATTTTTAATCGCGTAGCGTTTAATTTGTCTATGTTTTAAGCTACCTGAAGGCCTCCAATATAGCTTAACGACTGAAAAGACGGTACTAACTTAACGTGCCTTCCGAAGCATAAAGCTGAGCTATTTTTTTTTGGCTTCTATTTTCTTTTCTTTTGGGTGATATTTAATTATAATTTTGAATGATGGGTTTTAGTTGCACGATAGGTAGATATTTAATTAGCGAGTAGTTTATAAGCTTAAACAACCAAGATGGTTATAAAGGAAAGTTCGCGCTTTGAACAAAAATCGATGCCTGATTTTGCCTGATGCCATCGATGAAAATCGATGCCGGATTTCAATAAAATGCCCTTTTTGGGAGAATACATTAGATACACATTTTTATTCAAAGCCCTTATACGTAGTTCTAATAACAGTAGGTAGTACTATTCCATGATGACAACCACAACATTACAACAAACTAGGCTGGCTGGATTGTGACTCCGATCCAATCCAGGCAACGCCATCTATCAAGCCAATTAGAACTACATTTTCGTGAAACGAAAGCTCCTCTAGTCTTTTAGTAGACTTCCTACCACAAAGCTTGAAAAAAATTTACCCCTGCGTAAAATTATCAGTTATTTTGCTGCCATAACATAAGCTCTGCCTGCTCAAAGACTAGATGAAGCTGTATGGGAAATGTTCAGCATTATTTATTTAGTCGGCTAAAGAAGATCCGTGAAAATTAGCAACGTTTATAGCCTGGCTACGTTCATTAAATGACTATAAGATGGCACTTCAAATTGATTATAAATCACATACTCATGTGAAATTCACATTGAGGTTCAATTTTATTGCATTACATATCTTTCAAGAAGGTTGAATAGGTCATAAAAGCTTCTTACAGAAATTCTTGGGATAAGCATTATCATGCATGCATTAATAAAGAGGTTTTATTTTATGAAAGAATCTAGTAATTTTACTAAACTCCTACCGTCAATAAGCCAAGCAGTGTTTTTAGGCAATTCTTCTCTGTTTGTTCGCGTTACGAAACAGGATAAATAAAAAAAATACGATTAAGTGATGTGAGATTATTTATTTAATTAGCACACTTTACTTTTTAATAAATAATCATTTCATATTTATTTTCAGTCCAAGACGTCGAAATCCGCATTATAAAACTGAGACTAAAATTGTTTTTGATAGTCACTCACAAAGGGAGGCCAGTGGTGGGAGAAGTCGGGCTGTACTGGTACATCATGAGCATACCCATTAAATAGCAGTTCATATCTACCTATAGTTATGACTAAAAATATCACCCATAAATTCTTTAAATCAATACTTGAACTCAAAAACTACAACCCATAAACCAAAGTTATATTCCAAAATAAATTCCAAGCGATCAATGTTCAAAAGTTTTTTACAACGGCAATAAAATCAAAATAGTTTTGTCAAATGTGATATCATAAGTCCCACAGAAAAGTCTTTGAAGAAACTATTAGTTGGTCCGGCCCATTTCATAGTGTACTTTGAATAATGTCTACCGAGGTATTGTTTTAAAATAGATTGTAGATTAGCGTTCGCCCTCGGTTTCGGCCGTTGTTAGATAGATGCTCCTATCATGTGACTTTTCAGACAGTGCCTCAATAGAAATAATTTTAATACATAATGCATTATCACACCGCTATATCTAGCCCTAAACTAAGCAGAGCTTGTATTATGGGAAACACATGACTGTATACATATTTCCTGTATATACAGGATTCCCAAAATCGAGAAATGTAGTGGGCTTATAAGATAAGATAAGATTTGTTCGCCTTATACCCTACTACCCCAGTAGGTGGTTTAAGAAACCAGAAAATTAAGAAAAACCCAAAGGAACAGCAGAAAAAAACAAAGAAAAAGAAAAAACCAAATGGGCAATTTTGTATGAAAATTCCCAGTACGGATTACAAATCCATTTTAGTTTTTACAAATCAATTTTAGTCCTTACACAGTCTGTCTGTTTGAAATATATACTATAAAAATGTTTTAATAAAAGGGGGTACACTAACATAGTAAAATGTGTGTGTGTTGTGTTAAAAATTTTAATTTTTTTATATACCTGAATATGGACATGACCCACCTGATTTTAAGATTTATGGGATAACCATTAGATATCAGAAATAGTAGCATCGTAGATCATGCATGTTTGGACTGTGCCCTACGATCCCATCAATTTGAGGCATGAAGGTTTGATCAATTTGAAGCATTTTCTTTTCTTGTTTTCAAATGTGCAAACTTTACGCACAAAACACTCCAACCATAAAGCTTATCATAAAGTTCTAATGAATTCGCAGGTCCATTCAAAACAGATTTACAAGAGAATAAACACAGAACATCAAATCACACGATTAAATAGATAATAATGAATACTAAAAAAACATTTATGTGAACATCAAATTCGCGGAGAATAAATGTGCTGACGAACAAGAACTATAAAAAAATCTTGAAGGGGAAAAAATTGGTGGTGTTTTAACATAGCACCATAAGAATTTCAAACTTGTGATACCCACAACACAGGAGATAATCCTAATGAGAACTGTTAGGGAAATGAGATTTTTGTTTTCGAAGCGCTCGTGGCGTCGCTTACTGAAGTAAGTGTTCTTAGCGGATGATCTTGTTTAAAGCAACACTCCACCCGGACTATGACCGTTTAGTGGCAGATCTAAAGATCTAAAATCTGAGCGCTTTCATTCTTCGGAAGGCACGTTAAGATGTTGGTCCCGGCTTATTTAGTCGTTAAGCTATATCGAAGGCCTTGGGCTGGCCTGATTACTCCGATGTCAGGCTTGGTCTCTTAATCATACGAAGAAGAAGTAGGTGCACTATGGAATCACAACAGCCATCTCCGAGACCATTATCTGCAGGTATAGCGTAAGCGTTATAAATACATTTCATAAAATTAACAGATACACACAATACAAAAGAATTTTTCGCTATCAACGTCATCTTCCTACTCTCACCCCACGCTATGTGGGGTCGGCACAAATATATTTTCCCTCTATTTTCTTCTGTCACTAGTCATCTCACACACTTCCTTTCTTTTTCATGACATATTTTACATAATCCATTCATCTCTTCTTTGTATATCTACCAGCTCATCCTTTCACATAACTCACTTAATACTCTTCTCGATAATATGAGTTGTATCCCTTCATGCCCATATAATGCTAACCTATTGCTTAATTTTTCCCTCACTGGCGTTACTTTCAAAATAATCCCTCATTATGATAACCATGATGATGAAACAAAGCTCAATGCTGATAAAATCAAGCAAATATGCGTAGTCTATAATAAAACGCCATTAGCCGGTAAGTATAGAGACGAATAACAGTAAAAAATACTCGATAAAAAACTTGCAAAGATGCATACTCATATACCAGTTTCCTTAAAGAGCTTAGCTGTCTTGAGGTAAATTAACTAGCCATAGCCAAATACAAAGTTAACCATCTTTTTGCATGACTTTAAAGCCTTTTACAGTTTCTGAATTGAAAATAATAGTCCTACTGGGCTATTTAAATTTCTGGGAAGTCATGGAATGTGAATGCAAAATAGCATTGGCCATCAATTAATAAACTTAAAGACTGGTTTGTGTAAAGATATATACAAATTAGTACTAATTTAAGATATAAAAGCGTTTAACGATGAAAATGACAAAAATATGAGAGATTAAAAAAGACCACGTCAAGCCGACGAGGATTATACGGCTAGACATAAGCCTAGCGATGTTTTAAGGCATTTTAATAATAATAAAGCCTAAGGCGATATGTCATTAGAGATAGTTGCAAAGAATAAAATCGAAAACATTTTTTATGAATACAAAATTCAATATAAAGTGGAGTTTGTGTTAAATTTTGTATGAAAAGGGAGCGTCAATAAGCGTTTTCAAAACCCAGGTAGTTTCAACAAATAAAGGTTCATCATTCAAGCTTATGTCGTTACGAATTCTACCTGAATCGATTTCAAAATTGAAATATGGTCCATAAAATCCTGTTTTGTTACTTCGAGGGTCAGCAAGGAGTGATAATTTTATTTCACAATGAACATTTTTAAATCTTGATGTTACTTTATGAGAATGTACTTATTGATTGAGTTCACTAATAATTTGATGATTTCACTTAATTATAGCTTTGAACACATCTAAAAAAGTGTAGAAAAAAAACCTTGTTTTTTTATGACATCATCATCATTATAAGCCTATGCGTTTTTTGCAGACGATCTAAATAAGTTGTGGCTCGCAAAAACTAATACCTATAAAACAAATCCATTTTGACCAAAAATGTTTTGTTTCACTTCTCATTTCAAAATCATTGTATTCATGTCGTGTCTTTCAAAATCATTTTCAATTATTTACATTTACTTTCTGTTCTTTGTTTAGTTTCTTTTTAAATTATTACAAACAGGCTGGAGCTTGGAAGTAAACGATTATCCCTTCCGTCCTAAAATAACTACCGAAGGTGTTTGGTTTTACGTAAAAATAGAACCACTCCGTAGTTGCCAGAACAAAAAATATATTTTCATGTTTGGAAAACAATGCATTAGGCCAGACATTTTGTTATTCTTTTTCTTTTTTTATCTGTGATTTGTCTCTATTATTTGGTTTTTATTTTGATTTGTATGACGTCTTTGATCAGTGTAAATCTTAATTAGTAAAAATATAACTTTTACTAAAAACACCATGATGCCATAGAGTAATTACTTAGAGGAAATTCCCTCTTTGACTAAACACCTCTTTGGTGTCTTTCGATGGGCATGTTTCTTTAGTAGGTACTGAGTAAGCATTCCCTAAGCTAAGTGAAAATTAGATATAGATTGTTAAAAGCATAAATCAGACTTTATTGAGAAAGAATGAATGTTGTACTCGATCACGTCGTGATTTCAAATAAATCTTGGCTTAGATCGTAAAAACCTGTAAAAGTATTACCACTTTTATGCCTGCCTGCTATGCCTGCCTGCATGAAAACCAAGCTAACAAATTGCTGGTCCAAAAGAAATATAAGAAGAATGTTCCACAAAGATCAACTTATATATTTCACGGAGGAATCTATTCCACGAGATTTGTTTATCTATAGATTTATTGTATCGCTCTCTGTCATTGAAAGTCAATTTATATTGAAATGAGGGAGACAACCATAGCTACTGTATTTGAATTTTATAGCAGCTCAAAGAGCTCGGCTTTTTATGCAAATAAGATTTTCTCGTGAAAATCTCCTTAAAAGATTTGTTGATTATAAAATTAGCATTCCTGCATGCTTAGAGATTGTGAGCTTTACATAATTCTTTGTTTTATTGATATAATCTGTGGACTGGTTAGCCAAGATTATATTGCAGTCTTTATTGCAAGCTGGAGCTTTTATTTATATCGTCTTCTTTGGAACTTGTTTTCACAAGCTTGGATTTGTGATGACTTGACATTTTATTCATAAATTGTTATGTCAAATAGAATTACGCTCAAATACTGAATCAGTACTTAAATAAGCTTTTAAATGGTAATCAAATTGACATTTCAGTCTTTCACGGATTCATAACTTTGAAGGATAGCGACGTCTAAGATTGTTCAGTCTCTCATTCAGACCATAGTAACAGTATATATCGATGGTTGTGACGATCTCAATGTCTGGATAACGCTTCAATATATTTTGGATAAGCTTAACATATCAGGGCCATTATAAAAATAGATCCATTGACAAAGATGTTAAACGTAATATTGAAACCAACCTTAAATTAGTCATAGATTGAGACACACATGAGATTCCTTTGTAAATGAAAAAGCTTAGAATGAAAACTTAATCTATACTAAAAAAAATCGAAGTCAACGGTCAATTTGATTTAGTTGTCTTAAATGGTTTCTTTGATTCTTCAATCAAACCGTTCTTCAAAATAACAAAGATTTGGATATAATGTTGATTGATAAAGTATAAGAAAAACTTTAAACAAACAAGGAATCAATGTGAACGTTAAATCTTGCTGAATAAACATAGCGAATCTAAGTAGAGATACTGTATTTAATCTTGATAGCAAATACACTACGTATGACATATTTCAAGTGTTGTTTGCAAATATTATTGCTTGCCTATTACCGCTTATCAAATATTGATATGCAGTTGTTTGACTTGTTTTTTGACACTCGAAATTTGTGTCACTTGTTTATAAATATTTAGTTTAACAGTATTCCGTCCGCGGCTTCATTCGTGTGGATTGTATTTATACCAAGATAAAAAGCCTTTAAGTGAATCCTTCAAAGGAGTGTGGTGGAAGGTAGACAAAGATGTTTGAAAACAAAGAGTTATTGTTGAGAAATAAAAAATAGTTATTCCTTGTCTAGGATTACATATGTTCGAAATTTGAACACACGCTCAGTAATTTAACATGGATGAGAAACCAACATTTAAAATTTTATATTGCATGTATTTTTACTCATTTATGCCTTTTTAATAGTAGTAGAATGGGAAGGATGGCTGTACTTTCATAATTTAGTGATTGAATTAGACGAAGAGGGCCAGAGGTGCATATTAGTTAATTTAATGATCTTGTAACAATTGATATTAATGTTGATACCTACTCCTGTTGATTATTGTGCTTGTTCTTCTGGTGTTATCCGATGCTTGATCACGAAGACTAGCGAAACAGTATGGTATCGTAGACGTAAAGTTTTGTAGATTCAAAATATTGCTTTGTCATTGGGCAATACTTTTTGTTACATTTACGATACGTCAGCTTGGAAATAGGTATTTGTGATCAGTCCTACTACAAGTTGTATATCAGCAAATAGTTTGAAACTCAATTATTCTTATTCTACCTAAAATATTTCAACTGTCACTAAATGCATTATGGCTAACTGAAACCGGTCTATTTTGCTACATTATCTATATGACTATTTTCATAAAAAATCGGCTCACACATTCATGGCACAACTTAGTGCTGAGTTCATCGACTCTATCAGTTATTGAAGGTAATAGTTCAATAATGGTCTAAGATGTAGGCGTCAAAGACTTTAGTCTTATAGTAGCAGCATTTATTGCTATAAAGCTGCTTATATATGCCACTTTGTTATTAGTCATGGACGATATTTCATTAAAATAAAATAAGAACAAGCAAAATGCAAATCAGTCAAGTGAATTTCATAATGTGAAAAATGCGTCAATTTTATATATTGTTTTATATCACAAAAGCATATAAAGAGAAAAATTACTTTCTAAATAAACCAAAATCACAGTGTTTCTGGACAAGATTTTTAACTCGCCCCAATTTCATTTTTAAATATAAATAAAATCTAATTGTACATAAGCTGTGAGGAAAAATAAAGGTGTCTTTTGATTTAAATAATAAAACTAGCTACTATTTTCTCTATAATTTCCCCTATATTAACTGTTGATTCGGCGAATCCTAGTTTTAATCAAAAATCCTTGATTGCAATAATGAAAAATATAAAAATTTAATTTCTAGTGGTTTAAGAAACCTAATTTACCATTACACATACCGTTATTCTCCATATTATAATCAACTACGTTGTTTGCAGTTATTTCCAAGATTGGAAAATAAATATAAACTATAGTTACTTCGATTATTTGTAGGCCCTATAATACATATAGATTAGGCTCAACCGTTCCTTAAAATAACATCTGGAACATTTTCTGGAACTATACACACCGAACACATTTCACTCAATTGTACTTACAAGTTCATTCAAATCCATTATAATCCTTGGGGCAACACAGCACTAAAACACAGTCACTTCACGCGAAGACGAGAGTGTCAGGGCGGAGATGCAATGTCTGTACCGTCTGGGACGGTCCTGGTTTAGCCAGGTCTGGGCGCGGAGGGTTCGCCGCCCGGGCGCATATTCACCGAGCCAGAGGTGCTAGAACCGCTGTCGCCGCCAGAGCCAAAGCGAGGGACGACGCCAGCGCGGCGCCCCGGGAATGAGACAGCTCCTCGCTCTTAATCACTTCATTCGGTGACTTGTCATATTTGTGCGTCTTTTTCGTCACTGGCTTTAAAGTCGTCGTTGTAGTCGTGCTGGTGGAGGTTGTAGGCGGCGGCGGGGGAGGAGGCAGCGTTGGCTGCGGCGGGGGGGCCGGCGACTGCTCCTCGGGCTTGCAGCAAACGCGAAAAACTAGTTTCATGTTGTGACTGAGGCAGCGCCCGCCGATGCGCCTATGCAGATCATCCTTACTCGATGTAGATATAAAGTAGTAGTCCTTACCGGGCAGGAATTCCAACCCGCCCGGCTGAGGTGTGAACGGCCGGAAGGTTATGGTAAAGAACATCAGCTTATGCGGTTTATCGCATATGGCTATGATGCGCGGATTGGGGTTCGTTATTCGACACGTATCGTACTCCTCTTTACTGACATTATAAATTATATATTTTTCTGTGTCCTCTTCGAACGTCCCAGGGGTGTAAACTGGGCATATTATATTGACTTGATCATATTCGAACTGCGCGTTCCCTTTATTTAAGTCGAATACGTGATCGGTATTGTCTATTCTAAAAATGCTGTTTGTTGTATTCCAGTGGATGTAAAATGATTTCGCGTAGTTCCCCATCACGCTTTCGATGAAGAAAATGAGGACCAAAAGAGTCCAAGGCGTGTGCCTCAGGCCGAAATATGCTAGGGACACCATTCTGTCTCGTTCAAGCAACTCTCATACCGATCGAAGCGAACTCACAGACACTCACACCAATCCATAGTGTTAAATATCACACATCCACGTAAATCCGATTGCAGTCAGCTTAACACAGAAAACACGAAAATTTTCGTTCACTGTCGACACGGCGATGGGTCCACCATGTTTCACTGGCACGCTAGATTCTATTCATCGATAATGAAATTCCATAGACGTGGCCCGCCTCGAAACGCGTCAAAATCACAGTTCCCACAACTGAAATACTGTATCAATATTCATCAAAACCGTTCTTTATACACTTATTTATAGTTTGACGGGGAAAATAATCGATACATCACTGGTTTTTTTGTTAGTAAGGTTCTTTGTATTGGGACGCGAGTGTTCGGGCGCGACGAACGCTACGCGGGTCGGAGCCAAACTACTGGAATGTGGATGGAGCAAGGTACGCATGCGGCTTTCCCCCTCGCGCCCCTCACCCCGATTTACGGCTGCGTTCGAGCTTCGCGAGCTTTTCGACGCCATCTTGTTTCTATTCTGGAAGCTTTTACAATTCTTATCCTTTTTTTTAACTCGCAATTTATTTCAATTTGTTATTAAAAGCTGATTATAAAAAAACTAAAAATGTTTCGTGTAGCATTAAAATATTTTGGATGATATTTTATGGAAAGCTCGGTTGGAGCTTTTGGGAATTTTGTGAACGCATCGCAAGCGGCCATTATAAGTTGCCAGGCACAAACAAAATAGCAGAACAAGCTTTTCTTTCTGCATATCGATATTTCACATAATTTGCGTGCGCTTTGCATTTGATTCTCTGCTTTGATGTGTTTCAGCCTTTTCGTTCATGAGGATAAAGATTTAAATCATACCTCTTGATTTTTTGATACATGCATTGAATTTTATGATTTATAAATGGTTTATTACTTGAATTATGGCTTATTTGTTAAATAAAATAGTCTGTTTTATGAAATAATGAGTTTAGTACCTTTTTTGATTTTGAAACAATATCAGTTTATGTATAAAAGTCAAAAAGATTGTTCATAAAAAAATTGGCGATTTTTAACTATTGAATAAGCATTATGATTGAGTGAGCAGATGTAAAATTTTTTTCAAAAATTATGTCATCGTTTTAAATCTTGTCTTGTTGAAATACTATAAACATCTTATTGAAATTTTATTTATTGAATTAATAATGTTAAATAAATTATTTTTATCGTAATATAATTACTAATAATATTATATATGTATTGTGACGGTTTCTTGTTGTTTGTAAATAAATGGTGCACAAAATTTTAATAGGTACGGTCATGATGTTGATTTATTTTTTGTGCGCAATAAAATAAAATAAAATGAATGCAGTCTAAAAGTGAAATTCAATAAGGAATAAATTCATTCTATTTTCATTCAATTCTATTATTTTTACCTTAGTATAATTTAGATAATATTAAATCCTGTATGTAAATGTAAAATATAAAAAAGAAGTATGCAAATAAAATTCTCTTTAATTCATTGAATAAGATCTGAAACCACTTTGAATCATCAATTACGATTACAATTACTCTGATGTGTCCGAAGGCTGGGCAAAGATCTCCCTCAATCTTTCCAGATATCTTGAACTTGAGCTATTTTATACCCACGTTCAATTTATCAAAGTCATCATCATCATCATCATCATCCACAGCCCGAATTTATCCACTGCTGGATATAGGCCTCCCGAAGTTTGTGCCATCCACCACGGTCTTGTGCTAGTCGCATCTACGGTTGCCCGACGACACAAATTAATTAATTAATCAAAGTAATTATTTTTAATATAATATCAAATAGAAAATAAGTAGAATATTAAATATAAGCCGTCATATTTAGCGAGCAAACTGCTAATTACCATTAATGCTACTAAATCCAACGTAATTAGTGATGATACGGTTTCTGACGAAAGTAGGGCGACCATTAATTCTAAGAATCGATCAAATTCTAACGATTTCGTCTAAGAGGATTAGACATTGTTTTTTATGTATAGCTTTTGACTGCATATTTGCTCGCGATAAAAGTTATTTCTTCACCTGTATTTTTTATTTCGGCCTCTGTGGCGCAGCGGGCGAAGGTCCACATGACGCAGAAGGTTGTGGGTTCAATTTCCGTCGCGAGACAAATGTTTGTATATTCTGTATATAAATAAGTGTCTCGGGTCTGGGTGTTTGCTACGTATAATAATGTATGTACCTATTACAAATAATTATAAACGTAGTGTATCAGTAATGTGGCTCCCATAATATATAAGCTCTGCTTAGTTTGGAGCTACATGGTGATGTGTGATAGTGAAGATAACATTATTTAATTATTTATTTAACCTTCGGGGACATATTTTTTCATTTAAAATTGGCATGTCAATTGGTATGACCTTTTCTACACCTCTGATAACGTAAATGCGATATTTCATGATCTGTCGATTATGTAAGTAATTAAGGCTTGAAAACGTAACAAACAAACTCTTTTTTGAATTTGTAATATTTTAGAGTTAGATTTTTTTATTGACTGGCTTTCTATGGCGGTTCTATTCGCGTTGTCCCCAGATTTATACATAATATATCACTATGTTGATATGCCCTTATCTTATGTTGTTCCAAATCTGGATTTCATATACAAAGTTTCGGCCTGAAAAATTCCGGCAAATTGGCATCTAGCCTACATGAGAAAAATAAAAATCAGAATGGAAGTGAAAAGTGGGGTAGAATAGGATTGTGGGAAGTGAGATGGGAAATCCTAGAAGCACTCAGAAACACGGAAACCGCACTCCGCTATACTTTATACATATATGTCATCGAGACTAATGATATTTATTTGGGATTCTGGAAAGTGGGATGGGATATTGGGAAGTGGGAAATCCTAGGAAAACTTAACTTTGTGTGTTGTGGTCCTAACCACAGACATCACATTCCGCTGTATTTCATACAAGTGTCACCGTGAATAACGTTATTTGGGATTATGGAAAGTTGGATAGAATGAACTGCCTAAAGAACTTATGGTATTAGAAGGAACCGTTCAATAAGATGAAATTATTGGTTATTCATTAATTATTTATAGAGTCTTAATAAATGAAACGCGTAGAACGTTAGTTATTAATTCTGTAACGACACATGCTTGCAAACAGGCTGAATACATTTACTTACATATTTACAAGACCTAATTGTGAAAATAATTATGTAAATATTGGGAAGTGGGAAATCCAAGCACCACTTAGAACCATGGACACCACATTCCGCTCTACTTCATACAAGTGTCACCGTGCGTAACAATATTTGACAAATCCTATTACTGGACAAATACCTGTTCATTGGTAAAAATACCTGGTTTTTGGACAAGCTCCTAATTAATACTATTGCCGACCTTGATAGCCCAACGATTAAGAAGCCAGCTGAGACGCAATAGCCTCGGGTTTGATTCCAAGAACGTGTCAGGATCTGCGCCTGTAAGAACAGTTTGCAACAGAAATGTATTAATTTTATTTTTATTTTATTTATTGAACAAAATCCACAGCTCTTAAAAATAATATTCACAAATGCTTATATTTATTCTTACAGCCAATGACGGATCTACATTTTACGAAAATATTACATTTAAAAAAAACGACTATCACTAAAAATTCCTAACTGCTTTAGAATGCTAACTATTTTTTTACTGTGAACATAATTTAAAATGGAGTGTAGCAGTTACATGATGTCATGTGTGTGTGTGTGTGTGTGTATGTATGTGCGTGTGTGTGTCAGGAGTTGTCCATATCCCCCCAGTCTCTAAAGAGTCTGGTTATCAATGGACCAACTCAATGTGAACGTATGTGTTTTTGTGAGCGTTGTAACTTATAAGAGTGTATAAGAAGTGCTTTTGTGTAGTAATAAGTTTTTTTATTATAAATAAATAAATAACAGAACTTTTTGAAGGTGAAATTTCTTCTTAAAATCTATGTAGGTAAGTTACATTTTAGTTATATTTTAATTTATTTTAAGTAGGAATTGTTACGAATGTAGCTGTAGCTGAAAATGGCTTATGATTATCATGATGATGCTGATAATTTCATTTTGTATGACAGAATACCAGCTGCTCCTAAAACAGTTAGTTATACTGTGTGGATGCCATTTTGGATGCCATTTTTCTGCTGTAGCACATATCCCACCATGTTTTATGTTTTTTTTTCTTCTTTTGGTATTAAATTTTCATTTTGTAGTGGTATGTTGAGTAGATAGAGTGCAGAATAGTGTGATATGAGAGGAAAGTGGAGTGAACGAAGATATAGTGACAATGATTGAGAAAGGTATGCTGAGGTGGTTTTGGGCATGTAGAAAAGATGGATGAAAGAAGATTGACGAAGTATATGAGACGACTGTGAATGGGACAGTTGGAAGGAGAAGACCTCGACGTACGTTCTGCGATCAAATCAGAGACGTGCTGAAAAAAGGCCAGGTCAGGAGTACTCTAAACCGACGAGCATGTATGAACAATGTGATGAGAGTGAATGAAGCAAAAGAGGGGTGCCAGGATCGTGGCAAGTGGAGATCCGTGGTATCTGCCTAACCCTCCGGGAAAAAGGCGTGACTGTACGAGTATGTATGTATGTGTTCATTTGAAAAAAAATTTTTTACTAATATTTAGGTCAATGTCTAAGTAATCTAGTCATGTTGTTGATTGTACATTTTAAGCGCCACTCAGTCGTACAGATATCCTTTATTTGCATTTACAATCTGAATAAATACTTACAAATATGTAGTTTCTATTAAATAAACATGTTAACATGATAGATATACAAAGTAAATACGTACAATGATCAATCATAATTTCGAGTTATTAATGTTAAAGTGCTCCTGGCGTGGCTTATTTGGGTGTTCTTAGTAAAGCAACACTCTGGCTCGATCACTACTTGGATGGGTGACCATTTAGTGGCAAAATACGGAAACGTTCATAGTTTTTGTTTTCGAGCTCATTTTTAATCTACGCTTTTTGGAATTTATAGAACTGGTTTTATATACAAACTGAATGTTCATTCAGTTACCTATAATGTTCAATGTAGATAATTTTATCTTCTTGCAGACTGCAATGTTTATCACTCAAAACAGTTAGGTAATTAAATTAAAAAGGTGCTTTAAACGTGAGCTTAAAAACGTTAACTATAAAAAATTTCGAATTGAGCAACTCGTACTAGGGTACTGCGGCTTGAGTGCGAAAAACACACCTTACTACAAAGTTTGCTTTAACTATATTTTTGTATTGAATGAAAATATCAAAGTTTTAAAAACTGCCTGCAATTTTTTCGCTGCTCGATTTTCGTACAAAAATATAGGTAACGCAAACATTGTAGTAAGGTGTGGTTTTTGCACTCAAGCCTCTTAGCGCTTGCTTCGGAAGGTACGTTAAGATGTTGGTCCCGATTTTCTACTCATTGAGTCATGTCGGAGGCCTTCAGGCGACCTAAAAACTCCGACACCAGAATTGACCACTAGCTCATACATAGAAGATCGATGGAAGGAAGTACATTTACTAACTATTAGATATCATCATTTTAATAAGTTGGCAAGTGGAGGTGCCTACATCTATGTCTACAAGCTGTAAACCTATATTTAGTCCTTTTCTTTTCATAACCTCTGGAAGAGACTAGCTACTCACAACACAGGGTATCCTAGTGTGAGAGCTAGTAATCCATAAAATATACCTACCTAACTACTTTTAAGACCTAAATTGTATGTAAAATAAATACTTAGTTAAGTTAATAGTTAAGTAACTTAGTGTTCTTCTAGTATACCATTTTATAATTTTGTATTAGGTTACTAGTTTTTGGCAATAAACTTATTTTAAGTGTATTTAATGTAAAGTTTTATTCATATCGTGTCATACTAATGTGTACAAGCAAGCCCATTGGCTATCGATACACAAACTCAAACAAACCGTGTTACTAATGCATGTGCTAACATTTGTAAACACTGACGTAACTCTGCTACGGAGAAAACGGCGAGCGAATTGTTTTATTTTACAAAATACAAACACAAAAATATTTATTTTGTGTCACATAATATCGTAATATCGTCTTGGAAGGAGATGGGGGAAACCTTTGCCCAGCAGTGGGACGGTATAGGTTAAAATTAATAAATAAATAAATAACGCTGGACTATCACACAGCATCATGTAGCCCCAATCTAAGCAGAGCTTGTATAATGGGAACCACATGATTGTTATACTACACATTTTTTTTTGTTTTGTAAATACATACATATATACATACATAGAAAACACCCAGACCCGAGACAAATATCTACAGAATATGCAAACATTTGTCCCGCTGGTCATTGTTTTGGAAAATTTTGATCTTAAAATGAAAACCAAACATCGTATAGAAAAATAAAAGACTGCTTTAAACTGGGCTAATTGACCTCTTTCATATGATACTACTCGACCTGTTGGCACCAGTTTGAAATTTTGGCGTTTCTTATTTTGGACCTTTTGTGGAAAAAATATTTTCATTTTCATATGAAAATATTTTTTTAATTTTTTAATAGCAATCTTATTCAGTCAGTGGCATTCTAAATCTACACCAAATTTCAAGTCGGTAGCTTAAGTAGTTCCTGAAATAATCAGCTGTGACAGACGGACGGACAGTCGGAAAAATGGCACCATAAAAACGATCGGCGCACTATTTTCTTCATCAGACAATGACAGACAACTTATTTTATTCTATTTCACTAATACAGGGATCTTATTAATAACGTATAATGGTTAAAATACCATTAATAATAAACGACATACATCAGAAAACACTAGAAAATAAAATAAAATAAAAATGACACAATCGTCTTCCAGGATGAAAAAATAGTGTTCCCTGTCAGTTTGTCAATTGACGTTGTTTGAATTATGACGGATGAAATGTCAAAGTCTGCAAATAGGCATAAGTCCGGTGCCGACCACCTTATAGAATGGTGTAGTCTGTGTGGGCTTGTGGGCAACGTCTCCCCCATATTCGTAGACTTCCTAACATCTATGCCCCGAGCTATTCAACACCCTCTTTTTAAGATATCGAATTCGTCTATACAATAAATAAATTAATTTTATACTATACAATAAATTATTATTTATTATTTTGAGTTGCCGAAAGTAAAATCCAAAATACTCTAAAAACCTTTTAAAATTTCTAAGAATCGTAAGACGCCAAATTATGACTTCCAATAGGTACCTTACTATATTGAAAAACAAAGGGTTACTCAAAGAAAGTTATTAAATAGAAAGTCCATCCTATCTTTTACCTAACGGTGAGCAATACTTAGCAATAAACCGCTTTTGCCCAAAACTGTTACTTTAACTTTCTACCTGCTTGCTTTTAACGGGTTAATTTTGCTATTTTATTTTTATTGATCACAAAACAATAGTGTTTTGTCCTGTTCTCACAGGCTCAGAGTAATAGTTTTTGAAATTACTTACGTAGGTACCTCATCATTATCATCAGCCTTTAGCAGTCCACTACTGGAAAAAGGTGTTGTACCTAATCATTATAGTAAAATACTAGCGGCCCGTCCCGGCTTCGCACGGGTTAGAGCACTCTTTTTTACACCTTGGGTTACGTTACTTAAGTTTTAGTAAGGATCCCTAATCTTTTCTAGCAATACATATAGCCTATGTTACTCAGGGTGAAAATTTCCAATGGTGAAAAAAAATTGTAGGGGTGCTCCCTAAAGGGAGCAAGAAAAAATTACGGATGTAAATATATTGAGTGGGATGTATTATAAAAGAGTTTTGCTTGTATATTCTATAATGGGTTTTATTATAGTTCTAGAATGCATAGTTTTTAAATGAAACTTAAAAAGTTAAAATAACCATGACTACAATATGAACTCCAGTGGAATCGTAGTCTTTTAGGTCTTATCTTGACAAAAAAACTACGGTTCTCACACTACACAACTGTCAAGGCATTGAACATGTAATTTTGAAATAAAGCACACGATAAAATTTGACTTTATCGTACCTATTGACTATAAAGTGAAGAGCAAACTGGCCTCGCGCGTACAGCCTGAAATTTTCGATCCAAGTCAGCGAAACATTTTTGAAATTTTGAGAAATTTTGGGAAATACCTATCTAAAAGTTTTCGATCGATTTTGAGAATTCACTTCACTTCACTTCTTTATTAAATGGCTTCTGGGATAGTTTACATAATTTCGCCAGTATAAAGTATAATTGTTCATATTAATATGAGGCAACGTAGTACGGCTTATAAGTCCAGGCTTCCAGTCTTCAGTCAGGTCCTGTTTTCTGCTATAGCAATGGCGACTATAACAAAAAACGATCGGCGCACAATTTTCGTCATCCGAGAATTTCCGTCCAAATCTTCTTTATTCCATTTCACTAATACTTGTGTCATATTAATAACGTTTAACAGTTAAAATACCATTAATAAAAATCGATATACATTAGAAAAATACTAGAAAATAAAATTTAATAAAAATGACACAGCCGTCATTCATGATGAAAAAAATGGTACTCCTTTGAGAATTCAAATTGCACTTTATAGCCCTTTGACAGACGCATAATTTAACATAGCCCATCAGCGTACCTCTCTGCGAAACTACTGGCAAATGTCACAATTTCTTAAATCGTAGTACCATAAACCTCGATCAGGAAAACATAAACATTTTCAATGTTAAAGCTGAATTTGATAATAACTAATAAAATAAAGGAGATGTAAGGCGCTCGGTACCATGACTATAGTGAGTGCGTCAAAAAAATATCCAATAAGTTTAAGTCGATTCTATTGTCAAAATAATTATGAAGTCGGTTAAAAAATGAGGGTTATTGCCATAGTTATACTTTACATCAATGTTTATTGCCATAGCAACGTATATATCATTGGTTGTTGTAGCTAATGGCAGCGTGCAACGGAAACCAAATCAACAAAATATTTTTTTATACTTGATTTATAAACGAGTCGGTGTGTAAAACTAAAGAAAATGTTAATCTCATTTATAAAAAATAGTAAATTTTAGGGTATACGTTCGGTTTTGACGCAATTGGTACGGGTTCTCGGCATTCTCCTTTAATGATTCTGAGGCGAGGCGCTGTGCGCCGGGTCTGCTAGTAGTTTATGTATTTCATACAAAACAAAATTAACAAATTTGAAAATGGCGGTCAACAATAACATGTCAAACGCAAAAGTCGTTATCAAAGTTCCATTTTCCATTTTTCAAAAACAATAGATTCAACGTTTCATAATAATCTTGTTAAACTTAACCTAACGAGTGAGTTAGGTTAGGTAGGTATTGCTAAAGTAATAAAGTTCAAATCACAGAAAGGTTATCATGCCAATACGTTGTGGCAAAATGTCATTGCAAAAACGTCCTTATGATTATAGACATAACGTTGTGATTTTAGTCGTAAAGTGACGCATGCGCAAATAACGACGTGCGCAGGAACAATCGTTTTAGTGTAGTCGTTTGGTTATTCCACGTTTGTCGTTGACGTCTTGTTGAAATGGGTGACCATTAAAATAAAATAATGTTGGACATTATCACATAGCATCATCTAAGCAAAGCTTGTTTTATGAGAACAAAATAACTGATTTAATACATTTTTTTAACTAAACACATATTTAGAAAAGACCCAGATTTGTGTTTGGTGTTTAGAAAACACCCTCGAGACAAATATGGGTATCTCAAATATTTGCAGTTCATACAAACATTTATCCCACGGCGTAAATCGAACCTTCTGCGTCACAGGTGGGCCTTCGCTTACTGTGCCACAGTGGTCGATAAATTCATTATTCTCTTATTTTTCTGCTTGGGGGCGATATCATTCAGTGACTTTTGACAAAATTAATTTGAAGTTTATTCAAAGATAAATAAAACCATAAAACCACCGCCAAAAAATCATCACCATCAGATCCTGAACACTATCTATCTAACACTTATTCACAGAGACCATTCGACTGAGCTCAAACACGATACCTCTGCTGTAAGTTTTTGAGGAGTTGGGTATACTGATTCCAGCTGATGCTGCAGTATCAGGTTAAGTTTCCATGTTCTTGCAAAATTATTCAAGTAACAAGATACCAAAATTTAGAACCGTTGGAAGTTGCTTACATCCCTTTATCAACTAGGAAAGAGCTGATCTTCAAACAGCTGAACAGATTTTCTTGCATCATAACTAAGAACTGGATCTAGTCATAATCATAATCATACTTAATAATTTTACTCATGAAACTAACGTGAATTAATTAATTCATATTGAAAACGCGGGAATTTTCACGTACCGTTTCGTCTCTTAATGAGTCGAAACGCCGTCGGTGCCTTCACCGACGTAACGGTACGTGAAAATTTTCGTTTTTTCAATAGGAATACGTAATCATAATTGTTTGTCACATTAGTAAGTTCATTAATATATAATAAAAACAATATAGTACCTAACACACTTCCTTGTGCAACGCCGTAATAATTTGTTTTGAAATAGAATGTGTATGGCACTGATTTATGACCATTTGGCTAACTTTATACTGACAACAGATTGTTTCTGATTGGCCAAAGAAGAGGATATCTATTGATGGGTTGGTCCCCTGATCCCTAGATTTCCCAATTTCCCTAAGAGTAAGGTCATATATAAATAGAAATAGAAATAATTTTTTTGGAAAGACACGACATAATAAAGATACAGAAAAACAATGGTAAAAGAGGCTGTAAAATTATACAAGATGGATATAGGTGCTTATGTAAGTACGTTCATCCTACCTACTAATTAGCTAATAAATTAAATATCCTACGCACCAACCACACAAACTGTTGAGTATCTCGCCAAAAAGGCGTCAACTCAGCATAATTCTAATGTCTCTTAATCGAAATCAGAAAAAATACTAAAACTTTATAGGAAGTGTGCGAGAACGTCCCAGAAAATCACAAAATATGGTCACAATAGTTGCACAGCCACAGTGGCACATAGTGCCATTATTTTACGACAGAATTGTCGGTAAGGTACTAACTTAAGAAGCCACAATATCTCACTTGTAAATTGTGTTGCTATAAAATTATTGAGAAACGAATTCGACAACATGTTCACATTATAATCATCATATGAGTCCATTATACAACGTGAGTTCTGGGACCCGAATAAACTAAAGGCAGGTAACCCTACCAGTAAGCCGGAATTATAATCATCATCATTATGTCTAGGACACAGGACAAAATCAGCTTTGTTAGGGTTGTCTGACATAACATTAAAATCCATTTCATTAATGAAAACTACAACATTTGAAAAGTAGTAAGAACAAGTGATGACCTCGGGAATAAGATTTGCCCCCTTTCAGCATAAAGCGGGGAATTCACGAGACGGACCTGCCCGCGGGCAGTTTGATACGGGCATGTCTGTCGCCACAATACACTACACAGGCTCATCAGTTTATTGTCTGTGTCTTAACCGCCAGACTGACTGCGACGGTCCTACACAGCAAACATTGCACAGACCTATTGTAGCGAGGTCTGGCGGGCATGTCTGCTGAATGCCTGCGGGCATGTCCGTCTAGTGAATTTCCCGCTTAACATACAAATTCATACTTACTTAATTCTAACTTCGGTTACAATGGATTATGATGGACACTTCATACGGATGAGCTGTGGACAAAAATTGCCAAGCGTCGCGGCAGACCACGTAAAAGATGGCGTGATGAACTCAACCTCTTCCAAAACTGGTACACTTTGGCACAGGATCGAAGTGGCTGGAAAAAATTGGGGGAGGCCTTTTTTACATAAAATAGTCCAGCGCTATGTCCACTATCACACCGCTGAGACAGGTGTGGTCTAAGATTGAGCACGTTTGCCTAGAAGGAACCGATTCACTCTGGATTTGAAGACTCCGAGATGCCTTTGCTCCACAATAGGTTTGTTCAGGCTACCAGTAACAGTAACAGTAACTTCACACAAATAATAAAAATGCGAACCTTTTTCAAAGTGTAATTAGTTTTGTATTTAAGTTAATTTTTTACATTTCAAGGGATTTAGGGGCCACCCTGTTTAAAGTTAGGTAGGTTATAACAAGTAAAGGAAGTTTCTACGGTACTCTCAGTGCGCGAGTCAACTCGCACTTGGCCGGTTTTTTTATGCCAACGAACAGACCACCTTATGGGCAGTAGTCACCGCCGCCCATAGGCACCTGCATAACCAGAGGAAATACTGATGCGCACCGGCCCTTGAGGTGATGTAATACCCGCCTTTTGAAAGACCCATTGTCATAGCTCTTATGTAAAACCGCAGAAGGGAGTTCATTCCACAACATGCACGTTATACTTGTATCCTTTCTTTGTGAGTTCATTATGTCATTGTGTTGTTTTCAAATATGTATTCTACTGTTTGCAGTTCCTAATATTTCTACTACTGTACTAGCTTTCTATAGCTACCACTTCAACAACAAGATGTAAAAAGCAACAAAATAACAATTCAAAACATAATAATGTTGCAAATTACGAATAATACAAAGTTTAAGTACAGCTTATTCAAAAGATTAGGGAAAAATCGAACACAAAGCGTAAACGCAAAATATTGAATCGTCATCGGCCGCTAAGCGATTGCCCAAAATTCGTTTTGTAAATGTAAAAAGTTGCATAGTGCTGCACTTACGTAACATTATCGATAAAGTTAACGAAATTATCCCTCATCATCATCATCATCAGCCTATAGCAGTCCACTGCTGGACGTAGGCCTCCCCTAATGAGCGCCTTTGCGCCCTGTCCTCAGCTCGACGCATCCAGCTTTTACCAGCAGCCTTTCGCAGATCGTCTCTCCACCACAGAACACTATTACTCCTACCGGAGCTCTCCACCTGGCTTGAGGGCGTCCTACACTACGTTGGCCGAGCCGCGGTCTCCACTCAAGAACTCGTTTACCTTCCATAACGGTTATCGATTCCTCGAATTTCCTCTATTCTAGGTTGATGAAGTAATCTCACACACAGCATCATGTAGCCCCAAACTAAGCAGAGCTTGTAATATTAAGGAAACCAAATGTCTGATATTACTACATTTGCTTTTTTTTTTGTAAATACATATTATACATAAAAAACACACGGACCTGAGATAAATATTAGCAGAACATACAAATATTTATCTCGCGGCGGGAACCAAACCCGCAACCTTCTGCATCTCAAACGGGCCTTTGCCCACTATGCCTTTTTTACGATTTGATTAAAATTAAATAATGTCACTAATTGAAATAATTAAAAAAATGAAACCAGCAGCCTTTCGCAGATCGTCACTCTACCTGGCCGGAGGGCATCCTACACTGCACACTCAAGACCTCTAGCTCAAAAATATACGAAGATAATACGCCCACAACTAACTGATCATCGAATCGATACGACCCTGTCCATCACTAAACCAGGACCATTAGCAGGGAATCGAACTTACTGCTTAGATACTGCGGTAACATGGAGTTACGTGATGGAGATACGTGGATAGTGCAGTAGGCCTGGAATTGCTTTGTACTAACGTCCAAGGGAATCGGAACCATAATTTTCTTCATAATAATGTCCTAAGAGATTCGTGTCTCGTTTCCTCTTTTGAGTAACACTAAAGGGGATACAGGAGTCGAGCTTAGGACTGGGCGCAATGACGTTCATTAGGGGAGGCCAATGTCCAGCAGTGGACTGCTATAGGCCTCCCCTAATGAGCGCCATTGCACCCCGTCCTGAGCTCGACGCATCCAGTTTCTACCAGGAAGCCTTTCGTAGATCGTCACTCCACATAGCCGGAGGGCGTCCTTCACTACGTTTGCCGAGCCGCGGTCACAAATAGATCTACTACTACTAATAGTAACTACTAACTCTTTCTTATAATCTCATAATCTTTAGGCCACCAGAAAGCCTCCGACCTTATCGTGACGGCTGAAAAATCCGGGACCAATATTTTTATTCAATGGCGTCCAGGATAAATAATTTCCAAAATTTCGCCAGTATCACGTTCATAAGAATTATGAGGCGTTGTCGTACAATGTATAAGTCCAGTCATAAAGTCTTCAGTCAGCTCCTGTTCTACAGTTCTGCAGTTCTGCATTTTGTTGAAGTCATCAGTGAAAAAGAATAGTAGAATCAGTTATGTAATATTGTTCCTTGTGATGAGAAAAAATAAAATAAGTGGCACAAAGAGATAGATACACATTAGTTGATCCATAATATAACGTTTGCGCTGATATCATCATAACCATCATCATAGCAGTTCCAGCACAGGATGGCCGATGGAGCGAACGTGTTCTCCAGTGGTAACCGCGCGACGCAACACGCACACGACGAAGACCTAAGAAAAGATGGTGCGACGATCTAGTAGAGGTTGCAGGAAATCTGTGGACTAGACTCGCTCAAGATCGACACCAATGGAATTGCATAGAGGAGGCCTACACTCGCTTTTGGGTGTAAATTTTGTAAAAATAATAGTTGAGTTAAATGTAATGTAGATGGCAATAAAGGCTTTATTTATTTTATTTATAGTAGTTCACTACTGGACGGCGGTCTCTCCCAAGGAGCACCATTCCTCCCTGTCCTTAGCTCGACGCAAGTCCGCTGGTAGAAGCTCTACCAGCAGACTTCCGAGCTCTATGATCCCCTACCCGCATATTCAGCGAGGGGTTTATGAGCATCTGCGCATAATTATAGAACACCTTAGTTAAGTTTTCGACTCATCAAGACTTTATTCTTGGTTCTGTGGCGCACCACTTCATGCGTCGATCAATCATAATCTATTGAAAGAAAATCTTTTGAAAACTTGCAGGGGGAGGGGTGACTAGAAAATTAATGTTTGAAGATGTTTCGATTGAAGAGAATGCTTTGACATTTTTTTACTACAAATACGACCACTGTGGCGCAGTGAGCAAAGGTCCGCCTGAGACGCAAAAGATTGCGGGTTCGATTCCCGCTGCGAGACAAATATTTGTATGATCTGAAAATATTTTTCTCGGAACTGGGTGTTTTATATGTGTGATATATTTGTATTTACAAAAAAATATATATACCTACATGGTTCCCATAATACCTACAAGCTCTGCTTCGTTTGAGGATACATGATGCTGTGTGATAATGTCCTGCGTTATTTATTATTCGGAAGGTTAGAGAAGAAGTTTACAGATGACAGTTCATGTTAGGTAAATGCCCTTCAAAACAATGATCTGCGTCCAACAACTTGAGACATGAAGGTTTTGGCCTCATGTACTTGTAATGTAACCGGTACCCACACCTATCAAACCGAAAGAGAAAAGCTGCTTCAGGGCAGAAAAGGGCATTAAAGTAAGTCCTTCAAAATGTAAATTCGCTGGTTGTAATAAACGTAACCGTTACTAACATACATAGCAACTACGTTTATGTTGCAAGCCTGTTGCAAAGAAACTTATCATCATCATAATCATTAATTTAATAGCTGTGGTCTTGTCGGCGCAACTGATGCACCTCCTTGCATCTGCCTCTATCCAAAGCAGCTTCCTTTACTGCCTTATACGACATGCCATCTAGTTTCTCTTTAATGTGGCTCATATAATTAATCATTGTTCTTTCCCTGCCTCTTTTTCCTTCTACTTTTCCCTCTAAGATGTTGCGTATAAAATAGTCATGTCTTTTAAGGTGTCCAAACATTTTTCCTTTCTGTTTTCTATAATTTTGAAAATAAAGAAATAAAACCAAAAAATACCATAGTTTTATAAAGTGTATATTTTGAACTATTCATTAAATAGTATCTTAATATTGAGACATTTGGTAAACTCTTGGTCCATGGGAATCGAGGTAACACAAAATATTCAAACACTTGGCAGAGTCCACGCGAGCTGGTTTCTATTTCGACCAATGGATCATGGCAATGAAGCCAGCATTCTGGGCACACGATCATGTGGTTGACGGTTTTAATTATTGTAAGGTTCTTTTAGTTTTATATTCACGGTGTGTATGAATTCGTATGCTATCCTGACAAAGGGGTAAATCTGGAAGGTCAACAACATTTGTTCAAAAACTTTTCGAATTTTGTAGTTTTTCATTGAGGAACTGTCTTGTAAAGTTACGCTATAACTCAGCATAATTTAACAAAAACTTGTGAAGCAGCCCTAGAACAGCTGATTTTGTTATACTTTGTCCTTGACATAATGATTATGATGATATAGTAGCTGCCCTAATTTAAGGGCTGCCACACACAACACAAAGATAAGCTTAGAGTTTTTGGAGAAAAGATTTGAACCACTTATTTTTAACATATTCTCACCACTTGTGGACAACCATGGCCTAAATCACTTCCTTTCGAGGCAGCATACCAATTCAAACTCAACTTGTATGCATTGGAACTATGTAAAATATTAATGCCCCTTACATCACAGTTCGCTACAACTGTATTTTGGTATGTGAATGGGATAACATACGAATTCAAACTCAACTTGTATACATTGGTAGTATGTAAAATATCAAAGCCCCTTACAATGAATTTCGTAACAACTATACATATAATTAACATTCAATATCATATTCAAACAATAACAAAACTACATCATAAACTATAAACTAGCACGTTGAGAGCGTTCTCGCACATGACATGAGGATGAGGTGCGCAGCAACATAGAGAAAGGTGTTTCCAGCTTTCGAAAAGACACTAGACAGTGAACTAATTGTCATATCTTTATCCCTCTAAGATAAGCTCAGCAAACGATTCGACCAATCCTAGTACAATCCGACCCCAACTACGTCGCTACTTGTAGCCAACTTCAGAGGGATAAAGATTCGTAATATTTAAGCTAAGGACACTAAGTATGTAGATGCGAAAAGAGAACCGAAGTACGCAAAAAGATAACTACCCATCACCACTATGAAAAATGAGGGAAGACGAGGGAAAAATTCTAATTAGTCCGTCATTTACATTAACATAAAATATTGGACACGTATTTTTTATTTTGTCAATTAAACAAAAAATTACAAAGATATAGTGCGTTGAAGTTCCGTGTGACGTCACGGCTTAGTACACTTTTTACATAACCGTGACGTCACGAGCCCCCACTCCCGAACTTTGACGCTTTTTTGCCCGGTCGTCATCGCCTTTAATAACATCATCATAATAGCCAGCTAATCGTTCAGCTGGACGTATGCCTCTCCAAATCAGCTATTGCGCCCTGTCCTCAGCATGCTGTATTGCATACCACCGAAGCCACGGTTCTTACCCTCATAATCATGTCATGTCAACTCGAAAATTCCTCACCTTGACATTGACTTTCAACCTTGAAATAGTGCTTTGGTAGTTTTTTTGATAATATTGTCTTCAGTAAAGGATATCTCAAAATATTTCTTCAGTCAAGAACCTGTCAACTTATACAGTGTCAATTGAAGGTTACCTTGAGTATACCTCGAAAATTTTTGGAGGAATAATTCACGGTAGCAGTAAAAATATGAGTAAAAAGTCGAGGTGACAAGTAACATTAACAACAAAACCTCAACTTAACTTGAATACTGCATCAAACCAATTGACAAGCAACTTAAAAAACAACCAGTTAGCCTTGTCTTATTTTTGGAAGATTTTTGCTAGTGGTTTCTGCCATCTTTTTGTGACCTGTCTTTCAAAGGTAAATTTCATAAGCGTCGGTTTGTCTGATAATTGAGGTCAAAAATAATTTTATTTCATTGATAATAATTTTTTTATTGATAATTTTGGATTGTGTTATTGTCCTCGACATTGGTACCTGTAAGTTTGAAAGATGGCCGAGCAATAAAAAAAATAGCCGCCGATTTCGTGAACATTTTAAGTACAGTGGTCGAAAGATGGCCGAGCAATAAAATAAAATAATGATATAGCTGTCGATTTCGTGAACCATTTTAGTTCAGTGGTCTAGTCTGACCTAATGCGAGCCACGTTATTGGCAAAAATGTTACCTTACACTTTACACCTTATTCCTCGTAAACACTAAAACATTAATTATTTAATTCAATCTTGTTTCTGGTGAACGTTTCGTTCAGAATGATTCGTGTCTGAACCGTTTCCACTATGTGATCGGACATCTTGATTTTCTGAATTTACACCTTTATTTTCTTCAGAATTATTCATTTCTGAAACGTTTTTACTTTGTGGTTGAGCATCTTGATTTACTGAATTGTCCTTATTTTGTTCAGAATTATACGTGTCTGATCTATGTGATCGGTCTTCTTGATTTTCTGAATTTACACCTTTATTTTGTTCAGAATTATTCGTTTCTGAAACGTTTTTACTATGTGATTGAATATTTTGATTTACTAAGTTGTCTTTATTTTGTTCAGAATGATTCGTGTCTGAACTATGTAATCGAGCATCTTGATTTTCTGAATTGACACTTTCCTTATTTTTAATCTCTTTCGTATTGTGATCACCTTCTTTGCTTTCACTGCCTTCTTTACTTAGGCCGTCTTCTTTATTTTGGCTGTTCTCTTTGTTTTGATCAGATTCATCGTCTTTATTTTTACTTTGTTTAATTATTTCTAGATTTATATTTTCACTAGAATGAATAGTTAATTGTTTTTCAAAAGTTTTGTCTTCAAAGTCTCTTATTAATCTTTTTTGATTATTTGCCGTATCGTCATCTTTTTTAATATCTTGATTTTCTTGAAATGTGCTAAATTTTGTTGTATCAGTCACGTTATCTTCTTCACTTATTCGTGAAAGCCTACCTTCGGATATACTTCGCGTTATCTTTGGCATTGGTTTTATACTCATGTCTGATTTTGGTTCACTTTCCATTTTTTCAGCAATTTGGTCACTAGGTATGTTTTCTGTGTCACTAGTCCATACTTCTGTTTCTTCAAAACTTACTTTAGATTGAACCACTAGTTTTTCATCTTTGTTATCCATTTTTGAATTTACTTCTAGGCTTTCCTTTGTTCTCATATTAGTTCCTGCTTCACTCATATATTTGTTTGTTTCTTCAATTTCATAATTATCTTCAGTTGGTTTACTATAGATGTGTTTTACTAACTGTGTGGTAAGATCTTCTTCATCTTCTTGGTTTTCAGCTGCCCATCGTATACTCGGTTCTTTACCCGAAGGAATTCCTTGTAGACTTTCTTCTTCCTTTGGAATCTGTTTTGGATCTGTATCTGTTTCTTTCTGAGTTTCAAGTACCACCGGTGGCTTACCGAAAGTTTGCTTAGAAGGTACAATCTTTCCCAAACTATCAACAGATAAGTTAATTGACTTTGAATCTACCAGGGTATCTTCTGATATTTTAGGATCAGGTTCTTGATTAGCGGGAAGGTCGTGTTTTGAAAAAATATCGTCTATAGTTGGCTTATAGAAATTTGAGTCTACATCTTTTAACAACGATTCTAGGGCCCGTTTATCTATATCCATTATACCATCATCTGCTTTCAAAGGTATATTACCAGCAGACGTTGCTATGTCACTCGTAGACCCTCCTTTATTTCCGCCGTCTTCAAACCTTTCAGGGTTGGAATATGAGTGTTTAGGGTTTTTACTATTTTCGGGGTCCTGGTTACCATCTGTTACCTTGTCTATCAATTTTTCTGTTTCGCTTTCTTTAGTTATATCATCTTTTTTATCAAGTTTTTTATCTAACTGTGCCACTTGCTTTTTTTCTATTCGGTTATCATTTTGCCATTTTATACTTTGCTCTCTAGTAATCGGAGCCATAATTCTGCCATCTTTATCATATTTAACCACATTTTTTGACTTATTATCTTCTCGAATTGTAATAACTCGTGATGTTTGGCCAGTATCATGTTTAGATACTATCTTTCCTTTGCTATCGACAGAAAAGTCTATTGATTCTAAATCTACCAAAGACTGTTCTAATATTTGAATATCTTGAAGTGAAGTAGAATCATCCATGGTAATTTCGTGTTTTGAAAAAAGATCGTCTATTGTTGGCTTATAGTAATTGTTGTCGATGTCTTTGTACAACGAGGCTAGGGCCCGTTTATCTATATCCATAATACTTTCATCTGATTTCAAAGGAAGTTGCATTGACGATAAAGCATTCATTTCTATTTTACTTCCAACCACTTCTTTAAATTTATTCCGCTTGGAATACCCAGAACCATCTTCTCTTATTTTCACGGTATTATCTAATTTTGATGGAGTTTCAAACCATTCACCTGTTTCTAATTTATCCACAGAATCTTGGATATTGAACTCCACTGCAGTATCAGCAAAGTCACTATACATTTTTAAATTGTCTTTATCTGTTTCGATATCATCTTCAACCAGTTGCTCTATTTGTGGTTCTATGAATTCTGATTTTATTTCTTTTGTATCTTCTAAGCGAACAGTGTCTTTTTTCATTTCAGGAATGTCTGCTAAATGTTTTCCAACGCCTGCTATATTGGTATTTAAATCAGGTGGTGGAATAAATGTATCTCGTAATTCCATTTTATCATCTGGCTGTTTTAATATTATCAGATCACCCATCTCAGCCGCTTCTTTTGGTTGAACCACAGATTCAGCTGTAGCTTTTTTATTTATTTTAGGGCCATCAGGAGCTTTGGGTTTGATATTATCTTCCGTCGTTTTAGAAGCATCTTTTGTTTTAGTTTTCTTATCTTTTTCTGACTTAGTGTCTTCAGCTTTTGTAATTTCTTCTTTAACAAAATCTCTATGCTCCCCAGCGCCACCACTCTTTCTTTTGATCGTGTTCTGTTTAATTCTTCTGAGACGAAAGGTCTCTTCTCTTTCTAACTCTTCCATCTCTGATAGTATATAAGTGATAGACGTCTTTATCTTTGGTATTATCAATCTTTTTAACACGTTCAATTTTCTGAAAAAAAAAACTTATGAAAAAAAAATATTTACATTGAATTTGCAATATCAATTGACCAAAACTAATATTGTAAAGCTTGTAAAAAAGATGTGATATGTGCAATATTTGTATCACTTTCACGCCAAAACTACTGAACCGTTTAAGCTGAATATGTCTCCAAGTAGTTCTTGACCAGAAATAACATAATGCCACTTCTGATCCGGGATCCGATTTTACCACGCGAACGAAGTCGCGGGCGGAAGCTAGTAAGTAAATAAACCGATGAAATCACCCTTTTGGTTTCTTTTACTAAGTTTTTTGATAATAATAATTGTATTCAAGACCGTTTTAGATAAAGCTCTTCTTTATTATCATCATCAATATTTCAACCATTTTCGGCCAATCGGCTGGCCATAGGCCATTTCACTATACCACTCGCCTAGATCTTAGCTCAGAGAATTAGCTAGCTAAAGTGGCAGTGGGCTGGCCATATCTGCCGAAGAACCGACAACCGTTGGGGTAAAAGAGTTCTTGTGTGGAGACTGCGGCTCGGCAAACGTACTGTAGGACGCCCTACGGCCAGGTGGAGTGACGATTTGCGAAAGGCTGCTGGTACAAGCTGGATGCGTCGAGCTCAGAATAGGGCGCAATGGCGCTCATTTGGGGAGGCCTATGTCCAGCAGTGGACTGCTATAGGCTGATGATGATGATGAGATCTTGTAGTAGTCTAAGCCAGATGTCACCCACGGTTTTTCTCCTATCGTCGACCCATCTCGCCGGTGGACGTCCCCTATTTGTATGACCATCTCTCGGCCACCACTCAGTCAACCCTTTTGTCCACCTGTCGTCACTCCTTCTGGCCAAGTGCCAAAAATAATGACTAAAGTTAAAATTCTGTTCGAGGATCGAACTTCGAGATTGAGAATTTTAGTGAGACTGTGGTAGTCTACAATAGGTAAAAAATAAAAATAACAATAAAAAAAACAAAAAAAACAAACAAACATCTTCACGACATTTACCTATCTTCAGATATTGCTCAGTACGCAAATCTATTGAGGATACCTTAACGGAGGTTGTCATAGGCAAGTCTAAACATTACGTTCGATACATTTCCACTTTTTGCAAGCAGCTAGCATACCACGTGACAGGTTGCAAGCCCATCGCCGCTTTTTATTGGAACACTAACCTAGCACATACCTTTCCAACTTTTTAGTTCGAGGGCATGCCGGTTTCCTCACGATGTTTTTCTTCACCGTTGTGAGCTCGTGGTAATGCGCACATAATTTTTTCGAATCGAAAAATCCATTGGTGCACGGCTGAGATTCGAACCCATGACCTCCAGATTTTAAGTCGGGGTACATCCCACTAGGCCACCATGACTCACGGCTCACGTATTAATAAAACAAATCTAAACATATTATAAAAATGTAACCGATGGCTGTCTGTACATGGAAGATATTATCAGAAAAAATATTATTGGAACCTTCACCAACGCAAATAGGACCCAAAACAATGATTGTTAGAATTTTTGTGTTTGTCTGTGCGTTTGTGCACGCTAATCTCAGAAACGGCTTATCCGATTTAGATGCTTTATGATTTTCAATATATTGTGGTAAGCTTCACTCAACATTAATTGTTTATTTTATGTAAATCGCTTCATAAATAAAAAAGTTATGCCAATTTAAAGAATCACGCCAGTTTCGGAAATTTTTCGTAACCTATGTAAGTAGACCTCTAACATATACTAAATACATATTGTATGTAATAATATAGGTTAGGCATTTCTCTCTAGCTGACCCGCGTGCAACTGCGTTTGCGCGTATTTCTTTCGCCCTTTCTCCCTCTCTCAATATAAATAAAGAATGTCAAATAAAGATGTTGTTTCTTTCATCTTTGGAACCCAAACTTGCCGCACCGGCCCGTGGTGCACCCTCCTATCAAAAATACGAGGCTTTGGCGGCCGGTTGACCCCCGTGCCCGTGGGTCCCGTGCCTTTCAGTAGTCAAGGAATTCAGCTGGGTTGCGCCAAAATCAGCCGGCCGCCAAAGCCACGTTTTTTGATAAGGGGTTCCAACTTTCATCTTCGGACCGCAAGCCAACCTCACCTGCCCTTGCTAGATAACAAACGGGGCTCTGGCGGCCGGTTGATTGCGGCATAGCGCAGCCTAACACCGTCATAGCTGGCTGCCGACGGCCAGCAGCGTCGGTGGTGCGAGAAGCTGTGCGCTGCAATCCCCAAACCGCGTGCCTTTCTCTTTTATTAATAAGTACCTATAGATTTTTATGTGTGAAAATCGGAAAGTACTTCCAATTAAGTGTTTGTTAGAACATAATCGGCGGGCATAATCAAAGTAAGGCATATGCCCAGCAGTAGGTCAAAAACGTCTGTTATACCAGTTATACGAAGAAAGAAGGAATTTATGACAAACCACTACCTACCAATAAGATAAGATAAGATAAGATATGACTTTATTTGGCTCAAACAATTACAGCACATGGTACTGCACAAAAAACAAACAGAAAAACGCTGATATACAAGTAGGTAGGTAGTAGGTACAATAATAAGTTTATCAAAGGTATCTTGCAGGGTAAAAAAGAAACTAAAATTAGAAACATAATATAACTAAATAAAATAAAAAAAATAAGTATTTGTACACAACCAAATCTAAGAAAACTATACAGTAGCACTAAGGCTGTGTGGATGAAATCGGTGCTGCAACGGTATGTGCCAAAAAGGTCCCTTCTCAGCTTGATGCTACTTTGCCTGGGGTGGCTAAGCAGCGCTGATTTTCAGAAGGAGCCTGGAACCTCCCGACCAAAGTGCAACGTGTCGGTCTGTTAGGTTGTCGTCAACTCTTGAATGTATGTATTAAGGTTAGGTAGGTGAATATTATATAAAAATTATACTAGGTACTTTAAATCAATATGTTATATACTAATAAATAAAAAGATATGTGAATAAATAAAAAGATAAATAAAGTCTAAAAAAATATTTTTTCCGAAATTGTTGCTGAATAGGAGAAGGGTTTTGAAAAACGGAGCTAAAGGTAATTTGTTATCGCGATCGATCGGTATAAATTAAAAAACCGGCCAAGTGCGAGTCGTGGGTTCCGTACCATGGGAGCCCCTTTATTTATTTTATTTTAATTTAATTATAATTTTTTGAAGTGAACATTCAGCTAAAAGTTCTGTGAATATTTCAAGCGTCTACCTGTTGCCGTTGTTATTATTATCGAGCAAAAAACGGAAAAAAAATCACGTTTCTTATATCAGATTTTCTCCATTAATATTTATTTTATTTTGTATTTGTTGTTATGGCGGCAATTAAAATACGTCATCTGTGAACATTTCAAATACCCCCCGGGGGCCATGGGGGCCCCCCATAAATATTTATTTTATTTATTTATTTATTTTAGTATATTGTATATAGTATTGCTTTTAGTTTGTTGTTATAGCGACAGCAGAAATATATCATGTGTAAAAATTCATGAGATACAGCCTGGTGACAGACAGACAGACTTAGTAATAGAGTTTCCGTGTTTACCCTTTGGGACCCTAGAAAGAATACTTCAAAGTGTTCTTTGAAAAACTATAATTATATCAAAAATTCCCGCAAACACGTATTCTATGCCGAATCTCAACATGGGCTACAAGTACAACCTAACACAATAGATTGTCTTCCTAGTTATGCTAGCTAGCATTATTATTAGCAAGTAAATTTACTTATCTATTTTATTTATTTATTTTATATAACAATGGGGTCACGAAAGACCAGCTCTTAGACAGGCTCTCTGCTGAAGCACATGCTGAGTGGCAGCCAGTTTCAACGTCTTTTGATGCCTACTTTTATGTTGAATGTTCAGTGTAGGTAAGAGATATTGAAATAAATGTTTTCATTTCTTTTTTTCTTAACCGACTTCAAAAAGGAGGAGGTTCTCAATTCGTCGAAACCTTTTCGACTTTTTTATGTATGTATATGTTCACCGATATCTCCTTCAATTGTAAACCGATTTTCAAAATTCTTTTTTTGTTTAAAAGAGTATACTTCACAAGTGGTCCCATATAAATTTTATTCCTGAGTGATTGGTGCTTTTCCCGGAAAACTCAAAAAACCTCATCCTCACTTACAATTTTCGCCCCATGACCACCAATATCTCCGTCAATTGTGAACCGATTTTCATAATTCTTTAGGGCAAAAAGTAAGAAGTGATTTATATGAAGTCGGTTTATTTTTATAAAAAGTTTATATTTGTTTTCAATTTCACATTTGCTAGCTGATTTTGATGGTTGTAACATTTTATTCGACTGTTTTTCTCCTTATTTTGGTAATTAAATATCAGCTTGATCATGTTTGGGGCGCAACTGGTTCAAACCTCCATCTTTAGAACCCAAACCAACCTCACCTGCACGAGGTGCACCCTGCCAACTAACAAACGGAGCTCTGGCGGCCGGCTGATTGCGGCATAGCGCAGCCTAATACCCCAGATTATGGGCATATCCCCCTTTATTAGGGGAGGCCTATATCCAGCAGTGGACTGGTGGTAGGCTGGTGTGGTGTGGTTGATGATAATGATGTCGATGATGATGATGATAGTTAGAAAGTTATAACTTTACAACTTTCATATCCCAATAAGTACAACCGAAGATTATAAATAACAATACTTAAACATGGCTTAAGACCTTACTGCTTAGCCCCGCGTCAGTCAATAACCGATCGGTATACACAAACAAATCTACAAGAAAGATCAGCTTGCATCACATTTTCAAATATCGAAAAGAGATTCTTCGTATTTAACAAAAGATGGACTTCTAGACAGGTAGCACAGTGCTTCAGAACCGCTGGTGCACTCAATACAGCGTCATCATCATCAACAAACTATAGAAGTCCACTGTTGAACATGGCAATCAATACAATAATGTTATACATACTTTGTGTTGAACAAAGGCAATGTCTTATAAGTTAAACTTTGTGCAAACGTGTACGCTTGCTTGGTATGAAATCAATAAATTACAAGAATGCTACGACGCAGATAAGCTACGACTCGTTGAATTGACATAAATACTTTTATAAATAAATAAATATCTAATGCTGGACATTGACACACACATCATGTAGCCCCAAACTAAGCAAAGTTATGGGAACACATGATTGATATATTACATTTTATTTTTGCAAATACATACATATCATACATAGAAAACACCCATACCAGAGATAAATATCTTCAGAACATGCAAACATTTGTCGCACGTGTGTTATATTAACCACTTTTTTATTATTTGGGAAACGAACGGTATCAAGCAATAATAACATTAATAAATCTTACACCCGTAAAGTTTCACTATAAACTTTTCACAGAAAAACGAGTGAAAACTTACTACGAGTAAAATAAAACTTTTGATGAATATTTTTAATTGTTCTTCAGCAAAAACAAAATAACATTAAAAAGGCGGCTCTACAATGATGCAAAGTCATTTTTGGTGGCAAATGATCATCATCATCAGCCTATCGCAGTCCACACCCGGACATAAGCTTCCCCTAGTGAGCGCCAACGCGCCCTGTCCCGTCCCTCCATCAACCGGGCGAACTCAACAGTGATGATCGGAATAAACATAAGCTAGATATTAAATCTAAATGCAAACACAAATTCAAAATTTTTAAGCTATTGCATAGCTTCTATCGAGGGCCTTGAGCGTGGGGACCGAATCCAGAAATTCCGTAACGAAAAAAAACCTCACGCTCCCCACTCCGACGGGCACGGAGGTGTGGCTTGAAGGCCGTGCATTGTCTAACGTCGTTTCTTTTCGGCAGTCTTCGACACGGTGTTTGTGTGCGTGCAACTAGACGTATTGTACGACTCTACGAAGCTTGTTTATTTAATAAAAGAAAAAAATTGTTTTCTAGCTAGATATTAAATCTAAATGCAAACACAAATTCAAAATTTTTAAGCTATTGCATAGCTTCTATCGAGGGCCTTGAGCGTGGGGACCGAATCCAGAAATTCCGTAACGAAAAAAAACCTCACGCTCCCCACTCCGACGGGCACGGAGGTGTGGCTTGAAGGCCGTGCATTGTCTAACGTCGTTTCTTTTCGGCAGTCTTCGACACGGTGTTTGTGTGCGTGCAACTAGACGTATTGTACGACTCTACGAAGCTTGTTTATTTAATAAAAGAAAAAAATTGTTTTCTTATCGGTAACCACGCTCAAAAAGTGTAACTTGAATTAATATCAAAGAAAAAGAAATACTGCATAAATAAAATAAATAAATAATTATAATTGCATAAATTGATACAAAATGCTATAAATAAATAAAATAAAATAAAATAAAATAAAATAAAAATAAAAATTGTTTATTTCAGACACACTATGCAATAGCTTTACCGCGGCAGTCCCCGAGTGCCACACGTCATTTTTTTGTTTAGTAAAACCATAAGGAACACTCTAAATCGTATTTTTTTAATTTACACCAATTCGTAACTCGACCAGAGAAAAATTGGCTGAAAAGTACACATTATTAATGACAAAGAAACGGATCTTAAAGTAAAGTAGGCATAAAGTAGTTTCATAGATATTATAATAAAACTAATGACACAGCTGATACCATATATATAGATATACTAGATATACTATAAACTAGGATAATTAACATCCCAGATAGACAACAGTGCCCAACCTAATGAGAAGGTACTATTTTTTTGCCCGACTGCGCCAAGAGGGTAATGTTTTTCGAGGGTATGAATGTATGTGACTATGTATGTCCATTTCTTTGGCACGCCCTACTGCCCAAACCACTGGACGGATTTTGACATATGAGGTGTCGTTGTATTCATTACAATTGTGACATAGGCTATATAAATTATCAAAATAGCGCCCGCAAATAAAAAAAAAAGGGTAGGTCGTTTTTTTTTCTAAAAAAAACAAGAGAATATAATCAGTGCTGCCAGTATATTCAAGTATTTATTTTTATTTAATATTTGCTTACATAAAATTAAACTACTATCTTGTGTGTTAATGACATTGCATAGTATAAAATGTGTGTATTTTAATAGGTTTTTCTATTATTTATTCTAGCTCTATTATTTGTTTTATCAACATACTTATGTCTTTTTATGTTTGAAATATTATTTGCTTGTATTCTGTTTAAAAATAGTGTATTTATTTGTAGTGAACGGTTCTCATCTTATGACGTCATCTATTGGTAAAGTCTGAAATCCAGCGCTGCTACCTTACATTCCATGTTTGGTAGCAGCATATCGCTGAGACTAAGCCTGTTTGGCCGCAACAGGGAGGGGCTAAAATGATTGTAGTTATGTGTGTTGTGTGTTTTTATTGTGTATTTACAACTGTTTTGTTAGCTTACACTACCATTCTTTTGTTTGTGAACCTTCCTTTTTGTGTGTCAAATAAATACATTATTTCTTTCTTTTTTTCTTTTCTTACCCTAGCAATACGGATATCAAATGAAAGATCGTAAAAAGACCATTACAAAATTATATATCATGTCATGATTGTATAACCGTTTTAACACAAATCTATATATATATATATAAATGAAACCCGTTTTCCTTGGTCATTGCATTACCCGCGTGAATGGCTGGACCGATTTCACTAATTCTTTTTTTGTTGTATTTGTTATTATTAGGAGAAGGTTCTTACGGAAAAATATATTAAGAAAATTACATCACAAAAAAATAAAGTAGAGCATCATTGCTACGCTAAGGCGGTACGAAGTTCGCCGGGTCAGCTAGTTGTCAATAATAATACAAAAGTCTGAAAAAAAAAAACAAAATGCTAAAAATTCATAATATGAAAAGAGAAAAACAAGTATCACAATATCTATGTATATTCAAATAAATCAAACTATATACTTTATGAGGCAGTCGGGTTTTTTTATACTGTACTATTATTTTAGTGTTATGGACAGTTTTATGCGAACGCCCCAGCTGTCTCCCTCTAAGCTGCTCACGGTAACTTTATCCAACATTCATTACCGGCCTATCGTGTTTCTAGCAAATGAGTTTGCAAATCCATGCTTTTGTCAATCCCATTGTGCGGTTCCTTAATAGCTTCCGGGGCACCCATTGTAGACCCAACGACTTTCACCCAACTTAGACTTAGTCTGATATAAAAAATCCTCAGAAAGACAACTTTAACACGTTGACTGCGGGCCTCGGACAGGTGGAGAGCCAGCAGTTCCATTTCATTGATTTATTCCCAAAGAATAAAATATTGAGGATTTTTTTTACAAAAAAAACCTAATCTACATGGCCCACCATTAAGTGGTAACCATTAGGGCTAGCGAAACGTTGTCTGCCGCTACGGGCCGACTGTCACTCGACCGCAGATCAGTAGTAACAAACTGGTATACAGCGCTATCTGCTATTGCCGCCTGCAGTTAAATAATAAATAAATAATGCGGGACGTAATCACACAGCATCATGCAGCCCCAAACTAAGCAGAGCTTGTATTATGGAAACCACATGATTGATATACTACACATATAATTTTTTTTTCTAAATACATACATATCATAAATAGTTGTTGGGTTCGGATTTATGACTGCAGTGACATGACGCCGCGACACATCTCCTGCTGCTACTGCCTGCAGTCAGCCAAAAACTACCTTTAACCTAAAAGTGGTTCAATGCCAGTTAGTGGTATGAAAAACCACACAAAGCAATGCTTACCCCAAATAAGTACAGCACGGGCACTGTGCTTCACAGCAATTTCATTTAAGACTACCTTAAACTTAGGATCATCATCATCATCATCATCATCAGCCTATAGGAAACTAAGAAAGAAAAGAAAGAAAGTTACTTATTTTACCCAAGATATACAAGTAGGTAAGTAGCTAAAGTAGGTATCAAATATATACAATTATCCTAAAATTATAAATAAGTGATTCTACTACACACAAAAGGGTAAATAAGGACCCTTTCTTAGCATAGGCAGCATCAAAGATCGAGCTTAGATGCTGCGCTGGTTTTCAGTAGGAATGAGCTATGCTTGAAGTTTTTATGGAGGACATAATCCTCAACGAGACTGTCCGACATAGAACTAAAGTTGTCGACATAGCTCAGAAAATAAGCAAGGTGAAGAGGCAGTGGGCTGGCCATATCTGCCAAACAACTGATAACCGTTGGGGTAAACTTTATTGAGTGGAGTGGAGGCCACGGCTTGGCAAACGTAGTGTAGGTCCCCCTCCGGCTAGGTACAGTAACGTTCTGCGAAAGGCTGCTGGATGCGTCGAGCTTAGAAGGGCGAAATGGCGCTCGTTAGGGAGGGCTAATGTCCAGCAGTGGACTCATGTAGGCTGCTATTGTATAAACAAGTGTACTGTACCTAATGTTCCTATGGTGAAATATATGAGTACTATGATTATGGGTATGGATAACCTAAACAGAGTTACGTACTGGTCGGCTACACAACCAAATCGCGTAACCTAAACCAATTTTTATATGGTTTTTTTAAACGAATTAAAATTGCATTCTTTTAGCTCCATTAGGTTTAGTTTTACGTTAAACTCTGCCCCTAGGAATGGCTGAATAAAAACTGAAAATCGGCTGCAGCGCATTTAAAAATTAAATGAATGCGGCTCAGAGCCGGACTTATTACAGGGCTAGGGGCAAAGGTTATCTCAATGCAGCAGCGTGATCGATTCTCAAAATCTAAAATAAAAAACTTACAGCAGAGGTATCGTGTTATGCTTTATGAGGCTCATTGAAATGCTCACAATAAAGGTTATAAATATGCTCAGGGAGAATAAAATGATATGAGATCAGGTCTGATCAGGTCAGATCTGATGATGGAGTAGTAAATAGTATAAGAAATTGGGGTCGGGAGTATTTTTAATTTTGAATTTACATTCCATTTGCAAGAAATATGGTACAGGTTATAATAAATAGTAGTCGTTTTTTTCGCCAAACATTTGGCATAACAAATGATTGTATTAGTAAATCATTACCTTCCGGCCACCCGGCTTCGCTCGCGTGATAATTTTTTTTGTCAAAAAAATTGAGAGAAACCTCGATAAGGACACAATAATCACCAAGCGGTAGGTATGAAATATATACTTTACGACATATTCTCATAGCTACCAAATATACATTAAAAATCATAATAATCGTTCAAGCCGTTTCAGTGGAGTGCGATCACAAATACCGTGACACGAGATTTTGGTATACTTAAAGATGTTCGTTTCCATACTACACAGTAACTTGCCCTCGCCCCTATAACCTTACTACGTCCACTTAGACCTTAAAATAGCTGGCTACATCGACCGGGTTAAATTGACTTGCGGACAGACAGAACTGTTAGCCGACCCGTCTGTCTATATATTGCAGTTAATGAGGTATATTTAACTGCATGTGGAAGCTTCAAAGTAGCTCCAGTGACGGAAAAGTTGAAGAGTAATAGGTTAGCATGGTATTGGTATAAAAGGAGGGATAAAAGTCGCGTTAAAATAATAATATGTTGTGAAAAAAACACGTTTGAGCCCAGACTCGAGACGTTAACGAGTAACCACTGAAGAGTTCCACTATCCTGGCTCCATCATCAGAAGGATGTATTGGCAGAGGTCGGTCGAAGAAAAAATGGATCACACACTCAGTGTGAAAGATGTAAAGAGATGAAATGAGTGAGTGTGGAAGAGTAAAACATGTTGTGCTGTACCCTCTTAAAGTGGAAGGTCAGGAAGATGATTAAGATGATAATGATTTAACTGCATGTATTCTTTATGTTATTTATGAAGATCTCATGACGTGGCTTAGTTTTGTTCTAAAAGCGATCTCATTGTGTCGGTTGAAACTACTTTTATCAAATTCCGTTTTCGTCAATTTCGTATTTAGTAAAGTCCATCTTTTTCCGTAACATATTTGAATACTAGCTTAGGCTCGCGGCTTCGATCGAGTGGTAGCTTATATGTTCTTCTGATGTGTTAGTGGTCAAACGTTTGGCTACTTTTTGTAAAAAAAATAATAATTGCGTAATGGCGCCCATTAGGGGGAGGCCTTTGTCCAGCAGTGGACTGGTTGAGGCTGATTATGGTGGCAAATAGACGGGCTTTTACCGATATTAATAAAAGACACGTAAATTGCAAAGAAAATCTATAAAATTAAAACTATTCACCACGATGTGAATTGCATGGCACCGCACACGTAAGACACTGCATAATATATAACGCGCCGCGTCTATGGACGGCATTTCCCATGAGGTACTTTACATTTCACGATTGTTCTGTTTTGGCCGAGTGAGCGTAGCGAGCATAGCGTCTCTGTTTCATGTCTGGCAAAATTTGCTTTCGTCAGTCAGTGAGGTCGTATTTTACATCTGATTAGATGAAACTTGGTATGGTTGAGATTTTTTATTGGAGGGAATTTTTATTCCTCCGAAAAAGGGAAAAAAGGGGGCTACTGGACATCTCCGTCTTATGAGATCCGATTTCAATGTTTTTTTTTTATTTGAAAGGTGGTAACCTTAAGTACGTCTCATAAAAAGTTGGCAAAAAGGACCTTTGGCGTGCTGAGCAGAAGAATCGGTAATCTAAATGCTGTAAATAGCTCACTTTAAGATTCCAGACATTCAAATCGGCCGTAACTACTAGGTAGGGTAGGGATTGATGGAGAAATATTATTTATAGCAATAGAAACTGACAAGGTTATTTTCACTACTAAAGTTATAACGGGTAATGCTAAAAACATTTTTTTTTTATTTGTGTGGGTCTGCTCTTGACCTCGAGGCTTGCATAGGCAAGGATGAGGTCGACGATGGGGCGAGCTTTCCCAGAAGATGCCTATTAACTCTCTTTTTGAAGCCGTTAGAGTCGTAAGTCAATGGAAAAACAGAAGCTGGCAGCTTCCATATTTTAGCAGTGCGCATTATAAATGATGTTTGGAAGCGCTTAGTCCTGTCAAATAAACATGGTAAATATCCTGTTTTTAAATAACTTTAGTGGTGTTGCTGATGCAGTTTTCAGGTACATCAGCGGATGTTGATGTTCAGGCTGATTTTGGCCAAGTGCGTGTCTGACTCGCAAACCGAGTTTTCCGCACTTCTTTAATGTAGATGGTCCTTCCATCATCAAAACAGAGTCTTGACAATATTAGGTATGCCGTAAAGAGTTCCGTCCCCAAACGGGACCCTATTATTAAATATCCGCTGTCTGTCTGTCTTTCAGTCAGCGGGCTGTATCATAAGAATCGTAAAATGTTACATTATTTATTATTTATTTACTAGTACCAATACTTACCTATTTGTAAATACCAAATCGAACTTTTGTACCTACAATATTGAAATAATGTGCTGTTAATGTGCTTGTTACCTCTTTTTGTAAAAAATGCGCTTTAAGCCTAGCCAACCGAGTCATGTTGCGACTCTAACATGAGCATTGAAAATCAGCATCAATCAATGCTGATGCTGATGTCTCAATTAAACAGCAGCGGATACTGATGATCAGCAAACAGCAAACAATTCGCAACAACCCTGGCACCTATTTTCATTGTTGTATCTACTGTTCACAGAACTACTACGAGTACCTACTCAGTTTTACTTAGGCTGGACCTTCTTTTGACTAGGAAATCACCTGAGGCTCGATCGCGAAGACAAGCGAAAAAGTATTCTTATAGTAAACGTAAAATTATGGCCAATGAGAAAGCGTAGATTCAAAGTGACGCTTTGTCATTAGCCGATGTTTTTCGTTATGTTTACGATACGTCGTAATTTTGGTTGAAATATTCGAAATCGCCCTACTATTGTTAAGTAACGTTGTCGTCTTAGATGGAGCACGAAGGTCCAGAAGAAACCTATTCATTCTACAGTAGTAGGTACTCTGTGCTCTGTGTGCACTCAATCCCCCTAATTCCAAAACGAAGACTAAATATAGTCTAGGTTTAAATCTGGTATCAAACCAAGGACTAGAAGAAACGTTATTACAAAATGACGTTTATCTCTAATTCATGGATCATCTATGGTCTAAAAATAAACCTCCGTGACCCTTAGTTTATCAATGGTTTAAGTTGATGGATGCCAAGGTTTACTTGGCACACAAAAAAAATAAAAACACATTTATCAAAATCAAGTCTACTAGAGCACCGTTTCTTATTAAGCAGGCGCATATGAGGTTGGCTTGCATTCTAAATATGAGGATTGGACCCCTTTAAATCTGGATGGCTCGTTGATGCATTGCTTTTCTTTAAAAAATAATAAGCCGTTTTCATCCGAAATTAACAACCGCAAAATCTGTGCACAGAATCTTGTTTGTGTGCACAACTATAGCTAGTAATATACCTAGCCTGAGTAAGTGGCTAAGTAGCAACATAATATACACTTACGTTTATTAAGTTACTACTTACGCCCAGACAAATTAGGAGTCTTTAATATTTGCGTAAATATCAGACTCCTAATTTTCAATTTTTTTGGACAAAAAGTACCATATATCGTATTCTGTACCCCCAACAACGAGAATGCGAATTTCATGATGGACGTTTGAGTACTTGCGGCGTAAAAGCGTAACAAACAAACAAACTCACAAACAATTTTAGTATATTAGTTACGATTTAGGGACTTAATCGTGTCGTACATCCTAAAACTATCGAAATTTTACGATTCCCTTTGACTCGACAATCTGGGCGATTCGATTATGAATATTATATCGATACCGAGTATCGATTCCTACTGTGAAATGACGGTATTATTAGACTGCGATTAAAATGTTCAATAATCGAGTTCTCGGCAATTATTTTCGTAGGGTTGGTCATGTTTCGAATGTTCCTATTTTAACTTTTGTTTGACAATATTTGCAGAAGCATTTAGTAGAATGGGTTAGGTATACGAGAAAGGGTTCTGTTCTCGAAAATTCCCACTTACGAGGTACTCAGGTAATTGCTGGATAGTGGGGATTTTGGTGAAGTGGTTGACGGGTGATCGCGAAGAACATTCAGGGGAAAAAGAAGTTGACTGAATTGGTTTGTAGTTCTAAAAAGGTGGAGTAAGTAGGTTTATGGATGAGAGAGGCGAAGGACAGAGGAGGCTGGCAAAAACTAAGTGAGGCAGCCCAGCAGTGGTCACCCACTACTGGGTGGCGGAATCACTTCCAGGCTGAGATAAAGATGAATTAGCATTCTGGGAATTTCGGGAAAATATGGAAGCTGTTCTTTTGGGAATTTTAGGAAAAGAAAGTTATTGAGGATTTTTAATATCAGAAAAAAAAGAAAAGTTTAGACACTTAAGTGCAACAACAACGAAAACACTAGCCTATTTAGTCCACTGCTGGACGGACATAGGCGTCACCTATCTTGACGGAAGGGTTGGGGATCGCAGGGCTAATCAGTCGGCCGCCGTTTGTAAGTTAGCAGGGTGCACCACGGGTAGGTGAGGATGACTTGTGTTACATAAATGGAGGTTTGGAACCCTTTACACCCCAACGTGCTCTTTTCTCAACAAATTAAAAGAACATAGTGTATAAAAAACATACCATAAAAATAAAATAAAAAACATATAGTTAACATTAAGAATTTACTAATCACTAAACAAAGTTTATTAAAAGTATATCAAATAAATAAATTTAACTAATAACTAAATAGACAATTTTGATTTCATCAATCAATTCATAAAATCTAAATAGTGGAAATTATGCTAAAAAATCGAATTTTGATAACACTTAATCCTTGATTAACCAACATTACATTATTCATAAGAATTACTAATTCAGAAAGGTAAAATCTTCACTTAAAACAGTGGGCTGAGAGTAATCTAGACGTTTCAAGAATTAAGAATTTTCTCTAAACGACTTTACTCAATTGTCACGTAGGTCGTTATGGTAATGAAATCTGAATAATAACGAAGAATAAAAAAATAAACGGCATTTTAAATGAAAAGCATAAATAGCTAGGGCGGGCGGACGTTGGCTGGGCGGGCCCAGAGTCTAATGGAAGATTGCTTAGTATACCTAAGCCATTAGATAGCAATAACTTCCACCTGCGGCTTTGCTGGAAAAAACAGTACAAATAGTACACAACGTATCTATTTCCCTCTAGTTGGCTGCAAGTGGCGACGTAGCTCAATAAGTTGGGTCAGGTGGTACTAGGATACTGACGTGGCCGTGGCAGACTTCTACCCGGGACCCCATGACCCCGTCAAGTGCTACTGCAGCATCGAGCCCTTCATCAGGCGATGAATGGTTCGATGATGCACCAGCACTAAGGCGAGTGAAGGAACACTGTGTTTTTAGTCGGTAGGCCGTTGAGCTAGCGAGAGCTAGTCGCCGCGGAGAGCCCGATAGACTCCTCTCTCTTCCCGAGTTTGAGGACATGCGTAACGCATTTTCACATCGACAAGAGATGGTAATAGGATTGGTCGAATTCTTTTCTGTGCCTAACTTCAGGTGGGCATTTGTCGATATATTCGTTATGACTATTGTAACATATGTTATTATGCCTGGTTTAAAATTACATAGTGTAAAATTTCTGCTCAATTCGTTTTGATAGTTTTGATGTCAAACGTTCGATTCGTTTTGATAGATTTTATAATACTAGCTTCCGCCCGCGGCTTCGCTCGCATGGTACCTATATGGGAACGACAAAATAAAATAAAAATTCCCAATCAGTTTCGACAGTTTTGATGTGAAAGAGATACAAAGTTTTCGGATCATTTGACCAATTATCGCATTTACGATACTAACTTCCGCCCGCGACTTTGCTTGCATGGTACCATTTGGATAAAAACAAGTGCATGTTATTCCTGGTTCGGAACGACATTAAGTGCAAAATTTCAGCTCAATCTGTTCAGTAATTTTGACAAGGAGGATTTTTTGGAATTTTTATTAAAAAAAATCCTTTGTAATTTTAGTGGGATCTATGTGCTTGCGGCGTAGCTTCGGTGCTCCTAGCAAGGTGAAGTGGTAATTATTTGGATGGGTCACTATTTAGCGGCCTTATCAGAGATTCTGAGTTTGAAAAACGAATATTGATACGGCGTATAGTAGGCGTATCATATTTTTTTTTTGTTCAACGGCATCACGTGATTTCGAATCTTCGCTTTTTCATTGACTAAAATTTCAATTTCATTTAACTTAGCTTTTTTGTAAAAGTATTTCAAAGTTTAACTTCATGTCATCGCCTGCTCAAAGACCATTACCCCATTATGTTGTAACTACCCTCAATTTACTTATAAAATATTCAAAAAGATCGAGTAACGGAGGTTTACTTAGAAAATTGATTTAAATTGTATAATGGCAAGTGAGACCTGTTTGGAATACCTGACTTGAACTGTAAAAAAAAACATGATAACCTACTATTAATACTTGATTAAATATTTTTTACAAAAAACTTCAAAATGACATCTATATATCGACATCAACCCATTTATCAGAATACTTATTTAATGACATATGCACTAAAAACTCAGAAAAAAGGTAAGTTCGATTGCTTGAGGATCCCATCATCAGATCGAGACCTGAACAAAGGTACTTACAATATTACAGGCACATGACTATACCTTCATGCCTCAAATTGATGGATGCAGGGTGTTACATCGTAGACCACTTCTAAACATGCGTGACTTTGTAATGGTTACCACTTAACACCAGGGCCATGTGTTATTTCAATCTTCAGGTATCATAAAAAAATTAAACATTATATACTGTTAGCCGCATGAGACTGTAATGCACCCTTCAAACCGAAACACAGCAATGCTGCTTCACGGCAGAAATAGGCTTGGTAAAATTTCCCCGTACGAGTCCTTCACAAAAAGCCCTACTACTAGAAGTTCTTAAAAATAATTATACGTCTATTCAAAAGGTACATCACATCATATCGATGTTTATTTATAAATAGGTAACATCTCTAGAGGTGGGGCGGGGTCAACGACCGCTATTAGGGGTAAGAGAAACGTGATTTTTATGAACAAACGTACGCGTGTGTTAGAATAATTTTCAGAGGGTTGGCTTTTAATTTAGATATATCTATTTTATAGACAGATATAGCTTTTATTGCTCCTAATACAAATAATTACATACAAATTAACCGGCCCAGTGCGAGGCCTTCTCGCGCACCGATCATCGTCATCATCATCATCAGCCTATATCAATCCACTGCTGCCTCACATAGGCCGCCCCTCCCCCCAATGAGCTCCATTGCGCCCTGTCCTCAGCTCGGTGCATCCAGCAGCCTTTTGCAGACCGTAACTACAAATTTACGGTTTTCCCTTTACTTGTGCTGTAAGACATTGCTTCGTGCCAAATTTCATGATTCTAGGTCAACGGGATATACACTACAGGTTTTAATTACCTCACGAGTGTCAAAATATGCTGCCGTTTGGTTGCGTTTTACGGCCGTATCGTTTGATTGCGTTTTTTCACAGCTCCTAGGAATTGCAAACTTGAGTTTTTGATAGAACCATTATGTTTGTTAGACTACCTACTAAATTATTTCGGAAAAATAAATAGATATAATAGAAAAGGGTTGGTATGTGGATGTATGGGTCGCAAATTTTTTTACTTACGGACTTTTTGCATTTTGAGATTTATACATTATAATATAAGGGCTAAAAGTGATATAGTCATTTTGCGACGTTGGTTTTTAGAGATTTAGTTATTTTGAGATTTGGACTAAGAGCGACTTAGTCAATTTGCGATCCAGTCATCCTGATACCAAACCCCTGCTAACAGCCGGGTTTAGGCGGCCGCCTGATTGCGGCATAACACAATCTAACACAGGCACAGTTACACCCCCTGGCTGCCAACGGGCAACAGCGTCGGCGCCCCGGTGCAAGAAGCTGGGCGAGCGACCAAGACGCACGCCCATCCACATCCACATCCACATCAGCCTATATCAGTCCACTGCTGGACATAGGCCTCCCCTAATAAAGGGTGATATACCCATAATCCCCACGCTGGGCATGCGGGTTGGGGATCGCAGGGCACAGCTTCTCGCACCTCCGACGCTGCTGCCCGTCAGTGGCCAGGGGATTTAGCTGTGCTATGCCGCAATCAGCCGGCCGCCAGAGCTCCGTTCGTTGTTTAGCAGGGTGCACCACGTGCAGGTGGGGTTGGCTTGGGTTCCGAAGATAGGGGTTGGAACCCTGTACACGCACGCCCAGCGTGGGGAATATTAACTACACACCTTATAATTATTATTTACCTTATTATTATTTTTGGTCCACCAGTGGACTGATATAGGCGGGTGTTGTTGTGTTGCTCCTGACCCAAATCCCTCGATAGACAGTTACTATCGTCCCAAATCTATTTAAATGACCTAGTACAGTATATTCAAATTAATCTAACTACTCGTAGTACAAGATGCAAAAGCACTCATGTTAGTTTGTGAAATATTTGTAACCAGAATGCATTTTATCTCAATTTCAACGATATCAACTAAAGTTGTTGCCACATCCAGTTCCATTTTACAGAAATCGCTTTATTACTGCCAAAATAAAAATATGTAGTTCAAAATCTTAACATGTAAATATTTTTTTACAAAAAACTTAAAACCGTCTTCAAATACTTATTTTTAATGAAGGTTAGAGTAACCTTCTCTAAAATTCAACAAAAAAAAAAAACAGAAATTGAGTTAGTTCAGGTGACCATCTGTGATCTTCCACACATTTCACCGAATGATACTTTCCGAGAGCAAATGCACTGCGAGTTTTATAAAATATGCCAAAATCGCTTTAGGTGTGCCAGTGTGCCTATATTTGAAAAGTTCCCAAGATCCCATCATTAGATTATGATCGTGGATCCTAGGAAAACCTAGAAAACCTGGGCCTTTGAAAGAAAAAATATTTATCAAAAACGGTCCAGTCGTCTTCGAGCAATCGGGGAACATACATAAAAAAAAGACTCCGACGAATATACGCTTTCATCACGCACTATTGGACGGAGTCGTCAAAATAAATGCTTTGTCTTCTATCAAAACGTCTATACGTTTTATGACCTTCGAGAAAAAACGTTGGAAAAATCAGTAAATTACTAATTTAAGCCGCCATTTAGTTTTTTAAACCCCTGTCTAAGGACATTTGGTTTTTTAATACTAATTTTCTAACCTTCGAAATCTATAAATTGATTTAATTTAAAATTAATTTAGTCGAAATGGATACAGCCGTTAAAGAAATTTACAAACTTTATAGAAAATACAAGATACGCGCGAAAAATACATATATAAACATAACCTTTCCTTGGTGGCGGATAAAAATTCATTCATCCCCTAGTGTATAAGGCTTTTAGTGCTGAATAAAACACCGCCGTACCTGTATGTCGGAGGTCTTCGGGCGGCCTAAAATCTCCGACAACAGATTGGGCCACTAACTCGTACAAAGAAGAAGAAGAAGAAGAAAAACCTGCTGCAGGATGTGATGAGTCTAATTTACAAGAAGTTAATTTATTTGCTGGAAATTAGTTTAGTTCGTTTCCTGATCTTAATGTGCCGGTAACCTTACAACGATAAAAGCTAAAACTACTTCAGGATATTTACCGAGAGCCAGCATTAGTAAGGATTTACCGCGCTCTAGATAACTTAACTCATACTTTAGCTTTACCGAGCGACCAGACGGCTCAAGACATGGGACTCGGCCATTTTCCAAAGAACTTAACCTACATCTATGGCAAATTAGAATTCGATAACATAAGTGTTAAATTAGTCAGCCGTAACAGACGCACAAAGTCGCACAAAAGTTTAGAACATCACGTTATGATAACAACCCCTTAAAACGAAATCATCGTCTTCATCATCATTAGCATCTTTTGGGGCAACTCTACCAATAGAGATAATTTTTAAGCTGCAAAAACGATGTCTGTGAGCTATGTTTAAAACAAAAATTACTGATAGCTGTAAGCCACTATTTTTAAAGAACAAAATTCTGACACTTCCGTCCCTCTACATATTAGAAGTTGCTTTTTTTGTAAAAAATAATCCTCATTTATTTCCTAGGCTATCTGACGTTGTAACTCGAAACAGACGAGATAATACTAGGTTACAATCACATCCTGTTAAAACAGCACTAATGCAAAAAAGTGTTGTTAGTGTCGCTCCTAAAATATATAACAAATTACCTAAGTTGTACAAGAACCTGGACGAAAAAAATTTTAAACAGAAAATTAAAATGTTATTAATTTCAAAATGTTATTATAGTCTAGACGAATTTCTCAATGATAAAAAATTGTAGTTAATTTTAATGTTGCATGCCATCTCTCTACTAATTTTGCATACCGCAACCGGTCAAGCGTGTTGTTTCTTATACATAATTTATTACCTTTTATACACATGTTTTTTGGCAAATAAATATCTTTATCTTTGTCTTTATCTTTATCATGTCCACTGCTTGGCATAGTCCTCTAATGAGCGCCATTGCGCGTTGTACTCAGCTTGACGCATTAAGCTTCAAGAAGCAACCTTTCGCAGAACGTCATTCCACCTAGCCGGAGGGTGTCCCATAAACATTACATCTTAAAAATGGGATAATTTTTATTTATTGGAATGTTAGTGGAGACACCGAGAATTTCAATGCAAGATAGAAGGCAGAGAGAGCGCTGCGCGAAGTACACACCTTGATGATAGTGGTGGAAACTGTGTGTGTGTGTTCTACTTGTAACCGACAATATTTTTACTGTAATTTCAGTCGTACAATAATCACGTTTTTAAAATTATTAGTTATAACGTAAACTAAGTAATATAAATAAAATATTCAAATCAAAAGCCTCATAGGAATAAAATACATTCGTTCAGGTACTGGGGATACAAAGCTGTATACAGCTTGTTATAACAAAAGGGGCTCTGACGGCCAGCTGATAGCGACAACCCTGGCCATCAACGGGCAGCAACGGCGGAGTTGGTACGAAAAACTGTGCCTTGCGATCCTTAACCCACACGCCTAACGTGGGAATTATAGGCATATCACCTTTTTTAAAGGGGAGGCCTATGTCCAGCAATGGACTGAACAGCTGATGTTGTTGTGATGACAAGTGGCTCGTGACCACTGTACGTTTCTATAAAGACGCTCAGTATGGGATGAAATTCAGAAGCACTTCATGTTATTTGTTTGACTAGTTATTACTATTTTCTTACAAAATCTTATCTTAAATGACTCAGTCAACTATCGGTATCGTATAGGAGTTTGTAGGCAACCTGATTACGTTACAAGTACCTACAAACTTTTTATAAAAAATAAACCGACTTCAAATAAATCACTTCTTACTTTTTGCCCTAAAGAATTTTGAAAATCGGTTCACAATTGACGGAGATATTGGTGATCATAGGGCAAAAATTACAAGAGGATGAGATTTTTTGAGTTTCCCGGGAAAAGTACCAATCCCTCAGGAATAAAATTGGGACCATCTGTGAAGTATCTCTTTTAAACAAAAAAATAATTTTGAAAATCGGTTTACAATTGACGGAGATATCGGTGAACATACATAAAAAGAAAGCTGAAAAAAAAGGTTCCGACGAATTGAGAACCTCCGCCTTTTTGAAGTCGATTATTAAAGATCTCAGATACCTTTAAATTCAGATGATAATATCATACTGATATTATAAATGCAAGGGTGTGTGTATGTTTATTCCCAGTTCCCACTCAACCCTGTAACTGTTGATTTGGACGAAACTAAAAATAATAATACTAATTGTAGAATTCTTTGTGAAGGGCTCATCCGAGGAATTGCTACTTCTATGCCTATTTCTGCCGTGAAGCAGCATTGCTGTGTTTCAGTTAGAAGGGTGTGTGTGCCGCCGAGTTGGCGCACGCAGGGCGTTTGCATCATAGAGCAAGATCCAAAACGCCTACGAAACATACTTTGTTATAAGTAATGGTTACTACTTAACATCATGTGGGCCATGTACTAGTTACATCTTCAGGTGTCATAAAAAAAACATTTTTTTAACGAGTAAGGCGGTGGCTAATTAGAAACTTATTTGTATACTTAGTCGCTAAAAACATTTTCCCATAAATTTCAAGCTTTAAAAAATATTATTTGTCCCAAACGTTGATTGGCTATCAGAGGAAAGGTTATAAAAGCCTCCTTACTCACTTCCGGAGCGTCACTTCAGTATTCTTAACTTCCGGTACGAAATCATTTTAGCTTTTAGTAGAGAAAAGTAATTTGTATTCCAAATACTTATTTTATGAGTGCTCAAAACAAATACAGTTTTAAAAAGCGCGCACTTGCGATTTTAGATTGATTAAGTCGCACGAGATGATGTGTAAATGTAAACGCATTAATAATTTTTGCATGTACATTTTGTATGACAATGTTTTTTTTTTCGTAACTTTTTCAGTCTTGTATTGTTAACTTATTTTTATATAATATAGGTACATATTTTATATAAGCTTTTTAGGCCACTGCTGGACATAGGCCTCCCCTAATGAGCGCCATTGCGCCCTGTTCTAAGCTCTCCGCATACAGCATCTACCAGCAGTCTTTGGCAAATCGTCACTCCACCTGGCTGGAAGGCGTCCTCCACTACGTTTGCCGAGCCGCGGTCTCCACTCAAGAACTCACTTTACCCCAGCGGTTATCGGTTCTTCGGCAGATATGGCCAGTTCACAGTCATTTCAGCTTACTGTTTCTCTAGATGACCTATAACTATAATTAACTATTACAATTTTATTATAAACTAATAAAAAATAATGCTAGACAATAAACACAACATCATTAGACCCAAAAAAAATTTTTGTACATACATGCATAATTGTTTATTATTTAATGGAACGAGGTTCCTTATCGCGCGTTGCAAAAGGGGGCTAGACGGAAAAACATTAAGACCAAAAGTTGTAACGACACTTTTTGCTATAGTTGTAAGCCGTGCGGCGTCCCTTGACACCTCTCAAGTTTTAATTACTTAGTGTGAACCCTGCGGTGCCGGAGGTGCCTGAGGTGCCTGAGGTGCCTGAGGTGACTGAGGTGCCTGAGGTGCCTGAAGTGCCTGAGGTGCCGGAGTTGCCGGAGGTGCCGGAGGTGCCGGAGGTGCCGGAGGTGCCGGAGGTGCCGGAGGTGCCTGAGTGGGTGAAGTTAAAGGAACTTCGTTCCATCCGGGTGTCCCTTGACACCTCAGTTTTTTAAATTATTAAATTACACAACTTTCAGTTTGTCTATTGTTGTTGTCGCTACTGTGCGGTCAGTCTTAACCCCAAAAGTGATACCTTCGCAACGGAAATTAGATTTGTAGAGATTGGTACTAATTTGTACCTTTGGCGAATGTTTTATTTACTACGAATCTCGACTTTGTCCCTTCGCAATTATGGTTGATTTCAACGGGATAAGGTAAACTAAGCATAAATACTAATACTATGGCTACATATGCACGCTTCGGTGAAGGTTACTGCCGACTGAAAAGTAGAAAATGTCTTTTTTATACAGTACTTGTAGTAGGACAGTTAGGGAGGAGCACGTCATGGACAGAGCGTATACCACCCAGGTTTAATTAACGGAGGAAAGTAAATTCTTGGAATTGGATTCTACGTATTGATATAACTTTTTTCGTAAAGTTTATAGTTTTGGAGCTAGGGATAGCTAGCATTTCAAATATGTATGAAAATTTATTTTTTTGAATTCAGAAACTTATTGATATAAGTATTATATACGCAGAAAGAAAGTTCTTAAGAGCTAAAATGGTTGGAATTTGATTCTACGAATCAGAAAAAAAGTAATAGGAATAAGTATTTTATGTTCTATTACTTTTTTTCGTAAAGTTCATTTTGGAGTTAGGGTATTTGAAGTATATATGTAAATTTATTTTTCTGGATTCAGAAAATTAGGTCTTATGGGCCATTTTATGGTTAGAATGCATTTAGGCTCTTAAGGCCTTACTTCCTCCGTCAATCCAACCTGGTTGGTATACGCTCCGTGTATGACGTCCTATCTATCCTACAAAAAATCGGTGGAAAAGTCAGTCGTCTTTAGCCTTATGGAACCTGCAAATAGAACAAGCACATGGCCCTCCTGATGTGTAGTGGCAACCATTACCTATCACCAAGCATCACATCGTAGTTCACGCATGTTTGAAACGAGCCCTACGATGCAACGATCACCTTAAGGCATGAAGGTGTTAAACCTCATGTGTTAATATCACCGACACCTACCCTTCAAATCGAAACAGAGCAATGCAGAAAATAGGCATGGTAGTACTTACCCGGATGAGCCCTTCACAAAGAATGTACGATTCACACTAACCGGCGCGCGTCGCAGAGCATCGGAGAGCATTTTATAACATGCTAAAGGAAATTGAAACATCCACAAAGCAGTTAAGTTCCTTATTTGCATGCAATTTACGCAGCTTTGAGCTTTGTCAAACACTGACATAAATAGATCCATAAATAGAAATTTGCATGCTATTATGGAACTTAACTGCTTTTTGGATGTTTCAATTTCCGCTAGCATGTTTTAAAATGCGCTTCGATGCTCTCCAACGCGCGCTGGTAGGCCCGAATCGTACATAATACTTAAACTAACTTACTAAAAATAGGTATTCTATAGGGATACTCACTTGTAAAATAGGTAAATACATCTACACAATGTAAATCTGGCAAGCATTTATACCATATAAGTTGTATAATTGATGCGCTTGATTTAATTTTGTTTATTTTTTTATTTTTAAAACTTTTAAATTAAAGCTTGTTTTTATTAAAAGTATTTTTTTTATTAAAAATTTTTCTTATCAAAAAATTTGAGATCTTTAAGATGATTGCAATCATTGATATATCTCAAAGATAACAAATCTGTCAGATAATTTGGAAATAGAAACCGTAATCTTACATGAATTTATTGGTGCTTGCTGGCGCCATGCCTACTTTTTTTACATACTTGGGTACTTATTTAGGGTTCCGCGTAAAATAACCATGTTCAAGTAAAAGCAAGTACACGCAAAAGCTCTGGGCGAGTTAGCTCGTATTCGATATTGTAGATTTAATTTCTCACAGCACCACGCAGCACAGCAGTTGGATATTTGTACGTCACATCACATCATTTGATCGAGTCAGTGACGAGCTAATGGCGCGCAAGACTGACGAGTCACTATCGAGTTACATCGGTAATCTGAAGCGAGATGCGTGATGTGCCAATCTGTTGGAGCGCAGTAGCAGAGCAAGTATTTTTTTTATACTACTTTAAAATGGAACAAGCACATGCCCCACCTGATGTTAAGTGGTAACCATTACCTATCACAAAGCATTGCGCCGTAGATCACGTTTTTCCGGAACGTGCTCTACGATGCAATGCCCTACGTCCATCAACTTGAGGCATGAAGATGATAAACCTCTTGTGCCTGTAATTTCACCTGCACCCGTACCCTTCAAACCGAAACACAGCACAGCTGGTTCATGGCAGAAATAGGCATGGTGGCAGTACCTCCCCGGACGAGCCCTCCACAAAGTACTCTACTACACATCATCATAGTACATCATCATCACCATCATAATAACAATATGATTGTATTTGAATTTTATTTATATTTTTCATAATTTGCTTTGTATAGTTATAGTCAAAATAAACGTTTTACTTACTTAAATCGTGATCGGGTCGGATGATGATGATAATGATGATCATCATCATCATTATCCATCATCCGATCCGAGCAGTGGGTGAATCACTCACCGCTGTATACTAGCAGGATTCTGTGCCAGTCTAGTCCATACGGCAAATCAAAAAAGTTCCTATGCATCCTCTTTGCGGCAAATATATCCATAATTATGTATAGAAAACATCCAGACTCGAGGCAAATATTTGCAAATCATACAAACATTTGTTTCGCGTTTCGAATCGCACCCACAACCTTCTGCTTCTCAGGCGAGCCTTTACCACAGAGGTCGTAATAAATATCGTATACATATCAGTCAAGTGGTTTCCTGCTACATGACGATGATTTACGAGTGTCCAAAATTATTTATTTATTATTATTATAAAAACAAGTACACGGGACTGACGGGACTTAATGCTAACCAGCATTTTCTTCTAGATAAACTAAGGATAGTCGATGATTGAATAAGATCTAGATTCTTCATCAGGCTACCGGTGAGATCGGGGAGATGATTGGAGTCGACAGCGACACTCGACGACGGCTGACGCAACGGCACGCGACGGAGCCCGCTCGTCCGTACACGATAATATTACTACTGGTTCTCGAATACACATTCACTGTTAGACATAGACTGTTGATTATTTACTATATCTAAGTATATATTCGTATCGTAGGCGTTCGCTAGTCGTTTTTAAACCGTACGTTATTTTGTAGTAAACATACAACTATCCGAGCAAGCAAGGAAAATGGTGAAGTGTGATTTATGCGATAAAAGTATTACTAAAAGAAGCCCTAGATTAGAAAGTGGCAAATGTGGGAAGACCGTTCATGCTAAGTATATAATTACCAAAGAAAATTGAAGTGAGACCACAAATTCCAGGTCCCACACTTGTTCGTGAACTGCCACACCCTAAATACGGAAGTGCTATATTCACAAAGCCTGGCACAGCAATAGTATCCACATCCACATACTCAATCGGCACCATAGAAACCAAAGAAAATTAGATATAATTCAAATTACAGACAATGGAATAGGTAAAAAATTATAAAAAAAAACTGTTAATATTAAAAAAAAAACAAATTCATTTATTTTGTTAGAACCACAAGGAACACTTGACATCGTAAATTTTTCAACTTACACCAATTCGTAATGCGACCAAACAGAGAATAACAAGAAACTCTGCGTGGCTTATACTTTTTTAATTATTTTATTACAATTATCCTTAACACTTTTCTACATTGTTTCTAAGGGGTTCGAGAGAGTTTAATATCTTTTTACATGACAAAAAAAAGATTGGGAATTTTATGAGAAAAAAAAACAAATTTTATAATAGGTTTTATTACAAACGTTTAACAGCATTTTTGAATAGAGGTTTTGGTAGAAAGAAAGATATAATGATTTTGATAATGTTCTAAAAACTACAAGAAATATTATGAAGGTCCTTCAGAAATGCGTAGCATAGCATAGCAGAAAGAGCATTGATGAGACTCAAAAAAACATCGTGGTGCGCGTGAAATTTCATGGGGTTGTTTGGTGAAAACGTTTTAGAATATAGTTTTTCATCATGTATATGAATTTTCTTCTGGACTTTTTGGTTCGAGTTTTCTTTTACTTTGTTTTCTGATAAGCCATTTCTACGAGGAAGGTCGATTATTACTGGTAATAATGGTTTTTACTGCCGCCATATAAATAGATTATTTTCTCGATGACTGCCGTACATAATAAGTTCTGAAATAATGTGTACCTACTAGCAATTTATTTCGGTAACTGCTTTGGTCCATCGTTGGCCATCCCGTCGGCATAGATGTCCCACCCAAATCCACTTCAGTCTCGCAATCGGTATACTTTCACCATAATCATCAGCCTATAGCAGTCCCCTGCTGGACACAGGCCTCCCCTAATGAGCGCCATTGCGCCCTGTCCTCAGCTCGATGCATCCAGCTATACTTCACTGTACATTAATTATAATTATTCGATATTAAAGATGACGTTGTCCAAAAATCTTTTAACGAAACCTTTTTTACGAGTTTCTATAGTAATCTCAGCATACCATACTTGTTAATTACCATGTCTAGTCACAGATTAAACAGCAGCATCAATCTGCCCCATCCTACCTGCCAAGTGGCAGCGTAGATAAAAAATATTATATTTAAATATACGTGCGTGCTTTGAAATCCGAGAGCTCACGATAGAAAGGGGACAACGTACTCGTAAGTATTAATTATTTTCGTATAATATACTGAAAATATATGCCAACTTCCGACCGTACCTATACCGAAATAAAAAGCCTATGTGGTTCAGCTCACGATCTACATATAGTACAAATTTCATCCAAATTCACTACTTGAATGCGTAACCGTTTAGTGGCATTTTGATGATGCTTTGATCTGAGCGCTTACGGAAGCGCTTATTATTTTTATTTTTTTATTGAAATCCGTTTAGCCGTTTCGGAGTTGAATGGGAACAAACATAGGTAAAAAAGATACGACGACTTCTAAGGTGGCAGTGGATGAAAGCAAATACATAGAAACCCTAGAAACCAGTCGTATCGCGGTGACGTCGCCTGCTGCTTGCTGCCTGCAGTCGGTCACGGCAGGTTACGTTCTACGTTTTGTCAAAATTATACAATACGCTTAAACGATACTTTACGCTTTCATAATCACACTAATATTATAAAAGCGAAAGTTTGTGTGTGTGTGTGTGTGTGTGTGTGTGTGTGAGTATGTTTGTAACTGCTTCACTCCGTAACGGCCGAACGGATTTGGATAAAACTTGGAATATACATAGTTTAAGACCTGATCAGTACATATGCTACTTTTTATCCCGGTATCAAGCGAGCGAAGCCGCGGGTGGAAGCTAATGGTATATAAATGAAATAATTATTATTCATGATTTGAAAATATACATTTTTGAGAAGTAACTTTTAGAAGTAGTAGAGTTCTTTGTGGAAAGGTCATCGGGGAAAGCACTAATACCATGCCTATTTCTGCCGTGAAGCAGCATTGCTGTGTTACGTTTGAGGAGCTTGACCTTCATGCCTTGAGTTGATGCAGGGTATTGCATTAGAGTACGTTCCAAACATGTGTGACCTACCAAGCAATACTTTGTTATAAGTAATGGTTACCACTTAATATCCGGTGGGCCCAGAGCTAGTTCTATCTTCAGGTATCATAAAAAATATCTTGACTCTGAATCTTCGCTATCTACTAAAGTAGCACAAGATATTTCAATTTCCAATTTAGCCCGTTAATTTCTTGGCTACTGAAAGGCATTTCCTTCGAATGAAGATGTCAAAATAACTTTGTTAATAAATCAATTGGGAGAGAAAATCACCGGCGTCAGAGTATCACGCAAACATGAAGAGTCGATGCGGTTCAAGTCACGGGATGTTTATAGTATGAATAATTTGGAGTGCAAGTTATCTTACCCAAGCCAACCTCACCGGCCCGTGGTGCACCCTGCTCACTAACCACTGGGGCTGTGATGGCCGACTGACAGCGCAGTCGAACACCAGTATCAGGTAGTAGCTAGTCAGCAGCGTCAGTGGTGTTATAAGCATTGCCCCCCCCAAACCCAGCGTGAGCATAGGGGAATATTCCCCTGCGAATTAAAAAAGCCCTAAAAAATCGCAGGTATAAGACAAAACTAAACAATCATCATCATCATCAGCAGTAGCCTGTAACAGTCCACGGCTGAACATAGGCGACTCTCCTAACGAGCGCCTTTGCGCCCTGTCCTCAGCTCGACGCATCCAGCTTCTACCAGTGCCTTACGCAGATTGTCAATACACTTGGTTGGAAGGCGTGCTACACTACGTTCGCCACGGTCTCCACTCAAGAACTCGTTTACCCAACGGTTATCAGTAATTCGGTAGATATAACAACACCAACAACAGCATATTTAGTCCACTGCTGGACATGCGCGTGAGATCGCAGGGCACAGCTTCACGCAGCTGACGCTGCAGCTCGACGGCGGCCAGGGAATTCAGCTGTGGCGGTGTTAGGCTGTGCTATACCGCAAACAGCCGGCCGCCTGACTCCTGTTTATTGTACAGCAGGGTGCACCACGGAAAGGTGAGGTTGGTGGGTTCCAAAGAGGAGGTTGGAACCCCTTACAGCCCTCGGTACCTATGATATGGCCAATGGCCAGCCCAAAGTAAACATGAACAGTCTTGATTTTCACAAACTTTGATGTTGGTGTTTCTTATGATTTTTGTAGAATTACTATTACAGAGTAAATTATTTATGTTAATATCACCCGCTAGATTCTTACACCTCGACCCAGGCAGCGGCATATGGTGGCAACTCGTGCAATCCGACACCATCCGACCGCCCGTGCAATGCACTAAACACTTGCACGCTACCTGAACCAGTAGCTTACTAACTACTGGTTCTGGTAAGTACAGTCAGTGCCTTTCTGACAATCGTGAAAATACTGAGCAAAATTAAAACAACTTTGACTGTTAGTACTACATTCCCCTAAAGTCGAATTTATATTTCGAAAGTAGTGGCTTAAAACTAATTTCCCTGTTAATTTCACATCTTACTCTAGCAAGGTCTTGTGGCAGTTGTGGTCTCGACAGAATAACAGCGCCTACTGCTCTAACAGTAGATATTATGCTGAGTCGAGGCCCTTTTGCTGCTGCTGCAGCACACATACATTAATATTCACCTTTTTGTAATATTTCTATCATAATAAGTGTTCTGTATTGTGTGTGCTAAGTGACAATTAAATTATGTGTATATTATTACTTTATTACTTTACTTTATTTCGATAGAAAAATAAACTGTAAATACTTTATTCCCAACTTGTGCTTAGTAGGATAGACTCAACACATTAGCAAGAATTCGAAAATTATCTAAAAACAATAAATAAGTCAAAATTATCAGTAGGCATCCTACTTTAAACTTGACATGAATATATCATGAAATTAGGGAATAAGCAAAATAGTAGCAGAAAGCAATAAGAGTTATACTGCCGACCAGCCTGCAGGCCCATACACAGCTGATTTCACAACAGAGGGGGGTTTGGTTCTGTTCTGGACGATGCACAGGTACCTATATATTCTATGTATGTATATGCAAACGACTATTTTTAAAATGCATGCATTAATTTCATTGATTCGCTTCAGTCCCACGCGCAATTTTTTGGTAAAACCTGTAGCATGAAAGTAATTTCACCGTAAAACGCGTCTAGTACCGCGAAAGTGCATGCGTTGAGTAGATTATTTTTTGATCCTATGCGAGGTTTTCCATGCATTATTTGTATTGAAATCTTGATCTTGATCTTTCGAGACAACCTTTTTTTAGCTTCTTAAATTAACATCTATTCAGACATCATTTTCCAGGCAAATAAAGCTTACACGCTCACGGAGCCATGTTAACTTTTGATTTCACGACACTTATTTTCACGATACGCTAAAATTTATTTCATCATGCTTATAAATTATTTCATAAAATGTAAATTCGACAACAATAAGTCTCACCTAAGCATCAAAATCTTAAAACAACCCAACGTGTTAGATCACAAAACGAGAAACGCGTTTAAATTGGCAAATCATCTTGGTCGATAGATTTAGGGATCGACCCAAATAACACGAATAAATAAAACGTCTGCGGTACGGAATCCTGTGACGTCACGTCTGCGTACTACGCGCCGCAGAATAGGTATGTAGAGTACGCTGTGGACATGTGCCAGCCAGGATAGGGTTGTCATAAATAAGATCGAAAGATATATATAATATACATTTAAATCTTGAAGATTGACAGATCACACTATCACACTAATATTATAAATGCGAAAGTTCGTGTGTGTGTATGTTTGTGGTCGCTTCAGTCCGTAACGGCTGAACGGATTTGGATGAAACTTGGAATATACATAATTCAAGACCTGGATTAACACAAAGGATACTTTTTATCCCGGTATCCCGCGTGCGGGAGCCTAAGATTATACCTTTACCTTTAAATCTTACTATTTATTTATAAAATCAAAACATTATTCAGGTTATAAGTTTTTTTTTTAATACTATTTGAAGATGGAACAAGCACATGGCCCACCTGATGTAATATATAATATATAATTATAAGTACCTACTTATAACATACCTACCTCCGTGCGTGCGTACTCTCACACCTTTGAGCTTTGTTGAAACGTAAAAAATTGTCAAGCTTGCAAACACTGCGGGTGTAGTGTAGATAATGCCAAGAAGGACTATCTTAGTTGGTAGTACCTAGGTAGGTACGATAGCTACTATTGTGGCTAGTCAACATCAACATCATCATTATTACTGCATCTTACATGCAAGGTACATTCTAAACAACTCTGTATGACTAACTGAGTACGGTTTAGCAACAAACAACACTATTCAGTTCACTGCTGGAGTTAGGTCTCCTCGTAAGAGGGATATGCCAATAATCTCCACGCTGGGCTTGCTGGTTGAGTATCGCAGGATAGCTTCTCACACCGCCGACGCTGCTGCCCGTCTATATATTTTAACTTACTGGAATATTTTTTTGCCAGCAAAGAATATGTTTAAACGACTTCAAAAAGGAGGAGGTTCTTAATTCGTCGGAACCTTTTTTCAACTTTTTTTGATTATCTCCTTCAATTGTAAACCGATTTTCAAAATTCTTTTTTTTTAAAGAGAACTTCGCAGGTGGTCCCATATAAATTTTATTCCTGAGCGATTGGTACTTTTCCAGGAAAACTCAAAAAAACCTCATCCTCACTTGTAATTTTCGCCCTATGATCACCAATATCTCCGTCAATTGTGAACCGATTTTCAAAATTCTTTAGGGCAAGAAGTAAGAAGTGATTTATTTAAAATCGGTTAATTTTTTATACTTGTTAATAATAACAGTGGCAAGCGTGGCAACCTTAAAATACAAACTCGTAGACGTAAAAAAATAAACGATTTGACACGTCTCGCAGTCTCTAATTATTCGGTGTACGCTGCCAAGCATTGGAATAATCCTAATTATTCGAGACCTAGGTACATTGTTGCGTCTAGACCTACCACCTAGGAGTTTGATTCTAATTATAAACTCACTAAGTATGCAATGCATACTCATACAAGTAGGACTTTAAAAACAAATAAACCGACTTCAAATAAATCACTTCTTACTTCTTGCCCTAAATAATTTTTACAATCGGTTCACAATTGACGGAAATATTGGTGATAATAGGGCGAAAATTACAAGTGAGGATGAGGTTTTTTGAGTTTTCCGGGAAAAGTACCAATCCCTGAGGAATCATTTATATAGGAACACCTGTAAAGTATACTCTTTTAAACAAAAAAAGAATTTTTAAAATCGGTCCACTATTGACGGAGTTATCGGTGAACATACAAAAAAACCTTCTCCTTTTGGAAGTCGGTTAAAAATGTAAATCTGACTTTGGCTTTCAATTAAGGTGATACGTTTAATTTATATTGTAGGTACTCAAGAGCTGTGGATTTTATTTTCATAATAAAATAAAATAAAGTACCTACGAGTTGACCCGCCTGCAACTTCTTTTGCATGTTCTTGCTTATGATGATTTGCGTAGGAATAATAATAATAAGTAAAGAAGAATTTATAAGATGTTAGTTTTTCGCTGTGACAATATTTTGATAAGATGACACGCCACGACAGTTTTAATGGCGACCTGCAACCTGCAATATTTAGTCTCTAAAGAGATCAAACATTTAGTACATATTCGGAAAAGAAATAATCCAAATGGTATTAAAATATCTTGATAAGGATCCGCAAAGTCACGTCTGAGACAATTTACTAGTGGCACTTAAATCTTAGCTCATCCGGGCTTCGAAAAGTACGTTAAAATGTTGGTCCCGGTTTTTCAGTCGCTAAGCCATGTAAGAAGCTTTTGGACGTCCTAAAACTCCGGCACCTGACTTAACTAGCTGATACTAAGACAGAAGAAGGAAGGTAATCTGTTAGCTACTTTTAGATTTCTAAAAATAAGTATTCTAAATAGATTCCATAAACTTTATTGAGCTCCGAAATAGTGCAAATTGTGTATGAATTCCAAAAAGTCGGACGCTTATGAACATAGCACAGACTTTTGAGATTCCAAAAGGTATAACGGCTTTAGTGAAATTGCTAGCAATGAAATCACCATTACAATCAGCATAAAGCAGTACCCTGTTGAACATAGGCCCACCTCGATCATCAATATCCACTGCTTATCATTTTGAGCTGATTTCATCTTCAGTTTTTCAAGATATACGGTGTCAATCACTGCTGTAGCATCATTGTTACTTAAGTAGCAACAGTATCACCAATCAAAACTTCATCACCATTTAAAGTAGTAGTATTCGTCTTCGTAAAAAGACTGGCTTCGTTTAACTGGTCGTCTTCCACCCCTACTCCTATCAAGATGAGAATCAGATTTGCATGTACAGCTTCCTAATTTGACCTTCTCACACGTGTGTCTTGAAACAGGCCTAACGTCAAAGCGAGCAGAGCGCTTAGTACATGTAGAAGCGTCAGCCTTCATGTTACAAGAGGCAGAGGTAGATTTCGTAGATTTGATAGATGATACTGAGGCTTTCGCTGGGCAGCAGACTGAACTGGATTTTTTCTTTGAGCAACAAATGGATTTTGAGGATTTGTTCGTTTGAGCCATAGCGCAACATGTATTTTCGTCTTCTTCGTCTGAAGAGTTGTTTTTTTTCTTTTCAAGGCAGCAAGTATGCCTCTTTTTATGAAGCGGTTCTGGCGGTGCGCGAATCGAGCAAGTGTGGCTGGTTGAAGAACCGATGCCCATTGATTTGCAAGACATGGAGCCGCAGGAAGAAGCCTGAGCGAGGCTTCCGCAAGACGGACAGCTCTTGACTTCTTCTTCAGATGGAACACTCGCCTGGCATATTTTACAAGACGACGACTGTGACTTTACCGAGGATTTAGAATCAGTGTTGGATTTAGCAAAGCTGCTCATTTTCGACAAGCAGCTTGTACAGGTGTTCTTAAAAGACGACGACTGTGACTTTACCGAGGGCTTGGAATCTGTGTTGGATTTGGCAACGCTGCTCATTTTCGATAAGCAGCTTGTACAGATGTTCTTGCAAGACGACGACTGTGATTTAACCGAGGGTTTAGAAGTGCTGGATTTGGCAAAGCTGTTGAGTTTTGATACGCAGCTTGTACAGATATTTTTGATTTCGGACTCTTCTGGCTTTATATGGCAGCTTTCGTTAGATTTGGTCGGTGGTAGGAATATGCTCTTAATTTGTTCAAACATACTGCCAGGTAAGATCACCTCTTTTTCTGGTTCTTTCGGTTCATCTTGGAGGCAGCATATCTTTGGTGGTTTTGCTATGATTTTAATTGTACAACAATTCCCTCTCTTTTTTCTCTTGGCTGTGTCATCGTCGGAATTACTATCGTTTGAAGCCTTGCTCGCACAGCTGGGCACTGGACTGGCTTTACTACTTGCTGCTTTACTAGATCTCTTACTTGGTGTTTTACTTGGCTCAATATTCAAATCCGTGGTGGATGTCCAAGCGTCCCTCCATATTGCTTCCGTGGATGTCGTCTTGAATTTATTGTCTTTGTTATCAAGGCATGTCATTTCTCCTCCACAAGTCGGTAAGCAGCAAGTCCCTTTGTCTTCCTTATGTTTTTTGACGGGAACCTCTCTGCAACACGTCTGCGCTGATGCTGATGCTGTCACTGGCTTGCAAGAAACCACTTGATCAGAGCATGAGTTGATTGAAGCTTGACTGTGAGGGCCCGATTCCAGCGCACTACCACATACAGACGCTGTTTTTCTCGGACAACATATATGAGAATCGACTGATGACGTTTTCGATACCTTCGGCAGAGGTCCACATATATTTTTCGCTTTCTCTGTACTGGTTGATGGAGGTAAAGTGACTTTAGATGTTTTCGCTGACACGCAACCACGTGAATCAAAGTTGGTTGATGCGTCTTTTTTTAATGTGGATTTAAGATGGCTGGCTGATATGCAAGATCTAAGTCTTGGCTCACCCATTTGGTGGCTGCGGTTGACATGTTCAGATTTAGTTTCTCTTGGTCCTTGTTGGAAATCTGGACCTCCATCGCCACCATAGTCGGTACCACCACCATAGTCTTTACCGCTAGAATAGTCATTACCACAACTATGGTCTTTACCGCCACCATAGTTATTACTGCCACTGCGTCCACCACCAGGCCCAACAAATTTCTCATCATCGAATTTTGAATGAAAGGTGCCAGTCTTTCTAGGGTTTCTTCTTTCTGTCCGAATTGTTATCACTTGTTTCTCTTCACTCACGCTGCCATCTTCGTTCTGCAACCTTGTCACTTTGACAATCTCCTTGAATTTCTTTTCAAAATAGCCTAACTTATCATCTGTTTCTGGGTTTAAATTGTAACAGCTTTCTGTGCAGGGTGGTGCCTGTCCTGGACTTTTCGGGGAACAAGGTATGTTCAAAGACTTCGATGACCCAGTTCTAGAAGCAAGTTTAACTTTACTGCTTGTAGTTTCTAGGAACTTCTTGCATACATCACAGAGCGGTGGCGCATTAGCATAGTCTTCTATAGTTTCTTTAACTTGACTGCAAGTCTTGATAAATTTATCAATGCTGGCTGGCACAATTCCATCTAGCTTGTACTGTCGTGTTAGATCAATAACATCGTCTATGTGAGACATGAGATGATCAAGTAACTTTTTGTTTTCTTTCACTTGACCAATAGCACTTTTGCAAGGTACAACATTGAGCCTGATATCTGATGATTTACCCTTTGCTTTGGCGGCTTTCTTGCACACTGGGCATGTAGATTCAACAACGTCTTCTTCAGATGCGAACATAGAGAGGCAACAGCAACAAATATGCGCTTCTGTCGTTTTCCTTTTGGTTTTTAACTGTTTGAATCTTTTCAATCTATAGACCTCTTCCCTTTCCATCTCTTCAAGTTCATGTACGATAAATTTGATAGTAGCTCTCAGTTTTGGTATTATGACCTTCGCAAGTACGTTTTTTTTCCTGCGAATAAAGTTTCTTCTGTAATTTCATTTCTTCTGTCAATCAAGCTGTTTCATGAACTCACCCTTTCTAACCTTTTGGTCTTATAAATCTATAACTTTTTTTTTTTAGGTATTGATGTTTTTTGTGCCCTTAGCAACGATTTACAATTAAAGTAAGTGAAAGTAGGTAATTCAGCTAAAATAAAATATTGTTTGTTTACATGTTTTTATTGTAAGAATTAAGACAATAGCCGTGGTGTATCGGAGAAGTCATAAATAATATATCTCTAAGAAAACAAATAGTTTAGATTTGACGAATTCTTATGAGAATCTAAAGTCATTAATAGACCTACTGGGCCTAAAAATTGTTGCCATAGGCGTAGAATTAGTAAAACACTCTGATCTCGATATCCTCAAAAAACCTCTCTGATTTTGCTCTGGAATCACACATGTGGCAACTTTCTTATCATCTGTTGTGGCAACATTTTGATCATCTCCTGACGCCACTTTTTGATCATCTACTGAAACTTCTTTCTGATCATGTACTTCTTCTATTAAAGATATGTCTGAGTTACCAACATTCACATCATCATCATCACCTAAACTGGTCTCAGTGGGATCATGTCTCTCTTTTCGAATAGTTATAATCTCTTTTTCTTCTCGTATAGTACCATCTATATTCTGCGTTCGTGTAACTTTCGTTATTTTCCGAACCTTTCTTTCAAAGTAGCCTAATTTACTGTCTACTGGTGGTTCTTCAGGTTGTACTTCTTCCTCTGGTTCACTTTCTTCTGTTTTCTCTTCTTGAAATCGTTTGCAGACTTCACACATACCAGTTGTGTCTAAAGGTTCCCTCGAAGAAGCCTGAGATTTCAGGCATTCGGGCCAATCGTCATTAATACGTCTTGGACTTGCACAGCAATCAGACACTTCTTGGGATGGCTCATTAAAAAATTCGTCACAGACATTACAAACACTTTCGTCACTGCCTTCTGGAGGAAGAGATGTTTGATCTCCACAAGTGCAAACATCACTGCATGATGGATAGATTATTCTAAAATCAGAGTCATTTTGGGGGTTTTTATATTCGTCTATTTTTTTTTTCGTCATCTCTAAGGACTTAATGAAATTCTCCATGCTTTTAGTAACTGAAGCTTTCGCTTGGCACTTATTCACCATTTGCATGATGTCTTTTTCATCATACTCTAGTTCATCTAGTGCTTGTGGTAACATATTAATTTGATTGCGTGATCTTAATTTCACATCCATGAATTCACAAGATTTTATGAAGTCTTCAACGCTTTCAGAAACCAAACCAGATTCTCTAGCTGATTTGCTCAAATCTATTGTTCGTTCTAGGTGACTTACTAAGTTTAGCAATCCACCTTCAAGGGGTACCTGGGGTTTTTTGGTTTGGGGTTTTTTGGTGTCATTCAAGTTTTCTAATTTATTTTTGAACTCATTGCAGGATCGCAAAAATTTTTCAATGCTAGGAGATGTCAATCCTTCCTTTTTAACGTCCATAGCAATTTGTTCCAAACTTTTTATTTGCTTTTTCAAACAATTTAGCTTTCCTGTATCGCTTCCAACTGTTTCCTTTGCGCTAATGTCCATTTTAGATTTGACTGTTTCACATGATTGGATAAACTTTTCAACACTAGGGACAAGTACACCTTGGTCCTTGTATTCTTTAGCCAAGCTGGCCACATCGTTAATTTGGCTTTTAAGGTTATCCAAACGAGCTTTATCTACATCAGAAACGTCATGAGGTTCTATTTGTTTCATGTAAATGTTGATTTTAGTATCAACATCTTCGCAAATGTGTGCAAAATGATCAACGCTAGGTGATAAAAACGTGTCATTTTGAAACTCTTTAGTAACTTGCATAACATCATGAAGATGTTTCTTCAGATGCTCTAGTCTAGCCTTTAATTTATCATCTTTTTCTTTTTTTGATGGCTCAGGGACAAAAAACTTTTCTATACGAGTCTTTATATCTTCACAAGCTTGTAAAAAGTCCACCATACTGATAGTGCCTAAACCTTTATCTAAAAATGTTTTGCTTAAGAAAATTACATCGTTCAGTTGCTTTTTGAGGATTTCTACTCGCATTTCCACACTACCTTTAATGTCAGAAACACGAGAAGTACTGGCTTCTTTTATTTCAATTTTTTTCTTTTTTTTAGGTTCCTCTTCCATATCTGGGATTGTATAACAAATTTCTTGCTGACATATTGGACAAATTTTCTTTTCTATTTTTTTCATTTTGATTCTCGTCTTTTTACTTTTTATCAATTTCAATCTGTATGTATCTTCTCTATCGACTTCTTCCAACTCAATGAGAATATACCGTATCGTCGTTAAAATTTTAGGAATAATGAGCTTCTTGAGTACAATTTCACGCCTAAAGAAACATAATTATATTGCTGATAAATTTTTATACATTTAGCTGCCGCAAACCACCCTATCCTCTAAGGACTTTTTGGCTTTGATATTAATAATAATAACTTCAATTTTTATTCGTTGGACTGTCATTATCATCATTATTATTTTTAATGTCATCAAACGAAGTGGATATTTTAAATTTATTTTTAGTATCTAGTGTAACTGCATTATTGGATTTTGATTTAATTTTATTTTTTGTAGCATTATCGTTCATTTTACCGATCAAATTTCTCTCTGATTCTGTTAATTTACTACTGCCACAAGATTCTACATTTTTAATGGAAATCACTTCAGGATTCTGGGAACAAATTTCAAACAATCTAAGTAATTCTTCAAAATTCGTACTCGATGCTGCAAATTCTTTCATTTTGTCAACGGAAATTGTTTTAACACTGCCCATTAAGCTCCAGTTAATATTGCTTGATTTTAATGTTATAAAACTCATTGAAGACATGCATGTACTTGCACTCGGGTTTATACGTAAAGAACCATCTATATTTTCAGATTTCACTTTCTGAGCATGTTTTGGATAAGAATCTTTTATGGAAATAATACCGACAGTTTTAGGACCATTATAAGGTTTTGATTTATTTGACGCTTCAGAACACTGGTGCGTAATGCTATTAACGTGTTCATTTGATGTAAGTGACGCGCTTATAGACAATGGATTTGGTTTCATAGGAACTCTTATTTCCCTCTTAATTCTGATGACTTTCTTTTCCACACCAATAGTACCATCTTCGTTTTTCACTCTAATTACTTTGGTGATTTCTTGGATTTCAGTCTCAAAGGTACCTAATTCTAAATCGATCTCCAGTTCCGCGTGTCTTTCACAAAGATTACATTCAGGTAGATGCTTTTCTGATTTAACCTTTACAACTGATTCTCTGACCATGGATTTAACTTTTGATGGATTCTTAGCCGCTTGTTCATCTTCAAACCTATTCTTGCAAGCTTCACATAGCTTTTCTAAAGGAGTATCCGATGGTATAGGTTTAAGCTCTGTTTCACTTTCCTGTTCTAATTTCTCTTTTAAATGTTGTGCTGTTTTAAGGAAATCTTCCACATTCTTAACGATACCCCTTTCTTCAATATCTTTTGTCATTTCGACGATTTCACCAATCTGAGCTTTGAATTCTTCTAATTTAGTTTCATCTTCTTCTTTCTCAATAGTTGTCTTCATCATCAGTTCCGTTACTTCTGGGGCTTCGTCTGGATGAAGGAGTTCACAGCAAATTATACATTTTTCCTTGTCTTCTTTTTTTTCTTTCTCAGCTTTCAATCTCAAGCATACCGGGCATGTGATAGGATGCTCCTCGTGCTCGCATTTCTCACTATTCTTCTTTTTATTTTGTAATATCTTTTTCATTCTGAAAAATTCCTCCCTCGCCATCTCTTCTAATGATTCCATTATGTACTGTATTGTTAATTGTACTCTTGGTATTACCATTTTTCCTAGTACGTTCATTTTTCTGTTGACAATGTTTATCCTTAGTTCTAAGGGTTCCATTTTTAAAGGAACCCATAAGTTTAGCCATGCTGCCGATTGCTCAATTTCTTCAATCAAGGACTGCACGGGTTTCAGATCTAAGACCTCTTCATGCTTGGACTCTTGGATAAATATAATCTCCTTTTCGTATCTGTCAGTCAAGCAAGCCTCACTGACGATGAACTCTAGGCAATTTTAAAAATGTCTAACTCTTATTTTAATATTTCTAGTATTATTTATTTTTTGTTGATATCATAATTTTTGAGATAATTTTAAATAACGAAGCAGATTCGTAAATTAAGTAACCTTTTTTAATTATAATAATATTTAAATTACAATAATTGTCCCGGATATGTCAAAAAATGGTATGTAACAACTACAATGTGTACTTGGAATCTCAAAAGTTTATTTGGCATAATACTACATATTTGTTATTTAAGTACACTTACTCAAATTTTATTTTTCTTTCAAAGAATAAATCTGTTAGGTATGTTTAAGGTATTACTAATATTATAAATGTGAGTTTTTATGGATGTATGTTTCTTTTACGCCAAAACTACTGAACGGATTGAGCTAAAATCCAAATTAATAACATATAAGGTTATAAATAAATTATAAATGATCCCAAAAATATTGACTCAGGCGGGATTTAACCCCAATTTCCCTTATATACTGTGACGCGCTACCAACTGCGTTACCGAGCAAACTCCTCGCCTTGTCGAAATTTTCAGACAGTCACGGCTAAGTTGGCTCAGCAGCGCAGTTGGTAGCGCGTCCCGATATATATGGGAAGTTCACGGGATCAAGGCGGGATTTTTTTTGTGTGTTATATACAAAAAAAATATAAGGGTATTATTATTTATCCAAGTACCATGCGAGCCGAGCTACAGTCGCTAGCTAGTGTAGAGCTTTTAAGTTAAACGGAATATACGGGGTACCTAGACCAAATCAACAGTACCTGGAGGGAAAGTACCAAAAATACTGAAGAAAGAAAATTTCACTTAAAATAACCATTATTATATTTTGATTTAGAGAAAAGCTGCATTTATTTATAGCGCTGGTTTTCTTCTTCTTCACGCGCGTCAATTTTGAAATGCATATATAGAAATGCAGAGTGCCTATTTTTGGTATTTATGTCGGTTAGATTTAAAATAATGAGACCTAAATTTATATTTGCATTAAAATAAAACGAAAAGTGCCTTTAGTGCTTAATTTTCTATCTACACTTCTATTATAAAGATGAAAAAGTTGTTTTTCTTTAAATATTTTTTCGTTGTTATGGATAAACACAAAAACTACGTTACCGTTTTTTAAAATTATTTCACCTATAGATTACTCAGTGTATCAGAGTTTGTCTTTAGAGGTAATTTTTGGCGGAATGAAATTTCCAGTTAACGCTATCTTGAATATAATTTGAGTACAGAATGCGTAATCTTACATTAATTTATTGGCAGATGCCTGTCTACTTTTATTTCGTACATAAGTGTTTATTTAGTGTTTCGTGTAAAATAACAATATTCAAGTAAGCAAGTACAAGCAAACGTAGATGCAGGCGGGTCAGCTCGTCTTCAATAGTTTTAGTACTTTACCTCCAGGTCTTGACCACCCTGTATAACAGACATAGAAGAGTAGAGTATGTGTACGACCAAAGAGAAGACGCTGGGCCCAAGCAGATAAACTTATTCTAATAAGAAATTCAAATGACGAAATAATTAGTATACATTCCTTTTCTATACGAGTTCCACAAAAACACTGAAATTTGTACTAAATATTTTGTCTTTTGAATAACTTTGCAATGGATTTCCGCCAAGTCACGCTTGAGTAAATTAACTATTATTCAAAAAAGCTAAAGTCAAAGCCGCCCAATATTTTTTTCTATATGGCCACTTTTGGACAGCAGGCCTGGGCTTGGGGGCCTTGCTAAAAGTATTAACGTGATAAAAAATTATAGATAGTAAACGCAATTTGCATCGAGATAAAGAACTGACGTGAATGTTCTTGATCCGCATACCCAGCGTGGGGATTATGGGCATATTCCCCTTAATAGAGGAGGCTTATGATCAGCTGTGTACTGATATAGGCTGGTGTAGTGGTGGTGTGGATGTTCATGAGGAGGTAATATGATAAAGTCACAATGATATTTGTTAGTAAACACACATTACATACATTACATTATCATCGTCATCATCATCATCATCATCATCATCATCATCATCATCAGGCTATAGTAGACATAGGCCTTCCCTAATAAGCGCCATTGCGCCCTGTCCTGTCCTGAACTCGATGCATCCATTTTTATGACCAGTTGCAAATACCTAATCCCCAAAAAAATTTACACTCAAATCCCTTACACCCTGTATGCCTCTATACTTTAACGCCATGATTTTACAAAAAAAAAATACTGGATTCATTATTTTATTAATTTAATGTCCGTTTTTATCTCTCATATCATGATTATGTAATTGTTAGTACAATAAAGAGTTTACTATCTTTGACGTATTTTTTAAAATAAAAATCAATGTTTGTATATATTTCCCCTATGCGATCCGAAACCATTTTATCAGATTGTGATATAGAAGTATAAACACAAATGGAGTTGCACGCGGGTCATCTAGTCTATTTATATAATGTTAGGCACGAACTTATACAAATATAAAAAAAATGTTAGAACAATTGTATGTGATGTATTCTGATCACATTATAAAACTCTAATGAAGCTGACTGACTGACTGACTGACTGACTGACTGACTGACTGACTAACTACTCATCATCATCATCATCAATATCAGCCTATAGCAGTCCACTGCTGGACATAGGCCTCCCCTAATGAGCGCCAGTGCGCCCTGTTCTGAGCTCGACGCATCCAGCTTCTACCAGCAGCATTTCGCAGATCGTCACCCCACCTGGCCGGAGGGCGTCCTACACTACGTTTGCCGAGCCGCGGTCTCCACTCAAGAACTCGTTTACCCCAACGGTTATCGGTTCTCCGGCAGATATGGCCAGCCCACTGCCACTTCAGCTTGCTAATTCTCTAACTACTACTGACTGACTGAATTACTGACAGTCAAAGCACATCTTATTAAAACCTAATTACTTGAATATAATGGAGGGTAAGTTTTTTGCATCGTGTAGGAGTATTGCACCCAGAAGGATTTATCTTAAAATTCATCCTCTTACAATAGGTACTTGAGGCCTTACTTATGAACATCTTCCAAAAGATAAACGATGCTTAAACTATCGCCATCTCTATCCGTAAGATAATGACAAACAGTGACAGGGCTAACTTTAAGCATTGATTAACTTTAAGTAGCGTTCAAAGCAAGGGGGTAGTTGTTGATGTTCCCCAACGTTAAATTGGGAACTCGTGGGTTCGAATCTCGACCGTGCCCTAATGAATTTTTGGTTTAGAAAAAATAATATACGCGCTCCTCCCCGTGGTACCGGGATAAAAAGTAACCTACTATGTGTCCAGGTCACAAACTATGTATGTTTACGGAGTTGAGTGGGGACAAACATACTCACACACACAAACTTTCACATATAATATTAGCATGATTACCACGTGCTTCAAATAAGTGAAGGAAAACATCGTAAGGAAACCGCGGCTTAGTCAGCTCCACACGTATTGAGCATGTCTCCTGTGATACCGACTAGGCTGAGAAGATGGTATAGGTGCTGAAGCCAGCTACATCTAACCATGGCCTAGGCACTACAGCGTCCATCAGTGAGTAGTTACGACTTGACTTTGATTTAGATTAGATCATCATCATCATCATTATCAGCCTATAGCAGACCACTACTGGACACCAGCATCCAGCTTCTATCAGCTAGATTAGCAAAGGCAAAATAGCAACGGGGGTGGAAGTAGAAAGCCCCTACTTACGCGGATAGTGTCATTTGCATTATAAGTATGACCTGTGATATAGGAAAAATGGATTATTTCAAATAGAACTTATAGATATTTTCTAGTAAAGGCTTCTCTGGAATAAGAGTAACGTAGAGTCAACAAGCGGTTAATAATTTTAAACCATAAAGTATTTGTCAGTAGACGTATTATTTAAATAATTAAGAGTTCATATGACCGGAAAAACTAAAAGGAACTTAAGTATTTACTTAAGTTATGAGTTTGTTGTTTAATAACAAATAAATTAAAATATTTTTGCTATATTTCCTAAATTGTAAAATCACGATTTGGAAAAAAAGGCCCTATTTTTTTAATGAAAAGTAGTCTATTTGAAAATAAAATGGTCTGTATCTCGGGAACCCTGCGGTATTTCAAGATGATTTTTGCTTTGATATGTAGGTAATAAGTATTTATTTATTTCTGTCATCAATTTTTTTGATCAATTTATAACAATGTAGTTCATTTGTAGCTTTGAAAATAACAAACACCTATTTGATTTGTTGGTTTGGATCTATCGTATATTGGGCACTATCGTTTCTCAACTCTCTGTCCTGGTAAAACACCCAGCTTCTCCATAGGATGCTATCTTGTCAATGCCTCATGTAATCTGTCTTGACGCGCTGCTACAGCACACTCTCAAAGAGTATTGTAAATAATTTATTTTATTCGTAAACATTATGATAGGCAGTGGTAGACCACCGTCTACGGAGTCCGTAGCAACTACTACCGGCCTTGTTGGGGAGTCGGTCTAATTCCACACCATCATATATTTTGAAGCGTTTAAGCAATCATATTAGGCTAAAAGTAAAAAATGATGTGGTGATCCAATGACGAGACGAATGTAAAAACATAGGACAGTCCTGGCCGGTGCCAAGACACTGGTATCAAGGTACTTACTTTGGGAAGTACCATGCGGCCCCAGATCAAAGAGGAATAGGCGCAGAAAGAATAAATAATAAAAATTAATTATCACATTATTTCTCATATCTACATTGTTCCGTTAAATTATACTTTATTTATTTTACATTTATAATCAATTTAATTTTTATATTTTTTTATAAATGTATTTTATATTTTTAATATTATTAAAATCCCGTCCAGTCCTTAGATTTGGAAGGGTGAGTTCATCGGCAGCTTGGTTCTTAATAAGGTCTTTTTACAACTAATATCTACCAACTAATTGTTAAATCATCTGCGACAACATGCCCAACTACGTTAATTTAATAAAACTGTGAAACATCAACACCAGCCTATTCAGTTCACTGCTAGAGATAGGCCTCCCCTATAAAAAGGGGGATATGCCCGTAATACCCACGCTGGGTATGCGGGTTGGGGATCGTAGAGCGTCGACGGCCGCGCTATGCCGCAATCAGCCGGCCGCCAGAGCACCGTTTGTTAGTCAGCAGGATGTATGGGCAAGTGAGGTTGGCATGGGTTTCAAAGATGGAGAATGAAACCCTTTACTACTACAACTATTTCAAGAATTGGCCTGTACCAAATCTTGAAATAGTTGATAGTTTTTGACCATTTTAAAATAAATTCCTATGCAACAAAATGATAGAAAAAAATAGTTATTTGGGCATTCTTGTCGTAAATGCTCTAACGTCTACTTAGCTAATGATATCAATTTTATAATTATGTCATTATGTTTCGATATTGGTACAACTTTTAAAATAAAACGTTACTTTTATAATTGTTAACTAAAACATTAATTTAATTTTAAAAAGGATTAGAATTAGTGTAACTTAAAACATTACACAGATCTTAAAATAATAGATCATTCAAAAAAATCATCGTCATCAGCCTATAGCATTCCGCTACTGGACATTGGCGAGGCGTATTGAATTTTTTTTTATATAATTAACATAATGTATAGTACTATTTAATTTTTTTATCTTTCTATCACCCGAATACTAAATACTCGACAATTTGACGACATCTGTGGTGTAGTGGGCAAAGGCCCACCTGACACGCAGACAGTTGCGCTTTCGATTCCCGAGACAAGACTTATGTTTGTATGATTTGCATTTTATAACATATATTTTTAATTCTTGGATCTGGGTGTGTTCTATTTAAAATAATGTATGATTTTACAAAAAAAATATGATAGAATATACATTTTACATTTTCATTTTTGACGGATTCTGTGGCGCAGTCCGCCTGAGACGCAGAAGGTTGCGGGTTCGATTCCCGTCGCGGGACAAATGTTTGCATGTTCTGTAGATATTTGTCTCGGGGTCTGGGTGTTTCTATGTATGATATGTATGTATTTACAAAAAAGAAATATATATGTAGTATATCAATCATGTGGTTCCCATAATACAAGCTCTGCTTAGTTTGGGGCTACATGATGCTGTGTGATTACGTCCCGCATTATTTATTATTATTATTATTTATTTTTTGTAAAATATAAATAGTTTAACTATCATGTAGTTCTCTTATTACAAGCTCTGCTTAGCTTGTAATAAGGGCTACATGATGCTGTGTGATAATGTCCAGCATTGAATGTCAAGTACCTACAAAAATATAAGTGGCAAAAATTAATTTCATTTTCGTATAACGTTTCCCATTTTACTTATCAAAATAAATAAAATATTTTATTGACAAAATTGACATCATTAGCTATTTTAAACATTTACTAAAGCTACTCTAAAAAACTGACACTATCAAATATGTGTCATGTGTCATTGTGAAATTAATTGATAGAAAAGCCTTTTTGTCTTCTTCTTCCTCTTCTTCTTTTCTATTTATGGCCTCTGTGGCATACCGAATATACCGAAATAACCAATGTCGCCGTCGACAAGATTTAACTATAAAAAGGCACATTACAAGCTTTTCACTTTGACGCTGATACCTTTGACACATCTCTGATATTGACATAACAAAACTAGGGCTCACTTTGTGGCACTCCTTTGCGCAAAGTCCACTTCGGCGAAACTGGTCCTCAACTCCAAGATCATAATCACTCGCTTTAGAAGGTCCCTCCATGCCTTCTTAGCTTCTAGGATCGCCTGGCCACCTTTATCTATGCCTAGATGTCGGTAGCTGCCTTGGCCGGTCTATAAAAAAAAACGTGGTGCATAAGTATTTTAACAAAGTAGTATAGCGTAGCATGGTGTATAATGTTATAGCATGAGGTAGCACAGCGTAGCATAGCGTAGCTCATCGTAGCTCAACGTAGCACAGCGTAGCACAGCGTAGATCAGCGTAGATCAGCGTAGATCAGTGTTGCATGGCGTACCATAGCGACGTAGCAAGATGTTACGATTTGCTACCAGCGTATTGAAGAGTAGTAAAGCATAACACGGCCTAGTTTAAGTAATGTAACCTACGAATAGTGAGCATAGAAATCACGAGACAGTATAGGTACTCGTACTCTATGATTTCTAATGAATACGAACTATGATTGATAGAATGCATTCAGTTCGTGATATCCATCATCACACGTGGTATTGGCATATACCGTTTCATTCAGATTAAACGGCATATGCCAATATCGCGGGGTGTAAGGAGTTCCAACCTCCATCTTCGGAATACAAGGCAACCTTACCCGCATGTGATTCACCCTGCTAACTAACAAACGGGACTCTGGCGGCGGCCTGACGCCACGGGCAGTGTCGGCGCGATCACTAACCTGTATCCCCAGCCTGGGGAGCCATTCCCCTTTTTAGAGGAGACCTGTGTCCAGCAGTGGACTTTTATAAGCTGTGTGGTGTGTTAACAATCGATTAATAGTAACGATATGATAATAGCGATTACTGCTCAATATCGGAATAGGCATTCACTTCTGTACACATAAAAACTACACTTTTGGATTATAAAAACTTATGGACCAGATTATGCCCCCGGTTTCTCTCTTGTTAATGTAGATTTTGTAAAATTTTATGTTTGTTGCCCTTATACAGTACTTTATTGTATGAAAATTATCCCTGACAACGTTTTTGCAACATTTCATTATGATTGGTTAACGAGTAACGTGTTGAAAACATACTTGCCCTAGGCAGCGTGAATGCTGTCAACGTGTAAGAAGATAGATAGATAGAAAGATAGATAAATAGATAGAATACGAGAATACATAAGAAACAACATAACATAACATAAGAGAATACAAAAGAAGATGAGGCATGAAAGCGTAACAAACAAACTCTCTTTCACACAATACAATTTCAGTTGGAATTAGGATTATTACTTAAATTAAATACTCACATCTAAGATCTCCATGTGTAGTGTTTTAACACCTGATATTGTCTTTGTTTTGATATCCACAGTGACGTCAGCCTGCAAAAGTTAACATTTATTTTCAGATTCATTAACAGATGTTAAATATGCGAGAAAAACAATAAAAAAGAGTCAGGCATGATGTTGAAGCTGTGCCAAATCCAAAATTAAAAAAAAAATGCAAGCAATTAACGCAAAAAAAGAACGTCAAAAACATTTAAAACGTCAAAAATATTACCCATGAGTCAGCCATCAAATTCGATTTTGTAACAGCTATATATTTTAATAGTAGATCACCAGCTCATATGAAGAAGAAGAAGCAGAAGATATTTCATTTGACTGGCTTAGTATGATTGTGCATTACCATCAGGAGTACCTACTGTATGCCTGTTTGTCATAAGTGGTAAAAGTTAAATAAATAAATACAGGACATCTCTCACGCGGTTGACCCCAAACTAGCAAAGCCTGTACTATTATATACCAGGAACTGATAAACAAACATAATTATACTTATAAAACGGACAAAAATTGTGTAGTATTTGATCTACGTCTCGGACGTCGAACAAATACCTATACTTCAGTCAAATTCGATGAAGAATAAATATAAACAAACCACCCATACTTAACCTCAAAAGTACTTTTTTATTATTTGTTTTATAAATATGTGCACTTCATTAATATCTTACCTATATAGTAAAAGTTTCATTTATGACATTAGTTAACTGAAACATTACGTATTTATGGAATAATTTCAAAAAGTGTTGAAATGTTTGTTTACAAACATTCTTCATCCAATATGGCTGAAGTTTAGATATGTTGTTCACCATAGTTTTAGTAATTAGTTTTGTCCTGGGTGGGGATCGAACCCGCAACCTGCAACTGAGAAGGCAGAGTTACTACCTACTTAGCTATGAAGCCAAATAATATAATATTGCTACGTAAAACCTGTCAGTTAATAAACTTAACTTTAAAATTTTATTTTTATCAATATGATTTAGATTGATATAATTTTGTAATTTGCAATAGTAACAGGCCGATTTGATAAGCAAATCATGACGTCATACTGATAAAAACCAAACAACATTATTTTTTTGATATAACGTAATCATTAAAAGAAGGTCAAAGTGGGCGATTAGAAATTTCGTTCGTTATACACATGGCCTTCGTGGCGCAATTGGTTAGCGCGTTCGGCTGTTAACCGAAAGGTTGGTGGTTCGAGTCCACCCGGGGGCGCACTTTTTGCAAAAACATAAAAAGCCTAAAATAAAAATTGTGAATAGGTTTGCATATCCCAAATTCCCAATCGAATGAGTGGTACGAATAAATGTTTTTTTTTAGTTTAAATTAAATTAGTTTTACAAAAGTACAAATTATTATATTGGCGCCTCTAGGGTTCAGTAATAATAATGATTTCAGGTAAATACAAATTAGTAATGGTGTACACATAATTTAACAGTTGGTAACCGTTGACGCTTAGTTTTTCTTTTAAAATCTGTCATATCTTATTAACATTCAGCTACTTCCACGGTTGTGAGCAGGAAAGTGGGCAGGTAAGTTGGGCAGGACGAGTATGTAAACACGATACTTCTCATGCTGCTGCCACAACTACTGTAGTAAATGAGGCAAGGGAATTATAGCCAGCAGCGCGAGGAGCAGCGGGACAGGCAGAATGTAAATGATTTGTCACATATTTGACATAAAACCAGTTTTTCAATAAAAATATACAATCAGGAAAAAAAACATTGCTAGCCCATTTAGTAGCAAAAGAGTTCTTTTGATAGGCAATCTTTTTGCGCAAGGCACCTTAAAAAACATACTTATTTTTAGGGTTCCGTACCTCAAAAAGAAAAAGAAACCCTCATAGGATCGCTTTGTCCGTCTATCTGTCGGTCGCTTCCGGTCCCTTCTTCTACAGTATCAGGTTTAATTCATATCAGAGCGAGTAAGTATCAAGTTGAAATTAATATCAAAACCCTTAGATTAAAGTCAAATATCTAAGTCAACACAATCTAAGATAGAGCCATCTTTGCTATATTTTAACACTCGCAAGAGAATCAAAACCTTACTTTTACTACAGGTGACCTTGAATCATGAAATTTGGTAGTAAACAATGTCTTTCCTTTATACTACAGTATGGGGATAAAATCCGGAAACCGTAACTTTGTAGTAACATCACATAAACATTTTTTGATACCTACAAATTTATATGGAACCCTCGGTGCGCGAGTTCGATTCGCAGTTGGCTCGTTTTTTTTTATTTCATAAAAGGGTCTTTATTACTTTAGTACTAAACTTATAAATCTGTGTTTTTTATCATAGAATCAAATTAGCTTAGTTGTTTATTAAATTATTTTAATATTTCCTTAAAATTGACATGACCAAAAATAGTTTTTGATCTCGCTCTCCGATTGCTCGTTATTATAGCATAGTGACGATGATTGACGTGAAGGAAAAGGTTCGTGGAGTTTTTTGTTAAACTTTTAGGAACTTACAAAAAGTGCGCCCCCGGGTGGACTCGAACCACCAACCTTTCGGTTAACAGCCGAACGCGCTAACCAATTGCGCCACGAAGGCCATGTATGATATATACGAAATTACGAATTGCCCACTTTGACGTATAGAGATAACGTTATATTGTGGTCATATTAAAAATACGTTACCAACCTGGTAATGTATCTCACGAAATAAAGATTCTCATATCATGTCTGAGACAGCGCAAACTGAGAACTTTGTTTTATTTAATTTATACAACTTGTTGTACAATCATAGTCAAATTAAAGACAGAATTTATTATAGTTTTGATACTTTCGTAGATACTCAAAATTATTTTATTTGGTGCAGCGTCAGCATCATGCTGCGTACTTTTTTCTTGTTTTGCTCCTTATGCATAAGCGGTATATCAAAAATCTTGTAACTGTAGACATCTGTTAGTAGTTAAAAATAATCTTTCGTCCAGCCTCAATTCATTGTGGTTTATAGTAAATGGGTCATTTACCTTTCACTTATAAGGGGATGAATCTCAAATGAATTTTGTCTTCTACATCTTCGCGCGTAGAGTAATAAACAGTAAAATTACTTGTAGTGCACAAGCGCCTTAACAGTTTAAGGCAAACAAGGAGTTTACCTAATGGGAGTGCGCGAAATTTGAACAAAAATCTGTGACTCGAAAAAAGCCTAGTATTACACATATACTCTAATAAACTCTAATAAAAACTCCTTGAAAACAGCGTGGCGTTTTGGAGCAACGTCAGTACGCTGAGTTCTAACGCCTTGATGCTGCGTAAGGCACGCGGCAAACCCAAACAAACAATGTGCTTAGTTACATGGTGTCCAATGTATTCGAGCACCATCTTGTTCAGGTTGGGGTAGAAGTATCTCGATCTTGCGAGGAGCATGAAGGCATCCCTCATCTCCTCACGGAAATGAGCACATCCCCTGAAAAACAAAGGTGAAGTTAATAAAGAAGATATAGAAACATTTATCGAATTCTTACCCAACGTCCACCTCCTGAGACCATCGGTGAACCATGGAAAGTTTTTTTTTACAACGGCTGAACTCTGAGATAAAACCTAAACGCCCCTAACTTTATATTGGTGACGGTACACATCAGAAATTTGGTGCTGGCCATTAAAATGTCTATGGATGTCTAGTATGTTGTATTTTTTTTTAGTATGTTAAATTGATGAGACATAATTATTTTTTATCAAATATAATTTATCAACAAACATGCCTCTGATCACTTGTCCATCTAAAAAAAATCATAGCTATTTTTAATTAAATTAATTAATTGAATATACGACTTTTTGCAGGCAAGTCTATACGATTGGTTTTTAACCAACTTCAAAAAGGAGGAGGTTCTCAATTCGTAGGAACCTTTATTTTTTCGACTTTTTATATGTATGTTCACCGATAACTCCGTAAATTGTGGACCGATTTTCAAAATTCTTTTTTTATTTAAAAGAGTATACTTTACAGGTTGTCCCATATAAATGTTATTCCTGAGGGATAGGTACTCTTCAAACTCAAAAAACTTCATCCTCACTTGTAATTTTCGCCCTATGATCACCAATATCTCCGTCAATTGTGAACCGATTTTTAAAATTCTTTAGGGCAAGAAGTAAGAAGTGATTTATTTGAAGTATTTTTATTTCTTTTTAAAAGTCCTACTTGTGTAATTAAAATATCTTACTTCTGATATCAATTTCGATTGGTTAACAGATCGTTCTAGTTACCTATATTGACTTACCTATTCAAATGTCAACAAAAAAATTAATACCTATAGGAATCTCTATGCATGTCAAATCTAAATAATTCTGATAACAAGGTGGGTGGTGGAAAATAAATATTACACACATCCAGGTGGACAAAAGTGAGCCGTTGTAAAAAAAACATTTCACGGTTCACCCAGGTGGTCTTAGAAGGTGGACGGTGGGTAAGAACTCCATTTATTTTAGTCACAAAATATACAAAAATAGAGGTATACAGAGTGAGTTTGAATTGAGAACTTCACTTACGTGATTCTTAACTCCAAGAACATAGATCGACCTATTTATCCATTCGTTCAATCTCCCAATCATTCAATCTATATAAATCAAAATTCCTTACTGTGTTAGCTCCCAGGCCAATTTCCTCAGCTCTCTACCGGTGGCCTGCGCGGTCCACTTCATCAGTTTCTTGCCGACGTAAGCCAGGTGGAGCCGGTTCCTCATCTGTTGGAGAGCCACCAAGGACGGCATGCACGGGTAGCGGGTGTTTGTGATGCCAGAAATATCATCTTGCTCTGAGAAAACATACACACATTTAATAAATGGAATAATACCCATCTTAGATTAACTGCTGCACATAAACCTCGTAATGAGCGGCGTTTCGCCGTGTCCTCAGCTGGACGCATCCAGCTTCTACCAGTAGCCTTTCGCAGATTGTCACTCCACCTGGCCAGAGGGCGTCCTGCAATGCGTTTTCAGAGCCGCAGTCTCCGGTCAAGAACTCGTTGACCCAACGGTTGTCAATTCTTAGGCAGATATGGCCAGCCCACTTCAGCAAAATTTTCTGAGCTATGCCGACCATTTTAGTTTCATGTCGGATAACCTCGTAGCAGATTCTATCCTTTAGAGAAACTCCGAGCATAGCTGATTCCATAGCTCGCTAATCGCAAATTTATATGGCTTATAAATAAACATTTATCTTTTATGTAAAGTTCTTGTACTGTGTATATATAATATAGTTCTTTTATATATGTTTACTCACACATTCTAGTACACAATTTTCAGTGAACATGAACACTCACCATCATCATCCTTAAACATTGTGCTGTGCTATTTTTCCTTCTAGTTACGTTAGTAAAGAAATAATTATGCTACGGATCTTCTAAAATTGTGGAGTACATGTTTATTTTAGATATAATCTACTATTGAATTTGGTTTGTACGTTCACATCATGTATTTGAATGAATTGCTTATTATTTTTGGGGAATTTAAGAATTCTATGTGTTGGTTGTAAACATTTCTATGAAAACGGTTTTTTTTTTCTGTGTTGAACACTGATTTCTATAAACTGTCAAATGAAAGAAGAATCTACTTATCTTGTGACCTACTTGGTGTTAGTTCCCGCGCTGGACATATTAGCAAAGAGTTTGGATCATTGACGTACTATTAGTAAACTGTTTGGATTTATAGAGTTAATGTTCAGAGCAGGGCCGGTCCTTAGGCGGTGCGAGCGGTGCGACCGCACCCGGCGCCTTCAAAGGGGGGCGCCAAAATGAACCAAAACGTGAAACAAAAGACGCTCGACCGAGCGCGCGAGCCGCGTAACAAAATTGCGGGGGAACGGGAAGCGGGGCGGGGTGAACTTTTGTCCGTCACTTGTTTCACTATAGTTCTTCCATCTTAGGTTTTTTGACATTTGAAACTCAATTCTGCCAACGTTCTTAACTAAAACAGTCCGAACCCAAAGCTAAAAATGTTCGTTTTGCAATCCATTTTTTTCGTAATAAATTAATGACTTTTCATAATTAGCTATGATGCCCTAATAGATAGAGATATCATACAGATGGATGACAAGAATAAGTTAATTGTATTATTTACATATCAAACAACACTTTTTAATAATATGACAGGATGAATAAGAAAATAATCCTATAGACATTAATATTTTGTATAAAAATGTTACCAAATGCGTTGCCAGTTGCTAATATAAGGATAAAAAGTCCGCCGAAATCAAATGAAGTCCGAAAACGGACCAAATTCAGAAACACTGATGGAAGTAGTCATTGCAGCTATCTAAATACTTGGTTTAGCGATTTGACAACGTAAAATCGATAATCGATTATACTTCTCGGTTTTAGTTTTTGACATAAAATAGGTAACTTAAATTTTATGTTACTAATATATTTAAAAATAGGTATTTACAATATATTGGTATTTACATAGCAGGTATGTCGCGTGGCTTAGTAACTGCTTGCAAGAAGTGATCGTCTGTCAAATATTATCTTTTGCCCTCTGACTACTCCATTTTACGGATTCCTCAAACTATTATAATTTATTCCCATATAGATTGGCGTACTAAGCAATATCTGAGGATATTCATGTTGGGAAAATTCATGATGATGTTTGATCTTTGTTTTCTTCTGTTATACGTAAATAGTACCAGCTATATTAATACCCTACCTATATTAATAAAATTTATTAATCGTCGATCAACAGCAAACTGGCGAGTCATCAACTGGTGAGTCTTCGCCTAAATTTATTAGAATTGGTTCTTGCTCTCTTATGTTATCCAAATACACATCCCTTTCCCAATCCGATAATATTAATCGTTTGGTCTTTTCCACCACATTTGCCCAATTTCAGGTGTCACTTAATTGCAGGCATTCTTTAGCAATTCGAGCATCTTTTTGGCTGTAAATGGTGGGCTCGTGTTATATCTGGCAGCATATCCTTTCACTTGTGCCCAAATAAGTTCGATGGCGTTATATTGGCAGTGGTATTGCGGAAGTCTGAGAACTGTGTGACCGTGTTCAGCTGCGATTTCATCCACAACGTACAGAGGTTTCTGTTCTTTAGTTTTTTAAATGTTTACCAGTTAACACTTCAACATAGATTCACAAGCCAGTTTATGATATCTGACTTTTTGTTGGCTTGCGTTGGCATTTTATTCAACTGGTGAGAGTGATATGATGCGTTATCCATGATTATAACATTTTTTACAGGTTCTTCTAGTGCCAGCAGTAAGTCCTTAAACCAACCTTCAAAGACTTCAGAATTTATTTCTTCATGGTATTCCACGGTATTTTTTGATTTAAATGCTAGCAAAGCTCCATCTACAAAACCTTTTTTACTTCCTGCATGACAAACGATTAATCTTTCTCCTTTTCCTATAGGTACTTTCGAGGTAGACGCAGCATTATCATCAGTCCAGTACCTCGACAAAGTGTGGTTAGCATTAAACCACGTTTCGTCGATAAAAATTACGTTTTCCCAGTCCTCTATTTGTTTTGCATCCTTCAAAAAGTTACACCGGTCTAGGGCAATATCTGTGTGCTCCATAAAAAGTTTTCTTTTATTCGCTTTTTAAATAAACATGCAATTTTTTTTTAATTCTTTAGCTAACGAAGAATTTAGCCCACGAAACAAACCACAGTCCCGGAGCGATATTGTCAACTTCTTTTACGTTGGGATACTCACGCAAGCGTATCACCAACTCCTTCGATTCTCATCTCAATACATTTCCCATTTCCCTTATAGTCCAGTCATACAAGCTTAAATTAGGTAAGAATCTCGGAATTCGAGATACCCAGCTGTAAGTCTGTAAATACTTGTATATTGACATTTTATTGTACATTGATATTAGGCATTTTAGAATGACCTACAGCATACACTGGTTGCTCTAGTTTGCTCATACGCCCAACAACCTCCTGTGTTCATGTGAAAAAGCAATCGTGAAAAGCATTTGTCCTATGACGCATGCTTGTCACAGTTTTCACTGAACATCATTTTGACGTACCTATGTTCAAACCTAAGTTATTTGACAATAGAGTTTTCATGTCTTTTTCATTCAAAACTTTTTACGCCATTTCATTTTATCATTTTCTTCTACAATATTAGCAATACAAAAATAATAAAAATAATTATAGTTCTTGATGTAATAATTAATTTGTTGAGATATTAAGACCCAACAATGATAATGACAAAATAATGATAACAGTTTTTTTATTCGACGATGGTGTCATTAATCGATTCAAAAATCGTTCAATGTTATGTGGCTGCAATCACTAGTTCTGGACTTTGACATCTATCAAAAATACATTTAAAAGATGGAAATACCATAATGGTTGAACCGGAACATAATAAATAACAGTTATCAATCATTAAAATTATTTTTCTATTTGTCCACCACTTCACTCAGAGGTATTCGCGCAAACTGGTAATTAGCACGAACTTTTGACAGCAGAATAATCTGAAGCCACTGCTTTTTCTGGTGGAAAATAAAGCAACTGCTTAAATTTTTTTTTATTTAGTGGGGCGCCATTTTTAGTCTTCGCACCAGTTAAAAATGTTAATAGGACCGGCACTGGTTCAGAGCTTATATGAATTTTAAGACTTCTTCTATGCTTTAGTCCTATTTCTTTGGCACCAAAACTCTGGAGACACTGTCAATTGCGCGGTCTTTGGACACTTTTCAAGCGACATAAGGTCTAAATTAGTGCAAATTTGGCATTTTGAAGTTTATTTAAGTCAAACAAGCTTGGACGATTTTTGATAAATTTCACTTGAAGACTGTCACTCTATAAATATCTCGATGATAATAGTTGATCACTGGGTGCCCCAAAACGGTGTCCAAATGATGGGGTCCAAAAAGGGGTCGGTTCAACGCTTTATTTACTACTTTCGGCCGCCAGAGCCTCGTTAGTTATACAGCAGGGTGCACCACGGATGGATTCCTCCAAGCCTACCTCACCTGCACTACCTTCGGAAGATAATGGAGGTTGGAACTCCTTACACCCGCCTTTTCCCACATAAGCCACGGTTAAAGTGTCAAATATCTTTGCGTAACAAAGAACTATGACTAAGGCATAGAAGAACCCATAGAATTCATTCATGCTCTGAACATCAACTCATATGGTTGATCTCTACTTTCTTATGTCCAATATCATCAGTTAGAAAGGGAGCATACTTCTCTCAATGCGACTTCAAATGAGTTCGAAAAGAAAATCGTACCAGGGTGCGCGAATAAAATGCTATGCAGTTTCATAGAAATGCCCTAATACCAAGTCGCAGAATCGCATTGAGATAAATTATGCATCCCTTTCTAGCTAATGATATATGGACATAAGAAAGTAGAGATCAGCCGTATGAGTTGACGTTCAGAGTATAGTGAATTTTATGACCTCATCTAGTTCTCTTCTATATCTGTGGGGCGTAATCATCACTTTATTCGGCATAAAGCTTACTTTAACTTGAAAATAGTGAAATAAGGCCCTAAGTATTGCAAACTTTCACATCCCCGCCAGACTTAGTTCATAATTACTCTTACCTAACTCAAGGGTTAAGCGGAGCCTAATACAATTAAAAATGCAATTTTGATCTATTAGTCTGGCAGCGCCGTAACCAACGAGAGTACGGTCCAAGGAGTAAGTAATAAGGAGCTGCGAGTACTTACCTGACACTAAAACCTGTATAATTTGTACTAATTACAGCTTGCGCACATTGGACGACAAACGTCAGCGATTAGACGCTACGACAAGCTGCGGGGGACGATTTCTACATTTTGTTCAAAGCTCCGCACACACGGTGACAATCGCGACAGCAAGATATGACAGACGCTCGCGACAAAGCGCGACGACAAAGCGTCGTGTTTGCGAGGTCTGTTAGTGTATGGTCGAGTCGTGGGTTCGAACTCCACCAATGTATTTTATTTTTATTTAAGCGTAATACGGTGACGGAAAACATCGTGTAACCTATTTAGCTTCATGATTTTCTTGTAAGGCCAACTAGACTGAAAGGGTATATAAGATGCTAAATTTAAAGGTGCCTTTTTGTCGGCAATTACAATGCTTCTCCCCGGACTCAATCGCTTCTCCTCGAACGCCATCGCATCATATCATCCCCACCTTGTTTCGTCCAACAGCAGATATGCATTAAGTCCCTTTTGTTCTATGTTTTTATGTTGGTTTGAGTAAGATAAAGAATTTTCTATCTATCTCTTTTTATTTCTATTTATGCAGTCAACGCCAGATATTGAAATCAATCCAGGAGGTGCCATTAAACATTTCTTTCTACAAGAAATACAAAATCGTCCAATATTCATCGATTAAGGACGGACTCCACGGAGTGTCTTTACAATATCGACGATATTTCATCAATAACAAAATTTTTAGGTAGACATTGATCGAATGGTGGGTAGGAGTAGCGTCGGAAGGCCATTAGCAAGATGGGTCGGTGACATAGTATGCGCCGGGCGTTCGTGAATATGACTAGCAAAAGGCGGTGGTGGATGGCACATACTTCAGGAGGCCAGCGGATGAAGCTGGGCTCTGGATGATGTTGATGAACTAAATTTTCAAATAGGTGTATCTTCGACGGAATTCATTTTCTCACTGAATGTACGATGGCTAGGTCTAGTTGCACGTTCCACAAAGGGAAGGAAAGCGTTCATACATAGTTTTCGAAATAAAACGTTACTTACAGCAATTATCTGACTTTTTTGAATGAACAAAGCAACTTGCATTACATCAGTTGTCGCTGTGTGTTTTTATTTGAATCCAATTCAGTAATTTCCATTTATCATGGGTATAATAAAATTGGCTCGAAAACGAAAACTATTGAACGTTACCGTACTCATGCTAGGGTTTGCTACTGAAGTTGCGGCGGCGCCGTCGCTCTGGCGCTGCGTAAACGCTGCGTTGACGCTACGCTGCTTAGACGCCAGCAAGTGGTCGACGCTCTAAAGCAGTTAGTAGATAAACCACGATTATTAATCCGACATACTAGGACTAGAGGGCGCTTCATCATCATCATCATCAACCTAGAGGAGTCCACTGCTGGACATATACCTCCCTTATGAGCGCCAATGCGCCCTGTCCTCAGCTCGACGCATCCAGCTTCTACCAGCAGACTTATTCAGCAAGAGGACGCTTATCCCGTTGTATTTCAGCGTATTTCTCTGTTCTGGGAACCCTAAAAGCTGTCAAGTGTGATGAGTGTTCTTACAATCTGGTTCAGTGCGAGAGCTATTATTTTATTGTGAGGGTATACCTACCCTTATTTCACACCTCTTTTGTTGTGGGGTCCATTGAAAATGATTATTTGTCTGTAGTCTGTGGATTTTATTCAAACTTTATGTGTATTAATATTTTTATAAGTAACTAGCGGACACGTCCGCAACTTCGTTTGCGTGTATACTTGTATATAATAATAAGGTCAATGGTTTCGGAACGCATAGAGGACAAACATAACGATTGATTTTTATTAATATAGATTTTTGGGCCAGGAACTCTCGCTTGCGTCTCCAGGACACTGTAGTTTTTGTCACAATCTGATCAATGGTTTCGGAACACACAGAGAAAAAACATACAAATATTGATTTTTATTTATATCGAAGACCGGTCCGAAGGCCCGTCCCGGCTTCACACGGGTGGACTTTTTTTACACCTTGGTTTACGTTTTGTTACTTGAGTTTTAGTAAGGATCCCTAATCTTTTCTAGCAATAAATATAGCCTATGTTACTCAGGGTGAAAGTAGCTTTCCAATGGTGATATAATTTTTGAAATCGGCACAGTAGTTTTTGAGTTTTTTCATTACAAACATACACACACACAAAATATATAAGTTTAGATAGAGGGTCGATAGGTATCAATCGTTTATGAATTTAGATAGGTATTATAATTTTCCTAAAACACCGAAATAGGGAGGGTTTGGGGTTTGCATGATTAGCACGAAGGCGGGTTTATACTTTTCACATCCCGCCCCTGCCATAATTTTTGAGATATTACAAAATCTAATTTATGTAAGTATTTCTAAGTATTTAAGTTTGTATGTAGGTAGGTATAGCCGAGTAGACTTTTGCTTAGAGAGCTTTGACCGAATGATGGCCGAAGTTGAGCCTCTTTGGCCCAGCTCCTGATCGTCTGTCAGTGCGTTGGATTGACGACATTGTGAAATTAGTTGAGCATAGCTGGATGAGAGAAGCACAGGTCAAAGGAGAATGGCAAACACTAACTAGGTAGTGAGTAACCCAGCAGTAGGTGATTGCAGGGTGTAATGATGATTATGATGATGATGTAGGCATGAAATCGGAGTATGTAGGTACCTACTCCATCTAAATATGTCCCCAGCAGCATCCGTCATTGAGAAACAGTTCACTTGACGAAAAATCATCTAGAATAGATGCAAAAACCCAAGTTTGACTGGCCTCATAGCTAATTTGGTAGTAACGCTGCCTTCTGAGCTGTAGGTCGTGGGTTCGATCCCTGCCCAGGTCAAACATTTGTGTGGTGAACATGGATGTTTGTTCTGTGTCTGGGTGTTCTATAAGTATCTAAGTATGTTTATCAGTCTCTGGTACCCATAGTACAGGCTATGCCTAGTTTGGGATCAATTGACCGTGTGTAAGATGTTCCATCATCATCATCATCATGATCATCATCATCATCAACCCATCGCAGTCCACTGCTGGACGTAGGTCTCTCCCAAGTTTCGCCACTGAGCCCGATCCTCGGCTCTTCTCATCATCAGATGTTCCATATATTTATTTATTTATTTTGTCTTGCAACGTAAAAAATAAAATAAAAAGATATCTCAGTACAAATACCAGATCAGTCCCGCGTCGGGAATCAAACCCGCTCAAAGAATTCGCCATTCAGATTTGGTCTTGTGTTTCACCAGGATCTATTGAAAATGACAATGGATGCCGTCCTTTCAACCTTCACACCTTGAATATCTTGAAATAATACGCCATTTGATATCTGTGGGATGGGGAGCTATAGCCGACTTCGCAAAAGGAGGGGCAGTTTGTATTTATGCAATACTAGCTTTTGGGCGTGGCTTCGCTCGTGTAAACGTAGATTTTGTCAAATGTTTTGTTTGTTGCACTCAAGAAGTTAGATAGTATGGATAGATACTATAAATATACTATTACAATATTATATTATCCTATAATAATAATACACTATACTTATAATATATCCCTTCCTATCCTACGTTCTACTAATATTAAAATGATGAGTGATAGTTTGTATATGTATGTTTGTTACTCTTTCACGCAAAAAATATAGAACGGATTTGGATGAAACTTGGAATATAGTACATGTATACATTGTTTATTACCTAGATTAACACATAAGCTACTTTTTATCCGGGTAGGTACCCTGCGGGCGGAAACTAGTAATAAATAATGCTAAAGACACACATCATCATCCAGGCCTGATCTGCAAATTTTTGTTGTCGGATCTAAGTGTTTTCTTTGTATGTATATGTATTTCAATGTATTTACAAAAAAAAGTTTAACGGTCATGTGGTTTCTATATAACAAGTTTTGTAAGCAACACATATACCTCGCTTTAAGCGATAAGACCGCTCATTGTATATTCATTACTATTTCATTTCTCTGTTTTTGTAAACATATAATTATTGATTGGTGTTGTGTGCAATAAACTTCATGTATCTACATAGAAAACACCCAGACACGAGACAAAAATTTGCAGATCACAATCATTTGTCTCGCGTCGGAAATCGAACCCGCAACCTTCTGCGTCTCAGGCGGGCCTTTGCCCACTGCACATCATCAGAGCCCGTAAAATAATTTATAACAGTAGAATTGCTATTTCCTAATTTGATTTTGTTATTGCATTTTTTATTTTTCAAAACTCCTTACACTAAAAACTCAAGAACCAGAACAACCCTTTCAAAATAGTCTCACGACTCACTCTTAACCGTTTCCTTCCCTCCAAGATGGCGGCCTCTCGTGACATATTTTCTATTCGTAGATCAAAGGGAGGGGTGCTCCCCTACTAGTCTAGCTTTATTATGTACCTTAGCTGGGTCTAGGTATGCAGTGCTTTTTAGATTATGAATTTTTATACACTCGTTTGACCATTCTGGCGAACAGTCGCGAGACAAATGTTTGTATGGTCTGCAAATATTTGTTTCGGGTCTGGGTGTGTGTATAATAATATGAATGTATTCAGAACAGAACTAATGTATAACAGTCATTCCCATAAATAAGCTCTGGTCAGTTTGGGTCTTCATAATGCTGTGTGATAGTATCGTCATTATTTTAATTTAATTTTAATTTTTAATAGATACTCGTAAGAAGGCAGGTCACTCACCTGGCCGTAGGGCGTCCTACACTACGTTTGCCTTGAGCTGCGGTCTCCACGGCTGCTTGTAGAAGCTGGATGCGTCGAGCTCAGGACAGGGCGCAATGGCGCACATTTGGGGAGGCCTATGTCCAGCAGTGGACTGCTATAGGCTGATGATGATGATGAAAAAGAAAAAGGCCAATCCTAATTTAGATGCATCCTTCTGAGACACCCTAGCTCTGTCTCATCTGTGAAGGACTTCAATCATTCATCGTTTATTTATTTATGGCACACAAAACAGAATTTAATTAATCAGGATAAAATGGCTTAATAATAACTAAAGATCGGGCCGACTCCGCGGCAACTTCAGCGAAGTCCCTCAGCGAAAATAATCTCATTTAGACAGAGGTTATCTATTTGAGTCGCTTGGGGTAGAAACTCTAGGCCCATGGGACCTGGGGCTCACAAAATATTCAAAGACTTGGCAGAGCGCCTGTGTCCACGCGTGATCGGAATGCTGGTTTCTAATTCGGCCAACGGATCAGCCCTACTGTCCAACGTGGCAATGCAGCCAGCATTCTGGGCACTCTACTATAAAACTATGTTTTGTGACGTTGTCTTGATTTTCGTTAGTTAGGTATTTTAGTTTCGTAATATCTACACGTGGTAGGTGTTTCAGACATTATTTAACGAGCTCGGGGGTGCGTGCTTCAGTTCGCTATTCAAATAAAAAAAGTCACCCGGGTGAATGGCACAAACTATAGAGATAAGATAAGATAAGATAATTTATTTCACACAAAAACTTAATATACTTACATAGTACCTTACTTATATGCTAAAGAGGACTATATACAAAAATGGATAAAGTCAGGCGGTGACTAGGGGTATACGGGGTTCCAACGTCGATCTTCGGTGCACAAGCCAACTTCACCCGCACGTGGTGCAACCTGCTAAATAACAAACGGAGCTCTGGCAGCTGGCTGATTGCGGCTTAGCGCAGCCTAATAACGGTACAGCTAAATTTCTTGACCACCGACTGCGAGCGTTTGCGGAGCGAGAAGTTGTGTCCAGCGATCCCCAATCCAAGTGCCCAGCGTGGGGATTATGGGCATATCCCGCTTTATTAGAGGTTGTTCAGCATTGGAGCCTTATCAGATAGGCTGGTGTGGTGTGATGTGTGATGTGGATGATGATGATGAAGAAGTAGGTTTGGGGGATAGTACAGGATTACTAATCGACAAATTAGGTCGGTGCATATAAATATGTTTAAAACAGGATCTACTTCGCAGTGAAATCGACTGAACTCCTAAATTATTTCATTCGCAACGCAAATACCCGCTTCACAGCTGTCCATCGGTTTGTCCATTGTTCTTTGGGTTATAGTGGTGGCATTACTATAGCTATATGTAGCTATATATATGATAGTTGAATGACCGCAATTTTGTTCGCGATAAAGCATATTCAGTCACACTAGCGAAAAACTATTCGTAGACGTAAAATTTTGGTCAATGAGAAGGCGTAGATACAAAATAATTCCTTGTCATTGGGCAAATTTTTTTTCGTTACGCTTACGATACGTAGGTTGAAATATTTGTGATCTATAAGCCCTACTGTACTGTTGCAAATGTATAACTATTTGGAGTATAGTTAAACACTGCGCGCGCTATGCCCTCTATCTCGAAAATGGTTCAAGATATTAAAAAAATGTTTGAACAAAAGATGTAGAGAATTTAATGTTCTACAATATTTATTAAGATCTAAATAGCATAAAACCCATAGGAAACATGACATTTGCAATAAATCGAATTTTTGACCTTTGACCTTAGAATATCTGTAGAAGCTGACCATACGTGTAGGTTTTGAGACAAGTTTTAGAGTGCTTAAATAAAGGTTTATGCAATTTTATAGCCGACTATCTCTCATTTCAAGATTCTAGCCCTAATTTGACTAATTTTCTTGGACTAATGTGTTATTTATGTGTATTTGAATTTGTATTAGCATCAGATATATTATTTTTAAAATACAACAAATAAAGTGTAGGTTAAACTTAATGTACAACAAACTTACCCTCAGGTCTGAAAGCTTGACCCTGAAAGTGTTTTATTACAGAGCATAAAGAAGTTATGATTGGGTTACAATAAGAAGGATACATAAATGTTTACATAAAAGAGAAATCTGGAGATTACCTTTAATTAGGTAACTTTTAACCCGCAACCACCCAATGTGCTATGTAAAGTACATTTCAACACGTACCGTCAGTAGGACAAGCGTGCATTATGCGCGGCGCTGCCTCTAACCGTCCATTACGGACGTCCTCTTCAAAGAACATACACCCCACGGCACAAGAGCTGATAGACCTGTCAATTTAACATAAATAAAAAAACACAGAAATCGAGGGCGACCACAGAAACCATGAAACGAGATTTTTATAAAAAAGAAAGATATATTATCAAGACTTCACAATTTTTAAACAATCTATAAGGTTCCACCATCTAAAAGACAAATAATACGAGCCTAAACTCGATGGAGTTATGTCGTTTTATAAGGGAGTTCCTGCCACCTATCACCTCCATCATCAGACCCTGGATACCATCTACAGTCAAAGTACGCGTCAAGACGAATCATTTTCAAAATCGATAGGGTTGCGTTGTTTCATTACAGAGTTGGTATTGGCCACCTTCCAACTCCATAATCAGATCAGCTCCATGTCATCATAAACCATAATATTGCATTGTCACGTAATATACGTAAGCGTGCAAAATTTCAGCTCAATCGGAACCCGGGAAGTGTGTCAAATTTAACTTGCAAGATTTTATTTACAGAGAACGAGACAGGTGAATCTGAATAAAACCTTGTCAAAACACCGTGAGTGTTTTGACAAGGTTTTTGGTGTGTCATATAGCTTTTTAGAGATTTCATAGAGTCCTTAACAGAGCCATTTTGTTCTTCTGTTCTTTTCTTCTGCTGGTCATAGCTGGCTGGGCATTCGCCTCAGCGCATCAGATATGTTGACTGATGCGCGAGTTGACACTTTTGGCTCCAAAAAACATCATCTCCATTACGCACAGTACGCACAAGCAGCAACAGTATCCTGAATACAATATCCCATAAATCTGATTGTCCTCTATTATGGAAACTCGCACAAAGAACCAAATTTCTTCTTGTTATTAAGTACTAACCTCTAATGATAAGTTTTTACTAACCCAGTGGGCCATGTTATCTGAATAAATAAATATATTATTATTATAGGAATCTCCTAATGAGCGCCATTGCGCCTTGTCCTCAGCTCGACGCATCCAGTTTCTACACACAGCCGACAGCAGATCGTCACTCCACCTGGCAACGGACGTCCTATTAATGCCAACTCATTTACCCAAACGGTTATCGGTTCTTTGGCAGATATGGCCCGCCCCCTGCCCCTTTAGCTTGCTAATTCAGTGTGCTATGTCGACAAATTTAGTCTATGTAGGAGTCTCAATACTATCCTTCAGAGAAACTCCGAACATAGCTCGTTTCAAAGCTCGTTGAGGGACTTTAAACTGGTGGACTTTAGCCGTACTGTGAGGAACCTGAATGTTAAACATAGAATTATAATTTAATTTCGTGGTTCCCTTAACAGAAGCTCTGCTAAATTATTGGCTAGATGATTCTGTGTGAAAATTGATCCATCATTACTTATTTACCAACTAGCTTACGCCCGCGGCTTCCTGGTCAAAATCTATGTATATTCCAAGTTTAGCCGTTCTGGCATGATTGGGGAACAAATATACATTCATACTCACAAACTTTCAATTTTTTATGGTACTTGAAGATGGAACAAGGTCATGGCCCACCTGATGTTAAGTGGTAACCATTACCTATCACAAAGCATTGCATAGTAGGTCACAATTTTTAGAACATTCTCTATGATGCAACGCCCTGAAAAACGCCATCAACTTGAGGCATGAAGATGATAAGCCTCTTGTGCCTGTAATTTCACCGGCACCCACACCCTGTAAACCGAAACACAGCTGCATATATTTATAATATTAGTTTGAATAGGATAGGATAGGATTTGTCCCGTAGCGAGAGTCAAACCACATTCGGCTAACTTTCCACCGCGCTTGTCAAACCTCAGCGTTTCCAATTATTATATCCTACGTAACGAATAAGAAGAATTACCTTTGATGGCTAACATCCATGAACGCCATTTTGTTCTAGTCGTTCTTATGTCTGTAACCCTTTGATCGCAGGGGCCGGTATAAGGACGCACTGAATTTAACGACACGCACGCATTAATGTATGGCGCGGAACGACATCATTTTATTAAGATACTAGAAACCCATCCCGGCTTCGCGCGGGTTAGTCCTACTTTCTACTAATATTAGACACGAGATCTCTCTATTTTATTTTGCTCATAGTTATTTTATTTAATTCAACAGTCATATACAAAATTAATTCATTTTCAAAGATTGAAAATTCAACAAAATACAATTTTTGAGGAAGTTCATCCGCAAAAAATTAAGCTTCACTTCATTTCACGTGTGTGTCGTCACTTTCAATGCTTAAATTCGTAGTATATTTTTATGTGTTAGTTTTCTTTTTTAAATAAGACTACACATACTTTTCTCAATGTTGTCCAATGAAGAAGAAAACCATTTTTTGTTTTATATGCCAAAATATTCTACAAAAAATTACAAGAACAAGTGTGTTTTTATTATTTTTCTATCTCTAAAACTGACCGAGATATAAAAGTGCAAAGTTAACATTTTCGGTCTAAGCCGCGGACCGAGCGTGATATCGTTGATGACGTCACCGCTCCTGCCTCCGGGCGAGCGACTAAGGGATTCGAAGCATTTACCCGAATGTACCCGTCGCGCACGGAACTACTTTGTTTACTTTAATTAAGAATCAATAAAAACTACATGAGTACATCTAATAAATACTGTGTCGTGCCTCAGTGTAAAAATACGGCCACAAAAAAACCCGAAAAGTTGTTTTTTTAAGTTCCTAAGGATCCAAAAATAAGAATAAAATTGATAAATGCGATGTGAAGAGTTATGATGATGATGATGATGTTAGGGCCAAAAACGACAGTATATTGTTTTGAGGATCATGTCGATGTAATTATTCAAATACCATGTGAAATACTAACTAAGTAGTAGGTACTTAACCTTGCAATGTGAAACACTAAGGACCTAGTAGGTAGACTAGGTAGGTACTTTGTTAATGCTAGTAAAACGCTTTTTAGGGTTCCGTACCCAAAGGGTAAAAAAGGAAACCCTATTAGGTACTAAGACTTCGCTGTCCGTCTGTATGTCCGTCTATCTGTCACCAGGCTGTATCTCAAGAACCGCGATAGTTAGACAGTTGAAATTTTCACCGATGATGTATTTCTGTTGCCACTTTTTTTGCCGTTTTTTTGCTCGATGGTAATAATGGCAACAGTTAGACCCTTGAAATATTCACAGAATATTGAACCATTCCAAGGTTAATGATCTCTTTATTTTTTATAAAACATTCTGCCACCATCAGACCGTGAACTATGGGAAGGTTGTTACATTGGTCTTTTTGAAATCCTTCTTCCATTTTAGTATAATTTATAATAATAACCAATAATATACACAATATACTCAATCAATCAGCATTATTTTAAATTAATAAAAATAACCAGAGCGCACGAGAGCAAACAACTTAGCAGCGAAATGTACTACGGACGCCCGCCGCGCCGAGCGATGACGTCACGCGCTACTCGCGATCACTGACGAGATTTAAAAAACCCACGTAAACTTCCGACGCTTATAACTTCGGTAATATTGCACCGATCGATGTGAAATAAAAACTAGAATAATGTGTACGGTCTAGACTTTGATTCTACGTACGTAAAAATGTGATATTGTAACCTTGTTATCTTCTCCATTATACACACAAAATTTTAGGACAATAGGATCAGTAACTCCAGAAAAAAATACAAAAATATATGTATGGAGAATCAATTTTCTCGAAATTCTGCATACAAAACGCCATAGGTAAGCACCTAAAATTATAAAAGTGAAAGTTTGTGAGGATGTATGGATGTTTGTTACTCTTTCACGCAAAAACTACTGAACTCTGATATGTTACATAGTTTACGACCTGGATTACTACATAGGCTACTTTTTATCCAGATACCACGCGCGAGCAAAGCCGCGGGTGGAAGCGAGTAGAGCATAATATAATGACTTATCCCACCATATATTGCTTTATTTATATCTCAAAGGGATTAGGCAGCGTTTTTTATGAACTCTTCCAGGCGGCTTGACTGTACCAACATTTTTAACAATTGACGTTATATTTAACCAATTTACACAAAACCTCAACAAATATGAAACCTTCCTCGTGAATCACTCTGTCTATTTGTGAAAACCGCATGAAAATCCGTTTATTAGTTTTTAGTTTGTCGCGAACAGACAGACAGACGCGGCGGGGGACTCTGTTTTATAATATGTAGTGATAGTGATAGTGATCTTCTTTATCATAAACTCATACCTATTTTTCAGAATGCAAAGCAAAGACCAGGACTCTACTAAGCAGAGCATATTACAAGCTCTGCTATAAAATGTAGGTATAGTTACCTATATTTTTTGTATATATATACACACACATACATACACACACACTACCTTAATTAGTCCACCGCTGGACATAGGCCTCCCCTTATAATCTTCTTCTTCTTAGTCGTAGCACTCTTGACAGAGCGGTCGTGGTTATGCCGGGACGGTGGCCTGTCTCACAATCCTATGAAATTCCTCTTGCACCACAGGACCGCACATTATGAGGGGGTGCCCATAATGTGTGGTCCTGTGGTCTATCTGGTTATCTGGGTATGCGGGTGAGTGATTGCAGGACACAGCTTCTCGCACCGTCGACACTGCTACCAGTGCCGGTCAGGGAATTTATTTATCTGTACCGGTGTTAGTCTGCGCTATACCATTCAGCGCGCCAGATCACCATTTGTTAGTTATCAGGGTTCTCCACGGGCAGGTGAGGTTCGCTTGAGTTTAAAAGATGAAAGTTGGATTGAAGCCATATAAACCCCATTATTAGGTACCCCATCAGTAGGCTTACAATATTTCTCACATTACCACTAGAAACACTACTTTTTTTTGTTTTGTCAAATAGGCTAATGTCTATTTGACCATACCACCCAATTCTTTCGTATTTTTATTTCTTCCTTAGCTTTTAAAGTTTCTGTCTTTCGTATGTACGTAGGTATTTGTAATTTGTCATATAACGATCGTTGGTTCCTTTTTTCTTTAAATATATTTTTTAGATAGTCAAATCCAGTAATTAGCCTTAGCGGCAAGATACAAATCCAATCTTAGTTAACAACATAGACAGAGAACAACCATTCCCCGTCTAAGGCCAACAAACATGGTTGACAACGTAGACAAAGAACGGTCGCTCTCCGTCTAAGGTCAACCATATAATTTAATATGAGTTTATATACATAAGTAGGTATATAATATAAAATAATAATAATCCATGAAATGTTTACAACTTAAGATGAAACTATATTAAATAAAAAACCCTACAATGTACCAACAGTAGCAACGACCAATTTAAACAAATAAATAAAAGTTGAGACATTCTTGAGTACTAGATACACTACGCTAAAGTAAGTACCATAGACAAGAAAAGGCAAGTTTTTTTTATTGTTCCGTTGCTAGGCAAAGGTACTACCCATTCAGCCACCCTGCTACTTATCGCGAACCGTGAAAATACTGCGAGAGGTAACGCGCACTTCAAGTATTCTCAATGAATACTAGCTGAAGAAAAGAGAAAAGTATTTTTAGATGTGTGCTCTTTATTCCTATTCAGAGAAATAATATGTAGTTTTTCCATAAAGAATGTTACTTCGGTTTTTCTCTGAAAAAGCCCGTTATAGAATTGAATTTGAATGAAAAGAATTTTTGTTTGTTGGAATATGGAATTACCTACGCAGTCTATCTTTTTATATCTTTTTCGAGTTTGAGTAGATATTAAAACTTCCTTCTATACAAGGTGAGTTTGAACTCATATATTATCCCGAAAGGGGGTGATTTGAATCATGGTTGTTCATAACTCACAAGTTTTCTCATAAAACTTTAAGCTTATAATGTGCAGCCTTAAAACTAAAAGAGAACCACAATTATAATCATCATTATTTCAGGGACAAAGTTTAATATAATCTAATGTTCACTGGGCTGCCTCACAAGTTTCATAATCCCACCAGGGGGCCAGACAGAATATGGGAATGTCCTATGTTTTTGGGCTTAGAACTTTAAAAACCAGTTTTTTTTTCAATAAAAATCTACAAAATTTGAAGTCTTTGGACAAATGTTCTTCTTCCTTCGGGAGTAGATTTTCCTTTTTCGGGATAACATACGAATTCTAACTTATCTTGTGTACTTAGGTAACTTAGAAAAAGGCTGGATGCATTGAGCTAAGGGCAGGGCGCAATGGCGCTGATTAGGGCAGTCCTATTTCCAGCAGTGGATTGCTATAGACTGATGATCTTCTTCTTCTCTTCGTATGAGTTAGAGGCCAACTCTGATGTCGAAGTTTTTAAGCCGCCCGAAGTCCTCCGACATGGCTTAGCGACTGAAAAAGCTGGGGCCAACCTCCCGAAGCACGGAAGCGCTCAGGGGGTCTACTACAATTCACCGAAGTACGAAATTACATGTTTCGTTTCTTGCGATTAGTACCCATAATCAAACGAAAACCGAAATTTTGGCACGAATTTTGTACTGTAACAGTTCGAAAGTTGCGCATCCTACTCTATTTCACAAAACATACGACCGAAATATTGGAATTGACAGTATGAAATACGACCAATTTCACGAAACGAAACACGAAATTTCGTACTTCGGTGAATTGTAGTAGACCCCCAGATCTAAATGCCACTAAATGGTCACCCATTCAAGTAGTGTCCGGACGGAGTGTTGCTTATCCAAGATGATCTGCGAAGACGCGCTTCGCTTATACTTCCCCATGAGGCTGTTGATGATGGTGATGATGATGATGTTGACTATTTACTAAGTGTATAATAAAGGCGACAGTTTTGATGAGAGAATGTAAATATATGAAGATAGTTAGTGATGTTAGTTTGATGTTAGTTTAAAACTTCTTTACGCCAATCTTCTGAACGGATAAGGTAACATTTTATAAACTATAACTCTAGACCAGGAATATAGTTCTTTTTAGCCGAGTATAATGCAAGCCCAGCCACGGGCAGAAGTTAGCATTAGTAGTCACCTGGACTTTGTATGACTCAACTGCTGGAGGTGTTATACAAGACGGCCCCTGTGGCGCAGTGGGCTTTCGCCCACTTTCAGGCTTTCGCCTGAGACTCAGAAGGTTGCGGATTTGATTCCTGCAACGAGACAAATATTAGTATGATCTGCATATATTTGCTTAGGGTCTGGTTGTTTTCTATGTATAATATGTATGTATTTACTAAAAAAATATAATTACGTAGTGTATCAGTCATGTGGTTCCCATAACAAACTCTGCTTAGTTTGGGATTATCTATAATATTCATATTATGATCCTCTGTAATACCGTCCAGCATTATTTTTTAATTACGTTCATAATATCCAAAATTAAGGCAAGATCTAGGAACCAACTTTCTATTTCACTACCTTAATAATAGGGACAGTAAAAAACAAATAAGCCATACAGGGTACGCTATTCAACTCAAGTGCAACACTTTCCACCCTATTGGTCAAGCATCAAACACTTGGTCAATAAAAAAACTTAACTATTCCATTTTCAACTAAACAGCAACTAATTCTGAACCTTATTATATTAGTAATAAAGTTTACGAATTTATTGCGCGCGGAAAATATTTTTTGTTTTTAAAATGTTGTCAGCCCCAAGTAATTCAGCATAGACAATGATTTTTTTTTATAATGGTCTCACTGCCCAGCGTTCTGCTAGAGTGGGGCGTAAATTAATGAAATTTAGATAGGTCAGTCACTGAACATATTTTTTAGAGTAAAAAAAAATATATTTGCATTTTTCGATGCGTGTTGCGTAGCCCGAGTTTGTTGAAACTAAGTATTTTGTACGTGGAACACGACAGTCATATTAGTTAGAGAACTCAAAACAGCAGTGGATTTTACCGAAGTCCCTTAACTTACCTTATAAGTATTACCTTACATAAATAAATAAATATAATAAATAACTTCGGTCACAAACACACAACATTAGTTAGCCCCAAATTAAGTAATGCTTGTATTATGGGAACACTAAAAAAAAATACGCGATATAAATATTAGCAGAGCATACAAATATTTGAATCACTGCGGATTCGAACCCACAATCTTCAGTATCTTAGGCGCGCCACAGAGGTTGCCTGGTTACGCTTACATCTCTCTAATAAAGCTGATTATAAAATATCTGATTATTTAGATGACAAAAAAGCTTGAGATGAAACTGCCTCCAACTCCATCAAAAACAATGTAATAGTTATTAAGAACAATGACGTTAAAAAATATAAGCCAAGCAGAGTTTCTTGTCAATTCTTCTCTGTTTTGTTGCGTTACGAATTGGTGGTAAATTAAAAAAAAAATACTTTTCGAAGTGTACTATACAGTTCCTACTGAATAAATGAATTTTGATTTTGAGTTTGAGAATTATATATTTCATTGGCTTATTACTATTAAGTACACTCAATTTTATTATTTTTTCGCCATACAACGATAATAAACTTACCTTCATAACAATTATTTACAATTAAAAGTTTCCACAAGTAGAAATAAAAATCAGTAGGTAGACAAACAGTATATCGGTTTTTATTTATCTGCAATTAACGTTTGACAAAAATCTGTAATGTATTTACGATTGCTTTGAAATTCAGTTCTTTAAAACAGGCAATAATGTAGGAACGAATACTGGAACTGTATATTTGAAGAGTGGTAGTTTTGCGGACAACAACATTGTGATAAATCTGCGAATCATTTGGGTTTTAAAATACTGAAAATGATTATAAGTAATTCAAAAGAAACCGTTATAAAAGCACATTCATGGCGTACAGCCTCGCCAAGTTTAGTCTCATCTGTCACATTACTCTATGACGCCGGACTCAGTCAACATTGCAAACAAATCAATTATTTAAGTCTCATTCACAGACCACGTATTGCCAGGATCTTACAATAGAGCTGTGGCTTTACGAATTTTATACGTTGGTATTGCCTAGGACCCCACTGACCGTGTTTGAAAAGGCTGAATAGAGCCCTTGGTGGAATGAAACTAGATTTTTTAGCCTGCGTAACGGCAGTTTAAAAAGTTTTAGTTACTTACTGAGGTTCTAGTGCATTTGAGTGATTTATAGAGACAGGCAGGGGACTGTAATGTTCAAACATAAGCAACTGTGCTTACAGTAATATTAATTACATATATTGCATTTATTAATAGACAGAAATAAATTTTCATTACATATAATCTTGTCATAAACTCTTTATTCAAACACAAGTTGAAGCTAAAAAAATGAAGCCTGAAAAATGCTACATTTTGCCTCATCTTGACCTAAAACAAAAAAAAAAGTTTCTATCTATCCTCTTGGGAAATTTAATTAATTAGTGTAAATGATTTTATTAATCGTAGTAATGAATAATTATAAATAAATAAATAAATTTGGGACCTAATACAAAAAATTTTTTTTACAAAACTATTACGTAGTACAGTCAGCATCAAAAGTAGATGATGAATTTCAGAATGTCAATACAGCTGATAGAAATTTGCGTCAGAATTAGATAGCACTAAAGTGTTCCATAAATAGGTGATTGAAAAATATGCCAACAATAAGCTGATGACACTAACCACCACATGTACCTGATGACTTTAAGGTTCAAAAGTATCTGATGTAAAATAGTTTTATAAATATACTAGCTGCACCCCGCGGCTTCACCCGCGTGGAAATGTATGTGTCAAAATGTGTTTCATTATTTACATAAAGGTTTATTTTTACCACGTTTTGCGCGGAATAAAAAGTACTTACATATTATTAATGCGTTACCTAGCGTACCCGTACACGTTCCGTTCTCGTTCCCACTCTCACTCCCTTTTTCGTTCCCGTTCACGCTCCTGTTCACGTTGATCACCAATTCAACAGCCGGTTAAGTATGATACATTTTAATAAACTTACCTAACTTGAGAAATGATTGGTTCCCCGTACAAACTTTCATCATACCCTGTTCAAGTTTTATTTACTTAATGTACTTTTTAGGAATCAATTTTAATCAAAGTTCATTAATAAAAAATGATTACCTTTAACCGCCTTAGGGGTTGAAATGCGAAAAATCCTGAAACAGGTCATTTATTTCTAGAGAGATTCTGTGTTTCAAGTCGATTGGTAAAGATTTTTTTGTTCCCCTTACAAACTTTACCACCCCGTTTACAACTTTAGAGATATTTTTTTCAAAATTAGATAAGCCTTTGTATTATTTACTAAGCTAAACTAACAAACATTCACACAAACTTTTGTTCCCCGTACAAACTTTGCCACTCCCGTTAATCGTCTTAGGGATTGAATTTCGAAAAATCCTGAAACACGTATTCATTTATTTTTAGTAGACAGTCTCTCTGCAAAATTTCAAGTTGAACGGTAAAGATTTTTTTTGTTCCCCATACAAACTTTGCCACCTCCGTTTACCACTTTTGAGGTTGTTTTTTTAAATTTTTATTAGCTTATGTGTTAATCTGGCACTGAAACTATCAACGTGCCAATTTTCATCTAAATTTGTTTAGTGGTTACGGAGATACGTGGTAACAAACATTCACACAGACTTTTGTACCTCGTACAAACTTTGCCACTCCCGTTAAAAGTCTTAGGGGTTGAATTGCGAAAAATCCTGAAACACGTATTCATTCATTTTCAATAGAAAGTCTCTATGCAAAATTTTAAGTAGATTGGTAAAGATTTTTTTTGTTCCCCATACAAACTTTGCCATACCCGTTTACCACTTTTGAGGCTGTTTTTTCAAAATTTGATTATTCTATGTATTATTCTGGCACCGAAACTATCTACGTACTAAATTTCATCTAAATTTGTTTAGTTGTTACGGAGATACGTGGTAACAAACATTCACACAGACTTTCACATTTATAATATTAAAAAATAATAATAATAAAGTGTGATGTGATGTGATTTATAATATAAGTGTGATGTGATGTGATTTATAATATAAGTGTGATGTGATGTGATAGTCTGATGTGATATTAGGATAGGATTGGATTAAGATTATTAAGATTATTAGGAATTAGGCTCCCCGCCCACGACCGATTTTTTGTAGGACAGTTAGGGAGGGGAACCTCATGCCAACCTCATCCACGGAGCGTATACCAACCAGGTTAGATGGACGAATGAAGTAACGCCATAAGAGCTCAAATGATTGGATTGTACGTAATTATATAAATATTTTATGTTCTATTACTTTTTTTCGTAAAGTTCATAGTTTAGGAGTTAGGGCACTTTGAAATATGTATGAAAATTTATTTTTCAAGATTCAGAAAATTTGGTATAAATAGTTGAATTTGGATTCTAAGTATTGATATAAGTATTTTATGTTCAATTACTTTTTTTCGTAAAGTTCATAGTTTAGGAGTTAGAGCACTTCGAAATATGTATGAAAATTTATTTATTTTGGATTCAGAAAGGCCTTAAGAGCAAAAATGGTTGGAATTGGATTCTGCGTATTGATATTAATATTTTATGTTCTATTAGTTTTGTTCGTAAAGTTCATAATTTAGGAGTTAGAGCACTTGCAAATATAAATGATTTTTTTTTTCTGGTTTCAGAAAATTTGGTATTAAGGGCTTAAATGGTTGTAATTGGATTCTACGTATTGATATAAGTATTTTATGTTCTATTACTTTTTTTCGTAAAGTTCATAGTTTAGGAGTTAGGGCACTTTGAAATATGTATGAAAATTTCGTTTTCTGGATTCAGAAAGGCCTTAAGAGCAAAAATGGTTGGAATTGGATTCTACGTATTGATATAAGTATTTTATGTTCTATTAGTTTTGTTCGTAAAGTTCATAATTTAGGAGTTAGAGCACTTGCAAATATAAATGATTTTTTTTGTGGATTCAGAAAATTTGGTATTAAGGGCTTAAATGGTTGAAATTGGATTCTAAGTATTGATATAAGTATTTTATGTTCAATTACTTTTTTTCGTAAAGTTCATAGTTTAGGAGTTAGAGCACTTTGAAATATGTATGAAAATTTATTTATTCTGGATTCAGAAAGGCCTTAAGAGCAAAAATGGTTGGAATTGGATTCTGCGTATTGATATAAATATTTTATGTTCTATTAGTTTTGTTCGTAAAGTTCATAATTTAGGAGTTAGAGCACTTGCAAATATAAATGATTTTTTTTTCTGGATTCAGAAAACTTGGTATTAAGGGCTTAAATGGTTGAAATTGGATTCTAAGTATTGATATAAGTATTTTATGTTCAATTACTTTTTTTCGTAAAGTTCATAGTTTAGGAGTTAGGGCACTTTGAAATATGTATGAAAATTTATTTATTCTGGATTCAGAAAGGCCTTAAGAGCAAAAATGGTTGGAATTGAATTCTGCGTATTGATATAAATATTTTATTTTCTATTAGTTTTGTTCGTAAAGTTCATAATTTAGGAGTTAGAGCACTTGCAAATATAAATGATTTTTTTTTTCTGGTTTCAGAAAATTTGGTATTAAGGGCTTAAATGGTTGTAATTGGATTCTACGTATTGATATAAGTATTTTATGTTCTATTACTTTTTTTCGTAAAGTTCATAGTTTAGGAGTTAGGGCACTTTGAAATATGTATGAAAATTTCGTTTTCTGGATTCAGAAAGGCCTTAAGAGCAAAAATGGTTGGAATTGGATTCTACGTATTGATATAAGTATTTTATGTTTTTTGTTCGTAGAGTTCATAGTGTAGGAGTTAGGGCACTTGCAAATATAAATTTAAGATGTAGGTTATTGTTTATTGTACGTTCTTATTAGAGGTAATTTCATATGTGAAATGTCTGTTCGAGTGAAATCCTGTAATGATAGTTTTTACATAAATTTTAATCAAGCACTTTGGAATTTGCAACACACATGGTTAATGATGAGGATGACAATACAATATTTAAAAAGATTTTTTGCATGAGTGCAAATTGTATATTAATTTTCAAAGGTTCTAGGTTTCTAATGAAAAAAAATTATATTTGAAACATGTGTTCATAAAGTTTCTTGTAAACTAAAAAACTGAAACTAAATTAGGGATAAAATGCAAGAGCTCTATATTCTATACCATTATGTGAGAACACTCCTGGTGCACAGTTATAGCAATTAAGTTACTATATAATAATTTTATAGTACATAGGTTGTAGTAAAGGATGTAACTAAACAAGAAAAATTAGTGACTGAAAAACTTATATCATTACGTACAATCGAACTCCAAACTTTTTAATCATAAAGGCCTTACTTTCTGAATCCAGAAAAAATAATTTTCATTTATATTTGCAAGTGCCCTAACTCCTAAACTATGAACTCTACGAACAAAAGTAATAGGACATAAAATACTTATATCAATACGTAGAATCCAATTCGAACCATTTTTGCTCTTAAGGCCTTTCTGAATCCAGAAAACGAAATTTTCATACATGTTTCAAAGTGCCCTAACTCCTAAACTATGAATTTTACAAAAAATGTAATAGAACATAAAATACTTATATCAATACGTAGAAGCCGATTCCAACCATTTTTCTCTTAAGGCCTTTCTGAATCCAGAAAACGAAATTTTCATACATAGTTCAAAGTGCCCTAACTCCTAAACTATGAATTTTACGAAAAAAAGTAATAGAACATAAAATACTTTTATTAATACGTAGAATCCAATTCCAACCATTTTTGCCCTTAAAAGCTTACTGTCTGAATCCAGAAAATGAAATTTTCATACATATTTGAGAGTGTCCTAACTCCTAAACTATGAATTTTACGAAAAAAAAGAATAGAACATTAAATACTTATATCAATACGTAGAATCCAATTCCAACCATTTGAGCCCTTAATACCTTATTTTCTGAATCCAGAAAAATATATTTTCATTTATATTTGAAAGTGTCCTAACTCCTAAACTATGAACTTTACAAAAAAAAGTAATAGAACATAAAATACTTAAATAATTACGTACAATCCAATTCCAACCATTTTGTCTCTTATTGCGTTACTTCATTCGTCGATCCAACCTCGTTAGTATACACTCTGTGCATGAGGTTGCTATGAGTTTCCCCTCACTAACTGTCCTACAAAAAATCGGTGGAAAAGTCGGTCGTGGGCGGAGACGCTTAGAATGAATTATAATACGTAGCAATATTTTGGAAATAAAGACAGGTTCAAAAATATCTGACTATCTATCATAGCAAAAATAACTGATTATCTACTATAACTGGCCTCTTGGCTCAGTTGATAGTTATTCTTATTTATTTTTAACCTATTTATAATAAAAATAAAAATAAAAATATAAGAATAAGAACAAGAACAAGAACAAGAACAAGAACAAGAACAAGAACAAGAACAAGAACAAGAACAAGAACAAGAACAAGAACAAGAACAAGAACAAGAACAAGAACAAGAACAAGAACACGGACACGGACACGGACACGGACACGGACACGGACACGGACACGGACACGGACACGGACACGGACACGGACACGGACACGGACACGGACACGGACACGGACACGGACACGGACACGGACACGGACACGGACACGGACACGGACACGGACACGGACACGGACACGGACACGGACACGGACACGGACACGGACACGGACACGGACACGGACACGGACACGGACACGGACACGGACACGGACACGGACACGGACACGGACACGGACACGGACACGGACACGGACACGGACACGGACACGGACACGGACACGGACACGGACACGGACACGGACACGGACACGGACACGGACACGGACACGGACACGGACACGGACACGGACACGGACACGGACACGGACACGGACACGGACACGGACACGGACACGGACACGGACACGGACACGGACACGGACACGGACACGGACACGGACACGGACACGGACACGGACACGGACACGGACACGGACACGGACACGGACACGGACACGGACACGGACACGGACACGGACACGGACACGGACACGGACACGGACACGGACACGGACACGGACACGGACACGGACACGGACACGAACACGAACACGAACACGAACACGAACACGAACACGAACACGAACACGAACACGAACACAAACACAAACACAAATACAAATACACATAATTAAGAATTACTATCAACTGAGCTAAAGGGCCAGTTAAAATAGATAATCAGTTATTTTTGCTATGATAGATAATCAGTTATTTTTGAACCTATATCCTTATTGCCAAAATATTGCAAAGTAACGTATAATTCATATATTTATAAAACTATTTTACATCAGATACTTTTCAACCTTAAAGTCATCGGGTACATGTGGTGGTTAGTGTCATCAGCTTATTGTTGGCATATTTTTCAATCACCTATTTATGGAACACTTTAGTGCTATCTAATTCTGACGCAAATTTCTATAAGCTGTATTGAAATTCTGAAACTCATCATCTACTTTTGATGCTGACTGTACAAGCTATTTTTAATTTTTCAAACCCATGATTTTCAAAGCTTTCTTCATGAACAATAGTTCTCTTTAGTAAAAGCATAGACAATAGACTTTAGCCTATGGTTCGACGCCTCTATTAGAATACGGAACCCCTATATCAGCCTATTCAGTGTTCCGCGTAGGAACTTGCACCTTGGTATAATAGGATCAATGATATAGCGCGCTCCCAAAGAAAATGAAGCACAATAATAAATTATTATCTTTAGAACAAGCTTTAGCTCAGAGAATTAGCAAGCTGAAGTGGCAGTGGGCGGGCCATATCTGCCGAAGAACCGATAACCGTTGGGGTAAACGAGTTCTTGAGTGGAGACCGCTGCTCGGCAAACACGACCAGGTGGGGTGACGATCTGCGAAAGGCTGCTGGTAGAAGCTGGATGCGTCGAGCTCAGGACAGGGCGCAATGGTGCTCATTAGGGGAGGCCTATGTCCAGCAGTGGACTGTTATAGGCTGATGATGATGATGATGATGAACAAGCCCTTTTCGTCCCACTGCTGGGCAAAAGCCTCCCACAAACCTCAAATGCATCATCTCGCAATATACAGTACCTACAGTTTTTTTTATACTACTTTAAGATGGAACAAGCACATGGCCCACCTGATGTTAAGTGGTAACCATTACCTATCACAAAGCATTTCATCGTAGATCAATTTTTTCCGGAACGTGCTCTACGATGCAACGCCCTACGTTCATCAACTTGAGGCATGAAGATGATAAGCCTCTTGTGCCTGTAATTTCACCGGCACCCATACCCTTCAAACCGAAACACAGCACAGCTGCTTCACGGCAGAAATAGGCATGGTGGCAGTACTTCCCCGGACGAGCCCTTCACAAAGAACTCTACTACCTTCAAAAAAAAGTGCGGGGGCGTTTTTAGAAACTAAAACTGGAACTGTACGAGTATGTTTGACGCGTGGTAGTTTACAGCAGAGACTGAAAACGTTACGGTATAAAGGTATCAGTACCGTAAAAACGTAAGGATACCATTATCCGATAGAGGTTGGGCTATACCGTTATTTTACCGGTATAGAATTACGGAACCGAAAAAATATTAAGTCGAGCCGGTAAGGATGCAAGCGGGGTGGTGACGGTGGCTGGCGGGACGGGAGGGGGAGGCTCGCTTGGGGGCGCACCGATCACCGAATGCTGTGCTGACAGGAGTTATTCTTTAGGTTTTCGTATTCGTTCTGTTACGCACGCGCTCACGCACGCACATTACTTAGTTACTACCTGCTTTCATTTATATACCTTCTATCTAACCTACTAGAAAATATTGCTACCTATTTTATTGCTTGTTACCTACGTAATAATGGGAAGAAAAAGAGGAAGTTCATCCCCAAAAAATAAAACTTAAAAACAGTTCATTTCATGTGTTATCGCTTCAATGCTTAAATTCGTTGTATTTTTTTAAGTGTTCGTTTTCGTTTTTAATTAAGGCTACGCATACTTTTCACAGTATGGACAGGGCGAAATGGCGCTCATTAGGGGAGGCCTATGTCCAGCAGTGGACTGCTATAGGCTGATGATGAGATGATGATACTTTTCACAATATTGTCCAATTATAAACACAAAATTATAGGGAAATTGGATTAGTAGTTTCAGATAAAAATACAAAAATGTATGTATTGAGAAATCATTTTCTCGAAATTCTCTATAAAAAACGCTAATTTCATAAGTAAGGAACTAATATTAAATGTTTATTATTATAGAAATTATTATGATCCGCCTTAAATGTGATTACGACAATTTCTAGCTATGGAAAGATACCAAAATTAGTAATAAGCTAGCTTGAGTTAATTGAACTTTTTAGTTTGTTAAATTTATAACATGCCTACCTAATTGAAAATTTGGTTTAATTAATATAAGTAAGTTAAGTTAAGTTTACTTAACTATGCATGTTTTTTTTATTATTACTGATGTACTATTATTAATGTTTACAAGGTGGATATATTACTTTTATTTAACTGTCCATTTTATGTTGTCCTTTGATAGATTCTACAATCTTTATCATGTGCCTGTATGCCATATTCCGCATGCATGGTCGTATAAATTGTAGCTCACTTAGCAGCATTTGACAGAAATGGTAGCTCCCTTTATCAATTTCATTTTCTTTGATACAACCAGTACATTCAGAATCATATTCAGTTTCTGGTTTTTCTTCATCGGCATTATTATTGGACTCTAGTTAATAATAAAATTAGTAAAAATTAGTAAATAATAAAATAGTATTACTACTCGCCCATAGATGACAGAAAGCGTCATAATCGTATTCTAATTATTAAATAAACTTTTTTTTAAAGAGCTTTTAGGCAATTTAAGTAAACACGTGAGTTGAAAAGACACATATTTTATCAATAATTTATATAAACAATTAATTTTCTTGGTCTAACCTCAAACCAAACATTCATTGGCTTAGTGTTGCTTAACAACGTCATCTTTTGTCAAGTAGCTTTAGTGTTGCTATGTCGGTAAAACAGTTTAGTTGTTGTTAAGCTGACAGCATTGAGTTATTATAAATAGAGGCAGAAACGTGGAAAAAGAGTATCTGCACCAAAACTTACTTACTTACTTAGACTTAAGGTCTAAATTAGTGCAAATTTGTCATTTTGAAGTTGATTTATGTCAAATACGCTTGGACGATTTTTGTCAGTTTTCACTTGAAGACTGTGACTCTATAGTAGTAGTATATACTAACTCGATGTCTGATGGCCCTAGTTGCCAAAACAATAGTAATACTACTCGCCAATATATGTCAGGAAGAGTCATTTTCGTATGTTGATGATATTGTAGCAGCCTTTTTTTGGATAAAACAACATTTTCTATTAATAAAACCCAGCTAGATCGACTTATCGCCCCCAAAACCCCCTATATATAAAATTTTATGAAAATCGTTGTAGCCGTTTCAGAGATCCAGATTATATATATACATATATATACAAGAATTGCTCGTTTAAAGGTATTAGATAGATATGCAACTTTATTTTGCAATACAAGCCGACATTGCCGAGTATAACCCTTGAAGATTCAGCAACTGATTGCTGAGGAGTTTTATTCGTACATGCGGAGCATATTGCGGTTAGATTGAGGAGACAGCAGTGGCAGCTACAGGACGAGGCGGGGGGAGGTGAGCGAGGGAAATAAGATGCACCTAAACATTAGAGCAAAGACGATATACGGCAATATTGCAGTGAAGTCAAAGCTGGATAAATCATTTTCAATGTAGCCGACTAGACATTAAATACTTGCGACTATTCTGAAATATATTTCAGTAGTGCGATTGCTGCAAAATTGCCGGGCTACAATATTGCAATTATTGCACTTTGTGAGAGATTTAATCGGCAGTTTGGTGGCTATACCATTGCAGCAAAAAATTGACAAAATTGCCCGTTTACGAGCATCTGTAAACAAAAACTAAATTGTTTTGCCGACACCGCAACACTAAAAGCTACTTGACAATAGATGGCGTTTTTAAGCAGCACTAAACCAAAGAGTTTTTGGTAGAAGAAGGGTTTATAGGTACATGAAAAGGAGGTTTGACGGCAAAACGCTGTATAACAGAGGTTTTAGAAACTCACGTGATACTTTACATGGGATTAATAGGGGAAAATTCAACTCTAATGCAAGATAATGGCCGAACTCACGCCACTGCACAAGTGCGACCATATTGCGAAGAGATTAAAACGCACCGTGAATTGGCCAGCACGCAGCCCGGATCTTATGAAGTATTAAGCCTGCAATACATGTTGGTGGAGCCTTGCCGAGTGAAGGCCAATACACCAACGTATAGATAGCATATTACCCTTGCCTTGCCATTGTTCGGTGTCGCTCGCCTAGCTGGCCAAGTAAAGGCAATCGCCAACGTGTATAGAGTTCATTTGGCGTGTAGGTATTGTCACAACTCGCAGTCGCTCGCGACCAGTCGTCTCACTTCGGAGCAGTGACGGTTTTTCTGCACAAATCAAAGGCGCTCGCATGCACCTGGCCAATCGCACAACGTGTGGGCAGCTTTTTTGGGGCAAGTCCACAAAACTCGTCTATATTGACCGTTTGCAATAGTTTGCATAGACTTGCCGAACGTCTAGACGGTAGCTCTTTTCATGTATCAATTTGCCTACGCTCGCATTGGCCTAAACTCGATCAAAATGTAAGTATAGCGGGCTTTAGGTAACTGCTTAGTCAATGGAAATTATGAAGGAATGAAAGACAGAGCAATACTTGCGCCTCATAACAAAGATGTTGAAAAAAATTAATTATTATATAGTTGCCAAACTTCTACTATAGTAAGTATAGTAAGTACAAAATCTACTAAAGCCATGACTCAATGAAAGATCCACCTGAAGGAGCAGTCAAAGTAATAACAAAATTTCTCAATAGTGTCAACATTTTAGACTTGCCATCACACGAACTAAAATTGAAAAAAATGCGTTGATAATGTTGTCGCATAATTGTCGCGTCGGTGGTGCGAGAAGCTGTGCCCTGCGATCCCCAACCCGCATGCCCAGCGTAGGGATTATGGGTATATCCCCCTTTATTAGGGGAGGCCTATGTCCAGCAGTGGACTGATATAGGCTGAAGTGGAGGTGGATAATTAAGACGTATCAGAAGGAATATGAAATGGTGTAATAGTAGATTGTTTTACAAGGGACTAAACCGTCCCATTATATACGAGATTATAATGGGTGGTTTTGGCCCTAGTAAAACACTCTACTTTTCACTTCGATTGCGAGAAAATAAAACAATTCAAAATAAGACAATTTTTAGTATTTAACCCGCAACGAAACAGTTCGCATTCTACCGTGAAGGGAAGAATCAACCTTCATAAAACATCACTTCAAAAAAAAGATTGACGGACCACCAAGAAGTCGAGTTTTTATGTAAGAGAACGAATGCTTTGTACGGGCTGATGATTTTAGACAAAAAAAAAAAAAACTTTTTAGCCCGAGGTATTAAACTCGAGTTTTAGGCCCGCTAAGCTACACTATTATGATTTATGATACACTTTTTGAGCAAGAGAAGTGAAAAACTTAGTGTAACAAGTCTGTGCAATCACATAATATAGGCAAGAATTGTTACTGGTAAACAATCTGGCAAAGAAGTATATATACCAAGGGTAACCCTTGAATCATCAAAAGGACAATTGAGATGCACCATTCAGCGTCAACAATTTCCCGTTAGATCTGCATTTGCCATGACTATCCACAAATCCCAAGGGCAAACATTGGAATTTGTTGGGGTTGACGTAAAGTGTAGTGGTCTAGTCTTCATGCATGGCATGATAAACGTAGCATTTTCTAACAAATCCCAAGGGCAAACATTCGAATTTGTTGAGGTTGACTTAAACTCCAGTCCGGTCTTTATGCATGGCAAAAAAGTCAAAAGTAGTCATGGCAAAAGTCTACCTTCCAAATGAAAATCCTCGACAAACCCACAATATAGTATGGTAGGAAGTACTAGGATTTCATAATTAATATGATAAAAATATACTTACTAAATTAATTGATTAACTGTTAAATGTTACTGTCAACTATTAAAATGTTAAACTAAATGCACTTGTGATTTTTTATCGAGTAACCAGTTCATATTTTCTTATTAATGTGTCGTGTGATGTAAAAAAAAATATTCATATTTTATCATTATATAATTCGTATTATAATTTACAAAAACACGGTTTAAAAAAACCGAGCAAAGCTCAGTCGTCCAGGTACTGTAAACTGAAACTAGCCAAGGACGACAGAAGACGCGGTTATATAAAAGAATACCTTTATCCTTGGGGATGAGGTAGCGCTACCTCTTTATACCGTTTCGAATTTCAATACCTGATTTTTCGGTACCGTAATTTTTTTAGCTATTGAAATATTTAGGTAACCGGAATATAAAGGTATGACGTCATACCGATAAATAAAGGTATCTTAATTTTTCGGTTATTCAGTCCCTGGTTTACAGGCAACAACATTATGATAAATCTGCGAATCATTCGGGTTTCAAAATGTCGAAAGTCTTTAAAAGTAGTTCAAGAGAAACCGTCATCAAAGTAAATTAATTTTCTGGTTTGGTCACAGTAGCGCCCTACCTCGCAATAATTACATATAAAATGAACGCTACAGTGTGGAGTATGGCGCTATTTAAGATAAGTTTTTCGATTTGATTTGCTAAGTTACTTTGGGAAAACTGTTCCTAATGGGAAATAGATCCATTGACACCAACTTAATTTTTTTCTAACTATATGTTCTTGGCTGACAGACTACATTTTCTCAAAGATCTAAAAATAATGTTACTATTTTCTATAAAATAAACTTGTAATTTGGTAAGAACAATACCTTCTTACTAGTAAATAAAAGATAGCATAGATGCTATTATTGAGGTAAAAGGAGAATGCCGTCTGATGTATGGCGCTCGGTACCAAGACTAAAGTGAGTGCGTCAAAAATATCTCCAATAAGTTTTTAGTCGATTCTACAGTCAAAATAATTAAAAATGATAAAATATAGTAACACTTTACATCAATGTTTGTTAGCATTGGTTCTTGCAGTCTAATGGCGGCGTGCGGCGGAAACCAAATCAACAAAATATTTTTTTACTTGATTAGTTATCCCGTCGGTGTGTAAAACTAATGAAAATGTTAATGTTATTTATAAAATATAATAAATTTTATGGGATACGTTCGGTTTTGATGCAATTGGTCAATTCTCGGCATTCTCCTTTCACCCCACCCTGTTTATGTTTATCAGTCATACTCATATTTCTCTCTCTGCTTATTTTGGGGCTAAATGTCCAGGATTAGTTATTTATTTACTTATATAATATATGTCAGACATTAAAAAAATAAACAGACAGTTAATATAAGAATAATATAATCGTATATTTTCTCTTCACAAAGGTCACCTAAAAACAACATTACATGTGGGTATTACTAACTAGGAAACCTATATTGTGAGAGACTGGTTCCTGATCTGGGTTTATAAAAAACCTGTGTTACAGGTCGCCAGGACTCCACTCCACAGATAACATAGAAGATATACAATGTTAGGAAGGTGATGCGTAGGTATGCTGTAAATAAAGTTAGGACAAGAAAAACTTAAAGAACCAAAGTAAAAAAAATATGTAAAAAACGTAGGTACATACTAAAAATGAACATAAAGTAGGTACCTATTTAGAAACAAATATTCTCGTTACTGCTAAATTACAGAAACACAATTAAGTGGGAAGAAGTGACAGATCGCGTACCTAAGTAAGTTAATAGGGCACTGGCAACATTCGCATGGAACTCTAAAATTTCAATAAACCACACCGTAAAAAATAAATAAAATGTCACTCGTTGAACACTTCACTTTTCAATCTATAGAAATGTCCTTCTTAAAGAACACTCAGAATCATTGGTCGTTACAGAGGACATAATATTTTATTTTAGAAAAATACTTTTTACGTCTTGTGGAGTGCTTTGGGCCATTCCGTAAGATTTCTATCATGACCACAGTGTTGCTAGCTTAGCGTGTTTTTTGCCAGATCTAGCTATTAAAATAAAGTTGCAATATTCACCTGCCATGTGGAGTGTAGATCTGAGAAAGGCTGCGAGAGAAGCTGGATTCAGCGTTTAGTTCAGGGCAGGGCACAATGGAGCTCATTAGGAGAGGCCTGTGTCCAGCAGTGGACTGCTATAGGCGGATGATGATGATGATGATTCTTTAGGTGCAAGTAGTTTATATAGAAAAAAACATAAAATGTAAGATATATAGTGTATACCTTCTAGATACCTAGATTATTTAAAATGTGTGTATGCCTGCTTTCATTGTCAATTTTAGTAACTGAACCCATACCTAGGTTATACTACTAATAAGATTTTATTATTTAACTTCTAAAATTCTTCTAAAGAACCTCCCCTAACTCCCATACATAGATTATTATAAAATTGTAGATTGATCAAAAATCCATTGTTACTTTAGTAAATTTTACAAAGTTTTAACACTTTGACTGCGGGCCTCGACGTGCTCCTGGAGTAGGTACTATTGTGTTTTCCGCACTTAAAATGTTAAACGAAAATGTGTCTTGAAATATTTTTTCCCCTATTTCGTTTTTAAATTCATGCATACAAAAACAAATGGAATCCATCATTTTATAAGCTGGCAACACAGCGCTTGACCTCTTTTTATTTAGATATTGAGGACATTAAAAAAATATAAAGAATACTTCGTAAACTTGAAGATTTTTCCTTCATAGATTTAAGAAAAACTTTGGATGTGCCCAATGTCTTTTATAAAATACATGTTGGTGATCGCAGTATTATAGCAGTATACGAATAATAAGCCAAGCAGTTTCTTGCCAATTCTCCTCTGTTTGACCGCGTTACGAATTTGTGTAAATAAAAAAAAGACGTGTGGCACTCGGGGACTGCCGCGGTAAAGCTATTTATTGCATAGCATTTTGTATCAACTTATGCAATTATAATTATTTTTTTATTTCATTTATGCAGTATTTCTTTTTCTTTGATATTAATTCAAGTTACACTTTTTGAGCGTGGTGATCGTCTCGATTCGTGCGAGCTTCGTAGAGTCGTACAATACGTCTAGTTGCACGCACACAAACACTGTGTCGAAGACTGCCGAAAAGAAAAAACGTTAGACAATGCACGGCCTTCAAGCCACACCTCCGTGCCCGTCGGAGTGGGGAGCGTGAGGTTTTTTTTCGTTACGGAATTTCTGGATTCGGTCCCCGCGCTCAAGGCCCTTGATAGAAGCTATGCAATAGCTTAAAAAAATATGATTTAAATGTTCCAATGTTACTTAGTATGTTAGGTACTTACTAAATAAATAAATTTTGTATTTGTGATTTGATTGTGATTGATTTAGGTACTTTATCCTCATAATTTTCATCAGCCCAAATAGCCAGCGCACTGTTGGACATAGGGAGGTAGGCCTTCCTCAGTTCAGGTAGGTAGGTAGGTACTTAGATACTTAAGCGTACTTAAACGATACCTCATCCAAATTTCCAAGCTCCGATACAATACGGAGGACTTGCAAATATGTATTGCATATTCAGTAAAAATAAGACTTTTCGTCGGCCATCTTGTTTTCAACGACTCAATTTCACCGAAGTACTTTTGCCTTTTATTTTTCCTAATGGCTCCGAATGGGTATCATTTCAGACTTGGAACTTGAGGACGAAGGACCTATTTTGAAGTTTTCGGGACTAAATTGAATGTTACAATAGCGAAAATATTTTTTTTACAATTTATATCGTGTAACTTTTTCAAGCCAGTCTAAGATTTTTTTATATCTTTTTTCTAGGTTCGATATTTTTTTATACGGTTCTTGGGAATTTTGTCGTGACCTACAAGTTGCTCGACCCCTAAAGCCTCTCGTAGGAAGGTTATTTTAAGCTATTGCATAGCTTCTATCGAGGGCCTTGAGCGCGGGGACCGAATCCAGAAATTCCGTAACGAAAAAAAACCTCACGCTCCCCACTCCGACGGGCACGGAGGTGTGGCTTGAAGGCCGTGCATTGTCTAACGTCGCGTCGTTTCTTTTCGGCAGTCTTCGACACGGTGTTTGCAATGACTAAAGAAACAAATTAGATTTAGGGTGTTTGTGTGCGTGCAACTAGACGTATTGTACGACTCTACGAAGCTCGCACGAATCGAGACGAGCTGCTCCGAAATCGGACGAATACATAAGCAGCTGTTTATGAGAAAGTATATCCCTACATATCATTGCATAAGTTGATACAAAATGCTATGCAATAGCTTTATCGCGGCAGTCCCCGAGTGCCACACGTCTATTTTTTTTTGTGTGTGAACATTATCTAATTTTTTTCGGCTGTTCAAGTGGGTTTATTTTTCTTTTCTTTTTTCCTAAACCACCGCTGTATCAAGGCGAAAAGAAAAAATTATAATATTCAAATCGGTCGAACCATTTTCGATCCTTTGCGAGACACACGTACGGCAATTGATGATATGTTTTTTTATGATACCTGAGAATGGATGGTAACCATTATTTATAACAAAGTTTTTTTTCGTAGGTCTAAAAAAAGTGACACCCTGCGTCCAAGATATTCTATAAGACAAGATATTTAGTACAAATTCCGCTAACTTTCTCTGACAAGTTCCACAAAATGCATACGCATGCACCGCCCTCCCGCCCGCAGATTCACATGCAAATCAGAGAAAGAACAAGCAAACATGCAATCATTAATAAATGCAACCGTCTACTTACTCTTCCACCAATAAAAACAACACGTTAACCTGTAATTAGCTTGGAGAAACGACACACACATAAATACACAAGAAACTCAACAGAAATTCTACAATGTTTCGCCTTCCCCATATATCATTTCATTGTAGAATTTCTGTTGAGTTTCTTGTGTATTTATGTGTGTGTCGTTTCTCCAAGCTAATAACAGGTTAACGTGTTGTTTTTATTGGTGGAAGAGTAAGTAGACGGTTGCATTTATTAATGATTGCATGTTTGCTTGTTCTTTCTCTGATTTGCATGTGAATCTGCGGGCGGGAGGGCGGTGCATGCGTATGCATTTTGTGGAACTTGTCAGAGAAAGTTAGCGGAATTTGTACTAAATATCTTGTCTTATAGAATATCTTGTAATGGATTTCCGCAAAGTCACGCCTGAGTCAATTAATTACCCTGCGTCCATCAACTTGAGGCATGAAGGTGAGATGCTCGAAATTTTACCGGCACCCACACCCTTCAAACCGAAACACGGCAATGCTACTTCATTCACGGCAGCAATAGCACCCGGATGAGCCCTTCACAAAGAATCTACTACATCTGTATTATCATACAATAAATTCAGTCATTAACTGAGTTTTTCTCTTGTCACCAGTCACCACTAACCAAGAGCCTGATTCTCAGCAAAAGGTAGATATAATTTACACTTTAGATAAATATAATATCGCGAAAACCATTGATATATATTGTTACTCAATGGCGAAAACTGACAAAAATGGAGAACGCCGAGAATCCTTACCTATTGCGTCAAAACCAAACGTTTCTTATAAAATTTATGATATTATTTTATTAATGGCCATAACATTTTCTTTAGTTTTACACGATAGGATTAATAATCAATTAAAAAATATTTTGTTGATTTGCTTTCCGCCGCACGCCAAAATTAGACTGCAACAACCATTCATTTAAACTGTTACTATGGCAACAACCCTCATTTTTAATTATTTAGACTGTAGAATCAACTAAAAACTAATTGGAATTTTTTCACGTTTGTATTGACGCAATCACTTTAGTCTTGGTACTGAGCGCCATACATCAGACGGCATTGTCCTTTAGCAGTATTGCGATTATCTAATGTAATTTTCCCGATTATCAAGGCCCAGATTAATTGACACGTATAAAATAATCACATTAAAAAAAAAGTTGTAACTATCCTACCGCTAGTCAAAACCACTCTAACATCTAATTACTCTAACACCACGCACACTGTGCTAGAATATACAGGGTGTTCCTAGAGGGGCCTTTAATACAGATTTTTTTATCAAGCTTCTGCCCGTTTCTTCTCTCGCATGAAAGCCGGATGAAAAACAGCCTATTATGTTATTGCTTGTCAAGAACTACGTACCTCTACGCAAGATTTCAACTCAATCCGTTTCATAGTTTAATATAGTGAAAAAGAATAACAAATATACCTACTTATATTGTGGAATGCTTTGCCTATTGAGATAAGAGAAACACCTTCACTCAACAAATTTAAACTATGTGTCACCTTCAAATTTATCTTATTATTAAAACATTAACTAGGTAGTGTAATTATATTTATAATATTGTTTAATAAAGTATGTATTAGTCTATTTATTAGGTATTTATACATGTATTCGCATTGATTTAAAATTTGCTTACAAAGTTTAGTTATTTTGCGTAGGTATAGGCAGGTAAGTTTGTTTTTAAACTGTGCTGCCATCCCTTATGTTTGTTTTAGTTTTTTTTAGCTCTCTCCATCCAAAGGCTGCCTGGAAGAAATCGCAAATATCTCGCGAAATACCTTTTTAACCTGTTACCACGCGAGTGAAGCCTCGGGAGGAACCTAGTAAAAAATAATTCTGTTCACTATGATTATTTTCTTCAGTGCATCCTGTATTACACGCACACTAAACAAAGTGCGTGCGTACAACAGCACACATAGAACAGTGACGCGTGAAAATTCACGCCCCATAGGGCTGTCGGGTTTTTTTAATTACAACCCGTGGAGCTATTGTCAACTAGTAGGAGGGGATGGGAAGTAGGGTTGACACTCGTAACATAGCATTTTTTATATTAAAACATTATTGACTCCAATATATAAAAAATGTAAACTAACTGACTGGGTAATATTATGTCAACGCACAACCCATATAAGTGGTGTACAGGGTTCCAACCCCTATCTTCGGAACCCAAGCCAACCCCACCTGCACGTGGGGCACCCTGCCAAACAACGAACGGGGCTCTGGCGGCCGGCTGATTGCGGCATAGCACAGCCTGAATCGGCACAGCTAAATGCCCTGGCCACTGATGGACAGAAGCGTCGGTGGTGCGAGAAGCTGTGCCCTGCGATCCCCAACCCGCATGCCCAGCGTGGGGATTATGGGTATATCCCCCTTTATTAGGGGAGGCCTATGTCCAGCAGTGGACTGATATAGGCTGATGTGTGTGTGTGTGTGCACAACCCAAACCGCAGGACTTAGAGGCTAGAAATTATGTACGTATTGTGTAGGCATCTACTAAGGATGTTTTCCATCATTTGAAATTCCATCTCTAAAGGGGTAAAATAGGGGATGAAAGTTTGTCTGAAAGACGATTTAGGGCTGACCGATTTTTATAAAATTTGGTAGGTACATTAGAAATGAGTTTCTCTGAAGGATAGAATCTGCAACGAGACTCTCCGACATAGAAGTAAAGTTGCCGACATAGCTCAGAGAATTAGCAAGCTGAAGTGGCAGTGGGCTGGCCATATCTGCCGAAGAACCGATATACGTTGGGGTAAACGAGTTCTCGAGTGGTGACTGCGGCACGGCAAACATAGTGTAAAACGCCCTCCGCCCACGTGGAGTGACAATTTACGAAAGGCTGTTGGTAGAAGCTGCATGTGTCAAGCTGAGGACAGGGCGTAATGGCCCTCATTAGGGGAGGCCTATGTCCAGCTATGGACTGCTATAGGCTGATATGATGATGAGAAGTTAGAATAGTTAATTTTTGTTAACAATAAATGGATCAAGTATTTTAAATCCTACAATGTTACTAATAATGGTAGTAAGATCATGAATGTGACAGCCCTGTGTAACATTTTATCGAACTGAGGGCTTCACCAAAGAGGAGGTCCCAGTACCACGGTAATATAGAAATACACGTTTTAGTCATATTTATAGTCAGATTTTTTTTCAAATTTTGAACATTGGACTAGCTGCAGATTTTTGTTTGTAAATCAGACATATTGTATACATCTCCCATGGTATTATTAATAGTGCTTTGTACAAAAAAAAAGATTTTTTTTTTCAAAATTTTCAACACAGACTGTATTTGATTCCCCTTAACACTACTAGAATACTACTTAATAAAAACTAAATAGACAGAAAATATTATATGAAAAGGTATGTCCACGTAACTCGTTGCAAGCTTTACTTTCAGTCCTATATACTTCTGTCGACCTGCTTAACTGGGTTATCTGCGTTTATTAAATTAATATTCTATTCACTTCTAGTAAAGTGTAGTTGAAGTGGCAATGGACAAACCATATAGCCCGTAAAACCGACAACCGTAAATAAATAAAGGCTGGAAATAAAGGTTCTCAAATGGCGACCGCGATCTCGAAGACGAAGTGTAGGGAGACCCCTCACCAGATGGACCACGACATCGTCAAGATTACACATAATCGATGGATGGAGAGGACATCCTTGGAACCCAAGCTATCGGAATCACCTCCCCGTGGTGCACCTGCTTACAACACACGGGGTTCTGGCGGCGGCTGACTGCGGCATGGCACAGCTTTTTAGTTCCATACCCAAAGAGTAAAATAAAAACGGGACCCTATTACTAAAACTCCACTGTCCGTCGGTCTGTCTCATTGTAATAGTAGTCGGCTTCACTAACGGCCTAAGCTGGGTAACAAGTTAGCTATCCTTCAGTGGTTAGGGTAGTGAGCGACATAACAGCTCCGGTACCATTCATGGACAAATGGTAGTGCGTCCTTAGCGCACGAGTAACTCACCTGACTACCGGGGTGTACTTTGCATCTCGGCAGCAAGACCTACTGCAATAAGGTCCTGGTATTTGCCAGTTTAATCGTCTGCTTCATAACCTACCGGTTGGTAAGGGGACGTTAAACATTTCGTAGATTTGATTGGGACTGTCTGTCTCATTGTCTCTCTCTTACTCCACCGACGGACCCCAGCGGTTGGAGTTGTAACGGGAACTTCGGGTCCCGTTACTTAACCAGGGTACCACGGGTGTCAAGGTCGCCCGCCATTGGCTTTGGCCTTTGGTCTTGACTTGGACATGGACTCGTGGTGCGATGTGGTTAGTTGCAGAGGAGCGGCATGTTCGCTTGTTCAGCGGATGGTGGATGCCGGGCGTCGCTCTTCGCTCGCAACTAGCTGTTAGTTTCATGAACCCAGTGCGGAAGGGTCAAACATGGCTAACAGCGGGGTCTGTGAGTGGTCCTTATACGTAACTCGTTACTTGTAACTTGTTACGGTACTCCGGTACTTGCCTGGATAGCAAGTAGTTCATGCTGCTAGACATATGGACCGGCCTACCCAGCTGAGCAGTTTGGGGAGGTACGCGTATGTGTACCGAGAAGTGAGCGTGCTTTACAGCTCCGGTACTATTCATGGAAAAATTATAGTCAGCTTTACTGACGGCCTAAGCTGGGTTACAAGTTAGCTATCCTTCAGTGGTTAGCGGGTAGTGAGCGACATAAAAGCTCCGGTACCATTCATGGACAAATGGTAGTGCGTCCTTAGCGCACGAGTAACTCACCTGAGTACCGGGGTGCACTTTGCATCTCGGCAGCAAGATCTTACAGGTCCTGGTATTTGCCAGTTTAATCGTCTGCTTCATTACCTATTGGTTGGTAAGGAAACGTTAAACATTTCGTAGATTTGATTGGGTTTGTCTGTCTATCTGTCTGTCACCAGAATGTAGGTATCTCATGAACCTTGATAGCTAGACAGTTGAAATGTTCACGGATGATGTATTTCTGTTGCCGCTATAACAACAAAGTAAAAACAGAATGAAATAAATATTCAAGTGGGGCTCCCATATAACGGTACGCAACCCTTCGTGAATGAGTCCGACTCGCCCTTGTCCGGTTGTTTGATGCTTCCTGAAGATGCAACTAACATATGGCCCACTTGATATTAAGTGGTAAAAATTCATCATCATCATCAGCCTATAGTAGCCTTCTGCTGGAAATAGGCCTCCCCTAATGAGCGCCATTGCGACCTGTCCATGGTAACCATTACTTATAACAAAGTATTGCTTCGTAGGTCATGATTAGAACTTGCCCTACGATGTAGCGCCCTGCTTCCATCAACATGGGGCATGATGGTTTTAAAGCCTCACATGCCTATAATTGCACCGTCACTCACCTGGCCCCGCCAACGGGCAGCAGCATCTGCTGCAAGAAGCTGTGCCCTACGATCCAAACCAGGATGCCCAGTGAGGGGATTATAGCCCTTCTTATAAGGGGAGGGTTCAGCAGTGGACTGACTTATACTGATGGTGTTGGTAACATAATGTACCTAGTTGCGCCTACGCAACTAGGTACATTATGTTACCAACAATACCTATATTGGTTCAATACCTATATTGAACCAACGAATACTTTGAAATAAGTCAGCTCAAAAAACTGCCATAGAATTAGAGAATTATAGAATTAAAGTTGGGGTACTAACATTAATCTTCGGTACCCAAGCCAACCTCACCTGAACGTGGTACACACTGCTAAATAACGGACGAGGCTCTGGCGGCCGGCAGATGGCGGCATAGCGCAGCCTACATCGGCACAGCTAAATCCCCTGGCAGCTGACGGGCAGCAGCGTCGGCAGTGCGAGAAGTTGTGCCCTGTGATCCCCAACCCGCTTGCCGAGCGTGGGGATAATGGGCAAAACCCCCTATGAAGAACACGACACGTAAATGGCCCCCAGTTCCCGGCCGCCCCGGTATTCCTGGCCATACAGGTAGCGGCCATGGTAACGGCGGGGCAGGAGGTGCGAACAATCACCGGGCTACCGTTGGCTACCTGAAACCACTGACCCTGGCAAAGTTTAACGGACGCTCTCCGAGATTATGTTGGGTGTCATTTCTTTACTAAAATAAACCGTCTAAGTGCTCGTCGGACGAATGTTTCCGTACCTACCGTTGTATGGGACTACCATTTACTTCCTTGATACTTATAAAACACCCAGAAACAGACACATCCAATTACATCACCCAAACTTTTGTCCTCGGCGGGAATCGAACCCGCGACTAGCAGCTCAGAAGGCAGAGTCACTACTAACTGAGCTATGAGGTCAGTCTAATTGCGCAAACATTTTAGGATTCCATTCGGAAATGTTTCCTTACTTTTAAAATACCCCCCTATTGGACAGGCTGTAAGCCGTGTAGGTCCTCACGTCACGATGTTTGAGCCTATAGCTGCTATAAATAAGGAAATCCTGACATAGGTCCTGCATAGGGGAGCTAGAAGCGCCCCCTACATGAATTGATGTAAACTAGGCCGAGCGAGCAAACGCACTCAATAATAGTAGGGATGCGACACGATGTTTGTGAACGGTAAAGCATTTGAATCAGCTCACAGTTCAGTGAAACACTCATAGATCAGTGAACAAAATTATATTTAATTATCATCTTCAACATCAGCCCATAGCAGGACATAGGCCTAACCTAATGAGCGCCATTGCATCCTGTCCTGAGGTCGCCTTGCAGATCGTCACACCCAGGTGGCCCGCCACCTGGCAGAGGGCGTGTGCCGCTACGTTTGCCACACCACGGTCAAAAATCGTTTACCCTGACAAAATAAAATGTATTTGCTTCGTCATAAATAATTAGGTAACAACCTACCTACTAAATTAGTTCACCTAGGGCCTATTCACAACTCCAGCCTAACCCTGTAATCCACGGTATTTCAAAGTATTCGTTGGTTTTGTAGCTAACTAGATACATAATGATGACAATTACTAATTTATTAAATACAATAATAATTATTTAATTGACGTTGGTGGACAGCGAGTCGATCATTCCTGAGGATGCCTTGTGGGGAAGGCGAAACATTGTCGAATTTCTGTTGAGTTTCTTGTGTATTTATGTGTGTGTCGTTTCTCCAAGCTAATTACAGGTTAACGTGTTGTTTTTATTTGGTGGAAGAGTAAGTAGACGGTTGCATTTATTAGACATAGACATAGACATAGACATGGACATTTATTTATTTGCAACTGAACACACAACACAACAAAAATAAAAACGTAACAAACAAAATAGAGAAACAGTGAACATAAAACATGGTGGGATGTGTGCTACAGCAGCAAAATGGCTTCGACTCAGCATTATATCCGCTGTTTTAGCAGCGGAAGCTGGTATTCTGCCGAATCCATCATGTGTAGAGCCATTAAACCCTGTGAGACTAATTAAGACTAGTTTAGGTAGGTAATAATAAATACTATTTAGGCAAATAATAATTATCATTTATGTCATTATAGAAAATAATAAAAGTATTAAGATTAAATTGTGTAAGTGATATGTGATGTCTAATAGGATAAAAAAATAAAATAAGTAAATAGTTATCGAAGTGTGAAATATGAAATGATGAAGTATGTCAAAGATGAATTAAATATGAATGTCAGATTATTGTAAAGCAATGGTAAATAAAAAATAAATGATTAATATTATAGAATATGATGTCAAATAGGATAAAAATAAAAAATATATAAGCAGTATTTTAGCTGGTAAAAGGCATGTATGTATGTTTTAGCAGGTAAAAGGCGCTCTGAAGCTTTCATTCATTTGTCTTGTAGAATATAACATAATGATGACATCACCATCAGCATAAATCAGTCAATTGCTGAACATTTTCTTTTTACAGGCTTACGTTTGACCGCCATCTCACCTGTTGGTAAGTTATGATGCGGTCGAAGTTGTAAAACGCTTAGTATACACATAGGCCTCCCCTTAGAGAGATATGCCCATAATCCCTACGCTGGGTGTGGGGGTTGCATCGCTGGGCACAGCTTCTCGCACCGCTGACGCTGCTGCTAGGGAATTTAGCTGTGATGTTGCTGGGGGGGTTGGATTGCTGGGCACAGCTTCTCGCACCGCTGACGCTGCTGCTAGGGAATTTAGCTGTGATGTTGCTGGGGGGGTTGGATTGCTGGGCACAGCTTCTCGCACCGCTGACGCTGCTGCTAGGGAATTTAGCTGTGATGTTGCTGGGGGGGTTGGATTGCTGGGCACAGCTTCTCGCACCGCTGACGCTGCTGCTAGGGAATTTAGCTGTGATGTTGCTGGGGGGGTTGGATTGCTGGGCACAGCTTCTCGCACCGCTGACGCTGCTGCTAGGGAATTTAGCTGTGATGTTGCTGGGGGGGTTGGATTGCTGGGCACAGCTTCTCGCACCGCTGACGCTGCTGCTAGGGAATTTAGCTGTGACGGCACAGAATTTGGCTGTGCTACGCCGTTATCAGCCGACCGCCAGAGCCCCGTTTGATAAAAAGCAGGGTGCACCACGGGCTGGCTTTGATTCCCAAGATGAAAGTTGGAACTCCTTACACCCGAGTTTAGTGTTCAATTAATACTATGTTTATGTTTGACCGACGACGGGCAGCAACGTCGGAGAGCTGTGTCTCACAAGACACAGGTCTCCGACGATCACAACCCGCATGTCCAGTGTGAAGATAATGGGCATATCCGCCTACTTATTAGGGGAGGCTTATGTCCAGCAGTGTACTTGATATAAGCTGTTGATACCAAAAACGTTTTTGCTATTCTGCCACCAACAAAACCATTTTCTACGCCTACCGACATTATCTCCGAATATTTGAGATTTTAATATGTTGACTGCTGAAAGGACATGTCACTCCTCACCATGCCCGAGTTGCAGTACACGGAGAGTTATGTTTAGCATTCAAAGAGTTAATGGTGATCAAGTTCATGTTTCAGTAGATACAAGTTCTGAAGGATAGCGTTGTCATAAATATTTGAGACGATATCAAATAGTTGAGTAGCGTTTTCGTATTCAGGCGTTAGTGAATGATCCAAAATAACTGATCTAATGGCTCTTTCAGGACTAGGGTAGAAAAGGAAGGCCTACCTACCCTATTGCTACTCCAACGAGAACTACAGGCATAGCTAGACATGTTTGTGTGTGTAAAACCCGTAAAAGTGCGTAAAGGTGGTTGTGTGGGTGAGGGGGACTTTGAGCCTCGTTAAGAATGGCTAGGAGCTATTTCCATTGGCAAATGATACGTCAAAATATCGTACACTTATCTAAATAATGCTTTTTCATAGAAAGATTACAACAAATTTTGTGACTAGTTTAGAAAGAACTGAGTCGCTCTATTTTCTAATCTAAGTTGAATAATAATAATAATATATCTGATTTTACCTACAACTTCATCCAATCAGTTCAGGACATTTCGCGTCAGTTCCAACTAAACAATAACAAAGATACAGGCAAGTCTTGCAATCATATTTTTTTCGGATTACATGGAATAAGTAGCAATCGGAAAACGTAGTGTAGAACGCCCTCCGGCCAGGGGGATTGACAATTTGCGAAAGGCTGCGGGTCGAAGCTAGATGCGTCGAGCTCAGGACAGGGCGTAATGGCGCTCATTAGGGGAGGCCTATGTCCAGTAGTGGACTGCTATAGGCTCATGTTGAGGATGATGATTTTATAGAATTATTTATGCAAACCGACTGACGATCAACGCGCAACGCCCAACCTGTTTAGGCCCTTTGACGGCCTCTGTGGCAAAGACTCGCCTGAGACCCAGAAGGTTGCGTGTACGATTACCACCGCGAGACAAAATGTTTATATGATCTGCAAATGTTTGCATTGGCTCTGAGTGTTTCCAAAAAAATATGTATCTAAGTAGGATATCAGTTATGTGGAACTCATAATAAAAGCTCTGCTTAGTTTGAGACGGAGATTGTCGGAGAGGCGACGCACGACTTATAGGTTTGATAGGCGTCATCGGCTCTTCTGGCATCGATATTGTTTCGGGCGGAGGCACCAACCGCATCGGAATCTGTTCCTCTGGCAGCGGGATATTATCCGTTGAAGAAGATGGAAGCGGTATCGATTCTACCTTATTACTGACTTTTCAACAAAATTTCTTTCTTTACCACGTTCGACAATGAAAACACACAATTTCTAGAAAAATGCGTGCACTATGCGCGGTCTCCTATGAATTCTAACCTTACCTTATGTACTTACTCAGGCGTGGTTAAGAAAGTCTAGCACTTCGCATAATTATTTTACAAGAAAATGTGATATAGGTACGAAGGTATATAGGCTGCCCACGTACCTACCTAATATGTCCTGACATATGAAATAGGCATTTTTTATGGAGAATTTCGTAAAATGTACTCAATACATACAATTTTGTATTTTTTTATGGAAGAATAATCTGATTCCTTAAAATTTTGTTTGTATAATTAGACAACATAGTTAAAAAGTATAGCCATTTAAAAAAGAAAAATAATAAAAAAAAGCAACATACAGTCGAATTGAGAACCTCCTCCTTTTTGAAGTTGGTTAAAAAGTACAAAAGTTATATTTTTTGTGGTTGAACTTTCCCAAAAATATCATTTATTGAATTTTCAATCTTTGCAATAATGTTAGAATACAATAAAATAGACGTTTAGAATAAAAAATAATTAATTTTGTATATAAAAAAAAATGTTGGAATATGTAGGTACAAAATAAAATAGAGTTAGAAACAACAATTTCATATACACTACCTAATAAGTAACAACACCACCCACCAGTCTGGACTTTAACCTCCCCTAGTAATAAAGGGTGGGGTGTATGCCTATATTCCCAGGATATTATGCGGGTTGGGGATCGCAGCACACAGCTTCTTGCACCACCGACGCTGCTGCCCGTCGGTGTTCAGGGAATTTAACTGTGCCGGTCTTAGGCTGCGCTATTCCGCACAACTGGCCACCAAGTGAGGTTTTACATCACTAAATTTTTTAACCCATTTTAAAACCTTCAATCATTTTATATACATAACTTCCTACCTACATGCTGCGCGATTATTGTGTTTGACTGTACTCAATATTTTTTGGAGGTGCTGGGCAATAAATTAGTAGGTATTTTATTGCCTAATATTTCTTGGAGCTGATGGGAATCATTTATAATTTTGAGAGCAATGGTTTTGGAGTTGCTGGGAACAAGCCTCAGTCGGCCTTCAAGACTTTTTATTTACGCGTGAGTGTCTCTAAAAGATAAAAATATACTAAAACGAGATTATTCCACAGAAAAAGAAATTCATCGATACAGTTTAATAGCTGTAATTCAGATAATTAGCAAGCTGGAAGTGGCAGTGCGGTCATATATACCGAAGAACCGATAACCGTTAAGTAGAGTCCTTGAAAGGAGACTGCAGTGTTTCGGCAAAGGTTGTAAGTATAGGACGCCCTCTGACCAGGTGGAGTGACGATCTGCGAAAGGCTGCTGGTATAGAAGCTAGATGCGTCGAGCTGAGGACACACCGCAATGGCAATAGGGGAGGCCAGCGGTGGACTGCTATAGGATGATGATGATAATAATGTTTTTTTTTAATATCAGACTACAATTATGAAATACACATAAATTAACTAAAAACGACGTTAAAAAAATAGGTAAGCCAGCCGAGTTTCTTGCCAATTCTTCTCTGTTTGGTCGCGTTACTAATTGTTGTAAAATAATAAAAAAATTGACGAAAAAAAACAATTCATTGTAGGTAAAATTAAAAATAATAATAATGATGTTTGTATTTTGAATCAACGAGAGGAATTGGAGAGGCCTTTATCCTTCGCCAGTACAACCGCAAAGTAAAGTGTATTGTAAAATCAGAATCACGTTGACCACATACAAAGGCTGGCTTTCATTTCATTCCCTGCATGCACTTAGCTCCACCCATGGACCGATTCACACAGGCCTGAGCCGCGCGTTTTAAATCTGGCTCGTTTGCCTTTCATTGCTTAAAGTTATTTAAAATAAGATTTTAAAAATATTTAATGCATAAATTATGAACACTCAGCATTTATCCAAGAAAGAAAGTGAGAATGACATTTATCTAACACACAATAGGTACACAAACAAAACAATAAAATGGGCTTTTGAAGTTTATTTTTATTTTTTTTATTTAAAAAAAAATTGGCTTGGGCTGGCTTGGGCCAGCTCTTCACCTCAAGGCTTGCAATGGGCAAGGATGAGGTCGACGATGAGACGAGCTTTCCCAGAAGATGCCTATATACTCTTTTTTTTAAGCCTTTTTTATGTCCTATGACCCTAACGGTCATAAGACAATGGAAAAACAGACGCTAGCGGCTGATTCCATATTTTAGTGATGCGCATTATAAATGATATTTGGAAGCGCTTAGTCCGGTTAAATGGAATATCAACTTGATACGGATGGTAGTTCGCAGTACATCTGAAGCTCCTACGGAAGAAAAATGCAATATACATTACATCATAGTCAAAAGCCGGCTTGATAGGTAAGCTATCAAAACATTAAATATGAAATAATAAAAACACACACGACACAACATAGCTGCGCTGGTTTTCAGACTTGACCTATAAGTGACTATATAATATAGGTATATGTACTACCTATAGGGTCGGAACCATTCACTACTATTATCTACACCCAGTTATTTAACACTACACAGTGCCATGGGTGATCCATTTCCGTTAATTGTTGTTGATAATGCTGATGATGGTACATCACGGTGTAACTGCAGCCTTTGTGCGCGCTATCTGTTTATGCACGCCACTGTACCTGCTCTTTGTTTATCACTTTTTGTTGCGACTGTATCGGCGGGAGTGCACAGAACACTATTACTCCTACCGGAGCGGGAGGTCTCCGTGTTTTCTTCACAATTTAAAAAGTTTTAGCATCGTTTCAATTTAGTTTTATTTTGGTTTCATTTTGTTGTACCTAAAGAAGTTTATTTGTTCACAGATTTATCCGAGTTCAAAGGCTATCAACATTATTAAACGATATCTCTATGATTGAGTGTGTGTGTGTGTGTGTGCGTGTATACCTACTCCACTAAGTGCTCCTACTCTATAAATTGGATAATTCCTGTGGCACTGGGCAAAAGAGCGCCTGAAACGTAGAAAATTGCGGGTTCGATCCCCGTCGCGGTAAAAATGTGCGATCTGTGGTTGTATGAATTTTTGTCTCGGGTCTGGATGTTTTCTATGTTTCTTAGTAAGAGTTTATCAGACACTAGCGACCCGTTTCGGCTTTACACGGGTAGGTAGTAGAACTTATGAGTTATGATTATGACCTATCCCACCGTACATTGTATAGTCATATCTCAAAGGGATTAATCAGCGCTTTCGATGAAAGCTCCCAGGCGACTTGACTTTTTCGGATATTTTCAACAATTGTCGTCTTATTTCAACTAATTTACACAGAACCTAAACCGAAGCCTGAACCTTCCTCATGAATCACTGTGTATTAATGAATAATACAGGTGGGTGGGGCAAAGTTTTACCTAATTGAGGGCATCCTTTTCTTTTAAAGAAGAATGCCGAGAACCCGTACCAATTGCGTCAAAACTGAACGTATCCCATAAAATTTATTATATTTTATAAATGACATTAACATTTTCTTTAGTTTTACACACCGACTCGATTAATAATCAAGTAAAAAATATTTTGTTGATTTGGTTTCCGGTGCACGCCGCCATTAGACTACAACAACCAATGATATACACTTTGCTATGGCAATAAACATTGATGTAAAGTGTTACTATGGCAATAACCCTCATCAGTAGAATCGACTAAAAACTTATTGGTTTTTTTTTTGACGCACTCACTTTAGTCTTGGTACCGAGCGCCATACATCAGCATTCTCCTTTAGAAGGTTTTTATCTTAGAAAACTGGTTAATACCGAAGAAAAAAAGCGTATATTTTTGAAATTTTGAAAAAAGCTTCGGCCTTGAAAATTACTTTTGACAAAAAAAACGAGTTGGTCTCAATCGACTCCATCTCCCATAACGAATACTTTTCACAATGTTACCAAATCAAATTGTAAGATTTCGCAAAAATTTAAACAATAGTATTCATCATCATCATCATCAGCCTATAGCAGTCCACTGCTGGACATAGGCCTCCCCTAATGAGCGCCATTGCGCCCTATCCTGAGCTCGATTCATCCAGCTTCTACCAGCAGCCTTTCGCAGATCGTCACTCCACCTGGCCGGAGGGCGTCCTACACTACGTTTGCCGAGCCGCGGTCTCCACTCAAGAACTCGTTTACCCCAACGGTTATCGATTCTTCGGCAGATATGGCCAGCCCATTGCCACTTCAGCTTGCTAATTCTCTGAGCTATGTCGACAACTTTAGTTCTATGTCGAATATACTCGTTACGGATTTTATCCTTCAGAGAAACTTCGAGCATAGCTCGTTCCATAGCTCGCTGAGCGACTTTAAACTGGTGGACTAGCCGTACTGTGAGTGTCCACGTTTCGGCTCCGTATGTCATGACGGGTAGGACGCACTGATTGAAAACTTTCGTCTTCAAACATTGTGGTATGGGTGACGAGAAAACTCGACGTAGTTTTCCAAATGCTGCCCAACCCAGCTGAATCCTCCTCTTGGCTTCCTTCTCGAAGTTGTTTCTACCCAACTGCAATATCTGCCCGAGGTATGTATACTCCGAAACAACTTCAAGAGGGTGTCCATTAACGACGACAGGACTCGGATCAATTCGGTGATTGACCATGACTTTGGTCTTGTCCAAATTCATGCCGAGACCTATCTTTCGCGAGGCTGATGCTAGGCCGTCCAGCATCTGTTGCAGCTCCTCCAGCGACTCCGCCATTAGGACTATGTCATCAGCGAATCGCAAGTGTGAGATGTGCTCGCCGTTTATGTTAATGCCAATACCTTTCCAGTCCAGCGTCTTAAACATATCCTCCAACGCGCTCGTCAACAGTTTCGGAGATATGACATCTCCCTGTCTCACTCCGCGGCGCAGTTGGATGGGTTTAGACTGCTGGTCCTGTACTCGGACACTCATAGTGGCAGCTTCGTACAGACATCTTAACACTTCGATATAACGATAGTCCACTTGGCATCGCTGTAAGGATTCCAGGACAGCCCAAGTTTCGACAGAGTCAAAAGCCTTCTCATAGTCCACAAAAGCCAGACACAGGGGCTGATTATACTCTTCGGACTTCTGTATAATCTGCCTCACTGTGTGAATGTGGTCTATGGTGCCATATCCTCCGCGAAACCCGGCCTGCTCCGGTGGCTGGAACTCGTCGAGTCTTCTGGCGAGACGATTCGTTATGACCCTAGAAAACAGCTTGTAAACGTGGCTCAAGAGCGAAATAGGTCTGTAGTTTTTAAGAAGAGTCTTGTCACCCTTCTTAAAAAACAGAACCACCAAGCTCTCGTTCCACGCCTTTGGAGTTCTCCCACAGTGAAGGACGGAGTTGAAGAGGTTCTGCAGCTCCTGCACAACAGAAGCTCCTCCTGCCTTCAGAAGTTCTGAAGTGACTCCGTCTTCACCATTTTTAAGCTGTCTCAGGGCCAGTACGACTTCGTCTTGGCTGATATCTGGCAGGTCGTCGGTGTAGTGGCGGGTGAGGGTGGCTCTGGAATCATGGTTGTCACGTTGGGGGCAAGGAGCATGTGCCGTGTACAGTCGGCCATAGAAGTCCTCGATCTCTGATAACATCTCCGGCTTTGACAAGACGGTTCGGCCATCGTGTGTTGTTAACTTCGTCAGGTGGCTCCTGCCAAGCTGCTGAGTGAATACTTTGGACCCTCGGTTTCGCTCTATCGCCTCTTCAATGAGGCGTGTGTTGGAGCTCCGAAGGTCACGCCGTATCATCTTCGCAATTCGCTTGTTCAGGTCTGACCTCTCTGACGAAGTGGCCTGAGTGGTTTCCCGTCTTTTTGCCATCAGCCCAAGAGTGTCATCCGAAAGTTTGGACTTCTTGCCTTTAGGCTGCATTTGGCAGAATTTGATGCCCTCTCCCTTAACGTTCCAACCACGTTCTGTAGGGCCTCATCAACGTCATCGGTGGGTTCCACGGCAACGAATCTATCACCGAGAAGCTTCTGAAACTTCTCGGTGCCCGCCATGATCTGGAGTAGATTGGGTCGGAGCGTGGACTTCATCAGACGGTTTCTTTCCAGCTGAAGATTAATATTCAGAGAGCCTCGGACAAGTCTGTGATCAGATCCGGTGTTAAACCTGTTGATCACGGAGACGTCTCTGAATATGTGCTCCTTATCCGTCATGATGAAGTCGATCTCATTTTTGGTCACAGCGTCGGGGCTTCGCCACGTCCACTTCCTGTGGGGCTTCTTCTTAAAGAACGAATTCATCAAAAAGAGCCCCTCCTTCTCTAGGAAGTTGACGAGCATTTGCCCCCTGTGATTTCTACTTCCATGACCATGCGGGCCCACTCTGGATTCGTCGCCAACCCGGCGTCCCACTTTGCCGTTAAAGTCCCCCATAACAACGTTGAAGTGAGCCTTAGTGGTGTTGTGCAAGGCTTTGGATATGTCCTCGTACATATCCTCCACTTCATCATCCAAGTGTGCCGAGGTCGGTGCGTAAGCCTGAATGATCTTCATACTATACCGCTTGGATAGTCGAAGGATCAGGTACGCTACCCTGGTCGACACACTGGAGATTTCCTGAACGTTGTTACAGAGGGCCTATTGACGAGAAACCCTACGCCACCCTATGATGTTTGGTCACCCTCGCGGAAGTACATTAGATGGCCCGAGTCTAGGGTAATGGTGTCCTCTCCCTCTCTACGGACTTCACATAACCCCAGAACATGCTAATGTTCTCCAGCTCCACTTCCAACTGCGCTAGATGTTCATCGAGCCTCAGAGTGCGTCCGTTATACGTTGCTAGGGTCAGGTTTTGCAGGTAGCCAGAGGTAGCCCGGTGATTGTTCGCACCCCTTGCCCCGCCGTTACCATGGCCGCTACCTGTATGACCAGGAATAGCGGGGCGGCCGGGAACTGGGGGCCATTTCTTTTTTATGATTTTCATTAGGGGGTTTATGCCCATAATCCCCACGCTGGGCAAGCGGGTTGGGGATCGCAGGGCACAACTTCTCGCACTGCCGACGCTGCTGACCGTCAGCGGCCAGGGGATTTATCTGTGCCGATGTAGGCTGCGCTATGCCGCAATCAGCCGGCCGCCAGAGCCTCGTCTGTTATTTAGCAGGGTGCACCACGTGCAGGTGAGGTTGGCTTGGGTACCGAAGATAAAGGTTGGAACCCCGTACACCCCAACAATAGTATTATCATATAAATATTATTCATTATCATTATCATTAATATATCATTGAGTTAATGCATGGCATTAGACATTAGTGGCAATTGATGAATCATTACTTCATACTGCCAAGATACTAAGAAAGATCTATTTGAAATAAGAAAAAAGTATTTCCCTGCATGTGTTCGAATGGCATGAACTCAATATTGTGGCGAAGTGCTTCATAGAAATTGTATGGAAAACTTTTTTAAAATTTTGCAAAATCTTAAGATTTGATTTACTCAAATAGAATTATAAGTAAAGCCATTATCAAGAACCTAGAGTAGGTACTCGTATTGTTAGATTGTTTGTAAAATAGAACAATTAGTTTCCATTTGATTACTTAATCTACTTAGTAAATAGTTTGTAGTTAATAGTTATAGTACAACATTTTTTAGTCTAAGTTCGATAATCTAGAAAATAGTTTACAAACCCGTGAATTCGAAGAACAATCTGTCTGAGTTCGTGACTGCTCTATAGATAAACAACAACTTATCAATTAAGTAAACATGTAGAGATGTTCCGATTAGTCGGTGACTAGTCAGTAAAGTCGACTATCTGGCCACTGTCGTGGTCGCCAACTAGTCGGCAAAGCGCGCCGACTATCCGGCTTCTTACTTTGTATTTTTTTCTTTCTCGAAGAAAATAAAAACTAACAACAAAACAAAGGTTTGTCTGGTAGAAAATACTCCGAGCCCAACTTTTGTTACATTTATTGTGCAATAAAGTATAAAATAACCGTAAATGTATGTAATATCGCAGAACCTACCCGAGTTGTCAGGGTTAGATGTCAGTATTTATTTATTTAATCATTGTCCAATAAAAACAATCCATACTTACACGAGACTTTCTTTTAGACATTATTAAATTTTAATTGAGCTCTTTGACTAATTAATTTTGATTTTTGATTTTTGATTTTGATTAATTAATGAATCATGCCTTAGTTTAAAAAAAACGCCTGTGATCCGTACAAAATCAAATATTAAGAAACAATGGGGCGTAGGTAAACAATTTAAGTTCCGTTCTACCACGCTCGCATCGCAGGCGCCAAAATGCAGAACTCTCCCGAAACCATGATCAGCTTGGTCCACTATTCAACCTTCTTACAACCGACTAATCGGTTAGTCGGCAAAAGTCATAGTTGGCACATCTCTAAAACATAGTAAGTATTAAAATAACTTGTTGATCAAGCTACAGTCGCGGGAAAGATATCAGAGAAACATGAAGTTACTGTATTTCATTTTTGTAATTTTCGTTACCATTGGATCATGCCTAGGAAGAGGTATGTAATAATAAATAATTAACAATTTAAAAAAACAATTTTAAGGAAATTATTCGTAGCGTTGATAATTGAGATCAAACAAGAAAGTAGGTATACAGGTAGGTAGGTATATCTAAAAAGACTAAAACCGAAAACTGAGAGGTTGCAATCAGACGATAATTCTGATTGATGTAAAGGAAAAAAAAGTTTTTTTTTTTTTACTTTTCCACGTCATTTTAATTATTTTTCTTGTTACATATACACATAGTACAACATAATAACAACATAATTATCTACCTAACTATCTCATTTAAATAAGCAAAAAATAATAAAATTAAAATAACATTTTTTTTTTCAGAAACATTTTCTCTTCGGTTCATTTTTTTTCAGACATCAGTTTTATATTTGGTCAGGTTACCTTTCGTTTTCGGTAGACGTCTTTTTACACCCGATATAAAAGGGTATAGGCCCAAGCCCAAACGAATTTTCATATTGGTGCTCTCACACAGAATTAATACATAAATAGGTGATCCTACCAGCTATAGTTTGTAGGATGATGTTTGTATATTATGTTAATAATGAATCTATTGCTGAGAATCAGGTTTCAGGCCCCAGAGGACTTCTACAAGTTGGTGATGATGATGAATAAGTGTAACATTCTTTCTACAGATCCTAGGTGTGTGATGCCCATCGACAGTGGTTTGTGCTTTGGTTATAATCCTAAGTAAGTACCTCAAAGTCAAAGTTATTTATTGCGTTCATGTGTAGGTACAAAAAGTTCATAAATCTAATGTTATGAGCCCAGGTAGGGCATGACAACATTTAGGTTTACCTATGTACCTATTACCTAATAGGTACTTTTTTATGTTAAGTATATATCTTATTAATTTTTATTATAATTTTTTTATTTAATAAATATCTTCTTAAATAATACCTATCTACTGTTTTAAAAGTCCTGTGTTTCTTAGTATATTGACAAGTTCTTAGTATATTGACAACCTCTGTGGCGCATTGGGCGAAGGTCCGCCTGTGACGCAGAAGGTTGCGGGATCGATTCCCGCTGCGGGACAAATGTTTGCATGTTCTGCAGATATTTGTCTCGGGTCTGGGTGTTTTCTATGTATAATAAGTATGAATTTACAAAAAAAAAGTATATTATGTAGTTATATTATGTGGTTCCCATAACACAAGCTCTGCTTAGCTTGGGGCTACATGATGATGTGTGATAGTTCAGCATTATTTTATTTTATTTATTTATCCCTTCCAACACAACCTATGGATTGGCCAACATTTCTTGTTCCGCTCATGTACCGCTTACCACCACTTACTACATTTAATTGTAGGATCAGATAGCATTGCTTGCAAATAAAGCTTCCCCATACAGCTGCGTTATTATCGGCGATCTTACCGCTTGCGTTATTATAAATAAATATAAATAAATAAATAATGTTATAAAGGAGAATGCCGAGAACCCGTACGAATTGCATCAAAATCGAACGTATCCCATAAAATTTATTATATTTTATAAATGACATTAACATTTTCTTTAGTTTTACACACCGACTCGATTAATAATCAAGTAAAAAAATATTTTGTTGATTTGGTTTCCGTTGCACGCCGCCATTAGACTACAACAACCAATGATAAATACGTTGCTATGATAATAAACATTGATGTAAAGTGTAACTATGGCAATAACCCTCATTTTTTATTATTTTGACAGTAGAATCGACTAAAAACTTATTGGATATTTTCTTGACGCACTCACTTTAGTCTTGGTACATACATCTGATGGCATTCTCCTTTAAATAAATAACGTTGGACACTATCACACAGCATCATGTAGCCCCAAACTACGCAGAGCTTGCAAGCTCTGATGATGCTTTGTGATAGTGTCCAACATTATTTATTTATTTATATTTATTTCTAATAACGCATGCGGTAAGATCGCCGATAATAACGCAACTGTGTGGGGGAGGCTTTAATTGATTGATTGGTATGTAAGTAGTAGTAGTAGTACCCTATGGTGGTATTGGTATGTAAGTGGTACCCATGAAAATAACATAAAATTTAATTACATTGTGGTAACACGTATGTACCACCATGGAATTATAACTTAAGTATAGTACCACAGACAACGGAGATTGTCTGTGGCAGTAATTCGATATTTAAAGGCTCCCCCACATAGGTGCGTTTTATCGGTCCCTAATATTGCGTTATTTGATTTTAGTACATTATGTATTATAACGGCTACGAAGTTACACACTGCTGCGATAACGCAGTTGTGTGCAAGGTATTGGAACGCAAATATCTAACGCATCCGATATCTGTTGTGCATTTTCCTAAACTAAACTTAATTTGACATCCCTAAAAGTGATACTATACCTTTCTTTTAGGTGTAAAAAACAAGGATAGCTATAACATTAAAGCTGCCAAATTTAATTAAGTTTAGAAAAGTGAACAACAGAATCGACACTACTTTCGACCGTTATAATGCACCTAGCTCTACTTTAGGTGCATAGATGGTGCTGTAGGTAGTAAGTAGGTACTTTTTGTAATGTTGTACTAACTACCTAGTTATTACCATAAAGTTAAGAAAAAAGTTTCTATGCAAACTCTTTGCGTCTTCCAGGTTCGGCTTCGACTCCTCAGCCAACAAATGCGTCAGTTTCATCTACGGAGGCTGCCAAGGCAACGAAAATAACTTCGACTCGCTAGAAGAATGCCAGTCTGTCTGCTGAATCGATAAGAGATGGCGCTAATAGCAGTTAGCCTGCATTCATAGAGGTGGTGTCACAAGTAATAATAAGAATATTAATAATAAGCAGGGTTTTTTCTTATATTTTTTTTATTCCTAATAAAGAAGCTACATCTATATATTTAATAAATACCTACTTAAACTTGTACATGTATGTATATCATTTATTTTTTTGATAAACCATATATTCAATAAATACTTAAGTTGGTACATGTATACCATTTAATATTTTGACAAAATAGGAAGTTATGTCATTGAATTAAAAATGTAGATTTGGAACTTATACCTACCTTGGTACTAACTACTGCCATAATACATACATACTGTTAAATTAATCAAAATATTATGTTGCTTTGTGGGAAAAAAAATCTAAATTTTAAGTTGCCTAATTTTCTTTGTAGACATTACCCTACTTAAAAAATAATAATGGTAAAAAACAAAAATCTTCTGAAAATACAATATGGCTCGATTTTTCGATCGTCAGATAGCATGGACGTAATCCATGGGTAACAATTAGTCACAACAACGCAGCCAACATCAGAGTGACCTAGATAAGTCCGTTGTGACTATTAATATGTATGTACAAGTAGCGGCACGAAACTCTAGCTCTGACCGTTATTGCATAGACGTCAAAAGTAAGATATTATAATGGGAGCTATACCAGCCTCCCAAGATCAAGTTCACCGTCAAGTTTGCAACGGACTTGATGCTGTGTCCAGTAAACTTGACGGTATATGGCTATGGGTGTGCATGACAAGTCTACTAGAATTCCGTTCTTTTGCCGACTTGATCAAGTTTGCAGCGCTGCAAACTTGACGGTGAACTTGATCGTGGCTGGCTGGCTCTAGAGGCGAGAGAGAGCGAGAGACCCATGCGCAGAAGTTTCTTTCACCGTGCCGCTAGCTTTAGCATGATAGATGCTCACTATGTAATTTTTCCTTTTTATAGAATCGTGCAATTGGCTTCTTTGTTTTTCGATGAAGAATTTCCTTCGAACGCTTCTTTTATTACAGCAACTGAAAAAAAGAGGCTTCAATATCATTGAAAGGCCTTCGGAATTGTTTTTTTTCCACATTTACTATGTAAAGGTAAACTAAAAGCTAGCTTTTAGTAAAGTTGAAAAAACTCTTTTTTTTCGAAGGTGATTCTGTAACCAACTGCATTGAGCAGCAGTTGCGAAATCCCCCTCTTCAACACCTCACGTAATTAATGGACGTCCTCTCATATATAGCATACATATATAAACATTTATTTTGCTGTTTCCGAGGGATAGAAAAATAACTTTTGAACCGAACGAAGCCGCGGGCATAGGCTCTATGTATACTTATTCCAAGTTTTATCAAAACCCGTTCCGTAGTTTTTGCGTGAAAGAGTAACATACATCCACCCTCACAAACTTTAACATTTTTAATACTATTATGATAAGATATACTTACGTGCTGCAAGGTAAAAGATCAAAAGTAACCACAGAAGATACAATAGCACTTCCATTTTCCAGACAGCAACCAAGAACAAGTTCTTAATTCAAAATTTAAACGTTTGATGTAGGTACCCAAAAAGGTTGGGTAAGAAACTTTTTTCTATCTCTATAGGTATTCCTACCTATTCTTTCGAAGTAAAGGACCTTTATGTAGTTTTCTCTCAAAAAAAGTATTTATTTACTTTAGTGAATACTATTTATAGCTATACGTGCGTGTTTCTCCTTTATGTGACAGAAACGTACTAATAACAAGATACCTTTAGAAAAATAAGGATTCAGGAGCGGGATTAGTCATTAGCATTATGTTACCCATTCTTTTTCCCCGTTTTATTCTGTACGATAGAAAAGGATAGAGATACGTTGCGGGGTTTTATTTATCTATAAAATATGACGCAAGTATTATAAAATAGGTGGAACAATTTAGCGGGTTAGGGCACTTTTTTACACCTTGGGTTACGTTACTTAAGTTTTAGTAAGGATCCCTAATATTTTCTAGCAATAAATAGCATAAGTTACTCAGGGTGAATGTAGCTTTCCAATGGTGAAAGGATTTTTGAAATCGGCACAGTAGTTTTTGAGTTTATTCATTACAAACATACACACACACAAAAATATAAAAGTTTCCTCTATATAATATTAGTGTAGAAGTGTAGATGTAGAAATCATTTCACAAAACAACGTTTATAAAAAAAATACACAGTAGGTAATATTTTAATAAATATTTCATAATTTTAATCTACTAAAATATAAAAAAGGTAAATATGTTAATAATAAACTTGTCGAACTATATTATTATGTGGATGCGTTGAGCTGAGGACAGGGCGCACTCATTAGGGGAGGCCTATGTCCAGCAGTGGACTGCTATAGGCCGATGATTATGATGATGATAGAAACAGTCTATCCTCATTGAATAAGGATGCTATGTATGTAAAACTTCTTAGTTTTGATCGGCGACATTGATGATGATAATGATGTCTAGAAAAAAGTAATTAATTTTTTAGGTAGGAAGGGTTTTACCATTACAAATAACGATAAGCATTTTCCTTGTTGTATATTAACTTTGTACATTATCCTCGTCTAATACTGATCTGTCATCTGTTATAATATATCATATAGTTATCACAGTATTAAGGTACGAAGGTACGTAGGTACCTACTATAATAAGAAAATAATTTAGTAAGCCTACCATATTATTCTGTGGTACAGTGATGATAGTAGGTAGGTAGGTAACGTATAAGTGTAAATACCTACTTATTACCTGACCTACCTACATACTTTAGGTAAACGATCAAATTATTTGTCAAATTTTACTGTTTGCCAAATTGTTTGATAATGCGCCTTTGTTGTATTTTCAACTTGATACTGAAGCATTCAAGGCGTGCCTCACCTCGGTGTTCTTAGTAGCGCAACACAGCGCCCGGTCACCACTTGGATGGGTGACCGTATAGTGGTAATACAATCTGACAGCTTCCGCGCTTCGGAAGGCAATATTGTTGCACAATGTTGGTCCCGGCTTTTTCAGTCGCAGGCCTTCGGTTGGCTTAAAAACTCCAACATCAGAGTTAGCCACTATTGCGCTTAACTACTAACACACCTGAAAAAGGTCATGTGGCCATGTGGTCTACGATGGAGCACGCTTGCCTAGAAGGAACCGATTCACTCTGGATTTTTAGTCCCCGGTTGTACCTACTGGACCGGGAAAACAAACGCCGGAAGCACTATACGAAGGTCGAGAACATGAATGATTGATTTGACCTCTAAGCGTTCCTGGGAAAGGGTTTTAACAGTCTGACGGCAACGAAATAGTCCTTTAAGGGTTCATTTTTTCTTATGAGGTAAAAAAAACCTATTCTTCTTCGAATGAGCTAGTGGCTAACTCTAGTGTCGGATTTTTAGGCCGCTCGAAGGCCTCCGCAATGTCTTAATGACAGAAAAGCCAGGACTAACCTCTTAACGTGCCTTCCGAAGCACGGAAACGCTCAGATCTAAATGCCACTAAACGGTCACCCTAACCTATCCTTGGCCGGGCGAAGTGTTGCTTAATGTTACGTGTCCTAGTGACGATCTTTATTGTGTTGTGGGATGGTATGAAATGGCTATGACTAATTAGGTACCTATTCAATAAGTACGTACACTACGGTAGAAGCTACGTACATAATAAGGAAGAATCTTTATTTTCACCATGTTGTTTTGTTTTTCAATGATTAATTTGCGTCATTCAGTACTTTGTGTAAACGAAGTGCATTTGTGTTTAGTACTAAGAAATTTTGTGTTTTGTAATTCCAGGATTTGTGATTATGTCCCATTAATTCCATCATCTGTGCCATTGAGTAGGTAAATCTTCTTCATAAGATCTTAAATGTCATATCACGCACGGTGTTTGTGGTTGCACTCCTCCGAAACGGCTCAGCTGGTTTTCATGTTTTTTACCCGACTGAAGTCCTCTTCGGTCGGGTTATGTTTTAGGGTGTAACCTATGTAATGTTTGTATTATTAATTGTCCGTCGCTGTAGCCTAACGAATGGACGGATTTTAACAAATGAGGTGTCGTTGGATTCGTCAAAATGGGACTGTAAGAAGCCATTTTCAATTTACGATGAACTAAAAGGGTATTAAAAACTCCTTGGTTTCCACAAATTAGGTATCATTCATTGTATTTGACTAAATCGTATAATTGACATGTAGATCATTATGAAGTGTCAAAAAATCCAATACGGCGAATGAAAAAAAGTAGGTCCACATACACATACTAGTCTGTGGAAAGAAGTGATTTTACGCTGAGCTGAAAAGGTATAAAAATACTGGTGTACATAAATTATCCTTTTTCGTTCACTAACCCTGCTGATCCTTTTCCAAATTTCGTACGTTCATTGTTTTTTGTAAATATTCTTTCCCTAATTTTTTTATTAAAAAAAAAGTATAATACAAAAACTTATTATGGCAAATGCACAAACAGTGCGAGGCCAAAAAAAATATATATTTTTTTAAAAGGATAATAATTTATGTACCTACATGATATTTACAAAAAATATGGCTATATATTTATATTATTAGTATCTATAAAAAAAATATTGATTGATTTTTATTTTTACCTCAGAGCTTCCAAAGGCCGTATAAAGATCATATCATACCAAAAAGTATTTACTAATTTGAAATTCAAACTAAACTCCTCCTAACTTCTTCAGAAATACTTCATAATTGTACGGTTGTTCCACAATGGATCAACATTTTTTATTTACTTATACTATATATAGTTGTTGTTTTTACAATTAAATAGGTAATGTACACCTGATACCTACCTACTTACCTAATTGTAGCTTAGAAAAATACTACCAGCCTTTGTCATTAACGACCTCTTTGGCACAATGGACGAAAACCTAGCTGTCAATGAAAAAGTGATCATATGATTCCCGTTGTGGGACCAATGTTTGCACTTTCTCCCAGTTCAGACACATTACACGATGGTATAATTACTCGTAGTTTCTGATATCCACGATACAAGCTAAATTCATGCTTGAATGCCTTGTACTGTCCTGCTTTATTTCTACCCTGCTGTGAGTTGTTGCCTGCCAACTCAACGCTTCATTAGTGGGTAAATAATGAAGTCCTACCTATTTACGGAATTTAATACCTATAGTAGCAAAACCAAGATAACTCCAAGATTGAATTATCTAGATTCTGTGAACATTATTTAAATTTCCCTCAAAATTGGTAAGTATAAAGATTTGAGTAGAGTTTCCTCGACCTCGGTACCATAAAAAACACACTTTACCGTTACTGATTCGAAATTCAAACTAACCTTCCAGCAGGCCGCAGAGCTTCCGAAGGTAGATTATTTTACCAAAAAGTATTTATTTTCAAAATTCGAACTAACCTCCTTGGAGGCTGCGGATTTAAGCCTCCCCTACACAACTGCGTTATTATCGGCGATCGTACCGCATGCGTTATTACAATATCCGTTTTTAGTACTTATGTATAGGGATGACTACGAAGTTACACACTGCTGCGATAACGCATTTGTGTGCAAGGAGATGGGACGCATTATCACAAACACGCATGCGGTAAGATCGCCGATCATAACGCAGCAGTGTGGGGGGGGGGGCTTAAAAACTATTTCAGAGATAATATTATATAAGTAAGTAGTCAAAATTATCTGGAAGCGCTGGAAGAGCTGCAACAGATGCTGGACGACCTAGCATCAGCATCGCGAAAGATAGGTCTTGGCATGAATTTGGACAAGACCAAAGTCATGGTCAGTGACCGAATTGATCCAAGACCTGTCGTCGCTAATGGACACCTTCTCGAAGTTGTTTTGGAGTACACATACATCGGGCAGATATTGGAGTTGGGTAGGAACAACTTCGAGAAGGAGGCCAAGAGGAGGATTCAGCTGGGTTGGGCAGCGTTTGGAAAATTACGTCGAGTCTTCTCGTCATCCATACCGCAATGTTTGAAAATGAAAGTTTTCAATCAGTGCGTCCTACCCGTCATGACATACGGAGCCGAAACGTGGACCCTCACAGTACGGCTAATCCACCACTTTAAAGTCGCTCAGCGAGCTATGGAACGAGCCATGCTTGGAGTTTTTCTGAAGGATAGAATCCGCAACGAGACTATCCGACATAGAACTAAAGTTGACATAGCTCAGAGAATTAGCAAGCTGAAGTGGCAGTGGGCTGGCCATATCTGCCGAAGAACTGACAACCATTGGGGCAAACGAGTTCTTGAGTGGAGACCGCGGCTCGGCAAACGGAGTGTAGGACGTCCTCCGGCGAGGTGGAGTGACGATTTGCGTAAGGCTGCTGGTAGAAGCTGGATGCGTCGAGCTCAGAACAGGGTTTATGTCCAGCAGTGGACTGCTATAGGCTGATGATGATGATGATGATGAGTCAAAATTATGGTAAATGCACAAACATTGCGACGCCACCAAAAAAAGTAGTCAACACATTCTCTCATTCTCTTCAGAAAATACATAATTCCGCTGTCATCTCACACTGCATTTATGTATCAACAAAATTCTTTTTAAAACTTAATAGTAATCTTTTTGTCACAATTATGTAGATACATAGGTTTGTTTAAAAAAATACAAATTTGAATAATGGACTTTAGATATAGCATTTTTTTTTATGATTACTGACAAGTAGCACTACGCGTGTGTTTATATAATGTCGCCATTACAGCACCACACTGTATTTAATCAAAATCCACCAAAAACAACCATACTTAAAACACACTTGGCGTTCATAAATATTGGTTATAAATAGTGAGCCCATCCTTATTCCCTGTAATAGCACAGAATAGTATTCTAATTTACGGAACTAATCTCACTGACTTTTATCTACTGGCAACACGTGGAATGGCGACCTTTTTTTATAAATATTTATTTTTTATATCTAGTGTACCACCATAGGTTTAATATACGTTTTCACCTAAAGACTGTGACTCTATGGTGTACTATACAGGGTGTAATCGCTAAGTGTGTGACGATTATTCCGTGACTATTACAGGTATCAAAAAAATTAAACTAATATCGAAAGTACGTTACCTAGTTAGTAAAATGACATGAATAACTTTTTGAAATCAAACGAGAAGTATCCAAAATTTTGACATTAAACACTCCCATACATTTGATATGAGATAAGTAGAAAGGTTTTAGTTTCCTTATTTTACGCTTTGAGTGCTGAAAACACAAATGTGATTCTGCACGTCGTCCTCCTCGAGGCCAGCTGCCAACGTACTAGTGTATAACGCTTTGAGTGCTGAAATAGGTAGACGGTCGATAATTTTTCAACAAAAAGGAGCACCTGCACATCATTCAAATGTTTTAATGAATTTCTTACGAAACAATGATGGTTTAATAGCCAATAACAGTGCAACCCCTTGGCTTTTGGCTCACGCCGTAATTTCTTCCTATGGGGATTTATCAAAGACTACGTGTACGCTGAGAGAACGCACAGCCTAGAAGAGTTACAGAATCGTGTACGTCGTGCAATTGCTTTAATTACTCCGCAAATATTAAGGAAAGTTCATTTAGAAACTGTAAATAGAGCTCGTCATTGCTCGCACAACAAGGTCTTCTGCTTTGAATACAAAATTTTGTTCTTTACAAAGAAATATTATTTAATTAAAAGATTTTTATTTCTTTGTTAGGTCAATAGACCGTTTCCTTTATTATCAGTAATAAGCTATAATAACCTTTTAAAGTAAGGAAACTAAAACCTTTCTAATAATCTCATACTAAATGTATGGGACTGCTTAATGTCAAAATTTTAGATACTTCTCGTATGATTTTCAAAAAGTGATTGATATCATTTTACTAATTATGTAACGTACATTCGATATCAGTTTAATTTCTTTTGATATCTGTAATAGTTACGGAATAACCGCCTGAGGGCTTACCACGAGTTTTGATAGTTTTCGAAAACTTTATAAGTTTCGGTATCTTTCCCAGTGTTGCTGTTTTAGCATTTTTAATGCTAAATTTAGCATATTTTCGGGTCTGTTAGCTTGAAAAATTCGCATTTAGCATATTTTTATGATTAACATTTTTTTGTACGTTACCTAAAAATTCAAAATTCCTAAGGAATTCAAAAGAAAAATATAGATTTTAGCATTTTATTTAGCATTTTTAAAAGTTATTTAGCATTTTTTGCAACATGTTTTAGCATTTTCTCCAAATAAAAAACGGCAACACTGATCTTTCCATACATTTTCGTAGTTCATGCACGTTTCCCTAGAGGCTTACCTAGAGGTTTTACCAAAACCTAAAAAGATTTCGAAAACTATCAAAACCCGTGGTAAGCCCTCTGGACACACTTTACGATTACACCCTGTATAATTATCTCGATGACAATACCACAGAAAATCTACGTGAATTCGAAAGTTGGTGCAAATGTAGAAAGTTTGCACAGAGGCTCAGCTTTCCTTTAGCTGATGTGAGCTAGGCGGCTGAAACTTTTGTCACAGATAGGTCTTTACCAAGGAACCCTAAATTGAAATTGGCGTAGTCTGGAAAGATATAGTTTTTGAGTCATGAATTTTTGAAAATTCTTATTTTAATTTTACATGTAATTTCGTCAACATTGAGGGCAATTTTTTTTTTCATGGCCTCTCAGTGAAAATTTGATCTTCTTCTTCTTGTTATTTATGGCGACTTTGGATGAACATATGGTATTTTTTGGTAATCTGACAATGACAATGTGATTTTTTCATTATTTTCCCGGAATAAACTAGGGTCCTCCTCCCCCATTCCCACCCCCTTTTACTCACATGAGTTAAATAAAAGTCCTTTCACCCAGAACATGAGCCAACCTTCCACTTCACGTCCACGCGTGTAGTTTGCAACAACGTTAACATCAGAACAAGCAGTTCAAGCAAACTTATGTGCCGTTACTCGTTAGGACCAAGGATGGCTTGGACCCAAGTTAGGAACAAGCACATGGCCCACCTGATGTTAAGTCGTAACTATTACTTATCGCAAAGCATTGCATCATACATCACGTTTTTATTGAAATGTGCTCTACGATGCAACGCCCTGCGTCATCAACTTGAGGCATGAATATGATAAGCCTCTTGTGCCTGTAATTTCACTGGCGCAGCGCACCCTTCAAACCGAAACACAGCACAGCTGCCTCACGTCACGGCAGAAAAAGGCATGGTGGCAGTCTTCGAGCAAATTAAGATAAATTATAATATATCTCGATGGTGGCAGTAGATAGGTACTTCCTGGGACGAGCCCTCCACAAAGAACTCTACTACTACAAAATAACAACAGAACCTCTGAGAAAAACCTAAAATTTTTTTGCAAGCCGAACACTTTCCCCCTTACTTATGAACGCTACTCAAAGTTAATCAATGCTCAAAGTTAGCCCTGTCACTGTTTGTCATTATCCAACGGTAAGAGTTATCTTTTGATAGATGTTCATATGTAAGGCTATTTAATTTCGGAAATCTATCGGATCAAAAAGTTTCTCTCTTACTTTTTCACCTTTTTTTTTTACCTTTGTTGTCAGGAACTAAAAAATGACAATGTCAATTCTTGGATGTCATGCATGATGTAATTGTCAATGTCATATCATGCGAAAAAGCGAAAATCTGCTTCTCGTACGCTCGCTCTGCCTGTTTGCTGCTGTTTTTCCGAAAATCGTGTACTTTTTCACAACTCTTATTTCTGTAAAATTGTACATAAAAGTTCCAAAACAGCTTTCCAAAGGTTGTAAATATTGCATTTATTATTCCATCCTATCTTCTGAACTTCTATGCCCAATTAAACACTGGGCGAAGAGGTTATTCTTGAATCCGAAACAGTTTTGTGCACATTTTCGAGCACGAAAGGTACCTCCTACGCCAAACAATTTAATTTCCTACCCATACCCACTAAATTGGGATACAAACGGAGTGAAGAGCAAATGCGGAAAAACTTTTCCATTGAATTCTACCAATTTATTACCTTTGGATTTTCCAGATGTCTGGCCGTGAGGGTGGTAAGAAAAAGCCTCTGAAAGCCCCAAAGAAGGAGTCAAAGGAATTGGACGAGGATGATCTAGCTCTAAAGCAGAAGCTCAAAGAACAACAGAAGGCATTGCAGGTATGGGCTCTAGAAGTCTAGACTACTCGAGACTATAAATCTAAATTATACTCAAAAGAAGCCTTATTACTTAAACGCTACTCAAGTATGAGCTTTTAGGTGGTAAAATATGTTTTGAGTACAGATTCTGAAGGATAGCAGCTTCACAAGTTTTGACGATCTCAATGTTGGGTCGCACATCAGTATTTGTGCATAATAAACTGGCATTAGACTGGCTACAAGCTCTATCATACCTGCATACTCCAACTATCAAATTGAATCTTCAGCATGTCAATCAATAAAACCTGCCTGTGCAAGCTACCATCTTAGTGGCCATACACATGCTCTTACTGCTAATTTGTTTTTGCAGGTATGCTAGCATGGCATGACGAAGCATGTAGTGCTAATCATGATAATGAACTTGTCCTTGTGCCTTAGTGAAATACTAGTCTTTGGTGCCTCCAATATCATCATTTAACCTGTTGGCTCTTTGCATTTTCGAGTTTACTGTGGATTTTTCATCATCATCATCTGCCTATAGCAGTCCACTTCTGGACATAGGCCTCCCCCAACGAGCGCCATTGCACCCTATCCTCAGCTTGACGCATCCAGCATCTACCAGCAGCCTTTTGCAAATTGTCATGGGATCTTTATCTACAGTAAACTCGGATTGTGTAAAAATTTGTCCCCGATAACTACACTACCTTGATAATGCTCGAGTTTGCTAGTATAATAATGTTTTGCAAGCCAAGCCTAAGGATTAATATGGATATTCAACTCATTCCTAGGCCTGAAATTGAGGACTTTACTCATGTCATGATTAAAACCTCGTCCAGAGCTATTTTTCCACAGCAAAATGCAATGTGTTGATTGGTGTAGTCTAGATAGAACAATGTGTATTGTTAGAAAAACCACAACAAAGCAACTAGGCCTTTATAAGTTTGTTTTATTTTTTGTTGAAGTAAAGTTTTTCATTCACTGAGTTAGTGGCCATCTTGGGTGTCGGAATCTTTAGGCCACCTGAAGGACAGATTAAGCTTGACGACTGAAAAAGCCGAGATGAAGCAAACGCTCAGATCTAAATGCCACTAAGACATCCAAGTAGTGACGGGGCTGAGTGTGGCTTAAGCTAGACTAGATCCGCTCGCGGCATCGCTCACATGGTTGAAAAGAGAAAAGCGGTTTATTCGTTATTCCAGGTCACAAACTATGTGCATTCCAAGTTTCATCTAAATCTGTAACAGCTATGGAGTTAAGTGGAAACAAACATACTCACACATAAACTGTAGCATTTATATTATTATAAATGAAGCGCCATGAGTGAAGTTCAGCTTAAAATGTGTTTTTTTTTTCAGGATGCGAAAGCTAAGGCGTCACAAAAAGGTCCACTCACCCAAGGTGGCATAAAGAAGTCTGGCAAAAAGTGACATTCTAATTAAATAATCTTATTCACATAGGCTACTAATTATTATGTAAGACATAAAAAAAAGATATTGTAACTGATTTTTTTATAGTTGGCTGAAAAACCTTTTTATAAAAAGCAAGTTTAGATTTAACAGCTAAATATTCTTATCGCATTTATTTATATTAAAACTGTAACAACATTTTGGTATTAAAATAAATGATTTAAAAATAATTTTTGATTTAATTTTTACCAAAGCGTAGGAGTAGAATGAAAATAATGTCGGTTGCCTTGCCATTTAAAAAAAAACTTTTCCCGCTTTTTTCAAACGACGTTAAACATAGTAGCATGAAGTAATCTTTACTTTTCGATCTAAAAAGTATATTTATTTTAATTTTTTTGAATGCATGTTTAAAAAATTAAGTAAATAGATTGCTACTTACCTTATGTAAAAAACTGATGCAGTGAATTCTCTGGTAGAGGAAAATACAATCTTTTGGAATTGAGCTAGTGGTATGGTAAGTAACAATTTCAATATTTATTTCCATGGAACCTCCCAACATGGAGTAACACATAGTGTACCTACCTATAGGTTCCTAAGTGTCTTCACGTCTTGTAAACGTTATTATCCTAGTACAATAGTCACAACGTGATACTAAACTAGGTCCCTCTGAATTTGACTGCAACTAGCGAAGTCCTCGCCACGAGCACGACACAAATCCGACGGCAAAAGGGATACAACTCGATCCCGATAGTGAATTATTGGATATCTACGAGCGATTTTGACTGTTAACTGTCCGGAAAAAGATCCGTTAGACCAAAAGAGCATAAATAATGTAAATGAAAACGAAATAACAACCAATTATTTGTTTTATTTATTAAAGTTCTGCGATAGCAGCGCCGCGTCTATCGGTTTATATATTTTTGGGTCGGATTGTACTAGGATTGGTTGAATTGTTTACCGAGCCTGATTTCAGTGGGACATAGATCCGTTTTGACTTACTGTAGTTTGAGTGGGGTGTATGTACGGGGTTCCAACATCGATCTTCGGTGTCCAAGCCATCCTCACCTGCTCGTGGTGCATCCTGTTAAAAAACGAACGGCTCTGGCGGCCGGCTGATTGCGGCATAGCGCAGCCTACATCGACACAGCGACATCCCCTGGCCACCGATGGCAGTAGCGTCGGTGGTGAGAGAATCTGTACCCTGCGATCCCCAACCCGAATGCCCAGCGTGGGGATTAGTGGAATATCCCCCTTTATTAGGGAGGCCTATGTCCAGTATTGGCCTGTGGTAGCGACGAAACGCGAGGAGTGGAAGGAGGGGAGGGAGGCCTTTGCCCAGCAGTGGAATCAAAATGGCTGAATAATAATAATAATATGTCCAGTCCAGTATGGGCATACATATCCCCCTTTATTCGGAGAGGCCAGTCCAGCAGTGGACTGATATAGGCTGGTGTGGTGTAGTCTGTTCGACATTTAAATCGTGAATTACATGAAGCCATTAGGAACCTATACACAGCGTCAAATGATAACTTCTGACCAGACGCTATAGTACACCAACAGCATCCTAGAGACTGGCGGAGAGCTGGAAGTCTTCGCTATGGAAGTGCCTTTGTGCGGAGAATGAATAATGAAGAATGTTATCTCCTCCATTCTTACCTCTGTACTCATTCTTCGCGACATGTCTTGATTGAGTCCCTCATATTATTGTTTGTCTTCGACGATCTCGGTGGCGCAGTGGGCGAAGGCCCGCCTGTGACGCAGAAGGTTACAGGCTCAATTGCCGCCGCGGGGCAAATGTTTGTATGATCTGCAAATATTTGTCTCTGGTCTGGATATGTATCAGTTATGTAGTTGCCATCGTACAAGCTCTGCTTAGTTTGGGACTAGATTATGTGCAGCATTATATATTTATAATATGTGAATAAATATAAATATCTTATTAATTTTAAATAGCTTTCAGCCACTCACGTGGTACCTACCGGGATAAAAAGTAGGCTTCCCCAAATGAGTCGACGCATCCATATACAGGTGGGGCAAAATTTTACCTCTTTGACTACCTCTTAAATGAATTGAGACCAACTTGTTCTTTTGACAAATGTTATTTTCTAGGCTGTAAAGTTTTTGAAAAATCCAAAAATGCTGTTGGTTTTTATTCCAAATAAACTTATAGTTTCCTAAGAGCAAAACCATTTCACTACGAAAGAAAAGGTAGGGCCCTCAATGAGTTAATATTTTGCCTCACCTGTATATATGAAGAATATAATATATTAGTAGATCTGGGTAGTATTTATAGTGATCTAGTTCTATTTATCCCATAATAAATATTTAATCATTTTATGATTTCAGATTAAACATGGATGTAATAAAAAAGTTTTTCGCTAACTTTAGCAGATGTGGCACGGTTTCTATAATTCCTATAAAAAAAGTCCAAATTTATGACATTAAAAAAGTTGAATTAAGAAACAACATCGGCACACCAACAGTAATTCATGGGCAAAATGTCAACTCTATAAATAATGTAACACCTGAGCCTAACTTGTCTGACAGAAATGATTTGAAATCAGATAGAAGCACTACAGAAGGCTTGAAAGAATTCGATGAAATTCTTAAAGAAATAAACACAGTAACAAACAATGGAAATCCATCATTAGATGAGATTGATGATGTTATAAGAGAAGAATCTCAAATATTAGAAATACCAAGGTTTGATTTGCAATATCTTTCCCAAGGTTGTGATTCAAATAATAAATTCTTTGAAGAAGTGGCTGATGAAAACGATATAATTGATGACGCGTTGGAAACAAATGACCTAAATAATTTCTTGACTTTAGATAATATTCACGAAATTATTGATTTGGATGAAGTAAACGAACCTGGTGATGTTGCAACAAATAGTTGGAAAGATGATGTTATATCAATAAGCTCGGAAGACAGTCAGATTCAAGAACTAACTGACAAAGCAGAATTAGATAAGCTTCGATCTGACAATGATATAAATGAATTATCAACTAAACTTGAAAACATAAATGAAAATGTAAATAAAGTAGGTAATTACTATAACGGTGTAAATGAAATAAATGAAACAACTGTCGACAAAGATTTAAACATAGAAGCTAATGAAACTAAAAACATAAATGAAGAAATAGAAATTAATAACATAAATGAAACTGATAAAAATGAAGACGATAAATTTAAAGACGTGAACAATGAATCACAAATAAATGACCAAGCTACCAACAATTTTGTACTTGATGATTCAGACTGTGGTTACCGATCATCAGATTTCGAGTTTATTACCGAAGAAGAAGCTAAAATGGATGGTCTTATAGTACATTTCAGATCTAACAAACTTAAAAGAAATGTCATGAAGTTAAAACGAGTTAAAACCATCGAAGTTGCTGTAGATAAGTTCTCTAAAAACGATGTAAATAAATCCAGTCTGAATGCGATGCGTCTTAGACCTAGATTACAGATAAAACCTAGAAATAATAAATGTAGGACTTGTAATCAAGCTAAAAGCCCTGATCCAAAACCTAACGGACATTATATAAACCGAATGCAAGTTAAAATTCCTAAATGCAACAATTTTAGACCCAATAATATTCAAAATTGTTCTAATACTAAGAAATTCACCCCAAATATCTTAAGACTTGTTAGAAAACATCCTAGAATGAATAATCTTATTCCTAAACCCACAAACTTGACGCATAAAGATCCTGAACTAAGCTACACAAGTACGTGTATACAAAACAATATCGTTCCCGGTCCGAATAAGGAAAATATAGAAGTTTCTGATAATGAACTTGTCAAAGAAAACACAAAACATGTTGGTAAAAATAGCCATGGGCCCACAATACAATTAGCGTGTACACAACAAAGTAATCTATTGCAAATCAATTATCCTGAACCCAACCAAGAAAATGTTCCTAATGTTGACACAACACAATTCAACGACTTTGATCCCAGACAAGAAAATTATCCTATAATTAATATTGATCCAAGTTCTCAGAATTACTTTGGACAAGAAAATGTTCCTGTAAATTATGTCGATCCTAGTTCTCAGAATGATTTTGGTCCTTGGCAAGAAAATGTTTCTATAATGAATATTGATCCTTATTCTCGGAATGCCCTTGATCTTATACAAGAAAATGTTCCTGATCTGAGAATGTATACTGATCCTTGTTCTCAGAATGACTTTGATCTTATACAAGAAAATGTTCCTAGGATGAATGTTGATCCTAGTACTCAGAATGACTTTGGTCCTAGACAAGAAAATGTACCTGGATTGAATAACGTCGATCCTGGGCCGAATCGTTCTCAAGAAAATAGTCCTAGATTCATTTACTTTGGACAAAATACCAGTAATGAAGTCCCTCAACAAAATAATTTTGGTCCTGGGCCTAGTATAGAAGTAAATGTACCTAGATTAAATAATCTTGATACAGAAAATAGCGACGTTCATGAAGATTTGTCTTTTAGCAATGCAGGTTCAAGAACTAGTAATTCATATAATATGTCTGGTTCTAACATAGAAAAATGGCGGACATACCAACGCAGAAAACAGTTGTAAGTAATTTGAAAATACCTATCCATATTTTAATGATAACTGAAGATAGAACAAGCACATGACCCACCTGATGTTAAGTGGTAACCATTACATATTTCAAAGTATTGCTACATTTGCTACGTCACGCATGTTTGGAACATGCTCTACGATGCAATTCCCTGCGTCCATCAACTTGAGACCACGAAGACCTCGGTTGCCTGTAATGTTACCGGCAAACCCACCCTTCAAACTGAAATCCAGCTTCAGGGCAGAAATAGGCATTGTAGTACTTAACTTCCACGGATGAGACCTTCACAAAGAACTCTACTACCTCTCAATGGAACCAAATGTAACCTAACTATAGAAAATCCTTGGATTTATTAATTACTAGCGCCCCGTCCCGGCTTCGCACGGGTTTTTATTAAGGATCCCTAATATTTTCTAGCAATAAATATAGCCTATGTTACTTAGGGTGAATAAAGCTTTCCAATGATGAAAGAATTTTTGAAATCGGCACAGTAGTTTTTGAGTTTATTCATTATAAACATACACACACACACACACAAATTACAAATTTTTCCTCTTTATAATATTATTATATTATATAGTGTAGATTTCACGCGCAGAGGAGCTTCGAGATCTTCAAATGAAGGGTTATTTAGATTAACATCTATCATCATCATTATTGTCGATGCGTCGAGCTCGAGGACTGTGGCCTAAGTGCGAAAAACATACCTTAATACAAATGAAATGAAATGAAAAAATGAAATGAATCAATCAAATGAATGTCAACTCATACGTCTGATCTCTACTTTCTTATGTCCATATATCATTTGCTAGAAAGGGATGTATACTTTATCTCAATGCGATTTCTGAGACTTCGTACCAGGGCATTTCAATGAAACTGCATAGAATTTTGTTCGAGCGCCCTGGTACGATTAACTTATTGATCTCATTTGAAGTCGCATTGATATACGTATGCATCCCTTTCTAACTGATGATATTGGACATAAGTAGAGATCAGCCGTATGAGTTCATTCCAGAACATAGTGAATTTTAAGATTCATCTAGTTCTCTTCTATAACTGTGATTCGTAATGTCAAAGTTTTACAAACTTCCTGCTAGGGGCGCTGCTTCATTTCAATACAAAAATATAGTTAACGCAAATGTAATAAGGGGTGTTTTTCACAATCAAGCCACAGGGCGCAATGGCGTTCATTAGGAGATGCCTATATCTAGAAATGGACTGGATCGGCTGAAGATGATGATGATGAGAATATAAATAAATAAACTACCTGTCGTCAACTTTTCAGAAATCGTCAACACTTCTTCCTAGACTACAGCTACCGAGAGAACCACAGGATACTAAATGGTGATGATTACCACCAACTCTTTGACCCTAACTGCTGTCCCCTGCCGAATCGTTCCGTCAGACTGTTGGAGAACAAATCTATTATGAGCACTATGCTGGTGGAGTATCAAGGTGTGGGGTTTGATATGCGAATGATGAGGGAAAATATTGAAATTGAGGATGAAGAAGGTTTGTTTCTAGTTTAGCTTCATTCAATAATTCTATTTGGCGCTCATTAGGCGAGGCCATGTTAGTGGATTGCCATGGGCTGATGATCATCATGTGCACTATTTGATTGGGGTTTAAGATTGCCAATCACTGGGTATAAGGGATTTGGGATTTTGTCACAGATAATCTACACGAAGAACACAATCTTATTAATCATTTATTCAGAAAGTGCCGTCTTAACAATGAGTTAAATAAATAAATACAACTAAAGAAGAGCTTGTATTATGGGAAGGGAACTACGTTCCTGATAATTATACTACTTAAATACGTTTTTTTGTAAATACCTACTATACATAGAAACATCCAGACCCAAGAGAAATCAATGTTAACTATTCTTATCTTCTTCAGTTCGCAGTCAACGTGTTAACTATTTTTATCTTTTTCAGTCAAGCAGCAAGCCGCGGAATCTGCTAGAAAAATACTTGAAATGTATCCAGTGGAGAATAAGAAAAGGCGACGCAGATTTTAAATAGAAAGTTAATTAATTAACTGCATTTAATTTAATAGTAGGCAGAACATGGATTTCTACTTGGTACTACTATCCTGAAATTGATTATAAACTCCAATTAGATTGAATAAAGAGCATGTCTCTAGATTAAGATTTTTTTATTTATTTATGTTGTCCAACTAGCTTCTTCCCGCCTTCGCTGACGTGGTACCCGAATAAAAAATAAACTTGCAAAATTACAACAGGGATTACGACTGGGTAAAAAAAAGTATTAGTCCGTCAGATAGATCAACAAAAAATATTGGACACGTATTTTTTGATTCATCAAATAAATAAAATTTAACGGAGATATGAGCGTCTAAGTTCGGGAGTGGGGGCTAGTGACGTCACGGCTAGGAAAAAAGTGTACTAAGCCGTGACGTCACGCGGAACTTCAACGCACTTTAACTTTGTCATTGTTTGTTTATTGACATAAGAAAAAATACGTGTCCAATATTTTTTGATAATGTAAAATGACGGACTAATTAGATTTTTTCAGTCGTCGTCCCTATTGCACAAAATTTCGGCTCTATCCGTTCAGTAGTTTTAGCTTTAGGCTGGTGTGGTTGTGGTATAACGCGTTGTGCTGAAAACAACCGGGCTGCTGGTACTCGGGCATGCCGCGTAGCATCATGTCCGAGGCCTTAACATGTTGCCTGCAGCAACGTGTTAGGGCCTTTTTATTGTCATGCGTGTTTACGCCCGCGTGCGAGCCAGGCCAACTTACCGTATTAAACATGTTTCTATTTGTCATGCGATTCACACGCATGCGGCACATGGGCGGGTCAGGGGTGGCACGCATGTTATTAAAAAATTGATTATATGCTATGTCCCCATTCCATTTCCATTGTGTGTACATTAACCTACCTAACTTTCGTTCATACAAGAATACATAGATGCCTACCTACTTACCTTTTTGCTTACGATGTAGTTTTACCAATCATTGTTTTTCTTAAGCCTACCTCCACATGAATGCTATTCACATATAGGTACTTATGTTGTGTATCATGGGTCAAATCAAATTTGATTTCTTCTTAAATAATATTCCCTTCCTATGGACTTAATAAAAGTTGATATAACCAAAAAACGTGTTTGAATTTTAATATGAACTTTTATTGTAAGTATTTACAATGTAACTTATAATTTATGTATCTAAATGATAATGTTTACTTCTAAGTAAATATAAGTGTACTTTTAGTAGCTTAGTGGTAGGTAGCCTTATTCAAGAACAACGCTTTAGGTAATTAAGCTTGATCCTAATAGAGTTTAGAATCAACAATTAGTTGGTAAAATATTCTCTAACATCTGGATGGCGATTCGACGTTTTGCCAGTTGAAACAATATTTAGGACATAGGTATAGTATTACATTTGATATTTATTATTATTTCGGTACAATATTATAAAGATAAATAGTTATATTACTTGTACTAAACCCAGTCTGATTCATTAAAAATTAGTTGCCCTAGAGACAAAGTCACACGTTCAGTTTGTATTTGCAAGTTCTTGCTGTAATTTCTTGGCTATTGAAATCTGGCAGAATATCTTGTCGCACCAAAGAAATTTTTGAACAAACCTTTTTAGTCTGCACCTGTTTAGTTTACACAATTAAAACTTAGAACTCCTTGATAAACAGAGATATTCTTTCTGTGTGTCTACCTGAGTACATCCTGAGCATCAGAGTACCTGTGTATGTTCGAGTTTCTGGTAAGTTACAGGTGCCGCCTAGTATAGGAGTGAGATATGTCCTGTATACTTTTATGAAGCAGAGTTCTTGAATAAGGCCTATATAAAAAGACATTGTAGCGAATAAAACTTTTTTTCGATATAATTTCTCAGAAATAAATGAATGCTATTCAAATACAACCCATTGCATTGTTTTTTTACTATGATGGCAAGATGGTGCCAACAGTAATAAGTTTATTTATTCATTTTAGGAAAACAAACAGCTTCTTACTTATATAGGTTAACAGTTAGTAGAAAACTAGCCATAGGAGGTTTCACGAGTAGAACTTTTAAGGCTAGAGAGACGAGAATATCTAAGATATTAAATTCATTATAAAAAATGAGCCTTAACGCTTTAACATAAGTGAAAGAAACACAAGGAGAGCCATCAATAGTTAGAATATTAGCTTAGATACAATATAACGTCCAGTTTAGATTTATTTATTAAATATCACTTTAGACTTGAAGCGGCGTCTAGTAAACTTGGTCGTGAGGCTATCAAAATAGATCCGCTGCAAACGGTAAACTTTATCATGCATGGCTATCATAATGGGATCCATTGGCAGCCAGAAATTTTACCATCAGAATGGCAAATGAGCACTTGGGTTCATAAATTGCATTGAACAGCATTCATTTCACAAACAGTACACAATAAGCAGGAATACATCAATAATTTCGTTAAAAAATCCGCTAACTTAAAACCTACAACAAATATATAAAAAAAAACTTATAAAATAAAAATTCTATAAAATACAGTATGTGAGGGAAATGTTCGCAACACTTATTATAATTTATTCTAAGGACACAGAGAAGAAATTCAACTGTATAGGCGATCACATGACGTATCGTAAGCATAAAGAATTTTGGCCAATCACGAAGCGTTATTTTCAACCTACGCTTTTCAATGAGAAAGCGTAGCGGAAAGTTACATTGGTTGAAAATTTACGGTTTTCAATTTAATTTCTATTTCTTTTTCATTCAACTTGCATAGAAGATTTGATCTTACAATCGAATTTCGCCCAAAACTGTCCGTACAGCAGTCAAGAAATGGTACAGAAAGATCTATTTACGATTACATGCTATTTATGACGAATACAGGAAAACTAAACTACCCAAAATGGTAGGTTATTCTTAAGGAGTCTGCATACCAAAGCCGACGACGCAGCCACACAGCTTTGGTATGTAAACTGCTTTAAGTTCTCATTGATAAATAATCGAAATCAAAAACCTTATTGAATAAATAATATCCTAGAACCTTTTTGAAGGTAAAGCAAGATAAACCAATAGTCATTCTGACTTTATATTTGAGAAATATATACCAGTAATAAAATATAATACCAGTTTGGTAATAATGACCAATACAGACCATTTTTTTGCATGCATTATGCTCGCATTCTAGAACGAAGTTCAATCGAACTGAATCTGTTTTGTGACAGATTTTCATTAAAAACATACTTAAAAGTTGTGTGCGTCACGTACGATTGTAGTCGAGTTCAGTATGGCGATTACTAATATTTCAAAATGACGTATCGTAAACGTAACGAAAAATGTTGGCCAACGACAAAGCGCTATTTTGAATTCGCTTTCTCATTTGTCAAAATTTAACATCTATGATATGAATACTGTTTCGCTAGTGTTCGTGATCAAGCCTCAATTCTAGAATACGTGAATTAAGACCATTTGCACCAACAGGTCCCTATCTCTAAGTATCACCCAAGTTTGGTAAGTTAAGTTAAAGTTACAAATGTTACTGACAGCATTTATAATGTCTTTTAAGACTTAGACTGACAGTATAGCGCAGCCTTACACCGGCACAACTAAATTCCTTGACCGCCGACGGGCAGCGGCAAGGGCGGTGCGAGAAGTTGTACCCTGCGATTCCAAACCCGCATGTCCAACGCGGATATTATAAGCATATCTTCTTCTTCTTATTATGGGAGTGCTACGTACAGTAGTGAACTGATATTGGCTGGTGTTGTTGTTGTGTTTTTGTTAGTCCATTGTCCAGCAGTGGACTGACTATACATTTGCCTTGCTGTAAACAACCGAATAAGTTGAATTGTGGTCAAAGAGCTTGGAAAGTTTACTAATACTAAATCCATGATCGTGGTATAACTTTTGTATTGAATCTACGGCTCAGGTTATCCTTCTGCGGGGGAAGAGTTTAAGTGACACATATTGTCATTGTTGTATCGAAACTTCTGCGCATGGGTCTCTCGCTCTCTCGCCTCTAGTCTCCATATGATACCTTACTTTTGACTTCTGCGCAATAACGGTCAGCGCTAGACTTTCTTGCCGCTACTTGTAAAATACTGTTGGTGCAAACGACCTAATTAGTCGTACCTGGTAATAAATTAATCGAAGATAATATGTTCTATAAATACTAGTTATCGTTATAATTTACATCATAGTTAAATAGTCAATGAGGGGTTTTCTCTGTTTCGGGTTCTAGTTTGAACTTTTTTTTAAATGAATCGAAAACCCCTCATTTTATACATAGACATAGTAATACATATGAACACGTACGTCTGGTAATATTAACGTCTGCTCATTCAAAAATATTCGGTCGCGGGACGAAAAGAATTTCTGTAATCGACCCAAATTTGAGGGTTATTTTTGAACACAGATGGTTCTTATTTATATATTTTCTGTCACAAGGCTTGTCAAAATAAACCGGTCGAAACTCATGAGTACGATCCATGGATATAATAGTACAACATACTTACATAAAAAACTGTGCCTGATTTTTCTTAACAAAAATTCCCATATTAGGGCTGTGTCTGGTTTCCTCTTATGTGTAACACTAAAGAGGAAACGAGACACAAACCTAATTTAGGAGAACAAATTAGGCACAGATTTTTGTCCAAAGCGCGCCCTCCCATACTAAACCTCCTTGGTGAGATCAGAGTTCTCAATGTTTTTTAACAGCACGAGTTTGTGATCAAAGTTGATAAAGGTTTATTATCTGCCCTATGCTCTTTATACATTATTACTTTGTTATTATGTTGGTGCTCTTCAAACGTATAACCATCAAATATATTCGAAACAAGCTGAGCCGACAGACGTCCTGTCCCAACTCTAGTTCATACAAAAATGCCATAAAAAAATAATAAATTGGATTTTTTCAATCGGCTGTTCCTTCGGGTTTTTCTCCCATTTATTTTTTCCTAAATCATCCCTGAATAACGGCGAATAAAACAAGAAATATTCGAATCGGTCGAGCCATTTCGAGACAAGCATGGCAATTGATTTTTGTATAAGAGGACCTGCTTAGAATTGTCCCGCTATCAAAGGTTTGTTTGACTGTTTGAAGTTATGATACACATAATTAGTGGAAAACTCCGACACCAGAGTTGGCCACTAGCTCATAGAAAAAACCGTAACCCAAGAATGAGTTGCACAATACAAACATGTTCAACAGTTTTCGCTTTCAAGCTCAATTTTAACGTCTGATAAAAGGAAATTTCTGAATTGGATTCAAATATAAATTAACTGATCTACATAAATAGTTATTGTAATTTTCTTGTAGTTTGCTATGTTTTTCACATAAAACAGTCAGGTAATTGCCGAAAATTAACTTCAAAATTATGCTCGTAAACGAGAACTATCAACATTTTCGTTTTATGCAACTCGTAGGGGTACAGAATGCTATCAATAGGAGTAAAAGATATAGAATCATAGACAACATGAATCATGTTTCCATTACACTGTCATACATTTGCCAAACTTCTGTGAATAACTAGATTCGCTCCACAGCCTCGCTAGCGTGTTACACTGATAAAAAGTAGCCTAAGTGTATCGAGATGGTTTATACTCTAAAGCGACAAACGTGAAAACATAAGGTCCGCACCAAAACTCAGAGCACGCCGCCTATTACGCCGACAGTGAACACTAGATAGACTCAATATTTTGTCAGGTGGGGTGACGATCTGCGAAAGGTTGCTGGTAGAAGCTGGATGATTTTTGACAGTTTCCACTTGGAGACAATGATTCTATAGCCTATGCTAGGCCTAGGTGTTAAGCCAGTAGGACGATCAAATTTTTTTGCAATCTGACGAATCCTAAGCATGGAACATTTTGGACAATGACATAGCGTTGTTGAATATCTTTTTCATTGGCCAAAATTGTACATCAACGATACGAATACGTTTTCTCTATTCGTGATCGGACCTCTGATCACAATATAAGTATACTCCAACTTTCATATGTTATGTATGTTCAGCCGTTACAGAGTTGAGCGAGGACAAACATACTCAATCACAAACTTTCACATTTAAAATATTAAGTGTGACAGTAGGTTAAATTTTTAACCGACTTCAAAAAGGAGGAGGTTCTCAATTCATCGGAATCTTTTTATATGACAGTGTATCGGCTTTAGTTTCATGTTCCATGTAACCGACAGCAATGCTTCACAACACAATCAGAAGTGAAAATACAGCTTTCAGTTCTTTAACTGTTTCACCATTACAATATATGTTTTGTTCGAAGCTTACATTTATTATGCAGTATGCACAGATCAATTTGTATAAAAATAAACTTCGTTCACCTAGTACTTGGACTTTCGTTTGGCCGGCGACCTAGATGGGGGTGCTTCAGTCTTCTTGCTCTGAAAATAAAAATTCAAAATTTATAAAACCTCTGACATAAAGGGGGTGTAAGGGGTTCCAACCCGCATCTCCGGAATCCAAGCCAACCTCACCTGCACGTGGTACACCCTGCTAACTAACAAACGGGGCTCTGGCGGCCGGCTGATAGCGCAGCCTAACACCGGCACAGCTAAATCCCCTGGCCGCCGACGGGCAGCAGCGTCGGCGGTGCGAGAAGCTGTACCCTGCGATCCCCAACCCGCATGCCCAGCGTGGGGATTATGGGCATATCCCCCTTCTTATAGGGGAGGCCTTTGTCCAGCAGTGGACTGAATAGGCTGTTGTTGTTGACATAAAAAAACTAATTTCACTTTCCTACAGAAGAGCTCATGGCGTGGCTTACTTCTGTGTTCTTAGCCGATCACCTTGGTTAAGCAACACTCCGCCCGGTCACTACTTGGATGGGTGAATGTTTAGTGGCATTTAGATCTGAGCGCTTCCGTGCTTTAGAAGGCACATTGTTAGTCCTGGCTTTTCGGTCGTCTAGAAATGTCAAAAGCCTTCAGGTGGCCTAAAAACTCCGACACAAGAGTTGGCCACTAGCTCATATGAAAAAGAAAATTTCCTTCTCTATCATCAGATGAATGTACAGCATCCATGTAGTTCAAGACCATGACTAACATACAGGATGGGTGGGGTCAAAATTTTACGGCAGGTTTTTTTTTCTTAAAAATAAGCTATAGTTTCCCTAGATCAAAACCTTCTAACTACAAAAAAAGTTGGCTGCTCTCAATGAGGTAAAATTTTGCCCAACCATGTAAAGGCATACTTTTATACGGTTATCATTCGAGCGAAACCGAGGCAGGAAGCTAGTGTAAAATGAAATGATGTATTATATCTTATGACTTCAAAGAGTTTAACTTACCTCTCTCGTTTCTCTTGTCCGTTTCGCACGCGGCTCCCCACTCTCCTCCTTCTTATCTTCAGCCTTATCATCTGCCTTCCTCTTCTCATTGTCCTTTCCACTCTTATCATTGTCTTTCCCACTCTTATCGTTGTCCTTCCCACTCTTATCATTGTCCTTCCCACCCTTATCATTGTCCTTCCCTCCCTTATCATTTTCCTTAACGCTCTTATCATTGTCCTTCCCGCCCTTATCATTGTCCTTCCCACCCTTATCATTGTCCTTCCCACCCTTATCATTGTCCTTTCCAATTTTATCATTAACTTTTCCAATCTTGTCAGTATCTTTACCGCTCTTATCACTGTTTCCGTTTTTGTCTGTCTTTTTGTTTGGGCTCTTGACTACAGGTTCTATGCCCTCGTTTTCTAGTTCTGTGCTGTCTTTGTCTTTATTTTGTGGTTCATTGGTGCTCTTATCGGCATTGGCATTTTTCTCGGTATCTTTAGCGTGTTTGTCAGCTCTCGGGCTCTTTTCTCTGTTATTAGAGTTCTTTTTCGGACTTTTTGTGGCAGTTTCGATTTCTTTGGGTTTTTCTTCATCTTTCTGGCTATTTTCAGCATCTTTTGTAGTATCATCGTTAGTAGCTGTAGCTTCAGCGTCATTCACGTTATCTTCGGCCTCTTTGTCATTTTCTGCTCCCTCAGTGATCATTTCGGTTTCATTAGCACTCTTTTCGGCTTCTTTAGCGACTTTTTCAGCTTGTTTAGCAACTTTTTCGGCTTCTTTAGCTACTTTTTCGGCTTCTTTGGCTACTTTTTCAGCTTCTTTAGCATTCTTTTCGGCGTTTCTCAAGCTTTTCTTGCCTTCTTTAGCGTTTTTCTGCTTGGATTCTTTGGGTTTGTCGGGGATCTCGCTTTCTTTGTCGCTCGCTTGTTCTTCTGTTTCTTTGTTAACATCTGCCTCAGCGTCTTCGGTTGTTGAAGCCACTGCTTCTGGCTCTTTCGACTGAAAATTTATAAAAAACTAAATGTTAAGTGAATTATGAAAAAAAAGTTTTGTCAGTGGTCATCTAAGGGCATTCTAAGGGGATTGTAAAAAATATATAATGTCGTCTACTTACTGTTCGACTTTGTTACCTACGTATTTTTTTTCTACTAGTGGAAACTTTTCATATTAGTATAAGTATTTCTTATCAGCTGTAGTTAGTTTCCCTAAAATTCTAAAATAAAATAAATTAAAGTTATATATAAATAAATTACGTGCTTCGCAAGGCTGGTTGGTATAGAGTCTCTCAGGTATGTTGGTCCCCGCTTTTTCAGTCGTTAAGCCATGTCGGAGGCCTTCAGGTGGGCAAAAAACTCCAACACCAGAGTTGGTCACTAGCTCATACGAAGAAGAATAAATAAAAATAAATAAAATAAAACGAATGAAATATACTAATAGTTACATACATTATCCACAACATCTTTGTCTGTCTCTGCGTTGTCAACTGCTGCATCTGCGTTCTTCTCCTCAGCGAGCTTGCGGTTTGATTGACGCTTGCCTTTAGCGGGTGTCGCGTTTGTTGCCTTCTTCGGTTGTGATTTAGCTGAAAGACAAACAGATCACTTTTAAATAAGAGTTGTTTTGTAACCCTATCCGCTTGAATCTTTTATTTTTTATACGTTTCTTTTATTAGATAGTAAACAAGCACAAGCCCTGATGTAAAGTGATAACCATTACCTATATAATATAACAAAGTATTGAAATGTTTGAAATGTGTCCTATGATGCAACGCCCTGCGTCCATCAAATTGAGGCATCAAGGTGTTCATATGCCTTCAATGGTTACCACTTAACATCAGATGGGCCATTACCTACTTCCATCTTTAGGTAACATTTTAAAAAGTCGTCTGATCAACATAATAACAAGTTAAATATCAACTTCACTTCTTACAACAAAAACTTGAACACAACAGTTTTTGCAATAGATTCCCGGAATTTAAATACCAAGATCGTATGTGAATTTGGACTAACAGGAACAAGCCGAGTACTCGGGTAAAAATCTACAGTCGCAGTCGTGGTTATAGGTACGTGATAGTTCTGATTTTCTCAAGGAGTTTTTATGAATCCATGAGCCCCTATTTTCAAAGCGCGTACTCCCTAAAAATCCTTGGATTCTGTATCGTAACGTTTTTTTGATCGAAATAACTATCGGCAGTATACTTTCTACTTTCTAGACTTTCAACACTTATTGATATTACCTGGAGCAATTTTCTTCTTGGGCGGTTCATCGTCTAGAGATTCTTGATTAGCCGCATCGATAGCGGCCTTCATTGTATGCGACGTAGGCTGAGTCATTTCTGAAAGAAACGTTCAGTTGTAAATTTCATGATATCCCAAATATTTCGACTCAAGCGGGAATTTTTGAGGTGGAAACATCGAGATAATGCAACATTTGCAGTAATTTAAACCTTAAATCGCTTGTAAAGTGTACAATGTCGGCGCAATATGCAGCGTGCGCAGAGTTATGGTGCGTATTTTTTTTTCCAAAAATGAATTGGCTCATAAAGCATATTTAGATGGGTTCGAGCCAACGGTGTTTAGCCGTGACTGCCCGAAAATTTCAACAAGGCGAGGAGTTGGCTCGGTAGCGTAGTTGGTAGCACGTCACGGTATTTATGAGAAGGTTGCGGGTTCAACCTCAGATAGCTAAAACGGAGTAAAAATTTCATGTCATCTCTTTTTATTTACATATAAATGACAGGGACAAGCTTACTTTATCGAGCCGTTATAAAACGACATTTGGTTTTGAATACGGGGGTTAGGGTTAGATTTTCCCTGAAGGTAGGCAACAATTTTAATACAAAATAACAGTAAAACTTCTTCAAAATTAAAATGATTATGACTATGAAGATTTGCACAAACTGGTTGGTATCACAGGCCAGTATGACCTGACCCTCCACCTAGTAAAGACAGGAGCTACAGACTGCGGCATCTGTCGCGGCTGCTTTCAAGATGAAGAAACAGTGGCGTATGTACAACTACTCTATTCTTGAAATTATCTGTAGCGCAGTGGGCGAAGGTCCGCCTGAGATGCAGAAGGTTGAGGGTTCAAGTCCTGTCGCGCCGGTTACTTCCTCTCCATTGCCCCACACATTGCACACATTTATATTTCAGTTTTTTAATTAATTTCAATGAGTACCTCTCTACGCGTTCCTGAGATAAACAATAATTTAAAATAAAAAAAAAACCGACTTCAAAAACATTTATTGAAAAAACTGTTAAACTAAAAAGTTAAAAATTATTGCTTATTTTTTGGTTCATCCACCTTTTTTCTATAAATTTATCCCTTACGATCTATGCATTTACCACATAGGTAGATCTAGATACCTACCTGTTATTTTTGGAGTCGGAGTCAGCTTTGGAGTACGACATTATAACAACTACACTTCTCCCACCTCGGACATGCCTTCCTGCACCGCCCACGCAATAGTTACCTACCTTGGCGTGCCTTGGCTGACACCGACTCCAAAAATAACAGGTAGGTATCTAGATCTACCTATGTGGTAAATGCATAGATCGTAAGGGATAAATTTATAGAAAAAAGGTGGATGAACCAAAAAATAAGCAATTATTTTTAACTTTTTAGTTTAACAGTTTTTTCAATAAATGTTTTTGTAGTCGGTTTTTTTTTTTATTTTAAATTATTGTTTATTTCCGAAGTTTTAGTGAATCTGACTTTAAGAGGATTACTAAAACTATAAATAAAATTCAAGCCCATAGAAATTTTATTCCCTACTGTCTTATCCCCGAAAAACACAACGAAAAAGAATTTTCCAAATTGGTTTTCATATGACTGAGTTATGAGATAACAAACATAAAACATGAATAAAATTCGAGCCCATAAAATCTTAGTCCCTGTTTTTTAACCTTTAGAGTTGGTATTTTTTCTTCAAATTTTTATGGGACCAATCAATAAGTATATTCTATACAAAAAACTAAGAGTTTTTTAAATCGGTTCATAAATGACGGAGTTATGAGGCAACAAACATAAAAATCGAATAAAATATGAGCCCATAAAATTTTCATTCCCAGTTTTCTCACCCTTAAGGTTAGTATTTTTACTTCAAATTTATATTGGACCATTTGCAAAGTATACCCTACACTACGATAAAAGAATTTTCGAAATCGGTTCATAAATGACGGAGATATGAGGTAAGAAACATAAAAAAAAATATAAAATTCGAGCCCAAAAAAAGTTCATTCCCAATTTTCTCACCCTTAGGGTTAATATTTTTTCTTGAACTTTAAATGGGACCAATTGGAAAGTATACCCTTTCCAACGAAAAAAGAATTTTCCAAATCGGTTCATAAATGACAGAGTTATGAGCTAACAAACATAAAAAAAAAATTAAAAAAAAATACAACCGAATTGAGAACCTCCTCTTTTTTTTTGAAGTCGGTTAAAAAGGGTCTTTACAGACATGGAAACAGACAACTAAGTGATCCTAAAAGGCTTTATTTTTTTCTTTTTGAGGTAAGAACCCTAAAAATATTATATTAAGATAATTAATTACCTAAAGGCTCATGAACCAGCTCCAACAGTTCAGCGGCGCTGTACTTAGCAGCTACCTTCTTGAAGTGTAGCACTCGCTCCGAGAAATATTCCCAGAAGGAGAGGCCGTCCGGGGTCGTGAACAGTTCCTGTAAGGAAAACATAATAAATTTATAATGCTGGAAATTTTCACACAACATCATATAGCCCTCTTGCAGTTATTAACTCGGAATAATGAAACAACTTTGGTCATATAGTAAAAGCAACTGATTTATTTTAGTAGGCCCACATTTAACAGGCACCTACAACATCTCTCTTCTTCTAACAATATTTTTTTTTCTGTTTTTATTAGGTACAATAAACAGTTACATTATACAAATAGGTATAGATAAATAAAGATAAGATAAGCCCTTTTATTCTTAATTGCACAGGTTACATCACAGTTTAGTTTTTTTATAAAATGTCCCGAATTTCAGCGTACCTCTTGGCATAGGCCTCCTCTAGCATTTTGCACTGAGTCCTATCTCTCGCTACTCTTTTCCAATCCACAATAGTCTCGGACTAGTACTCCAGGGACGGAAAACGAGAGGACGCCAACAAACGAGATGGGAAGATGACCTGATACTCATGGCTGGACACCATTGGAGAAGATTAGCGAGAGATACAAATAGGTAGATTAAACTATAAACACAGTGAAACTTATTAATAATGTGACCCACAACATAATATTACAGTAGGGCCTCGATAATCCGTACCCAAGCTAATCCGAATACCTCTATAATCCGAACGATCCCCCGCCCCCGTGCGTCTGCCGTTTGTTGGCAACTCGCTATGCCACACTCTTATTTTAGTGCCGAATTGAACTTTTTAGACGCTACACGTATCGTACTTGAACGCTCCGCGCGCAATTCAGAAGTGCAGATATCGTTGGAAAATCGACTATTACCGACATCAAAAGTAAGGAGGCAAAAATAAGATAATTTGTCATAAATACAGAAATTCTTCAAAAAAGTATAAATGTACATGTATTTAATGTAATAGCATCATCCTAATTATATTTTACCATTTCCTAATGATTAAAACATAGTTTCCATTATAAATTGATTGTTTTTTATTTTTCAAAATGTCTGCATACTATAATCCGAACGCTGCGTCCATCCGAACAGGGTATAAATTTTAGGCGTTCGGATTATTGAAGCCCTACTATTATAATTATAATGAGCTACAAAATTATACGACCCAGCCAAAACAGAACTTAGTATTTAACAAAGTAAGAAGAGATTGTGTTGTGATGTGAAATAACAGTTAGAATAGCATTGCAACACCAGCCTATATCAGTCCACTACTGGATATAGGCCTCCCATCTTAGAAGGAGGATAATTATACCCCCCATGCTGGACATTCGAGTTCGACATCGCAAGGGCACAACTTCTCGCACTACCGACGCTGCAGCCCGTCGGAGGCCAGGGATGTAGGTGTGCTGGCGTTAGGTTATGTTAAACTCGTGGACTAGCCGTGTTGCGGGTTCGATTCCCGCCGCGAGACAAATGTTTGCATTACAGATATCTCTGGTCTGGGTGTTTTCTGTTTATAATATACAAGCAGCCCGTCCCGGCTCCGCAAAGGGAGGACATAAGATTATTTTATATTTTTACCTTTTATTTATAGCCTATGGTTACTCAGGGTGAATGTAGCTTTCCAATGGTGAAAGAATTTTTGAAATCGGCACAGTAGTTTTTGAGTTTATTCATTACAAACATACATACACACAAAAATACTAATTTTTCCTCTTTATAATATTAGTGTAGATGTAGACTACAAAAAAATGTAATATATCAGTCATGTGGTTCCCATAATACAAGCTCTGCTTAGTTGGGCTATATGATGCTATGTGATAGTGTCCCGCATTATTTAGTTATTTTAAATAGGCTGGCTTATGTTGCTGTTGTTGAAAGTACCTTCAAGTTGCTGTAGATGATATCCGACTGCTTTCTGATGCGATGAGCCTGTCTGTTGAATGTGATTGCAGCTTCTTCGCTGAGATCCCAAGAAGGTGTGTTGCCTACGTAAGCGCGGAGACGTTTGATAGTTTCCAAGCATGTCGGGTGTTTAAGCAGCATTAGGGGCTTTATGTCCAACTCTGTCAATAAAAGATGATAACATAATTTTAATCGGCCCCCATCAAGGTATGGATGGAAATATCATCGGAATGATTTAAATTTTGTGAGCGAGATGCATGATTGTTTGTGACATAACATTATCTTTGTTTTGTGTTGCGACATAACTTATAATCTTTGTTTATGTATAAGTTTTTTTTATTATTATTATGAACATTAGATATTACAACTCTTGACTTTGTATAATTTAATTTAATGTAATTGGTGTAAACCATGTTAATTAAATAAATAATAAATAAATAAATCAACATAAAAATTAAAACAAAGGGAAGGTACACCGACAAAAGAAAGATACTTATAACAGTAAAGGGAAGAAATGTACAGTAAAAATAAACACTACGCAGACAAACATTTCAGCCCCTTTTAATTATAGTAGATCTAGGGCCGGTGAGATTGGCTTGGGTTCCAAAGAAAGGAGATATTAGAAAGGAGAGAGAGAGAGAAAGAAGGAGAATTGTTTTTGTAATAGTAGAGATCACACTAATATTATAAATGCGTTTGTGTGTGTATAAGCGTGTTTGTTCTCACTCAACTCCGTAACGGCTGAATGGATTTGGATGAAACTTGGTATATACAGTTTGACATAGCCGATCTTTTATCCGACTATTAGGCGAGCGAAGCCAGGGGCAGAAGGTAGTTACCCATAAGATCATCCAGTAATTTCAAGCACAGGTCCGTATCTGCTTTCTGTAGTGACAGACAGGTCTTTATCTTAGCGTCGAGCTCAATCAGCTTCATCTCAGTCTTGAGGAATTGCACGCGGGATTTTTTCTCTTCTGCAAAAAAATACGTTATTCAGCGAGCGAGAAAAATACGTCGAGTTTTCTCGTCACACATATATAATAATAATAATAGCCATATTCAGACAATATGAATAACTACAGTACAGTGAGTATCAATAATTCGTTTCGTTTTACGATTTAGTATAATTTTGAAGATAATTTTTATTTTCACACATACCTACAGTAATCACGAGATAGTTCAAACATCGTATCATGAGCATAACGTAAAATTTTGGCCAATGACAAAGCGTGTATAAGAAATCCCGCTTCTCATAGGTGAACTACTATTATTTATTTATTGAAAAGATACACAATCGACTTATCACTAGGCGACAGAGAACTATGAAATCGACATAGCTCAGTGAAATAACAAGCTTAAGATGCAGTGAGGTCATGTATCTGCCGAAGAACCGTGAGTCCTTGAGTGGATACCGCGTCTTGGTAAACGTAGTGTAGGACGCCCTCCGGCCAGGTAAGGTGACGATCTCCGAAAGGCAGTAGAAGCTAAATGCGTCGAGCTGAAGACAGGGCGCAACGGCGCTCATTAGGGAAGCCCTATGCCCAGCAGATACGATGATTATAATGATAATTGCTCACCAGTTTCCCTCTCCTTGTCCAGCGTGGCTTTCTCTTCATCAGTGAGATTCAGATCCATCACCAACTGACCCTGGACCGACAGAGCTGTGATTTGATCTCTTTCTGTTAACAATGGACAAAATAGTTTTAGTGAATTTACGAAGCATAATTTGTAAGAGTTAATTTTCTCGTGCACTGAGCTACTACTACTGTAAGGCTCCATAAAGTTAATCAATCTTTTAAAGGGCAATGTGTACGATTTATTAACAAAATCCCAAATTATATGCTTAATTTATCTGTAAATAAATTCAAAAATGTTGTTAAACGTAACCTCTGTAATAACATATTATAAAATTTCTGAATATTTAGATGACAAAAAAGCTTGGGATGAAACTGTCTCCAACTCCCTCAAAAACAATGTAATAGTTAATAATAAATTGTATTGTAAAAAACAAGACTTTAAAAAAATATAAGCCAAGCAGAGTTTCTTGCCAATTCTTCTCTGTTTGGTCGCCTTACGAATTGGTGTAAATTTAAATTTAAAAAAATTACGTTACAAAGACTATAAGTGCATATTGAATAAACTTATTATGATTATTTTTTTTCTTAGTTTGTCGGCTTTTTAGGATTTATGGTGCCTGTGCCTATGGGTGCCGGTGAAATTACAAAACATCAGGCGTAAGACGTTCATGCCTCAAGTTGATGGACGCAGGGCTTTGCATCTTATGGTATGTTCCACGACACGGCACCTACGAAGCAATACTTTACTAAAAGTAATGGTTACCACTAGATAGTACTAGCACTTCAGGTATCATAAAAAATATACTGCAAAATAATACCAATAGTTTTCGTTCCACCCAGGTATTTCCCGGTCATTCTCCTTTCACAGTTGAGTAGGCAAAATAGACAAGATAGAACAGCCCTGGACGAGCCCTAACAACTACTAAACTACTTCTTCCTTCTTCGTATGAACTAGTGACAACTCTGGTGTCGAGTTAGGCCGCCCGAAGAAATTCTACATGGCTTAAAACATAAGTAAGCCACGCCACGTGTACTACTGCACTTACCCAGTTGCATTCTGAGTGTAATAGCATTGCTAGCGGCTTGCTTATCCCATTGCAGTCTAGAAGACTCGTTCTTGAAACTAGTCGGTCGAGACTGGAACAGCTTGATGCCAACATACTTCCCAGACGGTAGATATGCAATGAGAATGTTCTCTTTCTCTGCGTCTTCTGTTGAGATGAGAAAAATAACTGGTGTAATAGTCGAATGAGAGAATTTCTTTTCCTTTCTCCAGTGTTTGATCTTTTATGGTTCCGTACTGTAGGTTCTAGTAATAATAATAAATATTTTTTATAGTCAAATAAAGGATCTGGTACATGGTTACTACAATATAAACAAGGCAAGTTATCGTTGCAAGGTACCATAGGTAAGTAACACAGGATAACTTGTATTGTTGTAGGATTATTAAGTTAAGGCATGGTAATTTTGATTCTATCACGTTTTCTTACCAAAAAACTTGCACCAATGTGATTAATTTTGGTGCCAGTTTTTTGGTAGAAAAACGTGTTGGGTTCAACATGATATTCTTGATGAACCTTTGTATTGTTATTTTCTAGGCCGTGAAGGTTTGCTATTTTTGATAACTACATTCAGTGATTTTATATCTTCAAAAATGTTGAATAGTGCGAGCAAGAGGGAGGTTTTACCTGTATACCCCTGTTCCTAAGCCACCACCGTACGACCATCTGTATGTCAGCAGGCTGTATCTCATGAACCATAATAGCTAGAGTTCTTTAAAAGGCCTTTGTTTCATACTATTTAAAGGATTAAAATAGATAATTGTTTATATACAAAATCACAAAATATATAATTATAGAAATGGGAGAAGAGATATACTACCACTTAGTCCTTTCCCTTATAAGTGATTTATAAAGTGTCAAGTGGTAACTTTTACTCACTGACCGGGACGCTGTAATCCTGGGACATGATTAGATGCAGTAGGCTTCAGCACCTATTCCTAGTCAGCCTTTCACGATATGGTCAATACGTGTGAAGCTGACAAGTCGCAGGTTTCTTCTTATTGTTTTCCTTTATCGTAAATTATAACATTATACCTACACACACACACACACACACAAGAGTTTTTTTGTGACGTCTTATAAACCTATACCTATTGAGCGTAGACTGTGTTGAATAATGATATGATTTACCGAAAACGGCAATAAGAAACAATTCATAGCTAAATTTCATTTATTTTGTACCAATCTCTTCTGTAACTTTTCTAACTAATTATTATTTAAAAAATGTGATCCATCCATGTTGATTATTTAATAATCAACAAACGAAAAACTCATTATTAACGGAAAACATACTTTTAAGAACTCAAATACATACATCATTGAATTATTTAAAATTCATTTAACTTAAAACGCACATGGAGGTTAGATGGTATTATAAAAAATCATTACATCTTTTATTTTACAATATGGAAAAATTAAAACCATAAAATTAAATAAATTAAAGTTATAATTATTAAACTTTTAAATAAATTAAAGTTATAATTATTAAACTTTTATTTATTTAATTTTATGGTTTTCTCTAAGTACATCACTCATATTTAAACAATTAGATATGATTAATTAGTGGCTGATAACGAAAATGAATACAAAACAGTTATATTAATCAGCATACTCTAATTCATTTATTCTTATTTTGCCTCTTACGGAGTGCGATTAATCTTCTATTATGGTTTGGATACAATTTGAGAATCAATTCTTTACACTTCTCTGATTCGTCATCAATTCTCTTAGTGTATCCAACGCTTTTGATGTGTTCACTGTAATAGGTATTGAAGCCAATGTCACCCAGCCTAATATCCATTGCTACAAGCACATGATTCTTGTGAGGTATCTTAAACATTTGATAATTCTCTTCGGCTTCTTTTACATTAGGCAAGCAAGAGGCATTTTCTACCTCTCCGGGTAAGTTCAATAGAACAATATTTTCATTGCTTTTACAATCCAAGTCTTTATACTTCTTCAATGAAACAACAGAGCACTTTGATTGATTCCGACTCAACATCTTTACGCTAGAGTTGTCAGATTCCTGCGTTGCTACTTGTGAGCAATCAATGTCTTCATCGTTGAGTAAGTTCAAGGATCCGAGCAAAACACCACCTAGAGATTCAGTCTTTCGTTTATGGGAATTTCTCATAAGCATAGTAGGTAGATTTTGTATTTCTGTATCCGTTGAAAAAGGCTCTGAATAGTTATTGTATTGAACAGATTGCAATTGATTTCCTAGTGTACAATCTTGACTCACCAGATTGAAGATTTCATAACTTTGCGGAAAGACTTGTGATTGGTTGAAACAATGTTCTTGATGGTCCGGTTGCTTGGCTTGAGCAATTTGGACTGAATTGGCTTCCAATGGTGTTAAAAAGTTGTAAGTATCATTTGGATCATGTGTTGTCATATATTGCTCAATATTTTGACTGCGTTGACTTTGCAAACTCTGGCTATTTTGGCTTTGTAGTAAGGTTGTTGTTGGATCTGTTGTGCTGTCCTTATTTCCATTGTAACATCGTCTAATAACAATTTGTGACTGGTTAGAATATTGACTTGCTTGACTATTGGTGTTCTCTTCAACTGTTTTGTTATCATCTACTTTTTTACCAATTTTCAAAGGAGCTACAAACTTCTTTGATTTCTTCACGGCATTATGATCTTTTGAAGATGTTTTTTTGCCAAATTGTAGCACTATTTTCTTAGATGTCTTTGTTCGATCAACTGTGTTCTTGGTTTCGTCTGTAAATAATATAAAATATTACAACCACTAACATTTAGATTAAAAAATCATTCATTATAATCAAGAGGTAAACCTTTTCGAAGATGGGAAGAGGATATAAAAGTTGCATCAGGTATTTTATGCCTGAGAAAAACAAAACAATCTGCAAACCAATGCCTAATTTTATAAATATCAATAATGTAACTAGTATAAGATTGGCTTTTAAAATTAAAATAATGTAATACAAATAAAAAGCAATAAACAGATAAAATTGAAGCACTACTTACATATTTTATTTTTTTTACGTGGTTAGTCTATTTATCCAGATCTGGAGAAACCACAAATTAAAAGCAGATTAGCTATATTGGATGCGTTGAGCCGAGGATATGGCGTAATGGCGCTCATTAGGGGAGGCCTATGTCCAGCAGTGGACTGCTATTAGGCCGATGCTGATGAAGTTACGTAAGTACATATTTTAAAATGCTTTTAATCTTTTTTATTTTTAAAAACTGTTAAGAACAATAATTAAAATGAACCTTAAGTTTACTAAAATGATACAAATTTTACCTGTTTTTACATCAATTTCTAATGAACTTTCAGCTTTTCGAGAATCCTTGTCCAAAGTCATCGAACTGTTACTTGCAGCTAAATTATCATCACAACTATTGCAAATATCGTTATCCGGGCTCCGTGGCTTCGTTTCTTGCGATAACCCACTCATTTTCACTCAAATTTATGTAAAAAAAATTTTTTTGCAACTTTTCCGTCGCGCCAATTTTTAGTTTTACGCGGCATTTTGTAATTTTTTCGAATTTCGAACACTTTTTTCAACTTTTTTATGGCAATGGCCAGTTTTTCTATTCTGCTAAACAAAGTAGTTGTATACAAATATACTAACATACTCATGAGGAATGTAAGTTCATAAATACATTTATAACATTTGTTTAAATTAGATAATGTACATTCCAAATATTAAGATAAAATGGATAATAAATGTAAATTCCTTGAATGACTAACCACAACTTTGTGTGATCTATTCCTAATATAAAGTAAGAACCTTCACCTACCAACTGTAGATGTTAATTTTTAGAAAACTAAAATGTAAATTGACATATTATTTTAGAAAATATTCACTAACCTGGTACAAATGGCTGTTTCAGTTCTTCCAATTCCGACTGAAAAACAGAAAAGAATAGATTTATTTCATATTTTTAATCCTAGCTAGAATCAGCATGTGGTACAGTCGTTATAACGGATATATGCCCCTTTTGAAGTTAAGCTCAGCAAACGATTCCATAGGTCGCGTCATGTAAAAAGAAGGCTGGCGATAAGCTACGCAATAGGCGATTTATCGGTATGTACCCATGCGCAAACACAATCCCTCCGCTTCTTCCAGCGTTATTTTATATGACGCGACCTATATAAATCCTAGTACATACAATCCGACACAAATTAATCCTATTAGGAAGTCCCAAAAACTCCTACACCAGAGTTGGCCACTAGTGAGCTAGTTGACGAAGAAGGATTATTATGATTCTTACCTGTGTAACAGCATTGAAACTCTTGATGTTTTTATCTTTGGGTTCTGGTTTATCCTTCTCGACAGGCGGCGAAGCCCCGCGACGCTTCTTAGGCGCCGGCGACGGAAGTGTAGAGTTATCTTCAGTTTGCTCGTCCACAAATCTGCAGGTTAACATAAAAACTTAGGACCTTTTCGTCTAATCTACGACTGGTATTAATAACTCGACTCTATTACAATCTAATAAATGAACTCTATAACTAACACCAACCTATATCACAGTCCACTGCTGGACATAGGCTTCCCCTAATAAGAAAGGGGAATATGCCTATACTAGGCATGCGGGTTGGGGATCGCAGGGCACAGCTTCTAGCACCGCCGACGTTGCCAGTCGGCGGTGAGGGGATGTAGCTATGCCGGTGTTAGGCTGCGCTAAGCCGAAATGCTTGAAAAAATAAATGAATTGCCAAATGCTGCCTACAGCCCAAACCAGATGAATCCTTTTCTTGGCTTCCTCGAAGTTGTTTCTGAAAAACTGCCTTGTTGGTATACCTAGTACCCACCTTAGTATAGATTATGTATAATGCTGGACGTGGAATAAATTAATTTTTTATTTAAAAATAATTGTAAGTCACAATCGCAAACGCGGTCTAAATCTCAACAGGCGAGTTTCGGCAGGTGACAATAATAATATATGGATATGCTTAGTATAAATAAGTGTATGCTTTACCACCTTTTTTAGGAGAAGCAATCCAAAACAAAAAAAACCTGTTTAGCCGAAACAGGGAGGGGCTGATATGATTGTCTTGGGTTGGGTGTATTTTATTGTTTTGTACCTATAATTTTGTAAATGTGCCTTCCTTTTCAGTGCCAAATAAATAATTTCTTAAGCATAAGGCTTCTCTGTTTCCTCTTTTTATTAGATTATAAATAAAGCTGGACATTTTCACACAAAATCATATAAACCCAAACAAAGTAAAGGTACCACATGACAGATTTTTTTTTGTAAGTAAATACCTATCATAAACCAAAATTTGCAGATCATGCAATTTATCCCGCGGCGGGGGTCAAACCACAATCACACAGAATATGTGGTTGGAGAACCTGCATGACCAGCGGGAGGATAATCGGTATATCCCCATTCTATGTTAGTGGAGGCCTATGTCTAGCAGTGGAACTGATATAGGCGTTGGTTAAAAACAGTTCTGATACAGTTCAAACTTGAATGATGCAAAGTCTAAACTTCGATACCTTGCTCTAGATTAGTTTTTTTAAGATAAGAAAATCAACGCGCACATGGTCCACCTGATGTTAAGTGGTAATCATTACCTATAACAAAGTATTGCATCGTGGCTCACGCATGTTTGCAGCATACCCTACGATGCAATGCCCTACGTCCATAAACTTGAGGCATGTAGGTGTTAGCCTCATATGCCTGTAATTTCACCGGCACCCACACCCTTCAAACCGAAACAGCAATGCTGCTTCACGGCAGAAATAGGCATACACACTCACCTCTTAGGTCGTATCTTTCTGCCACTTCTACTGACGATTTCGTCCTTATCTTCTTCAGTTTCTTCCGGTTTGTCGTCTTTCTTGGCTTTGCCGCGCGGTGTCTTCGGATCCTTAGCCTTCGGTGTCTCTTTAGATGGAGTCTTGGCAGCAGATTTCTTTTTCGCGGCCTAGAAGTATTCATGTTAATAAATAAAACGCGAATAACTAGCTAACGTAACTTGAAGAGGGAGGCTGAAGAAGAGATGAATGGATTGTGCGAAAGGTGAATAAAGAGTTGACGGCTCATAGGAGTGAATAGAGAATGAAAATATGTACCAAACCTCACCCAGAGTGAGATAAGAGTAACAGAATGATGAATGATGACCTTTTTCACCACACTTATATTATAAATGCGAAAGTTTAAGCTAGTTGTTAGTGTGTATGTAACACACTAAGTGTTAGTATATTTCTACTGAAATCCGTAACGGTTAAACATACTTAATGATTTTTTTGTATTTTAAGTGTTTGGCCACACTCCAGGGAAAATCTAAGATTTTTATATATCCCAAAAATTTCGATTCAGGCGGGATTTGAACCCGCGACCTTCCCATCAATACCGGGACGCGCTAACCAACTGCGTTACCGAGTCAACTCCCTGCCTTGTCGAAATTTTCGGGCAGTCACGACTAAGCGCCGTTTGCGCTTAGTCCTACACAGTTTCTGCTGTGTGTGTTTGAATCGAAATTTTTGGGATATATAAAAATCTTATACTTAATAAATCTTGAAATATACATACAAAACAACAAACCGGGTTCTGGTGGCCGGCTGATTGCGACATAGCGCATCCTAACACCAGCACAACTAAGTCTCCTGGCCACCGACGGACAGCAGCGTCGGTGGTGCGAAAAGCTGTTCCTTGCGCTCCCCAACCCGCATCCCCAGCGTGGGCATTATGAGCATATCCTTAATAGGGGGGCCTATGTGCAGCAGCGGACTGAATAGGCTGGTGTTGATGGGTCAGATTGTACTAGACTGGACCACTGGTGGACATAGGCCTCCCCCAATAACCGACTACCCTCTTGGGTATAATTTTTTTCTTAGTAGAAACTGGGTAGTTTGAAGTTTTTCATTTACCTTTCCTTCGTCAATGACCAGCGCGCCGTTCTCGTCAGAATCCTCAACAACAGCGTCATTGCTTGTGTTGGCTATTGCCTGTAATAAAATTAATTTAATAAACTATTTTATAGTAGTATGGTAGTGGTAGTGGTGTCGTTAGTAAGAAAAGACTGAGAAAGAGGGTAGATCGATTGCCAGTAACTACCCACTCGCACAGACTTCAGTTCTCCCGTGATCATGGCGCATGCAACTGCGTCGAAATATCGGGAAACAATAGAACTCACAAATCATGGTAAATATCCCGTTGATATTAATAATTATATTTTATACTATATTAGGAGCTTAGCTATGAAATGGGCGTTTTGTATGTACATATTTTACACATATTACACATTTACACAATTTTTTTTTTCTGGAACTAGTAATACTATTCTCCAAACATTTTGTGTGTATGTTTGGACAAAATTGTGAAAAGTATGCGTAGTCTTTTTCATAAAAGATAACTAACAGATAAAAAAATACTACGAGTTTAAGCATTGAAAGTGACAACACGTGAAATGACCTGTTTTTAAAACTTTCTTTCTCAAAAATAGTACTTTATTTAATTTTTAAGCTTTGCAATAATGTTACGTTCAGAAAATTAATTTATTTTGTATATGACTGTTGAATTAAATAAAACATGTCCAAAATGAAATAAAATGAATGAATGAACACTTTATTGCATGAAACACATAACAAAAACACAATGACAATAAAAAAATCGCTTATAGAGTGAAAAAACGCCAATTTCATAGGTAAGGACCTAATATTATGATGAATGAATGCTTGGGTGAATAAATGAATGAACACTTTATTGCGTGAAACACAAAACAACACACTTTGCATTTTAATTTATTTTACAATGGGCACCCTTATCAAAACGCTTTATGTTATTAAAAATTAAGGCATTAATCTTTGAGTATCGTAGTTTGTTAGTCCCCTCGACAAGTCAAACGCAAAGACTTATAGTGTTAGCTTTGGCATGGACTGGATAATATATGGATTTCTAGACAATACATCAACCTATCTTCAAGGTGTGTACAGAGTATAATCCAACAATGAAGTATTTACAGTACAGTTGGGCAAAATTTTCTTTCTTGGGTTGCTTGCACCTGGCCGGTTCAGCAGCTTAATAGAGTTGATGCATTAATTGAAAGTAGTACTCACATCATCATCAGCAGCAGTGTCGTTAGCAGCCGTCGTGTCGACCGTCTCTTCCAAAGTGTCGTTGATAGCTGAGTCGTTAGCTGTGTCGTCAGCAGGAACATCCATGGCCACCTGTTAAATTAGATTCAATGAATACTTTATTTATTCACCAGCTGACCCGAAAGACGTCCTGTGTCAAAGAGGGTATCAAAGTTCAAGTATTCCAAATATATTGAAATGGACAAAAGCAATCAAAAAGTATATTGAAGAGGATTAAGCAATCAATGAGGATATCAAAGTGGAAAATGCTGTCAAAGAGGAAATCGATGTTAAAGAAGCAATTAAAGAGGCAATCGATGTGGGAGAAGCTATTATAGGGAATACTGAAGTAGAAGAAGCAATCATTTATTTATTTTAGAAACTCTACAACTTACAGCTAAAGCTAAAACGTTTAAAGTCAGCATTGAATTAGGCACACAAATACAATCAAACTATCACATCACATCATCACACACACATTATATAAATATGAAAGGTTGTGTGTTTGGAGTACGTTTCTTCTCACTCAACTCCGTGAAAAAATAAGTGAAAGGATTAGGATGAAACTTGTGACCTGGATTAACATATACATTACTTTTATACGGATACCATGTGAGCGAAGCTGCGGGCGGAAGCTAGTATAATCTTGCTTACTCAAGCTTGATACAGAGTGGGGCAAAGTCATACCTCAGTGAAGGCAGCAAGAATGACATGCACTCTTATGGCGAATGGCGCTTCATAGAAATTGTGTGGAAATCTTTTTATTAATTTTTCCAATATCTTACGGTTTGAATTGATAAGTTACTTTGGGAAAAGTGTCCCTGATGGGAAATATAGTTGATTGAGAGTGAGACCTACTTGTTTTTTTTTTTGACAAATGTCATTTTCTAGGCAGACTGATAGTATCTCAATGCCTGAATGTAAATTTAAAAAACAAAATCAAAAAATGTGGTTGTTTTGTTGTAGTTTCATAAGACCTATTCAAAAGAAAAAGTAACTGTATTAAAAAATGTCTCCACCGAGTATATGATTAAACTTACCTCAGTAGCAGCACCAATAACCTGCTCCAATGGGACCTTATTGGCGAAGTCATGTTCAATCTGCTTCACCCCATCATTAAAATCGCGTCTCTTCTGCGTTTTAGTCAGAAACTTGTCTTTGTTCTCTGCATAGTCAAATATCATGTTCGAAGGGAGATTCGCTCTGAAAATATATGCTTATAAAAGACATAATAGGGATGTAAGGGGGTTCCATTTCTATCATCGGAACTTAAGCCAACATTACCGGCCCCTGGTGCACCCAGCTAACCAACAGCTGGGGTCTGGCAGCGGTTGACTGGGTCACAGCACTCTAACACTGGCACAACTAAATTCCCTGACCGCCGATGTGCTGCGAGAATTTGTGCCCTGCGATTCCCCAACCCACATGCCCAGCTTGAGGGTTATGGGAAAATTCCCCCTATAACCCGCATGTCCAGCATGAGGATTATGTGCAATTCTCCCTTCTTATTGGGAGAGGCTATTTCCAGTAGTGGAATGAAATAACCTGGTATTGATGTTGAGAGACATCTAGATTTCTGGGTAAGCTGAATTGATCCCAAAAAGGTGTAAAATTTCTACTGTAGGTCAACATTTGGTTTGTAGGTTTACATCGAGAAATGGCTTATGAAGTTATGTTCCAATAATAAGTTTAGTGATAGAGTAATAATGAAATACTTACGTTTCTCCAGTCCCATAGAAATACACAAAATACTTCTTTCCATTCAATCTTTGGACCTGTGAAATTACATAAAGTTATTAATTAAATCTTGACTGGCCTCATAGCTCACTTGGAAGTAACTCTGCCTTCTGAGCTGCAGGTCGCGGGTTCGATTCCCGCCCAGGACTAATATTTGTGTAGTTTACATGGATATTTGTTCTGCGTCTGGGTGTTTTTTAAGTATCTATGTATGTTTATCAGTCTCTTTTATAGTACATGCATGCTCTACCTAGTTAAGGATCAGTTGAGAGATGTCACATAAAGCATATTTTCAATCCTAAAATCTCCAAGAAAATCAAAAAGAAATTTATCAAAACATACATTTGGAGCATAGCTTTGTAGGGGTGCGAGACATGGACAAAAAGAGATTTTGGAAGCATTTGAAATGTGGTGCTGGAGAATAATGGAAAGAATAAGCTGGGGAGACAGAGTAACTAACAAAGAAGTTTTAAGTAGAGTCGCTGAAGATAGACTTTATGTTAAAAAATATAAATAACAGAAGAGGAAAGATGTTTGGACACCATAAACAACATGACAACTTTATATGCAACATCATACTGGAAAAAGTAGAAGGAAAGAGAGGAAAGGGAACCATGGATAAATCATATGAGCCACATTAAAGAGAAAGTAGAAGTCATATTGTGTAGGGAAGTAAAGGAGGTTGCTTTGGAGAGAGGCAGATGGAAGGAGCTGCATCAGTTGCGCCGACAAGAGCACAGATCATAAATAAATGATGATGTCTTACTCATACAGTATTGTTGAACAAAAAAAGGACAGAAAACGGCATAGATTTAGATTAGACATAGATTTTAGATTCTAGACATAAAATTTTGTAAGTATTAATGCTGGCCACTATAATACAGCAACGGGATCAGTAGCCGCAAGCTAAGCAGAGCTTGCTTTATGGGAACCACATGACTGACCTAGCTGACCGCATCGTATCCCCTTAACACAATGTTAACACTTTTAAAACTTCTTACTTGTAGTACTAGATGGCGCTGCTAAAACTGTACGCATCCTAGAACGCGCTATCGTTGCGTTTTGGGTTTATTAAAAGAATGGCGGTCGGCATTGTTGTAGATAACAACAATAATTAATCATGACTTTTTAATGCATTGCCACGTTTAGAAAAACATTAGGCGTGCTCGCAATAGATTTAATATGTGTATTGTGTACGTGTAGTCAGTAGACATGCGCAAAACATCTCCTTGAGAGGATTGAACATGGAACGATTCCTTTGAATTGCGGAACCATGTCCGGGGAACGATGTTGTTCCGCCAGTTCCCATGTCATATTTCTCTCAGTTCCATCACATTTGATTGCACCGATAGAATTTATAAAAATCCTAGCCTTTTTTACACTCTGTAAAAAAGTAACTTTGTTTTAATCAATTTCTTTGTTGATACAGATGATAACCAGCTTTTGAATGGAGTCTTTCCACTACGACGGCTATGATCGATATTCATCGATGTTAGCTAAACATGTTTGTTCTGCATCTGGGTGTTTTTTAAGTATCTATGTATGTTTATCAGTCTCTTTTATAGTACATGCATGCTCTACCTAGTTAAGGATCAGTTGACCCTGTGTGAGATGTTGCATACATATATTTTTTTTATTTAATCTATGACACCACTATGTAATGGTATGTCTAATTTTTTAATTCAATCTGAAAGCGCAACGCGCGTTCTCTTTTCATCTTTAGCTAGCCACTGTAGAGGAAACAAGATAGCGCTCACTTTTCGCAATGCATTTACCGAATGAATTATAAAAAAGGCCAAGTGCGAGTCGAACTCCCGCACTGAGGGTTCCATACAAACTTGTTGGTATGAAATGATTTTTTTATGATTTAACTACGAACTTACGGTTTTCGGATTTTTCTCTTTGCTATAATAAATTGCTTAGTTCCCAAATTTCATGATTCAAGGTCAATAGGAATTACCCTACAGGCACAGAATACAAAAGGGACAGAAGCTTCACTCCGCGCAATCATTTAAATAAATAGCGACTTTAGATGCTACGCAATAAAGTGCTATTCAGCTCGCACCGAACTCAGTGCCTAACATTTATATTAACCTATACCTTGCATCCCTTTCTATCGTATAGCTCTATCTCTACTGACGTGGCACGTGTAACGTTAGGGTTGTCTTGAGAATTATTCTGTGACGAATAATAATAACCTGGCCGCCGACGGGCAGCAGCGTCGGCGGTGCGAGAAGCTGTATCCTGCGATCCCCAACCCGCATGCCCAGCGTGGGGATTATGGGCATATCCCCCTTCTTATAGGGGAGGCCTATGTCCACTGCTGGACATAGGCTTCCCCTATAGGCTGTTGTTGTTGAACATTTTACTATCCAGTTACCTAGCCACCTATTTCTTTTTAGGAACAATGATAATTCAAATAATATCTACCTACCTAGTATTAGATCAGAAAACTATTTTACTCTGGCTAGCTGCATTAAGAACTCAGAAAATAGGCATACCTACTAGGTAGGTACTTGGATCCTTAACACTTATTTAAGTGTTTAGGTGTCTTGTGTACGAAAACTGAATAATCACTGTTTAAGGTAGGTACATCATGCTAAATCTTAAGAGAAATTTTAGTAGGTACCTACCTAGATATTTGCAAGAGAAAAAAAACAACATTTGGTTTGTAGGTAACCTAGGTATCTAGTTTTAGTTGTTAGTACCTACACCTACCTTTAGGTAACTTACCACATTGATTTGTCTACCTACACCTACCTACCCGACTGTTTTTAAGTAGATAACCTACACTGCCTACTTAAAGTTAAACCAAATAAAAATGTACCTAGCTTGGGTTTCTAATCTTGCTTTCAGTCTACATAATCAAAATCATAATACCTACTTACTAAAGCACTATGTAGGCCTACCTATACCTACCAATGGCACAAAAATTGTCTATGAAAAAATACCTACATAATAATATTACGTTTATATATGTAGGTAGGTACCGCATTCAAATAGAACTTGTACCTAAGTACCTACCTACTTATGTAAATACGGGAGACTTTGATATCTAAACAACGCATTATTTGGTAGAAAAACTTTCAGTTCTGTACCTACTATTGGTATTATTTACATTTTCTTATTATTATTCAGGCAACAAATGCTGTGAAGTATTTTTTTGCCTTCATTTGGCGAAAAATATAGGTACATTAACAAAAACAAACTAAAATGCCGCGGCTGCTCAAGGACACTTTCGTTCCGGGCAGAACGCGGCAACCGACGTAACGAACCACGCTCGATAGGCCGGCGATGCGTAGGTATATTTTATACATATTCTGCGGAGTGAAAGAGGCCTGCTACAGGTCTTAAGTACCATAACCCATATAAGTTAAATTATATGGCTTAAACGGCCATATTTTTTACTTAGAAGTTAGATTTTTTCACAAATCCAAGGGATTATAGACAAGTATTCGATAATTATTTCAATTTGGAAGGTCATGAAAAAAGGTTCTTGACAGACAGACACTTGGATCTTAATTAGATGGATAAGGATCTTTTTTACCTTTTGAGTATGGAACCCTAAAACTCAGACTAAGCATTCAAAAGTTCACTTGTTTTTTTTTAGGATAACACATCCACACCCACACATTCTACATACACCCCTCTATACACAAATTCTCCCATCATACTCACAAACACTAACAAAAAGTATATTTTCAATTCTAAAATCTCCAAGAAAATCAAAAAGAAATTTATCAAAACATACATTTGGAGCATAGCTTTGTACGGGTGCGAGACATGGACAAAAAGAGAATTTGGAAGCATTTGAAATGTGGTGCTGGAGAATAATTGAAAGAATAAGCTGGGGAGACAGTGTAACTAACAAAGAAGTTTTAAGTAGAGTCGCCAAAGATAGACTTATGTTAAAAAAATATAGATAACAGAAGAGGAAAGATGTTTGGACACCATGAACAACATGACAATTTTATATGCAACATCATACAGGGAAAAGTAGAAGGAAGCTAAACAGAGCTAGCTTTATGGGAACCACATAACTGATATATATTTTTGCTGTAAATACATAAATATTATACATAGAAAACACTTTGAGCTGCAAATAATGCAAACATTTGTCCCATGTTGGGAATCGAACCTGCAACTTTTTGCATCTCAGCCGGAGAGTCATCTCATCTCACCTTTGCCCACTGCAGAGATGAAATGAGATTTCCAAAATGATTTACTTGTATGAATATAGAAATTAACTTTTGCAGTTAATAAGAATAGGCAGGGACTATTGTAATAACTTAAAATGTTGATCACTGATCATTATGTAGGAGCCATAAATAGCAGTGGAGGTAGAGCTTTACACAGTGTAACATGGATGAAAAGCACATATTATAAAAGTGAAAGTTTGTAGAAGAGTATATTTGTTCCTACTCAACTTCATTACAGCTGAAATGATTTCATGAAACCTAGAATTTTACATGGTTTATGGAACCTGGAATAATATATCCCATTGCAAGATAACTTTTATTAAATGTTTGTATGAGAATTAATGTCTTCAAACCTAATAACACAGGCTAATTTTTATCCAGGTGCAACAGTCATAACCAAGGATGGTAATCAGTTTTGGACTTAACCTGACCTGACCCCTATTTGATCTTATTGTTTAAATAAAATAAATGACTTCTAATTCTGCTTTCAAAACCTGTTGGATTTACTGTATATTTAAATTAAATAAATGTTGTGCCTATACGAAATCTAACCTGAGTACCCAGAGTCATTATCTAAAACCCCGCCAGATCTAAATCTAAACACAACTACTTATCTACGTCCGAGATCCACAACCAAAGTTCTTCTTCATATGAGCTAGTAACCAACTCTGGTGTCGGAGTTTTTATGCCACCCAAAGGCCTCCGACATGGCTTGTTAAAATCCAAGCGCTTATCACTTTGATTGCTGGCTTAAAGTGCCATGACCAAGACAGACAGCCTGCAGCTTCTTTGCTGGAGTCAAGATATTTTTTTCAAACTAAGAGCAATAATTCAAGTGGTAGCCATTAGCCATTTCCTATGGTGGAGGTACCTAGGTAGTGTAAGATTTATTTCGTTCTGCTTTGGACAGGCTTTTAAAATGTTCTACCCACATTGAAGATAATAAGAGTCAGCCAATACATGAATGACAAAGCGTTGTAGCTTCAGAATAGATGCGACCAAACAGAACTATCATTGAATTAGCAAATTGGACTACAAAATTGTTGCAGTAAATACATTTTTTTATCTATTTCTAGATATTTTTAACATGCAGAAGGAATGCTTGTAGACGCTATGAAAAGGCGTGAAAGCGTCTAGCAAAATGTCTTCCCGCGCTAGCTTTATCAGACTTCTATCAGAATGCAAATTGATAAATCAGTTTTACAAATTATCACTTACCCTTGCTGGCCAGGCAGGGTATCCTTTCACTTTAGCGAAAATAAAGTCTCCAGACTTAAATTCTCTTGCTTTCTTGCCCATTTTCACTGAATGAAGCGGTGATTTTCTATTTTGATTAGCACTCAAAGCTACGGGCTACGAACACCGATTCCTAGGATGAGCACTGAAATTACACAACTTCTATGTACGTCCACCAAATAAAGTATATAACGAGCAACGATAGACAACTTTACTGTATTTATTTCCAATGAAAATCAAACAGACGCCAAATATTGAAATAAATAACCTACAAAAAAATTCTTACCGCGGCCGACAGAGCGAGCTGACGGGAAGAAACAAACATGGCGTTTTTGTTTTGTTGGCGAAGAAAATTTTGTTCAGAGTTGACTGACTGTCATTTCAAATCTGTGGCACAAAATACATATTTTTTTGTGTCCGTGGTTTAAATGTGTACTTTTAATAAATACATTTATGATGTATGTACAATAGGTATGTAATAAATTTTATATTTCATTTTGATCTTTTTATTTTCGCACTTTATGAGTTTATACAGATTAATGTAAAAACCGAAGTTACCGATTTTTTTTTTGAAAATACTTTTCGGAATTTTTCGGTTATTGCACGGCAATACCACTATTAAAATCCGAAATCCAAGGCACGACGAAATCTACCCACTTTCCTCTACACTATGATTTGAAACAAAATATTTTTTTAGCTAGCAACCCAGCCAGCCAGTCCAGTTGTCTATGAATGGTCGTGTCAGACGGATGCTTTGGACGAGAATTTTTCGCGTAAACTAATTGATTTCTTATAATTTAATTACAGTGAATCATTGTGTTTGCTATGCAAGTGTAATGTGAGCCATGAGAAAAGTTATTGTGCATACAAACAATCGTGAGACTTGTGTTTGTGTGATGTGATTTGAAAATAAAAATGGCATCGGGGGACTCGGATCAAATCGAAATGATTGAAACTGCTGTGGCTAGGAAATCGGACGTCGCTGGCGGCCCGTCGGGGTCCGAGGACGATGGTGGGTTACCGCAAATCTAATAATAGCATTCCATTGTGCTAATCCGATTGTGTATGTGGGGCTGGTGGGAGAGCAACACCCCCCTTATTTTGACCCTTTTCCTTGTTGCAGATCGCGATAGGAGTTCAATTGCCGAGAAAAATGTACCTTACGACGTGAGTATACCTTTAGTTTTACGTATGCATACATTTATTATTCATAGAATATATGAGAAAGTGAGTGTGTCACTGAGGTATACTTTGCATATTTATCATAGACTTGAGAGAAACAATAACTCAAAAGCATACAAAATAACATGAGAACTCTTTCAATAAAGCCATCAGAATGCACTGAGATAATTTTCTTGAACATGTTTCTTCAGTTGTATCAGCTTAAATTTCTTGTTTCATTTTACTTCCTAGATAAATAAGGAAGTCTGTGAAACTGTATGTAACAGCTGATCTTGTATTAAAAATGACCCTGAATGTTCAGTATTTTTAATTTTTAATTAGTTATAATTATCCATTGAATTTTGAATAGGTAGGAAGCGATTATCCAGCCTGCTAGCTAAAATCAGAGTTAGGACGTATTTACAAAAAAAAATTACTAGTGTATCAGTTATGTGGTTCCCATAATACAAGCTCTGCTGAGTTTGGGGCTAGATGATGCTGTGTGTGTGTCCAGCATTATTTATTTCCATTGAAGCGAAGCAGAGATGTACAAAATTGACCAATTGAATTGTGCATATGTGATGTGAAATTGTTTTGAAGCAGTTTAATTTGTTTATTTAGCACATCTCCACCTGCTACAATGATAAAGCACCCTAATGTACAATTCACATCTACCGACGTAGTCAGAGAGCATTGAAGCGCATTTTAAAACATGCTAGAGGAAATTGAAACATCCACAAAGCAGTTAGTTCCTTATTTGCATGGAATATCTACTTACGGATCTATTTATGTCAGTGTTTGACAAAGCTCAAAGCTGCGTAAATTACATGCAAATAAGAAACTTCACTTTTGGTGGATGTTTCAATTTCCTTTAGCATGTTATAAAATGCTTACCGATGCTCTCCAAAGCGCGCCTGTAAGTGTGAATCATAAATTTGTTTGTTGTTAGTTGTTATTTAGATGTACAGCATGAAAAATATAAATTAATGATAATAACATGGTTATGATAGTGGAGTGTACATTATTGGAGTTGACATGGAAAAGGAAAGTTCATTTTTATATCGGGTGCACTCTACCTTATCCGTATATAATTATAAAATAACTAAGGGATATCTCGTGCATGACTGATCCCTAACTAGACCGAGCCTTTGGGTACCAGAAGAACAGAGACAGAATGAGACAGAACTATAAAACACCTGACACAGAACAAATACTATGTTCACCACTACTGTCTAAAAGCCAGAGTATATTTATACTATAGTATACTTTATGGTGCTGTACAGGGTTCCAACCCCTAGCTTCGGAACCCAAGCCAACCCCACCTGCACGTGGTGCACCCAGCTAAACAACGAACGGGGCTCTGGCGTTGGCTGATTGCAGCATAGCACAGCCTACATCGGCACAGCTAAATCCCCTGGCCACTGACGGGCAGCAGCGTCGGTGGTGCTAGAAGCTGTGCTCTGCGATCCCCAACCCGCATGCCCAGCGTGGGGTTTATGGGTATATCCCCCTTTATTAGGGGAGGCCTATGTCCAGCAGTGGACTGATATAGGCTGATGTGGTGTGGTGGGATACTTTATGTAATAATATGTGGGCTTCTAGTTCTAATTTGAAGTGGTTGGGAAAAGAGATTTGAAATGGGTTCTGCAATGACATCTTGCATTCAGGTGTATTGTTGTGCATGTCCCCATGCTAATGTGAAAAATGGTGGGCATAGTACTAGAAGCATTTTCTACCAACCAAACTTGTTGGAATTTAAACTATGAGGCCAGAATATACTTCTAGCCTTCGTAAGCTTCGCTATCGTAAGGCAACTAAGGGTTACATATCATTATAACTATTTTCAAAATAACTAAGGTCAAAATTCCTACAAGTCGTTTCGCAGAACTTCATTATAACTGCTGAACGATATACCTAATGGAGAATTCACCTACGGTTCATTGAACTAACAGATGACTTATAGTTCATCATGTATACTGGGGCCATGCTGGGGCCTGATTCTCAGGAATAGTTATTAATGTCACGTTAGATATATGTCGAGAGAACTGTCAAATATCCATACAGTTTTGACAGTTCTCTCATCATATATACTTAACATGACATTAATATCTGTGGTATGTATTTGTATTTGTATTTGTTGAATATTGAATATTGGTCGAAATACCTACATTATTGTATTTTTCAAGAACCTACTCTATTTTTGGCGCTTTGGCGGCCGACAACGCAAAAGATGGGAAGACGAACTAAAGCTTACAGCAGGTCCAAAATAGAGAAGAGTTGCAAAAGACAGAAAGCAATGGATAGCGTTAGAGGAGGCCTTTACCAAGAGGCACACTAAGCTCCGAGATATACTGTAACTCAGGAAAGAAAACAACAAAAACTTAGCTAGCAAAGTTCCAGGATAAGAAGGCTATTGAAATTGAAATTGAAACTTACCTAAGTTGACACAGTAACATAATAGTAGTTGAGTCAACCAATATGCCACCTGAACATTGGTGAATCACCATAGTTATTTTGAAAATAGTTATAACAAGTAGGTATAGTTAATAATGATATGTGACCCAACTTAAAGATTGCATAAAGGAATGTGCACCTTCTATCCATGTATTCACAATCAACAATACAATCACCAATTTCCCAGCCTAGCATAAATCATCATCTCAGGCCAGAATCACCCACTAGGTGTATGCCTGTCATGTGCCTCTCTCATCCAGGTATGCCCCCTAACATAATACATACTGATGATTATCATGGTAATTCTCCAGCCCTTGACGCTTGCTAGGTGCGGTTGGCATTATGTTTTCTTCCACTCATTTCCATCAGCTGTCAAATCTATGCACTCCTTTCATTATCATATCCTCTTTCACACAATCCATCCATCTCTTCTTCGGTCACCTTCTATTTGTGCAGTCATAATCATCATCATTCTTCTAGTCACATGCCTTTCAATTTCAACCATCATGAATGACTGATTATGATTGAGTCACATTCATTGCTCTTCTAGTCACCATGACTTTCTTCCCTCCTCATGAATATATGATAAACAGAATTCTTATAAATAATGTAACGAAACATCCTGCTTTCAACAGGGGACATAGCTGTAGGTCCATTGACTGTGATTTGGTAAATATCTAGGATATGTCGGCATTCTGCGATTTAAATTCCACAATCTAATAAGAATGGTAAAAACCTTGTTGATTACTCGATTGTTGTTGACGGCATCTGGGGCGCAGTGGTTGCGGGTTCGATTCCCGCTGCGGGACAAATATTTGCATGTTCTGTAGATATTTGTCTCGGGTCTGGGTGTTTTCTATGTATGATATGTATGTATTTACAAATAGTAGATTGTTTTACAAGGGACTAAACCATCCCATTATATACGAGGTTGTTTACTCCCGAGCGTAGCGAGGAAGGATGACAAGACCGAGTTATAATGGTTGGTTTTGGCCCGAGTAAAACACTCTACTTTTCACTTCGATTGCGAGAAAATAAAACAATTCAAAATTAGATAATTTTCAGAAATTTTATTAAAAATTTATCAACCTTCATAAAACATCACCAAGACGGTACTATTTTCAAAAAAAAGATTGACGGAGCACCAAGAAGTCGAGTTTTTATGTAAGAGAACGAATGCTTTGTACGGGCTGATGATTTTATACAAAATTTAAAAAGAAAAAATACTTTTTAGCCCGAGGTATTAAACTCGAGTTTTAGGCCCCCTAAGCTACACTATTATGATACACTTTTTGGGCAAGAGAAGTGAAAAAAAAAATTATGTGTGTAGTATATCAATCATATGGTTCCCATAATACAAGCTCTGCTTAGTTTGGGGCTGCATGATGATGTGTGATTAAGTCCCGCATTATTTATTTATTATTTTATTTACATTTATACTACTTAATATTATATAGCAAAAGTTTAAGTAATGTGAAATATTTGTCTGTCCTTCACACCAAAACTATTGCATGGATTGAGTTGAAAATTTGCACTATATTATGTATTCTACAGGTATTCTAGACCGGAAATAACCTTATAGGCTGTTTTTTTATTTATTATGGGCCAGCTGTTGACCTCGAGGCTTGAGTGGGCAAGGATGAGGTCGACGACGGGGCAAGCTTTCCCAAAAAAGATGCCTATTAACTCTCTTTTTGACGCCATTAGGGTCGTAAGTCAATGGAAAAACAGGCATCTGTTTTTCCATTGACAGCTGATTCCATATTTTAGCAGAGCGCTTTATTATTGATGTTTGGTGTGGATGGTAGCAGTTAGTTTAGTTACAGGTAGTTAGAAGGCCTCATAAGCCTTTCGCATGGCAAGCGAAACCACGGGCAGAAGCTAGTTTGTAATATTATGTTACTTAGTTATTGTCCACTTATACATTAAGTAATTCTGTCATTTGAAGTACTACTAAAGTGGTATTATGCTTCACTTAGGAAATTGATTCTATGGATCAACCTTGGGTTTAGGAGTAACCACAATGATTGCCAATTTATTACTTTGTATTAATAATTGAAATGCGTAGGCGAAAAGCCCTTTATTAATAAAAAAAATTAGTCATCAAAATGTAAAATACATGGTATAGTTATCAATATAAATTTATAACATAGGTAACGAATTAAATACGTAATAAACTCATAACCGACTTGGTAGTAAACCAACAAAAGCTCCACAAAGACATACAAAAAAGTTACCTACATTTACATGGTAGGTACAGTTCTACATCTAAAGATGTAAAATTATGTAAAACTGACTAATTGACTGTTTAAACACACAGACTCTAACTGTCTTATTCCAAAACAAAGACCAAAGTCTAGCTTTAAAACTGGTATTTTGCACACAAAATGTCGGATTTAAACTTAGACTATCTTTAGTCTTCGTTTTGCAATAAGACAGTAAAACTCTGAGTCATAGAGACTCAAAATTTGGACAGTATGTTCCTTGTCAGTGTACTAAGAAAGAATTTACTGAAATTCTGGTTTTGAAGGGGTGCAATGGATAAAACTCTACATAGACGAGATGTCGCGAGGAGGCCATAAACGTCTATAAAAAGCTTTTAGTGACAAACTATAATAGACACAGGTCATTGACATCATGACCATATTAAATCAGCTGTCGATTAGGTCATTGACATGAGACTTTGTCACACAATATGGAATGACCTTGTTCTTAGTGAGGTTTTGAAGCTTTTTTTTCCAAACCAAGTGCTATATCAGTTCACTGCTGGACATAGACCTCGCCTAATGAACCCTGTCCTCAGCTCGACTCGTAAAATTCAGCAGCCTTTCGTAGATCGTCACTCCACCTGGCCAGAGGGGGCGTCTTACACTTCGATTCCCACGGTCTCTTCTCTATCTTTATCCCAACGGTTATCGGCTATTCAGCAAATATGCCCAGCACACTGCCACTTCAGCTTGCTAACGCTCAGAGCTATGTTACTGTCTTTTTGTAGAGCTCTGTGGGAACAGATTTGTTCTTTTATATATATTTATGTGTAGTTGCATATAAAAAATGTCTTATTCTTATTCTTATTCTTAACAGCTCCTCCGGGGAAGTACCATCATACCAATTTCTGCCGTGAAGCAGCGTTGCTGTTTTTCGGTTTGCACAGGCACATGAAGCTTAACTTCAGGCCTCAATTTGATGAACGTATAATTTTGACTGTTTATTGGCATTTGGATCTGAGCGCTTCCGTGCTTCGGAAGGCACGTTGTCCCGGCTTTTTCAGTCGTTAAGTCATGGCTTTCGGGGCCGCCTAAAAGTCCGACACCAGAGTTGGGTTAGGTACTAGCTTATACGAAGAAGAAGGGGCGATGGCTTAGTAGCTATTGTATGAGCTAGTGCTCGTACAAAGAAGATGAGATATGCTCCCAAATACTGCTCTCTTCACGCTTCTATCTTCACCCATTCGCTGAACATTACCGAGCCACCGGAGTCGGTGAGCTTTGGATTCTCTAATAATCTTATGTTAGCTCGGCCACTATATCTTGAAAGTTGTAAAGCCTCTATGCGAATTCACATGGCATTTCGTTAGTCTAACATAATCTTTTATTCATGTCCATACGCGACATTGACGCCAGCAAAAATCCATAGTCCCCAGACTCTGCAGGAGTGTTGGCATCAGGCCAGGTCAGCGAAACGCCATATTAAGATATTTGGGAGCCAACGTGTCACAAGGAAAAATTACCAAGAAAAATTCTTTGTAACTGGCGTATTGCCAATTTGGTTCTTAGAAACAACAATAGACAACAATCACATAAGCCTGGACCTTACAGAAAATTAAAACCAAACCCACCTACATAAGTGGTCCGCAAAGCACGAATTGCCCATACAAACGTAATAACAAAATTATTTTCAATTCAAGCATTTCCACTATATTATTGTATTATTTGTATTCGAATAGTATTTATCTAAGTCTAGAAAGTTTTTTCTTTTCAAAATACCTAAAATGAAATAAAAGCCAATAAAATTTTGCATATTTTTATGCCAAGCCAGTTTTTTTTCTATTCGTTTCGTAATAAAAACAATAATATCTTATGTGTTGTTTGTTGATGAACATAGATTATATTGTCTTGTTACAGAATAACAATACTATGTGAAGAATACAAAAAGTTTTCAGTCATCTTTTTTTGTATTACGGAGACACAACCAAATTCATACCAAATTTTGAATAGCTAGTATGGCTATCGCGCATGCACGTCTAAATCACCTATCAGCTAAATAGAGATACCTATATTCGGTGCGATTTTTACACGCGCCTCGAATTGAAGTTGCGAGCGAGGGTCGCCGGATTCTTACTAGAAAGGGCATCCTGCGTCGCTTCAACTATGAGTATGATCGAGCTTTCGCTCATACTTTCATACAATTCTGCCAATGAGTTTTTTTGTCTTGCGTAAGTGAACTTTCTATGTATAAATTCCAAGTTTCATCCAAATCAGTTCAGCCGTTACGGACTTGAGTAATGACAAACATACTCATACACACAAACATTTGCATTTATAATTTTATTAGTGTGATTGTATTTGTGTACAGACCAATAGCGGCGCCGCGTTTTGCGTGTGAAAAAGTGACAACATAGATTTGTGGAGGTTATGGTTGAGGGAGAGGGAAAGAAACAAACTGGCGGCAGCGGTTCCGAATATAAGGCCTGTGCAGACTAGAACTGCATGGCAAGGGATTTCAATTTTCACATCCCTTTCGATGCCACGGCATTATTTTAAAGCATAGGAATTTGTATCGTATTTCTATTTAGATAGGATTGAATGTCCATTGGTAAAAAATTGAACTCCCATTCCAAGCCGTCCCGGTCTGCGCAGGCCAATATTCTCACGTGTTGCCTTTGTGACTTTTCTTTTTTACTTTTCTGTTGTTTACTTCAAACTGCTCTCATCATCAAGCAACCTAGCCGTTTTCGGCTTCGCTGACTGGCTTTTTACTCTTTGTCCCAAGTGCTTGAATGATTTGGCCTTATGTGTCTGATATATCCCATCTTGGCTTTGAATACACACTATACTGCTCTACTGTTTCTACTGCTCTAATGTGTCGTGGCCAACGATATTATATATAATTTATTCAAATTTATTTATTTAGAACAGATATACTTATAATAATAGCTAGCTTATGCCCGTGACGTTGTTTGCGTAGAGTATTTTTTTCTATTTCGTGATTTTTATATTGAAAATGAAGGAATTTCTGTACACATCCCCCTTTCGTCCATCCCTTTGGGGGTGAAATCCTCAGCCTGAATACAAAATTTGAAGAAACTAACTTCGGTCTGACGGAATTTCATACTAACTGTCATCCCCTATTTTACACCTTTATGGATGGAATTTCTAAAAATCTTTTCATAATGGATGCCTACTCTATATTATGTGCAAACTTTCAAATCTCTAAGTCTGGCGGTTGGGCTTGGTTGATATACTCGTATACTACCCAGTCAGTCAGTTTACCATTTTATATATTTAGAAAACGCAACTTGATGACCGGGTGAACTTCGTCACCTAAAATTGATTTGTAAACCGAAGTGGCAATTCCCATACAAAATTACCAATTCTGATTTTTAGGCTATTGCTTTGGGTTTTCCTTCTTATTTTTTTCCTAAACCAGCCCAGTATTGAGTCATCATCATCAGCCTATAGCTAATTAGCTCCATTGCGCCTGTCCTCAGCTTAACGCCGGGAAGGCCAGTATCGAGTGAGGCGAACAAAACAAAAAAATAATAATTGGTCTAGACATTGTCGATTTTTTGCGAGACTATGGCACTTATTTTGACTTATTTTGATTTTTATAAATTGTCATGGGCAAATTACAGCTTGCGGCACGGATTAACACGTTTGACCTTGAATGCGCAGAACACATTTTTACAATTTCGTATGGACTGTTTGGTCTACTTGATCCTCACAGTATAGTATCCCCACTATTTTAACAATTTGGATTTACGCGGGGCACATTAAAAACTGATGCCGGTGTTATTATCACATATTTACGATGCCTGGGAGGACTCACATGATGCTTTAGGCATCTTTTGTGATTTGTCTAAGGCATTTGACTGCGTACACCATCAGGAAACTAGATAATTGCGGTGTCTGGGGTATGGCTTTAGCCCTTCTTACTTCGTACCTATCTTACAGAATACAGAAAGTCGACGTAAATGGAAAATGCTCTGTGGGATCTGTGGTAAAGATGGGTGTACCTCAAGGGTCAATACTTGGCCCATTCCTATTTTTAGTTTACATCAACGACCTACCTCAACTTGTAAAGGACAACCACGAAATTGTATTGTTTGCAGATGACACGTCTCTTTTATTTAAACTAAAGCGACGGCAGACCAATTTTGACGACGTAAACAATGCAATAGCGAAAATTGTTAACTGGTTCGATGTAAACAACTTATTACTACTGAACGGAAATAAAACAAAATGTATAAGATTTATTTTACCAAATGTAAAACAAGTTAAACCTAACATTAAAATAAAAGATTAAGATTTAAATTTTGTGGATACTACTGTATATATATATTTTAGGCATAACCTTAGATAATAAGCTTCAATGGGGCGCTCACATAGATGGATTGTCGAACAGACTCAGTTCTGCAGCATACGCAGTCAAAAGAATCCGTCAACTTACTGACGTAGAAACGGCTAGACTGGTTTATTTCAGCTACTTCCACAGCATTATGTCGAACGGCATTTTACTGTGGGGGAATGCTGCAGATATCAATACCATATTTGTGCTGCAGAAGAGCGCTGTTCGTGCAATTTATAATATGGGCCCCAGAGAATCACTGAGAACTAAGTTTAAAGATATAAATATTATGACTGTGCCGTGCCAAATATATATGAAAACTTAATGTATGTCCGAAAAAATATCAAATTGTTTAAGAAAAATCATAATGTTATCACTAGAAATAAAGATAAACTAGCTGTTCCTACTGTAAGGCTCCATAAAGTTAGTCAATCATTTAAAGGGCAAAACGTACGGTTTTTTAACAAAATCCCAAATGATATGCTTAATTTATCTGTAAATAAATTCAAAAATGTTGTTAAACGTAACCTCTGTAATAAAGCTTATTATAACATTTCTGATTAGAAATTTAAATTAGTTTGGTCACATTAAGTATTGTTGTAAATTCAAATTTAAAAAATTGACGTTTCAAAGTGTACTGTATGTGCTTATTGAATAAACCTATATTGATATTGATTTTTGATTTTGATTGCATCAGTTTATCGTTAAAAAAATATAATTTAGATATTAATCAATTCATTTGTGCAGACGTAGCTACTAGCTACTAAAGGTCTAGGCTAAAATAGTGGGGGTACTGCATAGACCAAGTGGACCAAACAGTCCATATAAAATTTTCTGCGCATTCAAGGTGCCACTAGCTGTAACAAAACAAAGTTATTATTCTAAAAGAAACAGATTTATAGGTACCTTAACTACTAGTTGGTCCTATCCTACTTATATTTTAAAGTAGAGTTTATAAATAAGATAATTATCATCACCATCATCAGCACATAGCAGTTCACTGTTGGACATAGAAAAAACATGTGAGATGTGAAATGTTTGTTCCTCCACGCCAAAACTTTAAACTTTTACTTAACAGATTGATCTAAATTATCATCATTCATTTGTGCTCTTGTCGGCGCAACTGATGCAGCTCCATTCATCTGAATCTCTCCAAAGCAGCCTCCTTCTCTTCCCTAAACAACATGACAGAGCTACTTTTAAATGTTGCTCATATAATTTATATTTGGCCTTCCCCTCCCTCTCTTTCCTTCTATTTTTCCATCTATGCTGTTGCGTATAAATCTGTCATGTCGTTTAATAAGGTGTCTTCTACATAAATGGTTCAGAGCGAGATTTCTGACGCGTTACCTTCACGAGCGACTGTTATCGCGGCGATATGAAAGTCCTGCCACTGCATTTTATATGAACTGTATGAACTGTCTCCACACGGCGATACGATAGAGTTGTCATAGAATGAAGTGGCAACTCTATCGTATCGCCGTGTGGAGACAGGTTCCTATACTAGATATAGAATGAAGTGTCAGGGCTAAAAGCGCCGCGATACACACGCCCATGGGAGTAGCGCCTTACAGTCGTTGGCGGACGGAAAAACGCTACGCAATTGTCGTCTAGTTATTGATTACACCGACAAGAACTCATGATTTTGACGAATGACGTCCCACAATAGGAATCCAAATGATACTATCGTTATTACATAAGAAATTCCTAGATAAAAGTTTGTAGACTCATTTGAAGTACTTATTCTTATCATTGCCTACACACTTACCTACTTGATATCATATCTGGTTATGTTTACAAACAAAAACTATAATAGTAGTTCTCATACTAGATTTTTTTTGTCAGCACCGCGCATGTTGATGTTATTGGAATCAATCAACTCCCAACAGGAACGCTTTCTATCTTTATATAAAAAAAACAAAATATTTTCCATACAATTTATATGAAGCTCTATTCGCTGCAAATTGAATCCATGCTATTCAAATATCAATTATAAAAAATACTCTGCGCCTGCATTAGGAATCGAATATCATTGAAGTCATTGAAACCATTTTATTCATTGTAAATGTGGTATGATACAGATCTTAGGTATATGTTGCTATCAAAGTATACAATTACAAATTACTCTTTCGAGTGTACAATGCAGAGTAAAATTAAATAAATAAATAATCCTGGACGTTATCACACAGCATCATGTAGCCCCAAACTAAGCAGAGCGCTTGTATTATGGGAACCACATGATTGATATACTACATAGATACATTTTTTTTTTGTAAATACATACATATCATACATAGAAAACACCCAGACCCGAGACAAATATCTGCAGAACATGCAAACATTTGTCCCGCAGCGGTTACATACAATTAAACAAAACTAAAAATCCTAATTAAAAATTCATTTAAAATATCCTGTAAAATAAACAAGAATATACTCTAATTGAACGCTAAATCATAAAGTAACAAAATTACCTATGTCTACCATTAAAAAGTTAATTCAAATTAAGCAATTTAATCACATCAATTGATTATAAATAGTTTAAAATACATTTTCAAAAGCTATGTTAGTTTATTTACCTAATAAAAGTTAATTAACTTCGTAGAAACAATTTTCCAAAAGCCACGAAAAGGACTTTGTTTTTAATTTTTGAAAGAATAGAGATAGATTTAATTTCGCTAGGTATTTTGTTATAAATTATTACAGACATAGCAAAGATGCTTTTCATGCACTAACATGTCCACTAAAAATTTGGCCAAGCGCCAGCATATGTCTAAAACCTTTAGTTCTCATATGTACGATCCACACTTACCGTCATGCTTGACAAAGCTTAAAGCTACGTAAATTGCATGCAAATAAGGAACTTAACTGCTTTGTGGATGTTTCATTTTCCATTAGCATGCTATAAAATGCGCTCCGCCGCGCGCTGGTAAGTGAAAATCTTACATTACTGTAAGTATCTGGCCTTTTGTTGAAAATATCTTCGTGTATACAATATATGCACAACCACTGTGCCTCCAATGTGCAACAGTTACTTAACTCTTAAAAATGACCTTAGACATCGTGTGAACAAAAATGCTTTAAATGTATTTTAAACTTAACACAAAGTTACACTTACCCTTGATTTGGTACATTCATAGGAAGATGACGCTTTCGGAAATTCTCCGGCAGTGTGTCAGCCAAGCTCAGATAATATTTCACTATGACAGATTTTATTAAAGGAAAATCCAAAGAAATATGTAACAAGTTAAGCATTACAAATGCGATTTCTTAAAAAAAAACTTTTAATCCGATTGTTTTCGGGTTCGTGCTTTGAGCCCCTGCCTTACGCCATGAGATCAACATTCTACGTGTCAACTTATATAAATAAATGAATAACACAACATAATGTTGCCCCAAACTAAGCAGAGCTTGTATTATGGAACCACATGATTGTTATACTACTTAGCTTAACTTAGCTTAGCGTTATAGCCTTTTTTGTAAATATCTACATATTATACTTACATAGAAGATCCGTGACAAATATCTGTAGAGCATACAAACATTTGTCTCGCGGCGGGAATCAAACCCGCAACCTTCTGCGTCTCAGTCGAGCCTTAGCCCACTGCGCCACATAGGTTGTCTGCTAGGCCTATATGTTTGTCCCGGGTGGGAATCAAACCCACGAACTACAGCGCAGGCGGCAGAGTTACCACCAACTGAGCTATAAGGTTAGTCGGAATACCTTTAAGGTAAATAAAGCAATGGTTCTCTATTTTACAGCCGGCGGTCGGGCCTTTGGGCGCGATCGGAAAAGTCCACAAATCCGACAGGAAGATTGGCCATCGGCGTGTCGGAGAAGGTGGCGAGATCACCTACAAGAAGATCCAGTCCTCGCAGATTATGGGCTCTATACAGCTGGGTGAGTAGACGACCTCCGGTAGCGTGACCTGTGATGTTAGTGGCACGACGGAAGCCTTCGCGGCCTAAAAACTCCACGACTGTATTGTCCAGTGACTGTAAGAGCTACGAAGGTAGAAGGATCCGGGAATCACTCGAGCGAAGCAGCTGCCGACAGTCTCTATTGAAAGAGCTAATCCTCCATAACTATATTTAATAAACATTTAATAGAATTTCATAATCAGACGGAACTAATTTGTAAATGCAATTTAAATCAATTATGTGAATACCATTGACTTTGAGGTCACGTCCTCGACCATCGTCCTATACTGCTGTCGTCTATTGGATAACAACAATATTTTAATGCTAAGTTTGGTGACACAACAAATGCACATGGTAACATGGGGGTTTGATCGGCAAACGTAGAACGCCCTTCGGCCTGGTAGAGTGATGATCTGCGAAAGGCTGCTGGTAGAAGCTGGATGCGTCGAGCTGAGGACAGGGTGCAGTGGCGCTCATTACAGGAGGCCTATGCCCGGCAGTAGACTGCTATAGATTGCTGATGATGACGGGCTTAGCTATATACCTCAGGTTGTTGTAGCGCATCTCAAATATGGTTGGTGCATTTCTGACGACCTCTGTGGCGCAATGGATTGTTGAAAGCCTGTCTGAGACACAGAAGGTTGCGGGTCAATAATGCTGGACATTATCACACAACAATATCTAGCCCCCAAACTAAGCAGAGCTAAATCAGTCATGTGATTCCCATAATACAATGGGAACTACATGACTGTTATACTACTTCATAAACTTTTTTTTGTAAATACATACAGATTATAAAAAGATAAACATCCAGACCCGTGACAAATATTTGCAGATCATACAAACATATGTCTCGCGGCGGGAATCAAACCCTGAACCTTCTGCGTCTCAGGTGGCTTGAATTAGTCAAGTTTTCACGTCTTCCTCACCATGAGATTTTCTCGAACATTTCCAACATGGAACCCATGTGGTTGGACTTCCATTCTTAACTTTACAACTGCCATCAAAATATTAACCCTCTTTCCTTCCCGGTCGGGTAAACACAGATAACACTAACTCCATGTTTTATAAACAAACTCAAGGTATGTGGAATGGATATGCAATGGATATAATTAGCACGAACCGCGTACCGCGCGCTTTAAGTATGGATGTGGTACCTATTTATGTTTTTACAGAAAGCATAAGTATCCTAAAGCACATTTTAATATGAAAGATAACTCTCACACTCACAGGCGATGGATATATGTAGGTAAACTCTACGAACCCCTATTAATAGGGATTTTCAATAGGGACTCGTGGTATAATCGGACAACAACCGTAAACGACAATAACAACAACATCAGCCTATATCAGACCACTGTTGGACATAGGCCTTCCCTAATAAGAAGACCTTCCCTTCGGCACAGCTTCTCGCACCGCCGACACTCCGGCCCGATTGGCGGTTAAGAATTTAGATGTCCGGTATTAGAGTGTCTTATGCCTCAATCAGCCGCCGCCGGAGCCCCATTTGTTAGTTTGCAGGGTGTACCACGAGCAGGTGAGGTTGGCTTTAATTCTCTCTTTGAAAATCTTTCGCATTCATAATATTTTTTTTAAATAATGCTGGACGCTATCACACACTCCAAACTAAGTTTGTATTATGAAATGACACATGACTGATATACTACTTAAATACTTACATATACACATAGGTGGTTTTTTTTGCACTGCTTGTTAAAGCCTCCCCCAAATTCTGCCAACCATCTCTATCCCTCGAGATATTATCCCACCATCCTCTCTCTCGGGTTCGAGCTCATCCCGCCATCGCTTTCTTGGCCAACCACGGCCTCGCCTTCCATCGGACTGGCAGGATGTTATGGCATTTGCCCATCTGCCCGGAGGCATCCGACTAACATGGCCAGGCCAGTCCCATTTGAGCCACGCTGATTTCCTGCCCACGTCGGTAATGCTAGTTATTGAACGCAGTATGCTATACCGCAGTTATAGTAGTTCGTGAGTATTAGTAGGATAGTAGGATGTACTAACTATACACAATCAACTCTATACACAACGCTTGAAGTAAACCATGTGAAGTGGTGTACGTATTTATGTTTACTATACAAGGTCGTTGTTATGTTATTTTTATCCGATAGCGCGATAAATTAACATGGGCCCCTCTATTATCTCCCATGAATTTTCTAAAGGTAAAAGACTGCCTTGGGGATTACATCATTTCAGGCTATGGGCACACTACCACAATTAGACCACGCAGCAGACCGCGCCGAAGATAGAGATACGAAGGTGATATAAGAAGGGGGATTTGCCAATAGTCCTCTAGCTAGGCATGCAGGTTGGCGATCGCAGGGCATGGCTTCTCGCACCGCCGACGCAGCTGCCCTTCGACGGCCAGGGGATTTAGCTGTGCCAGTAAACACTGATTGCGACATAGGTAGCCAAACGGGTGTGCTACCGCAATCAGCCGGCCGCCAGAGCCCCATTTGTTGTACAACAGGGTTCGCCACGTGCAGATTAGGTTGGCTTGGGTTCTGGATATGGGGGTTGGAACCCCTTACACCCCTTTATTGTACACAGTAACATAATACAGAAATAAATTTGCTTTTATACAAAGGCTTAACGCATAACCCTGAAAGAGTTCTTGCAGCAAACCTTTGGGTATATAGAGAAGGATAGATTACATGTGTACATATAAGGGATAAGATTTATTAGAAGATTTTCATTAACATCGGTCCAGCCAGCAAAGACAAAGCAAATAAATTATACTAAAAACTAAACTTTGTAGTGAGTAATTTTTTTTTATTTAAGATCTTTTGATAGTTCGTTTAAAAATAGTGTTTCTATAAAAAAAAAACGTTATTGACTGTAAGAGCTATTTAATGGGTTAATGCTACTTAATTTGTTTGTTTTATAAAACAAAAAAAAAATTATAAAATAAAATCCAATATTATTGTGGGATATCTCGAGAGATAGAGATGGTTGTTGGCATTTGGGGAGACCTTTGCCCAGCCGTGGGACGATGAAGATTGAACTCGTAAAAGTTTAAAAAATAGAAAATACGTAGAAGCTTAACTAAAAAAATTATTTAAAAAAATCATATTTTGTAATCACAAATAATGAAAACGCTGTTTTATCTATTCTATAAAACATAAATTGTAGGTATTGATAAAACCACTCTATGCAGTTTCCACGCGTAGCTGTAGAATTATTTAAATTATTTGAGTGCAAGAGATGATTCATTAGTAGCTTTAGAACAAAAACATTATTGCATGTGTCATTGTGTAGACATTTTATAAATTTCTGTTTATTACTCACCATTTGGTTGTATCCCTGTAATAGTCTTGTTTTAAGTAAATATACAGGAAATCTCATTCATTACAATCTAGGAATAGCTTAGCACTATAGGACAATGGGATACAGCGATTGATTCAACCGCGCCATTATAGTAACCGAGGTAAATTGTGCCTTTAATAAGTTTTCTTATTCCAAACCTGTCATCTGCGGGGTGATCGGCTAACTATGTTACAAACAGAAATTATTGACACCGATCCTGTTTTTACAAACTTTGTCATTTCATCCGTCTTAATTCAATGAACGTCAATTTACAAAATTTCACAGTTTGTTAAAAGAGGATCAGTGTCAATCATTTATGTTTGCAACCGAGTTAGCCGATCACCCCGCTGAAAACCTTTAATACATGAATGTAAAATCATTCTTATGATGCCTTATGGTGAAGGCGAAACCTGTCGAATTTCTGTTGAATTTTTGTGAAACTCGTCAGTGAAGGTTAGCGGAATTGGTACTAAATATTTTGTCTTTTCAATATCTTGTAATGGATTTCCGCAAAGTCACGCCCGAGTCAATTAACTAACTACCAACTGAGCAATGAGGCCAGTCAATTCAATATTACTACAGAAGTGATGCCATTGATATTGTACCATCCGCCAGCGTCTTCACTCGCGTGGTACCCGGATTAAAAGTAGGCTATATGTTATTCCTGCTATAACGTATAGTGCAGCTCAATCCTTTAATCAATCCTCAATGTCTGCTGTTCCTTCAGCAAAATTTCAGCTCCATCCTTCCTCAATGTTTTCTCTTCCTTCAGCAAAATTTCAGTTCAATCCTTCAATCAATCCTCAATGTTTGCTCTTTCTTCATGCCAAAACTACTGAACAGTTTTGGTATGAAGGAAAAGCAAACATCCTCACTTTTCACAAACTTGTATGATGTCAACAGGGCAGTAGTGGTGCCATTGACATTGCATAAGTTGTAACAGAAACCTTGAATTTTATCTTTTTCCCGACGGGAAATAAACACTACACAACTGTTTCTGTATTGTGTACTTTACATACATAATTTGAAATATTATTAATGAAGTGTTCAACTGTTTACTAATAAAGACCTGTTGCGAGTTGCGACGACGAAATAGTACGCGTTGCCCGGTGTTCGTGCATGCGACTAGCAGAAGACCGTGGTGTATGGCACAAACTTTGGGAGGCCTATATCCAGCAGTGGATGAAATCGGGCTGTGGATAACGAACATACAACAACAATAGCCTGGGTACTCAGTCCACTCCTGACATAGGCGGAAGGCTTATAAAAAGAGCAATATGCCTATAATCCCCACGCTGGGCATGCTGATTCGGAGCAGAAGCTCGAAGGGGAATCGAGAATCTGTGTCTTGCACCACCGACGCTGCTGCCCGTCGGCGGCCCTCGAGAACAGTACAAGCTCTGCTTAGTTTGGGGCTATATAATAATGTGTGACACCATCCAGCATTATTTACTTATTTTATCCATCTTTACCGCCAACAGGAATCCAACACGCTATCGGCGGCCTTGCATCAAAACCGGAGCGCGATCTTCTCATGCAGGACTTCATGACCGTTGAGACGACGAACTTCCCTCACGAGGGTTCGAATCACACACCAGCGCACCACTACTCCGAGTTCAAGTTCAAGACGTACGCGCCAATCGCGTTCCGTTACTTCAGAGATCTGTTTGGAATACAACCTGACGACTTTTTGGTAAGTTACTCAGTCCTACTCAGTGCTGCAATTTCTTCCATGCTTCTGCAGTATTCGCTAAGCGACACGTCGAGTCTCTTATTAAATTTAAGCCCTTACCTTTTGTTTTTTTTTTTCGTATAATTTGTGACTCAAATAAATGTGTCTTTAACTTTATCTAATTCTTATCTGAGCTGGGGGAAAAAGGTCTGTTCTGACATCCCGCATTCGAGTATATTATGCATATAAGAGTAAAAAACCTACTACTAGAAAGGGTATCGGGCGTCGCCGAGCGTCGGTCGCCCTGACTGTAAAATACATATTTTTCAATTATTTGTTTGACAGGATTAGGCGAACGTTATTTAGGCTACAGACACGAAGTCAGTGGGCGCGGGGCGGCTGCGGCGGCGGCGCGAGTAACGTCGCGTTTCAATGCATAGATTTATATAGAAGTGGTCTCGAAGGCAGTGGCGCGGGGAGCAGCGGGGAGCTGCGTACGAGCGATGCGCGCCAGTCTAGTGGTACCCGCGCGTCTGCATTAAAACAACACTTTGCCGCTCTAGCGCCGCGTGATCTGCCCGCTGGCATCGAGACCGGGTTTGCGTTGCCACGCCTCTACCTGCGCCGCCGCCGCCGCCGCCCCGCAATCGCTGACTTGAGACCGCGGCCTTAGTGTCTATTTGTGTGCAAACCAAAAGCAGCACCGCGTTTTGCGCGTGAACAAACAGACGTAGATTTTGGGGAATGTATGGTTGAGGGAGAGGAAGAACGGCGACAGCGGTTCTAAAACAAATTCTCACGCATTGCTTATACCAAGTAGTTTAATTTTGTATGGTTTTGTGCATTTCCTCCTGCTCACCTGATCCCATCCAGCGCAACTCCTTATAATAACGGAGAAGGGTCTTTAGGTTTGAGACACATGCTTCAGTATACCTGATACTTCTTGACTATTGAGCTGTGATCAAGCGACTCTTGTAAACCAGATTTCGCTCTGGCTTCGTTTGAGTCGTAGGTAATCGGATAATGTTGTGTTCTATTGCAACATGCAAGTCTAATGAGTAGCAGTAGCAAATTAGATTAAACACTTCTCAAAAACTCTTAAATGTCTTAATAGTCTAAGAAACGGTGGGATCGACTTCACCCATAAGATAACATGATGAGACATATTTGTTTATCAAATATAATATAGGCAATAACAAACATACCTAAGCATTTGGTTTTCTTGAAATAAATAAAACATTGCAATGGGAAAATTGGGCAATTTATAATTAAGTGTAGAATATTAGAATCTCGAATGCCTACCACGAATCGGAAGATGAAGTGAAAGAAGGCTCTTACACGAGCGGCATGCCGCCAACGGCAGAGCAACTGCAGCCGTCGATCGCCGTCGACGCGGCATTCGTCAACGTCGCGTCGACGGCTGCAGTTGCTCTGCCGTTGGCACTTTGCCGCTCGTGTAAAAGAGCTCGTAGCAGATTTAAGACGTTAACATTTCAGCAAATGTTGACGTCTTCCATCTTCTAGTTTGTTAATGGCAGCTGAAGACAGTTTAACGTGAATTTTTTTGCGGACGGGAGACCTATGTTCAACAGTATATTTCCACCGCCTGTAATGATGACGATAAAATAGATAGATAAGTAACTCTTTATTGTGCACCAGTCAAATTACAAATATGTTTAAATGAACTAGTAAATATTAAAAAGAATTTATTTGTAACGCTAATATGGAAAGATAAAAAAAACAAAATAACAAGTAAATGGTAGGTAAATAGATAAACTTCCATGTATCATCATCATCATAATCAGCCTATATCAGTCCACTACTGGACATAGGTCTCCCATAATGAGTGCCATTGCGCCCTGTCCTCAGCTCGACGCATTCAGCTTCTACCAGCAGCCTTTGGCAAATCGTCACTCCACCTGGCCGGAGGGCGTCCTACACTACATTTGCCGGACCGCGATCACAAAAAACTAACTAATCAATAAAACTAATCTACAATGGGAGAGTGATGAATGAATGCGTCAAGAAAAGTCTGCAATATTACGTTGTACCAAGTTGGGTGCTATTACTACTTGCAAAGCAACTTTGGCGCCCAAACAAGACAGATGAAGAAAAACAAGATGTCATATCTACTGGATTTACCATCATTTGATAACAATTTTCTCAGTATTGTAAAGAATAACATTTACACATTTCTTTGTGCGTGATTATCAGCTAAAAACATTAAGTAGTAATGTTTGAAAATGGTTTACTTACATTTCTTTAGATTAAATTGGTAGGTATTAGTTGTTATGTTAGCTTGACACAAGTAAACAATTGACGCTTATTTACCTAGTACATGACGTAAAATACATGTGTGTTACGTATTTGTTACGTTTAACACAGATTGTGTTGCGGTTTGCTTGAAGTAGGTGTAAACTCCAACGAAACCAACTCTTTGAAACTCAAGCCAACATCACCGGCCAGTGGTACACCTAGCTATCTAACAAAAACTTTGACATCAGAGAAGTTACGAAGGGTGTTTTAGGTGTTTTATGTGTTAGGCCGCAAATCCAACTTGCAGCAGTGGTGGTGCGAGAAGCAGTGCTCTGCGGCAAATCACCCTTTGTTAGGGGAGGCCAATGTCCAGCAGTGGACTGATTTAGGCTAGTGTGGTGTGGTGGTGAAATACACATTAGTCTAGCTTTGTTAGAACGAGACGTGGTAGCAGTTTAATGACGCCTATTTCTGCCTCGTTTCGCAAAAAAAAATTTATAGTTGTTAAACCCAGGTGACGAAATGACTGACACTAAAAAGAGAACACAAACTGCATGATGTGTTTCCAACAATAAATTTCTGTTTTGTCCACATTTCTTTGTTCTGTAGAGATAACTTTATTTTCTCGTGGCCACCACCTTCGACTCACGAGAGCTTCTACAAACACACATTGGTTCACAATTGTAACATGCTACCTGAAGATGTTGTATCGGCTACTTCAGTAAACAACTTCAAAAATAAGCTCGACATCTGGCTACGACTAAATCAATCAGTGATAAAAAAAAGTCACAGAAACAGTGACTTAACTTTTTAACCCTGCCTGAAATGGACACATCAGCATCAAGCTGCTCGTCCATAATTAAATGATAATAATAATAAAACTTGGCTACAAGATACTTATAATTTCTATGCTTTCCTTTATTTCAGATGTCAATGTGCAGCGCGCCATTACGCGAGCTATCCAATCCTGGTGCGTCCGGAAGCATATTCTATCTGACGAACGACGATGAATTCATAATAAAGACTGTAATGCATAAGGAGGGGGAGTTTCTGCAGAAGCTGTTGCCAGGATATTACTTAAACCTCGACCAGGTATTTTTATTTTTATGATACCTGAAGATGGAACTTGCACTTGGTCCACCTGATATTAAGTGGTAACCGTTACTTAAAATATAGTACTGCTTCGTAGACCACGGATGTTTCGGACATGCCCTAGGCTGCAACGCGCTGCGTCTATCAACTTGAGATATGAAGTGTAAGCCTCATGTGCTTGTAATTTCCACGGCACCCACACACTTCAAACCGAAACAGCAATGCTGCTTGAGCCCTTTACAAAGAATTCTAATACTTCTGAATTGTGCTTGAATTGATTCAGAAAAATCCAATCTCCCATTTGCAAGGTATAAAATATGCTTTAGTACACACAAGACTTTAAAGTTGAATTTTATTGATGAAACTACCATTTGACTAATAAATCTTTTTAATTTACTTAAACTTCACATTAGCGATAAAATTCTACACTTTATTAAATTATTATAGATATTACTCATAAATGTGCACTCTAAAGATAAAACTACATTTTTGTTCATAATATTATACTTTTATTAATAAAACTCTACATTTTACTGACAGAAGTCTACATTTTAGTGATAAAACTCTACACGTTGCTGATAAAACTCTTTGTTCGCAGAACCCACGCACGTTGCTACCAAAGTTCTTCGGCTTGTACTGCTACCAATGCAACAGTAAGAACGTGCGTCTTGTCGCAATGAACAATATCCTACCGTCAGCTGTTAGGCTGCATCAGAAGTACGATCTAAAAGGATCCACCTACAAGAGAAAGGTAAGAGGCTTTGTCAATGATAAATGTATATTATTTATCAGGCGTCCTGACATAAAGTTAGGCCCCTTTGGTATTGGTGCGTTGCGTTGCGTTGCTTTGCGTTGTCGCAGCGTCAACGCGACGTTTTTCATATATATGTATTTTTTGACATTCCCAGTTGATGCTTTGCGTGTCGCCCGCGACGTTTCATTGGATCGAGGGACAAGATAAGATAAATTTATTTGAGTCACACAATAAGTGACTAAAACGACAGAACTTAGGAGACAAAATATATATGAATAACATCGCAGCGTTGACGCAAAGTGACGCAACGCAACGTAGCGCAACGCACCGATGGGGCCTCACTTATAAGTGTATAAAAACACCCAGACAAGAGATGAATATTTTCAAATCATACAAACATTTGTCTCGAGGTGGAAATCGAACCCGCAACCTTCTGCGTCCAAGCCTTTGCCCACTGCACAACAAAGGTCGTCAAAGTAAGAAAGTTTACCCCGTTACTTATAAACGCTACTTAATTGAACCCATTGTTTAAAGTTAGCCCTGTCACTGTTTGTCATTATCCAACAGTAATAGATGGCACTAGTTAAAGCATCGTTTATCTTTTGACAGATTTTTATAAATAAGGCCCTATATCTTTAGAACCGTAAAATTCGTTACAGGCGAACAAATCAGAGAGACAGAAGAAATCGCCAACATACAAAGACTTGGATTTCATGGAACATCATACAGAGGGTATTTTCCTAGAGGCGGACACGTATACAGCGCTTATCAAGACAATGCAGCGGGATTGCAGAGTTCTTGAGAGCTTCAAGGTAATTAGATCTTCATAATTATTAATATCAACGGGATAGTTCCTCCCGTGATCATGGCGCATGCAACTGCGTCGAAATATCGGGAAACAACAGAACTGGTAAATAACCCGTTGATGAGACATGGACGATGACACAACGGGATAGAGAGAAGATTAGAAGCGTTTGAAATTTGGTGATGGAGAGGATCAGTTGGACTGAGAAGATTACTAACGAGTGGATGACAAAAGAGTCTTGATGTATGGTTTCCATACAAGAACAACAGAAGAGGGAAAATGATTGGACACCTTATACAACATGACAGCTTCATTAGAACCATCATCAATGGAAAGGTAGAAGGAAAGCGTGGGAGAGGAAGACCAAGAATAAGCTACATGAGTCAGATACAAGAGAAGTTCTTCGTCATATCGTGTAAGGAAGTAAAAGAGACAGCAATGGAAAAAGCTAAGTGGAGAGAATTGCATCACTGCACCGACAAGAGCTAAGCTCTTAAATTATAATAATAATAACCCGTTGATATTTATAACTATGTTCACAACCATGATAATTTCAAAAATAATTATAACTTCATTTTTATAGTTGACTATCTATAAGATTTTTTCTATTCAATGTTTTATCTAAGATCAGTCTTCAAACTATGAGGTATGGTGTTGGCATGATTTAGCATGTAAGAGAACTGGTCGACGATGCATCAAGTTCCATGATGTGTGGTGTCTGCGCAGCCTCTTTGGATAGCCTATGGCGGTTAGCTTTAGCCAGGTGGTAGAGGTGATCATACCAGTAACTACTAGAACACCCAGGCCTGAGCCAATAGTTGCAGGCAAAAAAAAATTACCTCGCGGTGGGAATCCAACCCGCAACCTACTGTATTTCAGGCGGGTCTTCGCCCACCGCGCCACATCATCAATAACATAAATCATTTCAGATCATGGACTATTCCCTACTAGTCGGCATACATAACCTAGACGAAGCGCAGCGCGAGAAGAGCGAAGCGCGTACGCGCACTGATTCGGGGCAATCCGACGAAGACGCGGAAGGGGAGCCGAAGAAAGGACTCAATCGGACCAGGTAAGCTTTATATATCGTATTAAGTATACTAGGTGAAAGCTCGCATATATAAATAAATCCTACGTCCTACTAAAGTTTGTGAGTATGGATGTGTGGATGGATGTTTGTTACTCTTTCATGCAAAAACTACTGAACGAATTTGCATGAAATTTGAAATATACGTAGTTTATGACCTGGATTAATACATGCTGCTTTTTATCCGGGTACCACGCGAGCGAAGTCGCTGGCGGTGAAGAAGCTAGTGAGCAATAATGCTGGAATATCACACAGCATCATGTGGCCCCAAACTAAGCAGAGCTTGTATTACGGGAACCACATGACTGATAAACTACTTATATACTTTTTGTAAATACATATTATACAGACCTGAGACAAACATCTGCCCTCAAGTCAAACATTTGTCCCGCGGCGGGAATGGAATCCACAACCTTCTGCGTCTCAGGCGGACACAGAGCGCCAGTGTACCTACCGGTGTATCCTACCGGTACTCACCTACGGAGCTGAAATTTTTGTTTTCACAAAATAAATAATAAAGAAACACAGAATCGCCCAGAGAGAAAAATAAAGAATGATGCTAGGTGCACTGCTAACTACTAAAAAATTATGACACCAGAGTTGGCCACTAGCTGATACGAAGAAGGAACTGAGGTTCTTATAACATGTTGACAACCATGGTCCAAATCACCTCCTTTCGGGATAACATACGAATACAACTCAACTTGTATAAGTACGAATTTAAACTAAACTTATATAATTTTAAATAGACCTAATCGAGTCTTCGCAAAAGCTATTCATTAATTATTATAGTCCAGCCGTTTATAATTGAGTCGTCATAAATGCCAGTAAAGTGCGTTTCCACTAGTCTAAAAAACAAATGTTTAAACAGTGTCTAATCAAACTAGTCAATCAAGCACTCGCACAACTGTCATAATATATAGTTTCTACTACTTCCTTCATACATAGTGAGAACATGACGCTTGGCAAAACGTAAATGATCAGAGTTGGGATAACATGTTGCCCTCTAAGTTTTATTTTAGTGTATTTGGGAAACAAACAGAATAACACAATATCATGTGAAGTTTCATCCGTTAAGGCGACTATACATGTCAAACCTCCCTCTCGCTCGCACTATTCAATATTTTTGAAGATATAAAGTCACTGACTATAGTTATGCAAAATAGCAAACCTTCAAATAACAATTCAAAGGTTTAGCAATAATATCATTTTGATTCTTTATCGTTTTCTTACTAAAAAACTTGATCAATTTTGGTGCAAATTTTTTGGTAGGAAAACGTGTTGGGTTCAACATGATATTCTTGCTGAACTTTGTATTGTTATTTTCTAGGCCGTGAAGGTTTGCTATTTTGCAAAACTACATTCAGTAGTATATATTCGAAAATGTTGAATAGTGCGAGCGAGAGGGAGGTTTGACATGTATCGTCAGCTTAAATAGTAAATTATGAGCAAACGAAACGGAAGTGTTAGAAATTTGTACGGAACCATCGGCGCGCGAGTCCGACTTGCACTTGGCCGATTTTTTATTTGACGTATTAAGCTTAACTAATAATGCACTGTATATTTATTTTCTAAGGTGAAGGTAATCTTTCAGATCTGGTGGAAAGGAGGATTTTACTGCACAAGTGAAGCGAACACAGTACGCATTATTTTGTTATTGTTGTCTCTTTCTAACATGCATGGATTGAGACTCATTGAATGTTCTGTCCTTGTCTAACATTCCTAAATTTAGTCTAATTAGATGTATAACTTCGTCTCTTCATAATACGCCTGAGTTCAGACATCATTGAATGTTATAAGTTCTCTCTCTTACATGCCTGGATTTAGTCACATTGAATGTTCTGTCTTTGTCTAACAACTCTTTCTAATATGCCTAATTTCAGACATAATTGAATATTATAGTGTTATTTCTCTTTCACACGCCTGAATAGAGTCACATTAAATGTTCTGTCTTTGTCTAACGTGCTTTGTTCGAGTCTTGTTGAATGTATAGCCTTGTCTGTTCCTAACACGCGCCCGAGTTCAGTAATTATTGAATGTTATAGTTTTCTCTCTTCCTACCATGCTTGGATTGAGTCACATTGAATGTTGTCTTTGTCAGACATGCCTTGATTGACTTTTAGCCTTGTTATAATAGTTTTATCTCTGTGTAACATGCGTCAATGGTGACGTCAATTTAGAATTTATGGCTGTCTTTGTCTAGCACGCCTAAATTGATACTTGTAGACTAGCTTTGACTTCTTCTAACATGCAATAATAATACATTGAATTTTATAGTTTCGTGTCTCTCTAACAATCCAAGTTCGAAATGTATGTGCTAGGTTAGTGTTCCAATAAAAAGCGGTGATGGGCTTGCAACCTGTCACGTTAAGGTATCCTCAATAGATTTGCGTACTGAGCAATATCTGAAGATATCCATAATGGGGGAAAAAGTCGTGAAATTGTTTATTTTTGTTTGTTTTTTTGTATTTGGTTAATATATTTTGACGATATAATTATCTCAAGTAGTACTAGTTTAATAAGTATCATCATAGCCGACCCACAACTTCGTTTATGTGTTCTTACTCCCCTCTATTAGTTATCTAAATGAAACATCTTTTGTTAGAGTTGGTGCCAATCCATTGTCTGCCTGCCTATAGCAATCCAGTGCTGTATATATGCCTCCCCTAATGAGCGCCCTCGCGTTCTGTCCTCAACTCAACGCGAACTGCCAATCATCATTCATCATTTTCCTGCACTTATCCACGCTAAGTGGGGTCGGCACATGTCTTTTTCTTCCACTCACTTCTACCAGCCGTCAAATATGTGGCAACTCCTTTATTTTTATATCACATTAATTAAATTTAAACAAAGCTCTCATTTCAATTTGAAGTGGAGGAAAAAGTTCTGCACTGAGGTCCCGCATTGGAGTGTATTATGCATTGCCCTCCTCAGCCGACCCCAGCCGGCCCAACTCCTTAAAATAACGGAGAAGAACCCCGGGTTGGTGGCAACATTGCTCTTGAATTGCCGATGTTGACTGTATCTAAATCAGGCACAATGAACTAATAGCAAAATTAGAGATTCGCCTGGTACCAGGTTTGGATCGGTACCCGTATAAATTAAGGATCCTACGATTCAAAATCACTAACTCAAGATCTTCATAGAATCAACATTTCAAATTCCCATCTGTTAACATATCATCTTTAACTTGTTCTATTCAACATGCATGGTAGGTAACTCAAAATATGTTTGGTGACTAACATCTTTGCATGTCAATATCACAAACTTAGTTCGGTTTTGTCAAAAACCTCAAAAAGGAAGAAAACGTGTAGTGTTTCGTTAGCTTGTACAACTTCCTATATTTGTCCTCAACTGAAAAAATACTTGTAAATAAATAATGCTGGATATTATCACACAGCATCATGTAGTCCCAAACTAAGCAGAGCTTTGTTATGGGAATCACATTACTAATATACTACTTTTATACATGTGTAAATACATACATAGATATGATAGAACACCCAGACCCGAGACAAATATCTGCAGATATATACAAACATTGTTCATACAAACATTTGTCCCGCAGCGGGAATCGAACCCGCAACCTCTTGCGTCTCAGGCGGGCCTACTGCGCCACAGAGGTTGTCTTAAATGTCAAATATGACGTTCATACTGATAACTATTAAAAAGGTGAAAGTTTACAAAAATATATTAAATGTCAGTTCCTCCTTTAGGCCAAAACTACTGAACTAATTTTTATCCAGTGGCTTGAGTGCGAAGAAAATACCTAACGTCAAAGTTAACTTTATTTTTATATGAAAATGGAGCAGCGCCCCTAGCGGGAGGTTTGTAAAGCCTTGACATCTCCATACAAAAATATAGTTAACGCAAACTTTGACCTTGGTATTTTCTTCGCACTCAGGCCACAGGTACCACGCGAGCGAAGCCGCAGGCGGTCGCTAGTATTCAATATTTTCTTTGTTTGCTGTTGACAAACTTTAGTATTATTTAACTGGTTTTATGTTATTGGATGGTATTTGTGCTTGTTGGGTTAGTCTGTCTTGTATGTGGACTGGGTGTGTAAGGGATTCCAACTGTCACCTTCGGAACCAAGCCCACATCACGCGCCCGTGGTGCCCTGCTAACTAACAAACGGGGTTCTGGCGGCGGCTGATTGCGACATAGCGCAACCTAACTCATTCCCTGACCGCCAATGGGCAGCAGCGTCGGCGGTGTAAGAAGCCGTACCTTGCGATGCTCAGCGTGGGTATTATGGTCATACACCCGTCTTACTAAGGGAGGCCTAAGACCAACTGTGGACTGATTTAGGCTGGTGTTGTTGTTTTTGTATGTGGGCAATAGTATCTAGGATATAAGCACTAGTACGGATTAAAATGCTTTACCTTGAGTGCGCAGAACTTATAGTAGTAACTCATAAGGGTTTCTTTGTTCTGTTTGTTCTGCGCATTATTTCCCACTATTTTAGCTCGTGCTCTTAGATCTGTACCGAGGTTTATAATAAGAAGTAGGTCCTTTGGCTCGACCGGGAAGTACTTCACCATGCCTATTTCTGCCGTGATACATTATTTCGGTTTGAATGGTGTGGGTGCTGGTGACATTACAGGCGCACGAGGCCTACCAGTATGCCTCAATTTAATAGACGCAGGGCGTTGTACGTAGGACACGTTCAAATCATGATTGACGATGAAATTTACAATGCACTTCAGAATTCAGTGGCAGGACTAGATATAGTCATTTTGCAGAGCAGAAATTCAAGAATAACAATACCTACTAAGTAGCATTTGCCCACATTCATTTTACAAAAGCAGTATACAAAGCTATTTATATTTCAATATCTCATCTTTCATCGTCACCGTTAGAACTTTATGTAAATGAAATATTATGTTATAGGTAAAGGTTACCACTTAATTCATCACTCAGAAAAATTTATAAATCTACCGAATCCGTGGACATAAAGCTAGTATTAAATAAGAATAAAAATTTAATAGCATATATTTTTTCTGTGTATTTCAGGTCAATAAATCGACAGCGTCTGGTCGCGCATTCCACTGCTATGGAGAGTATCCAAGCGGAGAGCGAACCCATTGATGAAGAAGAAGACGTTCCGTAAGTTATTAAGATAAGCTTATTCCACAATTCTGGGGTGTGAAGGGGGGTTCCATTTGTATCTTCGGAACTCAAGCTACACTCACCTGCCCGTGGTGCACTCTGCTAACTAACAAACGGGGCTCTGGCGGCCTGCTGATTGCAGCATAGAGCAGCCTAACACCGGCATAGCTAAATTGCCTGACCGTCGATGGGCCGCAACGTCGGCAGTGCAAGAACCTGGGGGTCTACTACAATTCACCGAAGTACGAAATTACGTGTTTCGTTTCTTGCAATTGGTACCTATGATCAAGAAAACCGTTGCGGATTCTACTGTATTTCACAAAACAAAATCATCATCATCATCCACAGCCCCATTTCACCCACTGTTGGGTATAGGCCTCCCTCAACTTGTGCCATCCACCACGATCTTGCGCTAGTCTAGCCCACGTACGGCCAGCGAATTTGACAATGTCATCTGCCCATTTTGCAGCCGGACCTCCCACACTCTCAAAGCCATCCCTAGGCCACCACTCTGTAATTTTCCTACTCCAACGACCGCAATATTGGAAATGACAGTATGAAATACGACCAATCGCACGAAACGAAACACGAAATTTCGTACTTCAGTGAATTGTAGTAGAACCCTGTGCCCTGCGATCCCCGAAACCAGAGCTAAATCCGGGTTACAAGCTGCTTGATGAAAGCTCACAGACACAGGCAGTATCGCGTGTTCTAAACTACCAACCCAGATTTCTCTGTTATTATACGGAGTTCGGCGGGCTGGGGTCTAGTTAGCAGAACTCTTTCCTATCACCTCAAATTAGAATTGATTATAGAGTATATATTATATTTGAATTTGTATAATACAGACCTGGTGGTATTCCTGCAAGGAACGCACGCGGGGAGCGTCTGCTTCTATTCTTGGGCATCATCGACATCCTCCAGTCATACCGCTTCAGGAAGAAACTCGAGCATACGTGGAAAAGCATGATACATGATGGGGTAAGCATGTTGCGATCTATCGGCCTCTGTGGGCGAAGTGTGGCGAATGGGCCTGAGATGCAGAAAGTTGGTCACTCGTTGGGGTGTACGGGGGTTCCCCCCCCCTCCATCTTCGGAACCCAAGCCAACCTCACGTGGTGCACCCTGCTAAACAACGAACGGGGCTCTGGCGACCGGCTGATTACACAGCCTACATCGGCACAGCTAAATCCCCTAGCCACCGACGGGCAGCAGCGTCGGTGGTGCGAGAAGCTTTGCCCTGCGATCCCCAACCCGCATGCCCAGCGTGGGGATTATGGGCATATCCCCCTTTATTAGGGGAGGCCTATGTCCAGCAGTGGACTGATATAGGCTGGTGTGGTGTGGTGGGCACTCGTTTCCCGCCGCGCGAAAGTGTTTGCAACGTTTACAGATATTTATCTTAGGTCTGGGTGTTTTATATTGTATGTATTTACCAGAAAAAAATATATAAATAGTATATCAGTCATGTGGTTCCCATTCAACAATCTGCTTAGTTTGGGCTTACATGTTGTGTGATAGTGTCCGGCATTATTTATTTATTTATTGACCTCTGTGGCGTAGTGGGCGAAGGTCTGCCTGAGACGCAGGTTGCGGGTTCATGTTTGCATTATTTGCAGATATCTTAGGTGTTTTCTATGAGTAATATATGTATGTATTTATCAGAAAAAAAAATGTATATTAAGTAGTATATCAGTCATGTGGTTCTCATTATAAAATAACTGTTTAGTTTGGGGCTAAATGATGTTGTGTGATATTGTTAAGCATTATTTATTATTATTATTTACTATATAATAATAATATCATAATTACACTAATTTTAAGGTAACAGTTTTAGGTAAGTAAGTAGGCACACATAATTTATTAGTTAGGTACCTGCGTTTAAGTTATAAATAAAATCTGTGATGTGTGAGAAATAAGGGATACAAAAATACTCAAGAAAAACTAACAGAATATCGACAACGTTTCGCCTTCCTCATAATCATCGTCATCGGCATCGTCATGATTGACGCGGTATCTACCTTCGGTTGAACTCTTCAGTTAAAGAAAAGGAGGAGTTTTGTACAATTTTTTTTGTCTTGTTTTTTTGTGTAATGTTAAATAAATTAATCAATGTTAATTTACATACATTTTCAGGATACAGTTTCTGTCCATCGGCCGAGCTTCTACGCGCAACGTTTTCTCGACTTTATGGCTAAGACGGTCTTCAAGAAGATACCTTCGTGTAAGTGTTACTCTTTTACAACCTATGCTAACGTGATAAGGTTTACTTTACTCTGGCATTGTTCAAACAGATTAAACTCTAAACATAATAATGGGAAATTATTTATTTACATAGCAATTTGATTACAGAATACAGTGTGTATTCTATCTATATATTACAGAGTCGGGCAAAATTTTACCTCATTGAGGGCAGCCTTTTCTTTATTTGAAGAAAGAAAAAAAAGTTGCATTTTCGGAATTTTGAAAAAATTTACACAAAATATACACAGCCTAGAAAATGACATTTGGCAACAAAAACAAGTTGATCTCAATCGACTGTTACCCATTAGTAAACCTCATATCTGCGAAACTACAGGCGAATATTACAATTTTATAAATCGGGGCACTATACTAGATCAGGAAAACAAACATTTTTAATGTAAAAATTTATCCTCCTCCTTAAACGGAACGATTAAGTTATATAAATACCCATAGTTGAGGATCGTGATCCCGTACAAGGACACTATTGATAGTCCAGTTCCTCCATCTGTCACTGTCTTTGGCTTGATGGAACGACGATAACTAGAGTTCTAGCTGTTCCAACAACAGCGGGTTGATCGGCTAACCCTGTTGCAAACAGAAATGATTGATACCGATCCTATTTTTACAAACTTTGACATTTCCTCCGTAGAAATTCAATGATATTCCAAGAAAATTAGTCAAATTAAGGCACGAATCTCGGAATGAGAGATAGTTGGCTATAAACTTGTATAAACCTTTATTTGAGCACTCTTAAACTTGTCTCAAAACCTACTTACCGTAGGGTGTTAGCTTCGTCAGATAGTCCAAGGTCAAAAAATCGAAATATTGCAAATATCAGGTTTCCTATAGGTTTTATGCTATTTATATCTTAATAAGTATTGTAGAACATTGCGTTTGCATCATTTCTGTTTGCAACAGAGTTTGCTGATCATCCCGCTGGTCGAGGCCTCATTTACTAATTCAGTTGCACAACGAAGTGGTCGGCACCGGACCTCTTAACAAACTATGAGAGGTTCTCAATTGACGTTATTTGAATTTCGATAGATGAAATGTTATAAAGGTTTGCAAATAAAGGTCCGGTGCCGACCATTTCGGTGTGCAACTGAGTTTGTAAAAGTCCTCTGCCTTAGGTCCTCTCCGTCTTTTGCTTGTTAAAATAATTGTAACCTTTCCATATTACTGGGGTTTCTAATATGTCCCAAATATTGGAGTAATCAGTTTAGACAAAAAAAGTAAAACACAAGTCGAATATACTTTAAATAACTAATTTTCTTGTTTGAACAATGCCTCGAAACAAAAGAGTATATCCTTTATTCAGTAAAGCTAGAATCATTTTGCTATTTCCAATGAGTCCTAAGTAATCTAAATTGACTCCTATGTTGGTAGATTATAAGAGCCAAATTCCTATACGCTAATATCGTATGTCTAATTATGTGTCCTTTTGTCCGATGGATGAGTAAGTTTTTAATTTGGACTCCAAACTTTTATATGGGGTCATAGACCAGATCTTTCTGAATGACAAAATTTTCAAAAGCATTACAATTTAGCTTTGTAATAAGAAATAGGGTGTATGACAATGATGAGTGACTTAATTGTATGATTTATTATAATTCGTGTCACAAATTAAAATAAATATGTACAAAAATAATATTACAGTTTTGTCAAACATTTGTGGCGTGTAATGGGTTCCAATCTCTATCTTCGGAATCCAAGCCAACCTCACCCAGTGCTGTATTACAAACGGGGCTCTGGCGCCCCTTTATTAAGGGAGGCCTTAATCCAGCAGTGAACTGTTATATAGGCTGTTGTGTGTGTATGTTCAATTTTTGGGGTGTATTGCAAAAGACCTGATTTCTTATTACTTAGCGACCGGTAAAATTGTTAAGTAGAATTTAAAAACCATTTAAAATTTTGGAGTCTAAAAACTGTTACTAAAATGTGTATTTAGTTAAGTTTAAGTACATACATACATTGTTGTAGTGTTTTTGTTTCTGTGCTGAAAATTTTCTAAATACTAAAAGTTGCATCATAGATTTTATAATACGAAAATTATATATAAATTTTGATTTTGATTGGATAAAAACAACTTTAGCTCGCTGTCAAAGTTAAGATTGGTATAAGATTTTGTTTAAAAATGTTTCGATTGAATCACCACATATTCAAGTCAATTTTCAACAAAAAGTACTGCAACAATGTTTGTTTATCTTACAAAGCTTAAGTTTGATGTTTACAATATATGTTGTAATAACACAGCATTAAAAGGTTTTCAATAAAAGCTGTGCGAGGAAGTGGGGAGTGGGGAAAATAACTACTACCAACTGAGCTCTTAGGCCAACAGCTACTTCCAACTAACATCTTATCTCTGAGATACTACCAACTAAACTCCTAGGCCAAGAGCTATTACCAACTTTTCAGAAGTAATAGAGTTCTTTGCTGTTGGCTCGTCCGGGAAAGTAGTAACATTTGCTGTGTTTCGGTTTGAAGGATGTGGGTGCCGATTAAATTACAGGCATATGAGGCCTTCATTTCTCAAGTAGACGCAGCGTTTTGCATCGTAGCGCGCGTTCCAAATATGCGTGACGTACAATGAAATACGTTGTTATAAGTAACGGTTACCACGTGGGCCATATGCTAGTTCCACCTTCAAGTAACATAAAAAAACTGCTCACTTAGGCCAAGAGCTTCTACCAACTGAGCGTTGATAAGTAGTAAGATAATGGTTTTCAAAAAAGTGTAATTACCAAACTTCCTCGCACAGCCCTGTACGTATTCACTATCATAGCTGTCAACGAAAATGCCACTGGATATTTCCGAGTCGAGTTCGTCAGAAACATCAACAAATCCATCGTCCATCCATACACCGAATTAAAAAAAAAGTTGATTTCAGACATAATCCATAGTATACAAATCATTTAATTAACATAACAAAAACTAGTCCTTGTATATTTGTAGACCGATCTCAGCTTTGAAGAGTGTTTGAGGGTTGTAAAAACGAAAGTCCTTTATACAACACTTAGTTTGTTATTGAAGTTGAAATCGGTAAATATCTAAAATCGATAAGCCTTAGAAATCCGTCGAAACCGCAATAAAAACTGACGGATTCGACTCTGAAAATTTTCTTCGTTCTATTGTTGAAATTTAAAGAGGGGCATCATTTTGTGTCAGTGCCAATCGAAATGGTCGGCACCGGACCTATATTTGCAAGTTTTGACATTTAATCTGTCATAATTCAAACAAAGTCAATTGACGAGTCAAAGTTGTAAAAACAGGACCGCTGTTAATCATTTCAGTGGACAACTGAGTTACTAAATACACACTCTGATGCCTCATTTACTAACTCAGTTGCATACCGAAATGATCGTCACCGGACCTTTATTTACCAATTTTGACATTTCATCTATCGAAATTCGAAGAACGTCAGTTGACAAACTGTCAAAGTTTGTAAAAACAGGACCGGTGCTTATCATTTCGGTGTGCAACTGAGTTAGTAAATGAGGCCTCAGGTCATAATTTTCGATGGCAACTAAGTTAGCGAATACAGGCCATTACATCAAACAGAAGCTTCTAGAACACAATTAACCATTTGAATTGTCCAATCAGTGGATCTCCCCGAGATAAAGGGCAACCATCGCAAGTTTAGGACCCTTGTCACCAGCTACATAGGTACTGTAGGGTGCATTGGTGTTAGTTTACCGCACACGGCCGCGATGCTAGCACTTTTCGTGAGCCGATTATATGCGAGCTGTTTTACCTGAGCGCTTAAGCCGTTTTGATCCACCTGAGCCGTTCATACGCGTTAGCCGCTCATTGTCTTGAACTGCTCATTTAAGGCAACGATACATGTCAAACCTACCTCTCGCTCGCACTATTCAACATTTTTGAAGGTATAAAATCACTGTATGTAGTTATGCAAAATAATATCATTTTGATTCTATCACGTTTTCTTACCAAAAACTTGCACCAACGTGATCAATTTTGGTGCAAATTATTTGGTAGGAAAACGTTCAACATGATATTCTTGCTGACCCTTTGTATTGTTATTTTCTAGGCGTGAAGGTTTGCTATTTTGCATAAATAACTACATTCAGTGATTTCATATCTTCAAAAATGTTGAATAGTGCGAGCGAGAGGGAGGTTTGACATGTATCATCGCCTTAACTGAACAGCTAATAAGCGTTAGCTGCTCATACAGTGGAGGGGCTCATCATGTTGAGCTGCTCATACCCTTATGCTTGAATCTCATAAAACTGAGAAAAATAGATTCTTAACCCGTTTACACAATTTCGCTGTTAATAATATAAGTAATTCTAATAATTGGTTAGATGTGCATATGCTGATAACATAATATTATTAATTTTATAAAAAAATTAAAGCTCATTTTATTAATGCGAGCGTCTATTCCAGTAATGCTTTCTTCATCAAACTGAAATTGAGCAGGGCCAATAAAGAATTATATCGCTATTCATGCAAGCTTACTAGTAACATACGTTTTTACATAATATAATTGCGTCTTACTAGTTTCGAAAATTAGCCGTGAACGAGCGGTTCAGACTCTCGCAAATTGAGCGTTTCCTGTTCGTATTGAGCTTTTTCTCCCGCTCTACTTTAGTGAGCTTACGATGAGCATGCTCACACGCCTATGTGAGGCTCAAGTGTAATTGAAGCTTAAAATGCGCAAATAATTAAAAGTGCTAGCATAATAATGTCCGCATCCGCATATATCTAGCCAGTAATGTCTCAAATATATTCGTTATGTTTTATTGGCCTGGCCACACATAGCCAATAACATGTCTCCAATGGCATTTTATTGGCACGGTCTAAGTTCTAACAGCATTCGTTCGGCCGTGTGCAAACAGCATTAGTTTCTTTTTATTTTGAAAGTTTTGGTTGGTTTTGTCATGTGTGCGTTTTGTAGCGAGGGTGTTGGTGTTAAAAAAATATGTAGATTTTGTAGTAATGTAAAAATAGGTAGATGTAAGGTATACACCAAGGGGTGGAGAATTTTTTTTAAAATTAATAAATAGGTTAGTTTTTTAGACCACATTATGACATAAATGGGGCTTTATTTTTTTAATTTTCCAAAATAATATTTATAAAATTTTGTAAATATTTACTTCGTTAAATGTTAGATAGAAGTACTTTGTGTTAGTTTATTCGAATCCTAGAAAATTATATTACGTAGGTAGTTAAAGAATTTTTATTTTTTCACTTGTACCTAACTTGACAAGTTTTAGTAGTAATTTGGTGCCTATAAATAGCTTTTTATTAATACTTAGGTATAAGAACCGCCAACACCTTCAAATTAAGATTTCTAGCAAAAAAAAAACAACATTATTTTCGTTTTGTTGAGCAAATTGTTTTAGGCATGGTTTTGGATTTGTTTTTCGAATTGGATGCTTCTAATTTTGAAATTTAGCATGACGATTTTTTTTCTTTTATTTTAACGAGATCACGCACGGTTTTGATATCATCTTGGATACAGATTTTTTGGCCCCCGATTGTTTGGTATTGGTGTTTTTTCGGAAATAATATCTTGTTTTTTTTTCTCTTTTCAAACTTTTTGTCCGTTATCGGATACTCGATCGTGTCCGTGGAGGTCTAAGTAAGTCCCTTTATTAATTTTTGGGACCTATAGCATGTCGTGCCCCTGTTTTTGGATTTGATTGTTGTGATTTGTGTGTTTAAAAATGTGAAATTGTTGTGATATTAACATTTAATTGTTTTTACATATACTTATAGTAGTTTTTATTTGGTTATTATACTAAATGCTTCTTGTGCAACCAATTTTAAATAAAGTTTTGTAGCAAAATTATTATTTTTTTATAACTACTTTACTAGTCAGTGGTGTTGTTTCACTCATTAAAGGTATTTAATTTCAAGGAAATTTACTAAACAGCTTTTAATTATTTTTTTCTTACAACAGAAAATTTTCTAACCTTTACAAAATTGTAGTTTAGTGAATTTAATGCTTAAATCATTACTAATTTCAAAATGAAAATCTTTATTAATTATTAAATTTATAATGGCATATTTTCCGAATATTTTTTTATTTGTGATAATTATTTGAAAATATGTTTATTTAATTATTATTCTGTGTACAAGTAGCGGCACGAAACTCTAGCGATGACCGTTTTTGCGTAGAAATCCAAAGTAAGGTATCGTAGGGGAGCTAGAGGCGAGAGAGAGAGAGAGAGAGAGAGAGCGAGAGACCCATGCGCAGACGTTTCGTTCAGCGCTAGACTTACGTGCCGCTAGCTTTAGTACCAACATTCTAATAATTGCAACAATTTCACAATGTTTGTCATATTACCCCTTACCCCGTACATAAGCCATTGTGTGGATCAACCACTCATTCGCATAGACTCAACCCCTGTCGTAGATAGACACCTTGACTGTTGTGACTTTTTGACTTAGCACGTTTTATTTAGTTTTTTTACCTATACTTTTTTGAATAATTTTACTTAACGATTTTACTTTTCGTTAACTTAACTTTTTAAATTTTAACAGTTTTATTTTGATCTCTTTAATGAACTGCATTTGATTAAACCCGTATTTTAGATTTTGAAGTTGAAATGAGAATTCATGTTAAATTGAGTTAAATTTCAAGCTATCTGTCAATATGTTTAAAAAAATATTGTTTTTGTACTAAAAAACGGATTTAAATGTAATATTTCTAGAATTTTCCGTTTTACTAGTAATTTTTAATTTGCAATGCTGTTGAAATTTTGTTTGCAGCATCGCTTTTTAGATGATACGTTGTTTTTGTGTGATTTTGATGGAGTATTATTGTGATATAAAAAAGTATTTGAATACATCCTTCAATATTTTATATCGAACCTGACCAAGATTCCGCGTATTTTCTTTCACCTAAAATATTTTACGAATACATTTTTTATGTTTTTTCCGAATAAGGTTTTAATGTTTTTGTGTAACCCTAAATATTTTCGGAATTAATCGCTCATACATCTTTGACCTTTGATATTAACCGATACAGATAGAACAAAAAACTAAAGAGACAACAAATATTTCATCGAATAGCTATGATAATGAGAAGAATATATAATAATTGTTTTTATTTAATAAAACTGTCCCTTAGCTGAATAAACTTTCTTATATAAATAAAAGTAGCTGCCATTCGATAAAAAAAATCCTCGGAACAAACTGCGACATAGAATATTTTATATCACAATAATGCTCCAACTCCCAACACAGAGTTGTCTCTCTCTAACCCTCTCTATCCCCCACAGCACTGAAACACTCTCCCTCTAAGAGGAAGAGCATCGCCAAAGGACGAACGCAAGAAGAGATCGATACGCCAGGTATGTGTTTCCTTTGACGGGTTCTATGAGTTGACAAGAGAAATATCGAAGTTAGTTTATTTTGCCATTATTACGGTGAAGAGAGATTGTTTAGATAGAGAATAAAAAAATAATGCTGGGCATTTAAACACAGCATCATCTAGACCCAAATTGAAGACTTGCTAAAATACAATACCAAACAAAGTTTTGACTATCAAATAGCTAATACAATAATAGAATACAACCATTCATCCTAATAAATTTAAAACGAAAAAGGTTCACATGAAATTGGGCTCATAATCTGATTTGTCCAAAATTAATAACGAGGGAGATAAAGGTCTGCTATAACTCAGAGCTTAGGACCCTGGACGAACTCAGCATATATCAGTCCACTGCTGGACGTATGCCTCCTCCAATGAGCGCCATTGCGCCCTGTCCTCATCCAGCTCACCGCATCCAGCTTCTGCCAACAGCCTTTCGTAGATCGTAATCCCACCTATCTACGGACTAATTTTAACGGACTATATTTTTTTCTTGTCAACTCATAAAAATCTATAAATTGCTCGAAACTAATATTAGTATAGAATTAACGTTTTATATAAAAGTAGATTTAACCCAATCCTAACAGAGAATGCTAGTTGTTTTAGTACCTATTTATTATACATTTCAGTTTATTTTTTACCCCCCACACTCCTACCCCCTTTCCCATCCGGTGTTTGACCCCGTTGTTTCGTCCTTTTTATTTTATCTGAAGTAGTTTGAAATTTGGATTTTAATATTGTTTTACGCGAATTTTGTGCGTTTTAAAGCGAATTCTGACCGTCTTTTAGTTCAAAAATAACCGTTTTTGATAAAAAAAAAACGTTGTGATGTGAATTTGTGCTAACGTTGGTGTTCAAGTCCGTGTTAACGGCATGTTCGGGAGTGTGAGAAAATAAACTGAAATGTATGACAAAAAAGGATACAGACTCATCTACTGAAAGTTCCGACTCATATACTGAAATATCAATCTTATACACTGAAAAATCAGTACTATACACTGAAATATCAGTTCTAAACACTGAGATATCGATCTAGATCTCAAACACTGATACATCAGTATCACATACTGACACGGCAATTCTTACAGGGCGTATGTTTATCGGAAGGCCGATCAAGGATTACAATCCCGACATGCTAAGACAGTCGAGACTCTCGCCTAGATCGTCTGTGCGATCTAGCATGAGTGATTTCACCGACACAACTATGTCCACATGGAACCAAAGACACCCACCACTACCTACAGAATACCCGTCAGTATTATCAGACAGAGTAAATATGGACAGACGACCCTTCCAAAGGAGAATCGAATTCGATACGTCCAATCTAGCCAATCCTGGAACGTCATACGCTGAAAACGTTTACAGAACATCCATAACTGAACGAATGGAGTCCCTGTCTGATCAACTAACGAAAGTGCTAAACACAGGCGCGGGTAGCTCACATATAAACGGTAGTTTAGCTGATAGCGGTATACAAACAGATAATACTAGTACAAGCTTACCGCAGATATACAAAGCAGACGCGCCCGTTATAAAAATACTCAAAGACGCCGCGGTAGATACTAGAAACGAGAATAATCTTCAAGATTTGCCGTACCTACCCTATATAGACGATGAAGAGGAAGTACTAAGACGATCGGTCATAGAAAAACATAAAAGCATGTCGAACATACCAGAGCGAATAGACGAAGTTGTCGAAGCGACTAACGAGAGGTTGACCAACAGTCTCAACAGATCAAAATCGCCGACATTCGTTGAGAAATTCAAAAAATTCTTCGCTGATATAGGACTAGTTAAATCAGACAGCGCACCAACTAATGTGATAGAAAACGCGAACACCCTACCTAAAAGTCTGAACTCAAGTCTTAGAACGCGGAGCGCGACGCCCACAAGGGATCAGAGAGAAGCGTCAACGCTACCGAAAGACATGAGGTTCAGAAAGGTAAGATCAACCCAAACAGTGTACTTCAAATCAGAATCTCCTCCAACGCGCAATCAAGAAATACAAACGAGGGATCAAACACTAACGCGAAAAGACACCCACATATCAGTTGTAAAACTGAATGGTAGCGACGATTTAACTACAGATGCGGAAGCAGAATCTGAAGTTTTCATCAAAGAGACGGTTTATGTGAAGACTTTGGGGAACGCTGAAATATATTCTACCAATAACAGCGGTAGCACTATAATAGTTATACCGCCGACGGATTGAGTGGAGAATGAAGAGAGGAGTGCCTAGGATCGATCCCTGCGGGACACCCGTTGGTTAGCGTAAAAGATTCTGTAGGAGATTAGGAATATAGACTTGAAATTGTACCGATGGCAATCTCTAAAGTTACCTTAGTTATTTTCGGTCAATTTTGAGTCCTTGTGTGAAATATCGGAGTTGTCAATTTTGATGCGTGTATTAAGTGAGACAATTATGCAATATATTAAAAATATTGCTCCTAATACAGTGCAACAAAAACGTTTATTTCAATGTATGAATTCAAAATGGTCACCCATCCCGAATGTATCTGAGATAGTTATGTCACAAATTTCCTTAATGATATCCAAATCATTACTCTTACAAGAGTCTGTATTAAAATGTACGTAATTCTGATTGGTCTTATTGTTATGAAGTGGTTCTTTTTAAGGTTCTAAGCAAGTCCTGCAACAGACTTCTGTTATGCTTTTGCAGTTGGGGTTGATGTCAAAAATAACTATAGTGGCCGCATATTGTTTAAAAATTCAGGATAATTAATATACACTGTTCAGAATACAATGATTGAAATTATACACAGTCTTCGTATGCAATTTTTTTTGTTATATTGTTGTGTAAACTGTTTTAAAAATCATAGCTATTGCAATTTTTTTTTCCTTAATGCCAATGTTATTTTAGAGTTGAAAATGTCCGTAAGTTTCTAATACCTATCAAAATCGTGTTCTACAATATAAAAAAACTATGATTTCCGCATAAAATATGTCCGCCATAAAAAAGTAATTGTAGATGGTTGAAAACATTCCACTTTATGAGTATTAAATATTGGTATCATCTACAGAAAAAATAAAGTTGAAACGAAAATATTTGAAATCATAATCAATAAGTAGAACTATTTAAAGCTTATTGGATGTAAGAAACTAGCTGACATATTTAACTGCATTATGCTTTACACATAAGAATAGTCTTTTCCATTCTAAAAAGTTACATCATATCGAACAAAATTATTTGACTATTTAGATGTGTGAACGTGCTCTAGAAATTTTTCTCTTTATATTGCAGTCTTTATTTAAATTATTAAATAAAAATATATTGATCAAGGGAAATTAATTCCTTAATGAGATCTAGATAAATAATTGTAATTTATTTATTTTCGGATTGGTGTATGAGAATAATACAATTAATTGAGGTGTTATTAAGGTTGTATGCACACTAGCCGAATACATGTTCAAATATATATATATCTACTAGACTAGGAATATCAAATTGACTAGGCTGGGAGAATGACTTAGATAATTATATTAAATTATTAAAAGTCAAAATCAATTCTTCGTCGATAAAAAAAAAGTGGTGTTGTTTTGCTTACATATAAATCATGTCTACTATCGATGCAAAGGCTTAATGTCAAATTGAACTTTCGGTTTCTGTCCTAGTATTTAACGTTGTCTTGGTCTAGTGTGCGATGATCCTTAAAAGGTAAAATTAAGATAGGTAGAAAGGTATGTACTCAAGGTTGATGGGTATAAAAGGCTGGTTTATTTATTTTAAAATTCATAATAAAGAATATAATAATTTTATAAATTTTTGTTGATAATTTAAAACCAAACTTGTAAATTTTGCTGTATGATCAGTTTTTTAGAATTAGGCTTACTTGAATTAGAATACTTAACAAAAAAAAATAATCTCAGTGGCGATAACAATATTTTACAAACAAAAAAAGAAAGTCAAATATGTCTGGAATTTTAATTTATAAATTACTTGAAAATTATTTTATAATTAAACTTTTTAATTGATAAACTAAATAAATGATAATATAAAAATTCTAAGTGAAAATATTTAACATAAATCTCAGTGAAATATTCAAAATGTTCAATGAAAAAAAAAAAAACTATGTTCTAACATTGTTTTGTTGTCACCATATTTCGTGCCTTTAAGTTCTTCGACATTCCCATAAAGTATTAAATGTCACAAATTTCGTTTAGTCAAATTAATTATGAAATATTCACAAGCGTTCAGTCTCAAGAATTATTTTAATGATATCAGTCAGCTCCACCATGTATTTCCTGTGGAGACTGACCAGGCTGAGAGAATGGCATAGGCGGTGGAGTCTACTAGAAAGGAAAGGAATATAGTGCTTCGGCCATGAATAGAAGGTATTCATGTCCTGAGCACTACATTCCTTTGCGGAATAAAAACAGGCGTGACCAAAAAGTAAAAACACACTGACGCAGAGTCAAAGAGCATCGAAACGAGAATAAAAAATAATATTGAATTTTGACCCCTATCTCCCCAAAATAATGCAGATAAAAAAAGACACGCGCATTTGATGGAATTCACTCGTTTGCAATCGTCCACTTGCTATTATAAACTTCGATCGAATCGATTCTTTTGCATGCCGTATTATTCGGTTATGTGTGTGATACTAATGTTTATCTTAAATACAACCATACTTTAAACTCCCTTGGTGATACGTGGTGAAGTTTAAGACTACACCAGCCCTCCACCCAAATTCACGTGTATTTTTTAGTATCTACAAATATTCTTAATTTTTTTAGAATATTTTCTTTAAATACATGTATTATTATTTATAATCTAATTTTAATCTGAAAGTGGCAACGGCGAGTCAAGGTCACACTACACGCCGCTTTTCGGATTAGAAATCGCGCGTTTGACTAAAAAATAAATGCACGTGATATTATTTGCCAAACCCCCTCCCCCCCTTTCGAGCCTCACGTGATTAATGGACGGCTCCTAATGCAGACTTACTGCACCTCACTTACGCTTTAATGCGGCCGAAGACGAATGCGCGCTCATCCTAAAATAGATAATATGACACTTCGATGCGTTTCGACTCTGCGTCAGTGTGCTTCGACTCATAAGCGCGCGGTTGCTTTTTATAGCAAACGCTGTGGAAAACGCATTGCGATTGAGGCGCACTATTTTAATACGTAAACGCATTCCATCTCACGCAACGATTGCCGCTGCGTCAAACTTAAAAACCATCCGCGGTGCTTTATGTGTATTAAAATAGTTCGCAACGCGTTTTCTGCAGCGCTTGCCGCAAAAAGCAAACGCGCGCTTTACGATCCCCGCACCCGCTAAAAATGACAAACACTTCAGTCAAATATGGCGGCACCGAATCCTACGTCGAATACTTTTCGATAATGATTATTATTTTATCAAGACGTATCGATAATGTTTTGTCAGGACGTGCTTAGCATTACTTATTTAAGTTGATACAAGTATTGGTTACCTTAGGTTTTTATTTAAATTTACAATTTGGGTCATTTATAAATTTTCGGCCAGACTTTTTTGTTAGGATTAAAATTGTGGGAGAAATCCCCGAAAGTGTTAGCCTACGATTAAATTCAATTATTTTATTCATTTTCAAGTGGGAAAGTGCAAATGAATATTTCCGTAAATTAATATTTTTTCTTCTTAAATATACATTCTCATAGGAGAGGTTTATGTCCAGCTATGAATTGAATAGGCTGGTCTTGGTGTTTTAATATTTTACGTAGGCCAACACTTTTTGGTTGTTGAATGGATCTTTGCATTTTTGGACTTAGCTTGCAAGTGCCTTACGTAATGAGCTTCCGTACAATAATTAAGCTTGACGCGTGAAATTTGATAGAAAAATGTCCAGTAAATTAAGCCGGGCGCCGAGTAGAAAGGAATTTGGTCATTACTCATCCATGGAATAAAAAAATCTATTCATTGGCATATCTATATTTCGGCGTTATGGAACATACGTCAAAAGTTTAAAAAAAAAATTGTGGAATTCATTTCTGTGGAATATCACATAATTATATTTTCCTTACGTACGAGGAGGTTGCCATAAAATGGGTGTTAATGACTGATTTTTTTCTCAGCGACAGCTTTAGAAAATTAACTTCTAGATGTTATTAGCTAATATTAGTAAATAGTTATGTGGTAGTAGGAATATTTAAATAAAAAGTCAAATTAATGTTACTGAACCTGATACTGAGGTGGTATCAGGTACCTGGGTACTAGAACATCCAGGCCCGCAACTAATATTTGCAGAGCGTACAAATATTCGTCGCGCAAGAATCGAATTCGTACTCCCAGCGAGGCTTTTTTTATGCCGTTTTTTAATCAGGCTTTATAGTATTGTTTTACAAAACTAATTTTATGTAAATTTCTTTAAAATTGTCGACAATCATTGTTGATTTCACACTCAGTAATTAAATAATATAAATTATTATATATGTGACCAAATCTTTATGTATAAAATGTTGAATATATTATGAGAATCGTATATTTGTTGTTTTATTTGATATAACGCTAGCTAGCTACAGTTAGTTAAATATAACGCAAGCCCATAACAAAAAAAATGTACGGTGCCGAAAACCAAAATGGCTTTTCATTGGTTTGACAAACGAAATTGGTTTCCGTCATCGTTTATCATTGGTCGTCGTTATCACCACGTGTATGTGATTGTCAATGTCCCGCGTATTAACCTATATCTAACAAACTGTAACAGATTTTTTGCTTTTGGGCTTGCTTTCAATTTGCAGCTCAGATTTAGCTACTGATAGTGAGCAAAAAAAAATATAGTAACCTAATGGTGCACCTTTAGTACATTTGGACCCGCATCATAATCACGCCATTCCACAGTACAGTTTAACTTACATTTCATCATTTCATGAAAATCAATAATAATCTCTTCTATCCTTTGAATTTTCTATACCTTCTCTTATTCTTACTTATGACTCTTATAAATTATGATGATGGAAATAGAAATAACAAGAAAATTTCCATTAGGCTCTGCTTAAAATAATAAAAAATATTATACAGCATTTTAGGTAATTTTGTCAATATTTTTTATTTAAAAATATATTATGGGCTATTCCTAGTTTCAAATTAATTAATTATTATTATGAATCCACCTATGGAATCCACATTGCGTCTCACCCTAACAAATTTTTTAAGTTTTGTGTTGTTGTAAGTTTAATGTTTCAATACATTTTATGAAAGTAATATTGAAACAAAGCTTCTTAACTTAATTTTTACCACTGAGCTATAAGTATATGGAGGCAATATTCTAACTTAACTTAATTATTCGCACGCTGCATTGGATAGGCGCAGCAAGCACAAGCGGTGTCAGCATGAAGGCAGGTGAGAATGATTAGCGATAAGCATTACTAAAACCATCTTGAATTGAACCATTTCATCTTGGATATTCTGAACATAGCTAAAGAAGATAGGTACCGTAAAATCATACAACTCTAGTCCTGCTAGTAGATAGTTAATTGATCTTGGCTATTTTGATCATAGTTATGTGATCTGAACGTAGGTAGTTGATTGATCTTGGTCACTTTATCGAAGTCATGTGATCACAACATAGGTACCTAATTTAATTGACCTTGGCTATGTTGATCAAAGGCATTTGATCTGAACATAGGCAGCAGTTTATTGATTTGGCTATTTTTAACACAGCCATTTAACATGAACGTAGGTATGGCTTTTTTGATCACAGGCATTTGATCTGAATATAGGTACTAGTTTTTTTATAATAGGCATTTGATCTGAACATAGGTATTTAATTGATCTTGGCTATTTTGATTATAGTCATGTGATCTGAACATAGGTATTTAGTTATTGGCTATTTCATATTTATTTTTATTTAAACAACCATTTGATCTGAACTTAAGTACCCAGATAATTATTGTCTATTACATAGTTATATGATCTGAATATAGGTACCTATACCTACCCAGTAAATTGATCTTGGCTATTTTGATCATAGTCATTTGATCTGAACATAGGTAGTTAATCGAACTTAACTATCTTCACCTGGACTCTTTAACGAGGACAACAGTTTACAATGAGATTTAAATTGTTGACCATCTCGAACTTTTAAACATACACCTAGGTATTTCTAGCGATTTATTCCAAACTTTAGTTTGACTATCTAGATTACTTTAAAACTGTGAAACCGTTAGTTCGACTTTTTTAACTGAATGGATTTTTTTTTAATGATTATTTATTTAGGTCTCAGAACAGACAGTGAAAAGAGCAACAAAATCACCAAAATAATGATGGTGATGTCTAAAGCCAAACGCAGGCTTTATTTATGTGTTTCCTGTGTGGCTTTGTTTAGATATTGGTTGAATTAGCTTTTATATGCAAAACTTATATTATTTTGTTCACAAATTATGTTGTGTTTATGGTTCATGTTTATTTCACATCGAGAATCCGACATTAAGTTGTTTTCACAACGGGTGGCACGGGAAATTTTGGCGCCATGTCCCGATATGATCACAAAACAATATGGCGGTTCAGTTGGCCAATCGGAAATGATACTGGATTCTTGTTATTAGCGCCATCTATGTATAAGTCTCCGCAACATGTTCTAAACCCACGTCTGAAATACTAATAACAAGCTTATTTTCATGTGTTCCTATTTTCCACGCTGCTCTTGACCTGTTGGATCTTTTCTATTGGGTATACCACTTTATTTATGCATGCATTATTTTCTAAAACTCTTAAAAACCAATAAAAAACGATACTTTGAACGGTCAAGCTCCACATAAAAAATATAAATACAAATACAAACATGCCATCCTTGATATATAATCGCTTCCATTTCACACAAATTGTAACTAACGTGCCAAACTCTGTATACATTTTAACCTTACTAATAAACCTTTACACTGTCTCTGTCTTTTTTTAAATCAGTTTCCTTGTCTGACGTGACAGCGCATATAACTCCGACATCAGTAACATCGCCTGTATCTACCGCTGCGAAAGTTACAATGTCGTCTATGAAAACGACCACGGCATCTTCAGAGCCAGATGTAGCTTTCCCAGCTGTTCTGAAGGGATCGAAACAGAGGGTCCCCCCTCCCGTCCCACCCCGGGGCTCCCCGAAAGCAAAACGCGGTGGCGGGAACTCACAATCTTCCACGCTTGACAACAAAGGTGATTATGCTTTGAACATATCCGTGAATGATATACCACCGCAAACGCCAATCACGAGTAGCGATGATGATTTTTGCTTCTACGGGCATGATTTTAAGTTTAAAGAGCCTGCCGCATGTCGTTTAGCACCGTCTGTTTCCGAGCATTCAGTGAAACTCACAAAACTAGTTGCTTCTAATTCCTTCTTAGATTTCGCTGAAGAGGGAGACAGTATCACTCAAAGATCTCATGCCGGGAATGATCTTATAGCTCAAACAAACATGATGGCTAAATTTAATATTGATAAACTTGTATTGGAACATTTGGATTCTGGAGACTATGATGATACATCGCTTACTGAATCGAGCAGTGAAGAAAGAATTGTTATCGAACTAAATGAAATTGTAGATGTAGACGATGTCAGAGGCAATCAAACAAAAAGCCCGTCTCAATTCATAAAAGGTGTTGTTACACAAATAGGAGAAAAGATAATAAAAAAGACAGCCCCTGAAGTCATCTCCCATGAGAGAGTTAGTGTGCACAATGTTAGATCTTCTGACTTAATTTTCGCTGCTAGAACTTTAAAGAAAACAACCAAGACTGAAGAAAATAGAGATAACGCAGAAACCAAAGCTGTAGAAAGTAAAAATGGAACAAAACCTGGCATCATATCTGGTATAACAAAAAAACTAAACTTCAATCAGTCTAAACGAGATCGCAGTCGTGTACAAGAAATGAGAAGAGAAAAAACCAATCCCAAAGTTGAAATAAGGACTTACATCGAAGGCAAATCGAAAGGAGGAATGACCAAAGACGAAGTTATATGCCACAAGAAAGCTAAGACCAAAATAGACATGTTCCAAAAACACATTTGGAAAGTCCAATCGGACTCTGACGATAGTTCCAGACGAAGTTCTTCACAAGACAGCAAAAAATCTGATAAATCTATAGAAATACTTAAACAAAAAGTAGTAAAGGAAACCAAAAAGATTTTCGAACCTATAGAATACACACATGGAAGTGAGAGTTCGATTGATAGAAAACATTTCTGTCTTAAAACAACAGCTATTAACCCAGTTGTTTCTAAAACCATTACCGGTAACGTACACGAGAAGATTAAGAAGTTTTCAGAAGGCACCGACTCAGATTGCAAAGAGCCGGTTAAAGTTCCAAGACAAAAGAAGAAAGGAAGCTTTAAGAAGAGATCAGAAAAGAGAAAAATTTTCAAAATGCGGAAAGATATAGAAGAAGTTTTGTAAAAGAAAATGTACGAAAGAGTAAAATTAAATTATAAATTATCCTACACGAACTTATGGATGCAAACCATAATAATAAAATTAGATAAAATCTAAACTAAAATACGCAAAGGTCAAAATGAATTAGAAGTTTTAATGAAAGAAGAAAACATTTGATACGGTGTCTATATTGTCTGTAAAGTAGTAGAAAATAGTACCTCTAGCATGTGTAATGTCGTAGTTATTTAGAATGTGCTGTGATTGGTTCCTTTAACTGCCATATTTGTATTTTTACTAATCTTATTGTTGTTTGGAACTGCTCGGTCGTCAAAAATACTATTTAGTTTTTCTTTAATCTTTACTATAGCATCAATGGTTAACCTTTCAGTAGCTTCTAAAGTACTTTTTACTCGACTCACTTCTATTATGATCTACACCCAATACATAAGATCAATCCTGCTTGACTATTTTATTTTTAGAACCAATTTTGACTTCATTTATTTAAGGATTTCCTCATGCTTTAATTTACCAACATTTTTGCTTGTGCATCACTTTCGCATCAATTCAATTCAATTCAATTCAAAATTCATTTATTCAGTAAGAACTGTATAGTACACTTTGAAACGTCATTTTTTTTTTTAAATTTACCACCAATTCGTAACGTGACCAAACAGAGAAGAATTGGCGAGAAACTCTGCTTGGCTTATATTTTTTTAACGTCATTGTACTTAATATCTATTACATTGTTTTTGATGGAGTTGGAGGCAGTTTCATCCCAAGCTTTTTTGTCATCTAAATAATCAGATATTTTATAATAAGCTTTATTACATAGATTACGTTTAACAACATTTTTGAATTTATTTACAGATAGATTAATCACATCATTTGGGATTTTGTTAAAAAATCGTACAAACATCCCTTTAAAAGATTGACTAACTTTATGGAGCCTTACAGTGGGAACAGCTAGTTTATCTTTATTTCTAGTGTTAACATTATGATAGTCGCTATTTTTCTTGAACATGTTAATATGTTTTCGGACATACATTAAGTTTTCATATATATATTGGCACGGCACTGTCATAATATTTATTTCTTTAAACTTAGTTCTAAGTGATTCTCTGGGGCCCATATTATAAATTGCACGAACAGCCCTCTTCTGCAACACAAATATGGTGTTGATATGCAGATATTCATTCCCCCACAACAAAATGCCGTACGACATAATGCTATGGAAGTAGCTGAAATAAACTAGTCTAGCCGTTTCTACGTCAGTAAGTTGACGGATTCTTTTGACTGCGTATGCTGCAGAACTGAGTCTGTTCGACAACCCATCTATGCGAGCGCCCCATTGAAGCTTATTATCTAAAGTTATGCCTAAAAATACAGTACTGTCCACAAGATTTAGATCTTCATCTTTTATTTTAATGTTAGGTTTAACTTGTTTAACATTTGGTAATATAAATCTCATACATTTTGTTTTAGTCTCGTTCAGTAATAAATTATTTACATCGAACCAGTTAACAACTTTCGCTATTGCATTGTTCACGTCGTCAAAATTGCTCTGCCGTCGCTTTAATTTAAATAAAAGTGACGTGTCATCCGCAAACAATACAATTTCGTGCTTGTCTCTCACAAGTTGAGGTAGGTCGTTGATGTAAATTAAAAATAAAAATGGTCCAAGTATTGACCCTTGCGGAACACCCATCTTTACTACAGATCCCGGAGAACATTTTCCATTTACGTCTACTTTCTGTATTCTGTCAGATAGGAAAGAAGTGAGAAGGGCTAATCTGCTGCATCTGTTTACTTTTACTATATCTAGTAACCAAATAACCTATTTTTTTTGTAAATGCTAATTGTTTTTACTATTATCACCAATTATGTAATATTATATTTGTGGCTATCTTTGATTCTATCTGTCTTCTTACAAGAAGCAATAATACTTTACTTGCTCGTGTTTATTTTATCTCTACGTTCACATTCCACCTCCGCACCCGTTATCTCCAGATACGTCTCCTTCTCTCATGTATTAAAGATATCTTAACATAACTAGCCTAGTTTTTCATCCATACTTGCCAAATATTTATAGTATCTGCAGACGTGTCTCCTTCTGTCATGTAGTACAGTATACCCTATCTACTTTCATTATTAACAATCCCGAATGTTTCCTTGTCAAATGTCCGTAGTATCTACATAAGTGTGTCTTTCTGCCATGTAGCGTATATTATGTATACCTTATCTACTTTTATCATCTTTAATATCTCCAGACTTGTCTCCGTGTCAAATGTCTGTAGTAAGTACGGACATGTCTTTTTCAACCATGTAAGTAGTATATAGGTAGTGGGTAATATTCTTAACCTACGTAGGTAAGGTATACCTACCTTGAACTTGTCTAGTTTTATCATCCTTAATATCCCCAGACGTATCTACCTGTCAAGTAGTATCTACAGAAGTGTTTGTTCATCCATGCAGGTTTGCCTAGTCTAGTTTTGTCATCCTTTCTTAGACTTCTAATTGGCAAATATCTGTAGTATCTCCAGACGAATTTACCTCTCAAGTGCCCGTAGACGAGTCTCCTTGCCAAACCTCAGCGTATACCTTCTGCCTGTAGTTTAGTCCTAACTTGCTAGTAGTAACGCTAGTTTACAAACCAGCCGGCGCGCCGCTCTCCTGCTGCTCGACGCCCCCGCCGCCGTTTGAAGAAGCACCACCTCCAAGAACGAGTCGGACGAACTCATCATCAACTACATCTTCAAGTGCGTCTGGGAGACGTAGAGGTGCATCCAGTGCAGCGTCTGTGATGACGACGTCTAGTGCGTCATCGTTGGCGCTCACGCCGGCGGCTCTTAGCAACGCCAGAAGTAACGAGACCAGGTGAGCTATAATTTCTACGTCAGGTGCCCGAGTACGGAACTTTCCTCAACCATTCGCGCGTAACCTAGTGACTCTTGGAAAATAGATGTTAACTTTATCTATCTATACCTTTACACGTTGACTGCAGGCCTCGGACATACGCTACACGGCATGCCCTAGGAGCAGCAGCAGCCCGGCGAGAGCAAGTGTGTTTTCAGCACTCAACACGTTAAGACTGTCTCAATCGTGGTCTCAGCCATGTGAGACGCCGTTATCCATCAGAATTTGTACACATCAATATGATCATCACCTCAAAGCTCAAATATTTTGAGTAGCGTTTCTGTATTCGGGGCGTGAGAGACGCATTTCGGGGTTCGGTTCATTTAGCAGACTAAAGTATGTTGCCATTGGACGCTGTATAAAACAGCAGAGTTTATGATTACAGAAGTTGTTTATTCCGGATTGTAGAACTTCTGTGAAAAACTCTTAGTTGCCAGATAATGATCAGGGTGCCTGTGCGAGTTTTTTTACCAGCTCGATTGCGTTTGCGTTTACGGAAATTTGTATGGACAGGAGTTAGTCCCATGCGTTTTTCACAAACGCGATCGAGCTGGTAAAGAACTCGCACTAGGCACCCAGTACAGCCCTAGTTGACGGCCTCTGTGTTGCGGTGGGCGAAGGTCCGCCTGGGACGCAGAAGGTTGCGGGTTCGATTCCCGCAGCGGGACAAATGTTTGCATTATTTGCTGGGTGTTTTCTATGTATGATATGTTTGTATAATTGTATTATTTATGTATAAACAATGTGGTTCCCGTAATACAGGCTCTGCTTATTTTGGGGCTACATGATGCTGTGTGATAGTGTCCAGCATTATTTATTTATAATATATTTATTTATATGGATATATTTTCAGTGTCTGCTGGACACCCCCCGCGTCTGTGGAGGGGTCTACGCCGACATGGACGGAGGGCACTCCTAGTTTCACCGAGTCCAGTAGTAGTGAACAAGGTAATTCATATTTTACTAGCCTTTGCCCGCGGCTTCGCTTAATAGTAAATTATTAACCGAGGGCAAAAAGCAGTGTTTTATTCCCTTGGTTAATAATCGCAACGGGCGCCATATTGAATCACGACCGTGTCGAAGGATTCTAAAGTTAATTAACTCCGGAGCGTCAGCAAGGTAGTTCTTATAATACGCAAGCAAAAAATTGAATCCTGAGTACAGCGAGGGATTCAAGCTTGCCCAAGACGAAGCCAGTGAGACCCGCGAAGACTACTCAACTTCCTACGAGAAAATTAAAAGCAAGGCTTTTATTTTATTATTTTCGTTATACTTGGAATGAGATACATATTCGTATTTTGAATTAATAAATTCTATTTGGCGTGATTCCTATCGTAAAACCTACAATAATACCCAATACCTACCTACGGAAGCTCTGCAGTCTCCAGGAAGGCTAGGTTGAATTATAAATTCTTTTTGGCGTGGTCTCTATGGTAAAACCTATAATACCTACGGAAGCTCTGCAGTCTCCAAGAAGGCTAGGTCGAATTATAAATTATTTTTATACAACAACATTTTTTCCCTTAGAAGATAATGACTTACTTTCCATGAAGGTTGCATGACCTATAATGTGAACTACTTAGGTCATGCAACCTTCATGGAAACCTTCATTGCAACGGCAATTCAAGGGAATTTCCGGTTCAATTAGTTCCGTAGTCCAGTCGGCGAGTCCAACCAAGTTAATAAAAGTTATTTTTCTATCCTTCGGGACAAGTACTTTTTTTATTTTATGCGAAACTTTATGATGATTGGGTTGAGTCGTAAAGGCGTAAAAAAAACTCACTTTCGCATTTAGAATATTGAGTTTAGATAGGTTTGTTTTGATATATTATGATGATTTTTACGCAGGCTACCCGATAACCCCCGCCCGTGGGGCGACCCCCGCTGACGGGCGTCGTTCCCCCCGCCCCCCGCCGCCCCCTCGTACTATCAACGCCATCAACTGTCTCACCAGTGAAATGGTAAGTACCTAGCTAATTTAGTACTGAACTAGGCTTTAAAACTCCTTCACTGAAGGATGGTTCAAACTATGCTAGATAGTCGAGTGGCTAGTAATTTCAATAGATGTATATATGTATGCTTTAAGCAATTTATAATCAATCAATGAAATTATTTATTTGCTTCAAATAGGTTCTTAAATAATCTTTCTACAGTACCATAATTTTTCTACCAATTTTTGAAAATAAAAGTATGTCAAATTTATAACGTATCAAAATTTAAAGCGCTCATTATTACATAGTTATTTTGCTGCAGTAACAAATATTTTAGTATTCAGTTAGCCACTATACTAACTAGTATGAACCAGTAGGCAGTTGTCCTGCCGCCAACGATGAGCGAGATACGAGTAGAGCTAGAAACGTTTTATCGTGGATATAGTAGTTTATTAATTAAACTATGTTCTTGCGTTTTATCTTTGACAGCTCTTGTCGCGGCAAAAAACAAGTGGTCAGGGTGCTTAGTGCGAGTTTTTTACCAGCTCGATCGCGTTTGCGTTTACGCAAATTTATATGGAATCGAGGTAGCGCCATCTAGTGAAAAACGCGTGGCACTGACTCCTTTCCATACAAATTTCCGTAAACGCAAACGCGATCGAGCTGGTAAAAAAACTCGCACTAGGCACCCTGTTCTTGCCGGCAGTGTGAGTCATCGATCAACTATGACTATAAATAACGTAATACAGTCTGGCCAAGTTATCTCTGCAGGACAAAATTAAAATCTGTTGATGGAAACACCTTCAGTTTGTACTCTTTTTGATTTCAGTCATCTTCGTCACCTGGGTACGTATAAAAAACAATGATGAACGAAACGGGTTATTACCATAAAATTAGTATAATACTTAGGTATGGTATTACGGACTAAACGGGACTATTTTTGTCACCATTAAACTTCTACCCCGTTTCGTACTACAAGAGAATACAAACTACACGAGGTGTTTCCATCAATAGATATTTATTTTATCCACATTTCTTGTGTTCTGCAGTGAACACAACAGACTTATGATAACTTGATCAGACAATTTATTATCTCTTAAAAAGATAACGGATCTTTACATTATTTGTACGTTTCTCGAACTATGCAGTAGTCGATAGTTAGTCGCTGCCTCGTTGGCGGGGCCAAGTGCCTGATGGGCCTATTTTTTTAGCCTTTCCCAGTTCCGATTTTTTTTATAATCATTTTTGATCTACTTCTTTCGCTGATATTAATTAACTCAGGCAAACTATTATAAATCAGGGTTTAGCTTCAAAATGAGCGGTCACATAGTATAGGTTGTTATAGTACTAGTTGCCATACACTAAATTCAAGCAGAGTCTGGCAACGCTATCTGTTCAGAAGTCAAAAATGTTTATGAAAATCTATTAATGGATACATCTCATACCTAGTTTGTATTCTCTTGTTAGTGTCAGTCATTTCAACAAGTGCAACTACGTATAAAAAAATGTAGAACGAAACTGTTTAATGGCGACTATTTCTGCCCCGTTTCGTTCTTACGTTATTTTGTTAACGTTGTTGCACTCGGGTGACAAAATACAGACACTAAAATGAGAATATAAACTGCATGAGGTATTTTCATTTAGGCCACATATTTGAGTTCTGTAGAGATAACGTGTCCAGACAGTTCATAATCTCGTGTTGCCACATCACTTAAATTTGCACGCACACTTGTCAATATATATGAGACTGCGAACATGCACATCGACTGTGATCATTTTGAACTTTATTCTACAAAAAATATGTTAGGTGTGCTTGCAGTCTTTTTCTCGGATGAAAAATAACACAATTTTTAATTTAAAATTAGCTTTCATTTGATTTGCAACATATACACGTATAAAAAATCGTAATAATTATTTTACCTTTTAGTAAATTCCTTAGTTGGTAAACGATGTCGTTTTTAGTTTTATTCAATTTTTTCATCAAATGTTTGAGAGTTTTTCACATAAAAACATGGCGTCATCGCTTTCGAACCATAGTTTGTTAAAGTAGGTAAGTTTGCCCATTCCGCTTATATTTCATCCGAGAAAAACCTTCTTCTCTGCCTGTTTCTAACCAAGTGTTACCACGTCATACGGCTGAATTTTGCGACTAATATGCATATTTTTTCTTGGACGCTGCTTAATGGTGGGTTTGGTAGTTGCATTTAAAACAACAAGTAGAGAGAGATTACAAATGATTTGAAAAATATATAACCTCAAATATTTAAGAGGAAAAATATTAAAGAGCGCTAGTGTGAACTGTAAAAGAGGCAAAGGTACATTACTGTGGTGTTGTGAGTTGTAACGCGTTCAAGGTTACATTTCTATGGTGTGACGCACCAGTCCTTTTAGTAAGTTATTTAATAAAGCGAAAGTCACCGCTAAACTGACCTATCTTACTCGTGCCTCTGAATAATTAGACAGTTATCTGTGCAAAGTCAACGGAGCTCATGTCTTGTAGAGTAGCATATAGTTTAGGTGTAGAGTAACATCCGGAATGTTAAAGCACAAGACCACAGAAATGTAATTTTTATCAAATAACTTATTTAAATGGGGCATAATTAATTTGGTATGAGGTAGTTGACTGAAGAGTATGCACTCTGGTTATGTGAAAGCCGTGACACAATGGATCAACTTACACTCTAAATAGGGGTCTACATCTACAGTATTGTACGCGCTCTCTAGTATTTTTCTTTCAGCTTAAGCCCATTTTCGTATAACCTAGCTAGCTTTTAGTGACGTAACATTGCAAATTTGAGACACAAATTGGTGCTTCCATTTCGAGGAATGCATGTTAATGACATATTCCTCAATGTAGCTGTTTAAACCTGTGTTGGTACTCTATAGCGGCAGCGGTAATGGAGAGTTTTTAACTTGACAAACATTTAGTACGTAATCGTCAATCTTTATAGATCTTTATAGATTGACGATTAGGTATGTAATTTTGTCAACATCCACGATTGGTTCTTTTGACATTTACATTAGTATTACCGCCAGTAAATGATAATTTTTTGTTGTTCTGTAAATGGAAAAAAAACTGCCAGGATAAAAATAACATTTTGTCAGTATGAAAATTACAATCATAACCATTTTTTAAGGCAACTTATTGACTGTTATTTAAAAAAATACGAGCATTTTTCAATTAAAAGAGTATTAGTATTCGTTCTAGTAACGTTTGACGCAAAAAAACAATATTTTATCGTTTGACGGCTGTAAAAGTAATAGTGAGTGAAGTCGTGTGAAGATTACCTCAGTAACAATATATTCCAATTGGGAAAAACCTACAAATACTGCTTATGCCTGTTTTAAGAATACTCGTACGCGCTGTATTGCTGTTACTTCTCTTGGGAAAATAAATAATAATAAATATTCGGTTAATAAATATTTTGATAGCAATAATTTGAATCAATTTTAGGTATTTATTTCAGAGTGTTGCCATTTTCGTGTACGCATAAATGCCAAAAATATGGACCCTAAATGTCGTCTTGTATTATTCAGGTCTTTTTATCTTACAAAAGTTAAAATTGGTTTAGGATTGGTAGATCAAAGTAATTGGTTTCTGAAAACATATAGGTAATACAGTTTCTAAAAAAGTGTGTACTTAGAGAGAAAAATGTTTGGTTGTCAAATGACAGGGACCTAAAAAACTTAATGACTTTATAGTTGATGAAAAAGTACACCGTAGGTTTTTATTAGAGTTATTTATAACTTTTTGAAGACTTATTTCAGACATTTATTTTTATTACAGAATAAAACAAAATTAAAAAGTTAGAGAATTCGATTCTTTAGTGAAATGTAGTGTCGGTATAATCGATTTTATAAATATTTTTTTCAAAATCGGTAAATTTTGTAAATTGGCAACACTTTAAGATAGTCTTAATTCGTTGCCCTCTCAAAATGATCTAAGTCTTCAAAAATATGGACTGAATTGATTTGAATTGAATATCATAGTTGTTCATCGACTGATCTAGTTGTATACAGGGTGTGTGAGTGTGCATTATCATCATTTACACATCCATGAGCACCCTGTAAATAGTTCAAACATACAAGACATTAGCGGCCTTTACACGCACACTCTATCGCGCGTTTTCAGGAGCTTACAGGATTGCCCGCCGGAAAACTTGTGCGCTCAATCGCGCGCGATTATGCTTCTGAAGCTGTATAAGCTGCGCGTTCTTTCGTGCGCGATTATTCGTTGGTTTTTGTCAAAACGGAAAGAGCGGCCGTGTAACAGCTAATCGCGAGTGATAGATCGTCCAGAGCAGGCGCGTGTTGGAGTGTGTGCAATTCACACAGTGTTACTCAAGTAATGCAGTTCACAAGTAGTATCACGGGGAAAAATGGTCATAAGAAATATCATGACACATGCTATCATCTTCGCTGGTCTTAGTTTACTCAATAAGAAGAACCGATCCGTGTGGGTTAAAAAATATGGACAGCTAGGTGTATAGTCATATGATTTCAGAATTACGACAAAATTGTCCGGATGATTTCAAGAATTGTTTTCATAATATTATTTAATAATTCTTGTCCACCATCTTGTACTTAGTACCTAAGCGTGTGCACAAGAATGTTACGTGTAAAGGCAACCTCGGAACACGCGATTCCGCGAACGATGGACAAGCGCAAATGCTCGGTCTTTCCCTTCCCCTTCCAACATCTTTACACGCCAGCTTTTTCGCGCACGATTGCTGTTTCACGCGCGATAAAAACGTGCGTGTAAAGGCCGCTAATTAGATATCATTTTCATAATGTAAGAGATGCGTCCAAAACTTATGTCATATCATTTAATTTTACATAGTACAAAGTGTTGTTAAGTGTTGTTTCTAGATCTCGAAAGTATGAAGCAGTGTTGCCAACAAGTCGCCCCAAAAATACAAAAGAAGTTTTTGTAGTGACATTATCCATCGCAACTTTGATAAACGATGTCGATACAACACTATTATTTTAAACAGTGCTAATTATTACACCTTGCCTACAAAAATATAGTTTTCTGTCAAAAATATAAATCCTCATTCTTGGCAAAATCTACAGCGGAATAAGTATTTTCTTCTCTTATAAATCTGAAATAAGAAATCTTAAAAGATTAAAATATTTAATTGTTAAAAATAAAACCAGAATGTCGTTTTTTTAAATCCGCTGGATCTAGCCAACCCATTACGAAGTTGGCAACAACGTATTTCGTTTTTAAATCCATTCACGACCCGGTGTTGCCAATTAATGTTGACCAAAACCGTTATAATTATTCTTATTAAATAGCTAAAATATTTTTAAAAATATGGTTGTCTACTAACAAAAGCAATGTTGTTCGCTTTGAGAATATTTATAATCAGCTTTCATGTGTGTGTTATTATTAAATCATTCTATAAGAGATCTGTAAGCATTTTCACTTCAAAATAAATATTTTTTTATTGATACTATTAAGTAGGTACCTACTTTTTTCTGAAACCATATGTTTGACATAATACTTTTTGAATTTCATATTTTATATATGACACAAGAAATTTATGCTAAAAAAAGGTTGTTAATTATTATTTTAGATGAGATCAGAATATTTTTGAAAATAGTATAAATGCTTGCAGATCAAGATGTGTACTTTCTTGTAAGTGGTGACCGAAACATGCCGAAAGATTGATTTTCTTACATAATGTTAGCAGCGTATATTTGAGAATAGTATGATGAAAATGTAGGTAGGGAACATCTTCACCATGAAAGGACCGGTTCTCAATGTTTTTCTACGATTTCATCAAATTTCGGTTGGTAATATTCCAGATGCCAACTTATTCCAATAAACTTATAAATAAATAACTGAAAGGTATAAGTAGCCAAAAGTCCAAAGCCTTTATTTCATTTTCGGAAGAAAATGTTCTCCTAAAGCAATGAAGTGGGAATAAATAGAAGTGTTGATTGTAGATTACGCAAAACTACCGGAATTGAAAAACTGCTATATATTCAAAACTACTGGTTACCGATAAAAAAAACAGTTATTGTACTAATATTATAGAGGCGTTTTGTGAAGATGTAAAATGTGAAGATGTTGGTGCGATTTAAACGCTAAAGCACTGTACTGAACGCAGTACCTATACCTAGTGAACGAAATAAGCTAAAAATTTGCAGGATTACAGGATTAGCATAATATTTAGGTTACTTTTTATCCGGGTACCACGCGAGCGAAGCCGCGGGTGGAGGCCAGTGTTATGCAAAACTTCTTAACTAAAATGTGTTAAAAAAATAAAAAATAAAAGTGTTGCCAGATTTATTTTAGTAGCAGATAATGGTCACCCTTACAAGAACTCTTTGTCAGGTGTGTATAACTGTTACTACATGTCGTTGTTACTATTATATCAATCTGTATATTTTGTTGTTGTTAAATATTTAAGACGACCGATGTAGAATAAATATTTAAAAAAATACATTTTTTATTGATAGTAACACTAAGGAATATGAGAGAAATATGTGTAAGTTAATTAAAATAAAGATAAAGTTTAAAATCGAAAAAAAATATTCAGTAAAATATCAAAATTCATTATTTTAGTTATTTGAGGATGATTCGGAAATATTTTTGGAATAATGTAAAAAAATCATTGTACGGTAAAAAAAATTTTTTTAACTGTTTGTACTTAACCTGCGACAAAATTAAATCTTACAGTAATGAGTAATAACATAATTATCTAAATTCCATTATGGTTCTACTAAAGCTACTAAAATAATAGAAATTGGCTTAGCTTAACATTGAATGGCTTATTTTACTGCCGCCTGGCTTGAGGTAAGAAACATTTTTATAATTCATTACTTTTAAGAGTCGCCCAGTATTAAAAATGCATCCTTATTTCGTGAATTGACTTTTTACAATTTGGTAAAGAATCAACTTTTAGGGTGCATTTTTTTACTTAATTAAAAAACAGGAAGTAATTTTTCTTTACCGAATCTATTTGGTGAAAGAAATATCTGTATTATTAGGTTTCTTTTGTGCCATTGAAAAATCTATTTATAATTTGTTTTTTTTTTAACATTTAGGCAGCATAAAGAATATTTTATAACCATATATAAAAGTATATGTTAATTATTAAATTGCTATACACAACTTCTTGTTGATACAGGTTGAAATAACTCATCTCACGTCAGAAACATTGAGGATTACGGAGACCAGCTATGAAGTCAACAGAGTGGAGTCATCCGAAGAAAACTGTTAAAGAACTAGAAGGAAACTTCAAATTCTAAACGATTTTTTTCTGTCAATTTTCTATGGAAATCTTTCAAAAAATCTTCACTTAAGTTACTACGGCTGAGATTGAGCATCGATTCTTACAGTGGAGGAGTTCATCATAAATAAATTTATATTATTATTACTGCAGAAATAAGAAAATATCCATAATGCTAAAAAATCGTGATTTGTTTTTCATCCATGAGTCTAAAATTGAACGCCCACTCGTTTCATAAAGGTGCAAAGTAGTGGTATTGTTTTGGTTATTTGAGATCTTTATAGAGAGATATTCGGTGATCACGAATATTTCAACTTGACGTATCATAAGCGTAACAATATTTCTGACCTCATTGGTTATTTTGAATCTACGCTTTCTCATTGACCAAAAGTTAACGATACGACAGGTTGAAATATTCGTGATCGCCCTACTACAAGTCTAAAATTGAACGCAAATTGATTCACAAATTAGATTGACATTTCATCAGAATCATGACATGTATATTGTTAACATAAGAGTCCGTAATCTAGTGAAGTCGCATTTACGTAGGTATTACACGCATTTAAAGAAAAGTGGTGCGTTTGATTTTAGACTTGACGTTACCTAACGTACATTGTAGCCGGAAACAATATTTTGCCTATAATATGAGCTCAAAAATCAATGAGAGTACACAGTGATTATAAAATAGTGGCCAACTTTGGTGTCGGAGTCTTTAGTTAATAAAACAAAGGCGACATTTAAAATCTTAGTTCATGCCAATGTTTTATCTGCGTTAATCCATCACTGTTACAAAAATATATTGTGTTTCAGAAATAGGTTTTGCAAAAAAATATGGAGTAATTGGCGCAAGCCGTTCTAGTTATTAAGTCAATAAAGTAAAGTAATAATAAAGTAATTATAGCTTTCGTGAATTATACTTTTCGCACAAAGAAGGGGTCATTTTCATATACTGGAATTACAGTGGATTGAAACACTGACCGTTTCAACCACTATAGTTCAAATTCAAAAAAGATTCAAATATATTTATTGCGTCAAACATATGGTATACCTAAAGGTGGTCTTAGTCGAAATAATGCACTCATGTCTCACTATAATACTAACCAGGTTCATCATCATCATCATCGGTCTATAGCAGATATTGCTAGACATAGGCCTCCCCTAATTAGCACCATCGCACCTTGTCCTCCGTAGTTGCGTCCAGGTGTCGAAGTTACTGCCTAAACAGAATACAAACTGTATAAGGTATTTCCATAAATAGATTGTCATTTTGTCCACATTTTTGAGTTCTGCAGAGAACCCAGACTATAACGAGGTGGAGTGAGTGTTTCCACTTCGATTCGACTACGTGAAAATTATTCCGTTTTTTATAAGTGTTCAAATAGGGGACAGGTCGCAATGGCGCTCATTATGGGAGGCCTATCTCCAGTAGACGATTGGTATGATATGAGATAATGATGATGATAAAAAATTCAGAAATAAAAATATTCAGTCGTTTGTATTAAAGCAGAATCTACAAGTCGGATCTTACTAGTTAATAATTTTTTGGAGGATAGTAAAATCTCACTGCAGTGACGTAAATATTACTTTAAATGTCAAATCTAAATTTATTTATTCAAATAAATTTGTGTGAACTTATTAGTTTTTTTTAACTTGTATGTAGAATATAAACATTGTATGAAAACACCGAAAATCGTCTCTATTCATAAAAACACATTTTTTAAGTATTTAAATGTAATTTAAGAAATAGTAAACTTTTTATTTTTAAAAAAGTTTGTTATGTTATGTATTTTTTGTAAATAAGAATATAAGTTTGATGTAAGTTATTATTTTGGTAATATTGCATAAGTATTATAGAGACAGTTGTCAAATCTGTCGCTTATATGTGTTCATATTATTAAAATAAATAAAAAAAACTTAATTAAAAATGTTATAGCAATAAAATGTATCTGAATCCGCTTGTTGATATTACTAAATAAAAAATATATTAATTTAAAAATTATACCTATAGAAAATTTTCCCAGTAAAAAAAATCATTTTTAAGTAAGACATATATTAAATATGACATAATGGTACAAATTAGCTATGAATATAATCAAATCATTTAAAGCATTAATAATAATAAACATCATATAATAATAAAATAAGTTATATACTTCTTGAAATCAATTTTTTTACGAAAGTTCGATTTTTTTTGCCTGATTATTGATTGTAATGAAAAAGGCACTCTCATTTAATGAAACTGTGGGCAGAAGTGTCTTTTTACCTTTCTTCCTTTTAATTTACTTTTATTATAATAAATAAATAATATCTATAATATTTTTTATTGATTTTCATGTAGGTTAATTGATTTTAATTAATGTTTTTATACGCTAACTTTCATTACTAATTGTCTTATCTCCTTTTTGAATCTCATGTATCTTATTTTGAAAGCTTTTTTGTTTATATTATTATAACTGTATTTATAAACCTCTTTTATGTTGCCTCTTTTTTCTAACTTTAAACTGAATAAAAACTAGTTTTAATGTAGTAAAAGGATTCTCCATTACAAATTATTTTTAATAAAAAAACAATAGATAAGAACTTTTTATGTCTTACTTATATTTTTATATGCATAAGAAGTTTTCATGTTTCGTTAATAAACTTTTAGTTAGCAGGCAATTTCGAATGATTATGACTTTTTATCTAACTGTTTACTATTTATTTATTTTACAACATGTCTTGCATTAATTGTTTAAAATAATTAAGTTAAATTAATGATTGAAGTCAGACGCTATTTTTGCTTGTTATTTTTAATAAATAATGCTTTAAATTTTTATTATAAATCATGGCGTTGTTATGTGCTATTTTTTTTTTTTATAAAATATAATAAATAATAAAAAAATATATAAAGTATTAGTACTGATCTTACGTGCGTTCAAAAGCACGGAATTGTTCGAATCACTCGTATCGCTGAAACGGTAACATCAGTACCGTTTCAGCGATATGAGAGTATCGAACGGTAACCAAGTGAGCTGGCGAAGTGTTCTTTACCTAAGGTGATATAAGAACACCGAAGTACCTAAGTCACGCCACGAGCACCTCCTACATTATATAAATTAGATTAAATACCTAAATACATAACTACCAAAATTTATAATTTGATAAAAATCCCACATGACATTGTAATTATTGTATGAAAGTATATTTCGAATATACTTAAATTTCGAACATGCTAATATTTTGAATATGAAAAATTTATTAAATGAAAATTGTGTGTTGGTAAATATTTACTTGCTAGTGTCAAATCTACGCATAATTCTGACTTCAATCCTGTCTCAGTATTTATGATATGCCTTCCCGTAATTATTAAGATTGGGAGAGTTGGGAAAAAATCCTGTTTAATATGTTTTACAAATTTTCTTATAACATTATACAAAAAATCGTCTTAAGAATAATTTCGACTGTGTTCAATTTTCCCCACTCTCCCCTGCCAACATATTTTAATCGCTTGCCAATTGCTAATCATTTCAATGGGCAACCTAGACGATCTTTGACGACCTCTGTGGCGCAGTGAGCCTGTTTGAGCAGCGAGGCAAACATTTGTATGTTCTGAAAATATTTGTTTCGGGTCTGAGTGTTTTCTGTTTGTATGTATTTACAAAAAAAAAAAAATTGTAGTATATCAGTTATGCTGTTCCTGTAATACAATTCTGCTTAGTTTGGGGCTACATGATGCTGTGTGATAGTGTCCATTTGTGATTATTATTTATACTAAATAGACTCTCAGAACCGTCTCTTTAGTTCTGAGTAAGCATATGGAATGCGCTATGTTATAATTCCATGGGAAAAGGATTTCGGCCTGAGTTAGTTCAGTTCATTTAGTATTTAGTACAGTACGCGTCATGTAAAAAGGACGCTGGAAGAAAGTGGAGGAGGGGGTATGTTTGCGCATGGGTAAATACGATAAATCGACAACTGCGCAGCTTGACCGCCAGCGTTCTTTATAATTATTATTAACCTGTAACAAGATATGGTTACTTACATGACAGTAGGTAGGTATTACATACAATAGGTATACATGCGCATTGTAGGTACTATAAAATAAAATATAAATAAATTAAAACAATGATTTCAACAATAAAAAAATATATCCTGCTTCCTTCTTTTAACATCTAATAAGTTGGATTTTTTCTTACTAAATGTTATGTGAAAGTTTGTGAGGATGGATGTTTGTTACTCTTTCACGCAAAAACTACTGAACGGATTTGGATGGAACTTGAGATATACGTAGTTTGTAACCTGGATTAACAGATAGGCTATTTTTTATCCGAGTACCAGGCGCGCGAAGTCACGGGAGGGAGAAGCTAGTCATAAATAATTTAATTAAAAGTCGCGATAAAATAAGTATTGAACAAATGTCATCTCAAAAATATTAAAACAGGGTTTTCTCACGATAATAAACCTCCTTTGAGTTTATAATTTGGCAAGTGATTAAAGATGTGTTCAACTAGATATATTAGAATGTTGATCTTGTTGAATTGCTAGTGCTACGTGTTTTGTATTTGGTGATATAATGTACTTATATTGTATATCGTGATTAAATTCGTAATTCGAAAGTTTTCGTTTTTTTTTAAACTAGCCCATTTTGGCCCAAGCCTCCCACAAACTTTTCCAAACGTATTTTTGATGAATAGAAATTTAAAAAAGATATTCCTTGTTATCTTCGATTCACACTTACCGGTGTTGGAGAGCGTCGGAGCGCATTTTAAAACATTTAGAGGAAATTGAAACATCCACAAAGCATGCATGTTATAAAATGCGCTCCGACGCCGACCCGCGCCGGTAAGTGAGAATCGAACATTATTGTGTACAATAGTCACAATGTCACTTTGCCCCTCTGAAGTTGTTTGCAAGTAGCGACGTGGTTCCTTTATTTGGGTCGGATTGTACTACAGTTTGTTAAATATAGGTAGGTACCAGTAAGTAGTTTGTTAAATATAGGTTTTTATTACGCCGATTGAGATTATAATTAGAAATATCAGTAAATTTATTGAATTTTATCATGTCATTTCTTACAAATAGGGCTGTTTCATAGATATCTATAGGTACCTACAAGGTAATGTCAATTTTTTTAACCTAAGTCTTTAAAAAAGGTACACAAGTGTCGGTAATATTCAATATTAATATTGACCATAAACATATTTCTTGAGCAATAATTACATCTTGCTTGTTCGTGCTATTAGCTCAAAAATTCAAAATATGACGAATGGACAAATTAAAAATATAACTTAGTGGATAGCATATAACTTTCATTACATGCTTAACTACCGATGTAGGTACGTTTATCGTCTAAACCTACACTTTTCTTATTTTTTAGTCCACCACCAATGTTCTATAAACTTCATATGGGCTTGTTGGTGATAAAAACATAGAAGAGCAAAACCAAAATGGCTATTCATTGGTTTGACAATGAAATTGGTTTTTCGTCGTCGTTCATCATTGGTCATTATCACTACGTGTATGTCAATGTCAATGTCAATGTCAATGTCCCGCGTATCAACCTGTATTTAAAAAACTAATATTGGTGGTATCGTTTGCTGAGCCTAACTTCAGAGGGACGAAGATACGTTCTGAGTACTGTAGAATAACTCCCTCCTGAAGCCTCATTTACTAACCCAGTTGCACACCGAAATGGTGAGCACCGCACCTTTCTTTGCAAACTTTGACATTTAATCTGACGAAATCCAAAGAACTTCAATTGATAAACTGTCGAAGTTTGTAAAAACAGGACCGGTGCAAAGAACTGGGACTAAAAGTCTTAAAATTCATTCATGCTCTGAACATCAACTCATACGGCTGATCTCTGCTTTCTGAGTAGGGCGCTCGAGTAAAATGCTATGCAGTTTCATAGAATTGCCCTGGTACGAAGTCGCAGCATTTGCATGCCTTTCTAGCAAATGATTTATGGGCATAAGAAAGTAGAGATCAGCCTTATGAGTTGACGTTCAGAACATAGTGAATTTGAAGACTTCATCTAGTTCTCTTTTAAATCTGTGGACCGGTGCTTATCATTTCGGTGTGCAAGTGTACAACTGAGTTAGTATGACACAGATAATAAATCTATGGTAAATGAGGCCCCTGAGATAGAAGGTGCCTATGCAATAATGATGATGCCTGGGTAAAACAATAATAATTCTAATTATTCCGTCAATTAGATCAACAAAAAAATATTAACACGTATTTTTTTATTTATCAAATCAATAGAAATTGACGGAGCGAAAGAGCGTCAAAGTTCGGGAGTGGGGGCTCGAAAACGTACCTACTGTACCGTTACGTCACCCAACTTCAACGCACGATATCTTCGTATTTTTTTGTTTAATTGACAAAAGAAAAATTCGTGTCCAATATTTTTTGATAATGTTAATGACGAACTAATTAGATTTTTTCGGCATCTAGCCTTTTTTAGGTTAAATCGTTTATGCAGATCCTTTTTAAGATTTGAACTAGGATCACAAATAAACATCCTGTTTTTGTGTTTTGCACATTTTGTTCTAATTACACCAATGTATTTGTGTTAACCTTGGGTTTGGTGCTCTAGGTAAGTGTGAGTTGCATTATTTATTTATATTATTTGCTTGTTTTCACTTGCTTTTTAATGTATAAGTTTTTATTACTATATAGGTGTATATATAATTTTCGATTTTTGTGTCATAGCCTCATAGTTAGCTGGTAGAAGAAAGTGGACATGTAGGTTAGGTACCAAATGTTAGGTATGTTTGGACTTGCCTCTGACTACTCCCTATATGGTATACCCAATAGATATGCAAAATTAAAACGTTGACTGTGGGTCTCGGACATGACGATATGCGCCATGCCCGCAGATATCCGGCAAGTGAATTTTCAACACTCCTATAACTACGTTTTTGGCTATAAAAGCTAGTCCAGATCGGGCGATTGGCGCGCGTATCGTGAGCGTTGCACATAGCACAAGATAGTTTGTTGTCAACACATAAATATATGAAATAGTAAACTGACTGACTGGGTAATACATATGTCAAGACACAGTCCAAACCGCTAGACCAATAGACTTCAAATATTGCACATACGTAGATGCCATATATAGTGTATAATGTAAGCATCCACTAAGGAAGAATTTTTTGAAATTCCACCCCTAAGGAGGTAAAATTAGGGATGAAAGTTTGTACGAAAGTCCGTCAGTTCGAAGTTAGACGTAGGTACGTCACATTCCACGTGATATGTCGTAAGCTTGATTGGCTATGCGCGACTTAACTCGCGCAAATCGCTTCATCTGGACAAGTTCTAAGTTTCTTTTGTGCTCGTAAGTCTTCTGGAACGTAAGAACCTCATCCTTTGAATTCGGTTAAAAAGAGATCTAGGTATATAGAACCACAGACTAGTATATGTACCGGGTACAACCAAAACGATGTAGGACGGAAGTCAACACTTTTGTTTCTTTTTTCAGACCAGACTTTGAGAATTTGAAGCTGAGCTTGACTTCAGAACGCGTTGCGCGACTTCTCCAAACTTTGCAATAAGTATTCCTTCATCCACAAACAAAACAAATTGTCAAAAAAGTCGCGCGAGATCGGCGTCGCTTCCTAAAGACGTGCGAAAACACGACGTAATTTCTAAATATTTTTTTACAAAAGAATCTGATGCAACCTCTTTGGCAACTTTAGATACATAATTTAAGCAGTTTGCATAGAAACTTATTTACCCCCATATATCATTTGTAGACAGTGACAGAAAATATTTTCTGTTTGAAGATGTTTAATTTACCAAAGAGGTTGAATGACGCAAAAGGATTTGATGCAACCTCTTTGGTAATTTTAGGTATTTGACGATGGAACAAGCAAATGTCCTGAGTGGTAACCATTACCCACTATAACTGTCCTAGTGCTAAGGAACACCGTTCTTAGCGGATCACCTTGGTTTGATAGACGGTCTACGAGGTTACCAGGCAACTCTTAGGGTGCCTTTCCACCAGAGATGAGCTATGCAGCTATGCCGCGAGAATGTAAAAGTTTGTGACCGTTTCCACTGATGCTAAGCTATGTACCGGTGCGAGTAAGATGTGCTATGAAGACGCGCCTCGCAAAGTAGCTGCGCGAGAAAGATGCGCAGCTCGAGCTATGCGATGTACCTATCGATAGTAGAGAAGCGGCGAGGGCGTAGGCATCCATAGCACGCATCCATAGCACACATCCCTAGCATGCATCCTTCCATATAAAAAACATCATCATCATCATCATCATCATCATCATCAGCCTATCGCAGTCCACTGCTGGACATAGGCCTACCCTAATGAGCGCCATTGCGCCCTGTCCTGAGCTCGACGCATCCAGCTTCTACCAGCAGATCGTCACCCCACCTGGCCGGAGGGCGTCCTACACTACGTTTGCCGAGCCGCGGTCTCCACAACACCTCTCCCCATAAAAAACATATCTTAGTTGAATCAGTTTCCACCAGTGCTATGCTATATGCACTATTGTGCACCAATGAATATTGGCGGAAATCAAACGCATCCATAGCAACGTAGCATAGCACATCTCTGGTGGAAAAGCAGCCTTACGGTACACATGTGCTTATTTCGTGAGGGATTCATTAAGAACTAATTATCTGTAATATTAATAACATCTGTACTAATAATTATAAATGCTAAAGATTGTGTGTGCGAGTATGTTTGTACACTCTGTTCTCCGTAACGACTGAACGGATATGGATGAAACTTGGAATATCATAGTTTGTTTATCCGGGTACCGCGCGAGCAAAGCCGCAAGCGGAAGCTTGAAAAAAAATTTAAATTTCATTATTTTTAGTTATTTTTAGTATTAAGTGAAAAATGGAATACCAATTTATTTGTATTTTGTAGTTAATAAATTATTTATATTTAAAGTTTTAATTTTGAGCATTTATATAGATTTTTATAGTTAAAGCTTAGTTTTTTTTGTAATAAATAGTAAAACGTACTTAGTTTTTTTTAAATTAAAATTTATTTAAAGATTTTTGTTACTTTTCTCCCTTTCTACCCACCCATAGATATATTATCTACTACCTCTCTCTCGACTAGTGTTAGTTATGTACCGTAGTGTACTGGTAGTTCTTAATTACCAAGCACAACACTATATATGTAAATGTAGGTACTTAGGTATTACTTAGGTACCTACTGGTAGAATTGTAGGAAGAATTATTCAAACCTGTTGACGTGGCAGATAGGTAGGTAGAGATATTCCATTCTAAAAATGCCCACCCCTCCACAAAAAGTGATAATTTCAACGTATGAGAGGAAATACTTATTTCATCACTATACTTGTGTCCGTGCTGCAATTTTACTGTAAACACGAACTCACCCGCGCACTTAGAGGTCAACTAGTAGGGATGACGAATGGGTAAAAAAACATATCTAATTAGTCCGTCAGATAGAGCAACAAAAAATATTGGACAGGTATTTTTTTATTTATCAAATAAATAATAATTGACAGAGATAAAGAGCTTCAAAGTTCGGGAGTGGGGGGCTCGTGACGTCACGGGTAGGTAAAAAGTGTACCAAGCCGTGACGTCACGCGGAGCTTCAACGCACTATATCTTTGTAATTTTTTGTTTAATTGATAAAAGAAAAAAATACGTGTCCCATATCTTTTGTTGATCAATCTGACGGACTAATTATAATTTTTCAGTCGTCATCCGTAGTCCAGTGTAGACAGCCTGATTTGAAAAAAACCGGACAAGTGCGAGTCGGACATGTGCAGAAAGGGCTCCGTGCCGTTGTATGGGAGCCCCACTTACAATTTTTTTTTTTATTGTTTTTAGTATTTATTGTTATAGCGGCAACAGAAATAAATCTCTGTGAAAATTTCAACTGTCTAGCTATCACGGTGCATGAGATACAGCCTGGTGACAGACTGACAGAAAGACAGACGGACAGTATCAGAGTCTTAGTAATAGGGTCTCGTTTTTACCCTTTGGGTTCGGAACCCTAAAAATTACTTGCCATAACCAATGTTCCTATGGTGAAATAAATTAGTATGAGTATGAGTACGAGTATAAAAAAGGGGGATATGCCCATAATCCCTACGGTGGGCATATCGCCCTTCTGCGGGTTGGGGATCGACGTTGCAGCCCGTCGGAGGCCAGGGGATGTAGTTGTGCCAGCGCTATGCCGCAATCAGCCAGCTGCCAGATGTTTTTGCACAGCTGGTCGAGAAAAATAAATTAACTAGTAGGTTATATAAGTAGATAATTTAAGTTTCGGGGAAATGCGTGAACAAACATACATATATACATACACCTATAAAATTTTGTCTAAATGTTTGGAAGCCCTTAGAAATTCATAAGTTTATATTGCAGTTCCAATAATATTACAAATGTGTTGGATTGATAACCTGCTTTTTAGAATTTAAAACTATAATTAAATTTTAAAACAAAAACTGTATTATTTCAAAAAATACACACAGACCGAGTCCAAATTCAATTTTTAACAGACATCCTAAAAACTTTTCTTCTACACACACTCTTGTAATTATTAGTAGCAATTTCAGCGTAATTTGTTGCTATCTCATTCTCCCTCTCGTACAAAAATTTGGGTAATTTCGCTACAAAATGTTCCCCACTTTGTGATACCGTTTTTTCTGCGTATATTTCTAACACGGCTTTCTTGGTTTCGTAACACTGTAAAACATCGGCCGCGGTAAATAATTTCGATTTATTCTTTTCCTTTTTCTTTTTAGTCTTTCTCACAGGGTCTGCTGAAAGCATAACTATTTTATCGTCATCCGAAATTCCCAAAATTGTGGTTCGGTTCAGTTTCATCATTTCACATTCTTTAATGTTCTTGCTAGGTAAAAATGTTTTGGGTGCTCTTTTCACTGTCTTTTCTGTATGATCTTTTGTATCTTCTTTGTGCTCTTCTGTATCTTCTTTGTGCTCTTCTGTATCGTCTTTGACTTCTTTTTTATTTGAATTGTTATCTTCATTGCTTTTCCGATCTGTCTCGTTCTGTACGCTGCAGTTATCACTGTGTTTTGATATATTAACGCTGTTGGTTTTTGTTGATAGGTCATTGGAAACTTGTGTATGTACATCTACGTATTCGGCCTGTTCGTGCGCAAAAAGATACATATCCTCCTCGTTTCTTAGATCACAGCTTATCACTTCGTCTATCTTAGTCTTCTTTTTGCAACAACAACCGATCTTAAAATCGCAGTTTAGACTCTCTGCCACCCGGCTGCATACACAACCTTGTTGTTGCTCCTGTCTTGATGTACCACTGATTGTACTAATATTATCTGCTGTTGGGTAATGTGTGTTAGATGATTCTTTGCTTTCTTCTATTGTTAGAGAACTCTCTATCTTATAGTAATTGTTCATACTGTCTGTGTTTCTAAAGTAATCTGGTTTGAGAGATGTATATGTCACGTCTTTAGCTAGCTCGTTACTGACTATGTTCATTTCCTCATTATCACTGCTGTCTGTTAGTATAATCTTCAGTATATCTCGCAATTGTCTGACATTTTCTTTGTTCTTCGGTTTTGTGTGTGCTTTCTCGAAAACACGCTTCAGTAAATTCTTTTTTTCTTCTTTGGAGTTGAATTTTATATCACTACATTCGTTGCTGGTGTTTATATCTAAAGTTGCATCTTGGTCTGTATCTAAATCTTTAGTTTCTAATTCATTTGTGTAGTCGTAATTATCGTAGCTTGGCGTATCTTTTTTGCTTGATTTTTCAGCATTTTCATCTTCAATGTCGTACGTGACTTGATGCTCTGTACTATGAGAAGATACAAAGTTGATAGGTTCTGTCAATTCATCACTGATTAATTCATTGCTAGGTTTGACGAACGATTTAGATTTTTCTTGGGAAGAAGCAAGATCTATTGTTGTTCTATGTATAGAAAACACATTGTCATCAATCTGATTTGTCGATACGTCACTGTACCCTGTTGATACAGTGTGAAACTTATCTGAGATCTTCTTTGTAAAATCATCCTCATACTTGTGGGTTTTCTTTTTGATAGATTGTCTGAAGTTTTTAACGATAATTTTAATATTGATATCGTTTTTAGGACTGACATCTTCAATAGTATCTACAGGTTCAGGTTCTTTTGTTTGGCTTTGAACAATGAAAACTTCAGGTGGTATTTTAGTTACACCATTTGTATCTCGTATTTCATCATCATCATTGCCTATACGCACTTCAGTAGTCTTATCGCCTTGTGTGACACGCATTTTGAATTGTATTTCTATTAAATTAGCTAAACTTGTGTCACTTTTATAATCAACAACTTCTCGTTTCTGGTTCTTCTGATTGTTTGCTGTCACATCATTAGTTACAAGCATAACTGGTGTTGATACTCTGTTAACTTTAGAATCTTTGTACATGTCGTCTAAAAGAGATCTGTGCGATGACTTATTACAAGTATAATCTTTTCTTTCAAAGAGTGTATTTCCATCGTCGTCTTGTACCTTTATGCACGTGGCTTCTCTTATCTCTTCTGTACTCGGTGTCTCTTGTTTCATATTGATTGTTATTTTTTCACGACTATTCAATCTAACTACTCCTTGCTCGTCATCTAGAGTCTCCCATGCCAGGCATTCTTTGGAACATGTCTTTTTCTTGGATGGCTTCAGCTTCAAGAAGATGCCTGACAAACAGTTTTTCTTTGGCGCTGGTTTGCAGGGTGTCTTCTGTTTATCAGGACATGGTGGTGCTGGCATTGAAGGGCAGGGTGATGGTGGTGTTGCAGGGCAGGGTGGGGGTGGCATTGCAGGGCAGGGTTGTGAATGCGTTTCAGCGCAGCGTGGCATTTGTTTTTCAGGGCAAGGTGACTGTTTTGCGGGACACTCATTACTTTTCTGGGACCCCTTAACTGGCAGCTGGGCTTGTGACTGATTTGATGTTTTTGGCAACATCGAGCATTTTTTATCGCATTTGTTTTTGTCTTTTTTGCTATTCGTTTCCGAACATGATGGTGAGACTGGTGCAGAATTTTGATTGTTCAAAGGCCAGGGGAATTGGTCGCTTGCGCATGGAGATTTCTTAATTTGATTGCAGGGTGGCAGATTGCATTTTGAGGTTTTTGGGGGCTTCTTCTTTTTTTGAGACTTTGCCTCTTTATTTTTAACGGGACTGCAATTCGGTGCCTTTTCCTCGTTACTTTTCTTCATTACAGGACTGCAATTTGGGGCCTTTGCCTCGTTACTTTTCTTCATAACAGGACTGCAATTTGAGACCTTTTCCTCGTTACTTTTCTTCATTGCAGGACTGCAATTTGGGGACTTTGCCTCGTTACTTTTCTTCATACCAAGACTGCAATTCGGGACCTTTTCCTCGTTACTTTTCTTCATTGCAGGACTGCAATTTGGGGCCTTTTCCTCATTACTTTTCTTCATTACAGGACTGCAATTTGGGGCCTTAGCCTCGTTACTTTTCTTCATTACAGCACTGCAATTTGGGGCATGTGCCTCGTTATTTTTCGTCATTTCAGGACCGCAACGTGGAGAATTCTTGGGTGATAGTTTGGGTGAACATACGTTCGGTGATCTTTTCAGTGAGGCCCCCGGACTTAAAGTATATGAAGAACCTGAAGAGGTCAGCTTGCAATTCGGGAATTTAAGACAGGGTAGTTTATTATGACATTTTATGCAACGTTTTTCTTTCCTTTGCAATGAGGTATTTGAATCCGGAGGACTGAGGCAAAAGCGCGATGATTGGGGACTAGGACAGTTTGACCCAGATGGTGAGATAGGTGGGGAGCAAGATAATGAGCCGTATATGTTTGGTTTTGCTTTTCTTCTTGCACAGCACGGTGGTATACTTGGTAGACTCGATTGACTTGGCGAATTTGATGGACTCGGTGAGCTTGTGCAGCACTGCTTACACACAGGAGGAGGTGTCTTAAGGCAAGAATCGCAAGGTGGTTTCGCGTTCGCTATTGAACCTGTGTGAGATTCTTTACTTGATGATGAACAACATTTACTGCACAGTGGTTTCTCAATTTTCTCGCAGCTTTTATTAGATGGCGATTTGGAAATATCACAAATCGGCTTTGCCTTAACGGCATTCTTCGCACATTTACTGTCTTTCTGTTTGCAAGTTTCACAACCTGCTTGACCTTTGAACGCTAGAATGCCTTCAAGCGGTTGTTCAAGCTGTTGTTTAACCTGTTGTTCAAGCTTGTTATCGATTAGTTTAGCCATCTCCAAAATCTCGCCATCCGGCATCGACACGTGTTTTTTACACGTCTTCGTTTTCTCCTTGGTCTTGAACATCGACTTCTCACACTTTGGGCATTCGGCTAATGTGTTCTGGGCTCCTTTGCTTTCGATGCTGGGAACTGACACTGGCTTATCTTCAGAGCACGCCCATGTAGACTTGAGACTGGCCGCGTAGATCTTTCTCCTCTTGAAGACTTCGACTGAATCCTTCGGTAGTACCCTTTTGGCAATGTCCGTATCTGTCTTAGCTTTGTATGGCATTCTGAACTTCTTGAAGAATTTTGAAGAAAACGAATCATTAGCTTTTTTGTCATCTTCTAAAGCAGCACATTGGCTGCACGAAGAAGTGTTGCAGGAGGAGACTACAGCAGAAGTTTGGTAATCATCACAGATATTAGGGCAGGATTTCGACCCGTCACCTTGGTTGTGGAAGCTTATAACTGATTTTTCGGAGCAAGATCTCATATGGGAATCGCTGACACACCAGGAGAACAGATCGATGCCAAGCGGTGTCCAGTGACGGTAGTACTCTTGGAGATAGCTCTCGGCGAACTCACATTTCTTTTGATTTGTTTGCTGGTTATCATCAGAGTCGTCGTCAGATAGATCATCTTGTATTTTTAATCTGAAACAAGAATATCAAATAATAAATGTGCTATCTAGTGACATGGCTGGTTAGAAATGAATGCTATTCTTCTTCTTAGTCGTAACACTATCAGAGCGGTCGTGGTCGTTATGTCGGGACGGTGGCCTCCTCACAATCTATACAGTGTGTAATCGTTATATGTGTCCAGGCAATTATTCCGTAACTATTAAAGATATAAAAAAAATTAAACTGATATCCAAAGTACGTTACCTAATCAGAAAAATTACATTAATAACTTCTTGAAAATCAAACGAGAAGTATCCAAAATTTTGACATTAAACACTCCCATACATTTAGTATGAGATTAGTAGAAAGGTTTTACTTTCCTTATTTTAAAAGTTATTTTAGCTTAGTACTGATATTATAGGAAACTGTTTATTAACCTAACAAAATAATTAAACTATCTTTTAATTAAATAATATTTAATTCTTAGTAAGTACAAAACTTTGTATTTAAAGCAAATGTTCGAATCAATAAATGAAACAATCACGATTATTAAACAAGTGGCGGGAATGACAACCCGCGCTAAAAGGTTTTGAATGTAGAAAAAACACCAAAGAGTATCTTTTTTTGTTATATATTTGTTATGTGTTGCTATTCAGCCAGTTCAAATTAATGCGACATTGAAACAAGGTACCTACCGATAATACTAATTTAAAGTAGTAAGATAATTAATCTATACGTGTACTTGAAAATCATTATTAACATAATCATACGTAATCATAAAATGAGATAAAGGTAAAATGAGTACTAGACCACTTAAAATAAGAAAACTAAAACCTTTCTACTAATCTCATACTAAATGTATGGGAATGTTTAATGTCAAAATTTTTGATACTTCTCGTTTGATTTTCAAAAAGTTATTAATGTCATTTTACTATTTATTTAACGTACTTTGATATCAGTTAATTTTTTTTATATCTATAATAGTTACGGAATAATCGCCTGGACACACTTAACGATTACACCCTGTATAGAATACTATTAACTGTGTTGAAAATTAAAGCTAGGTATATCATTAGTTCTTAACTACCTCTACAAACTACGTAGGTTCAACAACTTCTTTATTCAGTGTTTCATCGTGTTTATTGTGCAATAGTTTGTTATAGTCTTGTCAAAGAACTATAGGTGCCCTGATTCCTTTTCCCTAACCCCTGAATTATACCCCCATAATGGTATCCTGAAATAATAAAGTTGGATAACAGACGCTGCAGATGGATTAAGGAGTCTGCCCACTTCTTTACGACAGTTATGCGACTGTTAAGATAAACCAATACTTTTACATAGTTTTACAAGCTTTCTTTACCGCGCCCTTTATGTCGTAGTGCACATGGACCTTATTGGGTAAATTAAGGATTTTGAATAGAATAAAAGTAGCTAACAAGTTATGCTTTGTGCGATACGATGTTACCGTAAGCACAGAGACAACTTACGGGTCTTTTAAGTGTACCTATCTAAATATTTACAGCTAGCTTTTCTTTTTTTTGTTCTTAGGAAACTATAGATTAATTTAGAAGAAAAAAGCAATTGCATGCAAGCTTTTTCTGAATGTTGAAAAAATGTAGTCAGCATAAAAAATGACATTTGTCAAAAAACAAGTTGGTCTCAGTCGACTCTATTTGCCAACAGGAACACTTTTCCCAAAGTAACTTACCAAATCAATCGGAATATCTCTCGAAAATTAAAAGTTTTCCATACAATTTCTTAAAGTTCTGTGACTGTACATTTATTCAAAATTCCGAAAATGCAATTGTTTATTTATTCAAAATAAACCTATAGTTTCCTAAGAACAAACCGCCTTACTACAAAAGAAAAGGTGACTGCCCTCAATGTAAAATTTTGCCCCACGCTGTATGAAATGGTAACCTCCTGACTGGATATTATATCAAAGCACAGCCCAAAGCGCTGGACCAAGAGACGTGAAATTTTGCAGATAGATCATCATACTAAGGAAGGATTTTTAGAAATGCCACCCTAAACGGGTAAAATAGGAGATGAAAGTTAGTATGAAAATCCGACAATTTCGAAGTTAGGATCTTAATTTTTTTTATTTAGGCTCGCCAATTAATTTATGTGTCTCAGCATTTTTAATAACTACACCTCTGATGGGGTGAAAAGGGGGAAAACATATTTGACAAAATCCACATTAACGCGAGCGAAGCCGCGGGCGGAAGCTAGTGTTCAATATAGTCTTATGTTTTGATAAATAAAAAAATAGGTACAATTGGTGCTTCGTCCGGTTCGCATGCAAACGCATACCTACTACTATGCCGGTGCAATGGCGTAGTATCATGCTGTTAATTCCAAAATTTTTTTTTTGCTTGTCACGTCCCTGTAATGGTATGGTAAGGTGTAGTGCGCAGACTCGTTTAGAAAGTTAAACTTACATTGGTTTTCGTATATCCCTCAAATCTCTCTGAGTTATAATTCCCACGCCAATTACATCACATCTCTTTGGTATATTTACATTACTGCCCTGTATTACCACATCTCTATGCATAGGCGGTCTTTTTATAACCGTTTCTAGTATCTTAGCTTCAATGTTATTACTATCTTGAACGCTAACTATTACTTTGATATCATTTGAAGCGTGGTCGCCTTTATCTAAAGCCTTTTTAGTATTCAAATCAGATTCGTACTCAACAATTTTGTATACTTCTTCATCGCTTGTCGGGTTTTGTTTACTACCATCGCTGCTTGATACATCGAAGAAATCTTTTGGTATGTCTATTCTTAGATAGTCGGAACTTATTTTATTAGATAATTTGTTGAAGTTATTAGTTTGTAAGACCACCTCAATTTTATTGGCGAATGCTCTAGATTTCTCAATGAACCATCTTTGATCAGATATAGTTACTTCAATATTTCGTTCTTTTACGTCTTTATTTGATTGTATTTGGATAGGTATTTGTTTAGGTTTATCAGTAATTGTTTTTGGCATCATCCACGCTTCTATTTTTTGGTCGAAGTTTACTTTATTCTTTGTATATGATCGGTAGTACGAAGATTCTTCTGTAGTTATTTCGCTCCTTGATTTTAATACTACTCCATTGTTTTTGTATATTGTGTCCATGAGCTCAAAGACAGTACTACTGCTAGTAGCGTACATACTGTTGTTCCATCTTACATTAACGCTTCTTTTTGATTCAATTCTATTAGCTAAGAAATTTTTGAGCCAAGCCCTACGCTTTATCTCCTCCCCTTCATCAGAAAGTTTATGAACCATTTCTACTTTAGTCGGTGGATTTCCGATTTTCAAAGTTAAACCATCTCTTATCTCACAACGGCCTGCGGTCACTCCACTTGGTTTATACGTCTCCCTTTCTTTCTCTTGAGTGGGTACTTCAATCTTCTGATCTTTACTTTTCTTTTTGAAAAAGAAGAATTTCCTTCCACTTTTTTTACTCTCGTTTAATTTGCTTGTTTTACTTTCAGTTTGTTTGTGCGGTTTTTTATTAATATCAATTGCTAGTGGCTTGCTAGTGGAAGGTCGGCTAGGTGTTGCTTTTGGCTTGTCGTTTTCGGTTCCCTCTTCGAAGTTGAATTTCTTGCCCCATAACTTGAACATTCCTTTCACCCCTTGGCACTCACTCCCTGTATCAGAATGCAAATTTACACTATCTCTCCCAGTTTTGTAACTAGCAGTGTACATTTTACATTTATCTTGTTCAATATTTGTTTGTATTGGGCTGTATCTCTTTGTATCTGTGTAGGATCTCCCTTCTAAAGACGGTGGGTCAGAAGTGACCGAAGCGTCTTTTCGACTAGGAACACTGTCTTGGCTAGAAGGCACAGTGTTCTTCCTACATTCTTCTTTTTTCACCAAACCTTTTCTTAAGGCTTCGAATCTACGTCGCAGGATAGACGCACTTTTGAATTCTGGAATAGGCTTATCAACGCTTTGCTTTGATTCTCTGTCTTTAGTTGAAAACATTCTTCTATATTCTCGTTCAAGTTTATTTTCCATTGGATCGATAGACGTTCTGCTTTGTTTTTCAAAACTAGGACTCTCCAAGTTATGAACATGCTGCACTAAAGAGTCGGACGAATACACTTTTTCGACTTCCTTTACTTTTTTCTCGATTTTCTTACTTTGGATCACAGATATATTCTTACTCTGGATCTCATCGGAGTATTTGTACTTTTGTGTCTGTTCTGAAACTGTTATTACAGCTTTCTTAAAAACATCTGTTTCTCTGTCTGTTTTAACTTTAACTTCTTTGTTTTCTTCGGATTTCTCGCTCTCAATTTCAAACTGTGTACCTGTTGTAACTACATTTTTATCGATTGTATTACTACCTATTTCTGTATGTCTTTGGTCGATGGAGGCTTTGGTGCTAGTAGTGCCTGATTTCGTTTGAATAATGGGCGATAGTTTTTCGCTGATTACACAGCCGGTGTTGTATTCTAATATTCCTCCGACGCACTTGGACGACGTTCTTTTGTGATCATAGTAACTGCCTTTCTGTTGTTTACTCTTACCTGGGTAAAGAAATTTGTTGGATTATGAAGAGCCTTAAATACAAAACCCTTCTTTGGTCATAGCATTACAATCTGCGGTTAAATTCTTAATTGCTCAGGACTAAAGCCTATCCTGACCAAATTGACAATACAAAACTTTACTCTAATTCACAAAGCTACATGGCAAATTACATACCTATCTTTATATATATTCATGGTAGATACCAAAAGCAGTTATTTTTCAAGAGTGAAATTGATAGACAACCATGGCAAACCAACACATTTTTAAAGATATACCGACTGTACGATCCGGCTTCTACTACCTCCGCTATCAAAATGGAACGAAACCTATAGTAAATCGAAATTCCATTTTGGTTCCACTCGGATTATTGGTTCATTTTAACATTATAGTGCACGTTTTAAATACATACGAATAACAAATGAAGACAGATCGGAACTTCCCACTCCTCTATCATCAGTCTCAGGTAGATAAATTCTCTTGACTTTCCTCTTTTGCAAAGCTTTGACACTACCAACTCCTATGTCTGTAAAGCTCCTCGAGCCATGGTACGCATATATCTGCTTTGGAACAGCACTAAAATACCGCATATCTTGTGGCCGTTTGGATATATATTTGCATGTACAGAACAAGTTGTCTTTTCTGCTGTCGTATTGGCATCCAAAATTGTTTGTATCATATCTGTCCGTGTATTCTCTGTTGTGTTTCGCGTAGATCTGGTAAACCAGCTTTTGGTCGTCACGTATTTTGTGTTTTGTCACATAAACAGCTTTACTTTCTTTCATTTCTTCTTTTTCATTGTCTTTACCATTTTTAGCGGTGCATTTGTTTATGTTGACTTCTATTTTGTTGAATGCAAAATAGAAGTCCTATAATATTATTTACTCAAAGCCGTCATTTATCTTGGCAGATTTTTGTTATTTTCAGTAAATTTTGTGAATAATTTTTACATAGAAATTTTCTGTGAATTTGTTTGACAATAGTAAAGATTGACTAGAAATTTGAAGTAAAAACTTTTTGAGGTTCTATTAGGTTTTTTGACATTTACAGAATAATGGGTATCAAATACGGTAGAAAGTACCTAGGTACTACAGAAGTCTCGGCGAACTTCTCGGGAACTTTCTCACAGAGAGGCTCAAGGAGGGTATGAAGTATGTACTAAATATTGATCACTTCATCGATGGGCTATAAAGATTTCAAGCAACAGTCGAACTTACGATCTATCCCTTGATCATCTTCAGCCTGTATCAGTTCTGTTTCCCTTGATACTGGGTGCCATTTTCAGCGCCAGGGCTAACAACAAAAAGGCCCGCTCTTTTCTAATAGGCACGAGTACGAATAGGTAGTAAAGGCTCCCCTCACACAGACGCGTTATTATCTGTCGATAATACCAGTTGCGGTGATGCGATATTTTAGTACATTATGTACCTATTAGGACGGCTACGAAGTAACACAGTGCTGCGATAATAATGCCGTAATAGAAGTAGGACGCTTGCGTTCCTCCGTTCTGCGATATTCTGATACAGTTCTTGGAACATTTGTATTGGACATGCGATCCCGCATTTTTGCAATAACGCATCCGGTATTATCGACCGATAATAACATGCCTATGTGGGGAAGCCTTAATTCCATGGTTGCTACTCTGGCTTATTAGACCACGCCGTGTTCAGTCTGTCTTAGTAAGACTGTCTTACACTTAGCGTAGTGTAATAAGAGTAAGCCACTAAGTCGGTCATAGTAAACCTAGTTAGTCAGTAAGACAGTCTTACTAAGACAGACTAAATACCGTGTGGTCTAATATGCCTTTAATAAGAGTAAGCCACTGACACAGTCTTATCAGGCTTATTACACCACGCGGTATTCAGTCTGACTTAGTAAGACTGTCTTTCACTTAGCATAGTGTAATAAGACTAAGCCACTAAGTTGGTCATAGTAAATCTAGTTAGTCTGTAAGACAGTCTTACTAAGACTGACAGAACAGACTGAATACAGTAATAAGCCTTATATATAGGGATGTAAGGGTTTCCAACCCCCATATTTGGAACCCAAGCCAACCTCACCTGCCCGTGGTGCACCCTGCTAACTAACAAACGAGGCTCTGGCAGCCGGCTGATTGCGGCATAGCGCAGCCTAACACCGGAACAGCTAAATCCCCTGGCCGCCGATGGGCAGCAGCGTCGGTGGTGCGAGAAGTTGTGCCCTGCGACCCCCAACCCGCATGCCCAGCGTGGGGATTATGGGCATATCCCCCTTTATTAGGGGAGGCCTATGTCCAGCAGTGGACTGATATAGGCTGGTGTGGTGTGGTGGGTGTGGTAATAAGCCTTTAACTATTGGACTCGGTCACGCTTACTGGCTAACTGGCTGAAAAAAGCGTAGTATTAGTAATAAGAAGTAATTATTAATAAGAGTTAGTCCGTTCAGTCAGCTGAGTCAGCACCTCAGCACGCGACAGTTGCAAAGAAAGGTTGTGTGTCGTATTTTGCCCCGCCTCATAAACAATAGCATGGTCAAAGGAAAAATAAGTAATTTTTTATGTTATCAGTATAAATTATGGTATTAATAATGGTCAAGTTTGTTACACAGGATCATCTCGCCGAAAACTAAGCTGAGCTTGTATTTTGGGAACTATATGACTGATACACAGAGTACTTATATTGTACATTTTGAGATTCATACATTATTATACATAGAAAACACCCAGAATGTTTTAGGTATGATTTGCAAATCATACGTAAAACATTTGCCTCGCGGCGGGAATTGAACCTGCGTGTCAGGCGGGTCATTGCCACAGAAGTTGTAGTAATAATTTCATTCAAAAACTTTGCCAAGACAACCGTCAATAACTACATACGCCTTGTGAATGAGTTAGCGTGCGGTATTCAGCGCGGTGTAGTAATGAGCTTGACTATTTAGTCAGTATGACAGTCGTGGTAATAAGCCTTTGAATTGATCTGTATCGAATTAAAAGGCTTATTAGACCACGTGGTATTCAGTCTGTCTTAGTAAGACTGTCTTACACTTAGCGCAGTATAATAAGAGTAAGCGATAAGTCGGTCTTAGGCTTGAGTAGTTAGTCAGTTAGACAGTCTTACTAAGACAGACTGAATACCGCGTGGTCTATAATAGGCCTTTAACGACATAATTTAATTGTTTTCTTTTCAGAGGTCTCATTTACTAATTCAGTTGCACACTGAAATGATAAGCACCGGTTCTTTGAATTTCGACAGACGAAGTGTCAAAGTTTGCAAATAAAGGTCCGGTGCCGATCACTTCGGTGTACAACCGAGTTAGTAAATGAGGCCTCTGATGTTTTCATCTAGCGTTTAATTTCTCTATGGTTTTCATTCTCTTTGAGCTTTGACATATAACCTAGTAATTTACTTTCTGATTTTGAGACATTTTGTTTGAGATTTTGTTGATGTTTTTTAGAATATTGAGTTTACCGTTTTATATAATGTTATAATTAGTTTTTTTAATTAGGTGCCTCTACTAAACGTCCAATGTGTTTTGGGAATGTAGATGGTAATGTAATGATACCTAGGTATTGGACTAAATAAAGTATCTACCTCACTGAAATCCTCGTTGGTATGTAGGTTTTTGTAAAGTATACGCGTCCTTCGCACAGACGCAGCCTGCGGCCTCGGTGGCTGTGGCGTTCAGTTGTGATTGCTTGTAAACGTAACACAGGCGCGGTCGTGATGGGGTCTCAAGGCGTCTAGCCGTAATGACATTTTTATTACTCAAGCCCCACGCCTTTTTGACCCTATGGCCATTTTGCCTAAAAAGTATATACCCCATTTACATTCAGCTCACTTCCACTGTAGTGAGCAGGGAAGTAGGCAGGTAAGTCGGTAGGACGAGTATGTAAACACGATACATCTCATGCTACTGCCACTGCTACGCGCGTTGCCCGGCGCTCCCCAAATGAGCAGTGTTTGTGCAGAAGTCAAAGGACGGGCAGCGCGAGCAGAAGTGGGTTTACATTCAGCTCCGTCGCTCCCGCCGCCGCCTGGGCGAATCGGACGTGTATAAATCATTGTATATTTACGAATTAAAAGTGACGAAAACATTATAAAATTTTCGGAACTGCTGGTTTCCGAAAAATATGGGATTCAAAGCATAAAAACCACAAATTAAAACAAAGTTCACGACGCCTGGAAGATAATTAGTAAAGCTTTAGATGGTACTACGATACTAAAGATTCTTTTTAAACAAAAAACATAATTACGAATTGCAACGAGACACAGCGCGGACACTAGTTATTTCGACGTCTGCCATTGGCGAAAGTCGAAAGCGATGCGAGTGGTAGGGCTGTACGTAAACACACTTCTCTCGATCCTGCTACTGGCTGGCAGCGCGTGGAGCAGCGGGACGCGACGGGCAGAATGTAAATGAGGTTTTACATTTTTGGTAGAATGGTCATAAGGACGTTACACTTCAAACATTATGAATATGGGGTTTCATATCAAATGGAACTGTAGGCCGTCACGACCTCTGCGGCCGAGGCCCGGCTGTCTGATAGACACTAACACCCTACACATACCTAGTGTAGGTAGGTAGCTACCTATTAGTAATTTTTCCCATAAATCAATTCGTTGCAGATTTTTTATGGAATCAAGCAAACATAATAATGTCCAAATAAATATAAAGACATACAAAAAAGATAGTTTCAAAGCAGATCTGAGAACTATGAATGAAGAAAAGAGTAAAAGAAATCACAGGACCAATAAATTGCTATGTTCAATTTGCCTGAATTCTAAGCCACAAGACAAAACCAACGAAAATAATAGAAATAACTTAAAATCTTGTCCAGTTTGTCAAAAAACCTTTGATATTTACATAAAAAATCATCAGGATAAAGTAGAAAAGATACATATTGAAACGGAAAAGGTACTAAAAGCCAAAGAGATAAAAAGTAAAAACACACCCAGAGATAAAGTTACACAAACGAAATCAGTGCAGACAATGCCAACAGATTTGAGTTTGAACAAGGACATAAACTTACTGAACGAAGTACTAACCGTGTTTCAAAGTAAAAAGATGGAACGAAAAAAGTCCAACATTTTCAAAGATGCTAGTGTGTCTACTAACAATGTTGGAAAAGTCATTACAAAAAAGCTTTCTCTTTGCAAAGTACTAATACTATCAATAGACCATAACAAAGTTAGTGAAAATGGTAAATTTGTAGTAATGAGCTCTAAATTCGACGATTGTAGATCTAAAATAGATCTTATCAATCATAAGTCATCGTCGATACCACAAATGAAGCTAGAAGAACTGAAGTATAGTCTGAAAGAGAAGACTAAATCCAAAGATGTTATAGAAGAAGTCAATAGAATGTTCGCTACCGTCAGAAAGAAGAATGATGATGGTGATGTAAACAGACCGTCATTGAGAAGTGGACCAAGAGTTTTACCTGTAGTTGAGACTAATCATAATGAAAAATTACTAAATGAAAAAACGCAATTAAAACAAAGTTGCTGTTGCCAAACCAATTGCATGTCCAGTGGAGATTCTATAAAATGTTGCCATAGAGAGAACGAAAGAGATAAAACTTTGTGTTGCGATAAAAGAGACATGGAGAGATGCGAAAAATGTGTTTATATGCTGTGTTGTCATTATAAAAACTGTCGTAAAATGAAAGGCGTTATGATTTGTGAACGGTGTCGAGATTCAAAAGAAGTTCCATCGAAATATTCGCAGTGTAGTTTTGAAGATAGTTTTTAGGATTTTTTTTTAAATATATAATTTATCATTCTCTACTTTAGTTATTTCTATGTTGTTAGTCTATAAAAGTTTAATTTTTAGATAAAGTTTTTACCGAGCGTAAATAACAAAAAAAAACGAAACGAAACGAGACTGTCCGGCATAGAACTAAAGTTGTCGACATAGCTCAGAGAATTAGCAAGCTGAGAAGTGGCAGTGGGCTGGCCATTATCTGCTGAAGAACCGATAACCGCTGGGTAAACGAGTTCTTGAATGGAGACCACGACTCTGCAAATGTAATGGAGGACGCCCTCTGGCCAGGTGGAGTTGATGAAGAATTTTTTTTAAACAAGCTTTTATTCATTTTAAGAGATTTTTATTCATCCCAATAATTTCGTCAATGATGATTGTTTATTTTTTACAAGCTTCGGTCCGTGGCTTCGCTCGCGTGGTACCCGGATAAAAATAGAAGTAGCCTATGTGTTGATACAGGTCCCAAACTTTGTATATTCCAAGTTTCATCCAAATCCATTTAGAGTTGAGTGGAAACAAACATACATACACACAAACTTTCGCATTTATAATATATGTATGATATAGGTATAGTCATTGATATATACTGTTACTATCGGGTATAGTCGACCAACCTATTCATCCTAATCTAGTACCAGTCCTTACAGCGGAGTCCACAAGAATGCAGCGTAAAAATCCTTCGACCGACGACGCGTCGCTATAACGCCAACGCGCAACGCCTCGCCTCTATATAGTTCCTCGTTTTTGCAATGTATGGCCTTGCCGTTAGCTCTTCTTTGATTTGATTACAGACAGACAGATGCCGGAACAGGTAATAACTAAATCATCATCATCAGCCCATAGCAGACCACTGCTGGACAGGTCTCCTCTAATGAGCGCCATTGCGCCCTGGGTGCCTAGTGCGAGTTTTTTACCATCTCAATCGCGTTTACGTTTACGCAAATTTATATGGAATCGAGGTAGCGCCATCTATTGAGAGATGGGTGGTACTGACTCCATACAAATTTGTTTGTGTAAACAAAGGCGATCGATCTAGCAAAAAAACTCTCACTAGGAACCCTATCCTCAGCTCGACCAGCTTTTACCAGCAGCCTTTCGCAGATCGTCACTCCAACAGGCCGGCGTGGATAAAAGCGTGTTTTTTTTTTATGTTCACTGTAAAAAAAAAACAATGGAGATGGCACACTCAAAAAGAGGCCTATACCCAGCAGCGGGTGAAATCAGACTGCGGATGTTAATAATGAAAAATACCGACTTCAAGGAAATTGATTTAAAAACAAAAACTGCACTAAACAGTAAAAAGTAATTGTTTTTTTCTGTTTTTACAACTTGTGCGATCTATTTGTTATCACGTAGATAGATCTAGCTAGACACTTACCTGTTATTTTTAGATTCGGTATTAAATGGGACCAAAAGGAAAGTTTAAAGACCCTTTCAACGAAAAAATATTTTTTCAAATCAGTTCATAAATCGTGATTTATGAACGGAACCGTCTCTGTGTCTGTATTTATGACTCCGTCGAGTAACAAACAACTAGGTAACAAACAAAAAAAACACCGGATTAAGAACCTGCACACCTCCTTTTTATGAAGTCTAATAAAAATAAAAAATAAATCTTGAGGCATAACAATATTATATTTCTAAATAACTTAAGACAAGATCTAAGAAATATTGTAAAAACTAAAAATAAAAACTTTCAGCTGTCAATTTTGCCTTGTCGCCCCTGAAACAAAAATGACAAACTTTACATACGCATGATTGCATTTCAAACTTTGCGGTATGGGTGACGAGAAAACTCGTAGTTTTCCAAATGCCTCCCAACCCAGCTGAATCCTTTCAAAGATGGTTTATCCAAATTCATAACGAGACCTATCCTTCGCAATGCTGATGCTAGGCCGTCCAGTATTTGTTGCAGCTCCTCCCTCCAGCGACTTATTTATAATTTAAATCACGCCTGTTTCCCGGAGTAGGCAGAAATGGAATTTACCTGCTGTTTTCACTGAAATTTCTGCTCCTCTCCATTTTCTCACTGTGCGCCCTTTCCCATTCCCTTGGCGTGTCCCTGCTGTAAACAACATTACTTATTAATACAAAATTGTCAAAGACCACTCAATACTCGACGGTGACGTGGAAAAGTTGATGAGATCATCTTGACGCGCATTTATGATCTTGGCCATTGAGGTTAAAATTAACAGTATTCGATGGTGGCGCTCTGAATCGCATGGAGTAGGATTTCTGAGACCTTTGCCCTGCAATGGAAGCAATACGGCTGACTACCACACCAGCCCATAGGCCTACGCAAACCGGGACGGCATGGCAAGGGATTTCAATTTTTACCAATGGACATTCAAACCGATCGAAATAGAAATACGATACAAATTACTATGCTTTAAAACAATGCCGTGATATATGCCTTTCAATGACAATGCCTTCCGATGCCACGGCATTATTTTAAAGCATAGGAATTTATATCGTATTTCTATTTCGATAGGTTTGAATATCCATTGGTAAAAAATTTAAATCCCTTGCCATGCCGTCCCAGTTTGCGCAGGCCATATATCAGTCCATTGCTGGTCATAAGCCTCTCCTAAGTCATATTGCCTCCCCTAATCACTAATAAAGGGAGATGTGCCCATAAAGAGCTCTACTACCTAGCCTATAGCAGTCCACTGGATATAGGCCTCCCCTAATGAGCGCCATTGCGCCCTGTCCTCAGCTCGAAGCATCTACCAGCAGCCGTTTATAGATTGTCACTCCACCTGGCCGGAGTGCGTTCTACACTGCGTTCATCGAGCTGCAGTCACTCAAGAACTCGTTTACCCAAAAGAGTATCGGTTCTTCGTCAGATATGACCAGCCCACTGCCATCTTAGCTTGCAAATTCTCTGAGCTACCATGTTTTTAAAGATAAAGATACTAACTCCCCAAGTCCCAAATTGAAAATCGGCTCTGTTCCGCTCAAAAGCACCTTCGGATCTAGCTCCTTGTTCAGAACTTTCTTCAACATATTCGAAGAATCAACAAACTTGCACATACACTCATTCAACGTCGCCATCTTGCTCATAAAGTTCCCGTCATCTTGTTTCGACTTGAAAATATTCTCAATCTCATTCGCTATTGCTTTAAAATCTTCGTTAATACAATTTTCTGTGTTTGTTGAAGCATGTTTCAATATTTTAATTTTTGGTGCTACTGTTTCAATGATGAATTCTCCTTCTTCTATCATTTCGTCATGTTGTTTGTAGTAAGGTTGTCTTACTCCGAAATTCGCAAGGTTATCTTCTGAAAGGCCGTCTTTAGTTTTCGACATTACTAGTTTTAGAAGGTTTTCTAAGCCGATTTTATGGTCGTTAAGGAGATGACGATCAAGAACTGTTATTCTGGGGACAATAATTATACTTTCTATAAAATATGTATACTTTCTATACCTGAGTTTATATTGTACTCAGTGCTTCTACGGGGCTCATGTTGCTGACCTCATTAAGATCAAAATGTACCACATAAAACAATAGAGATTATGATTACCTAGATGATTAATATCAAATGACATCTGGTAAATTATGTACATGGGGTCAATAGAATACCAGCGCTGAGTAGGTAGGTAACCTGCCAGCTTAGCATTAGGTAGGTACCTATACCTAGAACATATGGATCGTGTCGTCCGAAAAAATATATATATTTTATTTTATTTATTTTTTATATATGAGTTGACGCCTTTTTTGGCGATTCACTCAACTGCACTCAACTGACAGTTTGTGAGAATGTGTGAAGGATATTTCCTTTGTTAACGGATTTGTAAGTAAGCACCTAGGTAGGCCTTTTGTTTTGTTTATTATGTTGTGTATTCCGAAATAAATTATTTCTATTTCTATTTGAAATGCGACCCTAACGGCTTCAAAAAGAGAGTTAATAGGCATTTTCTGGGAAAGCTCGCTACATGGTCGACCTCATCCTTGCCCACGCAAGCCTCGAGGTCAAGAGCTGGCCCATACTAAATAAAAAAAATGAAAATAATGTTCGTGTCCGTGGTCTTTTTCGTCTCTTTGCCTTCGCAAAGAATATTTTCTTTTCCTGGGTCTTTCGATTTGCGCCCATGATTATTTCATGATAAGTCTTTGAAGATGGAACAAGCACATAGCCCACATGATGTTAAATAGCACACCTGGTCTATAAATTGCATCGTTATCAATCGTCGATTTATTGGAACACTACAACATGCCAAGTTCTAGGGCATGCCGCCGGTTTCCCCACAATGTTTTCCTTCACCACCAAGTAGTTACTGAAACTTTTTTGTACAAAAAAAATTGCGAGGACATTTTATATTTCAAAAATTTCAATTTTTGACCCCGCGACCTACACACAAATACTGGAAGGTGCTACCAACTGCTTTCTCACACTCTTACTCCCTGGTCTACATCTACACTAATGATAAAGAGAGGACAATTTTTATTTTTGTGTGTGAGTATGTTTCTAATGAATAAAATCAAAAACTACTGTGCCGATTTCAAAAATTCTTTCACCATTGGAAAGCCACATTCACCTTGAGTAACATAGGCTATATTTATTGCTAGAAAAGATTAGGGATCCATACTAAAACTTATGTAACGTAACCCAACGTGTAAAAAGTGCCCTAACCCGTGCGAAGCCGGGACGGGCCGATAATCATTTTATAACGGCTCGATAAACTAAGCTTGTCCCTGTCATTTCAATGTAAATAAAAAGCGATGACATGATATTTTAACGCCATTTTAGCTATCTGAGGTTTATATAACTGTTATGAATAGGACGGTTAGATACTTTAAATAAAAAAAATATCAAGGAGGAGTTCTACTCTAGTTCTTGGTTACCTGTCTGCTTCAAACGGGCACAGGTGGCATCCAAAGGTCTCCTTCGTGTCTTCAAGGCAGGTGGTGAGAGCACTGCCAGAGACGCAATCAAACTTCATCGCTTTGGACGTGCACTCGCTTGGAACAGCCCCTGGATCCTATAGGCCAAGCAACTATTACATTTGTATATTAACTTTAACGAAATCAAGTGTAACATTGTGTACCCTACCTACGGTATAAATATATTAACTACTAGCGTAGCGGCCTGTCCCGGCTTCGAACGGGTTAGGGCACTTTTTAACAGCTTGGATTACGTTACTTAAGTTTTAGTAAGGATCCCTAATCTTTTCTAGCAATAAATATAGCCTATGTTACTCAGGGTGAATATAGCTTTCCAATGGTGAAAGAATTTTTGAAATCGGCACAGTAGTGTTTGAGTTTATTCATTACATACATACACACATAAAAATACAAATTTTTCCTCTATATAAAATTAGTGTAGATTTCTTATTTATAATAATAAGTATAACAAATTATTGCTTGGTATGCCATGCATGGGGGTGTACGGGTTCCAAACCCTATCTTCGGAACCCAAGCCAACCCCACCTGCACGTGGTGCACCCTGCTAAACAACGAAGGGGGCTCTGGCGGCCGGCTGATTGCGGCATAGCACAGCCTACATCGGCACAGCTAAATCCCCTGGCCACCGACGGGCAGCAGCGTCTGTGGTGCGAGAAGCTGTGCCCTGCGATCGCCAACCCGCATGCCCAGCGTGGGGATTATGGGCATATCCCCCTTTATTAGGGGAGGCCTATGTCCAGCAGTGGACTGATATAGGCTGGTGTGGTGGTGTGGTGTGGTGTGGATGCCATGCTTGTTTGAAACATGCCATGCGTTGCAACGTGACCATCACCTTGACATATGAAGGTGTTAGCCTCATCCTGTAATGTTACCGGCGTCCGGCACCAGCACCCTTCATACCGAAACGAAACAGAGCAATCCTGCTTCACGGTAGAAGTAGGGGGGCGTCCATTAATTACGTGAGGTGATTTTGGCGATTTTTCTTCCCCCTCCCCTCTACTTGGTGAGATGTCATGAGATTTTGCTCGACCCTCCCCCCCAAAATCTTACAAAATGTGGTTTAATGTTAGTAAGTTGATTGCATTGGAGTTATTTAAAAAAAACTGCTTAGATCTTTTAGTGACCGATTCCTATCAGTGTGCCTCAAAAGTTAAAAGTTATGCAGGTGTCAAGAATCGGAGTCATTTATATTTCTTTCTTTAAACTTACAAAATAAGCACTTAGACAAGTCAAATTTTACAATATGTAGCCCTTCGTCGTTGCGCAGTGTTGCCGGCGGCTTGGCCTGCGTGGAATTGAAGGGGTTTACTTTATTTTTCTTGAGGAAAAAAATTACGTGAGTTTTGCCGGGACTCCCCCCCCCCCCTAAATGCCTCACGCTAGGACGCCCCCCAGGCATGGTGATAGTACTTCCCCTTATTTATATATTATGAGCCCCTTACAATGAACTATAGCTACTACTTCTAAAAGACTTACACGAACGGTTAAGCAACTGCCTTGAGATTCCTCAGCGTGTGAGAACAGCATCTTGCTCCGGCATATCCTCGCCTTCAGATTGTTGAAAAGTTTTGTGGCTGATGATGTACGACCTGCCACTGGAAGCGATAATTTTCAACGTTTGCCAGCAGTTTTGAAAGTAGATAAGAATTGAGGTATCTATCTGGATCAAGACATATCCTATTACCTATTCATCTATTCAGTTTTGGCTATAAACTTGAATAGATGAATTATAGGAATTGAGGCAGCTGGATACCTAACCTACCTGTCTTGATCCAAATGCCTCAATTCCTATCTACTTTTGAATTCTAAATGGGTATAGGTACTAGCCCTTAGATAAAAAGTAGCCTAATTGTTATTCCTGGTCTGGAACCATAATTTATTACGTGCAATTCAAGCAAATCGCACCACGCGTTAAAAGTTAAATACGATTTTCATCCCTTAGACTTATTAGGTTATTCTTTAGACTTAGAGGTTGAATTTCAATGAGGACACTCACGTCTTAACCCTCTGCCTTTCCTCTCGGAGAATGGTGAACTGGGCGGAGAAACTCTTGGTACTGTGTTCGATTTCTCCTGGAATTATGAAAATTTGTTTTTAATACCAAATATCTACAAATAATTTTACAGGCTTCCGCCCGCAGCGTAACCGGATAGATAGATAGATAGATAAACTCTTTATTTGGCACACATTAACACAAAAATTAAATTAACACAAGAGTAACCGCACAAACAAGATAGGTAAAGGAACAAAGTAACAAGATTTAAAACAGAAAACAACACAAATAGGAGGATAAAGAGTAACTTAAGCATATGTTATTTCTGGTCTAGAAGTAAGTAGTACAATTTCTGCTCAATCCGTTCTGAAGTAGCGATGAGCGATGCAAATGAGTCAGAACTATTTATTACTAGCATCTGCCCGTAGTCCGTTCAGTATTTTTTGCGTGAAAAATTATCAAACATCCATCCATAGGTACTCACAAAGTTTCGCATTTATAATATTAGTAGGAAGTATTATTCAGTATATTTATTGCAACAAAAGACTTAATAACTATGACAGTCGTCGCCATCGTATGATCTAGTGACCAACTGTGGTATCAGAGTTTTTAGGCCTGAAGGCCTGCGTAACAGTGTCCACATCTATGCAACCTGTTAAAAGAACTACCATCAATATTCAATATTTTTGGCTTCTAAGGAGGGACAAACTTTTCGCAAACATCCCAAAAATTACGATTCAGGTAGGACTTTAACCCAACACTCTCCCCCTAAATTAGAACGCTGCTCCAACCAAACCACCAGATCAAACCAGGGTTTGGGAGTGTTGCAGGTTGGAGCAGCAGGTTGGAGCAGCAGGTAGGTAGCAGGTAGGTGTAGCAGGTGCCTTGGCATCAAGATGCACCTGCTAATAAGTACCTAGGTTCCTCTCATCAAGAGTTTATAGCAGTTCCCAGCTGGACATAGGCCTCCACCAACGGCGCTCGACACACACAGGTTCTACCAATCGTCACTCCACCTGGCCGGACGACGTCTTACACTACGTGTGCCGAGTCGTTTACCCCAGCGGTTGTCGGTTCTTCAGCAGATATGGCAGCCAACTGCCATTTCAGCTTGCTAATTCTCTGAGCTATGTCGACATGTATATTAACTGTTGCGTGCTTAGTTATGTTTACTAACGAGCATAATCTTCGGAGTATCAAAGTCGGGGAATTCGTCCAAATTCGAAGAATCATGATGGAGCTGATGATGCATCAGGAGAGCGCTCTCGAATTGCGCAGTGAAATTGCATTGGGAGCAACTGGAAAGTAGGTAATTGAAAAGAAACCCTCGGATTATGCTTCTTCTTCTTATTTACTCGTGTGAACTAGTTTGTCTGCAGGTACCAGCTTCACTCGCTTAGCAACTCGCTTAGCACTCGTAAGCTGTTAGTCCAGGAAACGTTGTAACTAAATTCAAACAATTCCAACCAGTCGTTTTAGAGCTGAAAGGGATCACACTCACTCTAACATCTACAGCACAGCTACAGCCTACAACAGTCCACTGCAGGATAAAGCCTCCCGTAACGAGCGCCATTGTGCCTTGACACATCGAAATTCTACCAACAGTCTTTCACTGATCGTCACACCACCTGGCCGGAGTGCACACTGCCCTACGTTTGCCAAGGCGCGGTCTCCACTCAAGAACTCGTTTACCCCAACCACAGAATACATGCCCCAACACAAACTTTCGTATTACAAGACTTATATTAGGTCCTTACATATGAAATTGGCGTTTTTTCACTCTATTAAATTTTTTGTACATATTTTTTTTAATTCAAAAGTCATTTACAAAATTAATTAATATTCTGAACGTTACATTATTGCAAAGATTGAAAATTCAATAAATAATATTTTTTAGAAAATTCATCCTCAAAAAATAAAACTTAAAAACTGTTAAATTCATGAGTACGACAACTTCATTTTCTTTTATAAATAAGGCTACGCATACATCTCACAATGTTGTCCAATTATACACACAACATTTTAGGGGAATAGCATTTGTAGTGCAGAAAAATATACAAAAATATTTAAATCAATTTTCTCGAAATTCTCCATACACAACGCCAATTCAGGTGGGGTAGAGGGGCTTCCAATTTCCAACTATGGAACTCAAGCCAACCTCGCTTACATGCCAGTGGAGCACCCTGCTGTACAATAAATGGGGATGTGGCGGCGGCTGGCAGCGGCATAGCGCAGCCGAACACCGACACAGCTAAATCCCTACAAGCCGCCCACCAACGGCAGCAAAGTCCGCGATGCGAGCTGTGCCATGTGATCCTGCATGTCCAGCATGGGGATCATGGATATAGGCATGGGGATCATGGGTATAGGCAGGGGAGGCATATGTCCAGCAGTAGACCTGGTGTTGTTGTTACTAAGATTAGTTGAGACTTTATGGGCTAGTGCTAAGCGTGGGTTTTAGTTGGTAATTATGAATAAAATAATAAATAGCTATACATACCAGTAGGCCATTATTTTAAACGTAAAATATCCAATTTATTTCAAAAGAAACTAAAAATTACTTGGGTTTTGGTAAATATGTCAGTTTTGACAGAATTCGAATCTCAAAAAAGGTTTTAATTCATGTTATATACATGAAACTTTTTGGAAGTTTGTCTAAATAGTCAACGAGCCAATATTTTTTAGTTATTTCATTGTAAAATACTAAATTGGGTTACAAATTTAGTTTAGCTCCTAGTATTATTAGCTTAGCAATTCCAACATAATGTCGGTTCTATGAATTTATCGCGTGATCAGGCACACCAGCTTTCCTTACAAGGGAAAACATTAAAAACTACTTTCTTCATTCATACCCTAGAATTAGCGACGATAACTACGAGCTTGTTAAACTCTTATATTAAATATACCTATTGTAAATTAATCTTAGACCTACCTTCCTTCCTGTACATAGTTCATAGACAACTACCAGTTTTTTGTATTAAAACAAAAGAAAAAGCATCAATTATGTTGAAAACGTGAGAAAAAAATGTTTTCTTCATTCAATATTATCTTTCAACAGGTAGAATGGGAATCTTAGCACGCACTGGTTTTGCAGCAGATAAAAAAAGAAAAAATGTTTTGTAAACCATGCCGTAAGCTCCTGCAAATAAGGTTGTGGCGGAATCCAAAGGTGTTTTTATAGCTAAACTACCTACGCCGCCATGTTTCATTTCTTGGACGACAATCGAGAACCAAACCACAAGTTAGTCAGTAAGGTGCGGTGTGCCGGCGTGGTCGCGTTTTAACCGATGTTTATTTAACATTTTTGATAAAACAAACGAAATCCACAACAAAACTGTTTTACTATAAACACGAAACTTTCTAATCAGTGTTCTTTCGTGTATCGGAAATCACGGTAAAACTATTCGCAAACCGGTTAAGAGGAAGCCTAAACAGTTATATAAAACTTAACAGAGTTCTTTTGTGTACGTAGTTTTGTTATAAGTGCTGTCAAAACGGTTTTTTTTTAGTTTTTTCTGACAGTGAAATCGAGTTCGCGGTGTGAGGTGAGTGAGTTTGATCTTTTTGTGAGCGAATCAGTTGACGACTTTCTCTCAGGGTTGAATGCATTAATATTGCGTTTAGTTTTTGTAGCAGATACTGTTGTACCTACCTACTTACATTTCAGAAATGTTAACGACATTGAAAGCGGAAATGCAACCTGTATAATCTGTGGCAGGAAAGGAAGGAACGCTCAGGTCGATATACGTAATGAGATTTAACTGATTTAACTTAAATCTCACCTTATCAGTCAACACTTATTCTATCTTTTTTGTGTCCATGTCAAGTTTGTTTTTTCTGGGTTACCATAGAAACCAACCGTTGAATTTGATGTTTCTACTAAAGCGTACTGTGAACCAGTTTTTGACCCTCATGCCTCATTGTAGGTAACTCTACTTATTTTTTATAATTTAATATAAGTTAGGTACATATACCTATGTAATATACGAATGTTCGGCAGAAAGATAACCTTCATTGCATTCTTATGCAATAAAGGTAGGTTACATAAAAGTACAGAGCTAAGTAGATAGGTAGGTAATTAATAGTTAAATGTTTACTTTGGGGAAGGTATGAGTACCCATTTCACTATTCAAACTTCAAACTAAATTTGAACCTTAACTTAGGTAAATCTTTGAATCGTCAACTTTTTGTATAATCTACCTGTTATCTAAAAATAGGCTACCAAAAGATGATCCCCATATTAGAGAATGCTTCTCGTTAAAAGTAGCAAATCCATCTAACAAGATAACTTTTGTCATAACTCAAAATCCCGTGGAGCGCCAGCCTTACTCCATCCGAAAAGTGCCTAAAATGTCAAGCTATTTCGGCTGCGTATATATTTTTAGGATAGGTCATCGGAAAAATGTCATATACGGGATTCCGATAAAATTATTTATACATATTAGGTTATATTAACCGTTTTATTATATTAGGTATATAAATTATACATTGTTTTTGCTATGAAATTTTCTAACAGCTAATGTATTCTAAATAGTTTCAAAAAAACTTACATAAATGACGATAAAATTATTCGATTTCTTTTCAACTTCATTAGGTATTTCGAGTCAATATTTTGACACATTTTTTTTACTATAAGATCATTTTGGACACCACCGGGGTGATTGAGGTGATCCATGACTAGGAAAATTCTGGATTTTGGTAGAATTTAACTAGAACAACTACTTCATGAGTTGCGCGTGCAATTAGTTCAATTAGTTCGGTGGGCCAGTCGCGTAGTCGTAACTTATAAAAAATTATAATTATTTGAAATTTTAAACAGATTCACTCAACGTTATCTAAGCTTAAAAGTCAACCATTACTCTAAGTTATGTCTGAATTTTAACTAATTAAACTACATTTTTTAAACTATTTATAAATTTGTTTTTTAGATGACTTGGACCTCTGTCAAATAACCTAAAAAAAATTAAAATGAAATCATTTATTCCACCACCATTACAAATTATCTTATGCAAGAGGGTGTCACAACACAACACGAGATCCTATCAGCTATTTTCTTCAAATTGAAATCACAAATGTAACTCCCGAGATAAATTATAATATAAAATCTCAACTCAACGGATCATCTCATATAAACTTCCCCTCCACCCAAACTAACGTAATAGTCAAGTACCTAAGTAAATTATTTTATACACAGAAAATTTAGATAGGTACCTACATAAATTAAAGTAGGTTATTTAGGTAGGTACCTTACCTACCTACTTAGTTGTAATCTCACTCAGAGGATATAAATTTACCTGAAATAACACAAATGTTTAGTTAATTATTAAGATAAGTACCTACTAATGCAGATAGTTACTACATAAATACTGCTTAGCTACTGGGTTTTTCCACATACCTAGGTCTTATTTTAATAATTGTAGATTATAATTACTTGTTGCTATATCTGAAGGTAGGCAAAAAAAGGAAAAAATTACGCTATTAGGAATAATTTGATAGCATCCAAATTATCTATATTTTTTTTCATATTGAGAAACAGGATTTTTTACGTACTGTCTAGCACTGACCTATTCTTAATATTTAAAAACCATCAATAGCTGAGTTTTCATTTAAGCAAACTGTTATGGTTATTATAATCATAATTATAATCTTTATTCTTTCATATGCTACATTTTGATCTTAAAATTAATGAGGTCTACAACATAAGTACAGTAGAGCACTAAAATAAAAACTTGGGTCTGAGCTTAGGTATAGAAAGTATAAATATTTTCAAAAAAAATCGTTTATGTGAGTGTTTAGATCATTTAGCTCTTGGACTAGGTAGGTTGGGTTAGAGCACCCATGGTTTTAGCATAAAGGCCCTAGGACGGAACATCGTGGTGGTTTTGGCCGGTAGGAATCCGGCATAATCATTCTGTGACCCTGCAATGGAATGGTATCCATGAGGATTTCCGGATTTCCCCACGTTAAAAAAAAAAGCCCAGGGACTAGGGGACGTGGTCGAATCCTACCGGGACCCCATGGCCCCGTCTGCATCGTCGAGCCCTTGGGGTCCCGGTGGGCCGCTTAGCTAGCGATAGCTAGTCGATACTCAATACTCAATATATTTATTGTCATCACATGGTTTTAAGGTAACAGAGTTAACACAGTATAGTGTGGTAGTATCACATGTGGACCCCTTAGGCCATGGCAATATGTAGAAGGCAGACCGAGGCTTTCATACATTATATTTTAGGTGGGTAGATTTTTATGGTATTATATAATTTTATCTTAGGTTTTATGTTTCATAATAAGATTAAAGTAGTAATATATATTGAAAATTTTAAAAAATAAGATTGAGCGAAACAAAATTAAAATTAATAATAAATTTCATGTCAAAAGTATGTAAGTATTCAATTATATTATTTAATTTATCTGTCAAAAATTCATTTATGTCATAATAACATTTGTCAACGAGGAAGAATTTTATTTTTTTAATATAAATAACGAATCTGTCTGCGTGTTTTATTTTTTCGGGAAATTTTATTAAAGTTTTAATAGACATTTTATAAGGGCCTGTACTATGAATACTCGCTGATGGAGAGCCCGACAGACCCCTCCAACACCCGAGTTGAAGGACATACACAAAGGAAGGACGGAACGCATTTTTTCACCAAAGAGAATCATACCATGACACGGAAGAAAACTACTGTTTAATTTTTTTGGTCCATCGCTGTTGAAACTATTTAAATTGTTTCTTAGAAAAACAAATAAAATCGTGACCTATATCTGAGAGAGCGCCAGAGCGATAAAGTATAGATAGCAGCAGGTAAGTCTAGCGGTGAACGAAACTTCTGCGCATGGGTGTCTCGCTCTCTGTCGCCCCATAAGATACTTTTGACTTCTGCGCAATAACGGTCAGCGCTCGTTAGTTTCGTGCTAGACTAGATTTTTTTTGTCAATGGCTTCTGAGATAATTTTCCACAATTTCATAGTATTATTTTATTCTTTATTGCACTTAACAAAAAATTTACAATTAATGGTGGACATTTTCTGCCAGTTAACCATGACAGTATCAAGTATGCATATTGTTCATAATAATATGCGGCAACGTAGTACAGTGACGGTACGGTTTATAAGTCCTGTCGATGAGTCTTCAGGTCCTTCAGTCAGGGCCTTTCTGCTATAGCAATGGCGACTTTAACAAAAAACAATCGGCGAATAATTATCTTCATCAGATAATTCCAGTCCAAATTCACTTTTATTCAATTTCATTACACTTGCGCCTGATTATGGAAATATTATTTCCTACATAGATTGGTTATAACGCCAATATTTTAAACAACATAAATTAGAAAACACTAGAAAATAAAATAAAAAGAAGATCATAAAACCGCCGCTCGTTATGATAAAAAAAATGTACCCAGTGTGCTGAGTCATTTGCACTCATTTAGCCAATTTTACGTATAAGCCAATCATTTCTTTATTTATTGTTAGAAACACCAACAACAATTTATAAAAATGTATGACATTGCCTTTACAGGCGTTTACAAAATATATTACTTCTTCCTTCGAGTCAATGTTCTGTAACTTTCAAAATACTAGGTTAGATTTATTTCGACCAGCAAGTTGTCCTCGCTATAGCGGCGACTGAAACGATACTGAGGTCGGTTTTTACTTAGGTATTTAGTTTAGTAAGTTTATTTATATTTTGCGATTGTATGTATTGAACATATAGAAAATTGCTCGGAAGTCGCAAGCACAAAGCGAGACATTTCTGATTCACGACCCGTCTGGTATCCTTCTCCCTCACTCTCCATAGTTTCAGCATCAGCTATCTCGCTCGCACTATTAGCACAGGTTGTAAAACACGACATTACCGTTAGTTAGCTTGTTTGGTACGCAGTTCTAAAGCTTACAAAATACTATAATTCCTGCTCAGAGTGACATGGTGGCCGGGTAGGATGGTACCTGACTGACTTCCGATAACCGAGGTCGTGAGTTCGAATCTCGGCCGTGTACCAATGATTTTCTGATCCTATTTCAATGATAATGTATGACTACAGACAAGTAAACCTACTACTCATTAGTTCATGGCCTTACTCATGAACATCTTTCAAAAGATAGACGAAGCTTAAGCTATTGCTATCTCTTACTGTTGGATAATGACAAACAGTGATAGGGTTAACTTTGAGTATTGGTTAACTTTGAGTAACGTTCATAAGTTAGGGAACCACTGCTGGACATGTCTACCCCTGGACATGAGTATTTGTGCCCTGCCATCAGCTCCATTCCCTCCTGTGTTGTGTATATCAACTATGCTTAGACCAATACCCAGACCTCGAACAATATTTTTATAATCATGTTATCATTCATCACAGCGGGAATCGAACCCGCAACCTCTTGCTTGCATTTTGGGATTAACGTTCGGTAAAAAAATACAACACAAAGGAAGTTGCGAACGTACCGGCAGTACAACTAGTATTTTACAAAATGTACCAAAAAAAATTAAACAAAAGCGAAAGTTTTAACAATTAGAGAAAGCATCAACGTCCAATTACAGAATTCTATGGGTAAGCGAATCACGTTCGCTGAAAGTTAGTCCCGCCAATTTTGGTAAACGCTGATTGGCTGATTTAAATGCATAGTTGACAACTGACATTGGAAATGTCACTTTGATTGTTTTAGGAAGTCGTTTGTATGTGAAACTTTTTACTAGGTTTTTAGAAGGTCCTCGCTTATTAAAGAAAAGTAAAGATCAAATTATTTGACCCTATGTATTATCTGCCTGAATAGTGGATTACCTATTAGTTAAGTAACCCTTTTTTTACTGAACGCTACAGGTAGCTGTTACTTTCTATAATTGAGCTAAAGAGTGCAACTTACAAGCGAGTGCGACAGAGTAAATTCCAAATAGGTATATTAACTTTAATCTTTAAATTTAAGCCAGGACTGTGGTGTACTGTAGTGTACATTTTGCTTGGTATTGTTTGTACATGGATAATCAGGTGCAATATCAGGATTCAGGACCCAATTTTTTGTCTACTTGGCACTAGGGTTGCCAAGCCATTCGTGCGCTGCAAGCATTGGCAAGCGGAAGGCCTAATTTTTTTTAAATAAGTATCTTTTGCCATGCCGAAGGCTTTCGGGCGGCTTAAGGTGACGATACATGTCAAACCTCCCTCTCGCTCGCAGTATTCAACATTTTTGGAGATATAAAATCGCTGAATGTCGTTATTTATAAAAAATAGCAAACCTTCACGGCCTAGAAAATAACAATACAAAGGTTCAGCAAGAATATCATGTTGAACCCAACACGTTTCCTACCAAAAAATTTGTACCAAAATTGATCACATCGGTACAAGTTTTTTGGTAAGAAAACGTGATAGAATCAAAATGATATTATTGCTGAACATTTGTACTGTTATTTTCTAGGCCGTTTTGCATAACTACGTTCAGTGCTTTTATATCTTCAAAAATGTTGAATAGTGCGAGCGAGAGGGAGGTTTGACACGTATAGTCGCCTTAAAAACCTCCGACACTAAAGTTGACTACTAACTCATACGAAGAAGGAAGGAATCTTAATCGAGCGCTCGCTTTGTATAAAAGTGTAAGTCAAAAGTTCAACGTTGACTGCGAGCTTCGGACCGACTAAGACGGACCGACTACACGTGCAGCTCATTTGTGTTTTCAGCATTCAAAGCGTTAAAAGTCAAGTTTATTAAGATTTTAGTTAAAACGAAGCGTTATCAATCATTAGGTACTAATATCCGACCTACTAGTAAAGTATCAAAATACCTAGATTACGCGCATAAAAACAATATTGTTTTCCTCAAAAAGTATCATTATCGTAGGCGTTTCCGTGAAATTGTGGGTAGAATTTCCATTCCGCCCCCTCTACGCAAAAAACAAATTATCTACCATCCTACCACCGCATCATCGTTTACCTATCTAATCTACCCACTTCCGATTTCAGTTGTAGGAAATCGGAACAGTAGGGTAGGTATAATAGTGTACCTACGTAGGAACGTAAACATACTACAATACAAACAAACTAACCTCTCTCTCTTTGATTTCAATCTCAGAAATATATCGAGAAATCTAATTAACCGCAGAACCGATAACCGTTGGGGTATACGAGTTCTTGAGTGGAGACTGCGGCTCGGCAAATGTAGTGAGACGCCGGGCGTAATTGCGCTCATTAGAGAAGGCCTATGTCCAGCAGTAGACTGCTATAGGCTGATGATGATGATGACGAGGCTTCCCATCTTGTAAATACAGTACTACATAATTGACTTTTATTCGAATACGTAGTAGAAATAGCTATGTATTTTATTCATTTTTATTTTTTTTATTGAACAATAACAAAAAATATAGGTAGGTAAGTCAAGCAGAGCGTTTTGCCAATCCTTCTTTGTTTGTTCGCATCACCTATTAGTGGAAATTAAAGTAAAGTTTGTTTTTATTTTCATATAATCAAACTGAAATCATAATAATAATGAAACGTAATAAGTAATTTGTTATTTGTTTTGTCTAAACAGTTTCTGGAATCGATTGTAAAAAAAAACCTGCCAGTATTATTGTAAACATAGGGTAATACCAATCGTGGTTGATACCGCATGGTACAGACGTACAGATTGTACCACAGATACGCTAGCAGTTACGAACCAGTTGTGGAAGGTGTTACGTAATGGCGAGCCAGGCAAAAAATGTTTGGTGTTTATTTTGTAGTTTTTTTAACGTGAAGCTGGGTGTTTTTGGACATCGCAGAGACTTGACAATATGATGTCGATTGATCTAGCTAGGGCAATATGCGATTTCGGAACAAATAGATAGAGATAGCGTGGGGATTATGCGCGTATCACATCCCCTTTCTTAATAGGGGATGCCCAAGTCCAGCTGTGAACCGATATAGGCTGGTTGTGGTGGTGGATGGACCGCACCTTCTAAATTATTGTCTAAATATTTTTTTGGTCTGGAAACTTCTTTAGAGTCGGACGACTGCCTATACTCCTAGTGGTATAAAGTATAGACCACCAAGTCATTCTAGTCAAAAAAATGTTGATTCAAGAAAAGTTTCAGCTCAATCCGTTCAGTAGTTATGACTTGAAGGGGTAACAATAACAAACATACTATTTTTGTGTTCCATATAATTTTTGTGTGGGACTATTTGAAAGTACCTAAGTACTTTGCTTTACTCATGAAACGAAAGTGAATTAACTCGTTCCTATTGAATAACGGGAATATTCACGTACCGTTACATCGGTGAAGGCACCGACGACGTTTCAACTCGTTAAGAGTGCCTTCATAAGAGTGAGTGAACGACGGGACGCTCTCCCTCCGTGTTCTATCTAGCACTGCGGATGCCTTTACGAATGTAACACGTGAAAATTCCAGTTTTTCAACTTGAAAAGTACTTAGGTAGGTACTTATAGATTTACATAATCAAACAATTCATTACTTAACCTACATATCGCCCTCGCACCAGCTGTTAACAAATAAACAAGCGAGGCATTTACATTAAGTCATATCAATGATAGGACGAACAAAATAATAAATTATTTACTTATTGCATGTACTGTTTACCGATAAGCTGTACCCTGCGACCCTCAACCCGCATGCCAAGATTAGGGATTATGTGCTTATGCCCCTTTAATAGGAGAGGCTTATGTCCAGCAGAAAAATGGTTAAGAACTTTTATCACAATAATTTGTACCCAATAGTATAATATATGTAAAGAAATTTCTAAATAAAATAAAAATAATAATCGTGTACGAATTATTGACTGTCATTATTCTTCGACGTTATTTAACATAATAGTAACTTTACCAACATCATAAATTGCAGTATATGCTTACGTATGTAAAAAAATTCCATTTACCTACATCTTTTTACGTTTTTACAATTAAATACAGAGGTTTTTTTATAATGAAACATGCTAAATCGTGACATACTGCATGATCATCTTCAATTATCACAGTCCGAATGGCCGTCACTTGTTATCTAGGCGAGCGCTCATCACATCAATAAAATAAACGTACAAATCAGAAGCCAGTGCATCGCCGCGCGCCGTACCGTACACTAGTGTAGTGCCAACTTTAAACGAAATAAAAACTTTTAAATTTAGAACGAAGTCTCGCGCTCATTTTTTTTCTTTTAAAAAGTGCCAGTGTCAATGAAAATGATGGCGGACGGTGATATGCCACTTGTAACCAGTTACGGTGGCAGTGAGTTAGAATTCAACACAAACGGGACGAAAACTGGCAAGTCCAATTCGAGGTTAGTATTTTTTGACAATAATAACATAGTACAATGGAAAGTGGACCCTGTTTTCTTTGTGCGAACAGTCACGTTTGAACGGTCATTGTGACGCTCGCAATAGATTGTAAAAGGAAACTGGTAGTTTCGTCAATCGTTAATTCAAAGCAATTTAGCCACAGTTCTCGTAATACACAGGTAATTATTGTAGGTAAACGAGATGGCCAGCTATTTTTGTGTTTAAAATGAGATTGTTCGTTCTGTTTCTAAAAGCAGGTAGTTTTAACTTTTGCATCTGTTGCGACTTTGCGAGGACGTAGTCAAGCAAGCATGAAGCAATGCAAGGAACATGTAGAGGTCAAGAATTCAATTTTAAACAATCATAATACTGGTTTTAGAATTTGTATACATCTTGATTAGATACATAGGTAATCATTTGCAGGTATTTATTTCGGGATTCTAAAACTTGCCAACACAAATTCTTTTCTTTAGATAATTATATTTACTAGAAATTACAAAATTGTTAAGTTATTAGTGGTAGGAACGTTCTTCTATTTGGTCACGTTACGAATTGGTGTAAATTAATAAAGAATTTTCAGTTTAAGTTTTGAGTTTCTAACAACAAAAGTAGGTGATTGAAACTAGAACGCTAATTAACATACCACAATAAACAAAGAATAAGTAGGTTACATTTATAATGAACTTTGATAATTTCCTGTATAAAGTTCAATACCGTCAGTAATCTATTGTTTATTTTATTAGTGGGTACTTATAAAGGTATGTAGAACTCCATCTACATCCTAGGTGCTAATAATATAAAATTTTGTGAGGTTGTATGGAATGGATGCTTGTTATTCTTTCACGCAAAAACTACAAAACGGATTTAGATGAAACTTGGAATATACATAGTTTATGACCTGGATTAACATATAGGCTACTTTTTATCGGGGTACCACATGAGCAAAGCCGCGGGCGGAAGCTTCCTATACTTACTATAAAGATTAAGTTTGTTTGTTTGTACTGTAAGTATCGATATGAATCTGAATTCCTCCACCATGTCCGAGTGTTAATTAAAAGTTGACTGTGGGTCTAGTGTATGCAGCAGTAGCAGCAACCCAAAGCAGCAGCTTTAGAGCAAGTGGATTTTAGCACTCACAGCGTAGAGGCAACTTTTCCTCTGGATATTGACAGACGGCAGTGGGAGACCACGCAAAAGTAGTCTTCAAATCCAGAGTGAGTCGGTTCCTTCTTGATAAGCGTGCTCCATCTTAAACCACATCTTCACTTATGGTGTGTTAGTGTAAAAAAGAAACTTGCTTGCTATTTTAACTGTGTTTGGCTATTTTTTGTAAAAAAAAAGTTGCGAACGACTCTGCTAGCTATTTGAACCTAATAAATGTTCACAACAAACAAAAATATTTCCCTTGGCCCTTTAGTTGTGAATCATTTATTTTAAAAACACAATAAAAATTTATTGACCATTATTAGAGAGCTCGATTTATAAAATTGCTATTCTAAAATGTCAAAGGTCATGGTTGTTTGTCAATAAGGCGTTTATTTTACAAGTTTCTACGCGTTTGGGAATTTTAGAATACTCATTCTGTTTTTTTCATAAAAAAAATTGTACATCTAGTTTTTTAGTTTTTTGATGAGTAATTTGTTATATAATACAAGTGATAAAAAATAGGTTAGTTCTTATGGACCTTGATGGGCACTATAATAGTAAGAGACCAGATTATTAAATAATTCCTATGTACTACTTATGATGTCTTATGATGATACTGTCTGATGATGTATGTCTTATGATGATACTGTAAAGTGATTCTAGAATTAAACAAAAATATAAAGTTTTCGTTTCGTTTTAGTTTTTTTTTTGTTAAGTTGGGACGACGACATTGCGAAAGTCGCTCGGCATACTTGAATGAGAGAGGCACAGGGGGTCTACTACAATTCACCGAAGTACGAAATTACGTGTTTCGTTTCTTGCGATTGGTACCCATAATCAAACGAAAATCGAAATTTCGGCGCGAATTTTGTACTGTAACAGATCGAACGTTGCGCATCCTACTCTATTTCACAAAACATACGACCGAAATAATGGAATTGACAGTATGAAATACGACCAATCGCACGAAACGAAACACGAAATTTCCTACTTCGGTGAATTGTAGTAGAGCCCCTGGACGGAAGAGGCTGGCAAAAACTAAGGGAGGCCTATATCCAGCAGTGGCTGACTCCGGGCTGATGATGAAGATAAAGTTTTCAGAAATGTATTAATCTATCTATTCAGGCGGTAACGCCCAGTGCTGAATAAAAGTATCTTCTCTATCACGCCAATCCTGGCAATTTTGTGCCAGCCGGATCTATTGCTCTCCTACTGCCTTCACAATATCCTCCGACCATCTGGCAAGTTTCAGAAATATTTTCATAAATTTTTGCACCGTTGCGTTTACGTTACCAATAGGTACGTTTACCCGCGAAAAATTGCGTGTGCGCATTACATGATAGCATTTAGAACGAAACACGAAGGTTGTGTTATGCAAAAATAAGCATTGTTTTAATTGGTTACAAGATCACGTAATCCCAGATGATTTATGCAAGAAATCAATGTGTTGAATACTTGATACATAAATTTTCATTGTTTTACGTTCAGTTGCAGAAATTATCAATAATAATTGAAAATTACATTAGTATATCTATTTATTTAAATCTATTTATATGCGATCCCCAACCCGCACGGCCACCGTGGAGATTTTGAGTAAATCATTTATTGAGGGAGGCCTATGTCCAGCAGTGGACTGATACAGGATGGTATGGTGTGGTGGTGGAAGAAATGCGTGGAGGTATCAAGTTGAGATCAATATATCGAATACTCAGATCTGCAATCCCTTGGAGCAATGAAAAAATCAAACTAGTAAGTCAATTCGATCATAAGATTCGCGAAGGAATCAAAACCTATAGGGTATTTCCCATTCCCTAGAATCATAATTTTTGTCATAATCTTATACCTAGCACAAGATAATAAAGCCGGCTTTTCAATATGAAATATAAATTACATCTTGTGATACGATAATTTATCGCTCGTCATACATTTTGTATGAGATCGTTTACACTGTGCTATAATCTATCCCAAGCGGTAAATATTTTTCGAGCGATATTGAGATTTATATATTACCTAAATAATTATGAAGGAGCATCCTATAGACTCAACTCAGGCGCAGCGTTGTCACTCACTGGTCGCTGGCTGGAGGCGCGTGATTGGTGGATCACTTCTATTCAACTTCATACCTCGCGCGCCTTACACCACACGACAACAAGAGTGTGACACCGCTGTGTCTGTGAGCGTAACTGCCTACTATGCTTAAAAGTATTGTACTGAGGGCTTACCGTTACCACAGGTTTATATAGTTTACGAAAACTTTATAAGTTTCGGTATCTTTCCATACATTTTCGTAGTTCATGCACGTTTCCCTAGAGGCGCTGTACTGAAAATGTATGGAAAGATACCGAAACTTATAAAGTTTTCGTAAACTATCAAAACCTGTGGTAAGCCCTCTGGTATATTTTTATATAATTTTATGCTATCTTCAGAGAACCCTAGTGTCTAGATAAACCTAACATAGGGTTTAAGGCACTATTAACTAAAAAAATGTCAATAAACGTTATCTATCTATCTATCTACCTCACGTCCCTGGACACCGCGCCCTCAGTTTGGATGGTGATTGGTGACGTTCGCGCAAGGAGGTTTACTAATAACATATTATAGCTGACAGTGTGAATAGCAATCGCGGGATGTATTATACATTAAATCCGATAGTGAAAAGCCGACATAAGGAACAAAACTGAGAATGTGTGTCGACGGCCTCTGTGGCGAAACGGGCGAAGGTCCGCCTGAGATGCAGAAGGTTGCGGGTTCGATTCCAAATGTTTGCATGTTCTGTAAATATTTGTCTCAGATCTGGGTGTTTTCTATGTATGATAAGTATGTATTTACAAAAAAAAAATATATGTGTATATATCAATCATGTGGTTCCCATAATACAAGCTCTGCTTAGCTTGGGGCTACATGATGATTACGTCCCGCAGTCTTATCATAATTAACATTTTTGTTCAGGCAGAGCCCTCGGTGCGCGAATCCAACTCTCACTTGGTCGGTTGTTATCGTAATAGTCCTATACATATTGATGCAGTAATTATTGCGTAATGTTTCACAATTTTTTATGAGACTAATCTCAAGATTGTAAGAACAATAGTTTGAGTTCCGTTCCGACTCTTTAGTCTAACTATATGCTTAAACATTTTGTATTTCAGCTTAAAGGAAGGTCAGAAAGCGAAAGGAACCTCTCCTGCGATGATGTCATCCGTTTGTCATTGGTTAAATTGTTATTTTCATTACATGTATCTAATAATACCCAACAGCTAAATACATTGAAACCCACACTAGCTATGTATTTATAGATTACTAGCTTCCGCCCGCGGCTTCGTTCGCATGCTACCGGGATAAAAAGTAGCCTATGTGTTAATCCAGATCACGAACTATGTATATTCCAAGTTTAATCCAAATCCGTTCAGCCGTTATGGAGTTCAGTGGATACAAACAAACACAACAACATTTAGACTTTCAATGTGAAATTCAGTTCTGAGAGCGAGTTTGGATATTAAGTATTTAGGTAGTTAAATCGACAGGGTACCCGGCTGGCCATCATCATCATACCAAGCCCAACTTCATCCACTACTGGATATATGCCCATACCCACGCTGGGCATGCGGGTTGGGGATCGCAGGGCACAGCTTCTTCCACCACGAACGCTGCTGCCTCGGAGGTCAGGGCGTTTAGTTGGGTTCGAGTTAGGCTGTGCTATGCCGCAATCAGCCGGTAGAGCCCCATTTGTTAGTTAGGGTTAGGTTAGGTTAGCACCACGGGCAGGTGAGGTCGGCTTAGGTTCCGAAGGTGGCTGGCGGTTGGCCCCCTAGAGTTCAAACCCCTACTAATAACAATCACACTACGTACCTACTTGTAAGTAAATAAACGATAATTTAAAATTAAAAAAAAAACCGACTTCTAAAACATTTATTGAAAAAACTGTTAAACTAAAAAGTGAAAAATATTTGCTTATTTTTTGGTTCATCCACCTTTTTTCTATAAATGTATCCCTTACGATCTATGCGTTTACCACATAGGTAGATCTAGATACCTACCTGTTATTTTTGGAGTCTGTGTCAAGTAAAAAAAATACAACCGAATTGAGGACCTCCTCCTTTTTGATGTCGGTTAATGAAAAGACAATAAAACTATGTAGACTGATGAAAATAATGTTAGCATTATCAACAAAAGTGTTGAATCGTCGAACATGAGCAGGGTCGTGTTATTCTGACGCGTCACTTACCGCCCACTGCATGGTGTTATGTTCATCTCATCATCATCATCAACAACCTATTGAATGACTGCTGAACATAGGTCGCCTCCAAGGATTTACACGGAGAACGCTTTCGTGCCTTCTCCATCCACCGATGATCTGCAATCTGAGCGATTTCGTCTGTCTATCTGGTGCGGGGTCTCTACACTTCGTCTTCCAAATCGTGGTCGCCATCATTCCCATTTTGTTTTCAGCTTTCAAATTGTTATTGAATTTTGGCATAGAGGTAGGTCATTGTAACGTGAATCAGGGGATGAAAGTTTACAGAGGAACCAAATATTACTCAAGTTAGGGATAAAAAAAATCATCATAACTTAAACTTTTTTCAACGGCTGTTGACTGGGCAACGGGTCGAATAGCGAGGGAACGGAATTTATGGCGGGCCTACTCCTTGTAGATAAAGAAGTATAGAGATTGAATCATCAGCCTATAGCAATCAACTGCTGGACATAGGCCTTTCCTAATGAGCGATTGCGGCCTGTCCGCAGCTCGGCGCATCAGGCTTCTCTTCGCAAATCGTCACTCCACCCGTCCGGAGGGCGTCACTACATTTGCTGAGCCACGGCTACCACTCAAGAACTCGTTTTCCCCAACGGTTATCGGTCTTCAGCACATATGGCCAGTCGACTGCCATTTCCGCTTGCTAATTGTATGCTGTGTGACCTTCCTAGTGACTGTTGGGTGTATGAGTGATGAAAGATTCCAATGTACTTTGCTGTTACCCAGGTTGGCTGTTCAACCAATCATTCATACATAATAATCATGTTTTGAAACAGTACAATGATAATAATATTTCCTGGTAAGTGTAGAACAATAAACGTGATAGCGCGTGTTTGTTTTACTCATTGGTATTATCAATGCCTGTGTTTAAACTCTGTTTAGCTATTTCGTTGTGTCTATGTATTTTTATAAGTCCTAAATAAGCACCTTTTCTATGTGTTTCTCAGTCCCATGACGCCTTAGCTTAGCTTAGCTATTTCGTTTCTGTGACTATGTGTATAAAGAAAAAGGTATCTGTGTGTTTCTCAGTCCCATGACGCCTAAGCTTAGCTATTTCGTTCTCTGTCTAGGTGTATAAAGAACGAGGTATGTATGTTTCTCAGTCCCATGACGCCTTAGCTTAGCTATTTCGTTCTGTGTCTATGTGTATAAAGAAAGAGGTATGTGTTTCTCAGTCCCATGGCGCCTTAACTAAGCTATTTCGTTCCGTGTCTCGGTGTTTATAGAGGTATCTGTGTGTTCTCAGTCCCATGGCAACTTAGCATGGCTATTTCGTTCCGTGTCTAGGTGTTTATAGAGGTGTCTGTGTGTTTCTCAGTCCTATGACACCTTAGATTAGCTATTTCGTTCCGTGTCTCGGTGTTTATAGAGGTATCTGTGTGTTCTGTCCCATGGCGACTTAGCATGGCTATTTCGTTCCGTGTCTAGGTGTTTATAGAGGTGTATGTGTGTTTCTCAGTCCCATAACACCTTAGATTAGCTATTTCGTTCCGTGTCTAGGTGTTTATAGAGGTATCTGTGTGTTCTGTCCCATGACACCTTAGCTTAGCTATTTCGTTCTGTGTCTAGGTGTTTATAGATATATCTGTGTTCCCCTCAGTCTCATACTGCATTAGCTTAGCTATTTCGTACGGTGTCTAGGTGATTTTAAAGGTATCCGTGTGTTTCTCAGGCTTCGCCATGGCGATTTACCTTCGCTATTTCTTTCCGTGTTTTTAGAGGTAACTGCGTGATTCTCAGTCCCATGGCGACTTTTGCGGTAAATAAGCATTGCTGTAGTTTGGTTTGAAAGGTGTGGGTGTCGGTGAAGTTACAGGCACATTACGCTTAACACCTTCATGACTCACGTTGATGGACGCAAGGCGTTGCATCGTAGAGCATGTTCCGAACATGACCTACGAATGTGATTTACGACTTTGCATCAGGCAGGCCATGAGTTTCCATCTTCAGGTATCATGAAAGAAGGCCAGATACTTAGACGTTTGCTTGTTATCCGGATAACACGCGTACGAAGTTACTGACAGAAACGAGTGGGCAATAAATGCGCAGTTCCAACTTCTAACGTAATAGGAGAAAGCGGTTTTATGCTCAATCATTTTTCTTGTCGGTAATTTTTATGAAATAAAATAATACACACTTAGCAAATTGCTAGCTATGTTTGTCACCTTGCAATCTATGCATGCATGCAGCTGCTTTTTCTATTATTGTTAACTCCAATCCAACGCTTAACACCTGTTTAAATTTATTAATTAAATCAGGTACTACCTGTAGTAGTAGTACTAGGTTTAAGAAGTACTAAAAGGAGTTAATGTCCCGGTTGGTTCAAACATTCCCTCCGGCCAGGTGGAGTGAGTATGTGCGAAGTTGTAGAAGCTGGGAACAAGGCGAAACGGCGATCATCAGCGGAGGCCTATGTCCAGCAGTTGACTGCTATAGGCTGATGATGATGAAGATGATGATGTTTATGGTTCAAGCCATTGGATAGCATTTTTGATACTACAACCTACCCATCTAAGTATCTTTATTTATAAAACTATGTTTTCATCGTAATGTGCTAAACTCTGGTGTCAGAGTTTTTATACACTGGACACTAAACATAATGCACTAGATACTAGTACGTTGACTGCGTGCAGCCCTCGGATATGACGCACCATGCCCGCAACTTAGCAGCAGCACAGCAGCCTGGCTAGAGGAACAGTGTTGTCAGCAATCAAAACCTGACATGGCATAACGATGGAAAAGCTGGGAGCAACAACCTAACGTACCTTCCGAAGCATGAAAGCGCTAAGAAATGCCGCTAAACTGTCTGGGTGGGTGACCAATGTGACCATACAGACGCCAGATAGTGTTCCAGAGGTTTGTATATCTAAAGTTAAAAAAAAAATCTGCCAGGAACACCGAAGGAGGTTAGTACCTAAGTCATGCCTAGTACCTAGTCAGACCTAATTGTTAGCTCGGATTAGGCAAGAGATACCCAGAAATACTTCCACAAATAAATCCACTGCCCGTGCCGGTACAAGATACCTTTTAGCATGAAGATCAGACTTGGTACGAGATATCACCACAGCTCTGATTCGGAACGAGATACATTTTGGCATGAAGATTAGACCTGGTACGAGATACCACAGCTCCAATTCGGTACGAGATACCCAGAAACACTTCTACAAATAAATCCACTGGCCGTGCCGGTACGAGATACCTTTTAGCACGAAGATCAGACTTGGTACGAGATACCACAGCTCTGATTCGGAACGAGATACATTTTGGCATGAAGATTAGCACTTCTAGCTAGCTAACAATTTGAAAAAAAAATGGAAGAAAACCACATGGAAGTCGTTTATAAAAAGTTTCTAATTGAAGACGTATTTGTTATTTTTTATCTGAGTACTGCCGTAAAGCACATACATCGTCATCAGCCTATAGCAGTCCACTGCTGGAAATAGGCCTGCCATAATGTGTCAGACCTCCGCCCTCCGGCCAGGTGCAGTGGCAATCTCCGAAAGGCTGCTGGTAGAAGTTTGATGCGTCGAGCTCATTATAGGGCGCAATGGCACACATAGCTACAGGTACTACAAACTTTTAACACCAACATTTAATTTTACGAAATAATAATTTATGTTATCTATATTGCTAGGTTTATTTGCATGGTTACAATGTAAAATGTTAAACCTACATAATTATTTATTTGTTCAGTTGTTAATTAGCCAATAATAACTGCAAATCAATTGAAAATAGTTCATCTACCTTTGTGTTGGTATACAGTCGTAGTACGATTGTATAGGTAGGCGTCTATTCGCTACTTTCTCTCTCCGTCTCTCCCTGTCTCTCTCGCTCTCTCTGTCCCTCTCTGCCTCCGGCGGTAGGGTCCGCCTTCCTAAAACTCTTCTTTCACTTCGTGACTTCTGTTGCATGTATAATCTGATCAAATAATTTACATCGTAAAACGTCCTAGTGGGCTGATGATAGTTTACTTTTTTGCAGTTTCATAATCTCCATCTCCATCAACTCTGGCCCACCGGTCGGTGGAGATATGACACTCACAAAAATTGATTAGGCTTATAATCCCCAGTGCCATTCATATTCTGCAAATATTTGTCTCGGGTGTTTTCTGCAAATTAATCACACTAACATTTTAAATGTGAGTTGGTGTGTCTGTGTGTGTGTGTGTGTGTTTGTTTGTTCCTACTCAACTTAGTTTATTGACCTGGATGATTTTTATCTGGGTACCACGCGAGCGAAGCCGCGGGCGGAAGCCAAGCCAGTAGACTCACAGTAACTGCGTCGTAAGGATAATCTCTTACCTACATACTTACTACCTACATCTGTTGACTTATCTTTAAGTAAGTAGGTACTTGTACGCAAGTGTGTTTGAATACATAATCCAGCTATTGTTTTGTCAAGGCGTTGACCTTTGTGTACTTACCGTTAGAGACTGGATAAAACCATGTATGAACACAAAGCTTAGTCCTACAGACTGAGTCATAGGCCTAAGTACCTATCATGAGTTAAGACTTAGGTATCAGAGGCTATAGAATTCGCTGGTGCATGTTCAAATTTACTAATCGTTGTAAAAATTCATAACAAAGAATAGGTCAAAATGAGGTTATTTAAAAAAAACTACTGTACGATTATTAGTATATCAGGGGAAGTCATCTGAAAGTGGCACCTGCGGCAGACTCAGGAGTGGTAGACTGGTATAGTATGGGCACGTCATGAGAAAGGATGAAAGTCCTGTGACTAGAAGAGTGATGAATGAATGTGACTGGATTCACGAATAGAGGAAAGGATTGTGTGAAAAAGGATAGAGAATGAAAGGAGTGGGCACAGATTTGACGGCTGATAGAGGTGAGTGGATGAAGAATCATGTGCCGACCTAGCGTGGGACAAGGGCAGGAGAATAATAGCTGCGTCGTAAGAACAAATAATTTATCAGTCTATATTTGTTGTGGTCAATAATAAATTTGTTTTGTCGAGCCTAAGCTAAAACTGGATCAAGTTTGACCGGATTGACTGCTCTGAAGTATGTGCCATAAGAGGCAAAGGAATCACGTCAAAGGTCTTTGTTGTCTCCAAAAAGACCACGCCAACCAAGTATGCATTACGACTCTTACGGAATAAATAGATCGTGCGTTGGCTAGTAGTAGAGTCATGGAAAGAGCTATTCTCGGAGGTTTTCTGAAAGATAGAATCTGCAACGAGACTATTCTATAATATAAAACTAAAGTTGTCGACATAGCTCAGAGAATTAGCAAGCTGAAATAACAGCGTGCTGGTCATATCTGCCGAAGGACCGACAACAGTTGGTGTTCTTATATGGAGATCGCGGCTCGGCAAATGTAAATGTAGAACGCCCTCCGGCCAGCTGGAGTGCCGATCTGCGAAAGGCGGCTGGCAGAAGAGGATTGCGTCGAGTTGAGGACATAATGGCGCTCATTGAAGGAGGTGGCTTATGTCCAGCAGAAGACTGCTACGGACTGCTGATAACGATGGCTATGCTAGTTAGTAGTAAATAGTAGATTCGGAACTCGGTCTTGTCATTCTCCCTCGCTACGCTCGGGAGTATAACAACCTCGTATATAATGGGATGGTTTAGTCCCTTGTAAAACACTCTACTTTTCACTTCGATTGCGAGAAAATAAAACAATTCAAAATTAGACCATTTTCAGAAATTTTATTAAAAATTAATCAACCTTCATAAAACATCACCAAGACGGTTCTATTTTCAAAAAAAAAGATTGACGGAGCACCAAGAAGTCGAGTTTTTATGTAAGAGAACGAATGCTTTGTACGGGCTGATGATTCTAGACAAAAAATAAAAAGAAAAAATACTTTTTAGCCTGAGGTATTAAACTCGAGTTTTAGGCCCGCTAAGCTACACTATTATGATACACTTTTTGAGCAAGAGAAGTGAAAAATAAATTTGCATCTCCTGCTTTGCTTTGTTGTTCGAAACACTGCCTTTGTAGTTTAGTGTTTCGATTAAACACTAAGTGGTAGACCCATCTCAACATTATGTATGACTATGACACTCGAATAATAAAAAGTCTTTGTTCTATAGGTAGCTAGGCTCGTATCTAGGTGCTACCTACTTAGGTATTTCTTTGTTACGCCACTACACTTAGTACGTGTTGCAAATACTTAGCAGTAGGAAATCGTTTCTTCCGGATTTACTTGCGAACCTGTTTTATTAGTATACGATTCAAGACCAAAAATAACTATTTTTAAGACGAAAATACCGATGGTTTTCCAACATCAAAGTGTACTGTATGTTCGTACTGAAGAACATTTTTATTTATTTATTTACACCTATGTACTTTGATAAGAAAAAATGTGAGCTTTTTTGTTTCCACGGAAGATTTAAGTATTAAAATAAAAATGAATGAATTAGGTCTTAATGTATATCTGTATGTGATGTATGTACCTAACTAAATGAAATTAAACTAAGTCGAGATGTTCCATGGTCATGTGGCTGATCAGCCCTGCGAGGTTGACAACGTCGACGTAGATGGGTGAGAATCTGTGGATGGGGCTTGCAAAGGACTCTTTTCTTTTTCCTTTCCTTTTCCTGCATGGCGTGTTATAGAGGTGGCCTAGGTATAATAATACCCAGCAGGGGGTGTTAGTTAACGGGATAAATGACGAAGTACGGTTACCTAAGTAGAGTACCTAACGATGCTGTTTTATAAAAATTACTAATTACATATCTAACCCCATAATCATAATCAAAAATTTCATTTTATAACGCTCGATATAGTAAGCATTTATCAATGTTAATAAAGGAAGTGACGTGATTTATTTTTTAAAAGAAGGACTAGTGTTGCAGCTACGCCATCTTAAATTTCGATATTTTTCCGGCTAAAAAAAAACTGATATTTGATGTCATGATCACTTTCAATTCTTATTCGAGCCAATTCTTTCGGTTCTTTGAAAATTTAAAATGAACTTGGCTTGAATTTGTTCAACGTTTGCCTAATTCAATTGCAATTATTAGCAAAGAAAGATTGTGATCATCTTCAAAAAATCTGATATACCCTACATGTAATAAAGTGGCATTGAATCTATATATCCTTCAGTAATAACCTCATTATATTTTTGCAATCTATAATACAATCTACAAGATTTCTACACGCTTTTAGTGTTAAGAATTTGAGTCCAAAATTATTTTCATCTTGTACGATAGTTGTGTCATTTTTGTTTTATTTTATATTCTAGGTAGTGTTTTTATTTATGTTGTATAAAATATTGGCATTTTAACGGTAGTAATAAGACACAAGTGTAGTGAAATGGAATAAACGCGAATATGGACTTGAATTCTCTGATGAAGAAAATTGTTTGCCGATTGTTTATTGTTACCTACAGTCGCCATTGCTATAACAGCACTGGACCTGACTGAAGACTGGACGACTGGACCTATAAACTGTACTACATACGTTGCCTCATATTATTATGAACAAACTACTTAATACACGCGAAATTGTGGAAAATTATCCCAGGAGCCACTGAATAAAAATGGAACAACGAAAATAGGCCTTAGAAATAAAAAAACACAACACTGACTGTGTTGTTACCGGTTACGCAACCAGGCACATCATACATACATACTTACATACCTTTTTATGATACACATCATGCTTACACAATTGTATTTATGTGGGGCGGGTATGCAATCTTTTGTTTAATGTTTTTTTAATTAATTATAATCAACGATGTCTGCGTATGATGCATAGTTTTGAAACCAGTTTCATATTTTGTATGTTTTGTTCCTTTAAAGGTAAAAGTTGGAAAATTGGAACTTAATTCTGTAAACTTAATTAAACTGTAATTGGTTTCTATATCAGAATGAAAACTTTGTCAGTGTAACTCTACAATGTATTGATATTTAAGCTGTTGGCGTTCCTATTAAATAAATAAATAAATAAATAAATAAACTTAGACCCCTACGCCTGCTTTTCCCCAGTCACTTTACTTCTTTATGTAATGGCTTCTGGGATAGTTTTCCACAATTTCGTCAGTATCAAACCTTTGTTCATAAAAATATGAGGCAACGTGAAAGTCATTAGAGGTGAGGCATTCAAAGACTAAATAAAAAAACATGCAATAAAATCTTAGGATCACTGACCTACTTATGGTTTTGAAGATATTTTACTTATTTGTTTTTCAAAACAGAATACAATTCACTTAACATGAGAATACTTACTATACTTACAATGGGTAAGTATAGTTACAATGAAATATAGGTACCTAGTTAAGGCTTTATTTGTTTAGTTTTAGAACAATCAACAATTAATCAACAATGAAATAGTGGTACTCCAATGATATTAGTAAACTATGTGCGAGGGTTAAAACTCAATAAATATCTAGATTAAAATAAATAATCTGAAAACACAAACATCAACAAACCATCCAGTATTTACTACGTGAAGCGCTCATGGTGTGGCTTACTTCGGTGTGCTTCACAGATCATCTTGGCAACACTTAAGCAACACTCCACCCGACCACTACTTGGATGGGTGACCGGTTAGTGGCATTTAGATCTGAGCGCTTCCGTGCTTCGGAAGGCACGTTAAGATGCTGGTCCTGGATTTTTCAGTCGTTTAGCCATGTCGGAAGTCTTCGAGCGGCCTATAGTCTCCGACACCAGAGTGGGCCACCAGCTCATACGAAGAAAGAAGGAAGGAACGTGAAATTGTAACAAACCATCCATAAATTCCAAACATACCATCGCGTTTATTATAGAGAACCGTGATTAGAAATATTAACATAACCAACGAATGGTATTTAGTTGGAAAAACGCTGATTAGTACACGAGCATACAGCACGGTAATGTATCTCGTGTCGTAACTTTCTAGGGCTAATGGGGCTGACTGGTTGCAGTCTAGTTTATGCTGATTATTATCAAAGGTTTTGTAAATAATAGATAGATAAAATACCCAGTGGAGACCGCGTTTCTAGTTAGTTAGCGTCTCTAGTTTAGGACGCCCTCCGGCCAGAAGAGACGATCTGCGAAAGGCTGCTGGTAGAAGCTGGATGCATCGAGTTGACAACAGTGCGCAATGGTGTTCATTAGGGGAGGCCTATGTCCAGCAGTAGACTAATAAGGCTGATGATGATGATAATGACACAAAAATAGTCACGGCACGGATCGCACCTTAGCGTGCATACCACGCTAACGCTCCTCAACGTTCCTTACGCTATCGCACGGAGGGATAAAATTCATATAAGAAGACCGTTACATAACCATAATGTATTAATTTTCCTTAAGTATAATTTGCTTTAAGTGGGAGAGCGCTCAATAAAGAAGAAAGGGAGGCCTTTGCCCTGCAGTGGAACAGTAAAATAATAATAATAAATAATTATTCGCTTTAGTCTGTCCGAATAGGTTTTTAAGGAAAGACTTCGGAAATAAATTGGGACAAACTGAAACAGGACAAAGTCAGGCAGCGACTAAAAAGGCCTTTTTGTTTATTAAACATGTAGTCACCTACCTGCCTGAGCCTACCTACATTCTAAGAACAGGTAAATATTTTACAAAAAACTTAAAACCGACTTCAAGTACCTACTTATCTGAGTAATTATTTACTTACCTACACTAAATACTCAGAAATAGAGATCAGGTGGCCATCCGTGGTCTTCAACATCAGTCCCACTTCTCCAAATGGTGCTTTCCAAGAGCCAAGCCACTACGAGATACTATGAAGCATACCCATAACCCACATCACTATAGGTGTACCCGAGAGACTGCAATATCCAGCGTTTCAAAAACGGGGCTTAAAATTTTTACAAGGGTCAGCAACGCGCATGTAATACCTCTTGATATTACAGGCGTTCATAGGCTACTGGAACCCTTACCATCAGGAGGACTGTATGCCCGTTTGCTAACTTACTAGTATTAAAAAAAAGGTGTGCCTAATATTTAAAGAGTGCTCTAGATTTCTCTAAAATCCCATTATCAGATCTTAATCTGATAACAATTGGGGAAGTACAGCCTTTTAAATAAAATAAAAAATCCAAATCGGTCTAGCCGTCACCAAAATACTTAAAAAAGATTTCGACAAATTAAGAACCTCCTTTTTACGAAGTCAGTAATAAACCATTTAGGTACCTACCATATTTAGTAAGTAGTAGACAGACACTGTAAGCATGAATAGTAGCGAGGGAGGATGACAAGACCGAGTTATAATGGGTGGTTTTGGCCCGAGTAAAACACTCTACTTTTCACTTCGATTGCGAGAAAATAAAACAATTGAAAATTAGACAATTTTCAGAAATTTTATTAAAAATTAATCAACCTTCATAAAACATCACCAAGACGGTTCTATTTTCAAAAAAAAAGATTGACGGAGCACCAAGAAGTCGAGTTTTTTTTAAGAGAACGAATGCTTTGTACGGGCTGTTGATTTTAGACAAAAATTAAAAAGAAAAATTACTTTTTAGCCCGAGGTATTAAACTCGAGTTTTAGGCCCGCTAAGCTACACTATTATGATACAATTTTTGAGCAAGAGAAGTGAAAAATCATTTAAAGTATAAACTACACTTATTAGGAACATAAACAAAGTAAACCTACTGAAAAACAGTGGAAACTCTAGCCAAAGTTAAAAAACTGAATTGAATTCATCTTACCTCAACGAAAGCCATTTTGTTACCGACCTACTTAAATAAGTACAAGTACCTAGATTGGTTAAGTGTTTTATTACACCTTTACCTTATCTAGGTAGGTAGTTAAGTTACCTAGAAGTTTTTATCTCCCTGACGCAAAAGCATCAGGTTAACTAAGATTGTAGACTGGGAATTTCCAAGTTACACAAATAACCTCTTGTAGGTGAGTAGGTACTTACTTTTCGTTTTATTTAAAGCTGGGTTTTATTTTTAAGATGAGCATACACCTAGGTTGTGACCGTTTTCATTCCACCAACATTTCCTCCCTATTTTTCCCTTCTTTATTTTTTGTACGAGTTAGTCAATTCTGGTGTCGGAATGTTTAGGCCGGCCGAAAGCCTCACGCGGCTTTGGACAAAGCCAGGACCAACTTCAGCATGGGAGCGCCCAGATATAAATGCCACTAATGGCCGATTCCTATAATATACCGTAATCGATAACGCCTCGTTTTCTCTTGAAAAACTGTCAAAAATTAAAAACGAGGCGTCAATAATTTTACAGTTTTTCATGGGAAAACGAGGCGTCATCCATCGGTAACGGAATGATATAGGAACCGGCCGTAAACGGTCACTCATCCAAGTAGTTATGCTTAACCAAGGTGATGCGAAGAACACCTAGGTACGCCATGAGCGCTTCCCCCTTATTTTTGCGATGCGTCTTCGCACATTTCGCAACGCAATGTTGTTGGTGTGTCTTGTCTTATGAATGAGTCACCTGACGGAGACTTTCTTCGACTTTGCCCTGTTCATACCAACACAGAAATCATCAAATTGTTTAGTATCATGTCATGACTTCGAAAAAAAACTTAAATGAGCTATTTGTAAAGAAAAATACCAAAGCATTCTGAATATTCTGTGCACAGTAAAATAATCGCTTTGAACGACAATTCCCTCGATAACAATAGAGGGGCGTTAGCTCTTTCACTTTTAACCTCAAACAGTTGTAAGGAGGTTGATGTTACTTTTATGAATAGTCGGTTTTCTTTATTATAACGCTAAGGAATGGAAAACTCTTCCGGCGTCAGTGTTTCCTGATCACTACGACTTAGGGGTCTTCAGGCGAAGAGTAGGTAAATAGGTTTATTCTACACAAGCGTGTTAGATCGTCGACCGCATCATCACTTACCAACAGGTGGCATGGCGGTCAAACGTAAGCCTATAAATTGTAAAAAAAAGTACAACTTACAACATTCCTTTAGAACTTTGCAATTAAAAATCCTAAAAAAACACTTCCTTCTTCATGAAAAAAGGGTCCTGATGGAAACCATACAATACAGATTCTCTAGATTTAGTCTAAAGCTCGCATATAAAATTGTGTTAATCCAGGTCACAAACTATACAATAGGTACATTTAGTCTAAGTTTCACCGAAATCCGTTCAGCCATTCAAATCAAAATCATCCAAATGGGGATGAAGTATATGGAAAGTCCTGAATTATCAATGTAAAAATCACTAAATAGAAAGAAATTCTGTACGCGGACGAAGGCTAGTGTTGTATAATCGGGCCTACCTTCTGGGGATACCACGGTTATATAAAACGCGCCGCTTACTCTACCTCAATGTGGTGTAGAATGAGTGTTTTGGCACGTTTTGACCAAAATGCGTGAGGAAGTACACATTGCGGCGCGCTCGTCAAAACTATTGACTTTATAGAAAAATAAAGGTTCAAACATAAGTACATAAATGGTAGGCAATTTTCTCTAGTTTCATTTAGTAGGTATATAAGTTTTTATCGTAAAATGATTCGGAGATATTGCCAAAAACCAGGCGCCATTGTTCCAATATGGCGGCGCGAGCGGCAAAAATAAGAGGTGGCAAAGTTGAAATTCGGAAAGAGCACATGAAACCTATGTATGATTTTACCAAATTTAAAATTCCGGGAAATCTTTCCAACTTTCCTTTTTGTTCTTCTTTGACCAATGACAAATGATTGCATTTATAATACAAACTTATTTTTTCACTATTACTATTACATATTTAGCCGATTAAATAGCCGGATACATTGCAACACTAGCGGTTGCCATTTCACGCCTAACGCCATCTTGGATTGTTAACCTTTTTGCTGAATTGAATTTTTATCTGCAATTTTTATTTTAGGATTAGTTGGATTAAAATCAAAAGAACCTATGTTCGTTTAATCTACCTACATACCTACCTTTTTCTGAGTCGAAATACTCTTGATAGGGCGGTCGTGGTCGTTATGTCAGCACGGTGGCCTGCCTACATTCCTTCCACACCGCTCTGCTTTGCTGGTGCACTCGTTCAGGGTCGGTCCACGTCCATGGTCGGGCCATCGATTTGATGTGGTTCTAGAATCTTTGAATGAATAAAAGAGTACATCATACCTAGTAACCTCGTTGACTCTTGGCACAAAAGAGCTAGCTTGCTCTGGAGATACAGAACATAGAGAATTATGTTTTTAGCGGCCCAATCGCACCACCGAACTCCAATTAATTAAACTAATTATTACTAACGGCAACACAAGTTGCCGGTTCTTTATTGAAAAAAAAAACAAACAATTGAAAACATATTAGCCACTGGCCGGTCTTCATTAATAATACTGTCATTGAATAATCACGGGGCCCCTTGAAAACGCCAAAAAAGAGGAAGAAGAAGCCCCGAACTAAGTACCACCATAAAGTTAGAACTCACCAAGAGCTCATATGCAATCTCTTTCAGACCATAGATATTGAATATGTGGTTTGATAATCGTCTTGTTTAGATTGGTGCCGAACGTACCGAACCTACCTACCCACTTATTAATTACCTACTGTAACATAGTATGGTAGCTTAGGTATACGTAACACGATAGTTTTTATACGGAAAACTCCCTTTCTACTCAGTTCAAGTTACTAATGAAATTAATAAGTTTAGTTAGTAAATGAAGTCTAACAAATGTATACCTACCTACCTTCTTTAAAAAAATGAAGTAGAAGTACATATTAGAAGTAGGTAAAGTAGGTACCTTACCTAGGTAGGGTTCTAAATTAAAATAAGTATGAATTTAGGTAGTTTTCCAACAATACCTACACTAAAAAATTTTTTTTTCACTTCTCTTGCTCAAAAAGTGTATCATAATAGTGTAGCTTAGCGGGCCTAAAACTCGAGTTTAATACCTAGGGCTAAAAAGTATTTTTTCTTTTTAATTTTTGTCTAAAATCATCAGCCCGTACAAAGCATTCGTTCTCTTATATAAAAACTCGACTTCATGGTGCTCCGTCAATCTTTTTTTTTGAAAATAGAACCGTCTTGGTGATGTTTTATGAAGGTTGATTCTTCCCTTCACGGTAGAATGCGAACTGTTTCGTTGAGGGTTATTGAAGGTATAGAGATTTAAAAAAAAAGATGGTATTGGCGCTAAATCTCTAGAATTTTCTTCATTCCAAATCACAAACTTTTACGTTTAACTTCCTGACTTTAACTTTCAAATTGTGAACGTGAAAAATGTCATCAAGTGATAGTGAAGATGCTAATATGCAAATGGAAGAAAAGGGCAAAGAAATAATTATGAATCTGTTGCCGACAAAATCACGTGAAATATATTTAAAGAGTTACGAAAATTTTATGAAATGGAGAGATGAGAAACGTGTGGATTCTTTTACAGAAGGGGTTTTTCTCACTTATTTTGATGAATTATCGAAAAAATTCAAATCGTCGACTCTTTGGAGCACATATTCAATGTTAAGAATGACCTTAAAAACGAGACACGACGTCGATATTAAAAAAATATGTAAATTTAACGGCTTTACTGAAGAAATTGTCCACTGGATACAAGGCAAAAAAATCTAAAGTCTTGACGACACAAGAAATCGAAACATTTTTAAATAACGCTCCAAATAAACAATACTTGGCAACAAAGGTAACCTACTTATGTACTCTACTCAAACTAAATAAATAGATACCTACCTACATACCTAAATTATGTACCTAGGTTATTACGATTATTAACACACTTATTTTTTTGTTCAACAGGTTGCTTTAATTTATGGAATCAGCGGTGCATGCAGCGGAATAGAGCTTGCCAATATAACGCTAGAAGACGTAGAAACGGATACAAACCTACAAGCTGTGAGTCTGCCGAACACGAAAACAAACAAAGAGCGTAAATTTGTCATCAGTGGAGAATACCTTAATATAGTTAAAGCCTATCAGGAGTTACGTCCCACTAATGTTTCAACGAGAAGATTTTTTCTAAATTATCAAAATGGTAAATGCACAAGGCAAGTCATAGGCAAAAATAAATTTGGTAACATGCCTAAAGATATTGCCACTTATCTAAATTTACCAAATCCGGAACTCTACACGGGCCATTGTTTCCGCAGAACATCCGCGACTCTGTTGGCGGACTCTGGTGCGAATATAACGACATTAAAACGCCACGGTGGATGGAGGTCCGATCAAGTGGCTGAAGGTTATATAGAGGACTCTATACAAAACAAGTATCACGTCACGCAGCGGATTATGGAAGGAATCAATATTCTATCAAACATTACAGAACCCCAAGCATCTACATCGCGGGATTGGATGAATATGTGAACTCAGCTGAAGCCGCGCAGGAAACTCAAGCATGATTCGAGTCTCTCCAACTTTTACTCCACAACAATCAACTCAAAATATTATCACATCCCAATCACAGAGAACCGAAATAAAATTGCCCGGGAAAAACATATCACTAAACATTCAAAATTGCTCTAACTGCACATTTAATTTTTAATAAAATTTCTGAAAATTGACTAATTTGGAATTGTTTTATTTTCTCGCAATCGAAGTGAAAAGTAGAGTGTTTTACTCGGGCCAAAACCACCCATTATAACTCGGTCTTGTCATCCTCCCTCGCTAAGCTCGGGAGTATAACAACCTCGTATATAATGGGATGGTTTAGTCCCTTGTAAAACAATCTACTATTTTTATCGAAACAGTTAAATACAAATCTCCAAAAACAATATTTTGGCTATTGCTGATCAATTACATCATATTTAAATTATTGCTATTCAATATATTATGCGTATATGCATAATATATTGAATATACAATTTATTTATAATATACATGGCAGGTCACACAAACACACATTTTACCCAGAGTCCAGCTAAGCCAGTCGTCCACTATGCTGCAAAGGTCGTTAATATTAACAGCTGAGTGTTATTCAGTATTGTATTAGCATCTGTACTTCAGTTAGTATGTCCCATGGAATCATCATGAGTACTTCAGTATGACCTAGACATGGTTATGAGGCTACCTCAAGGAGGTTTAGTATGAGAGGGCGCACAAATATTTGTGCATAATGTATTCTCCCACATTAGGATTGTGCCTCGTTTAAATAAATAAATAAATAATCCGGGACGTTATCACACAGCATCATGTAGCCCCAAACTAAGCAGAGCTTGTATTATGGGAACCACATGATTGATATACTACATAGATACACTTTTTTTTGTAAATACATACATATTATACATAGAAATCACCCAGACCCGAGACAAATATCTGCAGAACATGCAAACATTTGTCCCGCAGCGGGAATCGAACCCGCAACCTTCTGCGTCACAGGCGGACTTTCGCCCACTGCGCCACAGAGGTCGGCCGTTTCCTCTTTAGTATTAGACCGTACACATGACAGGAAACGAGACAGAAACCTAATTTATGCATTTTTATTAAGAAAAATCAGGCACAGATTTTTATTCAAAGCGCGCATTAACCAAGTAGGTACGAAGTACTATCATTATATCCATGGGCTACCTATTTTAACAGACTTCAAAAAGGGAGGTTCTCAATTTGGTTGCATGTATGTGGTAGCCCTACAATTGAGGCAGAACTACAATTATCCAGCATAAAATCCACGTTATAACGAATGACGTCTAACCTACAAATTATATGTAAAACTTTTTTTAATTTTCGCAAAACCTTATGATTTGACTAGAAAAGAAAGACCAAGTTACTTTTGGAAAAGTTCCTGTTCAGAAATGTGTCGATTGAGACTAACTTTTCTTTTTTTTACTAATGTCATTTTCTAGGCTAGCTGTAATTTTTTTTAAAATCCTGAAATGTAAAGTGCATTTCTTTAAAATAAACCTAAAGTTTCCTAAGAACAAAACCTTGTTACTACAAAAGGTACCTGACCTGTAAAATTTCGCCCCACCCTGTATATCGATGCCTATTACCAATATGTGTGCACATAATGGCACAAAAAGTAATACAGCGTAATAAAGGACAAGGGTCAAAAATAAAAAAATAAACAATAATGCCACAAAAGAAATATTTATTTTGTGTTAATGCGCTCGAATCTACCTAATTTTAGGGATGGGCACATCCCAATCTCAACATTGGAATAATATCGATAAAAAAAAAGATGACGGCGTAATCCAATAGGTGTCTATGAATATTTTTTTTATTACCTTATATAGATAATTAAAGCTTTTTATTTAAAAAAAAAACACAAACATAAAACTGGGAGTCTATCAAAAATGTTCCAACTAAAGTCAGTCATCTACCAGTATAATCTAACTTGTTTTTGTAATGGTCTATCTAAGTAATCTATCTATTATTTTTATACAATAGCTACGATGTAATAGGAACGTAAGGTACGGCCTTGAACCATCGTCCATACTATATTGGTCATTTTCGCTTTTGTATGGCAGGTTTTAACTAAGTTTTTATTTAGGTTGTTTTAATACCTTATTTGATGAGTGTTTAAAGAATTATTAATCTCAAGTAACTTTTATTTTCAAAAATTATAAATTGCCTGGCTACCTGTATTATAAAAAAATACTTTATAATGAATTTAATTAGCAGTCTATATAGGGATCCTTTACCGTGGGACGAGATAAAAAAATGTATTAAATTATTTTCCCTTTACTAATTCAAAAACATACGTGGATTAAGTTCAAAACTGTAGTTTTTGTAATTACTACAGTATGACTACCATTGAGATAAATATGAATACGAACATTATACAGTAAATTACTATGAAAGTAAATACCTACCTATTTAAATCTTATACTGTCAATGTCAATAGCCAAGTATAAGCCAAGCAGAGTATCTTGCCAATTCTTCTCTGTTTGGTCACGTTACGAATTGGTGGTAAATTAAAAAAAATGACGTTTCAAAGTGTTCTATACAGTTCCTACTGAATAAATGATTTTTGACTTTGACTTTGACTTTGTCACACTAAAAGCGCAATGAGTACCTAGTACCAACGTCTACATCATTTTTGCAATTTATCATAACAAAGCATATTCATTCAACACTAATAGGTACTTAAATTCATAATAAAATTACATTGAGTATTCATAAGAATATGCAAAAAATGGTAGTAGTTAGGTACTTTAACCGTTCATTTCTAATGAATTTTAGTTGTTCGGTATGTTTTTTTGCCGACGCAAAAACAGTCTAATTTTAGACTAGTGAATACAATCAAATCATCTTTGATTCAAATCTTAGTTTTTAAGAATTTTATTTCTGTACAGTCTATTAAGGAAGTTCTTCTTTATTTCTTATGAGCTTGGTAGTAGTGATTTTTTTGCATCCTTTCTCAGATGGCTTGGTGACAGTAAGTCGCTTCGCAGACGATGCAAATTTAACTGACACAACTGTGTGACTTTACTAAGAACCAGAGTTCATATGTCATCGTAATTTCTTAAAATTATATGAAGCTGTTCCTTCTAATATCTTCTAGGGTCCGAGTAATAGTAGTCTATTTATGTTGCCCTTCTGCTCCTTTCACGCTTTATGAATATGGTTTTTTTTCGGCGTCGACAACAGCTCGTGTCTAATGGATATTTGCGGCCGGATTATCCATATGAAAGTCAAAATACTATCTTGGCATCACACCGTGATGCAGGTCGCATCTCCTACACTGCAGTCATTAATGATGTTCTTGTTGTTGTGTCGTATTCAATATCATAACATCACATACGCTCACCACATATAATAACATTTAGGTATATGATGTAACAGAGCAGCTGTCAAATAACTTGCATTTAGGTATGTAGGACTCAAAAGTATACTTATTTCAAGAAACAAAAAGTGAACTAGATCGTCTATGTACGCTGTGTGAAGTTGATCCTATTGTGTCGCTTAGATAGATTAGATTCATTGCGTGGGAACTCAAGTTACTAATAAATTTTAATTGGCATCACCATTGAATATTGTGCATTAGGTTACATAGTAAAAATTTAGAGATTACGTCTGTGGCGCTGTGAGCAAAGGTCCTCCTGGGACGCAGAAGGTTGCGAGTACGATTCCGGTTCCGGTTTCGGGACAAATGGTTGCATGAGTTGCAGATACCTACTTGTCTCCAGTCTAGGTGTTTTTCTATGTTTAATATGTATGTATATAAAAAAAAGTATTTAAGTAGTATATCAGTAATCTTGGCTTAGTTTGGGGCTACTTGACCATCTATACTGTACATAATAAGCTAGGTATAGTTATTAAACTTTAGCTAGTTATAATAATAAGCCACCAACTTCAATCATAAATAACATAAGACTTGCAGTTTATCAGTAATTTTCTTTCACAAAATCCAGTTTTTTTTAAATTGGGAAACCAACAGTAATTCACACAGATATTTATAAAAATATTTTATGCTAAATTACGACCAATAACAGGTTTCCCTTTTTGAATTACGATTGTATTACAGAATAGGAAGCAGAACTTTGGGTTAGCGCAAATGATTATCAAAGCCTAGCTAACAAAGGTAGTTAAAAAGTAAAATAAAATAATAGCAAGAGCATAAGAATAATAACAAAAATAATAAAGATAAGAGGAAGATGTAATTAATATATGTAAGAGCGTTAATTATCTTTACTAAGCCAATAATAATACTTGTTATATTTAGCCATTGATAAGCCCAGTAGCATTGTATCAAGACGTCGTCTGTCCTACACAAAGGGACACCTTCCTTTAGTCCCATCTTCAGATCGTTTCGTGCCAGTCACCAATTGTAAAATTGATCATATTTTGACACAATGCCCGTTGACCTCCGGGTTATGAAATGAGGGGGACGAGTCAGGTTATAACAGGATTACGGTCAAGTTTTTGTAAATAAATGTTTATTTCAGATCAAAGATGTCTGTGCGCGCATTTACAAACATCCCCGAAACTATTTAAATAATGCAATAGTAATAATTTTAGGTGGTTCAGTTTAACACAGTAGAGTGCTTGCGACTAGTGAGTCACAGTTCTTGCAATTCACCAGTAGATCGTGAGTCAGCAACAGTGAGAGTGAAAGAATACTTAATAACTCTTAGTACTGTACCTATTTAAAAAATAACAGTAGTTGACAAAGCGTGATTCTTGCATGACTATTATGCAAGTGTCTATAGGCTTTATGGTGACGATTCTTAAAGTAGCTGTACTTATAACAGCGATAACAAGGACGAAATGACTATGTTAAGGCAAAGCCACAACACTACGTTGCGACGATGCATTGAAAAAACGGTTTGCACCGAAATTCACGTAGACGAAACGTAGAAATTTAATCGCATATGGAATCGTACGTCTACTTCTGTTTGCAGCGACGCATCAGAAATATCCACAATTGTGCGACCATCACAACGTGTTCTGGCCTCGCTCGTCGTTACTCAAGTCTAACATACAGTCACGCTAAAGATAAGCTATTGAAGGTACGAGGATGCAGCCAAGTATTGCAACCACCCTTAAAAGTATATTTCATAGGACGTACAATTTCACCGGTTTTCCTTTGAAGTAACCATCAATGAATACATTGACCATGATTAACAAGCAAATGATCCTTTAAACAATACATAATTAGTTATGTAGATTCCAAATAATCGAGCTACAACAGGTACTCTATATACCTATACCGGTTTGGTAAATAGACGGTAATTATGAAGAATGACACTACAAATATAATGTAGAGAATTTATTTGCAACCCAGAATGGGGGTGGGGGGGGTTTATGCCACTAAGTAGCATAGTATGGGCATGTGATGAGGAGGGATGAAAACCACGTGGAGGATATTATAAAGAGTGAATAGAGAAAAAAAATTCAAGACAGAAGGCATGTAGGTAATCATATTGCTTTGAGTTTAAAAAACGATTTCTGTTTCAACCAACTCTTATTCAAAAAACCCTAATTAAAACATACAGATCAAATACCTTACTAGTACCTTACCTATCCACTGATAGGTATACCACATACCACCTACCTATCTTATTAACAGCAGGTAGGTAAGTATTAACATAATTAATGAGGTATCCGACTACACAATACAGTGGCATCTCGTATCATTTGATTTACATTCGGCAGATGCGATGCTTATGCCTTTTAATGTATAAATTACATGCAATATCAATAAATTAGACGTAGTACCTTTTAATTATTGCTTAAGAAAACAATTCCATTATATTGAATTTGAACGACGCAATAGGGATGCGCGTGGCATAATTTATCGATAGTGTAATTATCGACCTTTGTACGACACTAGATAGTTATTTATTTTTAATTTTAATCTGTTCAATTAGTGTCAAATGTCTGACTGTTAGGATAATTTGGAACTGGGTTATCTTATGCTATTATTGTTTGACCATATGCATGTTTGATTGGTTAATAGCTTCAAGGTCGTACGAGTCACTAGTTTTTTTTATTGATTTAACTGCATTGGGACAATGACCAGCTTCCAACTTTTTGTTATGCCTAGGTAAATAGTAGGTCTTTCGTGAGATATAGCCAAACCATCTTCAACTTGCTAATTCTATTAGCGTCTCAACAATCGTAGTTACTATAAGACGCCCTCCGATCAATTGCTGGATGCGACGAGCTGAGGATAGGGACAGGCAGGGCGCAATGGCGCTCATTTGGAGTCGCCTATGTCCAGCAGTTGCTGATGATGATGATTAAGATCCGCTGCATGACATATTTCATGATTGGGTAAGTATTCGAAAAAAGTTTTAAAAGTAGGTTGTTTTGTTACATTGTGTTGTTTAATAAAAATAATGAAGTCCATAAAAATCAAAATATATAATATGATATTTTTACGCAAGCTAATCAATTATTTTGAGGTACTTCTACCTCTTCTTGATTGCCTAGTTATGCATTTAAATATTACAAAATGATAAACTAGTCATCAACATTAAGTAAATTACGTTTAACCGCGAAGATATGTTACGCTTGCAAAATGAAACCTAGACTAGGTTCCTATTTAGAAAGATTTCAAAATAATTTCTGTATAAAAAACTTCTCTGGTACATTTTACATGTTTTATAAGACCAGATATTAACATCGTGATCGTGAGTATTTTAAATTTATTCAAAATTAAATGGGTATTTAGCAGGTATAGAGCGACGTAGTGTTATTGAATAAATTAACCTGCCTACATACTTACTAATTTTACCTTTAAAATATATTTTCTAGTTTATCCATGCAATAAGAAAAATCGTACTTCTTCAGGTTTATTTTAAACAGCTTTATTAAAAAAATACACTAATTTCTTTTTCTTTGATGAATCAGTACTACATGAAATTGAACCGCTCGATTCATCATCATCATTATCAGCCTTATAGCATACTCCCCTATGAGCGTAATTGCGCCCTGCCCTCAGCTCGAAGTATCCAGCTTATACCAGCAGCCTTTTCGATATCGTCACTCTACCAGGCCAGAGGGCGTCCTACACTACGTCGAGACGCGATCTCCACTCAAGAACTCGTTTACCCCAACGGTTGTTGGGGTAAATTGTCTCATAAAGCCAGACCTCTGTCATCATTGCTAATTCTCTGAGCTATGACGACAACTTTAGTTCCATGTCCGATGTTCTCATTGTGGATTCTATCCTTAAGAGTGGCTCTAATCATAGGTCGTTCCATAGCTTGCTGAGCGACTTTGAACCGGTGGCTCCGTAACTTCGTATGTCATAATCATAACGACAGCTCAAACGGCTTGATTTATCTACAACTCAAGTTAACTTTACCATCAACGCTAAAACATTTGAATAAGTAGGTATAGGTACGGACGTTACGTACCTTTAACTTATTTTCAATAGTAGTAGGTAATATAAAATTTATTGCAGCCGGCAACTTTTATTATGTAAAAGGCACTTATTTTTATTTGTAAGCCGTTTTTAAACTGGAAATAAAAATAAATAGTGTCATAAAAGTTTATTTTATTGAAAGCAATAACTTATATTCAATATTTTAGTAACATTCTTTGTACAGATTAATACTGAATTAATGAATGAATAGCAATACTATTTTGATTTTTATTTATTTTGTATTTGTATATATTTAAATTTTATTTTCAAACAAACAAAGATAAACTAGATGAGGTAGGTACTTAGTTGAATTTAATCTAGACCTAAACTATTATTCTAATTCTATATACTGTACTATTTTGAAAAAAAATCCTACTTTTTTATCCCACATCTGTTATTGATGCACGAAAATCGATAATTACCACATCACCTACATGAGGAAAATCTCGACAATACCCTGACTATACAATACCCCATCCCTGACCTAAGTATCAATTATTTTACACTATGATTTTAAAATGGGGTTATGGCAAATTTACACCAGTGGATTTTATCAGTGTGCGCCAAATCACCAGTCAAATCCTTTGTAAAAATCACACGGGTCGATAAAAATCGCAGGTATTGCTCGATAAGCACGGGTTGCTTTTAGCCGTGCGACCAGTCACCAATCAAATAAATACACTACACACTAATACATGGGTCGATAAAAACCAGGTGACTATAGTATTCTGACAAAGAAAAAACAATCGATCGACTGTGGAACATTGTATTTTAGTCACATGTCAGTTAGCTAAATTATCATTTTCACTGTCGATTTTCGTCGTGCGGCTGTAATCGTGCTGCTTTAGCCACCCGTTTAAATCCGCTATTTGTAATATATCTCATTATCATTAACATCATCATCATCATCAGAGTTACTTATTTTATTGTTATTTTATTACACGAAGTAATGATAAACTTTGTAATAACTGTACCTTGTTATTGTATGAAATAAGATACAATTTGCAGCCATTAACTGGTTTTAAAATAGCTTGTACATCTCAGAAATACCAAGCATAATGCAAGAGTGAGTCATTGTAACACCTTCGTTGTTAGTTGACGACCTTATCGGCGCAACAGACGAGTAGCCGGCTGATACGGAATAGATGCGGGTTCTTATGAAAAACTCTTGAACTCATTTTATTTTGATGTTAAGTGGTAACCATTACCTATCAGAAAACACTGCATTGTAGGTCACGCATGTTTGGTTCTACGATGCATAGCTTGTATTAGCTTAAAGCATGAAAAGCCTCTTGCCTGTAAAGTTACTAGCACCCACACTCGTCAAACTGAAACACAGCAATGCTGCTTCACGGCTGAAATAGGCATGGTGGTAGCATTTCCCAGATTGAGCCATTCCAGCTCTACTACTACTATAAATTAAATATCAAAATTATAGTTAAAAAAATAACCATCGTAGGATTTGGGGCGCACGCGTTGCCGCTATGCCTGAGGGCTTACCACAGGTTTTTATAGTTACGAAAACTTTATAAGTTTCGGTATCTTTCCATACATTTTCAGTACAAGCGCCTCTAGGTAAACGTGCATGAACTACGAAAATGTATGGAAAGATACCGAAACTTATAAAGTTTTCGAAAACTATCAAAACCTGTGGTAAGCCCTCTGGTAAAAGGAGTTTGTAAATTTTGACGTAGCTGGAATAGTTACTTAGTTCCTTTTATGCCACGTAAAAATTATCAATAGCGATGCTAATGCAGTGCGTCTCGTAATGATTTATGGAGCCAAAACGTGGATACTTACAGTACGATACGATTAGTTCACCAGTTAAAGTCGCTCAGCGATTTATGGAATGCAATAAGCTATGCTTGGAGTTTTTCAGAAGGATAGGACCGCAACGAGACTCAGATAGATCTAAAGTTGTCGAAATAGCTTACAGAATTAGCAAGCTGAAATTGCAGTAGGCTGGCCATTTCTGTCGGAGAACCGATAACCGCTGGAATAAACGAGTTCTTGAGTGGAGACCGCGGTAAACGTAGCGTAGGATGCCCTCCGGCCAGGTGGAGTGATGATCTGCGAAAGTTTACTGGTAGAAGCTGGGTGCGTCAAGCTGAGGACAGGGCGCAATGCGCTCATGAGTGGAAGCCTATGTCCAGCATTAGACTACTATAGCTAAAGATGATGATGTTGAATGCGACTGCAATCACTATGCTTTCCATCGAGAATGTTTGTTTCAATATCAATCGGTAATAACTGAACAAAAAACATCCTACGACGTAAGTACGAGACCAATTGTTGATCGCTCGCTGATGCTTGGGATCCGATTCATTACTACGATTGATATCGAGGTAGTGATAGCTCTCACGGATTTTCACGTAATCTAATGTCCAGTTCTCATCCCTCAAAAACAATGTAGTAGTTAAGAATAACAATTATGACAAAGACGTTAATAAAAATACAAGCCAAGTAGAGTTCCTAGTGAATTAAGAGATTTTCTACCATACTTTCTGCACGGACTATGATAAATAACTATATGATAATATTAAACGACCACAAAACATTAATAGCTTGTTATAAGAAACTAAAAAGTGTTAAACAGTTTTACTTTTGATCTTCCTGTAGGCAGATACCTAAATAGCTCGTGACTCACCCTGTTCAAGCCAATAAAAATCTTGATTGGAATTACCATACACAAAATTATTTTATTAACTAGGTACCTCACTTATTAATTTTCCTATACCTACCTTACCTATCGTAAGAAGGTATTATTGGTTATAGCAGTGCCATAAACTGAGCTCGCTTTAAATCCATAGTGGATGTCGTAAGGTGAGGGTGATATTGGTGCTGGACAAGTTTATCTTGATTGATGTGATGTCTAAGGATAAGCGATAAGGGAGCAGAGCAGGAATGCTCGTCCTCATCATCATCATTATCATCAGCCTATAGCAGTCCACTGCTGGACATAGGCTTCCCCCAAATAGCGCCATTGCACTCTGTCCTTAGCTCGACGCATCCAGATTCTACCTAAAATGATATCCCAGGCACTACGAGAACTGGTATAGGCGCTGAGCCTAACTAATTAGAGTGAGTAGGTGTCTTCAAGACCGTCGTGCTACATCTTTGACCACAACGTTGTAAAAAACACGTCTAAACACAAAAGGTACATGCAAAGATGTAACACAGGAAAGAGCAGAAAAAAACTGCTTTTTTCTAGTTTATCCTGAGTAAGGCAAAGGATAGCAGTAATATTCTACCGGTGCTATGCTGTATAATCTGTGGGTCGGTCGGACTGACTCTGTGCCGTATCCGCGTTATGCAAGCAAGCATTCTTGTTCACTATCGATAAAAACTATGCGTGATGAAAACAAAACCGTTTCGGTAACATGGGAGAGTTGTATACCATTACAATTTTGCTTTATGCATTATAATTATAACTTTTATAAATCCAACGTTTTAATCTTTCCTGTCAATGTCCTGATAACTGGTTGTATAATAAATTTATGATCTTGATTTAAGCAATTTTATTGATTGCTCAGCCGAATGTTTATCAAAATTAATTATTAAAACTTAATATATTTGCATCAACTGAAATTCTAAAGCTTGTTGGTAGTTCTATTTGAAAACGTGAATAAGTTAACATTTAAAATTAGGGAGGTTTTTGTTTTACATGTCCACTGGAATAATAAAATAATATTCAATAAATATTATTTTTACAAGTTCCGTGTGGTATACAGATATAATTTAGCCTAGGTGGGGAAATTAACATACTCACACACACACACACACACACACACACACACACACACACACACACACACACACACACACACACACACACTTTTCCATTCGTATGATGTAAGTACAATAACTATCGACATTTTTTACCTCTAATCTATCGACAGTACCCCACCACTACTTACAGTGTGAATGAACGTTGCATCAGTGTGCGTCGTGTCAGCCCGTATCAAGTACGGCCCAGTCCTTCAAACATCATTCGATAAGAACCTAACCGACTCCTCTATTCATAGTACTCTCAACCTTGATGGTAAATGAATTAGGACTCAATTACCGAGTGTATATTTAGGTGGTTAACTCGCGTGGGAGTTTTGTAGCAACGTTCAAATTGTTCAAGGGATTTGGATTCTAGTTGCGAGTGTGTTTGAGTATAGTTTGGTGTATTGAAATGAGATTAGGATCTAGTTTGAAAATGGAAGTCGAAATGTAAGATTTTTAAATTGATTACGTAGGTTTACATAATGTACCTATTGCATCCTGAAATTCCTGAATAATTAATGGAGCAATTTTTTATATTAAAATAGGCAGATCATTTAAATATTTGTATTGCGGCGGGAATCGAACCCGCAACCTTCTCAGGCGGGCCTTCGCCCACTGCGCCACAGAGGTCGTCAATATAAAAAGGTTGTGACGAACTTTTTAGGGTTGCGTTGTTAAAAAATGGACCCAGACTGAAAGTAGGTGACTCAGTTGAACGCAGGGCTAAGAGGCTCATTGGTCAAGAGTATCTTAGTAAAGCAAGGCTCGAGAGCTTGAGCCATCGTCGCGAGGTTGCGTGTTTGTCTGTCTTTTATAGATTGTACTTTGAAGAGTGTGCGCAGGAGCTACATGACCTTTTTCCGCCTTCACCTTTCTTCCATAGGAACTTCAGACGCACTGCTAACTACCATCCGCATCAAGTTGATATTCCATTTAACAGGACTAAGCGCTTCCAAACCTCATTTATAATGCGCTCTGCTAAAATATGGAATCAGCTGCCAGCGTCTGTTTTTCCATTGACTTACGATTACGACCCTAACGGCTTCAAAAAGAGAGTTAATAGGCATCTTCTGGGACAGCTCGCCCCATCGTCGACCTCATTCTTGCCTATGCAAGCCTCGAGGTCAAGAGCTGGCCCATATTAAAATAAAAAAAAGATAATAAGGCACAAGCCCCTGTTTCTCAGTAATAGAGATTAGTCTAACACTTGACATATTTCGCTTGAACTATCAATACTGTATGGCAATTGAGATCACAAAAACGAAATGCACAGAACATTGTTTTTTAGGGTTCCGTACACGGGACAAAATAAAACGGGACTCTATTACTAAGACCCCACTGTTCGTCTGTCTGTCTGTCTGTCTATCTATCTGTCTGTCTGTTTGTCACTTAGCTCTATCTCATGAACCGTGATAGCTAGACAGTTGATCTGATGAATGTCTGTTGCCGCTATAACAACATATACTAAAATCAGATACTAAAATAAATATTTAAGTGGGGCATACAACGGTACGGAACCCCTAGGTAGCGAATCCGTCTCGCACTTGGCTTTTTTTATTTTTATTTTCGGTGCGTGAATAGTTTAGGCACTGCCTATTTACCTAAGTAGGTACTAGGTATTTTGAATTTAACAGCGGAATTTAAATGTCCCTTCTACGAATAATGTTTTAAACCTAAAACGGCCTGTGTGGCCAGGTTCCGGGTTTCCGGAACCTGGCCACACAGGCCACACTTTATTTATTTATTTATTTATATAAACTCCCTAAAATTGGGGTAAAACTAAAACATTGTAGGTAAAACAAATTTTCCCGAATTTTGGCCCATTGACATTGGAGTAGCACGGATATAGGAAACAAATCAAGGTTAAACATTGTTAGTAAATAAACATGAAGATGTCAACGCGCAACGCAAATGTTTGTAATTCATTCGATTGGTGGAATCAAGGTCGAGGCCTGACCTTTACTCGATGAGGAGATAAAATAAAGTTTTACAGTTAATTTTGACATTCATTCCGGAGATTTGATGATTTGGGAAAAAGTGTTCTTTGGACTGTGGGGACGTTTGGGAATTGGGGTAAATAAAACGATGATACGTAAAATTTCCCGTTTGTGCAGGACTTAGGGTGCGTTTCGATTGACGCGGAGCGGAGCTGAGCGCGGCGGAACGGGCTGCGAGTGGCCAATTTCAATGCTCGAAATCCTTGCTTACGTGATTGTTCACGTGACGCAGTGGAGATTTCGAGCATAGTGATTAGCCAACTCGCAGCCCGCTCCGCGTCTATCGAAACGTATTTATTCTAATCCGGTCGGTATGTGACAACGTGGTCTCCACTCCACTCAATAACTTATTCACACCAACGGTTATCGGTTCTTCGGCAGATAATGGTATGACTGCCACTTCAGTTTGCTTAAACTTTTTAACTCTATGAGCAAGGTCGACAACTTTAGTTCGATGTCGGATAGTCTTGTTGCGGATTCTATCCTTCAGAGAAACTTCAAGTATAGCTCGGTCTCGGTCCACAGCTCGCTGAGCGACATTAACAGACCTCGCAAACACGACGCTTTGTCGTCGCGATTAGTCGCGAGCGTTTGTCATATCTTGCAGTCGCGATTGTCGCCGTGTGTGCGGAGCTTTGAAAAAAATGTATGAAAATTGTCCCCCGCAGCTTGTCGTAGCGTCTAATCGCTTACGTTTGTCGTCCAATTGCGCAGGCTGTAAACTGGTACTAGCCGTTACTGTGAGTGTCCAGGATTCGGCTCTGTATGTCATGATAGGACGGTGTTAAACCTTAAATTGAAGAGCGCTTCGCAGCCAGGAACACATACTAAGTACTCATCATCATCATCATCAGCCTATAGCAGTCCACTGGACATGGGCCTCCCCTAATGAGCGCCATTGCGCCCTGTCCTGAGCTCGACGCATCCAGCTTCTACCAGCAGCCTTTCACAGATCGTCAACCCACCTAAGTAAGTAAGGAAGTACTAAGTGCTTCACTAAGTACTCTGCTCACATGAATCCACATTACATTGTAGCTATGCATAAGTACAGACCTCTGTAGCATGCAGTATCACGTCCTTCAAATATCGTGATCGATGTATTGATAAAACATCTAACAATAATTAATTCGTATCTATACATAATAGTTGTAATTTTAGTACGTTGTAATTTATTGTATTCTGTACGGTCACGATAGTAAATAGGTATGGGTAAAGTTATTTATAACCGGAACTACTATGCTTAAATTGAGTAGGTACAGTTTAGCGCACGGGCACGGATATAATTAAAGAAATCTTAACTTAGGTAGGTATTTAGTTGATTTTATTTATTATTTAGCTAATCATCATATTTTATGCGACCACAACAGTTATAGCACAGAGAACATATAATAAGTAGGTAGGTAAGTAGAGTAATAAAATGTTTTAAGGTAAAAGAATAGGCAATGGAAATACTTGTTAGGCTGAATAAATAGGATTAATACGTGTTCAATGCAATTTAAGTTCACGCGCACACACGACGACAGTCACGCGACAGCGCAGCGTCAGTCTCTACTCTACTACAGATAGCGGCACGTAAGTCTGAACTATCGTTCAGCTCTAGACTTACGTTGACTTACGTCTGTCTGCGCATGGGTCTCTCGCTCTCTCTCGCCTCTAGCTCTTATAATATGATACCTTTCGTTTGACTTCTGCGCAATAAGGGTTTAGCGCTAGTTTCGTGCCACTATTTGTACTAGTGATCGCTTCATGCACGACGTCTGCCGTAACGTCTGGTCGCCGACCGACGCCAGCTCCGCGTCTAGTCGCGGCGACAAGACCCCAGATGCAAACGACCTCCACGTCTTGTCGCGGAGACGAGTCGCCCAGTGTGCAATGGCTCTAACTTATTATATTGACGGCTATAATTTATTACGAGGAAAAAGCACCACATCTTAATGCGAGATAGCACGTGGAATAATTATGTTTAATTAGTTTATAAGCACGCTCTAATTTTATTGACGTAGGCACAGTTTGCTCAATCACAAAATTTTCCTTTACTATTTCCTTTACGCTACCTATTTATAATTAAGCATTGCAAACAGATGTAAACATTTTAATCATAATTATTTACAAAATTTATAAACTCATCAATTCCATGCCTATTTCTGCCGTAAAGCTGCTGTGCTGTGTTTCGGTTTGAAGGGTGTGGGTGCCGGTGAAATTACAGGCACAAGGCTTATCATCATTATGCCTCAAGTTGATGGACGCAGGGCGTTGCATCGTAGAGCACGTTCCAAAAACGTGATCTATGTTGCAATGCTTTGTGATAGGTAATGGTTACCACTCAACATCAGGTGGACCATGTGCTTGTTCCATCTTCAAGTATCATAAAAAAAAGAATATACAATAAAATTAAACATGTACTTACATTACGTAAATGCATAATAATACGAATTTCAATTATTAATTAGGTTGCCACTCGGGGCACAACTATTTTCAGCCTTATTATTATACTAGCTGACCCGCTCGCAACTTCGTTTGCGTATATACTCTTTTTTTACGTATTTCCTTTCATGTGAAAGTTTCCTAAGCCTGGTGATTTGACACGGAACCCTAAATATGAATAGAATAAAAAGTACCTACATATTACTATATTATCTACCCGGTAATGTAGTTATATATAGGTACATGTTCCCGTTCCCGCTCAACAGGAACGAAAAAAGGAGTGACTTTTTTCGTTCCTGTTTCCGTTGGCGACCGTCACCAAGTTAGCAGCCGGTATAGGTATGATGAATTTTTATATGCCTAACTCTTGATATGTTTGGTTACCCATGCAAATTTTCATCACATAAATAACCCTCTTTAAGTTTCATTTTCGCTACAAAAAGCAGCAAGTCCTTCTCCAAAGTCCCTCCCATGGTTCAGCGGTTTAGGCGTTTATTTGTTTTCGTTATAGTCTCTGTGAAAAATCTCAAGTCTTTATGTAAAAAAAAACTTGCTATCCCCGTGGTATTCAAATAGCCAAGAACAAATGAATGAAATTGAAATTTCGAATTCTAATCCGATTTAAATATTATTTATTATTTGACATTCCAATTTTAAAGAGTATCGCATTGCACCAAGCTTTGAAGGCTCCCCCACACAGGTGTGTTATTATCGGCGATAATATCGCATGCGCTACCTATTGCGATAATGTGTCCCAATTCCTTACACATAACTGCGTTATCGCAGTAGTATGTAACTTTTTAGCCGTCCTAATACATAATCTATTAAAATTCTACAGATCGCACACCACACGCAATTAACAAAGGCATTGAAAATGTAATTTAGAAATAAAGCAGAAGATAAAATTTGACTTTAATGTACTAACAAAAAAGTGAACGGAGCACAGAGTGGCTTTGCGCGTAAAGGCCCTTCTACTGCCTACAGTTTTGGTCTGTCTATCTCCTAAGATGGCTCAAGCTGTAGCTTAATTCAATCTCGAGATATTATTTTTTCCGTTTCTTCAATAGCGAGCTCAAAAAAGTAATTGGGAAATTCTCGATCCAGCAAAATTGTTGAATTTTGACAAATTTAGGAAAATCTCAAAAGTTACCTTTTGAGATTTTCCAAAATTTGTCCACATTTTCCACATTTTGGAAATTCAAATTGCACTTTGAAGCCCTCTGGCAGATGCAAATATTGACATAATTATGACCGATCACTTTATTCACCTACACATTTTTTTAATGCATTTGACGACTTTCAATACTTTCAATGTATGGAGTTTCAAAATTGTGATGAATTAATTTTGTAACAAATGTACAACAACGCCTCTCATATCTACGAAACTACAGGCAAATGTCAGAATTTCATGAATCGGGGCACTATACTCGATCAGAAAAACTTAAACATTTTCAATTTTTGCGATATAATCTGTTATATTGTCTGATATTATCGGCGATAATAACGTACCTATGCCCACGCACCTGTGTGTAGCAGCCTTTATGTGAGAACAACGTTTTTTGAATAAATTTGGAATGAGTTTTCAAACATGACAGTGTCAAAATAAAATGGCATAACATGTACACAATAAGGAGTATTGATATCAACTTTGATGCAAATCACCCCTTAAATAACTTTCTACCCCTTTTTAACCCCGTTAGGCGATAAATTTCAATAATATAAGAAACACGTCTTTCACCAATTTTGTTAAAGAATGATTTTGCAAAATTTGAAGTAGATTGGATCAAGGAATCACGTTGTTCCATACAAACTTTGCCCACGTTTTTCATCCCTTTAGGGGTAGAATCTCGGAAAATCCTTTCTTATCGGATGCCTAAGTCATACAAAGAACACTCCTTTCAAGTTTCAGGTCTCTCCGATCAGCGGTTTAGGCTGTGCGTTGATCTATCAGTCATTCAGGACAAAGGATTTTATAAGTATAGATTACCCTTCATTATGGTATTTTTTTCAAAAATCTGGTATGCGGTCTTTTATTATTTAATATTCAAAGTGTTCTGACGAAGTTTCAAAAAAATCACACCACGAGTTAAGATTTTCCCATACAAACTTTACCACCCCATTGCAACCCCCTCGAGGACTATTTCAAATTTTTAATGACACTAATCTTCATTGATTGTATGGAATAATACATGTCCCAGGTTTCAAGTTTCTAAGTCCAAGGAATACGATTTTTCATACATACATTTTTACCCCTTTTCACCTTCTTAGGGGTTGAATTTCCCAAAATCGTTTCTTAGTTACCGCCTACACCCTACAAATACTTGTGCCAAATTTCAGATCTGTAGACACTGTAGTTTCTGAGATTTCGTGATGAGTGTGTCAGTGAGTGAATGAGTGAGTATAATTCTCTTTTATATATATAGATTCCTCATAGCTGTAGAACAAATAACCACAATTATAAAATTCATTCGCACTTTTTATCTTTTCCCTCTAACAAATACATACTTTACTATGTAATTAAAAATATTAAACCGATGGAATGCAAGGACGTGGTCGGCCAAGAAAGAAATGGCGGGACGAACTCGAAGCCTCCGAGAGGTGGAATGTCTCGAATGATAGAGATGGTTGCCGGAATATGGTGGAAACCTTTGCCCAGCAGCGGACCAGAGCAAGTGGATTAAAAGAAATCTAACTAAACATAAGTTTAATTTGTTTCAGGATGTCCAATCTCTTATTCTGGGAGAAGAAAAACAAAGCGAACGGCGCGCCAAATGGGCGCAACTGGATCCACGCGCCGGACGCACTAGTCAAAGGACACGTCGCTTATCTAGTAAAGGTAAGCTATTGTATTTTGTCCATAGACAGCATCCTTAAGTTGCCTGAAAATAAAATGAAAAACCGGCCAAGTGTAAGTTGGACTCGCGCACCGAGGGTTCCTCACATACTTCCTTTACTTGTGCTCTAAGACCTTGCTTTTTGCAAAATTCTAGATCAACAGAAAGTACCCGTAGAAGTACAAAGCGTAGATTCGGTGCTTCTCAACTATCCTTGCTAAGACTGGGATTCCCACTGGAAATTACGTATTTCGCACGAATTACCTTTGTGATGATTAATTAATGAAGTGCTAAATTGTGTAGAGCTACCGAAGTGAGAGCTATCTAAAAAAATATAGAAAACAGAAGATGAAATAGAAAAATAGAAGGAATGCGAGGTAGGGGAAGACCAAGGATAAATTATATGAGCCACATTAAAGAGAAAGTAGATGTCATATCGTATAGGGAAGTAAAGGAGGGTGTGGAGAGATGCAGATGGAAGGAGCTGCATCAGTTGCGCCGAAGAGCACAGCTCTTAAATAAATGATGATGATGATCTTCAATGCGCAGAACACATTTTTACAATTTTGTGTGGATAGTTTGGTTCACAGTTGGACACAGTTTGGTGGTTTGGCAAAACAAGTCCTGCGCAGTATCCTCATTATTTTTGCTCAGTTAGACCGATAAAATAGCTCCTTCCTAGCAGCTATGCTTACGATCATTTTCCGCAAATCAAACCACAGAATCAAACCGTCAACTTCCAGGTTGGGCAGTTTGGTAGTTGGGCAGCAAAAGTTCTGCGCAGTATCCTCACTATTTTTGCTCAGTCAGACCTATAAACTAGCTCCTTCCTAGCAGCTATGCTTACGATCATTTTCCACAAATCAAACCGTCAACTTTTCCATCAATTACAGCCAGTACATTAACATGAGTTGTAATTGATCGGCGTGACGCGGCTACGCCCCCTGCATTTCCCTGCCAGGCGCACACGTGCACTGATAACGGCTATTAATAGCCGTTGCAATATCCATTGTTAATGATCTGTTAAAGTTATCAATGGTTCCGTAAAGGACCATTATCTACGAGCCTGTTAAAGTCTATTGTAAATATTAGTCCTCTGCCGTTTTCATGTCTACTCTACGATAGAGAAGATACGATAGAAGTGAGGGGTGTGAAACTTTGTGAAGGGCTCTTTGAAACTTGAAGGGTTCATCCGAGTGCTACCACATGCCGATTCTCTTAGTTATGTCGACAACTAGAACTCGGAACATAGCTCGTTCCATTAGTTCTATAGCTGATAGCTCACTGAGCGACTTCAACTTATGGACTACCCGTTCTGTGAGTGTCCACGTTTCGGCTCCGTTGTATATGTACTTTTAAAATGCGATTTTATAAATATTTTCTTAACTTCAAGGTTCTGTTTTATACTTAGAACCAGTAGATAGGTAGTAGGTAGGTACCCCGTAGCACATAGAATGGGGAAATCGTCACGTCTTTTAAGATAAATTATGTACTATTTATTTAAAACAAATAACATAAAACAAATAACAGGTAGCTGTATTTATTGTTATTGCTATTATTTACTGGCGTACGCCCACGGCTTTACTCACGTGGAACCAGTGCCAGTATAATAAATATCCTGGTACACGTTATTCTAGAACAACATTATGCAAAATTTCAGTTCATTCTGTTCAGTAGTTTTGGCGTGTAACATTTCATAGGCTTACATCGGAATGAACCGAAAAAGTATTATGTAATTATGTCATATTGTGATGTGATGGTCCGCCATTCCTTGTTTGCACAAGTAAGGGTCAGGTAATTAAGCCAAGCCAATGTAATAATTAAGAACAGTAAATGTACCAGTTTAAAAAAAAATAGAAGCCAAGTAAAGTTTCTTGCTAATTCTTCTCTGTTTGGTTGCGTTACGAATTGGTGTAGGTTATAAAAAAACTGGCCAAGTGCGAGTCGGACTTGCGTACGAAGGGTTTCGTACCGTTGTATCGGAGCCCCACTTCAATATTTATTTTATTCTGTTTTTAGTAGGGTATATTGTTATAGCAGCAACAGAAATACCTACATCATCTGTGAAAATTTCAACTGTATAGCTATCACGGTTTATGAGATACATAAGAGTCTGGTGACAGACAGATAGACGGTCTGTAGAGTCTTAGTCATGGTCCCATTTTTACTCTTTGGGTACGGAACCCTAAAAAAATTGAGAATTCAATATGTTCCTATTCTAAGTAGAATAAAATAATGTTTGACGTTTGAAGCTGATGTAAAATATGTAGAAAATTAATTAATACAATGATGTAAGTTCCTAAAATATTTTTTTAAAATAAAAAACATTACATTTCTACCTTGCGCAAATAAATATACTTACGATCAATGCAAGTTGAGAATTGAGATCCATCCAAGTCAAGATGAACTGGTAACAATACACAATGGGTAATTAAAAAACAAATAAGATGTATAATTGCTGAGATTAGTACATAAACAAACAAAAAGGGTCAAGGGGGGGTCGTGTGATTTGCGTGCAAAGCAATAGTTAGCGAAATAAATTAAATATACGCGCGAAGTTGCGAACGAAACACCTTTTATTTGGCTCTAAAAATTCTTGATAAGAATAGAATCTTAATAGAATGATTACAAAAAACAGCAATACTATTACGTTATTTACAAAAAACGATATAGATCTGTTCTAAACCAAAGAGGTCAAATCAGCATAAAATTCGTTGTGGGACGCCTAAAACATCGAAATTTGAAACTATACTTATTATTATATGTCGAAGATGAGGTAAATCCAACGTGTAAGCACATATCGAGGAATGCAGCGATCACCCATTTGTAGTGCTTTTCCTTTTTATTCCCAAAATCCATCGCGATCCATCTTATTTCTCCTTTTTATTTTCGTGTTCGAAGGACGATGTCCATCATCCATTCCCGAGCCCCACGCTCCCTTCTTCTTTTTCCATGGCGTTTCTAAGGATCGTCACCCAACCGTCCCATCTGACAGTCCATCTACGATGTGTCAAGCATTTCAAAGACCACAGCACTACAAATGGCATTTCACTCAAGATCATACCACCAGATATGACCACACACTCGACATATAATTAGAAAATATTTCCATTTCTTTGGCCCAAGAAACTTGTATATGTGCTGAATACTGACAGACAGAATTATTTCGAAGCAACCTCTTTACTACACTAAAACTAAACCAAAAACAATCAAATAGATCTAAGTAGGTACATCAAAGAGGTTGAATCCGAAAAAAGTCGTTGTGAGACGCCTAGCACATCGTCATTGAAACTATATAACGTACCTACTATTTTTTAGAAAATAGGTACTTCCATTTGTTTGGCTCATTAAACTTTTGTTTAGATAAATACCATCGAGAAAGTACTGTAAATATGTCGATGACAAATCCTTACTGAATTATTTCGAAACAACCTCTATATGTCGACGGCCTCTGTGGCGCAGTGGGCGAAGGTCCGCCTGAGACACAGAAGGTTGCGGGTTCGATTCCCGCTGCGGGACAAATGTTTGCATGTTCTGTAAATATTTGTCACTGGTCTGGGTGGTTTCTATGTATGATATGTATGTATTTACAAAAAAATACATATATGTGCATTATATCAATCATCCATAATAACAAGCTCTGCTTAGTTTGGGTCTACATGATGCTGTGTGATTACGTCCCGCATTATTTATTTATTTATTATTTATGTACCTACTAAACCTACTAAAACTAAACCAAATTCTTAGATCAAAACCAAAGAAGTTGAATTAGAAAAAAAGTCGTTATGGAACGCCTAGAAGAAACATCGAAACTATTCACCGAAACACCGTAACCGTCACTAACTCCAACTCAAACTTCCGTTACAAAAACAAGACCAGCCTATATTCATTGCACCGCTAGGCCTTCCCTAACAGGGCGATATACCCATAATCCACACACTAGGCATGCGGGTTGGAGATCACAGGACACAGCTTGCTTCGCCCAAACTGCCATGGTCATGGTATGTGGCTTGGCTGTGCACGTATGTGTTATGAAGCTGTTGTATTATACTTTTATGTGTTAATAATTATCATATCGCCTATGACAATAAAGATTTTCTAATTCTATTTCTGTTGCCCGTCGGCAGCCAGGGGATTTAACAGTGCCGGTGTTAGGCTGCGCTATGCTGCATTCAGCCGGCCGCCAGAGCCCCGTTTGTTATAAAGCAGGGTGCACCACGGGCTGGTGATGGTTCCGAAGATGAATGTTGGAACCCATTCATAATCAAACTCTCTATCTCTTCCCCCAGTTCCTCGGCTGCACACAAGTGGACCAACCCAAAGGCATCGAAGTAGTCAAAGATGCGATCAAGAAGTTGCAGTTCTCACAGCAGCTGAAGAAGTCCGAAGCAAAAGATGGCGCCAAATGCAAGAAGGTTGAGATCACCATCTCAGTTGATGGTGTTGCCATACAGGTAAGAAAAATCCTATCCTATAGTAGTAAGTCCTATCTTTTTATTTATCCTATTCTACTTTATTCTACCCTACTTTCTTATGACCTTCCTTTTATAAATCATTTTGTTGATTAAGTGTTTATTCCTCCTCAAAAAGTATTTTTAGCGTAAAGGAGGAGTTATTAGAGAGGAAATGGATTGAGCTAAAATTTTAGCATAAGTTTCTAGATTCCGTAACGGCTGAACGGATATAGATAAAACTAGATTCCGCCCGCGACTTCGATCGCGTGGTACCCGTGTGAATAGAAGCTTATATGTTATTCCAGAATGACTTTTAAAAGAAAAATTTTGCAAGGCGGTCCACGATTGACGTAGATATCGGTGAACATAGGTACATACTTAAAAAAAGTCAAAAAATTATTACGATGAAATTTAGAACCTCCTCCTTTTTCGAAGTCGGTCTAAAATAGAAAATACACAATACAACATAACTAATGAAAAAACAAGAGGCAGGTCAAGTTGAGACATAAGTTAAGTGGTACTAAATTTTAATATATTATGCCACTAGGTCATAATAGAAAACGTAGTTTTTCGCAGATTTTAAGATATCAAGATTTATGTGTATTGAGCAATTCATTAGCATTTAGCGAACCACGAACCACCCTACATCCGGCCCTGCGCAATCCTTCCGCGTTACTAAACTAACTATGTCTATGATATAACATTATCTATTGGTATGCCTCGCACGCGGCGGTTTCTTTTATGATTTCACTTTTACTGGGACGAAAGGTACACTTTAAGTTTGGGTGTTATCTAATACTTAAGGACAAAATTTAGGTAATTAGGTTCATAGTTCATTCATTTCTCTAGGTACACAATGTTACACTAACTTGATTTAATCAAAAGTTATGTAATTTACATAATTATTAATTATTAAGTTACATCATTATTATTTTTATTATGTTCAAACGTCAAATTTTGCATGCAGTTTGCACCTATAATTGAGGTATCAATAAGCACTGTGTTTATTGAACGTAGTTCCTAATTAATTATATGGGGGTTTACTTTGTTGGTGTAACTAAATAAATAAAATAAATAAATAATTTAAGTATTAAAAAAAATACTAAAAAGAAAAATAGGCAAGACCATTTTGAATCATAGAACTATTTATTGTAAAATGTAGGTAAAAGGAACAAAACTTTGATGCTGCTGAACAGCATTGTCAACAGGTAAACTTATAGTAGATTTTGTCACGAGGGACAAAAAAAATGTATTGAGGGCGAGAGCGATTGTATGAATCCAGAGCGAAGCGAAGAACTATAGAGTAGAATCCTAAGCGTAGCTGGCGTAGCGAAGGATTCGAAGATCGGCGCCCGTGGTTAATAGTTATTTGTTATACAAGAGTGCAAAGTTGCTTTATAACCGTGTGCTCAATTGTGATGACCGAGCAAGCGAAGGATTCTAAAATGTAATCTAAAAAAAATTAGAATCCTGTGCGTTAGCGTTAATCAAAAGAGCTCGAGGTGAAAAATCTTTGCACTCAAGTGCATGTAACTTTTCATCCCACCTCAGCGAGGAAATGACTAAATGCAAAAAAAACACATTACAATCACAAAGGTTCTGAATTTTTTACAAATTAAAACAGGTTGTATGAAAAATCACTTTCCGAAATATTTGGGCATGATAAAATTATTTTCATCAACATTTCACAAAACTATTGTACTGAACAGTCAGTTCAGTTTATGACTGTTTCTGCGTTTAATTTTACACTTTCTGGTGTTAATATCTCACTTTCAATGCTAGGACTCTTCTTTTCCAAATTGTTAATCAAATTAAAATTGTCTGTAATATTTATCTAAAAAGTACCGTAAAACTAAATGTATCGTACTTTGCTCCAAAATTGGCTCCAAATTTACTAAAAGTGTGATTACTTAAAAACCTTCCGCATTAACACTTGTTTTTGAATTTATATTGAAAAAAGACCATGAAGGCTATAGATTTTCAGAAATAAGAGTAGCTTGTTATTGAGTTCTGGGGTATATATAAAACGCCAAATTAGGAGCAATCCCCTTGGGTAGTAACTATGCTCCTACACTATCTCCGGACAAAAAGGTATATAATTTAGAGCAAATGCTAGACAGCAGCATAAACGGTTACTATGCCCCTGAGGGCTTACCACAGGTTTTTAATGTTTACGAAAACTTGTTAAACTTACGAAAGTTTCGGTATCTTTCCATACATTTTTGTAGTTCATGCACGTTTCCCTAGAGGCGCTGTACTGAAAATGTATGGAAAGATACCGAAACTTATAAAGTTTTCGTAAACTATAAAAACCTGTGGTAAGCCCTCTGAAGAAAACCCAAAAGAAGTATTCAGGTGTTTCCAGCTAGCTTTTAGGATCGGAAAAAAAGAGGATTTTTTTAAGCATAATGTCGGATATTATTACTTTTTTCTGTTATTATTCAGTCTAAATCATCTTCAATTGCAACTATTAAACGTTTCAACAGACCAAACTAATATAAAAACTTTTCTAAAACAACAACTATAAGCTACTGTTAATTAAATATTCGTTACAAATTAAAATAAGTATTAAATCAACATATAAACTTTTTGGAAAACAAATAATGAGAGCTTTACTTTATTTACAGACAGGTAGTCTACAAAAAACGTCTAGCATTACATATCACTTATTATTGAGATCTTGAATTCTGTAAATCTAATCGAGTTCTGGAACTGAAAACGAAATCAGGACAACCAATTTTTTTTGTGTGAAAATACATCCGAGAACTTCCTTCCAATGATATTGGTTCTCATCCTTTGGATTTGGACATTTTCAAGCTTATTATGGTCCGTAACATCATCCGCTCTACCCCATAAGGTGACTTTTTTCCTGGAGCAAACCCACCTCAAAACATGGTGCATACTAGGAACGTGATTTTAAAAGAGGTAAGAATTCCACAAAAACGAGCTTGACAGCGAAATGTTAGCGTGTATCGTTAACTAATTATGTACCTAATGACTAATGACGTATAACCCCTTCTTACCTCAAACATTATGCGGTTTTCTGTTTTCTCAATGGAAGTGACTTTTATTGACTGTAATTTTTTTTAACTTTTGTTAACTGCGGAAGAATGGCTGCCGTCAAGTGAAAAAAATTGTAGGTACCGGAAGTGGGTATTCACTATTCAGTGTTGCCAAAAAGATCAAAGACTAATCGGATGCATTCAAACATTTTTCAATAACATTGTTAATACGGAGTTTTGAACAAAATATTGTTTGTTAAAAATTGGAGTATTTTTATCCAGGCACGTTTTACGGTAATAAAAAACGATGTGGAAGTTCACGCGTATTTTTTTTTTAAATTGGATTAACCAATGACGCGCCGGCCGATGTCGATAAACATAATACCTACTATATTTATATAGAAAACAAAGTATTGGTGACATTTATTTGTTTAGGTACATTATTTGCGATATTATATAAATTGAGGTAAGGTAAATAATATAAATTGAGGTTATCATCAAAATATTGTTAGAATGGATGATAAAAAAAAACAATGTTAAGTTTTTAGAAACCTAGTAAGTAGGTACTTACTACTTAGTAGTGCCACTTTAACATGCAAAAAAATTAAGGGCGTTTCCAGACATTAACAGTAAATTACACAGTTCACATGACAGGAAGTATTTACTGTGTAGATGATGCGCATTAGAAGCGTAATGCGCGAGTGACTGGCGCAAGTAAGCTGTCATTGGATTTTACGGTATTCTAATTTTAAGTGTTGGTTGTTGTTAGGTTAGTAATGTGGATAGCTGTTTCCTGGATCACTGTCTTGACATGACATACTTGATATTATGGATGTCTAATTGGATGTTTTTTTTTTTTGCGTAACGCGTCCCAGCTGACTGTAACCATGTAGTAGTAGCCGGCCGCGGTTTAGTATGAAACTGTCAAACTGACAGCTGTGTACCGTAATGCACTCGCTTAAATTGTCATATTATTATTAGGTATTTCATAATAAAATATAGTAAAAGGAGAAAGTTTGATTGTGAATATCTGAAAATGAAAAGATGTTTGTTACTCTTTTACGCCAATACTTCTGAATAGATGCAGCTGAAATACACAATTAGATGAGCTCGAAACCAGAATTAAGATAATAGGCAACCCTTAATTAGTCCTTTATAAGAGTAGCTCTCACATTTTACGTAAATAAACCGTAGTTGAAAATAGAAAAAAATGAATTGAAGAGTTCGACAAATGAATCGTATAGGTCGTTATACCGGAATAAGTATTTGTGCAGAAGAAAGGAACCGCACGTTCCAGAAAGCGACAATAGAGAGCGAGTCAGTGACGCGGCAACGGCGCGCCGGAGTCACCGGTGACCTTGCGCATGCGCGTGACGGGAAAGCGCATTTGCTATTGCAAGGAACAGTGGAATGCAAGACTTCATTTTTGAGTACATAATACCTTTTAGCATAATATACTTAGTTATTGGTGTGTGATCAGTAATAACTACGCGTATTGAATTATGATCTTTTTAATGTAGATATTATTATATGAAAATCGAAGGCCTAATCTTGATTCTTGTTCTTGCACTAATGTATTTATTATTTGTGATCAGTGCTCAGTTTACTTCCACAGCCGGTGAATGGTTTTAAACATGCTCACTGTACATACTAGGTACCTTCTTATTTAATTATTAACAGGGTTGACAGGGGGGTTTGGTACGCCATCGATAGTCTATGTTCATAATTATTAGTATAATATTTTTAAATTTCAAAACAACTATACCTACAACATATCAAAACAAATATACCACATAACATCAATTTATTTGTCGAGACCCAATAGCTTAACTACCTGGAATCTGAGCGGACACCTTCCTTTATGACTAAGACTAAACACAGGCGAACAGACTGAGTATTTTCTTTGTATGTTGGTAGGTACTTATTTCATATATAGTTATTATCCTCTGGGAACCGAGAGGAAGTGACTCATAAAAGCTTGCCTACCAGTCTGCTCTGCTATAACTGCGAGACTAATGCGATAGAAATTGATCAATTACCAACTTTTCAGAACCTACTAGAACCTAAAAGTACATCCAGTAAAAAGTACTGTTCCGCAAGGAAAACAGTTAACTTTTTACGCGAGCGCAGCCGCAGGCCAGTAGTTAATAAACGAGAGACCATAATTTATTATAGGTTTTAGGATAGTTAGCCATTGCATATTCTTTGATGTCATTCTAGTCGCCTCTTATGGCCAATTTCTGTGCCGGAATGATTTTGATAGGAACTATGATCAAAACATAAAAGATCTGCATAGGTAATCGTTTCAAGGGGTGGTTGCCTAGGTAGGTCAGGTACATAAGGTAAATAATTATATTTAGGTCCGTTACATGGAGTCAGCCAAGGATCAGTGCTAGCGCCATTGTTATTTTTGCTAATAGTAAACGATCTGCCAATCCACCTTACTGTTGCAAACTCTCTGCTTTATGCGGACGATTTAAAATTATACACAAGCATCAACTCTCTCAAGGATTGCCTGGCTATTGCATCGATATCAACAGGATATCGATGCGGTTTGTCAGTGGAGTATTAATAACAAAATGGAATTCAACTTATCTAAGTGCTCAATCATGACTTTCGGTCGTATGTTGCGTCCCATAACTTTTGATTATATAATTCACGGGGATATAATACCTAGAGCAACTGAGTGTTGAGAGCAGTTCCTGCATTTGGAATCCGCATGAAATTACTTAAACACTTTTGCTAGAGAAGGTGCAGAAGGCTTTTCTCAGATTCTTATACAAGTACAAATTTGGATACTACCCATTCATCTATCCGACGAAGTTCTTACTAGGATGCTTGGGCTTTAATTGCCTAGAAGCTAGGCGAGCACAAGACCAAATCGCGCCCGATTTGCTTCGTGTGTCACTTCTACTCTTTGCTCCTAATAATTATCTTCGAATCAGAAAACAAACTGTTTGCGACACCCTCATGTCGCACTGTCGCGCGCGCAAACTCTCCAATACCCCGAACCCTCACCGCCCTTAACAAACTCTTAATAGCCAACCCGAACTGTGATGTGTTCGCAAATGACTGGCCGAACATTATGTTTGAGTGCCTAAAGTACTGTAAGGTGAACAAAATGTAAATAATACAATTCAGTTAATCAAATTTATATTTTCCTTGACATGGCTAATTTATTATTTTGTTTAATTAATCAAGTGGCATTATTTTTATAAATGACAATGTTAATCTCTAGTTAGTTCTGACCTTTGTATTGTTTTTAAATTTAATTTTTATAATCTTTGCATGTTCAATTTTAATGTAATAATTAGTGTAATTGGTTTATATAAAAACCGTTCTAGTTATTAATAATAATGATTCGATAGGGGATGTGCATTACAATGATACGAAATTGCTGCTGAGTTCAGAGTATTTTTTACCTGTATATTTTCTTTATTTTAAAGAATTAAAAATTTTGACTTTACCCTGCATGTATATGTTACGAGGTGGGTTATGTTTGTTAAAAATAATAGAGAAAAGTTTGACATTATACGAGGAGGCGAGGTCAAAATAATATAAAGAGGCCTAAACATAGGACTGCTCTCTTTAATAAAAGTATATTTTTTATGGCTCCTCGAATATTTTATAAATTACCAGACACTTTAAAAGAAATTCAAAATCCGACTCTGTTGAAGAACATCCTGAATGAAATTCTATTAGATGACATATTACTCAATTAATGAATATTTGACAGATAACGACATAATTGAATTTTCTTTTTAGCTTGACTTTCATAATATTGACATTGCTACTAACATTTTATGTAATTCTTATATTTTTTTGTATTTAAAATTGTGCATGCTCTTGACAGCAGAATATAGTGTTTTTTTTAATGTATGACATGATTTTTTATTAAATGTACTTAATGTGTATAAATTATTATGAATTATTAATATTTGATTTTTTCGTTTTGTTTTTATATTAGATTTTTCTATATATTTTCCTTTTCAGGAACCGAGGTCAAACAACATCATGTATCAGTTCCCGCTGCACCGGATATCCTATTGCGCCGACGATAAGGGCGCGAAGAAGTACTTCTCTTTCATCGCGAAAGGTGGCAGCACCGTCAACAACGGAGTCAACGGCCACGACGGCACTATCTTAGAAAAGCACGAATGCTTCGTGTTTATTTCAACGAAATTAGCGTCGGAAATCACTTTGACGATTGGGCAGGCGTTCGATTTGGCTTACAGGTTAGTATTTGAGGGGTGATGTAAGGGGTTCCAAACTCCGTCTTCGGAATCCAAGGCAAACTCACCTGCCCGTGGTGCACCTTGCCAACCAACAAACCACTGGCCGACTAGATGCGGCATAGTACAGGCTAACACTGGAGTAGCTAAATTTCATCACCGCCTATGGGCAGCAGCGTTGGCAGAGCGAAAAACACACCCAGGGTACACCCTGCGATCTCCAAACGTCTTCCCAGCGTGGGGATTATGGTCATATCCCCCATTATTAGGCTAGGCCTATGTCAACCAGTGGACTGATATAGGCTGGTGCTTGTGTGTGATTGATAAAGTGTTTGCTGTTCATACGAAGGTGACAATAATATTAGTCCTTACTTAGTACCTAAGAAATTTTGGCAGAAAGAGAAGCGAAACGCGAACATGCGCCGAATTCTGATAATGTGGCATCAGGGTTGTATTTGTATGTTGTTATCTAGGTACTAAAATTAATCGAACATAAATGTTTAGTCTAAAGGTTTCTTGTAATAAAGCCCTTTAGCGATAAGGCCGCCCCATTGTAAGTAGGTCAGCTAGGACATTTTTAACACCATTTTTATTAATAGTAGGTAAATACTATATTATTGTTAGTTACATACGTACTTTATTGTTATTATTAAGTAGGTAGGTAAGTTAACACGTAAGTACTGATTAATGAACATTAAAATATTTATTTACATATTCCAGCCTTTACAAACATGAACTGTTTTCGTATGTGCGTTTTTCTGTTCTGTGTTTTTACCGTGCATATTTGTAAACGCTATGAGGAGACAATTGAAGAACGCACTTCGGTTGAAGTTTAGTAGGTAGTTCGTTTTTTGTCTACATTTTCATGTTTCGCAAGTGACCATTGACCGTTGTTACAAGGCCTGTTAAGGCAGAAGATACAACCTTAACCCAGTAGGAATAATTAAAAAACTTGTTATACAAAATCAATGTCGTTTGAACAAATGCATCTAATAAAATTATACGGTATGCAAAGTTAAACACTTTGCGGCCAAATAATCTAAAAAGCATTATGCTATAGGTACTATACTAGCTTCTGCCCGCGGCGTGTTGTGTGGTTGGCTTCAAACAAACTCACACTCACACACACAAACTTTCGCATTTGTAATATTAGTGTGATCATTACAATAGTCAGTAGCCCCTATTATGCCTCGTTTTCCCCTGAAATTTCAAATTCATTTTATAAATGCCTCATTTATAAAAATTTTACAGTTTTTAAAGGGAAAACGAAGCATCATCGGTTACGAAATGTTTAATAAATCTTTCTTTAGAGAACTCTTATATAGTGACGGTCTACTTACATAAGTTCTAGTGATATATATTTGCATTCTTGAGCTTGAAATTTGGCCTGATAGGCCTGTCGCTCATTGGGGAGTCCTATGTCCATCAGTGGACTAATATAGACTGATGATGATGATGATGATGATGATGATGAAGCTTCTTCCCTTCCCATTCCCTTCGAATTAAAAAACACCTAGATCCGAAACCAATCATAGAAACATTTGTCGCGACGGGAATTGAATCAGCAACCTTCTGCGTAGCTAGCCTTCGCCCACAGCGCCTTAGAGTTATTCCATACCATACCTACTTGGATTTCCGTCTTTTGGAAGGCACGTTAAGATGTTGGTCCCGGCTTTTTCAGTCGTTAACCTATGTCGGAGGCCTTCGGGCGGCCTAAAAACTCCGACACCAGAGTTGGCCACAAGCTCATACGATGAAAAGAAGAACGTATAGAGAAATTAAGTATGTTTTCTTGTCAAAGTAGGTACTAATTATTATTCTGATTATCTACTGCGTGATTGAATAAAACCTGTTCTAAACACGTCGCAAATATTATTGTTTACTTGCATATATATAGTATTTTTAGAATTTTTATTGTAAGTTCAAGAAACTGTTGAGGTAAATTGAATTACCTATTTGATATTCAGGTCGGGTGTTCGATGGTATTTTGCAGCTTTTAGCGTTTTATCGGGTTTTTAGTGTCTTTGATCTTGACAAAGCAATTACTTGGTTATTTATGTGCATACTTATTAAGTCAATGTTAATAAAATATTGGCGCTGAGCTTTGTGGAACTGTAGCAAACATAAACCTGTATATTATATTATATTATACTTGCAACAATGGGTTACAATAAAAAATAATGGCTTGGTGGTCTTCGCAGCGTTGTAAGTACATCACAAATAACCAATTTCACCACGACTTACAATGACCAACTGTCAAAGAAGTGTCAACAGAACAGCGAAACTACAGTCGTAGGTTCGCTGGGTGCATACCATACAAGCTATAACTAATCGCACCCTCGCACCTCTCGCTCAATGTCTATGTAGTAATTAAGACTGTAAGAATTAAAAGAGAAAAACAAATAATAATATTTCCATTTTTTAGGTTATTTTCTGTATCTAGAAATAGGTTAGGTAAATGAACTTCTACTGTTCTTGAGAGATTACTTGCCAACACAATGCCAACTAAAATTGTCGAACAGGGTAGGACTCAAACCTTAACCCGTACAGAGGAGAGATTTAAACACAATACATTTTGTATTGATAATATGAGTAAGAAAGGAGTGAGTGTTGAGATGGCGGCTGATAGAAGAAAATGGTAGTGAAAAGCATGTGTCGACCCCACTTACACTTACACGCGGTAAAGGCAGGGAGATGTTGATTTATTATTATTAAAGCTGAGTAATAAAATGTGTGTTTTCTTACAGGCGGTTCTTGAACGACAACGGCAAATACATTGAGCTTCAGAAACTATCACTGCAGAACAGGAAGTTGGAGCTTCAGATGAACACTTACAAAAATCGTTTGCTGGTACGTATCCAATGTATTAGTTTCATACTTGTTTTTTAAACAAGCTTGCATTACAACGTCTTGTATGTGTAATTTATTTTATTTTGCTCTATTTTTTGTATTATGAAGCAACCTATTTATCTACCTCCTTAAAATGTCCTGCCAGCCAATGAAAGTGTGGTCAAAATGATGTCTCAAAGAACATAAGGACAACCCTAATATGTAAAGGAAAGTACCAACATAACTGTATGTAACAAATATAAACGAAATAAAACGCTATTATTTAAAAATCACAGGCAAACTTCAATTTATATGGGTATTGTAACTAATAGATTTTATGCAAGTAGGTGTTTAGTAAAAGTCTAATCAAACTAAGACTAAATAAAAAACATTTTAATCCATATCATGTCTCTTATATTAATCCTATGATTGGGAGATCGCAATTACCTGCTGTATCCGTAAGTTTTGTATTGTGTACCTTTGAATGTCCTAAAGTAATAAAAAATATATTTCAGGAGCTCTCTAAAATCACGTACAAAGACGACCTCTCTGCGTATTTATCTCGCCACAACCTAACCGACATCGCCGAGTTCAAGCCGCCAGCTGAGCTGTCGAAACAGCTCGCTACGCTCACTATGGCTAACGGTGATTCCAACCACGGGCAGAATGAACATGGTATGATGTTCCTATCCTACTTTAGTTATTGATGTAACGTACTTCTGATTATCATTTCTTCATATGTTTTCCCGAAAAGGGGTACTATTGCTATTAATTATTATTATTAACTATTAGTACTAATCTACTCCCAAAGGTTAACAACATTTGTTCAAAGAATTTTAGAATTTTGTAGTTCTTCATTGACGAAATATAATTTAAAACATTTTTCATTAATAGGCTAGATGCCTAAAAAATTCTAATCAGTCCGTAATTTAAATTATCTAAAAATATTGGACACGTATTTTTTATTTTGTCAATTAAACTAAAAATGACAAAGATATTGCGTGTTGAAGATCAGCGTGACGTCACGGGTTGGTTGGTGAAGTTCAGCGTGACGTTACATTTTTTACATACAAGTGACGTCACGAGCCCCCACTCCCAAACTTTGACGATAGAGCGTCAACTTTAATTTCTATTGATTAAATAAACAAAAAAATACGTGTCCAATATTTTTTGTTAATCAAACTGACGGACTAATTAGTTTTATTATTTGTTTACCCGGTCATCATCCCTATTGTGTGTAGTGTGTGAACGATGACGAAAACCAAAATGGCTTTTAATTATTTTCGACAACAAAATTAGTTTACGTCATCGTTCATCATTGGCCGACGTGTATCTTAATGTCAATGTCCCGCAACCTATATTTAACAAACTGTGTTGTACCTGAAAATAAGGACTTACATAACATAATTATTGTAAGTGTTTATTTTTTGCAAAGTAAAATAACAACTTATGTCCTTCTGAAGTTAGGCTCAGTACACGATTCTAGTTTGGGTCGTACAATCTGACCCAAATATTGGAACTACGTCGCTACTTCCTTCATAGAGAAGTTGTGACTATTCTTTATTATTATTCATAGATTTATTATACTAACGTAGTTTATACGCTAGTACCTATAAAATAAATCTATGATATATATGATTATATGATAATAATCATCTATTATGTTCTTACTGGTTCTTACAAACTATCACGCCGCGCGTATTTACCGCGCATCGTATAAATGAGGCTTTATTTCCCCATACGATTTAGGTATATTTTGTACGAACAATTTTCGGAGAAAATCTATTGCCCAACAGGGACACTTTCTCAAAGCAACTTACCAATCTTAAATATTTTGTTTGGTATAGAAATAGTAAAACAATTTTTTTATTTTTTGCAAAATCTTACGATTTACATTGGTAAAAAATTACTATGGGAAAAGTGTTCCTAATGGGAAATAGAGTCGATTGAGACAAACTCTGTTTTTTTTATTAACAAATGTCATTTGTTAGGATGACTAACTGGCGTTTTTGAAAAATCAGAACGCGCTATTTTTTTCTTCAAAATAAACATAACTACATAGTTTTCTAGGAAAAAACTTTTTAACTACAAATGAAAAGGTATCCCTCAATGAGGTAAATTTTTTGCCCCAACCCCCCAACCTGTATGAGACTTTGACTTTGATGAATGACGTCAAATGCCAAGATTTATTTTTGACGTTCCAGGGGTTATGGAACTTTTAGTGTTGTAAGTATACTGCTTTTCACCGATCTTTTCCGAAAACTTACCGGTTTTTGTGTTTCAGGCACGGATGCGATGTCAAACAATTCAAGCGACACTTTCAACTCGAGTAACGAGAACAACTTGTTGTTGGACACGCCTCCGCCCCCGCAAAATGGAAGAATCAACTTTAATTCTGGGTAAGTAAACTACTATATGAGCTAGTGGATTCTTGTGCCGGTTTTTAGGCCGCCCGAAGGCCTCCGCCACGACTCAAAAAGGCGGGACTAACATCGAAACTTACCTACCGTGAAGAAGTCTTAAATGAAAATTGTGATACAGCACACTAAACCCCAGCCTAATAAAAAATCTGTTGTCTGAAAAAATTATAATCGGAGAAAACAATATTTCATGATTTCAAAACTGATCGGGCGGACTGCTTGCTGCATGCATACATTACTGTTTTTTTATATTATTTGTACGTATTTCAATGGGATAGTTAGTTAGATATGATGTTATTATGTTGTACTATGTCTATGTAACTAGAAAAAAAATACTTAGATAATCCAAAAAAAAAACATTTTTCCTTTTTTTCGCTAAATGTAAAATCATATTTAGAATTATTGTCTGATTGCAACTTCCCAGTTTTCGGTAGTAGTTTTTTACACCCTTTATGAACATAATAAATTAATATAAAAATATAAAATGCTCGACATTATCACAGAGAACTATATAGCCGCAAACTAAGCAAAGTTTGTATTATGTTAACCACATGAATGTGTAAATATTTATAAATACGTACCTATTACACGTAAAATACGCGCAGATTAAAAACATTTGTCCCGCGGTAGCAATCGAACTCGCAACCTTTTACGTATCAGGCGGTCCTTCACCCACTGCGCCACATATAAATGAGCCTAGTCCAGCAATGAACTTGACTGGTGTTAGCTTTAACACAGATCTGAACGAGACCTAATAGATTTTCTGTCAAAATTATCTGGAATCGCAGCAGAGTTTAGTAAACAAATCTAAATGTTTCTTAATATTTTTGTTCACAGAAGAAACGATGTAACGCCCAGTAAGAACCCCGTAGTAGGAACGAGACTTGAAAACATCGTGTTTCCTTCAGACGATGACAGCGGTAAGTTTCCGAATTACGGGGAATGAGTTCGTTTTGCTACACTTTTGAGGACGCGGCCTAATGCGGGGCGCGGTTACAGATTTCGCAATAGTACTATGCGAGTAGTTTGCGAATTGATGTGATTTGAATTGAATTGAGTTAAGTTTAATTGAATTGAATTAAATATAACCTTATGGTTACTCGAATGACATTTTACAATTAGCTTCACTAAAACTACCAGTGCCTTCCTACAAAGTTAGGCTTTATTTTTTTTTATGGAGATATCAAAGTTTTAGGAACTTGCCGCTAGGGGCGCTGCTCCATTTCATTCAAAAATATTGTTGGCGCTACCTTTGTACTATGCTATGTTTTTCACACTCAAGCCACAGAGAAACGACCCGACACTCCGATAAAAATCTCAGGATTAAAAGTCGGAGAAAACATCACACTAGGCCACCATCTATTATTTTTCTTTACTATCAACTATTTTCCTTTACTCATTCATATTGAAACGGAAATTAAATTATAACACAAAGGTATAAGCAAAGATTGACACGTCGTCCGTGCCTACACTGATATATCATATGTTTTTCAATAAGAATAGGTGATTGAAGTAACGATATAAATAATGTTTGTTTTTATTTAGATTTCGACCCCCGTGCGTTTGAGTCTGAACCCACATCTCGGTACTCAGTGCCTACCGAAACCGCTGTCGCTCCAACAGCACCAATTCGTAAGTATCTTTATCTTACGTAATCATATCCTATCCTAATATCATAAAGGCTTCACGCCTCATCTACTGAACGGATTGAGCACATACGTTGTTTTAAACCAGGAATAACATAAAGAATTATTTTTATCCCGGTACCATGCAAGTGAAGTCGCGGGTGGAAGCTAGTTACATAATAATGTGATATTAAATATAATAGGGTAAATAGATACATATATTCTTATTTGTCTTCAGCTATACCTATTACCTAATATTTTTCATGGAATATAATTTTTGGGGTTAGGGGGGGAATTTATTCATTTTTACACTTACTTAAAACCTTTTTGTAATAATATTTTTCATCTAAAATTATATGTCATTATCATTACTCATTCGTTATAAGTTTATTTAACAACGTACTGTCTTAAGAACAATAAAAACTACTTAAAATCACATCTGCTCTTGAAAAAAACCTTAAAATAAGTTTTGTCATACAAAAACCACGATGAGTTATTTTTAAATTTTAATCAACCAATATTTTTTTTACAGTGGCACAACTACCACCACCTCCGCCAAAAACCTCCAAACGCCAATCTACCCCAGTCCAGGCGGTCCAACCCATGGTACAACCCAACCACGCAACCAACGACCTTTTCGGCTCAACCCCTTTCTCAACCCAACTCACAACTAACCGACCGAACTACGACATCGCAGACTTCAACCTACAAACATCCGTTTTTAACTCGAGCACCAACGCCTTTACCAATGGACTAAGTGGTTACGACCCCTTCGATACGCAGAAACAAGGAAATATATTTGGCAATGGCTACGGGAATTCTTTTAATGGCTTCGGTAATCTGAGCGAGAAACAAACGGTTGAGCTGGATAAGAATTTCAACGGGTTCCTGGATAAAACTATTTCGGAGATGAAGGTTTGTTGATATCATATTTCAAGTACTTCTCAAATGTAGGTAACTTTAATTTTTTTTTTGTTTAACTTTCTGGGTAACTCTAAAACTAGTTACAACTAACTAAGAGTAATTTCGTTTCTATTATCTTCTTCTTAATTAAAGTGACAGCTCCTTTGAAAACTATCTCTCCTATTTTTATCAATATTATAAACCTCAAATGGCGTTAAAATATCATGTCAACTATTTTTATTTACATTTAACCCTTTGGCCAGCTTAAGTCGCGGCACGTAGATTATTCATTCGTAATGTTATTGTAATTAAATTGTCATGAATTAAGGCATTTTAACTCATTGAAATAAGATTCAAAATTCAAAATTCGCAAGTGGGACGAGCGGCCCGTTAGCGAGCCGACCGGAACGTTTGCGTGTGGGACTAGAGTGACATCAGATACCCTAGGGGTTAATGATTAAATGAAAGGGACAAGCTAACTTTATCCGGCGCTATAAAATGACATTAGACATGAGTATGAATAAGGGGGTAAAAGTTTAGAAAAAATCTTTCAGACCCACTACAAATTTTAATCAATAGTAATATTTTGTTATTTATATTTAACAGCTTCCCGAATGGTAAGTTCTAGAAAAAATCATAAACAATAAAAAATATGTATATGTGCTTACTTATACTTGCTTAATAAATAATATTTTTATTGTGATACCTACCTAGATAATATGAAATTAATTATTTTTGCCATTTAAATATTGCACATAACATATTAGTTTATTTTTATTTTGACTTGTCTTATCATTCCGTCTTCTACTAAGTTATTTTTAAATTACCTAATCATGATAGTTGTCAGTGGATACATGTTGGTATATGGCCGTTAGCATACAATATGTTCTTTTCATGTATTATTCATAAATAGTTTCCTGTGTTTATTTTTATATAGTCAAATAGTTCTTCTTAAAATAAAATATTTTTTAACTTAATTGTTTTTTGTTCTCAGGATGGCTTCAGCCGGGGGATCACCTTTGGAAATGATGATTTTTCAATAGATAACCTCGATCCCCTCAAGAAGAATTAAACATTTTGCAACGTAAAACTAGTTAAATATAATTAAGTTAATAAAATAAATAGTTTTCGTTCATACAACTAAAGCAGAATACAAAAAAATATATTAAGAAATATTGTTGTGTGAACTGAAACAATTTGTATTGAAAGAAAAAAGTTGCCATGTTATTGGTTATTTTAATCAATTTTATTCAATGATAATATTAAAATTAGGTAGAAATCTTTTAGGTAAAAATCTAAACTTTATTCTAGAATCTCAAAATTTATAACCAGTAATGTGACAACGTTTCGCGATATTTTATTTAATAAACTAAGAATTTGGTGATAACTAATTTAGTTTAATGTGTACGCTCAATGTCATTCCATAGTGCCTTAGAAGACAATACAAAAAAAACTAATTTAATAAAATAATAAAATTTTACCTAAACTTTTAATGTTCATAAATATACGTATGTACTGTTTTTTAATAAAAAATATAATGTACTACAACCATTCATGCATGAAGTTTTGACATAACAAAAAAAGGGACCAAAATCGAATGAAACAATTGAATTTATTTGAAGATCACCTCAAATTATTCTGTGATAATTCTTTCTCATGTTGGGTGACTTCAAATTTATATAGTAAAAAATAAATACTACTAACATAGTCTAAAAATCTGGTATTAAAAAATGTAAATAAATTAATTAATATAATTTTAAAATTAAGAATGGCATTGCAGCTTTTTACTGTCAACACATTCCATGCTATTTTATGAATTGATTATTATTTTACTCTTATGATACAATTTATTTTTAGATTTGTATAATAGTTATCGTAATTAAACTGTTGTATCGCAATGTCTCATTAGTGGAATATTGTTTTAGTATTGTGTACACTAATGTTACTGTATAAGGCCAAAAGATATACATAATTGTGTATTTTCTATAATAAATTTATGTTTATAATGTTGGTATTTTATTATTTCTATTTATTTAGTACTAACTTAAATTATAAAGTGTAGGTACGTATAAAATTACGGATAACTCTCTACCTAATATACGCAAAGACATTCTTAGCTGATACGATGAAGAAATGAAGCTGATTGCTCCGTCCGTATTATCTAGATGCCTACTTCCGTCTAAAATATTATAATTATGAGTACAAATAGGCCTAACCTACTTCTTTGCCCTTCTCTTTAGGCCTTTGCATCTAGTCTAGATGAGTTTTACAGCGTCAAGAGATAACTATTACTCGCTGACCGAAACGCTGTAGTGCATGGCATATGATTCGATCGAGCTGACTAGCCGCAGGTTTCCTCACGAAGTTTTCCTTCACTGCCACTTCATTGCGAATTTTTCGAAACTAAAATCTATTGGTGTACGGCCAGGCCTCTCTCACTCCGCAGAATAGGTATAAAAATATACCTACGCATCGCCGGCCTTCCTAGCGTGGTTCGTTATGTCGGTTGCCGAGTTCTGCCCGGAACGAACGTGTCCTTGAGCAGCCGTGGCATTTTAGTTTGTTTTTGGTAATGTACCTATATTTTTCGCCAAATAAAGGCAAAAAAATACTGCATAGCATTTGGTTGCCTGAATAATAATAAGGACCGGCATCTCACGTTTTTCAAACTACCTAATGACAGCGAAAGGTAAGAAAATGTAAATAATACCAATAGTAGGTACAGAACTGAAAGTTTTTCTACGAAAGTTTGTCTCCCGTATTTACTTAAGTAAGTAGGTACTTAGGTACAAGTTCTATTTGAATGCGGTACCTACCTACATAAATAAACGTAATATTATAATGTAGGTATTTTTTCATAGACAATGTTTGTGCCATTGGTAGGTATCTACCTACATAGTGCGGCCTATGCCTAGGCATAGGCAGCACTTAAGCAGGTATTATGATTTTGATTATGTAGACTGAGAGCAATATTAGAAACCCAACCTAGGTACATTTTTATTTGATTTAACTTTAAGCAGGCAGTGTAGGTTAACTACTTAAAAACAGTCGGGTAAGTAGGTATAGGTAGACAAATCGATGTTGTAAGTTACCTAAAGGTAGGGGTACTAACAACTAAAACTAGATACCTAGGTTACCTACAAACCAAATGTTGTTTTTTTCTCTTGCAAATATCTAGGTATACCAACCTACTAAAATTTCTCTTAAGATGGGCGAATATACTTCCAAGTTCAGGTTTAGCTTTGTGTTAAATTGATGTATTTTTGTCTTTGGTCTCTGTATTCTGTGCTTTGGTAGTAGGTACCTACATACATAAGTACCTAGTAATTTTTGTTTGTTGGTAAGGTTAGGTACCTATTATGATTTTGATTACCATGTAGGTCGATAGGCTACTACTTTCCTTTTTTCTCAATTATCATCAAATACTCCAACATTGCCCAGCAAGCCTAATGAACTGATAATAACGAAATGAGGTAGGTAGGTAGGTACATACATAGCAAACTAACTAATATTATCATTTTAGCACTCACCTGTAACAAATCAATTTATTAATAAGATTTTCGCGAGACTGCTCTTGCACTAGTTGAGGGCGTTGCTCGCGTCGTATGTAGGTACCTACTTACGGCATTACATTAAAGAGTTTTTGCATGATGTACCTACCTACCTTCCACACACCAGCCTATATCAGTCCACTGCTGGACATAGGCCTCCCCTAATAAAAGGGGATATGCTCAATCCCCACGCTGGGCATGCGGGTTGGGGATCGCAGGGCACAGCTTCTCGCACCACCGACGCTGCTGCCCGTCGGTGGCCAGGGGATTTAGCTGTGCCGATGAAGGCTGTGCTATGCCGCAATCAGCCGGCCGCCAGAGCCCCGTTCGTTGTTTAGCAGGGTGCACCACGAGCAGGTGAGGTTGGCTTGGGTTCCAAAGATGGAGGTTGGAATCCCGTACACCCCTACTACCTACCTTAAACAGTGATTATTCAGTTTTCGTACCCAAGACACCTAAACACCTAAGTATGTGTTAAGGACCCAAGTACCTACCTAGTAGGTATGCCTAATTTATTTCTTAATGCAGCCAGCCAGTGTAAAATAGTTTTCTGATCTAATACTAGGTAGGTAGATATTATTTGAATTATCATTGTTCCTAAAAAGAAAGAGGTGGCTAGGTAACTGGATAGTAAAATGTTCAGATTTATTATTATTCGTCACAGAATAATTCTTAAGACAACCCTAACGTTACACGTGCCATGTCAGTAGAGATAGAGCTATACGATAGAAAGGGATGCAAGTTGTAGGTTAATATAAATGTTAGGAACTGAGCTCGGTGCGAGCTGAATAGCACTTTATTGCGTAGCAGCTAAAGTGGCTATTTATTTAAATGATTGCGCGGAGTGAAGCTTCTGTCCTCTCTGTATTCTGTGGTACGGCCTCGATTTGAACCCACAACCTCCGGATTTCGAGGTACTCCTCCTACTAAGCTACCACGGTACATATTTCAAAGTGCCTTATCTCCGAAACTATGAACTTTACGAAAACAAGTTATAAAACATAAAATACTTATATAAATACGTACAATCCAATTCCAATTTGGCTCTAAAGGCCTTACTTCCTCCGTCACTCCAACTAGGTTGGTATACGCTTTGTCCGTGACGTGCTACTGCCTAACTGTCCTACAAAATATCAATGGAAAAATCGGTCGGGAAGTCGGGAGCGGAGAGCCTTAACCTATGCCAGTAGTAAAATAGTAGATTGTGCCACAAGGGACCAAAATAATGTATTGAAGGCGAGAGCGATTGTTTGAATCCAGAGTGAAGCGAATGATTCTATAGTAGAATCCCGAGCGTAGCGAGGTGTTCTATAGTAGAATCTGCGAAGGAAATCGCTCGAGATCAAATAATTTTGGTACCGTTTTTTAAGTTTTTTATCCCCCTCTATGAGAAAAATAAATAAGAGACACTATTAGTAGTGACGAATATTTCTTTTTAGGTACATACAATTATTACATATTCAATTGAATATTAGATACGTTTTCGCAAGTTTGAATGTTTATTGTAACTGTTTTGCTCGTTTGCTCTGTTTGATGAGAATAGAAAACCGGTGAGTTTCCGCATTTCCATCCAAAGGTGTCATGGATCAGGATCACCTTACTGACCGCTGTCACGTTCCGTGATCTAAATATGTCAATGTCAGTCAAATAAAACTACTTGTCAAACAAACAGCGACTATTCGCGAAATATTCAGAATTTTCTGATTTCCTTGAAGAAAACGTAATTTCATCATTTATGATGATGTAAATCGGGATCTTTACTTTATTTATTATACTCCCAGTGCAGTATTAACACAGGAATCTCAGTATTACTTACAAGAATGGTTGATCTCAGCGGCGGGTCGGATGGCCCATTGGAGTTGGCGTTCTCCAACAATGTTTTTATACTTCCTGGCATCATTGTCGTGGGATTATCAGGTAAGAAACCTTTATATACTAACCAACTACAATTCCCTACAGTCTTTGACTACAGGAAAAGTAAATTCACCATTAAAATTGACAAAGAATCTGATCATTATTTTTACCTGTTGCCACTATTTTTGAGGACTTGTAGGACTTAGAGAGCATGTAGGTACTACCTATTCGGTAGTAAAAGTATCCGGTATTCCTAACTTATTTTTGATAGTGTCCCATTTCGTACACACTGACCCTAACTTCTGTATACACCTTTGTTAAAACATTATTTGTACAAAGTAATCTAGTTCTTGAGTGGAGAGCGCGGCTCGACAAACGCAGTGTAGGTCGTCTTCTGGCCAGGTGGAGTGAAGTTCTGTGAAAGGCTGCTGGTAGAAGCTGGATGCGTCAAGCTGAGGACAGAGTGTAATGGCGCTCATTAGCGGGGCCCTAGGTAGGCAGCAGCAGACTGCTAACGGCTGATAATGATGATGAAGATGATTTTGTACCTTCAGTACTCTTAATTCCTGATATCCACAATACTGCAAACCCTAAAATAGGTAGGTAATAGAATAATGTCTGATGTTTTTTTTATTATTTGTGTGTAGTGATATTGTTTAATGTTTAGGTGTGTAAATTCTTTTCATATTGTAATAGGTAAAAAGTCTCCACTCAAGAACTCGTTTACCCCAACGGTTATCGGTTCTTCGACAGATATGGCCAGCCCACTGCCACTTCAGCTTGCTAATTCTCTGAGCTATATCGACAACTTTAGTTCTATGTCGGATATACTCGTTACGGATTTTATCCTTCAGAGAAACTCCGAGCATAGCTCGTTCCATAGCTCGCTGAGCGACTTTGCGAATGAAAATTGAATAGATGCATACATATAACAATGCAACTTCAAAAAGTTTATCGTACCAGTGTGCTCGAACAAATTTCTATGCAGGTTCATAGAAATGCCTGGTACGCAGTCGCAGAAATCGCATTGAGACAAAGTATGCAGCCCTTTCTAGCAAATGATTTATGGACTTAGGAAAGTAGAGATCAGCCGTATGAGTTAATGTTCAGAGCATAAATGAATTTTAAGACTTCTTCTATGCTTTATTTATTTGTCTAAATATTTAAAGTGAGGGTTGCTGCTGTAGTGTCATGGCGCCATGCGCCGGAAACCAAATCAACGAAAGAATTTTTAACGTGATTATTAATCCCGTCGGTGTGTAAAACTAAAGAAAATGTTGATGTTATTTATAAAATAAAGGCAATTTTATGGGGGGGTCTTTAATTTAAAAAAAATTACATCAGCAGTAGTTATTTATTTTTATACACTTAGGCAACCCACCTTCACATTGTCTATGTTTGAAGACGAAATGCATTTTCGGGGATTCCCACCATTAATTAATACGTATAAATAGGTATTCGCTTAGAACCGAGTAGGGAAATTACCATGCGCTATTCACTTGTCCAAATTTCTTCCGGCTATATATTTTGGTACGATTGATGATTGACATAAAAATGCGTAATAATATACATTAATAAACCAATCAAGCCTGATTTAACACGTTAACTGCGGGCCTCGGGAGGACCTGCGCTCGAAAAGTGGTGTTTTTTGCACTCAAAGTGTTAAATCTGAGTTTATTTCTGCAGTAATATTCCATGTAGGTAATTAAATTCTTATCTTCTTTTATGTTATTGATCAATTTGCTACCACGCGTAGCAAAAAGAACTAGTATATCATTTGACTTCACTTTGTTTAAATGAAAATAAAATATTCATTATTTTATTTACTACATCAATATAGCAATGGATTTCTTCTTCTTCTGAAAATGTAAATAAATAAAGAATGTCTTTGACTTTAATTTTGATATGACTGATAAACTACTTACATACTTTTATTTGTAAATACATACGTACATAATATCACGAGTATACATAAAAATAATCTAGACCTGAGAAAAATATTTGCAAATCATACTAAAATTTGTCTCGCGGTGGGAATCGAACCCGGAACCTTCGGCGTCTCAGACGAGCCTTCGCCCAATGCGCGTCAGACGTCAGCCTTGTAGTTCGCTAATGGCCTCTGGTGCGGAGTTATGCCACCAGAAGGCCTCCGACATGGCTTAACGAAACAACATCTTAATGTGCTTTCCGAAGCACAGAAGCGTTCGGATCTAAAGGTTACTAAACGATCACCTACCGAAGTAGTGACCGGGCGGAATGTTGCACAAGCAAAGAAAGAATAACACCAAAGTAAGCTACGCCTTGAGCATTTTAATGGGCAACGGCCAAGATGTTGCGGGTTTGATTCCTGCTTTAGGACTAATGTTCCATGATCTGCTAATATTTTTCGGGTCTGGGTTAATGAACGAATGAATGAACACTTTATTGTTTGAGACATAACAAAACACAATGACTCTTATGGTGTATGAGAAAGCGATAAAATAAAATAAAAACATCAGGCATAGCTTGTACCTGGGTGTTTTGGTACCATGGTGTGTAGGTACTCGAAGTTTCTGATACCGACGACACATTAGAGAATTTTAGTGTGGAGTGGAGTAAAGGCTAAAAACACTTTGACTGGTGCACCGTTGAATTTTCACCAATCTCAAGTGTTAAATTTCCATGAAAATTGAAGTTATTTTGCTTAAAACATAAAACTGAATAAAAAATAATTTACAGACTTACAAACATTTTTTTAAGATTATCGGTGTTAAGACCTTTCGGACACTTGTGTTATCAAAGTCTAAGTATTCGGTGCAAGTCACAAGAGTAGGCTAAATTTGTATCCATAATCACAGAATATAAATCGGAACAGAATTTTCACTCCGCAAAAACAATTAAACAAATAGCTAGTTTAGGTGCCACGCAATAAAGTTTTATTCAGCTCGTACCTAACATTTTATATTCAACTACACCTTGCATCCATTTCTATACGTAACTCTTATCTCTTCTGACGCGTACTAACCTACAGAGCGAGCCCCGCAGTCGGGGCTCGCTCGATGTTCTTATAGCTTCGTACCCATAGTGCGGAGTGAGACTGACCTGCCATAGTAAACATTTGTTGAGAAACAGTCGGTCACTACTTGGATGGGTGAACGTTTTGTGGCATTTTGATCTGAGCACTTCAGTGTTTGGGAAGACATGTACATATTGGTCCCGACTTTTTTTGTTATCAAGCCACATCGGAGGCCTTCGGGCGGCCAAAAACTCAAACTCCTAAGTTGGTAATTGAGGTGAAATTAACTTAATGTACTTGTAGACTAGGAATAACCATTGATATATACTGTTACTAGGAATAACATACAGACTACCTTTTATCCGGGTATTCATAGCAGCAGCTAGTTAATATGTCAGAGTGAATATATTTACAAACTTGGGTCACTGCTAGTGGTATAAGGTTTTGTGTAGAGTCCTGTTCAATGTTGTTCAATGCATATTGAACACAATAGCTTAGCTAGCAATTTTGACAATGTACCTAGGTTGTGTGAGCGTTATAAGAGGTATCGTGCGATCCTTGTCAGTGCATATTTGGTTAGCCATTAACGCTGCACTAATTAATAGCACTAACATCATCATTTTAGCGTAATTAATTATCGTAGTCGGGAATAAATCTGATCTTCAGAAGTTCAAAGTTCTTCTATAAAGTTCGCAAATCTCTACTATCTTTCTTCTTATTATCACTTCTTCATAGTTCGCAAATATCATTTTCATCTCTATCAAAACTAATACAAGCGTGCGTAAAAATGTCTTACCAACTACAAGCAAGCAAAAATAAAATTATTACCACAGTAATAATACATTAGTAATAGAACATAAATATATAAGATATCTTCTTTCATATTTGTTTATTTTATTTTTTATATATTTTACTAAAACATAAATAGTACATAGTTTAATTTTTCATACGAGAAGGCACAAAATACGCTCTCGCTTAACCACTATACCAAACACTTTACGGATACGTGGCATCCACGTTTCAAACCAAAATACTTCGATGACATTCGAGTCAAGAGTCTAAGTGACAAAAAAAACCGTGAATTAATAGAATTCGTGTACAAAAAACATCAGCGTTACATTTATATCTCTAAAATGGAGGGCCCAGATCTAGAAACAATGCAGAAGCTTCAAGAACTTCTAGCTAACAGCGGTAACCCCGAAAACCCATCGAGAAAAGACGTCTTGGAGCTGATTGAGTCGGCAGAACTATCTGATGAAGTTAAGGAGAGCTTGAAGGGGATGTTAAGGGGGGATGTGCCACAGGTGTTTGGGAGCTATGGAAGTGGGGCGATGCTAGCTGTCCTGTTCGTGTTTGTCATATTTAGTATCATATGTGAGTACATTATTCGAGTAAATAACAAACGGGACTGACAGCCAGCTGATTACTGCATAGTTTAGCCTAAAGCAGGGAGTACTAAACCTGAGCCTTTGCTCTCGCACCGCCAATGCTGCTGTTCATGGAGGGGATTATGTACATATTCAATATCCCCCTTCTCCCTCCAGCAGTGGACCAAATTGGCTGGTTTCGTTGTTTTTGTACTAAACTAAGGCGATGGGTGTGAAGGGTTTCAACCCCCATCTTCGCGAGGCAATGCGAGAAGCTGTGCTCTGCAATCTCCGACCTGCATACCCAGTACATATCTCCCTTCTTATTAGTGGAGGCCTATTCTCAGACTGGACTGATGTAGGCTGGTGTTATTGCTGTTGTGAATACATTATAAATACAAGCGCTCATGGCGCGGCTAAATTAGATGTTCTTAATAGATCTTCAAGTTGGGCAACTGTCTGTCCGGCCACCGTATGGTGGGTGACGCTTAGTGTCAATGGCTAACGGGGCTCGTCACGTATTGATTGCGATTGGCGGTATAGCCCTTCCCACGAAGCGTTCGTGGCATGGCTTACTCCGGTGTTGTTAGCATGACACCTTGGATAAGCAATACTCCTCCCCGTCACTACTTGGGTGGGTGATCTCAGTTGGACACCAGAGTAGCCCCCTAGCTCATACGAAGAAAAAACCCTACAATATTGTAAAATTACCTATTTATTGTACCTTGTTTATTTCTGAAATTATATTTACTAACTATGTAATTGAGGTCAGTTATCAACAAGTTATCAATGAAACGGTATTAAGTTAGATAAAGACGAATAGATAGACGACACGTATGCGTTATGTAATTTCTGTATTACCTAACTCTAAGTAGGTACCTAACTTAGGTAGGGCTAGTTTGACCTTGTTTTTTTATTGTACTTGAAGATGGAACAAGCTCATGTCCCACCGGATGTTAAGTAGTAATCATTACCTATCACAAAGCATTGCATCGTAGATCACGTTTTTTTTTGGAACGTGCTCTACGATGCAACGCCCAGCGTCCATCGACTTGAGGCATGAAGATAATAAGCCTTTTGTGCCAGAGCAGTGCGCTTGTGTCAGTGCGTGTTGTTGAATGCGCAGAAAACATTTTTGCAATTTGGTATGCAGTATTTGGTCTACGTATTTTGCGCAGTATCCCCACTGTTTAGCTAACAGGCCTATAAATCTGTGCCAGAAACAGTGGAGCGTGTCATCTTACACTGCACTGCCACAAACGAAGCCAGAACAAAATCCGGGTTACAAAAGCTGCTCGAACAAAGCTAACGAACACAGACATCATCGGGAATTCTAGAGCAATGTTGCCATCAACTCAGAGTCCTTCTCCGTTATTTTAAGGAGTTGGGCTGGCCGGGTCAGTTTAGCAGTGGGAGCAGTGCATAATACAATCCCCATTCGGGACGTCGGTGCAGAACTTTTTCCTTACCTATCTGTTTTGAGTGATAAACATTGCAACCTGCATACATTACATTACTTATGATGCCGTTTATATTTGAATCAAATTCAGTAATTTCCATAAAGCATACTGGTACATTAAAATTGAGCTTGAAAACGAAAACTATTGAAAGTTTCTGTATTGTGCAACTCGTAGTAGAGGTGTCAGTAAACATCGTACCACATACAATTGATTTCATTGTAACTCTTAAAAAGTAACCCGAGGTGTCCGAGGTGACAATTCCCATACAAAATTACCTATTTCGAACTTTCGGCTGTTACTTAGGGTTTTTTCTTATTTTCTTTTTTCTAAACCAAGGCGATTATATAGATGCGAACATTTTATATAACACTTTTTGTGTTCATCATCATCATCATCATCAGCATATAGCAGTCCACTGCTGGACATAGGCCTCCCCTAATGAGCGCCATTGCGCCCTGTCCTGAGCTCGACGCATCCAGCTTCTACCAGCAGCCTTTCGCAGATCGTCACCCCACCTGGCCGGAGGGCGTCCAACACTACGTTTGCCGAGCCGCAGTCTCCACTCAAGAACTCGTTTACCCCAACGGTTATCGGTTCTTCGACAGATATGGCCAGCCCACTGCCACTTCAGCTTGCTAATTCTCTGAGCTATGTCGACAACTTTAGTCCTATGTCGGATAGTCTCGTTGCGGTTTCTATCCTTCAGAGAAACTCCAAGCATGGCTCGTTCCATAGCACGCTGAGCGACTTTAAACTGGTGGACTAGCCGTACTGTGAGTGTCGTGTCACGTTATTTATTTTTGTGTTAGGGGTTTAAAAAAGGGGTGTAAAATTAAATTTAAAATTTAAAAGACCCCAACACAAAAAGCGAACGTAATCAAAAATAACACCTAACATTTAGCCATCAAATTCGATTGATAATTCGCGCTGGGGTACCGCTATGTTTATAGTAATAAATAAGCATAGCCGAAACGGGGCAAATCTACGATCGGAGGTCAACAACATTTATTTTACGTGTTTTATTCATTTACTATTTTTATTGAAAAAATGACCCACAAAGTTACTTCATAATTTTACTCCAACACTAGTGAGTCCTAATTTTGTTGGCACAGCTAATTATATAGCTAAACATATATTGAACTTTGTTCTTGACATGATGATGATGATGATTGTAGCTCGTAGTATTATTTTATTAGTAGTTTAGTAGATAATTTTTATTTATAAAATATCGGTAAATATCTGTTTTGACGTTTATTAATAATCAATAATAATCAATTATCATTCATTTGGTAAAAGTGTTAAAAGTATTGTACGTAAAAACAGATATTTACCGTACAGGTTTATTGATTAGCTCCGTCGTACAGTTTGGGTCGCCAATCGCCATACACGGCGACCCAAACTGATCATAAGGCTAAGTTTAAAGATTTTGTATGGAATATTGGAGTCACTTGTTTTTAGGTGAGTGAGGTTCTCAGAACATGGTTAACCATGGTCCAAATCACCCCCTTTCGGTATAACATACGAATTTAGACTTAAGAACTCTAAGATCCTAGGATAATTTAGAATACAATACAACCCTTTGGGGGGCATAATATTACGTTACAAACTCACATTCGACTTCAGTTGCGTAGTTTTGTAGTAGCGTCGTCGAGGCAAGATAAGCGTTTAGTTTATCTCGTATCGTCGGAAAGTGAAGTGGTGAGTGTATCACTTTATTAAAATAATGAGATTAAAGAGTTTAAATATATATTTTTTGAGTTTTGTTGAGCGGTTTCGTTTGCTTGAAGATTTAGCCTTTTGTGCGACTGGGTGCTAATCCTCTGGAATATAGATGATTATCACATTAGACATATTGCGAGAACTGTCAGAACTCTTATAGTTAAAGCGATATTATAAAATACGATTTAAAATGTTCCTTGTGTTGAATTGAAGTTTGATGAGGGTACTCGTACATATGTATATTTTTAACTTTTGCTTTTATATTAATTATGATCAATATTCAAGTTTCAAACAAAAATAGTTCAGCCCAGTAAAATCTTTTTATCTTAATTGTTTTATTGTGAAATTTCAAAAAATATATGTGCAACACATTTAATTACAGTTTTAAATACGAAAGTTTATACAATATTGGATACAAAATTCGTTGATATTTAGTTGTTTTAGTAGGTCATCATCATCCGCAGCCCATTTCACCCACAGCTGAGTATAGGTTTCTTCTGCCTTTGCCACTTAATATAAGTATTAATACTTGTTATCATCATCATCATCATCATCAGCCCATAGCAGTCCATTGCTGGACATAGGCCTCCCTTAATAAACGCCATTCCGCCCTGTCCTCAGCTCTTACTTAAACTTAGTAATATTTCCATTCATATGTACTATTACTACTATTTCCTATCTTTTAGCCACCAGTGAAAGTGTTAATTCAAAATGGCGCCAAAACTCTTTGCATTGTAATATAAAGTCGTAATATTTGGCGCCATTCCAACTAAAAGGGCAACTTTATAAATATCTATGCGCAAGAGTTGCCCAAATAGTCAAACAGTATTTACGCTATTAGATGAGCGTGTATCTCACGTCTCGTTTTTTAATTATATTTGAATGTTATCAAAGCTAGTATTTCTTAGATATTATAGCAAATACTTCTTTTAAGTCTAAAAAATAACATAATTATACATATCTATGTATATTTATTTAAAAGATTAATTTAAATTTTCACTTCGGCTATTTAAGGTCAGGCAAACCAAAACGCTTAGAGTGTACTTTAAATTAAATAATTAAATAAATTGACAAAATATAAAATCCTTGTCGCCAATAACATTGTTTCCCGCCTAAACCAGCAAAATGGCGGACGATGACACACCTGGTCCCTCTGGTATGAACCTGAAAGGCGCTATCAGTGAAAAACTAACGGAAACAATAAAAAACATGGACGTTATGACAGTACTGCAAAAAATGGTTGCCACTGCACCAGAAGACGAAGAATCTGAAGAGATTAGACAGAAACTACAGGGGGTTCTTGCACAGTTCAACAGTATGAGTGAAGTTGATAAAGAGGCTTTCGCAGCAAAAATAAAAGAAGGTCTAGCTAATAAGATTAGTGCTAGGCTTCAGGACCCTAATTCTATGAACCTGAGTGGACTGGAAGAGGCTATCGGAACAGCTATAATGAACCAATTGTACATGGTGGTTGCAGTGGTGTTGTTTTTCATTATTCTTATTGGTATGTTCTTTAGCACATTATATATAATTAATATTATAAATTACGAAAGATTGGATGGATGGTTGTTTGTTATTCAATCACGCCAACATTTTGGATGAAACTTGAAATTTATAGATACTTACCGGCTGAACACAAAAACGTAGAGAAGGGATTTGTCGACTGAAGGAAAATCTTTTTGGATGTAGCATTTAGTTCTAAACATGGTTATCTAAAGAATGGATAAAAATAAGCGTTTGGGAAAATTATTTAAGTTTGGGATGCAGGGAGAGCTACAATCAGTAAAAATACTGTGGATGGGTAACTATATGGGTGGATCACAGTAGCATTAAGATCTTAGCGCTATTTAGTGCTTCAGGAGGCACGTTAAGTTGGTCCTGGCTTTTTTTATCGTTTAGCCAGGTAGTTAATACATTAATGGCCGATTCTTAAGTATACCGTATCGTAACGAAGGAAAACAAAGCGTCATAAGTAAGATAATATCGTTTTGATATTGGTTACGTTTGTCGCAAAGGCGCTCATTAGGGAAGGCCAATGTCCAGCAGGCTAATGATAGTGATGACGATAATAAATTTTCTATTGAAAATAGATAATTCTAAGTCCAAGTCGGGCGGCCTAACTCCGACAACAGAGTTGGCCACTAGCGAAAGTAGAACTCAATCTAGGTCTTTTTCAAAATCAATGCCTTAACGTCACTTGATTTTGTCACAGATATAGAAGACAACTAGATAAAGCCTTAAAATTCACTATGTTCTGAACATCAACTCATACGGCTGATCTCTACTTTCTTATGTCCAATATCATCAGTTAGAAAGGGACGCATACATATATCAATGCGACTTCAAAAGAGATAAAAAGTTAATCGTACCAGGGCGCTCGAACAAAATTCTATGCAGTTTCATAGAAATGTTGCAGCAATCGCATTGACATAAAGTATGCATCTCTATCTAGTAAATGATAAATGGACATAAGAAAGTAGAGATCAGCCGTCTGAGTTGATGTTCAGAACATAGTGAATTTTAAGGCTTTCTCTAGTTCTCTTCTGTATCTGTGGATTTTGTCCAAAACAATTTCATAACGTTTGATAAAGAATAAGAATAAGAATGTTCCTGTCATTCAGATGTAAATAAATAGATATAAATAGACTGCATCATGGCTTTGATTCATTTACTGAAACTTAGGGGAAGGACTGTGGGTATATACCCACCCTTCCCCTACATCCTCCTCCTTTATGTATATAATACTTAATACTCTCTAACATCTTGTGGTTATCAGAAACTACGAGTACAAACATCATTAGTCAGGATAATCGTTCGGCATATCTAATCAATATTATCTAAATTAGTTTATAATAAATACTTAATATGGACTTTATCAATTATGGTTTACTAGCTAACTGTTGTGATTGAGTTAGTAGGTAGTATTATTTTTTAATATGTATATCAAGAATTCATTTAACATGTAGAAATAGAAACACGCTCACGACTTATATCTCTAAGTTTAGAATCATGGCCTTAGTAAGAAGCAAGTCCCTTGTATTTTTTATTACACCTGATTATGGTACTAGCGCATGGCCCCCCTGATGTTAAGTGGTAACTATATCTTTTAACAGCGTGTTGCTTCGTTGGAAACGCATGTTTGAAACGTGCTGTACGCTGCAACTAGGGCTTGCATTCGAATATTCGAATATTCGAATAATTCGAATATTATTTTAGTTCGAATATTCGAATACTGATAATTCAATATTCGAATATTCGATTAAAATTAATAACACCGAAATTGGAACTCAGATGTGCATAAAATGCCATTTATGAGTTCGAGCGATATATCCATACAAGACAATACATGTTTACGTCGTCGTTCGGTTAAACAACATGACGAACCATCCGATCCGAACCCAATAACTTTTATCGGGTTCGGAACACGGTTCGGATACACTCGGAAGGGTCGCGTATTGCATTCGCGTAGTTGACGAGACTGTTCTGTCTATCCGTCTCTGTCGTTAACGTGAATGTTTATTTTCATGATTTTGTTAAAATAACAACTAACCTAGATTTTTAAGACTGTTTTTAGGGTGATATTACCGAGCCGGTCAAACGAACCCTTATAGTGTCCGTTGTCCGTTCATCCGTCCGTGTCGTGGTTTAATTACGTGTACTTAAGAGATCACCTTGGTTAAGCAACTTTCCGCTCGATCATTACTTGGATAGATGACTGTTTAGTGACATTTAGATTTGAGCGCTTCCGTGCTTCGGAAGGCACGTTAAGATGTTGGTCCCGGCTTTGCAGTCGTTAAGCCATGTCTGAAGCCTTCGGGCAGCGTAAAATTTCCGACACTAGAGTTGGTCACTAGCTCATACGAAGAAGAAGATTTAAATTTGTGGTTGATTGTGCGTGTAAATCGCCAATGTCTAGTTACGGTGACAAAACTTTTTGTACTTTTTTTTATTTGATAATTTAAATTAGTTCATGGAAATAACGCTTTTAAAAATAAAATAAGTTGATATTTTAAACTTCTTCGTGAAAATAACACTTAAAATAACAAAATAAAATGTGATTTTAATAAAAACATTATTTTTGTTTTCTATAATTCGAATAATATTCGAATAATTCGAATAGTACCCGAAAAAAATTAGAATATTCGAATATTTGCAAGCCCTAGCTGCAACGTCCTGCGTCCATTCCGCCAATAAAGTATACATTTTTGGCGGAATGGTCATAAGGACGTTAGCTTTCAAAAAATAATGAAGATGGTTTCATAACAAATGGCCGCTACTGCCATCGCGGCCACAGCTGTGTATGCACCCATGTGCAGTGCACAACATATGGCTCAGACCACGCTTGTGTGATGTACATAACTAAATAAACCAAAACCAAATAAAAAACAAAAAATATTATTATTAGTTAGCCATCGCTGTCCCACTGCAGGGCAACGACCTCACTTCCCTTGTCTTCGAATCAAATAACCAACCAAAAAATTGTATCCAATAAGAAAATGTCACGCTTAAAAGTACATAAGACAAAAATCTACGTTGATCAGAAAAATTATCAGTCTGCCAAAATTTTAAAAATATCATTATACAGCGCAACGCAAGCTCTAGTGAAAGCACAGATAATATGATACCTAATGATAACCTATTGTTTTTACTTATTTTTTTCTTAGTAAACAATGACTGTATTATCTTTTGAAGATAAAGCTAACCAATGACCAATGATCATGCCTACCTACAACAAATAACTGAATATAATAAATCATTTGTTCAATTATATTATTGTTTTGCGAAATTTTAACAGGTTTTTTTTTTTATGACTATGAATTTTTTTTTAATATGTAAGTAAAATATTCAGGATACGTTGGCGGGTCGCGCTCGATTCCTTCAAAAGACGCAACCGAGAGGTTTGGTGAATATATGTATGGGGAAGACCTTTGCCAAGCTGTGGAAATAGAAGGCTTAAATAAAAAAAATATTTTAAGAAGCTATATAGAATATTTGTTCATCATTAAAGATTCTGGAACGAAGTTTTAACTCAATTTGAGATTTTTTGTAAAATCCTTTTTTGATTACTTAGAAAAAAACATTATTTGGTTTTGTTTCTACTAGATGACCCGATGAACTTCATACCACCTATATTATTACCAATTTCGATATTCACGATGTTTCGACTGTTAATCGAAAAGGTGGAGCCATGTTATGAGTTTTTGCTAGGCTATCCGCAAGGCTAGATTTTAACCGACCACAAAAAAGGAGTAACAACTCCTTGACCAAAAATTCAACAGATTTTTTTTTATAATTGTTACCTTTTTTATTTACCATTATCCATTTTCGATAAGATTATATAATAACCCAAAAATTTCTACTCACGCGGAAAATCTCTGCGTGGTGGTTAATTTTTTTTTTTTAAATAATCATAGAAAATATACTTAGATAGATTTAAATGAAGCCTTTTATTTTCAGTGTTCTTCGGCTACAAGCTATACAAGTCAATAAAGGAAAAAGAAAAGAGGAAAGAAGAGAAGAAAAAAGCTAAACAAATGAAAAAGAAGAAGTGAATTTGAGGATGGATTTATGAAATGACGTCAATGGCCTAGGATTAGCCGTCAAAAATTATGTATTTTGGTCATGAATGAATGAATGAATGAATAAATGAAATAAATGTTTCATTCATTCATTCATCCTTAATTGATACGATTGGTCATAGAGTACTACTAGTATAATGGTGAGATTTTGTAAAAAAAAAAGATGTGAGTTGTTTGTTTCTCCTTGATGCCAAATCTCTGTGGCGCAGTTGGCGAAGAATGTTTGCATTATCTGCAGATATTTGTCTAAGGTACCTTAGACAAATATCTGCATCTGCGTGTTTTACATGTATATAATGTATGCATTTAGAAAAAAATATATAGTACCTACCTATATCAGTCATGTGGTTCCCATAATACAAGCTCTGCTTTTTAGGGACCACATGATGCTGTGTAATAGTGTCCAGCATTATTTATATTTCTTTTTAAAATTCAGTATTGATTTCGGCTCAATTTTGAACACAAAACTTAAAACTTATCTAATTGGTTTATTTTAATTATTTGAATGCTAAAATGTTTTTTTGTTTATTTATTTATTTTTATTTTCTATTGAATACGGTGATCGCGATCCAAAATGCATAATTTTTGACATTATTTATTTTAAAATGACTGATTTCAAAGAAAATATTTTAAGATTATTTTTACGTTGATTCGACTATTTTAATTATTATATTTTTTGTTATAGAAAACTTGAAAACTTAATTATTATATATTAAAAATGATTTCTTATTAATTTCTTTTATAGACCCAATATAAATGTAGCATGGACTATTAGGTCTTTTTTTAAACGAAAATCTAATGTTTAATATAAGGAAAATATTTTCTGCTATATATTGGACTCTCCTGTTAAACGATAAAATTTAGAAAAAAATATGCAAACAATGTATTTATAAGATGTTTGGAAATATCGAAAGATATATTTATGTAGGTACTATAAACTTTCTTAAAAATTATTGGAATATTTATTTATACTACCTAATTCAAAATGAATGATTTCTGTAGCGCTATATACTTGATATTAATAATTACTATGTAGATATGAAATATAGATTGACTATTCCATGACAGACCTGTACGTAGATACCATTCTTCACCGTCAGCCTATATCAGTCCACTGCTAAACAAACTCCCTCAATGAGTTCCATTTCGCCCAGTCTATTTTTTCATTCATATACCAATGAAAATATGTTTAAAATGCAAAGGCGCAATGGCGCTCATTTGGGGAGGGGCGTCCAGCAGCGAACTGCTATAGGCTGATGATGATGATATTTGAAATACTTATTACAAAATGAATGTTACAATATTTACTAATCTAGACCTAATTATTGAAGTACATCAATATTACCACGGTCTACGGATGTTATTACAGAAAATGAGGTTTCAAGAAATACCAGCACGTAACCTAATTAAGCCTGTATCATGTATCGAAGGTACGATATTCTATTGCATCTACAATGCGCCATTCATAATGTACGATTCATGTCCGCTGATTGACGCTCAGTAACGCGTCACCTCCACGATCGAGTGCATCGCGACGAGTCCGCGCTTCTATCGTCGGGTAATCTCCACAAGGTGACGATTATTTCATCAGCGTTTCGTCGACGCGACGGAATCGCCGCGTAATCGCGCCAACAATAGTTTTGTTACAATAATTGTTTCGACGGCGAGCGCTCTGCGAGGACGCTGCGTGTGGCGACGGGCGCGCAACGATACGTTGGCATTTTGGTTGCATTCAGTGATCAGAATTCACTCGTCGTATCGTGGCGATACATCGCCGTGTGGAGACACGTTCAATAGAGTATGGAAATATGTAGCACGACGATAATATCGTCGCGATTCACTTCTTTTTGGAAGTGGCACCTAAGGCGCATAACGTAGACGCAATTTAAATTTTAACACATAGATCAAGATTATTTATTCAATACAGAGCTAATTGTAGTACCTATTTGTAGATTCAGGATGAATAGTCAGCGACGAAATTAAATTAACATTTGTAATTTTTCAATCTGCTATATTATTAAAACGAGATAATTTATTATAAAATTTTGCCCTATCTGATTCTTGTTGAATTCATGTCTGGATTTACAAAAGATTATTTGAGTATTTCTATTTTGTCAATCTGTTTTCGTCGCTGACAGTACATCTTAAATTGAAAGTGTACACATGCAACTACTTACATTCCTGTAATATAAGTAAAATTTTCGTAATTATTTTATTAAATCGATGTTGTTATTCATGACTTTGTTTTATTACCAACCTAGCCGCAAATTGATTTCGTGATTTTTCTCTCTCGTCGTTCTCCAAATGAAACAGTCATGACTTTACTGGGATAATTTATTAATAGATTCTAGATTTATGGATACTACGGCAGCGAGTAGCATGCAGAGGGTACTTTAACTAGCTCGTAGAAGATACTACACCAGGCGACAGCACGTAGCGCGTAGAGGATACTATACTACGACAGCGAGTACCATGCAAAGGGTACTACAATAGCTCGTAGCTCGTAGAGGACACTACGACAGCGCGTAGCACTAGGTAGAAGATACGACAGCACGTAGGGCGTAGAGGATACTACCGCTGCTGTCGTAGTAGCATGCCATGCGGATTATTCGGGAAATCCCCACCAAGCCGCCCCACTGGAAGGAATTATTGAATTTCTTTCTGAAAACAACATGCCTAACATTCTAATAATATAAATATATGATAAAAAGGAAACTATTCCTTTTTATCATTTACCTCCTGGTCCTTTTCCGATTTAAGTAAACATGTATTTTTTGTACATACGATTCCCTAATTTCAAAAATTAATAATAATTCCAAAATAAATAAAATGGCAAATGCACAAACAGTGCGGCGCCAAGAAGAAAAAAAAACTAACCTTGCTAGCCCTGAAAGTTATGTACATTTTGAATGAATGCAACTCGGGACCGGCCCTTCCGCGTCTCGCCCCTGTCACTCCGCACGATTGCCCAGTCTAGACGCCTTCGTCGAAAGACTATGATTTATAGGCTGTGGTAGTAGTACCCTCTACCTAGTGCTGCGCGCTGTCATAGTACACAACAGAGCGTAGCGCGGCCACTACGACAGCGCATAGCACGTTAAGGAATTTACGACAGAACATACGTAGGCTTGTACGGTGTAACAGTGCATTTTACTCGCATCAGCTCTTTACACCATATCGTAGCGAGGCACGCGCTCATTACTGTTCACGGTAGCTTTTCATAACCGGCGCGTGTCTCATCATATCAATATATCATTATCATCATCATTGTACTATCGTAAGAGTGATTTAGAATAAATTATTATCATCTATCAAGTAAAGGCAGCTCCTAACATCTTTATGGTCCTTCGAGCCGGATTAAGTACCTACCCAAGCACTGAAATAAGCTGGAATCCTTAACAAACAAAACTACTGTTTTAAGCAGCAAAATAATCTGATGCAACCTGCATCATTTTCCGAATATCTATGGTTTTAAGTAAAATAAATAACATTACTTAGATCGAAAAACATTTATTATGGATTCAATTATATAAGTATTCAATAATACAGATCAAAGTATGAACAGAAAAACGGTAAAAAAGGTAAATTTAATTCCTCTCCTGTGTTTACGCTACGTGAAGTGTACTAGTCGTTATGACAGCCATATCCATGATTATATGTACACGTTACGATATTCTTGCGCAACACATGAGTGTGCGTGAACATTTTTGAGGCAAGTACTTATACTTGCATCGTAATCGTAACGTGCGTGGCCGGCGTTGTTTAGTGGAGAGGCGTTTAACTTACAATACGAACGCTACATATAAACAAGTAGGTAAGTTGAATAATTATTTGTATGCGCTGATTAGGGGAGGCCTATGTCCAACAGCTTCCACTGTTTTTCCCATTTGAATATATGGGATCTTCCTTCAGACAATAAATTTCAAATGCCCCACTGGACTTGAATCCGCATCTCTGCTAAAACCAGCAGCGCACTATTCAAATGTGCGAGAATCCGAGAATCATGGATAGCCTATAGACAGTGACTTCTGTATTTTTTAATTTAAGCCTCTCCCACACAGGTGCGTTATTATCGGCGATAAATATGAAGTCTAAGTCTTCCGGGAAGCGTAATTATAAACAATTGACCATTTAAGCGCTATCCACACATTTCCGGGTCAGGGTCATCCGGTCATCCGGTCATCCGTCACCCGTGTTCACACATATCAGGGAAATCGGTATCAGTGTAATCTGCTTCTTTTGCTGATACGCACACTACATCTGTTTCATTTGCTGATACGCACACAATGCGGTGTCCTTATTTAAAACTGAAGAATTGGCAATGATTGCAATAGCATTAGATGAAGAAGCTGATAACGATAGATAAAAATCGGACAGCACTGTCAGGGCGTCCGTGCGTCCGAGCGTGCTTCGGGACACTCATGATCCGGATGCGCCTGACACGGAGCTGTGTGAATAAGTTCATATAAGTTGTACGTAACCGATTTTTTCCACGTCCCTGACGGAACACGGCAGGGCCGGAAATGTGTGGATAGCAATATAACTTCTTATAATACATGGAAATTTACTTGTTAATAGTAATAAATGCAGATACAATCGTTCAAGCCTCTAAGAGGCGTACTTAAAATACTTCCACCGCACTAGTTATTTTCATCATGTACCCTTTCATTTAAAAAAGGAATAGAGCACATACACAAACACTAAATCAACTTATTACTAGGTATATTGGCTCAAGCAACTTAGTTAAAGTTACATAATTACTTTACTACTAGATCGAATGTCAAAATTATTAAGCTACGGATACACATGCCTGTAGCTTGCAGACTAGCATACCAGCTACTGTCATTTGTATACGCTAACTGGCATGCCTGTAACTGGCATACATGTAGCTAGCACAACATTTGATTCACTTGCATGCCCGTTAAGGGAGGCATCGCGGGTGGTTGCCAAACTGGCACGTGTGAACAGACGCAACAGGTACGGGCATACCAGTAGCTGACTCATTGTGGAAGTAGATGCACGTTTTTTGTTTCGCGTAAGAATAGGTACAAATGACTCACGAACTGTCCTGTGTATACGCGATGGGAATACTGGAATGCAAGGGCAGTCCACTTGCAAGGCAGTATTACTTTCAAATGTATCCGGAGTGTGCCAGTACATGCCAGCTACTTTCCCGATTTACTGGCATGTGTATCCCTGGCCTTATTTTCACTAATTGTTTGCACTGCTCAATTTCTTACACTAAAATTAGATTTTCCAATTGACAAAGTTGGAAAGTAAACATGCATTCTTAACCAAATCACTCTCATGACCACCAACTTTCTTTCACTATTTTCACTGTCTCTTTAGTCGCTTTTCACTACTCGGTTGCAATCTCTCTATTTTCACTACTCACTTAAACCGTTTCAAAGAGTACAAAGTCTTGGACTTGGAACTTCTTCCAAATTGGCACTTCTACTTCACTTATCAAAACAGAATTGTGACTCTGACATTTGTTTTATATTAACTAATCACTATTTTCACTAGTACTCAATCTTCAAGGATCACAAAACCGGTTGGTTTAGTTGAGACCCTGCTGGAAGAAGTGCTCCAATAATCAGTGCCCAAAACTAGCTAGTGTCACGGTGACTATTCTGTTTTACAATCACTAAATCATTATCTTCACTCCTCAATTACTTCACTAAGGGGCTAGCTTATTTGAGACCTCAATCGTGTTTTTTTTTATCAATTTTAATGTTAAGACTTTTCTATTTGTCGAAAAACAACGATGCAGTTCCAATGTACCTAAACAGCTAGTTTCGTAGATCATGGTCCAAATTAGTTACTACTCAGTTTTATAATCACTAAATCACTATTTTTACTCAATCTTCTGGGTTCAAACTAAAGGGTTGGCTTGATTGCGATCTTGAAAGAAGTCTTCTCCACTTGTCATGGCTAGAAAACTGGTCCAAATCTAACTGGTATCATGGTCACTATGCTGTTTATAATCACTAAATGACTAATTTCACTGATCATTTCAAAAGGTGGAACTAAGGGGTTAGTAGGTAAGATCTTTATAGTTATGACCAGAAACTGGTCTCAATCAGGCTGGTGTTAGGGTCACTATTCTGTTTTAAAAACACTTATCACTATTTTCACTACTTAATCTTCAAGGTTCAAACTAAAGGGTTGGCTTAGTTGAGACCTTGAAACAAGTCTTCTCCACTAGTCATGGCCAAAAACTGGTCCAAATCTAACTTGTTTAATAATCACTATTTTTCACTACTCAATCTTCAATGTTCAAACTAAAGTTGTTTGGCCGAGCCTTACTTCACAAGGCTGGCTTAATTGAGATCTTGAAAGAGGTCTTCTCCACTAGTCATGGCCAGAAACTGGTCCAAATCAAGCTGGTGTCAGGGAGCGTCAGTATCTAACGCGGTATCAACACGCGCGTCAGCTGTGTGCTCAGGTACTTCTAGATCGTCCTCGAACTGGAATGATGTTTGCGAATCTGTCTCGCTGTCTGTGTCGTCTTTCTGCAATAGAATTCGATTTTTAGAAGAAAATATCATGAGATTGGCAGTTAGGACTTCACCTCAACGGCAGAGCGGGCTGCGAAAACAATGTTATGCAGATACAGAACATGCAAACACTTGCGTCTCTGCCGGTTATGTGTCGTTTACGCCAACGTGGTTATTAATAGGAGAATTCCAAATTCTAACACAATATCAAAGTAATATAAAATACTAGGCTCCACCCGCGGCTTCGCTCGCGTGGTACTCGAATCCAGGCCACATGTATATTCCAAGTTTCATCCAAATCCGTTCAGCCGTTCTGGTGTGAAAGAGTAACAAACGTTACTCTTTCACGCCAGAACATCCTCACAAACTTTCACATTTATAATATTAGTATAATTATACAAACTAATGAAGTTTCTTCCGTCATTTAGTACATTATGAGCAAACGAAACTGAACTCAGTGCGACTATTGTTCGCATTTTATTAACTTTCGCCTTTAAAATATTAGTTGGAAGTAGGATTAGGTGTTAGGTACCTTTAGCGTGAATACAGTGTAGGTAGGCGGGTCAGTGTGGTAACGACAGGCGTCTGAGGGCAGCGGCAATTTTACCACAGGCTCCTTACATCCGTCCACTCCGCGTATATCGGAACACGCCGTGAATAACACCTGAAAAACAATATAATTATTATTATCCGACATGGCTTAGCGACTGAAAAGCGGGAACCAACCGTTGATATTAAATAGTTTAATTTAAGATCAAATTTACTTACTAGGTTAATGGCAATATGGATCATGTTATCTGACAATAAAAGAATTTTAATTGCCTTCCGTGGCGGAGGCCTTTAGGCGGCCTAAAAACTCCAACATCAGAGCGATAGCCACTAGCTCATACGATAAGGAAGGAAGGATTTTATTATCCGCATGCAGATTAAGGGCGAGGACGTCAGCGAGCGGATATTGGGGCTCAAGTGGAGTTGGGACATTTGCCCGATTGGAGCCGAGATTTGGTTACAGGAATAGGGGGCTGTTCAAGTATTACGTAAGCAGGTTTTAACCCACCTATCCAGCCTATCCACCCTTAACAACAAAAGTAGGTAAGGCTTTTACCCCGATGCTTACGTAAACCATTGGCACCTTCATGCATTTTTCTTATAATGTATTCTGGCTTAGACAAGTGAATAGCGCGCGGTAATTCCCCTACTCGGTTCTAAGCGAGTACCCAAAGTATGCATTATTTGTGGGAATCCCGGAAAATGAATTTCGTTTTCAAACAAAAAACTACTGCCGACGTAATCACCATCTAGATCCCCAATGCCATCTTTAATACATGAATGACCCCCTAGGGGACGTTCTCCAGCGAGTTCAGTCGATATCGGAAAGACTGTGGGTAGCACCTAGCTCAGACTAGCGCAGGATCACAAACTGGTCGAGTGTTCTCGGACCTACCGATTTTTCGGTATTTCTACCGTTATGAGCTCTGTTCTACAGAAATGTAACGATTTTACACTTCTAAGTAAGAAATCTCTCAATAGTAAGTATGGATGTTCCATATTTAATAGGGAATATAGCTAGTGGCACGTATATAAGTCTAGCGCTGAACGAAACTTCTGCGCATGGGTTTCTCGCTCTCTCTCGCCTCTAGCTCTCATATGATACCTTAGCTAAAGGCGAGAGAGAGCGTAAGACCCATTTTTATACGAATTTGATTGAATATTGTCTTTTTTTGTCATTTACCGATTTTAGTGGACAGCTCTACCGATTTCGCATTATGACGTTCGAGTACACTGATCGCTGCGAGTGGCGTAATCAAATCATTCTTCAATCATTCATCTTTGGATTATCCCACTGCATAGCATAGGCGAAGGTGGGTCGATAAAGGCTGATAATGATGATGATGATACCTCTTAAGATTCCGCGTACATCTCACTGTGCTTATAAAACACTTCAATCAGTTCAAGACCTTCGCAGACCCGTATCAAACAAGCAAAACAAGCTTGCTCGGTTCATTTCTTACTAATGTTTTTAACATTTATAGTAAACCAAAAAAATACTTTGACGTTAACGACTCATTTGATGTTTAAACTTAGTTCGTAACTGGTTATCCCTGGGTCTAAGCAATTTTGATTTTAAAATATGCTGGGTCTTAGGAGGTTGTTGGACAATTTCTGCCGTGAAGCAGCTGTGCTGTGTTTCGGTTTGAAGGGTGCGGGTGCCGGTGAAATTACAGGTACAAGAAGCTTATCATCACCATGCCTCAAGTTGATGGACGCAGGGCGTTGCATCGTAGAGCACGTTCCAAAAAAACGTGATCTATCGTGCTTTGTAATGGAATAAATTTGGTAATGGTTACCAATGTTCCATCTTCAAGTACCATAAAAAAAAATTACACAGCATCTTTTAACCCCAAACTAAGGCGTTGTGGAAACCAATTGCTCATGATGACTAACCTGGTTTCTGTCATGTAGAATGTGCTTGGCGCAGTGTTTCGAGGCAGGGATAGAGTAGTTAGGACATCGTAGGGTCTCCTCCATAAAAGTGCAACGCGCAGTCGAAGGAATGGGTCGGTTAACCGAATCGTTTACCTAAAATATTAAGCAATCGTAATATGAAGCAAAGTAATTGGACTTAGTGCCCATAATCCCCACGCTGGGCATGCCGGTTGTATCGCAGGACACAGCTTCTCGCAACCAACGCTGCTGCCCGTCGGCGGCCAGGATATTTAGCTATGCCAGTGTCGACTGCCAGAGCCTCATTTGTTATACCAGGATGTACCACGGGCAGGTGAGGTTGGCTTGGTTCAATAGGTTAGAATACACCCATATTCAAAATTTTATATATGCAGTAGGAACTGTAAAGTACACTTAGAAATTTTTTTTTTTTTTATTTACACCAAGTCATAAGCCAACCAAACAGAGAAGAATTGGCAAGAAACTCTTATGCTTATATTTTTTTAACGTCATTGTTATTACAATCTCTATTCATAACTATGACATGTTTTTGAGGGAGTTGAAGACGGTTTCATCGCAAGTTTTTTGTCATCTAAATAATCAGGTATTTTATAATAAGCCTTATTACAGAGATAACATTTAACAAGAGCTATGAATTTATTTACAGATAAATTAATCACGTCATTTGGGATTTTGTTATAGAAACGTACGTTTTGCCCTTTAAATGATTGACTAACTTTATGGAGCTTTACAGTAGGAACTGCAAGTTTATTTTTATTTCTAGTGTTATTACTTAATGTAATTACCTTCGTTCTTTTCTTGTACAGTTTTCTTGCTAGAACAGCGTCGATGCCGTGTCTCCTGTGATATCCAGCATAAGCCTTTAACTTACGAAGCTGCCGTCTTTCTTTAATATTCAGCGGGCCGCTTCTAGCTTGCGTGTTTATACTGCCTGAAATAAAAATATAATAAACAACATCATTATGACAACCGAGAAACATATTTTGACTGGCCTCATAGCTCATGAAATAACAGCTCCGGTAACATTCATGGACAAATGGTAGTGCGTCCTTAGTGCACGAGTAACTCACCGAGTACCGTGGTGCACTTTGCATCTCGGCAGCAAGACCTACTTACTGCAATAAAGTCCTGGTATTTGCCAGTTTAATCGTCTGCTTCATAACCTACCGGTTGGTAAGGGGATGTTCAACATTTCGTAGATTTGATGGGGTCTGACCTCATAGCTCAGTTGGTAGTAATTTTGCCTTCTGAGCTGCAGGTAACGGGTTCAATTCCCGCCCAGGACAAATATTTGTGTGATAAATATGGATGTTTGTTCTGTGGATGTTTTTAAGTATCAATGTATTTTTATCAGTCTCTGGTACCCATAGTACGGGCTCTGCCTAGTTTGGGATCAGTTGACAGTGTGTGAGAAGTCCCATATACTTACTTATATTTATTTTTATTTTTTTACATTATCACACAACATACATGAGCCTCAAACCATCGAGGAACCTCAAACTCAGCAGAGCATGTATTATGGATACCACATGACTGTTGAACAAGTTATATCCTTTTTTTCTAAATACATACATTACATACATAAAAAACACACAGACCCGAGACAAATATCTGCAGATAATGCAAGCATTTGATTACCAATATCAACAGAATATTTACCATGATTTGCGAGTTAACTCACAAGGCGTAAAGCATGTGGTTCCCATAATACAATCTCTGCTTAGTTTGGGGCCATGTTCGCAACAATGATAGTTTCAAAAGTATATGACAAACATTGTCATTTAGCTACCGTCCTAGGTAGCCTTGTTACAGCTGCTAACACTTCTTTTATAGGCTTTTAAAAGTAAGACGTCCTCCATAGTGTAGGATGCCCTCGGGCCAGGTGGAGTGACGATCTGCGAAAGACTGCTGGTAGAAGCTGGATGCGTCGAGCTGAGGACAGGGTGCAACGGGGCTCATTAGGGGAGGCCTATGTCCAGCAGTGGACTGCTATAAGCTAATGATGATGATGATGATGAAAAGAAATATACTTACAATACTGCTCCTTCTCTTGTTTAAGTGACCGCAGGTATTGCAGCCTAGCTGTTTGCAGCAGATACTTCAAACGGTCCATCTGTCGTATGTAAGCGCTTTGCAGCGAGCAGAGAGCTGATTTTGTCTCCGTCACTGCTTCTTCAGCTGTGAAAACTCCTGCCCGCCTGGAAATTAAAAAGAAACGACATAATTTTTATTACTTAAATATCTGAATAACTAAGAATCGTTAAGTCCAGGACACTGGAAATGGACTTATAGAACTCAAGTGGAGATGGGCGGAACCTATTACGAGGCGTGGTGACGACAGGTGGAGCAGGACATTGACCGAATGGTGGCCGAGGGTAGGAACAGACGCGTCGGAAGACCAGTAGCGAGATGGGACGACGACATAGTACGTGTCGGCTTTCGTGGATGCGACTAGTCGCACAGACTATACTACTACTACTATTGTGCTAGCACAAGACCGTGGTGGATGGCACAAACTGAGGGAGGCCTATATCCTGCAGTGGATAAAGTCGGGCTGTCGATGCCGATGATGAAGCGGCATTACAACAGAAAACATGTTTAAGGAGTCTTTGCTTAATATACAGTGAACTGGAATTTTAATAATGCACTGTCCATATAATTATAACAGACGTTGTGTGAAATTTCAAAGGTTAGCACTGTCCATGGATAATATGGATATACAGGGTGGGTGTCTGATCAGATTATCAAAAATTGTGTTCAGTAAAAGTATCATGGTTTTCCAGTTATAGACGATTTTCAAAATTCCATAAAAATTACACCAAAAAATTAAAAATTGAAACCGACCCTACCTTGCGTCCTCGGTATCGGAGCTACATCGTGTGAGCTGACAGGTGTCTCCCGCGCCGAGAGTGACGCTCTCTCCTTCACTGTCGCTGCAACTGACTACGCACCATAGAGAAAGGCTCTTCTACTTGAGTATATGTACCATAGAGTCTCTTCTACTAGAGCATACGTGCCATAGAGGCTGTTCTACTTGAGTATACGTACCATAGAGGCTCTGCTACTTGAGTGTACGTACCATAGAGGCTCATCTTCTATCGGCGCGTCTTCGGTGTCGGAGCTACATCGTGTCAGCCGACAGGTGCCTCCCGCGCCGAGTGTGACGCTCTCTCCGTCACTGTCGCTACAACTGGCGCACTCCAGGATAGAAGCTGAGTAAGCCGCGTTTATAGCCGTCGCGTCCATTTGTTCTGTTAATTAATTAAATTATAAGTTATTTTTTACAAATTTTCCTTTCATCTATTTGTATTTCGTTCCGGTCTTTTGAACGATAAAACTAACGGAGATACATCACTGCGATATGACGTCAGGCAACATGATTTCGCAAAATAACATTACCTACGATCTGTCATATAATACTAAATATGTATACGAATTTCATCTTACTGAACGGATCCACGGCAACGGGCGTAATTTGTTCGGGCTCCGAAGGCTCGCTGACCACGGAAACGGACGAAGCACATGAAGTGGTCCTTGGACGTTCTGGCCTGAAACATTGATTAACTGAATTATTTGTTCCTCCAGTGAAAAAACCGTTGCTCCATGGCCGAGATTCGTTACTAATGCAGTCGCCATTCCGCCCAGCCGCGTAAGGAATAGTAGTTTTAGCGTGAAGGATCATTAACATGAAAGTGAGTATATTATTTATATTTGTATGTTTTTTAACCTTTCACGCCTTACTCAACCAATCATCATGAAATTTCACATACCCTCAGGGGCACTGAAATAGACATAGGTACCATTCATCCAGAAAAAAGCACTGTTCCCGCGGAGTATTAAACAAATTAAAATTAATTAAATTACTTACTAACAAAAGCTGGTCTATTCTACCTAAACAAAGTCAGGGTTTAATGGGTCTATAGACAATGGCTTCGGCAGATTACCAGCGTCTGCTGCATGAACAGTAGATATCATGCAGAGTCGATGCCATTTTGTCGTTGTAGCACACATCTCACCATTTTTCATGTACCCCAGATTAAGCTGAGCTTGTATTATGGGAACCACATGACTGACATCTTATATCTGTAGCCCTATATTTCACCGGGACACCATGGCGGCGCATCCAGTCGCACAAAATGTATACAGTTCTATAGAGTTATTCACCTGGTGACCGCTTGGTTGCGCCACCAAACGGACACCACCATACATTTTAATGGTAGCCGGCGACTGGTTGAGCTGCCATGGTGTCCCGGTGAAATATAGGACATGGTGCCCTTAAACGAGCAATTCTTGTACATATACAGGGTGGGGAAGTTTTTTACCTCATCAATGAGAAAAGATTGGATTGAAAGGTGGTGAAAAGATAGCTGCCCAGCCATCTTTTCTTTTCTATTTAGAAGGTTTTGTTCTGAGGCAATAGGTTAATTTGAACAAAAAAAACAATTGCTTTTTCAGTATTTAAAAAAAATTTCAGTCAGCCTAGAAAATGACATATGTCAAAAAAAAGTTGGTCTCAATCGACTCTATATCCCAACAGGAACACTTTTCCCAAAGGAACTTACCAAATCAATTCGTAAGATATAGCAAAAATTAAAAAAAAAAAATGTTTTCCATACAATTTCTATGAAACGCCATTCGCCACAAAATTGAGTCTATGTATGCAATTGTCTTGTGTTCCTGTTGGGAAATAGAGTTGATTCAGACCAACTTGTTTTTGGAACGAAGTTCCTTATCGCGCGTTGCGAAAGCGGGCTAGACGGAAAAAATTAAGACCAAAAGTTGTAACGACACTTTTTGCTATAGTTGTAAGCCGTGCGGCGTCCCTTAACACCTCTCAAGTTTTAATTACTTAGTGTGGGCCCTGAGGTGCCTGAGGTGCCTGAGTGGGTGAAGTTAAAGGAACTTCGTTCCATCCGGGTGTCCCTTGACACCTCTCAAGTTTTTTATTTTTTTGACAAATGTCATTTTCTAGGCTTACTATAAATTTTTTCAAAATTCTGAAAATACAATTGCATTTTCGTCAAAATAAACCTAATAACAAAAGAAAAGGTAGCTGCCCTAAATGAGGTAAAATTTTGCCCGACCCTGTATAATCTGTCTGAATCTCGGAAACGGCTCCTACGATTTTCATGAAATTTAGTATGCAAGGGGTTTCGGGGGCGATAAATCGACCTAACTAGGTTTAATGTTTTAGGGAACGTCGTTATAGCATGTCGCATCCAGGTACTACTACTTTTACTTATATGAATGCATGTTGTAATGTATATCTTCACATCCAATCTGTTGCCTTACTTGACATAATGCTGCAGTTGGTTGAGGAGTGTCTCAGTGCTGATGACGGGGGGCGGAGGCGCCGCAGCCCTCTGTCGGGACAGCAGCGCAGCCCTAGCGTGCTCGAAGCACAACCTGAAAATAATTAATCTGAATTAATGGAATTTAAAGGGTAGGCCAAAAATAGGATGTGTGTTCGGGTTCCAACCGCCATCTTCGGAACCTAAGCCAACCTCACGTGCACGTGGTGCACCCTGCTAACTAACAAACGGGGCTCTGGCGGCCAACCGTTTGCGGCATAGCACAGCCTAACACCGGCACCGCTAAACCCCCTGGCCGTAGACGGGCAGCAGCGTCGGCGGTGCGAGAAGTTGTGCCCTGCGATCCTCAACCCGCATGCTCAGCGTGGGAATTATAGGCATTTCCCCCTTTATTAGGGGAGGCCAGCAGTGGACTGATATAGGCTGGTGTGGTGTGATGACACAAAAAGGTAAGCATTGTATTGGACATGTTAGGCAGCCCGCCCACGTCATACTTTTTGTAGGAGCGATAATCGGGCCGATTTTTCTTGCATAGTATGATCGACTTTTTGTAGGACGTGTGCGATGCACTATTGCAATCAGGACGTTTTATTTTTCTCCAACAAAAAATCGGTCACCGATTATCTGTCGTGGGCGGACAGAGCCATAAGAGGGGGATGAAAGTTATAGAACGAAAAGAGTGTTAGTTATGCATATGAAAGGATCTGCTGGTAGAGCTTCATATGGTCAAGCTGTAATACTGGTGATAGATGTATAGAAAGTTTTCTATTGCACAAGATAAAACAAGTATATAGGCGGTACATAGACGAACTTAATGCTAAATAGCATTTTCTTGAAAATAACCTTTGTGTAGTGTGGAGGTAGATTGCTTATGGATATACATTTGCACAAACCAAAGCTCGCTCAGAATGACTGATTTCAATGAACTTATTTTTGAGCGGGAACGGGAACGGGAACGGGAATGGGAATGGGACCGGCACCGGCAACGGAAAAGGGAGCGAGAGCGGGAGAGGGAGTGAGAGACATTTATTGATTCTGAGGCGGTACGAGAATTAGCAAGCTGAAGTGGCAGTAGGCTGGCCACATCTGCCGAAGAACCGAGAACCGTTGGCGTAAACGAGTTCTGGAGTGGATACCGCAGCTCGACAAACGTAGTGTAGGACGCCCTCCGGCCAGGTGAAGTGATGATTTGCGAAAGGCTGCTGGTAGAGGCTGGATACGCCAAGCCCAGGACTAGGCGCAATGGCGCTCATCAGGGGAGGCCTATATCCATCAGTGGACTGCTATAGGCCGATGATGATGATGAGGCGGTACGAAGTGCACCGGGTAAGCTAGTATTTTAAGATCTTTAATTTAACTTACGGCGCATCCCTCTGGTCGTTATTAGTCGGCGCGGGCGCAGGGCATCTCTCGCCATTGCCCAGTGAATGTGCACACTGTGTGTAGGGTGCTGTTGGATCTTGCAAGATATGAGCCGCGCAGTACTGACGCCCCGACAGCACGCTCGACCAGCATTCATAGCCGGTGTATGCGCAAGAACGGATGCGGTTTGCTATCTCTTTTTGAACCTGGACATAAATAAATAAAAATATCAAAGAAATAAAAATAAAAATCATTTATTCTCTCAACACAATAGGTTGTGGTACCTTACAAGGCTAGAAACAGTAATGTAGAACGACAGCAGTACATACACAGTAGTCACTATAATAGAACCCACTTGTGAGTGTGAGACTGGAGCCTGCGATAGGTTTGTGAAAAGTAAATTGACATGACATTGACAACCTCTGTGGTCACCGTCCGTCCAAACCGTCAAAGGTGGGCATGCAGAGAATATTCCAAGTTTCATCCAAATCCGTTCAGTGGTTTTGGTGTGAAAGTGTAACAAACACACAAACATAAGTAGGATAGGTAGCCTTTAATTTTTTCCAATTTTTTTAGTCAACCTACATCGTCTCGCGGCTGGGCAAGCTCTACCCAGTACCCAAATTCCACCAACCATCTCTACCCTTCGAAATATGCCATTATTTTCTCTCAAAGTTTGTACCAAAGTATTTATATTATAGGCCTCAAACTCCGACACCAGAGTTATTCACTAGCTCATACGAAAGACGAAGAAGAAGAAGAATTTAAATTATTTGAACTAAACTTTTTTCATACCACTGCTAGACAAAGGTCCCCCATAAGCTTCCAAACATCTCTGTCCTGAGCTACCTCCCAAAAAATGATTTTTATTTTCCCATCGCAATTCATCCCACGGCCACCCCAAATTTTTCCGCAAAAATATAAATAAAATTATAATAATATGACCAATTATTATACCTCAAATAAATGAATTAGGTACCTCAGCCCGCAGTTTATCCGTCTCCTGCTTCTTCACAGCCTCAGGGTTTTGAGGCCGGATGGTCCGGACGTTGGTAATGCGGATGCCAGAGGTGGACCTTCCACCACGAGACAGCATCCTGACCTTCGGAAGGTGGAGCAGCTTACGCGGTGGCGGTGGCTGCGACATGGTTGGTGTTTTTTTAACTGGAAATACAAAATATTAATTAAATTTGGGTATAAAATAGTGTTAAAACGATGAATAAAATATTTTTAAGGGCTTACGCTCAGCTATTCTGATATTATGAGCTGAAAGCTGGTTGATATTTTCCATTCGAATGGAAAACATATTTTAAGAGATATATCAGTCAGAAAATGCGAAATATTTGCAAATCTCTGCACAGGATTGTAATTTTATTTGTTGATTGTGTAATCAAAGCAGGAATTGTGTAATTATTGCGCAGTTATGAAATCATTTTCTTTATTTTCATTCCTGAAAAATCCACGTAGCCGCGCTAAAATCCACCTTCTCAACCAGCCGGTCATAATTTCATCTTAATATTTTTTAGGGAAAAACCCACTAACCTTTTACAAATTTTGGTATCACTGTATGATTCACAAAATCAATTAATTAATTTGTGCATTGTTATTGGGTATTTAAGTTATAAACTAATGGATTTCAAAGTAACAAAAAGTCGCGTAATTGTAAACAGTGGTGGTCGGCCATTTGCACGGTGTGACACAGTCCTTAGGTCCGTAATTTTAATTTGCTTTTATTTCGATTAAAAGTTATTGAATCGCAACAAAAATATGCACAAAATGAAGATAATCGTCTATTGTATAAAAGTAAACATAGTGATAAAGTGAAACTTACCTGTGTTTGTTGCAGAACATCATTGTGTCACCGAAGACCTCACTACGATATCCACAAATTTTTGCAATGGCGTCTCGTTGAAAAATACCTATCAAAATTTTAGATTTGTGACATTTGTAGAATCAAGGGTTTCTTTGTTTTGTTGTTTCTAAATAGTCTGATAGTTTTTAGATTATAATTAGTGAGTAATATCGGTGGATCTACCGTGAAATGTTGAGTTAATTTGTTAAAAATCTCTCAAATGTTAACTTGGTCTACATCCGGTAGTCGCTGTCATAGCGGTGTCCCTTTCCCACTCAGGCACGTAGACGGAGCGCTGCTCTCCGTCGTGCTTTCTCGCGCGCAGTCGGAACATCCGTTCAATGGCTGGAGGGCAAGAAAAATGGTATTTTACAAAAGAACAACTACAGAATTCAGCAAGCAGAAAATGCGGTTTAGATGCAGATAAGGAACTAGCATATCGGCAGCAAGCCGCCAATCTCATACAGGATATGGGACAGAGGCTTCAAGTGTATCCTTTTCCAGAAAGTGGCATTCGAGTGCAATGTTTTTGTCGAGTCATGTGTATGAAATGCGTATTACACGCTCTCCTATCGTGTTTTCATTAATGAAATCATGTTCTAAAGTGTTAAAAATATGTGTACAAAGCTATAAAGTGTGTTGTGACAATGTGCACTGGCGTGGAGATGACGAAATTTCATAATTGTTACGGCGTCACTCAAGCCCCACTTTCGCTTGGATTTCTGGGATTTCCCGCTCGGTATGAGTACAGCGCAATAATCTAGAGGTAAGAGCTTCTTTTCCTCAAAATAAAGCCAAGTTTAGAGATCATTGTTTGTATTTAGGTTATGGTCGTGTTTTAGCACGCATGGTCTTTTCGAGGTCATCAAACGACAGCTGTAGGCGCCTGCGCGGATGACGTAGGGCGTCGGTGATCGACCCTGTCTGCCCGCGCTAAAATTACCCCTTCGAACTGGCCCGACGCAAATGTGTTCTTGGAAAAAGAAAACGACCTCTCGTGTTATCATGTTTTCCTGGTACTCGCGGCTATAAACAATGATTAAATTGACGTGTTTCAGCTCTAATCAACCTTCTGTTTTGAATCAAAGTCATGTACTCGACTAAAAACACGATTTTAGAGATAATTTCATTCAGAAAATCTAATATCTGACTAAACTAATGATAATGTTATTCAAATCAAATGACACTGTTTATATAACATTAATTTGAGTTCCTATTCTAATTCAAGATAACCAGGTCAATATACAAGAAACCCAGGTCATTAACCCATAACTTTGGTTTTTACCAATGACATTGACTGTATTTGTTTGACCCCATTCGACCCCTCATCTGGGAGGTGACCTAACATTTACCTCTAGACCCCTCTGTATTTATTTTGACCATATCAAGGCCGTCTGGACTGGAGCTAAAATTCTGCACCTATGTAGTTCTAGACCAGGAATACAGAATACCTTTTTTGTCCGGATACTACACAAGGGACTATATTTTTTTAGAAAACACATTTAGGATTAAACATTTGCCTATATAATATTCATAATAGTTCTATTCTATATACCTCACATAGCTTTTTATTTACATTTATTTGACAGGGATAAGCTTACTTTATCAAGCCGTTATAAAATGACATTTAGTTATGAATAAGGGGGGGTACATGTTGCCCTTTTCAAGTAATCTTTGAATGAGACAAGGTTGTGCATCAAGTTGAAAACAGAGCGCACTGGCGCTCATTATGGCAGACCTATGTTTAGCAGTGGACTGTGGACTAGTGCTATAGGCTGATGATGATGATGATGATGATGATGATGCGACAAGGTCAAACATGTTAAATTAAAAATAGCTGAAGCTTCTGGTATTCCCCACAACAATTTTATTGAAGCAAACACTGATAAGAAGAGGATATAAAATCATAAACATAACTACCTAATAAACCACAACATTTTTAATGCCGTACCTACACATAATTTCCAAGAATTATATTACCAGATTTTTATTTAAATTTACAATAATGACTAGTGGAATGCCTTTTTTTTTTGTAAGTCGTTGGTAATATACAAATAAACAACACTTTCAAAATTGTAATTATTAGGTACAATACTGAGATTGCTTATATGAGAATGAGTCACTATAGTTTATGTACTACATTGTGTTATGAGTCAATTAATAACACTTGTACATATATTTACAGTACCATGACCCTATTAATGTCAGATAGGCATTACAGATGGTACCTATATTGATATACTCATTCAACACCTCACTCGCTCGCTCACGATCATTTAGTCATTTATCATCATCCACGTCTCTCGGTCAGCGCTCTGGCCCACTTGTCGTCACTATGTTTCCTGCCCAACTCCAAAGTCTTAAAATCCGGTCTCGTGACGTCCTGGGCCCTCGCCCACGGCTATTTTTGTAGCGATGCTGTCGTGCGTTCGCATCGATTAGTCGCAATGTTGTCGCTGGCTGTATACCTTCATCACGTAACCACGATTCTGTATCCGGTTTCTTTCGAGCTTCAGTCGCGAATCAGCAGCGCTACAAAAAGCCGCCGGGAGCGAAGGCTCGTAGGCTGTCTGTTTCTTCTTTCACTTTAATAAAAATCCTGATAATTGGGTTTTGTGCAAGGATACCTACTAGTTTTCTTCCATCAGCCACGTTCTTCGGCTTGATGAAGCGTAATGTTGTCTAGAGTTTCCAACCGTTCCGACACGTCGAACCAGCGTTTCGGGCTCCTCCCTCTTGGTCTTTTGCGTTCTATTCTGTCTGTCAATTATCTTTTCCACTACTTAGATTTCTCGCGCCGTATGTCCAAAATGTGAAGAGAAGCGCATGCCCAGCGTGGGGATTATGGGCACACTCCCTTTATTAGGGGAGGCCTATGTCCAGCAGTGGACTGATAAAGGCGGGTGTGTATGTCCAAAATATAGAATAAATAAAATAAATAAATAATGCTGGACTATCACACACAGGATCATGTACCCCAAACTAAGCAGAGCTTGTGTTATGGGAACCACATGATTGATATATTACATATATATAAATTATATATACATATATATTTTGTGAATACATACATATCATACACAGGAAACACCCAGACCCGAGACAAATATCTGCAGAACATGCAAACATTTGTGTACAAACTATTCAGTGTAGGCAAAGAAGTCAGAGTTTGAATTGTTCTAAATGTTAAGCTTTCTGTTAAGAGATTTATAGTAGGATTGTGTGTTACTAGTGGAAATCCAAGGTCCCTGTCTAACTCCTCTAACAAACAGAAAACTACTTCCAGAAAGATAAAAGTGTGATAAAGTAAGATAATCCAAAATTCTTGGCCATAACCATGGAAGTTATGGTGTGTGTGTGTGTGTGTGTGTGTGCGTGTGTGTGTGTGTGTGTTTGTGTGTGTATGTGTGTGTGTGTGTGTGTGTGTGTGTGTGTGTGTGTGTGTGTGTGTGTGTGTGTGTGTGTGTCACTCTGACTCTGACAAAGAAATCATGACCATATATGTATATTCATATATAGTTTATTTCCACAAAACGGCACATAAGTATACTTACTTCAATACAAAGGAATAAGCTTGTTGCGCCCACGCGGACACCGCAGGCTTCATGACTTCACTTGTGTCCGCCCGCGGCTTCTTTCACGTAATATTACCTGATGTTATTCCTAGTAGGTACTAGATATGTGCAAAATTTCAGTTCATTCCATCCAGTAGGATTTTCGAAGGGTAACAAACTAACATGTTTACATTCTTACACCTTTTTAACGTTAGTAGGAAGTGGAATGTAAGTACGTAGTACGTAGGGTATGCAAAGTACTGAGTAGGGTTCGCAGGAAGTAGAATAGTAGGTAGGCTATGTAAAATCAATGAGTAGGTACATAATATGATCATTGGATATGGTAACAAAACACATGATAGCCTACAAAGATTCAGACGAATTTATAAAGAGTTGGATAGAACGAAATTGAAAGAACGATAAAACTAAGACTAAGATTGAAAGAAGATAACACAAGAGATGGGAATAATAATTGCCAAGGAGAGATAAAAACTGAACATAATCACAAGGCTCCTGATTTAAGTTGGTAGTACATTGTCACAACATGCTTAGTCGATTTCTGCCTATTGATACTCGTATATTTTTTAAACGTTAATCGACTGATTCCTGTATTTTAACGATTTAATTTATTTCTTGCACCAACCCGCATGCCCAGCGTGGGGATTATGGGCATATCCCCCTTCTTATTAGGGGAGGCCTATGTCCAGCAGTGGACTGATATAGGCTGTTGATGATGATGCTGACTTTCTCAAATAAAACTTACATTGTATCCAACGAAAAAGCGCAACAGAGCTTAAGCTGGTTTTAGAAATATAAATAATGCTGGGCTTTTTCACATATAGCTTCCTAAAGTTCCAAACTATGCAGAGCTAGTATTATGGGAACCAATTGTTTGATACACTATGTACTTACATATTTTTTGCAATTACCTACATAATGTATGTACATAGAAAACACCTTACCCGAGACAAATATTGCAGATCATTCAAACATTGGTCGTGTTGCTGGAATCTTACCCTCTAATTCTGTGTCATGCTCTCCAAATATATTTCCTTAGATCAGTATCCTACAGCTCGCAACTATGCATCAACACAGCTATAGTGTACATGCACCGGTTCTACGCCTTCCATTCGTTTACGCAGTTCCACAGGAATGCTATCGCTGCTGCCGCGTTGTTCCTTGCCGCGAAGGTGAGTCAATAATTTTAGAGCACTGATTCCTCTGTATCGGCAAACATTGGGTAGAACGTCCTGCTGACCGATCACGAAGACTAGTAAAAATAATGTCAGGTTATTTACCCTACAACTGAAGCTGATAATTGATTCATATGTAGATAAAACTGATTTATTGATAATGTTAACGCGTACTGGCTCGAGTTATAAAAAATGCACTGCATGCAAAACAGACATGTGACTACAGAATGTGCAAGTTTACTTTAATTGTACTAAAGTCTTCGTATCGTAGGCATAACATTTTGTCCAATGAGAAAGCGTAGCTTCAAAAGAAGGCTTTGTCATTGGCCGCCATTTTTCGTCACGCTTACAACACTTCTGATTGAAATATTCGTGATCATACTGGTGGCAGTAGAGGTAGACCTATTGGTGAAGGGCTCGTCAAGGGAAGTACTACCACCATGCTGCCGCATGCTTTTTTTACCGTACAGCATTGCTATGTTTCGGTTTGAAGGGTGTGTGTGCCAGGGAAAATGCAGACACTTCATGCTTATCATCTTCATGCTATCATATAGGCTGATGATGATAATCTTCATGCATCAAGTAGACGCAGTTCGTTGCATCGTAGGGTCCAAACATGCGTGACCTACGATGCAATACTTTGTTATAGGTAATGGTTACCACTTAACAAGTAAAAGACGCACAATTAACCAACTGGCGTCCAATTGCGGGAAAGGGATCCATTTACATTTACGGTTACCACTTAACATCAGGTTGACTTGTGCTTGTTCAATCTTCAAGTATTATTAAAAATATAACATGTTTTCATAGATTCTTTGCAACTGTTTCGATAAAATATAACCTTTAATTAATTCTTCACCGCAATTGCTTCTTCATTTATAGAAACTCATTGTACCTATATTTTGTTTTTCAGGTGGAGGAACAACCAAGGAAATTAGAATATGTTATAAAAGTGGCCCACGTCTGCCTCCACAGAGGTGAGGGCGTCAGTGCGCTCACATCGGAACAGTACCAGGAACAGGTGAGGAATTACATTTTATATTAGCCTAGCGATAGCGACCCATACCGCACGAGTAGTAGAGCATATGACCTTTCCCACCATACATTGTTTTGTTATATCTCAAAGGGATCAGGCAGTGTTTTCGATGATAGCTCCCAGGCGGCTTGACCTTTTCCGACATTTTCAACAATTATCGTTATTTCAACCAGTTTACACAAACCTTAACAAATTATACACCTAAACCGTCCTCATGAATCTATCTGTCTACTGATGAAAACCGTATGAAAGTCCGTTTAGTAGTTTTTTAATTTATAGCGAACAGACAGACGCGGCGGAGGAATTTGGTTTATAATATGTAGTGATGGTGATAGTTTGTCCGCGGAGAGGCACAGAGAGCCCCTACGGCCTGACGATCTGCGAAAAGCTAATGGTAGAAGCTGGATGCGTCACGTTGAGGACACGGCGCAATGGCGCTCATTAGGGGATGCCTATTTCCAGCAGTGGTATGCTAAAGGCTGATGTTGATTAGGGACAGAATAAAGAATGTTATTTCGGAAATTTCACTTTAGGGTGGATGCACATCTGACAGAAGATGCGTCAGTTAGTACGGTCGACGTACGCATCATTGGTTATATGTTTAAAATAGGAAGTTACATGATCTAATTTAACAGTTTTGGCGTTAAACAACTGACGATTCGCAGCGCATCTTCCGTCAGATATGCAGCCACCCTTAGGGCCGACCTACGTCTAACGTAAAGCTGGGTATACTGATAGCGCGTTCCTGTATACGCGAAGTCGGACTACGCTGGCCACGCGTATATTGGATACGCGTACAGTTAATGTGGACCGCCACGAACCTGAACGCGAGGTCAATCTATCCATAGCGCTACGCGAGCTGAAACCGACTGACCACGGATAGCGCCGCGAGCCAGCTCGCGCTGCACGCGTTCCCCAAAGTGTACGCGTAGCTGCAAGTACAGACAGGGCGTTCCAAGGCACGCGTAACCGACTACGCGTGCCAAGGTACGCGCTGTCCGTACCCAGTTTAGATGCGTTGCCTATCGCCGGCGCCAGTCGCGTAACGCCAGAACGGCCAAGTGTATAATAAAACTTTCAACATACACATAACTGATGATGCGTTTGTGCGTTGAGTAATTGACTAAATGACTTATCTTCCGTCAGAGGTGGTTTTTCTAAATCCTTTCTTAGTACAACACCATGTTCAGTAATGTATAGGCAAGGCATACATGTTATGTCGGAATCCTTCGGGTGGCCTAAAAACTCCGACAACAGAGCTGGTCATACGAAGAAGAAGACTGCCTATATCATTCCACTGCTGGGTATAAGCCTCCACTTATAAGAAGGGGGGTATGGCCATATTACAATCGTAGTACTGAACAAAAAACCTGCTAAGTGCTAGTTGGACTCGCGTTCCGAGAGGGTTCCGTACAAACTTGTAGAGATGAAATTTGTTTTTTGTGATGTAACAGATATTTACTTTGACCGGATTTTTTCACAACTTTTTAACATGTTAGGCTAGTCGTGTCTTAAATATTTTAATTAGATTTAACAAAAATAAAAACCTTGTTCATTCTAGTCTTACGAACCCACAATCTCCGGATTGAATGTCTGACAACACCCCACTAAAGCTATCACGGCTCACATGTTAAATAAGTAAACATTACGTAAAATAATAATGGCATTTTTATACGCCTCCTTATCTTCAAACAGCCTTAGCCTCATGTGAAACGAAAGTGAAAGGTGTCCTACTTTATGTGAACTAGTTGACTCGCTGAAAAGATTTCTTTTTTGGGTGATGCGGTGATGTTATAGTGTAGGTTTCGTGGCTTACATGAGAGATCTCATATAAATTACTAGTGGGTCGCCCCGGAACTGAGACCTAGTGAGGTAACTGACCTATCATAGTCCTTACATTAGGTATTAGCTACACAAAATAAAATTTTGAAATATACAAAAGAAATTAGTAAAGAAGTATCAAAAATGCATTTGAATGGCCAGTCTCTTGTCGTTCGCATGGCTCAGTCGATTTAATTGCCAAAGATTGTAATGTATGTACAGTATTATTTATAAGTTTGTTTTAAATATATATTTTTTTATGTTCCTGTCATTGAGATATACGGTACAACGTTGCCTAACAATATACTTGATATAGGCGAAATTGTGGCAACTAAATGAGGATTGAAAATTTTAAAAAAATACAATGAGATAAACAGACTGCCTCATGACATGACTAGCTCATGCAAAGAAGGTCCCTCCTTCTTTGCATGAACTAGTGATGTCAGAAGAAAGAACGCACTGCAATAAATTAATTTAATTCAAATTCTAATCCTTTTCCCTTATTTTCAGGCACAAGATTTAGTTTTCAACGAGAATGTATTACTGCAGACGCTTGGCTTCGACGTCGCTATTGACCATCCACATACGCATGTGGTGCGGACGTGTCACCTTGTTAAAGGTGAGACGAGCCTTTTGTCGCGAGTCGCGGCGACTCTCGCGTCGCGGCGACTTGTCGCGGTGGTGAGTCGGTGTCGGGAACGGTGTTAGAGTTTTGGACCGTTTTTTGTAGAATGTGTCGCCGATTAGTTGTGTGCCTTTGTATAAGGTTCAATTTTGTTACTTAAAGTTTTTAAAATCCGGGCTTTGGAAACAGACAGTTATATAATATAATTTTCTTGTGTTCATCCCACATTAGTGGAGTCGGCACAACTCGATTCTTTTTCTAAACTTTCAAAATAATATTTTATAATATCCCAAAACAAATCAAATCTAAAAGTTCTCGTTCATTTATGATCTTTGTTATCATTTTGAAATACTAAATAAAGCCAAAAATAAGATCTTTAGCTCTAAATATTTTACTATCAAAATATAATTTTCGATTCTAGTTTCTGAAAACGGAACTGTTTTTAGACTCCCTAAAACAATATTTAATCTGTTTATCTAAATTACTTTATACTTTGACTCTAAAAAAGTAGCAATAAATCTAAATTTATAGGTCTAAATGGTCTTTTAATTGACGCCTCAAATTTAACGCATATGATGTCGCTAAAATCTAAATTTCTATCCCTCTTTAAGTCGAGACTCCAAAAATCCCGAAACCAATCTAAATTTATATTCCAAAACATTCGATAAATCAAGACCTCATGTCTCAAATCACTCTAAAACATTTCAAAACTCATTCAAAAACTCTAAACGGAACAAAACTAGCCGTTTTCGATAACCGAACTCGACCCCGCCAAGCGATTAAAATAACCGATGAAAATCAACAGGCAATGTATGAAACCCCTTGCAAAAATAAGGTATGTGGAATCCTAAACAATTGTGTGTGTCACCCTTTCATTCGCAAATTCACTCTCCGTATAGATTTTACCCAAAGCATTAATCTTACTAATCTTATAAATTATGCTGGACATTATCACAAAACATCATCTAGCCCCAAACTAAGCAGAGGTTGTGTTATGGGAACTACACCACTGATAGACTGCTTGTATTCATTATTTAATACAAACATGCAATGAAAACACCCAGACGCGAGACAAATATTTGCAGATCATACAAACATTTGTCCCGCGGCGGGAATCGAATCTGCAACTTTCGTCTCAGGCGGGCCTTCGCCCACTGCGTCACAGAGGTCGCAAAAGTCATTAATGCTTATATTAAGATATGAAATGTTCGTTGCTCTTTCTCACCAGAACTAAAATTAGCACATCGTTCTAAACCTGCAGGGGTATGTTTAAACATTCGAAAAGTTTCCGAATAGAATTCGTCCAGGTTTTGTATTGTTTTTATTCTGTGGTCTTGTCTATTCCCACGGATGTCTAGAATCAATGACGCTATGAGAGCTGAAAACCCACTTGCTATAGCTAGACAGGCTGCTGATACGGGCATAGCGCGTAGCCGATGTCTGAGACCGCAGTAAACTTGTTAAAAGCTGATGGTGATTCTGGAGAACCATACCACACCAGCCTATATCAGTCCACTGCTGGACATAGGCCCCTAATATAGGGGGATATGCCCATAATGCTGGGCATGCGGTTTGGGGATCGCAGGGGATAACTTCTCGCACCGCCGATGCTGCTGCCCGTCTACGTCGGCGGACAGGGGAGATTAGCTGTGCCGGTGTTAGGCCGCGCTATGCCTTAATCAGCCGGCCGCCAGAGCCTCGTTTGTTAGTAAGTAGGGTGCACCACGTGCAGGTGAGGTTGGCTTGGGTTCCGAAGATGGAGGTTGGAACCCCTTACACCTTATTCTAAAGAACGCGTATGGCTTATCACAACTCAACACAACAACAACAATGTATGATCTGTCACTGTCTAATTCGACTCGGAAACGTTTCGATCGTACGAACCCCTGCTGGAAGAACATATATGCTACTTTTTAGGATAGGAAGCGAGGGAAAACACGAACGAAAGCTAGTTTAACATAAAATTCAGACACGAATCAGATATAACCTGAAACAATCGTCATAATAAACTGCTCATGGCGTAGCTTAGTTCGGTGTTCTTTGCAGATTATCTTGATTATGCAACACTCCGCCCCGCAGGGCTACTGAATGTGTTCGTCTACACGTTAAGATGTTGGTCCCGGCTCTTTCAGAAGCCATGTCGGATGCCATCGGGCGCCCATAAAAAAGGGTTGGCCACTACCTCATACGAAGAAGAAGAAAAACCATATTTGTTTCCCTAAACATTTTAAGAGTAAATTTCTTTGTATCAAAACAGTTTTTGATCAGTTCACAGCCAGGATCCAAGTTATTTAACTCGTAACTTTTATTTAAACATTTCTATACATTCCAAATAATATCCTACCTCCTAGCTATTAAAATAACGAAAGTGCGTATATTTATTTGTTTGTTTGTTGCGCTTTCACACCGATTATGTTGAAATTTTCCATACACATTGTCAGGGGTACAAAAAGGACATTCGCATTTATAATAATAACTAAGGATTATTCACTGACTTCAATTTCAAAGCCTTTATTTACTTCTTACAGAGTTTTTATTTTAGTAGATGAATTGGTTATCACTTGATTAGCGTGTCTTTGGAGACAAAAGCCTCTTCCAGGTACTTCCAACATTTCCTATCTCCTGTTAGCCTTGCCCAAAGATGGGTATACGACTTGAAAAAAAAACTACTGGTCCACTTTGGGCATTCACTGACATACTATATTTTTATTCACTATTATCTCGAATTCGCAGCGCCCAAAGACCTCGCCCAGACTTCATACTTCATGGCGTCGAACAGTCTCCACCTGACAACCATGTGTCTTCAGTACCGTCCAACGGTGGTCGCCTGCTTCTGTATACATTTGGCCTCAAAATGGAGCAATTGGGCGGTGAGTGGCATTTGTGAACTGAGATATTTGAACTGGAGATGCGGGGACTCTAGGCAATTATTGGTTGATACAGGTAAGTTAGACTTCCTACTAATATTAAAATGTGAAATTTGTGTGATTAAAAATAGTTTGGGACCGGGATTAACACTTGGTCTACTATTTATCCGGATACCACGCGAGCGAAGCCGCGGTTCGGAACGAATTATTTATATTTCTGCCTGCGCCTCCGTTCGCCGTCAATAAAAACTAGATACAGTTCTCACAACGGATTTATGCCCATCTGAAGTAACGCTCAACAAACTATTCAACTAATCCTAGTACAATCTGACAATAGGAAATACGTCGCTGCTTGCAACTTCAGTGAGACATAGATAAGTTGTTCCTTATTTATTCGTCATCTGTATAGCTGTTTGTTTGTAGATACCGCAGTCGAACGAAGGACGTCATTGGTTCTCGTATGTGGACCGATCAGTGACAGTTGAGCTCCTTGAACGGCTGACATCAGAGTTCCTGCTCATCTTCGAGAAGTGCCCGTCTCGGTTGAAGAGGAAAATGATGAATCAGCAACGGGCTGGTATGTAACAACTTTGCTATTGTCATTGCTAAGACCTACGCTTAGGCCGCGGTCACGAAGTAAGCGGGAGCGGGGCGGCGGCGGCGTGGCGCGAAGGAATGGCGCGTTTCAATGCATAGATTTGCATTGGCGCGCCGCCCCCGCGCCGCCACCGCTGACTTCGTGACCGCGGCCTTAGGGTGTCCCCACATTTATCGACGCGGGATCTGCTTAAACAGAGTGTGATCACCACATCGTCCGGACATCTCACACGCTGTGAAATAATCCCAAACTAGGCAGAGCCTGTAGCTGTACTATGTACCAAAGACTGATAATCAGACATTGATACTTAGAAATCACCCAGACACATAACAAACATGTCGAACCCGCGACCGGCACCTCGGAAAGCAGAGTTACTACCAACTGTGAGGCCAGTCTAGTTACTTTACATTACTTTTACAAACTTTCGCATATAATGTAATATGTTAATAATAAATAATGCTGGACACTATCATACAGCATCATGTAGCCCCAAACCAAGCAGACCATATATTATGACCACGTGAGTGATATACTGCTTAAAAACTTTTTTGTAAATACATATTTATGCATTCAAAACACCCAGACCCGAGACAAATATTTGCAGATCATACAAACATTTCTCTTACTGCGAGAATCGAACACGCATTGCGTTTCAGGCGAACCATCGCTCACTGCGCCACAGAGTGTAAAAATAAATTGTATCTGATTTTATCCTGTACCTTGTGTTTCTAATTGATGATTGACTGATCTGCGAACTCTGTTGCAAACAGAAATGATTGACACCGATCCTGTTTTAACGAACTGTGACAGTTTGTCAATTGCCGTTCATTGAATTTCGACGGATGAAATGTCAATGTTTGTAAAAACAGGATCGGTGTCAATAATTTCTGTTTGCAACAGCGTTAGCCGATCGCCCCGCTGATTTGTATTTCGGTAACCCGCTGCATAGACCAGCCCTAGTGCGGGGTTCTCTGTATTTTGTAGTATTATTTATTTTTCTTGTAAATATATTTGTATTTGTAAACGAGCCCTGAGAACGCAAGGCGGCGCCGAGGCAGACCGAGAAAAATATGGCAGGATGAACTAGACACGTTTGACACAAATATACTATACTACAGTAAAAATAGCTCAAGATCGAAATAATTGGGATCGTTGGGAGGCCTTTCCTCAGCAGTGGGACATACCACGCTCATCATAATCGTAATGTGTTTGTTACAGACACAGGGTCGCCGCACTCCAATGCTGCGCACGCGTCGTCGAGTCAGGCGGCCGTGCCCGGTGGCTCGGCGAAACACGTGCCGCCGCCTGCTGACGACTTTGACAAGCAATTTGATAAAGGTACTTTGTCAAAACTTTCAGACGAAATAAGATACACCATCGATAGACTGTCGTTTTTTAGTTCCAATAAATTTTCTACCGGGCTAGCCCTGAAAGTTATGTCCCGTGATTAGGGCTAGCAAATATTCGAAAATTTTCATATTCGAATATTCGTTTTTTTTTCTGGTACTATTCCAATTATTCGAATAATAGAAAAAAACACTGTTTTTATTAAAATCACATCTAATTTTGTTATGTTAAGTGTTATTTTCATGAAGAAGTTTAAAATATTAAGTTATTTTAATGGGTTCTGATCGGATCGTTCGTCATGTTGTTTACCCGAACGAAGACGTAAACTTGTATTGTCTTGTATGGATATATCGCGCGAACTCATAAGTGGCCAGTGTTCTCGAACGTCAAAGTGCGATATCGGTAGAACTGTCCACAAAAATCGGTATATTTGTACCCAAAATCGGTATATGACAAAAAATATACAATATTCAATCAAATTTGTTTAAAACCGAGTGTGCTTGTGAAGAACTAAGTTTCTTAAGAGCGTCTTTCCCTGATGTAATGTTATTTCAACTCTTACAATAGGCAAAGCTTACGCCTTTACGACTATCTTGCAGTCAGACTGAAAATTTTTCTTCCCATTCTTTTCAATATTGTAGAAATTTTATTCTTGTACACGGTTCCTCGTCAGACGACTTACTATTAACTTAATAATATTATATTTTTTCTATATTAAGATTAGGAATCTTTCTCTTCGAATTTAAGAAAATTTATGAAAAAATAAAAAAAAGTCGTGTGGCACTCGGGGACAGCCGTGGTAAAGCTATTGCATAGCATTTTGTATCAACTTATGCAATTATAATTATTTATTTATTTTATTTATGCAGTATTTCTTTTTCTTTGATATTAATTCAAGTTACACTTTTTGAGCGTGGTGACTGATAAGAAAACATTTTTTTTCTTTTATTAAATAAAAATACGTCTAGTTGCACGCACACAAACACCGTGTCGAAGACTGCCGAAAAGAAACGACGTTAGACAATGCACGGCCTTCAAGCCACACCTCCGTGCCCGTCGGAGTGGGGAGCGTGAGGTTTTTTTTGCTATGCAATAGCTTAAAATCTGAATTCCTGTTTCTATATTGAATGGCAATGAATTTTCGAGCGGGAAACCCTTAATAACATCCAGTTGTAGTATTCCTTGAATATGTACTGTGATCCTTAAATAACATACTATACTACTTTACATCTATAATACCATTTAGGGATTTCCCTAAATTCTCTAAGGGATTTCCCATAACATAAACCATAAATGAAGAGGGCTGCCAACTTAAAAATGTACAATCGGTAGAAAAATCGGTATAATTTCCACGTATTCTCTGAAATCGTAGAAAAATCGATCCATTTCGGTATTTCGGTAGGACAGAGCCCATATCGGTAGAAATACCGAAAAATCGGTAGGTTCGAGACCACTGTAAGTGGCATTTCATGCACATCTGAGTTCTGATTTCGGTGTTATTAATTTTAATCGAATATTCGAATATTGAAATATCAGTATTCGAATTATTCGAATGCAAGCCCTACCCGTGATGCTAACATTTTAATGCTCTAATGTACGATTCACACCTACCGGCGCGCGTCGGAGAGCATTTTATAACATGCTAAAGGAAATTGAAACATCCACAGAGCAGTTAAGTTCCTCATTTGCATGCAATTTACGCAGATTTGAGCTTTTTCAAACACTGACATAAATAGATCCGTAAGTAGATATTGCAAGCAATTAAGGAAATTACTGCTTTTTGGATGTTTCCATTTCCTCTAGCATGTTTTAAAATGAGCTACGTCGCTCTCCGACGCGCGCCGTAAGTGTGAATCGTAAATTATTCTGGCTCGGCACTACAAAAACACTGCTCAAGCATACCAGGATAAACTGAGTCACCATCCGAACCAACTGGCATAACAACTTGCAAATCCTACATTGTATGTAGGATTGATTGTAGATTGAGAGGACTAAAAAGTAAACATATCACGTGCTAAATGCACATGACTAAATTGAAGAGTGCCTACTGAAGAGAAGAATAGTAGTGTACTCTGCCCGGCACAAAACTCACCAACAATAACGAAAAAGAAACGGGCTCGGCTTCTCGTCCCGTGCATCTCGCACTACTGCCTTCAGATGCCTTCGTCAGAAGACTGACGACTGTATAAATGTAAAGACTGGTAGTACTGCGAGTAAACAACTTTTACTAACTCTTCCTACTTATTCGTTCTATCGTCAAATCTAAAGAATTGCACAGCCATCTTGGTTAAGCAACACTCCGCCCCGGCCATTACTGGGATAGGTGAACTTTTTGTGCCATTTAGAACTGAGCGTTTCCGTGCTTTGGATTGTACGTTAAGATGTTAGTCCGGGCTTTTTCATCTCTCAGCCATGTCGGAGGCCTTCAGGCAGCCTAAAAACAAATGCATTGTGTGGTTTTATTTGTGAATTGACGACCCGCCCCGGTTTGCACGGGTGCAAGTTATACATAAACCTTTCTCTTGAATCACTCTATTAAGGCGACTATAAGGCTCAAACCTCCCTCTCGCTCGCACAATTCAACATTTTTGAAGATATAAAATCAGTGAATCTAGTTATGCAAAATAGCAAACCTTCACGGCCTAGAAAATATCAATACAAAGGATCAGCAAGAGTGTCATGTTGAACCCAACAGGTTTTCCTACCAAAAATTTTACACCAAAATTTATCACATTGGTGCAAGTTTTTTGGCAAGAAAATAAATAATAAATAAATAAATAAATAATGCAGGACGTAATCACACAGCATCATGTAGCCCCAAACTAAGCAGAGCTTGTATTATGGGAACCACATGATTGATATACTACACATATAATTTTTTTTTTGTAAATACATACATATCATACATAGAAACACCCAGACCCGAGACAAATATCTGCAGAATATGCAAACATTTGTCCCGCGGCGGGAATCGAACCCGCAACCTTCTGCGTCTCAGGCAGAACTTCGCCCACTGCGCCACAGAGGCCGTCAGTGACGTGATAGAATCAAAATGATATTCTTGCTGAATCTTTGTATTGTTATTTTCTAGGCCGTGAAGGTTTGCTATTTTGCATTTCTACATTCAGTGATTTTATATCTTCAAAAATGTTGAATAGTGCGAGCGAGAGGGAGGTTTGACCCTTATAGTCGCCTTAAAAAAACCGCATAATATTGCGTAGTTTTAAAGATCTAAGCATACATAGGGTCAGACAGACACCGGGAAACGACTTTGTTTTATATTATATTTATTGATAGTTAATAACGTACGTATTAATCTAACAGAGTACGAGAGAGAGAGGCGTCGACAAGCCGCCCCAATACCTGGCGGCTATGTACCCGCAACCGCAGCCGCGCCGACTGCCGCACCGCAACCGCAGAAAATAGACTATAACCTCTACAGGGAGAAGAGGGACAGAGAGGAACGAGAGCGGAGACAGGTACTAAAAACTAGCTTGGTGCTACTTCAAATTACCAGGCTATATCAGTCCAGGGCTGGACATAGGCCTCCCCTAATAATAATAATGCTGGACACTATCACACAGCATAATGTAGCCCCTAACTAAGCAGAGCTTGATTAAGAGAAACAAATGAAAGATATTTATTGCACAAGATAAAACAAGTACACAGGTGAACTTAATGCTAAATAGCATTTACTTGCAGATAACCTTTGTGTAGTGTGGAGATAGATTGGTAGTGATACAAATTTGATCAATAAAATAGAATGAACGAATGAATGTACTCTAAAAAAAAATTTATAAGACAAAGACAAAACCCAAACATTACGAATAGTAAACTAAGGGTAAAAATTAACTTCAAAAATTAAATATTTTAATTTAAAAAACTAAATAGTGGTCTGTTGCAGCAACTCGGAGATGAAAGTTGCTCCGTTTGCAGAGCGCCTTGTTCAGTCAAGAAAACAAGCCAAATGTCAACAAATAATATTGAAAACATACTAATATCTTAATATTTTCTTCAGCAGGTCATACAACAACGTCCAGGCGCGCCGGTCAGATCCAGACCGGACGCTCGGGAAAGTGTCCGGCCGGAAAGTGTCCGACCGGAAAGTGTCCGACCGGAAAGTGTCCGACCAGAAAGTGCCCGACCGGAAAGTTCCCGGCCGGAAGGAGCCCGGACGGATATACGACCGGAAGCCAGATCAGAAAACGTCAGACCGGAAAGTGCTACAGTCCCACCACACCATCAAAGACCAAGTCAACACCACCACAGCAAACCTCACCATCCGTGGCCCCCGGGTCACCACAAACACCATCCGAAACCACCACACGACCATAGGCATCACAGGCCTCCGAGTCAACCTCAACCGCAACCTACCCACCCAACTCCGACGCAACCAAACCAAAACCAACCGATACAAACCCCTGAAGTGATCCCACAAAGAACGCGGCCTCCTTCATTATTCTCTCCTGAAAACGCTACAACGCCAACAGCCGCCGCCGCTGCTGCCCCTAGAAGACCTCCGCAGCCAAGACCTAAAGACATCCGTCCACCACAACCAACAACACAAGAGCCCAGGCCGATCAGCCCCAAGAAAAGGCCAGACGCCACCGCAGCGGTCAGAGAAATGCAACCACCTGCTATCCTTTCTCCATTCTCATCACCACCCGCTAAGGAACAACCTAAGCAAAGGCAAAGACAGCAGTCTAACTCTGAACCAGAGTTACAAGTTGTTGTCAAAAAACTTGATGAAACACCCGGCTATGAGAATGTCATAAGAGAATCACAGCGGGGCAATTCTACCAAAGTCAAACCACCGGAGAAGAAAGAACCCCCCAGAGCTCTCAACGGCATTGAGACTGACCCAACACTAGTTTCAAACCTACTAAAAGAGAGCTTAGCAAAGCCTGTGCCTATAACAGTTCCTACAGAGAAAAAATTCCCGATCATAGAGGTTAAGAAGGAGGAACCTCAACCTCCGTCACAACCAGAGACCCAAACCACAACAACCGAAGAGCCTGAACACAAACACAAAAAGGAAAAAAAGAAGAAGGAAAAACACAAACACAAAGACCGCGACAAATCTAAAGAGGAACGCAAGAAACATAAAAAGGACAAAGAACGGGAGAAGAAGAAAGAGGAACAGCCTCCCCCTGTAGAAATCCCTACAACACAAGACGGTGGACTTCGGATAACGATACCTAGAGATAAGTTATCGACAAGCCCCGGTCTTAAGATCAAGATACCTAAAGAAAGGTTAGCCGTTCCTCCGCCGCCGCCTCAAACTTCCGGACTCAAAATCAAGATTTCCAAAGAAGTTCTGGAAACTTCTAGGAAGAGAGCAGCGGGTCCTGATCTTGGACCACCCCAGAAGCATCCGAGACAGAACGGGCATCCAAAGGTAGGTTGGCAACCACCCCCTTATAGGCAACCACTACCATACTACATGGTGCAACCACCCCCCATGTACTATAACTACGGCATGGAGGGGTATTACTATCAGCAGATGTACCAGCACCATCCGCCCCCAAACCACCCTCCCAATCACCACCCCCCAAATCACCACCCTCCAAATCACATCGCAAATCATCATCCGAATCACCCGCTCCCTAACCATCACGGGCCGAATCACCCCCGGATGAATCACCCGCTCCCGAGACAGCCGCCGCCACAGCCACAGCCACAGCCGCCATTGCCAGCGATGCCGCCGCCACCGGTTCCGCCACCGCCACCTGAGTAAATTAAATTATTTCAAAAATACACGGATCTATACACAAGAAACTTCATTGTATAAAACATCAAACTCAAACTTAAAATTAATTTATTCAGTAGGAACTCTACTGAAACATCATTACATTAGTAATTACAAACATTAGTACACTTTGAAACGTAATTTTTTTTATTTACCACCAATTCGTAACGCGACCAAACAGAGAAGAATTGACAGGAAACTCTACTTGACTTATATTTTTTTAACGTCATTGTTGTTAATAACTATTACATTGTTTTTGATGGAGTTGGAGGCAGTTTCATCCCAAGCTTTTTTGTCATCTAAATAATCAGATATTTTATAATAAGCTTTATTACAGAGATTACGATTAACAACATTTTTGAATTTATTAATACATCACATACATAGCCGTAGTGTCGTCTTCCAATTATGCTGTATTAGCATCATGTAGCCCCAACAAAGAAAGCAGCAGCGTGTATTATGGGAACTACATGACACGTTGATATGCTACTATTTTTTTTGTAAATACTTACATACTGTACATAGAAAGCACCACTGTGCCCTGCAATATCTATATTAATAAATTAATCAGGCTTTTCCACTTCCATGAAATAACTCGTTGGCTCTAACATCTAAACCAAGAGTCAGCTATGTAGTGACTGCAACAATTTTTAAGGTCGTTATTTGGTCATCTTTTGTTTTCCCATGTTTTAAAAGCTCTTGTGTGATCCGTTTATTATTGACGTTTTTATAGTGGAACTGTCAAGTAACCATTTTGTTTAGCCAATGTTATGCCCAAACACAGAAGGTGATAGAATGTTGACGTTTTTATGGTCAAATTCCCGTGTTCAAATTGTATAGTATTTTTTGCTATTGAATACTATCTGGCAGAGACCGAGCGCTTCTGTGCTTCCGAACGGTCGTTAGGCCCTGACGAAGTCTCAAAATGATTCTGACCTGAATGACCTGATATTAAGCATAAATCATAAAATTTGTCAAACAAAATGTTGCCTTGACAGTTAGTTTTGATGTGTTAGAATGATTTATGGCTGTAATCTACTAAATATGAGCACAGACTACCGATAAAAAGCATCAAAATGCTGTCGCGTCTTAACGACCCTATTGGTCGGATATTTAGATGGCATTGATTGGCCAAATGATGTAAAGCTACAACTTTTATTTTATAACCATTAGATCGGTCCATACTCTTTTTGTCAGTAAACATACCTACATATATTTATATACTGAAAAAATCGAGCTATATATAGTATAAAATAGAATAATAGAAATCGCCATTTATTTTTTTTCCTAGTTTCATTCTTAACGTAGTTCTTCCAAAAAATTGCATACATTCAATATGCTCTGTTGCTGACGAAAATTGAGCAATTTATTGCGATACATGGATGATTTGAATTGCTCATATTCGGTAGATACTTTCAGTTAAGATAAGATATTGAAATAACCAACATAAATACAGTACAGGTTGAAGCCCTGGCTCCTGAACTAGCTTACCTGAAATTCAGGAGTCAGTTCGATCCCATTTCTTAGGAAAATTATTAAATTTACATGGTCTTCGAGTTCAGTTCTAGAATGCGGACTATAGATTGAATGATCTCGGTTGTCTACAAAATTTCTAGAATATTATTAAAGTGGTTCAACTTCCTTCCATTAAAAAGTTACATTATGTAATATATATTTTTGTAAATATAGATACGTGCCCTTATTTTCGGGCAGCTAAATTTAAATTTAATTCTAATTTCCTTCTTACATTAGGATACTTACAGACGATTATTCTTCGCAAGTCTCCAAGATGAGTCACCGAGGAGTATAATGAAACCGGAGTCAATTTGGTCCCCAAAAAAATTTAGTTCTAAGGAAGTCCGCTCTTTTTACGAACTTACCACGAACTTTAGATTTGCCCTACCTATTCCTACCACTGTTGATTACAAGTGACCAAAGTTTTAATTGGGCGCCAGTAGAATAGAATGGAATCTTATTAATATTAAAAAACGTGAAAGTTTGTGAGGATTCACTACTGTACCGATGTAGTAAACAAGTTGTTTTCTGACGAACCGAGAACGTGTTCTGCGCAATTTTGTCTCGTTGTTCGTCTGAGGACAACTTGTTTGTCGCTTACTATTATCCTACACCTTACATTCCTCGTCGAGACTCGTGTAGAATACAAGTCGTCAGTATCGAAATGTAAGAAGAGGTTTAGCAATACTGTTGTGTATTTTCTCTAAACTTAATTTGACAATTGACAGTTCTGACAAATCTCTGAACAAACTTGTCACTTTAATCGGCAATTAAATTACTTTGACGTTATCTAGGGATTGTGAAAGAGTCCCTTACTGTCCTATAAAAGATGGAGATTAATGGAGATACAGTCTGGCAAGCTTATCTCTATAGAATTCAGAAATTTTGATAAAATGCAAATCTATTGATGGAAACACCACCTGCAGTTTATATCTAATAAGGAAAAGAAATAGAAGAAACCGTAAAATTAATTTATGATCTGAACATCAACTCATACGGCTGATCTCTACTTGCTAATGTCCAATATCATCAGCTAGAAAGGGATGCATACTTCTCTCTATGCCACTTCAAATGAGTTCAAAAAGAAAATAGTACCAGGGCGCTCGAATCTAGTGCTATGCAGTTTCATTAAAATGTCCTGGTAAGTTTTAAAATTTGAAGTCACAGTAATCGCATTGAGATAATTATGAATCTAGCTAATGTTATGAACATAAGAAAGTAGAGATCAGCCATACAACAACAAGAGGGCGATACAGCCGTGTCTGTGTGCGTAACTGCATACTGTGCTTACAAGGAGTACCCTAGTGTCTAGATAAACCTAACTTAGGATTTAAGGCACTATAACAACGTTTCTATCTATCTATCTATATGAGTTGATGTTCCGCGCTTGAATCAATTTTAAGATTTCCTCTATTTCTTTTCCTTATTCTGAGTATATAGTTTCTTTGTATTCTCTTTTTATTGTCAGTCATTTCGTCACCTGGGTGCAACTACGTATAAAAAATGTACAACGAAACGGGGCAAAAGTCGCCATTAATTTTCTGCCTTGTTTTACATTGTTCTTTAGATTTAGTTGCACCCAAGTGACGAAATTTGTAACTCTATAGGAGAATACAAACTGGAGGAGGTGTTTCCACCAATAGGTTTTTTATCTTCGTCTACATTTTTGAGTTCTGCAGAGATAAACTGGCTAGACTATTGTACGATACAGACGTCGCGCGTCCGAGAGTATCGGAGAGCATAATATAACATGCTAAAGAAAATTGAAACATCCACAAAGTTCCTTATTTGCTTGCAATTTACGAATTTTTGAGTTTTGTCAAACACTGACATAAATAGACCCGTAAGTAGATATTGGTGGCAATTCGGCTGTTTAGTCATGCTTTAATTTAGGTAAATTTAGATTTATTAAATTTAAAAGCTATTCTGCTGTTACTTCAAACATTTTGTTATCGTTCCTATAGTGGTGCCATCTTGCGCACCAAAGCTTGCAAAAAATGTAAATATCTTGGCTAGGTATTTTATTCAAGGTATTTACATGTTACAGCCAAAAATACACACATATATTTAACATGAGTTTTTCAAACTGATCGTACGTGGAAAACTGACTAAAAATTTACCACGGTTCTCACTTCCTAGCACGTATACACTACGATAGCGTAGTGTAAAAGTGTATAGAGCGTAAAATCGTCATTTCATGGGATTTTTTATCAACACCTTTTTAGGTGCTGACTAAATTGTATGATTTAACATTCAAATTATTAAATGTATGGATAAAAGTTCTAAAATTTTTCATAATAAACGAGTAAAATAAATTTTAGTAGCCTTTCTAATTTAGTGATAGAATTTTAGAAAATTTTAAGAACATTTACCTTAAATTTACGCTAATTTGGCAACAACCGAATAGGAATTATGATTTTAGTTAGTTGGTGCCAAGCGAATTGCCACCATTGCATGCAAATAGGAACTTGACTGCCTTATGGATGTTTCAATTTCGTCTAGCATGTTTTGAAATGCGCTTCGATGCACCGACACGCGCCGGTAGGTGTGAATCGTACATATAGAGGTGATAGGATTAGCAGTGAAAGAGCTATACTTTTAAACCTGTCAAATTAAGTTCAGGGTAATGCACGCCAGAATAGACACCATTGCTTTTTGTAAATGATATCAGGGTCAATGTGCTTTTTCTTCCATTTAATTTTATATAATCAAATATATTATATGACATACGGTGTTAGATTATATTTACAAGATGGGTGCTTTTGCCCTTAATATTGCTTGATTGTCAAAAAATATATTAAAATTTATTAAATGACGTTAAATACTAAAATATATATTAATATGGACTACCTATGTAGAATAACGAAGTTTTAAAATGCAAACTTATTATACAAGCATATTTCGTGTACTGCGCTTAGATGAAATATACATAATAATTATAGTATAACTAGTAGAGCTTATATTCAATGTTATACGAATATAAAAATATCATTAGTAGGTCCTCATATTATACTAAATATTATATGGCTATTTTTCTATCGATGTTGTAACTGAGGTACAAATTTTTATATAAACTTTAAATTGTAACTTATTATTGGGCTCTGAATAAAATAAATTTTGTGTATAAAATAATAATAATAGTTTTGCATAATCTACTTTGATACGTGAAATTAAAATATTAAAATATTTTGAAATAATTAGAATGCATAAAAAAATCAAGTTCAAATAACTACTAATAACAACTAAATGATAAAATTTAATAAAAACTGTTATTTAGATTAACAGAGTTTTTCTTGTTTAAAGAAGCCCATAATATATTTATTTTAAGTACCTGTCTATTGGCCTAAAACAATTTTATTATAAATACTAAATGTTGGATCTTATTGAAATATTGAATTAGCTTTTGCTAAACATTTCTATGCTTATAGCTATTTATATAGATAATATTAATGTACCTACATATTAAATTATATTAAAATAACATATTAAACATCACTTTTGTTAAAAAAGTTAGAATACATATGTATTGTATTGTTAGATTTAAAAGCATAATTTTAATATGTTTATTTATAAATGAGACTTACAATTTTTAACATTCCGTTTGAAACTTTAATAAAATAGTTAGTTTTAATATTTATTGCTTAAATAAGTTTCTTGTTACTATCATAAAATCTCGATTAAGGAACCTGTAAAATGTTTTGTTAATTTATTATAAAAAATGATTGCTCAATCAAAATAATGATCAAAAATTTAAACTATTGCCCACACAAGGTGTAGAGAAAATGTTCCTTCTGTGAACCAGAGTTCATAGCCAAACTAAAAAAAAAATTTTTTTGTAACAATACGATCGTGCATTTGTATTGTAGTCCAAACCAACAATGTCAATAGTAAAAATGTTTATGATTAATATTTAACAAAATAAACATATTGTTAAATATTTTGAGATACAATGCAGATTAACAAAAATTCAGTTAAAATTTAACAAGAAAAAATAACAATACGTGAATAAAATGTTTATGACAGAAGGTTAAATTTACGTTAGGAACGTATAAAAAATATTAGTTTTTTTTTTTTTCATTGAAAATATCTTGAAAATCTTTATTAATGAAATCGTATATTTTTATCTTGTTATTGTTAAAAAAACGAAACATCATTAACAAAATGGTGCCATTGTTGTTACCATTTAACTATAATTAAAAATATTTTTTGACATTATTTACGAAGTGTACTTAATTATTTTTAGTGTGATGTTTAGTTTTTCAATTTGTATGTTTATAAAAATGTTATTTCATTGTGGTTAGTAATTATTTTTAAGTTTTATTAAAATAATAAATAATAAGTTTTTGTTAAAACTACTAGATATTGTTGTAAAAAATCTACTTGGCACAGTATAATTTCTTATCTTTTAATACTGTAATATATATATATTTTAACATTCATGATGACAAAAGTACATAAATATTGAATAGTCAAATAAAAATATTATTTAAGTTCCATCATATAGTTTTTATGGATAATGTTTTTGCAACTGAAAAGAAAGTGCCAAGTTAATAAATAAATTTAAAAAAAATTGAGATTACCATCACGAATTTCACTTAGCTAAGGTTTTCCTTTGTATATTCTTAAATGACTTACGAATTTAATGTATGATTTTTTTTTATATCAGCTGATCATTAAAATATGATTTTAAATGTGAACGTTTATTTTATTTTTAATTTAATATTATAAGAACACTATTTGTTAAATTTTGTATTTTGTTGATTTTGTTTCGATGTAACTTAATTTTTTTAACAAAACTTTATATTTTTGGAGAATAATTTATCGTTAATTTTAAGTCGTTTATAGTTAAACATACAATTTCAACAAAGTAAATTATTTTAACATGTTTTATTCAATAATGAGGTTAAATTGATATTTATTCTTACTATAAGTTTGCATGGTTTTGCTTTAATTCATGATCACTCACTCGCTCTGTGCTCTTTACTATTATTTAGCTGTTATATTTTTGTGTATATTTATAATTTTTATATGAGAATGTTTTTTGCCCATTACGTTTTGTGGCTTTAGAATGTTGAATGTTATAGGAAAATGATGCCTTATGTGTCCTGTGTACTTTTTATCAGTAACTTCATAATGGTTGCTGAATTTTAATCGATTTTACGTGGACACACATTGAAGCAAAATCTAATTCCCTTGCCAAATTAGCAAAAAAATATTCAAAACCGTTCTCAGTCAAAATTTTCCACCATTACTAAAGTTTTTAGCATGAATCTAAAAGCTACATCTGGATTACAAAATTCCTATGCATATTTGAAGCGAATACATAGTGTCGCGAATTTCTTCGGGGTAGGATTTCTCTTTCTTACGCGGTATGCAATATAGTCTTATACAAATGTATACAACCAAAGCAGGGATTCGTGACATCTACAACCCGCGCGACTTAACAGTGCACCTAACGGTATGACGTCATTCTGACGGTTAGATTCGTTGTCCCTTTCGCAACGGTTACATAGATGAGAGACGAAAAGACGCACGAGGGGTCGCATGCCATAGAAGTGCGTAGTTAAGTCGCACTAATTATAGGTATTTGCTTCAAATTTGTATAATTTGTGTAATCAATATATTCATTATTAAAACCTTCTTTGATGTGTGACTACGACGGCCATTTTTATTTACCTGTCAATGTCTAGTTGACATTATGTAACAGCTAAATGGTAGCTTTCGCGCGGCTGTGTCTCGTACCTTGTGGGGCTCTTAAACTGTTCCATATTAACTAATTTTAATTTGGAATGGTGGATTCCGACAACGCTGGGTATACTTTGCTTAACTTAAACACCCTGGTGGCGGGAATGGCAGGATGACGTCATTACTCGGAAAGTTGCCAGTGTAAATAAATAAATTTAATATAAACGATCCGAGTTGTGTACGTGTGACGCGCGGCGGTGGTTCAAAATGTATAAAAAATCACGCGATTAAATGAAATGTTACAGTATAAAATTGTGTTTACCCTGGCGTTACGTCTGCTTCTGACGTGTATACAAAATATTTTGTTTGGATTTTATTGTTTAAAATTTAATAAAAGTATTGTTTTAGATTTTTTGTTAAACAAAATGTGGTTATCTCATCTGGCGAATAAAATTTTGTTGTCTTGTGTAGTTTCGTGTTGGCTTGTCGAATGTCAAACTTAAAAAAAAACTTGTCATAAAATTTACAATCATGCGTTTTAGCTTTACTATATGCAATATAATTTACTTTACTCTTTTACCCCTTCTATGCTTTACTATTCCAATTTTGCTATACGCAATTCTAGATTGGTACGCCCATTGCGTTTACGCTTTTCGTTTCGTAACTTGAATGTTGAAATATAGAATACATTTTTACATCACAATATAATAATATACAATAAACATAAAACCAGGGGTTATGAATATTATAACTTTTACCGAATCGGTTCATTTTACACTTTTCTATTATTGGTTAATACAACTCATAAACGACGACTTTGTTTTTTGGGGTCAAGAACACCTTTACACGAATTTTACTAAAACACATAATTTTACGCCAAGTTTACTAAAACGGAAATTTTACGCCAAGTTTACTATACGGCAAATTTTTACGCCGGCGTTACTAAAACGCTTAAACTGCACGCCAACTACGTCTATTAACGTCGTCTGCCATAGCCACCGCCCAGCGTTGATACCGAGCCTCATTAGGAACGCCGACACACAGCGCGTTAGCTCACCGCCCCGTAACGGTTGCAGGTCGAGACGCCGGTTGGGAACGGACACAAGTGACGTCACATTACGCCTATAGACGGCGCATTACGCCTATAGACGTCGCGACTCGAGCCGAGCGATGCGTGTGTCGACGTTTCTCATCAACTATACGGACCTCAGTAGTGTAGTGTAACTACGGTTTAATTTTTTTTACTGAATTGTTGATGGTCGCTGACTGAGTTTTTTTACGCCTGTTTTGACAGTTTTATATCATGGTAAAATGGGCGTAATGTAATTTTTTTGTAAACAAACTTTTCTATTATGGTAAAATAGGCGTAATTTAGTAAAGTTTTTGGTAAAATGGGCGTAATGTAATTTTTTAGTAAATATAAGTTTTATTACAGTGCCAATAGCTGGACTGTATTGTTACGCCTTATTTTACATACATGATGAAATTGTTAAACAGGCTATAAGTTACAATCATTATAACAATGGCATTATATATTAGCACCTATACTCATTGTTGTAACTTTGCCTAACAATTATATCTACATGCTAAGTAATAATGGAACAATAACGGTTATTTATTATAGGTTATTATAACTCAGTCAGTTTCGACCGTAACCTCAGATGGGCAAGTGCGCATGTAACATGATTTTGTTTGTACATTCGCGAATTACTTTTGAATTAAATGATATTGACATTTAGATTTGTTTAATTTCGATTTGATTTAGAATTGTGGATTGATTGATAGATCTATTCAAATATTTTGGTTATTCTGCTCGACAAAGCAATTAATTTATTAAAATTGAAATATTGTGTTCGATATATGTATCTTTTATTCAAACTATGTGCGTAAAATCAAAGTTTTTTTGATAATTAATACTTTATTTTGCCTTAAAAACAGTCGTAACATTTTTTGTTATAAGTAAATATAAAAATAACGCATTTGCCCATCCCTGGTTTAGTTCAATTCATTTCTAAAATGTTAAGGGTTGACGCGCACTGCACAATGTAATATTTTTTTCTCTTTCATTTTAATGTAATGTGGGTTTGGTGTTTTTGGTTTCAGAATTGTAGTGTGCGTTGATCCTAAGAAGCTCTTACACAGACAGTTTGGTAAAAAATAGATTTTTTATGGGACATTATTACGCCCGAATGCTGATTACCGCTAATCAAAATATTCGAGTTTTTAAGGACGGCCGCTCAACTAGCTACAATGGCCGCTAGCGTCTCTCACTGAGCCTTGTTATACCAAAAGGAAATCAACGTATGTGTGTGATTACGGAATCCCGATTCGAAATTTCGAAACAGAATTCCTTATGTATGCCCTAAGTGTTGATCAAATTGACGTATCAAGATTATAAAGGTTAGCAGCGTCTTGAATGCTTGAGTAGTGTTTCAGTATTCGCGCGTTATACGCTCAGTACTTGAAACTTCATTTCTCTCGTCTGTCATCAAAATGAAGCATAGCCTATTCATATTTATAATCTAGATAGTAATTCACAGTCAAGTAAAACTTTTTTTTTACCTAGCCCATTTCGTCCCTCTGCTGGGTAACGGCTTCCCCTTTTCCACATGTCCCTGGCAATTTTATCCAAAGATCAAGCGTTATTTTGAATAAACGCTTTCTCATTGACAAAAAAATTACGTCTACGATACGATAACTTTTGCGCTAGTTTTCGTGATCGAGCCTTTAATACATTGACTTTAGCACTGTCTGTGTAAGAGCACCTTTATTCATATACATTGGGTCGGTTGTGGCTCGTCGGTTTGCCTTCAAGCTTCTAAATGTTGTGTATATTAAAATATTTGATGGTTCGAACCAAATGAATAGCACCTCAAAAGTTAGGGGAAATTGTAAATATAATGTGTATAGCTATAGAATACTTATAATAGTTTCATTTAATGATTTGATTGCGCTATTGGTATAAACCTACGTTTCCACTAACCTAAATACAGACCATGTTATAAAACAAAGTCTGTTAACATGTTAACCAACATTGGTAACCGATAAGTTTTGGGTCTTATGATCTTGATTGACTAGTTTGATTAACTTGTTTACAGACAGGTGTTTTACTAGCATCGTCTAGTTTAACATTGTTAAAAACATTGACTATGTCTTGAGACTGTTTAATAAACATTGTTTAATGTTTCATGACTAGCCGGTAACGTACGGTAAAAGTGACAAACATACCGTTTTTTTTTTGAAACTCAATCGTGATCTTTAAATTGAACAAGTCAAGTTTCTTTTTAAAATTGGTATTTCCGGAACCCCCCTACCCTTGAATACAATTCAGACGGAGTTCTATTTCAATCTCGACCCAGTTAACATTCATTCAAAAATATTTTCAAACATCCGTATTACCGGAATCAAAAAAAGTGCAACGATCGTCAACTCAAATGTTTGCAAACAACAACACTGGCTCATTCAGTCCACTGCTGAACATAAACCGTATGAATGCGGGTTAGGGACGCTCGCACCGCCGAAGCTGCTGCCCGTCGGTGGCCAGGGGATAAAGCTCGAGTTCTAGCCTCTGGACTAGCTCGGAAACAGCCCTCCCAGATGGGTGATAAACGCGCGAGTTGAGTCAATGTAACTTGGTATGTGCATGCACTTCACATTCCGAAATCCTGATTGAATACACGTGACAGTCGCGCGTAAATCGCCTATCTGGGAAGGCACAAAGGGTAGGCCATCCGAGTCGAAACGTTTATTTTTGGAATATGAAGAGTTTACAATAACTAACAGATGGCGTTAATGCTCCTGTCAAAAGTAAGTTGATATTTTGTTATGTGCAGTCGGATCTGTTGAAGCAGTACTTATTGTAGGATTTGTTTTTGAGATCAAAATGTCTACTTCAACGTACTTCAACGTAAATATAGATTTTATGGAAAATCTCGTGTCGAATTTTTTAATTAATATTCAGTCAAACTTTAAAAACGACTGGCAGAGTGACAAAATCTCGGAGCGCCACTGCTTTTCTAACGTCCATACGGACGTATGAATACCAATCATGTAAGACGAGATAGATAGTTTTGATCTCAGATTCAAACTTGCACACATCATAGATAGATAAATAGTTAAATACTGTGCCTTCATGAAAAACTTGTGAGAGAGAATTATCCAATGGAATAGATATGGCGCATTCCATAGAGCTTGTCCAATTAGAGCTATTAGTAGCAAATCATATGAACACGCGTCACATTTCGCAAGCCTGATTGGCTAGGTGACTAGGTAGTCGCGCGTGATTCGCTCTGGACTGGCTCAGTTCGTAATCGCTGACGCCTCTTATTTCCTAAAAACCTGTCAAACTTAAGAAGTCACGTTTTAATCGTAATTTTTTTAAGGGAAAACGAAGCTTAGTTTTTGAAATATTATAGGAATCCATCTTTAACTGTCACGGAGGTATTTATACCAGAAATACTAGGTACTTATTTAGTTAAGAAAAATCTTTAAAAGTTATCTTTCAATGGTTACAAAAAACAATCTGGGATAGGATATCAAATTCATACAAAAAATTACACTCTCGGAAACTCTTTTTGCAAATTGAAGATTGAATTGATGCTAAGGTGGCATTACGTTCTAAATCACTCGCACTCGCACTGATGCTTAGTAATGAGTGGTAGAAACACTTAATACCTACATGGTCACTCAAAGAAAGTAATGTTGGTAAATTCGGAAAATAATTTAAGAACATTTCTATGACAAGCATTCTTAATAAAAATATTACTTGTGGTGGTATTCCTCAAAATCTAATTTGAGAGTTAAAAACGTATCATGCAAATCGAAGTTTATAGTACCGGCATTAACCTCTTTCCGTTTACTAAAAGAATGACTGTTAGGTTAGTCTAAAGATATTTTCTTCATTACGTATTAATTTTAGTGTATATTCGTAGGGCCTTGTCCGAATGCTATTGTTCTTATATACGGCTGGCCCAACTTGCGTACCGGATAAACTATGATCGGAAATCTGATGAGGTTTTTAGAAATAAAAATTGTATCGTTAGGTTTGTGTTTTTTTATAAAAGAATAAAAATATGGTTAGCTGTATTAGTTTAAAAAAAACTAAGTTTTCTTGGTTTAAAACGCTGTAAATTCTTAAATTATATTTGTTTAGGTAAATTAAGTTAAAAAGCCTAAAATAAAGAAAAACTAATAATAACTATTAGTTTATGTCTGACTTTTATGTAGGACATAGCGTAGATTAGTTTAAGACGGAACAGACATGGCGCAATTTTTGCCTATTGTTGTAAAAAAGTGTATGATATATATTTCTGGCTGTAAAATTAATGTTTCCTAGTTGTCCTGTACGCAAACATGAATGGAGAAGCTTGCATGCTTCATGATGTGAAAATTCTTATGAGTATTGTTGTAGTTAGTTGTTAAATAATTATGAAAAAATAAAAAAAAACGACGTATCGTTGAGTGAGTGAACAAAATAGTTATAGATATTATAAAAAAAAACAAGAAAACATTTTAAAAATATTTGTACAGTGTTGTTTCATATATTCGTTCCGTGGTTACAAATTTGGGGATAGAACGACTTTATTAATTAAGTGTTTATTTTTTAAACTTTCTTAAGAAATAATTCAGCAAAAATATGTTTTGATAGTTTTGGGCTCAAACACTAAGGAGATATTTTGAGCCATATCGAAATGTTTCTTTTAAAAAGACACTAACTTCTCATCAAACTGTATTTGAGGCTTCATCTCAATAAACTGTGCTTAGGAAGGCACGTTTCGATGGCCTATAGTTTTGTTAGAATTTTGGCTAAAACTTCTAAAATTACTATCAAAATACTTGAAAATAATTCTTCAATTATTTTAAACAACTGCCTTAGAACGCGTATTACTTATAAATTTCAGTCTTTTAAAATTTCGGAGATTATTTCAATGATGTTCTTGTAACGGCTAAAAAGTTGATAAGTTTGTCGGTAAATTGTTTTGTATCTTTCTTTCGGTAGGCGTAATGTAACTAAGTAAGACCTAGGTTATGTCTTTCACCATCAAAAAACAATCCCATTTATTCTTAATCACTTATTCGGTTATTTGGCCGCTAAGCTAGCGACTCTTGACTTTTGAATAAATGAGAGACAGACTAACACCTAGATAGAGTCTACTATGATTGATTATGATTATGGCGCGATTTTAAGATAAATTAGGAAAAACCTCCAAAATAAAAAACTAAAAATATGTTTCTACGTCCGCACTTCGAACAAATAATGTACGTTGTAAATTAATTAATTTAAATGTTATGATGGCCACTTTCTTAAAATAAAATAAAAAAATGTGATATATTGTTCGAATCAGGAATAGAGGTTGTAATTATTGTATGTATACCTGGTAACTATTAAATATTATCTGTTTCAGAGTTGGATCATACCTGTGCTATCCTTTTTACAGCCTTTTTATTAAGAATATAACCTAAAATTGCTATTACCCAAACATATTGTGCATCTTTCCTGTGGGTAAGGGCAACTAGGCTCACATGATGGTATAGTTGCTAAAGCATCTAACCATGTCCCAGCCACTACGGCGTCCCGATCTGTGGGTAAAAGTTGCCACTTGACGCTGTTTATAAATCATCTAGAGATGCAAAAAATTTGCCCAAATTTAATCTAAAATGTATTCCCTTTGCTTTGTACAACTGTCACTATTTTTTATAGAGAGCGAACGTATTTTGTTTTTGCACAGAATGTTTATTTCCATTCATTTAATTCTACAATCAAATATTGCTATATCTACTAAAATATTTTTTCTCTATTTCCCCTTCACAGATTTGATCCGTTCTTAAACAGAGTTCAGAATTTTTGTACAAAAGCTTGTATTATAAGATTATAACATAAAGTTGAAACCCTGCTTTAAAATTATATCACTGTGTATTTATACCAGCTAAAAAAAAACTAAATCTAACGGGCTCTTTGATATAATATAATTTTCTAAAGGATTCTTTGATATTTGCCTAATTTAAAAAACTAAATTACAAAAAAAATAATTTCATAAGGTACCTAGTTTTAGTAGTATTTTGTTGATCCAAAATACCAGAGTTGGTATGTGCATTAAAAAAAGAAAGTCCAAAAAGATTGTAAATTTAAGTCTTTTGTAAAATAGTTAGAAATTATTTACGTCGACTATTATTTAAATTTACTTCGAAATTATTACTTAATTGTTTTTTTCTAATAGTGAGAGAGTGTACAAAATAGTTTGGATCAAAATATATTTGCAATTAAGATTTATTTTGCACTGAGGTTTAAAAAAACTTAGGTATAAACTTTATTTTTTTTCCAACTTTCGTATTTTGAATGTTACTTATCAAATACTTGAGTATAATGGCCTCGTTCTTATTATTACAGACAGTACTCTTCTTAGGTAAACCTACCTGAAAATTGCGCGTATACCGAATGCACATTAGTTTGGTTTTGTCTCCGAGTGCCTAGTCCCTATAATGGTATAGATTTGAGTACATCTGAAGATCCTTATGCTTAAAAAATGCGTAATTATTTTTTGTACCGTCTTCACACCTTGACGATATCTATGGCGCAGTGGGCCTGAGACGCAGAAGGTTGCTGGTTTGTTTCCCGCCGCAAGATAAGTTTGTATATTCTGCAAATATTTGTCTTCGGTCTGGGTGTTTTCTATATATAATGTGTATGTATTTAGAAAAAAAATACTATTTGTGTATTAAAACAGTCATGCGGTTCCCATTGTACAAGCTCTGCTTAGGGCTTTATGATGCTGTGTGATAGTGTTCACCATCCCTATTTGTATTTAGTATACTACCTACTTATTTAACTTGTATTTAATACTTGTTTAGTATAGATATAAAAAACCAACATACAGGTGTGCAGAAAACTCAAGTAAAAATTAAGTGACGTTCCAGAATACTAAAAGTCCCCTTTACTTACGGATTACTTACACTTTACTTTATTGAAATAGTCCCTCCCAAAAATAACACCCACCATTTGAAACATCCGTGAGATAAGCATGTTAATTTTTTATATTTTGTAAGTAGTTTTAGGCCTATTTATGATGTGTTTTGAGAAACTGCATTTAAAATAGCTATTTGACTAAAATGTTTATTCAAAATAACGTTTTTATCATTTTATCTCCGATACTAATTTTGATCGATATTCCAGTAAAATCAGGTAAATGGTAAAACTCAAAAAGTCCGAGGTACATGTTTCGCCTATACTTATGCGCCTGCCACTTACGCTTTTGCTTGTTCATGCAGACTTGTACACAGAGGGTCTAGTATAGTACGAGTTGCACAATTCGAAAACTTTTATAGTATACTATGCTGAGCTCAATTTTGAAGTATCTTTTTTTCGTTAATTACTTCACCGTTTTGAGTGATAATTATTACTGCAATCAGCAAGAAGATTGCATTACGATTTGTTGTACCATTTGCGTAATTTCCAAAAAACGTACATTAAAATTGAGCTCGATATAGTGTACTATAAAAGTTTTCGAAGTGTGCAACTCGTACTAAACCCTCTGAACACAACGTATAATAAACACGCTAACCAACTGCTCTACCGAGTCAACTCCTTACTATGTCGAAATTTTCGGGCAGCCACGGCTAAGCGCCGTTGGCTCAATCTACGACACCACGTACACCTAAAATCGAGACGCGCTAACCAACTGCGCTACCGAGTCAACTTCTCACCTTGTCGGTATTTATGGGAAGGTCGCGGGTTCAAATCCCGCCTGAGCCGACATTTTTAGGTTTTCCCTAAAGTGTGGGCTAACACTTAAAATACAAAAGAAACAACATGTAAAGTCTGTTTTGGTGGATCTGTTCATGGGAGAAGCTTGCGCAGTAATTATATTGTGGTGTAACTTGCCTGTGTGGTGATCGCATTACAAATATAGTACTGCGTATTCTCGCGAGTCTTGGTAGACTAGCGAAATAGTATTCGTATCGTAGACGTAAAATTCTGGCCAATGAGAAAGCGTAGATTCAAAGTAACGCTTTCTTTAGCCAAAATTTTTCGTTGCAATTAGCGGCACGGAACTAGCGCTGACCGTTATTGCGCAGAAGTCAAAAGTAAGGTATCATACGGGAGCTAGAGGTGAGAGAGAGCGAGAGACCCATGCGCAGAAGTTTCGTTCACCGCTAGACTAACGTGCCGCTAGCTATACGCTTACAATACATCGGTGGCTTTAAAGCGAATAACATACCTAGCAAACTATAAAGTTTGCTTTAATTAAATTTTTATGTAAATGTAATGTCAAAGTTTTACAAACTTCCCGCTAGGGGCGCTGCTACATTTTCATACAAAAATATAGTTAACGCATACTTTGTATGTAAGGTGTTCTTTTCGCACTCAAGCCACTGTGGCTTGTTGAAGTATTCGTCGAGTGTTCGCCCTACTACCCTATCCTAACCCCTATGCAGACTGTTTTGGTAGGTTTTTTATGCGAGAAGATTGCGCAAGTAAAAGTGTGGTGGTAGGTGCATTATACTCATTATGACACGAGTTTGATACTGGAAATCGGATCTTAATTAACTAACTACGGAGATATGACAATATGATCATACATATGTTAATTAGTCCAATTTATTTTAGTAGGTTATTAACAAATTTAGTTTTAGAATGCCCAGTGGAGTACGACTAATGCTCGGAGAGACACGAAGCTTGAACCTTGTTGTTTGTCTTGACATTTTGACTGAGGAACTTGTGCTTTAGTCAGGAGGCTTTATGGTACAGGCATCCGCAGCTAATGTGTTATGGCAAGCTCCAAATAGCTGCGTAGTAATGTGGTGGACGCAGGTGCATTATTTTGTAAAATGGCGTTGCTTCTGTTTTGCTCTCTCCTTGCTAAATTTAGCCGTAGAAAAAGTAGCAATAATTTTAAATATTGAAAATACGACGTCGTGTTTCTAAATCTAAAAACAAAGTTGAAGTTCTATACGTTTTTCCAAAGATGTATTGCTCTGAATTTATTTTTTTAGAAAACTTCTGGATTGATGCTTCGTGTGTTGTAAATATAGCTGTAATCCGAAAATAAAGCATTCTTTCTGGGATTTATTGTTTTATTCCTTGTCTTCATTATGCAGGTAGGGGTAAGTAGGTATTTAGTAAATTCAATTTAATACGGTCTACCTATGGACCTTTCTGAAAATGAAGCTAGCTCTGTTAAAACGGAATGATCTTCTTCATATGACTTAGCGACCAACTCCTATTAGGCTGCCCGAAGGCCTCCGACATGGCTTAACGACTGAAAAGTCATGACCAATATCTTTACGTGCCTTCCGAAGCACGGAAGAGTTTAATCTAAATGTCACTAAAAACGGTCACCCATCCAAGTAATGACCGGGCGGAGTGTTGCTTAAATAAAAGATCTATGTGCTTAACCAAGGTGATCTGCTAAGAACTCTCTCCACGCCACAAGTGCTTCTTTTTTATGGCACCGATAACGGAATTATAAGCAGGTAAGATAAATACCAATATTCGCAACCTGACGTGCAATATGATTCAGGTGCTTAGGTACTTACTAGATATGGGAATTCTGAAGGAGCGAGTATACTTCGTGGCGCAGTTGTGTGCAGACTTAATGCAACAGAAACCAATCATGGAACGGGCGCTCTAAATGTTTGTGACTTCACTTCTTGAATTGCAGGAAAACAATGGATGTGTTCCAATTCAACCAACTGTAAGTACAAAATGTACTTGTACCAGGAAGAAAGGATCTTGGTATAATGTCTGTTGGACCGATAAAATATATATGAAAAATGCCCGTGACGATAGATAGTCGATAGAAAGTGTTCGTAGTAGAACAGATAATAACCTTTCAACTAGTTAGTTATGGTCACTGCATCCTAACAGCTAAAGGCCAGCCAAATAAAACAAAAAAATGAAACAGAATTGTCGCTTTAATCAGCAATTTCCAGTTGAAAAAAAAATCAACAAAACTACACTGAAATTCTGAACATGACTATTTTACAAACAATTTACAGCGATTTATTTTATATAGCACAGTTTTTGAATGTCTCTTACCCGAGCGAAGCGCGTGGACACGATCGAAACAAAATACAAAATAATATTTACAGAATTAACGACGCTCTGGTGTTAAGCTAAATTAGGCTAAGAAAATACATTGCGTTGAAATAGTGGCAAAATGGCCAATAGTGCAACACTAACCACTTTGCGAGCAACTGACCTACTAGGCGAGCGAAGCAAACTCCTTTGACTACTCTTTTCCCTTTAATAGCGAAGCGAGCAGATTACAGAAATCACTTTGCACGCCCAATAAAGTTACTAACAATAGGTAAGTTAGAACAAAGATATTGAAATTTATTGTGCTTTGCATAAGCCTAATGGCTAGTCTTGCACTTTCGAACATTTTGCATTTAAAATACTAGAGGACATTCAAAAACTCCGCGCGGTGCCTAGATTATACAACTTACAAGATACAACATCCTATCCACTTTACTAAGCGTATGATAACGGCCCCAAAATGAGGCCAATTTTTTTTTTACATTTTTTCCCAAATTGCAGCCTTTTGTACAGTATATGATACTTACTATTAATATATGTATAGACATAGATAAAACAGTTTTTTTTTGTCGCGAATTATTTTTTGTAATATTCCCGTAGAAATATACAAAATATAGCTCGCTCGCTTTTTTTAAAAAGGTAATTAATCAGGACATTGCGTAACACGACTTGATTAAGTATCGCATAGCTAATATTAAACTCTGCCAAGTTACAAATTACATATTCACGATATTTTTAAACATTTTTTTTTTGTTTTTTTTTTTCTGAAATGAGGTGATTTGACCCGACAAAGTTGAATTTTACGCTGAAAAAAGAACAATGCGTATGTATATATAAGTCTTTTGAGTTCGCCACTGAAGCCAGACTTGTAGGAAGTTAATTTTATTATTTTTTTATTAAATACAACACAGATAGTCAACAGTTACTTTATAGAAAAACGTCGGCAACTACTGCAGAAGACATTGCAGTCCCATATTGATAAGATTTTTTTATAATTTTATTTTTTCATACTCTATCTAAAGTGTCATCTACATTCCTAGTAATATAATGGACACACCCTAACAACTACACTTCAATACCAATTATTTGATGTAACATATTTTTTGTTTATTTTGAATGAGATTTGTGAATTGAGTCTTGGACATATGCCAAGATTTTTAAGATTTACCTACACAAAGATTTTTTTGTTCTAACACCATAAAAATCGAGTTTAGTATTCTTAATTAATTTTATTTATGCACATTTCAATATTATGAGGCAACATCGACGATAAGTTATTATTTCCTTTAAAACATCTATTTTTCGAATAATTTTACACATTAGGTAGTACATATATTTAGCATTATATTTTTTATGTTTACATTAGATACTGTAAGCAGGGATAAATCAATGAAAAATGTATCTAAAAATACACATTATATCTTTTTTGGAATCTCACTTTGTGTCATTTTTCAACAATTTTTACAAGTTATTTATTATAATATTTAAAAGGGCGAAGCAGCAGTTTTCTCACATTTTGGGCTGTTTTTTTTTACCTATTTAGTAATAAGTCATTATGTATTAGAAATGTTTGATTGAATTGAATATATCCAATAGTTATAACAAATTATAAACCAAAATCTTATCCATCTATACCATACCACATACATGAGTTTTACCAAAATGTAAGAAAATCACTGGCAGAGAGTACACGATACCAAATACTAATGAACATAGCTGAAGTATGTTTAATCGATAACTTTTATATTTATAGGTAACTGCGGGTTCTTAAATTTAAGGCAAATACCGACGTAACGGCGAGGCCACAACAGTGCGGTGCGACGACGCAAAAACGACAACGAAATTTCTAAGACGCCTGTACCCCTAGTACGAGTTTCGCAATACGGATGTGATATGAATGTTTCATAGTTTTCGTTTTCGAGCTCAATTCTAATACACGGATTTTGGAAATTACGCAACTGGTTTTGAATAAAATCTGACCGAACAACGTATGTAAAATGATCTTCTTGCAGATTGCAATGCTTATCACTCAAAACAGTTAGGTAACTAACGAAAAAAGGTACTTTAAAATTGAGCTCGAAACGTAACGTAAACTATGAAAGTTTTCGAAATGTGCAACTCTGAGAGGTACTGCTTCTAGATTCCTGCGGGGTGATCGGCTAACTCTGTTGCAAACAGAAATGATTGACACCGATCTTGTTTTACAAACTTCAAACATAAATTCAATTAACGTCAATTGACAAACTGTCAAAGTTTGTTAAAACGGAGGATCGGTGTCAATCATTTTTGTTTGCAACAGAGTTAGCCAATCGCCCCGCAGGAAGCTGGTCGTAGATTTTTCGCTGTACCGCACTGTTGCATGCCGTAACACGCACACTGACTTTTACTGCGAACACGAGCTTTAACCACTGAACCTTAATATCCAGGCTCGACCGATTACACTGTTTTTTTTAATGAGTTCTTCTTCGTATGGCTAACTCTGGTGTCAGATTTTTTAGGCCGCCCAAAGGCCTCCGACATGACTCAACGACTGAAAAAGCCGAAATAAACATATTAACATACCTTCCGAAGCACGGAAGCGCTTAAATCTAAATGCCACTAAAAGGTTACCCATCCAAGTACCAAGTAACCATAAGCGCTTCCTTAATTGTCTTTTATTGAGTCCTTAATAGTCAGAACAAGGTTAGAAAGATTATTATTTTTTATTATTTATTATGGGCCAGCTCTTGACCTCGAGGCTTGCATAGGCAAGGATGAGGTCGACCATGGGGCAAGCTTTCTTAGAAGATGCCTACTAACTCTCTTTTTGAAGCCGAAAACTGAAAGCTATTTTTTCAATGTGATTTTTGTATAAACTCTAAAATATACCCATCAAGGTCGACTCGTGTCGTCAGCGTGCGTGTTAAAAAAAATGTGTTCGTCTATTTGTTTTTCAAAAAGAGTCGACGTTTAAATTCATTATTTAATCTGGTCATTGGAAGTAGCAGACTTAAGAAAAAAAAAAGATGAATTATACAAGAATTTAAGATCCGAATTTTCAATTTCAAAATTTAACGTTTAATGTCGAATAGATTCAGTGAATAAGCTATGTACTGAATTATCAGACAATTGAAAAAATTACACTAATACCTTCAAAAGAAAGCAACTATTATTTTATATTCTGAAATCAATCCGATTAAAAGCATTTTTTTAATGCAGCAACACTGTCGACGTAGCCACCTGTGTTGCCATTGCAATATAATTTAAAATATTGACGAAACGTCCAATCACGTTCGCTGTTACATTTATTTAGATTTCACATTTATTATTTTTATAGTTAAAAACCGCTAAACAGTCATATATAATCATGATATACTCGTACATATTTACATTTAGTCTTTTTTTTATTTTGGAAATGGAAAATGAATAATTATTTGGATAATTAATATACACAATGTTTTACGCTAAAGAACGTTTGAAATGTTTTACGCTATAGAAGACAAAACTCGCGCATTGAAATAAGAGTTGTTACAGGAGATAGAAGAAGACAGAAGATTCAGTTACATATATAAAAAGCTGTATGTATATTGTATTAGCTTCCGCCCGCAGCTTCGCTCGTGTGGTACCCGGATAATAAATAAACTATACCTATGTTATTCCTGGTCAAGGTTAAGAAACACACTTCACAACTCGCGTTTTCGTAAAGTCCACTATTAATGTTTTGTAGTATTTTTTTTACGAATTACCAATAATTTACTATTAAAAAGATTAAGTAGTGCCGATAATATATGACCATTTACCCGACACTTACATATCTGGACCTGCCAGACGCATTCTAATCACCATTCAATATACAGATACAACTATATAATACACATCATTACGGTTAATATACAAATCGTTACATATTATACATTTTTTTACTCGCATTTTTTACCTTTTATTATACTAAGTGAATGTTTCTCTACTTTTAAAACTATTTGCATATGCCAGCGTGTTATATTAAGAATTCTTTGATACCATTCACTTTGATCACTAAACTGCAAATAATCTTGTCAAAGGAAAGGCGCAAGAGTTTATTATTTTAACTAACAAATTATCTTACGAATAACTGGGATTAAAAAAAATGTTTTTTTTCCGCCATGTATATCCACTCTACATGGAAGATTTACAAACCGAGTATACAGGATGTAAAATTTGTTTTTTATAGAAATGTACCTAATGAATGTTGCATAATTATATGGATCAAATTAAATAACCAAATAGGAAAAAAAAGTTTTAATTTGAGGCGCTTCTGGTGCAGTCTGGTCGAAGCAACGTTCAGTACCCTCAATACTTAGATGGGTGATACTCTTGCCATGACATGTACTTATATTGGAATAGTAAAACTCTCGCCACGAATGCGCTCTTGTATTGCAACTAGCGGTCACCCATCCAAGTGGTGAAGTACTTGATGCTGTCGGACAGCACAGGAAGTAGTAAGCCGAAGCGGATCACTGTAACTTCACCATACAGGCTCGTATGAGGTTCTTAGGTCGTAACGGAGTCTACGATTCGGTTTCGATTCAGACGAAATATTTTTATATTAGGTTTACTTATAAATAGGGTTTAATAATTAATTAATTGGCTGACTGAGTCGTTTAATTATTTAAAATAAATATATAAGGGCCGATATCCACCAAAGTAGTGATCAGTGAAGCCAAACATCCACTGAACTCTTTTACAGCGCTCTAGCAAGCACCGGCCCTGAAGTATTTAATACTTGAATATTTTTAATACTGGCATATGCGTAATGATAAATCAGTGTTTTACTCTACTTCACAGCCACTTAAAATAAACTTTAGATGAAGCTTGTTATGTTAAACTAAAATGTACCTAACTTATTATATTTTGAGACGTTGTCAAGTGCAAAAGGCAATCGCTGAGTCATTATGCTGCTATGTTTTAAATAGCAGAGTCGTTTTGGCAAAAAATTTTGAGATAAAACGTAAGAAGAATTTAAACATTTTAAAATAAATCGTCAAAATTAAAGAAGAAAATTAGTTGTTTTTTAATATAATAAATACTAAAGAACTGTATTTTTAATTAAGTAATGATATAATCGTACCGACATATTGTTCACACATAATGGCGGCAGGAAAATCACCATTTTGTTTAAAATTATAAGAAAAAAACGCAAAAATAATTAGTATGAAAGGTAGAGCACTCTCTAAAAATCGTCGAATCTCTTCAATTTTCACCCTGTATAATTATGTCTTGGGGATTTTTGCCATGTTGGTTAATTTAACTAATGATTTTACTCCATTCTCCAAGTTAGATCAATAACGCATTCTGAGACTGAGACATACAATAATGAACCTTAATCCAATGCAATACACATCAAACACTCAGCTAACTTACGCGGTACTTAAAATAATTCCTTGTATTCCTTTTTAAGCCCGAATTATTTGGCTGTATAACTAAAATTATACTAAAATGAATATTGACAAGTTTCCCGCGAATGAAACCACTATCTTTTTTCTGACATCAATATGGCGGCTATAAAGCTGCCATCTTGTTTCGGCAACAAAATAACTGCTGTAAGATAACCACTTTGTTTCAGTCCACAAAATGTCCACTGATAAAAACCACCATATTGATTGAGAAAACAAAATGACTGCTGCAAATGTCGCCATCTTGTTTTTGACAACAACATGGCGATTGCAAAAAAGAAAAGAAATAAAATGAAAACTAAAGTAAGTAGTTGTTTCATTACTTTAATATCACACATTTTACTACAAAAATGAATAATACAATATATACAAAATGCCTAGTTAAAATACTAGCGGTTCCACATCGCAGGAAACCAAATGTTTACATGACCTGACCGCAAGTATCGGCCATTTTGGTTATTTTACATTAAAAAAGTCTGGTCTACTTCCGCTAGTAAACCAAAATTGGCAAGTCGGGCTTTTTCTTGGATTTTTTTTTATTCTCGGTGGGCGTTTCGGAATCTTTAGTCTCTTTCTCACTGGAGTTTTCAGGTTTTTTTAAATCAGGGTTAGGGATATACTCAATACGAATCTTACTTTCGCATTCTTTAGCTATGGTTTTTTTCTTAGATTTATTCTGTTTTAAGTTATCATTACTATTCGTATTAGCGTCATCATTTAACTTTTTCACACCATCTAAGTTTTTGACTTTATTTCGTTTAGCCACTTTAGTCTCTACTTCATTCAATTTTCTTTTACCAACTTTGTCATTTTTATCAATCTTACTCTTAAATTTTTTATCTTCATTTACTTCTTTACTCTTAACATTTTTATTTATTTTAGCAGTTTCATCAAGTTTTTCTTTAGCATTATTTGTAATAACTACCGGCGTTGCGTTATTTGTCATACTAAAATAATTATCGTTATCGTCTGTCACTGTATCTCTAACTAAACTTTCGTACAAGCTCCCTATAGAAGCTTTTTTATCTTTCTGTTTACATAAATCAAGACTTACTTGTGGTATGTTCTTAGGAAGTTTATTTCTAATTGGATTAATACTTCTGTCCGGTTGAGGATTTTTGTTAGAAACTTGCAAATTACCAACAGGATAAGTTGTCTCTTTTCTAAGTAGAGAAACTATCATATTGGAGCTAGATGTTTTCTTTTGATTTTCAATTTTGTAGCTATTAATATTATTTGCTTCCATTTCTTTATTTTTAGCTTCATCGTTGATTTCTTCGCATGTTTGAGGTGTTTTACCAAGCTTTTTAGATACGAGGAATTCAGACAGATCCTTGAATAGCTTTACTTCTTTCACTAGACTCTTAGCATCTTTAATTTTTTTATCATTTTCTTTTGAAATGTCAATTGTTTCTTTTGTGCTTTTAGATTTTAGATCTACATTATTTTTTTTATAATCTATGTTATCGTTTTTTGATTTACTAACCAAATCTTCTTTGCTTAGATTCTTAGTCGCACTTACGGTAGCTATTTTAATTCTCTTACACTTCATCGGATCTAAAGCATGTCTTTTACAAGTAAGCATAGGCCCTACCTCTTTCTTAACAGGATCTACCTTAATTTTCTTACATTTCAAAGATAACTTCTTAGTCTCGACTTTCCTTTTCGTAGTTTCTTTAACGTCACCGATTTTAGTGTTGCCACTCTTTAGGCATTTCAAATAGGATTTATCGTTCTGTTTAGCAGTGCCGCCAACATTGCCAATTTTGGTTTTACCGTCATTATGTATGATTGTAAAAATTGCAGAGTTTCCGCTTTGCAAATTCTTTTTCGGATCCAATCTTTCCGGCCTTACATTGACATTACCTAATTTCTCTTCGATACCAAGATTACCTAATTTTCCCTTGTTAGTGTTACCAACTTCGTTTTTGAGACTTCCAAAGCTTACTTTACGTGCCGGTGTATTACTAACAATCGGCACCTTATTGACTGCCGACGAGGCAACGTTGCCGAATTCGCCACAAACATTCGCGACGTAAGCAACGTTCGCATTCGCGACGCTGCCACTGCCGTCAGCGTCCACACCGTTACCACCAACATTAGTGTTACCACTACTGCCACGAACATTCATAATGCCGCGAACATTGCCGTCACTGTAAACGCGACCACAAAACACTGAGCCCACATGCATATTGCCACGGACGTTAACGTTGACGACATTCCCATTTCCGACGTTTCCGCCGACAACATTGCTGACGTTCGAGCTTCCGACATTTCCGTTGCCAACAATCACGTTGCAGACGACACTGCCGACGTTTCTGTTGCCGACACCAGCATTCGCGCCGAGGTCGGGTGCGGCGCCGCGAGCGCGCGTGGTGTCGCTCGCGGCGGCGTTGTGATTGGTCGGTTGTCACGTGACCTCCATCGGTAGCGTGTCCGCTGTCCGCCGTCGGACGGTCCCGTTGGTTTCCGTGTCTTCGGAGTTGTCCTGAGATCGCGCTTGCTGGGACGACGTCGCTACGGGCGTTGAATTGTCCACTATTTCACTGTAAACAAGATAAAAACTTTTAAAGTATGACCATGACATGAGGGTGTAAGAGGTTCCAACCCCCATCTTCGGAACACAAGCCAACCTCACCTACGCGTGGTGCAATCTGACTAACAAACGGGGCAGAGGCGGTTGACTGATTGCTGCATAGCCCAGCCTCACACCGGCACAGCTAAATCCCCTGGCCGACGACGGGCAGCAGCGTCGGGGGTGCGAGAAGTTGTGCCCTGCGATCCCCAACCCGCATGCACAGCGTGGGGATTATGGGCATATCCCCCTTTATTAGGGGAGTCCTATGTCCAACAGTGGACTGATATAGGCTAGTGTGCTGTGCTGTGAATGACACAGGATAGTTTCGTGAGACCATTCTTAAGAGAGTTGGAAATAATGACTCTCCCTTCTAAGGTCTTATATGAGGTTGCAATTTATGTTAATGACTTATCTTAACCATTTTAGCCGAAATCAAGATAGGCATGTGTTTAACACGGGGGTGTACGGGGTTCCAACCCTTATCTTCGGAACCCAAGCCAACCCCTCCTGCACGTGGTGCACCCTGCTAAGCAACGTACGGGGATCTGGCGGCCAGCTGATTGCGGCATAGCACAGCCTCACACCGGCACAGCTAAATCCCCTGGCCGACGACGGGCAGCAGCGACGGGGGTGCGAGAAGTTGTGCCCTGCGATCCCCAACCCGCATGTACAGCGTGGGGATTATGGGCATATCCCCCTTTATTAGGGGAGTCCTATGTCCAACAGTGGACTGATATAGGCTAGTGTGCTGTGCTGTGAATGACACAGGATAGTTTCGTGAGACCATTCTTCAGAGAGTTGGAAATAATGACTCTCCCTTCTAAGGTCTTAAATCAGGTTGCAATTTATGTTAATGACTTATCTTAACCATTTTAGCCGAAATCAAGATAGGCATGTGTTTAACACGGGGGTGTACGGGGTTCCAACCCTTATCTTCGGAAACCAAGCCAACCCCTCCTGCACGTGGTGCACCCTGCTAAACAACGAACGGGGCTCTGGCGGCCGGCTGATTGCGGCATAGCACAGCCTACATCGGCACAGCTAAATCCACTGGCCACCGACGGGCAGCAGCTCGGTGGTGCGAGAAGCTGTGCCCTGCGATCCCCAACCCGCATGTCCAGCGTGGGGATTATGGGCATATCCCCCTTTATTAGGGGAGGCCTATGTCCAGCAGTGGACATAGGGGATATAGGCTGGTGTGGTGGTGTGGTGGTGTGGATGTGTTTAACACGAGGCGCACCTTTACCACCGTAGCTCGTTTGTTGGCCAAATCGGCTAAATTGACGCCTGTAATGGTCCCGACAGTGTTTAACAGACTATCCAACAGTATAACAGAGACAACTAGCTTGAGCTTATTAAAACAAAATAAAATACTTGCTCATTAGTAGCGCATTTTATAGTTTGACGAGTAAATTGACCAAAAAATTCAATATAATTACTTAAAGGTCTATAGATTCTTACCTACACAATTACTGGTAATTGTATTTGTGTTTCTCTTGGCGTGGCTTACTTCTGTTTTCTGAGCAGATCATCTTTTTATTATTGAACCTACCTTATTCTTTTCACGACTGCTTGATTTACCTTACTTACTTAACATAATAAGCATAGATAAGTTGCTTTCAAACATTACGGTATTTATTTTTAGTTTATTAACTAAAAATAAATATTATCATTAGCTATACGGTAACGAGAAGATTTGACGTAGTTTTCTAAATGCAGCCCAACCCTGCTGAATCCTCATCTTGGTCTCCTTCTCAAGGTTGTTTCTACCTGACTGCAAAATCTGCCCAAAATATGTGAAAACAACTTCAAGGTCCATTAACGACAAAAGTTCTCACATCAATTTGGTCATTGACCATGAATTTGGTCTTATTCATATAAAGAAGTGTGATGTCCACCACACCACACCAGCCTATATTAGTCCACTGCTGGACATAGGTCTCCCCTAATAAAGGGGGATATACCCATAATCCTCACGCTGAGCATGCGGGTTGGGGATCGCAGGGCACAGCTTCTAGCACCACCGATGCTGCTGCTCGTCGGTAGCCACGGAATTTAGATGTGCCGATGTAGGCTGTGCTATGCCGCAATCAGCCGGCCGCCAGAGCCCCGTTCGTTGTTTAGCAGGGCGCACCACGTGCAGGTGAGGTTGGCTTGGGTTCCGAAGATGGGGGTTGGAACCCAGCACACCCCAGTGTGATGTGATTGAATGTAAATATGATTGGTACTCACGCGACAGGCGTCGGTCTCGGCTGCGCGATGAGTCTAGTTTGTCGTGCCTTGAGCTGCGCCGTAGTGAACGCTATCGCCTGCACGTTCGCTGACAACGCCTGACCACCAGGACCAGATATCGCTATCTTCTGACCACCTGCAGAGCAAAAACATAATTTATTTATATATTGTTAGAAACACTAACAACAATTCATAATTTCAGAACTGTAAAATCTTTAGCGAATGTTAATGTGACGATACATGTCAAACCTCTCTCTCGCTTGCATTATTCAACATTTTTGAAGATATAAAATCACTGAATGTAGTTATGCCAAATAGCAAACCCTTCACGGCCTAGGAAATAACAATACAAAGGTTCAGCAATAATATCATTTTGATTCTAACACGTTTTCTTACCAAAAAAATGTGATCAATTTTGGTGTAGTAATTTTGTATCTTCAAAAATGTTGAGTAGTGCGAGCGAGAGGGAGGTTTGACATGTATAGTCGCCTTAATGGACAGTGTGACATTGCTATTAAAGGCGCTTACAAAATATGTACATAATAAGTTTAAAGTCTTTAGGTAATAACTAGCATCCAACTTAGCATTGTGGACATAGGGAGATGGCAAGATATTGGAATAATGAACTCATGAATGAACACTTTAGTGCCTGAAACATATAACAAAACACAATGAAATGTAAAAATGCTACAATGGGCGGCCTTGTCGCTGAAAGCGATTTGGTTCGAGTGCTGGTAAAATGTGGATTTATTTTGTTTCTTAGTTTACGTTTATAGCTGGATCTGTCGCGGCAGCTGTACATTCTTATGCAGCAGATTGGCGACGACGGCCCTTCAGCTGGATCGTGTGCCTTCATCTAGAGACTATGTTAGTGTGTATGTATATTAGTTGCCTAGCCACTAGTGCGACAGTTACCTTTGGGCAGCTGTACATTCTTATGCTGCAGATTGGCGACGACGGCCCTTCAGCTGGATCGTGTGCCTTCATCTAGAGACTATGCTAGTGTGTATGTATATTAGTTGCCTAGCCACTAGTGCGACAGTTACCTTTGGGCAGCTGTACATTCTTATGCAGCAGATTGGCGACGACGGCCCTTCAGCTGGATCGTGTGCCTTCATCTAGAGACTATGCTAGTGTGTATGTATATTAGTTGCCTAGCCACTAGTGCGACAGTTACCTTTGGGCAGCTGTACATTCTTATGCAGCAGATTGGCGACGACGGCCCTTCAGCTGGATCGTGTGCCTTCATCTAGAGACTATGCTAGTGTGTATGTATATTAGTTGCCTAGCCACTAGTGCGACAGTTACCTTTGGGCAGCTGCACATTCTTATGCTGCAGATTGGCGACGACGGCCCTTCAGCTGGATCGTGTGCCTTCATCTAGAGACTATGCTAGTGTGTATGTATATTAGTTGCCTAGCCACTAGTGCGACAGTTACCTTTGGGCAGCTGTACATTCTTATGCAGCAGATTGGCGACGACGGCCCTTCAGCTGGATCGTGTGCCTTCATCTAGAGACTATGTTAGTGTGTATGTATATTAGTTGCCTAGCCACTAGTGCGACAGTTACCTTTGGGCAGCTGCACATTCTTATGCTGCAGATTGGCGACGACGGCCCTTCAGCTGGATCGTGTGCCTTCATCTAGAGACTATGCTAGTGTGTATGTATATTAGTTGCCTAGCCACTAGTGCGACAGTTACCTTTGGGCAGCTGTACATTCTTATGCAGCAGATTGGCGACGACGGCCCTTCAGCTGGATCGTGTGCCTTCATCTAGAGACTATGCTAGTGTGTATGTATATAAGTTGCCTAGCCAATAGAGCGACAGTTACCTTTGGGCAGCTGTACATTCTTATGCAGCAGATTGGCGACGACAGCGCTGGGTATCTGTGCGTGGGGCGCGGGTGCGGGCGCGGGCGCGGGGGCGGGGGCGCGGCCCTTCAGCTGGATCTGGTGCCGCAGGTGCGGGGCGCGGGGCGAAGGGAGCGGGGCGCGAACCAGGTGCCGTCCGTCTAGGCTCACGCTGACGCGGTGAGGACGAGCCGTCGCCGCTATGTTGCCCTGGTAGATAGACATAGACATACAGGGTGGGATATTTAAAAGATAAAATATTTAGTACAAATTCCGCCAACTCTCTCTGACGAGTTTCATAAAAACTCAACAGAAATTCGACAATATTTCGCCTGCCCCATAAGGCATCATCAGGAAACGATAGACTCGCTGTCCGCCTTCGGCACTCCGCAAAAGTTCGCAGACGTGTTGCTCTTTATCTTTTAAATATTATTTTTAATAATATCGTCGTTTTATCTTTTAAATAACTTGTAATGGGTTTCCGCAATGTCACGCCTGATTCAATTCATTATATACAGGGTGGGGCGAAATTTTATCTCATGAAGGGCATCTACCTTTTCTTTTCTTTCGTTTATTTTGAAGGAAAAACAATTGAATTTTTGGTTCTTTTTTTTAATGTACAGTCAAGAAAAAGACATTTATCAAAAAAATAAGTTGATCTCAATCGACTCTATTTCCCTACAGGAACACTTTTCCCAAAGTAACTTACCAAATCAAATCAAGATGGTCTCAATCGACTCTATTTTCCAACAAGAAAACTTTTTCCAAAGTAACTTCCCAAATCAAATCGTAAGATTTTTTGAAAACTAAAAAAAAATAGTTTTCCGTACTATTTCTGAACGTCACTCACCTTTAGAGTACCATCGAAGACGACCTGCCTCTTCTTATCATTCAGGTCGAGTCTCGCTATAGTAGCCTTGCCAGGCTGAGGTTGTCGCACCACGTTCACTAGATGTGGCCCTTTGCCGAGCTGACCGCTCTTTATCTCGAACAGTTGCGCCACGGAACCCTGAGCCGCTTTGAAGAGCGCAGTGGATTTGGGATCCGAGAGGGTAGCCAGTGAGACGACGGCTGGGAGTTGGGTAATACCTCGGTTCTGGGCTAGGAGTTGCGTCCTGAAATAGAAGATGAGATATTTATTGGTGTTGAGAAATGGAAATTTTCACGTGCTGTTGTATCGGTGAAGGCACCGAAGGCGTTTCTACTCGTTAAGAGAGCCTTCATTAGGGTTAGTGAGTGCACAGTAGGTACATACATACCTATTAGGTATAACTTATCGCACTACTGATATTTTAATCGACTAATATGTAGATTTAAGCTGCTCTTTCACATAAATTACACAATTTTTAATGTTTTTTGTACGTTCTGGAACTCTGGTCTCGAGCCTCTGGCAGAGGGCGCTAACGCTGCTACTCAGTTTTTTTACTTTTCACGCCTTTACTTTGTTATACGCATTTTGTTTTTGTTTTTTGTTCCGAATAAACAATTTCTGATTTGATTTTTTGACTTTCAGTGCTAGATGGAACGCGGAGGGAGAGCGTCACGTTCACCCACGACTTTTTTCGACATTTTACACAAAACCTTAACAAATTATACAATTATTCCTTTCTTCGTGAATTATTCTGTCTATTGGTGAAAACCGCATGGAAATCCGTTCAGTAGTTTTGGAGTAGCCAACAGCGGCGGGGGACTCCGTTTTTATGCGACTTCAAAAAAAGAAGGAGGTTCTATGTTCGGCTGTCACCGATATCTCCGTCAATCGTGGACCGATTATCAAAATTCTTGAATCTTTGAAAAAATCAAATATCTTTGTAAGAATATACTTCACAGTTCACAGGAGGTCCCATATAAATTGTATTCCTGTGTGATTGGTACTTTTCCCGCAAAACTCAAAAAACCTCATCCTCACTTGTAATTTTCACCCTAATTCAAACATTGAAGTCAATTTTGGTTTTAGTTCTAATCACATTTTTATAACGTAATCTAACATACTATACCATAGAAATCATACCTAAACTAGTCTTACTTAATCTCACAGGGTTTAATGGCTCTACACATCATGGATTCGGATGAATACCAGCTTCCGCTGCTTAAACAGCGGCTCTCATGCTGAGTCGAAGCCTGTGCTGTAGCACATCCCACCCTGTCTTATGTTATTTTTTCTGTATTTTGTTTATTACTTTTTTATTTTGTTGTGTTGTGTGTTCAGTTGCAAATAAATATATGTCTATGTGTACGTCATGGCTAGTCTAATGTGCAGTGATGAGGTGACTTACCTCTGACTATGTGTCAGCGGATGAGCATGCAACACTTTCAGCTTGCTCGGCTGCACGTGAGAATGTGCGACGACGAGAGGCGAGGAGTGGGGTGAGGGGACGGAGTGGGGGGTGCCTTTGTGGAGGGAAGGGGCGAGGTGGACGAGAGGGGCGGACACGCGCCGTGGGGATGACGTCCCCGCGACTGACACTCCGGCGATAGATGTTACGCCGGTCACACCTGTGGATAAGCAAAAGTAAATAGTAAATATACTTTACTAGCTTCTACCCGTGGCTTCGCTCGCGTGGTACCAGGGTAAAAAGTAGCCTATGTTAAAACAGCGGAATGTGGTCCGGAACACGCAAAAATTTCGATCTGGCAACATCGCGCCCGCGCTGCCCACCTTTCTCTCTTGCTTCCTTATTTTTTTTCGTTGTTTTGCTCGTTATAGCCAAATAGTTGGGGGCTATTACGGCGAGCGGAGGGGTTAACATTAAATATGGTTAACATCCAGGTCACCCACTATGCATATTCCTAGTTTCATGAGAAACCGTTCAGGTGAGATTTGTGTGAAACAGTAACAAATGTTAAAATTACAAAGTTTCACGTTTAAAGTAAAGTAAAAAAGTAAAAAATCTCTATTCATGAGGTAAAGTACACTTTGAATCGTATTTTTTTTAAATTTACTACCAATTTGTAACGCGACCAAACAGAGAAGAATTGGCAAGAAACTCGGCTTGGCTTATATTTTTTTAATGTCATTGTTATTAAAACATTGTTTTTGTCTATGTAAATTAACCACGTCATTTGGTATTTTGTTAAAAAATATTAGTAGGATTTATAATATTAGTAGGATTTGACACACACAACACAGTAAGCAGACAAAACTAACAATGATAACAGTCTCGTTTTGTTTTCTTTAGTAGAGTCATCATTATAGTCATTATTAGTCATTTATTCTTAACTATCATTACACAATGCAAGAAATTTAAATATATGTAGGTAATAATAACAATTGTACATATTCTATATAGTACACAGTTGAATGGATTTGGATGAAACGATGGAATATACATAGTTTATGATAAATATGCATAGACGACCGAAGACGGTGTGGTGGAGAGGTCAAAGACGAGCCTCAGACGCAGATGGCGGGTTCGATTCCGCGGGACCACGTATTAACAAAAAATATTATTTTAATGGGGGGATATTAAGTAGTATAACAGTCATTCATTATGGTTCCAATGATACAAGCTCTGCTTAGTTTAGGGCTGACATCGTGATTTGTGATAGTATCCATTATTTATTTTTATTATTTTATAATAAATAAACTATTTTGTAAGTTTGTGAGTATTAAATCTCGATATAGTTTAAATATTTGCATGCTCTTGAAAATATAATATGGTAGAACTCTTTAGAATATCTGGCCCTATAATAATTAAAGTACTCACTCTCTCGACTCTGTACTGGTAACGAGACCACTTGCGGGAACGGTCCGTTCTGGACCAGAACACCGCCTTGGCCGGACAGCAGATGGTTCTGAAGGCGGACCTGCGAACAAAACACATTTATAACCGACTTCGAAATAGGAGGAAGTTCTCAATTTCGTCGGAATCTTTTTTTGATACCCTTCAGGTATAGAACTAGCACGTGGCCCACCCGATGTTAAGTGACAATGATAACCATTATTTATAACCGAAAAGAAATGCTTCGTAATTCAAGCGTGTTTGGAACGTGACCTACGATAAAACGCCCTGCGTCCATCAATTTGAGCGATAAAAGTGGTTCATTGCCCTTCTATTGCATAGAAGGTATACTTTTCTGTAGGTAAAAAGTACCTTAACCTAAAGCTTTAAAAAGTTACCTGCTACCCAATAGTAGTAGGTTTTCTTTTCGTGGGTAGAAAGGGTATCTTCTATTGGGTAGTAGGTTTTCTTTTCCGTGGGTAGACAGGGTATCTTCTATTGGGTAGTAGGTTTTCTTTTCCGTAGGTAGACAGGGTATCTTCTATTGGGTAGTAGGTTTTCTTTTCCGTGGGTAGACAGGGTACCTTCTATTGGGTAGTAGGTTTTCTTTTCCGTGGGTAGACAGGGTATCTTCTATTGGGTAGTAGGTTTTCTTTTCCGTGGGTAGACAGGGTATCTTCTATTGGGTAGTAGGTTTTCTTTTCCGTGGGTAGACAGGGTATCTTCTATTGGGTAGTAGGTTTTCTTTTCCGTGGGTAGACAGGGTACCTTCTATTGGGTAGTAGGTTTTCTTTTCCGTGGGTAGACAGGGTATCTTCTATTGGGTAGTAGGTTTTCTTTTCCGTAGGTAGACAGGGTATCTTCTATTGGGTAGTAGGTTTTCTTTTCCGTGGGTAGACAGGGTATCTTCTATTGGGTAGTAGGTTTTCTTTTCCGTAGGTAGACAGGGTATCTTCTATTGGGTAGTAGGTTTTCTTTTCCGTGGGTAGACAGGGTATCTTCTATTGGGTAGTAGGTTTTCTTTTCCATGGGTAGAAAGGGTATCTTCTATTGGGTAGTAGGTTTTCTTTTCCGTGGGTAGACAGGGTATCTTCTATTGGGTAGTAGGTTTTCTTTTCCGTGGGTAGACAGGGTATCTTCTATTGGGTAGTAGGTTTTCTTTTCCGTGGGTAGAAAGGGTACCTTCTATTGGGTAGTAGGTTTTTTTTCCGTGGGTAGACAGGGTACCTTCTATTGGGTAGTAGGTTTTCTTTTCCGTGGGTAGAAAGGGTACCTTCTATTGGGTAATAGGTTTTCTTTTTCGTGGGTAGACAGGGTAACTTCTATTGGGTAGTAGGTTTTCTTTTCCGTGGGTAGAAAGGGTACCTTCTATTGGGTAATAGGTTTTCTTTTTCGTGGGTAGACAGGGTACCTTCTATTGGGTAGTAGATATACTTTTCCATGTGTAGAGACCTTCTATTTGGTATACGTTTACTTTTCCGTGGGTAGAAAGGATACCTTCTATTGGATAGTATGTTTAATTTTAGGGTGCTTAGAGGGGTAGTATTACCTTCAAGCTGTCTGACACGGCCTGCGAGAGTATCTGCTGCTGCGCCGGCGCACTGCTGACGGCCACCGGCTCGCTGCGCACGCGGTGGGTGCCCGATGTGATGATGTGCTTCTTTAATGGTGAATGTTTGGTTTGAACCGTTTTTAGTTGAACTCCGTGGGGTAATTGGACCTGCAAGGAATAGTAGTTGATTATATTTGGAGTAGTTAAGGCGTGAAAGCATAACAAAAAAGTCACATTCACATTTAAGTAATAATGCTAAACACTATCAAACATCATCATATAGCACTAACGAAGCAGGAGCTTGTGACACACAACTGAAATACTATTCATATACTCTGTTTTTTGTAATTACATACATAATACTAATAGAAAACACCCAGGTCCCAGACAAATATTTGTAGAACATACAAACATTTGTGTCGCAGCAAAGGTTTGTATGTTCTGCAAATATTTGTCTCCGGTCGAACCGCAACTATCTGGTTCTCAGGCGGGCCTTCGCTCACTGCGCCACAGAGCTCGACAAAAAGGTACCGTTTTCATTTCTTTCTTTTCCTTTCTTTCACCTTTTGTCTACCCCTGGCGTGTTTGCGAAATTTCACGATGATCGTTTGAGTACTTGAGACGCGAATTTCGCATTTATAATACTGAAATAACATACCTCTTCGATAGTATCCTCCTTCTTGCGTTTGTCCACTCTCTGGGGTTGGGTCGGCGCCTGCACTTGTGCGGACGAGTGGTTGAGTGTCGCGGGCCGGTCGTTGACCTCTTGGGGGGCGGGGGGCGGCGGCAAGGCGCGGGGAGGGGGGCGGGGCTCCACAACCTGAACATAAATAATTATTGTAATAAAGGAAGTTTCAATTAACATAACACTAAGAAAACGCAATAATATTTGGGCCTAATTTATCTGATCGCGGGCTACCTTTTATTTTGTAGTTAGAATATTTTGTTCTCAGGAAATTAGAATTTTATTTTGCAGAAAAATACAACCGACTTGTAGTATTTTTTTGAAAAAGGATACTCAGCCTGGAACATCATTTGTCAAAAAACCGAGTTGTTCTCAAACTAAATCAATTCGTAAGATTTTACAAAAAAAAAAAAAAACTTTCCGTACAATTCATATGAAGCGTCATTTGCCAGAACATTGAAGTTGATGCATGCCATTAGATATAAAGAGATAATCGGTTTTGTCATCATCATTAAATAAATAATGCTGGACACTATCACACAGCATCTTGTAGCCCCAAACTAAGCAGAGCCTGTATTATTTGTTCCGATACGATATCCGGAATCCATCTAGAGTCAAGCACCTGTCTTTTAGCGTTGTTTCCTCCTAGCGACTTCCTCCCTTATACTTCCGGCGCCACTGTCGCTAGTTTTATCGGATAAAATGGCAACCAAAATGGCGGTACAGCTTTTACTTCATTATAGCGTCGTCTTTCGTAGCGTTAACACGTCTAAGTTTCCTCAATAATTAAAATAAATTAAGTTAATTCCTCCCTTCGTTATGGAGAAGGAACGCGGTGATAGTGTGGAAGACCGTGATAATTTCGACGACCGCGTGTCTCGGGAAAGAAATCTTTCTTCAAGTTCAAGTTCGAGCAGTGATTCGCCGCAGGATTCAGATGAAAGGAAATGTAAGCGCTCTAGAGAGGTAAGCGAATTACAATTTGAATTCCTATCGCAACAAATTGGCTTTTTGACGAACTTAATATCTCAAAAGCATGGCCCTCAACCAACACGTGCGGCAGACGTGGCAGAGCTAGTTAACGAACCCGCGACTGACGGTCTGGGGCTACGCCCGCCACCGACCACGTGCCATGCGGATAAGCAACAGCTCCAATTATCCGAGTTAACGACCACGTTGAGGGACCCGCTCTATCCGAAATCGGATGATAAGCACTTAGAACAAATAGCCCATTTGCAGCGATTTAAATGTAGCGATTGGAATGCGATTCGTTTTGCGGAAGCTCAGAAAAAATACTTAACTACCCCCGGTTTTGTAGAACTAAATGTAAATGACGAATTGAGACGATTTTATTCGTCTAACTCCTATGATGATAGATTATACTTGTCGGAAAGAACTTATGCAGCGTTATCAAACGCTATTCTAACACAAAAAGACGAATTACGTACAGCCTTACAAGATTTAGTAGATTGGTCTAACGATAAAAATACAACCCTTACACCTCGGGCCCTTTTCGACAAAATCGAACAAAAGTTTAGCAAAGATTCGAACTACACGAAAGTGACCGATGATATTTTACAAATCTCTTGTGGCAGGCGAGCTGACTGCGTTAACTCGCGCAGAGAAGCTATACTCAAACAGATTCCTGAAGATTATCACCACGTGGCATTACAAAAAATTCCCCCAAGTGCAGATAATTTATTTGACGGTGACCTGCTTGCAAACTACCTTCAAAAAATTGGGGGGGCCGAAAAACTAACAGTATGCTTTCAGCCGACGCAGCAGCCAGCAGCAACTATCAGTGCTGGACAAAAGCGTTCCTACGACGGTCAACCGAAGCCGTCGACAAGCAGGCAAGGCACCGATAATTTTCGAAGAAATATCAGCCACAAGTATAAAAGCCAAGCGAAGTCATCGGGCAATAATGACACCAAATCAACAAATGCGAAGAACAAACAACGATATCCAAAAGGTAAGAAACCAAGATCTCGCTCACAAAATAGAAATAATCGCTCATGACTCCAGATCATTTCGGGGGGGCTGTCTAGAGCAATACTTGCATGTATGGGAGAAATTAGGAGCCCCCGAACATATATGCAATCTTCTAAAGGGAGTACGAATCCCATTTATAATGAAGCCACCCCTGATTTATCCAAACCAATGTATTATGAGAAACTACGAAACGAAGAAGAGCTATCACATGACGCAACAAATAAAAAATATGCTGGATACACATGTACTAGAGAAAGCGGAGATGAACGCCAGCTATCTATCAACATTTTTTCTAGTCCCCAAAACAGACGGATCGTTTCGCCCCATTTTCAATTTGAAACGTTTGAACAATTTTGTAAAGTTAAAGGGTTTTCAGCTGTTCAGTCACTTTCGCGTGCCAAGTTTTTTACAGAACGAAGACTGGATGGTGAAAGTGGACCTGAGCCAGGCGTATTTTCATCTGCCCATTGCCAAGGAGCACCGAAGATTTCTGAGGCTCAGCTACAACGGCCAACTACTACAAATGACTTGCCTTCCATTCGGCCTTTCATCAGCACCGAGAACTTTTACATCTCTGACGAACTGGATAGCCGAATTCTTACGGAGCCACAAAATAAGGTGCGTGGTATATCTAGACGACTTCTTATTGACAAATCAGTCCCGACAGGTTCTAGGCGAAAACATATCATTCATGATGAACCTAATGAAACAACTCGGCTGGACCATCAATATGGACAAATCTGTACTGGTCCCGACTCAGCGCCTCGAGTTTCTCGGCGTCACGTGGGATACCCGATTCAATACAAAGTCCCTGTCGGAACCAAAGTGCCAAACGCTACGCAGAGCACTTATCAGTCAGATGTCCAGAGGCAGTTGGTCGCTCAGACAGGCCCAGTCCCTACTGGGGAGACTCAACTTCGCCTCGTTCGTGGTACGAAGAGGAAGGTTACATTGTCGAACCCTACAGTTTCACTGTCGATACCTTCCCAAGGAACACCCCTACAAGCAGGTGAAACTGCCGGAACCTGTGCTTTTAGAAATGAGGTGGTGGTTGAAGGCAGCGGAGGGCTCACTACCGATACATACAGGCCCAGTCTCTCACCTGCTGACAACAGATGCATCGGACTTCGGATGGGGAGCACAACTGGGAGAAGCCAAAATGTCAGGCCAGTGGACAAAACAACAGCTACCGTGGCATGTAAACCTCAAAGAGCTGTTTGCGGTATATGCAGCGATCCAACAGGTAAGCGGTCAACTATACAATGCTCACATTTTATTGCAAACAGACAACCGGACAGTTGTAGCTTATATAAACAAGGAAGGTGGAACCAAATCAAAGAAGCTTCTGAAGCTAACGCACAAACTGTTGGTAATTTTGGACCAATTGAATATTTGCCTAACAGCGCAGTACTTTCCCGGTCGACTCAACTGCGAGGTGGATGCCTTATCACGAGGCAAGGCCTGTCCAGAATGGCATCTGTTGACAACAGCGACGGAAGACATTTTCAAGTTGTGGGGCAAGCCACAAGTGGACCTATTTGCATCCAAGACAGCCCATGTGGTAACGAGGTACGTATCAGTGGACACGCAGGACCAGGAGGCGCTGTTTCACAACGCGTTCCTTCGCCCTTGGGACTACGAACTAGCATGGCTATTCCCTCCCCCAAACCTAATGCCACAGGTACTGACTCATCTGAACACAGCGAGGGGTCTGTACATCCTGATCGCTCCGAATTGGAACAAGGTATTTTGGAGAGCAGACCTTCAAGTCCGAGCCATTCGAGAGCCGTATCGAATCCCGAACCTTCCACAAGTTCTCATCGACACGAGAACCGGAATCCACCCGCCGGAAATTCAAGACATTTGTTTGGAAGCATGGCTGATTTTGGGTGGACAGATGAACTCAAACATTGGTCAGTAGAAGAAAAATCTTTATTGTTGTCTAGTTGGCGAAAATCGACCTTAAATACATACAGACCTGCATGGAATAAATGGAAAACCTGGTGTGTCTCTAAGAATATATCTTACAAAAACCCAAGTCCAGAGCAGGTAGCTCGTTACTTGGCCTATCTACACAACGACGAAGGTTTAGCCTATCGAACCATATTAGTTCACAAATCTGTTATTGCTACCTTTTCAAATTGTTCAGGAAATATTGATTTATCATCCAACTTTTTTATCAAACACATGCTTAAAGCTATTTCAGTTGCAAAGGAAAAGAAAATGAAGCCACCCATATGGAACGCAAAAAAATGTATTGACATATCTGGAACATGATTCACCAGACGAAAATAATTTATACCAAGTATCCCGGCGGACTGCGATACTGCTGTTGTTAGCGTCCGGACGAAGAGTTCACGACCTGACCCTGCTGCGAATTGATTCGGACAAACTTATAGACGAAGGTGATGCAATAATTTTCTGGCCATGTTTTGGATCAAAGACTGATGGCATCAACTACAGGCAGTCTGGATGGCGGCTAAAAGTACATCCCATTAAGAACCTTGATGCAGTATATTGGATTCGCCAGTTGATCAGGACATCACAGGAACGTCGCCAGTCAGGTACCTCTTTATCAGAACTTTTTCTAACTGCCAGAGGAGATCCTAAGCCAGCATCTAGAACTGTAATAGGCGGCTGGATCAAATCGGTACTCAAGGACGCAGGAGTCGAGGCCTCGCCAGGCTCGGTGCGCTCTGCCGTAGCATCCCTTAATTGGCTGGAGCAATTCCCAATCGATCGAATTCTCAAAACAGGAAATTGGAGACAGCAACATACATTTAGAACATACTATCAGAAAGAAATAACTAATCAAACAAATGATAATGATTTTTCTAATTCAGTTTCTTTATCAAACTTTTTTAACCCGGTGCGGTAGCAGTTTTATTTGTTTAAATATGATTTTTTGATTCATATCAGAAACTTTAAGGTTTAATAAATAATTTTTCGAATAACCTTTACATATTTTTATTTTATTAAGCACATTATAGCATCATCGCAACACTTTTTGGCTACCAGGAGATAACAAACACATCACTCAAGATGGATTCCGGATATCGTATCGGAACAAATAATAGAGAGTTTTAACTACCAATAAAACTTACCTATTATTTTTCCAACGATATCCGGAATCCAGGTAATACCTACCTGGTACATCGTGAGTATAATGAAGTAAAAGCTGTACCGCCATTTTGGTTGCCATTTTATCCGATAAAACTAGCGACAGTGGCGCCGGAAGTATAAGGGAGGAAGTCGCTAGGAGGAAACAACGCTAAAAGACAGGTGCTTGACTCTAGATGGATTCCGGATATCGTTGGAAAAATAATAGGTAAGTTTTATTGGTAGTTAAAACTCTCTATTATGGGAACCACATGACTGATAAACTACATAGATATATTTTTATTTGTAAATACATACTTTTTATATATAGCAACACTCAGACCCGAAACAAATATTTGCAGAATAGGCAGGAATCGAACCCGCAACCTTCTGCGTCTCAGGCGGGCCTGCGCCCACTGCGCCACAGAGGTCGTCATTCATCCAAGACATTACGAAATATCAATTTGAAACAAAAACGAAGTATTTCCCAGCAAGTGTTCAAATGGCATGAATGGACTCAATGTTCTGGCGAATGGCGCTTCATCGAAATTATTCGGGGAAACTTTTTAAAATTTGAAATGGTGTTCTTTCCAGCTACAAAATAAATGTTTGTTGCACTCAAAGAGGTAAAATTCTGCCACACGCTGTCTGTATAGACCATTTTCATCTGTGTACTACGCGAGCGAAGCTAACATATACCTTCTTCTGAGGCGATGGCTTGGTCGCGGGCGGGGCGGCTATCGCAGGTTCGGGCGCGGGCGCACTGCAGTAGATAGTCTCGCGCTCAGCCGCTCTCACGCGAACTTGCGACGAGCCGAACGAATCGGCCTGCAATAAACAGTGAAGTTAAGTCTATGAAACAAAAGTTTAACCTACTTACTTCTTCGTAAACCGGGGTATACGGACGCTTCCGATTAATTTAGTCTAGGTTTATACACTTAGCTTCGTAGACTTTCGTCATGGGCCTTTAGAAGCCTTTTTTTATCTCCAAACTAAATAATATTAATCCTACTAATATTATGTCAGATAGACTCGTAACGAGTTTATCCGACATAGAACTAAAGTTGTCGACATAGCTCAGAGAATTAGCAAGCTGAAGTGGCAGTGGGCTGGCCATATCTGCCGAAGAACTGATAACCGTTGGGGGAGACCGCGGCTCAGAACACGTAGTGTAGGACGCCCTCCGGCCAGGTGGGGTGACGATCTGCGAAAGGCTGCTGGTAGAAGATGGATGCGTCGAGCTCAGGAAGTAAAACATAATCAAATGAAATAACGAAAATAAATTAAATTTTAACTAATAGTTAAGTTACCTTTTTCCTTGTCCGGCCAGAGTCGGTCCGCGCCCCCGCACTCTGGCCGTGCAATAAAAAAGGATCCTTCGCGTCGACCAGCTCCAGCAGATCCTCCGGTAGCGCGCCCTTGCGCTCCTCCTCCAACGCCTTAAGGTCCGTCTCTGATAGAATGCTCTCCATCTGCGCTTCTGTTAGTCCTGCGAATTATAAAACTAGGTTTAAACAATAAAATAAAAAACAAACTATACATAATTATTTTAATGCCTTTTTCAATACGTTGTAATTCTGTAGTGATAGATATAACTTATATTATAGATATAACTATCTATCTATTTCTATAGAAGCAAAACCAGCACAAAAGGGATATCGACGTCTGTATCTAAAAAACATTCCTACGAATTGAGAACTTTTCTTTTTTAAAGTCTTTTAAAAAGATACAGATGTCGAATAATTAAAATCAATCTAAGATACCAAACGAGTATAGTTTCGAGTTTAGAGTAGAGAGTAGACAATTAACCTTCTTATTCTAAGCTAATGCGAATTTTCGAGGTGATAACTAAGAATATAAGGGTTAGTTGTCACCTCCACTCAACCACATGTGAGGGCCATCGAATTTCCCTCTGAAAATTCCTAATATCTCATATCTACCACCATATCCTGACCAGTACAGCTGGCGGTCGGCGATTTATACGTCTGACTTTGAATGCACAGTGTGCGAGTGATGAATATGAAGGTGACTGGATGCACATTCGTGCACTCTATTCAGAGGGAGACCGAAGAAGAGATGGATGAATTGTGTGAAAGAGGATATGAGAATGAAAGGAGTGGACACAGATGTGAAGGCTGATACAAGTGAGTGGAAGAAAAAAATTTTGTGCCGACCTACCTAGCAAAGGCAGGAGAATGATGATGACTTTGAATGTGAAGAACAAAGTTTCACAATTTTGTATGAACTGTTTGGTCTACTTGTTTTGCGCAGTATCCCCACTATTCTAGCTCAGGCCTATAAATCCGTGCCGGGGCCTATACCTTCTTTTTGTGAATTATTTTTTTCTTTGGTTTAATTGTGTGCTGAAAAAAGGTTAAATATTTTAACTTGTAAAGACGAACCTGTAAAGTTCTCTGTGAGCAGATCGTCCCCTGATATATCGAGGCTGCTGCCGCTATTATCGACGTCTGGCGCCACGTCTGGATACAAGTCCCCGAGCGTAAACTCCGACGTCGTGAACGTGCTAAGTCCGGCGGACGGTAGGCAGTCGCTCAACTCCACTGAGATAGCCGTGTCGGGAGCTATGGGGGATTGGTCGTCTTGCCATTCCAGTGCCGGTGACGGACTCCGTGTTTTTGGTCGGAAGTGTAGCCTGAAACGTTTTGTTGACGATCAGTGGCTTGATTTAGACCTTATGTCGCTTGAAAAGTATTCAAAGTCGGCGCAATTCACAGCGTGTGCAGAGCCTTGGTGCAGACACTTTTTTTCCACGTCTGTGGCTCTAGAGTACATAATATCTCAATGACCGTACTACAAAGTTGGCGTTAACTACATGTTTGAATGGACATGTTAAAGTTTTACAAACATCTCGCTAGGAGCGCTACTCCATTTTCATACAAAAATATAGATAACGCAGTAGCATGTTTTTCGCACTCAAACAACAGAATTTATGTAAACTCAGTAGCAAAAATATAACATTTGCTTTACTGACGATTCAAAATGATACTTGACAAATGATATTTTCCAAGCAGACTGTAATTTTTTTTTTCAAAAAGACGGAAGTTCTGCCCAGTTCACCTAGTAAGAGTTTTACAATACGGAACCGTTCAATATTTTTAGTTTTCGAGCTCAATTTTATATCATATGTATGTTACATGGAAATTGCTGAATTGGATTCAAATATAAATAGAACGACATATCTTGCATGGATAAAAATGAATAAGCACTCACCATTTCTTGTTAACCTCATCAAGAAACCGCTCAAACTCCTGCTCAACCGGATGCAAGCTCTCGTCAGAATCGTAGCTACTATCACTGCAATCACTGTATGAACGCTTCCTACCCATAGTCCTACACTTTTCACTGTCCTGCACAATATCAGGTAGTTCCTTATCGTTATTCTCAATTTTGACGTCGTATTTGAAGTCGACCTCGGGTTTGACATCAGGTTTGACGTCGGGTTTGACGTCCGGTTTGACGTCCGTCCAGAGATCGGGGTGTCGGGCGAGGTGGCGACGGAAGGCGTGCCTCCAAGGGTATTTCCCGCTGGTATGGTAGTCTGTTGTGATCTCTTTTGGTGTTCGATGGCGCTGGTTCTCGATCTCGCGCTGTGGATGAAAGAAAAAACGTTATGCCAGCCATACACGGTACGATATACTTGCACAAGTCCAAGTTTAGACTTGTGCAAGTATACTCAACGGCCTCTGTGGCGCAGTGGGCGAAGGTCCGCCTGAGACGCAGAAGGTTGCGGGTTCGTTTCCCGCTGCGGGACAAATGTTTGCATGTTCTGTAGATATTTGTCTCGGGTCTGCGTGTTTTCTATGTATCATATGTATGTATTTACAAAAAATATATATATATGTTTAGTATATCAATCATGTGGTTCCCATAATACAAGCTCTGCTTAGTTTGGGGCTACATGATGCTGTGTGATTAAGTCCCGCATTATTTATTTATTTATTTTTATTTATTTATACTTGAGCGTCATGGAAGATTGTGCAATTTCTTGATATGTTACGTATGGCAATTATTACAATGACTACCCACCCAAAAATGTAGCCCAAAGCGCTCAACGGTCCTTCGTCCTTTTGATGATCTATTATTACCAGTTGTTTCTCGCTATCCTTGTCCGTATGGAATGGCAGTGTTGTCCAGAGATCGTCGAGCGGTGTCGGCACGCGGTCGAGTATAACTCTGCCGCCGCGGCCGATGCGACGCCGCGCGAAGCCAATGCAGCGTTGGTAAGGTTCATTGATCGATGTGAGGGTATACCTGCAAACAAGACAATCCAACAGTCAGTTTTACTAGCTCTTTATGAAGGGCTCAGTACGACCACAGTACTACTACCATGCCTATTTCCTGCCGTGAAGCAAAATTGCTGTGTTTTGGAGGTGCCGGTGAAATTACAGGCACATGAGGCTTAACACCGTCATGCGTCAAGTTCATGGACGCAGGGCGTTGCATCGTAGGGCACGGTCCAAACATGCGTGACCTACGAAGCAATACTTTGTCATACGTAATGGTTACCACTTAAAATCAGATAGGCCATGCGCGAGATCCGTCTTCAGTATCATAAAAAAAAGTCACGAACATAGCCCCACACTAGGTGCCACGTATCAAATACAAGGCGTCCCGGTCCCAGCCTCGTTTGCGTGATCTTCCTCTCCCGTCACTTAATTCAGTAGTTTCAGAGATAATTCCCTACAAATGCAAATATACAAACTTTTGTATGTATTGTATGTATTTACAAAAAATGTATATAAGATAAATAGTATGTCAGTGGTGTAATTCCCATAACAAAAGCTCTTGATTTTTGGGGACAGATGGTGCTGAGTGATAATTACCGGCATATTTTTTTATCCTACTAAATATTATAGATGTGAAAGCTTATGAAGATGGTTGGATGGATTTATGTTACTCAGTTACGCCAGAATGGCTAAACGGATTTGGATGAAACTTGGAATATACATGGATAGTGTCCTGGACATAGGCTGCTTTTTATCCGGGTGCCACGCGAGCGAATCCACGGGAGGAAGCTAGTTTATTTATAAAGTGCACGTACCTATGCCGTGGATCGAGTTCGTGTTGAAACAGGCCTTCTTTCGACGGACTGCCGGGATCCGCCGGGTCTCCGCAAAGCGTCGACGTCGGCTGTAACAAGAAAACGAACATAAGAATACATTACAATATATATCTTATGTACTAATGTGGAAAGGTTCGAAATCTAGGAATATTAGTTAAAACTACCAACTGTATTTATTTACTACTGACAGCATAAGCCAAAAAAAAATTAAGCTAAAATAAGACTATTGTTACATAAAAAACATACACCGATAAACAAATTCATCAAGTTCAATGAAATATATCAATTTCTCGTGTTTGTGTAATAAATGTGTTAAGTAGCATGAATGCGTGTTGTGTGGTGGGAACCCGACGTATCATAAGCGTAACAAAAAATTTTGAATTTAGATATGGGTACTATCCCTATTTGTATCCCACTAAATTCTTGCAAGGTTGCCTTGGGTATAATTCGCTGGAAACGCGGCGGGCCTTTGACCAGTTATCCACGGCCCACAAGATTTTTCACGGTAAAATAGACGCCTCAGACCTGAGTGATAAGTTGTGTCGTTTTTTTGTCCCGAATAACTATTGTCGGGGGCGGAAACATAGGTTGTTCGCAGTGCCGCCGTGTCGAACTGCAGCGCGAGCCGCATCACCTATCCCACGCATTCTCGCCACGCTCAATGCTCTCCTGAACGCTAGTCCTCACTGTGATTTATTTGCGGATGGATTTGCGGTAATTAGGTCGGAATTCCTGAAGTTTTGTGAGCGCGATGTATGACTGTGTGTTTAATTATTATGATAAATTAGTATGATTAAACTTGTTTAATTTTTTAATTTATTTTTACCTGAATAATTTTTAATTTAATGTTTTATTTTATTGTATTTTTTGTGACTTTTCTAGCTCTTTAATTAATGTAATTGGCTTATTATCCGTGTTAATTAAAGTAAATAAATAAATTGAATTGAAATTGAATTTAATAGACCAATGACAAAGCATTATTTTAATTAATCTCATTGGTCATTGGAATTACCTCTATGATACGAATACTTTTTCGCTAGCATTCATGATCGAACTTCGGGTTACTACTACTACTACGTGTACCATTATCCGGCTATTCGGCCCACGTCTACAACCACCAGCTTATATCAGTCCACTGCTGTAGCTTGTGGATCGCAGGGCACAGCTTTTTGCACCGAGACGACGCTGCTACCCGTTGAAGTTAGCTATTCCATCGTCAGGTCTCAGTTCAAACACCAAAATAAAATTATATCTAAACCTTCATCGAAGCAAATCCTTCCTTCTTCTTCGTATGAGCCAAGTCTGGTGTCGCCGACATAGCTTGAGACTGAAAAAGCCGGGACCAACTTCTTAACGTGCCTTCCAACGCACGGAAGCGCTCAGATCTCAATGACACTAGACGGTCACCCATCCAAATAGTGACCGGGAGGAGTGTTGCTTAACCAAGATGATGCTAAGAACCCTTCCTTATAAGAAGGGGGATATGCCCATAATCCACACGGTGGGCATGAGGGTCGGGGATCGTAAGGTACAGCTTCTCGCACCATCGACGCTGCTGCCCGTCGGCGGTCAGGAGGTTTAGCTGTGCCAGTGTTAGGCTGCACTATGCCGCAATCAACCGGCTGCCAGAACCTTAAACAATGTTTAAACTCACCATCTCGTAGTAGCAGCCCGCTTTTCTCCGGAACGCGAACGGTCCATCATCAGGCGGCGATGCTGGCTCCACGCGAGGACTTTCTTCCTCCGATGACGTGTAGACACCGGAATCTGGAAAAGTTGGGAAGTGTGCCGTTAAAATATGTGATTTGATGTTAATTCGTATTAGCCTGCCTACTGAGTCTGTACGTACCAACAAGCTTCTTCACTTTTACTCTTATGCAGAGCAAGTTCGAATGTGGGACTCGTGATTGTTTTTTTTTTTCAATAAAGGTTGACTGCGGGACTGCAGAAATGGTTTTGATAACTTGGTGGTCACGTAATACAAGATCTTCGTTCAAAATATTAAATTTATTATATTAAATTTCCTATTTTGTCAGACAAAAAGATTTTATATTTTTGCCTGACAAAATAGGAAATATATTTTTTGTAGCAATAGTTGTCAACCTAGGTTACTCTAAACTACAGGGTTCTAATTCTGAGGAATAGATATTATTGCCACATGATAAATATGTTGCAAGAACTGCCATATTTTGAAACAGTTTCTCACGAGATATTCAAGAGATACGTCTAGTGTGACACTTATTTATATTCCTGTGAATCAAGGCCCAGGTCTTCTAGCACATAACGGAGTAGATTCCTGCTATGATTGTGTAGCGTTGCGCGGGTGTGTTTTCGTTAAATCAATTAACATGACAGGTTTAATTGCAAAATAGAGGGAAAAGTAGATAGAAAGAGGGGAAGACCAAGGAGAAATTACATGAGCGATATTAAGGAGAAAGAAGCTTTCATGTCTTATAGTGAAGTAAGTGCTGTCATGTCGTATAGTGCTTTGGGGAGAGGCAGATGGAGGGAGCTGCACCAGTTGCACCGACAAGAGCACATATCATAAATAAATGATGATGAATAGACTTTACAGTGCCATTATATCTTGGCGAATCTGAAGTTAGGCTTCTGTCAGCGCAGAAACAAATTTAGTTCCCAACTTTTCTATTGCGCAGCCAAACAGCTAAGATCAGATGCGTCATGTTATTATTAAGGCGCTGTACTATTCATTACGCATATAGCAAGATAGTTTCGTCACAAAACACCAGCACCGCATCTGCAGGAATCTACTGAGTTATGCCAGCCATACATGTTACGATATACTTGCGCAAGTTTAGACTTGCGAACTTGAGCAAGTATACTTGAGAGAAGACATTTGCGCAATAATCTTCCAACAATCGCTTATTTTTAAGCGAGTTTATACTTGTAATACCGGCCATACATTACGATATACTTGCGCAAAAATCTTATAACGCACGCTCAAGTGTTCTAGCGCAAGTTTATACTTGATATGCCGACAATACACATTATGATATACTTGCATCAAAATCTTCCAACATACGGTCAAGTATATTTGCAAACTTGCGCAACTATATCGTAATGTGGATGGAGAGCATAACGTGTATGGCCGGTATAACGTGTATGGCCGTTTTGAGCTATGAGTGTAATTTGTGAGCTTTCAAACTAAATTATATCCTTCTGTTTTTTTCATCACCCGATTACGGTAGGCGAAAGGCTATTCCCCGGACTATGTGGGTGTTTTCTAAATAAAATAGAGAAATGCACTGATGTTTGATTTAGCTATGCTGCACCAACCATTCTGTTGTGCATATTCTAAAACTGAACTTCATTTGAGTCTTCTGAAGATGAAACAAAGCCATGTATGCGCACATCGCCCACCTGATGGTAAGTGGTAATAATATTACGTATTGCATATAGGTCTCGCACGTTTGGAACCTGTTTATGTTTGTGCGAGTACAATAAAGAGTTTTCTATCTATCTACCGGTCTACAAAGCAAAACTCTGCGTCCATCAACTTGAGGGATGAAGGTTATAAGCCTCACGTGCCAGTAATGTCACCGGCACGCACAACAACAAAAACGCCACTCTATATCAGTCCACTGCTGGACATAGGCCCCCCTAATAAGAAGGGAGATATGCCCATAATCGTCAGTATAAGGGTTTGGGATCGCAGGGCATAGCTTCTCAGTCGGCCGCCAGAGCCCTATTTGTTAGTTAGCAGGGTGCACCACGGTTAGATAAGGTAGGCTTGAGTTCCGAAGGTCGCGGTTAGAACCCCTGAAACCCCTTGCCCTCACACTGTTCAAACCGAACACAGCAAGCCTGCTTCACGGGACAATTAGCCATGGTGGTAGTAAACACCCGGATGAGCCCTTTACAACCCCTTAAACCCCTTACCCTCACACTGTTCAAACCGAACACAGCAAGCTGCTTCACGGGAGAATTAGGCATGGTGGTAATAAACACCCGGACGAGCCCTTAACAAAGAGCTCTACTACTACTAAGTTCAAAAATGTTTGCTGTTTCTTTCTTACAGTAGGAGATAAATGAGATAGCTTTAAAATTAAGTTGAGATAAGAAAAATACACAACAGAATCGTTACAATAATGTGAATATCGTGACAGTACCTACATCGTGTGTATAACTCACCTCTAAGCCCCTGCGTGGAGCCGACGTGCGCGTGTCTGTGCTTACGTCTCTTGTATGGACGCTTCTCGCGCTGTAAGTCAACCAATCACCACCATAATATTCACGCGCACATACGCAAATAACTTCACTGCTAACGCGCACTTACGCAAGTGTTAACGCGCACATACGCAAGTGTTGACGCGCACTTACGCAAGTGTTGACGCGGCAAACGCAAGTTACAAGAGTCAACACACCAAAACCGCCGACACAGTGACAGAGAGATTCGAAGACAAGCTGTGTTGGCGGCTTTGGTGTTGAGACAGCTTAATGTTCACGCATATATATATACGCAACTTGAACTGGTGTTGATGAGACCATAATAGTTGCGCTAACGTTGACATTCATACACAATTTACGCTATTTTAGATACCAACACACGTAAATTGCGCTAGTTTTGGCGCAATATATACAATTTACGCTGGTCTTGACGATACCATACTTAAATTACGGTTATTTTAAACATACGTAAGTAGCGTAAAAAAATATACAAAAAAACCGCGGTAGGAATCCTATGATGACACGATATGCAAGTTATGCATAAAATTATTTTATCTTCTAGAATCTGTCGATTATTATAAAAAACTACGAGATGCAGATCTTGTAAACAAAACACAAATATGGATACTTGTGGATTTCTATGCAACCCAAAACCAACGTAAATAATTGTCAAGATCAGCAGGGGTGTTTTGAAACGTTGGAAACGTTTCCGAGTCGAATCCAGAAGTGACGATTGAGCAAAATGTTTATTATTGTGTCGGGGTTTGTTGTGTTGTGACGCGTCATTGTGACGTCCAGTTTTTGAGAATCTCTATCAAGTGTTTTATATATTATGGGTCGAAATCTACATATATATAAATTAATTGCTGTTCGCAGGTAAGCGCATTACTTGAGAACTGCTGGACCGACATTGTAAATTTTAATTCGACAACGTTGTCCTGTCAAAATTCTAGAGTTCTTACAAAAATCCCATAGAATTATTTCCAAAAAAAAGCTCTTGAATTCCTAGAATCGTCAGAATCTAAATCGAATCAAATACTGACAGATTCGACTCCAAAACTTTTGGAAAGTTTGAAAATACCCCAGCTTAGATGCATCTAAAGAACCCCTAATAACCCCTAAGGAATGGATTGTGAGACTAATATGTACATAGTACATAGTACTTAAAACTGACCTGTCTAGGCGCATCGACGGGGGTGGGTTGGGGGCGAGGAGTAAAGTGCGGCACGGAATACTTCTCGGGACGAAAGGCATTCATCGGCACTGCCGTGTATGCTGGCCTGTAGAAGAAAATAATGATCTGAATCTCTGTTTATACAAAATCTTAGCCTACAGGCTGCGCAATTTTTATGCATTTTTTTATCTGTATTTAAAGAGCTTTATCACAAAAGCGATTATGTCGCTCTAGTTAATCAACATAATAATTAACATAACAAACGATTTTCTTAATTACAAATAGGTATACAATAAAATTGTAGGAGCGGTTGATTGCCGCTTATGCGGGGTGGTCCGGTGTACAAACACTGTAATGGACGGACAGTGCTTGTACACCGAACAGCCAAGCATTACCTACGTGGACTGGTCAGAGAGGTATTTCATATCGTACAAGGTTTGTGCATTTTTATAAATTCAAAAAATATCGTTGAAAGCTTTAGATAACACAATACTTTTATTAATGAGAAATTAGTTACAGTTTATGCTTATACCCTATACCTGGGTATAGGGTCTGTTACCCTATACCAAGGTGTAATTAGGGTAACACATTACAGATGATTGGCAAAGTCTCCCGCCGCGTATCGTCTCTGAGCCAATAGTGCAGTCAGTTTGACTAGTTCTTGACTTGCTATTGATTTAAGAGATTGTACTAAAATACGTCACGTAACTTCATAATTCAGTACCTGAGTGGTGGATCAGGTAAAACAGCTAATTATCGAATTCTCTCGCTGCGTATCCCCTTTCGGCCAATAGCGCGGTCATCTTAACGAGTTCCTGACTGCTATTAACTTAGATATTGTACTAAAGTAGGTCACGCAGCTTCATTACAGTACCTGGGAGGTGGGTCAGGTAACAGCTGATTGGCGAAGTCTCCCGCCGCGTATCGCCTCTCGGCCAATAGCGCGGTCAGCTTGACGAGTTCCCGCTTCGCGCGTTCCCGTCTCGCGACCAATTCGAGGAGATTCAGTGCCCGAGCGAGGTCTCGACGAAGTTTCAGCATCTTCTCGTATGAGCTCTCGTCGTTTTTCCTGGGGGAGGGAAGGTATCAGTAGTATTGGATCATCTGTAGTGTCTTGACTACTTTTGTAGCGCAATGGGCAAAAGCCCGCCTGAGACGGGTTGCGGGTTCGATTCACGCTGCGAAACAAATTTTTGTATGTTCTGCAAATATTCGTGTTGGGTATGGTATGTGCGTATGTATTTGAAAAACAGAATGTATTTATGTAGTATATCGTTTATGCGGTTCCCATAATACAAGCTCTGCTTATTTTGGGGCTACATGATGCTGTGTGATGTGACAGTGTCCAGGATTATTTATTTAGTCTATTGTAGACCTAGACCTCTCATATTTTGGGAGTGTTTGCCTAATCATCACGCATGGCTGCCTTTCAAATGGTTTATTTATTATTACTAGCTTCAGCCCGCGGCTTCGCTCGCGTTAAAGCTATTTTTCTAGCCCTCGGTAACTTTTTCTAGATGCAAAGTACCCTATAATAAGTCCTTTTCTGTACCCCTGACAACATGTATGCGAAATTTCACCATATCGGTAGAGTAGTTAAGGCGAAGAAGCGTAACAAACAAATATACTCACTTTTTAATTTTTAATTTAGTTAGTATTAGTCTAGCTAGGCTGTCCCACTTCTAAGCAAAGGCCTCTATGACAATTAGTGGTGTCCAGGTCATCACAATTTTTTTATATGCCTTTGTACCGTTTGCCACCTGTATATGAGTTACCACGTTTGCCTTCTCAGGGTTCATACTTGTATCATGACCAAATCGAGTTTTAACTTGGCAGCCATGCCCAAATCAACGATGCCGGTTCGCTGAGCAGTTTCGAACCATTTTTAAATACTTGCAAAAATTACTTACCTTCTGCCGTCAAACCTTAAATGCCCGATCTTCCAGCGTGCTGTCATTCCTCACCTGTTCTTTCTGGTCTGCATCTTCTCTGTTCGCCGCCGGAATGCAAGATACGGGTTGTTGGAAGACTGGCCAGGTCTGTTCTCTGTCCGTACTGAGAGGATCAGCGGATGTTGCTGTGAAGTACAATTTTTTTTATTAGATTAACTTATAAGATGCCCTGCGATCACGCGTGCTCAGTGTGGAGTGTGTTTCTATGTTCCTACCGACGAAATTTTGTATTTGTGTTCACAAAAACCAAAATATTGGTATTTACTTAGTAAACTAGTCATGTAGTCCCCGTAATACACAAGCTCTGATTAGTACGGGGCTAGATGATGCTGTGTGATAATGTCTGGCATGGGTACCTACTACTACGATATCACGAACTACGAGTTCTGTCAATCAACTTCATTCATCATTTTCCTGCCCTTGTCCCACGCTAGGTGGGGTCGGCACAACATGTTTTTTTCTTCCGCACACTTTTATCAGCCGTCAAATCTGTATCCACTCCTTTCATTCTCATATCCTCTTTCACACACTCCATCCATCTCTTTTTATTTTAAAATAATCCTGGACTGACATCCTGTCGTCCTGTCATCACACAGCATCATGTAGCCCCAAACTAAGCAGAGCTTGTATTATGGGAACCACATGATTGATATACTACATAGATACATGTTTTTTTTGTAAATACATACATATCATACATAGAAAACCCCCAGACCCGAGACAAATATCTGCAGAACATGCAAACATTTATCCCGCAGCGGGGGATCTCTTCTTCGGCCTCCCTCTATTCATGCATCCATACACCTTCATATTCATCACTCTTTTAGTCACACGAAATTCATCCCTTAATCAATCAACTTAACCATCTAAAATGGCGATAGTTACACTCACGGTGGTAAGCCGCTTGTTCAGCCAGTAGTCGTAAACAGCGATGACCAGGTCGTCTTGCCGCTCCAGCAGTAGCTTCGCCTCGTGCAGCGTCACCACTGTCTGGCCGGAACTCTTCTCGAGCTTGTCCATCATCTGTTCGAACTTTAGCTCTGAAAAGAAGAAAAACTTTATATATGTATACTAGTGAATACCCGGCGTGTGCTACTTTGCTAAAAAAGCCTAAAGGCTACACGACTGAAAAATTCTAACAAGTTCGTTTTTTACATATCCAAAAAATATTGGACACGTATTTTTTCTTTTGTCAATTAAACAAAAAATAACAAAGATATAGTGCGTTAAAGTTCCGCGTGACGTTACGAGTACATTTTTTACCTAGCCATGACGTCACGAGCTCCCACTCCCGGACTTTCACGTTCTTTATCTCCGTCAATTTCTATTGATTCGATGAATAAAAAAATACGTGTCCAGTATTTTTTGTTGATCTAACTGACGGACTAATTAGAATTATTTTTTTTTTACCCAGTCGTCATCCCTATTTATACAAGCCCATACTTTAGAGTTAAGTAGAGAGTATGAGTAACTAACTGTACTGTACTGTACCTGTGAGCTCTGGATGTCTCTGCTGCTTCAACCACCGCTCGTCCTCTGAGTCCATATCGTACTCCGGCGCCTCCTGTTCTTCCCATAGTGCTGTAACAAACGGAGACTTACATCAATCTCAAATTGTACCAAGTTTTGGTGATTGTATCCTGTGAAGATGTGAAATGGCTGTTGTTGTGAGAGAGCACGCCTCAGCATAACGACCATAGATTAAGCAACATTATTGTTAATTTTAAAAAAGATACACCACTCATTCGGCCTACATACAATAAAAACCAATTCAAATCACGAGGACGTTTCACGAGTCAAGATTCAAGATTCTTTTATTTATACTATTTGGTCAATTTAATTATATAAGTTTGTACAAAGTACACATGATACACACTCCGGCCAGGTGGGGTGACCATTTGTGAAAGGCTGCTGGTAGAAGCTGGATGCGTCGAACTCAGGACAGGGCGTAACGGCGCTCATTAGGGGAGGCCATGTCCCGCAGTGGACTGCTTATAGGCTGATGATGATGGATACAACTATTATTCAAGACAAGTATTGACTGACAGAGCCTACGGGGGCGGGATTTAAATGTGCCTAGGGTAGGATCCTCCATGACGTTTTTGGGTAGCCAGTTGTAGACCCACGGGCCCATGACATGGGTCAGTTGACTTTGCCATCGTTCGCTATACGACTGACAGCCGTTAGCTTGCTAAAAGCCTACGGATTCACTTTCACGAATAAAGCTATGAACACAGCTCGGCTCCGTATGGCAGTACCGACTGTATTGTGGCGAAATCAATGTTATTGCGAATGACGTTTCATAAAAATTGTATGGAATACTGTTTTTTTTTCCCGCGAAATCTTACTATTTGATTGGTAAGTTACTTTGGGAAAAAGTGTTTCTTTTGGGAAATAGAGTCGTTCTGTTGGAGAAATAGAGTCGATTGAGGAAATCTTGTTTTTTTTTTGACAAATGTAATATTCTAGGTTGACTGTACATTTTTTAAAAAATCCGAACATGCAATTGTTTTTTTCCTTCAAAATAAACCAAAGAACAAAACCTTTTAACTACAAAAGAAAAGGTGGCTGCCCTCAATGAGGTAAAACTTGGCCCCACCTTATATAATTAATTATGTAGTTAGTTTGAGATCTGGGTATTCTCTGGAACTACTGATTCATCTGATTGAATTGAATAATGTGTCTTTTTTAGTGTATATTCATAATTAGTGAAATTAAACTCCCATAGAGTGAGTGAAACAAAATTTAAATCAACGTTAGAAACTTATGCTACAATTTATTACTTTGGGGCTATGGCTGAGTGAAAAATGAATGAAAAACGGCATTAAGTGTATAAATACAGGTGAGCGACCAGCGACTTTGACCGCGCAGAGGTTTCTTCCTGTTACACTAGAGAAGGAGTAAAGCCTTTCTTAGTGCACCCTTACGCAAGAAACTACAAGAAATTAAAGTCCCTAGGGACCTCTGGTTTAGACTGTGCGTTGATTAACAGTCAGTAAGTCAGTCAGCTTCATTACAGTATTAAATATTTGGATGCTCGAGTCTCGTGAGTTTAAATTTCAAAATTGTCAGTATCGTCATACTCATACTCAATGTTACAACAACTCATCACGTCTACAACCGTAGGCCGACTGAGCTGTACTGAGCTCTCTCCCTCTTCGACTGGGCCGGGACGAACGGTAATCGAATTGCGAGCCAGACGGCAAGACGCGGACGGCACGAGATATGCTGAGATATATCGACGGACGTATCCGAAGATAATAAATTACGAATTCGCTAAAACACCATGCAAAACTGCAGTAAATATATATATATATGTATATGGAGATATATTCAAATAATTTAAGATATTTAATTCATAAAATTTAGTTGTAAATTATAAATAGGTTTATAACGGTTACTAGTTAACTAATTGATGACAGAATTTTCAGAACAAGTTGAATCGAGTAAGTGGTCATCTCATCCGCTTAATCTCATCCACTTCGGATGAGTTGGTCAATCCAAAATATGTAGTGGTCAACTCATCCAAAAGTTTTTCATAACAGTTTATTTACCAGTATTTTCAATTGGTAACATCAACCAAAAAAGTGTTCCGTAAGTTTAAAATATTTTGTTTCTTGCAATAGTTCATGAAGTTACATTATTCACTGACTAGCTAGAAAATACTTTTCATTTGATGCACCGTGTGTGATAATTGTACGGGGTGTACGGGGTTCCAAACCCCATCTTCGGAACCCAAGCCAACCCCACCTGCACGTGGTGCACCCTGCTAAACAACGAACGAGGCTCTGGCGGCCGGCTGAGTGCGGCATAGCGCAGCCTACATCGGCCCAGCTAAATACCCTGACCACCGACGGGCAGCAGCGTCGTTGGTGCGAGAAGTTGTGCCCTGCGATCCCCAACACGCGACATGCGACACGCATGTCCAGCGTGGGGATTATGGACATATCCCCCTATATAAGGGGAGGCCTATGTCCAGCAGTGGACTGATATAGGCTGGTGTAGTGTAGTGTAGTGTGATAATTACACAGTACGCACGCACATAGGTCAATAGTTTTAAGTTTGAATAATATTATGTATATTTTACCAAACTTTGTTGTGAATAGATAGGTAAAGGTACATAGAAGACCACATTTAATTTTAATGGAACTTGATTGAAGGCAATAATTCTACTCAGAATTTAATTGTTACTTGTGTTTCCGAAACCCTATAACTGCACAACTGTGGAAGTGTTATGCCGTACCTACTGCCGCATGATGTGAGTTTATACGCGGAAAAGATATGATGATTAGAATAATACTTAACCGCTCCTTGTTTTAGGATTAGATGACAATTTGGTTTCGTAAAAAAGAAAGGTAAAATGCAGTGCAATTGTTTCGTGGCCAAGTAAGGCCAACAAAGGAATGGTTTTAGAAATTATCTGAGACTCACTTTGCTTTTCGCTTTTGATCAGTGAAGTAGGTACTTGATTTTTTCTTTTTTTCATTGGCCAGAATATTTACGCGTCGATTAACTTTTGCTGGATATTTTTTATTTATATATATATTATAATGATGTTTACTTTTATAGTGATTTTTTGGTTGACATTGCTGAAATATCTGATGAACAAGTGTCTTCCACTTGACATGAATATGTCTATATCATATTACCAGTCAAATACGCCCTGCTACCAAATAAAACAAAAAAAAAGTATGACATCATGTTTAGACTAATAAAGAGCCAGTTATATAAATGGTCACCAAGATGCTTCATCATGGATTTCTAAATGGCGGTTATACTCTAATGCTGTACAAAAAGTTTTGAAACACCAGTTGCTAGTTGTTATTTCCATTTTACGAGATGCATAAGGAGGAAATGCAAAGATTTGGGAATAAATAAATCCAAATAAATAAATAAATATATAAAGAGGGGTGCAGCTTTGGAACATTTATTGAAAATTTTCTGTTAACGACGGATGTCACGTAAAAGAGGCGCCAAGGTTTCTAGATTTTATAACTATTTTGTAGAGCAATGAGTATCATAGATATCATACTTATCATCAACATTGTCTTTTATTCTTTCAAAAGCCTCATAGCACTTCACTTTGTGACTGTACCGACTTGATACCTGCTTTGAAACAAAATAGGAATCGGATGAGTTAACGCAAGAAAATAATATAAAATATTCAAGGGGTCAACTCATCCGAAGTGGATGAGTTTGGCGTGGATGAGATGACCACTTACTCGTTGAATCTTCCAGAGAAGTTTAAAAGTTAATGGAAGCTTAAGATAAGATAATTTATTTCACACAAATACTTAATATAGTTACATAGTTTGATGGGGGTCCATCAAACAAACTCACAATGCTTACCCCTTTCTAATACTAGCTTCCGCCAGCGGCTTCGCCTACATATAAAGTAACCTTAAAGTTATTTCAGGTCACAAACTAACAATATAGTCTAGCACTAACGATACAGTAGAAACGTCGGGAAAATAGAAAAGGTAAAACGCGAGGAAGACCCATTAAACAATAATGTCTAAGTTTCAGTTTCATCCAAATCCGTTCAGCCGCAAACATAAGCAAACATTCGCATTCTCATAGCATCCTGGACTTCAGATGTATATAATTTCAGTTCATTCCACATCCTAACGTTTTAAATACTTTAACATGGAACGCGTCAAGTATTTTAAAAAATCCTTCAGTTTTTTTGGCGTGAAGGAGAAACAAACGTATCATATCCTTTTTTTAAAAAAAACTTCGTCTTTCTAATGTTAGTAGCTTAAAAGATATCTCAGGAAACTGATCTCGTGCACCGGCCGCCACACGCACACAGACAGACAGCCAACTAACACAAGCACATACACCTTCAAATACGTCGGCTACGTTGTGAATACAAACTCATGACAAATCGTATTGCTACGTTCTGCGAGGCTTTGAGTAATTATCCTGTCGGATGGATACAGTGGCCGATTTTAAAAATGGTTAAAAAGACTCGACGCTAGCTTCCGTGAGCCGCTTTAGAACCCGATACCCAGATAAATAAAACGTGAGAACGGCCTCTGTAGTGCAGTGGGCGAAGAACCGCCTAAGATGCAGAAGGTTGCGGTTTCGATTCCAGCCACGAATCAAATGTTTGTTTGCCATATCAATTTATTTTATTTATACTCAGGGTAATGTACCCGCATAGAATGTTGCATGAGCACGACTGGGGCTTACAGCTCAGTTGTGTTTTTAGCACTCAAAGCGTTATACATTAAACAATTTAACCTAATGAGCGCATACCGGATTCGTCGCAGTTATAACTACGGCTGACTCACACTATTTATAGTTTTTTCTCCGTAAACAGTAATCTTACAAGGTCGTTGTGAATGATAAATAACGTATAATGAAAACAAAAATTGTCACGCCTTGTCCCTTTGAAGGAGTGTGGAAATTGATTATTTTTGTTAGAATTTGTTGATTACAAAGACTAGCCTTCATCATTATTATCATCATTTTAGCCATTTTCGGCCCACTGCTGAGCATACGCCTCCCTTCGATTATGCCTCTCGCCTCGATCCTAGCTATATTAGCTAGATCGGCGCTAGTCTGAGCCTGAAAGGCTAATTAAGCTGCGACATTCATGTATCGAAATAGGCGGCAACAAAGGTGGATGTTGTTTGTACCTGGGGCTTTATGATCGGGAAATATCGAAAAAAATCGATTATGTCGATACAACCTCGTTTTGCCAGTTTCCGGTCGAGATAATGACGTCATTTCCGACATGAGGTTTTTGAAACGTTGCCTGCTTTAAGGCTCCTGGTATAAGTTTTGAGAGATTCATTCATTATTCATTATAGTTTATTTTCACAAAACTCACATAACATCGGCACAGCGGTACATACCTAAGGCTTTCATTAAAAACCCTTGAGTCAATTAAAATTAAGGTAAGGGGTGGATTTTAAGCATTCAATAATGTTCTCTATTTTGAATGTCATACAGTGCATTGATGGTGGTCGTTGAAAGATAACATAGTTGCTTTTTCAATACATTTTCGACACGTGCTCGGCAAAATTAAATCCAGTTTCAAAAAGGGGTTCCGGTTTCGTGTGTAGGTAGTACAAAGTACATTCAGTTGCACAAATTGGTAACACTACACTTTACCGTTGACAAAAATCTGAAGCAACCTCGTTTTTTGAAACCATAAGACAAGATAGAGATAAAGTGTTCATGTCACTACCTACGTCTACTATCATCAACACCAGTCTATATCAGTCCACAGCTGGACATAGGCCTCCCCTTATAAGAAGGGGGATATGCCCATAATCCCCACGCTGAATATGCAGATTGGGGATCGCAGGGCACAGCTTCTCGCACCGCCGACGCTGCTGCATGTCGGTGGCCAGGGAATTTAGCAGTGCCAATGTTAGGCTGCGCTATGCCGCAATAAGCTGGCTGCCAGAGCCCCGTTTGTTAGTTGCACCACAGGTAGGTGAAGTTGCCCTGGGCTCCGAAGATGGAAGTTGGAACCCCTTACACCGAAACTACCTACGGTATCTATCTACCCTAGGTCCCTTCACGTAAGGAGGGATAAATCTATGCAGCTGACTGTATATTAATTTTAACGCGCACCACATTTCGTTCATATTTGCGAACGACAGAGTAATCAAGTTTTAAATTGGCCACGATGCTCACAAAATTGCAAATTCCATATTTTTATTTTCTGAATTCACGACGTTGCGACCTTTTGAATATTCAACATAATCCGCTGGATCGAAAAACATAAATACGTTCACGTCAAAGACAAAATATATAATCAAAAACAACACCAGGCTTTATCACTCCATTGCTGAACATAGGGCTTACCTGAAAAGAAAGGATATGCCCATAATCCCCATGCTGGGCATGCTTAAGCTTCTTGCACCGCCGAAAGTTCTGCCCGATTATGGGCATATACCCCTTTTTATTAGAGGAGGCCTATGTCCAGCAGTGTACTGAATAGGCTGGTGTTTTTAGGGCTCCGTACTTCAAAAGTAAAAATGGAACCCTTTGATCACTTTGTTGTCCACCTGTCTGTCTGTCAAATAATCAGGTCTGTAAAACCTTGAAGCTGTGAAAAAATCAAACTTCGGAGTCAACGCAAGCAAAAGATACAGCCTTTTATGCTGCATATTTAGACACTCGCGGGGGATTTAACCGTAGATTATCTTGGTCATGTATTCAGAAATGAAAGGTACCAACTTACCAACTGCTCCAACTCATTATGATGGGCAAAGTAAGGGGGTAAACGATGCGTTGGAAGAAGGAAAAAGTCTTGGTTGCGTAACATCCGGGAGGGGACGAAGATAGCCAGCGTTGAACATCTCTTTCGCTTGGCTCAAGATAGAGAAAAATTCGCAGAGCTGACGGCTAACCTCCAGTAGTGGAGAGCACCAAAAGAAGAAGGGGGAATTCAAACCTATACGGTACTTCCCGTTGACCTAGAATCATGAAATTTGGCAAGAAGCAATGTCTTATAGCACAAATAAAGGAAGTATCTACGGAACCCTCGGTGTGCAAGTTCAACTCACACTTGGTTGGTTTTGTATGTGTTACAAAGTCTGCTTGCTTTGCACTGTGTTGCTTCTTAGCATTCCTTTGGCATGAACACTTGAGACGTCGTCGATTGGCGCGAAGCGTCAAGCGCAAGGCCCGCAATCAACGTACAAGCATAGTGTTTAATATTGAATTTTAGAATCTGTGATTTCTGTCTTCTGTATGTATCTATGACACGGGATATGGAGGATAAAATTCACACCTACGGTTTCTGTCTAAAATGGATTACGATACGGGAGATAAAACTAATAGACACGAGTGCAGTGGTTTCCGTGTCAGAGGCACGCCTCTTGCACACAAAGCTCTTGTGTTAAGTAAGCTAAAAAGTACTGGAAGTCTTAATATCCACACGTCTGAAAAGGCAGACGTGTGTAGAACTAAGTAAGCAATACCTCTTCGTAACCATAAATCTTTTGAATAAAATGAATATGAATTACTAAGAAGGTCTTATTTTTCCAGAAACCATTTTTATTTTCTAAGATTATTTTTAGATTTCCTTCGCTATAATTCTGCGAACCCGTAGGATGAATGTCAATAGCAGGCCCTCGTACATTTAAAACCGAGGGTTGTCATGTAACCACAGGTTGTCACCGTTACGTTCACAATTAGGCAATAGTAAAAGAATAGTAATAGACTTTTCTAGTAATTTTTTTTTTTTTAATACAGGCAACAATAGAAAAGTACAGGATGTTATAATAACTTATTCTACGGCCCATAGAATATATACCTATATTATACTTTTTCTTGATTAGACGACCTCTGTGGCACCTGGGGGACTCGAGATGCAGAAGGTTGTGGATTCGATTCCCGCCGCTTATAGTCTGCAAATATTTGTCACGGGACTGGGTGTTTTCTATGTATTATAAATAAAGATGTATTTACAAAAAAAATTATGTAAGTAAAGTAGAATGAATAAATCGTGTGGATTTCAAAATACAGGCTCTACTTTTGGGGCTATATGATGTTGTGTGATACTGTCCAGCATTTTTTATTTTTATTTATTTATTTATTACATCCTGTGTCGTGGATATCAGGAATTACGAGTACACCATGGCACCTAAGCACAAATACCCAGAATAAATATCATAGACCTGAATCTAATACAAATATCTAAAAGAACGTGTGTCAACGAACTCATGTCAAGGAAATCAGGGTCTGTTATACAATAGTTTTTTTGAGCCTTCCTTCTCATTAGAGCTACTTTTTAAAGAAAGAGTTTGTAATGAACAGTTAAACATCCGTTTGCGCTGATGCCCTGCGGTCATCGCCCGTCCCTTGACCACCAGTCCGTGACTGAGTTGGTCCAACTATATTGTAGTTCCATCTAGCTAACCTAATCCCCTCCTCAGCTGTCGATTGATGAAATAAAATCTGAATCGGTTAAAGCGCTCGTGGGGTGGTATTCTTCGGTATTTGTAGGTTATAATGGTTAGATAGATACATAGATAAGTTTATTTGAAACTTCAATCACACAGTACAATTTTTAAGACCATATTTATAAAAAAAAGAAAAAGCTTATACGAAGAAGGATGGACAAAAAGCTATGACAATTAAGGCTCAACGCATAATTTTGCTTAAGGACACTGATTTTCAGCAAAGCTGCCCTTAGAGTTTACAAGCGGAACGAATCAGAGAACGAGTTAGGCAACCCTATAATTGCTTAGTAAAGTTACCGCAAAAGGAAAAACGGATCCCTTATTGGATCACTTTGTTGTCTGTCTGTCTGTCAAGACCCTTTTTTCAGGAACGAGTGAAAGCAAGTTGAAATTAATATCAAATTGTCAGGTCTGCAATCCCTTAGAGCTGTGAAGTAAACTTTTAGTCAACGCAATCAAAAGATAAGGCCATCTATGCCGCATGTTTTGACACTCGCAAGAGAATCAACCCTCTTTCCCTCTAACCTAGAATCATGAAATTTGGCAAGAGGCAACGTCTTTATATAGAACAAGTAAAGAAAAAATCCAAAAACAGTTAATTTAAAAAAGAACATCACAAAAAAATTATGCTTGCCTTCAAGTCTTCAAATTTGTACAGAACCGACTTGCACTGTGGTGATCAATGTGTTATCTATCTTTAGTGATGTTTAGATCGAGCGTTTCCATGCTTCGGAAGACATGTCAAGATGTTGGTTCCGACTTTTTTAGTTGTTATGCCAGTCTAAATCAGCCAGACTTTGAAAACTTCCGGTAACCTAAAAACTCCAACGCAAAAGTTGGCAACTAAGATCATGCGAAGAAACCCAGACAGGTAGGTGAATTTTTAACTAAAAAAAGTTAAGACGAGGTTTTTTCGTTATTGGTTTGTTGGAGGAAATGATAAGGACCTTTCATTTGCCGAAACGTACAAGGTCCATCTTCAATATCTTTTATGTTTTGCTATGAACGAAATATGTCAGGATTCGATGGTAGTCAATGGAAATCCATGACCTCTATCTCTCTACCCATCCGGAAAATAAACGTGACTTTCAATAGTATCTTAAGTGCCAACCCTATCAGTTTCTTAGCAACTAGCAAACGAATTGGTGTCAAATAGGAGTTCTCAGCGCAAATCAATGTATCCTTATACAATGTGCTGAATAACTTCTATTTTGCCGATAAAACGAAAATGTGTTGTCAAGAGTATCCATATCATTCTTGCGATTAAACAAGTCATACTATTAATTCATTCGTTCGTAGATAACAAAAACAAAAAATCACCTCTACTTTTTTCCTATCGTAGACAGCTAGAGATTCCTCAATAAGCAAATCTATTGAGGATAATAAATAATGCTGGACAGTATCACATGGTATCATATAGCCCCAAACTAAGCAGATCTTGTATTATAGGAACCACATGACTATATATACTACCTATATTTTTTGTAGATACAAATTATAGGGTATATATTAGGTGTAAGAGGTTACCTAACCTCCATCTTTGGAACCCCAAGCTTACCTGCCCGTGGTGCACCCTGCTGAATCACAAACAGGGCTTTGGCGGCCTAGCGCATAGCGCAGCTATGCCTGCGCAGCCTACCACTGGCACAGCTAAATCCCCTGGCCGCCGACGGGCAGCAACAATTGCCCAGCGTGGAGATTATGGGCATATCCTCCATCTTATAGGGGAAGCCTATATCCAGCAGTGGACTGAATAGGCTGGTGTTATTGTTGTTTTGTATGAATAGAAAACACCCAGACCCGAGATAATTTTTTGCAGGTCACAGAAACATTTGACTCGCAGCGGGAATCGAACCCGCAACCTTCTGCGTCTCAGGCGAGCCTTCGCCGTCATAGACGATACTAAAAGAGAATCAAGCAAATAAAAAAAATACATTCAGTATCAGTACCTACATGCCTACTTTTTGTAAGCGTGTCAGGATGCAAGCCCATCGCCACTTTTCGGAACACTATCCATACGTCATTCACGCAGAATAAAAAGCAAAGGCATGACCTTGTTTTTTATTCTATGGCATACCGGTTTCCTCACGATGTATATCTAGCATATATGGTGAGAATAAAGTATGTATGTGTCTGTTGGGTGTTACTAATATTTATTAAACAAAGCCTATTTTAGCGTAGTCACGAAGACGCCTTCTAATCTTGGCGATGCTCATTCATCACCACCTACCCTCTACCGCCGAAACGTCGGATGTGCCCTAATAGCACTGAGCATTTATTGTAATTTAGATAAATTACTCAGTTATCCATCAAACTTGGTCATGATGCCTTCTCATAACATAAAGATTTAATAAAACGTCTTTAGGTTTAATCATTTCGAAGTCTAATCTCTTTCATAAATCATTTACGATTTTATCAGATCTTCGAATTCTTTTAAACCGACTTCAAAAAGGAGGAGTTCTCAATTCGTCGGAACCTTTTTTTTCGACTTTTCTAAGTATGTTCACCGATATCTCCTTCAGCCTCCCCCGCACACGACTGATTTTTCCACCGATTTTATGTAGGACAGTTAGGGATGAACACGTCATGCCAACCTCATGCACGGAGCATGTACCAACCAGGTTGGATTTACGGAGGAAGTAAGAGCTTAAGAGCTAAAATGGTTGGAATTGGTAATTGGTAACGTAATTGTATAAGTATTTTATGTTCTATTTTTTTTTTTTGGTCGTAAAGTTCATAGTTTAGGTTTTCATAATTAAAGTTCAAAGGTTCTTTAATATGGAATATGAATTATTATAATTAACGAATTTTTGTCATATTTTAATATTTTTCTTTTTTCGACTATATTTTATCTGTCTATTTCTATTATTACGAGTATATTTAATCTTCATTATTAATTTAAAGTTAAGTTCATTTTCAATCAAGTTTACAAGTTAGTTCATTTATCTGTGAAAATTTTTGCACGCCCTGACGAGGCAGAATTTATTGGAGCTATTAATTTATTATTAAAACCTAGTTCCTGCAAATAAATGATTTATGATCATGATTAGGAGTTAGGGCAGTTTGAAATATGTTCTGGATTCAGAAAGTGAGACCTTAAGGAGTAAAATGGTCGTAAAATGGCCTTACATAAAAAATCTGATAAAGGATAAAACGATGCTGGTTATTGACATCTCTTACCATTGTAAGATGACGAACAGTGACTAGGCTAACTGTGAATTTTTAACTTTGATTAGTGTTTATTATGACGGTGTATGAGTCCAAAAAAACTCTAGACGCTAGAAAAAAGACTACCTACTACGGAAACGTCCGTCCGTCCGTCCACCTCTCGAACTGCAATGTGTTCTCTACATAGTATTTAAACCCTGACAAAGTAAGTGGATTGATCCCATACCTTCCGAAGCAAATTGCAAACTTACCTATAAATAACTTTTCGAATTCTATTAATATTATGAAGGTGTAAGTTTGGGAATTGTGAAAATGCAAAGTGGTATCTTAGTTCCTGCTTCACGCCAAAACTACTGAATGGGTTGAGCTGAACTGTTAGACATACTTCGTACTAGACCAGGAATACCATACAGGCTTCCGATATCTGGACATAAAGAAAACTCGAAACCGCGGACGTAAGCCAGTCTAGAAATACAACGAATCATCTCAGCTTATCACTTCGTGTTGAAGAATATACTTATGTGGCGTTTTGTGGAAATAAACTATATGAATGAATAAGCTGCGACCTTCGAAACGAAGATTATGTATGACCTCCCAATACGTCTCATGGCAACTGATAGCAAAAACAGGTACACATGGGACGATAAACACCTTTTAATACAACCACGAAATCGGCAGAGCATTGAACCCACACCACTCGCCATGGGAATGGCAAATGACGCCGCGGAGCTACTAAATTATTTATAGCCGTGGTTACACCAGGTATGAGGAAAATGTTTGGTACACTTAATGTTCCGACACTGTTTATGATCTTAAGGTATGAGAAAGTACATATACACACTTTGTTTTCGTATGATACTTGAAGATGAAAAGCAATGGCCAACACAGCCAAATGATGGTAAGTGGCAACTATAACTTTTAGTAGTTAGCAGGAATATTATTACTATCCTACTTCCTAAAATTTCAATTAAAAAAACTATATTAAACTTCTAAATCAATCACACATGTGAAAATGTCATCATAATCAGCCTATAGCAGTGCACTGCTGGACATAGAAAGCCCCCAATAGTTTAGAAAAAGAGATAGTTAAAAGGACAATATAAGCCAAGCAGAGTTTCTTGCCAATTACCACACGAACGAAGCCGGGGGCGGAAACTAGTGAAAAAATAACACCGCATCCAATATTCCAACAGCATTGACAATCTCATTTCATATTCTACAAACAGAATCGGTGTAGTAACTCTATGTTAATTTTATGCGTTCATCATTCCTTCGAAAACATTCGAGACTTTGAAGATCTTTCTTCGTATTCGGAAGCAACTATCCTGATTCAGTTTTCGAACTAAATGTTCAAATTTTTAGGTTTTGTTTTTTTTTGTATTTACTATTCGGAAAAGTTAGACGGATTGATATACGAGTGCTGTACGATTGATATCCGGAAAGCGGAGCTATCGTCAAAATAAAGTTGATAAAAATCTAAAAAGGGGTAGTGTTGGTAGTGTATAGCTACAGAAGTGTAGTGTAGTATAAAGATGGTAGGCAGTGTCTACAGGCTATCCAAGATTTTGCACCATGAATGACGTAGTCACTTAGACGGGTGTGTGGGATAGCGCGCTACTGGCTTTATTTAGAGAAGCGGATGTAGGGTTCACAGGTTTTTATTTACGTAATAAATTTTAAATCTTGGAAGTTAGTGATTAACAGTCATTTTTTAAACTTCACAGATTAATATTTCATTTGTGAACACAAACACAGTCCGAATTACAGTAACTGGCTGACCATTCGATCGCATTCAAACTTCTCGCTCACATTCATAACTGATGACCCTACAAAGAATAATGAAATCTATATGACACACATACACAGGCACATGGGTCCCTAGATGGGGGACACGGGTTCAGGTCCCGTTTGGGTCGAAAACTTTGGATAGATTTTAAATTTGAAATTATGTGGAAAACTTTTTATATTTTTCGCGAAATCTTACAGTTTGATGTGGTAAGTTATTTTAGGAAGTCTTCCTATCGGGGAATAGAGTCTATTGAGACCAACTTGTTTTTTTTTTTGACAAATGTCATTTTCTAAGGTGACTGTATTTTTTCAAAAACCCGAAAATGCAAGTGCTCTCCTTCAAAATAAACCTATAGTTTCCTCAGAACAAAACCTTCTACCTACAAAAGAAAAGGTAGCTGCCCTCAATGAGGTAAAATTTTGCCCCAACCTGTATACTATAACCATGACCATTGTATTCGACTTATAGACCGGGTTCCTAATGCGGAAATCCGGAGATGACGTACTAAAGTCCAGGACGTCGGCTTCGGGAACCGCATTGTAGAACTCAAATAGAGCTGGTCAGGACACATTACGTGGCGAGGTGATAACCGGTGGAATAGTTACTGAGTGGTGGCCTAGGGGTGGCTTAAGAAGCGTGGGGCGGTCCGGCTGCGGCTTCAAGATGATCAGACGACATTGTAAAAGTCACGGGCCGTACATGGGTTACACTAGTGCAGGATTGTGGTGGATTACACAAGTTGAAGAAGGCATATACCCAGCAATGGGTGAAATTAGACTGTGGAATTGTGGATGGATGATAATGATGAAGCCATGCGATTTTACTTACAATGTGGAGCCGCAGTAGAAAACTACTAAAATTCTTGTTCAAATCACGCCTAACGGTTGTGATCATGGATAACTAAAATAATTTTTAGATTGGCAATGCCATTGACCTAACAGTTATTTTGAATCTTTATGAACCGACGTAATCGAAGTAATTTTATGAGTTGCTATAAATGTCAAAGTAATAAAAAAAAAAAGATAAATTTTACATTTGCGCATTTTTTGTTATTTAGTTAACGTAATGCTTAGCTTTAGCTTCACACTTGTTTTTTTTAATGAATGCTTGTGAAACTTTTTGTTAACACTGATGTCGATTCTGTTGTGCATTTTCTTAAACTAAACTTAATTTGACATTCCTAAAAGTGATACTATCCCTTTCTTTTAGGTGTAAATAACAAGGATAGCTGCAAAATTAAGTTAAGTTTAGAAACGTGAACAACAGAATCTTCACTATTATTTTATCTTACAATCCTTAATAATAATATGCCCGGAATTCTGTTCTGTTATGCCACTGTATTGGTATCCACGATACAGGCTACGCCTAGAGTGGAGGCCGCTGGCTAAATAATTGTTGTTTTATTTTTAAAATTAAGTTTATTATCATGGAAGGAAAAATAGAAGAAGAGGAAAATCAAGAATAAGCCACATAGATAGATAGATAGATAGATAACACTTTATTGATCACCACATTGATACAAGGAAAAAAAATAAGAGTAACTTAGGTCTAAGCATCATGAAGGTAACACAATTGGCGGCCTTATCGCTGAAAGCGATCTCTTCCAGGCAACCATAGTAAGGAAAGGAACACATGAGCCAGATATAGACAGAGCCCGCAATGGAAAGAGCAAAATAGAGAAAATTGCATCACTACATCGACATGAGCTAGCTAGGCTCTTAATTTGAATCAGAATGACCGTACCAGGTGACCGTGCCAGGTTGCGGCACCTGGCTCAGAATAGCGCAGAATCGACACGAGTCGCATACTCAAAGGAAAGTCTGTGCCCAGCAGTGGGCTGAAAAAGGACTTCCTATTCCCAGGACTTCCAATTGCCAAATTATTTTGCTGTTCGCATTGCCTCAATTTTGTGTTGGTATTACGTACCACATTTCATATGCTACTTTTTATCCGTGTATCACGTGAGCGAGGTGATATTTTGCGGGTCCTACTTTCTACTTATTTTATATAACGTTTCATTATTAAATTAAAAATTTAAAAAACCCCGTCTCAAAATACCGCTTTGTAAGTCAGACTCTTTATTTGATTTACTATATATATATATTAATTTACTAGCATTTCCGACCTAAGTCTGGGAGCACTATGAGTTTGTAATCTCCTTATTTTAGCTATTTAGTTATATATAGTTAAACATAGCGGTACCCCGACGCAAATTAGTCAATCGAATTTGATGGCTCAACGATGGTATTATTTTTTACTTTTAAATGTTTTCTTTTTGAGTCGGGGGTTTTTAAAATTTTGAATTTAATTTTTTAAGAGTGTACCTACTAGTGTGCTGGATATTCTGCGACAGCTCTATCATAGTATATAGTATTTTACAAGTCAAGCCCTTTCATTTGATACCCATATTGGAGGGATTTGTTAAAAAATATATATAATTCGCCATTTAGCGGTGGCGGCCATCTTGGATTTGAATTTGACGTTTGTGTATTCTACTAATCAAGCCCTTTCATTTGATACCCATATTTAGGGAAATGTGAACAAAATTTAATGTGCCATCTTGTGGCAGCGGCCATCTTGGACCGATTTTCATCAAACATACACACACACACACACACACACACACACACAGACACGTCCAACTTTAACACCCCGTCGTTTTTGCGTCGGGGATTAAAAACGAATGTTGGTAAAAAATATGTGAATTATGAAATATTTCTCCTTCTGCACGCCAAAATTATTGATCGGATTGAGCTGAAACTTTGCATGTAGGTAACATGTAGTTTTGGAATAATATCTAGGCTACTTTTTATCCGTGTACCACAAGAGCAACACCGTGGGCGGAACCTAATAATATTAAAAATATTACAAAATCAAAATTTTTCATCTCAAGTATGAAAGTAAAATAAATTCATAACGAAATATAATTGAGAATAAGCTGATTTCCCACCCCTCCTCATTCTCTAGAAATTTTGTATGTTGTCCCTACCGTTGTTTGTAAGGTATTATAATATTTAATAGAGCTAAGAGCTACCACCTTCAGTATAAATTATGTAAAAGTAAAATGTAGGTACATGTTTTCCATTATACGCAGAGCTTACGGAGTAGTTTGCACAGAAGATATTAACATGGGGCCGAAGGAAGCTTAAGACGGATCCTAGCAGAATTCTATTGGGATTCATATCCTTCTTCTTCTTCTTTGTGTGAGCTTGTGGCCAACTATGGTGTCTATTTATTTATTTAGTTAGTTAGTTTATAAAGCAGATTACAACCAAATAAATTATTTAGTTCTAAATAAATTCTTTAGGTAAACATGTGAACATAGCATGATTAGAGCTCATCATCATCATCATCATCATCATCATCAGCTAATGCTTGCCAAAACGTGCTTTCTGCAGAACTAAATGCTACTAAACGATCACCCATCCATAGCTTAACTAAGATGATCGGGTAAGCCACACCTCAAGCGCTTCGACATTAATATTTAAAATCAATGCCTTACAGGTTGATGATTTTATCATGAATTAATATAGATTTACGTCTGTCCACCAGATGGTTGATCTTCTTCTTCTTCGTATGAGCTAGTGACCAACTCTGGTGTCGGAGTTTTTAGGCCGCCCGAAAGGCCTCCGACATGAACGCAGGGCATCAAACATGCGTGACCTCCGAAGCAATACTTTGTAATAAGTAATGAATACCACTTTACATCAGGTGGGCCATGTCACAAAACAAATATGTACAGAAGACTCTACATACTATGAGCGCTCGAGCAACGCACACATAGACACCGCTCACGGACACGATATCTCAGAACAATTCGGACCAGTGTAAGCGCGAGTGTCACCCGCTTGAGACACGCGCTTTGACTGTTCAGTGGACGGTTGTTCAAATTCAACATTAAACCACCAGTAGTTTCAGAGAGGTACGTATGTACTATGTAGGTATTTGCATAAGCAACATAGTATAATAGTTTATATAATTGTTTTCTATTTTGAATCAGTTTATACGAAGTTACAAATGTGTGTAAGGTCAATTCACGCCACCAAGTATTACGTAATTTGAAAACATGATTTTTCGTTTGTCTAGATATTGTATTGTTTTTAGTGTCATTTGATAGATTTATGTCTAAAACGGATAGGGCAAAATAAATTGTGTAAACAAGCTAATATGTTTAGAAGTTATTAGGGATTTTCGAGTGGAAAATGTCAAATGCAAAATTTTATGTTTTTGTTCTATAAACTTTTTGTATTGTAATAGTATGTTTATTGTTTTGTTTTAATATTGATTGAGTTTTTTGCTATGCGGGCTAAATCGCGGGTTTGGGGTAGCCCCCTCAGTCGCTCCAAAGTTGACAGCCCTAGCGCCACCACCGAGCGTAGATATGAAAGTATAGTACATACATGAGTTTGATTTCTTTTGGTATTCTGTGGTACAGTTCGGACCAGTGTAAGCGCGAGTGTCACCCGCTTGAGACACGCGCTATGAACTTTTTTGTGCAAACAAAAATGGAGCTAAAGCGATTGCCAAGCGTAGGTATGAAAAGTGAAGTACATTATATGGGTTTTACTTCTGTACATATTTCTATTGTGGCCATATGCTAGTTCTTATCATAAAAAAAACTGATGTTCGTGTAGTACAAAATTTTCGATATACAAAAAACTCCGCCCCTAGACTTGGCCACTATAGCTCATACGGAGAAGGTGTACAAAACCATGTCATAGTAAGGCGCGCTTGCAGATTAAGAGCTAGTCCAGATGGGGCCAATCAGGCTTGCGAAATGTCACGTGGAATGTAGCGTGCGTCCATATGATTGGCTACGCGTAACTCTTCTCGCGCGATCGCCCCAGCCGAGGATTTAGTAACTAATTTGCCCACTGAAATGATAAGCACCAGTCCTGTTTTTACATACTTTCGACAGTTTGTCAATTGACATTCTTTAAATTTCAACAGATGAATTGTCAAAGTTTGTAAATTTAGGTCCGGTACTGACCATTTCGGTGGACAACAGATTTACTAAATTAGGCCTCTGGACCAGTTCTTACATGGGTTGGGTAAGCGGTCGTCATGCAGTTTTAAGCAACCCAAATTTGGAGCGACATGGTACTAAACTGTAAACATCTTAACACAAGTTGGCGGCCTCTGTGGCGCAGTGGGCGAAGGTCCGCCTGAGACGCAGAGGGTTGCAGGTTCGATTCCCAACAACAACAACAACAACATCAACAGCCTATATCAGTCCACTGCTGGACATAGGCCTCCCCTAATAAGAAGGGGGATATGCCCATAATCCCCACGCTGGGCATACGGGTTGGGGATCGCAGGGCACAGCTTCTAGCACCGCCGACGCTGCTGCCCATCGGCAGCCAGGGAATGTAGCATGCCGGTGTTTTAGGCTGCGCTATGCCGCAATCAGCCGGCCGCCAGAGCCTCGTTTGTTAGTTAGCAGGGTGCACCACGTGCAGGTGAGGTTGGCTTGGATTCCGCTTAGATGGAGGATGGAACCACTTACACTCCGTTCGATTCCCGCTGCGGGACAAATGTTTGCATGATCTGTAGATATTTGTCTCGGGTCTGGGTGTTTTCTATGTATGATATGTATGTATTTACAAAAAAAATTATATGTGTATTATATCAATCATGTGGTTCCCATAATACAAGCTCTGCTTAGTTTGGGGCTACGTGATGCTGTGTGATTACGTCCCGCATTATTTATTATTTATTTATTAAGTGATTATACTTTACTCACTAATGGCCTTAGGGGGCGTCCATTAATTACGTGAGGTGATTTTGGCGATTTTTCGACCCCCTCCACCCCCTTGGTGAGATGTCGTAAGGTTTTGCTCGACCCCCTCCCTCCCCCCCAAAATCTCACGTGAGATGTTTCAAAATGTGGATTGATGATAATAAGTTGATTGCGTTGGATTTATTAAAAAAAACTACTTAGTTTTTTTAAGATTAGTAAATTTCAAGATTTCGAGAACAGTGAAAACAAAAGAAAATTATTTAGTACCTAAATTGTATACTGAGGTGAGGAAATGACCGATTCCTATCAAGTGTGTCTCAAAAGCTAAAAGTTATGCAGGTGTCAAAATTCGCTGTCATTTTATTTATTTATTTAAGCTTACAAAATAAGCACTTAGACAAGTCAAATTTTATACTACGTAGCCCTTCGTCGCAGCGCAAAAATATGCAAGTTTTAAAAAATAAAGTGTTACATTTAAATTATGACATCAAAATACACTATAAATGCAAATAAATGTCATATGACACTAATATTATAAACTAGCACTGCCCGCGGCTTTGGAATTGACAGGGTTTAATTTATTTTTCTTGAGGAAAAAAAATTACGTGAGATTTGCTGCGACTCCCCCCCTGCCCCACGTGAGATTTGGTGAGATTCGGCTCGACCCCCTCCCTCCCCTAAATGCCTCACGTAATTAATGGACGCCCCCTTACCTATGAACATCTTTCAAAAGATAAACGATGCAAATACTATTGAAATCTCTTACCGTTGGATAAGTGACAGTGACAACTAGTTGGCTAACTTTGAGCATTGGCTACCTTTTAGTAGTAGCGTTCATAAGTAAGGAGGTAAGTATGTAATTTTAAACAGACCTTAGGCTCTCTTTCAACGTACTAAAATTAATCAAGATTCACTATTGAATTGAAATGTTAAACAGAGCCTAAAGCTGCGGTATCAATTTTGTGGTTGCTAATGTAACGCGTTTTCATAATTTACACAGTAAGTATAACATTCGCGTATTTGATCAGAAGCCGCAGCGATAAATCATTTCCGTGAATGTAAATAGGTCATTCTGATCGATGATTGTAAATGTATCGGAGCACAGAATGTATGATAATTATTTTACCAAACTATTACATGGAGTGGAGACCCTCTTTGCTACGTTGAATGTTGGAGGAGCATTCCTGCTATTATAAGCAGGATTCCTCCTCCAATTTCCATGTAGGAAATGTAAAATGTTTGTCCCTCCTTCACTTGAAAACTACTGAATAGAGTGAGCAGAAGTTTTGCACATGTGTAGTTCTAGACCTACAATAACATAAATGCTTCTTTTTATCCGGGCACCACGCAAGCAATGTGATGCGAGTGACAGATATGGAGTATTGCTGTCACCTTTGGGCAGGAGCACCCGAGTACCAGCTTAAGCCGTTTGACTCGATTCAAAGAAGAGCTACGAGGCTTGTCGACGATCCCATACTCACAAGCGGTATTGAACCTTTAAGTTTTACCGCTTGTATAATGGAGAGTGTTCCGGAGAATTGTTTGAGACGGTGCCTGCTGCTTCTTTTTATCATCGCACCGCTCGACATCGGCTGAGGTATCATCCACATACATTGCCACCTTTATCTTCCCGCACTGCGAGGTTCCAGAGGAATTTCCTCCCGCGAACAATCAAGCTGTGGAATGGTCTCCCTGCCGAGGTTTTCCCCAGAGACTACAATATGCAGCGTTTCAAAAAGGGCGTTTTAAAATTCTTAAAAGGTTCAGCAACGCGCATGTAATACCTCTTGATGTTACAGGCGTCCATAGGCTACGGGAACCGCTTACCATCAGGAGGACCGTATGCCTGTTTGCTAACGTAGTAGTATAAAAAAAAAAAAAAAAAAAGATAACGAAAAAATGTTACGAGTGTGAAAGAAACGCAAGAGGTACGCCGGAATCATAGCAAGTGGAGATCAGTGGTCGTTGGCTGCCTATCTGGGAAATAGGCGTGACTTAAAGTATATATGTATATTGGAGATCAGTGTTCTTTGCCTATTCATCTGGGAAATAATGTATGTATGTATATATGTTATCTAAATAATTTTAATTTATTTTTAAAAAGCACTTTAACTATGGATTTTCTAACAGATAGCCGGTAAATAATGTTATCATGCTTTGTGTTCATAAAATATAGATAACATACTATGATTCTGGAATAAAAAAGGATGTAAGTAATTCATATTTTTTTTTTTTATTTAAGTTTTAACCATCAGAATTGTCATTTCCTTGGATATGATGTCTTTTCTACGCTAGTTTCATAAAGATAAAACAATCCTGAGTTCTATTTGTCAAAGTGAATATGTAAAAAAAAGAGTGCAATTATTATCTGGAATATATCTACTATTTATTGATAAAACGTATGTATCAAAAGCTATTAAGAAATTCATTAACTTTAACATTAAGTTTGAGATCGATTTTTTGAAAATGAGAATATCCCGTCTACTTCTCGATCTATCATTTACACCACCAACAACAACATATAACATCCAGTAGTCACTGGATAACGAAAACTTTGTTTCTTCAGTCTTCGTATGAGCTAGTGGCCAACTCTACCAGAGTATTTAAGCCGCCCGAAGGCCTTCGATATGGCTAAATAAGATATGAAATGACATAGTCACGCCACTGAGTACTGTTGAAGAAAACCCTTTTTAGAAATTGATTCTAAGGGATTGCAATTTTCTATAAATTTAAATGGGACTAAACGAAAATAATAATTTCCAAATCGGTTCATAAATGACTGAGTTATGAGGTAACAAACATAAGAAAATACAACCAAATTGAGAAATACTCTTTTTAAGTCGGGTTAAAATAATGTTTGCTTTGGCCCCCACCAAGGCCACTACTGCATACACAACTACCTATTAATTATACGAGAATCCTTATGGAGGAGCGTGTAACCCATGTTTACAGTTACACAAGCCGTTTCTTAGTAACGGGTACGGGGAAACAGATGTTGTATGGCATATGGTTTGAGTACGTAATTATGTGCAGAATGCAGGGTTTCATACACCAAAAACCCGACAGTCATATAAGCCTAGACTCCACTAGGATTCTCTCATGGCATTAAACGTTACCTATCGAAATATGGGGAGGGTTCGGAGTCACTCTACGTGATAGAATTCGCAATGAAGAAATCCTTAAGAGAACCAGAGTAACCGACATAGCACTCGGAATGGGCAAGTTGAAGTGGCAATGGCGTTTGGAAATAAAGAATAAAGGTTCTTGAATGGCGATCTGGAAGATGAAGTGTAGAGAAACCCCCCAACAGATGGATCGACGACATCGTCAAGATTACAGGTAATCGGTGGATGGAGAAAGCTCAAGACCGTTCTTCGTGGAAATCCTGGGGATACCTATGTTCAGCAGTGGACTTCTATTGGTTGCTTCTATTGGATCCACAAGACCGGGCGAAGTGTTACCTTAATGATCTGCAAAGAACACCGAAGTAAGCCACACCACGAGCGCTTCGAACAGATGACCAACACCTCATATAAAAGGACAGAATGTATAAAACCACTCATTATGTTTTACTTGCTTCCATCCGCAGCTTCGCTCGCGTGGTGGTAACCCGGATAAAAAGTAGCCCATAATGTTGTTCCTAGTCTAGAGCTTCTTTCATAAAAGCAAAATTCCAATTCGTTCAATAGTTTCAGCGTGAAGGAGACAAACACATTTTTCATTTAAATTATCGTTTTTACCAACTTTCGTCTTTATTATATTTAAACTTTAACTACGGGGCATAATTGGCTTCGCAATAATGAAAATAACGTTTAATTAATTTTTTGCCGTTTATGTTCATAATGAAGAGTATTTTTTTATGTTTTGCATTCTCCGAGTTCCAACATTTTACGCCGGAAGCAGAGACGCTTTTAGAACTGATGGTAAAAGGTTTCTCATAGCATGATTAGTTTAGTTAACATCATCATAATCATCAGCATAGGCTGATTCTATAGAACAGTCCACTGATGGACATAGGCCTCCCCTAATACGCGCCAATGCGCTCTCTCAGCTCGACGCATCCAGCTTCTATAAGCAGCCTTTCGCATGGTTTTTAGTTAACATACTGAATGCTTTCTTTTCTTACAGTGTAGCATAGTATGGAGAAAAATTTTCTAAAAACGGATTTTGAACTCGAATTTAGTTGTTAAATTTATAATACAAATATTGAAAAATTTATCATTGCAGTGCAGATTGCATTAAGCTATTTTCTTAGGGCGTGGTTAGTCTGAGGGCTAAAAACTATTAGCTGGTAGATATTTTATAGCTCATGAAAAATAAAACTGCCATTACATTTTACTATGTAAAGCCGCTTTTCAACAGTACGTAAGTTTTGTCGAACCCAAGTACCACTGTGGTCCAATGGCAAAAAAATAAAGAATGAATGAATACATTGATAATACACATTAATTTAATGTTTGAGAATAAATAAATGAAATGAAAAACTTTTTCACATCGTTCTGTATCGCCCACCACGAAATAATTCCAGTCAATCGTTTTATCGGTCTCCCGCAATACAGGCTAGTGCAGGGCCCATTGTAAATATGTCTTGTACGGTTGATTCTTTATTTATTTTTTGGTATTTTTGTAGTTTATGGCTTACGCCTGACCGCGCCCTTAGTGTTTTTGAGATAAAAATACGTTTTCTCTCTCTCTCTTCTTTTATTAGCCTCCCACGTGCGCGAAGAGACCCTACGCAAAACCCACAATAAAAGAGGTATGGAGACAGTTATATCCCCTGTGGGGTTATTCCGATCCTATTTCCTCCAATGGATATAAATGCAACTAAGTATTTCCGATGGGAGTGTGCTCGGCGAAGCGTTGCTATTGAGTGGATGTATTATAGATAGAGATTACTTAGAAATCCTAGTAAGTAATATAGAAAAAGAAGGAATAAATAATTATAATACAGCTTAACCAATATTATAAATGCGAAAGTTAGTGAAATGTAACTACTGAAATGATTGAGCTAACATTTTGCACATAAGTAGTACATATATACCTATATAGTAGTAGTATACTGCATTGTACTGTACACTATATAGTAAATATACCTATACCAGGGATGCTACTTTTATCAGACTACCACGCGAGCGAAGATGCGTACGGTAGTTAGTTACGAATATTACGGGAAATAAACCCAGAATACGACATCTTAATGTGCTATACGAAGCACGGAATCGCTGGTATCTAAATGCAACTAATCAGTCACCAATCCAAATAGTGAGCTAGCACCTAGTAATACCTATAATAGTACAAGTTGCATAACTAAGGTGATCTGCTTAGAACATCAATGTTAGTCACGAGCACTTCGATGATCGACTTCCTCCCTTCTTCCTTCTTCGAATGAGCTGGAGATAAACTCTGGCCAACATGATTTGCGAATAAAAAAGCCGGGACCAACATCTTAACGTGCCTTCCGAAGCTCGATATCTAAGATCTAAATGCTACTAAACGGTCATTCATCAAAAAAGTGAACGGAAAAATCTCCTAAGAACACGCCACGAGCGCTGATCTACTAATAACAACGAAGTTAGTCACGTCAAAAACGCTACATAAAGTTCTATGTAAATAAAGTGACGCACGAGAGTTTTTAACTAGACCCATTTAACAGCGCGGTCCTTGAATGTATTGCGAGGCTCCATAAAAACAGTCAGAAGGCATTACCCAGGGTGTGATTATCATCTAATCTATCCCCGTACTTTGTAATAAAAGACGCATTCAGCATCCACGTGTTCTTTATTACTTAAACAAACATTCTATTGTCTCTAAGCTCCCTAGCTATTTAGGCAACGAAAAAGACGGACAAAAGAAGTTGCATGCTACTGTGATGCGAATGTTGAGATGAACGTGCGGTGACGAGAACGGTTAAGATAACGAACGAGTATATCAGGGGAAGGCTAAATGTGGCAATTGTGGCTGATAACATGAGTAGTAGTACACTGGCATGTTACGAGGAGGGATGAAAGTCATGCGACTAGAAGAGTGATGAATATGAATGTGACTGGATGCATGAACAGACTGAAGAAGAGATGGATAGACTGTGTGAGAGAGGTATGAGAATGAGAGAAATGGGCACAGATTTGACGGCTGATAGAGGTGAGTGGAAGAAGAAAAAATATTGTGCCGACCCCGCCTAGTGTGGGACAAGGTCAGGAGAATGATGATGATCCCTCCCTAACTAGAAAAACGCCCCCGTGACTTAGTCCGTGTAGAGGTTTATTGAAGTCAATTCCCGCTGCTGTCCTCAAAGACGCGTATGTGTGGTTTATTTCGACGATTTTAGCAGCTCAGCTTAGTGCTCGCCAAAGAAAGGATTTCTTGAATATCAGCTACTTTCTTTCTTTCTTATGAACTAATAACCAACTGTTGTCGCAATTTTAACTCCGCCCGAAGTCGTCCGACATGGCTTAACGACTTAATATTGAACTACGTACGAGTTGACTTAGATATAAGTAATTAAATCAATATTATTTTCTTACCTGATAACGTAGAACGTAGAGGAGGAAGCTCTACGGCCAGGTGGAGTGACGATTTACGAAAGGCTGCTGGTAGAAGCTGGACGCGTCAAGCCCAGAACAGGACGCAATGGCGCTCATTAGGGGAGGCCTATGTCCAGCAGTGGACTACAATAGGCTGATGATGATGATGATGATGATGATAAAGGCGGCTCTCGCGCCCTTCATCATGCAGTCTTACATAATAGTGACACTATGGCGGCATACTGCACCTGACTCGTAATCATGCAGGTCAAAGATCAGCATGACGTCATCGGCATTGACTACTACCTTGTTTGATTACCACATTTACTAGTACTACGAGTGTCGACACGGTTGTGTGATAAAATAGTTATGGTTAACCTTCAAGTCACCATGAACGTAAAGTAGGTTTGTAAAGTTTGTGGCGTATGTTCTTCTATCATTTGCCCGTAGCTTCGTTCGCATACTCGGATGAAAAGTAGTCTATATTTTATTCCTGGGTTGTGTGATAAAATTTTATGGTTAACCTTCAGGTCACCATGAATGGTAAGTAGGTTTATGAAATTTGTGAACATGTTCAACTAGTATTCGCCCGCAAACTCGAATTAAAAATAGCCTATATTGTATTCCTGGTTCTGAAATACGTTTCAGCTCAATCTGTTCAGTAGTTTTGGCGAGAAAGAGGAACATCGTCAACCTTTTTATATCATCACAAACTTTCACCATAAAATTAGTAGAAAGGAAAGTAGGGTGTAGTAACTGGAATTTATATTATAGTTCTTCAACAACAAAAGATTCAACATATTTATGTTATTAATTAATACCTGTGCAAAAGTCAGTTGCAACCGGTGTGGTTGTACCGCTCTCGCATTTTAGGTGCAGCTTGGCGGTATTTTTTTATGGAATCTCCTACCCGGTAACAATTTGGTTGCATGAGCGTCGGTCTTATAACACCACACTAATATTATAAAAACAAACACAGCATAGGTTAACACTAAAATGTTATGGTTTACAACATTTTATTTTTGAAAGTAGTAGAGTTCTTTGTGGAGGGCACGGCTAGCCTAACAGTTTGTTAAAACAGGATCGGTGTCAATCATTTCTGTTTGCAACAGAGTTGAACTCTTTTAATAGAAATTGGACCATCACAGCCCTGGACCGTGAAAAATGGAAGGGGGATAAGGAAGCCTTTGCCCTGCAGTGGGACGATGAAGGCTGAAAATAATAATAATAATAAATAATAAGGACAAAAAGGCAATCAGTACTTACGCTGCATGTGTATGTGCTGTTTTGGCATTTTGTAGTCGGGCGGGTAGCATCTCTCGTAAAAATCGATGTCGCATACTTGGCTTACTTCCGGTGTCGGAATTATCAGCCCCGTGCCTGAGATCGCCCTCTGGAGATGGTGTTCCTGTAGACAAGAGATGAGGAAGATTAGTGTAAAGGCATAGTAATACAAGAGTTTTTCAATTCAGGTTGTTTAATTGCGATGCCGATGCTTGGGTAAAAATAACAATGATCCTCAACCTGCATGCCCGGCGTGGGGATTTTGATCAAATCACCCTTTAGTAGGGGAGGCCTTATAGTATATATAAGTGTGTGTGTGGTGTGGGTGGGTAACAATGGGTGGTACTAAATTGCGAGTCGGTACATCCATGATCGGCATAATGATTAAAAATGAAATAAAAACATAGTTTGCCGATGCTTGGGTAAAAATAACAATGATTCTCAACTTGCATGCCCAGCGTGGGGATTTTGATCAAATCACCCTTTAGTGGGGGAGGCCTTATAGTATATATAAGTGTGTGTGTGGTGTGGGTGGGTAACAATGGGTGGTACTAAATTGAGAGTCGGTACATCCATGATCGGCATAATGATTAAAAATGAAATAAAAACATAGTTTGGGGTTCCAACCTCAATCTTTGAAAGCAAACACAATCTCGCCGTATTGCACCCTGCTAAATAAAAAACGGATCTATGGGGCAGACTGCGGCATAACATAGACACAGATAAATTCCCTTTAGCAGGCCGCCAACCGACGGGCAGCAGTGGAATATGCCCGCGTGTGGATTATGGGCATACCTATACCCCGCTTTTTAAGGAAGCCTTTATCCAGCACGTATATCCTACAGTTATAGACTGCTGTTGTTGTTGTTTGTTGTATGGTAATGTAATATCCTTCCATATTATCCATCAACCCCATATACGTAACGCAAACGTTGCATCACTGATGATAAGAGAATCAGATAGTGACGTGCCTTGTACAATAACATCGATACGGAATAAGATTAAAGATTGATATGTATGGTGATATAGAAATGCGTTTAATTGGATTATGTTTTGATACGAAAACGGATCATCCTTTGTTGATTGTAGCATGACTTTTTTTATATGGTTTTATTATGGTACCTGAAGATGGAACAAGGACGTTGCTCACCTGACGTTAAGTGGTAACCATTACGTATCACAACACATTGCACCGTAAGTTTGTTTGGAACGTAATAGATGCATTGTCCTGCGTCCATCAACTTTATGCATGAAGGTAAGCCTCTTGTGCCTGTAATTTAACGGCACCCACCCCTCAAACCGAAACACAGCAATGCTGCTTCACGACAGAAATAGGCATTCTTCGAAGTCTTTAATTTACAAGTGACGTTGGAAATAAAACCAAAAGCTTACAAAAAAACGTCTGAAGACTAGTGTTTGAGTCGGTGATCATCATTAGGGATAGCATTAAGGCTCATCACAATTTGAATACGGTATAGTATAATAAAAATAACATCAACGCCCTTTTGCAATATAAATGTCTTAATGGACTGTCACGTGGAATCTGATACGGACATTTCAAACTCACACTTCAGGGAAAATCTAAATTTTTATATATATCTTAAAAATTTCGGATTTAGGATTGACGCGGTGGCGTAGTTCATTAGCGCGTCCCGGTATTTATGGGAAGGCCGCGGGTTCGGTATCCCGTCTGAGTAGACATTTTTGGGATATATAATCAAATTCAAATTCTAAACCTCATTATTTTGTTACACACACACGGTTACACGGGACACTTAAATCTTACTTTTTTTATTCACACCAATTCATAAAGCGACCAAACAGAGAAGAATTGGCAGGAAACTATGCTAAGTTCTTAACATTGTTTGAGGAAGTTGGAGACGTTTCATCCCAAGCTTCTCTGTCATAGAAATAATAAGAAATTTTATAACAAGCTTTATTTCAGAGAGTATGTTTAACAACATTGTTTGATTTATTGACTTATAGATTTAGCACGTCACATACACGCGTACACATTGTATATACAAAAAAAATGTCCTTAAAAAGATTAGCCCTTTAAAAGGTTGACTGTCTTTATGGAGCTTTCCTATTGTAAGGCTCCATAAAGACGGTAAGTTTATCTTTATTTCTAACGATATGAATGAGTGTCGCTATTTTTCTGAAACATATATAGGTAATCTTATTATTTGGAAAAAGTTGCATTTGGACTCTTGAGTATGCGTTCTTTTTTCTCACCAACTACTGCCAAAAGCTAGCCGAAAACGAACAGATTTACCTGACATTCGTGCTAGGCTGGCAAAACGGGCCGTATGGCGGGAAACCTATTTTGAAGGCAACACTACCTATTCTCACACATATATGAGTTTCCAAGGCCAAGAAAAATCGTAGAGACTCAACTTGAATTGTAAAATAGGCTTTCATTTTAAACGTACAAAACGTCTTGTGCTTCTATCTGTAATTTTAGGAGAGCTCAGATTATACTTTTTTGCCTTTGAAAGGATGTGGTTTACCACCCACAAGCCTTTTAAAAGAAGTTTTATTTATAAAGCATTTTAAGTACAAAGAGTAATAAAATACTAAATTTTCTCAAAAGCGGAGGTGCGGTTAATTTTAGTATCAAAACTTCCGTTCTGTTGCAGAAGACATAAAAATGAATTCTAATATCCTATAACGTTTTAACGGGCATAGGTGGGTAATTTTCAGACACGTTTGTTTGTATTGCCACGTTTAACCCACCCCTGGTTAAGCTAAAGTTACACATAGCGAGTTTGCTCACAGCGATCTGTTTGTTGCAAATACATTCGGTGCGAGCCACTCGCTGCCGTTTGCAGAAGAGGTTTGAAGAAGTCTTTAGTCTTTTACCTACATTTTTTGTTTGTCTGAAGTCTGAACACATTATTTCACATACTAAAAATATGTTAGAAAGGGTGGGCTTAATTCTACGTCTACATACTAACCAATCTGATTATTAGTTTTTCACAAACAGACAGGCAGACAGACGCGGGGCCGGGGACTCTGTTTTATAATATGTAGTAAAGTGATGTCTTCGTTCTTATATCTTCACATTACGACTAATAAATAATATTAAAGGACAACTCACACACGGTTGACCAATCCCAAACCAGACAGAGCCTGGATACCCATATCAGGGACTGTTAAACGTATAAGTATACTTATAAAACACCCAGACAACGAACCAATATCTATGTTCACAAATGTTCCACACAAATATTTACCCTGGGCCGGGATCGAGCCCTTGACTTTACAGCACAAAAGACAAGAGTTATCAACTTCGCTATAAGGCCAAAATAATAAGTCTTCTTATTCGTATGAGTTAGTGACCAACTCTGGTGTCGGATTTATTAGACCACCCGAAGGCCTCTGACATGGCTAGACGACTGAAAAAGCCAGGACCAACCCCTTAAGCTAAAGCTCTCTGATAGAAATGCCACTAAACGGTCACCCATTTTAGTAGTAGTAGAGTTCTTTGTGGGGGGCTCGTCCGGGGAAGTACTGCCACCATGCCTATTTCTACCGTGAAGCAGCTGTGCTGTGTTTCGGTTTGAAGGGTGTGGGTGCTGGTGAAATTACAGGCACAGGAGGCTTATCATCATCATGCCTCAAGTTGATGGACGCAGGGCGTTGCATCGTAGAGCACGTTTCAAAAAACGTGATCTATGTTGCAATGCTTTGTGATAGGTAATGGTTACCACTCAACATCAGGTGGACCATGTGCTTGTTCCATCTTCAAGTAACATAAAAATAATAAAAAAAAAACGTCCTGGTGGTGCCCGGGCGGAGTGTTGCTTAACCAAGATGATCTGTAAAGAACACCGAAGTAAGCCACGCCACGAGCGCTTCAAATAATAAGTGTCGTCTCCTTAAAACTTCGTGCATCGCTCACTCCAGTTCCATTTTTCTTTATTCACTTTTTACTGAGCTGAACGGTCGGGACGATCAGTTCCACATCGTGGGATCACGATCCAATTCGATATGAAAACCCCGTTACCTTTTTTGCCGGTGAGGGTTAGACGCAAATAAACCAGTATGTAGGTATCAGTCAGACTAGTTGATATAAGACATAAGAAAATTATTGGTAACAAGCGAAGTTATTTTTTTTATAAGTTTAAAATTTTTATAACAGTCGTGACAATGGACTTCTTTAACTAGAAATGAGCTGATGATCTTCAAACGACTGAACAAATATTTATTAAATCATAAAACACGCTCGATTTCACCTTTCAAACTAAAAAAAAAATGATTAAAATCTTTTCACCCTTTTGGAAGCTACGATGCAACAGACTGGCTGTGTATCAAGATACACAGAAAAACACGTTAACTTATACCCTCTTTTTGCGCCTATTGTTTAAATATATACACATTAAAATAGAAAATACCAGACAAATATTTGCAGATCATACGAGTACAAAAATTCGTCTCGAGGCGAGAATCAAACCTGCAACCTTTTTACGTCTCAGGTGGGCCTTCACCCACTGCGCCCAGAAGTCGTCATGGTCAGAGGTCGTGCACAGAGATGGTCGTGCAACGAACATTTGTCTCGCAGTGGAAATCGAACCCGCAACCTGCGTCTCAGGCGAGCCTTCACACACTACGCCAGAAGATCATCATAGAAAATATGATCCTAGCTCAGAGCATACCTAATTAGTTTACATAACAGACTCCACTGTCTGACCTAGGTCGCGACGAGGACGTCTCAAGGACGCTCTGTTTTTCCTACCTGGCTATTTGAGATTTAGATCGATCATACGTTGTTCGGTGGTTGATAGAAAATTACCCGCAGCAAAAATAATAATATCCTGGGAATAACTTTCCATATGTCGTGTGAAAATGTCCGGCATGGTATATTTATTTATTTACATCTACACTAATATTATAAAGAGGAAAGATTTTATTTTTTGTATGTTTGTAATGGCTATACTCAAAAACTATTATTTATTTTAATTATTATACTTAAGTGTTCTTTCATCTAAAGAAAGCTACATGCGTCAAAGATAGGCTGCATTTATTTTCAAAAAAAATAGAGATCCATACGATAATTGCAATAATGAAACACAGGGTATCATCATCATCCGAGCCGCGGTCACTCACAGTTCGGCTAATCCACCAGTTTAAAGTCGCTCAGCGAGCTATGGAACGAGCCATGCTTGGAGTTTCTTTGAAGGATAGAATCCGCAACGACACTACCCGACATAGAACTAAAGTTGTCGACATAGCTCAGAGTATTAGCACAGAATACAGAAAGGACAGACGCGTCACTCCGCGCAATCATTTAAATAAATAGCGACTTTAGCTGCTACGCAATAAAGTGCTATTCAGCTCGCACCGAACTCAGTGCCTAACATTTATATTAACCTACATCTTGCATCCCTTTCTATCGTATAGCTCTATCTCTACTGACGTGGCACGTGTAACGTTAGGGTTGTCTTGAGAATTATTCTGTGACGAATAATAATAACCTGGCCGCCGACGGGCAGCAGCGTCGGCGGTGCGAGAAGCTGTATCCTGCGATCCCCAACCCGCATACCCAGCGTGGGGATTATGGGCATATCCCCCTTCTTATAGGGGAGGCCTATGTCCACTGCTAGACATAGGCCTCCCCTATAGGCTGTTGTTGTTGAACATTTTACTATCCAGTTACCTAGCCACCTATTTCTTTTTAGGAACAATGATAATTCAAATAATATCTACCTACCTAGTATTAGATCAGAAAACTATTTTACACTGGCTGGCTGCATTAAGAGCTCAGAAAATAGGCATACCTACTAGGTAGGTACTTGGGTCCTTAACACTTACTTAAGTGTTTAGGTGTCTTGTGTACGACAACTGAATAATCACTGTTTAAGGTAGGTAGGTACATCATGCTAAATCTTAAGAGAAATTTTAGTAGATAGGTACCTACCTAGATATTTGCAAGAGAAAAAAACAACATTTGGTTTGTAGGTAACCTAGGTATCTAGTTTTAGTTGTTAGTACACCTACCTTTAGGTAACTTACCACATCGATTTGTCTACCTACACCTACCTACCCGACTGTTTTTAAGTAGATAACCTACACTGCCTACTTAAAGTTAAACCAAATAAAAATGTACCTAGCTTGGGTTTCTAATCTTGCTCTCAGTCTACATAATCAAAATCATAATACCTACTTACTAAAGCACTATGTAGGCCTACCTATACCTACCAATGGCACAAAAATTGTCTATGAAAAAATACCTACATAATAATATTACGTTTATTTATTTAGGTAGGTACCGCATTCAAATAGAACTTGTACCTAAGTACCTACCTACTTAAGTAAATACGGGAGACTTTGATATCTAAACAACGCATTATTTGGTAGAAAAACTTTCAGTTCTGTACTTACTATTGGTATTATTTACATTTTCTTATTATTATTCAGGCAACCAAATGCTGTGTAGTATTTTTTTGCCTTCATTTGGCGAAAAATATAGGTACATTAACAAAAACAAACTAAAATGCCGCGGCTGCTCAAGGACACTTTCGTTCCGGGCAGAACGCGGCAACCGACGTAACGAACCACGCTCGCTAGGCCGGCGATGCGTAGGCATATTTTTATACCTATTCTGCGGAGTGAAAGAGGCCTGGTATTAGCAAGCTGGAGTGGCAATGGGCTGGCCATATCTGCCGAAGAACCGACCACCGCTGGGGCAAACGAGTTTCTTGAGTGGACACAGGGTATAATTTAAAAAAAATGCCTTTATTTGGTGTGTATGAAATTCTCAGATATAGACTAGACTATCTGTCATATACCGAATCACTACATAGTATAAAACAAAGTCGCTTTCCACTGTCTCTCTGTCCCTATCTATGCTTAAATCTTTAAAATCCGATGCGGTTTTTTTTTAAATATAGTGATTCAAGAGGAAGGTTTACATCAGCATTGCACCCGTGCGAAGCCGGGGCCGGGTCTCTAGTTATAGAATAAAACGCGAAATCGTACATGAATTTATTCATTGTTTTTCACGATTCACGACCCATCTAGCAGTTCATTACAAAAAAAGTTATACATAATACTGACCTTATCAGGGACTTTCACTGGTAGGTGATATTTTTTATTCCGTACATATTTATTTCCGCGTAAAATAACCATTATAAGCAAGTAAGCAAGCAAATGCACAACAACGGTGTTGTGTGAGGGTTAAACTCGACTTTTTATACCCTAAACTTATTATTAGAACGCTTATAATACTTTTTTGTAGATAAAACATTGTACTTCACACTAATATTATAAACTAGCTTCCGCCCGTGGCTTCGCTCGCTATTTGTTATTAGTATATGTGAGTTCATAATCAATTCAGTAACGACTGAATGGAATTGGATGAAACTAGGCGCATACATTGTTTGTGACCTGGATTAACACATGGCTACTTTTTATTAGGTACCACCCGAGCGAAGCCGTGGGCGGAAGCTGATACTAGACTAAGTAAAACCAAAGCAGAATTACAAGTTTCATAAGGTAAACAGTTTGAATACCATCAAAGTGTATTAGATTTTTTATTGATAGCTTTCTTTGTCGAAGTCGACTGTAATGGAAAAATATTCCACAGGGTAAATAGGAGCGTATTTACACTAAGCTACACGGTATTTTGAATCTGTATTAAAAAACTGCAAAACTGCTATGTTAAAGCTGCTACTGTGGTGTGGTGGACGAAGGTCCGCCTGAGACGCAGAAGGTTGCAGGTTCAATTGCGTGTAAATATTTGTCTCGGGGTCTAAATATTTATTTAACAAAAAAAATATTATAATTACTATATTATCAGTCATTTGGTTCCCATAATATAAGCTCTGCTTAGTTTGGGACTATAATGAATGGACCCAGACGGAAAGAAAACTTGCAATCGGTGTTTTCGCACGGGTTGACTAGGTAGATAAAGATATAATGAGTTAAGATGTTGTGAAATCCCCTTGAGTTGACGATGAAATTAAGTGACCTCCGGGTCGAGCCTTAGAGTGCCTTTCCACCAGAGATGTGCTATGCAGCTATGCTGCGAGTATGTAAAAGCTAAGCTACGAAACTTTGTGACCGTTTCCACTGATGCTAAGCTATGTAGCGGTGCGAGTAAGATGTGCTATGAAGATGCGCCGCCGCAAAGTAGCTACAGGAGGAAGATGCGCAGCTGTGCGATGTATAAAACGTAACTTTTTGCTTCAACGATGGCATGTCTACTTTCAGCGACAAACGCGGGCATACTGTAGGTACTCTGCTCTGCACATAGCTACACCACTCGCGACGACCCATAGCAGGCATCCATAGCACGCATCTATAGCACGCATTCAAAGCACACATCCATAGCCTCCCCTATCATCCCCACGCTGGGCATGCACTTTGGAGATCGCAGGGCATAGACTCTCGCACCAACGATGCTGCTGCCCATCGGTGCGGCGGTCAGGGACCTAGTTGTGCCAGTGTTAGGATACGCTATGCCGCAATCAGCCGACCACCAGAGCCCCGCTTGTTAAACAGCAGGGTGAACCACGGACAGGTGCGGTTGACTTCCAAAGATGGAGGTTGGAAACCCTTACAGATACATTATGAGCGGACACGTACATAAATAAACACAAAAGGAAGTCACAAAAACATTGTTATAATTACTAAAACTTTTGATGGCTTTATATTCTCGGAGAAGCGCAAATAAAAAATCTGCTTGCAGGTGTTTATAGAACAAAAATTTATGTCAATCAAACTTTATGATGTGATGTCAAACTTTGTGTTCGGATTTGAGGCAACTCGGTAAAATGGGATTTCCCATTTAGAATTGCTCGCACCTTCGCCGCATAAACAACACAAAGAGATTCTATGCGCATTTCATTGCTCCATTATTTATAACAAAATATGGTCTCAATCCCCAACGATCCCCAACCCGTATGCCCAGTGTGGGGATTATGGTCATATCTCCCTTCTTATTAGGGGGAGAACTTATGTCCATCATTGTTTAGTTTTTAATTGTACTAATGTTGTCATCCTCATAATTCATAATAATTTATTTGCAACGAACATGGGAACAATAAATAAACAGGTCTTATGTCATACTTAACAAAAAAAGTTCCATCATATTCAACTGTGAAGATCATGCAAAAATTTTAAAGACAAAAAATATAATAATATATAAATAAAATAAAATTATAGTATATCTAATAAAAGAAAATGAAATTATGTCGTTATCTGTCAAATATTCATTAATTGAGTAATATGTCTTAAGAAAATTTTTATTTAGGATGTTCTTCAACAGAGTCTTGTTCAGGTCTCGTTTCCTCAGTATAATGTCAAATTTTTCTTTACTCTTAACAAACATAACCACCTCTAAGATATACATACTGGAAAAAGAGTCAGTTTGCCGAAGCTTACAGATTGCAAGCACACTTCTCTTTGTACCTCGTTCGCACAATAGTGTATTAAGGTTAAGACTTTAGGTTTCACACTTATTAAAATTGAGAACGTTTGGCTAAAATATCTCTACAGTACAGACGATATCGTGTAGCGCATTATAAAAAAAAATGTCATAAACAGTTAGGCAGCTAGCGAGTTTACTTCATGTAACCGCCGACAGGCTGTCAGTCGTCTTTGGAAACTAACATTGTTTTCTCTATGATAATATTTTATTTTGTGGTCGCCGATCGATTCAGCCTCAGTTAATATAAAACAAGCTTCCGCCCGCGGCTTTGCGTGGTCCGGGATAAAAAGTATTTTAAGTTAATCCAGGTCATAAACTATGTATGTGTACACACACACACACAAACACACACGCACGCACGCACGCACGCACGCACGCGAAACGAATTTATGTTAGTTCCCCAAACCAAAATGTCGGCGAGGTGCGAGAAGCTTGTGCCCTGCGATCCCTAACGAGCAGCATTATGGGCTCTTCTAATTAGGGGAGCCTTATGTCCATCACTCTAACACTCAACATATTTGTGGATTTAAAATCAGCTGTCTTGCCGTCCGCCGATTTGAGCTGCCATTAAAAAAGATGGCTGCATCCCAGGAGTAGAACTTTAAAAACCTCGAACTCACAACCTTCTGCGTCGCACAAACGACGAGTTCGATTACCGCCGTGGGACAAATGTTTGCATTATCTCCTGATATATTTATCTCAGATCTGGGTGTTCTCTACGTATGTATGTATATGTTTAAAAAAAAAAAAGTTGTATATTTGTCATGTGGTTCCTATAAACAAGCTTTGCTTAGTTTGGGCCAACATGATGATGTGTGGTGCCACAATTATTTATTTATTATTTATATTAGGCAGGTATTTTTACTACAGAATCCGGACCTAAGCGATCAATAACAGATTAGGAAAGTTGACTTCAGTTTCTTTGACAAATGTTATTGACCGATAAGGAAGGAAAAAAGTATAAATATAGAATTGATTATTAAAATGTATGTGACGTACATGAATATTCACAAAAATCTTTCAACATAGCATCTCCTAAATATATTTACTGCTAGGGAGAAAAACTTCAGATTGAATAAGTAAGTAAAGTTTATTATTTCCTTGAACAGCTCATTTATTAAAAAAGCTGTGTTTTTAGTTCGAAAGCCGTCAACCCTGGCAAAAGATTCAAAAATTAATTATCTTATTTTTATTTTGTATTTTCCTCGTTTTGTTATTGTGTCGAGACAATTTTTTTGAACAAGCTCCCTAGTTTTGGTAGGTTGAGCAATAACATTTGAAAATACGAAACGAAAACACTTAAAGAGTCCTGGCAAATGCTTGGGCAACTTTTCATTTATTCAAACACTTCGCAAGTCCGAATACACAAGTGCTGAGAAAACTTCGCGAAGACTTACAATAAAACTTGTTGAATCAAAATATTGTCTGTGGACCAGTTTACAGGAATTATTTTTTGGCCGTGGAACAAGCTGAAATATCGACGCGCGATGCGTTCACTGATGGTCTTACTCACTGCACAAGAAAATCGACTGCAAGATCCAGATTCCATACGCCTTCTAAAAAAGAACCGTCACAAGCCTTCCGAAGTTCCGATGCATACACCTACAATATCTTTAGGTCAGTTGCATTGAAAGTCTTGTAATACGCATTATACGTCTTGCATTTTTACAAATAAATAAAAACGACCTTCAAAAGTATAAATATCTCGATTCCTTCAAGATAAAATTCGGTATTGCAAGCCATCTTTGCTCTTCGGAACTAACAAGGTTCACCGTTGACGGATACGGCAAGGAAAACATCACCATCACTACGCATAACGTAATACTTTAAACGTATTCCAAAAGTTAGTCTTGGGCAATAATCGCGTTCCTAATTTGAGCGATGATCAATTGATCACAAAGGTAATTTATTTACTCGATAGTCGCGAAATCGCTTTTTTTAAACTAAAGGTTAACATACATAAAGTCACGCCTATTTCACAGAGGGGTAAGGAGAGTTATAATGAAGCTTCTATCATGTGGTATCTATGGCTACACACCTCAACTCGAAACAAATTAAAAAACGTTTTCATCTTATTATTTAAAAATAAAATAAACTGACGGTCCTGTTAGAGTTCAGTGTTTGCTCAGTCTTTCTCTTTTTATTTTTTGGTATGACAGTGAGCTAGCTTTGAATAGAATTTTAATAAAACCGAGTCCTACAGTATAAACGAATGATGAGCAAAATTTCATTAGTTTACCTCGGTGGTTCTTAACCTTTTAGGCAAGAGGGTCCATTTGACAAAATTTCTGTCTTGCCCTTGCCATGGACCACTCAGTCGGTTTATTGGTTTGGAGGTACACACACATGTAATACAGTACCCAAATGTACGTAACAAATTAAAATACTGGTCAGTTTATTTTAAAAAATACGATAAAGATTTTAATAAGATTTTTGTGATTGCATATTCTAACTAACTTCTGAATCCTTGGTTCAGTGCTACTCAAAGCCAAACGCATGTCGGCAGTTTGATTCAACCAATTTTGGTGCTTGTTTTTAATCATTAAAAGCGCCAAATTAGGTATCATTCTTCTTCTTCTTTCGTATGAGCTAGTGACCAACTCTGGTATCATTTAGCAATGTCTTGAAGTTTTGGTAAAGTGATTTCCATTTGGCTCCAAATATCTTCAAGATTAATTCCTAATTCAAATCTCCCTTATACGTTACTGTCTGTTGTATTTCAATAACTTCTTCTAGTTCATAATTTCATTGCGGATGAATTTCTAAATATTTGTGTCCTCGCAGTGAGGAAAGTAGAGATAAAGTTCTATGAATCTGAATGTCTCTTCATTTGTCCTCCCAGTAGTCATGCTAACACACAAATTTTAATAATTAAATAACGGACACACTAGACCAACACACGTGTGCAATGCTCCGCTGTCCGCCGATCAATGAATGATTAGCGATCGTGTGGACACATACACGCAATTGCACGCGATTCCCTTTGATGCGTGCCCGAAAAACCGACAACTCACGGATCGCTGGCGATCATAGACGATGATCGGCGACTACAGGCGATCATACCCTCTACACCATCGTGCTCGTGAGTAATCGTCAGTACTCGGCGAATGTGAACAGGGGCCATCATATCTCTAGCATAATGTTTGCGTGAGCGGGAAAGAGAATAAATAATGTAGGCTTTGACGGTAGTACACTCTATGGCTTTATTTTCATTTAATGTTACATGCCACTTTTTGAAACATTGAATCATCATCAATCATCATTACCCAATTATAAAAAGCTGTTTTCTTAGTTTTTATAGTCCTAAAATTTACTTTCCGTGCGCAGAAATGTCTGTTTTTGCCTCCCAATTTACTTTAACTAGTAACACGATATCAAAAAAATATTTTTTATAATCTTTCCAGAGATAAGTTAATAAAACCAACATTATTCTATTACCTAGTATAAACGTACTTCAAAAAAAGCGGGAGGTTCTCTATTAGGTTGTATTTTAGTAACTTCATGTAGAGAACCTTTTTGCCACATGGTGATCGGTAGTCTGGACCACTCAAGAACATGTTATGCATCAACTTGAAGCAACTAGGTGTTTAGCTTCATCATCATCATTATCAGCCTATAGCAGTCCACTGCTGGACATGGGCTTCCTCAGATGAGCGTCATTGTGCCCTGACCTCAACTCGACGCATCCAGCTTCTACCAGCAGCCTTCTGCAGATCGTCAATCCACCTAGTCGGCGGGAATTCAAAAATCGTTTGGCGTAACGCGGTCTCCACTCAAGAACTTGTTTACCCACAGTTTATCGGTTCTTCAGCAGATATGGCCAGCCCACTGCTAATTCTAATCTCATTCTCTGAGCTATGTCGACAACTTTAGTTCTATATCGTATAGTCTCGTTGCGAATTCTATCCTTCAGAGAAACCCCGAGCAAAGCTCGTTCCATAGCTCGTAGAACGATTTCAATTGGTGGACTAGCCGTACTGTGTTATGCTTCCTATGCCTGTAAAATAACTGACACAAAGTGACTAAGTGAATAAACGTATGACAATTATTAATGCAAAGATTGTTCCGGATCTTTGTGTATCTGGTATCTGATATATTCTTACATGACTCGTGTCTATTTAGAGATTCAGTTTGGTTTATTATTTGAACGAGTGAGCGAAGCAAACAAAACTAGTTGTCTTCTTCGTAATGAGCTAGTGACCAATTCTGGGCCCTGATTCCCAGGAAAAGACATTATTGTCGCATTAAACATTATATCGCGAGAACTGACAAAACTCTATGGAAAGACAGGACTTGCGACATTATATCTAATGCAACAATTATCTCTATTCCTAAGAATCGGGGCCCGTTTCAGAGTTAATAAAGTAAGTACTTTCGATTTCACGATAATTTAGAACTTACAGCATCGAGGTTCCCCAAATCTTCAACAAGATCTGTTCATATCTGGTTGTCTGTTTCTGAGAAATATGTATTTTCAGTTTATATTATCCTTAAAAAATATTATGGAAATTCTGAGAAATATTTCGTGTTGATTGAAGTCTGGGCAATTTAATGAACAAGTTTTGTTAGACGTAAAAGGCTCGGGCTTGAATAAGATTGTTTACTTCGGTAGACTTCATTCCAATAGCATTACCCTAAGTCACCTTCATTAGCCTGCGTGTAAAATATGAGTACTCATGGTAACCTTCATGAATAGAATTTATTTAATTAGAGGGTGTTACAATTTAAACGCTGATTTCTTTTTATAATACCTGAAGATAGAACTAGCCCACCTAGGTAGGTAGGTCACGCATGTATGGAACGTAAATAAATAAATAAATAATGCTGTACATAATGTAAATAATACAGAGAGGTATGTAGCCGACTTTAGCCTTTGGAGACCATGCAAGCGACCCCACTAGTTTCATTGTATTTCTATAGACACGTGTCCTACGGAAGGTATTTCATAGAAAAAAATTCAATCTGAAACCAGTGTGATGCGGCAGGCGACGGCCGGCGTCACGTGTCGCCTGTCGCAAGCGGCTACGTCATGGGTAATATTTATTCTATAGTTACATGCGTTACTAAGAAAATAATTTTGATTTAATTATGGAATTATATTTTGGGGTAGTTCTACATTAAAAAATAGAATATTTATTAGTCAAAAGAAATCCATTAGAGCGATATGTAAAATCCAGAGATTGCGGTTGGTTGCGGGTTCTATTCCCACCGCGGGACAAATGTTTGCATGTTCTGCAGATATTTGTCTAGGGTTTGGGTGTTTTCTATGTATGATATGTAGGTATTTACAAAAAAAATATATATATGTAATATATCAATCATGTGGTTCCCATAATAGCTCTGCTTAGTTTGGGGCTACATGATGCTGTGTGATAATATCCAGCATATTATTCAAGACATATTATTCAATATCAATGTAGGTTTATGTTCTCGAGTAACATAGTATAGGCACTGAAAAATCCAAATATGATCTGATAAAATCATACTACTACTACGAGTAGTATAAGCAGGTCATCTAAATATTATAAGCTGGTATTCTAAAAATTATAAAATGTTAAATTGACTGACTGGATGATAAATCAACGCACAGCCCAAACCGCTGGCTAGGTCCAGCGGTTGACTTGAAATTTCGCACATATTATGTACTTATATACTGTTATGTACGAAAAATAAATTATAAGTGTTTCAGCCTTTTTGATAATTCCACCCCCGAAGTCGCGGGCATAAGCTATACTTATCATAACTAAGTGGTTCATTACTTTTAAAGTAGGATTTAATAAGTAAAGCGCCCTGTACCCCACCAAATTTGCGGTGCCTGAAAAGGGTAAATAATTCATGTACGTCTAATAACTAGTCATAAGACTTAATGTGAATTACACTTGTTTATGAGAAATAAATATCTTGTATTAAAAATAAATATTTTGTTTTCGTCTAGTTATCGCTACCACCCAAAAACTCAGTCACATAACTCCCTCCCCACTAAATGATAAGCAAAACCCATTAAGTTTAGCGTCCCAACTCGTATCTCGGGCAAGAAAACTTGGCAAACGCTACCCTTTCGAGAAGTTGGAAACAGGCGAACCATTAAGTTATGCCTGATTCAGAGGGCGATCGGAAACGACTTCTTCGTATGAGCAAGCGGCCAACTCCGAGGTTAGAGTTTTTAGGCCGCCCGAAGGCCTCCGACATGGCTTGACGACTAAAAGCACGCTAACGACTAAGCTGAGCAACGTGCCTCCCGAAGCACGGAAGCCCTCAAATCTAAATACAACTACACGGTCACACATCCAAATTGTTAATGGGAAGCTGAAGTGAGTGTGAGTGTGAGTGAGCTAAGAATGGCGTCATGCCACGATTCAGTGCTTAGAAATGACAGCTATTGTACTCACTATAGATATGGTAGTATTTATTATTCTTAGACGAACTTCGTTATGTCGACGTCATAACGTTAGACTTGTCATCATAAGTTTAAATCAACTTGTATCTTAGTAGCATGGACGACGGGGCTATTGGTTTGTTTTCATCAGACAAGATCGCACTAGCTTACACGAGAAATACGGGGAAAACGAGAAAATACGCGAAATAAAGAAGAGACGACGTCTGTAGCGCAGTGGGTGAATGCCCGCCTGCGCCCGCGGGCGGGACAAATGTTTGCATGATCTGCAAATATTTGTTTCGGGCCTGAGTGTTTTATGTAAGTAGATATTTATTAAAAAAAAACGTGTACACGTAGTATATTATGCTTACTTGTGCTTTGGGGTTATAATGCTGTGTGAAGAAATGACCAGCATTATTGATTATTTTTAAAATGTTTCAATATATCGATAGAAATCTATCGATATATTTCTTTGCAACAGAGTGACGGATTATTGCGTTCCGCAATCGCACTCAAATGCTCCAGTTTCATCACGTTGAGATGACAGGGCACGAGCGTTAGGAATAATATAAAAATATACTGGGTACTAGTTGAATGCCCTCGACTTCGTCCGCGTAGAGATTTAACTCCAATAATTATTTCTTCTTCGTAGTTCGCTAGTGGCCAATTCCAACACGAGTGGAGTTTTCAGACCGGCAATGTGTATAATTCAGGTAATATATAGTAGATTAACTGAATTATACACTTTGCCGGTCTGAAAACTCCTTGGGGCATTCAGGCAATGTATGAAATATTATGAATTTATGGTCCATTACATACTTTTTACCTAGATATTAAAAATAAAATTTATACATGACCTAAGCATTTTAGGTATTCTATACATTGCCTAGGTATTGTATTGTATAGAATACCGAATTCAACAGGTTGCCGGTAACAGATATATTATAAAATTAAACATGAGTAGGCGTTGTCTAGACTTTCTCAGATTTTCAAGCATGACGTCGGACTGCTAGCACAATCGGAAGTGCGTTGCTGAAAGATGCGGGATCAACCTTCTATCTATCATATCTTGTTATTTTGCGTTGTTTAAATCATCTAGCTAAGGCCTAATACTAGTATCTAATCTTAGATTTAGAAAGGTTTTGTCTCCTGCGATTCAAGACACAATCGAAAATCTATTATCCATACAAAAACATTTTAACAAATGCAAATATCATGCCAACTCTTCGCGGAGTACTTCTGCAACCGCATAAAAAAGTTCTGAGATCTGGTGTACTACCAAGTCAGACATTTTCAATGAACCTTCCTTATCTAATCATCTTGAAACAATTAATTAAACCATTATGATTTTTTATTACTTGGCTATTTTGCAGCAAATCATTGATAAGAGGCTAATAAATTGATTTTTTTATATAAACGCTGCTCAAGTAAAATAAATCATAATGGTTAAATTTATTGTTTTTTTTTTTTTTTTTTTTTTTTTTTTTTTTTTTATGTTACTTGATGATGGAACAAGCACATGGTCCACCTGATGTTGAGTGGTAACCATTACCTATCACAAAGCATTGCAACATAGATCACGTTTTTTGAAACGTGCTCTACGATGCAACGCCCTGCGTCCATCAACTTGAGGCATGATGATGATAAGCCCCTTGTGCCTGTAATTTCACCGGCACCCACACCCTTCAAACCGAAACACAGCACAGCTGCTTCACGGCAGAAATAGGCATGGTGGCAGTACTTCCCCGGACGAGCCCCCGCACAAAGAACTCTACTACTACTGTTTGTTGTTTCAAGATGATTAGAAAAGGAAGGTTTTTGCAGAATTTCTGACTTGGTAGTACACGGTACACCAGATCTCAGAGCTTTTTTGTGCGGTAGCAGAAGTACTCCGCGAAGAGTTGGCATATTTTTTGCATTTGTTAAAATGGTGTATGGATCTCATTTCTTTTTGTATGGCCAAGGCAAATAATACCTATTATAAGGCCGGCTGATTTCAATAAGATTCGGGTTGTTTGTTGAAGACGACCTATAATACTTTTTACCCTGAAGACAGAGAAGCGATACACGAACCTTCGTGAAATCGCGGTAATTTAGCAGGGCTATTATGTTTTGGTAAACTTATCCCATCACATCATCATCACTTATCTTTATTATATTTATTATTATCTCTATATCTTTCCCTATCTCTATCTCTATCCCTCTCCCTATCCTTATCCTTATCTTTTATTTAAAATAGTATTGTAACCTATTGTACCAATACTTCACGCAAATAAATTTTATTTCATTTAAATTCCATTTTTATTTCGCTTAACCACTCCAACAACAAGGAGTAGACTAACATCATACTAAAACCTTCATTGAGTAACCTATAAAGCCGAGCTATAGTTATAAAGCCGGGTACTCAATTATTTTGAATTTGAATATAGAATTAAATGAATCGCATGTGAATGCATCGCTTTTGACTTTTGATGATCATGAATGAGTGTGGCAAAATTTCACATAATATGGATTTTTGATGACGCATATCTTGAAAACTATTATAGCAACAGACACGAAACTTTGCAATTGGGGTTAAATCCGTATGACGTCCTTGTGGCATAATTTCCAGCATCGTGCTGTAAGCTGTAACGTAGTTACAGGGGGCTGAAAAACGCCCGAGTTGGTTCCGGTAAAGGTATACCTACGCTTGAATTAGCATGGATCGTTCCGCTATCCCAGATGTCTCGTTAGAACTACGAAATGTATACAAGAAGATAAGTCCCGTCCAGTAAGTTTTTTTTATTAACATTTTATTATCTAAACAAGGATTCACAGTTATTTATACAGTGTTAAATTAAGGCATATTTTGTACATAAACCAATTTGAATCCACATTTTGTAAACAGCTACATAAAAGAAACATAATAAGCGTTAAGGCGACCATACTTACCGTATATATACCTACTATACTATAGTTACCTGAGTAAGTAAGTACTTCATCACAAAAAGTAAGTAGTAAAAATATAGGTGGATGTTGTGGGAGCGATCGACAGAGGGATTGGTTAGGTAATCATCATATTTTTTTAAGTAAGTATAATATTTAAATACACAAAAAGTAATATGTAACCTAATCAGCAAATTTAAAGGAGCTGCCAACAGAGAAATTTAGTAATCTCTTTAATCTATTAAACATTTTAATTTGCTCTGAAATAAATATAGCTTTCCAGCGTTTTCCAAAATTGGCTTGTTCTTATAACAAAGCAAAGAGCAAAGGGTCCAAAGGGTTTTGTAAGTACGTGCTTAACTTAAAAGTTGGGATAGAGCAAACACAATTAGACCGAGCTAATCCGAATTAGCCAGGGTCCTCATACTTTACCAATCCTTCTTCTTATTCTCACTTTCTTTCCTCTTCGTATGAGTAAACTCTGGTGTCGAAATTTTTAGGCCGCCAAATGGCCTCCAACACGGTTTAACTTAACGACTATAAAATCCGGGACCAGCAACTTGACGTAAACCACGCCATGAGCGCTTACGAGTACTTATCTTTTTGTAGTCTTATATTATTATTATTAGGTCAATATTATGATGAGGTTTGTAAGGATATTATTATTGAAGGTTTCAAATATCCAATTCTCCATCACGCCAAAACATTGTACTAATTCAGCAGAAATTTTATAATAATAAATAAATAAATAATGCTGGACGTTATCACACAGCATCATGTAACCCCAAACTAAGCAGAGCTTGTGTTATGGGAACTACATGATTGATATACTACATATATAAATTTTTTTGTAAATACATACTTATCATACATAGAAAACACCCAGACCCGTGACAAATATCTGCAGAACATGCAAATATTTGTCCCGCAGCATATATTTCTAGACTATGGATTAAATATGTGGTTGGGTTTATCGGGCGAAGCCGCAGGCGGAAAAAAGATTTATAAGTGCAAGTAATAGTAAAGTTTGAATGTTTCTATGTTTGTTACTCTATCGCGCATGAACGGTAGTAACTAATTTGAAATCTAGCAACAAGAGAGAGCGATAGATGAAACACTTTATTGATAATACACATTACAGTAAATTATTTTATTATAATTAAGAATTAACTAAGTTTTTACTTTGATAAAAATAGGTAAGTAAGTTAATTAACTTCCTACTTAGTGTAGGAATCTTTAAAGACAACGCGATAAGAAAATCTTTTAACGATCCAGTTCTTTAACTTAGCTTGGGTTTAGGCTTAGGTACAACGCCAGCAATAGCGAGCTAATGATTGACTTTTGTCGTTGTGCAAACGTAGATATATTACGCCCACAGCTAGGCTACTTTTTATTATTCGGGTACTAAGCAAGCGAAGCCGCAGAAGCATCTCATAAACTACAGAGCGAGATAAAACTTTATTGATTAACGTTTCTCAGGCCCTATAACCCCAAACAACCAAAAGCGTACCCCCAAAATTACATGCGCAATAAATCGCATCTCCCTAGACGCCTGTTAGTTGTAATGTAACACGAAAATGGAAATTTGCATTCTCAAATAGAGTCGGCTTTGTTTCGTACCGCGCTAATTTAAGATAATTTCTGTGCATTATGTACCATGTGTTACATAAGCATAGTGTTGAGGTTATGTGGGCTATTTTGCTAGTTAATGTGGTCGCAAAGTGCGGCATACTTCGTTTTATTGCTCTTTTTTTTGCTGGTTGAAACTCTTATTTTGAAAGAAGTACGAAAGCTCTATTTTCCAATGTAAAAGCAAGATATATACTTAGTAGTAGTAGAGTTCTTTGTGAAGGGCTCGTCCCGGGAAGTACTGCCACTATACCTATTCCTGCCGTGAAGCAGCTTTGCTGTGTTTCAGTTTGAAGGGTGTGGGTGCCGGTGAAATAACAGACACAAGAGGCTTATCACCTTCATGTCTAAGTTGATGGACGCAGAGTGTTGCATCTCGCAAATCTTGAAGGCCCTAGTGTATAACGCTTTGAGTCCACCAAAAAGGCGTAAGAGGCAAGACTAAATATAAAATTCAGTACATGTCTAATTTTTGGAAGCTGTTAGCATTCCACGTGACAGGTTGCAAGCCAATCACCGCTTTTATTCCAATAAAAGCTATTATTGGCTTGCAACCTGTGTTCCAATACAAAATTATTATTTCTGTATAAATGGTTAACCGGTAAGGTTTCTATATAATATAATTCAGAAAATACTTCTTCCGTAAGTTTTCTTCCTAGAGAGTATATCCCCGAGAATTCAAGTCTCGAGTTTGATTATTTAAAAAGTTCAACAAACTTAGAGCTCTGTTTCTGACTTCAAAGTACAGTTTAATGTTTGAGCATGGAAAGTTCGTCGTCCTTCATTAAATTAAGGTGAACTTTGATACTAGTGACGCTAGGAATCAAAAGGTTGTTTGTTATTCGCCCTTTTAGTTAAATTAGAAGGTCTAAGTCTACTAACAGAAAAGGGTTTTACTCAAAGATAGGAAAGCTCGGGGAGAAACCGGCATGCCCTAGCTAGAACTAAAACGAAGATAAACGATCTACATGACGGATGTTATGTCGATGAACTAAAGCGAAAATGTCTAGACTTTTTGATTTTGTCCAAGGACCTAAACTATAATAAAACTGATGACAAATGTTTGTTCGAGCACCGCAAAGCGAACTGTATTTACCTCAGTGAAACTATTGCAACGGCTATATTTACTGACAACAAGGCAAAAAGTTATATAAAAAACCCAGGACGAGATGCAGATTGATCTGTCCGAAGCACGTGCCTAAGCAGATGTTATGATCTTTGACAGATGGGAAAGACTTCAAACAGACTTGTGCGTGCGTCTGTACTGAATAAAAAAAGTGTTGACTCTTTAGAGATCCAAAGTCGCTATATAGTCACTACTCGAGCGTGTTCATCACATATGACAAACTATCGTCAGTATCGACTCTCGGGATGCAAGGGGTTCCAATCTCCATCTTAGGAACTCAACCCAACCTCACCTGCTCGAGGTGCGCCCTGCATAACAAACGGGGCTTTGGCGGCCGGGCCGAACATAGTGAACATGTTCTGCAGGGGTATTTTAAAACGTTCGACACGTTTCCGAGTCGAATCCGACAAGAATTATTGTGTTGTGTTTTGATCAGCGTTCATCCATCCAGTCCATCCAAAGGTCTCTTCTAGGCAGATAGCTTTAAGCGATAAGTACAACCGCGGATTAGTTGTATAGATTAATTAATTAATTTATATATTTTTTTGGTGTATAATAATGTCTATCTATTCTAGCGTTTTATAGAATCTATATCAGAAGCATTTGAGATCTGAAATCCAAAGGAATAGAAAAACAATCAAACAAAAAATGACTGAACCGATTCGGAAACTTTTCGAACGTTTTAAAGTACCCCTACTGATCACACCATACCCATGGAATCCCAAACTATAGTTAAGTATCAGGATCAGGTATAATAAAACATCCTGTCCTCTTCAAATCCTTAAAAGTGAGTTACGTAAAGGGTCAGTGACCGCAGGCCCGGCTGGCCTCGTACTTGGCCGTAAGAATCGTGTGGATACGCTTTTTTGCGCGATTTCGTTAGAGCTTTCATGTTGATCGTAAAGTGATTAAAGCATGGAAAGACTTAACTAGCCGAACCGTTCGTAACGTTTTTAATGCTACTTATATGTAAATGCGACAGTTTATAATTATTTAGCAGAATTTTTGTACACGTGTTATTTTTGTACGGTTACACGGGTTCAAAAACGCGGACTTAGTAAAAAATATAACGGTTCGCGAGGGATCACAATCAACTTGTCCCAAACTAGACAGAACCTGTTATTTATTTATTTAAAAAATTATTAATGTTATGAGGAGGGATGAAAGTCATGTGGCTAGAAGAGTGATGAATATGAATGTGGTTCACAAATAGAGGGAGACAGAGGAAGTTGGATGGCTAGTGTGAAGAAAGATATGAGAATGAAAGGAGTGGGTACATGATAACAAGACAGATTAGACGGCTGATTCAAATTTTTGTCTGGGCGGGAATCTAACCTGCAACTTGCCGGCGTAAAAGGCTGAGTTCCTACCAACTAAGCTATTCAATCGGTAATTTTGCCAGTTGAGTGAACTTCCTTTGATATTGCACGCTGCATTTTAAGTGGACAAAAGTAACTTAATTCTACATGTTTGATGGCATACCTGTGACATCATGGTTCATGGCATGAATCATCAACCAACCTAATCAAGGAAATATTAATGGTCGAATAAGAATTTATCATCCATGTTCCCGTTAACGGACAGGCAGAATATATGCTTGATCACGAATACTAGCGAAAAAGTTATTTGTATCGTAGACGTAAAATTTTGGCCAACGAGAAAGCGTAGATTCAAAATAACGCTGGCCAACATTTTTCCTTACGCTTACGATACGTCAGGTTTGAATATTTATGTGCGTGTTCAACGGCCATGAACATCTACTAATTCGATGCGATATGCTGCTGCTGCATCATACTAGTAGGCATACTGCAGGCATACTGATGCCAAGCCTAATGTGTCCGTAATTCCACCAACACTCACGCTCTTGCTTGCCACACTAGCTTCCTCCAATTATCAAAAGCGTCAAGTAGTTTATTCCGTGTTCAAGACGTACCTTAGCGTGGGCATGATTTTAGATGATTAAGCTTGGTTATTATTAACGTACGATACCTAAATGAGTGGACCCATCTATATTCTTGTTTGTGTGGGTAGGCTTGTGTAAACCATTAGTTTGTGGCTGGCAAAAAATCTAATATCGTTTTAAGGAGGATCTTACGGAGAATTCCTTTTAATTTTGTCATGGTGATATTATTGTTGACGCTTTGAGTGCTGTATAACACAACCCTCCATATTCACCAGCACTGCCGACGGCATCATGCCCGCATGGCCCTGAGCAGCCAATGTGTTAAACGACGGAACGAGAACACATCATCTTGGAGCGTTCGTAACATGGCTTTCTTCGGTGGACTTACTCTTAACGTCCCGAAACACTGAAGCGCTTGTTCACAATCCTAACCATACATGCATATGCACACGGCAACACCACACGCTTCTGCACTGACCGTTCATTCATAGCATTTGACCGCATCTAAGTACTGATGACTTCATATCTTCTGTGGCACATTGGGCAAAAAGGTCCGTACACATAATAACATACAAATCTCATATGATTTCCATAACACAAGCTCAACTTGGTTTATGTGTGTCCATGATTATTAATGAATTTATTATTATTTAAACAACACAATTGATTTATTAGATAATTATTAGCAATTTAGATAAAAGGCAGAGGTTCAATCCGGCTTTATGTTCTTTTTTCTGCCTCTCATCCACACTAACTCAACATCACACCAGCTGACTCAAGCAACGACAGCTCGCTCGGCTGTAGCTTTTGATCGAATTCGCGAAAACATTGTGATGGGGGCGCTTTAATAGCTCAAATAACTAGAAGATCAATATCCAGACATTCAATTCAATATATGGATGGATAAATGATTTCCATCACAATGGAAAAGTAAAGAGTTTTTCATTACATTAAAACGAAGAAAATATTAAATGTTATTTTACTTTAAAGAACCGTACACCGCTTTGCGAATTATACTCCCTACTATGGTATAAGAGGTAAAGTTTTTCAAAGTTTGTCGTTAGTTTGTACGGGGAAATCTCTGGATCTACTCATCCGATTCGGAAAATTCTTTCACCAGTAGATATGTGTCGTATATCAATCGACAATCAATCATGTGGTTCCCATAATACAAGCTCTGCTTAGGTTGGGGCTACATGATGCTGTGTTATTACGTCCCGCATTATTTATTTATTCCTGAGATACTCGTAGATAGACATATTCATATAAATATTATTATTCGATTTCGCTCTGCCAAAAAGTAGGTACATAATTATATAAAAGTAAACATAGCGCATAAATAACTTTATGGTGTATATTAAGAGGCCAGTATAAAAATTACATTCGGAACATATGCACACTTTTTTTACAAGCATTAGTAACGGTTAATTTCCAATAATCTTTAAACCACGTCCCACTTTAATATCAACACCACAATTCGTTTCAAACAATCTAGAATGAACTGGATAAAATGTAATGACATTTTCCACATCCAGCCTCAGAATTATGCGATATCAATTCCCTCTTGAGTTAAACCAGGTCAAACGGTAAGTTAAGGGCTGACGCACATGCGTGCGATCTGTCCACAGCACTACCACTATCCTTGCAGGTTTCACTTGTCAGTTTTTATGCTTTCTCAGTAGTAGAGAAGGCAACGTTCATAAAAAATAACTGAACTAAAGCGTGAATCTAAAAAAAAGAGTGAAGCGTTTTCTGGATAAGTTCTTCCAATCGTCGACCTCATCCTGGTCCACGCTAGTCTATTATAAAAAGTAAGAGATGCTCAAACTGATATTACTGATCTTTGTAATGTCCTTCGGATAGCCTAAAAACTTCACTAGAACAATGGCTTGCTCTTGCTCTTATGAAGAAAATGCTTTTATTTAGATCGTCTCGCTCGACTCAGAGGTGTTAGAATACCTGAGTGTGGGTATTGGAGAAACTAATAACATCGCAAATTTATGCGTAGTGTCTCGAATATCGCATGCACGTGTACCAGCCCTAAGTTACACTTAGCTATACAATATAATATATGACTGGTTTGAACACGCCTTTTCACGCCAATTTACTCACAAAGGTTGTAAGCGTTTTTTATCCTCATTAACTTAAGCTATGCGACGCGAGATATAAACGCACATATTTTTAACAATTTTGACAAGTAGAGTAACTTAATATTTGGAGGTTTGTATTTGTGCAAAATATGGATATTTGGGTTTGAAGATGAAGAAAGGAGGCGAGAAAATGATTGATGATTGATTGATTTTTTTTTTTACATTTAGAGCCAAGATTGGATATATCACACACAATCACTTAAGGGCAAAGCAACCAAACACAGGTAAAACCATTGAGATAAATGATTAGAGAAGAGATGCAAAACTCCTTAACAAGTGTCAAAATACAGTAACTACTTATTGATGGCGACGACGTAGCTTTGAAACGAATTGCCATTTTGAGGTAAACATATATTATATCTTTTTCATTTTAAGTGGCCTGCTTCGAGAATGACAGTTGATTTCATCTTAGAGGTAGCTGTAATGCTTGAAATAAAAAGCTCTATGTTGCCTAATCTCGATTTTTTTCCCGAAAATGAATATAATTTTTTACTTATTGATTATTAAAAATAAGTAAACCCCGTACTGACAACAATAACGTAAAAGAAAGTGCAACTGCGCTACGTTGTACGTTGCAACGAGTGGTGGTCCCAGTATTTATGGAAGGTCACGAGTTCTAAGCCCGTAAATTTATGGGATATTATAAAATCTTAGTTTTTCCCGAAGTGTGGGCTAACACTTTAAAAACAATAAAAGTATCAAGTTTTTTTTAACCTTATGTTTTCATATTAAAGTATAAATTGTTACCAGTTAATTATCATCATATTGCCGGCTGATTGCGGCATAGCGCAGCCTAACACCGGCACAGCTAAATCCCCTGGCCGCCGACGGGCAGCAGCGTCGGCGGTGTGAGAAGCTGTACCCTGCGATCCCCAACCCGCATGCCCAGCGTGGGGATTATGGGCATATCCCCCTTCTTATAGGGGAGGCAATGTCCAGCAGTGTACTGAATAGGCTGTTGTTGTTGTTGTTGTTGTATCATCATATAGCTCTAAAGTGAATTGTTTAAGAAAATAACTGTTCTTGTTTTTGTGATATCATCACTAATCATATTAGTGGATCGTTATAATAAAAAAATATTGTGTAAATAAAATAACAGTGTTTTAGTTTGTGCAAACATAATATATATTGCATAATAGTGATCGTAATATCACTCAACCACCGCATGTAACGTCAAATGTCCTTAAGACTTCCTTTTATTTGTTTGAGTAAATAGTTTGCTTTCATGGATGAGGGCATTTATCAATGGAAGTGAGTGATGTATTTTAAACTGTTCCTTATCAAAATCTCCCACAAAAATCGGGAAAATTGCACATTTTTTGTGGGCAACATTAATGATCATCCAGAGGCCTCCCCTAATGAGCGCCATTGCGCCCTGTCCTGGGCAACATTATATGGCATCAACTATTTAACTTAATTTTCTTTAATATTTGCTGTGATATTAGCAAATAAATCAATAGCTAAACATGGAAAAAGTAATTTCACGTGCTTCTTTACGTAATTGAGTTAAAGAAATGCGCTTTTTCATCACAATATTTGCCTATTTCATGGAAGTGTCACTCGGTCGACGTCAAGATGGCCACTGTATGAAGTCTGGGTCTATACGCATTTTGGCCGGTACTACGCATCTAGTTACGATAGTAACAGTATTATGTCAATGGGTAAAACCAGTAAAAGCAATACTTACGCAGAAGCCGAAAAAGGTGGATTATTATAACAATAAGATGGTTACCTTTTAGGCTAAAATTGACGAAACAGTAGGTATTAAAAGAATAAAGCAAAGCACATGCCAAACAAGACCGGTTAAGTGCGAGTTGACTCGCCCACCGCGGGTGACGTCAGTGGCTTGCGATGATACTAATTAGTAAGGTTCTTTCGTAATTAAAATCTGTACGTCCTATAGAAAAATAGAACCGGCTTTAGAATGGGCAAATTAGGGCCTTTCAGATAACACCATATTTGACCGTGTAACTTGCTTTAGAGCTTGACCACAGCTGGCCTTACATTTATTGAGGTTTCTTCAAAACCATATTAGCTGGAGACTTTGCTATAATTATATATATAAACTAGAGGTTGGGTGGTGCGCGAGCTGCACGCAGCTCGCGGTTTATGTTTTCAATTGTAAAGCAATCAGAGAGGGTTTCGAAGAGGAAGAAGTAATCAACGATGATATCGAAAAGAAAGATGCCATCAAAACGGATAGCAATCGCAATCGAAATCGAAATCGAAATCGAAATCGAAATCGAAATCGAAATCGAAATCGAAATCGAAATCGAAATCGAAATTGACCAACAATTACCCTACACCTACCCTACAGCTACTCTACAGCTACGCTACAACTACCCTACACCTACCATACACCTACCCTACAACTACCCTACAACTACCCTACACCTACCCTACACCTACCCTACAACTACCCTACAACTACCCTACAACTACCCTACAATTACCCTACAACTACCCTACAACTACCCTACACCTACCCTACACCTACCCTACAACTGCCCTACAACTACCCTACACCTACCCTACACCGATACGTACGATAGAGTCCCTATTTCCTTCCTTAAGTACTCCCTCCGCCAGAACACCATCGAACTGTGGAATCGACGCTACATAGAGGCAGAGACTGGCAGAATTACCAAGCTCTTCTTCCCTAATATTCGTGATGGATACAAACATATTCGGAAAATCAGGATGACGAATATACTTGCACAGTTGTTCACCGGTCACGGTGGTTTTAGGGAATATCTGCATCGATTGAAGTTGGCTCCAACACCGTTCTGCGTCTGCGATACAGCTACACAGGAGACTATACCGCACCTACTCAATGACTGTCCTAGGTACGGCGCTTTACGCCAGCAAGTTAGCACTAGGTTAAGACTGGACATTACAAGTTGTAATTATGTAAAGCTTATTGCAGGCAGTGACAATCGCAGTGAATTCTTAAAATACGCAGAACGCGTAGTGAGATCAGCGGCTAAAGCTAATGGCGCAAAATTTTGCTAATCACTCCAGCTTAAATAGTTGTTTAGATATAAGAAAAACTTCAATGTAGGTTAACTATATAATTGTTGTACCTCTTAAGAAATGTAAAAAAAAAAAAAAAAAAAAACAGAAATATAGTAATAGGAAAATATTTTAATTTAATTATATGTTAAAATTATAACAATATGCCGATGAGTTGCAATGTAATTAATTAATTAATTATTTAAGTTATTATTTATTTATTTATCATTAATTTACCGAAATTGTAATATGAAGTGAGTGTATAAATGTAATAGAGTATAAATGTTTAATTTGAATTAATTAATTTGAAATTTTGCTTAATATTAGATTTAATTGTAAATGTATATGGATAAATAGAATACCTTAAATGAATTGAATGAAATAAATGAATTATTAATAAACTAATATATAAATAAGTTTAAATCGCTACAACTACAAACTAAGAATGTATTAAATATAATATGATTTATCGATTCATAAATAAATAATAATGTATACATAATTGTAATATACCATATAAGATAATCAATGTAATTGTATAATTATAAGATTAAAGAAAGAATGGGTTGGGTGGGGGACTATCTAGATATAAGTTTTTTAGTACAAAATAAAGAGTTTAAATCACCGCAAAATAAATAGCGGTGAGAGAACGAGAGGCGTTTTTACGCAAAAAAAAACATAAAAAAAACAAAAAACCTACCCTACACCTACCCTACAACTACCCTACACCTAACCTACAACTACCCTACAACTACCCTACAACTACCCAACACCTACCCTACAACTACCCTACACCTACAACTACCCTACAACTACCCTACAACTACCCTACGACTACCCTACACCTACACCTTCACCTACTACACTTAAATATCTATACGATTCCACCAAACATCGACACATGTTATTAAAGTAAAGAAAAAAAAAGTTTTGTATGAGGGGGTGAAAATTTTGTATGGGATAATAATTTTTTTGTATGGAACCCTAATTTTTTTTTTTCGAATCCTTATATAAAAATAAACCTGAGCAACATTAGTTTGAGCGCGAACCCTCTACGACCTATAGTTTCCGAGATACATGGGGGGTGGGGGTGAAAGGGGGTGAAAAGGGGAAATGTTAGATTTTTCCTGAAGTCGCCCCCACTCCCTCTATACGAATCCACCAAAAATTTCAACCCTACGAGGTGGCATCTGGGAGAACAACTATGTCAATCAGTCAGTGAGTGAGTGAATCAGTGGTAATCGAGCTATATATAGTATAACTAGAGGTTGGGTGGTGCGCGAGCTGCACGCAGCTCGCGGTTTTGGCGTGCATTATAAAGCGAAATAAGACAGAATTTTGAAGTGAAAGAAGCAATCAAAGAGGATATCGAATTTGAAGAAGCAATCAAAAATGTTAACTGATGTGGAAGAAACAATCAAAAAGGATAACCAAAAGGATGATGCTATAAGAGATGATATTTATGTAAAAGAAGCAATAAAATCGAAATCGAAATCTAAATCGAAATCGAAATCGAAATCGAAATCGAAATCGAAACCACCACCCTACCACCCTACACCTACTCTACACCTACCCTACACCTACTCTACACCTACTCTACACCTACTCTACACCTACTCTACACCTACCCTACACCTACCCTACACCTACTCTACACCTACTCTACACCTACTCTACACCTACTCTACACCTACTCTCATCCTACTCTACACCTTCTCTACACCTACCCTACACCTACTCTACACCTATTCTACACCTACCCTACACCTACTCTACACCTACTCTACACCTACCCAACACCTACCCTACACCTACTCTACACCTACCCTACCTCAACACCTACACTTCACTAAATATCTATACGATTCCATCTGGGAGGACAACCGTGTTTTCGACGAAAAGAAAAAAAAATTGTATGAGGGGGTGAAAATTTTGTATGGGATAATTTTTTTTTTGTATGGGACCCCAATTTTTTTTGTCGGATCCTTTTATTAAAATGCACCCTTAACAACATTAGTTTGAGCGCGAACCCTCTACGACCTATAGTTTCCGAGATACATGGGGGGTGGGGGTGAAAGGGGATGAAAAGGGGAAATGTCAGATTTTTCCTGAGGTCGCCCCCACTCCCTCTATACGATTCCACCAAACATTTTAACCCTACGAGGTGGCATCTGGGAGAACAATCATGTCAATGAGTCAGTCAGTGAGTGGTAATCGAGCTATATATAATATAACTAGAGGTTGGGTGGTGCGCGAGCTGCACGCAGCTCGCGGTTTATGTTTTAAATTGTAAAGCAATCAGAGAGGGTTTCGAAGAGGAAGAAGCAATCAACGATGATATCGAAGAGAATGATGCAATCAAAGCGGATAGTGAAGTGAAAGATGTTAACAAAAACGATATCGATGTAAAAGAAGCAATCAAAGAAGATATCGTTGTGGGAGAAGCAATCAATGTTGATATCAAAATCAAAGATGCTACAAAAAAGGATATTTATGTAACACAAGCAATTAAAGAAGATATTAATCTGGAAGAAGCAATCCAAAAGGATGTCGAAGTGGAAGAAGCAATACAGGAGGATGTCGAAGTGGAAGAAACAATAAAAGAGAATATCGAAGGTAAAAAAGCAATTGAAGATAATATGGAAGTTGATTTAGCAATCAATGAGGATATAGAAGTAAACGAAGCAATAGAAGACTTTATCAGAGTAGAAGAAACAATCACAGAGGATATTGTAGTGAAATAAGCACGTTCACAAAAAAAAAAACATTCCGTAAAGGTTTGCATGTCTATCTCTAACCGTTGAGGAGATAAAAGCGATTTTAAATTATGTAGGTACGCAATAAAGTTTTTTGGATTGAACATAGAAAATTAAAGAGAATATCGACAACGACAAATAAGACAAAAAAGACAAAAAAGACAATAAAGACAAAAAAGACAAAAAAGACATAAAAGACAAAAAAGACAAAAAAGACAAAAAAGACAAAAAAGACAAAAAAGACAAAATAGACAATATAGACAAAATAGACAAAAAAGACAAAATAGACAAAATAGACAAAAAAGACAAAAAAGACAAAAAAGACAAAAAAGACAAAAAAGACAAAATAGACAAAAAGGATAAAAGGGACAAAAAAGACTAAAAAGACTTAAAACTATAATTATAATATATATATACTATATAAATAATAATTAAATTAATATAAAAATTTAATATTTTAATTTTTATATTTCAGGTTTCTCACTTCGCAAACTTGGACTTTTTTCATCCTAAATAAAAAACTGTGCATGATATAAAAAAAACTGTTAATATACTGTTCAAATCAAGCTTTTTCATTTGATACACTTGACCTATCAAAAGCCCCCCCTCCCTTTTATTTTTCGAGCCCCCTATTTTGGAAGATTTCTCAAAAACTGTTTTAGGTGGGAACTTCGCTATAAATTTCATGTAAAATATAGATATTCAGATCGCTTTGCTAACTTCAGAGATTAGGGGGGTTATGGTATTTTTTTGGACCGTTTTGATCATAAAATGAAAACCATGCATCGTATAAAAAAATAAAAAAAACTGCTTTAAACTGGGCTAATTGACCCCTTTCATATGATATGCCACTCGACTTATTGGCACCAGTTTGAAATTTTGACGTTTCTTATTTTGGACCTCTTCTTGGGGATGAAAATGAACATTTTTTTATTTTTTTTCTGGCAATCTTATTCAGTTAGTGCATTTTAAATCTATACCAAATTTCAAGTCGGTAGCTTATGTAGTTCCTGAAATAATCAGCTGAGACAGACAGACGGACGGACGGACGGACGGACAGACAAAGCGGCACCATAAGGGTTCATTTGACCGGTTCGGTAACGTCACCCTAAAAATATTATATATAATTAAAATAAATAAACACGTAGGTATTGTTACGTAAAACAATAAATAACTTAGATGAAGATGAGTGTACCAATTCGAGGACAAGGGTAAACACAAAGCAATAACGTAGTTTCGACAGCCCTTGACATAATGTAACCTGTTGTCAACCGGTCTAGGCTCTCGAGAACAATTGATTTCAAGGCGCAAGTAATAAATAACCCAATTGGCATTATGCTGTTCGCAAGCAAATGAATTATTTGGTGTAACTACATAGATGCATATAATACACTGTTTTACTCTTGAGATATCCGTCTTTAAAAGAAGAAAGATGATCACAAAGATCCGAATGCGCTTGGTGGTTGCGGCAAGGTTTCCTGAATAGCAAGTTTTTTTTTTTTTTGCAAAGGGCCTTTGTATACTGAATGAAGGCCAAGAAAGAACAAGCGGCAGACGAACAACAAGATAGATAAGACTCCTTATATTGTTTACCAGGCGTGTACAGTACATTCTTCTTTTAAAGGCGGAAGTTTGTGAAATCATATCAAAACAAAAAAACTCGCTACTTAGGAGAACCTCGCGCATGCGTGTCTTTGTGATCATCTTTCTTGTTTGTTCCTCCTCCAAGCCAAAACTACGGAACTAACCGAGCTGAATTTTGCATGTATACTATACGATAGGTCTTAGTATGTGTATAGTTCTTGACCAGGATTAACATAACTACTTTTTGCCCGGATTTGTACCCGGCTCCAGCGGAGCATCGGGCGGAATCTAGTAACTAAAACATCAACTACATTTATTTAGCCAAAATCCATTAGTATAAAAATTAAGGACCATTATTTTTCACTGTAAATTATTTAGGTAACGAAAAATCTTATCGTATTGGGTCAGAACTCCAATAGCGCTATTCTGATCCTATTAATATTACAAAGGCGTTTGGATGTGATACGTGAAGATGTATCTTTTTGTTCTAGACAAAGAAAAACATATAGGCTACATTTTATCTGGTTACCATGCGAGCAAGACTTGAGCGGATACTAGTCAGGAATATATCTCTATTATCGAATCTAGTTGGTTTTTCCAATACGATAACCGACGGGAAGACATCGGAATTAGATTCGGCGGTATACCTACGGAATATCTGCTCCAAAGTAGGTCACACCAATTCATCAACTGACTTGCTGAGGGTAATCTAGTTAAGTCCAGTCAAAATTAGTTTATCCCAAATAGGATTTTGGCACGAATGCTATAGTTTATGAAGGGTCTACGTCAGCGGGGAAAGCTTCATTAGCAGACTATTGAGTGCGTGGGTTTTGAGTGGGCGGTTTAGGAACGTTCAAGTTTTTGTAATTTTTGCTTAGGATGTGAAAAGCCGGCACGTTCATGATATTGCACAAGCTTGTGGACTGTTTTTTTTTTCTCATAATTGAAGATGAAATAAGCATACGGCCTACGTTAAGTGGTTACCGTACCTATAACATGAAAATAAAACATAAATATAAAAAAAAGTCAAAAAAATAATAAAAAAAAAGGTTCCGACGAATTGAGAACCTCCTCCTTTTTGAAGTCTGTTAAAAATACATAAATGTCACGCATATTTGGAATGTGCCCTACGGTGAAACCGACACACCCAACCGGAGCACAGCAACGCTGCTTCACGGCGGAAATAGGCAAGATGGTATTATGCACACAGATTAGCCCTAATCAAAGACACAACAGACATATGTAACAGAAGACAATCTACATACAAAGCGCGCTTATCAACGCCCACATAGACACCGCTCACGGACACGATATCTCGGAACAGTTCGGACCAGTGCAAGCGCGAGTGTCACGCGAGCGGTGAAGTTTCTTGTGCAAACAAAAACGGAGCACCAAAATAAAAGTTATTATAACTGTGTAGTGGACGGGTGTTTAAAAACTCAACATTAAACAGGGAATTGTCGTTTTTTAAGCTACCAGTAGTTTCAGAGAGGTAAGTACCTAGGTACCTACTTGCTTGTACAAGCAAGTAGATGGTTCGTTTTAACGTAGGTAGGTACCTAACACAAAATATTTAGCTAGGTAAGCGCCGCCCGGCCCCCGAAAAATTCAAATATTGTAAGGTGGCTATCTAATGTTAATTTATATAAAATAGTTTCCTATTTTGAATCAGTTTAAACAAAGCAAGTACCTAAATTTTTATCACGCCACCAAATATTACGTAAGTTGAAATCATGATTTTTGTTTGTGTAGATATTGTGTTGTTTTAAGTGTTATTTAATAAGATTAGTCTAAAACGGATAGGGCAAAAGAAATTTTGTAAATAGGATAATCCGTTTAGAAGGTATTTAGAGATTTACTATAGTGAAAACTGTCAAATGTAAAATTTTATATGTTTTTGTTCTGCAAACTTTTTGTATTGTAATAGTATGTTTATTGTTTTGTTTTAATATTGCAGAATAAGTTTTTTGTTATGCAGGCTATACCGCGGGTTTGGAGTAGCCTCCCTCAATCGCCCCAAAGTTGACAACCCTAGCGCGACCGCCGAGCGTAGGTATGAAAAGTGAAGTACATACATGTGTTTGACTTCTGTTACCTATTTAATTTGTGCCAAAGAGCTCTACTAGTACTGGCTGTGCGGACGTAGGCTTAACATGAGGGGGGGCTAGTTCATGTAGACTCGTGCACTACTAAATATCGAGAAAATCAAATTTTGTATGGTAATTGAACTTCTGATTTCAGATCAACTTTACGAGGTACGAAATTTACTGAGTCAACTAATAGTGTATATAGACCCACTAGACTTTTCTAGACCCTCATCCCGCAATTCTCTGGTTGAGCCATAAAATACGTAAAAGCCATCCTTCACAAGTTCTTGCAACATGATAGAAATACGATGGCTGTTAGCCAAGTGTAGATTTGTCGGATGTCACGACCAGTAAACCAAGAACTAGCCATGTTTTTGCGTTACCGTCAGTGTATGATATAGTAGTAGAGTTTAAAAAGCAGTCTTAAAGTTGTTTTTTTTTCTAATATTATTGAATATGGTGTAATGAGGTGTAGCTCGGGATAGAGATGTTTGGAAGTCTATTAAGGAGATCTGTGCCCAGCAATAGGACGAGAAGGTTAAATTAAAAAAATAAAAATAAATCTATAAGAGGAACATGCTCATGACCTACTTGCTGATGTTAAATAGTAACCATTACCTAAACCAAAGTATTGCATCGTAGCTCACACATGTTCGGATCGCACCATACAATGCAAAGCCCTGCGTCCAGCAACTTGAGGCATGAAGGTTATTAAATAATAACTAAAACCTCACTATGAATTCTTCTTCGTTACTACTTATATTAAAATAAGTAGCTGAAGTTGTTACATTACAGATTCTTAAAATAACTACACGTTATCGATCGAAATGCCCTGATTTACGCTAGATATGACCTAGATTGTCAGCAATGATGGAATTATGTTTGAGTTAGGAATTGTAGGCAAAAATTGAATTAAAAAATGATACTGACTCAAGTAGATTTTATTAACGGTTTTCAATTCATATCACAGCTCAAATACTACTTAGATATAAATTGGTCCCTGTGCGTTGTTCTCGAATACATGCCTCTAAGTTATCTAGTTGGTATTTTTAGACCGCAGTCACAAGCATAAGCTTAATCGAAGCCAAGTTATATAGGTCTGTGGTTATATTGTAATTATTAAATTTTCTTAATATTGGATACTTTACCTAGATAACATAAAGGCACATGATCATTGGGTAAAATAGGATTGTCAGCATCAATGAGATAAAGCTCAGATGCTGCGCTGGTTTTTAGTTAGGACCCTTAACAAGTGAGAAATAGCTTAAAAGAATAGGAAGAACGCCTCTATTTTAATCTGCTAAGAACAAACTTCAGCTTATCCACAAGCGCTTCAATAGTTTGAGTCGATATTTATAATAATCATGTTAGTCGAAAGAACGAGTGTGTGCGTGAGTACCGCGTGAACTAAATGACTGAACACTCGACGATTGTGTGAATTCGTGTTGGCGCTCGTAGATATTGGCATTGGATATTGTAAACCCGTCCTAATATTTAGGTAGGAACATGGTTCCTCGCCTAATAAATGATTTACTCATTAACGTGCGTGATAGTATTACAAGAAGTAATATAAAATACAAATTAAAATCTTATTTCTTAAATGCACTTACCTAGCTCCTTTGTTAAAGTGGACTGGAACCTACCAGATTAGTACATAATTTAAGTACCCCAGTCTATGTAAATTAGCCTACCTAATTATATCTATTAATTTATGTATTTTGAGACTTCTCAAATAGCAAGTATGTTTAAACCTCAGAAGTTTTTTGGTTGCTGTTATTTGTTTTGTTTGGTTGTTGTTAAAACATGTTTTATGTAAAACTTTTAAATTATAAATAAATAAATAAAAAAGTTACATTCATAAGCTTGACCTCACATGCCTCACACTAGGGTTTGCTCCTTTGCCATGGGTATCATCAACTATAAACACCATGGTACTACAACAGTCAAACTGGGGACAATAGTTTGCATCGTCTGCAACGGGAATCGAACCTACAACCTCTTGCGTTTCAGTCTATTTGCCCTTTGCGAACTAGTTCGTCCAACTAGAGTAGAGGAACTTATAAAGGTTGATGGTAATGATGTTTTGTACTTCCAAGAGCACTATATCATCCAATTTTAGCCCTATCTTCACAAAAGGGCAACCCTGTTGTGTTAAATAACACTCTTTTCATTGTTGACAGAGGCTTTCCTTCCAATAAAAAGAGTATTTTCCTAGCGATATTTCTTCAGAGGGTTCGGTAGGCGACTTGGGGGCGATTTATGAGTTGTGTGGGTGGTTGACTTTCAGCAATGAAATGATTTTGTTTGAGCTAAATAACAACTTACGCCAATTTTTTGTACATGTCACAATGATAAATGATATTTATCTAGGTGCTTTTTATTTTGTGCATCTACAGTCTAAATTAACTGGCTTACAAACAAAAGTGTAGAAACAAATTGGTTTAACAGAAATATTCCTCTTTTCTTTCATTTCGTGTTAACTAATGACCAATTCTACTGTCGCTGACATGGTTTGACCATTGCAAAAGGACCAACAACTTAACGTGCTTTCCAAAGCACGGAAGCGCTCATATAAAAATGCCAGTCAAATGGTCACCTGTCTAAACAGGAACATGTTGCCATGCCACAAGCGCATCAGAGACAAAAGAAGATATATTATATTATACGGTGTAGCAAGCATTATTTCTTGAACACATCATACTTTATACTTGCTCATAGCTCAGTTCATAGTAACTCTGCCTTCTGAGCTGCAGATCGCAGGTTAACGCCCAGGACAAACATATTGTACATGGATATTTATCCTGTGTCTGGGCGTTTTATAAGTATCTATGTATGTTTATTCTCTGGTACTCATAGTACAGGCTCTGCCAAGTTTGGGATCGCCTGACGGTGTGTGAGATGTCCCATATATTTATTTATTTTAATTCCCCGACACAGGGTGTCGAGTAGTGCTTGGGGCAGTAATTAGATTTTTTTTTTCATCTTCATTTGGCATATTTAGTCATAATATTTTTAGGAAAATAAAATTTTATTATGCCCTATTCCTAGTTTAAAAAAATAATTATTGGTATTAAACGAAGTAATACTACTTTTTTGAGATCATTGCCCGCCCAACGTATGCTTTTGACAAATACTTTATTTTAAAAATTCACATACGTATCATCAAGAGTAACAAAGTTCAGACTGGTGCATTCACCTCTCATAACTATACCATTTAAATTCATACCCAAGAAGATAAGCATAAATCCATCCAGTAAAAAATATATGCAGTTTTTCATAATTAGCACACTGGTAAGGCGCAATCAACTTTATAGCTCTGAACTTAGAACTCAAAGTAGAGGTGAGGTATCAAAACAAGTATTTCTGTCTTCGCTGTGCGGCTGTGGGGTTTCTACTGGTCCTAGATAAATACTAGACTCTAGGATTCCCAAATGGAAGCATGATGAATGCGTACATTATAAAGAACTAGGAGAGCTGTGTTGGCTTGAAAAACGTTTAGCAGAGTATGAAACTGTGCTAAAAAGATTTAATTAGTCACACGGCATGATAACGTGTTTTCATTTGTCTTGCCGATACTTTACCGAAAAAATCGTGAGACACGGTCTGGCGAAGTTACACAATGTCTGTAGACATGGTCTTTTGGCTCAAAGTGGTTCTAGGATCTTCCTATGCTATCCTACGAGTATTATGGCGAAAGTTTGTGAAATGTGAACACCAGAAATATGAAATTTTTGTCCCTCCTTCACGCCATGACTTCTGAACGGAGTGAGAGCTGAAATTGCACATACTATCGTTCTAGACCTGAAATAACAAATAGGCTTTTTGCCCTTGTACCGTGCGTACAGGTGTTTACAGCTTTTAAGATCATTAAAGACCCTGTAATAGATATATTTAATAATATGTATTGAAGTCTCGCTGGTTGATTTGTATCTTCCACAAATCAACCAGCGAGACTCAAACAGCGAGACTCAAACGGCGAGACCACAACACGGCGTCGCAATAACTAAACTCGAAATTTCTACACCGCGTTGTGCGTCGTCGTCGTAGATTCTTGAGATGCGTCGTCGCACCAGTGTTGTGACCTAGCCAAAAGTCAGGCATGTAATATCATCCTAGGTCATAACCGAACTTTAACATCAATATTCTGTTGTGTTAGGGTATCAGAAAATGCGCAAATTTAGCAAACGCGATAGTGTATCATAATTTGAGTGCGATAAGAGACAATATCCCGTCATGAAAATTGATACCGATAATGGTATGTGATTCATTTACGAACAAAGGGAGTAGTGAATTATTTTCAATGTCATTTCATGCTATAAATGCGAAAATTTAAAGGATTGATGGATTATGGTACTTAATCACATGCGTCATTAAGATCTGTTGCGTTATTTGTTTCTACGCTTTCTCATTGGCTAAAATTTTACTATTCGCTTACAAAACGAAAGGTTTTCATTATAACTTCTCTTTAGCTTCTCTTCCCAAAGGTTTGCTGTAAGAAAACTCTTTCAGGGTTAAGCTTGCCTTTGTACACAGCTTTTAAGTAAACTTTTTTCTGTATTTATTTTACTGAGTACAATAAAGAATTAAGAAGAAAGAAAGGAAGGTATTTATAAAGGTATTAAGGTATAAGGAAAAATAATTGTGTTTTTTCCCCTGGTCTGCATAGTAGGTATACCTTGACAATATTTTAGTATTTATGATGTGATTGATATTAAAATGTTATTAATACGAAAGTAGATAAGCATGCATGCACCACTCACTGTAATTTATTACTCATCTGAGTATTAGTTATGTTTTTCAGTAAGAAATAAGCTTGTAATCATGATAAATAAATATGCTTTAACCGTATCCGCAATAAGCTTTTTTCATTCTTAGATAAAAACGATCTTATCACTACGTATAGTCTATCAAACCATAGAAATCCTAACTAATATTATTAATGCTAATTTGGCTGTTTGTTTGTGTGTTACACTTTCAAGCTTTAAGTACTCAATCGATCATCATGAAATTTCTCATTATACACGTTGTTAGGTCAGGGGTACTGAAAAGGACATTATGCAGAAAAGCCAAGCGAAGTCGCGGACATAAGCTATTATGAAAAGAAACCAACGACCTGATTTTCATATAGATTTTTAACTATACAGAACACGAAAAAATACTTTAGAAGCTCGGCAAAACCCATACACCCCATCCATAGATAACAAATGTACCGACAGCGAGGGTTGAAAAAACCCCTTACCTGGAAAAACCAATTAGACCGGCAGGGGAACGCGCTACAAGGATTTACCACTTCAAATAAGTAATTAGTAATCTTTTCTATTATAAGATTTTGTTTTTTCATCGTAATTGCAAAAAATTTGTAATGATATGGAATAACAGTTTTAATATCAATATCAAGTTAGATTATATATGACATAGTTTTTTTCCGCCTGCTTTTTATGGCTTAGCTTGCACAATGTTTGCTCATTGTTTCTAAATCTTAAATGATTCTATCAGCGAAAACCATACTATATTGGCCATATTTTTGTTATTGTATTTATTTAGCGCCGTTGGTTTTCCTTATATAAATAAATATGTCCATTTTTACCAAAAAATATGTATTTATGAAATTATTACAATAATTATTAAATTATTTATTAATGAATAAGTGCTGGTTAGTGCTAGCGTCTACATCCATTATACTTAAATAAATTCGACGACCCTTTAAAGAGGTTGATTAATATATTTTTTTGGAGCTTTTCACAAAATCTTAATCTTTGGAATGCTAAAACGTTCACTCAATCATCCCTAATAAATACCATTACTGATGATAATTTACTGAAATATAAATAATGCTTTAAGGGATCCATAAAATTGTTATTTTTTTCCTCAATTCCGCTAATTTTCCCCCGGCACTTCATAACAAAATATTATTTTCAGAGCTTACAGCTGAGCTAGTTCAGTTCACTCCAAACCAACGTTCGTAAAATGATCATAATATTAAAAGAGCTTCTTACGAGTAGAGCTCTGTGAAGGGCTCGTCAGAAAAAGTACAACGATCATGCCTATTTCTGCATTACTGTATTTCGGTTTGAAAGGTGTGGATGTTAAGTATGAGGTAATGTATGGTATGTATGTTAGGTATTAGGTATACTATGCCGATGACATTACAAGCACATGCAGCTTATCACCTTCACGCCTCAAGTTGATGGACGCAGAGTTTTACAGCGTACGACACATTCTGTGACCTGCGAATGTTGTTGGTAATAGTTACCACTTAAACATCAAGTGGGTCATGTGCTTATTCCGTCTTCATTATTTATTTATTAGCATTATCCAAAAAGAACGAAGGAAAGTTAGATGTTTGTCACTCCACACCAAAACCACTAGGGCGATCGCGAATATTTCATCCTGACGTATAGTAAGTAAATATTTAGGTAAAACGAACAATTTTGGCCAATGACACAGCGTTATTTTGATTCGACACTTTCTCATTGGACCAAAATTTTACGTTTCCGATACGAATACTTTTCGCTAGTCTTTGTGATCGAGCATCTTCACATAATTGCTTGCACATTAGTAGAATTAAGCAATTATAGACTAGGAATTCCTTATTATTAGGTATTCATTTCGCTTCATATAGTAATATAAAGTACTGTAATTACAGCTTCACCCAGTGTTACTTCTGACGATTTGACAGTCAGCTGTTCAGTATGATGAATTACGTAAATAACATAACATTATTATTGTCATTACTATAATCATTAAGTGATTTATGTATGTTATAAGCAGTACTAACCACTCGAAAAAAATATTCTTCACGCTTTGTACCAACTCCCAAGAATTTGGCCTGAGTCAAGCAGACGCAATAGTCGTAAACGCTTCGCCAATATTTAAGAAGGTATGCAATACCGTAGTTCTAGGCTAAACTTTAAATTAATTTTTAGGTATATTATAGAATTAAATTAAATTAGATTGTTTCTCGTTTCGAACAGAACGGGTGTGATATCGCCTACAATTCATAGCTTATTCCCTAAATGATTTAATATCATACAGCATCAGGTGGCCACTTTTACCCACTGTGTAGTGTCGAGATAGGATATGGTTTAGGTGAAGTATGCTTGCTTAGTACCAAAATTTTGGAGTGATATACTTGCACGTCAGATAACCCTTGAGAGAGAACTGACAGCTGATGAGAGTCAGTAAATGAAATGGTCGGATATTGTGCCGATTTCACCTAGAATGGGATCATCCTTCCTTCATTGTATGACTTAGTGGCCAACTCGTTGGTGACGGAGTTTAAAGGCCACCTGAAAGCCTGAACAGCTCTGACATGGCTTGACGATTGAAAAACTGGGATGATAAATTAGATAAAGGCAGGCCAATGATAAAAATAATAAATGAGTTATACAATTTAATTAACTATTTAATGAGTGCAAATGAGACAGAATATAATCCAATGGTGAGTAGTCGGTCTTCAAGTATTTTTAGAAGTCACAGTGAAACTTTTACAGAAGTTATTTTCATTTATTCTGTATCAAAACAGCAGAGTATTTATTAAAGCGCAAACTCGCAAATCCCTGGAAGGGCAAAAATTACTCGAGGCGCCGTCCCTTTCTAACGCATCACGCAATGAGTTTGCCGAAAAGGGATGGGGAATGAGGCCGATAAGTTGTAATTTAGTACGCTGTATGATGGAAGAGCCAGGGATTTTCCGTTCCGGCCGATTATGTACGTAAACATTTAGTTCCGGAGATTCGTTTTATAAGCTATTTTGTATGCTGGAACGTGGATACACACACCACACGAGATAATAGATTTTCAATTGTATATGGAATAATTGTATAAGAACGGAAACAACAGGAGTTTGTATCACAAAATTATGATTCAAACGGGTTAAAGTATAATTAGCGCTTTTTTACAGCATTTTAATGGCATCCCCTATTACACACCCCACTTATTACTATTGTATGCTAATAGTAGTAAGAGTAAATTAGGAAAATCTCAATGGAACGGCAGAAACATAGAAAAATAGAAACGATTTTCTACGATTGGTAATTTTGTACGGGAATTTCCACTTCGGACTTCAATCAGTTTTATGTGGTAGACTACACTTGCGATATCCAGGTTAAAATCAGATTTTATCCCTAATTTCTTGGAAATTCGAATAACTTTCGAACAACTTAATATCGGGAAACATACAGGAGGATTAAATCGATAGGTTTTGAGGTCCCCCAGTACCCTGCCATCGTTGATCCATACCTCCAGCTACACTGTGTATACACAATTAGTGTAAATCTCTTTGAAATCGTTCGGCTACTAACTATTAGTAAATCTGCGCCCCGCTATTCATAATGGTACGACGATAGGCAGGGGCTATCGTTTACAACAGATGGGCCAAATGCCAGGTCATTACATAAAGGAAAAGAGATAAAAGGTATTACATAATGGGGGATGAGATTTATTTCGAATACAGACGAAATTTAATGAAGCACTACTTTGTTTTTAGACTAGCTTAAGTCCGCGGCTTCGCTCGCGTGGCACCTACCATGTTAAATGTATAGTTATTCCTGGTCTAGAACTACATACATGTGTTAAATTTAAGCTCAATGCGTTATGCGTGAAGGTCCCTCCTTCACGCATAACTACTTAATTTTCGCCTTATAATATTAGCAGGATTCATCTCTACTAATGATCATCATACATCACGATGTCAAATATTTGTTCGTAGAACAGGCAAAATCAACAAAATTAAATTTTGTTGAGATTAGTCGTCCCTAAGCCATGTCGGAGGCTTTCAGGCGGCCTGAGAACTCCATCACCAGAGTTGACCACAAGCATATACAGAGAAGGAATTACTACAAAGTAATGTATGATGGAACGGAAAAAGACCTCGCTAAACGGATTGGCCGGGTCAGCTAGTAACACTAACATAATAAATATTTGTTACTCAATCATGCCCGAACGGCTGAACGGTTTTAGATGAAACTTGGAATACACATAGATTGTGACCTGGATTAACTCACAGGCTACTTTTTATCTGGTTACCATGGGAGCGAAGCCGCAGGTGTAAGGTAGTATGTACTTATACTTTTACCAATGTAATGAACTAATGGAGGTAATACCTTTGACCTCATAAACGTCCGATAACAGCTGATAGCTAACCTAGTTGGCCGATAAGATAAAGATCTGTAAAATGCATGACGTCAAAAAGCAGGTAGGTACAACCTATCGGTAAGTTGTATGATTTGAAGTTACCAGTATGAACTAGCGGCTACTACTAATTAACGTTATTTATTTTATTTTATTAATCAGATCAAATCATACATTACAACTTTAAATGTAAAAACTCTTATATAAATGTCAAGAACGTACAATATGAATTAGAAAATGAACTAGGAGAAATAAAATGGGACATTCTGGGAATATTGTGAGGATCGCAGAATGGGAGAAGAAATACTGGAGATCCCGAACAAATATGTACTGTAATATAATGAGAGAAGCGGCGTGTATGGTGTTGGCTTTTTAGTAAAGTCGCATCTAAATGAAGGAATTGAGGAAATTATTGGAAAATTTGAAAGAATAGCTGTACTAAATATCCAACTGCCGGGATTCTCAGAAAAAAGGCCAATTATCCAAGTATATGCACCTCATGAACTAAAGTCAGTAGAAGATTAAGACAAATTTTATTAAGAATTAAACATGACTATGCAAAACACACATAAAACAATAATAGTTAAGGGAGATTTCAACAGTCAAATTGAAAATGAAGAGAATGTCAGAATGAAGAGTCATCCGAGCAATTATAACACAGAAACATAACAAAACCCCCGGACAAGATAAAATTAATAACGAACTTCTAAAAGAATGTATGGGAATTGTACCACTCCATTGACAGACATCTTCAATGAGGTCTTACAAGAAGAGTACATCCCTAGGTATTGGAAGACATCTAATATAACTTTACTATGTAAAAAAGGGGATAAGAACCTAATTGGAAACTACCGCTCTACTCTATAAGCTTTACGTCTAATATATAAAAAGTCTTTGCAAAAGTAATACTTGGCAGGATAAAGAAATGAATGTCAGCCGAAAGAGTTTCCGCTTCTGTGTATCACTAAAGAGGAAAGGAAAAGAGGAAACGAGACACGAAAATACATTAGGAACATATTTTTGTTCATATCGTGCATTCCCATAATAATAACTCCTTTGGCAAAACATCAACAAATTTTTCCCCATTTTATATATCGATATCTTCTGAGCTCGGTCAAAAAAAAAATTGATGATACCTACCTATAGACTAGTCAGAGGCAAAGTCGAAACTAAACGTTCAGTGCATGACTACTTTTTTAGTTGGCACGTTGGAAGCTTAAAAAAAATATTTAAAATATAGTCGTAGTGACTATATTTTTATAGTGTTCAGATAGTAAGCAGGTATACAGAATATAGTCCTACAAGGTCCCCTGTGAAGATATCCATTTCGGAAAGAGCTCGTCATACCACGCATTATATTTGTTTTTGCAATATTCCTGCCATAACAGCAGCTAAGCAAGTTATGCCACGAGCGGTGTTAGCGAGAATGCGATGTGACTAAGCGAGCAGGGATAAACAGCGTGCGGTGACTGAATTCCACAGAGCTTTGGCATGAAATCGCTGACAGTTTTCGGTCCCGTATACCGGTGAATTTATAGAAAGTCCGTGCGATACCTGCCTCGTTTAGGATCGTGTTTACCGAATACAAAATGCCTTCATTATAGCGTGTTCTGAGTATAGTTTTGAATTATTATGATTATCTAGATCAGAGGATTTCGGTACAACAGCAGAACTGTGTAACTATTCTGTGACAACGGTTCGGTGGCTTTGACACAAAATAATTTTAATTTATAAAAAGTACTTCTCTCAAAGGATAGATATAGAAATATCTTTTAACTAACCTTTAACGCGGGCGAAGCTGCGGGCAACAGCTAGTATTATCATAATATTTAACTAGTTTAAATATAAATAAATAAATAAATAATGCGGGACGTAATCACACAGCATCATGTAGCCCCAAACTAAGCAGAGCTTGTATTATGGGAACCACATGATTGATATAGTACACATTTTTTTTTTATAAATACATACTTATCATACATAGAAAACACCCAGACCCGAGACAAATATCTACAGAACATGCAAACATTTGCCCCGCAGCGGGAATCGAACCCGCAACCTTCTGCTTCTTAGGCGGACCTTCGCCCACTGCGCCACAGAGGCCGTCAATTCATATAATTTTAGAGGAAATATCAGACCAATTGGAAACTCGAAAATACTCAGTAAACTAAGTTTAACAATTTGTCATTCATTAACATTGGTATCGTAATATAAATACTTACTTAATGAATTTACAAATATGTAGTAGTATTATGAGTGTATTGTAGTTTATTTTGATAAAGTTATTCAATTAAATCGTTGTGTTTCACCTACCAATAGTCGTTTCTTTAAGCTAGGAGGCGCAACAGGCCCCTAACAAAAAAAGGGATATAATAAAATGCTAAGTATGAACTGTTAGACCATTAACATTCTAAAGACTTCTTAAATGCGACACTGGTTTCAAATTATTGCGCAAGAAAGCAGTAGGTACAAATAATATCAGTGATTTAAATTGTAATAGATTTAACTTGTTGACGACTCATGATATCGTGTAATTAAAACGCAAAAGAAACATGAAATCTTTACCATGCAGACTCATTAGTTTACGTGGTATTTTTTTACGTTTTATAAAAAGATTTTAGCAATTTTATTAAAGCAGCGGGTGATATATGAAGACCTTTGTGGCGCAGTGGGCAAAGACTCCGAAGGTTGCGGGTTCTATTCTTGGATCTAAAGCTTGGCTTAGTTTGAGGCTACATGATGCTGTGTGATAGTGTCCAGCATTATTTATATTTAATTAAAACATTAATAAGAGGGAATTTAAACTGACATAACTTATGGGCGAACTGCGATTTCTTCTTCTCACCCTTGCAGAACTCACCATCATCATCAGCCTATAGCAGTCCACTGCTGGATGTAAGCCTCCAATAAAAGCACCTCCGCGCCCTGTCTTCAGCTTGACGCATCCGATATTCACGTCTTTCAGAAACTCCGAGCATAGATGATTCCCCGTAGCTCGCCGAGCGACTTTGAACTAATAGACTGGATGGAAGTACTGTGAGTTCACGTTATGGTAGGAGCTGAATTAAAAAAAAAACCTTAATAAATGAACCCCTATGGATGGTAGGATCCTTGCATTACTATAGAAGGAACAAATCCTCCAATATTTTAATTAAGTCTAGGTCGTAGAGTCTTGGTCTTTTTTTAGGCTGTGCGTTGATTCGCAGTCAGGTAGTCAGTAAGTCAGTCAAGTCAGTGAGCCAGTAAGCTTAACATTTTGTATAATTTCGATTTAAATTCAGAATCGTATGGGTATATTTAGCCACATGTGTTGAAATCTGAAATAAGGGTAATATAAGGCATCCCATCGTTTTAGCTTACTAAGATTAGCAGTTTGGGTTGGGTCACCAGTTTTTCATTATGGCCCACCCAACCCTTGGATCTTTGCCATTTTCGGTGCCCTAGTTAAGCTTTTGTTTATTTATTGACGATCAAAACATTAAGCAGAAATTATTTAATCCGAATTCAGTTAGTTTCCAGCTCAATCCAGTAGTTTTAACGTTTTTTTTTATAGTAATTGAAGATGGAACAAGCACATGGCCCACCTGATGTTAAGTGGTAACCATTACCTATCACAAAGCATTGCATCGTAGATCAAATTTTTCCGGAACGTGCTCTACGATGCAATGCCCTACGTCCATCAACTTGAGGCATGAAGATGATAAGCCTCTTGTGCCTGTAATTTCACCGGCACCCATACCCTTCAAACCGAAACACAGCTCAGCTGCTTCACGAAAGAAATAGGCATGGTGGCAGTACTTCCCCGGACGAGCCCGCCACAAAGAACTCTACTACCTTCAAAAACGTAACGTGAAGGAGAAATAAACTTATATCTGATTTCACAAAATGTCGCCTTTAATCCTATTAATATTATAAATGTGAAAGAGGATGGATGAATTTTTGTTACTCTTTCACGCAAAAAATACTACGGATTTGCATAAAACTTGGAATAAACATAGTTTGTGACCTGGATTAACACATAGGCTACTTTTTGTCCGGGTCCAACGCGTGCGAAGGCGCGGGCGAAACAAGTAAATAAATAAATAAATTTATCATAGGATAGGATGTATGCGTGTTTTAATCTCTGGTACCAATAGCACAGGCTTTGTCTACTAAGAATTAGCTGACCATGAGATGTCCCGTTTTCTTAGAAGCTAGACAATTTTGAGTCTGGTGAGTTACTTCTCAAATATCTATCTATAAGGTACTTTTATTGAAATCTTAAATTATAAACGCAAAAGTGAGTTTATTAGTTTCGCTTTCAGGCCTTAACTAGTTAACCGATTATCATGAAATTTCGCATACACGTTGTCAGGGGTACAGAAAAGGACATAGTATCTTTCATTCTGAAAAAGTTCCCGAGGAATAGAAAAATAACTTTAATGCCAGCGAAGCTGCGGGCAGAAGCTAGGTGTCTGATTAAATACGATCCAAAAGCTCTGAATATGAAACTTGATGAAAATCTGGCTATGACGTCACTGTTTCGCAGACAAACGCGAATTGATAGCGCAATTGCGTATCCGACCAACTGTGATGCAACAAAAATGATCGAGCATAAGAGTATAGAAAACAAACACGCAACACGCCGTCCCTAGACAAAACTTATTCCCAAATCGTTAAGTTTCAACGTCATGCGGAAACTTGTACTCGATATACTCACGCCATTCTAACTTGTTTAAGTAGTCTCATAATACAAGCTCCGCTTACTATGGGCTTAAGTGATGCTATGTGATAGTGTCCAGCATTTATTTATCTTAATAATAATCAACGCACCGCAACTGTCGTAACGTGCAATTTGGAAGTATATTCCTATATGATGAAGTATATAGCTGGAAAGAAAGGTGCAAATCCACAACGCAGACAAACTCATGGGCATTTTGTACTTGTAGTGCGTAAAAACTATTCAAAATACAAAAAAAAATTACAGAATTCGACTCGAGAAATCTATTCGAAAGTTTTTAATGGCCAAGCAAACCGGCGCGGACGGTGACGTGGCAGAGGATTTTAGATTTAACGTAAATTCGTACGTATATATTAGTAGCAAGATAATATAATTCCGAACTCAGAGACCGACAACTGATCATCAAAGAGGGTATAATCTTGCCAGCTTCCGCCTGCTTCGATTGCGTGGTACCCGGATAAAAGTAACCAGGCCGCAATCTATGTATACATATTCCAAGTTTTATCCAAATCTGTTCAGTAGTTTTTGCATGAAAGATTAACAAACATCCACACATCCTCACAGACGATCACTTTTATAGTATTAGTAAGATTACCAGATACGTATGATTTACGTTGATTTTATAATACGCTGCTATGTCGTCGTCCCGTTTGAGCTGGCTTTAAAATACCCCAGCAGGTCTCTCAAGGATATACCAGGTCGATGTAAGCCTGCAAGGTAGTTGCCGTTCACGCTCTAGATCTAGAATTACTCTCCGAGCCGACCTATATTTCAGCCTATCGCCGGGTACTGGGATAAATGGTTTTGCATCAGATTTTATGTAGATTGCCGTATCTTTAAAGTAATGGACATAGGCTCTGGGGATTAAATGGCTAGGTTATGAAAATACAAACATTGGGGAATGAATTTGGGACCACCGTTGATGGAAAAAAAATGTTGGACATTATCACACAACATAATCTAGCCCAAACTAAGCATCTTTCTCGCCAAAACTACTGAACGATTTAGGTGTTTATCATATTTAGTTATAGACCAGGAATAACATATATAAAGCTACTTATTATCGGAGTACGACTGAAGTCGCAGGCTGAAGCAAAATAATTAATTACTAATAATCATCATCATCATCATTAGCCGTTTTCGACCCCCTGCCAGGCCTTCTATTGATTACGCCTCGATCCTGTGCTAGCTAGCCGGAACCAGGTGCTGCCCACGGTCTTTCTAATAGCGTCGAGCTGTTGACCCATCTACCCAATTAATAATAATAATAAATGAAAAATTGTGGACAGCGCGCATACCATCATCATCATCATCATGAGCCTAATAGCAGTCCACTGCTGGATATATCCTAATGAGTGCCAGTGCGCCGTCTTCAGCTCGACGTTGTGGAGTGTAATGCTAATGGCATATGCTCAATATGCGAGTCTAAGGTGCCTATTTTTAAGTGAGATTTTTGTTGGTTGATAAAATGCAGTGGAATCCGAATACTGGTGTTGTCTAGAGAGCACTTTAAGACGGAATTTTCCAAAGGCGCGATTCAGACACGATAAGTCCTCGTCTTCTGATTATAACAAGATTATAAATAGTGAGGCGTCGGAGTCCCTAACGGCTTAGCATATTTTGCCCGACCAAGGTAGTAACTAATACTACAAGTATGTACACTTAGAAAATAACTTCAAAATAACTCAAATTCAAATAAATAAAAGCATTTGTCATAAAGTCGTAGGAGAGCGACTAATCCTAGCAATAAGCTTATAAACCATGCTCAATGCTCATATAGAAAATACCCGTTTAAGATTCTGTAAGACCTCTAACGTAACCCGTGAGGTCAATGCGAGCAACTATGGCACAGACCACATAAAACTAGAAAAGTTTACATATGATATTGTAACACGGTGTTGGGAAGCGGTGTTACTTACACCGCTTTCTCTATTCTTTACAATCCAGTCCATCCCAAAGGTTGCCTGAACATATTTGTTTTTTTGGTGTGTACAATAAAGAGTTATCTATAGATATATTTTTTATTTAGCACAACAATACACAGAACAAACATAAGAGATATAATATATATAGGTGCGTAAGTAATAAGTATAGTATAAAAATAGACATCAATTAAGTAGGTAGTGTTTAATAAAATATATTTAAAAATAATAATAAAATATCTACCAGCCGTTTTAATTTAAGATATTATTAATTAATTTAAATATTCATTTAAATAAGATATTGTTTTGGTGCAAACAGTAAACTTGTATATTTCATGTATAATTTCGTGTCAATTATCTATTATAAGTGGCACAAACAGTTAGTATTTCAGCAAAATGCTGCCGCACACCAGTGAGAGTTAGCGCTGATTTTCAAATAGGGCCAAGGGGATGACGCACATGACGCAAAACTCAATATTGCTGTATACATACTTACCCAACTATGTATCTAAGTAGATTACGTCACGCCTAAAGATGTATTAACGGATCTGTGCTGTCACAGTGTGGTGGTAAACAGTGTCATGTCTTTCAATCAAACTCATGCGTCGTAACTATCATATTCAAACGGGAACTCGATGACGAAGGTATAAATTGTTTCACTCCATGTATTAAGCTTTTCCTTCTTTTTTATAGGGGCAAGTCATATTTGCGATAAAAAGAGAGATAGATAGTAAACTCTTTATTGTACTCGCACCAACATAACATAATATTCGAAAGGGGAATTAATACGACGCAGTTATAATCTGTATCAAACCATGTAGGGAATGCGGTTTTCCTTCTTTTTATGTTTTGTATCTGGGTGTTTTATATGAATTCTATTTATATCGGCTCTCTAGGTCCCTCGTACACATTTTATCATCACCACCAACAGCCTATAGAAGTCTAGAAGGCCGTGAAAACATTTGATCTCTCTCAACCCAAAATTTCCGCTTTAAAAAAAACACCCAGACTTAGACAAATATCTAACACATACAAAAAATTATCTCGCGGCGAGAATCGAACACGCAACCTTCTGCATCTCAGGCGGGTTTTTACCCACGGCGTCAATTTTGACGATGTCGTTCAGATATTGCGCAGTACTATGGCAATACGCAAATTCTATCTAATGAAGCTGCAATGTAAGGGGGTGACATGGTGTACACGGTGAGTTAAAAGTCGTATGTTATCCCAAACAAGTATAAACTTTTTATAAAAAATTAAACCGACTTCAAATAAATAACTTCTTACTTCTTGCCCTAAAGAATTTTGAAAATCGGTTCACAATTGACGGAGATATTGCTGATCATAGGGCAAAAATTACAAGTGAAGATAACGTTTTTTGAGTTTTCCGGGAAAAGTTCCAATCCCTCAAGAATAAAATTTATATTATTATACAATTGAAGGAGATATCGGTGAACATACATAAAAAAAAGTCGGAAAAAAAAGGTTCCGACGAATTGAGAACCTCCTCCTTTTTGAAGTCGGTTAAAAAGGGGTGATTTGGACCATGGTTGTCCACAAGTTGTGAGAACCTCTGTTAAAAATACGTAATTCATTTTTTTTCTCAAAATAATTTAAGCTTATCTTGTGTATGTGACTCGATGCGTGACCGTCTTAAAATAAAGGCAGAGCTATAATCATCCTCAAAGCCAACTTATTGTAATTGCGCTACTAAAAGTAGTACAGTATGGCACAGTACTTGAACTGGCGATTGGATCTGATCTCATCCTTCTTAGCAGACTTGAGTGACACTTGAGCGCTACACGGATGGAGTACGTCAATTTAATTCCGTGAAGTGTACTTTTTGGAGACGTAATAAGAACTAGCTTCCGCCCGCGACTTCACCCACGTTGTAGCTGGATAAAATGTTGTCTTTGTCCTTTCTCAATCGTTTCCCAGTCGTTTTGACGTTAAAAAGGAATATACATACAAACATACACACTTTGACATTATATATATAATATACAGAGTGTTTGGTGCATCGTGTGCCAAATGGAAATAGTCGATAGAAGGGTTCATCTGCTATCCTTTCATACCCCTTAACACTTTTTTATTAATGTTAAAAATTTTTTTATTTTTTATTTTAAGTAAGCGAAAAGATAGAAATACGAGCCAGATTTTACCTTACAAGAGTAAGATAACAGAAAGGTTTGTCTTGTCTATTAGCCATGTTACTCGATTCACAATTCTAGCGAATTCACAGTTTTAATGGCATGTGGCACATAATAAGCAAGAGGATTTTTGAGGGATTTAGAAGGTCCCTTTCGCTTTTGTTTATTTCTTGTAGTTGTAACATTAATTTAAGTTTTACATCATTCCGAAACTTAAAGGAGTAAATTAAAAAAACTAGGTGACTAAAATCATTAATTTTGTATTTGAAGTTACTCTAAAACAATGCATATCTAAATATCCACAGGGCTTTAGAGGTGTTAAGGGGTTTGAAAAGATAGCAGATGACCCCTTCAATCGACCATTTCCATTAAGCACACGATGCACCATACACCCTGTATAACATACAGACACTAAAGGCTGTTTACACATTATGCCACAATCTATCTAACACACAGACACGAACACTAACTCGAACTTTCGCATAAAAAAATAGTGTGATTATTACGATCATTGTAAGTTAGTTCGTATGAGCTAGTAGCATAACTTGTCAGTTTTTAGTTGAACCCAAAAGCCTCAGTCAGAGCTGTTTGAATGAGCTGAGACCGTCTAAAATATTACTCTTTATTATACTTGAGGGAAGAAAAACTAGAAGGTCAGTTTTTAGGCCAACCCGAAACCCTTTTATATAGCTTAGCGACTGAAAGAGTCGGGGCACTCGTAAAATTTTGCGGTTTTACTGTGAGTAAGGTATAATACCTTCGTTTTTGCCGTATCCACACATCTCGACTTATCTCTGTCCAACTTTGAATACTTGAGGGCCACAGTGGACGAAGGCCCGCCTGAGACGTAGAATGTTGAGGGTTCAATTCCCGCCACGGGACTAATGTTAGTGCAAATATTTGTTTGGATGTATTTTCTATGTATACGGATGTATTTATACAAAAAATATAATTATGTCGTTTGTCAGTCATCTGGTTTTCATATAAGAGCTCTGCTTACTTTGGGGTTAGATGATGGTATGTGAATTGTCACACCAGGCCACTTGTCTGGACTGGGCATGTTTCAAAACTGTTTTTTATTCATTTATTATTTAGCTCAAAATTATCTTTTATTTCATTAATTATTTCTCAAAATCTCAAAACGATATCGCATTTACGCTTTTTTTCTAATACAAAACGCTTGAGAATACAGACACAAGATGGACGATGTTACGTGACGAAATGCTAACAGCAATGTTGTGTTTGGCGAAATTCTATTTGTTTTTTGCGATAGAATCGAGACTTGATATTCAGGAGTTTGTGTGTGTACCCCTTTTTAAAGGTTTTCCAAAATAATATACAAGAAAGACATTTATCATAAAGGTAGCTTTGCACCTTGCACCAGAGCTGAGAGAAATCGGAGGATAGAGAGAAGAAAAAATAAAAAACAATAAAAAAAAATGTTAGTTCTGTTTTTTATACGCAGGGGACATCTTTCGAAAGTAAATTTTATCCTCGGAGAAAAACAAATTCATAATGAGGCCAATAACTTTTGTATGACCCTTTGAGTGCTTAAACACAACTGACCACTGACTAGTGTATAATATAAGTGCTTGAACATACACTTGTTTTGGCTGTTTGTTTCGTTTTTACTATCAGTACAACTAAAAAAAGTGCTTATTGTCCTTTACATAACTTCCAGAAAAATAATATAACAACATTCGAATAATAAATAACAAAATTCGAATTTATTATAAGTTACGAATTGGATACCTAGTTTTGTTAGTCCTTGGGACTAGCAATACTCAAGGTTTTTTATTGTAATCTCGTTCCAATGACGTATAATGAATAAAAGGTTAGGTTCGGTAAGGTTTATTATTCGTTTGTGGTAAGGTATATGATTCTTAGAAATAATTTGAGCCAGCGATTGTTTCTGCTGCACGGCGTAATGTAATGTTCGGGGCGCGCAAGATCACAATATGATCAACGTGGGTGGGCGCTCAAGTTCAGCGGCTTCGTGTTTGGTATTGATAGAATACATAGGCAAAGTATAAAATAAATGTTATAAACGTGAAAGTTTGTAAGGATGTATAGATGTTTGTAACTCTTTCACGCAAAAACTTTTTTCAAATTTAATATGGGCAAGTTCTTGACCTCGAGCCTTGCATAGGCAAGGATGAGGTCGACGATTGGGCGAGCTTTCCCAGAAGATGCCTAAGGCAATGGCACTCCCGCGCACCGACGGAACACAGCGAACTGTTTGGCGCCGGACTATGGCAGGAGGGTGGTCGCAAGCCAGACGGACTTTTACAAGTCCACCGACAATGGGGGATCATTCAGCCGTAACCGATGGCAAAGGCCAACGGTTCCGTTGCCCGAAGTAGACCACTAGGAGGTAGTTCCCACCTACCCCACTTTTTAACGGATTTCGATGAAACTTGGAACCTATCATAGCTTAACCTGGATTACTTTTTAACACGCAAGCAAAGCCGCGGGCGGAAGCTAGTATTTCATACATTACATAAACGTATTTGATATTCTAAACATTGCCTAGGTATTGTATAGAATACCGGAATTATACAGATTGCCGGTAACACATAATTTGAAGTGTATAACGTCTGCCAATATTCCTCGTAAAATTACAAAACAGCTGATTCCCACCGTCTGCAAGCGCAATGCCACGTAGTTACCTAGCGCCAGGCATTTTAAAATAGAGACGAACACGTTGGAACAATCGGCGTAACAGCTGGCTGAGACTTGAGACAGGAGACTGGGCGTTCGATTCCCGTTCCGCGACTAAGGTTGCAAGACCTGATGAATTTTTTCAGTACGTACTTTTTCAATTATAAACGGTCGAATGACAATCTCTTCTTGCAATGATTTTCACTAAAAAAAAACAGGTAATTGCTGAAAAAAGTAAATTAGCTAAGTTTTGGTATAAAATTAAAAAATACTAACATACATAATTTGGAAGATTAAATGTACCTTAAGGCACACTTAAGGTTCCATATAAATAAAGATACTTTGTATTTTTATTCGTGCCTCGGCTTCAGAAAACCCATATGGTTTCTAGATACTATGATAAACACATACTCGTAGTTTCTGACACAACACAAATGATAAATCGTCAAGTGTGAGTCAATATGTGTGGTTATGTTATTTTGTTATTTAATTTTTTTTATACTTTATTTTCGTTATTTTATTTGACGGCCTCTGTGGCGCAGTGGGCGAAAGTTCGCCTGAGACGTTCCCATAATACAAGCTCTGCTTAGTTTGGGACTGCATGATGCTGTGTGATTACGTCCCGCATTATTTATTTATTTATTCATTTTCTCAATGATACTCAATTTTTCCGCCGACTATGAAACTAACAACATAGTACAACTACTCCAGTAGTGGTGTAGTCACCAGACTGGCCGCTCGCCAAACCGTCTGATATAACATTTAACAACTTCCCGACAATTAATTTTAATATTACTTACTCTTTTATTATAGTGAAATTAAAATATGACACTGAAAGTAAATTAGCTTAGCTCATGGATAGATGTTCGTTCAAAAGTACCATGAAGTATAAGGGTATGTATCAACATGACGGCCTATGTGGAGCAGTAGGTGAAGGGTCGCTTGAGACGCAGAAGGTTGCAGGTTCGATTCCCGCCAGGAGACAAATGTTTGTATGATCTGTCTGGGTGTTTCTTACGTATAATAAGTATGTATTTATAAAAAAAAAAGTTAATACGAAGTATATCAGTCTTGTGGTTCCCATAACACAAGCTCTGTTTAGTTTGGTGGAGCAAGATGAAGTTGTTAGATAATGAAAACTATTTTATATACCCCATCCACACTCATAGCGAGAACCCGCGAGAACACCCGTGAAGCGTGAATGTAAATGGATTTAGCCTTCTCGTATCCGCGTTGACCTGTTCTTGGTTTGATAGCGGCTCTTTTACTCGGATTTTTCCCCATTTCGGTTTATAGATCTTTATTTTCTCAAAAGAATAGAAACTATTCACTGCATGAGAAGTAACAAAATTATACTTACAAAACTAGAAAAAACTGTGAGCATACAGATAACATTTATACATTGCATTGAGCATTACACACACACTTATTTACTTATTATTGTTGTATTGAGCACATACACACACTACTAGGTTAATGTAAAATAGGCATAAAGTTAAGTTTCCGTCTAAGAAGGTAAGTACATGAGTACGTAGATAAAATACATTTCAAATTTGGATTGCCCAGAATCAAAAGGGATCTCGGGCGAAAAAGCGAGAACACATCTCATCACAGTCTAGTTTATAAGCCGCCGCGGTGACGCAATGCCAAAATAGTCTAAACTGGATAGCGACGAAAGCAAAAATGTGCATGCAGTGATCGCACAAGAAATCTCGGTGAGCTTCCCGAGAGCTCTCTCGCAGAGAGTGTGGTTTGACTATTATCTTGGTCCTCTCAAAGAAAGAAACAGAGATCCATTAGTAAACAAAATTTCCAAGAAATTACCTCAACGCACTCGCAAAACCAAAACAGTGATGCATACTATCTGATTCGTATTCTCAGAATTGCGGCGCGTATCGTATTTTTAACATAGTTCAAACTTTGCTCGATAAAGTTGCACAACAGTTTCATGTTTGCCGGCCACAGATTAAACGCCAGTTAGTTAACCCACGGCTGCACTCCGAGCTTCGCTCAGCATCTCGCGTGTTGTTCGTGTAGCGTTCGAAAATTTGGGACTCCGCCGCGCCATATCCTTGTTTTCTGGCTTGCGAAGTATGGTTTCTGTTTTTTTCTATATAAATTAGTGAATTCTTTAGCTAGTCTAGCGTCTCTAGTATTACGAACATAGTACGTAGGAAAAACAACTGACTTCGTGTCAAAATTAGAAAAAAAAAAACCTCGACCGGACGCTTCTAATACCGCCAACATTATTGTACCTAACGAGGTGGAATGGAATACACTAGGCACTGGACGTTAAGCAAGGCTGCTCGCCGTGCGGCCGCGCCATTTGAGTGTTTATGGATAAATACAGTGATGGACACAGATGGCTTATTAGTTAGTACGTCAGCTGTGGGACGTACGGGTGTGTAATCGTTGTCTGGGCGTAGCAGGCATCCTAATCAAAGAGTATTTCTTGTAGAAGTGCACTTAATTTTAGCATAGCTGGCCTTTGGCTCATAGGTAGGTACGAAGAAAGAATTAATAACTTTTATACCGGGATAAAAAACCTATTACGTTATTCCTGGGCTAAAACAACATTTTAACTCGATGCGTTCGGTAGTTTTGACGTGAAAGAGTAGCAAACAAGTTTGTATGTATGGATTGCAAAAAATTGTCTTGGGTCTAGGTGTTTTCTGTGTATAATTCACAAAAAATAATAATAATATAGGTAATTGGTGGATGGAGAGGGCTCAAGACCGTTCTTCGTGGAATTCCTTGGGGGAGACCTATGTTCAGCAGTGGACTTCTATAGCTTGTTGATGATGATAATGACGATGATGAATAATATAAGTAGTATACATTTTGGTTCCATTAGCACAAGCTAGAGGCTATAATGTTGTTGAATGACCTATGTTCAGCAGTGGACTTCTATAGGTTGTTGATGATGAATAATAATAATATAAACATGAATAATATACATTATGGTTCCATTAAAACAAGCTCTGCATAGTTTGAGGCTGTAATGTTGTTGTGTGATAGTATCATGTATATATATGATACCCTACGTGTAGTCCTATATATATATATAGGACTACACGGTTCTCTTAAATCTAGAGGATGTTACATCGAAATGTAATTATTATTACATTACAATTCAAATCAACTTAACAACTAAAACTCTCGCCTGTATTAAAATAGTAAAATTCTTGAAATTAATAACACAAGAGGAAAACCAGACGAATTCCGACAGTAAGTTCAACTTAAAATTATTCATCTATAACATTTTCAAGAAAAAGAATAACAAGAAAAGATAATTCTTACAAAACAAAAACCCGATGAACTGACCTGTGCATTCTTCACAATAATCTTTGGCCGCGGAAACACGCTTATTGCCACGTGACTTTCTACATATCTATCTGTAGCTTACATACACTGCTGTATTGTGGACTGTGGTGGCTGAGTCATCGCCCGGCATTCATTCAGCGATAATGTTAGTCAGCTGTCTTTGACGTGAACGCCGGCTTTGCGAGAACTGCACTTCTCTGATATTTTATTCATAGTCAAATGGCATGTGAAAACGTTCTAAAGTCCACCGACATAAATCGATGAGTTAAAAATAGCTATCGAGAATTATAGATTTAAAGGTGTGATTCCATAGCCGTTTCTATTTAATACGTCCCAACTCCCAACAACAATTACTTAACAATTGTAACAAAGACGTTAAAAAAATATAAGACGAGCTTTCTTGCCAATTCATTTGTTTGGTCACGTTACGAATTGGTGTAAATTCAAAAAATACGAATCAAAGGGACTTACTGAATAAAAAATTATTTAATTTTTTAATTTTACTTTCGTAGGTAACCGAACCGATTGTAAGGTATTTCATAGAAACACTGTCGCGACGACGTCGCCGGCTGCTGCTGACTGCAGTCGGCTACTGAAGCGTAACAATAATCATTTCCAATCTATCTAAATAGACCATATTTTAAAAAGTTCCGTAAATTTCTGAGTCGAATCAGACAGTGACGATTGAGCCGGAGGATTTGAGCAGTTACATGATTGTGTCGGGGTGCCATGTGTTGTGACGCTCTATCGTTTCCTGTCTATCTTCAGAATTAACATCAGCAGCTTTTAAGAAGAAATCCGTCGGCATCGAAATACAATTGAACAAAAATTTTATGGATTAGATGCTGAAACTTTTCGAATATTTTAAAATACCTCTGCTAGTCCTCAAAATCAAACAACTGTAAAAGTTTGTATAAATATGTTTAATTTCGGTGGGAAATAGATTACCAGTCACCAAATAGATCCTATTGGATTTTTCCAATTTAGAAAAAAGTAAACATCACGATTTACGATTAACGATTATCAATAGGAGATATTGCTCAGTATACAAATCTATTGATACCATTGATAGGGGTTAGTCAGTGGCAAGCCCAAACTTTACATTCGGTACAAGCCCATTTTTTTTGTAAGCCGTATGGAAACGTACCTATATTTTCCAAAACATGCTTGATAAGTTTAAATAGGCATGAATTTTGGCGTGTTTTAAAAGGCGCAGTATTTAGTAGTGGTGGTCCTATCAATCGATAAGTTCCTTATAATAATCCCACCCCTATAACGATGTAAGAAGGTCGTATTTACCTTGACAACAATTAGGTACTTGTGACAGTCATGAAATTAGTAGAATGACGCACGTGCTTATACGCAGCTTAATAAAAAAACTGCCTTGGCAATGCAGCTGTCCTGTCGATATAATCGGCAGATGTACCGAAAGTCCAAGTTTGAGAACAGAGGCTTGATCGCGAAGGCTACCGAAAAAGCATTCGTATCGTAGACATTAAATTATGGCCAGTGAAAAAGTATGGATTAATAAATAAATAAATAATGTTGGACGTTATCAGTTACACAGCATCATGTAGCCCGAAACTAAGCAGAGCTTGTATTATGGGAACCACATTATTGATAAAGGTACTACATTTAAAAAAATACATATAAATACATAAATTTAATATAAAAAATACCCAGACCCCGAGACAAATTCTATCTTTAATATGTATGTATAAAAAAATAATTAAATATGTAATATAAATCATGCGGTTCCCATAGCATAAGTTCTGCTTAGTTTGGGGCTACATGATGTTGTGTGATAAGTACTGTATTATTTATTTATAAATATTTAGATATCTGCAGAACAGACGGAGACGGAGATACTTCAGAACTTCTGAAGGCTGGAGGAGCTCCTGTTGTGTAGGAGCTGCAGAACCTTTTCAACACCGTCCTTCACTGTGGGAGAACTCCTAAGGCATGGAACGAGAGCTTGGTGGTTCTGTTTTTTAAGAAGGGAGATAAAACCCTTCTTAAAAACTACAGACCTACCTCGCTCCTGAGCCACGTCTATAAGCTGGTCTCAAGGGTAATTACGAATCGTCTCGCTAGAAGACTCGACGAGTTCCAGCCACCGGAGCAGGCGGGGTTTCGCGGAGGATATGGCACCATAGACCACATTCACACAGTGAGGCAGATTATACAGAAATCCGAAGAGTATAATCAGCCCCTGTGTCTGGCGTTTGTGGACTATGAGAAAGCCTTTGACTCTGTCGAAATCTTTGCAGCGATGCCAAGTGGACTATCGTTATATCGAAGTGTTGAGATGTCTGTACGAAGCCGCCACTATGAGTGTCCCAGTACAGGACCAGCAGTCTAAACCCATCCAACTGCGCCGCTGAGTGAGACAGGGAGATGTCAAATCTTCGAAACTGTTCATGAGCGCGTTGGAGGATATGTTTAAGACGCTGAACTGGAAAGGTATGGGCATAAACATAAACGGCGAGCACATCTCACACTTGCGATTTGCTGATGACAAAGTCTTAATGGCGGAGTCGTTGGAGGAGCTGCAACAGATGCTGGACGGCCTAGCATCAGCCTCGCGAAAGATAGGTCTCGGCATGAATTTGGACCAGACCAAAGTCATGGTCAATGACCGAATTGATCCTAGTCCTATCGTCGTTAATGGACACCTCTTGAAGTTGTTTCGGAGTATACATACCTCGGGCAGATATTGCAGTTGGGTAGAAACAACTTCGAAAAGGAGGCCGAAAGGAGGGTTCAGCTGGGTTGGGCAGCATTTGGAAAACTACGTCGAGTTTTCTCGTCACCCATACCGCAATGTTTGAAAACGAAAGTTTTTAATCAGTGCGTCCTACCCGTCATGACATACGGAGCCGATCAAACGTGGACACTCACAGTACGGCTAGTCCACCAGTTAAAAGTTGCTCAGCGAGCTATGGAACGAGCTATGCTCGGAGTTTCTCTGAAGGATAGAATCCGCAACGAGACTATCCGACATAGAACTAAAGTTGTCGACATAGCTCAGAGAATCAGTAAGCTGAAGTGGCAGTGGGCTGGCCATATCTGCCGAAGAACCGACAACCGTTGGGGTAAACGAGTTCTTGAGTGGAGACCGCGGCTCGGCAAACGTAGTGTAGGACGCCCTCAGGCCAGGTGGAGTGACGATTTGCGAAAGGCTACTGGTAGAAGCTGGATGCGTCGAGCTCAGAACAGGGCGCAATGGCGCTCATTAGGGGAGGCCTATGTCCAGCATGCGTTGTTTTCTCTGAACCCGGAATTTTGTATTTTATAGGCAATTTTTTATCCGGTTACCATGCGAGCAAAGTCGCGGGCAGCTAGTTGGAAAATAAATTCCTGTATATCATATTCGTAACGAAAAATTTTAGCCAATAACAGTATTAATTAGAATCGACGACCTGTGTGGCGCAGTGGGCGAAGGCCCACCTGAGACGTTGCCGGTTCTACTCCCGCTGCGGGACAAATGTATGCATGTTCTGCAGATCATCATTGGCAAATAAGTAGCGGAGTAACTTTTCAAATCGGTTTTCACAAAGCAACGCCGGTAAAGCTACGCTCAGTTCTGGATACTAAAATACTTGGATTAAAATAATTAAACGCATTTCTGATCCCCTGCTCACATTCCGCTCCGTTGTGCCGAGAGTGGGTAAAATTCGAATTTCGCGACACGCGACCAAATATATTTATTTTTATGATACCTGAAGATTGAACTAGCACATGGCCCACCTACCGTTAAGTGATAACCACTATTTATAACAAGTATTTCTTCGCAAGTCACCCTAACGATAGAAGGAACTGCGTCCATCAACTTGAGGCATTAAACTACTATTAAACCTGATGTGCCTGCAATGTCACCGGCACCTACACCCTTCAAACCGAAACACAGCAATGCACACAATACAATTTCTACGTGGGATATTTAAAAATATACTAGAACGAGACCGCAGCTCCGCTCGCGTGGTAGACCCGGATAAAAAATAGTCTATCTAAAGCACAGAATACAGAGAGGACAGAAGCTTCACTCCGCGCAATCATTTAAATAAATAGCGACTTTAGCAGCTACGCAATAAAGTGCTAATCAGCTCGCACCGAACTCAGCGCCTAACATTTATATTAACCTACACCTTGCATCCCTTTCTATCGTATAGCTCTATCTCTACTGACGTGGCACGTGTAACGTTAGGGTTGTCTTGAGAATTATTCTGTGACGAATAATAATAACCTGGCCGCCGACGGGCAGCAGCGTCGGGGCGGTGCGAGAAGCTGTACCCTGCGATCCCTAACCCGCATGCCCAGCGTGGGGATTATGGGCATATCCTCTTCTTATAGGGGAGGCCTATCACCAGCAGTGGACTGAATAGGCTGTTATTGTTGAACCTTTTACTATCCAGTTACCTAGCCACCTATTTATTTTAAGGAACAATGATAATTCAAATAATATCTACCTACCTAGTATTAAATCAGAAAACTATTTTACACTGGCTGGCTGCATTAAGAACTCAGAAAATAGGCATACCTACTAGGTAGGTACTTGGGTCCTTAACACTTACTTAAGTGTTTAGGTGTCTTGTGTACGAAAACTGAATAATCACTGTTTAAGGTAGGTAGGTACATCATGCTAAATCATAAGAGAAATTTTAGTAGGTAGGTATCTACCTAGATATTTGCAAGAGAAAAAAACAACATTTGGTTTGTAGGTAACCTAGGTATCTAGTTTTAGTTGTTAGTACGCCTACCTTTAGGTAACTTACCACATTGATTTGTCTACCTATACCTACCTACCCGACTGTTTTTAAGTAGTTAACCTACACTGCCTACTTAAAGTTAAATCAAATAAAAATGTACCTAGGTTGGGTTTCTAATATTGCTCTCAGTCTACATAATCAAAATCATAATACCTACTATATACTTACCAATGGCACAAAAATTGTCTATGAAAAAATACCTACATTATAATATTACGTTTATTTATGTAGGTAGGTACCGCATTCAAATAGAACTTGTACCTAAGTACCTACTTACTTAAGTAAATACGGGAGACAAACTTTCGTAGAAAAACTTTCTGTTCTGTACCTACTATTGGTATTATTTACATTTTCTTACCTTTCGCTGTCATTGGGTAGTTTGAAAAACGTGAGATGCCGGTCCTTATTATTATTTAGGCAACCAAATGCTATGCAGTATTTTTTTGCCTTCATTTGGCGAAAAATATAGGTACATTACCAAAAACAAACTAAAATGCCGCGGCTGCTCAAGGACACGTTCGTTCCGGGCAGAACTCGGCAACCGACGTAACGAACCACGCTAGGAAGGCCGGCGATGCGTAGGTATATTTTTATACCTATTCTGCGGAGTGAAAGAGGCTTGTCTAAAGCTAGAACGATTTAACCAAATCGACCTAGATCTAAAGCAATGAACTAAATTAAAATGATTCTAATATTATATTATAAATGCGAATGTGAGTCTGTTTGTTTGTTACAATTTCATGCCTTAACTACTCAACCTATCATCATGCAATTTCGCATAACAATATGTCAGGGGAACAGAAAAGGTAGCTTTTCATCCAATAAAAGACAGATTTATGATGTAAAAAACATTTAAAAAATACAAACTAATTGGGAACCTCCTCCTTTTTTGAAATCGGTTAAAAAATACTGTTTCTGAGGATCAAATAAATAACCTTTAATGCGAGCGAAGCCGCAAGCAAAAGCTAGATTCCCACTCGGTCTACTCAACTCCGTAATGGTTTGGATGAAACTTGGAATATACATCAATCCAAGTGATTAACACATAAGTGGAACCGCGCGCAGAACTAGAATCTGGTAAAAAAAATTTGAGTTTGAGTTTAACTTATGTGCAAAGTTTCAGCTCAATCGATTAGGTAGTTTTGTCGTGAAATAAGAGCAAACATGAACAAACTTTCACATTAATATTGGTAGGGAGAGTTCCTTGCAATGTGTAGTCAACAATGCATATACCCTACAATTCCTGAATTACTTTCTTATCGCTAGTATTGATTATATTCGAATCTGGTGTGAAAAATGTAAGTGAATTTCAGAAAAAAAATTCATAGTGCGCCCTTAGAGGGCCGCAGACAGTCCGCATAACGTCTGTCCGACATTTGATTTCATTCACTATAAAGGGAACGCCTTCCAGCAAGCGTCCGAAGCTTTTCTTAAATATATTTTCTGATGGTATAAGATGGTCCTTAACAGTATGCAAAGAACAAAGAACACCCCCAAAGAATTTCATGTCTTAGGGAGTCGCGGTTGGCTGTTCGTTGTCAGTCAGACTTACCTACTACAGTTTTATATACTATTTAGATGTGGATATGTCGGATTGACGTCGGAGGAAGGTAGAACAGGAACATAAGCACAGGTAAATACCATGCGCTTCAATCGGAAGAAACAAGAATAGAACTTTCGTGCAGTCATTTTTCCACGACCTTCATTATGTCATCGACCTACCGCGCTATCGCTCAAAGATTGACGACCCGGACTCAGCCACTTCCAAACTACACAAACACGCTTTTGCCAAGCTAACAGCCAATATCAAAAGTAAATGATCGTGTTTCAATGATCATTCATCTTATTTTGTATTTTAATAAATTATAAGTTCAGCGAAACAAAATTTTCAAAGAGCTGTAGTTGTAATAACGGAACATAGCGGTACGGATTTCTGCTTCTCCTACATGGTGCGAAAAACGCAACGGTTTAAGTGTAAGAATATTATTAATTTAATAAATAATATTGGAGACTAGCACACATAACGAAAACCGCCACGACACGTAGCGTGCCCAGAATGCATTGGATTGCAATGCCTTAAGTGACTTACCCCCTGCATGTGGTTTTTATGTCTACGAAATAGAAATAATTAATTTATTCAGGAAATCTACGATAGAGAAGATAACGATAACTGATTGGCTGTGTGAACTTGGCACCCGACTTTGGAAATTCGATTGTTTTTTATTTTATTCTTATAGATATTGGTTTGTAGTTGATTGTAGTAACAATTTTTTCGTTTGTAGTTACTCCAAAAAAAAATTGGAGCACTTTGAAAAATACTTGGCACCCGACATTGGAAAATCAAATTTTTTTTTTTCGATTCTTATAGCCTTTCGTATGTAGTTGATTGTAGTAAAAAGGATTTCGTTTGTAGTAGCTCTGAAAAAAAGTTAGAAAACTTTGAAAAAAAAATTGGCACCAAACTTTGTGAAATCTATGTTTTTTTATTTATACTTATAGATTTTGGTTTATAGTTGATTGTAGTAACCATTTTTTCGTTTGTAGCAGCTCTAAAAATGAATCCGAAGATTTAAAAAATCTCACACAGGTTTAGTCGACACTCGGCAATGAAGTGTTTGTATGAAATGATTTAATACAAACAAAATGAACGCTACAACAAATGAAATTAACGCTACTACAAACGAAATGAAGGCTACTACAAACGAAATGAAGTTACTACAAACGAAATGAACGCTACTACAAACGAAATAAATTTACTACAAACGAAATTAACGCTACTAAAAACGAAATGAAGTTACTACAAACGAAAATAACGCTCTTACAAACGAAATAAAGTTACTACAAACGAAATTAACGCTACTACAAACGAAATGAAGTTACTACAAACGAAATGAACGCTACTACAAACGAAATGAAGTTACTACAAACGAAATGAAGTTACTACAAACGAAATAAGGTTACTACAAACGAAATGAACGCTACTACAAACGAAATAAAGTTACTACAAACGAAATGAAGGCTACTACAAACGAAATGAAGTTACTACAAACGAAATAAATTTACTACAAACGAAATGAACGCTACTACAAACGAAATGAAGTTACTACAAACGAAATGAACGCTACTACAAACGAAATAAAGTTACTACAAACGAAATGAACGCTACTACAAACGAAATAAAGTTACTACAAACGAAATGAACGCTACTACAAACGAAATGAAGTTACTACAAACGAAATGAACGCTACTAAAAACGAAATAAAGTTACTACAAACGAAAATAACGCTCCTACAAACGAAATAAAGTTACTACAAACAAAATGAACGCTACTACAAACGAAATAAAGTTACTACAAACGAAATGAACGCTACTACAAACGAAATGAATTTACTACAAACGAAAATAACGCTCCTACAAACGAAATAAAGTTACTACAAACGAAATGAACGCTACTACAAACGAAATAATGTTACTACAAACGAAATGAACGCTACTACAAACGAAATGAATTTACTACAAACGAAATAAAGTTACTACAAACAAAATGAACGCTACTACAAACGAAATAAAGTTACTACAAACGAAATGAACACTACTACAAACGAAATGAATTTACTACAAACGAAAATAACGCTCCTACAAACGAAATAAAGTTACTACAAACGAAATGAACGCTACTACAAACGAAGTGAAGTTACTACAAACGAAATGAACGCTACTACAAACGAAATAGAATTACTACAAACGAAAATAACGCTACTACAAACGAAATGAAGTTACTACAAACGAAATGAAGTTACTACAAACGAAATGAACGCTACTACAAACGAAATGAAGTTACTACAAACGAAATGAAGTTACTACAAACGAAATAAACGCTACTACAAACGAAATAAGGTTACTACAAACGAAATGAAGGCTACTACAAACGAAATGAAGTTACTACAAACGAAATAAATTTACTACAAACGAAATGAACGCTTCTACAAACGAAATGAAGTTACTACAAACGAAAATAACGCTACTACAAACGAAATGAACGCTACTACAAACGAAATGAAGTTACTACAAACGAAATGAAGTTACTACAAACGAAATGAACGCTACTACAAACGAAATAAAGTTACTACAAACGAAATAAAGTTACTACAAACGAAATAAACGCTACTACAAACGAAATGAAGTTACTGCAAACGAAATGAACGCTACTACAAACGAAATGAACGCTACTACAAACGAAATGAAGTTACAACAAACGAAATGAACGCTAGTACAAATGAAATGAAGTTACTACAAACGAAATGAATGCTACTACAAACGAAATAAAGTTACTACAAACGAAATGAACGCTACTATAAACGAAATAAAGTTACTACAAACGAAATGAACGCTACTACAAACGAAATGAAGTTACTGCAAACGAAATGAACGCTACTACAAACGAAATGAACGCTACTACAAACGAAATGAAGTTACAACAAACGAAATGAACGCTACAACAAACGAAATAAAGTTACTACAAACGAAATGAACGCTACTACAAACGAAATAAAGTTACTACAAACGAAATGAACGCTACTATAAACGAAATAAAGTTACTACAAACGAAATGAACGCTACTACAAACGAAATGAAGTTACTACAAACGAAATGAACGCTACTACAAACGAAATAAACTTACTACAAACGAGAGTAGCGTTATTTTCGTTTGTAGTAACTTCATTTCGTTTGTAGTAGCGTTCATTTCGTTTGTAGTAACTTTATTTCGTTTGTAGTAGCGTTTTTTTCGTTTGTAGTAATTCTATTTCGTTTGTAGTAGCGTTCATTTCGTTTGTAGTAGCGTTCATTTCGTTTGCAGTAACTTCATTTCGTTTGTAGTAGCGTTTATTTCGTTTGTAGTAACTTTATTTCGTTTGTAGTAACTTTATTTCGTTTGTAGTAGCGTTCATTTCGTTTGTAGTAACTTCATTTCGTTTGTAGTAGCGTTCATTTCGTTTGTAGTAGCGTTATTTTCGTTTGTAGTAACTTCATTTCGTTTGTAGAAGCGTTCATTTCGTTTGTAGTAAATTTATTTCGTTTGTAGTAACTTCATTTCGTTTGTAGTAGCCTTCATTTCGTTTGTAGTAACCTTATTTCGTTTGTAGTAGCGTTTATTTCGTTTGTAGTAACCTTATTTCGTTTGTAGTAACTTCATTTCGTTTGTAGTAACTTCATTTCGTTTGTAGTAGCGTTCATTTCGTTTGTAGTAACTTCATTTCGTTTGTAGTAACTTCATTTCGTTTGTAGTAGCGTTATTTTCGTTTGTAGTAATTCTATTTCGTTTGTAGTAGCGTTCATTTCGTTTGTAGTAACTTCACTTCGTTTGTAGTAGCGTTCATTTCGTTTGTAGTAACTTTATTTCGTTTGTAGGAGCGTTATTTTCGTTTGTAGTAAATTCATTTCGTTTGTAGTAGTGTTCATTTCGTTTGTAGTAACTTTATTTCGTTTGTAGTAGCGTTCATTTTGTTTGTAGTAACTTTATTTCGTTTGTAGGAGCGTTATTTTCGTTTGTAGTAAATTCATTTCGTTTGTAGTAGCGTTCATTTCGTTTGTAGTAACATTATTTCGTTTGTAGTAGCGTTCATTTCGTTTGTAGTAACTTTATTTCGTTTGTAGGAGCGTTATTTTCGTTTGTAGTAAATTCATTTCGTTTGTAGTAGCGTTCATTTCGTTTGTAGTAACTTTATTTCGTTTGTAGTAGCGTTCATTTTGTTTGTAGTAACTTTATTTCGTTTGTAGGAGCGTTATTTTCGTTTGTAGTAACTTTATTTCGTTTTTAGTAGCGTTCATTTCGTTTGTAGTAACTTCATTTCGTTTGTAGTAGCGTTCATTTCGTTTGTAGTAACTTTATTTCGTTTGTAGTAGCGTTCATTTCGTTTGTAGTAACTTTATTTCGTTTGTAGTAGCGTTCATTTCGTTTGTAGTAACTTCATTTCGTTTGTAGTAGCGTTCATTTCGTTTGTAGTAAATTTATTTCGTTTGTAGTAACTTCATTTCGTTTGTAGTAGCCTTCATTTCGTTTGTAGTAACTTTATTTCGTTTGTAGTAGCGTTCATTTCGTTTGTAGTAACCTTATTTCGTTTGTAGTAACTTCATTTCGTTTGTAGTAACTTCATTTCGTTTGTAGTAGCGTTCATTTCGTTTGTAGTAACTTCATTTCGTTTGTAGTAGCGTTCATTTCGTTTGTAGTAACTTTATTTCGTTTGTAAGAGCGTTATTTTCGTTTGTAGTAACTTCATTTCGTTTTTAGTAGCGTTAATTTCGTTTGTAGTAAATTTATTTCGTTTGTAGTAGCGTTCATTTCGTTTGTAGTAACTTCATTTCGTTTGTAGTAGCCTTCATTTCGTTTGTAGTAACTTCATTTCGTTTGTAGTAGCGTTATTTTCGTTTGTAGTAACTTTATTTCGTTTGTAGTCGCGTTCATTTCGTTTGTAGTAACTTTATTTCGTTCGTAGGAGCGTTATTTTCGTTTGTAGTAACTTCATTTCGTTTGTAGGAGCGTTATTTTCGTTTGTAGTAACATCATTTCGTTTGTAGTAGCGTTCATTTCGTTTGTAGTAACTTTATTTCGTTTGTAGTAGCGTTCATTTCGTTTGTAGTAACTTCATTTCGTTTGTAGTAGCGTTCATTTCGTTTGTAGTAACTTTATTTCGTTTGTAGTAACTTTATTTCGTTTGTAGTAACTTTATTTCGTTTGTAGAAGCGTTATTTTCGTTTGTAGTAGCGTTCATTTCGTTTGTAGTAACTTTATTTCGTTTGTAGGAGCGTTCATTTCGTTTGTTGTAACTTTATTTCGTTTTTAGTAGCGTTCATTTCGTTTGTAGTAACTTCATTTCGTTTGTAGTAGCGTTCATTTCGTTTGTAGTAACTTTATTTCGTTTGTAGTAACTTTATTTCGTTTGTAGAAGCGTTCATTTCGTTTGTAGTAAATTTATTTCGTTTGTAGTAACTTCATTTCGTTTGTAGTAACTTTATTTCGTTTGTAGTAACTTCATTTCGTTTGTAGTAGCGTTCATTTCGTTTGTAGTAACTTTATTTCGTTTGTAGTAACTTTATTTCGTTTGTAGTAGCGTTCATTTTGTTTGTAGTAACTTTATTTCGTTTGTAGTAGCGTTCATTTCGTTTGTAGTAACTTTATTTCGTTTGTAGGAGCGTTATTTTCGTTTGTAGTAACTTCATTTCGTTTGTAGTAGCTTTCATTTCGTTTGTAGTAACTTTATTTCGTTTGTAGTAGCGTTCATTTCGTTTGTAGTAACTTCATTTCGTTTGTAATAGCGTTCATTTCGTTTGTAGTAAATTTATTTCGTTTGTAGTAGCGTTCATTTCGTTTGTAGTAACTTCATTTCGTTTGTAGTAGCGTTCATTTCGTTTGTAGTAACTTTATTTCGTTTGTAAGAGCGTTATTTTCGTTTGTAGTAACTTCATTTCGTTTGTAGTAGCGTTAATTTCGTTTGTAGTAAATTTATTTCGTTTGTAGTAGCGTTCATTTCGTTTGTAGTAACTTCATTTCGTTTGTAGTAGCCTTCATTTCGTTTGTAGTAGCGTTAATTTCATTTGTTGTAGCGTTCATTTTGTTTGTATTAAATCATTTCATACAAACACTTCATTGCCGAGTGTCGACTAAACCTGTGTGAGATTTTTTAAATCTTCGGATTCATTTTTAGAGCTGCTACAAACGAAAAAATGGTTACTACAATCAACTATAAACCAAAATCTATAAGTATAAATAAAAAACATAGATTTCACAAAGTTTGGTGCCAATTTTTTTTTCAAAGTTTTCTAACTTTTTTTCAGAGCTACTACAAACGAAATCCTTTTTACTACAATCAACTACATACGAAAGCCTATAAGAATCGAAAAAAAAAATTTTGATTTTCCAATGTCGGGTGCCAAGTATTTTTCAAAGTGCTCCAATTTTTTTTGGAGTAACTACAAACGAAAAAATTGTTACTACAATCAACTACAAACCAATATCTATAAGAATAAAATAAAAATTAATCGATTTTCCAAAGTCGGGTGCCAAGTTCACACAGCCTAACTGATTGTGGGTCTTCCAGCATCCCAAACATGTCTGTTTTATTCCTAAACGTTTATTTTTATGTATATTCCTTAGGTAACCATGTTTAAAACATAACACCCAAACAGTCACATAGCCTCGAACCCACACAGGATCCTCTCCTGTGTCGTGGGTATCAGGAACTGTGAGTAGGTACTCCATAGTATAATAACCACAACACCCGGAACTAATATCTGCAGATCATGCACACATTTATCCTGCAACGGAAACCTGCGACCTCTTGCGTTTCAGCCGTCTAACACACAAAACGTTGCTATGCTACGTCTACATCAAAAAATGAAGTTTTCTCCATTATTGAAAATCCCTTGTCTACGGTCTTTGTGCTTAGCCGGCTGTATGGTGAATTGGTGACTTGAAAAATGACGAGTTTCACTGTCGCAAGTATCGGAACGCCACTTTAAACAATTTACTCAAACCCCTGGTTTAATTAAAGCTTCACGTGCAGGGTGAAAAAAATCAATTTTAATAACTCAGCGAAACATTAAAAATGGATTTTATATTCTCTCAGCAAAGATATTTCGACGAATTTTGATTTATTGAGGACGCGAAAACGTTACGTCAATTATGATTTATGCAAAACGATTCGTTCTATATCGGGCACACTGTTTGCTTGATGCATGATAAGTATTGTTACACAGCTCATTCTAGTTCATATTCAAAGATTTTCATTTTGACTAAATTTGGGAAAGGGTTTTAAGGACTATACCCACGGCGCTATGTAGGCAACCGGCAACGTCTTTCATACGTGATAAGTCTCTATACGACCTCTATGGCGCAGAGGACGAATGCCCACCTGAGACGCAAAAGGTTGCGGGTGCGATTTCCACCTCGACACATATATACCTATTATAGTACCTATGATTAGCAAATATTTGTCAACCCGAAAAAAATAAAGTCACTGGTGGAAGCTAGTAAATTAAATGGAAGAATATCGGATCGGATGGTGAGAAGAACTCTTACGCAAAAATCTTCATACTCCCGAGCCACCCCTCTAATCAATTGAACTCTGTTATTGGAGAAAAATCATTAATTTTTTTTTTATCTGTTAGAGGGTTAAATCGTTAATCACAGAAAGTGAACTCACACTAACTTGTAATTCTTTCACCACATTGGATGCTCGCTTTCATCCGCGGCTTTGCTTGCATGGTACCCGGATAAAAGCCCCTTATACAATACTTTTTTATTTAAACATGGATTTATTTTATAGAATAATTAAACATATTTTGTTAATTTCTTATGTCAATTTGAATCCACATTTTATATAAAACACCTAATTATGCGTTAAGGCGATGAGTTAGCTAAGTACCTAAGTACCTATTCACAAAAAGTAAGTAGTAAAAAGATTAGTGGGAGCGTTACTCTTGAAATCAATCCGTTCAATAGATTTAGGAGGTACAATTATGTCATGTCTCACGTCTTTTTTAACTTTCGTCTATAAAATATAATTTATATAGGATAGGGTACGGTTCAGCCTACGAGCACTACCGACACTACCAGCTATAGAGTATTCATTAGCTATTTATTAGGCTATACTTGTGACTAAAGGTTGGCTAAAGGTGAACGATTCTTCGATTCTCAGTAATACCTATGTATTCTGTCTATACAGAAGATATAATGTTTTGCTCGTATTTCGTGCGAGTTTTCTTTTATAAATTTGCAACGGATTTTTTATTTGAATCGTTAGTCTTCTAAGTTCTAATCGATTATATTGTTTTTTTTATCTCGATAACTCCTTCGTTTATGAACAGATTTGGAAAATTATTTTTCAGTTTTTTTACTTTTATCTAAAAGAATACTCTATACCTCTAAGAATCAGATTCATTGAATTTTTTTAATTATAAGTTTCAGGGTCATTCATGTCATGACTCTTCTTACGGTTCCTTAAGAAAATGTCCTAAGAAAGAATAATGTGTGTATGTGTTAAGAAGGTTCCTTAAGAGAATGTCTTGTAGCGTGTAGCGTGAAACAGAATGGTGTGAACATGGAATGGAAATTTACGCTATTAGTATAGAAGAAAAGTTCGAACACTTGTATGTTTGCGTGAGGTAACCTCGAGAAACTACTGAATCGATTTCGAAAATTCTATAATTGACACTATCCCTGAGTGATATAGAAAGAAATAATGAATATAGGTTAATAACATTAATTGAATAGAATTGAAAAACAGAAGACGAATCACGCAGTTGGGACTGGGTGACCTAGCCAAACTAATATTATAAATGCTAATATATAGTTTGTGTATTTGTGTTTGTATTATTCCTTCATCATCATCAGCCTATAGCCGTGCACTGCAGGACAGGCCTCCCTAATGAGCGCCATTGTGCCCTGTACTCGGTCTATTCGCCCAACGCGTTAACGAAAGAGTAACGGTTACTTTTTATCTGGGTAAAGCCCCAGGAGAAAGCTAGTTCATACATAAGCCGGTAATGAAACAGACTGAACATCTAAATAGCTACTTCCATTCCCCCAATTTCGCGTCACGTTTTTACTCCCCCTAAAACTGCCTCAAAGGACCATTATTCGAAAGTAGACCAGAATTTAAATGGATCAATTTGCGCTGGTATGCCTCTAACAGCGTACCGGAAACCAGTATATTATGATCTCTAGGGACTGGAGCCAATCAATATTGTTTTTTCATAAAACTTACTTATTTTCAACGTTACAGAAAGTGTTTGCGTTTTTCATTTTACGAGAGCTTTCCCTAGTTACTTTAGAGTTTTTCTTTTATGATCTACCTACATACAGCCTGAATAAGTTTACAGCTGAACATACGCCTGAGGGCTGATTCTGGTGAATAGAGATGATTTTCACGTTAGAAATAATATCGCGAGAACTGACAAAAATCTATGGAAATTTGACAGTTGTGGCGACATTGTTTAATGCGCAAAGAGCTAAAGTTTACTAATACCAGGTTCATGCTAATGCGACAATAACGTATGTTCACGAGCTCTCAGGAGTACGTTCAGCTGTAGACTTTCAGGCTGTATGCAGATGATACAAGAAAACTAAAGTAACTAGGGAAAGCTCTTTCCATCCAACTTCCCGAATTTCTGTCCATCTGATGGTGATATTTAGTTTTAGTGAATACACCAAATCCGTCATCGGATGAAGTATTGTTGGACGACGTCTGCCGATGTCCAATGACGATGCCAATGACTCGAGAATCCGGACGATGTCGATAGTACCTAGTAGTGTACGATGTCGGTAGTGTACATACATTGGCTTCGATAGCCGAATACGGCCGACGACACCCGAGCATACTTCGGCCGATGAACACATATTAGAACCCCATAAGAGGAAGAAACTATACGTAAGGCCTAAATAAGGAAAAACATAAGTTTTAGGATTGTTTTTTTTATAGTACTGAGTTAGCAAACAGGTATACGTTCCTCCTGATGGTAAGCGGTTCCCGTAGCCTATGAACGTCTGAATAAGATACGAAAATATCCAGAGCCACGACCTCTTCGGACCGGTTCGAATCTCAACCGTGCACCGATGGATTTTAGTTTCAAATGTGTGCATTACCACGTGCTCAAATCCGTATTTTATGTTTTGAATGTGCGCATTACTACTCAATACGGCTAAGGAAAATATCACGAGGAAACTCGTGGCTTAGTCAGCTCCACCAATATTGATGTCTTTCCTGGGGGTAGTACCGACGTAGACTTTTGATATAAAATAATTATGTGAGCATTACTGCATGCTCAAAACGGTGAAGGAAACCAGCGGAAAGGAACCAGGCACTGCAGAGCCCCAGCTACCATTAATTTTTCATGCATAAATTATTTAGATTAATATAGAAAATCCCTATTGAAAAAAATGCTTCATTACATTTTTGAAACAAACCAAAATAGGTCCAATATTATAAACAGAAAGAGATATAAAGAATATGCATTTATTAAGCCATTTGAATAAAATACAAAATAGGTAGGTTAGGTATCTACCACAAGATACAAAAAATAATAAAAACAAAATACCCATACAGGCATCCACCCACTCAGCCAGGCGCCGCGCGGGGTCAAAAGGCGTAGTTTTTAGAATGGGCCACAAAATTATCAAACAACCATTATGTCCAGTTTTTGAGGATAAAAGTATTTAACAAATTTTCCGGTCCATAATATTATTCCTACAATTAGCGAGACAGGAAAATTACATCTCGTTAAATTTTTATATCACACAACAACAGGAAAACCCACTAACAAATAATCACCATTTTACATCATTTTCGATCATATGATACCAGTCATGTGGTGCCCATAATACAAGCTCTGCTTAGTTCATCATCAATCATGATTTCTCTTGACTCTCCTAGCAGAGCATTCTGTGGTAGAGCCAAGCGTTAGTGCCTAAGAACAGGCAGGGATGCTATGTTATAATGTCCACAGCATAACACTTGTTGATCTGGACAGTTTTTTTTCATAAAAACATACTATCTACAGTCACATTCTAGCCTCGACTTAACACTAAGATTCTCTCCTGTGCAATGGATATTAACAACTATGAGTACACCTTGGTGAACACACCAAGACCAGGAACAAAAATCTGCTAATCATGCAAAAATTTGTCCCGCAACTGGAGTCGAACCCGTAATCTATCTAACGTCAAACCTGGCTATTGATCCATTGCGCCAACGACGGCATCAAACGGTAGTAGTACTAACGTTTGATGCCCTCGTTGGCGCGTAGGTAAAGAAGAGAGTAACTCTCTTCTTCCCTTTTAAGACAGTAGCTCTCTTCTTTACCTACGTGCATATCTAATGGTAGTATTCGCCCACTACGCCACATCATTGAAAGATACATACATAAACTCTTTATTGCACACAACAACAATACAAAAAAATTATAAGAACAAAGAAATAAAATTGTAAGGTAGGTACAATCGGTAGTCTTGTCGTTTAAAGCGATTTCTTCCAGACAACCTATGAATGGAAAGAATATAATTATAAGAATTGAGCGGCAGTGCTTATACAAAACTAATTACCTACCTATGTTACATATCCTAATCCTATCCTATCCTAATCCTAATCCTAATCCTATCCTAATCCTAATATTCTTAATATTCCTAATCCTACTTATATTATAAATGCGAAAGATTGTGAGTGTATGGATGGATGAATGTTTGTTACTCTTTAACGCAAAAAAAAATGAACGGATTTGAAAACTTTGAAACCATAATAATAAACATAGGCTACTTTTTATCTCGGTACCACACGAGCGACGCCGCGGGCGGAAGCTAGTACCACATATTACAATACAATACTAATATACCTATTAAATATAATTTGGAAAAAGCCATAGACCAAGTATAAATAGTTTTAAAAAGCTAAAATTATCAATAATATACTCTAAACTATCTAAGAAAGCAGTCGATGTGAATTCATTATCATCGTCATCAGACTATAGCAGTCCACTGCTGGACATAAGCCTCCTCTAATGAGCGCCATTGTGTGGCACAATGACGCAATAGGATTAGGTCCTGAACTCGATGCACCCAGCTTCTACCAGCAGCCTTTTGCAGATCGTCACTCCACCTGGCCGGAGGGCGTCCTACACAGCGTATTTCGGTTCTGCGGCAGATATGGCCAGCCCACTGCCACACTTTCGTTTTCACATTGCAATATGGTGAAGAGAAAACTCGGCGTAGTTTTCCAAATGCTGCCCAACCCAGCTCAATCCACCTCTTGGCTTCCTTCTCAAACTTGTATCTACCAACTGCAAAATCTACCAGAGGTGCCCGAGGTACTATATATATTTACGGAACATATGTATTTATTATGTGTAACCTTCATTCACAAGGAAAAGGTAGGTGTAGGAAGCAGGATCTTAAGTTGTAATTCAATTGTTAGTTACAAAAATAGTGCCCCAGCGTTAGATAGTAACTAGAACCTAATCTACGCGCAGACAGACATCGTCGGAAACGTACAAAACTATATAACTTATGGTATTTCTATCCGGCTGACTGGTAGACGACAGTATTGAATACAAATTGAAATATTTCGATACAAATACGATCTAGGTAGGTAGGTACATATTATAGGTATGACTGTTCTTATATCATCATATCTATGAATCTATCGATTCATACCTATCTATATGAAAAGTTATAAGATAGATAGAAAGACAGTGGGCGGCACCTCGTTCAGACTAGTGCAGGATCGGGGCGAGTGGCATATTCAAAAAAAGGCATATGCCCAGATGGATTCGAAAACGGCTGATAATGATGGTGATGATTATATGAAGAGTTCGAGCTTGTGGAATTCGGGAGCTATCCGAAAGGGTAGACCAGTAGACCCCCGGGTCTACTCCGAAAAGAAGACTGTCGTTGCCCTAAGGTCGTATCGTTATATCGTTTTTGACAATCTATGGAACGAACGATACCTCTTTGATAGGTAGGTAATTATGATCGCGTACCTACCTACATACTTTCCGAAAGCCCCTATGCGGCGGAATATTACTAATAAAATTTCCTGTATTAGTTAGTGTAGTAACTTTGGTTTAGAAGGCATTCTATTTCCCTGTTTATGAGAATATCCCCTCTACCCCACATAACGCATAGAGCATTTCATGAAGTAAATTAATTAATATGAGTTACGAAAAACGCAACATCACTGTATCACAGCTAAGTAACCTACTGCGGTTTACTCTGTGGCGAATTGAAAACGCTACAATGACGTCATCCATTTAGGATGAGTGATGCTGACGTCACTTAATTTGAGGATCAGTAGAGGTATTTTTGGGGGGCGAAAACTACATTTCCGTACTTTTTAAATGTACAAATGTAAATCAGACAGTTTATGTTCAAATCTATTTCTTGGATCTAAAAAGCTTCTGATGTTGATTCAGAAGAACGCTACGATGCGATACGATGGCGTGAACACTGTCGTATTCAACTACTACTTATGAAGCCTTAAGTGCATTCCATTGTGGTATCCAAATAAAAAATATGAAAAGGTTATTTTTCCTTCCTGGTCTACAACTCAAATTAGAATAATAGGCCAAAGTTAATAAATATGAATAGTGAATTTTCAATTTCAATATCAATAGCCCTTTATCCTGGAACTCCATTGCTATCAAATTTTCTGTTCTTTTCCTTCCTGAGTCATAGTATATCTCCGAGTTCAGTGTGCCTCTTTGCAAAGGCCTCCTCTAACGCTTTCTGTGTTTTGCAACTCTTCTCCATTTTGGACCTAAAGATTTAGTTCATCTTCTCATCTTTTACGTTGTCAACCTTACTTCTTTTGCCATTTCTTGGGTGCCATTCAGCCAGGATTTTACAATAGTATAGAAATAGTGAAGTGGCTGATCATAAATTTGGTTTGGGTTTCCTGCGATACAGAGATATAGTTCAGGAACCACCAGTAATGTTCATGGTATTTAAATGTGATATTTTGCTAAACAAAGATTTATGCTTGTTGTTTTGATAACATTTCATTAAAAATGTACAGTGAAAGATTATTCAGCAATATAAGAATAAAAAACATGTTTTCAGCTTAACTTTGTAATTTACATTTGACCAGCATCATAGCTTGATTTGTAGAAGTTCTGTCTTCAGCCCAGGCTCATCAGATTAGATATTTGTTTTTAAAAGTACCAGTATGCCAGAGCATCATCTTCCTGCCTGCATATTGCACTTTAAGTGGGTTTCGGCACATGTTTTCCTCTTTTATTTCCTTCAATCAGCCATCATCACAACACTCATTCATTGCTTAAATCAATCTATCACTCAATCCATGCATCTTTTCTGAGCCAACCGCTGCCAGCACATTCCTCGACATTCATGATAATGGCAGCGCATATCGCTGTGAAATGCTGTGAAACCTGACTATATATTCAGCTGAAAGAATATCCAACATTGTGTTTAAATTGTATGGTTTGCAAATATTTGTCTCAGGTAATCCGGTAATTGGTCTCGGTAATTTCTATGATATTTTGTATGTACAAAAAATTTTTGTAGTAAATCAGTCATGCGGTTCCCATATTACAAGCCCAGCTTAGTTTGGGGCTAGATGATGCAATGTGATAATGTCTAGCATTATTTATATAAGTTTGTTCAACAGTCTGATAGCCCAGGCTCCACCATGTTTGGGAGAAATCGACCATGCATGAGAAGTATACTAAGTTTTTATTATTGACTGTGGGCACATCTTGACACCATCAGCCATGAGACTAATTTCAACCCATGTATTAACGTATCTACAATTTTAACTTATGCCACTCGCATCTCATCAAGGTAGTTAAAAGTACAGCACCAAGTGATAACTTTAACTCACTAAACAGGCTCTGTAATGCCTGGGACATTATTGTATGTGTTAGGTTGAGTGCAAGCTTAGTTTAGGTAAGCTTCCGTACACTGATCTACTGCAGTTTCTGTACACAGTAGATTAGTGGAATGTTAATGTCTATATAATAAAAAAAATGCAATATCTAAAAACTAGATAAACTGACCCCAAATTCCCAATTAGGAGGAAAATGCAGTAGCATTGCTTGAACTCATATTAGAGTTATGAAGCCTGTGGAATGAATTATATTGACTAATCAAAATCAATGACTACTAAAGAATATTGTTTGTTTTTTCTCCAAGCAATAAATAAGAACGCATTACTAAACGAAGAATTTAGATTTATATTTTTCAACACAATTCCAATGAGTGATGTTTCAAGGAAAATTTGTGTAAAATGTTCGTGAATTATCAATATAATTGTTTAGGATCTTCAATAACATGGTTTAGTTTATATTGATTAAATTATTTTGTAATTTAACTGATTGGTAATAGATAAATAAACGGTAAATACAATGTTACCGGCACGTTTTGTTTGTAAACAAATAACAGATGATCGGTCGACCGGCGAATTTTTGTATTCATACCATGTTTTCGACATAAATTTGTCAGGAAAATACCGAAAAACCAGCTCATCGCAGCTCAAAATGAATGAGAAATTAATTATTGAACTAAATAAGTCGAATCCGAGGACTTCGGGAAAACACCATGTGCTAGAGCGCGCCAAAATTGACGTTGGATGTGCGCTTTTCAACTATGTTGTTGTTGAATGAAACTTGCATGTTATTGATAGTTAACCTAGCGAATAATCTTTAATTATGCTATATTATGTGGAAAATTCGTATCATGCTCAGTATATTACAGAAAAGTTATTATATTCCTAAATAATTACGCCTCTGGCGGTGAAAACAAGAAACTGAAACGTAATGGCCGCCATACATTGGTTTCGATGACATAAAACTAAATGCGCAAATTACTTACGCTTTCCTCCTCTTTTTCCATTCCAGAGGGCATTTGAGGTACTGCACGGTTAATCGCCGAGTAGTCCGGAAGGTCCGGGAGCTCCTCGGCGAGGTATATGGGCATTGGTTTCGACGCATCCAGGGCCCTCGCCCTAAACGAGAGCTTCGACATTTTGTTGACAGAACAAAACACGTTAGCGTCGACACAAAAATGCACTTTTATAACACTTTATAGCTCCTCCAGGAGGTCCCAAGGGACCTTAAACTGAACTTTGCACACTCTAGTTCGTTCCCATGGTTAATTTTTGCACGCACTCAGTCACAATTAACGAAAAACATTATCGAAACTTTACATATTGAACGTACTTTACAGAAAGCCATCATGGCGGCTTTCCGTTTGGCGGACGACCATGACCAACTTCCACCTTGTGCGACGTGCGCGGGAAGGAAACACGCGGGATTGATTTGACTATTTTTGTTTAGTACTTTTCAAAAACGCAAAAATATTATTTGATTAAAAAAATTGTTGGCTATTAAAAATTAAAAATGATTTAAAATATAGCCAGAAACATAATTAAAACTTTTTTTTATAAATTATTACAAAATAGAAGAATAAAAACGACAACCGCCATTGCTTTTTGCCCCATAGACAAACTATTAACGTTTCTTTTTACGCAAAAGCAAATTATAAATTGATAAAGGCTCTATTGTACTATTGAGAAAAAAACACATGAAATGAATTCAATACGAATTATATACAACTTTTCTCATATATATTTTTAGATTAATAATAGAAAAGCTTCTTACAAAGCTAAAGTAATTCGAAGATGACTGAGATGGAATTGTGGAGGAATAATGAGAAGAGTATAGACAATTTTCAAATGTCACCCAGACTCCACACAGTGTTACTAATTTAGCGTCTTGGCTGCTATAAATGACAACTATTGCAGGAGTCTTAGCGACAAAGTCGTTTCAAGTTCTATTTATTAACTTAAAAAATAACATTACAGATACATACTTACGATCTAAGGCATTATATACATTTATGTCGTGATAACTTTGGACTTTTTGTCACAGTGCATGTGACATCGAAATAAAAAGGAAGAAAAAATATTGGACTTCTATCATGACGACCCGAATATAGTGTGCATTTTTACAATTTTTATGTGAATTGATATAATAAACGAATTTAACGAATTGATAAAAGATCCTAAAATCCTGAGTCTGCCTCTGGTAAAATCAGTTTTGGCGTCTTTTGAAATTGAGCCTAGCGATTCGGATTTATGGGAGTTGGCACCACTGATTCCACAGGCGTTTTTCTTCATTCCACAACCAAGACGGAGAGTGCGCGCTTAAAACAAAAATCTATGCCTAAATGATGCCTAATTTTTTGCAATAAAAATAGCGAAACAGTAGTATAGTAGTCTCGTTTAAATAGAAAACGAGACACATCACTGATTTTTTAAGCATTTTCAAATCCCGCCTGTTGAAATTTTTGGGATAGGTAATAAAAAAAATCTAATACAACAAACACCTTTTACGGAGAAATTAAGGACATATTTTTGTTCAAAGCATCTGTAGGCACTCATCTGTAATGATTACATAAACGTAACGTTCTTCATCATCTTCAGATTATAGCAGTCCACTGCTGGACATTGGCCTCCCTCCCTCAATGAATGCCATTGCGCCCTGTCCTTACAGCCTTTCAAACTACCTAAAACCAGGCCTCTTTCACTCCGCAAAATAGGTATTAAAATATACCTACGAAAGGCCGGCCCCCTGGTCGGGGCTCGTTAGTAGGTTGACGAGTTCTGCCGGAACGAAATTCGGTTCGGTGCCGTTTTATTTTTATTTTTAGTTTTATTACCAATAGTAGGTACAAAATTGAAAGTTTTTCTAAAAAATCTTGCGTTATTTAGATATCAGTCTCCCGTATTTACTTAAGTAGGTAGGTAGGTACTTAGGTACAGGTGCTATTTGAATGCGGTTATTTTTGACAATTTTTCTTCCTTTGTTAGATACCATACCATAGCTAGGCATAGGCAGCACTTACCTATTATGATTTTGATTAAGTATACTGAGAGCATTGATATATATTGTTACCATCGTAACTAGATGGGTAGTATCGGTCATAATGCGTGTAGGCTCAGGTCTAGGCCACTACGACCTACCTACTAAGTAGTATAGTTGTCTGTGCTACTACCTAACCTAGTAGGTACCTTAGCGAGGGATTCTAAAGAAGAATCCTTCGCTTCGCTCGATTCAAACAATCGCTTACGCCCTCGAAACATAATTTATTAATCTTGATCCCTTGTGACGCAATCCACTATTACGACCTAATCTCATGTCATACCTACAATACATAAAAAAAAGTCCAATACCTACTTCTACCTAACTACCTAGAAGGTAGGTATGTACTAGATAGGTGTATGTGCTACTATCAAGGAGTTTTCAATGGGAGTGCACGCTTTGAACATAAATGTGGCTGATTTTTCTTAGGGATTGTCTGGTTTCCTCTTTATTTTTCTTTTCTTTTTTACTCTACCTACTTTTAGAAGAATACATTAGGCACAATTTTTGTGTTCGGGCATTCCCTTTGTACGTAATACTACAGAATAGAAAAAGGAACAGAATTTTCACTTCGCAAAAATGATTAAACAAATAGCTACTTTAGCTTCGAGCAATTGTAGTGTTATTCAGCGCGTACTTAACATTTTATATTCGCCTACACCTTGCAACCCTTTCTATGCGTATTAACCTACGGTGCGAGCCCCACCGCCGATGTAAACCTAAAGTCCGGAGTGAGACTGGCCTGGTTGTACCTTAGTAGGTAGTAATTCCATGGCTACTATCTAGTAGGCACCTAATCTTCTGTACTTCTACTTCCTAGTAGGTAGTTTGTGCTTCTTAGTAATATAGCTCTATGGTAGTAGGTGAGGGATTATAGATGTAGAAATAAAACCAAAATGTATCGTATGTCATGGTTTTTATTTATAATTATACAGCAGATTTTAGAAAACTGGATATTTCGACACTGAAAAAGATAGGTACAATTTTGAATTTAGCTATGCAGCTGTAAATTTAGTAAATTCGTTTAACAATATTAGGATAGTGATTTTGCATTAACCTCCTCAATTTATGAAATAAAGTTAGTTGGATTTAAAGAACAGATTGCCAAAAAACAGCCGAACAGAGAACCTCCTTTTTTGAAGTCGGTTATCAGAACTATTTACAAGTACACACTGACCAGTGATCCTTCCACAACGTATTTGCAGTCTTGTGGCCTCGTTCTAAATTCGCAAGATCTACGGTTATTTCAACATTCGAAAAGTTTCCGAATCGAATCCGTCAATTTTTGATCGATTGTTTTTCTATTCTGACGGCCTTCTAGGATCTAACTAGTTCGGTAAACCGATGCGCTAGGCTCGATCATGAAGACTAGCGAACCAGGTATTCGTATCAATTCGTACAATTTTGGCCAATGAGAAAGCGTAGATGCAAAATAAAACGCTATTTCATTGGCCAAAATGTACGTAAACGTCAGGTTGAAATATTGTTGATCGGTGATCGCCCCCTTTGGGCGGCCACATACATTAAGAATTCCGTTTCCCGTTATCGAATCGGGATTCCGTAAATAAATCATACACTACATTTATTTTGAAATAACAAAGCTCTGTTGCAAGGCGCTAGCCATTGAGTTCAGACAGTTTTCAGTTTTCTGTGCGGGATTTCGAACGCATAAGCTACTGAAATGCGACTTCGTATCGGAGAAAACTTCGAACGGAAAATTATCGTAAAAATTACGAATGTGATTGGTCAATAGATTGATATGGATTTACTGCGTTCAAAATCTCGAATCGATATTCCGAAATAATGTATATGGCCGCCCTAAGCTCAGAAACGTTCGAAAAAATTTAATAGCTATGAGGTGCAGACTGAATACAACCATTTTGTGCTTGGGAGATGACTATAATGACATTTTATTATTAGGTCCTTACCTATGAAATTGGCTTTTTTCTCTATATTTCATTTTGCACATATTTTATTTAATACAACAGTCATATAGAAAATTAATTTATTTTCTGAACGTAACAATACTGCAAAGATTAAAAATTCTATAGAATACTATTTTTGAGGAAGTTCATCCGCAAAAAATGAAACTTAAAAATAGTTCATTTCACGTGTTGAAACTTTCAATGCTTAAATTCGTAGAATTTTTTTATGTGTTAGTTTTCTTTTTTTAATAAGACTACGCATACTTTTCACAATGTTGTCCAATCATACACACACAATTTTAGGAGAATAGGATTAGTAGTTCCAGAAAAAAATACAAAAATGTATGTATGGAGAAATCAATTTTCTCGAAATTCTCCATGCAAAACGCCAATTTCATAGGTAAGCACCTAATATGATTATCTCCAGTAAGGGCCAGCCATTTATTACTTGAGGCGATTTTGGCGATTTTTCGCCCCTTGGTGAGATGTAGTGAGATATTACTCGTACATCTCACCCCTCCCTAATCTCACGTAACATTTGTCAAGTTAATAAGTTGTTTTGATTTTGAATTATTTTTGAAAAAACAATTTGATTATTTATTTATGATATTATCTTATCTTATTGGAAAATCATTTTTTATTTAATTTAACCCAGTTTTCACGTTTTTTTTTCACTTTTTCTTGAGGGAAAAAGATTACGTACGTCATATTTTCCCGGACCCCTCTCCCCCCTGAATGCCTCACGTAATGAATGGATACCCCCTACGATATATTCTCGAATGTTTCCGAGCATAAGCCCCCTGTTAGGTTTAACTATGTTTAAGGGTGAACTGTTTTAGGAATCAATTTTCCTTTTTAATTTTTTGTTGCAATAATTAATAGAGTATTTGAAACTAAAATTTATTTCAACAACATATCAAACACACATCCAAACGTAACAAACATACTTAACTTTTGCTATATTAATTTTATTTTATAATAGTTATGTATTTACTTGATTATTTTAACATCTTCTAGGAATGGAGTTTTATGATAAACAAAAAATCCCGAGTTACTACTATAAATCTTAAAATAATTGACAATACGACTGAAACTTAACTATGATAATTTCAAAATTAATATGAAGGTAATTAATTTTAGGTAGTAACTGTTATGTCATGTTCACACGAGTCAAGTAGATAGACGAGTAGACAGACCAGCTACTTGACTTGCACGATATTCTCAATTTTGCCAATTGTTGATCATTAATGTTGTTTAACGGGTCTTCCTCGTTTTTTATTTATTAATATCCACTTTTACCTTTTTTTTTATTTTCCCGAGGTTTCAATCGTGTTGACCTTTTAAACAATATTAATTATGATTAAATACTTGTGAAAGTAATTTCTATTAAATAAAGTGAATACAATAAATTATAGTCTAAAGCTCTGTTTAATTCGTTATAAGTTCGTTTGCTAAAATTAATAGACTTGCTATCTAAGGGTCATGTGAACCGACAAACTAAGGGGCGGTTAAACGGCTGTTTGAGCCCATCATCCACATCTCTCATCTCTCGGAGAAGGCTTGCGAGAAGTTCACCGAGACTTCTTGTAAGAACGCTGCATATACATTTCGGTTCTAGTTGCTGTTGTTGCGGCGGCACAAGAATGTAGATACGTTCTCGCTTTCTCACCCGAGAGGAGATTCTGGGCAAAATTCCACTAACAAGCTAAAAACAGGAGAAAGCGAGAAGCAATCCATATTAACGGTTCTCGGACGTTCTGGACGGTTCTTGCCAAAATTGTGGATGTGCTATTTAGTCATAACCAGTTCTTTTTGACAGAAGTTTTAATGTAGTATAATTTATCTGTCATCTCAAACTATGGTTATCTTTAACCAACCGATTCATGTTGGTGCACATGATTCTAAGTAATTATTTACTTGTCTCTAGAAAATGTATTTGTTAGATATACTATAAATACTTAGTCATACTTTGAAGAATATGTTAGAAAGAAGTTTACTGAAAAGGACCAAGATAGCTGTCATATTCTAAATTCATCCAATACACCTTGTAATTTTTGTCTTGTAGATTAGATCTAGGCCACTGTATTCTGACATATTTTGAGATGACGGAATGTAAATAAATCATGATTTTAAGAAAATTCCTCCCATTTTCAAAAACAAATAATGGAATATAGTAAAATTTGTAAATCATTTTCAGTAAGTCATATAATAAATGAAAAATAATCACCGCTTTGAATATCCTTTTCGGTAATAAAATAATACTGATCTACACTTTAGCTTTGTACAAAGTAAAATTAAAAGCAATAAAATCCATTTTAAACCCAATTTATTAAATCAAAAAATGTTAAATACGATTTATATTCCATAACGCGATATGAGTATCATAATTCCATATTAAATTTTAAAAAACACATTTTTACATTACATTTATCATACTAAAATTACAAAATATCACTGGATTAAGCAAATTGTGAGCAAAACTATCTATTCAGCTAATAGGTATAGCAAAAGCATTTTTTAATTTTTTTAAATAATTAGTTTTTTTATTTAGAGTGCCATTGCTGAATGTTCTCATAGAATTTCACAAGACAGTTGACTAAACTTGACTGGCTTGAATCTCTACAGCTAATAATTCTGTATTAGTCGACTGGCTTGGTCTGAATAGGCCGGTAAAAAATATTATCTCATAGACTTACACAAGACAGTTACTCGCTTGATCGCTGAAGCTACTATTGTGTTAGTCGACTGGCTTGGTCTGAATAGGCAGCTATTTTTTTAATTTAATTAAATTTAATCTTTTAGTAAATTACAGTATGAAGTTTTTCATCCTTTAGTCTTCTGACCGGCAATTCGCAGGTTCAATTTCCATGTCTGGGTGTTATGAGTAACTATACGTTTTAACTATACGTTTTTCAACCTCTTCTACGTAGCAAAAGCTCTGAATCAGTTGACCGTGTGTGAGATGTTATGTATAAAATATATATATTTTTTTAATTTAGCTAACAAATCTGGGTATTTTTAAATAACGCGGTGAATTTTATAACTTTATATAATATTAGCTAAATGGATAATTTTGCTCCTCTTACAATAGAATCAGCTTTGATCGATCGAGTCATCGGAGCGCTCAGCGCTCATGCAGTCTCCTTTAGGCGCCACCTTCGTTGGCTTTGCTGTCTTACCCACGAAGATCTCAACCTCCTATAAAATAAAATTAGTTTTATTTCACAATTTTTTTGGTAGATATGGCCAGCCCACTGTCACTCCAGCTTGCTAATTCTCTGAGCTATGTCGACAATTATATCGACAGTTCTATGTCGGTTAGATTCGTTGCGGATTCTATCCTTCAGAGAAACTCCGAGCATGGTTCGTTCCATAGCTTGCTGAGCGAATTTCCTAGACGATCCGACCCAATTATAAGTACTAGGTCGCTTCTTGCAGCCAATTTCAGAGGGAAATAATACCTTGTGAGTATTGTACTCATATTAAAAAGGCGAATATTTTGTTAAAACATCTGTGAAATGTTCGTTCCTTCTTCACGCCAAAACTAAACAGAGTGCCTAGTGCGAATTTTTTTATCAGATAGATCGCGCTTTTGTTTACGCAAATTTATATGGAATCGAGGTAGCGCCATCTAGTGAGAGACGCATGGTACCTAGGACCTTTTTACCACATCAGTGAATATATGGATTGTTCATTTTCTAATTTGCATGCGTCTTAGTGTCCACTGCCCTATTATTGTTTTATTAGCTATGTGTATTTGTATTGTGAAATTTATTGTATTTTTAGCCGACTTCATTTAAGATGAAATTATTGTATTGTATGTTATGACATGCCAATGTTATTTAATATAACGATATGGCAAATAAATGACATGGTACTAACTCCTTACAACGTAAACGTATACGTGATCGAGCTGGCAAAAAAACTCGCACTCGGCAGCCAGATTGGTCTACAATTTTGCTCGTTCTAGATTAGGAATAAATAAAGGCTTCTTTTGAATACCAAATATTGAAATAAAGGCTACAGGCTACTGGGACCGACAAGACAAGACTGCAAAAGTACAAAAATATAACTGACAATATAACCAGCACTCTTCTGATAGAGTCTGAAACATATCTAAATACAACCTACGCCAAATGGTCAGAGCCTTGACTGGACCCTGTCACCTTAACAAGCACATGTTTAAGTTAAAGCTTTGCGACTCTCCAACCTGCAGGTTCTGCAAAGAGGCGCATGAATCGTCCCTTCAGCTGCTAGGCGAGTGTGAGCTACTAATGCACAAACGTAGCGCTGTTCTGGGCAATTTCTCTTTATGAATCTACGAGAAGTCACACCCAAAAAGGTCCTACAGTTTCTTTAGCAGTAGGGCTTCGTAACTATGAACGCCTCGTCTCAAGGGGTGATTTAAAATTGATTGTGGCTTAATAGCCACGTAATACTCACTTAGTGCTATTTTTATTGATTATATAGGTTCAATAAAAAAAGCACTCTGTTAAAAATCAAGCATGAAGACCTACGCATAGCATACTGGTTGGTGTTATCACAGCCACTGTGACTTGAATCACCATCTAGTAAAGTCAGGAGCTACGGCTGAAGAGTGGAGCTAGTCATCTTACATTGTACTGCCACAAAGGAAGTCAGAACAAAATCCTGGTTACAAAAGCGGCTTGATCAAAACTCACATAGGCATTGGGAATTCTAGAGCAAAGGAGAATGCCGTTTGATGTATGGCGCTCGGTACCAAGACTAAAGTGAGTGCGTCAAAAAAATCTCCAATAAGTTTTCAGTCGATTCTACTGTTAACATAATTAAAAATGAGGGTTATTGCCATAGTAACACTTTACATCAATGTTTGTTGCCATAGTAACGTATATATCATTGGTTGTTGCAGTCTAATGGCGGCGTGCGGCGGAAACCAAATCAACAAAATATTTTCTTACTTGATTATTAATTCCGTCGGTGTAAAACTAAAGAAAATGTTAATTTCCTTTATAAAACATAATAAATTTTATGGGATACGTTCGGTTTTGACGCAATTGGTACGGGTTCTCGGCATTGTCCTTTGTCACCAACCCAGAGTCCTTCTCCGTCATTTCAAGAAGTTTGGCTGGCCGGGGCAGGTTAGCAGGGGTGCCAATGCACAATACAGCTCAATGCGGAAGGGACGTCAGTGCAGAACATATTCCTTCCCACTTAAAATTAGAATTAGAATTAGGCTACTTTTTGCGGAGTACTATGCGAGCGAAGCCGCAGGCGGAAGCTAGATGTAAAGGTGCCAACCAACCTGACTCCCTTCAATGCCCATGTCTTGGTCGTGTTCTCGACTGGTGCTCGGAGCGGAGGCGCGGGCAGCCAACTGCCGTTCGCGCGCCACTCGTCTGCAAAACACGTATAAATATATAAATAAAAAATAATAAATAATGCTGGACACTATCACACAGCATAATGTAGCCCCAAACTAAGCAGAACTTGTTTTATGGGGACCACATGACTGATATATATATAGTCATACAAATATTTGCAGATCATACAAACATGTCTCACGACGGGAATTGAAAAATCAATCGCCATGCGTGTGTCTCGCAAAAGCTCGAATACGGTTTGACCGATTTGAAGATTTTTTCGCCTTGATTACGGGGTTGATTAAGAAAAGAAAAATCGGTATCAACTTAATTGTAAAATATGGGATTATTGTATGAACACACTAGAATTTTTACAGGCTGTTGGCTCAGCTTGTTATTGATAACGAGCTGACCCGCCCGCAACTACGTTTGCGTGTACTTACGAAATAAAAAGTAGGCAGTAAGATTACGCGTACTATTTTCAAATTATCTTATAGATACTGTAACTATCTAAGGGACCGCTACTTTGTTTGAAAATAAAGACAGCCTATGTTTAACGCTGATAAATATATTCTTTATAGGTGAAATATTTTTTTAAATCAGTTCAATAGTTTTTGATTATATCCATTACAAACAAACTTACAAAAAACCAAATCATTCCTCTTTGTAATAGTATTGTAAATACATAGGTTGTTTCAAAACTTTACCTTCTATGTTCTAGCATAGCTTTCCTGTCAGATTCTCGCTTCTCAGCCGCCAGCTTCGCCTTCTCGTTCTTGACAGAGGGCGTGGCCCGTGAACGGGCACGCGGCAACGCGGTGGACGCAGTGGACGATAGCTTTACTTCGGGCGCAGCCAGCTGGAATTCAAAATAAATAATATAATGCCAAATATTTTTACAATCATCATTAACGTATAGAATGCCACTGCTCATAGCGAGCGCCATTGCGCCCTGTCCTCAGCTCGACGTATCCAGCTTCTACCAGCAAACTTTTACAGATCGTCACTCCACCTGGCCAGTGTGCGTCCTACACTACGTTTCCCGAGCAGCGATCTCCACTCAAGAACTCGTTTACCCCAACGGTTATCGGTTCTTCAGCAGCTATGGCCAGCTCACAGCCACTTCAGCTTGCTAAGTCTCTGAGCTATGTCGACAACTTTAATTCTATTTAGGATACTCTACATAGCTAGTGTTGCACTCGCGTCATACCAGGTCATAAACTATCTATATTCCAAGTTTTATCCCAACCCGTTCAGCCATTACAGAGTTGAGTAGGAACATAAATCACACAAAAACTTTCGCATTTATATATTAGTACAGATTAATAAGATTTCTGCGCGCAATAAAGAATTAAGAATAGCGCATAGCACAGCCTAACACCGTCCCAGCTAAATCCCCTGACCGCTGACGAGCAGCAGCGTTTGCTGCGAGAATCTGTGCCCTGCGATCCCCAAACCGCATGCCCAGCGTGGGGATTATGGGCATATCCCCTTTCTTATAAGGGAGGTCTATATCCAACAGTAGACTAAATAGGCTGGTATTGGTGGTGCAATTATGGATATAATAATATAATAAAAAAATATGTACTAAGGATTAATTCATGCATTCTTTATTTTTGGCATTGGAACACTGTGGCACACTTGGGTTCGTCGAAAATTACACATTTTTGAAAAGCGGCTGTATAGATAGGCCTTTTCAATTTTGTGTTTATTATTATAAGTATTTGTATATTTTGTATTCATTCAAAACATTACAACTATTACTACAAGTAATGACATCAAAATAATTATTTATAATAATTAAAGTAAATAAATTTTCTAAATAATTAAATACACATAACAGTTAATTTAATAAAACAATAATAAAAAAAAAGTAATTACAAATGTCAATCAGCAATAAAAAAACTATAAATAAATTCAAACTAATTCCATAATTCCTAATAATTTGATTTGTCAAAATAACTATTACACAAATTAAATAATATAGCCCTTTCGAACTCGCTCTGTGATCAGTGCAATACGTCAACAATGGTCAATACCGTATTGCTACATTAAGTCACAACAGTGTAATAAGTCACTGGCCAATACATATTGCTAAATTAAGTCAAAAACAGTGGAATATGTCAATGGCCAATATGTATTGCTAAATTAAGTCAAAAATAGTGGAATAAGTCACTGGTCACATATTGCTAAATTAAGTAAAAAACTTGTAATGTCAATGGTCAATACGTATGGCTATGTAAAAACATCATAATTATCCACTTTGGAAATAATAGACCAGGGTAGAAGCCTTGAAAAATAATAAAAAGTGAAAAAAAAAAATAGTAGGATGAAACCCATTAGAAAAGGAGGGAAATATTATAAAAATTAAAGGAAAAATAATTTACGGGCGATCTGAGGTCGGGAAGGGGATGGGGGTGAGTTTTTAAGGGTAAAAAACGGTTTTTCTCTATTTCCGGCAAAACTAAAAGTCGTATCGAAAAAAGTCAAATGGCAAAGTTGTAGGTAATAAAAAGATCTAAAACTTTTGTATATACACTTTTTTCACATAACCTCAAAATTTATGTGAAAAATCCAAAAAACCAAGTTTTTGGTTTTTTATTTTTCTCTTACAAAAAAATTTTTTTTTTAACGAAATTTGGTGAAAACTTACCTTTTTATGTCCCAAATACGCTGTAATTTATTTGATTAAAAATATTTATTTTTTCACCTTATTTTGAATTAATATAAAAAAAACACCCTAATTTTCAATCGAAAATTCACCCGTCAAAATATCAGCTTTTTTCAAAAAGTTGGTATGGTTTCTGTTCGTTGAAATCTCTACTTTCCGATGGTGAAAAAAAAAAAATGTTACTACAGTAAATCTTCTCAGAAAATGCAAAAAATAAAAAATAAAAGATTCATCCATACTGATAATCTGAAAAGACCAAATCGAATTAATAATGCCTTCATTATTTTATCGTGAATAAACTTCCATGAAAAAAAAAAAATATTGAAGAAATAAATGTCAAAATGTATAAAAAATATATTATAAATGTATTAAAAATGTATTAAATATATATGGAAATCGGCCAAAAGTTTGTTATTTAAAATACATTTACGATATATATTTTATAGATTTTTAATATATTTTTTATGTACTTTGAAATATATTTTTTTTTTCATGGGATTAACTAAATTTGTTTGTGCAAAATTAAGGAGATTATTATTTTTTTATCTTGTACTAAAATATCATTTAATTTCAATCTTTAGGTTATGTTACGTTAAGCATACTATTTTTTGAAGAAAATATTACGATTTTTATGTTTGAGTTGATTGATACAGATAAAAATAGAGATAGTATTTACCTTCCTATGCAGATTCGAAAAGTTTTTTTGTTTTTTTAAGTAAACTTGTCACAATTATCTTCAAGAAACTCAGCGTGCACGTGTATTTTTATAAACGATGTTGTATACTGTACTGTATTTCGAATACTGGTTAGGCTAAAGGCTGTAGCAGCTGCTACGAAATATATAGTATATAATAGTAGGTATGTATGTAGTAAGACCCAGACCCGCCTAGCCCCTTCCCCACTTCTCCACGAAATACCTTTTGATGGGCTACAATTTTTCGTAGGTCACTCAGGTATATATAATTTATGTTTAAATAGTTATAAATAGGCATCTACGCATATAATTTAAAGAAGATTCGACAACTTTCTCCAAATATTGTAGATGTCTTATTAAATATTAATTTTATTAACTTATTTGTTTGTTAATTATAGTAGTATATTTTTATTTGCAATTTTTTTGTTATCAATTTCACATGTAATCTAACGTTTTTAGAGTAATTAAAGGGTAAATTTTAATAAATAGGTCAAAATTATTTATAATAATTAAAAAAAAATTTCGAATTCAAGTTTTTTTTGATTTTTTGCATTTTCTGAGAAGATTTACTGTAGTAACATATATTTTTTTTTCACCATCGGTAAGTAGAGATTTCAACGAACAGAAACCATACTAACTTTTTGAAAAAAGCTGATGTTTTGACGGGTGAATTTTCGATTGAAAATTAGGGTGTTTTTTTGATATTAATTCAAAATAAGGTGAAAAAATAAATATTTTTAATCAAATAAATTACAGCGTATTTGGGACATAAAAAGGTAAGTTTTCACCAAATTTCGTTAAAAAAAAAATTTTTTGTAAGAGAAAAATAAAAAACCAAAAACTTGGTTTTTTGGATTTTTCACATAAATTTTGAGGTTATGTGAAAAAAGTGTATATACAAAAGTTTTAGATCTTTTTATTACCTACAACTTTGCCATTTGACTTTTTTCGATACGACTTTTAGTTTTGCCGGAAATAGAGAAAAACCGTTTTTTACCCTTAAAAACTCACCCCCATCCCCTTCCCGACCTCAGATCGCCCGTAAATTATTTTTCCTTTCATTTTTATAATATTCCCCTCCTTTTCTAATGGGTTTCATCCTACTATAATTTTTTTTGGTTTTAAAAATTATCGACCCTGGTCTATAAACTTCACAACACAAAACAAGTCGATACAACAAATAAACTAAAATTTTGCGCTTGGAAGAAAAACTATGATTATGAATTACCTCTTGCCAGTTGTTAGCTTTAAGATCAGCGATTTGCTGGTACAAGGCGTCCACGTTCCTCACTTGGAGACACACCATATCCCAGAAACCTTGCAGGTCTTCCACTGTGGTCGGGAAAGGCTCGTCTTGTCTCTCATTTATATGGTTGTAACATAGGCCTGGAATATGAAAAATATATTTAAATAGTGCATCAATTAGAATGCATTTTCAGTAGAGCCGTGTGTGTCTTACCATACGCGCGCTTCTGTTTAGAAGCGCGCGTATGGTAGCGACCTTGGCCATGATAAGTACCCCTTACACAGCATGATTCAAATTCTTACCTTATTTGTGATTTAAGTTCGGTTAAATAAATACAATTTTGAATAATGGACTTTAGTTTTAGGATTTAATTTTTTATGATTACTAACAAGTAGGACTACTTGTGTGTTCATTTAATGTCGCCATTACAGCGCCACCCAGTACAAGTATATTTTATAAATAGGCTAGACGACTGAAAAATTCTAATTAGTCCGTTATTTATATATCCAAAAAATATTAGATGTGTATTTTTTCTTTTGTCAATTAAACAAAAAATAACAAAGATATAGTGCGTTAAAGTTCCGTGCGATGCGACGTCACGATATAGTACCATTTTTTACCTAGACGTCACGAGCACTCCCGAACTTTCACGTTCTTTATTTCGGTAAATTTCTATTGATATTCGATAAATAAAAAAATACGTGTCCAGTATTTTTTGACGGACTAATTAGAATTATTATTTTTTGACCCAGTCGTCATGTCTATTCCCTATCGAATAATACATTTACGCACGTAGTTAGTTAGATACCTATATGATAATATTTATGTGAGTAGTCTTATGTTCACCGCCGAATTTTGTTGATCTTGCTATCCTGTCCATCCAAACGTCTGGAAGAGATCACTTTAAGTGATAAAACCGCCCATTGTAATTTAATTTTTATTTTAAAATTTACAATTTAAAAAAACATACAATTAGGGGTGTATAATATGTCTATGTTCTAGCATAGTTATAAAATCTCACCTTCAAACTGTTGCATTTTCTGTGTGGCCAGCAACCTCGCTTTTCCCGCAGCCGAGCGAAGAAAGCCCAATATCTCCTCACTCACATTTCGGTCCTGAAATTATAATTAGGATATTTTTGAATGTTTTTAGAGTACCCGAAGGGTGTCTATCGAAATCGATGGGGAGGACTATAACTAGCTTCCGCCAGCGGCTTCACGCGCGTGATATCCGGTTAAAAAGTAGTTTTAATCTAGGTCTTATACCATGTATATTCCAAGTTTCATCCAAATCCGTTCAGCCGGTACAGAGTGAAGCAACCACAAACATACTCACACACACAAACTTTCGCATTTATTAATATTAGTGTGATTACTAAGCCTCCGATGTCCGTCAGTCTATTTGTCAGTGGGATATATCTAATAATTATTTTCACTTCAAGCTATTAAACAACTAACAACTAGTTAAAATTTAAACCTTATGAACCATACCATGTAGAGTTGAAATTTTTATTGTGTAGTTCTATTACATATGATACAAAATTCATTTATTCAGTTTCAGTTGAGTTAAAAAATTGACGTTTCAAAGTGTTATGTATGTGCTTATTGAATAAACTTATTTTGATTTTGATTTTTGACTTGGATCCTTAAGAGGAACAATTTAAATCGTAATTTTTTCACTCAGGTGGAGTGGTGATCTGCGAACTATTGGTAGGAGCTGGATGCTCTGAGCTGAGAACAGGGCTCAATGGCCCCCGCCTGGGGGGGAAGCAGCAGTGGAATTTTATAGGCTTCTTCTTCTTCTTATGATGATATGAGTTCAATACCTCTACAATACCCAATAATTGTTAATTATTATAATGCAAGTTGTGTTTGCCTATTATTGGTTTCTCATATAGCAAACGACAGCTTTGGCAAAGTAGCATAATTATTGTTATCGTGAGTAAACTGTTGGTGAACCTAATAAATAAGACTAGTATTTAGTCAGTAATTTTGGGATATTCTCACCTGTAAATTCTCCAACTCCTTCTCAGCACTCGCTGACATCGCTAACAGCCGTTCAGTCTCTTTCCTTTCAACAACTAGGAAATAATGTCCATCTTTAACCACCTCACCATTTTCACTTTTACAATTAATTTCACTTTTGCCATTAACTTCACTTCTGCCGTTAACTTCACTACTGCCGTTAACTTCACAAATATCTTGTGAATCATCTAAGGATAGGCCGTTAAAATCAATATCAGTCTTTTCTGGAATGTGTTCTTTTAAGTCAAGATCGTTTTTAGGACTTTTCTTAGGTGAGAGTATCGGTAGCTGAGCCCTGAATTCCGGTCTCAGGTGTCTTAGAACAGGGAGGGATACATCGGCTGTTGTGATTTCTATGTTTTCCTCTGAGTGTCTAGGAGTGAGGCGATCTGGGCAGTTCAAAGATTTCTCCTGCAACGGTTTAGGGTCTTCTTCTTCACTTCCGCTCTTGAGCTTATGTCGTTTCTGGTTGAAGAAGCCTTGGGCTAATGCTCCAGGGCCGTATAGCCTCTCAACCCGTTGCTGAATAAAGCTTTTCATTGGGCTAGTAAGCTTCTCTCCATTCTCCTTAGTAATTTCGACTCTTTTAGACACCCCGTTCGATGATATGGTGTACGATTCAGAGTTCAGCCTAGTCTCTCTTGTCTCCTTTCCGTTGCTAACAGTTTTTCTGAAATTTGTCTCCGAGTAACTGGATTTGAACTGGATCTCCTTTGCGTTGTCAACTTCATCTTTCTGATGCAGCATTGACGCTGCGAAATTCTTACTCTCAGTCGAGATGTATGACCTGGTGGTCGTCATACTGGGGCCTAGGAAATCGTTCTTGAGTTGCTTGTTTTCCGCAGCCATGAACACGTGTAAAGGTGATGCTAGGTAGGGGTCAGTATGCGCCTTACTAGGCGCCTTTGCTGTCAAATCAACCCTAGTATCATGAGGACCGAACGTCGGCACAAGCAGTTTGTTAGCGCTGACTGGAACAGGCACAAGTAGGGAATTATTTTCACTTCTGTACTGGTATGTGTGGGTGATAGGCCTTATTGGGGAGGCTTCTCTGCTTTTATTGATGTCTTGTCTTAGTTTTGAGTCGTAGGTAGTGAGGTTTGTGTAGCCGTTGACTGAGCAGGCTAGATTGAGATAGCTGGGTTTTTTATGGGGTGGATCGTCGCATTTCTTATGGTGGCCCCTTGATCGATGGCTGCCGGAGTCAATGTGGATCTTCACCGGTGGTTTGAGGAGGTTGTCTGACTTTCTTGGTGTTGGTGTGGTGTCGTCAGGGGTTCTGATGGGGGTAGGCACGGGGGTGAGGTTAGAGCCAGCTCTCTCCTGTATTTTGGATGTGAAGTCTCGAATCCGACTGTTGGTTGATGATGGGGTCAGGAGGTTCAGGCTACCCGATGTGGTATCTGGAACCGAGAGATAAGGTGGATTAGAACTTCGATTCTAAAGGTTGACGATTAGACAGTAGATAAAATAAAAATACAGGACAACCTTGACCACTCAAACACGTTCAACTGGTCCCAAACCAAGCAGAGTCTGTAATAGTACAGGCTCTGCTTAGTTTGAGGCCATTTGAGGTACTCTTAAGTACCAGAGTCTGATAAACATACATGATATACTCATAATAGTCATACATCATACACCCAGACACAGAACAAACCACCATCTTTACACAAATCGCACCTCTAGAACAACACGGAATTATGTCGAAAAATCTCAAAATCGACTTTATTGCATATTCGAATCCGATACATAAGCAGATAACGGTTTTTCAACGATTCTGAAAAAAGTTTTTTTTTCGACATAATTCCGTGTTGTTCTAGGGGTGCGAAATGTTCGTCCTGGGTGGGAATAGAACCAGCAACCTGCTCAGCATACATATAGGGTGTTTTATTGTCATATGTTCGAAAAGTTTTGAAAAGTGATGATTGAGCCGAAATTATTTTATTGGTGTTGTGATGCGCCATCACGTCGTATCGTTGCTCGTAATCTCCATCAGAAGCTTTCGAGACCCAATAAATCCGTCGGATAAAATCAAAATTTAACAAAACCTGTCAGATTCGACTCGCAATCTTTTGTAACGTTTGAAAATATTTCTGCAGAAGGCACCAACTGAGCTATGAGGCCAGTCACTAAATAATTTTGTTTTATGTGCACGCCTTAATTTAGCTTAGAATAGCTAAGTCGCTTTTCTTTTAATTGGATTGAAATTTAAATTAAAACGTTTATTGCATGGCGTGAAGTATGGTACGGTAGGTATACAAAATCAGATTTTTCACATAGACTTACTCCACCAATGTGAAAATTAAACAGGGTGCAAAAGAAGAAGAACTCAAAAACGAGATCTAAAACAGACTACTTACAAATAAACACTAGGTAGTAATCACACATTATGTAATGCCCACATGTTATGCTACTAAAAACATTGAAAATGAACATTTTGGAGCTAGTGTAGGGAAATCAATTTTACTATTTTAATGAATTAGAATCATTATCATGATATTATGTGTGATTGTTAGAGATAATATAAGTATAAAATAAAAAGATATATACTATAATAAAGCAAGCTAAAATAGCACAGGAGAGGGATGAATAGAAAGTTACATTTAAGGCTGTTAAGATAAATTTATGAATTTTCTTATAATTTGAATTTTGGTCTTTCTTTATTTTCTTTTCGAGTCACAATACTCTAGTATGTAATGTTCATAATTTGATTTACCAACATAGTGTAGTGTTGTCTTTTTTACGATACCTGAAAATTGACCTAACAAAGGCGCACCTCATGTTAAGTGGTAACCATTACTTATAACAAATTATTGGTCATGTTTGCAACATACCCTACGATGCAACACACTGGGTCTATCAAATAGAAGCATGAATGTCTTAGGCTCATGTGCCTGTAATGTCACAGGCATCTTTTCAAACTAAATCATACCAATACTGCTTCAGGACGGACAAAGGCATGGTGGTACTTCCCCAGATGAGCCCTTCACAGAGAAATCTACTACTTATTTGTCTTTTAGAGGACTTACAAAGACTTCCTTATAACAATCAGCCAAATCCAATTCTAATTCTAATTCTAATTTGAGGTGGGGGGAGAAAGTTCTGCACTGACGTCCCACATTGGGGTGTATTGTGCATTGCCCCCCTGCTAACCCAACCCCAGCCAGCCCAACTCCTTAAAGTAACGGAGAAGGACCCTGGGTTGATGGCAACATTGCTGTAGAATTCCTGATGCTGCCTGAGACTGAGTTTTGATCAAGCAGCTTTAAAAAAGCTGCCAAATCCAATATGGTGTTATTGATATTAACTTACTCTCTGATTCCTGCCGTCGGACTAATGTTTGTATGTTTCGGTATTTTAAAAAATATATCTATGTAGTATATCAGTCATGTGGTTACCATAATACAAGCTCTGCTTAGTTTGGGGCTACATGATGATGTGTGATAGTGTCCAGCATTATTATTAAATTACCACAAAGGACGCATTTGCAAAAACAGTCATAAAAGCTGAAATCAAGAAGTCAATTCAATTATTCAATTAACTTGCGCAACACTAATTCTGTAATATTTTAATCAAACAGATAAGTATTACATACTGTTATCAACTAGCAGTTACATCATAAAAGATTAGAAATTAAATAGGCGAAGCACTCATGGTGTGGCTTAAATGTTCTTAGTAGAACATTTTGGTCAAGCAACTCTCAGCAAAGTCACTACTTGGATGGGTGACCGTTTAGGGGAATTTAGATTTGAGCTGCTGTTTCAATAAGGACTTAAGATCCTGGCTTTTTCAGTTGTTAAGCTATGTCAGAAGCCTATGGGTGGCATAAAAACTTGACACCCGAGTTAGCCACTAGCTAATATGAAGCAGGAGAATTGTATATTGATAGATCATTCTACTCACCCTCGATGAGGTTTTGGCTGAAAATCAGTGTTTTTGCTTTGAAGCAAAAATTTAAACTGAGCCTGGGTCAGACTTTTTGTTGTGCACACAAAGATATGAAGTACTTTCTAAGTACTTACTCACCTTTTTGAAAATCTTTGTAATTATTTTAACCTAAATTAGCTTAAGTATTTTAAAATTGTTTATTAATGAAAATTGTGTGTGTGTGTGTGTGTGTGTAGTAACAAATAAATGTGTATCCATCTAGATTATTGTTATCATGATTGTGCGATGGTCAAGCAAAGAAATAACTACCAACATCCACATAGCCTTGCCCCCTATCTAAGGGTGCTCTTATATTGCAAGAGGGAACAGAGCAGAGATGTGCAAAATTGACCTAAGTGACGATCTGCGTAATTTAGCTGGCAGATAGAGAATGAGAAGAGCCGAGAATCAGAATCAATGGTGTACCGTGGAAGAGACCTATTTCCAGCAGTGGACTGCTATGGTTTGATGATTAATATTTTTAAGTAGTGCTCGTGCCTACACATGTTTTTTTCTAATAAAATGCGAGCAGTTTTGATGAAAATAAGTTTTAAAATGATTTAGTACCTAAAGACCTGAATAAAAGTTTGGCTATCAAATCCAATATTCTTTAATTTTGCTAAAGAACTGGAAGAACATGCTCTAATTAAGATGATGTGTTAGTAATTTATGCAGAAATATGCTATTATGAGTTAGAAGTGTAAGAAAAATAATAAAATTCGAAGGTAGTCGCGACACAGAAGATCAACTTTAGAAGAGTAATAAAACAATGAGTTTGGTTAAGAAATAACTTACCGTTACAATAAAAACACAGAGAAATGAATGCACAATCAATTGAATGAGAATAGCTATTATTTTCTTTACTTTGTAACCAATTTGAAACACTTCGAAAAAATTTAAAACACGAAAGATCTATGACATCACACACATCACAAAGAAACGTCAAACTTTTTCTTTTTTTTTTTGACACATCTGACACTTGACAGTGTGTGTCAGAAACCGGATGAGACTCGGGAAGGGACGGTGACGAAACGTTCCGTTCCGTTCTACAGTCGCGATTTTTAATCGATTTATTTTCCGAGACGATGGAGTTCGATATTTATTTGTTTATAAATGTTTACTGATGTTATAGTATTAGTATAGTAGTTATAGTTATTAGTCAATCGATATTCATGTAGAAGTTCCATGACATTGATCGGCCGAGCTGCAACTTAGCTCCAAAGGTAATCCAAATACGTGTAGGCTGAAACGAGGTCGACCGACTGTAGAACCCTATACCTACTACCTACATAACACCGCGTACATACGACGTATCTCACCTGCCTGTATATTCAGCATTATCGTTTGCATGTTTTTTTGCAACATGCAGTGTTTGCAGTTATCCGCGATTTTAATTATAGCCCTGATCTATTTTAGCATCTGTCTACTTATGTAGTAAATTCTGTATTATGCATTATATATTCATATTCTTTATAGTTTCATGTGGTACAGTACAAGGTGTTTGGGTTTACAAGGGTTTGTTCCGCAATATAACTATTCATTTTAAAAAAACTTCATTACTTAATTTTCTTCAGCCGCAGCGCCACCAGTTTACACGACCTTAAAGGGTCGTTTATAACTCACCTAACTTTTACAGATGTCAACATTTCCCCCTGTGTTTTTGTGCATATTGTTAGTGTTACAACCAATCAATTTAAATTTGTTTTTTACTTAGATAGGAACCTTGTTTCTACGTTATTGATTATGGTTGTATCTAGTAATAATAAGTAAGTCATAGCGATTGTCTTGTTCTTTTTTAAGTCATTGAGTACCTACATAAGTAGGTACTTTTCTATAACTTATGTAGGTTATGTACCTACATTTTTAATATCGGTATTTAAAAAAATGCTACTTGTTGTTAACCTATGAATCGTTACATCACATACAATTTTAAATACTATGCGTTCACTGTTATTTAGTCTTTGGGACTATAGAATTTTAAAGCCAAACTTCGCGACTAGTAAGACTGAAACAACTTAACGATTTAGAAATCGAATTATTTCTCGCGTTTAACTCAAATTAGGTTACCAACAAAGCAACATCTTATGACACTAACTAAAAATAAATCTACAGGCGAGATTTAAGAGCGAAAGCCGAGGAAATATCTCGATTTATATGGAAAGCAATCAACTCGGACAAACGACGAGAGAAAACAAGCTAGTAATATGAGAATAGATAAATCAACGCTGATATACTAGCGGTAATATAAAATCTAAATATTGTTAGTCTGAACTGAAATACCATATAGATTAAATGAACGAAGAAAAACTATTGCTTCACATCACAATAGAAAAAAAGAAAACACAGGTGAAATGAAAATAATGAATAATTTATTTAAACAAACGTTAATTAAATGTATAATGATAAGAAATAATATGTAAATATTGGTAGACCGAGTCTTACTTAAAACATAAATATAAAGAACATTCTGATTAACTACGAAATAAACTTCAACATTTTAAAGAAGACTCAAAAAGCATACAAAAAGAATAATGTAATCCACACAGAAATGATAAACTATAAAATATAATATAAATACGATAGTACAAACACATGCTACAAATACAAACAGACAAACACACGTTACACGTAAATCAGTTTACCTGAAAAATCTGTGCTCGCGTCCACATCTAGAGAGCAACTCCCAATAGAGTCCACCGACTTATCCATCACTTTTACAGTCAAATTCTTTGTAACCTTCAACAAATCAGCCTCCTTCACCTCTATTTCATACGCGCCTATACTATCTAAGTCTCTCTCATCCGATTTAGGACTGACTGTCGAGCTAGGCAGTCTAATATCAGTCTCTTCTGTGTTTATTGTTAACAAAGAGTCCAACTTTTCAGGATTATTCTTATCCAGTATCAAGGTACTCTGACTGGTGAAGTTGCTCCTTATAGGCTCAATGTATTCAACGTCGTCATCGTCTGTGAATAAGATATTGGTATGTCCGCTAGGGCCTTGTACGTCGGTGGCATCTTTAGGGACCGCGTCGATCACTTGGGACTTTGCTATGCTTTTGTAGTAATGATTTTCTAACTTTTCTAATTGCCTTCGCGTTTCTGATTGTTTTTTGCGAACTGAGTCTATTATAACAGGAAGATTTAAGAGATCCGGTGTTTTTTCTCTGTGTTGCTCCCTTCTGAAGAGAGGGGAATCATCACTTTCTAGCTCGAACCTTTTGTATTTTGACGAGCAGTAATCATCTATTGATGACGTATCCGATTTCTTATCAAAGAAAGTGTCGAGAGAGAAGAAAGATTTTCGTTTCTTCTTCGGCTGGCTGGTTTTGTTAAAATTTGGCTGATGAAATGGTTCCGGTTTTAGCGGCTGCATGCAAATATTGCTAGTCCCAACCAAAGACTTTGGGCGCTTTTCCTGTGGCAGAGTCAGAGGGACACGATTGGTCTCTATCTTTCTGGAATCTAAGCTCAGAGTTTTCCGAAACCTTTCATTCAAGTTTGATAGTAAGAAGTGCCTTCTCTCAGTCGATTTTGGGGTAACATTATAGCTCTGTTTGCTGCTAGAGGGCTGAGAATCTGGAATGTGTTCTGTATATTTAAATTCTATTTCATTTTCAGAGAAGTCCTTCGGTTCTCTCTTGTATGTTTCCGAGCTAAGCGATTGGTTGTCCGGTCTGTGGAAAGAGAAAGAGCCTCGATTAGAGCTCTTCTTCCTGTCACAGATGCAGCTTCCTACACAGTTTAGCTTCAGACATCTTCTGTCTTCAGGTTCCAGCGACACATCATGCTCACCATGAATGTATCTATCTGGTTTACTCTTATGTACTAGGAGATCTTTTCTGATTTTTTCCAGTCTCTCGTCTCCATGGAGGCCTCGAGTGTACTTCGATTTGGGTGGTCGAAAGAATCTTATGGACCCGGATGTATGAGGTTCAACCGATCTCCGCCTGACGTATGGCGAATCCGAAATCTTGTTGACACCTAAGAGCAGGACAGGCGACTTTTTGTCCTCTTCATCAGGAAGATCGCTGAAAAGAAACAGGTGCTTATATCAATAACTCTTACTTTCATAATAAAACATGAATTTATATTAGTTTTCGGTTAGAAAATTTAAGACAAACATTTAATTTGTAATAACCAAATAATAGAAAAATAAAAAAAAGGTTTAAAGTAGTGAAAGAAAAATAAACAAACAAGCACAAAAAAACACAGTGTATACTCACAAAGCAAAACAAATTTATAAGTAAACAAACACACACAGAATAGAACAGTAGGGTGAATAATTCTTAGAATTCCTTTTTTTAGTTAGTCCGAAATTAAGAAATGGGTTTCACAATACTATTATATACTTTCTAAAAAAGTGGAGCCGTGCACTAACCGGCACTCCCTTTCTTTTGAATATCAAATCCCTTTATTACGAACGTCACGCAAGTTTTTGTGGCATTCCTTCTTTCGTTAGATAAAATGCTATGTAAAATTCATTATGATACAATTTCAATTAAAATACCTAACGATTTATTTTACCCTCACACGCTATTCAATGTAATAAAATAAAGTCTTACGGCCCTTCCCTAAGCTAAACCATTATTAAGCAACACTTAGCGATAGGGAATTGTTGGTACAAACTGTGATTACTTTATAAATGTTTTTCTTACCATTTTTTTTAGTCTTCGTGAACGTAGGCTCGATCACGAAGACTAAAAGTATTCGTATCGTAGACGTACAATTTTGACCAATGAGAAAGCGTAGATTCAAAATAAAGCTTTGTCAATGGCTAAAATTTATCATTACGCTTAAGGGTAAAAAATTCGTTATCGGCTTGGAAAGCGCGATGTAGTGTTGTGAAAACTGTGTTGGCATTGACAGTAATATCGATTTTTTGATAAAACGATGTTATCGATACGATACTGGTTTTATTAGCACCGTGTTTACCTCGTTAGGTATCTAGGAAGGACATCTAATAAATTACGAAATTATCGACGATGTATAGAATAAAAAGACTATTCATAGAGTCTATGAAGTCTTTCTATTCTGTCATTAAATACTTGTATATCAGTATCTAAGATTATAACTAAATAAATTGGTAGAATTTAATGCATTTTACATCTGTCATCGAGTAACAACTATCGTAAAGGGGAGCCTACACTATGAAACAAAACATGTTATCATTCATCATCATCATCAACAGCCTGACTTCACCCACTGCTGGGTATAGGCCTCCCCCCTTTGTATGTGCCAATCCTCACGGTTCAAAGCTCGTCTCATCCAGTTTCGGTCCACGATTGATGCAATATCGTTATCATTATCACAGATATAATGCTGCTACTTTTTGCATTATGACGCCACTGAAAACCAGCGCTGCAGTTAATGCTTCTGCAGCATACGCTGAGTGGCGACCTTTTTGTGTCGCTGCTTCTCTTATTAGGTTTAAGCAAATGCCTTTAATTTGTAGGATTTGTAACTCAAATTGAAGTTAACTTTACTTTAATTTATAAATCAAAGTTTAGTACGTTTTAATAGTGAGTGAACAATAATGATTTACTTAATATACAAGTTACATGTTATATTACAAAAGTTTTAAAACATGTTACATAATCTGCACTCACCGTTAGCCGATCGATATTCAAAACTATCAATTTAATACATAAATCGAAATCGATTAATCGATTGACCAATAAGCGCATCGGAATTCCGTTAGGCTAATCCCCTTCCGACATAATAAGCCACGGTCCACAAACTCGCGGCTAGAATACAAGATGATTCATTTGAAGCGGCCAAGTGAAATATATGAGAGGCCCCCTTACTTATAAACGCTACTTAATTTTATCAATTCCTTATAGTTAGCCCTGTGTCTGTTTGTCAATATCTAACGCTAAGAGATGGCAACAGTCCAAGCATCGTTAATCTTTTGACAGGTTTTTTTATGTAATGCTGTGGAGTTTTAAGTCAATATTAGAAAAACTTCTGTTTGGTACTGAAGTAAATGAGTTATTATTATTACTATTATAAATGGAACATGTTGTAGAATACCACACGGCGGTGCCGACACACGGCACGAGTACAGTAAAGCTCGATGGAGCATTTCATGCGATGATTCGATTGATGACAGCCGGTAGTGATGTGCTACATCGACGTCGAGTAACCGATGTTTTATGATTTAAAATATCTAAAAATAATATAGAAAAAATAATATAGAAGTAGAAAGATATTATTTATGTACCTATTATAATCTAACCAGCATTGCGTTTTTATGTCTACTCTACTATAGAGCAGTCAACGTACTTTTGTTGATTGTGGGTCTCCCTGCATCCCAAACATGCAATTTTTTTCCCAAATGTTTATTTTTATTCATTATTTAGATAAACATTATTTAAAACATTCAAAATTTTGCATCCATAAATAAGATTTCCCTATTCTTCCGTCGACAAATCTCTTGTATGCATTTATTGAACAGCAAAATATTTATATATATTTATATATTATATTTTTTGAATAATAATTTTATTGTTTATTGTACTAATATCATTAAAAGTTTGATTTTTATTTACAAGTAGCTTCCGCCTACGACTTCGCTTGCTTGATAATGGAATAAAAAGTAGCCTATGTGTTAATCCAGGTCTTAAACTATTTACGGAATATAAATAGTTTAAGAAGATTCATCCAAATCCGTTCAGCCGTTACGGCATGAAGCGACGCCAAACATACTCACACACACAAACTTTCGTATTTATAATATTAGTGTGATAGGTACTACATTACATATTACATACAAACAAGGAGTATCTCTATTACGAGTTGCAATTCGAAAGCTTTCATAATTTCGTTTCCGTTTCCGAGCTCAATTGTTTAGAGTACTTTTTTTCGTTAAATATTCTTACAGATCGCAATATCCATCACTCAAAACAGAAAACGAAAACTAAAATGAAATTTCGTATCGTGCAACTCGCACTAGGGGAACAGGACGCAATGACGCTCATCAGGGGAGGCCAATGTTCAGCAGTGGATGATGATGATGATGATGATGATGATGATGATGACATACAGAGAAGCATCATTAACAACACAAAGTAAAGCTCAATTGAAGAAAATAACAGAAAGCAGGTGGTTATTGGATGGACTAGACTACGGATGATTCATACTCGTAGGCGTAGTTCAATTTTACGTCACCTTTACATGACGAGACGTGGACGTCATCAAACTTCTATAGCAGTGTTGCAAATACTACGCAAATGAATCAGAGCTATTCTTTCTATTCAGTAGGTAATTTCGTTATCCTCAGTAAATAATTTAGTTTTCCTCGATTAAATCATCATCATTTAGCCCGTTAAAACCCACTGCTGGATATGGCCCTCCTCTTGATCACAATTCGGTTCCTTGCAAGCTTCATCCACAGATTCCCAGCTACGTCCGCGATGTTCGACCGTCGGGCGGGTGGTCGCCCTCTTGGCCGAAATAGGTACGTTTAAAACCACAACCACAGCACTACGCGTCCCGTTGGACAAGCGAATGGCAAATTGCTCTATCGCACGCAAACGTAGATTGAAAACGGAACGGCTGAACGGTCTACTCGCTACTGAGATACTGTTGGTATTATGTTGAATAGATATTATAGACTAAAGTATTTCCGTACAAAGAACGATCATGCAGACTGAGTGTGGCAAAACAACAAATGATAAACGTCTGATGAATGCCTAACTGCTCTATGAGATTTTTTTTTTGTCATAGACAAGACTATAGTCTTTTGTAGGGGTTGACCAGAAGGGTGCAACAGATAGTTGTAATTTGATTGGTTACTTAATATACCTGTATCATATCGAGTGTACCCACACAAACCTAACCAAACCAAGTTTATAGTACATTATAAAAATAAATGGCCTTACTTATGAACATCTTTCAAAAGATAAACGATGCTTAAACTATTGCCATCTCTATCCGTTGGATAATGACAAACAGTGACAGGGCTAACTTTGAGCATTGATTAACTTTAAGTAGCGGTCATAAGTAAGGGCGAAAATGTTATGATAATAAATAAAAATAAAAAGACTTTCGTCTTGCGTATCCTGCAAATTGTCACATAAGATACAACACGAGAAAAGTCTGGCCCGATATAAGAACGCTGAAGTAAGCCAGGTGGTTGAGGAGAAAATGGGTATAGGTAAGGTACCTATATAGACTAACAACTCTTCACTAGTTTGTTTTGAGCTGTACTGCCAATGCAATCCCTCAATGAAAATAAAAAAGACGTGTGGCACTCGGGGACTGCCGCGGTAAAGCTATTGCATAGCATTTTGTATCAACTTATGCAATTATAATTATTTATTTATTTTATTTATGCAGTATTTCTTTTTCTTTGATATTAATTCAAGTTACACTTTTTGAGCGTGGTGATCGTCTCGATTCGTGCGAGCTTCGTAGAGTCGTACAATACGTCTAGTTGCACGCACACAAACACCGTGTCGAAGACTGCCGAAAAGAAACGACGTTAGACAATGCACGGCCTTCAAGCCACACCTCCGTGCCCGTCGGAGTGGGGAGCGTGAGGTTTTTTTTTCGTTACGGAATTTCTGGATTCGGTCCCCGCGCTCAAGGCCCTCGATAGAAGCTATGCAATAGCTTAAAAATAAGATCATGTAGCTTTCTCAATCCAAAGGTTGCCTGGAAGAAATCACTTTCAAGGATTTAGCCGCCCATTATCACCCAATATAAATTTTTATCATATGTTTCATTTCACGCAATAAAGTGTTCATTTATTCATTCTTGCAACAAAGTCAAAGTCAAAATTCATTTACTCAATATGAACCGTAAGGAACACGATAAATAGTCAATTTGTTAAAATTTACAAATTTTGTTTCCACATCATGTTCGCAAATTAATTCACTAGAAAGCGACAATAATGATTTAACGGTCAATCGAATAACAATAACGATTATAGAACGCAATGAGGAATCGATTTTAATAAATTGGTTTCGTAAATCAGCAAAACTTCCGATTGCGTGTCTTTTAGTGACGTGATAGATAGATGTATTCGATACGGTTAAGATTAATGATTGTATTGCATTTGAAATTTGACCTTCTTTGTAATTAAAAAAAATAAGACAAGCATTTTATAAGATGCCGTTACATAAAATATAAGACCGCAAAGAGCCGGTCGAAGCTTGGAGTAACAAAAACTTTTTATACCACATAAAGACAGAATAAGCTAATGACCAACCTGAGTTACTAAGAATTTGAACGGAATTTTATTATTCAGTATTTTATTTTAATTTATCTGATGATTATTACGGCAAAGTTATTTTCTTGTTATTAAAACCAAACTTACTGTTTCTGTTTCTCGCTAGCCAACCACAATGGTCATATAAATATTTTTTAATAACTGTGTAGTCCTACTTTGGTCATACTTTAAGTTTTATCATGATGCGTTGTACATATATAGAAAGTTTTATCAATAGATATGTAATATGCTATGCCATAATATACAATGTGTATATTTTTTTATATATTCGCAGTCCAGTTTTATATAACGCTGTTGGACTGCGAATATATAAAAAATATACACATTGAAAACCCCATCCATGGCTATCATTTGACAAAATGTTTACGATTATAAATTTGAACCGTGGGTGGGCGGAGCTTAGCAGCCTTACCTTCTACTTATAAAGAAAAACCGTCAAATTATCCAAAACAATGCTTACAAAATAACTACTAGCGTAACAGAACTGTGGGTCAAAGAACCCAACGTCCATTAACTGGAGATAGTTTCATCGCTTGAGAACGCGGCTTATGTCATAATTTCTATGGGAATTAAGACAGCTAGTGCACGGGCAAGCTGGAGAAAGTAAGCCATTAGCTGGATGAGAGCTTGTTTTGCTTTACAACTACGTTACTTATAAAAATCTGTCAAAAGATATACAATGTATAATTGCCATCTCTCACTGTTTGTTAATGACAAACGGTAACAGGGCTTTTTTATGAGAAACATTAACTTTAAGCAATGGTAAAATTTAAGTAACGTTTATAAGTATGCGGATTCATGGATTATTTTTGTTTAAGATCGGTACTTAATTGTTTTAATTCAGCTCATAATTCAATTCATTTTTGGCCATTCAAAAATCCGATCCGTCATACAACAACAATATCCGGAAGTGTGGAAATTTTTCCGACACAACAACAGCTTCAAAATTATTATTATGAGTAAATAAACTGAAAATGTCAATTTAATTGTAACCTCAGAATAACTAAGTATTTTATGTGCCTACTACAACAGGTTGCCTATTCATCATCATCTTCATCATCAGTCTATAGCAGTCCACTACTAGACATAGTATAGGCCTCCCTTAAATGAGAGCCATTGCGCCCTGTCCTCAGCTCTAGGTTAAAATTTAACTGTCAAAGTTCTATTGAAACTACAATGCAAACAAAAATGCAAAGCAAAACAGACAAAAACACCACAATTTGTTACTATCTGGGGTTTTTACTTTCGATTAACGATGGAATCTAAAGAATCCCTTGGGGTTCAACAGCCGCAACTTGTAGGGGACTAAATGGGGATTGTTCCCCTCTCAAGAATTACGTGATCATCATAAATATCAAACCTAAAACATGCCCAAGTGTGCTGTTTTTGTGGTTTTAGAAACAATAGAGCTACCTATATTAAAATAGTACAATCGAAATTTTATCTCAAAATTCACAGAATTCAATCGTAATCGATAACCTAATAAAAACATATCGATTTCAAATGCTCGCAGCACTAATCCCAATTCTAATTTCAAATGAAGCTTAACTTTTTAATATGTACCGTTTCATTATAGGCAACGCACAGCTTTGCAATATACCAGTACCAGCTGTCAACAACATGAAAGTTGCAAGCTCAGAAAAAAAGCGCTCACTGTGATGTGATCCAGTATTTTTATTGCTCATACTGGTTATTTCTGGGAAACTGGAAAGGAAAGCTTGTGTGCACAGTATAAATTGTCCGAGGTCCGGGCCCGCTAGATAAAATACGACCATGAAATCGGAGTGGAATTTCTCAATTTCGTTTTTACCGTTCGATGGTATTACATTTGTTGCATGGAATTCTCTCGCCACAATGAATCTATCGCTCATCCATATGAAATGACAGGCCTACTTACAATAAAGCTATTTTTAACAGTTTCCATATGGACATACCTCTACCTAAAAAACAATATTGACTTAATTCAAAGTAAATACATAAAGAGAAAAAAAAAATGCTGGATGCTATCACACAGCATCATGTAGCCCCAAACTAAGCTGAGCTTGTATTATAGGAACCGCACTTAACATCAGGTGGGCGGTGGGCCATGTGCTAGATTCATCTTCAGGTAACATAAAAAAGACTCACTTAACCTAGGTTGCATGCAGTACGCTTGCACATGCAATGGTAGGTACCTAACTACCTAATTGCGTAAAATCTAGAACATGGGACAGTTTTAAATGGCTATTACCTAAATTGTTAGGTGTAGTGGATGAAACAAAGAAGTAACTATGTTTAAATGACATAATACTAAGAAATCTATTGTATTTATGCTAATGCGAACGAAAACTAGGTTAGTTCAGAGTTCGTAACAAAGCAAGAGTCATGTCATGTGATGAGTTAATGACCACGTTGGACAGCGCAACTGGCGAAGGTTGAAGCTTGAGATTGCAGATTCAATTTCCGCTGACTGCAAATACACTAAGTGTATCGATGATAGATGATGATGTTATGATAGATCAGCGGGGTGATCGGCTAACTTTGTTGCAAACAGAAATGACTGACACCGATCCTGTTTTTACAAACTGTGACAGTTTTCAATTGACGTTCATTGAATGTTGAAGGATGAAATGTCATAGTTTGTAAAAACAGGATCGGTTTCAATAATTTCTGTTTGCAACAGAGTTAGCCGATCACCCCGCTGATGATTTGATACAAAGATGCTACAAGTCTATATACTAGTATTCGGTCATGTCTTTTGTATAAAAATCTGTGATTGGGAGCGCCACAGCCAAATGTAAAGACGGTAACAGAGCAGATAAAATAATCACAACGTATTGTACGAATCTTTTTCTCTCTGAAGGTGGCTTCAAGTGGCGACGTAGTTCCTATGTTTGGGTCGGATTGTACTAGGATTGGTCGAATCTTTTGCTGAGCCTAACTTCATAGAACGAAATCCTACCAAAACAACAATGACAACCTTATGGAATCCACGTGAGGAAATGGAGCGGCCTTTATCTTTTGCTGAATCTGCCACAACCTAAAGTAATAAGTAAGTACTTGACAACTAAGAAAAGAAAGAAAGAAGTAGGCCTTTTAAATCAATACCGTATTAGGCAGAATTCCAAGTTCCGGTTGAAAAGAAAGCAAGCGAAAGTAGAATGCCTTAAGTTCAGTCAGCCTTGTGTTAAGGGCGTTAATGTAATACAATACCTACGAGCCGTGGACGCCTAGTAGGAAGTGCCCTGGCTTCTAATCCACAGGACATGGGTTCCAATCTCGGCCGTGTCAATAGATTTTTCGTTTTGCGTATTACCACTTAAAACGGTTAAGGAAACCCGCTGCTTAGTCAGCTCCACACGTATTGATGTCTTTACCGTGGTTAAGGTCGACTAGGCTGGAGGACGGTCTAGGTCCTTGTCTCAGACACTAGTGTCTTTGTCAGTGAGAAAAAGTTGCCACTTGACGCAGGATAAAACATACCTACAACAATAGGACTGCTCGCGGCGTGGCTTATTTCGGTGTTCCAATCATCTGAGTTAAGCAACACTCCACCGGGTCACTAATTGGATGGGTGATCGTTTAGTAGCAACTAGATCTGAGCGCTACAGTGCTTCGGAAGATACATTAAGATGTTGTTTTTTTAGTCTTTTACAGTCGCTAAGCCATGCTTCGGGCGGCCTAAATCCAGCACCAGAGTTGGTCAATAGGTCATACGAAGAAGAAGAACGATAAGATTTGGCAGACGCTTAGTTTACGTTAAAAGTCTACATGACAGTGCAGTCAAAGTACGATAAGAACCTAACGACCGTTTTAAAATGTTATAGCGTATGATGCACTACGTAATATTTGCTAAAGCTTAAAACATTTCAAAGAATGTTTTAAGGGTCCTTCCTCTTCATCGATTTAGATAACGGCGACCCTAGAAGTTATTTTTTTTTATCTCTAACGTGGGCCTTAATATCACCGGCCAGGCCTTTGGTTTTAAATACCCTATCACATGAATTACAATAGAGTTGACCTGCAGAATTTTAAGTTTAGATATAGGAGGGCTTAGGTATCTCTTTCAGTGTTTGGCGTTTTGCGTCAAGAGTATTATCGATTGCCCGTGTTATGGTCGGATTTCGATAACGGCGACCCTAGAAGTTATTTTTTTGTCTCTAACGTGGGCCTTAATATCACTGGCCAGGCCTTTGGTTTTAAATACCCTATCACATGAATTACAATAGAGTTGACCTGCAGAATTTTAAGTTTAGATATAGGAGGGCTTAGGTATCTCTTTCAGTGTTTGGCGTTTTGCGTCAAGAGTATTATCGATTGCCCGTGTTCAAGAGCCCATTTATATTACTTTTCAGGATGTAGGAAGGGCTCCGACATAGCTCAATGACTGACAGTGTCATTTTGATCTACCTTCCGAAGTATTTAAATTGTTTTAGAAGCACTCGGGATCTAAATGTCACAAACGATGCATCGAAAGTTGCTTAACATGATAATGAACAACATAGTAAGCAAAGTAGGTGAACGTATCGCATAGGTTTATACTAGGTTTAGTTATTGATTTGCGAATAATAACAAAAATTAATATCTGATACCAAAAACTAGAATTAATCCATAAAAATAAAAGAAATGACAAAATTTTTATGCCTAATAATCAAGGATTCAGTTAAAAATTCAGATGGCTTTAGTATAATTTATATTTATCCATCAACCAAATTTTTAACATTTTTTCATATTGTCTGCGTGGTACATTTTTAGACACTGGGAACTTTATTATAAACACACATAGTAAAACAACTCTTTAGATAGAGACTCGTTTTTGTATTATTTTTTTTAGAATGAACAATTCTATCTAGATCTCTTTGACATCTTGGATAAATATCTTAGTAATAAATAAATGTGATTGTCTTTTGAAGTTACCTATTCTGCTATAACTCAAAGCACTGCATATCAACATTTCACAGTGAGCTTTTACCAACAAATACAACGTAAAATAAAACAAACCTCTAACAAGCAATAAAACCCTGAACGAAGAAATTTTACTTCAACACATTCACCAATAACTCTCAATGATTCATCATTGCCACTCACAATACAACAAATACAACCTTCTGTTTATTCAAATAAGGCATACTTTGAATAATCTTATTCGCTTTTAAACTATAAACAGAAAATATACAAGACGATGCTCGTCTGAGATTGAAAAATACTAATACTTACACATCTCATGCATTTTTCATTGGATCATTGAAGCATTGTGGTGAGTTCTCACAAAACCATGGGAAAATCGTTTTCACTATCGAAAGTGCATTAATTAAAGATTTCACAGCACCACAACTGTCACAATTTATAGAGAGAAGATAAAAAAGTGGCCCCGAAATTATGCCTCGGTTGACACTTAATTTCTCCGGCCTTATTTTGATCGCCGGCGCACGTCCACCTTTTCGTGGGCGGTCTGACTGTATGACGTGGGCTAGCGCAGTCTCGAAATCAAGCAAGACCCGTCCCCTCACTTAAATACACCGTTAGCAACGATGACTACTCAATCCAATGCCTCTCCGAAGTCGGGAAATAGTTTCATATGGGAATAAAGCGTGCAATGGTTGAGTTATAATCGATTGTATTGAGTTTTTTTAATTGGTTGTGAGGTAGTGGCGGATTAGGGGGAATCGAGAGCAGACTGTGGTGTTTATGTTTCATGTGGCACGCGCCATGTACCGTATGATGATTACACCTGAACAGATGTTGAGTACTGTTTTTGTAGTCGCGTCTCACCAGTTTATTTATTTCTTAATTCTAATTAGACTTTTTATGGTGAGCTGCAAGTCAGAAGTCAAAGACCTTACGGCGCAAGCTGACGGTCGAGAATCACAGTCACCGGCTATTTGTAATTTATTTGAACGATTAACTTTCATAGTAAGATCAATTTTAGCAAATGTAAGGGTACCGAAAAGGGAAATTGCAAATTATCATACCAACACAGTAAATATATTTGAATCAAGCTGTAAAATAATACATTTTTTTTTTTCATTTAATTCAATTTTGCGTCGAGCTGAGGACAGGGCGCAATGGCGCTCATTAGGGGAGGCCTATGTCCAGCAATGGACTAATATAGGCTGATGATGATGAATTAAATTTTGTACCGTCAATTTTAACAATTATTAAAAAACAATCACAACTACCGATACGACCTCTGTGGCGCAGTGGGCAAAGGCCCGCCTGAGACATAAAGGTTTCGGGTTCGATTCCGACCGCGAGACAAACGTTTGTAGGTTTTGCAAATATTTGTCTTATGTTATTATATATTATGTATGTTTTTACAAAGTTAAATGTATTATGGGAACCACATGACTGATATAAATCAGTCATGCATTGTGGTTCCCATAATACAAGCTCTGCTTAGATTGGGGCTACATCATGCTGTGTGATAGTGTCCACTGTCAGCATTATGTATGTATGTATGTTTGATATAATTATTAATCATATTTATTTCTACTGAACATCTTCGGATCTCTAGCGTTGATGTATCTAAGAAAAATTCAAACACGAATGGCCGAACATTAAGGCTATTGCCTTCTACTACATACTTAAAATAAATCAAGCTGTCAAATAAAAGATTACTGATTAGATTCTTATCAACCCGTTACGTGGTTTGTTTAAACAATATTTATGAGCTAATGTTTTGACAGACTTCATGGGTAACTAAATGAATTAATTGATGCCAATGAATAAAAACAATTAAGAAAATGGCTATTAGATTGACGGAGGAAGAACATTTTATAAAAATAGAATGTTGAACGGTTTTTCCTCAGAGCTACGATAAGGGGTTCTTCAAAAGGCGGGTATTCCATCACCTTAAGGGCCAGCAGCGCATCAGTATCGCCTCTGGTGATGTAGGGACCACTTTACAACAGGTGGCTCGCCTGTCCGCCTGCCAGATTTGGCATATATAAAAATAAAATCCTGTATTTTCTACTGAACTAGTACATTTTCCTATTCGTAGAGTTTTTTTAAGGTGAGTTGAACATATAAAGATTATTTATTTATTTGAGAGCTTTGAATTCTAAATATAATTTACAAAATTCAAAAACAAGTCATGTAGGTAGTGGCAACACAATAGGAAAAATAAAATGAACAGTAAAATTAAATATAATTTTTGATAATGATTGCATCATCCACTACATTACCTAGCATCTTCCTTCTAACAAGTCTGCGAGGAACCAAGCGGCATTCTTTCTCCATCTCATTCAACACTTCTTACTAATGTCATCTTTCACACAATAAATCATGTTTTCTATCGCATACTTATACCATGTATGTATTTTCTTACATACTTTATTCATCAAAGCCTAATTACCATCAGTACAGAACAGACAGTGACGTCACTCATTGTCTACAGCCACGATGGTAATACCACTAATAATGCAATGTAGATTAGGTATGTCAAAGAGGCCTGTATAAAATGTCGTTTCTGCCTTTTTAGAAAAGAGGAGGAATGTCTATATTGAAAAGTAAGTTACTTTTATAAAGTTTGTGAGTTTAGTTGTAGGGATGTAAGGGGTTTCAGCCTCCATTTTCGGAAGCTAAGCTAACCTCGCCGGCCCATGGTTTACCATGGTAACCAATAGACTAGGCACTTTGGCAGCGCAACCTTAGCACAAGTAAGTTCCCTAATCGCCGACTGGCAGCAGCGTCAGCCCGGTGCGAGGGTACCCTACGATCCACAACCCGTATGCCTATGAAATTATGGGCATATCCCCCTTCCTATTAAGGAAGGCCTATGTCTATCAGTGTATGAATGATATAGGCTGGTGTTGTTGTAATCTGTGGACCTACTGATCCGATTCTGAAAAATCTTTCACCAATCGGTTATCTATTATAGCTACATCATCTCTATGAACCTGAGTGCTAAGTTATGATTTATTTGGATGGTAAAGCCCCGTATTAATGGTATAACAATAGTTGATCAATATTGTTGACCGACGTTGTCGATCGTCGAGCGAGAACTTTCAACATGCAGTGATCAAATCTGCAACATGTTGACAGCAACGCATCAACGCGTTAATTCTACTTTGTTTATAAACAACTGTTTACAATGAATACGGGGCTATAGAAACTGTAGAGGAAGACCAGCAGGGGTATTCAAAAACATTCAAATCTAATCCGTAAATTTTTTGTTCAATTTTCATTCTTTTCCGACGGATTTCTAGGATCTTAAAAGTTGCTAATGGTGATTCTGAAGATCGGTAAAACACAACACAACACAACCCGATACAATAATTGAATCCTGGCTCAATCCTTACTGTTGGAAACGACTCGGAAACTTTGCAACAATATCAGCCAATGTAGTCCACAGCTGGACATAGGCCTCCCCTACAAGAAGGGGGATACGCCCATAATCCCAACGCTTTACCACCAACGATGCTGCTGCCCGTCGGCGGTCAGGGGATGTAGCTGTGCCAGTTTCAGGCTGCACTATGACGCAATCAGTCGCCATCAGAGCCCCGTTTGGTACTAAGCAGAGTGCACCACGGGCAGGTTGGCTTGGATTCCGAAGATGGAAGTTGGAATCCCTTACACCCCGGAAACGTTACGAAAGTTCACGTAAGCGAAGTCGTGAGCGGATTGGCTAGTTAAGTATACGCATAGGCACGGTATGTGGAACAAATTACAAATAGTTTACATGTCATGTCATCTTGTACAGTATGTTATGTGCTACGTCGTTAGTTACTGATTAGTGTTGCAATAAATTGCGTGTTCTTCTCGCATGATTGAGCAAATAGATAATATCTTAACGCTAATCACACAGGAACCCCATTTTCTATTTTATTAGGTAGGTGCTTAGTACAAAATTCATAAGACTTACATCAACTATTTTCCGGAATGAAAGTTCGTTTAAAAGTATTGTCATAATGATTCACAGTAAGTATTTGTTTTTTATTTTAGTACTTGTTTTATAATGCCTGAATATGGAACTACGATGAGCCTGTAAGAGGCCTGGCCTTTGCCCAGCAGTGGGACATAAATACCAAAAATATTAGGTACTTAAAATAAAAAAATAACAAAGTATTGCTTTGTAGATCACGCATATTTGGTACATGCCCTACGTTTCAAGTTGTACACTTGAAGCATGAAGGTGTTAAGCCTCATGTTAGTGTGTCAGTCATGTGGTTCCCATAACACAAGCTCTGCTTAGTTTGGGCCTAGATGATTTTGTGTGATAATGTCCGGTATTATTAATTTAGTTAATTATGTGCCTGAAATTTCACCGGCACCCAAATCCTTCAACTGAAACACAGCAATGCTGCTTCACGGCAGAAATAGGCATGGTGGTAGTACTTCCCCGGGTAAACTCTTCACAAAGAACTCTACTACTTTGAAAACAAGTGACCGAATCATCCAAATCAGTTATGAATTGACGGAAAATCCGGTAGCATAAAAATAAATACAGCTAACTCATAACCGGACACTTTATTTGAAGTCTGTTAATAACGAATAAGAAAGCAACTTATTATGCACGCCAGAATGATTACTTGGTAGGTGATGCGTTAAATCATGACTTCGGAAGGAAAGGCCGATTTGCTCTATAAATAGTTTAAATTGAAGGGGTGATCCCGTAAAGTAATGATGGTAATGGGTGGTAATCTACTCATTACCATACCAACGTTACATTCGGAAGTAACTTACCTACATTATAGAGGAAATGCTATGAGGCGTACTGACCCCACACTACATACACCTTACAAATTCTTTGATCCATCCAACCAAGTGTTGCAGGAAATAGACATGAAGTTTGAAGGATCTGTTCTTTGCAAAATGTAGGGGTGCTCTACAAACACCGAAAACTATCTTCTTATCTTATCTTATGAGCCTGTCTGATCCCAGTGCAGGGCAAAGACCTTCCTCTTTCCCCACTTCCCAATCTTGGGAATCTGTTTGCCAGGATACGCCCAGTGCCTTAGTACGAGTTGGCTAATACGAAAATGTCAAAATAGGTAATTGCCAAAAAAAGTAACATTAAAATTGAGCCCGAAAACGAAAAGTATTGAACAGGGATGACTAAGGAAAAATTCTAATTAGTCCGTCATTTACATTATCAAAAAATATTGGACACGTATTATATATTGATATTTTCTTTTGTCAATTAAAAAAAATTACAAAGATATAGTGCGTTGAAATTCCGCGTGACGTCACGGTATAGTACATTTTTTTTACCTAGCCGTGATGTCACGAGCCCCGCACTCCCGAACTTTGACGCTCTTTATCCCTGTCAATTATTATTTATTTGATAAATAAAAAAATACGTGTCCAATATTTTTTTTTTATCTATCTGACGGACTAATTAGAATTATTATTTTTTACCCAGTCGTCTTCCCTTAGGTACAGTTCGACACGCCACTTCCATCTGGGACAGCCACGCGGCCCCGTTACGCCCTTTGAACCCACTCAGCGGCGATCTAAGCCCACCACTGGTCTGGCATGCGGCAAACATATCCGGCCCAGTTACATTTAAGAGAACTATCATTATCATAATACACATTCATCTTTCTCACTCTTTGGCATTGTCACTCGAAGAAAGGACCGTTGATTTCACTCATTAATTTTAACATAAATATCAGATCTCGTTATCTATTTTCGAATACCTTCGCCCTGAACGCCATTACGAATAATATTTCTTTACTCCAATAGTAAGAATGTGTCGTCAATTTAATGATTTGTTAGTTTAACATAATGACTCAATCGATGTATTCAATATAAAAGAAAGAAGTTTTAGCCGCTCTTGCAAAAAGTAATTTGCCCTTCACCTACTATTCATATTGATTTATATTTTACATACTACTAGGTACGATATTTTCTGCTTACATTAATTAATTTTGATTTTAATGTTAGCAACAACATGCTTTTGAATACTATCTAGATCATAACCGGTTTTTCTAATTTTTATCTACCAATTATTATTATGTGTACTGTTATGTGTGTCAGATGTAATAAATAAATAAATGATAAACCAAAATAGTGTCTTCCGAAAAATATTCAAGAGACATTAGTACTTTATAGAGTAGTCATTTTTCTTTTTTGGATAGGATAATCTTGCCTATCCACGAGGTTATTGGCCTATTTTTGGCTAGCGACCTCTCTCATGGACTTGATACAAACGACTTTGCCACATCATACCAAGCCTATGCATGATCGCATAAAGCGTAGGACTTACTAGGTCAGCTTGCGAAACTGCTATACTTTTGACAACCCACGCCTATACGAAAAAGCTTTTGTATAATAATATGATCAGTTAACTTTATCTGATTCGCAAAAAGTGACCGCTTTACGTTTAGCTTGTACGCTTTTGTGTCTCGGAAGGCATGTCAAGTTGGTGCCGGCTTTTTCTGTCGTTAAGGTTTGTCAGAGGCCTTCGGGCAGCTTACAAACTCCCGACAATTATAGTCATTTTGTTTATACAATCAAAATCAGCAGTTCAATCAAAGAATCTTTCTACCCGTGGCTTTGTACGTGTAGTACCTGGATTATAGTTTTTATAATGTTATTTTTAGGTTGTAGGTTGCCTAACCCCAAAATTCACGTTTTGGTGTGAAGGAGGAGCAAACATATCATCATTTTCCTGCTCTTGTCCCATGGTGGGGTCGGCGCAACATGTTTTTTTCTTCCACTCACTTCTATCAGCTATCTTCACATATTCTCTTTTCCCTTATTATATTAGAAGCATAGACCTGAAGGACAGGCGTTTTTGCTAATGTGTTCTCATAGGTTCTCACGTGGGGAGAGGGTGTAAGGGGGTATAACTTCCTGTTTGAAATTCAAGCCAACCTCATCTGCCCGTGTTGCGATTTGGCATAGCGCAGCCTAACAATGGCATGTGCTAAATTCTCTGGCCACCGACGAGCAGCGAGGTGCGAGCTGTGCTTTGCGATCCCCAACCCGCCTGCCCAGCGTGGGGTACATCACCTCATCATCTTATAGGTGGGGCCTATATCCAGCAGTGGACTGAATAGGCTGGTGTTGATTTGTTGTTATAGGTTCTTACGTTGGAGGACATTTCGGCCTAGCCTAGCCGAGAACAAATTAATCTAAAACTGATCAGATGACATCATCCAAATACAATAGAAACTGCATTATTGTATTAAACAGTCAGACCGAAACCAAGGCCCTATCTGATAATAATGACACAATCGCAAATTAATGGCTCATTTTAGAGGATGTTGGGGAATGGCTTAATTCAATTTGTCTTTTGTGTAACACTAAAGTGGAAATGAGACTACCCGACATAGAATTGAAGTTGTCGATATATGTCAGATAATTAGCAAGCTGAAGTGGCAGTGGGCTGACGATATCTGCCGAAGAACCGTTGAGGTAAACGAATTCTTGAGTGGAAATTGCGGCTGCAAACGTAGTGTAGGACGCCCTCCATCCAGGTGGACGATTTGAAAATGGCTGCTGGTAGAAGCTGGAGGCGTCAAGCTCATGTCGAAGGGAAATGGCGCTCATTAGGAGAGGCCTATGTTCAGCAGTGGACTGCTATAGGCTGACGATGAAAGAGGAAACGAGCCACAACACTGGATAAAAAATAGAGTTTTGTTCAAAGCGCTATAAAAACTACTTGTCGCCAATAAGGCGCAGTGGGCGAAAACTAACCTGAGACGTAGACGATTGTGAGTTCGATTACCGCCGAGGGAAAAATGTTTGCAAATATTTGTATTGGATGGGTGTTTTCTTTGTGTAATCATCATCATCATCATCAGCCTATAGCAGTCCACTGCTGGACATAGGCCTCCCCTAATGAGCGCCATTGCGCCCTGTCCTGAGCTCGACGCATCCAGCTTCTGCCAGCAGCCTTTCGCAGATCGTCACTCCACCTGGCCGGAGGGCGTCCTACACTACGTTTGCCGAGCCGCAGTCTCCACTCAAGAACTCGTTTACCCCAACGGTTATCGGTTCTTCGGCAGATATGGACAGCCCACTGCCACTTCAGATTGCTAATTCTCTGAGCTATGTCGACAACTTTAGTTCTATGTCGGATAGTCTCGTTGCGGATTCTATCCTTCAGAGAAACTCCAAGCATGGCTCGTTCCATAGCTCGCTGAGCGACTTTAAACTGGTGGACTAGCCGTACTGTGAGTGTCCACGTTTCGGCTCCGTATGTCATGACGGGTATGACGCACTGATTGAAAACTTTCGTTTTCACACATTGCTGTATGGGCGACGAGAAGACTCGACTTTGTGTATTAATGTTTGTATTTACAAAAAAAGAAGCTTAGTTTGGGCCTACATGATAAATGTTTTTGTTGGGTGAAAAATGCCCGCCATTGAGTACTTAATTTTTTGTTAGTTCAGTTGTTAGAATCTGTGTCATTCTCTATCTCTTCTAACAATTTCGTCAAACGCATGTATGTTTTTTTAGACAGTGACAAGACAGCACCAACGAAGTCATTGTCGAAGCACCTACCTACATTGGGTTCCTCCAGATTAATTTTATTGGTTAGTCATACACACTAACAAATTTTCACAAATGTGCTGGCACGTATTATTAGAATCTTTCCATTCCAGCATGCATAGCCTGTTAAAACTGTGGATTAGTAGCGCGTAACTTAAAAACACTCTTTACCTTCTTATCCAACGAAAAAATCGGTTTCCACTTTTCTTCCCGCTATTCTTCTTCTTTTTCCCCATCTCTATGTTCTAGGCTACACATAAAACACAGCACTTTCGGCTTGGTAACACAACACTGTCTATGGTCACAATTCGAAAATAGAACGCACTGTTCGATGGCACTCACAGCACTGGCCACTTATCAGTAGAAAGTTTTGAATCTTTATTTGAACATCGAATGACTTATTTATATTTAGAACGGACTGTCTCTGGCTGGTACAGGACTCTTTACTTGGGCTCTATGGATTAGAAAAAATGTCACTAGCACTAACTCTTGAAACGAGTCGGATTTCAAGATGGTGAAATGTTAACAACAAAGCAAACAAGGAAAGAAAAGCGAACACCAAAATTATGTACAGGAAGAACTCAACCTAATATTTACCAAAAAGTCCGCAGAAAATTAGGAAAACTCATTTGAGAATATTTGAATCCCGAATGAGGTGCACGGTGGGGTGCGCGCGCGCCTGTACTGGCGCGTGGCCACGTTCAAATTTAGAAGCCAAAAAAAAAGAAAACACGCTCGCTGGATGCACATTGCAAGAAATGCATGTGTCTGTTTATTTTCGTTACAAACATAGATCGTGATCAATACGATAGGAAATATAATGATAACTCTTCACACGTAACGGGAGATAATACATAGATGTACCTATCGACCACATAAAAGAGCCAACGAGCCAACTAGAGCATGCCACTGTTCTTTTGAAATTGTAAGCTATGCATGTTGCGTTAAGAATTATCTAATAATATTAAAAACTATCGATACGTAAAAATACTTCAACTCGTAAGTAGATCCAACTATAAGTTCCTTGTAAAATTAGGACAAAAGAGAGAAATCATTCCAACAATATTATAAAAAGAAACGAACCTCAAAAGCAATAAATTAAAGGTAATTAGGTAAGGTATGTACGAATACCCTGAGACAAGTCTTGTGTTGTCTCTAACTCACTTAACTTGGTCATAAGCCCTGGGTTTTGAAAATAATAATAAGAAGAGTAAGAATATTTATAGTATCTTAATGGTGACAAGACCAAGAATGAATTGATAAATAATAAATATTTAAGAGAACAAAACCGAAGTTAACTGAAAGAACTCCGTCCACTCTACTAAGAAGATGTAGGAACTGTAATTCAAAGGGTATTGCACCGGTTATAAAATCATGAACATAATGACTAGCGCAAATGCGAGACAAGCGTGTAAGAATAAACACTCGTAGACAGATGAGACCAAATCAATGCCCAACTGAGTCACAGACTTAAATCTGGAATGGAGAGGGCGAGGCGAGAAGCAATGACTACATTAGACATGTAGTATGTCTTCTAAAAAAAGTTGTGTTTAGTGTCTGAATGAAGAGAAAGAGCACTTTTAAGAGTGTTTTACGACCGAAGAAGATTCAAAAGAAAATATTTTTTTTTTTATCTCTGGGTTAGGTTACTAGAAGGTGTTTAAATGTGCTGTTTGACCCTGCTATTTTGGCACATAATGCAAAGTGGTATGTTGCTCACAAACTTTATAATATATATTATTATCTAAGGTGCTAGATAGATAGATAAATTCTTTATTGTATACACCAAATTAAGAAATACAATTTGCAGAAACTTAATCTTCACAATTAAAAAAAAAGGTACATGGGCGGTCTTATCGCTAATAGCGATCTCTTCCAGACAACCTTTGGATGCTATCCAGAATCTTTATCTTTTATCTTATAGCTTAAGCTTATCAACTTTATGTAAACCTATTTATTTGTGTGCATCATGTATACTATATATCAGGACAGGACATAATAGCGCTCATTGGGTAGACCAGGCCGTATAGCGGACTGCTATACGGCCTGTCCAGCAGTGGACTGCTATTTAAACTGATGATGATGATATCTCTATGGCATCATGGGTCAAATAAATTTATTTTCATTATTTCTTTTCTAGAATAGAGTTACGTTCTCATGGAATAGAAGTTAGATATTACTGGATCCATAATACTGCATATACAATTTGCAGCAAAAAAGCTACATAAAAATGATGTAACTAAATCTTGGGCACAAGCCAAATCTACCTGACTGAAATGTGAATACGGAAATCACAACTTGAAAGAGAATGTGGCGATGAAAACTTTTAATAACCATTTTAATGGTATCCATGTTAAAGCTTTTAAATTAGGCTATTCAGTTAATTAAAATAATCGAAAAAACGTAAGTGCTAGATGATCGACGCATGAATATGTCTTAATAAGCAATAAACTTTGCAGATTCCAATAGAAAAAGGCAAGAAAAAATGCATTGGGGAATATAAAAATTTTAAGTAATAGGGTAGTAGGTATTTAAGACAATAAATTAACTAAGTTAGGTATCTAACCAAAAAAATGGTTGGTGGTTTCTACAGTCCTAAGAAGAGATTATAAAGCTTCTAAAAGCAGTCCTCAACTCTTCCCTCCCCAGCTAATTCTTGAGAATGCACAAATCCCAGCGTGCCGGTGTCGAAGGGTAAACACCAGCATTAGCTCCTTCCTCACTATGATAACAAAAGCGGAAAACAACAAGACGCATCAACAACTCTACAGAGATCACATGTAGCTGGACACAACAAAGACACTTTTGCGGACCGACTAAAACGAAATGACGCGTTCCATTTTCAACACTTCCTGTTCCGTTTTCGAAATTTTGAAACACTGACACGCTGGCAGCTAACAAATCATTGGATGGACAGCTGTCAAACAGAAAAGGCGCGCTTTTAAACGACCAAAATATTTCATTTCAACGAAAAATCACCGTAAAAAATGTCGAGCACTAACGTCGAGTCCTGCAGCGTCAGACGATAGCAAATTCAACGCGACAACTGACCGAAATACATTTTTGTATGTATCCACACGAAAATACGAGCAATTCGGGAAGTCAACGCGTTTATTTATAGTTCAAGATGAAACGGTGAATAGTATAAGCCAGATGGGCAGATAAAATTCATCACAGCGGTGTTACAAATTGGGAAAGTCACTAAAGATTTCTGGAATTGGGCATCTTACTAACATCTCAGATAAGTTTAGTGGGAAACCCCTCTAAGCACGTACCGACATTCTAGTGAAGACGAGGTACTAATGATTCACAGTTATTTAGAAAATATAACCTAGAAAGCTTGGTTTTGAATGCAAGTGTTCCATTTCCACTCCCGAACTAGTTTCAATCTCATCTCATCCTTATTTCTTTGAAATTCATCAGTAACCAACTACAGTTGGAGACTTTAAATCATTCTTGATTTGTCAAGACCGAAATTGCGATAAAATACAAAATGAACTGGATCGAGAACAGGAGAATCATCATTCTCTTCATCATCAGCCTATAGAAGTCTACAGCTGGACATAGGCCCAATGCACGCCATTGAACAGCCGACGCGAACGAGACAATATTCAGGTTTAAAATGCAGGTCGCTAGACATAGGCACCTCTTGTACTGAGTGTAAAGCAAATTCCTATTGATTTTTCAAGAAAACATTAGGTCAAAAGTCGAAAGGTAATCCCTACTGAATTACCAAAGGTATTTGAAATCATTGGGTAAAGAAATGTAAACATTACTTGGCATTTGGCACATCTCCGTTTACGACATCGTGCGAAAGTCCAAGGTCTGCGTAATCTCTATGCGCAAACGCAGCTGAATTAACTTTCCACTGATTTATTTCAAGATCTTTTCCAAAATAAAGAGCAGTCTGTTTGATTAGGTACTTCGTAGGTAGGTACTTGGTTTACAAATTTTAATCACCCAGTTATTATCAATCTGCGTTGCGACATCGCTAAAATCTACAACGTCGCACAACATCATCATGATCATCAGCCTATAGCAGTTCACTGCTGCACCTAGGCCTCAACGTCGCACAACGTATTCATACACAGACATCATAAGTCTGGGTACCCATACGATACCGTATGCAATAAAATTTCTGGGTTGCGTCGACGCGTCGCATTTTGGTGCAACGCAGCAACGCAGTGTTGCGGACATTTGAACACCAATGTAGGAAACAGTTAGAGAGGTTTTATGGAGATGAAATAAACAAAAAGGAAAAGTTGAAATATAACAAAAATTTGATAAAAATTCAGACTAGGTAGGTACTGACTGATACTAGGGGGATTCAGTAATAAGATTATCTGTAATACAGAACTTCTTAGACCAAAAACTGATCAACGGACGGATACTAGGCCTGTGGCCTCGCCCGCCCTAGAAACGTATTAAAAGGTCACCGTGGGACCGTACCTTATGAACTGAATTCAAAGGTGATCGTGACCTAAGCACAGATTTTTGTAATTCAATTTCAATAAAAAAAACAACTCGTGTTCATTACTACTTGGGATTTAAATAAGCGGGGTTCTAATTTCAACTTCCATCTTCAGAATGCAAGCCAACCTTACCTCCCCGTGGTGCACCCTGCTGTATAACAAACGGGGCTCTAACAGCCGGGTGATTACGGCACATAGCACAGCATAACACTGGCAATACCCTGACCGCCGACGACGGCAGCAGCGTCGGAGGCTGAGCCCTGCGATCCCCAACCCGTATGCCCAGCGTGGGAATTATGGGCATATCCCCCTTTATTAGGGCAGACCTAAGTCCAGCAGTGGACTGATATAGGCTGGTGTGGTGATGGATAGATTGGCGGCTTCTTGAATAGACTGAGGGCTTTCTTCCTGCCTTCCTTCGTATGAGCTAGTGACCAACTCTGGTATTCGGAGTTTTTAGTCCTCACGAAGGCCTCCGACATGGCTTGATGACTGAAAAGCCGGGACCAGCATCTTAATTGCTTTCCAAAGGACGAAAGCGCTCAGATCAAAATGCCACTGAGGGATTCATATCATACTCGTATAGAGCTCAGCATAGCAGACAAAAGGTTACCTTTGACCGCTACCGCTATATAGGCAGGTTAGGAACACTGTGTGGAACAAAAAAGGATAAACATGACAATACTAGTTGTTTGTTGATTCCTTTTAAATAAAATAACGTAGGTACAATGTATCATAATATCTGATCCGTAGGAATGTACGCACCACGTGTTGTAAATTCTTTACGATGATTCAACATCTCGTGTTTATAGAATTCTACGATTGATTGCGATCGATCCAATGTTTAAAAATTATCCAAGAACACCTATTATACTACTTATATGTATTATATATAAAGACTATATTTTATCAACTTGAATTGTAAAGGCGAACGAAATAATGTCCCATTTATGTCAACACCCAAATATGTAGACATTCAAAATATACCAATATAATTTCCAAGGTAGACTTGTTTGTGGTTATTGGTAAAAAACTCTCTCAATGCCATCACAGTCACAGGCAGAATGTATCAAAGTCCGAAACCACCGCCCAAAAAACTAAATAAAAAAAAACTGTCGCATTGTCTATGGCTAGATGCAGTTCGCCAGTGCAAAGCTGGCTGAACGCCAAAATGCTACAGGGATCGTCGACCTATGATATTTTCTTTATTTTATAGTCTGAGATCGGAGTGTGCAAGCAATAAACTTAAATAGTGTTTATTGGGATATGTCTTTGATGGGAGATTAGAGGATTTCTGTTAGTTTTTAGTAGTAAAGTTACTGAAATGATGAAGAAAGTGGAAGCTGTCAAGTGTACCTAATCCTAATTAGGTATACTACATTAACACAAGCCGTTAATAAATATGGAGTACATACACAAGAACACCTAGTTATATACCTGCTTAATGTTAAACACGTTTTGGATGCAGAATTGTAAAGCAATAAATTTAAATAGGTAATACCTATTTAACTTTATTCATTGGTAGGTACCTACCTACCTAAATTATAGAATAAAACTTAAATAGGTACCTACTTAATAAGACGTAAGCACTTGAAATAATTTTGTCTGCCTCCTGCAGAACTGCACATATGTTGTAAAATATTATGAAATGCCAAATTGAGACAAACATTGAATTAACTATGACCACTCCTTTTGTACATACTAAACTTACGTAAGCATTTGTTTATTTTAAGGTATTTCGACCTTTTTCTGAATAATTGATGTTAAACTATAATAAATAAAATAAATAAATAAATATACGGGACATCTCACACACGGTCAACTGATCCCACACTAGGCAGAGCCTGTGCTATGGGTACCAGAGACTGATAAACATACATAGATACTTATAAAACACCCAGACACAGAATTCGATTCCCGCCCTGGACAAACATTTGTGTGATGAACATGCATGTTTGTTCTGTATATAATATATACATATATAATGTAGGCCATTAGGACGACATGCATGAATAATAACAATAAAGAACGTAAAAAAATATAATAATGCTGGACATTATCACACAGCATAATGTAGCCCCAAACTAAGCAGAGCTTTTATAATGGAAACCACATGATTGATATACTAGGTACAAATATACAGTTTTTTGTAAATACATACATATCATACATAGAAAACACCCAGACCCAAGACAAATATCTGCAGAACATGCAAAAATTTGTCCCGCAGCGGGAATCAAACCCGCAACCTTCTGCGTCTCAGGCGGACCTTCGCCCACTGCGCCACAGAGGCCGACAAAATAAATAAATAAAAGTCTTAAATAAATACATTAAATACATTACAAAACGATACCATTTGTCTAAAACGATACCTAACTTACCGAAAACAATACCTACTATTTACAATAATAAACCCAAGGCAAGTAACTAGACAAGATAATAATTCGCCAGTAATCAACGTTCTACTAGCCCTACCATCACCGCAAGATAACTGCGCCAAAACCACGACCGCAACGACTTGATATACCTATCAAACCTAGATTTGTTACTAAGGTAAACACCAGTAGCGACTTACAAACCACTGTACACCATAAACATGGCCAACTCATGGTTTCAGATGAAACAAAAGACAGCAAGATTCATAATAAATAAATATTATAACGAAATTGAACAATTAAAACACTACGTTGAAAAAAATATTGTCTATGATTTACTAGCCAGCTCCAGAGACAGTCCAGTAAACTTACTAGGAACTAAACACAGCAATAACTTAATGTTCAAAATTCGAACGCGAATCGCGCGTCCCTTTTCGCGCCAAACCGTAACTGCAGCAAAACTACATTGGACTATGGCGACGAAATTATATAAAAGGTAATGCAATATTTATAGATTTAATTAAAATTCAAGCAGTGCCTTTCGGCCAAATTCGGAGGATTAGAATGTGCGACGACAGAAATATTGAGGCCACTGGATAAATAATAGTTATCGATTAGTTGCAAAGCCAAGCTAGAATGATTAATTCGTATACATACAGTGACCAGGGTTGGTTGAATGTAGGTAGGTGACGTTATTAATTGTTTATTAGACAAAAATTGTGCATTGATTTATCACTGCATAAAAGTACTTTGGTTTTTTTATAGTTTATAGGCATACGATTGACCGTCATACGCCATCTCACCTGTTGGTAAGTGATGATGTGGTCGACGATGTAGCTCACTTGCCTAGATAGAACGTACCTATTTACTCTTCGCTTGAAGACCCCAAAGTCTGAACACACTAAGATCGGCATGATTACGCCTGCAATGCTATTTGAATTAAAGATTAAATTACGTTGCGTTATGGCATACAGCCGAACTTGTCAAAATCAGCTGCGGAACTTACGTCGCGTAATTTCCGGCATAGTGTGTTTAGACGCTAAGTCATAGCGATCGGGAAACACTGACGTCGGAAGAGCATTCCATTCATTAGCTGTCCTACGGAGAAAAGTTGCAGCAAAGTACATCGGGCGACGAGTGGAGTCCGACTTAATAGTGAAATGGCAATTTAAATTAAAAAAGGTGACTAGTGCCAATAACAATTTTAATTTGGAGTACACTTGCTTATCACCTGTGGCTTGAGTAAGAAACACAAGCTTACAACAAACGTTAAATAATCTGTACCTTTAGTGAAAACGGGTATAACTCGAAAAACCTTGTTTCGAGAAAAACGCATTTGAACATTTTTAAGCTTTAAGCTGCTGTAACTTTTTTTCTATAACATGTAGTGATTTGGTAATTGGTGCGTTTTGTAGGCAATTATGAAAATAGACCAGCTCTTCTAGCGGGAAATAGGTAAAACTTTGACATCTCCATGCATACAGAGGTACGAAACTCGAAAAAAGTTAGTGAAAAATATTAATTGGCGGGGTTAAGGGGTTCCAACCCCCATCTTCGGAACCCAAGCCAACCACACCTGCACAAGGTGGACCCTGCTTACTAACAAACGGGGCTCGGGCGGCCGGCTGATTGCGGCTTAGCGCATCCTAACACCGGCACAGCTAAAGCCCTAGGCCGCCAACGGGCAGCAGCGTTGGCAGTGCGAAAAGTGTACCCTGCAATCCCGAACCCACCAGATTATGGGCATAACCTCCTTTATATAAGGGGAGTCCTATGTCCTGCAGTAAACTGATAAAGGTTGATGTGGAAAAGATGAACATTATCATAAAACCTTGTCCATCGAAGTTCTGAAGTAGTACCACAGATGACAATGTTACTCCGTACATATTACCACAAAAAGTGGTCCTTCAGAGCTCCAATGACAGGATGTTAATAAACCAATGACGCGTGCTATGGACGAACACTATTAAACAATGAAAGGCAGGATGTGTTTATCTTTAGGCCTAATGAGCAAGTATGCGCCGGTCAACTGTATGTGCCCTTGAATTAATAACCGATATTGTAATGTGTAGACAAAAAAAGTAGTTCACTTTTTTGTGAAGGGCTCACCCGAAAAATCACGCCAACCACTACGCCATTTCTGCCGTGAAGCAGTATGGCTGTGTTTCAGTCTGAAGGGTTTGTTAAATAAAATTATACTCCTCAAAGTACAAAAAAACGGATGAATGATCACCCTAACCACCTGGCTTCACAGCTAACCACCATCAGCTACCCAAAGAGGCTGCGCAGACAACACATCATGGAACTTGGTTCATGATGAATAAGAAAGGAGAAATGATCGCTGGACCAGTTCTCTTACATGTCATATCATGCCAACACCAAACCTGCTCATAGTCTGAAGACTGATCGCAGATAAAACACAGAACAAAAAAAAATGTAATGGTTACCGCTTAACCTCAGGTGGGCCGAGTGCTAATTCCATCTTCAGGTATCATAAAAAAAACACAATTACGCTCGTGGCGTAGATTTTTTCGATGTTCTAATAAGATCTGTCCAGTCACTATTTAGATGGATGGCTCGCTGGCATATACATCCTAGTGCTTCCGTGCTTCGGAATGTTAGTCCTAGCTTTACACTACACAAGAGCATTAGGTCTTAGGACTAGTTATTAGTGGTACATTGTCATTAGGCCTAAAAACTCCGACACCAGAGTTGGTCACTGGCTCAATGATGAAGAAGTGGTACAGGACCTATTTATCCTTTTCAGGCATCGCCAATTTGGTGGGGTAGAGGGAGTTAGTTGTTTTGTTGCAGAACAAGAAATAATGACTACTTTTAAAATTTAAAAGTAATGACACTACACTGTGTCGTGCGTGGATATCAGAAATTATGAGTAAACTATACCATTGTAACACGACACTCAAAAGGAAGAAAGGTGAGAGAAGGGTAATAATGTCAAAGGACGTATCTGAATTGTCAAATGTCATAATCAAAAGGGACTTATGTATGTAGTCAAGTCACAGGTACAAGAGTTACAAAATGGCGTAGGTACTAGGCTATTAAGCCCGTTTAGGTATGCGCCCGCGCCTGTTTGGGCGTAGAATCTTGTTCCTGTAACTGTTTATGGAAACGTGTAAGTAATGTAGGTAGGAGGTAATCATTTTCAAGTTGAAGACAGCATTCATAAAACCTATAATAATAAAAATTCTAGTTAATCTTTGTTACTCCTTTACGCCAAAACTACTAAATGGATTTGAATGAAATTCTAGATTCAGATAGCGCACACCCAGGATTATCAAATAGGCTTTTCATTAGGGTACCACGAGAACGGAGCAGCAGGTGGAAGCTAGTAGTACATCAACGACATCTGCAGAGCCTCGAACACAGGCGTCGAGTTTCCATAATGTCGGTTTTCTACCAGTTGCACTTTGGTGAATGTGCCCAAGATGTTCATGACCTGATCCCACTTCCCCCTTTTATTACCGGACAAGCAGGCGTACTGCAAAGTACCACCCATACCTGGTTGACATCCCACCTTGTCGTAACAAGCGATTCGCTTCCACGTTTATTGTTAGTACTTACTAGTGAGGAGTGGAACTTGCTTCCCGTATCTGTTTTCCTTGACCAGTAAAATCTCGGAATTTTCAAATCCAGAGTGAATCGGTTCATTCTAGGCAAGCGTACTCCATCTTAGTCCACATCTTCACATGTCTTAGGTGGGTATGTGTCAAACGCTTGGCTATTTTAATGTAAAAAAAACGATTGTCAGAATTCACGTTAATTCTTCATCAGCACAATTTCGTCAGCAATTAGCAAGTCCCTGTATACAACTACACCAGCCTACAACGCCAGCAGTCAACGTGTTAGTATGTAGCTATGTACGCATGGGATAAAATGACGCCATTATGTCATAGGATAAGGATAATATGGGGTAAGTGATGTGCATAAATATCCTTATTTACAAACACAATGCAGGTAAGTACCTACTTGATATATCTATTCTTATTTTCAGGGTCAAATGAGGATAACAGTACTCTATATAAAATAGCCTATATCAGTCAGTGGACAAGACATAGGATTCCTCTATTAAAAGGGGGGATATGACTATAATCTTCACCGGCATGTGGGTTCGGGATCGCACGGCATTGTTTCTCGCACAGCCGGCGTTGCAGCCCTTCAGCCGTCAGGGATTTTAAGAAATGCTAGTGAGGGCGCTTTGCCGCAATCAGTAGTAAACTTCTTTGTGGAGGGATCGTCCGGGGTAGTACTGCCACCATGCCTATTTCTGTCGTGAAGCAGCTGAGCTGTGTTTCGGTTTGAAGGGTGTGGGTGCCGGTGAAATTACAGGCACAAGAGGCTTATAATCTTCATGCCTCAAGTTCATGGACGCAGGGCATTGCATCGTATAGCAATCTCCAAAAAACCTGATCTATGATGCAAGGCTTTGTGATAGGTAATGGTTACCACTTAACAACAGATGGACCATGTGCTTGTTCCATCTTCATGTACCAATAAAAAAAAACATCCGGCCGCCAGAGAATAGTTTGTTAGTTAACCTTGCGCACCATGGGCCGGTGAGTGGTTTGGATTTTGAAGTTGTGTAGTTGAGTTGCGTCATTGGTAGGATAAGGATGTGGACATCCAACTGTACAAACAACAACCATACATCCTTTCCATTTGGATTTTACAAGTTTTGTGGAACAAGACCCTAGGTACCTACCTCAATATTGAGGCTCTCATAACTTACCAGCCCCAGATCTACATGTTTTCGAACCGGGGCTGAAACTTAACAGTGGCGCCCCCTCGAGTTATTGGAGATAAATGGTAAAAAAAAACTCACTAATATTAGTTAATTCTCTAACTATGAAATTGCCGTTTTGAACAATTTTAAAATCAATTAAAATTTAATCTATGTTATTTCTATCTATCAAAGTATTTGCCCATGCTATTGATGCATTTTTGACAGCACAATGGCAATATGATATTGGCGCCCCGGAAACGGCCACCCCCCGTTAACTTAAAACACCTAGCAGATATTAACTTCTTGGGGTGAGACAAACAAAGTCCGAGGACATGACTAGTGCAAACAAATATGTCAGAAAGGATAAACACCTACACATTCTCTGTATGGGCATCAGTGTTTAACAGGTTTTAAATTCTTGTTTTACTTATTTTGTTTAGTTTAATTTATTGTCTTTATACTAAAATGGCTTAGACCTTGTTCTTGCCAATTATTTTTCATCATCATAATCATCATCTCCTATACCTATAGTACCTATAGTCACCTATATTAATTCACTGTTGGATGGTGCCCTCCCCTAATGAGTGCTATTGTGCCCTATCCTCAGCATGATACATCCAGCTTCTACCAGCAGCCTTTCTGTACTCAATTATTTGAAGTCCTTTTAATATTTATAAAAGGACAGTTGGAAATGGTGAGACACACAAGACCGAAGGAAATGGCATTATATTAAAAGAGGAGAAGACCATAACCTACCAACTCAACACCTTGAGTGCTGGAAACACAACAGTGCAGAAGACCTAGAACCATATCTGCAACAGATATTGGATATGCTACATGCCTTGCCCGAGGCCCACAGTCAATGTGTTAATCTCTGTATTATTTTCATGTTATTCTCTGGCAATAAATTATGGTATTTGTACTACAAGACCAAAAGAAATGGCATCATGAAGGTGAATCTGGTTAAGAATGAAAGAAGAGATATGTTCAAATATATGGATTTCTGGTCAATGGAGCAAAAATTTTCAATTAAGGCGAAGGTACGGGTCAAACCTCCAACTCTCTCGCACTATTCAACATTTTTGAAGATATAAAATCACTGAATGTAATTATGCAAAATAGCAAACGTTCACGGGCTAGAAAATAACAATACAAAGGTTCAGCAAGAATATCATGTTGAACCCAACACGTTTTCCTACCAAAAAATTTGCATTTTGGGAAAATAACAATTTCATGTATAATATATTTTTTTAGAGATTATATCAGTAATTTCTATTGTTTATGAAATATTGCCTGTTAACATCTGGTACAATAGAAAACCTATTAATGTCTTGTGCTGATCCGGGTTCCGGCAAAGAAAATATGGAAGAAATTAAACATATTTTAATATTATTTTCTGTGAATTATAGAAAAATTTTAATAATAGATATAATAATTATATAGAATAAATAATATTCATTTTTATCTTAGCTAGGCACAATGATGTCCTTAAATTAGCTGCACTTAAAAAAGGAAACAAGAGAAGCCCAGAGTTGTGAAATAGAAAAAAAAAACTGGTGGGTAGAAAAAGATTAAGAACCTACTCAAAGGAAACGCCTGAGTTTGTTAAGATAACTTACTTACAAGTTGTATAAATAAATAGTTTCTGGTTTCCTCTGGATACAGAAATGCTAAAAAAATCTAAGGTAACAATGTTAAAGGAAAAGTGAACCATAACTGTGTTTAATAAATTTACCTCGAAATAAATGTCCGACTTAGATGTAGTACTCCAACGTATTGGCAGATTGGTGATTTGCATGTACAAACAAAATTTATGTTATACATAATTAATTAACGAAAACAACACTCACCAAGTTTTGATGGGTGCCAGAAGAAGGAGGCTTTTTTCCCGTCTAGAAAGCCTCCACACCGAGTTTTTATCACACAGTTAATTTGTACGGTCCAAAACACAACACGTGAAGAGTCAAAATTGAAATAATGTTCTCAAAAATGCAAAATAAAAATCATTTTACAACACATCTCCATTCGTGCGAGATTTAGCAGACATAATTATTCAAACATTTCGATTCAAATTCGAACACGATTGCAAAAGCAAAATCCAAAATCCAAGCGAAAAAATCATTCACCTATAATGTTTTGACAGTGACTGCCGTGACTGCTGCAGGAAAGAAGACAGCCACCCTAGACAGAGAAGGTATACTTAATCTATGACAGCCACTGATAGCCACTGAGGGCTTACCACGAGTTTTGATAGTTTTCGAAAACTTTATAAGTTTCGGTATCTTTCCCAGTGTTGCTGTTTTAGCATTTTTAATGCTAAATTTAGCATATTTTCGGGTCTGTTAGCTTGAAAAATTCGCATTTAGCATATTTTTATGATTAACATTTTTTTGTACGTTACCTAAAAATTCAAAATTCCTAAGGAATTCAAAAGAAAAATATAGATTTTAGCATTTTTTAAAGTTATTTAGCATTTTTTGCAACATGTTTTAGCATTTTCTCCAAATAAAAAACGGCAACACTGATCTTTCCATACATTTTCGTAGTTCATGCACGTTTCCCTAGAGGCGCTGTACGAAAATGTATGGAAAGATACCAAAACCTAAAAAGTTTTCGAAAACTATCAAAACCCGTGGTAAGCCCTCTGATGTCGGTCACTTAAATTGTATCGTATATTGAAATGATATTTTTTTTGCAACTGGTAACACACCAGGCACCCGTGGCGCCAAAATTAAAATTATTTTGTAGTTAGGTAATTACATTAGATAGTTATTTATGTAGGTGTGTTTAATGGGATCCTATTACCCATATCGATGTTGTTTTTTATTGTAAATGTGATTACTACCTTAGACGGTTTCTAGAATAGATACGGTAGAAATCTCATTCTCTTGTACTATTTGCCTATTAATATTATTGTGCTAATAGTATTGTAGTATATTTTGCTTACACAAAAGAGGGTGGATAAGGTTCTAGAGTGATACCTCTAAAGGCTCCTACAAACAGTGCCGCCGTCCAAGTCGACCCTGCCGGCGGCACCGTGGACGAAGAAAAGCTAATCGCACGGCAAAAAGAAAAGGTATGAACTATCGTCGTCAACAGTAGCAAGATAGGGGAAATTAGGTTAGGAAACTAAATGGTATATGCAATTGCATATTATCTGCAGCGCCGGGCCTCGGGCCGAGTACCCTCCCGCGTGCCGGAGCCCGAAATTTACCGGTCCGATGTGCCGGCACCCACGGCATGGCCGCAAAGGGTCTTTAATATTCCCAATTTTATTAATTATTATAATTATTAATTTTGTCATCCTGCATTGTTCTACTGCGGTGTAATAAAGACGTCTCGCTCAAATTCCGCCAACTATCTCTATCCTTCGAGATATTCTACCATCCTCTCGAAGGCTTCGAGTTCGTCCCGCCCAACGCTTTCATGGCGGACCACGACCTCGCCATTCATCGGGCTGCCAAGATGTTATGGCCCATCTGTTCGGAGGTATACGGCTAACATGGCCCGACCAGTCTAGACCCAGGGCTGCTTTCCTACTCCCAACGTCGACAATGCCAGTAATTGATGGCAGTATGCTATTCCGCACTCGGTCAGTGAGCTTAATGATCCGAGGATACTGCGTTTCATAGCCATTTGGCAAATCTTGAGTTTGGACTTCTGTAACTCGGTCGATGACCACGTTTGGGCACTGTACGTAGGCTAGAGGGCGGTTAGTATAGGAAGTTTACTTAGACGAAAATAAAACTACTTTATATTTTAATATCATTATTTTATTAAACTAGTTAATGCATTTATAGCATACGTAATAAGTTATAATTTGTATGAAACCAATAAAATTCGAATGGTCACTTAAACAACCAAGTACTAACCTATTTAAAATATATTAGGTAGGTAACATCTAAGTAGAACAAGTGAAAAATCTAGAATATCTACTTACTTAGGTACCTTATCTAGTATTTATCAATAACCGTGTTGCATTTTACAAAGTCAAACTTTTGACTACAGCAACAATAGTTTGAATGACAATTTGATATATAAAGGGTATTACGCGGGACATTGACATTAATAATGATGACGACCAATGACGAAAACCAATTTGGTTTGTCAAACAAATCACAAGATATTTTGGTATTCGTCATCGTTCATCATTGTTCGTCGCCATCATCATCGTGTATGTCAATGTCCCGCGAATCGACATAAATCTATCAAACTGGTGTTCAATTTCCAAGAAAACAGCCTTTCATAATTTCGAGGTTGACATAATCGGTATCATCTCATAATCGCTTAATAATAAAACTGCTATCCTTTCCGAAACTGTCAATTAACAGCTCAATCACGAAAACTACAGCGAGAAAGTCTTCCTATGAGAAAGCGTTTTTTTCTAATTTAATAGCTTCTGGGATAACATAACTTCCACAATTTCGCCAATATCACGTAATATGGTTTTTAATACTATGAGTCATCGTTGTACGGTGTATATGGCTAGTCGTAAAATTTTTTGTTACGGCGATACGTCAGGTTATAATAGAAATAATCGTGATCGTTTTTATTATTGTGCTGTAAAAATAAAACTTTAACAAAATGCAACACAGATCATTAATAATTAATAAGTTATTCGTATATAGGAAGTAAGACAGGGTTTATTTAATGTATTGGAAATGTACCTATCCTACCCCTAAGACTTTCGTTAAGGCTCCTAACAGCCTGTCCAGATGAAGTGATTTACGCACCAGTCGAGTTGCACGTATCTAGAAGTACGCACGTCACATTCCACGTGACATTTGACAAACCTGATTGGCTACGCGCGAGTCGATTAGCGCGGGCTTTAAACCGGTGACTAAAGTCACACGGCAGAAATCGACAGTGTAAATGGCAATTCGGCTAGGTGTCAGGTTACTAAAATAGCAAGTTCCAAAATACGATTTTTGCCACGCGGCGACCGCTGGTGACTAAAATCGACCGTGTAAGTGCTCAGTTGCAGGCGATCACTGTCAATCGATTGTCGGAATACCTAAAGTCACCTGCCATTTCCATTTTTATAAGCGATACAGTCATATCGCGCCACTCGGTGACTGGCCGCACGGTTAAAATCAACCCATGTAAATCAGCCAGAAATTGCTTCATCTGCACAGACTCTATGAGATTATATAAAGTAAGATTATCAATACGACCATGTCATATATTGTCATGGTATAGGCCACGCATACTATTTATAATAATGTTTCTCTCAGAACTACAATTTTCAAAAAGTGGGTATATATTTCACACGACATTATTGCACTTGCCTCTGCCTACCCCTTACATGGTAACTTAATATTTGTGTTCTGATCAAATAGAATGGCGACGTAAACAGTATCAATATTTAAGGCGATACGCAGGTGATATACGACAAAAATCAAATATGTTAATTAAAAAATTGTAATCCAAATTTTTTACCGGAAAATCACTAAAATATTAGTTAACTGTAAAACGCAGAGTCACCTTTGCATAGTAACCTAGGTACGGTACCTTTTTGCTTTCTTAGTGAGATACTGTAATGAAGCGAAGGTAATTTTTTTTTCAAATAATACCTACTCTACCTAATAAAAATCTTACCTTGTGGATTGTAACAAATAACAGTTTGAAGGATGCTATGAACTGATATTGCTTCTTATATTTTTATGAACCTAGTTCGATTTTCAAGTATTGAGACTGTTTACATCGCAAGGGGCAAAACCTCTTAGGGGTAAATCCTAAAGGTAAGTATGTACCGTCGCACTTACTACCCCTTACAATACTCACAACGCATTTATGTCCCCCTGAAGTTGGCTGCAAGTAGTCCTAGTCCTATATTTGGGTTGGATTGTACTAGGATTGGTCGAATCGTTTGCTGGGCCTAACTTCAGAAGGACATAGATCCGTTGTTACTATGGTAACTTAAGACTTGCGCACTAATCATATAATGATGATATCCATGCTGGGGTAAAACTAGTCATAGTTCACAACCATTGTGAACAAAACAACCCGCTTAGGGGCAAATTAAAAAAAACTTAGTATGTGCTTAGCCTTTTCTACACCTTACATGGTAAGAGCGTTTTCGCACTACGTCCGATCTGAAACCGATCCGAACACAAATCAAAGAATCAGAGATCGCACTAGTGCGTAAGCAATATCCGAATTCGTGTGAGATTGATCCGTATTTTCACGGAAACGGATCGGACTCGGATCGGACGTAGTGCGAAATCGCTCTAAGGTTTGCTTACTGAGTATGAAGATGTCCATAATGGGGTAAAAGTAGTCATGCTGTTTGTTTTCACAACCCACTTAGGGGCAAATGTTAAAATTCATAAATTATACACCCGCCAAAGGGGTGTGTGTTCCTAGCATAATTAGGGATAAACTAAGAAAGTATTTGTGAAATTCCCCCAGGAGTGCAGTAGGGAATAAAGTTGCCCTTCGTTTACATAATTAATTTTAAAAAATACCCTTGCAATTCGCAAGGCAGATACCTAACAAGTCTCTGGGACTGACGGTTTAGGCTTTACGTGTCAGCTAGTCAGTCAGTCAGCGTAATTACAGTATTATATATTTAGAAGTAATCAATCCTACAGATTTGAAATATGTAGGTTATGTTTCATACATAGAGTATGGATAAACTAAGAACGGATTTTGAAACAGGCCGCCCACTAGTTGCATGTCTAGTTGTATGATACACTAGTTGTATATCTAGTTGTATCATACATCATTTGTATTATACAATATTTGTATCATACACTACTAGTTGTATCATATAATATTTGTATCATAATACACCTATTGTATCACACCAGTTAAATCATACAATGTTTGTATCATACATTAGTCGTATCATATATGCAGAAGATGTTGCAATGCGCGCGCGCCGCCCTCGCTTGCCCAATGCACGCCGCCACAAGCGCCGCTTAGTGCCCAAACGTAGGGCGTGAAGAAATCTTCAGGCCTGTCCTCTTCCACGTACCGGAACTTTAGATCGGGGAATTTCTGAAAAAAATGGTTTAATAAGTTTTTTTACATCACTAAATAGCATAAAACAAAGTCGCATCCCGCTGTCTGTCGGTCTGTCCTTATGTATGCTCTTAAAAAAACAACGAAATGGATTTTGATGCGGTTTATTAGTTATTCAAGAGAAAGTTAATATGTATAATTTGCACCCGTGCGAAGCCGGGGGGCGGAATAACACTTGAATATGGATTAGTATGTATTGGAGTGTAAGTGGTTTTATTTCCATCTTCGGAATCCAAGCCAACCTCACCTGCCCGTGGTACACCCTGGTAACTAACAAACGGGGCTTTGGCGGCCGACTGATTGCAGCATAGCCTAAACCGGCAGAGTTTAATCCCCTGGCCGCTGACGGCCGGTGCGAGAAGCTGTGCCCTGCGAACCCCAACCCGCCCAGTGTAGGGATTATGGGAGTAATACAAGCAGGTGTTATTGTTGTTTTTCAGTAAATGAAGGTACTTACCTTTAATCTATCACTAGACCACTGCTCAGCCCCCTTCTTGATGCAAGCGAGCACCTCATTCACCCCCAACTCACCCCCCGCACCCTCTTGCACCCGCTGCAGTCTTGTCGAGAAATATCCAATTACCTGAAAGTTATTAATTAAATAAATCAAGCTTCCGCCCGCGGCTTCGCTCGCGTGATACTCTGATAAAAGTAGTCTACGTATTAATCCAGGCCACAAAAAATGTATACTCCCAAGTTTCTTCAAAATCTATTCGGCCATTTTGGCGTGGAAGAGTAACAAACATCCATACATCCTCACAAATTTTCACGTTTATAATATTAAGTAGGAAGAAAGTAGGATAAAATAATGCTGGACTTTATCACACAGCATCATGTAGCCCCAAACTAAGCAGAGCTTCTATTACGAGAACCACATAACTGCTAAATAAATAATATACATGACTGACCTCATTGCTCAATTGGTAGTAAAACCCCTGCCTTCTGAACTGCAGGTCGCGGGTTCGATTCCCGCCCGGGAAAAACATTTGTACGATGAACATGGATGTTTGTTCTGTGTCCGAGTGTTTTATTAGTATTTATGTATCAGTTATCACTTTATCAATCTCTGGTTCACATAGGCTCTGCCTAATTTGGAAACAGTTGCAACTTCAGCTTGCTAATTCTCCGAGCTATGTCGACAACTTTAGCTCTATTTCGGATAATCTCGTTGCGGATTCTATCCTTCAGAGAAACTGAGCATAACTCGTTCCATAGCTGAGCGACTTTAAACTGGTGGACTAGCCGTACTGTGAGTATCCACGTTACACGTTTTATATACACTTACCATTTCTATATTCTGTGCTATCGGTTGGTTTCTATGCTCGTGGAATAACTGTCGTTTGTGCAGTAATGCGTATACTACGTTCAGATTGTTAGCCAGCTGATGTGTTAGACACGAGTTTATGATCTCCAGCAGCATTCTTAGTACTTCGTCTAGAACTGCTATGTGATCCATCTGTTAAATAAAGTTTTTAATTTAAGTATCCACACCACAACCACCACAACAGCCTATATCAGTCCACTGCTGGACATAGGTCACCCCTAATAAAGGGGGATATGCCCGTAATCCCCACGCATGCGGGTTGGGGATCGCAGGGCACAGCTTCTCGCACCACCGACGCTGCTGCCCGCCGGCAGTCAGGGAATTTATCCGTACCGCTTTTAGGCTGCGCTATGCCGCAATCAGCCGGCCGCCAGAGTCCCCATTCGCTGTTTTGCAGGGTGCACCACGTGCAGGTGAGGTTGGCTTGGGTTCCGAAGATGGGGGTTGGAACCCCGTACACAATTTAAGTGTCGGTCAGAGAAAATTTTTCAAAATGAGATTAGCCTATGTGTTATTCTAGTACCTAAACTATCTACATACCAAATTTCATCTAAATAAGATAAGTAGATATGATACTTAGTAACAAATATTCACACGCACTTTCACATTTAATATATTACTAGCTTCCGCCCGCGGCTTCGCTCGCGTAGTACCGGGATAAAAAGTAGCCTATGTGTTAATCCAGGTCACAAACTATGTATATTCCAAGTTTCATCCAAATCCGTTTAGTAGTTTTTGCGTGAAAGAGTAACAAACATTCATCCATTTATCCATACATAAATTCATACTCACAAACTTTCGCATATATAATAATAGTAAGCTTAGTAAGATAAGATAGTAAGATAGTAGGATAGCTGGAAGGATAAGTAAGTAGTAGATTTAAAAAAAAATGGTAAATATACTCACAATTTCTTCCGTTTTCTCTTCAGCATGATGTGGTAATTCTAAATTATTAATATCACCTCCTGAAAAAAATAAATAAATAAATAATGCTGGACATAAACACACAACATCATGTAGCCCCAAACTAAGCAGAACTTGTATTATGGGAACCACAAAGACTGATATACTACTTAAATACATTTTTTTAAATACATACATAGAAAACAACAAATATTAGCAGATTATACAAACATTTGTCACGCGTCAGGAATCGGACTCGCAACCTTCAGCGTCTCAGGCGGGCCAAGCCAAAACAAGCCCCTCAGCTAACGATTCGACGAACCCTAGTACAATCTGACCCAAACATAGGAACTACGTGTCGCTACTTGCAACAACAACCACAACACCAGCCCATTCAGTCCACTGCTGAACATAGGCCTCCTCTATAACAATGGACATATGCCCATAATCTCCACGCTGGGCATGGGATTGGTGATCTCAGGGCACAGTTTCTTGCACCGCCAGCGCTGCTGCCCGTCGACGGTCTTAGCTGTGCCGGTGTTAGGTTGCACTATGGCGTAATCAGCTGGCCGCCAGAGCCCAGGTCAGGTTACCTTGGGTAAGGGTTCCAAAGATGGGAAGCTGGAACCCCTTATACCCCAGCAGCCAACTTAATGGGGACACAGATAGGTTATGAGTAGTTTGTGAGCGTTATGGTAAGTTATATACCTTCTATTTGTGAGCATAATCTTGATCTTCGCTTCGTCAACGTCTCGAATAATGATATAAGCCTCTGAGCCACGTAAGGATGTAGATTTCTGAATTCACCTGAAACGAAACAAAAGTTAAACTTGACTGAAGTTGGATAACCCAATATGAAGTTTGATTACCCAATCTGAAGTTTGATAATCCAATATGAAATATGATTATCTAATCTCGAGTATGATTATCTTGGTTTTATTCTGATTTGAATTTCGATTGCACTATCGGAAGTTTGACTATACAATATGAAATCTAATTGTTATCTAATTTGAAGTTTAATTATCCTATCTGAAGTTTCATTAACCAATTTTATAACCAATTTATTTAAGAGCCTTCCCAGATGGGCGTTTTGCTCGCGCGAGTTGGTCGCACGATTGACATGCGTATCCAATCAGGCTTGCTAATTCAAGAACCCACGTCACATTCCACGTGAGATTCAGCAACGCTGATTTTTTATTTATTATATTTATTTATTGATTTCACAAATCAGATTACAATCGAGTTAGTAATAACAATGTTTACCTTAGATGTTTAGATCTAGATTAGTAATCAATTATGTGAACATGACATATTTAGAGTGTTGCAAACTTACAAATTAAATTAACCAAAAAACATAAAAAAAAACGAGGAAATTATATATCGTTATATAAACAAGGTAAAAGCAAAGTTCTACGGACACATCGTTTAAACTTATTTACCCTAGGGTCAAAGATATCCAAATCTCTAGATGGAGCCAACTTGTTATATAGACGACACATTCGAGGAAGAGGATTATTAAAAGAGGCATTGTTTTTATATACGCTTAAAGCAAAAGTTGATGGGTTCCGGGATCTGTGGTAAGTATTAATGTTGATAGATGAAGTTAAAATGGGACAATCTATGACAGAGTGAAGAATTTTGTGGAGGTGTATGATGTATTCCCTACGAGTGGATAGAGTGGGTACTTTAAAGTGCTCGTATGGATTTCATAATATGGCGACCAGATTGGGCTACCATACTCAAGTACAATTATATAAATACATCTGATCAAGCTATTAAACAGATAGAGAACACTGTTAGGTTTTTTTTTAGGTAATTGGATACGCATCTCAATCGCGCGATCAACTCGCGCGAGCAATTCACCCATCTGGGAAGGCTCTAATTAATATTAACTTACAGCTCATATTAGCGATCGCCGCCGCACAGTTAGTATGCAGATACTTATCTCGTACCCACGCCATGTTGTGTTGCAGTACTCGTATGATGACAAGTACCATGAGCCCTCCGAGTGAAATCTCAGATATTGAGCGCTCTGTGTACCACTGAAGGTTTTTGAGCATCTGAAATGAAAGGACAATGCCGTCTGATGTATGGCGCTCGGTACCAAGACGAAAAAAGTGTGTTCCACACCACACCAGCCTATATCAGTCCACTGCTGGACATAGGCCTCCACTAATAAAGGTGGATATGCCCATAATCCCCACGCTGGGCATGCGGGTTGGGGATCGCAGGGCACAGCTTCTCGCACCACCGACGCTGCTGCCCGTTGGTGGCCAGGGGACCTTTTGACCTGCTAAACAACGAATGGGCATCTGGCGACCGGCTGATTGCGGCATAGCACAGCCTACATCGGCACAGCTAAAAAAGTGAGTGCGTTAAAAAAATCTCCAATAAGTTTTTAGTCGATTCTACTGTCAAAATAATTAAAAATGAGGGTTATTGCCATAGTAACACTTTATATCAATGTTTGTTGCCATAGTAACGTATATATAATTGGTTATTGCAGTCAAATGATGGCGTGCAGCGGAAACCAAATCAACAAAATAATTTCTTTACTTGAATATTAATCCCGTCGGTGTGTAAAGAAAATGTTGATGTCATTTATAAAATATAACAAATTTTATGGGACACGTTTGGTTTTGACGCAATTGGTACGAGTTCTCGAGAATGCCGAGAACCCGTACTTTATCTCCTATAAATCTATCTATATTGTATAAACCACAAAAAAAAAAACCTGCAATCTATGCCCATTATAGACTTCGAAACCCTCCAACTGATATGCCATAAACCGGTTTCATTAGACAGGCAATAATGCGAAGATGGTTTTAGAAAACAATGCATTAGGCACATTCGGTCCATGCATGATGTCGATTTTCTACTTTTACTATAAAAGCTTTTTCCCCGTTCCAAAACCATTGATCAGATTGTGATGAAACTTTGTTAGGGTGTTCTGGGGACGCCTGCGAAGTATACAGGCAAAACATAAATTATTAAAAAACATAAATTATTGTCGTGTAGTTATTATAAATAGTGTATTTTTTGTTAAAAGAAGCGCTCGCGGCGTGGCTTTCGTGTTTCTTAGCAGATCACCTTGGTTAAGCAATAATCCTCCCGATCCCGGCTTTTTTAGTCAGCAAGCCATGTCGAAGGCCCTCGGGCGGTTTAAAAACTCCAGCACTAGTGTTGGCCACTATTGAACTACAAAGAATAAAGGTAAAAAAAAAATGTAGTGCGTTAATTTCAATAGAAAATTCATCTGGAATATACGGAAATATCGATAAAACAGAATTCGAGGAAACCGAAATAAGCCACGTCACGAGGGTATTAGCAGTATTAGTGTGTAATAGAATACTTACAATCGTGTGTACGTTTTTGATCAACGCTTCGTCCTCTGTTAGTATTAGAAGTACTATCAGCGACATATATATTTGGTGAGAGTTGTTGAGATTTGCATCGTAAAGCACTTGCAAAATTGGAACTATCTGCAAAGAGAAATATTGTTTATAGTACTTGAAGATGGAACTCCATACCCCCTACTGCCGCCCTCACGCCAACGTTAAAACATCGGAAACATGTTCTCTATCACAATTTTAAGCACGTACATTTTATATTTTTTTCGAAACGGAGTCTTTATTTTTTTGCCCTTATCGGACCCAAAACACGAGCGAAGCGAGCAAGCTAGCATTCTTATAATAGAGAAAATATGTGACTGTCACGCCACAAACAATACCAGCCCATATAAGTACACAGTTTGACATGGCCTCCACTAATATGAAGGGGCATAAGCCCATAATCCCCAATAACATATGTGTTGGGGATCGAAGAGCACAGCTTCTCGCCGCCTACGCTGCGGCCCATCGGCCTGGTTAGGCTGCGCTATGCCGCATTCAGCCACTGCCCCGTTTGTTGTACAGCAGGGAGTACCACGGGCAGGTGAGGTTGGCTTGGGTTCCGAAGACTGAGGTTGGGACTCCCTTACACACCTAAGGCGCGGTTTATACAGAAAAGACATGCGAGAACGTTTAGCGTGGATATTTGTCTCGTCTCTTCATAAATTAAACTGAAGTTGCAGAGACGTGCGGCGCGAAGCGCCGGATTTCTTAGCGTAAGTTCGAGTTTTTATTGCTCCTTGTACGACCACTACCTTACGAATGAGTGCCGGGACGTCGCTTGGAGGCGCCGTCACTATTCTCCTTTACGACAACAACGACGCAATGCTACGTAATATAAGGTTTATATTGTGTTACTTTGACTATCCGCCACGGCCATACGTCCTCGCCATGTCTTTTCTGTATAAACAGCGCCATAAGTGAAAAAAAGCGTAACTTACCAAATTCTCAATATTAGGCACAGTACTGACGTATTTCTTGTACGTTTTACAAGAATGCAGCATTAGATACAGAAGCAGTGTCGAATGCTCACAGCCCGCCGTCGCACACAGGAATTTGTGAAGCTGAAACAATAAACCCCTGATTTATAAATACAAATATAAGCGTTTATCGTAACTTGCACGTCGACTCTTTCATTTGACATCACTTTGAGTTCATAACAACGAAAAGATAGTAGCCATCTTGGTGTCCGCCATATTGTGATGATGTTTGTGGTTTACTTCACTCACGCCAAAACGACTCACGGATTGACGACCTCTGTGGCGCAGAGGGCAAAGGCCCACCTCAGACGCAGAAGGTTGCGGGTTCGCTTCCCGCCGCGAGAAAATGTTTGTACGTTCTTCAAATATTTGTTTCGGGTCTGGATTTTTTCTATGAATATTATGTATGTATTTACAAAAAATGTATCTAAGTAGTATATCAGTCATGTGGTTCCCATAATACAAGCTCTGCTTAGTTTGGGGCTACATGATGCTGTGTGATAGTGTCCAGCATTATTTATTGACCTGAAACTTTGCATATAGATATCATGTAGCAACAGCTATAACACCAGCCTGTAGAAGTCCACTGCTGGACATAGACCTCTCCTAATAAAAAGGGAATATGCCCATAATCCCCACACATGGGCATTGCGGCATCTCGCCGCCGACAGACCTCTCCCTGTTAGTTAGCAGGCATCACGGAAAGGGGAGGCTTGACTTACAAAAATGGAGGTTGGAACCCCATACCGCTTCAGTGCGCTGCTACGAAAACCTGCAACTTTATACTCACCGCGGCCATTTCAATTCTCGGCGGGGTAATTTGTGTGCCTTCGAATTGTGAATCTTTTGAAGGAGTTGTCGATGTTGTCTCTGTAACAATACAAGCTATTGTGAACGAGCGAAGCGAGCACTGCATTTTTGATCACGCAACAAAAAGTACCCTTTTTATTTTTCCATTTGTGTATTATATTATGGTATTTTCTATGTATATATTTACAAAAAAAAGTACATAAATAATATATTAGTCATGCGGTTCCCATAATACAAGCTGCTTAGTTTAGGGTTACATGTTGCTGTGTGATAGTAGTATTATTATTTATTAGCATTATTTATTATTATTATAGTGTATCGAATTTCCGCTGAAGAACCGATAAGCGTTGAGGTAAATGAGTTCTTGTGTGGAGACCGCGACTCGGCAAACGTAGTGTAGGACGTCCTCCGGCAAGGTGGAGTGACGATTTGCGAAAGGTTGCACGTAGAAGTTGGATGCGTCAAGCTCAGGACAGGGCGCAATGGCGCTCATTTGGGGAGGTCTTTGTCCAGCAGTGAATTGCTATAGGCCGATGATGATCTCTAATCTTTGCATATCTTTCACAATTTTATTCTAATATAACTTTCCAACGAAATCATAATGATTAGTATTACCTGCAGTATCCTGCGCAGAGAGTAAAGCAGCTCTATACAAATTATCCTTCCTGATGCAGTGATTGGCCAACGCCAGTAACAGCAGACACGATTGGTTCGCCGCCGGGTGCTCCGTTTTCAATCTGTCCAATAGCTCGTGCCTATCCGCTGGGGGATGGGTGTGTATCGTTCGACGGATTGGCGATGTGAATGTTAACATATTCCAGAAGCCAGCTGTGAACAATAACTAACTTTAGTTTTATTCTACTTCACTATCACTACATAGTGAATTACAGAGAAATTATTAACTGTGCTAAATTAAGTTATAACGTATAATCTGTTTAGTTTTATTTTAAGTTAAGTTTAGGTTCAATAAGATTGCTCAAATACGTCATCGGAGGCTGTTATTTTTATTTAGTTTCAATTCACTATACATAATGCACATACCTATTAAATATTTAGTCGTACCATAAAATGCAGTAGCTTATTTTGTTTTATATTATTTTATTTTAATCACATATTTTATTTCCCATGTTCTATTTTCATTTTAGTTAGCTATCTTCGCCTGAAACACAGGATTACCTAGTTCAGGCTCTTGTTTTTATTATACCTATGTTTAATTAAGATTTCTGTATCTTTTAATATTTTTATGTTACCAATTTAAGAAATTTTTAATAAATTACTTTTTTATTTATTATAGTAAAAAACAAAGTCACTTTCTGCTGTCTGTCTGTCTCTAAGTATGCTTATATCTTTAAAACTATGCAACGGATTTTGATGCGGTTTTTTTAATAGATAGAGTGATTCAAGAGGAAGGTTTATATGTATAGCTTGCACCCGTGCGAAGCCGGGGCGGGTCGCTAGTATATTATAAACGAGTTTGCCGGTATGTGTGTGTGTGTGTGTGTGTGTGTGAGTGTGACTGTGTGTGCGTGTGTGTGTGTGAGAGAGAGAATATGTGTGAATGTGTGAATGTGTGTGTGTGTGTGTATTTATTGTCAACTGTTGTTTTTACTTGTTGCTTTTAAACGAGTGATGGCTGACAAAAAATCGACCAATTAGAATCCATGTACATCAATTATCGGGGTGTGTGTTTGGTCGGGATGTACATAATCATCACGTGACGATTATTTACACCCAGGATTTGGTGGACTTTTTACTTTGTATTGGTTGTACATGGATGATCGGGCTGTACAAAATCGGGATGTGAAATATCCGGACTCTCAACTAAACAGGTCACCCATTCAGTGTTCAGTGACCGAGCGGAATTTGCTTAACCAAGACGATCTGCTCAGAACCGTAGTAACCCACGCCACGAGCGCATTTTTTATGACATTGACATCATGACGACGACCAATGATGAACGATGACGAAAACCAAAATGGCGTTTCATTGGTTGTCCCGCGTATTAAACTATATTTAACAAACTGTAATTTTATCTGCCGAAGAACCGATAATAGTGTAAACGAGTTCTTGAGTGCAGACTGAGGCTTGGCAAACATAGAGTAGGACGCGCTCCGGCCAGGTGGAGTGACGATCTGCGAAATGTCGCTGGTAGAAGCTGGATGCGTCGAGTTCAGGGTCCAATGGCGATCATTAGGGGAGGACTATGTCTATAAGTGGACTGATATAGGCTGATGATGATGATTTCTAAGAACACTTAAAAAAAGCCCGCGAGGGCTTCTGCGTGTAGCCCTGACTGATGTTTTTCACTGTTTTGAAAGTGAGAAATGTGTGTAATTCTATGTTCTGTTTGACTGAATTTTTTAAAATTTTGTAACGATTGACATAAATATTATTATTGAATTTTGTCATATTTCATCATCATCATCATCATCAGCCTATAGCAGTCCACTGCTGGACATAGGCCTCCCCTAATGAGTGCCATTGCGCCCTGTGCTGAGCTCGACGCATCCAGCTTCTACCAGCAGCCTTTCGCAGATCGTCACCCCACCTGGCCGGAGGGCGCGCTACACTACGTTTGCCGAGCCGCGGTCTCCACTCAAGAACTCGTTTACCCCAACGGTTATCGGTTCTTCGGCAGATATGGCCAGCCCACTGCCACTTCAGCTTGCTAATTCTCTGAGCTATGTCGACAACTTTAGTTCTATGTCGGATAAACTCATTGCGGATTTTATCCTTCAGAGAAACCCCGAGCATAGCTCGTTCCATAGCTCGCTGAGCGACTTTAAACTGGTGGACTAGCCGTACTGTGAGTGTCCACGTTTCGGCTCCGTATGTCATGACGGGTAGGACGCACTGATTGAAAACTTTCGTTTTCAAACATTGCGGTATGGGTGACGAGAAAACTCGACGTAGTTTTCCAAATGCTGCCCAACCCAGCTGAATCCTCCTCTTGGCCTCCTTCTCGAAGTTGTTTCTACCCAACTGCAATATCTGCCCGAGGTATGTATACTCCGAAACAACTTCAAGAAGGTGTCCATTAACGACGACAGGACTCGGATCAATTCGGTCATTGACCATAACTTTGGTCTTGTCCAAATTCATGCCGAGACCTATCTTTCGCGAGGCTGACGCTAGGCCGTCCAGCATCTCTTGCAGCTCCTCCAGCGACTCCGCCATTAGGACTATGTCATCAGCGAATCGCAAGTGTGAGATGTGCTCGCCGTTTATGTTTATGCCCATATCTTTCCAGTCCAGCGTCTTAAACATATCCTCCAACGCGCTTGTGAACAGTTTCGGAGATATGACATCTCCCTGTCTCACTCCGCGGCGCAGTTGGATGGGTTTAGACAGCTGGTCCTGTACTCGGACACTCATAGTAGCGGCTTCGTACAGACATCTCAACACTTCGATATAACGATAGTCCACTTGGCACCGCTGCAAAGATTCCAGGACAGCCCAGGTTTCTACAGAGTCAAAGGCTTTCTCATAGTCCACAAACGCCAGACACAGGGGCTGATTATACTCTTCGGACTTCTGTATAATCTGCCTCACTGTGTGAATGTGGTCTATGGTGCCATATCCTCCGCGAAACCCGGCCTGCTCCGGTGGCTGGAACTCATCGAGTCTTCTGGTGAGACGATTTGTAATGACCCTTGAGAACAGCTTATATACGTGGCTCAGGAGCGAGATAGGTCTGTAATTTTTAAGAAGGGTTTTATCTCCCTTCTTAAAAAACAGAACCACCAAGCTCTCTTTCCACGCCTTAGGAGTTCTCCCACAGTGAAGGACGGCGTTGAAGAGGTTCTGCAGCTCCTGCGCAACAGGAGCTCCTCCAGCCTTCAGAAGTTCTGAAGTAACTCCGTCTTCACCGGGGGCTTTTCCAGGTGAGGGTGGCTCTGGAATTATGGTTGTCACGTTGGGGGCAAGGAGCATGTGCCGTGTACAGTCGGCCGTAGAAGTCCTCGATCTCTGATAATATCTCCGGCTTTGACAATACGGTTCGGCCATCGTGTGTTGTTAACTTCGTCAGGTGGCTCCTACCAAGCTGCTGAGTGAATACTTTGGACCCTCGGTTTCGCTCTATTGCCTCTTCAATGAGGCGTGTGTTGGAGCTCCGAAGGTCGCGCCGTATCATCTTCGCAATTCGCTTGTTCAGGTCTGACCTCTCTGACGAAGTGGCCTGAGTGGTTTCCCGTCTTTCTGTCATGAGCCGAAGAGTCTCATCCGAGAGTTTGGACTCTTTCTTGGCTGCATTTGGCAGAATTTGATGCCCTCGTCCCTTAACGCCCCAACCACGTTTTGTAGGGCCTCATCTACGTCATCGGTGGGTTCCTCGGCAACGAATCTATCACCGAGAAGCTTCTGAAACTTCTCGGTTCCCGCCATGATCTGGAGTAGATTGGGTCGGAGCGTGGACTTCATCAGACGGTTTCTTTCCAGCTTTAGATTGATATTCAGAGAGCCTCGGACAAGTCTGTGATCAGATCCGGTATTGAACCTGTTGATCACGGAGATGTCTCTGAATATATGCTTTTTATCCGTCATGATGAAGTCGATCTCATTTTTGGTCACAGCGTCGGGGCTTCGCCACGTCCACTTCCTGTGGGGCTTCTTCTTAAAGAACGAATTCATCAAGAATAGCCCCTCCTTCTCTAGGAAGTTGACGAGCATTTGCCCCCTGTGATTCCTACTTCCATGACCATGTGGGCCCACTCTGGATTCGTCGCCAACCCGGACTCCCACTTTGCCGTTAAAGTCCCCCATAACAAAGTTGAAGTGAGCCTTAGTGGTGTTGTGCAAGGGTTTGGATATGTCCTCGTACATATCCTCCACTTCATCATCCAAGTGTGCCGAGGTCGGTGCGTAAGCCTGAATGATCTTCATACTATACCGCTTGGATAGTCGAAGGATCAGGTACGCTACCCTGGTCGACACACTGGAGATTTCCTGAACGTTGTTAGAGAGGGCCTTATTGACGAGAAACCCTACGCCACCCTGTGATGTTTGGTCACCCTCGCGGAAGTACATTAGATGGCCCGAGTTTAGGGTAATGGTGTCCTCTCCCTCTCTACGGACTTCACATAACCCCAGAACATGCCACCTAATGTTCTCCAGCTCCACTTCCAACTGCGCTAGATGTTCATCGAGCCTCAGAGTGCGTCCGTTGAACGTAGCCAGGGTCAGTTGTTTCAGGTAGCCGACGGTATCCCGGGGATTGTTAGCACCACTTGCCCCGCCGTAACAATGGCCGCTACCTGTATGGCCAGGAATAGCGGGGCGGCCGGGAACTGGGGGCCATTGCCTTCTTGTATTTTGCATTTGGGGGTTAATGCCCATAATCCCCACGCTGGGCAAGCGGGTTGGGGATCGCAGGGCACAGCTTCTCGCACCGCTGACGCTGCTGCCCGTCAGTGGCCAGAGGATTTAGCTATGCCGATTTAGGCTGCGCTATGCCGCAATCAGCCGGCCGCCAGAGCCCCGTCCGTTAGTTAGCAGGGTGTACCGCGGGCAGGTGAGGTTGGCTTGGGTCCCGAAGATGGAGGTTGGGACCCCTTACTCCCCTTCTTGTCATATTTATTAGTTACTAATTCAATTCCGACGATTTAGTAGCAAATTTTCACACAATAGGTTGCATATCGCCAATAAGGCCGTGAAGGTTTGCTATTTTGCATAAGGCATATTTGGCTCAAGGCGACGATATATGTCAAACCTCCCTCTCGCTCGCACCATTCAACATTTCCGAAGATATAAAATCACTGAATGTAGTTATGCAAAATAGCAAATCTTCACGGCTCAGAAAATAACAATACAAAGGTTCAGTAATAATATCATTTTGATTCTATCACGTTTTCTTACCAAAAAACTTGTACCAATGTGATTAATTTTGATGCAAATTTTTTGGTAGGAAAACGTGTTGGGTTCAACATGATATTCTTGCTGAACCTTTGTATTGTTATTTTCTAGGTCGTGAAGGTTTGCTATTTTGCATAACTACATTCAGTGATTTTATATCTTCTAAAATGTTGAATAGTGCGAGCGAGAGGGAGGTTTGACATGTATCGTCGCCTTAAAATAAAATAAATACAAAATAAACTTACACGCGAGATCTATCAATATGCTGCCACCTTCATTCCTAGCTCCAAACATAGTTGGGGGCACAGCAAGCATACTGCATAGATTGTTGACCAGTGTCTTCACTAGCAGTGGAGCGTGCATACTGTATCTACCTTGGAATAATGTCCTGAAATAAAATAACTTTGTGTATAAACTGTCACACGTCCAAGTACTAGATACATGAGAAATTACAAAAGGAGAATACCGTCTGATGTATGGCGTTCGGTACAAAGACTAAAGTGAGTACGTCAAAAAAAAACCAATAAGTTTTTAGTCGATTCTACTGTCAAAATAATTAAAAATGAGCGTAATTGCCATAGTAACACTTTACATCAATGTTTGTTGCCATAGTAACATATATGTTGCAGCTAATGGCGGCGTGCGACGGAAACCAAATCAACGAAATATTTATTTACTTGATTGTTAATGCCGTCGGTGTGAAAAATAAAGAAAATGTTAATGTCATTTATAAAATATAATAAAATTTATGGGAACCGTTCGTTTTTGACGGGTTCTCGGCATTCTCCTTTGACTAAATCTGTGAGCATAAAAGTTACGCTAAACGTAACTTTTATTTGTATGCTAAATAAAAAGCTAACAATATTTACGGGCCTCATAGCCCAGTTGGTAGTAACTCTGCCTCCTGAGCTGCAGGTCGCGGGTTTGATTCCCGCCCAGGACAAACATTTGTGTGATGAACATTAATGTTTGTTCTATATGTGGTTGTTTTATAAGTATCTATGCATGTTTATCAGTCTCTGGTACCTATAGTACGGGCTCTGCCTAGTTTGGGATCAGTTTACCGTGTGTGTGTTTCCCGTAAATTTACTTATTATTTATTTATATCTCAATCTAAGAAGGTGATAGTGCATACGAGGTACCTATAAATGCTATGATTTCGATTACGATAAGCTTGTTATTTCCCGCTGCTGGGCAAAAGCCTCCCCACGATTCCAGTCATTTTGATCTTGAGCTAATAGTACGCACGCTCTATCGAAGGTGACTGGTTCATACCGCCATCTTTTTCTCGGCAAGCCGCGGCGCCGCCTTGCGTTCTTAATTATGTTATGATAAAAATGAATTCGTTTTAAAACCGTATTTGCGGGAGAATACGAATGATGGAAAACAAAACAAGTACCTATGGCAGATAATTTTGTGGTGGCAGCAAAACGGTAATGAACTACAGGGTCGTACTTGAAATGTATCCTATAATGTAGTTTTGTAGTACGATTGACAACGACTATATAATTCTAGGACCTATTCAAAACAAGATACACTGTAGTCACTCGAGTCGGTAGGTATAAGCCCTCGATTGTAATCGCTGGTATAAGGCAGGTTATTACTAAAAACGCCATCTAGCAGAGACAGTTCGCGGTTGATGAATCTCTAGCTAGCTAAATGCATTTTCTCAAAAGGCAACTCTGCAATGGCATCACAATACTGATGTACTGATTTGATACCCAATAGATGTCGCTTTATTGAAATTGTATCAAAATAATGTTATCTTTTTTATTATTTTTAATAGTTGACACTATATTTAACCTTGAGTTCGAAATTGTAATTAAGAGCGCGAAATAAAAGGCATACAAAATATTTTATTATTTCAAACCAGTTGACAATGTCAGGATGGCCGAGCGGTCTAAGGCGCCAGACTCAAGGTAATCCTTGCCTACGTTGTAGGTTCATGAGCTGTTCTGGTCCTCTCTGAGGGCGTGGGTTCGAATCCCACTTCTGACAAAATCTTTTGCACTATTTTTAAGCCTAAATTAATTCTGAATTTTGAACAAAAATTTAAAAAATATATATATATATATTCATAACTATTATATTGTTTTTCCGGTCTTGGTGTAAATATATATTTAAAAAAAAATACGATTCAAAGAGTACTTTATGTGCTAAATGAATAAACACAGATTTTTTTTACTTTACTCTATATGTAATACTTACCTATAAATTAGTGATGATTCAATCAGTCTTGATTGTTCGTGCATACCCGCAAACATGTAGACAGACATCAGCACAAGTATAGTATTTATACATTCTAGATGTAGGTAATATGTGTTGTCTCTGTAACAATGAGAATTTATGTTATTGAATTTCTAGGATGCAAAAGGAGCAAATTCTTAGCTAGTAATAAATAAATATATATACAGGACAGTATTGATACTATCAAAATAATAGGATCATAATTTATTTATAATCATACTAGCTTCCGCCCGCGGCTTCGCTCGCTACCGGGATAAAAAGCCTATGTGTTAATCCAGATCACAAACTATGTATATTATAAGTTTCATTCAAATCCGTACAGTAGTTTTGCGTGAAAGAGTAACAAACATTCTTCCATTCATCCATACATACATACATCCATCCTCACAAACTTTCGCATTTATAATATTAGTAGGATTCATCATAATTTTATAATCCAAAAGCGACATAAATTCTTTCCTTTTCCACTCAAATGATTATATAGCCATCTTTTTTGGTACCTCTGTCTGAAAAAGAAAAAAACATATCCAAGCACTACTACTTTGTTTGAGATTATAATATATATAATACGTACGAGACGTACGAGACAGTATTTTTTATCATCTAGAACAACCAAATTAAAAAAAGAAATTTTTGCGATGTATAAAAATCTTAGAACAACAGTATTATTTTTGTTTTGTTTTCGAAATAAAAGTATTAAACTGGACTTCTCAGATGAAGGATTTTTTTGCTGATCGTTTTGTTATAGCCACCATTGATATAGCAGAAAAGGACCCGGCTGAAGACTGGAGAACTGAACCTATATACCATACTATGTTGCTTCATATTATTATCAACAATAATACTTGATACTGGCGAAATTGAGGAAAACGATCCCAGAACTATCGAATAAAGAAGTGATTGTTCAGATCAACAACAACAGCCTATATCACTCCACTGCTGGAAATAGGCCTCCTCTAATAAGAAGGGGGATATGCCCATAATCCCCACGCTGGGCTTTTGGGTTGGGGATCGCAGGCCACAGCTTCTCGCACTATCGACGCTGCTGCCCGTCGGCGGTCTTAGATGTGCCGATGTAAGGCTCAGCTATGCCGGAATCAGCCGACCGGCAGAGCCCCGTTTGTTAGTTAACAGGGTGCATAACGGGCAGGTGAGGTTGGCTCGAGTTCCGAAAATTGGATGTTGGTCCCTTACACCCTTAGATATCAATATTCAGATCTCTACTCTTATACTTGTGCATATAATACGTACGTGACAGGCACATCTATAATGAGGCTGATTAACGCGTCTATCACCATCTCAACCCGACTCTCAGGCAGCAGTTTCGGTGAGCTCTCAGCTTCGTTGGCCGGCGAGGGCGGATTGTCTGCCAGGGGAGGCGAGCCATCTTGGATTTCTTGAGGCTGAAAGGTAAATTCGTTTCAGAGGCCAAAGCAAGTATATGTTGACATGATCACACGAAACGCTCAAGATACGACTATCTTGAGCGTATTGTGAAATTTTCGCCAGTGACAATTCGAATATATGCTTTCTCATAGGCAAAAATGTCACGATACGCTTCTCTCTTTTCGTATGAGCCCTGTTAGTTAGTTAGCAGGGTACACCACAACACAGGTGAGGTTGACTTGGATTCCAAAAATGAGAGTTTGGAACACCTATGATAAAATACTTCGTTATAAGTAATGGTTACCACTTAACATCAGGTGGGGCATGTGCTTGTTCAATCTTCAAGTATCATACAACAAATAACTTACAGTAGACGGTGTCTCCTCATGTATGCGATGCGGTCTTTTGTCTGGTTGCACGTCCAAATGCTGGCAGAGTTCATGCTCAGCAACGATTTCGACAAGGTATTTCGTGACGGCGCGAATAACGAAAAGTGCGTTGTACGTTTGCCAAGCCAGCATAACACTGCGAAAATATTATGATGTTATCCTACTTTTAATAATATTATAAATCCGCAAGTTAATGAGTATGGATGTATGTTTTTTAATCTTTCACGTAAAAAACTACTGAACGGATTTGGATGAAACTAAGAAGAAACGAATATGCATATTTTGACCTAGATTAACATATAGGCTACTGTTTATCCGGGTACTACGCGAGCAAAGCCGCATATAAAGCTAGTAAGTAAATAATGCACATAAGACAAGGCCATTATCATATGATTATCATAATAATGGACATTATCGTCTTGACGGCCTGTCTGTGGCGCAGTGGGCGAAGGTCCGCCTGAGACGCAGAAAGTTGCGGGTTCAATTCCCGCCTCGAGACTAATGTTTGTAATCTGCAAATACTTGTCTCAGGTCTGGGTTTCTATACATATTATGCATGTATTTATAATAAAAAGTATGTAAGTAATATATATCACCAAAATACAAGCTCTGCTTAGTTTGGGGCCAAATTATGCTGTGTTATAAATGATAATCTTACTCCTGCATAAAATATTATAAATGCGAAAGTTTGTGAATGTTTGTTACTCTTTCATGCAAAAACTACTGTTTGTGACCTGGATTAACACAAAAACTACTTTTGTGTTTTTTCTATATGGGCGCGAAGCCGGGGGATAAAGCTAGTAACATATAAATATAATGTCCGGCATCTCCTAGTCCTAGTATTCATATTCTGCGAAACTTTATACATTTTAAAAAGTTTCGCTTTCAGGTAAGAAACTGAAACTTGAAAGCTGCTTGAACAAAGCTCGCAGACACAAGCAGCTTCAGAAATTCTAGAGCAATGTTGCCACCAACCCAGAGTCCTCCAATATTTTAAGGAGTTGGGCCGGCTGGCAATGCACATTACACACCAATGTGGGATATCAGTGCAGAACTTTTCCCCCATGTCAATAAGCTCTTTTTTTGGGTTCCTAACCTTAAAGGGTAGAAACGGGACCCTATTACTAAGACTCAACTATCCGTCAGTCTGTCTGTCAGTCACCATGCTGAATCTCATGAACCGTGATAGCTAGACAGTTGACATTTTCACAGATGATGTATTTGGCGCTATAACAACAAATTCTTAAAACCGAATAAAATATATATTTAGGTGGGGCTCCCATATATCGGTACGGTACGGAACCCTTCGTGCATTAGTCTGATACGCACTTGGCCGGTTTTTCTAAATTAGAAATAGAAAGCTCACTTGTCACTATTAGGCGATGCGAGTAGAATAGATGCTCGCGTTATGAACACCTGCAGCAAAGAGCCAAGGTTGCCGGTCTGCAGGTTGTTCTGGAGAAACTTTGTGAGTAGTGGCTCGGTGCTAGAATCGAAGATCAGCTGTTCCTGTCTGCAAACAAGTATAAAAACATGTCAATCACGGCGGAACGGTTACCTTAGTAGCCTAGGTGAGGTGTTACAGAAAGAGTGAACAAACCCAATAGGGTAAATGTAAATGGACTCCCTTTCCCGCAATTGGACTCCAGTTGGTCCATTCTGTGTGAAAAAAAAGGAAGGAGAAACCTATTTTGATAATAACGGCATTTCTCCCTCCACCTATAAAAGCAGCAGGTCTACCGGCGTGCGCTGATTGCTTATCGAGACTTCCTACTGTGCAGACCTATTTAGAATATATTTGTGTGAAGTGTAATAATGTTCCTTGCCTGAATTGTTTGCTTGCTTAACTTTGTGATTTGACTAATAAATGGGTCATGTACTTTTTTAAAGTATTTTTTTGCATAAATAACATGAAAATTTAATTTAAAATTTAAAAAACCCGCGACTCAAAAAGCAAACATTTAAAAAGTCAAAAATAATACCATCGTTGAGCCATCAATTTGCGTCGGGGTACCGCTTTGTAAGTCAGACCCTTCATTTGATTGACTATTTATTTAATTTACTAGCATTTCCGACCTAAGTCTGGGAGCACTATGAGTTTGTAATCTCCTTATTTTAGCTATTTAGTTATTACTTTAAACTTAGCGGTACCCCGACGCGAATTAGTCAATCGAATCTGACGGCTCAACGGTGGCATTATTTTTGACTTAAAAAAAATGTTTTAAATTTCGACGCAAAAATTAGAGGGGGGTTAAAAATGACTGTCTATAATGTCTGTCTAATGACAGGCTATTCAAGACTTTCCACCATGACTTCACTTAGACCTGTAGCACAAGTTGATAAGTGCGCTATTGGCTTTAGGCAGAAGATGCAGGTTCAAATCCTGTCTGATTCGAAAATTATAGCATTAGAATTTTTTTTTAAACATTAAGCTCAATAAAAAAAGAAAGCCGTAAGTTCAATTTAAAACCCAATTTAATAAACTTACGCGCTAGAAGGAGGGTTGATGTTGAACGACAGCATCTGGTTCCAGAACGGATCGTTCGGTGATATGGCCTCCGTTGAGCAGAACCTCATCAGTAGCTCATTCGAGCTTAGCTCCGAGTAACGACTTATTGCAACCCCCATTGTCTGAAAATATTACATATTAAAAAATGCTAGACACTATCACACAGCATCATCAGAGCTTGTATTACGGAAACCACATGACTGATATTATTACTAATATGCTTTTTTTTAAATACTTACATATTATCAAAAAACATTTGTCGCGCAGCGGGAATCGAACCTGTAACCCTCGGCGTCTCAGCGACCTTCGCCCACTACGTCACAGAGGCCGTCATTAGAATTCTGTTTATTTATTTAACTTTAACCAAAAACGGTTAACAGTTAACGGTAATTAAAACATAACCATTCACATTAATTAAACATGCATTTGTGATAAAGCGAGAAATAGGTATAGGTTGATAGTAATAGTCAATGTAACCAAATGAAATCATATAAAATATTGTTTTTTTTTTTTTATATCTCCTTTGCTTCTTGGGATCTGCCTGTCGTGGGCATTGAGCAAGAGTAGAGTGGTTGCTGCACGCTCAACATGAATGGAGTAAGCTGTGACATTAGCCATATTTAATACCTCCAGTCTCCGCAATAGCGGCACCGATTTGGCTATAATGAGGAAAGCAACGAAACAAGTGAGGTAGAGGGTAGGAGTAAGCGAGAGCGGAATGTTAGCTGTGTCCCCGCAAAGACCACACTGAGGGTTTAATTTTATTCCTTCCAAGATTTTATATAATGTCTTGAGGGGAATAGGGATGATGCCTGGGTAGAAAAGTAATAATTCTAACTAGTCCATCAATTAGATAATCAAAAAATATTGGACACATATTTTTTATTTTTAAAATATTGTCCATAATTGGAACTTGCTACCTGAAGGTGTTGTATCGGCTACATCAGTAAACAACTTCAAAAATAAGCTTAACATGTGGCTACGACTAAATAAATCATTGATAAAAAAAGTGACAGAAACAATGACTTAATTTTGTTTTTTTAACACTGCCTGAAATGGACACATCAGCGTCATGCTGCTCGTCCATAACTAAATAATAAATAATAATAAATAATAATTCTAATTAGTCTGACAATTAGATTATCAAAAATATTGGACATATATTTTTTTATTTTTAAAATCCATTGAAATCGACAAAGTTATAGAGCGTCAAAGTTCGGGAGTGGGGGCTCGTGACGTCACTTGTATGTAAAAAGTGTACTTACCCGTGACGTCACGCGGAACTTCAACGCACTATATCTTTGTCAAGTTTAGTTTAATTGACAAAAGAAAAAATATGTGTCCAATATTTTTTGATAATGTTAATGACGGACTAATTAGAATTTTTCAGGAATCAAGCCAATTCTCCTTTTCCTTTTGACGGTATAAAACCTTCAAATCGGTAATAATAATAATAGTTATAGGCCTCCCCTAATGGGCGCCATTGCACACTGTCCTTAGCTCAGCACATCCAGCTTCTACCAGCAGACTGCTATATGCTGATGATGATGATGAATAATAGTTATAGATAAGGGGCTCCTAGAAAACTAAGCGAATCTCACAAGCCCATGCTCCATCCTGCCAACTAACAAATAGAGCAGTGGCGGTTGGCTGACTGCGGCATACATAAAGCTGACATAAGGAATATATCTGACAACTTATGAGGCGCAGAAGGCAGCGGTCCACCTGAGATGCAGAAGGTTGCGGGCTCGATTCCCGCCGCGAGACAAATGTTTGTATCTATGAACAGGGTAGCGCTAAAGACAATATATCTTTTGGTGTTTTCTGTTTAAATATTGTATGTTTAACAAAAAAAATTATTCCGTCACCTCTTCTCAATTGTTCATGAAAAGAAAATAATCGCTCTTAACTCTCAACAAATGTATATGTATCTCTCTTTTAACGAATGTAGAGCAACATTATGAGAAATACTTTGATTAACATCAATTATTTAATTTACGTACTTTTCATGAGGTGCTGTGACAGATAAACAAATATGTTAAATCGTTAACATGAGCGTAGAGACCATTGTAGAGCGGCTGCTAAGTAGAAATAAACTTACCTGCTATAGTTATTTAAATAGTTACACAGAATCGGGCACAATTTGAAGTAAATAAATCTAAATTTTTGTACAATTTCTTGCAAGTCGCCACGAAACCATGATCGCCTTTTTTTTTTTTGACAACAACCAATGAGCCAGTGTTGCCAGGATCCTTGTTTTTTTTTTAATTCGCCCTTTTGGACAGTCTTAAGTCTATTTGACCAATCCACCAATTCTTTCGTCTTTTTATTTCTTCCATAATAGACCGCCAATTCTCTCGTATTTTTATTTCTTAGTAGCTTTTTAAGTTTCTGTCTTTCTATACAATCCTTCTGCCAATTCCGTTTTATAGTCCAGTCGTCAGTCTTCGGTCAAGTCATGTTCTGTTAAACTATGGCGGCTTTAACAAAACAATCAGCAAAAAAATTCTTCATCTGAGAAGTCCAGTTTATAACTTTTATTTCATTTCACTACACTTGTGTCTTCTTACTAACGTAGGTTGGATAAAGCGCCATAAACTTTACGCAACATAAATAAGAAAAACAATAGAAAAAAAGACGTGTGGCACTCGGAGACTGCCGCGGTAAAGCTATTGCATAGCATTTTGTATCAACTTATGCAATTATAATTATTTATTTATTTTATTTATGCAGTATTTATTTCCCCGCGCTCAAGGCCCTCGATAGAAGCTATGCAATAGCTTAAAAAAAAAAATAACACTTGTTCTAGATGAAAAATAATCCCGCCTCCCGGGGTCCTTGAGTCATTCATAAGTAACGTTTTCCTAAAATTTTAATTATTTATTTATTTTATTTTATTACTCTTAGGAAAACTTACAGCTACACAGAAAACTAAATAAAAAAAGACGAGTGGCACTCGGGGACTGCCGCGGTAAAGCTATTGCATAGCATTTTGTACAAAATGCTATGCAATGCATGCACGCACACAAACACCGTGTCGAAGACTGCCGAAAAGAAACGACGTTAGACAATGCACGGCCTTCAAGCCACACCTCCGTGCCTGTCGGAGTGGGGAGCGTGAGGTTTTTTTTCGTTACGGAATTTCTGGATTCGGTCCCCGCGCTCAAGGCCCTCGATAGAAGCTATGCAATAGCTTAAGCAAAACTTACATTATCATTACATTATATGCTTATTTACGTCGTGTACCTACCTATTCTAAAGTAACTATACAGAATGAACTGTATAATATATAGTACCTTTTGTCGCGACGTTAATGATTCGTATGGGGGTAACTCAAGACAAGTACCTATCTTATTTGCTTATAATAGTATCTACCTATTCCTATTCGCGACAAAGAGAATTAGTGTTGTGGAATACTACTATTCCGCTGGACAATACGTCGGCCTCGATCTCATGTAACGCAAATGGAATACCGTCGATTCCGTTGGCCGGAGGGCTTACCACAGGTTTTGATAGTTTTCGAAAACTTTAAAAGTTTCGGTATCTTTCCATACATTTTCGTACAGCGCCTCTAGGGAAACGTGCATGAACTACGAAAATGTATGGAAAGATACCGAAACTTATAAAGTTTTCGAAAACTATCAAAACCTGTGGTAAGCCCTCAGTACGTCGACCTCGATCTCGTTAACTGTATGGAGCCCGCGGTGTCCGCGTGGGCACAATAAGCTTATTACTTTGTATTGAAGTATACTTATGTGCTGTTTTGTGGAAATAAACTATATGGATGTACCTAAGAGCCAACGCGAAGTTGGTAGGAAGCATCTCGTAATAAATCGTCACCCAGTTAATTTGGGCTTAGTTCAGGGAGCCGTGGGATCACGGTACGACATGTCTTATCGTTTTTGTACTCCCACTGAACTCAGGGTCTATACGTCGACCCGCTTCGTTTTGCTATGCCCCTCGTTGGGCCTACCTCCTACCCTCGCCCATTACCGAACCTTCACCGTATTATATGATAGGCTATTAACTCTTAGCCTATCTTGCGTCAGTTAGTAACTCTTAACTAACATCGTCATACCATCATCAGCCATTAACCTCTTAACTGACTTCATTATTGTATTATCAGGTTCAGCTATTAACCTCTTAGCCGAACCTGCCCGTTTTTGCCTCATATCTTAAAGCACAAGTACCTACCAAGTTAGAGATAGTGGACTTACCGACAGTACGTTGTCGATGCACTCACTTTTTACTGCGGTGCGGTTGGCCATTTTTCTCCCGCAAAGTCCGCTTCTTTCCACTGCACTCTTTATCACTCCACCCGAACTAATCTTTTTTACCCGCCGACCTATCTACCCTCCTCTTTGGACATTTTCATTTTTATTGTATCTACGGTAAAGTAAACGCGAGACATCGCGACACCTTTGTAATTTTTGTGTGAAGTTTCTTAGGTGTCCAGGCTGGCATTTCGTATCAGTAACCCAGCATCCTGGGATGGGCACGGTGAACTGAGGCCTCATTTACTAACTCAGTTGTACACCGAAATGATCGGCACCGGACCTTTTTTTGCAAACTTTGACATTTCATCAGTCGAAATTCAAAGAAGGTCAATTGACATATTGTCAAAGTTTGTAAAAAGAGGACCGGTGCTTATCATTTCGGTGTGCAACCGAGTTAGTAAATGAGGCCTCTGACCTCTATATACGCCTATGTCGGTAGGAGGCAAATTGATGTCAGCAAAATGGCGGAAAATAAGGGAATCTATATCTATGATGTCTAACAGTGTATTTAATCATATGATAAAACAGACCCTTGTTTCACTTTGTTACTTACCAAACAATAACTTCTTCCAACAACAAACAAACATCACAGCAAAACAAAAGAAATCACAATTAGCCATGTTTGTTTGTTTCGAAACCGCGAATGGCAAAACTCGCGAAGTAGGAAACGTGCGCGTACACGCTCAACGCTCAAGCAAAATCAAGGTTTAATCCATACCTACTGTAAACGTTTAATTTTGTCATGGCGCGTTCTATTCAGAGTCATAGCTCTGAGTGTGCTAAGGAGTGAAATTCTTTTCAAACACGCCAGATATTTTTTTCGTACTTGAAGATGGAACAAGAACATGGCCCACCTGATGTGAAGTAAATACCATAACCTATCACAAAATATTTTATTTTTTATTTTATTTTTATTTTATTTTATTTTATTTGTGAAACAAACGGTACAAAGTGATGATAAAAAAAATACATATGAATAAATCTAACACCTGTGAAGTTTCCACTATAAACATTAAACAAAAAACGAGTGAACAGACTTAGGTACTAAAATATAACTCTTGATGAATATAATACTTTTACACGTAGGACTTGAGCAAAAACAAAAGCAAACAAAGTAACATAAAAAAAAAGGGGCGGCTCTATAATTATACTAAGTCTTTGTTGGTGGCGGCAATGCTTATGCTTCTACGGAACGCAGCGGAAGTAAGTTTGAAAATGTCAATATCATTAAAAAAATTATTGTAATTATTGCAAGCTCTATTTATAAACATATTCGTCCTATAATTTGTTCTAGATGTAGGGGTCCAAAAAGTTTTCTTTTTTCTAGACGAAGCCCGTGGGCAAGATATATAAATATTTTCGAGTAATAATTCGGATTCAATTTGGTAATTGAGTAATTTATATAAAAACATTTGGTCACGTATGGTACGACGAATATGAAGATCCACAATCGAGTCTGTAGGAGATGTCGGAAAGCGGAATTTGAAATATTTCAAGAATTTATTTTGAATTTTTTGTATCTCTTCGATGTGTATTTTATATTGTGGGTTCCAGACGGTTGATCCGTATTCGAGAATTGATCTGACAAAGGTGTTGTACAGAAGCATAAGTGTTTTAGGATTTTTAAATTCTCTGCCAATTCTTATTATAAAGCCAAGCATCCTATAAGCCTTGGGCGTAATGGTATCAAAATGAGTCTTAAAAGATAATTTATTATCTAGATAGACTCCCAAATCTCTTATCTCTGATACTCTTGAAATTGCAGTTTTGTCAAATTTGTAATTAAAATTAATAGGATGTTTCTTCCTTGTGAAGGATATGATATTGCATTTCTTCGTATTAAGAAATATGCCATTCAACTTACAGTATGAGTAGAGTCTATCAAGATCCTCTTGTAAAAGCTGGCAGTCGGAAATTGAATTAATTTTCAAAAATATTTTTGTATCGTCGGCATAAATTATAGAGTTAGAATTTTGAAAATTTCTAATGACATCATTAATAAAAATTAAAAACAACAAAGGACCTAAATGGGAGCCTTGAGGAACCCCAGAAGATATAGGAACAAAAGACGAGCAATAGCCCTTAATTGTAACTGCCTGGCTTCGGGCTCGAAGGTAAGACTCAAGCCATCTTAGAAGATCACCATGAATTCCAATATCACAAAGTTTATGAATCAACAGATCATGAGATACTTTGTCGAAGGCTTTTGAATAATCTGTATAAATAACGTCCATCTGATAACCATTTTCCATGGCTTCAGATATAATATGAGTTAGTTCACACAAGTTGCTTTCAGTGGAGCGCTTATCAATAAAACCATGCTGTTCACGGATGATGAGTGGTCGGATAACAGGAAAAAGAGTGTCATATACAATCTTCTCAAACATCTTAGCAACAGTGCACAACTTAGAGATCGGCCTGTAATTTATAACATCATGCCTATTGCCTGCCTTAAAGATAGGTACGACGAACGATTGCTTCCATAATTTAGGAATGCAACCTGTACGTAAGGAGAGGCTGAATAAAATAAAGAGTGGCACATCTAAAACTTTATGATGTTGTTTTAAAAAAAAAGGTGGTAAATTATCAGGTCCACAACCTTTGTTGATATTTAATCCTTTTAAGTATTTTCTTACGATGGGGACTGATAATTCAATATTATTTAATATAGTCGCGGAGTTATTACGATTTGTGATTATACTCAAAGTAGAAGTATTTTGAGGTTCAAACACCGATTGAAAATGAGCGTTAAACATATTACTAATGTCACTTACGTTAGAACTAGATGTATCGTTATAATTCATAGTATCCGGGAGGTCGTCCGCCTTTTTCTTAGACTTTACAAAAGACCAAAAGTGTTTGCTATCTATATTAATCTTTGACTCAGAATTATTTATAAAATTACTATAGCATTGACTTTCAACTAACTTTTGTCTTTTTCTTAATAAATTAAAAGTATCATAATCTTTTATGTTTTGGTATTTTTTCCATTTAGTGTGAAATTTAAGTTTTTCTTTTATTATTTTAATCAAAGGTTTGGAAAACCATACTGGATATCGATTATTAGATCTAATTACTTTTTTTGGTACATAAGTATCAATTATATTATTAACAATGGTATAAAAAGAGTCAGTTGCAACCTCAACGCTACTGTCATTCAGACATAACCTCCAATCAACATCTGATAGAGCCTTGCCAATTAACTCCTGGTCGGCTGCATGGAAAAGTCGGATTGTACGTGGTGCCGGACGAATAGTCCTATAACCAAGCTCTAGTGACTCTATTTCTAGAGTTGGATGATGAGCATCCTCTGGCAAAAGAGGTGATTTACATCTTACTAAGTTACATTGGCGATTACTAATGACCAGATCAAGCAGCCTATCCTTAACATTTAAAACATGATTAAACTGTTGAAAACTCGTAAAAGACAAAAAAATTTCAAGTTCAAAGGCAAGATGGTCCTGACATGAGTTCACTAGAGTTGGGGGACCACTGGAAAAACTACATTTCCCATTTGTTATATTAAAATCTCCAGCAATAAGAAAAGAGTCATCCGAGTGATCGATAGAGCACTGCGAAACAAAATCAAAAAATTGTATGATAGCACCACGTTGACCACATCCATGAGGTATATAACAGCAGAAAATTCTAAGACCAATTGAATGATTTAGATTTACCAATATTTCTAAAGCCTCCGCATAATCGTAGCTAAAAGGAATGCATTTATAAGCAGTGACCGAAAACTCAAGCTTAACTGCGACAAGCACCCCACCACCCATTGTATCACCACGTGATTTATAATTTCGGTCACACCTATATATATTGTAACGACTATCAAATAATTCACTATTAAAAATACCTTCCAAAAGCCACGTCTCACATAGGCAGATTATATCAAAATCGGAATTAAGTAGGTTTCTAAAGAACATGTTGGTTTTGGTTCGTAAGCCTCTGACATTTTGGTAATAAATTTTTAGTTTACTTAACGGATCCATTGTAAATAATAACTTTGTACATAATAAGAAGAACTTGCAAATAATAAACAATGTAGTAATATTAAAACAATAACACGCCATCGATTTATGAAAATTACCGCCATGATATAAACTATCGAGCTCCGCAAAAGCACCAAGCAAAATTTTGATTTAAAGCCATGCGTAAAAATTATTAAACTAAACACTATCAAACTAAAAATAACATAAAAACATATAGACAAATCAATTAATAAAGCCACCATACATTCAAGCAAAGAACAAGCAAAGATAGCTCTCATGCGATTTTTTTTAAATCGTCTTCGCAGCTTATGTGCAGCACTGGGCTAACATCAGACATGCGAGCCATTATTGTGCAGTTCTTTACCCAAACATATTTATAATTTTTTTCTTTAGCAATTTTTTTAACGCGCTGTAAAAGAGCTTTATTGTTCTTTGTTAAATGATCGTTAAAATAGACGGGGCAATCTTTGCCGACATGACCGAGATTCGACGCTTTGAGTCCGCGAAGTTTTCTCAGTGAGTACAAAAACTCATCCTTCCTCGAACAACACAGCATACGTAGAACAATCGGCTTTGGCTTGCCAGCCTCGCTTGAAGAAGGCGCGACACGCGTTACAAAGTCCACATCCGAAGAAATTAGTTCAAAATTCGCCCGTTTAGCGAGATCTCGAACCATGTCCATCAGGTTCTCCCCTCGTGTTTCAGGGATACCGAAGATCTCGATATTAGAGCGCCGGGCCCACTGGTTCTTCACATTTATGTCTCCTTGTAATTCTTTCAAAGACGCCCTTAGCAGTTGGACCTCAGAAATCACAGCATCGCACTTCTTCACTTTTGCCTCCATTTCATCAATTCTAGTGTTGAATCTAGTATACTCCTGACTAATAAATTCCATTGAGGATTTAATGTCTTTCAGCTCTTTTTGGAGGTTTTCTTGGTCCTTCTTTATTGAATTTTTAAAATCTGTTATATCCCGTTTCAACGAGGAAATCTCTGTCGAGAATAATTCTCTGAAATGAGCACTAAGCTCGACCTTCATTTTGTTAACTTCGCTCCTAATAAGCTCTGCAAAATCCAGGGAGCTACTTATAGGTGTCTGTAATGAAGGTGAACTTTGAGATATATTCGTGCTTGCCCCTGCAACATCTAATGTCAGCGGAGTGGATTCCTTGGCACATACTTTTTCTTCGCGTGATCCCCCGCGAACTGGAGTGCTGTCAGACTTTATCCTCCTTGATTTAGAACAGCAGGCAGGGCATATCCACGTTGACTTGAACTCTTTCGATGCATTTGTTTTTTTATCGGGCAATATACACTGGAGGTGATAGATGACTTTGCATAACTTACATGCCAAGGCGCTAGCGCTGTCTCCCATCGTCGACTCACAACAGCCATATTTCGTCATAGTAGTATACAATAATTTCGCGACTCAGCAACACTGCCTCCTTGGCTCAGTTGGTGTAGCACTCGACTGCAATGCAACGACTCCGAGTTCAAATCTCAGCGGCGCAGTAGCAGTTTTGCACGCTAACAAATTTCAGCCTCACCGTACGGCAACGCCTTCAAATGTTTCTTCTCACTCGAATCGACACCAGGAACGCCCACTGGGAGGAGCCTAACGTCCAAATCGTTCAAGAAGAAACGAGAAGTCCCAAAATCAAAAACCAGCCAATAGAAAAATTGTACACAAAAAATCCGAGATCAGAGAACCGCACGTCTGTTCACAAGCTAAGGTAGAACTGAACTGCATCGTAGATCACGTTTTGGAACATGCTCTACGATGCAACGCCCTGCATCCATCAACTTGAGGCATGATGATAATAGGCCTCTTGTGCCTGTAATTCCACCGGCACCCACAGTCTTCAAACGCAATGACTGCGGTACCGGACTATATGGCGGTGCACGTAAGCAAAACGGATAGAAAGATGAGGGTAGGTAGGTATAGGATCGGAAACGTGAAATCACGATATATATATAATCTTATACTAACTACTAACTATTTTTGGTAATTCAGTACCGTGCCCCTAGACAGAGAAAGCTATAGACTACGAGATAATTCATCTCATTCTTTCAAGAAAGAGAACTACTTATGCGTGCTTCATGCAAATAAGGGAGACCGCACTATAGATTTGCTGTCCCTTATCGCGTGCCGGTTTTTTCGTTGTTTAGCGCAACATTGCGCTAAACAAACTTTGGCAGCTAGCAGCAGTTTCGGAAGATTTTGTGAAAAACTTGCTTGAAACTAAATTATTACCTGGAAAAATTATGTTTCATCTATTGTAAATCAATAATAACAAATGAATGTTATGGATTTCTCTATCAAAATGGATCGGTTTAGTGTATTTTGGTGCAAAAGTGGCAGTGATCAAAACATTCCGGATTTGTCTTTTCATTCGTAAGTATCGTACTTTTGACGAGGTATTTATTCAAAAATGGATTATTAACTAGACTTCCACAATAAATAACAACATTTAGAGCAGAAATCTGTAAGAAAATAAGCCAAAAAGTGAAATTCAATTTTGTTTTGTTTTGTTTGGTGTTGCCGGCATTTGAAATGAATTTTGCCCACTGCACATTAATTTTTGGCTCAACTTTCATTTATTTGTAGTGAGCTAGGCGGCTGGAACTTTTGTCACAGATAGGTCTATATCTAGGAAGCCTAAATCTAAAATGGCGTAGTGCGGAACCAAATAGTTTTTGAGATATGATTATTTGAAAATTAAAATTTTTTACTTAATTTCGTCAAACTTGATGACACTGCGGGCAATTTTTTTTTCATCACTGAATATCAAAAATATGATCTTCTTCTTTTTATTTATGGCCTCTGTGGAATTTTTTGGTAATTCGACATTGACAATGATATTTCTCGTTGTTAATGTAATACATTGAATAGACAGTCGGTTATTAGATTTTTTACAACCACCTGGAAATCCTTCCCGCAGCAGTAGGTTCTAGGACACCCCAACTTGAGTAGCAAAGGTTCTAGATATATCACAGAACTGACGCAGATCACCCCGATGCCACGTAGTCTTGTGGTCCCTATGCGTAGATTGGATATAAAAAATGTGGAACCAGAAATTCGCGTGGAAGATCCTGAGTGGAGCTAGCCCGCGAGGACGAGTGGACGAAGCGACACTCAGGGCTGACGAGGTCAAATACCCGAATCAAATATCCATTTTTATGATTTGAAACTGTTTTTAAACTGATCGTAGGTCATAGGTCCCTCTCCCGGAAGTGTGTTTTGACGTATATTGTTTAATTTTTTTTGTCTTGTTAACTTCAAAACTTAATTATTTTTTTCTCAGAAACTGTGAGATTCCCCCTTTTAGAGGGAGAGTCCTCACTCCCTCCCTGCCCTTCCCCACCCTATTCCCACTTCTATTCCCACTGCGGGGCAAGTTTTTGCATGTTCTGTTTGGGGCTACATGATGTGGTGTGATTACGTCCCGCATTATTTATTTATTTACAATGGACTTTGGCTGACAGGAAAGAAACACTTTAATGTTAGCTGCAGTTTTCAAAAAGTTTTCACTAAGATTTTATACTAGCTTCTGCTCGCGGCTTCGCACGCATGGTACCTGGATAAAAAATAGCCTATAATGTTATTCTTGGTGTAGCTCTACATAATGTGCAATGACAATTTGTTATATAGGTACACCTAGTTAACTACCTACAAAGCCTCGGTCTGCCTACTATATAACCATATTGCTAAATTGACCCTTAGACAGGGTTTATGTGAGATACCTTACCTAGAACCTGTAACACAATGCAATTTAAATAAATAATCCTGAACTTTATCACACAGCATCATGCAGCCCCAAACTAAGCAGAGCTTATATTATGGGAACCACATGATTGATATACTACATAGATAAATTTTTTTTTGTTTTGTAAATACATACATATCATACATAGAAAACACCCAAACCCGAGACAAATATCTGCAGAACATGCAAACATTTGTCCCGCAGCGGGAATCAAACCCGCAGCCTTCTGCGTCACAGGCGGACCTTCGCCCACTGCGCCACAGAGGTCGTCGAATTTAACACCATGTAATTTACTCCGGTGATCTTCGCAGTTCATCTTGGTTAAGCAACACTCCGCCCACACACCACCACCACATCAGCCTATATCAGTCCACTGCTGGACATAGGCCTCCGTACACTCCGCCCGGACACTACTTATATAGGTGATCTGGATGGCATTTAGATCTGAGCGCTTTCGCCCTTCGGAAGGCACGTTAAGATGTTCTTCCCGGCTTTTTCAGTTGTTAGCCATGTCGGAGGCTTTCGGTTGGCCTAAAAATTCCGACATCAGAGTTGGCCACTACTTCATACGAAGAAGAAGAAGACCAATATGTTCCATGCCTCAATTCATATGTTTCATCATTATCATCAGCAGCAGCATTAATAGCTTGTTATATTTCCCAGCCAGAACGATGAAGACCTTGTAAAAGTAATAAATTTATTGTATTGTATTGTATTTGTATCTAAATTTTGCGTGAGGGAGAAATAAACAATACTCAATACCTTTCGCCTTTATTATATTAGTAAGATTGCTAGCCTTTTATGTACGTATTTTCTACAGATTACATTTGTTATGTTTAAATACCGAAATTAATTTTTGATTACTGTTATTAGGGTAAATCACCATCATACGATCACCACGAAGGCTGCGGAAAAAAATTGCGTTGGACTGCTAAGCTATTAGAAGATACGCGAGAAACTGCGAGCTCTTGGGGAAAAATGTTGGCGTTTAATAAAAAAGTGAAGCGAATTTAGAAAATATGATTGCAGAATCGAAAGCATGATTTTCTAAATGTTGAAGTTTTGGAGAAATAAAAATATATTTCCTATAATTCTATTCTTTTTTGCATGTAGGAATTTTGAAAGCTTATACAAGAAACATAAAGACATGCGTGAACAACTAAGGACACAAATAAATAATAGGATATTTTTGCCGTTCTGTAAAAAATCAATGCAAAAGATATCTTTATTCATGTCCGTTAAAATATTCAATAGTCTCCCCGAAGACATGAAAGATTTGACACTTAGCTTTATTAAAATAAGACTTCACAAATGGCTTGTAGATAAATGCTTTTATACGATCAAACGAATTTATTAAAACTAAATAATATTTTAATATTTTTATTTCTTCTTTTGAATGGTTAGTTTTCATTTTGACATATATTTATTAAGTAATCTCGATTGTCAACTTAATTATTGTTAATTAAAATTAACCGATATTAATGATAATTAATGACATATATACATATAACAATTTAATATTTGCACGCTTCTGTAATGAAGTATAAGTATGCGATCCACATAGCCTTTAAGATTTTCCTTTGTAATTACCATACTTTTATGCAAATAAATTTAATTTGATTTGATTTGATTTAAAAATTATATAGGTAGGTGCATTCAATCAAATTTGCTAAACATCCTTCCTTCCCTAACATATTATCAAAAGTCATTAAAACTTGTTAGTGAAGGTAGATTATAAATGAGAAAAAAAAATCGTGTAAATGAAAAAATTTATAGATTAATACTTTACCTGCAGTATTAATTGATAGATTAATACTTTACCTGCATGACATTAATTTCTTGTTAGATTAATATTTTACCCATTATCATCATCAGCCTATAGCAGTCCATTGCTGGACATAGGCCTCCCCTGATGAGCGCCTGAGTCTCTGTCCTGAGCTCGATGTATCCAGCTTCTACCAGCAGCATTTCGCAGATCGTTACCACCTGGCCGGAGGGCGTATTATCAGTATATTTTACCCAAATCTATGGAAATTTTAATTATGTGGCAACCCTGCAGTTGAAATGAGAAAGACTAAGGTGGCCACGCAAACTATAAATTATTATATTATATATAGCTCGATTACCACTCACTCACTCACTCACTCACTCACTGACTGACTGATTGACATGATTGTTCTCCCAGATGCCACCTCGTAGGGTTGAAAATTTTGGTGGATTCGTATAGAGGGAGTGGGGGCGACCTCAGGAAAAATCTGACATTTCCCCTTTTCACCCCCTTTCACCCCCACCCCCCATGTATCTCGGAAACTATAGGTCGTAGAGGGTTCGCGCTCAAACTAATGTTGCTCAGGGTGTATTTTAATATAAGGATTCGAAAAAAAAAATTAGGGTTCCATACAAAAAAAATATTATCCCATACAAAATTTTCACCCCTTCATACAAACCTTTTTTTTTTCTTTTCGTCGATCACATGGTTGTTCTCCCAGATGGAATCGTATAGATATTTAGTGAAGTGTAGGTGTAGGGGTAAGGTAGGTGTTGGGTAGGTGTTGGGTAGGTGTAGGGTAGTTGTAGGGTAGTTGTAGGGTAGGAGTAGGGTAGTTGTAGGGTAGTTGTAGGGTAGGTGTAGGGTAGTTGTAGGGTAGTTGTAGGGTAGGTGTAGGGTAGTTGTAGGGTAGTTGTAGGGTAGGTGTAGGGTAGTTGTAGGGTAGGTGTAGGGTAGTTGTAGGGTAGTTGTAGGGTTGGTGTAGGGTAGTTGTAGGGTAGTTCTAGGGTAGGTGTACAGTAGGTGTAGGGTAGGTGTAGGGTAGGTGTAGGGTAGGTGTAGGGTAGGTGTAGGGTAGGTGTAGGGTAGGTGTAGGGTAGGTGAAGGGTAGTTATAGTGTAGTTGAAGGGTAGGTGTAGGGTAGGTGAAGGGTAGTTGTAGGGTAGTTGAAGGGTAGGTGTAGGATAGGTGTAGGGTAGTTGTAGGGTAGTTGTAGGGTAGGTGTAGGATAGGTGTAGGGTAGTTGTATGGTAGGTGTAGGGTAGTTGTAGGGTAGTTGTAGGGTAGTTGTAGGGTAGTTTTTTTTATTTTTTTTATTTTTTATTTTATTTCGATTTCGATTACGATATTGATTTCGATTTCGATTTCGATTTCGATTTTGATTTCGATTTCGATTTCGATTTCGATTTCGATTTCGATTTCGATTTCGATTTCGATTTCGATTTCGATTTCGATTTCGATTTCGATTTCGATTTCGATTTCGATTTCGATTTCGATTTCGATTTCGATTTCGATTTCGATTTCGATTTCGATTTCGATTTCGATTTCGATTTCGATTTCGATTTCGATTTCGATTTCGATTTCGATTCGATTTCGATTTCGATTTCGATTTCGATTTCAATTTCGAATTCGATTGCTTCTTCTTCTTTGATATCATCGTTGATAGCTTTTTCCTCATCGATATTCTCTTTGATTGATTCTTCCTCTTCAAAACCCTTTCTGATACCTTTATGAATTAAAACATAAACCGCGAGCTGCGTGCAGCTCGCGCACCACCCAACCTCTAGTCTATATATATACTTAATCTATGACCGTGCCCATATGGCATTGCTTTTATGTAATGTATCTCATATGGACAAAAGTAATAATCTATATAGTACTATAAAGGGTGTGGCGGAACGAATGGATCATCCGTCAGCTGCAGGTGGGGGGCATCACAACTGCTTGATTTGTGAACATAGCGTCAAAAGGAGTGAGCAATGGTGTACATATAAATAGCCGTTATCTCATAAACTTGTACCAGAGCTTTTACTAATGATATATATATACTAATATATATAAAGTATATATACTAAACATCATTGTGATTTTTCTGATGAGTCGTGCCACCCGTTGGCGACGGGTTTTCTTCATTTAATACGCCATATCCTGTATACAACACACTAACACACATAAATCAACCTGGCACCTGCGTGGAATTAGCAGTAGACGTAAATGGAAAATGTTCTCCAGGATCGGTGTTCCGGTAAAGATGGGTGTTCCGCAAGGGTCAATACTTGGACCATTTTTATTTTTAATTTACATCAACGACCTACCTCAACTTGTGAGAGACAACCACGAAATTGTATTGTTTGCGGATGACACGTCACTTTTATTTAAATTAAAGCGACGGCTGACCAATTTTGACGACGTGAACAATGTAATAGCGAAAGTTGTTAACTGGTTCGATGTAAATAATTTATTACTGAACGAGACTAAAACAAAATGTATAAGATTTATATTACCAAATGTTAAACAAGTTACACCTAACATTAAAATAAAAGATGAAGATCTAAATCTTGTGGACACTACTGTATTTTTAGGCATAACTTTATATAATAAGCTTCAATGGGGCGCTCACATAGATGGGTTGTCAAACAGACTCAGTTCTGCAGCATACCCAGTCAAAAGAATCCGTCAACTTACTGACGTAGACACGGCTAGACTAGTTTATTTCAGCTACTTCCATAGCATTATGTCGTACGGCATTTTTTTGTTGGGGAATGCTGCAGATATCAACACCATATTTGTGTTGCAGAAGAGGGCTGTTTATAATATGGGCCACAGAAAATCACTTAGAACTAAGTTTAAAGAAATAAATGTTATGACAGTGCCGTGCCAATATATATATGAAAACTTAATGACGTGTACGACGATGTACGAAACAATCGAAAAATAGCGACAATCATAATGTTAACTAGAAATAAAGATAAACTAGCTGTTCCTACTGTAAGGTTCCATAAAGTTAGTCAATATTTTAAAGGGATGTGTGTACGATTTTTTAACAAAATCCCAAATGACGTGATTAATCTATCTGTAAATAAATTCAAAAATGTTGTTAAACGCAATCTTTGTAATATAGCTTTTGATAAAATATCTGATTATTTAGATGACAAAAAAGCTTGGGATGAAACTGACTCAAACTCCATCAAAACAATGTAATAGTTATTAAGAAGAATGACGTTAAAAAATATAAGCCAAGCAGAGTTTCTTGCCAATTCTTCTCTGTTTGGTCACGTTACGAATTGGTGGTAAATTAAAAAAATGACGTTTTAAAGTGTACTATACAGTTCCTACCGAATATATGAATTTTGAGTTTGTGTTTGAAATCGTCGCGCGAGTACACCGTGCGCGTCGTACACCGACATATTATAAATAGAAGAACACCTAAATCACTTAACGAAAAGGTACGGAAAAGATACAGTCAAAGCCAAGGTACGGAAAAGGTACGGCCGGCTGAAAAAAGGTACTGAAAACCGTACCTTTTAGTAAGTTTTGGCAACGCTCATCAAGCTAATTTCATAGACAACAGACGTCTTAGGTTTACTTTAGCTATTCGACGGTAGATGGCGCAGCCTATGTTGCAGTAAAATTGTAACCTAGGTTAATTTAAAAACGCATTCACGCAAAAGTCCACCTTAGGCCTTTTCGGGCTAGATCAAGCACTTTTTACTGTAAGTGAACTCGTGTTTTGATGATTTAGCCCGGAAAGTGCAATATAGACCTTTTCGTATTGCGATACAAAACTTCGAAAATTCACACCGTGCCTACCAAGTTATTAAACAATGCGCGCCACTTAGCATAGATTTCGTGAGTCACACTCATCATCTCTTATAATGACAAAATTATCTACATACCAGGAAGAGACAAAACAAGTCAATGAAATAATTAAAGTAGGTCAAAATCAAAATAAACCAAAACACAAGATCCATTACAAGAAAAATATAAAACAAGATCAGGGAGAGAAGTAAAGCAACCAAAACTTTTGTGAAATTATTAAATAGAACCAGAAGAACGAGTTAAATAAAAATTAAACGATTTTTGAAAAATTCCATTTAAGATGGCATATAAGATGGATGGATAATCTAGGCCTTTCTGGCTTATCAAAACGCCCCTTCTTTTCAAAATCCAAGGTGGCAATACTGAAAACGGTTCGTCGCAGAATTGGTTAGTTTTGGCAGAGTAGCGTAGCGTTTATTTTCTCTATGTTTGGCAGTCTTTGGTATGGTCTTTGGTGGGAGCCAATATTGCGCGGCCTGATTATTCACAGCCTGATTATTTATGTACACAATTGGCCATGGATGATCAGGCTGTACATGTTTTGCACGTGCTGATTTTTCACACCCATGGAATGCACAGCCTGATCATCCGTGCACACGCCATCGACGAGACTTAAGCTTCGTTTACAGTACTTACCCGAGGTGCCAAGAATAGACTAGGATAGTGCTATGTTCTTGTTCACAATGCCAACGAGTATACGGTGCACTTTGGCTAGAACTAAATGTTTACCGATGTTTTTAATAATACAAACAAAAAGGCAAAACAAAACAAAAGGCACCAAGCGCAGTTATCAATTTAATCAATCAATCTAATTCATTACATAACATAAAATAGTAGATTAGATTGCAAAGTTACTATGCAAACCCTAGCTACCGGCTAAACCTAAAGAAATTCGATAAAGCTGAAATGGCAATAGGATGGCCATTCTGGCGAAGAACTGGCAACCGTTTTGGTGTAAAAGAGTGGATAACTGCGTCTCAGCCAGCCCTCTTAGTAGACGCCCAGGTGGAGTGACGAAAGGTTGCTGGCAGAAATTGAATGCGATGAGCTGAGCACACGGCGTAATGGCGCGTACTAAGAGAGGCCAGCTCACATCGCTACTTCAAGGGCAAATGTACTTTTTAGTAGTGCAGAGCAGCAGTGCTAACAGGATTTAACCCGGCAGCAAAGCGGGCACCACTCAACTATATTTACGTATCACAAATACGTTATCTACAGCGTGAAGGCGGGGCATGGGCTGTAGGGTTGACCCTAAACTGCCTTTCGAAGAGGATCAAGGAGCTAGAGCATCTCTATGGTGTTTGTTTTCGAAAGTGTGAATGAAGGTTCAGGAAGTTCTTTCGACACCAGAACATTGTAATATGAGTGATTTTTTGTGACACAAGCTTTCTTACCGTGGGGCTACATGCTATGTGAAAATGTCTAGTATTAGGTATAACTATATTCTGCCTGCAGCTATGGTAACATGTTGATGTTATCCTTGGTCTAGAACTATAGACCTGTTTTTGTATGTAGGGGAAACAATCATATATCTCCACATTACAACAATTTTTACCTTCATAAAATATGTAATAAAATTTCATTTTTTAATTTAATAATAAAAATGTATAATCTAATAATCTGTGAACTGTGAATCTATGAACAGTCTGATAACGAAGAGCCGCAACCAATATTTATTGGGCTTTCGATTGGCAGCTTGATCAAAAGTCAAATACAAGAGGCGGCCCTCCTAGACTCTGCATGCCCTGTGAGGAGGATCCTCCCACTGCAGCCTTAGGCCCAGCAGTTCCGAGGCCAGCCTTTGATGGTTTCTTCCATTTTTTTCCGTTTCTTATTTCAACCCTTTCATGTTTATTTTTGCTAAAATTAGACCATGTCACAGAATACACCATGTGCTTCTCCTGTTACTTAGAATAGTTTTGCTTTATAAACAAACATTTGAATAGGTTATTTAGGATAATCTTAGAATATAAAGCTACTTAAACATTACTTTCCTAACTATATCATTTTATCCTGTCCTATACCTATGTATCATAATATAATATTTATTGTTCATAAACTTAAACTTTGTTGAGGACTTTCCGTTTGATAGGTATTACTTCTGTTTTTTTTTTATAGGTATCACTTATTTATTATGTTTATTAAATTAAGTATTCATTATATTATATAAAAATGCATCATCTTTCTGTTTAGATTTCTATAGTTTTCATACAATTTTATTCATTGTTATTGTAGTTTTGGCTTATTTTAAGTACACTATACATTTTCTCGTTGAAAAACGAACTCGTTGAAAAATTAATCGACGAGATCGAAAAGAGGCCTGGGAGTTTTTTACCAGCTCGATCGCATTTGCGTTTACGCAAATTTTATATGGAATCGAGGTAGTGCCATCTAGTGAGAAACGCGTGGCACTGACTCCTTTCCATACAAATTTGAGTATACCCTGTTCTTTTTAATATAACGTGTGAAGAATACTGAGATAATCATTTAAAAAAGAACAAATGGGACGAGGAAACTATGGAGCTAGTAGGTGTTGAAAAGTGGGGAGAAATGTCGGCAGAAGAAAATCTTTAGGAATTATGTTACAATGCAAAAAAGCATGGTTGGCATAAACTCTGGCCCACTGGACGGTGGGAATTATGACATTGACATAAAAATGTTAGGCTCACAATCCCCACCACGACAACGACGATCGCGCGGTGGGTAATATGAGTAGATTATTTCCTTTTATTTTGGGAATAACCCTTAATAGGAACCCTTGGTGCGCGAATTGAACTCGCACTTGGTAAGCTTTTTTTTCCACGGTATTTATGTAGTTAGGTTTAAAGACATTTATTCTCATACAAACATTGATGTTCTCTTACAATGAGATATAAAAAGTGCTTAAATTTAAGGTCACATTATATTTGCCTCTGGCGCCGTAGATATCTTATAACTGATAGGTAAGTGGATATATTTCTAAAGTTACGTAGGAAGGGAATCTACATTGTGCATACATGTTTTTTTAACTTAGCTTTGAAGGTGTTAATGTTATTGCATTCCTTAATGTCGTTAGGCAATTGATTAAAAAACTGTACGCCCTCAAATAATATTGTTTTTTTTCCGTAATTTGTCCTTACTTTGGCTATATTAAGTTTATATTTGTTTCGTAGATTGTGTGTATTAACTTTTTTATGTAGCTGTATATTTGATTGTATTGAATTACTAGTAATGTTTTTAATTAGGACACAGGTTGAATAAATATAAAGTTGGTGGAGATTTAGTAGTTTAGTTTTTTCATATAAATGTTTTGTTGGTGTAAGGTAATGATAACGGTTTAGTACTTTAATTATTTTATTTTGGGTTCTTTGTAACGGATTAAGGTTTGTTATTGCAGCGGATCCCCATACCTCTATTAGATACTCAAGGTGTGATTTTACAAGTGAGTTGTAGATGATAGTGCGTACTTTGGCTGGAATGCAGTTTGTTATTTTGCGCAATGCTCCAAGTAGTGGTGTTAGTTTTGTTTTCACGTGGTTTATATGAGATTTCCAAGTTAGTTTGTCATCTACCCAGAGTCCGAGATATTTTTCATTGGAAGTTTGTTTTATAATGTCATTATTTATAGTCAGGTGGGAAAAGTTAGGTATTGGTTTATTTTTGGCCGCGAAAATCATAAATGATGTTTTGGATGTGTTGATTGTTAATAGATTATATTTCAACCATTCATTCAGAAGGTTGAGATCATTTTGAGCATCAGTTATTATATCATGAATAGATTTATCGAAGTAAAATAGACATGTATCGTCAGCGTAAAGCGTTAAATGTCCAGTAAGTCCTATTTTATTAATATTGTTTAGGTAAACCAAAAAAATCAACGGGCCGATTATGGAACCTTGAGGAATTCCGTAAGTGACGTTTTGTGGAGTACTTTTAGAGTTGTCTATTTTTACAATTTGCTGTCTATTTTGTAGGTAAGATGAGATCATATTTAGAGCTGTCCCACGAACGCCTACGTTATATAACTTTTCAATTAACTTACTGTGACTTACCGTGTCAAATGCTTTTTTTAGATCTATGAATATTCCTACAGAAATATTTTTTTTATCTATGTGCGATTTTATTTTAGTTATAAGATCTATAGTAGCTTTCAGGGTGCTCGAGTTCGAGCGAAACCCATACTGTTCCTCAATGAAAAACTTTTTTTCGGTCAGATAGCAATTTAAACGGTTATACAAGATTCGCTCAAGCACTTTTGATAAGACCGGCAAGACAGATACTGGCCTGTAATTACTTGGGTCTGTTTTAACTCCTGACTTGTAAATAGGGCTCACTTTAGCAATTTTAAGAGAGTCTGGGAAGACTCCTTGTTTTAAACACGTATTTATACAGTTTGTTAGCCTCTCGGAGATAATACTTTTGAGACATTTAATCGCCTTTGTACTAATTCCGTCTATTCCAGTACTTGTGTTGCTGTCAAGGCCATCGATAATCTTTGAGACTTCATCAGAACTACATGGTGTAAAGTCAGTTAGGATTGAGTCATGTATGTGGCCGTCTTCATACATTAAGATATTGCCCGTGTTTTCGTGATAGTGTTTGGGTATTTTATTCGCTAAGTCTTCTCCTATTGATGCAAAAAATGAGTTAAATAAATCACAAACTGCATTGCCTTCTGTTATTGTTTCCGAACCAATTAATAATTTTGGGGGGACGCTGTTTCTTTTAATTTTGTTTTGTGCTAGATTGTTTATTAGTTCCCACATTTTTTTTGGATTATTTTCACTTTCTTGAAACAATTTATAGTAGTAATTTTTATTGTGTGTTTTTATCAATCTTCTTACCCTATTTTGTTCTTCGATAAAAAGTTTTTGTTTGCTTTTATCTTCTGGATTTAGTTTAGTTTGTTCCCATAAGTTGTTTCGTAAGTTTATTGAGTTGATTATATTTTTATTTGTCCAGTCATTTTGCGGTGGGTTCAAATATTTTATTTTGTCTTTTCTATTTTTATTTATTTGGTCCAGCAAGAAATTTTCGAAATCGTTGTAGTTGTGGTCATAGTTCAAGTATTTAGTGTTTAGTGTATTAGTGTACAAGTTGTCATAATCAAGTGCTTTGTATTGTATTTTTTTTTTTTTATGTGGTGCTAGCCTGCCAATTTCAAGAAAAATATGTTTGTGGTCTGATAGGGACGAGTCGATAATTGAGATACTAAAGGAATGGTTTTTTATATTGGTACATACATGGTCTAGTAAAGTGTTTGTAGTTTTTGTCTGACGCGTGCTATACTTCTCGTTTATTTTATTTAAGACTTCGTATCCAGTTTCTTGTATTTCCTGTAAGTATTGTGTTGCGTCCTTCTCCGATTTCAGCAGGTCGATGTTGAAATCACCGATTACAACCGTTCTTCTTCGCCGCTCCAATTGCGATGAGTAAATCTCCAAAAAGTTGCTGAGGTTGGTATCTCCGGGCTTATAAATCGCTCCAACATTCAAGGACAGCTTATCAATATATATCCAGAGGTAGTGGTTTCCGTTTTCAAATAATTCCTCAGTTATTTCATATTTTATACTATTGTGTACATAAATGGAAACACCCCCTCCCTTGGAGTTTTGCCTATAATTATAAATATGTGTATAGTTAGGTAGTTGGTATAGCTTTGCATCGCTCTCTGAAGTAATCCATGTCTCGGTAAATATCAACAAGTGTGTAGTCATTGATATAGCTTTTACTATGCATTTTATCTCATCGAATTTGCCAAAGGTTCGAATGCTACGCATGTTAGCATAGAACAAACGCAACGACGAAGCATGCAGCGGAATATCTTCATATTTTTTGACGATTTGGTGGCGATATTTATCTGTATTCTTTTTATTTTGTATTGATGCTGTTATTGGTTTTTTGGATTGGTGGCACTCGCAACAATTCTAGGAGCACCTTTTATGTATTTAATAATTAGGTCTTTTTCGCCGTTTTCTATGCGCTTATCTAACTCTTCTTTTAGCAATTGCATGAATCGCTTCTGTGTCGGGGTCTGATCGGAGTAGATTTTTATATTTTCAGGTATATTTGCTTTGTTTCGCAATAAATGTTTAGGAGTGTCGCTACTGCTAAAACGCACTTTAATGGGACGGGTTTTATTAGGCATATATTTTCCCAGCCTCATACATTTTATCGGCCTAGGACAGTCTTCATATAAGGATTCCAATATCTTTATAACTTCTTCTGTATCGTAATTTTGTCGTATTTTATAGTTTGTTTCATTTTTTTCAGTTATACCCACAACTACGATATTTCTTTCGCGGTCACATCGCTCCTTCAATTCTAGGATGAGGTTTTCGTGATCGGGTACGGGCGGACCCGTTTGTTGAGGTGTTGAAGTTCGGATGGATTGCTGATCTTTGATCTGAGATATTTCAGTTTCTATTGTCTTAATTTTTTCTTGTGTTATTGTATTGTTTGACTTTATATTTTCTATCTCGGTGTTTATCTGTATGAATTGTTTGGTGAAAGTCTCCGTAGCTGATTGTATACTTTTTATTTCGCTTTTGACTTCAGATATTTCATCTCGTATCTGGTTTAATGGTTCTTTTTGGGTTTTCCTTAGTTAAGCGTCTCCGCCCACGACCGACTTTTCCACCGATTTTTTGTAGGACAGTTAGGGAGGGGAACCTCATGGCAACCTCATGCACACTCTGTGCATGAGGTTGCCATGAGGTTGTCATTTCAAGTGCCCTAACTCCTAAACTATGAACATTACGTAAAAAAGTAATGGAATATAAAATACTTATATCAATACGTAGAATTCAATTCGAACCAATTTAGCCCATAAGGCCTGACTTTCTAAATCTAGAAAAATAAAATTTCATTGATATTTGAAAGTGTCCTAACTCCTAAACTATGAACTTTACGCAAAAAAGTAATAGAACATAAAATACTTATATTATTACGTACAATCCAATTCCAAAATTTGAGCTCTTATGGCGTTACTTCATTCGTCGATCGGTTGGTATAGGTACACTCTGTGCTCCCCTCCTTAACTGTCCTACAAAAAATCGGTCGTGGGCGTTGAGCCTACTACCTAGGTATATCTATCTATACCTACCTACTGAGGGTTAAATTGGGTTATTAGGTAGGACTGATTAGGTACCTTTGAACTGTAAAATCAAACGAATTATTTTCTTAACTTATATTTTATTTATTTTTACTATAGTAGTGATATAAATAGCAGGTAAGGTACTTAACTTACATGCATGTATTTCATAACACGGTGTAGGTAAAGATGTAACCGATTAATCTAAACCCCTAAATCCTATTATTAGACATTGCATTCATATAAAAAAATCAACATAAAAAAGTCTAGAAATCGAAATAACAGAAGTTATTTATTTGTATAAACGAAGAATGAATTTATAAGTTTTAAAAATTATACAAAATATATGCGTAACTATACTAGCCCAACAGATATTGAAGAATAAGATCTAAGATGAGTCCCTAGAAAGAAAATAAACTACAGAAAGTTAAATAAACATATTATTATGAATTACATTAATGATTTTGTCTTAGTCAATAACAATACTCATAAATAATACAATAGAATCTCTATCATATAAAGATTGGGGATTTCATAATGGTAATGAAATTATTTTCATGGTAATCGTAAGTTGTACATGATCAACACACCCTTACTGATCAGTAAAGGGGCGAAAGTGTGAGTGGCAACATGGCTTGAACCCAAAAGCACACCTTACTACAAAGTCAGTGTTACCTATATTTTTGTATGAAAATGACGTTTGTAAAACTTATAGTTAACAAGATATAGCGAACACTGTAGTAAGGGTGTAAGGGGTTCCAACCTCCTTCTACGGAACCCAAGCCAATCTCACCTGCCCATGGTGCATCCTGATAACAAACGGGTCTCTGGCAGCAGCTGACTGTGGCATAACGCACCGGCACAGCTACGTCCCTTGAAGGGTCAATGGGAAGCAGCATTGATGGTGCGAGAAGCTGTGCCCTGCGATCCTCAACCCGCATGCCCAGTGCAGGGATTATCGGCATATTCCCCTTCTTATAATGGCAGGCCTATGTCCAGCAGTGGACTGATTTAGGATGTTGTTGTTGTATGTTTTTTGCACTCAAGCCACCGATGAGCACCGTGCTACCGCTCGGTGGCTTGGCTCATGAGTGGTGGGTCCAGATAATAAATCCAAGTGGAATATTGACACCGGCTATGTGGATAAGGCAATCCACAGAGCTTTCTTGTGTTCACTTAGCTGTAGCAGAGAAGAGTTTAAGAGCTCTGCATTGGTCTGTAATAAAAAAAGTATGAAGACAGTTAATGATAAAAAAGGAAATGGTGTACACAAGTGTACTTGACAGATAATGTAAAATTCAAAACAATGAGAGTAAAAATATAATTATTAGTATCATCATAATCTGGAAGTAAATGGAAATGTATGTTTGTTTGTTAAACTTTTACGTACTAAAATGTTTGTTTATAAATACAGTAAAATACCAGTTTACAACTAATTTATACATCATATTTTACCTCTTGTTCGTTGTCTGGTAAAGCTAATTTACTTCTTATTTGATCAGTTACTAATTTATAAGGCACAGCACACAGCTGATGATCCTGCTGAAGATACAATCTGGAAAGTATTTATTATCACAATTAATAAAACAGCCAATGTAATTTTTATTTGACCCTTCTGCGCAAGGAACTATTATTGATAAAATTGACATAAATAAGAATAATTTCTAACATTGTAAAGTGTAGTACTATGATGGATGACAAACAATAGATGGAAACTTGTGTCTGAAAGGACTTTAGAAAGCTAACAAAGATACGCCCATCTCTGTTCTAATGGAATAGAAATGAAATTCTTGGGCATGCCGATTTCCTCACGATGTTTTCCTTCACTGTTTCGAGGACATATTGATTCAGCAGATGCTCAGACTGCAACAAAACAAGAACCTAGAAGTATTTTCCGTTTCTTCACTTAACTATTTCAAGCGGAATAAAATAAATGACGACTTACCGAAGAAAATTTGCTTTCTCAGGTTTGGGAAATCTAAAGATAATGGTTTGGGTCTTTGGTAATGCTGAACGCCCAGACATAAACAATTAAAATTCATTTCATTAGCTAAACACAACGAAAAACTTTTTCCGCCATGTTTGATTCAGTGCTGCCAGGGCCCTTGAGTCATAAGTTACGTTTCATTTCCTGAAATGTTACATTTTTGCTACAAAAGTTACATTATCGTCTTATATGACACTGATGTCGATTCTGTTGTGCATTTTTCTAAACTAAACTAATTTGACATTGCTAAAAGTGATATATCCCTTTCTTATAGGTGTAAATGATAAGGATAGCTATAACTTTAAAGCTGCCAAATTTAGTTAAGTTTAGAAAAGTGAACAACAAAATCGACACTAATGTCTGTTTTCCTGAACGAGCATAATGCCTGAAACTGTGATATTTGCCGATAGCTTCACAGAAATTAGCAATATTTATAAAAATTTCAAAATTTTTTCGTTGACATTCATCGAGAATTTCCCAATAACTATTTTGTGCTCGCTATTCAAGGAACAGAAAATCATCTTGGGTGGTGGGCGGACGAAAACTGTAGGCAATAAAAGGGTCTTTAGGCACGAGGCCAGTCTGCGCTCCGTTCACTTTGTCCGTTCACACTGTCATCAGTACGAAAATTAAAAATGAAATTTTAATGTGTGCTTAATTTCTAAATTACATTCTCAATGCCTTTGATAGTTCCACGTAGTGTGAAATCTGCAGTTTTATCTTATCTAATTACGTGTTTTTAGGGTCGGTAGGCATTAGCGTATCTATTCGGTCATTTTCCGAGGATCTGGGGGGCCCAAAAAAAAATCTAACTATGACACATCGGAAGTTTTATTTTCATATTTTGACATTTAATCTACAGTCAAAAATGGAACGAATGGTACGAATCCGTCACCTTGCTATTAGGCTTTGGTTCCTGAGATGCCATGGCCGATTGTCGTAAGCTGAACCGAACACCCAATGGAGTCGGAGAGTAAGAGCAATTAGTATCATAAATAACTTTACTTTACAGTGCGTAGCTGACTACGCATCAATCTTAATACCCCTAGGAAACAAAAGTAGCTGCTTCTGAACCGTAAATTAAATCGGCGAGCGTAGCGAGCCACGAACATTTTAAGTATAGGTTTACAAAAGAAACATAATAAAGAAAACGCTTGCAATTTCCTCAACACCTAGGTAACTGTAACAGTAGATGAAGAAAAGGAAATCGGTGAGAGGAGTTTGCCGCGTTTTTTTTTGTAACAAAATAAAAACGCGATTGTATTTTAATTCGTCATTTCACAACCGAATTGGTGAGCGGAGCGAGCCTCGAAATTTTTCTTGCATAGGTGAATACAAAATATAAAAAAGAAAACTACGATTTATATTTAAATATTAACCGTATTATTAATATGTACCTACTAACCATGCAAGACCCAAAACTTGGTCCTGCTCTGGTCATTTCTGCGCCCTGTGCCACAACCCTGCCCTATTTACGGCACTCAGTGAACCACCAGGCCAGGCGGCCGTCAATTGATTCAAGGCTACGATTTTAATTTTAACCTATCTAATATCTATTGACATTAATATTCACATACATTCATAGTTCATACCTCATTACTTGTTCATACCTTCCGTTCATACTTGCTTATAGTTCATACTAGCGTTCTATGTTCATACTTCTTACTTCAAGATGTTTACTTCAATATTTCTAACAACTGACCCCGCTGACAGCTGACAGCGACCCCGCGCCCCTTGCGAGCGCGGAATCGCTGCCTCAGTCGAATGGAACCTACCGCGCGCACCTTTGATCTGTGCCATTGTTATCTCGCGTATCTACCTGTGCTTATAACTTTCTATATTCCTGTTTCGTACCTATCTTAATTCTACTGTACCTACTTTACGCTTCTTCAATTCTGTATGTGTGTTCAATTCCTTCAATTCAGTAACCTGTGTTGTGGCTTTGGACATTAAATGCGAACTGGACTATCTATCTACGTGTTTCTACTTTTTCATCCTATCTGAACCAGTATCTGCCCACACCTACCACCCCAAAAAGTCAAACCAAAAAGATACTAAAAATGTAAGAAATGTAGCCTTCTGGCAACGCTGGTTTGATCCAAAGAGAAGAGAGTTTTGAGTTTGATCGACCGATGTCACAGAAAAGAAATCGGATTTCGTTTAAAAATGTTGCCAGGAGAAATAACATCTACTTATTATTTTATTCATCATCATCAATCATATCGGTAACATAAACAGCCCAATATAAGGTGACACAGGCGATAGTAACAATATATATCAATGGAGACAGGTGTGTCGCTGTTTCGAATTCGACTGTGCTTGGTTTTTTGCATTCAAAGAGTATAAAAGTATAAATATTTCTTCCTTTTGTTTCACTAACCCTTTCTTTGCAACATTTTTCCAACTTTTGTAAATTTTCATTTTATTTTGTGTAATAACACTCTAGGATTCATAGAAAATCCTATTTGAAAAATGAGTGTAATACCCTATTTCATCTGGTAATTTGTTGTCGAATGACCTATTTACTCTAGCTAATCTAGTTTTTGTACACGCAATTTATTTCTATTTCTTGTATTGTACAAATATGCCTATCTCCAAGCCTTTTCATTTGTCCAAATTTTTCACTAGCAGACATTACGTGTAAATGTTTACAGAAGGCATTGTCAATATTTTAATTGTTTTAAAAAGTTTTTTTTTTACATACTCGTAAGCCAAGCTTGTAGATAGCCCTGACAGGTCTGTTTTGAAGTACAAATATTGATTCTGCCCCTGCAGCTCTTCCCCAGAGGAGTTTGCCATATGACATGACGGTATGAATGTAGCTACGAGGCGAGCTGTGGCGGTATTTGTTAAAGCGCCTACACACGACCCTAAAATCAGAGGCAATATCGGGAGAGTGGTAGTGGCATAGATCTTTTATATACTACCGTTAGATTGGCAATGCAAAAGGGAGGGAACTTATTATACGCGTGTGTTAGAGCGAGATAGATAGGCGAGACCATTCATGTACACTCTATCGGCCTGTATCGGCCTGGCGTCATTCGTGAAAGATAGAAATCCTGAATATTTTACGAAGTCTCCGTATTTTACCGTGTAATTTATTGTTCGTGAATAATGGTGACTTGTGCGGTACTTGAATGTACCTCATCTAAGAAAGAAAACCCACAGAATTATACGTTTCACACGTAAGTACCATTGGAATGTTTAGCTGTATATTTCCAATATTTTAGCATTGCTACCATAGTTTATTACACAAAAGGATAGGGAAAATTATTGCATTTTATCACATCTATGCTCTAAATGTATAGGAATTCTATTCAGAATCTTATCAAATAGGTACGTGAATTCCTACTATTTTTAACCTCACTTTTGTAGAAATAGTGATTGATACTATCGATGGTATCGATAGTCGATTATTTCGATGCCTAGCATCTTGTCGATGTCTCTAACTGACAAAAGTAATGCTTCGCATGCATAGAGGTAATTTTTATTTCATATTTTAGGATTCCGTAAGCAATTTATAAATATACAATTATAATTTTTCAGATTTCCAAAAAATATTGAAATACGACAAAAATGGCTAATAATAATATAAAAAAAAAGGAATGGGCACCAAAAAAAATATTCTACTATATGCAGCAAGCACTTCGAACAAAAATGTTTTTTTCAACGTGGAGCACAAAGAGTGAAGTTTCGTTCAGGATCAGTACCCAAATTATTCAGGCCAGTAAGTTATCCTATACGTTCTAAAGTATGTTTACTACTTACTCGTAAATTTACTGAATTTGTTGCTATTTCTATTAATTTCACTGTTGGAATGAATATTCATTATATACATAGAGAGGTACATACATTTTTCATCATCATCATCATCATCATTGGCCTATAGCAGTCCATTGCTGGTTATAGGCCTCCCATTATGCCATTGCGTCTTGTCCTATGCTCGACGAATCCAGCTTCTACCAGCAGCTTTTCGCAAATCGTCACTGCACCTGGCTGGAGGGCATCCTGTACTACGTAACATACATTTTTACAATAGGTAAATTCGTTTGCAGGTGGTATTAAAGTCAAAACGCAAAGTATCGTCATATGTCTACAGAGATACATCGCCGGTACCCAAAAGCTCTACAGCAACGTTTCTCTTCTGGAAAATTCACCGAGAAAGAAAAAAATGAAGAAAACTATTGACATCCATAAGAGACGCATAAATATGAAACAAAAAAAATTAAAAAATGTCAGAGTACAAAAAAATGAGCAGACCAAAAAGTGGTAAAGTTGTCACAAGTGATAAAAAATCTAGAAAGTTTTCCGTCGCTTCAAAATAACGTTAGTGCCGTAATGGGATCTTGTTCTGACGATTTATTACAGCACCTCATTGAAAGAGTAGAAGACAAAAAATAAAATAAAAATCTTAAACAAGAGTATGATACGCAACTGAAGACATTTGCCCTAACTGTACATTTTTATAGGACATAGGTGGCTTTATTTGTCCTTCAAAAGAGGTTATGAGATCGGTCTTAGGTCTGAACGAGAAAATAAAAAAAAACAGTTTTGCACATGCAACGTATTTAGTTTTATTTTTGTTCCCTCAACATGATATTAACTTTACGAGTACATTGCATCAAATAAACAGAAACGAAGACGTTGCAATCTCTAGGTACCTATCGATAATCGAAGTTGAGGTAGGCAGTGCATAGCACATCACTATTTTTGTTGCACACATGCACATTACACACATACTCGTGTACTATTGTTTTGGTCTCGCACCTAGTTCTGTATTGCCAATCTAACTGTAGTATAAAAGATCTATGGGTAGTGGGGATGAAATCGGCTACTACTCTACACACGTCCCTGCCAGTTAGTACGTACCCTACCCTGAAGCAAAGCGCTCGTCGATCCAAGATGCCGTCTACACTTTCAAAAAATCAAAAAATAGGCATCGCTCTGGCTGTTGCTACGGTGCGACCAAAACAAAAGAGAAAGGCCTGGGATAACAGGTGGTTGATGAAACGCCATGAATTGAGTCACATGTGTCACATCAACGTGATGAGACATTTACAACCAGCTGATTTAAAAACTTTCAAAGGATGGATATTGGAGGTTTTATATAATACAAATACTCTTTATGTTTTTGGTCCCATATGTACTACAATTCCTTGTAGATATCAATTATTTTCGTTCAGGCCTCTTGCTACTTCTCCTTTACCATATCGCCGCAAGAAATAAAAATTGATTTATAAAAACACGTCCAGTCGCCACTACAGTCGCACGCACACTGCGGTGAAATCGGTTCCGATTTCACTACACACGCACGGACAACGCTCATTAGACGATAATCGGCCCTAAATCGTGAGCTCGCCCGAACCAATTTCTGAGTTAGGGGTAATAATAATAATACTTATCACGATTTGCCTACTCACGAGGCGATCAATGGAGCGATCTAGGGCGCTCCCCACCACTCTCCCGATATTGTCTCTGATTTTAAGGTCGTGTGTAGGCGCTTTTAGTTGACTTACTTTGTGGATAGCGTATGCTGCAGACCTAAGTAAGTTTGTTAGAAAGGGTTGTAATGTGTGGTTAAGTTTTGAGTCGACAGTTAATCCCAAAAATACATAAAATACACTAGGCACAGATTTTGGTTCAAAGCGTCAAATAAAAACTCCTTGGCCTGGATAATAGGCTTATTTTTTTTAGGTAGACCAATAGTACGTACTTAAACTATGTAGTCAGCTTCGACAAAGAAAAGCTAAGTAGGTTTTAGATGGGGTTTGGTTTACCAACTGAATTACTCAAGTAGATTGGTATTATTATTACATTAGTAGTCATAAGTAGAAGTTATCTATATACCCAGTACCTATAACCAGCTTATTGGTTGTAGACGAATTATAGGTAGGTAACCATGAATGATTTGATTATGCAGTTGCGAATTCAGGCGCGGATACAGGATTTCGTTTAAGGGGGGGCAATTTTGGTGTTTGGTAATGTTTTTGACCTATTTTCCAGATAATACATTCTTAGCAAAAAAAAAGAAAAGGTTTTATTTATTATAACGGTACATACAGTAATATGAATTAGGCAATAGCAAAAACAAATTCCGACGAGCGAAGCGAATATGCTAGATGAAAGGGCAATGCTGTCTGATGTATGGCACTACCAGTACCAATGCTAAAGTGATTGCGTCAAAAAGAAACCTAATTTTTTCGATCGAAATTAAACTGTAATTCATGGAATAGTAAGTATTTTGTAACTTCACCAATTTTCAGGATTTTGTTTTGGGGTGCTTGACTTCCCTAATTTTGCCAACCTTTTCTGTATCCTGCCTTAATAGAAAATCTATTTCACGTTCCAGCATATTAAGGTCCCTATTGCCACCAAGTTTAAAAATCTACCCATTAAGGTAAGTGAGATAGATAAGCTCGTAGGTACCTTATTATTATTAATATTATGTACCAATCATAGATCTTTAATATATTTTAAAGATCTATGGTACCAATGTTTAATATACGTATTTATACCATGTTCTTTGAAACTAGTCGCTGTATATAATATAAATTTAATAATTTGCTTTCTTCTGAAAATTTATAGATATGTAAGTTTCTAAACTTTTTCAAAATAACATTTTTTTTTATACGTGATATGTACCCTTCGAGCAAAATAAGTCGAAGTATGTACCCTTCCTCTACTCTGTTATCCTGGAAAGAATGAATGAAATTCTAGAGGGAACGTATTTACTCCCAGCATGTTTACAAACACAGGTTTTTTAAGGTGTTTTGTTGTTTGTTTTCCGTTTGTACACGCCCTTACCAAACCTTCAAATTATAGTCTGTGGTTATTCAATTGTCGTTGATTAATTAGTGATTTTAAGGTCTATGGACGTTTTTACTTGTGGCGTTCAAACGAGTGATGGCTGCTAAAAAAATCGACCAATCAGAAGGCATGTGCATCAATAATCAGGCTGTGATTAATCAGTCCGTGCATAATCGTCACGTGTTGATTTTTCACAGCCAGTTTTTGGTGGACATTTTGCTTTGCTTTGTTTGTACATGGATGATCAGGCTGTGCATAATCAGGACGTGCAATATCAGGACCCGTCTTTGGTTTGTCGGCCTTTTGGTGTTGTGTTTGTTTCATTTTCAAAATCAATTTTTGAGAGAAAAAATTTCCAAGGCTCATTTCTTGCACCATATGTGAATTGCAAAAATGGACGAAGACTCATCAATACGAGTCTTACATTTCCACAATCCGCACTTGTTGTGGATTGAGTTGAAGAAACACGATTCATTTGCACTTCGGCAAGTGGGTTTATTCGGCGTGGTGCCGACGCAGGCCTCGACGGTCGACGGAGAAAGGCTCTGCACTAAAAGCGACAGTTGGGATCCAACAGCCAATGATATCGTTGAGGAGTTTCTTGAAACGAAGCACTTGCTAACATTCAAATCCACTTACCGTCTTGAAGATGACTACAATCCGTACGTATCAGCCTATTCAGTCCACTGCTCCTCTAGAAGGGGGATATGCTGATAATTCCTACACTGGGCATGCGGGTTAGGGATCACAGGGCACAGCTCGCACCACCGATGCTGCTGCTCGTCGGTGGTCAGAGAATTTAGCTGTGCCGGTAGGCCGCTCTATGCCGCTCTATGCCCCCAGTTATATGGCGGCTCTACCATTAGTGCCGTGAAGCTCCCTAAACAGGCGTAAACTTAAATGTGGACTGTTTTCGTGGGGATCACGCGCGTTCACGCCTGTTCCCCGATCCGAGTCGGTATTTTGTCCCGTGACAGGGTTCACGCACCCTTCGCGCGGCATCTACGCGAACACATTCACGCCCCATGTTTTGGACATCTAAATAGTGAAATTGACACAACAAACAAAGTTAGTGCAGCAACAGCTTCTAGGTCCATTTCGCGGCGGGTTTCACGAAAGACTGTAAACATCCCGTGAATGTGGAAAGAAGGGCAGAAGCTAGTTCATCAATATATCCATACTCACAAACTTTTGCATTCATAATATAAGTAGGATTTCAAATTATATTATATATAGGTGCAATAGTTCTGTTTCTTTCCCAAATAAAATAAAATAAATAATAGTATCTACAAATAGTATATTTAATTGTATATACTTCCAGAACCTCAATCTTCAACAACCAACCACACATTTTTGGAGAAATAACCATGATAAAACCAGATGGTGTGAAAAAACAATTGGCCAACTGCCTCGACAACTCTGTCTATGCCTACAAGAGCAAGAACGAGTTTTGGCAGATGCTCACCACTGGCAAAATCAATACGGTGCTGAATGAAAATGAAGCGTTAGATGTCCTTCGGAAAATCAAGCAGTATTATCAACGTAAAGGTAAAACTTAGGCCTTTTGCCTTTTATGTTAGCCTTAGTTTCTTTATGTTTAATTTGCCTTTGTGTTATGCCTAACACAGCTAATAGAATTTACTACATGGTCATAGATAACCTATTGTGGTTGCATTATGTAACCACATAACCACCAGGCTTCCGCAATACAGGAACAGCCTCATGCAGAGAGCACAAGTAATTTATAATATGAAAAAAAAGTACTTACATATGTCCATTATAGACTTTGAAACCATCTAACCAATGAGACCAATCCAACCCCAAACCGAAGAAAGACAATAATGTGAAGATAGTTTTAGATGACTTCTTGGCGTATTGAACTGGAGAGCTGGGCGCATGTGGCTCGCGAGCCACAGGTTGCCGACCCCTGCTATAGGGTGATGATGATGATGTAGGATAACGGCGATTTTTGAGTTGAGGATGAAATAACAATCTATGTTTATTGTTTTTTCTGAAACACACTTAATGTAGGTCTAGATAGGGAATGCTTATTTCCCTGGTCTGTTTTATTTAGATATTACCTTCCGCCTACGGCTACGCTCGGATACGCTATTTACAAAATAAACACTTAGACAAGTCAAATTTTGTACTATGTAGCCCTTCGTTGCAGCGAAAAAACGTACAAAAATATGCAAGTTTTAAAAATATAGTGCTAAATTAAAATTATGACATCAAATTACACTATTAATTCAAATAAATATCTCATATCACACTAATATTATAAACTAGCACTGCCTGCGGCTTGGCCGCCGTGGAATCGACGGAGTTTACTTTAATTTTCTTAGGAAAAAAAATTACGAGAGATTTGCCGGGACTCCCCCCCACCCCCACGTGAGATTTGGCTCGACGCCCGCCCCCCCTAAATGCCTCACGTAATTAATGGACAATGGACCGAGGCCGACTGCGTAGCGTTTAATTTCTCTATGAGACCGACTGAGATCAACTTCCCGGCCGGCCGGCTTCCCTGAACGTAGAGTACGTACTTTGAAGTTAGTAGAGTTCTTTGTGGAGGGCTCGTCCGGGGAAGTACTGCCACCATGCCTATTTCTGCTGTGAAGCAGCTGAGCTGTGTTTCGGTTTGAAGGGTGTGGGTGCCGGTGAAATTACAGGCACAAGAGGCTTATCATCTACATGCCTCAAGTTGATGGACGTAGCGCGTTGCATCGTAGAGCACGTTCCGGAAAAAATTGATCTACGATGCAATGCTTTGTGATAGGTAATGGTTACCACTTAACATCGGGTGAGCCATGTGCTTGTTCCATCTTCAAATAGTATTAAAAAAAAACGTACTTTGTAGGCTTGACAGCCCCTCACGTTTAGGCCTCTCCATTTATCTCATTTTGCTCGAAGCATGACGACATATTCTTCTCAAACCGGGTAAAGGTCGCGTCACGTAAAAAAAACGCTGGCGGTAAGCTACGCAACAGGCGATTTATCGGTATTTACCCATGCGCAAACACACCACCTCCACTTCTTCCAGCGTTCTTTTTATATGACGTATAAAATAAGTTTCAATGGTCACGCAATGGAAATCACCGTCATTGCCTCCAGGGTCCACCTAAAGATTTTTTTATTTGTTTATTTTTTTCAGGCACTTGGTATAAAAAGAAAGACATATTCTACCAACATGTATCACCTTCACAACTCTTGATACTGCAAAATGATGAACCAAAACTGACAGCGGAAAACCTCGAAAAACACCATAATATGACCAAACAAAAATCACTCATAGAAAAACATAAAGAAGTTAAAAAATATAAAAAGTATCAAGATTTTAATCTCAACGGTCAAGAATTAGCATCGGTCGAGTTCATGGAAGACATGATAAGGAGGCATACTATTATTGTTGAAAGTGACAATGATAGTGGTAATGGCAAAGTTAAAAATTATGGACTCGATACAAAAGATAAAGTTACCAGTGGAGCGTTACATCACGTGTCAAAATTCACTGTATACGATGAGGAAATTGATGATGAAGTCAAGATTAATGGTATGTTAAGTATTCACTCCATTCGTCCATTTTCAAAGAGAGCATTTGCCTTCTTAGATATATCATCAAGTGGTAACTTCGACTGTGACCACCGCCTAGTAATTCAAAAATTCAAAATTCAAAATTCATTTATTCAGTAGGAACTGTATAGTACACTTTGAAACGTAATTTTTTTTTAAATTTACCACCAATTCGTAACGTGACCAAACAGAGAAGAATTGGCAAGAAACTCTGCTTGGCTTATATTTTTTTAACGTCATTGTACTTAATATCTATTACATTGTTTTTGATGGAGTTGGAGGCAGTTAATGGCAGGAGCTATGGACAGCGGCACCTGTAGCAGCTGCTTCTAAGCTGAAGAAACTTTGGAGCATGTCATCTTACATTGCACTGCCACAAATGAAATGCTGATTGATCAAAACTCACAGATGCAGGCAGCATCAGGAATTCTAGAGCAATGTTGCCACCAAACCAAAGTCCTTCTCCGTTATTTGAAGGAGGTGGGCTGGTTAGGGTCAGGTTAGCAGAGGGGTAATGCAATGCAGAACTTTCTCCCCCTTCTTTTAATTTCTAGATTCTAATTCTTAGATTTACCCTGGTCACACTTAAAATACAAAAATTTTATTTAAAATAAAATTTCAGAATCTGATATACCCATTGGACGAGCCAATAGCCTTCAGAAACCGGAACCAAATGGAACAGACAACACTACCAAAAAATTCGAAAAACTCCTAAAACTCAAAGAGAAATCCAGGCTATTGTCTAAGAAACACAGTTCAGAGTCGGATAACTCGTTGAATGATCAAAGCAAAAATATAGAAATCCATGATGTCTCCAGAGAGTCAAAGTCTCCGAAAGAGTCAAGGAATAGTTCTTATGAGCGTTCGAAAGAATGTGGAAATAGTAACAATTGTAAGTTTTTTTTTAAAAATTTTTTTGGGGCATCTATAATCATACGTGGAAATTTGGATTTAGAAGCGATGGATGATCTCAATGTTTGAATTGTAAGTAAACTACGGGTGTAAGGTGTTCCAACCGCCAATTTCGGAACTCAAGCCAACCTCACCTGCCTGTGGTGCTCTCTGCTAATTAACAAACGGGGCTCTGGCGGCCGGCTGATTACGGCATAGCGCAGCCTAACCCTGTGACACACGTGTCAGGAGCTGTGACCTGCGATTCCCAACCCGCATTCCCAGCGTGGGGATTATGGGCATATCCCCCTTTATTGGAGGAAGCCTAAGTCCAGCAGTGGACTTAATAGGCTGGTGTTGTATTATGATGTTGTGTAACTAAAGTCATGGAGTGTAAATGGTTCCAACTTCAAATCTTCGGAACTCAAGTCTAACCGTGGTCACCTGCCCGTGGTGCAGCCTGCTAACAAGCGGGGCTCTGGCGGTCGGTTGACTGCAACATTGCGCAGCCTAACATCAGTATAGTTATATTCCCTGACTGCGGACGGGCAGCAGCGTCGGCGGTGCGAGAAACTTTGCCCTGCAATCCCCAAGTCGTATGCCCAGCGTGGGGGTGACGGGCACAACCCCCTCTTATTAGGGGAGGTCTATGTCCAACAGTATGCGGACAGTGTTGTAGGTGTTGATGAAAAGTATGTTGATTGTCAGTCAGTCAGTCATATTAATTAAAGTTTATATCATCATCAGTCTATTAGCAGCCGAGCTGGCCATAGGTCTCCCCTGATGAGCGCCATTGCGCTCTGTCCTCAGCTTCTACTACATTCTACCAGCAGCCTTTCGCAGATCGTCACTCCACCTGTTCGGATGGCGTCCTACACTGTTTTATATTATTTTTATTCATTCCAGCGTCTCCCAGTATGAAATACAAAGAGATGTTAGTCGCGTGTGGTCCTCCAATGAACGACCTTAGTAAACTCGTGAGAAAAAAAGTGATGATAAAAATGAATGAATCTTCAAATGCTGATGAAGATAATGCTTGGACTGGTAATATTAGCTGGGAGAAAATTTGTAAAGACGATCATTCTAGGAATAATAGTGACGTTAAACATGTTCATAATAGAGATAATACTAGGAATGTTCAAAGTAGTGACGATTCTGGGGACATTTACAAAAGTGATGTTCATAGAAATGTTCGCAATAGAGATTTTAGGAATGTACACGAAAATGATGAAACTATGAATGTTTACAAAAGTTATTCTAAAAATGTTCCAAGATGCGATGTTTCTAGGAATGTTGAATCAAGAGATTCAAATAATGTTCATAATACTAACCGCTATGATTTAAACGACCCCAAAGGTTACAACGATTTCGTGCAAAGCAAACAAAATGTAGTTGAAAATAACATAAAATATAACACAAAAAGTACTAACGAAGACTCTAACGTTAATGAAAATAAAGACCAAAATCCAACAAAACAAAAAAGAAGCAAACTTTTAGAGATGATGAGCAAAAGAAAACCTAGATTCAACGATAACTCTTCAAATCCCGCGTCTACAACTAACACAGACACAAAATCATCTAAAGATTCGGATCTTGACGAGCTAGACGAAATACACGCGAAACTCGACTCTGAAATCAAACCACTAAAGACTGATGCTAAAACAACAAAAATAGAAGCAGAAAAAGAAAAAATCCACGTCAACCCTTACAAAAACTTAGACGGCAGTAAATCTATTTTTGTTGAAGAACTCGTCCAACCTTTGATATTGGCACACAGCAAAAACAACAACAAAATCCTACCCCAAAATAGTTTGAGGGATATACCATTCAAAATAACAGTTCAGAACACATTGAGGAACAAAAATGTACAAGTTCCTACTCGCTTGCAATCCGTCACTTGGCCTTACGTTCTTAGAGGGCATAGTGTGTTTATGATCAGCCCTGCTAGTAGTGGTAAAACCCTAGGCTATCTCCCAGCTGTCTGCAATCTTATCCTAGACTATAACTTTGATTTCCCTGGTCTTGGGCCGAAATGCATAATCGTTTGCGCGACAGCCCTATCCGTTTCTGCCGTAGCAAAAGATAGTAAACTGTTCCTAAATCACCAAAAGGTGCTGACATCATTCCCGGGTATCGATGACAAGAAATTAGTGACAGAGTTGATTAACGGGTGTGATATATTCGTCTCAACACCATCGACGTTGTGCAAACTGCTTAGATTGGTTATTGGCGTAGATTTGCGCAGGCTGACCACTATAGTATTTGAAGATTGCGAGAGATTAGAAAATGTTTACGAGTTAGAGATAAAAGCGTTACAGTTATACGTGAAGCAAATGCTCAAATTGCGAACGGATAAGCAAGTTAAAGTGCAATATATTCTGGCTTCAAGGAAATGGTGCGATTTTATGAACCCTCTCGCAAAAAAGGCTCCGGATACAATTGTGACCTTTGCAGCGTTCCACGAGTGTGTTCTATACTCCAAAACGAACACTCAAGTGAGTTTCGTAAAGAAAAATAAAAAGGTCGAAGCTGTTGTTGAGTTTTTGAAAGGAGTAGACGATACTAAACTGACTGTGATAGTTTGTAGGTCTGATGATGAAGTAGATTTACTCGAAGCAAAACTGACAAGTTTAAACTATAGGGTAGTAGCATGTAACAATAAAATGACAATACAAAATCTTTACAAAATAAGAACGGAAGACTATGGCTCGCTGCTTATATGCTGTGACGGCAATTTGCCCTATATGAACGTGACATACGCTAATTATCTGGTTCAGTTTTCGATGCCAGCTTTGTATACGCAATTTTGCGCGCGTTTCGCGGTTCTGAATGATAACTACCCTTCGATATTCGGGCACGCGAATGCCGACGTGAAGATTAAGATTTTGCTTGAAGAAACTAATATAGAAGAGCTGCCGAAGATATTAAACTTTGTCAAACGATGCTCAGGTCAAGTCCCGGCTGCGTTAGATGAAGTTGCTATAAAAGTTTTGGAGCGAAAGGACTTAGCGAAAGCAGAGAAATTGGTACCGATCTGTGACAGTCTACTTTCGTTGGGAGAATGTGTTGATATGTACACTTGTCAGGAAAGACATGCTATTCTGAAAGGTTATGATGATCCGAAGGAATGGTTGCCGCGTAATGGCATTGTTACATTCAAAATAATCCATTTCAACTCAGCTATATCATACTCAGCAAGATTACTGACCCATACCATTGGTGAAAACAGGAAAAAGTACCCTGAAACATACGGAACGCTTTGCATGAAACTGGGTATGTACTACAGCAAAGAACAGAATAAAAGACTTCACGGTGAACCAAAAGTAGGGGACATTTGTGCTGTTGGAATGAGGAAAAGCTTTATAGCGAGATGTCAGGTTCTAAAAATTCTGAACTACGAAAAGAAACATGCTAAGAACGTCATGATTAATCTAATAGATGAAGAACAGATACAGATTACAAGAGCAGTAGAGTTGTACTACCTGCCTGAAGAATACAAAACCGCTGAGACACACGTTGTCAAAATTAGATTGGCCAGCATCAGACCACAAGATAAAGACGTTACATTCTCAGACCTTGCTTTAGACAGCCTTAAGCGTCTAACAGATGACGATGAACAGTTATACCTCAAAGGCAGAGTCGCTATGTCCTTTGGAAACACAATTTTCGTCGAAACCCTAGAAGCCTGTGCAGATCTATCCGCGTTATGTGAAACTGTTGTGAAGTATGACTTCAAAAATCTGTTGTTGGAAAAACACGCTATACCCAATCCTGATCATCTACCTCAAATTCAAAAGCTTTGCGATGCTGGTAATTTGAAAGTGATAGTTGAGCGAGAAGTCGTCAAAGTTAAAGCTCAAACAATAAAAAAACAGATTGAGCATCGCTGGGCGCATTTGGATAGGAACGATTGGACCGAGGTAATATACTCCAGCACAGTGAACGCCGGAAAGTTCTTTATTCGACCGCAGAAATTTAACAAATGCGTCAATTCACTCATATCTGATATAAAAAAATACGTTGTCGATAATCCGGAACAAGTAGAGAATGTCTGCGTGAAAGATGTAGTTTTGGCAGAGTTCCCTGATGATTCAGTATACGAGCGAGCTATCATTGAAGAAATAATTGATGATACCAAAGTGAAATGTTTCTTTGTCGACAATGCTGATTGGAGAGACGTAGCCGTCAGTAAATTGAAGCCTATACCCCAGAACTTCATAAAACAGATACCATTCCAATCTATCGAGTGTAGACTCATAGGAATCAAACCGCATAACGAAGAGTGGACGGAATTCAGCACCAATTGGCTACATGATAACTGCTTAGAAGATGATAAAGGCAACTCGAAAGTTATGTACGTCAAATACTATACTAAAGAGAAGGCAGAAGTCACTGGTGGTCATAGATACGGGGTTGTGCTAGTAGACACGAGTACTGAAGAGGATGTGGTAATCAATAAAAGAATGATAGAACTAAATTTGGCAGCGGTTCATGAAGAAGAAATTGAATATCTTGACAAGCCGCTTGATTTTGTCCGTGAGAAAACTGATACATCCTCTTTTGATGAGGATTTGGAAGAGTTAGAAGAGTTACAAAAAAATAATGCAAATGAAAGACGTAACAGCAAAGAAATTATCCCTATTCCTGTCAGTTTTATGCCTAAAGATGACGAAGATGACGAATGGGACGATGAAGTATCAGATATCAAATCAGACATAATTGCACCTTTTGTGCCTAAAAAGACGGTTGAAGAAATATCAAAGACACAACTTAAGGATATTTTCCCTGAAAAACCAATTCGTTCCTTTCCTCTAGTAGCTGATAGTGATGAAGACTTTGACAAATGGGATGTCTGTATAGACGAAGATCTAGGCAAATGCTTTGGCCTGCCCAAACTTTCTAAATCATACAATGATAACACCAAGAATATTAAGATCAATAAACTTGAGATGCAAGACGTGAATAAGCGAGAAAACGCAACAAGTACACCAATTAAACCTAAACTATCTGTACTTGCATATGGAAAAAGTGACAGTGTCGATAAAGAGAAACTAACGCAGAAAACTAAATCAAACAAAAAACCAGATGACATTTTGCCAACTAACCAGATTGCCAAACCTAATGTGACTGATCTATTAGTAGAAAATAGTAAAAACCTCGAACAAAATAACAATAAAACAGAACACATAAACATAATACAGAAAGTCACTGAAGTAGTAAATACAACAGAAGTTAATGATGAAGAAATTCTAAAAGGTGAAATAAAACACGTATCGTTGTACGACTCTGATGACACCTTATCAATAAAAAGTGATAAAGGAGGAGCACTTACCAAGAAAATAAGTTTAAACAAAGATGAATCTTCCGTACTAGATTCGGACGACACACAATCCATTATAACAGAAAACGGCAAAGAACGCACCGAAGAACCAAAAATCGATTCCGACGATTCAGAGATTGAATTAAATAAATTCGTTAATGATAAATCTCTGGTTGTAGAGATTAATACTACGAAATCGGTAAACGAAAATAAGTCAAATGAAATTCATCTCACAAAAGTCGACCAAATTAGTAACAAAAATGCACATAAAAGATTTACAAAACTGAGAAGCATATCTATATCAGAAATTAATAAAGCTCAAACTGCTACTGAGAATGACAAAAGAACAGTTGCATTTAAAATGACTGAAATTGGTAGTAAAAATGCCGGCAGCTATAACGCAACTGGTCTTAATATTGCCGAAAACAACATTAAGAATAATGGTGTACCTGACAACGTACTAAAAAACACAAAAAATGGCGAAACTGACACAAAGATAGGCAAGAACACAAATACTAAGAACAAGAAGGTTGTTGATGATGATGATGATAATATAAAAGGGAAAAACGAACGTGAAAATCAGTCAAAATATTCTGAAAAAGTTGAAGAGAATTCAAAAAACGTTGACCAACATGAACCTATACCAAAAGGCAAAACGATAATTATAACAGAAACAACAGAACCGACTAGAACTCCTCAACTGGTCTGGCGACAAGACAAAAACAAGATAACCATCAAAATAAAGCTAGTAGTAGATGATTATACGTTGGAAACCGGTAATCGCTCACTCAAATTTTCAGCTTACCAAAACGAAATCAAGTACGCATTCAATCTAGAACTGTACGGAGTTATAGAACCAGAGAAGACTACTCATTCAAACAAAGGACAATATATCCTTGTAAATATATTTACAATGCTAAAAAAGGCGATGAGATGGCTGAAGTTAACGAAAGATTCAATAAAAAACTGGATAGTATACGATATAGATTCTATAGACACTTCCACTGATGAAGAGGAGTCTTGTAATGATGATGTGCTCAAAGCTATTATGGATCGGCATGAGAGGGCTATGGAGATTGATGATGAGGATGATGATATTGATGATACGTCCGGGTATAGGTATAGAGATGACTAGTGGTCCCTTCATGGGCGGAATTTCGGGAAATCCTTTCTTAATGCGCCTATGCAAGAAACAACAAGAAATATCTCCCAAATCTCAAGTCTCTAGGTCTTAGGCTGTGTGTTGATTGTCAGTCTGTCTGTCACATGGAAAATTACTATTAGTAGTGCTGTAGGATCACGAATATTTTAACGTGGCGTGTTGTGAACGTAACGAATATTTTTGGCCAATGGCAAAGCATTATTTTGAATATACGCTTTCTCATTCTCAAAAATATTAAAAATAATTTTCGCTAGTCTTCGTGATTGGACCTCTGATGCGGGATTTACACGGGTGACTGTATCCGCACCATTTCGACCGCACGGCGAAAATCGATTTTTTAGGTTGCGGGCAGCACAGACGCGTGTCTGGTCTGCACGCGGTCGCAAACACGAATGACAATAAAAAGGCCGTAAATAGAACTTCGTCAGTTGACAGGTGAAAATCCTAAGTTCCAAAGTCGGACTTCAGCCGTGCAGCGGTTGGTGACTAAAATCGACCGTGTAAATGCTCAGTTGTAGGCAATCGCTTGTCGATCGATTGCTTTTCTTTGACAACTTTATCACCTCTGATTTGTATCGACTAGTTTTAATGGGGCGGGATTTGATTTTTACCAGCGGTACGATTAGTGACTTCCCGCACGACTAAAATAGACCCGTGTAAATCCGCCATAAATGACAATTATAAAACAGGTGATATTTTTTCATAAAGAAACAATTTCCAATGTCGTTAGCTGTATTACCTTCGTTTATGTTTAATTTTAATAATTGACAACGAGATAAGACACGCATAAAATTGCAGTCGGCTAGTCTACATTCCACATATTAAATAGCAATAAGTTTATCGTTATGACACCGACGGGTTATATAGCTTTATAGTATTATATAGTGCTATATAGTAGCTTTTTACTATAAAAAAAACCCCGGGAGCTTATATTTTTAGAAGTTGACGTTTATACTTTTTATCTTATTGAAGTCTAGTAGTATTTATTTAATAGTGTTATATCAGTATTATGGTTCTCATAATACAAGCTCTGCTTAGTTTGGGGCTACATGATGCTGTGTGATCCATTAGCATTATTTTTATTTTTATCTCAGTGAAATTTAATTATTTGTTTTGTGTTTATTATTAAGTACCTACATGTGCCAAATGTACTGTCGAAGTTTCCTCGAACTACCCCTAATAATCCCTAAAAAAACTAGGTTTGGTTTTGACGCAATCACTTTAGTCTTGGTACCGAGCGCCATACATCAGACTGCATTCTCATTTTACATCTACAATACGAATTTTCGTTTTTGTGATCGAGCCTTTGTTGGTAATCGTGCCGTGGACATTTTATGGTTATACTTTGTAAAGATGTTCCCTCGACGTAACAAGACTGTAAAGGAAACCAATTAAAATTCAAAATCTCTAATATATCTATTTTTACGATGCTTGAAAAAGGCAACTAAGTTGTTTAAGTACATTCCATTCACTTCCCGTAGTTTTGCAAAAATACATTTGTGAATATTTAATCTATTACTAATAATGTATGTAAAAGTTAAAGTATAAATATACTTTAAGAATACTTTTTCGCTTGACTTTGTGATTGAGGCTCAGTTCATAATTGTGACGTGAACGTTTCGTAGTTAAAGTTTGTAAAGGTGGACCATTACTCGACGTAAGAAGACTATATGTAATGGGAAAGGATTTAAATTCTTTTTAACCGACTTCAAAAAGGAGGAGGTTCACTGATAACTCCGTCAATTGTGGACCGATTTTCAAAATTCTTTTTTTGTTTAAAAGAATATACTTCACAGGTGGTCCCATATAAATTTTATTCCTGAGGGATTGGTACTTTTCCCGGAAAACTCAAAAACCCTCATCCTCACTTGTAATTTTCGCCCTATGATCACCAAAATCTCCGTCAATTGTGAACCGATTTTCAAAATTTTTTAGCTCAAGAAGTAAGAAGTGATTTATTTGAAGTCGGTTTATTTTTTTTAATTTTTTTCTTTTTTTTCTCGATGCTTGAAAAAAGGCAACTAAGTTTCACATACCTGAAGATGGAACAAGCACATGGCCCAACTGATATTAATTGGTACCAACCATTACCTATAACAAAGCATTGCATCGTAGGTCGCGCTTATTTGGAACGTGCACTACGATCCAACGCCCTGCGTCCATCAATTTGAGACATGATGGTGCCTACACCCTTCAAACCGAAACACATCAATGCTGCTTCACGGCAGAATTAAGCATGAAGCTCTGCTGCTCTGCATTTTCTAGCTGTTTTAGTAAATATTAGAATTGTGCTTATAGGGCGGCCACATATGCACCTTCAAGCGAATATTCGTTTTTTTTCTTTTTTTTACATCGGATGGAACTTCGTTTGACCACAAACTTACCTGATGTTCAGTAACGTTGTGGTCTAAGATAGAGCACGAAGGTCCAGAAGACACCTGGTCACTCTAGACGGCCGGTAGAGGTTCGCATAATAAAAGTAGAAGAAAACAGCTTAGTGCGAGGTAATATATCTACCAAGTAAGGATGGTACTGCGCCGGGCGTCTGCTTGTCCTAAAGTGGAATGGAGATGGGATCAGTTCATGTAGATCCTGAGAACACTCACCGAAATGTAGCCAAAAAGAAAAAAAAAAGACTAAAAACAATTTTAAAAAAAGAGTCTTTGTTAGTCTAGTCGTGCTAAAAGACGCTATAAATATTGACTTTTCATTCTGCAGATGGAGTCTAAACGCGAACATTCGAACGGCGCATACTATGATGTAGCCGCCCCGTTAAAAATGTCTACTCTAGTTTCTTAAGTATTATAATCAAAGTTACTAAGTTAGTACTTAAGTTTTTATAGGTTTTAAGTTTTGTTTTTTATACAGGGTTGCCCGAATTGCTATGTTGATCTTACCAGTAAATAAAAAATATAGATGTAATGCAATTATATAGAACTCATTATTTTTGTTGTCGTTTAAGAAGACGATTTTTTGAATGTCGTTCATTTATTCTGTATGTTTGCAATTCTCGTTTCAAAAGAAGTTTTTTAAAGTTGTTGATTTGTACTCTGTATGGAACCGCCTTTTGAGTTGACAGTTCTGTAAGAACCAGTTGATTTTGTTTTAAATTAGTCACTTATAGTAGTGTATATTGATAAATCACTTTATAATATCTGTTAAAAGATAACTGATGCTTAGACTATTGCTATCTCTTACTGTTGGATAATGACAGACAGGGACCGACCTAACTTTAAGTATTGGTTAACTTTGAGTAGCGTTCGTAGTGGCCTCTCACCATCTTCAAGTAAAGTGTTGTTTAGTTTGCGTTGTAGTGTAGTAGGCGTTTCAATAAAAGAGGCGATGTCTTGCAACCTGTTATTTAGAATTATAACTACTTGCAAAGAGTGGGCATGTACCTATCGAATATAATGTTCGGACTTCCTGTCTGAATGGTATCCTCAATGTATTTGTGTACTGAGCATTATCTGATGATATGATTTTACAGTCTGTTAAATTTGACATTGGCATACATTCACATACATTTGTTTCGTCAAGCCAATGAGAAGCCATTTTGGTTTTCATCATCGTTCATCATTGGTCGTCATCACTACGTGTATGTCAATGTCAATGTCCCGTATCTACCTATATTTAACAAACTGTAGGAGGAAAGCGTTTTTTTAGGAATATTTTTATTTTAATGTTGCCAAAATCTTTTGGCTGCGACATGCCAGAGTTGGCCATTAGCTCATACGAAGAAAGACTACTTAGTTATAGAATAAGGTAACTATTTTTGGGTGTCTTATAGTATGCATCAACTGTTCCCTATCACTAAGTTACACCTGAGGTTAAGCGTGACGTGGCTTGCTTCTGTGCTCTGTAGATCTTAAGCGACACTCTGCCTGGTCACTACTTGGATGGGTGACAGTGAAGTGGCATTTAGGGTATTTTGGGTCATTTTATTAAGTAAGGCTCAAAGTCAGAAGTCAAGTCAAAATTCATCTAAGTATATACAGGGTGTAAAAAGACTACTACCGATAACTGGGAAGTTGTAATCAGACCATGTTTCTGAACATATTTAGCGAAAAAAACAAAAATTTTTTCACTTATCGGCATAATTTTAATTATTTTTTCTATTTACTTACACAATACACATAGTACAACATAATAACATTATATCTACCTAACTATCTCATTTAAATACGCAAAAAAAAACAAATAAAATATATAACCAGCATGCATACAACAAGCAGTCCGCCCGTACAGTTTTGAAATCTATGAACATCGTTTTCACCGGTCATAATTTTTTTCCGACAACAATTTTTTTATTTGGCTGGGTTTTGTCCTTTCGTTTTCGGTAGACGTCTTTATATACCCGATATATCTTCTTTAAGTTCCGTTCCTACTGAACTTAAAAGTACATTTTGATTCGTCATCTTTTAATTTACACCAGTTCGTAACGCGACCTAACTGAGAAGAATTGGTAAGAAACTGCTTGGCTTAATGCAAGTTATTTTTTGATGCAGAGTTAAAGCGAGATAAAAAGAGCCGCACATTCGTGCGAAATGGAGATAAGAGATAGGGCTCAAAATGCTATCTAGATGTTTAGATGGACGCTTCTACTCCGTCAGTGTGCCTTGACACTGTGCGCTTCCGGCGGCCTAAAAACTCCGACACCAGATGCTACTAGCGAACTACGAAGAATGATATGGTTGTTACGGCAAAGCAAGTACAGTGTCTGAACTCTTCTTAATCTGTCATCGGCCACGCACAAAATACACTAAAGTCGCTTTGGTAGTTGGCGCAGTACTTTTCCTTGAGCCGCATGCTGAACCGCGAACCGAAACATTCACGCGTATTTTTTTTCTGCGGACTTGTTGTCTGAGACAGATAGACAGGCTTGAGTACGAAAAACACCTTATTACAAATTTTGCGTTATCTATATTTCTTTCACACAGTGAGGCAGATATTACAGAAGACCGAAGAGTATAATCAGTCCCTGTGTCTGGCGTTTGTGGACTATGAGAAAGCCTTTGACTCTGTAAAAACCTGGGCTGTCCTGGAATCCTTGCAGCGATGCCAAGTGGACTATCGTTATATCGAAGTGTTGAGATGTCTGTACGAAGCGTCCACTATGAGTGTCCGAGTACAGGACCAGCAGTCTAAACCCATCCAACTGCCCCGCGGAGTGAGACAGGGAGAGGTCATATCTCCGAAACTGTTCACAAGCGCGATGGAGGATCTGACTTTAAGACACTGGACTGGAAAGGTATGGGCATAAACATAAACGGCGAGCACATCTCACACTTGCGATTCGCTGATGACATAATGGCGGAGTCGCTGGAGGAGCTGCAACAGATGTGGGACGGCCTAGCATCAGCCTCGCGAGAGATAGGTCTCGGCATGAATTTGGATAAGACCAAAGTCATGGTCAGTGAGACCTGACGTCGTTAATGGACACCTCAAAATTGTTGGGTAGAAACAACTTCGAGAAGGATGCCAAGAGGAGGATTCAGCTGGGTTGGACAGCATTTGGAAAACTACGTCGAGTTTTCTCCTTACCCATACTGCAATGTTTGAAAACGAAATTTTTAATCAGTGCGTCCTACCCGTCATGATATACGGAGCCGAAACGTGGACACTCACAGTACGGCTAGTCCACCAGTTTAAAGTCGCTCAGCGAGCTATGGAACGAGCCATGCTTGGAGTTTCACTGAAGAGATAGATAGAAATCGCAATGAGACTATCCGACATAGAACTAAAGTTGTCGGAATAGCTCAGAGAATTAGCAAGCTGAAGTCGCAGTGGGCTGGCCATATCTACCGAAGAACCGATAACCGTTGAGGTCAACGAGTTCTTGAGTGGATTTTTTACGCAACTTTGAGCTTTGTCAAACACTGATATAAGTTATAAAATGCGCTCCGACGCGCGCCGGCAAGTGAGAATCACATAAAGTCTAACGGTGAACGAAACTTATGCGCATGGGTTTCTCGCTGTCTCTCGCCTCTAGCTCCCGTGTGATACCTTACTTTTGACTTCTGCGCAATAACGGCCAGAGCTAGAGTTTCGTGCCGCTACTTGTAGTAATGTGTTTTTCGCACTCAAGCCACCGGTGTAAGCGCGCGTGTTTGAACGTTTGCCACTTGCGAACGCTGCCCATGTCGTACCACTTAGGTGACACACACTTAGTGTTAGGGGATTGTTGGTGCAAACTGTCTTAATAATTGTATTTTCAAAGTTTATTTTTGTATAAATTGATTTTGTTTGTAAATAAAGTTTTCATACTAACTATTTCATATTTAGAACTTGTTTTATTTGTTTTACGTGTCTGTTGGTTTCTGCCCTCTTAGTGCTGAGTTTCCACGTGAGATATAGTGCCACACCATCCTATCTCAGCCAGTCCACTGATGTACATAGGCCTATGGTATGATGCCCTTAATTCCCGTGGAGTTAAATGGCATTTGAGATTTAGTATCAAGGAGTTTTTATAGGGAAGCGCGCTTTGAACAAAAATCTGTGCCTATTATATTCTCCCCACTTCTCCCAAACAAGGGGGTTATCACGTTTCCTTTTTTGATTTTGTTTATAGAAAAACATTTATAGATTTTTGTTCAAATGGCCCACCCCCTATAAAATGTATCCTTGTTTAACATAGGCTCAGAAAAAGTACTGAATCTAGAGTTCTTTGCGGTAGACTTTTACACCGAAACTCCCAGTAGTCCGAAAGTCGGTCTACAAGTAGTACAGTTAGGAATAAACGGAATTAGTTCAGAGACAAAGTTCAATGTACAGAGTTTTCTATACCAAGGAATAATCGAATTTGTGAGAATGTTGAATGAAATTTGTGACAGAATCTGGTTTTAAGCTTTTTGTTTACTTTATAGATACTATCGTACTCCATCCACATATCCACAGGTAGTTATTAACCTGCATAGGCATATACAAACTTACTTATATCCTTATTTATTATATCTGTATACATAATTATTTATCACATTTATTATATCTGTAGGTATGACACTGTTTCATTTAAGGCGACTATACATGTCAAACCTCCCTCTCGCTCGCACTATTCAACATTTTTGAAGATATAAAATCACTGAACGTAGATATGCAAAATAGCAAACCTTCACGGCCTAGAAAATAACAATACAAAGGTTCAGCAATATCATGTTGAACCCTTTTTCCTACCAGAAAATTTGCACCAAAATTGATCACAAGTTTTTTGGTATGAAAACGTGATAGAATCAAAATTATATTATTGCTGAACCTTTGTATTGTTATTTTCTAGGCCGTGAAAGTTTGCTATTTTGCATAACTACATTCAGTGATTGTATATCTTCCAAAATGTTGAATAGTGCGAGTGAGAGGGAGGTTTGACATGTATCGTCGCCTTAAGATTTATGATTATGATGTAAACTTTAAGTTCATATTTTGTGATTGAAATTCAAAGGCAAAGGTTATTAATAAAACACAAAATAACATTAATTTAATTTTATTTCGATTACATAACTTACATTTAAAGGGTAACAACAGTAATAATACAATTTTAGATCCGTTTCCTAAAACATAAATACTTTTTAAAATCAATAACATCAAATAACAATTAAAACAAAATAGTCTCATAATACATGTACTATCAGCAACTAGTCTACCTTACCAATTTCAAAACAGTTTCGCTTGCAAGCAGTTTAGCTAGCTGACTCCGCCTTTTTCTGTGTCCACTTATTTTGACCAATCGCGAGATACAAAATCTGTTTCTTTTTGAGAAAGCCCTTTGTTTTTACGGCTCCACCCTTAAGATGGTAAGGTAGACTTGTAGCTGTTAGTACGAGTTTCATATAAGTAGCATTTCGTTGGTGTGAACTGACGAACTACTAAAAGAGAATTTGCAAGACATAGATTAATAAATAGATATATAAATACTAATGGGATATCTCACACACGGTCAACTGATCCCAAAATAGGCAAAGCCTGTACTATGTACCAGACTCATAAACATACATTGATATATGTTTAACTTATAAAACATCCAGACACAGAACAATCTAAAAGAAATAGGGATGATGCCTGGGTAAAAAAATAATTATTATAATTAGTCCGTCAATTAGATTATCAAAAAATATTCGACACGTATTTTTTTTATTTTTAAAATCATTGGAAATCGACAATGTTATAGAGCGTCAAAGTTCGGGAGTGGGGGCTCGTGACGTCACTTGTATGTAAAAAGTGTACTTACCCGTGACGTCACGCGGAACTTCAACGCACTATACCTTTGTAATTTTTAGTTTAATTGACAAAAGAAAAAATACGTGTCTAATATTTTTTGATAATCTAATTGACGGACTAATTAGAATTTTTCAGGCATCTAGCCTATTGCAAATATCTTATTAATAATTTATAATGTTGATCGTAGAATACCTTTGACATATTTGGCCTTACTTATGAACATCTTTCAAAAGTTAAACGATGCTTAGGCTATTGCCATCTCTTACTGTTTTATAATGACAAACAGTGACAGGGATAACTTTGAGCATTGGTTAACTTTGAGTAGCGTTCATAAGTAAGGGGGATTATGTTTTAGTTTGCATGCTAAAATTAGTAGAAATAGTATGGTAAGGTACAATTATTATGTAAGAAACTTGTAACCCTATTTGAAGCAAATAAATAATTTGATTGATTGATTGAACAAACATCTATTTTCATCACACAAATGTTTGTCCTGGGCGGGACTCGAACCCGCGACCTGCAGCTCAGAAAGCAGAGTTACAAAATCGAATAGCAATCAAATAAAACAAAATAATAGTTAGTATCCTAATATAATGTACGAGTTTTCGTAGGTAGCATCCGTCAGTGAGAACTTACGAACAACAAAAATAACTTACAAGAATTTGCAAGATTGACAAAATAGCACGTGACGGAGGATATTTTAACTAGGTAAATATGTTTTACCAAAAGTTAAAATAATATCTTAGTATTTTTAAAAAGCACCGAAACATCCAACTTTGATTATAATGTACAAGTAGGTAAATGCTGTACAGAGTAATAATTTTGAAAAGAGTTGCAACAATTATATTTATTATTCCCCGCGATTTCGTCCTTTAACACATTGACTGCGGGCCTCGGATATGACACAACGCGCCATGCCCGAAGTGCGACAGTGTGTTTTCATCACTAATAATAATAATTCTTTATATATTTGCTTGCATGTACATTGTAAACTGTACAGTCATGTGCCCAATGATGTATATAATTTAGTACTATGTCAAACTAGAAAGGGCTTAATAACCCGATGACAATGCGTACGTTGAATTTTTCAACTTTACAGCGACACGGTCCTAAAAAGTACATCTTATTTCACGTGAAACACAATCTTTTTGAACAGCTTAGCTTGATTATGTAATATATAGACTGTAGGGGCACTCCAATTGTGTTCCAGTAGCTGTAAAAAGCTGTATGTAGAGCTATACAGCTTTCCAATAGCTGTCCAGTATAATTATACAATGTATCCAGTGTCAGAGCCGTTGGTGAGCATTAACACGTTGGCTGCTGGCCTCACAGATGAGGCTCCGTGCCATGGTGCCTCGTGTGGGACGAGGAGCTGCAGATTAACATTCGTGTTTTCAGCACTCAAAGCGTTAAAGTGACCGTCACAGTTACCTTAGTGAGTTACAGTTAGTCTATGGCTATTTTAGCTACATAATTCGCTATGTAGCTTAAGGGATAGGGGAATCTGTATCTTCGAGGATGCGAGAGCATTTTTTGTCAGGTTCAAGTATATATGCACTTTATTTCAATAATTTTAAAGTTTATTTTCGATTGCCTTCATAAAATCCTCTCCGCTCGCTGTCTGCGCTGACCCTAAGGGTGCGTTTCGATTGACGCGGAGCGGGCTGCGAGTGGCCAATTACAATGCTCGAAATCTTTGCTCACGTCACGCAGTGGAGATTTCGAGCATTGTGATTGGCCAACTCGCAGCCCGCTCCGCGTCAATCGAAACGCACCCTAACAGTAGCTGTATAGCTCTACAATAGCTCTTTGACAGCTGCACATTAGATTTAAACATTGAACCGAGTCTCGGAGCCATCAGCGAGCATCAATGTGACCGTCCTACAGTTGGTCCAGACGAGGCGTGCTAACCGCGCCGGGTTGAGACGCGACACGTCGGCCATTGGCGCTGTGCTGTAGCATTTCACGCAGCGCGTCTGGGCCGCGCCTAGCCCGAACATACCTGGAATAAATCATTAATTGTTTTTAACCTTAAAGGCGACTATACATGTCAAACCTCCCTCTCGCTAGCACTATTCAACAATCTGAAGATATAAAATAACTGACTATAGTTATGCAAAATAGCAAACCTTCACATTCTAGAGAATAACAATTCAAAGGTTCAGCAATAATATCATTTTGATTCTATCACGTTTTCTTACCAAAAAAACTTGTACCAATGTGATGGTACAAATTTTTTGGTAGGAAAACGTGTTGGGTTCAACATGATATTCTTGCTGAACCTTTGTATTGTTATTTTTTAGGCCGTGAAGGTTTGCTATTTTGCATAACTACATTCAGTGATTTTATATCTACTAAAATGTTGAATAGTGCGAGCGAGAGGGAGGTTTGACATGTATCGTTACCTTAACTGGTGAGGTCGGGCCTCACTGGCCTGATAGCACTAACAAAACGTTATTTCACCCCTTTCACTGCGAGTCCAGAATTTGTGCATTCAAGTTTAGTTCTAAGTAGCTTCAAGTTTAGTTGCGCCGACGCCGTGGACAGGGAAAATAGTGTCGACGGAAGCGAATTCGGTGAGTTACGCGTAATTAATGTTTTACTGAGGCCTCTCAGGCCTAAAGTAACCACTAACGTTACACATATACCACGTTACTATTTAAAGGTTAAATAAAAAGCAAAAAAAGTACCCAAATCGCTTCAAGTGTGCCTATAAGGTGGCATTTAGAGCTGAGCGCTTCCGTGCTTCGGAAGGCAAGTTAGGATGTTGGTCCCGGCTTTTTCAGTCGCTAAGCCATGTCGGAGACCTTCGGTTAGGCCTAAACACTCCGACACCAGAGTTGGCCACTAGCTCATACGTAGAAGAAGCTAAAGTATAATTATATTAATCATATTCAATCAAAAATCAACCCTAGAAGGTTGATTTTAAACTGAATTATGATTAATAAAAGATGTTAAATTGACGTATTTTATTAACGTCTTAATTTTACCCGAAATATTGGATGTCTCATAAATACCCCGCCTGACCCTACAAAAAATACAACTCTCAAAAAAAAAACTACTCTTACCAGAACTCTACAACTTACCAGCGGTGCTCTGCCAGAATGACAGTCTGTTGTCTGAGGTGGCGTAAGACACAAGGTATCTGCCGTCGGGGCTGAAGGCGCACGCCGTGACCGGTCCCTGGTGAGCCGCGAGCGACTGACAGCGCCCCGCGCGGAGCTCGTACATCGCTAGCTGCCCCGTGTGACTGCCAACTGGAAACAACAATACAAGGTGTAACATTTAAATCGTACAGTATGGGAAAGTCTGAAACTATAAGACATACGAAGATCTGTTCTTAGGAACCATGTCATCGATTTTAGTAACAAGGAAAACTGCATTCATACATTTAACGACCTCTGTGGCGCAGTGGGCGAAAGTCCGCCTGAGACGCGAAGGTTGCGGGTTCGATTTCCGCTGGGGGACAAATGTTTGCATGTTCTGTAGATATTTGTCTCAGGTCTGGGTGTTTTCTATGTATGATATATATGTATTTACGAAACAAAAATTATATGTGTATTATATCAATCATGTGGTTCCCATAACACAAGCTCTGCTTAGTTTGGGGCTACATGATGCTGTGTGATTACGTCCCGCATTATTTATATTTATTTATTTATTTAAAAAAAAACTTATACTCAGCTCGGGAATCGAACCCGGACCTTTTGAAAAATAAAACTTTCACTATTTTTTTTTAGATATCGATTGATATCGATTGGGCTTAGGCAGTAAATGCTACACCATGATGTCTAAAATTAATAAAATGCATTGTTTTCATATCCTTTAATTTATTTTAGCAGGTGTTCGAAGTGACTACCACTTTTTTCAATACAACATTCAACTCGTTTAGATGGGTAAATTTATCTCAATAGTTAATTGTCTTTCCTGCTTGTCATTAAACCATTCCGGTTTCTTTATCTGGAACAAATCTATCTATGATGGTAATTGCTTTATCCTATTTATCATACAGTTATAAATCTATTTTTCAAAACGTGGGTTCGATCGAACGTCGGTCCGGGTTCGAACCACGTAAACATACGTGAAAAACACGTGTTTTTTTAATTGTGTTTTTCACATACGTGTTTTTTTAATTGTATGAATGCATGAAGTTTTTCTTGTTACTAAAATCGATGACATGGTTCCTAAGAACAGATCTTCGTAGGTCTTATAGTTTCAGACTTTCCCATACTGACCGATCTAAATGTTACACTCTGTATATAAATTGATGACCTCTTGGCAAAGGCCCGTCTGAGACCGAATGTGCCTAATACATTTTTTTATACTACTAAGTTAGCAAACAGGCATACGGTCCTCCTGATGGTAAGCGTTTCCCGTAGCCTAAGGACGCCTGTAACATCAAGAGATTACATGCGCATTGCTGCTCCTTTCAAAAATTTTAAAACGCCCTTTTTGCATCGCTGCATTGTAGTCTCTAGGGAAAACCTCGGCAAGGACATTCCACGGTTTGATTGTTCGCGGGAGGAAAATCCTCTGGAACCTCACAGTGCGAGAAGACAATGTATAACAGGTGGCAATGTATGTGGATGATACCTCTGCCAAAGTCGAGCGGTGCGAAGATAGAAAGAAGCAGGAGACACCGTCTCAAGCATTTCTCCAGAACACTCCCTGTAAAAAGCTAGGCCTCTCTATGGTGGATTTCTAGCTTTTTAGCAAAATATATATATATAGTTAATTAGAATAAAAATCACTTATTAAATCAATTATTATAATAAGGTTCTACAATAGTTCATAAATGGTACACAGAATAGTCAATTTAAAACAATGTTTATGGTTGGTGAAATGGTACTAATTGGTTAAATAATGGTGGTTGAGCACGCGAGTGTCTCAAATGGTTAGAGGTCGCGAACTGGTCAAATTAACGTAATCGCGTGTGCAGTAAATGCATATCGATGCGAAAACGCACAAACGCTGATGTGTTCGGATTACTCCGAACATACTCCCGGCCGCGAGATGAAGAGATGAGATGATTTAGATGACGTAAATACCTAAATAACTTAAATAACTTAAAAAACATTAATTCTTAACAATAGGTATAAAAGCAAAACATCAAAGCACTTAATTAGTTGGTAAACATAAAACAAAACGTATTTAAAAGCAAAAAATATATAAGCAAGTATGAATACAACAAAAATAATTCATTCATTAAATGGTTAAAATTACAACTATTAAAAACATTATAATTAAACTATAGTGTCTTCTTCCTTAGAATTGTTCTTTTTAATTGACGCGTATCGCACACTAGGCCACCGTTTGGCATAACTATCAACAATATCATTATCACTTATTTCACATAAATTGCTAGCACTCAACACTTCACTATGCACATTTGTTATTCTCGGCGGCGGCTGAGTCACCACGGACTCCAGCCGACGACGCCGAGATGGTCGCGGTGGCGGCGGCGCTCCCGCCGGCTCCCGCCGGCGACGGCGCACGCCGCTGGTGCTCGTTGTTGGTCTCCCACATTGCCCTTTCCTCCTCCACATCCAGATTGTCGCTCCACATAGCGCTGCTCCTATCAGCACGTAGCTAATAACGTAGTGGTGTATGTGGTGAGGTGATATCTCATTTATCTCACCGTCGTTGCTCGCTTTTAGCTTTTTTACTGCCTCTCCAAGGCTGGTTATCGATGTGTTTAGACTCATGTCCTCTATGGATTTTTCATCTGGTATTTTTATGTTGATTATATGGTTTATCTGGTCGAATTCAGGTATATAAATCTCTGGTGCAAACTGTATTTGATTGGATTGGTGTTGTAATGAAAATAGTGAAAAGTCCTTTCCTTTTAATATACACTTTTGACTCATGCCGATGACCCCAGCACGGCTCAGCTGACGGATAGAAACTCGATCGTCGCATATGATTTTGATTACATAATTATCGCAGCAGAAGTACAGGTACTGCGACGTCGAGTGTAATTCAATCCATCGATTGTCGCATTTGGACTTTGTTATTGTACATTTATTTGTTTTGATATCGATTTTACAAAAACTCTCGTCGTTTTTAATGTCCTGGATTGGTTTTAGGAACTGGCACATGTAGGTTTCTCCATGGTATAAACATGAGGTCAACTCGGTGTTGGTCAGACCGAAGTATGAGTCTTTTTTCAGATTGACTGCTACATATTCGGAAACTGGTATTATGTTGATCATGTTGGTTTTGGTTTGGTGGGGGATGGGCAACAATTTATATAGTTGGTAGCTTTCTCTGGCTATAAGCGGAAATGTGACTTCGATCACGACGTACTTTTGGGTGGCTCTGGCCTTGACTTTTATAAGCTTATAAATAAACTGGAGATCTGTATCGATGTTTTTGATAGGAAGAGTGAGTTCGCTGGGCATCTGGCCGTATATGGTTTGAAGCTCACTCTTGAGTTGTTTTGGTGTTAGCAGATGCATACTTATTTGACCATGGTAAATGTCGGTAATTGTATCGAGCAGTGTTTCTTGTAACCTCTTTAATTCATGTAGTAAGGTGTTTCCCGCCATTGCAGATAAGGTGAATTCCTGTATGTAAGAGATGTTTTGAAGTTCTCGCTGAAGAATACTCGAGTTCTCTTGAAGATCGTTTAACTTTTTGTTTACTAATTTATGTTGTCGATCGATGGTGATTTCCATTTTCTTCATGAGATTGAATTCAGATTCGATAACGGACGTTTGGTTCTTCCATAAGTTGGACAGGTGTTTCTCGTTTCGTTGTATTGTTTCTATGTCCTTTACATACTGTTCCGCGAAACGAGAGTCCAATACGCCGAATAAATCGTTTGCGAGGTAACCGACACCGTTGATAAGACCCCGGCGCCGGCGATGTCTAGCGTAAACGTCGAAATGTTGGTTAAGCAAAAGTTCATTATAGTATTCAAGTTCCTGGTAATCGTGCCGAGCCTGTTGTGTTATTATGTTACAATGCGATTGTTTTTCAATTGTAGCGCATAGTCTATCTAAATAACTTGAGATTTTTTGGTATGTATCAATTCCAGCCCAATATGGTTTCATATCATGGTATACAATCAGCGTCCATTTATCTCGGATTAATTGTAATTTTGATATGGGATCGAAGTACAGAGTTTGGTTTTCTGGTAGAGCCTTTACGTCGTATAGTGCATGCCCGGGCGATAATAAAGTCATCAAACAAAACAGTGCAGTTGCTATCGTTGCAAAATTTGGTTTTATTCTTCTTCTTTTTTCTGGTATGGTATCTGGTTGTTTTGCCGGTTTTTGGTCGTTATTCTGCATTGCTATTGGTAAAATAGAAAGTTTAACTATTGGTCTTTTTAGGAGTCCGTTCTTTGTTTTCAAAGTGACGGCTCGTACTAGACCGTCTTCTCCTGTGTGGGTGTTAGTAACGCGCCCCATTGCCCACTTCCCGGCTGGTAAATTATCTTCATGAATGGTAACCAGATCTCCAATGTCAATGTTTTTCTGAGTTTGTTTCCACTTATTTCTGGCTGAAAGCTGAGTTAGGTATTCATCCTTCCATTTTTTCCATAGATCTTGGAATAATTTTGAGATTAGGTGCCACCTGGTTCTGGCATCCTGCTCCGTTTCGATTACTGTTGATCCTGGTCTGCCTGATAAAAAGTGTGCTGGTGTGAGGAAATCGAGATCTTCAGGGTCCTCTGATAGTGCACATAGGGGACGGGAGTTAAGGCATGCTTCTACTTTGGTGAGAAGAGTGGTGTACTCTTCGAAAGTTAATTTTTGCTGTCCAATTACTCTCTTTAAATGGTGTTTTAGACTGCGAACCGCTCGTTCCCACAGCCCGCCCGCATTCGGCCAGCTTGGTACATTGAAGTGCCATTCTGTTCCCATCTCTGCTATTTCTGTCAGGAATTCATCATTGATCACCTGTCGAAGATTGTCGTATCCTTCTTGCAGCATCCGATTGGCTCCTACAAAATTGGTGCCGTTATCGCTGTAAAGGTGGGATGGGGCTCCCCTTCGAGCAGCCATCCTTTGAAGGGCCGCCAAAAACGCTGAACTGCTCAAATCTGACACAAGTTCTATATGTACAGCCTTCGTCACCATGCACACAAATATTGCTATGTAGCCCTTGGTAGTTTTAATTCCGCGCCCTTTGTTTGCCTTCACTTCGACGAAACCTGTGTAGTCTACACCACAATGATAGAATGCCTTTTCGGGATTAACCCTGGCCGCTGGTAAGTCTCCCATAAGCTGATGCTGTCTTATTGGATCGTGCTTTTTGCATGTGACGCATTGTCTTATAAACTTTTTGGTTGCCATGTATCCACCTATTATCCAATAGTTTCGCCGAAGATTCGCTAATGTTAGCCGTGCGCCACCATGAAAGGTTAATTGGTGAACCTGGTCTATTAAGAGATTGGTTATACGATGGTTGTGTGGTAGAATTATAGGATGTTTCATCTCAACATTTATCTGTGCATTTCTCAACCTTCCGCCCACGCGTAATATTCCTTGTTCGTCAATAATAGGGTTTAGATTTAAAATTTTACTTTTAGTGTGAACTTTTCCATGTTTTTGTAGGTAATTTAGGTCGTCGGCGAATTCCGAGAGTTGAATGTTTTTAATAATAATCATTTTTGCGCAACGTAGCTCTTTCAATTCTAGGTAAGGTTTGTGAACTCGTTTATTGTAATTGGGCAATCGTAATATCCATGTAAAAATGCGAATTATTTTTGTAATCGAGCTAAATTTGTGAAGCAAATGATTCACTATTCTGGTAATGATATTTTCGTCCTGTTTAACCCAGTAATGCCCGAATTATATTTTTTTTAGTTTTTGTTTATTTAGTTATCGAATATTGTTTTATTAGGGGTTTTTTTATATATCATATAAATATTATTTATTTAAATATATTAGAAGTTAGAAAAAAATTACGTGTCCAAGTGGACACGCTAAGCGCTTTCAATAGCAAAAAAGTTTGATTATATCCTACCTAGTACAAGGTGATAAATAAATAAAAAATACTATTACAGAGCTTTTATTTAGAGTTTCTGGTACAAGACAAAGCAGGGTACGCACAAATCCACATCGCACTTCATACACTCAGTCCTAACAGAAGAGTTCTTAGATTTGCAGTTCGGCCCTACGCATCTTCTTTTTTTGGTGCACTTCCGCACATAGTGGTTCATCCCATCGAACCGCACTGCATTAGCCAGTCTGGATGTGGAAGCGTTGGGTCTTCCTGCACCTCTGGTGGCTGTCCCATATTTTTTTAAATAGCTAAGGACGATTTCTCTGCGAAACTCAAGCTGGCGAATCTTGCTCTTTTTTTTTGTAACTGCCACGCATTGTGAATGCAAGCGTCCAGCATCCTAACATGTCAATAATTCCGTCATCAATAAACCGTTCAAACTGTTCGACGGCAGACTTGTCACCAGCATTGTCATTTATGATCTCTGGAAATGACCCCAAAAAGGGCTCCAGTTCTCCTTCGATCCATGTTCTTGTGCTTCTACCACAAAGATCGTCAAAACAACGAGCAGAGACGAGAGTTTGGTTTCTGAAATGAACCTCGGCATCAGCTACTAACTGTCGAGGATTCAAATTCTCGGCTCTCCCTCAACTATCTTCATCAACTGAATCCTCGTCCGTCAAAATTGCTGGATCCGGAGGTGCAATAAAAATAGATTCCGGTATCAGAGGATCACCGTCGCTATTTTCATCTTCACAGAGAATATCAAGAACTTCGTTGACGGTGCAACTTCCCCTAAACTGGTCGAAATCGAAAAACCTGAAAATAATAAAATTTACTTTATAATGCTATGCCTAAAGCTTAGCGTGGTCGAATGGACACGGTAAGTTTAGTGTACGAAAAAAGATGCAAAATCAAAGAATTGCGATATTTTACTGCTATGTATAGATAAATAAATAATACTTTCGTTATTTCGCACGAAAATAAGATGGAAAAACACAATAAATTCAAAATAATATTACTTACTCTCTTCTTGGGTCCATTTTTTTACAAGTTCTCAAATTCGCGCCAAAGAAATGAGAATATCTCTGTCACAAGACTTTTTATAAGTTTGACAGTGGCATCTGTCAAAACTTTGAGATTTGACAGTACGCCATGAACAATTAGATAGTCGAAATATATTACAGTATTGCCATCATAGCCATTTTATTTTACCCTTATTTGTGTGGTTATATGGCCACGCTAGGCATTACTGGGTTAAGGACTACTGCGTTGGTTTGTTTCACGGTAGACTTCTTCATTTCTAGGTTGGTCTCATAAATGGTTTTATTGTTATTTTGGTATTTGTACGATGGTAGCCATGACGGACCCTGCCACCATAGATTGTGGTTTTGTAGCTGGTCAACTGATAAACCACGACTTGCGCAGTCCGCTGGGTTTTCTGTGGTTTTGACGTGGTGCCATTGGTTAGCTGGTATAATGTTGGTAATTATTTTTACACGATTCGAAACGAACGGTTTCCACCTTGACGGATTGCCTTGTATCCACCCTAACACTGCCGTAGAGTCTGTCCAGCAGTGTACCTCTGTTTGGTGTTCTTGCAAACATTTTTGTACCTTTTTCATTAATTGTGATAACAGTAGCGCGCCCATTAGTTCTAATCTAGGAGTTGATAAGACCTTGTTCATGGGGCCCAGTCTTGCCTTTGCAGCTACTAACGTTATGGTCGTTTCTTCTTTGACAACTTTGCAGTAAATAACACACGCGTAGGCTTTATTTGATGCGTCACAAAACCCATGTAGCTGAATAAATGTTTTTAATTGTATTCCCAGCCATCTTTCTATTTTTATGGTATTGATCTTTATTAGTTCCATGCGTAAAGTATTCCATTCACTGGTTATTTCCTCTGGTAACTTTTCATCCCATTCTAATTTTGTCATCCAAACCTTTTGGAACATGATTTTCATGGTAGTAGAGATAGGTGTTAACCACCCTAACGGATCGAATAATTTAGAAATGTCCGAAAGGAGTGATCTTTTGGTAATTTTTCCATGAGATTTCGACTCTATCTTCCAGCTGAAAAAGAACTTGTCTTCTTGAGGTTTCCAGCCTAGGCCCAACGTCTTGGTGGAGTCTGTGTGTTTGAACTCAAACGTTGGTTGACTGCGCTGATCTACCTCCAATCCTGACAAGAGCTCAGCTTTGTTCGATGTCCACTTTCTTAAATTGAATGCCGCTTCTTTTAATAACGCTATAAGGTTAGATTTTAATTGGTTTGCTTTGTCAATGGTGTAACTTCCTCCACAGTAGTCGTCCATGTAGAAGTTGTTCTCCAATTCTTTTGCAGCTTCTGGGAACTTAGACCTCTCGTCTGTAGCTAATTTTTTCAAACACATCATTGCTAGCCACCCTGCTGGTTTGGTTCCGTATGTAAGTGTCGTAAGCTTGTATGTTTGTATTTTTGCATCAGGTGAGTCTCTCCATACGATTTTTTGATAGGCTTGATCCTCATCGTGTATCATTATTTGCCGGTACATTTTCTCTATGTCCGCTGTATAAACATATTGGTACTGACGCCACCTCAATATAAGCTCCTGGAGGTCCTGTTGTAAGTTAGGACCTCTATACTTGACGTCGTTAAGGCTGTATCCTGATGAAGATTTAGCTGATGCGTTGAAAACTACCCTTAACTTTGTGGTGGTTGATTCTGCTCGGGTGACGGCGTGGTGGGGCAAGTAGCACTCGGTGGTTTTGGTACTTGTATCTAACTTCATATGGTTCAGCTCTAAATATTCGGCCATAAACTTTTTATAATCTGTTTGTAATTGGATGTTTTTACTAAGTTTCATTTCTAAATGGTGGAATTGTGCTAATGCTTGTGGTTTTGTGGCACCTAATTGGTCTTTGAGTTCTGGTTTAAATGGTAAACGGACCTCAAATCTTTCGTTTTCCAACCTTTTTGTGGTCTCTGAAAAGAATTTCAAGCACTCATGGTCATCGCTCGACATATCTATCTGTTGGTTAATATCTTCGTTCTCCCAAAACTTCATAAGATCATCTGTATTGTGTAGGACGACGTTGCAGTTGTAATATGGGGTCATGGTTCCACAAAGCAGCCACCCAAATTGCGTTTGCTGGGCTATTGGTTGTTCGTTTGACTCTCCTCTTAATATACCTCCTAACATGATTCTACTATATACTTCTGCCCCCAGGAGCAAGTCTACAGGCCGACTAATGTTGAAATCAGGGTCAGCTAGGTTGATGTTTTTTATGTGGGGCCATGATGGTTTGACAATGGTTCTATTCGGTAGGGCCTTGATTAAATGGTTCATAATAATGGCATCTACTTCTAAGGTGAAATCATTATAAATTGATTGTATTTCTACTTTTATCGCCCCTTTCGCATGGTTTTCTCGTTCTCCTATGCCGAAAATTGTTCCCTTGCATTGAGTTCGCTTTGAACCTAATATCTGAGCTGCTTTTTCGTTAATTAGTGAAATTTGCGAGCCCTGGTCGACTAATGCTCTCATGACGTGCTTAGTACCGTCAGCTCTCGTAACTTTGATCAGTGTGGTAGCTAAGAGTATTTCTGACATGTCCTCCCTGGTCACATGTGATGATCTTGTCACGTTTTCGGTGTTAGTATGTTGGAAACTGGGTCTCGCTTGCGAAACAGTATTTTGCTTTGTAAACGCGAAATGAAGCAAAGTGTTATGGCTACCTAAGCAGATTCTGCATTGCTTAATTGACGAGCATGGCACTTTGTTGTGGTTTATTAGGCAATTATTACAATAATTTAACTGGTTTATTTTTCGCAATCTTTGCTCGGGCTGCATTCTTATGAACTGTCTACATTGCCAAATGCCGTGGTCATTGTTACATATTCCACAGGTGATTGACCGCGACTCGCGGTATGTGTTCATGTTCATACCTGGTTTTACAAAACTTGTATTGTATGATGGTCGAGAAAAATTATTTTGGTTAACATATTTTTGGTTTGTATGGCGGTAGAAATTTGATAAATGTTGGTTTGACTGGGGCGTGGTTTTTTGGTATATAGGTTCGATCTTGCGACGGGATGCTTCTAATGTGGTAAACTTAGATTCCAAAAAGTCCAGGAACTCCTGTAAAGAGGGTAGCTCTCTGGGCTTTTTGACCGACTCCATGTACTCGGTGAATGATGTGTTATCTAGTTTTTGAGCAAGCAGGTGTACTAAAAGTGGATCCCATGTGTCTATGTCTACTCCTAGGTTTTGGATTGCATGTAGACATTCCTTGGTCGTGTCATGCAGCTTCTTGATCATCACAAGCGACTGCTGCGGCATGGTAGGCAATGAAAAAAGCATGTTGGCGTGAGAGGTAAAGATGAGTTTCTTGTTTTCGTAGCGATGATTAAGAATTTCCCAACTAGCCTCATAATTTTCCGAGCTGATTTGTAAATGGTGAATCAGTCGTTCAGCCTCTCCTGTAACTTTTCCTTTTAAGAACTGCATTTTTTGCGCGCTTGACATTGATGGGTTGTTGTGGATGGCTTCGGTGAAGAGATCTTTAAATGAAACCCAATCTTGGTATCTCCCGTTGAAGCAGGGAATTTCAATCCTTGGTGTGGATTTCTCCCTGTGGGACACCGACCACATTCTGGTATTAATATCTTTCTTTAATTTATTGAAAATCTGCTCATGTTTGCTAAATTCGTCTTGGTAATGCGTATCCTCGCCGCCGTTCTCTCCTTCAATTTCCCAATGCTGTTTATCAATAATACTCCAACGAGATTCGAGAGACTTTAAAGCGTCCTCAAACTCCCATTTATTCTCTAGTTCGCCGCTTTGTATGCTATGTACTGTTCTCATAAAGGCCCTCATGTTGATGGTTTGCTTTTTAAAAAAATCTTCTAACTTGTTGTTGATTGGAATAGTTGTCGGGATTATATTTCCGCAATTTTTGGGTGTGTCGGGCCGTGTTGATGGTCCAGGCTGAGCTGGTTCCATTGGTTCTGGTGCACGTAAACCGATTGGTTGTTTTATTTTTCCTAACTGCTCTACCGTTTTATTTAACGCCTCCTTCATGGTCACATAAGCTGCTTCAGCCGTATCGTAGCACTGCTTTTTAAAATAAATATGGTCAAATAAGGCTAATTCACACATTTTTTGGTGGTTTTTCTGGTATTCGTTCCAGTAATTTTCTAAAATCTCGTTCTTTCGCTTGCAATAATCAAAAGTTTTTCTCTCCGCCCCATCTTTCTTAAAATTGGTCAGTAGCTTTGTTATAGCTTCATAAATCTCTGTCTGGTTGACGAAAAGATTCTCCATTTTTGAAGGTAGAAGGTCTCACTTAAATAAATAGATAAAAAGTATGGTTGGATCTGACCTGGTTTTCTCCTTCCGATATCCGCTCAATCCAAATCACTGCAATCCTTTTTTAATTCGTGGCACTGTTTCACTTGGTTAGGCACTGGTTAATAGTTCTCGAAGGACCATGTAAAAAGCTAGGCCTCTCTATGGTGGATTTCTAGCTTTTTAGCAAAATATATATATATAGTTAATTAGAATAAAAATCACTTATTAAATCAATTATTATAATAAGGTTCTACAATAGTTCATAAATGGTACACAGAATAGTCAATTTAAAACAATGTTTATGGTTGGTGAAATGGTACTAATTGGTTAAATAATGGTGGTTGAGCACGCGAGTGTCTCAAATGGTTAGAGGTCGCGAACTGGTCAAATTAACGTAATCGCGTGTGCAGTAAATGCATATCGATGCGAAAACGCACAAACGCTGATGTGTTCGGATTACTCCGAACACTCCCCATTATACAAGCGGTAGAAGACACACAGGATTTTTTTAATAGTCTAAAACCATCTTCGCATTATTGTCTTTATCCAATGAAACCGGTTTAACACATCATACGGACATAGGTAGAACAATTTTCTTCGGAACCCAAGCCAACCTCACCTGCCCGTGGTGGCACCTTGCTAACTAACAAACGAGGCTGGCGGCGGCTGAGTGCGGCAAAGAGCAGCCTTACATCGGCACAGCTACATCAACGTAAGCTGCGAGAAGTAGGCTAACCTAGGTGTTAATCCAGGTCACAAACTGTGTTCATCCAAAACCTTTTAGCCGCTCTGGCATCACCGCACCACACCAGCCTATATCAGTCCACTGCTGGACATAGGCCTCCCCTAATATAGGGGGATATACCCATAATCCCCACGCTGGGCATGCGGGTTGGGGATCGCAGGGCACAGCTTCTCGCACCACCGATGCTGCTGCCCGTTGGTGGTCAGGGGATTTAGCTGTGCCGATGTAGGCTGTGCTATGCCGCAATCAGCCGGCCGCCAGAGCCCCGTTCGTTGTTTAGCAGGGTGCACCACGTGCAGGTGAGGTTGGCTTGGGTTCCGAAGATGGGGGTTGGAACCCCGTACACCCCCCGTACACGCTCTGGCATAAATCCTCACAAACTTTCATATTAGAGGAGTATTATAGGAAGTAAGATAGACATTTATTCTTATGCAACAGACATAAGTAGATCTATTATATTATCAACTTACCCGCGATACGTCTAGTGGCAGGGCAGTGAGACACCTGGTTGTATCTGCATATCGCAGGGAACACTTCATTCAGGCCTTTGCTCTTCAAGTGAGATTGGTCAACGCAGTGCAGGATAATGTCCATGACCTGTCCAAATAAATTTATTTATTTATACTTTATTGCACAATAAATGTAACAAGAAGTAGGAATTTAAAAAAAAAACCGACTTCAAATATATCACTTCTTACTTCTTGCCCTAAAGAATTTTGAAAAACGGTTCACAATTGACGGAGATATTGGTGATCATAGGGCGAAAATTACAAGTGAGGCTGAGGTTTTTCGAGTTTTCCGGGAAAAGTACCAATCCCTGAGGAATAAAATTTATATGGGACCACCTGTGACGTATATATACTCTTTTAAACAAAAAAATAATTTTGAAAATCGGTCCACAATTGACGGAGTGAACATACATAAAAAAAGTCGAAAAAAAAGGTTCCGACGAATTGAGAACCTCCTCCTTTTTGAAGTGAAGAAAAGGTGGGCTTAATGCTACGAGCATTTTCTACCAGCCAAATCTGTGGTTTATTAAATACCATTAATTGACCGAGCGTCTCGGCTTCAAGTCTGGTAGAACTTGCTTTCGTCTGTCATTTTGTTAGTACTCAACTACAGGTCGTATTTTACTACCGATCTGGACATAACTTTGTAGACAGGTTTGAGGAATTTAAAGTTTTTATTGCCATTAGAGATTTTTAATTGGACTTCCTCCAAAAAGGGGCTAAAATAGCTACTGGATATCGCTGCCTTATGAACTGATTTCTATGGTTCTTTTTTTTACAAGTTAGGATCAGGAAAATATTCGACCAATCCTAGTACAATCCACAATTCGCAATGGTAGCAGCCAGGAGTCAGAGTTTTATTAATCAGCTTTATTACAGTCACTCAGTTTCATTACCGTTAGTCAGCTGCATTACAGTCGATGTGACAGTTACCTCCACTAGTGGCTCTGACAGCTCGGCGTGTATTCTATCGATGAGCAGTTCTATCCCGCGCAGCACCTCGGCGCGGCCTCGTTGCAGCGCGAGGTAGACGCATTCTAGCTTTCAGTCAGTCAGTCGGTCAGTCTGTCAGTCATCTTCATTACAGTCAATCAGCTTCATTACAGTCAGTCATCGCCTTTATACTCGCTCATCTTCAGCCTCGCTTGGCGACTTCTAGCCTTCATTACAATTGTAAATGACAGGTACCTCCACGAGTAGCTCTGACAGCTCGGCGTGCATTCTGTCGATGAGCAGTTCTATCCCGCGCAGCACCTCGGCGCGGCCTCGTTGCAACGCGAGGTAGACCAATTCTAGCTTTAATTGACAGTTGGTCAGTATGTCAGTCATCTTCATTACAGTCAGTCAGCTTCATTACAGTCAGTCATCGCCTTTATACTCGTCATCTTCAGCGTCGTTTGGAGACTTCTAGCCTTCATTACAATTGTAAATGACAGTTACCTCCACGAGTAGCTCTGACAGCTCGGCGTGCATTCTGTCGATGAGCAGTTCTATCCCGCGCAGCACCTCGGCGCGGCCTCGTTGCAGCGCGAGGTAGACCAATTCTAGCTTTAATTGACAGTCGGTCAGTATGTCAGTCATCTTCATTACAGTCAGTCAGCTTCATTACAGTCAGTCATCGCCTTTATACTCTGTCATCTTCAGCGTCGTTTGGCGACTTCTAGCCTTCATTACAATTGTAAATGACAGTTACCTCCACGAGTAGCTCTGACAGCTCGGCGTGCATTCTGTCGATGAGCAATTCTATCCCGCGCAGCACCTCGGCGCGGCCTCGTTGCAGCGCGAGGTAGACCAATTCTAGCTTTAATTGACAGTCGGTCAGTATGTCAGTCATCTTCATTACAGTCAGTCAGCTTCATTACAGTCAGTCATCGCCTTTATACTCTGTCATCTTCAGCGTCGTTTGGCGACTTCTAGCCTTCATTACAATTGTAAATGACAGTTACCTCCACGAGTAGCTCTGACAGCTCGGCGTGCATTCTGTCGATGAGCAGTTCTATCCCGCGCAGCACCTCGGCGCGGCCTCGTTGCAACGCGAGGTAGACCAATTCTAGCTTTAATTGACAGTCGGTCAGTATGTCAGTCATCTTCATTACAGTCAGTCAGCTTCATTACAGTCAGTCATCGCCTTTATACTCGTCATCTTCAGCGTCGTTTGGAGACTTCTAGCCTTCATTACAATTGTAAATGACAGTTACCTCCACGAGTAGCTCTGACAGCTCGGCGTGCATTCTGTCGATGAGCAGTTCTATCCCGCGCAGCACCTCGGCGCGGCCTCGTTGCAGCGCGAGGTAGAGGCATTCTAGCTTTCAGTCATTAAGTCGGTCAGTCTGTCAGCCATCTTCATTACAGTCAATCAGCTTCATTACAGTCAGTCAACGCCTTCATACTCGGTGACTTCTAGCCTTCATTACAATTGTAAATGACAGTTACCTCCACGAGTAGCTCTGACAGCTCGGCGTGCATTCTGTCGATGAGCAGTTCTATCCCGCGCAGCACCTCGGCGCGGCCTCGTTGCAGCGCGAGGTAGAGGCATTCTAGCTTTCAGTCATTAAGTCGGTCAGTCTGTCAGTCATCTTCATTACAGTCAATCAGCTTCATTACAGTCAGTCAACGCCTTCATACTCGGTGACTTCTAGCCTTCATTACAATTGTTAATGACAGTTACCTCCACGAGTAGCTCTGACAGCTCGGCGTGCATTCTGTCGATGAGCAGTTCTATCCCGCGCAGCATCTCGGCGCGGCCTCATTGCAGCGCGAGGTAGACAAATTCTAGTTTTCATTACAGTCAGTCGGTCAGTCTGTCAGTCATCTTCATTACAGTCAATCAGCTTCATTACAGTCAGTCAACGCCTTCATACTCGGTGACTTCTAGCCTTCATTACAATTGTTAATGACAGTTACCTCCACGAGTAGCTCTGACAGCTCGGCGTGCATTCTGTCGATGAGCAGTTCTATCCCGCGCAGCATCTCGGCGCGGCCTCATTGCAGCGCGAGGTAGACAAATTCTAGTTTTCATTACAGTCAGTCGGTCAGTCTGTCAGTCATCTTCATTACAGTCAATCAGCTTCATTACAGTCAGTCATCGCCTTTATACTCGGTGACTTCTAGCCTTCATTACAATTGTATATGATAGTTACCTCCACGAGTAGCTCTGACAGCTCGGCGTGCATTCTGTCGATGAGCAGTTCTATCCCGCGCAGCACCTCGGCGCGGCCTCGTTGCAGCGCGAGGTAGAGGCATTCTAGCTTTCAGTCATTAAGTCGGTCAGTCTGTCAGTCATCTTCATTACAGTCAATCAGCTTCATTACAGTCAGTCAACGCCTTCATACTCGGTGACTTCTAGCCTTCATTACAATTGTAAATGACAGTTACCTCCACGAGTAGCTCTGACAGCTCGGCGTGCATTCTGTCGATGAGCAGTTCTATCCCGCGCAGCACCTCGGCGCGGCCTCGTTGCAGCGCGAGGTAGGCTGGCGGGGGCGCTGCGCCAGAGGACAGGGCGGCGCAGCGAGCCACCTCACGGGCCATTGTTGTTATGAAGGCTGCGGGCCTACACAAGAAAATTAACAACCGTATCATGCACCGAAAGTTTTAAGTCCATATCGCTAGGTTATTAAATTGTAATGTTACGTGAAAATTTAAATAGCATATGTAAAAAGTGATAACGAGAGTTAAAATTGTATTTTTTTTTTTAAATTAAGTACCTAAGTTGCTTACAACGGAGTCAGACACATACTCTATATAAATACCACTCTATAGTTAATGTAACTGTCAGTTTTCAAACCAGGTCTTTAATAAAACCTATAACTGACATAAACTGCTATTTACTGTCCTAAAATTGTTTTGATTTTTACTCCAAAAGTCACCAGTTCATTTATGTCATCAAAACTTGTATTTTGTCGCAAAGACCTTAGCAAAAGTTAGCATTTCTAGCGATAAAGTAGCTAAATTGGCAACACTAGTACAACAACATAAATAGGTATTAGTCCTCACCTAGCTGTAGCAATAAGGGTAAGTGCGTGTCGGGCAGTGCGACAGGAATCAGCCTGTGGGGTGAGAGGCAGCCCGTAGCTCATCGACGGCACCAGCTTATCGGCATCAGAACACATCTCTAGAAGACCTACAATAAATCACACTAATATTACTAGATGTATGGATGAATGTTTGTTACTCTTTCACGCGAAAACTACTGAATGGATTTGGATGAAACTTGGAATATACATAGTTTATGTCCTGGATTAATATCATAGGCTACTTTTTATCCGGGAACCATGCGAGCGAAGTCGCGGGCGGAAGCTAGTATGAAATATAAGCGTTTAATGCATGAAATCCTACTAATATTATAATGGCGAAATTGGAAATAGGCGTCTCATGAGCGCCATTGCACCCTGTCCTGAGGTCGACGCACCCAGCTTCTACCAGCAGCCATTCGCAGATCATCACTCCACCTGGCCAGAGAGCGTCCTACACCACGTTTGCCGAGCCGCGGTGTCCACTGAAAACCTCGTTTATCCCAACGGTTGTCGGTTCTTCGGCAGATATGGCCAGCCCACTGCCACTTAAACTTGCTAATTCTCTGAGCTATGTCGACAACTTTAGTTCTGTGTCGGATAGTCTCGTTGCGGATTCTATCCTTCAGAGAAACTCCAAGCATAGGTTGTTCCATAGCTCGTTGTACGAATTTAAACTAGTGGACTGGCCGTACTGTGAGTGTTCACGTATTGGCTCCATATGACATAAAGGGTAGGTAGGACACATTAGTTGGAAACTTTCATTTTCAGACATTGTAGTGATGACAAAATTCGACGTTATTTTCCAAATAATACCCAACCTAACCGAATCCTCCTCTTAGCCTCATTCTCAAAGTTGAGATTGATCAAAAACGATGTGAAATGTAATATATTAGTCGCTCCTTCACTCCAAAACTACTGATCGGATTGAGGATCAGCTGTTTTGTACAAATATAGTTCTAGACCAAGTAACAATAATATGTTTCAGGTACCACAAAAGCGAAGCCACGATACGGAACCTAATATAAAAGAATAAAGTATTCAAAAGATGAAATGAGCGATCTAATCAAAGCGGTCTTTCAGCAACCTTGGAAAAAATATAGCATAACAAAATTAAATCATTTCAACACACACTCCTTTCATAGCATCATCATCATTAACAGCCATTGACCTAATGCTGGGCAAAGGCATTGTTTTGATAATACCAGGTGCCGCTCACGGTCTTTCTGATAAATCGTTGACCCATCCGCTGGATGACATCCCTTATTCCAGTAACTGTCTCTCGGCAATCATTCGGTCAGCGCTCTGGTCCACCTGTCGTCACTACGTCTGGCCTATCCTGCCTAACTCCACTTGAGTTCCAACATCTGCTCGCTGATATCCTGGACCTGAGTCTGCTTGTGTATTGGGGACTCGGTCTATAAAAGTGTAACGCCGACCAATATTTTCTCCATGGTTGTCTTGTAACACCGATTTTGTGCACAGCCACCTTTGTGAACCGCAAACTATAAATAAATAAATAAATAATGCGGGACGTAATCACATCACACACCATCATGTAGCCCCAAACTAAGCAGAGCTTGTATTATAGGAACCACATGATTGATATACTACGCATATAATTTTTTTTTGTAAATACATACATATCATACATAGAAAACACCCAGACCCGAGACAAATATCTACAGAACGTGCAAACATTTGTACCGCAGCGGGAATCGAACCCGCTACCTTCTGCGTCTCAGGCGGACCTTCGCCCACTCCGTCACAGAGACCGTCAAACTTACGTCTATGACTTACGGTGCTGAGGTAAGCACCCAAAAGCCATAGTTGGCAGGACATATTATTGGTTAAAAAGATGAGTTTTCAGACATTGTGGTATGTGGATGTATGTCTTTATAATTACAGTCTAATTTTCCAAAGGCTAACAATCCCAGCTGTCCTGGAGAGCAGAAACAATTGTGCAGTATTCATTGTAAAGTAAATTAAAGGCTGCTGGTAGAAGCTGGATACGTCGAGCTGAGGACAGGGTGCAATGGCGCTCATTAGGGGAGACCTATGTCCAGTGGACTGCTATAGGCTGATGACGATGATTGTAAAGTTGTCTCACCGAGCAGCACATGGCTCTGGTCGAGATAGGGCTCCCAGACGGCGAAGCCCCGTCCCAGTAAGTCGACGGCGGCGCGGCGCAGCGGCGTATGGGCGGGCAGGCGAGCGCTCGGCGGCGACAGCAGCAGGTGAGTCAGCGCCAGCGCAGTCAGGCGCGCCAGGTTGTTGGACGAGCTGAGTGTGAACCCTACAACAACATTTCAGATATTGTAACAAAAATTGGAAAAAAAAGAATCCTAATATACTACTACTAGTGACAGAAACAATGACTTAATTTTTTTTTTAACACTGCCTGAAATGGACACATCAGCGTCAAGCTGCTCGTCCATAACTAAATAATAATAATAATCCTATCCTACTTCTTACTTCCTACTATAATAATATGAATGTGAAAGTTTGATGTATGGATGAATAGATGAATGTATGTTACTCTTTCACGCAAAATCTACAGTACGGATTTGGATGAAACTTGGAATATACATAGTTTGTGACTTGGATTAACACATAAGCTACTTTTTATCTCGGTACCACGCGAGCGAATCCGCAGGCGGAAGCTAGTATTATAAATGCGAAAGTTTGTGAATGGATATATGGATGAATGGATGAATGTTTGTTACTCTTTCACGCAAAAACTACAAAACGGAATTGGATGAAACTTGAAATATACATAGTTTGTGACCTGGATTAACACATAGGCTTTTTATCTCGGTACCACGCGAGCGAAGCCGCGGGCGGAAGATAGTCCTACTAATATTATAAATGCGAAAGTTTGTGAGTATGGATGGATGTATGGATGAATGTTTGTTACTCTTTCACGCAAAAACTACAGAACGGAATTGGATGAAACTTGAAATATACATAGTTTGTGACCTGGATTAACACATAGGCCTTTTATCCCGGTACCACGCGAGCAAAGCCGCGGGCGGAAGATAATCATAATACAGGGTGAATTTTTGAGAAGGGACAGTAAGGGCAGGTACCTTAACCGTTATAAATACAGGAAAACGCTTTGAGGAGACTCCATAAATTTTTAAGATATTCTGAACTGCATTTACAGATTTAAGAAAAAATGTACAGTCAGCATGAAAATGGTCATTTTACACAAAAACTTTTTTTGATGCCAATCGATTCGGTTTCGTGTAAAGATCAAAAGCTGGACCGACTGAGGTTTTGAATCGCGAACAACTTTTCCCATACATTTCGGAAAAAGAGCCAAACCTCTAAATTAGTCAAAGTTTTTGTTATGGCTAGATCCGCTATAATCCGCTATAAAGAAGACCTTAAATAAAAAATAAAAAATTGCAAATAGGTTGTATACAAATGCATCTATACTGTCCCTAGATTTACCTTCAACAACGGAACTCTTCCTGCTGTCGCCATCTTTGCGTCTCTTGTTATTAGCAGCACCTAGAATCATATCTACTATTATAAAACTATTGCAAATACATGATACAACAACAAACACAACAACAACACCAGCCTTTTCAGTTCAATGCTGGGCACAGTACTTCCCTATAAGATTGGGGATATGCCCATAATACCCACGCTGAATATGCGGGTATTCATTGAATGCATGAACTCAATATCATGGCGAATGACGTTTCATAGAAATTGAATGGATATCTTTTCTTTTTTTCATTATCTCGAAACCTTAGGATTTGATTTGGTAAGTTACTTTGGGAAAAGTGTTCCTGTAAGGAAAAAGGGTCGATTGAGACCAACTTGTTTTTTTTTTTTGACAAATGCCATTTTCTAGGCTGACTGTAATATTTTTTAAAAATCCGAACTCTTTTTTTTTTTCTTGAAAATAAACCTATAGTTTCCTGAGAACAAAACCTTCTAACAACAAAAGAAAAGGTGGCTGCCCTCAATGAGCTTAAATTTATAAAAATGAATCTCTTATTAACTGTGGTTACGGCATCACGCGTGAACGGCTGGGCCGATTTCGCTAATTCTTTATTTGTTAAGTGTTTGGTAAATAAATAAATAAATAAATAGTCCTGGACGCAATCACACAGCATCAAGTCGCCCCACACTAAGCAGAGCTTGTATTATGGGAACTACATGATTGATATACTACATAGATATTTTTTTTTTGTAAATATATACATATCATAGAAAACACCCAGACCCGAGACAAATATCTACAGAACGTGTAAACATTTGTCCCGCAGCGGGAATCGAACCCGCAACCTTCTGCGTCACAGGCGGGCCTTCGCCTACTGCGCCACAAGGCCGTCAAAGAATGGTAAGAATACTTATTCTTAGATTTTCTAATTTTCCGCTCTTTTTTCTTTCATAAGAACCTTTTCCTGACAATAACAAACCCAACAAAAAAACACCATATTAAAATTTCTAATGTAACTTTAGTAGCGCTTTGGACAATTTAAACTTTTTTAAAGTAACCTTTACGGCGTATGACATAACATTGACAGGACAACGTCTGTCACGTCAGCTAGTTCCACAGAAATATAACGGCCGGTTCCTATATCATACCGTTACCGTTGACGCCTCGTTTTCCCATGAAAAACTTGTCAAATTATCGACGCCTCGTTGTTAATTTTTGACAGTTTTTCAAGAGAAAACGAAGCGTTATTGGTAACGGTATATTATAGGAATCGGCCATTAGACAACTAATGCAGGATCGTGGCGGATGGCACAAGTTGAGGGAGGTCTATACCCAGCAGTGGGTGAAATCGGGCTGTGGATGATGATGATGATGATGATGATGAAATGAAGCCTTAAAATCAATATGCTCTGAACGTCAACTCATACGTCTGATCTCTACTTTCATAAGTCCATATTCATTTGCTAGAAAGGGATGCATACTTTATCTCAATGCGATTTCTGCGAATTCGTACCAGGGCATTTGTATAAACCTGCATAGAATTTTGTTCGAGCGCCCTGGTACGATTAACTTTTTGATCTCATTTGAAGTCGCATTGATATATGTATGCTTACCTTTGTAACTGATGATATTGGACATAAGAAAGTAGAGATCAGCCGTATGAGTTGAAGTTCAGAACATAGTGAATTTTAAGACTTCATCTAGTCCTCTTCTATATCTGTGGATCAGCTAGTTCAATATAAAAAAAGTATCACTAAAGAATAAACGAGACACAACCCTCTTTTGGGAGAATACATGAGGTAGAGATTTCTTTTCAAAGCGCGCTGTCCCTAAAAACTCCTTAAAGGAGAATGCCGTCTGGTGTATGGCGCTCGGTACCAAGACTAAAGTGAGTGCGTCAAAAAAATATCCAATAAGTTTTTAGTCGATTCTACTGTCAAAATAATTAAAGAATGAGGGTTATTGCCATAGTAACACTTTACATCAATGTTTATTGCCATAGCAACGTATACACCAATGATATACATCATTGGTTGTTGTAGTCTAATGGCGGCGTGCAACGGAAACCAAATCAACAAAATATTTTTTTACTTGATTATTAATCGAGTCGGTGTGTAAAACTAAAGAAAATGTTAAAGTCATTTATAAAATATAATAAATTTTATGGGATACGTTCGGTTTTGACGCAATTAGTACGGGTTCTCGGCATTCTCCTTTCACTTGGATACTATGACTTTAGAGAGTACTATCTCGATGTGTTTATATCATCTAGAACAGATGCAAAGGTGCAAGATGTTACCTTCGCTTGTTACATCTTGTCCAAATTCTGCTCCAATGACACCTAACAACACAACAGCGGTGGTCTGTTTCCTCTTCAACTCGGCGATGGAAGAGGGCTTGCGGATTATCTCTTCCTCTTCCTCTTCGAACTCCTCTTCTTGCTGTAAAAGTATTGTTCACATTTTGAATGTTTATTTTTTTTATAATTAATTGTTATATTTTATTATGTTATTATATATTTTATTATTGTATATGTAACCAGTAACCATTTGACTTTTCTAAGTATACTAAGATGATATGCAGAGATCGGAGTATGTAGAGTGATTTAGGGTCGATGGTCTCAATCATGCATGCTAACATGGACATGGCTCCGGGATTCCAATATTTTAAAATAATTAAGTCATTTTTTCCCAGGTTTAAAAATAAACATAAAAGCGTAGGGTGAGAAACATACAAGCAAGTTTTTTTTTCTTTGAACTCTTAAAACGCCCTAGGGGTGGCATAGGTAGCCGGCATTCTTTAGTCTTTATAAAGACTAACTAGCTTGGTAAAAAATGCACTTTATAATAATAAGTACCTACAACTCGGCAAACAAGGTCTTTTGACACAACAATCCTAAACTATGCACAACGGTTGCGACCTATCAGAATAGAACAGAGTATTCTGGATGACTCAATATCTGTTTATGAAAACAATGCGCGAGCACTCACTAGCTTTACTTACTTCGGTTCGTTATTTGTGCTTTTCTGTCCTTGCTGTGTTGTGGTAAACGAAACATTGCCGCCCGCATGACACATTGACATTTCTTATGCACTTAAGTCAATACTTCTGTATTGACTTAAGTGCATAGTCAAGGATTTGTGCACAGAAACTTAACAAAGCTTCAAATCAATCGAATTAATTTTATGGAAACACATGCTCCAAAACGTTAGCTAACAAACATTATTTTTTTATAAATATAAATCTATTTTAAATGTTATTTCAATAGCTTCCTTGAAATTTCAAAATTAGTAGTTACTAAATCACTAGTTTAAAAATAAATAATGTTTAACTCAATCCCGTAGATATATCGAAACTTCCCGGGAAAATGGCATGTCCATGTTATGATATCATGATGCATGTATAAAAAATCACTCTACCTACTTCGATCTCTGATTATATGGGATAAATATATCTGTATCTGTAAAAATGGGGGTGTATGGGGTTCCAACCTCCATCTTCGGAATTCAACTTAACCTCACCTGTCTGTTGAGCACCCTGCAAACTAACAAACGAGGCTCTGGTGTCCGGCTGATTGAAGCATAGATTAGCCTAACACTGGCAAAGCTAAATTCCCTGACCTCCGACGGGCAGCAGCGTCGGCGGTGCAAGAAGCTGTGCCCTGCGATCCCCAACCCGCATGCCCAGCGTGGGGATTAAGCCCATAATGCCCTTAGCCCGGCTTCTTATTAGGGTAAGCCTATATCAAATGGACTGATATAGGTTGGTGTTGTTGTTGTTGTCGAGCGACCGTATTGCTTGAAGCAATTTCATCAACATCATCATCAAATCTTAACACCCTTTTTTATCAAAGTAATCCTTTATTACTCCGGCTGCAAGATGGCAGACGACATTGTCAAAGTCGCGTGCAATCGTCTGTGCAATCGGGCTGTGGATGATGATGATGACTCCTTTATTAAAAAGAGGGATATGCCCACAATCCTGACTCTAGGCATATTGTGGCTCGCTGGGCTATGCTTCTCGCAGCCACTGCTGTCCGCATGTAGCTGTGCCGGTGTTCGGCTGCGCTATGCTGCAATCAGCCGCCGCCAGAGCCCCGTCTGTTAGTTATCAGGAACACGTCAAGGGGAGGGTTGGCTTGCTTCCGAAAACAGAGGTTGGAACCCCTTACACCCCAAGAGGTAGTAACCTAGTTACAAATAAAATAATTAGAATAAGACTATACCTTTTCTTGGTTGATCGATACCTTTTCAGCGGGTTCTTTAGGTGCAGCGTGGGGGTTAATACTCTCTGTGTGGGTGTATAGGGGTAGGTACTGTGCCCAGTTGTCAACTAATGTCTTCCTTCCTTTTGGACCAAGTCTGTAAACAAAATGGACACTGTCACACAACATTGAAACGACCTGCATGATCTATATACCTACTTATATTGCCCATTGTTCCATTTTAAATTTCATTTTTTATATTTTTATCACGCAATGCAGCATTCTTTCATTCATCATTTCATCCGTTCATTCAATTCTCATTCGTTCTTTCATTCACTCATTTACATTCACCCATTCATTAATTCACTCATTCATTCTTACGTATCTCATTATCTAAGGTTGGTATTCAAAACCTGCTCAAACCCAGCTCTGAGCTTTGGCTAAAGTTGTGTTAAAAAGAAAATTGTCTTTGAAAAGTATCATTTTAACACGACGTCTGCCTGCCAGTTCAGCCAACAGCAACGCTTGTGACGCGTCCCTAACTTCAAGGCAATGGTGCTGCCATTGTATTAGTTTATTCATTCATTCACACTGTCATTCTTACCTATCTTATTATCTAAGGTTTTCTTTATAAAAAAATCATTTTGAAAAATCACCTACCTGCCCAGTTCAGCCAATAGCAGCGCTTGCGACGCGTCCCTAACTTCAAGGCAATGGTGCTGCCATCTTCTTGCCAACATCTCAACTTGAGGGCGCTTGAAGTTCTTAGCACCTGAAAATGATATTCATTAAAAACCAAAGTCCTTGATATGAACTTTCTTGATTGTATGATAAAAACTAAATATCTGATAATTAATCTTCAGACACTTGGTTATAGACAAATGATTTTCGTCATACTTATACTTGGTTACTATAAGTGAAGATATAATATTCCCATAATCACGCTGGACATGCAGTTTGGGAATCACAGGCATCACAGCTTCTCACAGCCGACGCTATGTTAGCCGTCAGTGCCTTTGTTTATTAACAGGGTGCACCACGAGCAGGTGAGGTAGGCTTGGATTCCGAGATGGAGGTTAGAACCCCTTTCAGCCCACGGTGTAAAGTATGATGGTAACCAAATTTTTGATAGTTAAAAGTCTGGTAAACAAATAGCTCACACTAACCAAACGGCTGATAACCAAATGTTTGATGGTTACCAATTGTCTTATTGATCTGTTGATAACCACATGCAACGGTCTCATTGATCTGTTGATAACCAAATGACTAGTGGTAACAAATTGTCTTATTGACCTGTTGATAACCAAATGTCTGGGGGTAACCAATTGTCTAATTGATCTGTTGATAACCACATGTCTGATGGTAACCAATTGTATTATTGACTTATTGATAATCAAATGTCTGATGGTAACCAATTGTCTCATTGATCTGTTGATAACCAAATGTCTGATAGAGCCTTACCCGCAGCGAGGACCTTATCCGGAAGTAGTACAGCATGCAGCGTGGCGAGGAGTGACCAGCCCTGCTTGATATGGGCCTGCTGTGCGGCCAACTGTTCCTCACGCTCCTCGTCCCCAGCCCATGATGAGGTGCTTCTGGTTGAGGGTCTGGAAGACGGTGGAACTCCGTTACAGGTAGCAAGGTCTTTGGAAGGTCGTTAATTGAGCTTTCAAACGGGTTGTGGAGGATACGTCGTTCATTCAATCGTTCATTTATACATTCACAGTGAATGAAAAATTAATTTATTGTCCATTTTATCATTAACTAGCGACCCGTCCCGGCCTCGAGCATAATGATATGTCATATCCCCCATACATGTATTGCTCTATCTCTCCTCTAGGCAGCGTTTTCGATAAAAGCTCCCAGGCGGTTAAAATTTTACCGAAATTTTCAACAATTATCGCCATATTTCAACCAATTTAGATAAAATCTTAACAAATTACACACGTAAACCATCCTCGCGAATCTCTCTGTCTATTGGCGAAAACCCCATGAAAATCCGTTCAGTAGTTTTTCAGTTTATTGCGAACAGACAAACAGACGCGGGGATGGACTTTGTTTTATAATGGTGATAGTAATTCAATCTAACATATTGTTCAAAAATGTTTATTCATTCCACTGATCCTTTTAGAGTTAATTCATTAGTTTACCGATGCATCCTCCTAGCGACTTCTTGTTCCGGTATGAAGCTTGCGTTGCTCATCGACATCAATGTATTGGCGAGTGCCACGATGGATAGCAAGTGGTTGGTGGTCAAAGTTGTCGACAGCTCCCAGTGAAGTTTGGAAGAGAACAGCCTGGAAATAAATTAATTAAATAGGACTAAAGAATAGAAGAAGTCTTAAAATTCATTTATGCTCTGAACATTAATTCATACGGCTGATCTCTACTTTCATATGTCCATATATGTTAGCTAGAAAGAGATACTTTATCTCAATGCGATTTCGGCTACTTCCTACGACTTCGTACCAGGGCATTTGTATGAACCTGCATAGAAATTGCTTCGAGCGCCGCGGTACGATTAACTTTTTGAAGTCGCATTGATATATGTATGCATCCCTTTCTAACTGATGATATTGGATATAAGAAAGTCGATATCAGCCGTATTGAATTGTAAGACTTTATCTAGTTGTCTTCCTATATCTGTGGCGCCATCGAACAAGTCATTGCAACGCCATCTAGTGTGGAGTTGACGTACTGTACCTATCTGTCTGCATGAAGGAGTTTTTATTACAGTTGGTTAAATATAGATTCGTTCAATCAAGGTCATCACCACTTCGATCTACCATTTTGGTTATGAAGACCGGGTAAGAACGTTAGTTCATCGCTCTGATGAAAACTTCGACAGCAACTACTCTCGAGTCTTTTGGTATTGTTTTGAGTGCCATCCTAGCTATGTATACTACTACGTATATATACGTAGTGATGACGACGACCAATGATGAACTATGAAAGAAATAAAGAAGAAAAGACGTGACTACGTGTATGTCAGTGTCAATGTCCCGCGTATCAACCTATATTTTAGTTTAAAGTTTTTGTATGGTATTTGTATAGTATATATCACTTATTTTTAGGTGAGGTTCTCAGAACATGTGGACAACCATGGTCCAGATCACCCACTTTCGGGATAGCATACGAATTAAAACTCACGTTGTATAAGGTATTGAGGTATCTATGTACATAATTTCAAGTCTCTAGGTCCTGCGGTTTGGGCTGTGCGTTGATATATTACCCAATCATTCAGCTTACTATTTATATTTAAAAATAGTATTAGAAGATGACTGATGACTGGGTGTTGTACCAATTTCTTTTTTTAAGAGATAAGAGATAAAAAATAATTTATTTCAGACAAAAACTTAATATAGTTACATAGTACCTTACTTAATGTGCTATTTCTAGAGGCAATATAATCTATAATAATATCTATCTATATTTTTACCTGGTAAGTTTCTCCTGCCTCAGCAGTTCTGGCGGTAGACCAGAAGTGTTGAGGACTGGGTCATCGGGCGCAGCCGCGCAAGCCTCATCCCAGCCGCCGAGCCAAGTGGGGAGCTGAACCGACATGTGACCGTGACGGGATACCACGCCGAAGCAGATCGGAACCTGATAAACAAATGATAAATGATAAAAATATCGATCTGCGAAAGACTGCTGGTAGAAATGGTAGAGCTGGATGCGTCGAGCTGAGAACAGGGCGCAATGGCGCTTATTAGGGGAGGCCTATTTTACTTTTAGTTGTTGTTTATAAATAAAATAAAAATATTATATTTCGGATTACCAATTACAATTTAGTTGGTAGCAGCTGCATGCGTCGAGCTGACAGGGCGCAATAGCGCTCATTAGGGGAGGCCTATGTTACTTTTGGTTGTTATGTTTATAAATAAAATAAAAATATTATATTTCAGACAACTAATTACAAGAAGACAAAATACTCGTCAGAGAAAGTAAGTGGAATTTGTACTAAATATTTTGTCTTCTTTAATAACTTGGGGGGGTATAAAGGGGTTCCAAATTACATCTTTGGAAACTAAGCCAACCTCTCCTTCCCGTGTTGTGTAACTAACGGAGCTCTGGCGGCCGGCTGACTGCGGCATAGCACAGCCTAACACTGACACAGCGTAGGGCAGCAGCGTCGGTGGTGCGAAAAGATGTGCCCCGCGATCCCGAACCCCCATGCCCAGCTTGGGATTAAAGGGCCTTCTTATAGGGTAGGCCCGTGTCCAGCAGTGGACTTAACAGGCTGGTTTAGTGTGTTGTGGTATATCTTGGATCTCTAAGAAATAAGTAATCCTACGCTACATGCGTACAACTTACCATAGGTCTAAGCAGTCCGAGTTTACTTTCGCAGACTCTATCCAGATCAGGGTCCAGACCCCAGGCATGCAGCAACGATATCAGGATCTGTGCTATCTCCATGGTGTGGGGGGTCTCAGCCAGGGAGACGTCCCGGGGCCTGCTTCTCTTGCCTGGTGCCGCATCATCTGAGAACAAAAAAAAAGGGTTTAATAAGCGTCGATGGTTAGGCAATCATATTTTGCAGAAGGCATACCCTAGGTTAGTGTTCCAATAAAAGCTGCGATTGGAAACTGTCGTGTGGAATGCTAGCGAGATATGGAATTGTGTGGGGGCAGCTGACTGCCCCCTATATTTTATCCTTCTGTTATCCTTCAACACTTGCGTTCGGAAGATATGGGGAAAAGTCGTGTTTTTTTTTTGTTTTAAATGAAGGATCCGTTTCCTCGGGATTTGGTGAAGGACTCGTCCTGGGAAATACTACCGTGTCTATTCGTGTCGCCAAGCAGCATTGCTGTCGGCTTAAAACGGAAAACATAGTGAGGGTACCCGCGGCTTAGTTAGCTTCACAAGTATCATGTCATTCCTGTGGGCAAGGTCGAGAGGATGGTATAGGTGCTACAAGCCTACTGCATCTACCCATGTCCCAGGCACTACAATGTCCCAGGTTAGTGAGTAACCATTACCACTGTATAAATCATCTAAATTACATGGGGGAAAAATGGCCTAAGTTTATACACGTACCTCATGGGAAAAAAACGAGTCTTTTTTGTATTTTATCGATAAAATATTCACTAAATACGTACCAGTTTAACTTCCACTTCCTTATTTACAACGGACGTTGGTACATCCACGTGCGTAGATTGGATGGTATTTTTACATAATATACGGGTTTTGATTAGGCCAAATATCCGGAAACATCTAAAAGTAGGTAACTATAACGTATTTAATTTACTTACTTTTATTTAAATGGGTATGGGAGGTCCAACATTAATCTTTGGAGCCAAAGGCAATCTCACTCACCTGCTTATGCTACACCCTGCTAAAAACAGACGGCATTATAGTGGCGGCTGACTGCGCCATAGGGTAACTTATATCGATACAGTTAAATTCCCTAGTCACCGACGGGCAGCAGCGTCGGCGTTGCGAGCTGTGCCCTGCGATCTCCACGCATGACCAGTGTGGGGATTATGGGCATATCCCCCTTTTTAGGGGAGGCCTATGTCCAGCTGTGGACTGATATAGGCTGGTGTGGTTTAGTGTGGTGGAACAACGAAAATGACTAGTACATCGTAGGTTACCTGCGTACGGTAGCTGGCCATTCACGCTGTGTTACGCCACAAAGGAAACACGGCTGAGCTACTTACTTCGTAATATTGTGACATACCTATTCTTCATACTAGGTGCTTAAACTATGTCCTTAACTTTATAGTTATAAGAATTATTTTCTTTTAACGCATCGACGTCGAGGATAGAACAAAGTGGAAGAAAAATTGTAGGAAGGCTGACCCCATCGTCATGAGGGATATATAGCCAGGAAGAGTGAGAGAGAGAGAGAGACAAAGCTTTTAATGCTAAGTGCTCTAGGCCATTGACACGTACCAAAATTAGTATGAATACTAGAACCTTGAACCTCTGCGTGCATAGCGCGTAGCGTCATGTGCGAGGAGGAGCTAGTCAACGTGTTTGTGGGGTGCCCATAATTATTATGTCCATATCAATTATTTTCGAGGACTTCGCTGGCGCATTGGACGAATACCCGACAGAAACGCAAAAGATGCGGGCTAACGCTCCGGGACAAATGTTTACATCATCTGCAGATATTTGTTTTGGGTCTGGGTGTTGTACCTTGGTGTACTCCGTGGAACCCCACGCAAAGCGGCTCGCATTATTGCGAGGCAGATTTGCGTCCGTGCGATGCGGCCCGCCCCGCCCCGATGCGTCCCGACACAGTGTGCTATAGCAAGCGGATTGGACCTATCCATAACGTACAGTGGCACGCAACATCTGGCAGTACTCTGTACTCAAAATCTCTCAATGCGCTGCGACCCGGCCCGACCCTAATGTGCTAAGTAAGCATTTTGCGCTGCGCAGCGGCTCTCTCCGCCCCGCTGCGACCCGACATAATGTCCGCGAACCTATATACCTACCTTGACGGATGTGGTGTGGTTTAGAATGTGTACCTATCTGAACAGGAATTTTAATTCTCTTCTTAAATTACTATATGAGGTGAGGGCTTCCTTGCTCTACCCTCTAATACGCTCTTATACGCACTAGCCACCTAGTGGACCCCAATTTTGTTGAATCTACGATCGGATTTGGGGCACGTCAATACTACTATCCACTGAAGTTATAGAAGAGTAGTAGTTGTTTAGGTATAGAGAATGTAATTACAGTGAACAATCCAAATGCTACAAGGATATGTTGTAACAAACCTAATAAGTAGATCTAGAATTACCTAAGTAGGCGGGGCTAGCCTTGGTCAAAGCTAGATTGTTTATTATTATAGGTTTATAGGTTATAATAGCATTAGATATCAGACAAAATGTAGGCTGTGATTCAAAAACAGGTTTTTGACAATCTAGCGTCATAGCACACATATCAACCCGGAAAGGAATCGTCACCGTATCGCCTTTCGCGTCACCGTTAACTTAACGTAAGTGCTTAGCAATGCGGATTAGCTTACTTAGCAAAGTCGATCCCGTTATGGCTAGGCGATGCTGCGCTCGCCGACCGCTGCTTGACGACTAGGTTGAATGACAGCCCGTTCGGCAACATGTGCTCTAGGCAGGCCGCTGGAGGAGAAAGAGGGGCAAGCATGGACGAAGAGAAGAGAACTTAGCTCGGGTACAGAGAGACGTAAACTCGGGTACGGAGAGACGTAAAGCTCGGGTACGGAGAGACGTAAGCTCGGGTACGGAGAGACGTAAGCGCGTGAACGAGACGACCCGTAATGAGCGCGGGACCACACACCGCACCGCGGTTCGTGAGCTTGTCCCGAGGCGAGGTCTAAGGTTAAAGATTCCCATTACCTGCCCATAGAAATAGAGTGATGGGGATATAATGGAGAATCCTACTTCCTACTTAATATTATAAATTCGATAGTTTGTGAGTATGGATGAATGAATGTTTGTTACTCTTTCACGCAAAAACTACAAAATGGATTTGGATGAAACCTGGAAGATACATAGTTTGTGACCTGGATTAACACATAGGCTACTTTTTATCCCGGTACGGACGGAAGCTAGTATAATATAATGGTGATCCATGGATAAAAACTCCACGGATCCCCATGGGGATCTTCAATGGGGACTAACCCGAAGGAAGAAGGAAGTAGGATTTTCTATGCAATCTTCTTCACAAAGATAGAACTGAAATGAGTTCTTTGTAGATTTTTAGGAAGTTAAAAACTTTTATTGGTTATTCGACCTACACTCGCGTTTGCGGTCAAGGTCGGCATTGTTCTTTCAATGCGCTGATAACGTTCACACAAGGTTCGGTTACATAATGGTTAATAATCATTATTATATTCGACCGTAAGTAAGGCCTTTAGTAGAAACAAGTATCTAATTATAGATGGGAAAGGAACTGTCTGTATGTTATAAACATGTACAAAAGAGTCAATAGTAGTCATATGCCTCTGTGGCGCAGTGAGCGAAGGCCCGGATATGATAGATAGATAGATAGAAAACTCTTTATTGTACTCACACCAACAAAAACAAATAGAACAATATACAATAACAATAATGAAAGTACAATGGGCGGTCTTATCGCTATAAGAAACAAAGTTGCGGCTTCAATTCCCGCCGCGAGACAAATGTTTGTATGATTTGCAAATATTTTTCACGGATACGGATGTTTTCTAAAAAAAATTACATGAGTATTAGTTTTGTGCATGATGAGTCAGTCATGTGGTTCCCATAAGCTCTGCTTAGTTTGGAGTCAGATATTGCTTAGTTTGGAGTCAGATATTGCTGTGTTTATAGTGTCCAGAGGGCCTACCATGAGTTGCACAATACGAAAACTTTTATAGTTATATCGAGCTCAATTTTAATGTAAGTTTTTTTGGAAATTACGCAACTGGTTTTAAGTAAAAATAGATCGAACAACGAAGGTAATGTAATCTTCTTGCAGGGTGAGGTAAACAACGAAAAAAGATATTTCAAATCTCCAATTATTTCAATAGGGGAAAAAATATATTTTTGGAACGGTCAAGTAGGAAAATCCAAGACTACTCTGGCTGATGATGAAGGTTAAACACCAGTTAGTTAATTAAACCAGCAATGGAGGTAAAGTCAACTTTCTTAAGGGCAAGGTCCAGTGCGCATACGCTGCTAGAGACGGGATTATTGGTAGAACATCGATGTCGATGAAAAAGTTTTGAAGTTTTGGCCTTTATGTTGGGCTTAAATACATTTATATTAAGACCCGGACTATTATCATCTGGCATCTAAAATGACGGGCAAAAAATTTAAAGGTTTGTTCGTGAGATTATAATCTATTGAATTATTTACGCGTCACTAGTTTAAAATAAATAGAGCCCTACCTAACCTAAGAAGCTTATAAATCCTTTTTGTTTTATTCGCGGGCAATGTTAAGTGGTCATAGTACAGATTAATAGAAATTAAATTGTTAGTTTAGGTATAGATTAATGAATGGAGGAGAGTACTTGAATTTGCTACAAATTGGAATACATTCGTTCAAAATAGCTTTTTTGCTAGACTAAGGTACCCCTAATAAAACATAATTATTTCAATTCGATTGCGATAAGTATTATAAAACCTGTTTTTTCATTTTATAATTTGAAAATGATTTAATTGTTTCAACTTTCTAGGGATTTATTAATCGGATATACGGAAAAAGTCACGACAAAAATACAATAAAGTTTATCGATAATTTTGTAACCTTATCGCAATACTAGCGACCGTGCTCGGCCGAGCACAGGATCCAGTAACCTGTCATTTGACTTGTCACTGTCACTTGTAAACAGACTCGCCTTGCCCCAGTCCGCAGACTAGAATTACTAGTCAAACCTATCGAAAGATTTAGAACATTCTAGGTATAAAATATAACACTTTTAGTACCTGCGACCGAGGTGACCTAAGGATGTTTTCCGTCCTCAAATCCGGAGGGGTTTGGAGTCGTGCGTCATGAAATTTGAGAACCGGTTCCAGTACAGCTAACGGCAGCTAAGGCATATCGCGCTTCTTATTAGGGGAGGTTAGCAGGGTTAGCGGGGGGCAATGCACAATACACACCAATGCGGGACGTCAGTGCAGAACTTTCTTCCCCCACCTCAAATTAATAATAAGAAATTAGTGGAGGTTATATGTCCGGCTGTGAACTTAAGGCTGGTGTTGTTGTTGTTGTTGTATAAGATGAACAAAAACATCAAAAGTAAACAGGCATGTCCGTAAACTAAAAATCCGAAGGCATTTGCTAAGTTTGTACCTACTCTATTAATCCAATTATCAATTTAAAAGTAATTTAATAAAAATGGCACTCTGAACCTGTGAATCTCACTGAATTCCCCAACAGGAAGCCAGTACCCGACCGCCCTCACCTTGGCATTCAATGCGGCACAGGTTGGACCGGTGTGACGTGTGTAGCCATATGACGTGCGCACACGCATGCTGAGCGTTATCAAGTTGACAGACTCGCGGTCAGGCAAAAGCCCTTTCATTTTGCGAGGGTATGGAAAATGACCTCGGTGCCGCAACGGGCGAGTGCTAGAAACGGTGAGGCAAGGCGTTACTTTTAGCGCCTGCAGCTTGAAAGCAAGCTTCCTTTGACGTACTCATTCCTTATCTTGTCCATTTGCGTTACTCCACACATCAATCTCAACGTCAACATTCGCATCTTCACCGCATATAGGTACTCTTTCATCCGTCCCTTGGTTAATGTGACAATTTGATCACAAATAAAAGCCCATATAAGTGCCATTTCAGTATCCTGAACGTCTATGTGCTGATGATGAATATGATGATAATATATGAATGCGAAAGTGAGTTTTGTTACACCTTAACTGCTCAACCGATCATGATGAAATTCGCATACACGTTGTCAGGGGTGATGAAAAGAATATAGGGTACCTTTCATTCAGAAAAAGTTGACCGTTGAAAGATCGTCCTATCGTTATCATCATCATCCTATAGCATCATCAAGCACCATGGGTCGTTAGAGCGCCATTGCGGCTTGTCCTTAGTTCAACGCATCTAGCTTCTACCAGCAGCCTTTCGCAGATCGTCACTCCACCTGGCCGGAAGAGGTCTTACACTAGAGTCGAGACGTAGTCTCCACTCAAGAACTCGTTTATTATGAGTGCTAAAGGTTAATTACTAACTGTTAATTGTGAGTTATTTTAAAAGATTATTCTTAAGATAGTGTAGTAGATTGTATGGGAACAAGATAATGTCTTGTTATTCTTTTTAATAGTATCTCGATCAACCTCGGAAGGCGCCATGGGCGAGCAGTTTTGGCTTGCCAGCATATCCAAGGTGGGAATTATGGGATCTCACTTTATAGCGGAGTCTATGTCCAGCAGTGAACTAATATAGGCTGGTGTACGCAGTGGTGGTAGTGGAGCAGTTTCAGCTGAGACTTATGGTGCGGGTTACATTCTAGAAGCACGACATTTCTGTTTCTAAGGAAATAAATAAATACACAATCCTACAGCATCATGTAGCCCCAAACTAAGCAGAGCTTACATTATGGGAACCACATGAAAAAAAATATGTGTAGTATATCATACCACACATATTTTTGTTTTGTAAATACGTACATATATCATACATAGAAAACACCCAGACCCGAGACAAATATCTACAGAACATGCAAACATTTGTCCCGAAGCGGGAATTGAACCCGCAACCTTCTGCGTCTCAGGCGGACCTTCGCCCACTGCGCCACAGTATCATTAAGTTCGCTTGTGTACATTGAATTTTGAGCAACAAAGAATATTCCATCTATGGACCGTAGAGTCATGTCAGAGGCCCGCAGTCAACGTGTTAAGATTAATTATTCAACAAAACCAAGTAACCTACAAATAATAGTTTTAAACTTATACACAGACACGCAAGTTCATTTAGCAGGTCGTGTGATAATTCTTGACTGAGATTCACACAGGTATTTCACATGTTTTGTAAGAAATAGGCACTATAGCTAACATTGCTATATTTTTTCATAAATATGTTAAGAATCTTCAAACAGAGCCAAGTTTAAGTTCGGAGTTTTTAGGCCACCCGAAAAACTACAGGGTGCAATGAGTTCCAATCTCCATAATCGGCACCCAAGCCAAACTCACCGCTACTACGTGATGCACCCTGCTAACTTAAAAACAGGTTTCTGGCTTCATAGCGCAGCCTGATATCGGCACAGCTGAATTCCCTGACTGCCGATGGGCAGCAGCGACGGTGGTGAGAGAAGCTGTGCTCTGCGATCCCCAACCCGCATGCCCAGGGTGGATTATGCGTATATCCCCTTTCTAGCAGTGGACCTATGTAGGCCTATGTCTAGCAGTGGACTGATATAGGCTGGCGGTGGTGGTGAAATATTTCAACCAATTTGCACGAAAATTTAACAAATTATACAATTAAACCTTCCTTATGAACTCTGTCTATTGGTGAAAACCGTATGAAAATCCGTTCAGTAGTTTTTGAGTTTATAGCAAACAGACACACAAATGCAGTGGGGAAATTTGTTTTATGTTGTGGCATTCATTAAAATCTTGTAAAAAGTATCAGGGGATCAGACTCAAGCAGAATGTTGGTATCGAAACAATGCCTCAAATGAAATTTGGCCCGCTAGTTTAGTTCACTTTATAAAATGTATTTTTCTACCAAGCACTTAGGCAATGCTTCAACCAAGGTCCCCATATTTCTGTCATGTCTACAAAAAGACGTAAAGATAAGCATCAGTGGCCGTATTAGCCACTAAACGCTACTTAACTTGATTTTGCAACGGCATTGTGAGAATTTAAAATATATTTCATAAACTATGCGAATGAAAGTTCCTAACCTGTCTAAATGTCCTAGAAAAAATAATATACGGGGCGTCTTATCGGCCTATATCAAATCAATTTATTGCTGTGCAATAGGTAGGCCTCTCCCAATAACCTCAATTATATTTGATTAAGAAGAACTACTTACTTCTTTTTTAACTTAGCTAGAACTACTATTAAGATCCATTTCTCTCAAATCATAGTATCAGTTTAAAAAAAAATCATTTTGGTTTAGGATAATATTGTTGTTTGGATTAGGGGACGTTAAAAATGATATAATAATATGTAATATAAAAACAAATGATGCTAATCATTCATCAAACATTCGTCCAGCAGCGGCGATCCTGCGTTTCAGCCGGAGGTTGTTATAATAATTCAAACTTACTGGCCAATAGCTAAGTAAACTCCTTTCGTTATAGTTCTAATCATTTCCTGGTTTCTGGGGTCAGCAAGGCACTTATTGCTACACGTAGTGCAGGAGCCAACAACCATGCTCTTGCTAAGAATCCTCTGGAATGGGGACGTGTTCAGAATGTGTGGGCGTTTTGAGATGAAAGAAGGCGAGAATTTGGTATAAAGTGAGACCAACTCAAAAGAAAACCGCCTTCAAACGTTCATAGTTTTGAAAATAATATTTTCGTACAGCTGCAAGTCTTTGTTTATTATGGTTTGATTTAGGGAAGTGTGCAACGGAACTCTATAACTTGATTCCACCATTGGACAACAGGCGTTCTACACGGCGACACCGCTATATGGTAGACATGCCTTCTATGTGCACAAAGAGGTTCTCTTCCAACTTTATCATGCGCACCGCCAAGGAGTGCTCTACCCGAGTATGTGTTCCCGGAGAATTATAATATGGGCTTCTTCAACGACTTCTCCTACTGGCACGAGTGAACAGGTTTCATCTAGGCAAGCGTGTTCCATCGTAGACTGCATCTTCGCTTACCATATCAGGCAAGTTGTGGTCAAACGCAAGCAATATAAAAAAAATCTTAACGTCTCTTTCAACGTTGGTACGCGTTTCCTTAAATTTTTTTTTGAATATGTAGGATCGTTTGACTCAGTCCAGCTTTGACCTTTCTTCCAAATAGCTATTCTATTTTCTATGAGTGTAGCTATTTTGAATGGAGATTCTTGTCCTTTTTAGATGTTCGCTCTTGCACTATTTGGACCGGTTTTTCGCAGCTGTGTACAGCTATTTAGGGCTATGTCGAGACGAAATGCATTCAATGTCGTAACTAAGTCACTGCATTTGTATTCTTAATACGCAAAATTCGTGGTGCAGTAAAAATGTGTAAAATATGGGCCACGTGTTTAGATTTTAATGAAACAATATTATGGTAAACTGATTGGTTGGGCTAGAGCCCAAACCGCTGTACAGACAGCGTCAGAGTCTGGTAACCCCCCTAGTTAACGTTAGTAGGTTCAAACCGTCGCGGTGTCGGTCGTGGATCTCGAACTTTTTGCACAAATGTGTGTTTTATAAACCTTCTCCTCCTTGCTTACGCATATTTAATTTCGTCCATATGTCTATATGAGACGATGGAGTGGCGGATACAACACTCGACATTAATCTATACGTTATAAGAATTCTGGGTTCAAATCCCTTAATGCCTAAATGTAATTTTTGATATTTTTATTTTTGTTATTAACACAATGGACTACGTTTTAAGTATAGTAGGTAAGTTACATAATTATTTAAGGTAAAATAATAAAACAATTTTCAAAAGTTATAACAAATTTATTAAAACACCATTTAACATAACACAATATAGATAGTTATTACTTATTTTTTAGAATTTTCAATAATGTTTTAAATGATAGAATAATACTTAATTTACCCATATAAGATTAACGAGTGAACAAACATGTTAACTTTGGAACAGGTTATACTTGCCGTATAAAATCCAATAAACAATTTAGATCACTCGCAAAAACTTACTTTGGTATTTTATCTATTATTGAAAACATTATATATCTGAATATTTATTAATACCGAATGGGATGGATGTCTTTCACTTAAAATAATTTGTTGAAGCCTTCTTTTCATTTGGGTAACCATAGTCCGCCCAAAACCACTACGACGCATCAGTTCCCAGGTTCTTAGGACCTCCTGTTGCAGGTGGACAACACTTCACTTGTGTCCCAATTAGGACAAATTGACCCCACATATGCTCACACATTCTCCACATATTTAAATCTGGACTTTTAGATGACCAATGCTATGGTGATTATGCCCGTCTGAGAAGCGAGCCAATTGGTCAGAATTCGCGAACGATGAACCACGCAGTTATCATGAACTAAATACACTGTTCCTTCTGGACGCTTATCCACTGCTTGCACTGTTAACAGCATTATTTCTTGCAAAACTGGCCAATTATGCGTCCACTCACTTTAACAATTTCTCCTGGTCCCATTGATGACATCCATCACCAATAACCTGAAAATAAAAACACAATATGATAAAAGTATGACTGTGTTTATTTATTATAGAAAGGAATAGGTTTACTAAGCACATTGTTTATGATAATCCTACTTATAATTGTCATACCACTTACCTTATGTTATTCTGCCATTTCCTCTTACATTTGATGGGTTGTAGCGTTCCGAAATGTTATTTTGCAAAACCCACTCTTTAGCTCAATTTTTCGGCTGTTATATATGCACAATTATATTTCATAAACAAAATCAATGACACACACCCAAGATGAAACAAGTAACCTTTTGTTCTGAACTATCATTTAATACACAACTACCCTCAATAGTCCAGTGCTGCACAGAATAATTTAAAGTAGTTGTGCACTACCGTGATAAACAAATGAAAAAGTTACTAGCTGACGCATCCATTCATACCTAGACAAAATAATAAACGTATACTGTAACTTAAAATTTCGTCATAATCGCCAACCGCTACGATAGCTCAGTTGGTTAGAGCGTCTCATTCATAAACTGGTGTGAATAAATTGATGGTTCGATTCCCCAGCCAAGTATAAATATTTTTGTATAAGATTTTGGCCATTTGAATATGGTAGCCTCCACGGCAGCAGTTTAAATTTATACTTGAAAGGGGTATACCAGATCGTGACGCTGTGTGTACCTAGAGACTTGAAATTCTGCACACTAAGACACTATTTTAGGAAATTCCACCCCTAAGGTGGTAAAATAGGGGATGAACGTTTGTATGAAACTCCGTTGGTGTCGATTCGACGCTAGGATTTTAAAATTTTGTGTTTAGGCTGACGATTGAAAATTAATTTACATTATTATACGTGTCTCAGCGTTTTTAATTATAATTCCACCCCCGAAGGGGTGGAAAGGGTAATTAATATATTTAACAAAATCTACATTACAATACAGGCGGTAGCGGGAGCGGAGCCGCGGACGGAAGCTAGTATATATTATACGAACTTTGAAACGGGCGAAAACTGGCTGAGAGCAAAAGGTGTAGGTAGGTTCACTATCTGTTGCAGGTCAAATCCTATCCTACCCTGGTTCCTGGTTCCTGTATGTTCCTGGTTGTTAAGCCATGTCGCCATAAGTATGAAGTTCTACACCTAGAATAACATAATTATATTAGGCTACTGTTTGCCAGGAAGAGATTTCTTTATGCGATAAGGTCGCGCATTGTAGGTACAGTTATTTTAATGTATTTTTTAATTGTTGTAATTTTTTATATGGTGTGCAATATAATTATATCTATCTTGCTTTTGATTTATCTTAAATCACACTATAGGTATAATAGCTATACTTTATAAATGCAAAGGATACAATACAGCCGCATTGAGAGCCCCATTCTTTTCTAAGTCGGTAAGGTTAAAAATATTGGCCTAATTATGAAAGTCAACCTTGACATAGAGATTAAATTAAGTACTTAATTATTTCATACAGTAGGGTGCCTTAGAATATGATGGCGAATTTACACTGGCTTACATTTGCGGAAGATTATGAGACAAATAAAGTCTTATTTATTGTAAGAGCGGGTGAAGAGGGAGTGATAAAAAAAGTAATAAGTAGGTAGTAAACTAAGTCTACAATTACATTGACGGCCTCTGTGGTCCAGTGGACCCAGGCCCGCCTGAGACATAGAAGGTTGCGGGTTCGATTCCCGCCGCGAGAAAAATTTTTGTATGATCTGCAAATATTTGTTTCGGGTCTGGGTGTTCTCTGTGTATTAATATGTATGTATTTATAAAAAAATAGTGTATTTAAGTAGTATATCAGTCATGTGGTTCCCATAATACAAGCTCTGCTTAGTTTTAGGCTACATGATGCTGTGTGATAGTGCCCAGCATTATTTATTTATTTACATTATATACATTACATTGTCGCTCAAGCTATTGTCACTTTCGTATTCGCTGAGACCTACGCGTGAGAGTTTTTAAACACTAGAGGTCTTGCCCTCCGCAATTCAACTATTTCAGATAAAAGCATATTCACCCACACTCGTAAGCAGTAAGCAGTAAGCTTTAGCACCCATATTCTAAGGCACTCTATACCCAGACTAGACAAAAAGTGTAATGTATCATAATTGTGAAACAAAGCATTTTAGAGCATTATAATTTTGGTAAAGCATTAGAAAACGACCTTGAGTACTTCTGAATAGTGCTTAGTTCAGTCAATTTATTTTGACTTGTCTGAAGATACTGAAATTATACAAAGGTAAATAAATAAATAATATAAATAATGCTGGACATTCACACAGCAACATGTAGCCCCAAACTAAGCAGAGCTTGTATTATGGGATGGGAATCACATGACTGATATACTACACAGTTTTTTTTTGTAAATATATACATATTATACATAGGAAATACCAAGATCTGAGATAAATATCTGCAAATAATGCAAACATTTGTCCCGTTGAATAATATGAATTTATGATACAATTCATCATCATTTATGTGATATGTGAGCTGTGCTCTTCGGCACAACTTATGCTGCTCCTTCCATCTTCCTCTCTTCAAAGCAGCCTTCTTTACTTTCCTATACGACATGACATCTACTTTCTTTTTAATGATACAATTATGAAACAATAATAAAAAAGAATATTAAATGGCGCTCATTAGGAGAGGCCTATGTCCAGCAGTCGACTTCTATAGGCCGATGGTGATGATGATGATGAATAAAAATAAACAATAGCTTATAGTTACGCAATACAAGAAATGTGAAAATCATTATTAATGGGTCTGGGTATTTCTATGTATGATATGTATGTATTTACAAAAAAAAAAATATATGTGTAGTATATCAATCATGTGGTTCCCATAATACAAGCTCTGCTTAGTTTGGGGCTACATGATGCTGTGTGATTACGTCCCGCATTATTATTATTATTATAACACTTTATTCATTTTAAAACTCATAAAAAATACATTTTTTACTATAAAATTTAAAACATTATTAATCTACTATGTACAAAAATAATATTTAAAAAAAAATTATAGTAAAAAATATATCCAAAATGGTGGACCACCGACCGCGGGGCAGGGCTCAAACGGTCGGTGGCTAGGGCTGCAGAGAGAGGAACCTCCGCACAATGCGTGCCGAGTCCAGGAGAGCCGCCTTCTGTATCTGACCCTTGATCCAGCTGCCTAGCGAGAGCCTCTTAAGATATTGGTCAAGGCTCTTCGCTATCAAACCGTTCACTGAAACGACTATCGGAACGATAATTGTTGAGTCGACATCCCACATAGCGGTAATCTCGTGGGCTAAGTCAAGGTACTTGCTAAGATTGTCCTTCTCGGCCTTCACGAGATTAGCGTCGTGTGGGATGGTGATGTCAACAAGTATCGCCCGGCGTTCCGACCGGTCTACCAAGACGATATCAGGTTTATTCGCAAGAATAGTCCTGTCCGTGATGATAGAGCGGTCCCAGTAGAGCGTAGCACGACCATTTTCGAGAACTGGCACCGGTGCGTACTTATAGTACGGAACCTCTGGGCCGACAAGGTCGTATTGGAGAGCAAGCTGCTGATGGATGATCTTGGCTACTTGATTGTGTCTGTGCAAGTATTCAGTGTTAGCAAGGTGCGAACAACCCGAAAGTATATGTCTGAGGGATTCACCGGGACGATGACAAGCTCTGCAAATGTCAACGGTTCCATCCTTCATGATATACTTTCGGTAGTTGTTCGTCTTTATTACCTCATCCATAATTGCACAGACAAAACCTTCGGTTTCCCCAAAGAGGTCACCGAAACGTAGCCAGTTCACGGATGCGAGTAGGTCTACATCAGGCCCTGTAAGGGCTTTGTAGAACCGTCCGTGCAGCTCCTTACTCTCCCATACAACCTTGCGGTCGAGGGCACTCAGCACCGTAGGTTTGTGCCAGTTCTCCTTAGCCAGTGAGAGCGGGGTAAGGTTCTTGTCAACTGCTACGACATCACGATGCATCTCACTGTCGGCATGGAGGAAGTATTCTCTGAGCTTGCACACCTCGCGGTTATGAAGGGTCTTGGCATTTAAAAAGCCGCGGCCCCCACATTTCCGCGGGATGTACATCCTCATTACCGACGAGCGTGGATGTCGCATTCTGTGTGTCGTAAGAAGTTGACGAACCTTACAGTCAAGGGCGTCAAGTTCAGTCTGAGTCCATTTCAATATGCCAAAAGTATAGATGAGCAGAGGCATAACCCAGCCGTTGAAGGCTCGAACCCTGTTACCACCCGACAAAAGACTATTGAGTACTTTAGTCAGGCGGCAAAAGAATCGCTCCTTCACCGACTGTTTTATGTCTCTGTCTACTATACCTAACGCTTCTGACATACCGAGATATTTGTAGGTTTCGATATCGGAAAGAGATCTAAGGGATATCGTATCGGAAAGCTGTAAGTTTGTAGTATTTACAACTTTCCCCCGCTGTACTTGCATGACCGCACACTTCTCGACACCGAACTCCATGCTGATGGCACTGCTGAATATCTGTGTGATATTCAACAGAGTCAGCAGCTCTGGTTTTCTCGGCGCGAAAAGTTTGAGGTCATCCATGTACAACAGGTGAGAAACGATACCACCCTCTCTCCGAAGTCGATAGCCTAGCCCTGAATCCTTTAGCAGAGTACTAAGAGGATTCAGTGCCAGGCAGAACCATAGGGGACTCAGACTGTCGCCCTGGAAAATACCCCGCTCTATGCGAATCAGATCTTGCGGAGCAGAGGGATCCCGTCCGCTACCTGGATGACGAAGAACTGTGATCCACTGTCTCATGCATGTACCTAAGAAGGATCTCAAAGTTGCATCAATTTTATACAACTCTAAGATCCTCTTCAGCCATGTATGAGGCACCGAATCATAGGCCTTCTTGTAGTCTATCCATGCAGCGGAGAGGTTCCCCTTGCTGCGCCTGATCTGCTGGTTAATGGTCATGTCAATGAGGAGGAGCTCCTTAGTACCGCGGGACCCAACCCTACATCCATTCTGAGCAGGAGCCAAAATATTATTTGCAACTATGTGCGCATTAATTTTGACGGTCAGAATGGACGTAAGGAGCTTGTAGATGGTAGGTAGGCACGTGATGGGTCTGTAGTTCTTTGCTTCCGCGGTACTACCAGATTTGTGGAGCAGGAAGGTGACTCCAGTCGTCATGAAACTTGGCAGAGACCCAAGCTCGAGGGCTTCTTGAAATTGTGTGGCGAGTACAGAGTGTGAACATCGAAACCACTTCAGCCAGAAGTTATGCAACCCGTCCGGTCCAGGACTTTTCCAGTTATGGGCCGAACGGATTGCAAATCTGACATCTATGGGGGTAATCTCAACAGCCCCCATGGTTTCGATTGGTTCACACTCTCTACTCACCACATCCATCCAATTTCCCTCCGTGTGCTGGATGGGCACAGACCAGATGCTGCGCCAGAAATTATTCATGGTATCAGCATCCGGTACACGCCCGTCCATCACACATTGGTCAGGTTTCTCCCAGTTTCGGTACACCTTCCTCTGGTCACTTTGGAAGTTTCGATTCTGCCAATATCGGTCCACACGTTCTCGATACCTACGAATGCGGCTCGCCCAAGCAGAGATTTTCTGCTTCAGAAAGTCAATACGTTCTGTGACACATGCCATATAATCTTGGGGCCGAGTATCGGTCCCAGCAAAGGCCTGTGTCACAAAACGCATCACTCGGGGGCGGGTATTGCCCCCTCTGAAGCAACTTAGCTTTGCAATGAGGGTCCTGAATTTACCGATCCGCCGTTCGATCCGTACTTGCCAAGTTGGAGTTTTGTCGACAGGTCGTGGTGCTCGCGTGGAGTTTGGGAACTTGACACGAGCAACACGACACGCCGCCACAGCTGCACAGTAAAGAATCGATTGGGTATCTGCTAGTCCTTCGCTAGTCTCTAGATAAGGGACCAACAAAGGATTCAAGGCTTCCATTAGAGCTAAGTTTCGTCTGTGAGTGGGCAAGCGAGGCAAACGCGGTTTTTCATCAAGAGGTGTGGACCGATATGACAGAATCGCGTCCTCCAAAGTCCTCCTCAACTGCTCATTTACTTGGTTACTCACGCTGGTGTTCTCGTAGTCGACGTCGTCAGCAGCGGGGTCCGGCTGCGTCGTTACCGGTATCGAATTTGTCGTAACCGGCAGAGCGGCAGCCAGGACCCGCTGCGAGTGGTCAGCTACGTGATCACTTTCAGCGCGAAGCCGGTCAAGTACCGAATCATCCAACAATTTCAATCGTTGGATGGCTCGTACCTGATCCGATAGCCGTTGTGCAGTGACGGTAACAGCTGGTTCAAGCATCAAAAACAGAGGTAGCATCCGGGCAAGGTACGCGGTGCGGTTGGTTCCTCCTTCTGTAGCCCTATAGTATGCGCGCATGACGTTTTTGTTTATGTCTTCTGTCCATTTCATGCGTAATCGCACATTACTGCTGGTGGCGGGGGTCGGACGCGGGGCGGAGTGTCCCGCAGACCCCAAGCCGGCCGACAGCGGGGGCCGCCCACGCCGCACTGGTAGTCGCGGCGGCGGAGGCAACGGGGGCCTGCTCTCGTCGCTCGACGCGCTGGTGTCCGGGGGGGTGGCGAATACCTCATCCCCAGACGACGACGCGGAGCATGACGGAGCAGGCGGTGATGGTGTTGGGTGTGCTGTTTGTTTGTCCGCTCCTTTTTTCGCTTTGCTTCGTGTTAACATATTTTCATCTCTGACATGTTTATTTGAAGCTGTCAAATTAATTTTCTAGTTTTCTCAAGAAAAGGTTTTGTGAAAATTACATTTTCGTCTTCCATGGGTTAATTTATGTATGTAGTTATTCAATTTCGTAATTTAATTGTCCCAGAATTATATAATCAAATAATAGAAAATTATTTTGAATAAAAGCGTGTGACACGAGCGGTGTCATTTTTTTTTTTTTTTTTTTTTTTTATTATTATTATTATTATGACACTTTATTCATTTTAAAACTCATCAAAAATACATTTTTTACTATAAAATTTAAAACATTATTAATCTACTATGTACAAAAATAATATAAAAAAACATTATAGTACAAAATATATCCAAAATGGTGGACCACCGACCGCGGGCAAGGCTCAAACGGTCAGTGGCTAGGGCTGCAGAGAGAGGAACCTCCGCACAATGCGTGCCGAGTCCAGGAGAGCCGCCTTCTGTATCTGACCCTTGATCCAGCTGCCTAGCGAGAGCCTCTTAAGGTATTGGTCAAGGCTCTTCGCTATAAGACCGTTCACTGAAACGACTATCGGAACGATAATTGTTGAGTCGACATCCCACATAGCGGTAATCTCGTGTGCCAAGTCAAGGTACTTGCTAAGCTTGTCCTTCTCAGCCTTCACGAGATTAGCGTCATGTGGAATGGTGATGTCAACAAGTATCGCCCGGCGTTCCGACCGGTCTACCAAGACGATATCAGGTTTATTCGCAAGAATAGTCCTGTCCGTGATGATAGAGCGGTCCCAGTAGAGCGTAGCACGACCATTTTCGAGAACCGGTACCGGTGCGTACTTATAGTACGGAACCTCTGGACCGACAAGGTCGTATTGGAGAGCAAGCTGCTGATGGATGATCTTTGCTACTTGGTTATGTCTGTGCAAGTATTCAGTGTTAGCGAGGTGCGAACAACCCGAAAGTATATGTCTGAGGGATTCACCGGGACGATGACAAGCTCTGCAAATGTCAACGGTTCCATCCTTCATGATATACTTTCGGTAGTTGTTCGTCTTTATTACCTCATCCATAATCGCACAGACAAAACCTTCGGTTTCCCCAAAGAGGTCACCGAAACGTAGCCAGTTCACGGATGCGAGTAGGTCTACATCAGGCCCTGTAAGGGCTTTGTAGAACCGTCCGTGCAGCTCCTTACTCTCCCATACAACCTTGCGGTCGAGGGCACTCAGCACCGTAGGTTTGTGCCAGTTCTCCTTAGCCAGTGAGAGCGGGGTAAGGTTCTTGTCAACTGCTACGACATCACGATGCATCTCACTGTCGGCATGGAGGAAGTATTCTCTGAGCTTGCACACCTCGCGGTTATGAAGGGTCTTGGCATTTAAAAAGCCGCGGCCCCCACATTTCCGCGGGATGTACATCCTCATTACCGACGAGCGTGGATGTCGCATTCTGTGTGTCGTAAGAAGTTGACGAACCTTACAGTCAAGGGCGTCAAGTTCAGTCTGAGTCCATTTCAATATGCCAAAAGTATAGATGAGCAGAGGCATAACCCAGCCGTTGAAGGCTCGAACCTTGTTACCACCCGACAAAAGACTATTGAGTTCTTTAGTCAGGCGGCAAAAGAATCGCTCCTTCACCGACTGTTTTATGTCTCTGTCTACTATACCTAACGCTTCTGACATACCGAGATATTTGTAGGTTTCGATATCGGAAAGAGATCTGAGGGATATCGTATCGGAAAGCTGTAAGTTTGTAGTATTTACAACTTTCCCCCGCTGTACTTGCATGACCGCACACTTCTCGACACCGAACTCCATGCTGATGGCACTGCTGAATATCTGTGTGATATTCAACAGAGTCAGCAGTTCTGGTTTTCTCGGCGCGAAAAGTTTGAGGTCATCCATGTACAACAGGTGAGAAACGATAACACCCTCTCTCCGAAGTCGATAGCCTAGCCCTGAATCCTTTAGCAGAGTACTAAGAGGATTCAGTGCCAGGCAGAACCATAGGGGACTCAGACTGTCGCCCTGGAATATACCCCGCTCTATGCGAATCAGATCTTGCGGAGCAGAGGGATCCCGTCCGCTACCTGGATGACGAAGAACTGTGATCCACTGTCTCATGCATGTACCTAAGAAGGATCTCAAAGTTGCATCAATTTTATACAACTCTAAGATCCTCTCCAGCCATGTATGAGGCACCGAATCATAGGCCTTCTTGTAGTCTATCCATGCAGCGGAGAGGTTCCCCTTGCTGCGCCTGATCTGCTGGCTAATGGTCATGTCAATGAGGAGGAGCTCCTTAGTACCGCGGGACCCAACCCTACATCCATTCTGAGCAGGAGCCAAAATATTATTTGCAACTATGTGCGCATTAATTTTTACGGTCAGAATGGACGTAAGGAGCTTGTAGATGGTAGGTAGGCACGTGATGGGTCTGTAGTTCTTTGCTTCCGCGGTACTACCAGATTTGTGGAGCAGGAAGGTGACTCCAGTCGTCATGAAACTTGGCAGAGACCCAAGCTCGAGGGCTTCTTGAAATTGTGTGGCGAGTACAGAGTGTGAACATCGAAACCACTTCAGCCAGAAGTTATGCAACCCGTCCGGTCCAGGACTTTTCCAGTTATGGGCCGAACGGATTGCAAATCTGACATCTATGGGGGTAATCTCAACAGCCCCCATGGTTTCGATTGGTTCACACTCTCTACTCACCACATCCATCCAATCTCCCTCCGTGTGCTGGATGGGCACAGACCAGATGCTGCGCCAGAAATTATTCATGGTATCAGCATCCGGTACACGCCCGTCCATCACACATTGGTCAGGTTTCTCCCAGTTTCGGTACACCTTCCTTTGGTCACTTTGGAAGCCTGTGTCACAAAACGCATCACTCGAGGGCGGGTATTGCCCTCTCTGAAGCAACTTAGCTTTGCAATGAGGGTCCTGAATTTACCGATCCGCCGTTCGATCCGTACTTGCCAAGCTGGAATTTTATCGACAGGTCGTGGTGCTCGCATGGAGTTTGGGAACTTGACACGAGCAACACGACACGCCGCCACGGCTCCGCAGTAAAGAATCGAATGGGTATCGGCTAGTCCTTCGCTAGTCTCTAGATAAGGGACCAACAAAGGATTCAAGGCCTCCATTACAGCTAAGTTTCGTCTGTGAGTGGGCAAGCGAGGCAAACGCGGTCTTTCATCGAGAGGTGCGGACCGGTACGATAAAATCGCATCCTCCAAAGTCCTCCTCAATTGCTCATTTACCTGGTTTGTCACGCTGGTGATCTCGTAGTCGACGTCGTCAGCAGCGGCGTCCGGCTGCGTCGTTACCGGTAACGGAGTTGTCGTAACCGGCAGAGCGGCAGCCAGGACCCGCTGCGAGTGGTCAGCTACTTGATCACTTTCAGCGCGAAGCCGGTCAAGTACCGAATCATCCAACAATTTCAATCGTTGGATGGCTCGTACCTGATCCGATAGCCGTTGTGCAGTGACGATAACAGCTGGTTCAAGCGTCAAAAACAGAGGCAGCATCCGGGCAAGGTACGCAGTGCGGTTGGTTCCTCCCTCTGTAGCCCTATAATATGCGCGCATGACATTTTCGTTTACACTGAAAAAAATGTTTCGCTAAATGTAACCAAAGCTTTGTCTACCAGTTACATAAAAATAATGACAATCAAACAACGTGTAACACATAACAAAAGTCAGTTGAGCTACAGGATTAGTGTAGCGTTTAACAAATCTATTTTGGTTAAATATTGCTTATTTCTTTAGGTCAGTATTCTCAAAACGTTTGTTCATAGCTAAACTCACCACGAGTTACCATTTACAAAACTACTCAGTTAGGTTTAGCATAATTCTTTTGTTGACCTTCCTTAGCGCCTTGACAGATACTAACAAAAAAATATGTTATTTTCAACTACAGTGTTTACTATGTACAGCATTAAAACTTTGTTACATATAAATTTATAGTTATTCCATAATCAGATTTTATTTTGCTATTTGTAGCAAATATAGTTTGATGTTTTGTAACAATATTAATTTGTTATTTTTAACTACTTTCTTTTACTATAAAGTACCTAATAGTTTCTTTAGATATAAACGAATAGTTTAGCTAAAATCAAATATCCTTTTTGTTATTTGTAACAACGCTAATTTGTTATTTTTAACCACTTTCGTTTACTTTATAGTGCCTAACAGTTTTGTTAGATATAAATAAATAGTTTTGCTATAGTAAAATATTTGTTTTGTTAACTATAACAAAAAAACTGATGAAAATTGGACGCACACTACCCGGTGCCCCAGCAGCCTAAGGAATTTCTTCATACATTTGGAGCTGTTAGCATTTTAAGAAACGCGATTTGGCTGTCAAATGTATGAAGACATTCCTTCGTCTGCTGGGGCACCGGGTAGTGTGCGTCCAATTTTTTTAACTTAAGAAAACTGAACTGCTATACTTAAATACCTACCTACTTTAAAACAAAGATGTTGGTGGGTTACTATTAAAACAAACAGATTTATATTAATGATGACACATATTTATTGGATATTTATAAAGGAACCTTTAATTATTGGTAATAATCTAGATATTGACAATTTGAACCACAATGTTAGCAAAACTTGTAACAACAAAATATTCAACAATTTAATTTGTCACGGAATCAAAATAAATGGTTAAAACGACATAAACAGTTCAAAAATCACAATTGTTTTTTTCATTATATTATAAAGAATGGTTGTGTTTAACAAATAACATTTTAATATTCAAGTTATATTATGATTGAAGTATCTAACTTATTAACAAAAACGGTCTTTGCGTTATTCTAAATAACTTTTTTTGACTTGAAAATTTATGTACTTTACTTGAGTACTTACATCTAAACTTACTACTAAAATACAATTATTTGCATTACTCAACTTTTTCCACTAGAGGTGAAATTATTATAAAATTATATGACTAGGAACATATGATATCAAAGCATCTTGAAAAGTATCAAAGCTCTAAACGAAGTACATCCTGGCAAATTACAGCCAAAAAAAGGCTGTCAGACCTTACATCCAATGATATTACAGTAGAGGACTACCTCAGGAAATATAAGCCACTGAACCAGTCTGGTGGTGGTTTTAAGTTTGAATATGGTATGTTGTATGAATTGCCATATTTTACGAGTGCTTTCTGCAGAGTACTCTGCGTTCAATACAAAATGACTTTAAAGCAAGCATCAACTGCCTTCACAATTGATGACATCTCATAACGCGCGTTATTCAGTATAATATACCTAGTAGAAATATCTTTGAGGGACCTACCACAATTATAAATGGCTGCGAAGTCAACCCAAATTCCTGCAGCTTAGCTTTTCGACGACAAGTGATAGTTTCATCGATTTCTGCAGCAGATTTTATATGACTTATGAAGCCTTGTATTGTAATCATGCTTAGATAGATGCCACCATTTTTTTGAGTTATTTGTATTTTTCTTAACTTGAAATGCAGTCATCAAAAATGGTAGCGCTATGAAAGCGACCAAGTTATGTACCTCTTTGTCATCTGTAAAAAATAATAATAATTTAGTATACTTTTCAAATGAAAATAAGATTTTATATACCTAATATAAAAAGTTAATTCCTCCTCCTAAGTTGGGAAGTTCCTGCGATCACCTTCCGGCATCAATTTTGAAACAGAATCACAGACAGATAGACTTATTGAACAATGCAAGTTAAATAAAACATTTTGGAATGGTGAGAACGGAGGACAGAACCAACTTACTGTCAATGTTTAATACAATATCCTTTAATCCAGCATCTTGCCGCTTCCTTGCCTCATCAATAATTTTTGGAATAATTATTGGCCAGGTTAGGTGCAATGTGTCGTCTATCTCAGGGTAAAGTTTTTTAAGTCCTTTAGTATCTGAAAAAAAGTAAATAAACTGTTAGAAAAAAAACATTATCACGACTTTACGACGAATAACCTATAAATAACTATCACTAACAATTGTACATTTGTTATAACTGTCAATAAAAAAATATCTACTTACTAAAAAGACATCACTGGGCTGGTTTTGTGGCTTGTATTTCCTGAGGTAGTCTTTGACTGTAATACTGTTGGATGTTAGGTTTGACAGCCTTTTTTGGCTGGAATTTGCCAATAGGTTTCAACTGTAACCCATGGGTCGCAACAATTATTTAACCATCGAAGTTTTTCTTCAACTTTCCTGTTTATTCTTCGAATTGATCTATTGCTTCTTGCACACTGCCATTGTTCTGGCGAGGCAAACCTGCACTACTGCTTGAAGATGTGGATGGACTCCGTTTAGAGCTTTGCGCAAGGACTATAGATTTTATGAATTCTCATCTGCATTGTCTCAAACAGTCGAGTAATTTTCCTTTTGAAGAAGTCTTTTGACTTGGGTTAAAGCTCATGTATGGTATGAAATATACTTTGTTTCTTGAATACTTTTGGTATGTCATAATGCTAATTTGGTACAGCCTTACAGCTCTTAATTTTTGTGTCAGGGTTAGGTACCTTTCAGCTCATTAGCAATAATAATATTACATCATTTTCGACTGTTCAATAAACTATTTTCTCGGAACCTCAATACAAGTGTCTTCCCGTCATTGCAGATGTTCAAGATCTTAAATTTTTCCTGAAAAAATATTTATTTTACTTAACATTCTATTAAATAGAAATCTAGCTGCATCTTACTGCTTTACTTGTGGATAACCAATCATCATGAAATTATTGCCAATAATTTGGTGGAGACTTTATCCCTCTGTTTCCTCTAGCTCAACTACCTATGTTTATGTTATCATGTTGTTTGAACATAGTTTGTAACCACTGAAATAACGTGTAAATCAGATTCATTGAGCGTTTATATATTTTGTCAAGAGTTGTGTTTACTATGTACGAAATTTGGAAACTCTGGCCGGCACCATCAGCAGCCTAAGGACACACAGGCTGCTGATGGTCATGCAAACCAGGAGAAGGAAGGAAGTAAGTTAGAGGTACTTACATATCAACCTACTAAAACGCCTACAATGCATCAAACAAAAAGTGGTAACAATTAAAAGAAACTTTCATAGGTCGGAGACAGTAATTTAAGTACTTACCCTTTGAACATAAGTTAAGCTTCCATTGCATTATATAGTTATCGGGAGGATCTGGCTCATCATCTATCGCTTTTCTTCGCCACACATATTTTAATAACTTTACGTACATAATCATCATAGAACACAACAATAAAAACTTGAATTAAACTCGTTATTTTTCGAACCAGTCAGTCAGCACACGAACCGCCGAGCAAAAGAAATTAGTGTTGCCGGCTATCAAACACAAAAAGATCCTAAATTGCGAGCGAACCCCTAATAAAGTCCGAAATATGACAAAAGTCCATTTTCTAATTTCAGTCTAAAAAAAAATACAATTAGTCTCAGACCAAAAGAGAATGATGAGAGAAAGAGAAGAATTTGGTTTCCGTGCGGCGGAAACCAAATCAACAAAATATTTTTTACTTAATTATTAATCTCGTCGTTGTGTAAAACTAAAGATAATGTTAATGTTATTTATAAAATATAATGAATTTTATGTGATACGTTTGGTTTTGACGCAATTGGTACGAGTTCTCGGCATTCTCCTTTGAACTAATCTTACTTTAACAAATACAATAAATACAATAAAGGAAATAAGTAGGTACATAACTGTGTTCTTTTTTTATTTATTTAGATACCTCTGTAATAGTTAGCATAAGGGCCAGGTAAAAGTAAACAAAATAATTACGTTACTTCATTGTAGATTCTTTACTTATGCCTTTATATTTTTTTATATATAAGATTTAGGTGTGAAGTTCAGCATTTTTTATACATTTCACACTCTTAAGAATGCATTGTAGAACGTAGGTACCCTACGATGCAACAACCTGCGTCCATTATCTTGAGGTACGAAGGTGATAAGCCTTCTTTATGTACCTGTAATTTCACTGGCATTTAAATTTGAGCACTTCTGTGCTTCGGAAGGCACGTTTTAATGTTGGTCCCAGCAGATGTAAAGCCATGTCGGAGGCCTTGTGGAGGTGGCTTATAAACTTCGGTACCAGAATTGGCCACTAAAATACGAAGAGGGGGGATTAAATATAACAACGGAACGAAATGGGTACGAGTTTTCGGTTTTGTGTCCATTATTATTATATTTTATGACTTGAAAGAAGAATTTGCCTTAGGGACCGAAGTACTAATAGGTAGTAGGTACTTTATTTAATGTCCGAACTCGTAGGTACAACAGTACGATTGTATTGTACTAGTAAGGAATGATCCCTTTACTGTCCGACCGAGTTGGCAGCACTGCATGCCATGCAAAAACAAAACATCTCGGCTACGCATAGACATATGCGTTTCGTTACACGATACAATGCTTACTAGTACATACACAATTTGTAACAGCTAGTAGGTAGAACTAAAGTTTTGCAAAGATGCTCATTGGCTATGTAAAACCCAAGAATGTTTAAAATAGCTTAATTTTGTTGAGTAAGATTTAGACATTAAAATGAGTCAAACTGTAAATAGTCATTTTCGCAACATACAGCATTAACAATTTGACATAACGTTGTCAAAAAGTTTTGTTACTTGCGCTCAAAGTTTTGGTTGCAGGTAACCAAATCGGTTTGTTTATTTTTTATTGTTACATTTAAATAAAAAGTTTGATTGCAGAAAACCAAACTGAAATTAACAAAACCAGTTTGGTGCGTATTAGTTAAGCCAAAGTTGATCATTCAAATAAACTTTGATAATGGCTAAACAAAGTTCGGAAATAACAAAAAAGTTTGGTTATTTCTTTTTTTCAGTGTATTTTCTTCGTCCACTTCATGCGTCGCACATTGCTGTCGGAGGCGGGGGTCGGGCGCGGGGCAGATTGTCCCGCAGACCCCAAGCCGGCCAGCAGCGGTGGTCGCCCACGCCGCACAGGTGGTCGCGGCGGCGGAGGCGACGGCGGCCTGCTCTCGTCGCTCGACGCGCTGGTGTCCGGGGGGGTGGCAAATACCTCATCCCCAGACGACGACGCGGAGCTTGACGGAGCAGGCGGAGGTGTTGGGCGTGCGATTTGCTCCGCTTCTGTTCTTGCTTTTCTTCGTGTAATCATCAATGTTTATTTTATTCCTTCTATGACATGTGTAGCTGAGTTGTCAAATCCATTGTTATGATTTTTTCATTTTTGGAAAAGGTTTGTTGAAATATAAATTTAGGCACGTATTCCATGGATTATTAACTTTATTGGAATATTTTTAGGTGGTAAATGGTGATGAAATCAAATATTTAAAATTTTAGCGAAGAAAAAGCGTGTGACATGAGCGGTGTCATTTTTTTTTTTTTTTTTTTAATTATTATTATTATTATTATTAAGTGTCAATAGAAGTATTCGAATTCCTCAATATCCGTATTAAAAACAAATATTAGGTATTGTTATAAATGGTTAATATATACGTATAATGAAAAAAAATTGATAACGGAGTAAGAAAAAATGTTCTTTGTACGACACCTCCATGTGTTACGGCGAGGCAAATATATCAACTTCTTAATTAAATCGATCACTTTTCATTGGCATTGGGACACCGGATATCTATACTTACTTCCTACTGTACTAGTTCAAAACTATTAACCGTATATAGATTAAAATAAGGTATATATTTGCTGAAAAAAACTGCATATATGACCACCAAATATCACGGATGTTAACCTTATTTACAACAAAATAAGGGTGATAATACGTGTAAACTGAATTATTGTCCGATCAGTAGTTACCGTGAGTAGTGGACAATAAGTCGGTGTCCCTGGCGAGGTCATACAAAATTATATCATTGAGTCGTGGAATGCAGGGTGAAAGGGTGGCGTGTGGTGACAGGCGGTAGCGGGAGCGGGAAATTAGCCTTCATTTTGCCAGAAGTAACAAGAATCAAAGAAGTAATGATTTACAGAAGATTTATATTCTTTTCAGATATAAAATCTTGATTTTCAGGAACTAAACAACTAATTAACTCAACTGCCAGCGTCTGTTTTCCACTGACTTATGATATGACCATAGATATAGTTAATAGGCATCGCCTGGGAAAGCTCACTCCATCGTCAACTTCATCCTAACCTACGCAAGCCTCGAGGTCAAGAACTTGCCCATAAAATATTTTTAAAAAAATTTGGAACCATATTTGAAACCTTAATAATCGGCTTAGCTGGCAGGTACCCGGAAAAAAAGTAGCCAATATGTTATTATTGGTCTATAACTACATTGTACTATGTTATTTAAGGAAAACTCCATAATCTAGAACCACGTATTAACGGAACTGTAAATGTGAAATGTTTGTCCCTCTTTCACGTCAAAACTACAACCGACTACTCAATTCGTTCAATAGTTTTGGCGTTGGACAAATATTTCACATTTACAGTTACACATTTTACAAATTTTCATAGTAATTGAAAGCGAGATGACCCATATTTTTGATAAAATAAAAACCCTCTATATTAGTGGAGCCCCCTACGGTCACACCTCTAATGTGCTCTAATGTAAATATAGTGTGCTGTATATAGCTGTGCTATATAGGCTCAATAGGGACCTAGTGCGGGGGACAGAGACAAGCTGAGGTATATTCTTTTTAACCGACTTCAAAAAGGAGGAGGTTCTCAATTCGTCAGATTTTTTTTTATGTATGTTCACCGATATTTTCGTCAATCGTTGACCGATTTTCAAAATTCTTTTTTTGTTTGAAAGAGTATACTTCACAGGTGGTCCCATATAAATTTGATTTCTGAGGAATTGGTACTTTTGCCGCAAAACTCAATAAACCTCGTCCTCACATGTAATTTTCGCCCCATGTTCACCGATATCTGTCAATTGTGAACCGATTTTCAAAATTCTTTAGGGGAAGAAGAAGTGATTTAATTGAAGTCGGTTTATTTTTTTTTAAAAGACCTACTTGTTACTAACATAAGTGTACCTACGGTGTCTGTTCCAACTAAAGTTTAAGTTATGCACCTACCAGATACATTTGTAAAAGTCTGAATAAACCATTTATTTGATTAATGTAATCTGCAAACATTAGGGGGATGACGACGAAACGAAAGATGTCAAAGCTGTCTTTGTCACAGTTGCGCATTATGTCACTCACTGGCTTGGCGACGAAAGCAGGTTTCCTATCACCACGCCAGCAGCCTTACAGCTGGTGAGTGGAAGGCGTGACGTAGCGACCTGCCCTGCCACATCTAGATCAGATAGCCATAGATTGTGAGTGCTATTCGATGTAAATCCTTTGTGATGCAAGTTTAGCAATAGCTTTTAGGATATCTTGCAATCTGGTTTATAGAGAAATCCTACTAATCCTATCCTACTTCCTACTAATATTATAAATGCGAAAGATTGTGAGTATGAATGGATGAATGTTTGTTACTCTTTCACGTAAAAACTGCTGAAAGGATTTGGGCGGAAGCTAGCAGAATAATATTTATTTACGACTAGCTTCCACCCGCGGATTCGCTCGCGTGGTACCGGGATAAAAAGTAGCTTATGTGTTAATCCAGGTCACAAACTATGTATATTCCAATTTTCTGCCAAATCCGTTCAGTAGTTTTTGCGTGAAAGAGTAACAAACATTCATCCATTTATCCATACATCCACAAAGTTTCGCATTGATGATATTAGTAGGAAGGAAGTAGGATAGGAAGTGTACGGTGTACGTAAACAAAATAAGATGAGGTAGACCGCCCCGTCTACACAGTGGTCTTAAAGACCACCAAAGGTTGGAAAAGATTGCGATGAACTTGACGCGCATTTAAGATAATTTTTGTTATTTTGCTCGCGTATTTTAGATTTAGATCACTCAACGACTTTTATGTAACACTTTCATAGTAGGTAATCTTTTAAGATGACAGAAAATTGATAAAAGCTTATATCAAAAAGAACTGGTTAACCTTTTTTACACCAGCTTTCATCTACTACCAGCATATTTACCGTCTGTTAAAGTCACCGTCAGGTTACCGTCGGTCTACTTCAATTCAATGAAGTACGAAATTTCGGCAGGAAGTTCGTAATGTGCCAGTCCAAACGTTGCGCACCCTATTCTATTTCACAAAACATTAAAACTGCAATATTGAACAGAGGCCTCATTTACTAACTCAGTTGCAAACCGAAATGATAAGCACCGGTCCTCTTTTTACAAACTTTGACAATATGTCAATTGACGTTCTTTGAATTTCAACAGATGAAATGTCAAAGTTTGCAAATAAAGGTCCGGTGCCGATCATTTCGGTGTGCAACTGAGTTAGTAAATGAGGCCTCAGAACCCAATCAAATCTAAAAAGTGTTAAACGTCCACTTACCAATCATTAGGTTATGAAGCAGACGGTAAACTGACAAATACCATACGCCTCATTTAGTATCATCAGTTGCCCACCGAAATGGTCGGCACCAGACCTATACAGGATGGAAAAAAATCAATGGCTCCTGAAGGGAAACCACTTTAAATCCTTAAGGATTAACCTAGCAAGACATATAAGGGACCAAAAAAACTAAATAATCTATCGATAGATTATTTTACTCAAAAGAAACATTCCCTTTTTTTAAAAAAAAAAAAAGAAACAGATCTGCATTCAATGTTTTTCTTAATTTGCTTGGCTCACCCGGTAATTGAACCAGCTAAACATTCAAAAATTAAACGGTCGTTATTTTTTTCTACTAGTCAATGTCAAAGATATAATTTCATATAGAAACATGAGGTCTTATACTCGTTTATCTTACGAGGTATCCATGAAATCTAATATTTAGTAAACAAGGACTTTAATCAACATTACTTAGACTAAAACAGTTCACTTTCAACCAGACGTGATAATATTCTTACTCTAGACATCCGAAAACATTCTATGAAGTACAAGCTGCTAATTTATCTCTAAGTACCTTAAATGTCTTGCTAGGTTATAATTTTTTTCATGTTTACATGACCATCACATTGAGATTTGATGATAAAATAAAATTAATGCAAGATTTTACGATATTTTTTATTTCTAAAAGCAATTGTTTATTAGAGAGATTTTATCCCGAACATTGATCCTATCGATTTATAGAATAAAATAGCGAGGTTTATTTTTTAAAATTTTTAGGTGGTTCGATTCCCGGGTGAGACAAGCTAATTTCGGAAAATCTTTTAATACAGTTTTGTTTCTTTTTAAAAATAAAGGAATGTTTCCTTTGAGTACATTAACATATTTTAAGGATTTAAAGTGGTTTCCCTTCAGGGCCCATTAATTTTTTCCACCCTGAATATGCAAACTTTGTCATTTCATCTGTCGAAATTCAAATAACGTCAATTGACAAACTGTCAGAGTTTGTAAAACCAGGACCGGTGCTAATCATTTCAGTGGGCAAGAGTTACTAAAAGCGGTCTCTGGACCAGTATGTAGTAGGTTTTGCTGCCGAGATGCAAAGTGCCCCATCGTACTCAAACTGAGTTATTCGTGCACTCTATTGAATAGTATAAAATTCGAAACGAAAACACGAAATTTCGTACTTCGGTGAATTGTTATAGTGGACCTCCAGGGCCTATGGTATTGCACCTCGTTCATAAAGTAGGTTGAAATGACCCTAAATAATGTTATTGTATTTTCCGATCGTCCGTGTCTAACTTTAACAGTTAAAATCACCATATACTGTGTTTGTATAGTTCAACTCTTGGTGTAAAGGTTACGATACAAACCTATCATCAGCGAGCCCAGACAAAATCTGCAAGCAAAAGTTTGCGAAGTGCAAATGCGATAGTTGAAGTCAATTAATTCAGTGTTCCCGATATACACATAAATGAAATAGATATGCGAGTTTTTTTAATGACTTCTCGTCCCACTGCTGTGCAAAGGTCTCCTCTTGGACTTCCAAACATCTGGATCTGGGGAACTCTGTTCCAAACTCCCAGAGAGAGAGTGGGAGGTCCCACTACCCTCTTTTGAAGGCATCAAGCTCGTTCCTTCAACGTATCCTCGGCCGACCACGACGCCAATCTGCGAGTTTACAAAGCAAAATTCAGATGCGATGTAGAGATGTGGACAATGAGCGGTCCATTAATTATTATAAGTTTTAATTTATATGATAGGAATAGAAATAAACAATTTTTAATGTAAAAACTGGTCTAAAAATTGTTTTATTGCAAAAAAAAAAACATAATTATATTATGTTGATGACCATAATTTAGCTTTCCAGCACAGTTCCAGGAATTACTCAATCCTTATAAAAGTAAGCTTTTCATGAACTTACTGCATTATTTACTTTCGCTTATGTATCTTGTCTAGGAAGCAGTTAGAGCTAACCTATAATTCGTCTGTGACCAATCTATGTTGGCCCTGGATTCTAAGATACTTTCGCAATGTTGGTATTTACCATTGACTCTATTTTAATGCAAAACATAATAAAATAAATAAATATGTGAACTGAAGTAGTTAAAAACATCTAAAAGTTTAAATTTAATCAGTTCAATAGTTTTTGACTGAAGGGGTAATTAAGTAGTTTTGGTGTGAAGGGGTAGTTCAGAAGATTTGGCGTAAAGTATAGTTACAAACATCCAAAATAAATTAGGGAACAAGAAGTCTAAAATTAGGTCCTATCTTGTTTAAATGTTAGTGCAACTAGGTAAGCAGATATTTAGATATTAAGGCTTCTCATTGTCGCTTTGGTGTCATACAGTAATTGCAATGTAAAAATTCAAATCAATAAAAGTTTTTGAGTGAAGGGGAAGTTCAGTAGTTTCCGTGTGAAGGATTAGTGCAGCAGTTTTGGCGTGAAGGAATGGTTCAACAGTTTTGGTGTGAATTAGTAACATCCAAACAAATCTAAACAAGAAGAAGACTAGGAAATATCAAGTTTTATTGACCACTTTAATTTTATCGTAGATTCGTAGGTAATATAACGATATTTCGTATAACATTTTTTGTTTGCCAAATTGTTCAGATAATGTAATCAAGCATAACTTAACACGGAAATCCTAAACAAAAAATACTTTATTCGGTGTTGCGTCTTCATAATGTTAATTATCCAATAATGCTTCCTCGTTACCTATTTGACCTACTGTGGCGCAGTGGGCGAAGGCTCGCGTGAGAGGCAGAGATGGTTGCGTATTCGATTCCCGTCACCAGACAAATTTTTGTATTATCTGCAAATATTGTCTTGGATCTTGGTGCTTTTATTTATAATATTGTGTTTGTATTAATGTGTATGGCATAGCGAAGCCTAACACAGGCCAAGCTACAAAACGCCTGGCTACATCGGCGGCTTAGGGGAGGCCTCTGTCCAGCAATGGACTGATATAGGCTGGTGTCGTTTCTGATCATTTACATCAACCAACAGCAACAGTCACTTATATATCTAAGAGTCATCTAAGGTTACGCATGGTAGGTTAGAATAATTCTACATTTACATCCATCCATCCATACAATCCTCGCAGCGTGTTTCTAACGAAGTCGGTCGCACGAATAACCCACAAACAGTTCGTTGTGCCATTTATAACCAGTTTTCGACTATATTTTACAAAATTATAGGGATGCATTAATGTATCCACTACCACTATCGTTTATTGTTAAAAATAGTATGCGCTTGGAAAACATCTTGTTATTACGCACGCCAGTTTTGACGCCATTTTGAATTAGTGTTTTTTTTAGTAGTTTTTTTTATAAAAGCAAGCAACGGTTCTGAAAATCATTCTTTTCCAGAAAAGTTTTAAGAAGTAGATAGTAAACCTCGTTTTCTTATGTATGAAGCTGGATGCGTCGAGCTCAGGACAGGACGCAATGGCGTTCAGAGAAGACCTATGTTCAGCAGTAGACTGATAAAGGCTGATGATGATAATAATTAACGTTTTAAAATATGATTCCATTTCATAATTTGACTGCAATACTTTAGTCATTTTATTATTTGCTCAAAAGTAAACAGAGCATTAAACATTCCTAGACTGGCCGCGTTGGTCGTGTCAAATCGTTAAAGTCCGCCCATTTTCATCAACTACTTAATTACTGAACATTTTAGACGCACAATTTATGAGGAACTAGCCTCCACCCATCTATGTATTAATCAAGGTCATAGACTATGTATACCAACCTGCTCCAAGTTTACCAAGCCGCTACGGAATTAAGTGGGAAAAGATACAGAAACACCAAAGTTTCGAATTTATTTCTAAATCGTCTATTATATTTATTTCTATCGTCGCGACAGACAACAGCGTCCATAATTATGTGATCATGCTCTAATAAGTAGCCTATGTATATGTTATTTCTGATATGGAACAACAAATTATGAGCATAGTTTCAGCTGAATCATTTTGGCGTGAAAGGATACCTAACAAATATCAAAAATTTTGAAAATTTCCGAAATATATTATAATAGCATGTATGGTTTTTTATGATACGTGGATATGAAACTAGCACATGGCCCATCTGATGTTAAACTGTAACCATTACAAAGCATTGTTGCGTAGACCACGCATGTATGGAATATGCTCTACGATGCAACGCCCTGCGTCCATCAACTTGAGGCATGAAGGTGTCTCATGAGCCTGTCATTTCACCGGCATCAGCAGCCCCACACTTCAAATCGAAACACAGCAAAACCTGCTGTGTTTCGATTTGAAGAACAGAACAGAAATAGACATGGTTTTAGTACGCACCCGGATGAGCCCTTCACAAAGAACTCTTCTACATTTATTAGCTTTGTGGGATAAGAGGGCACATTATTTCCAGCCATCCCATGGTAGGACCTTAAAACCAACCGTGTGGTTAAACGGACTGAATCGCTAACAGATTCACTACTCGGTTAGCTCATCTGTCCAAAAACCAACGCTCCATGTCCCGGCACTCTCCCCCATCTGGGGCATGCTACTCCACGAAGGCGGACTTCATCGCCGGGCTGCACCACCTCGGCTCGGTACCGCTCCGTAATCCCCCCGTCCCAATTCGAGTATTCCTCCTGATGCCTATTGTAATGCTAGCTTCGAGCGAATTGTTTAAGACGCCAGAAATTGGCCGCGCCATTCATTCATTCATTGGCAGGTCCAGTGTGGAACCAGTTGGATAGTGGGATCTTTAAGAAAAAATCACTGCAACCAGAAAAAAAATTGCAGGGCAAAGACCTCATTGGTATCGAACAGGCATATAAGATAAGTTAAGATACCAGTAATAAATAGGTGCAAATAAACGTAAAGTGATTCAAAATATATGCAAAGCTATTCTACATGAAGGCATGTTACTTCGTTATTATGCGTGTTTAAATGCTAATGTAACCTATCTTGTAATATGTTACGAGCGCGAAATCATCTTCAAAATGATAATTGGGTGTTAAATGCAATTTTTATTGAGCTTGATGGTATATGAGTCATTTACGATGTGTCTATGAATATGTCTGGTGGTTTATTTGGTAGAATGCATTGGTAGGTTCATTTCGACATGTCAAGTTTATATTAAAATGTTGTTTATCATTATAATTATTAAAAAATACTATTTTAGTATTAGATTGTTATATGTTAGCCTGTAAGTTATTTTTTTCCACAACTCAACTTAAATCAACTTCGAGTTTAATACGATTTCATATAAGCCACAACTATGGAGACATAATTTGCGAAAAGAACGCATCGACGCTCGGTTACCAATAGCAAATCGTTAATATTAACAAAAATAGCTGCTGCCACAATATACTGCCATACTAATCAACGTTCAGGTATACTTGTAAGTGATACAAACAGAATATTTAATGTTTTTTTTATTTCAATACTGATTTCTAACAGTACCTAGTAGAGATTGACTCTCTAATTTGCCATAATAGAACTCAAGTTGATTGCCAAAAAAAGTTACAGCAAGAATCCGAGCTGTCAATCCTAATAGACTCCCATCAAGAACGTGTGCGCAAACGCAGTCAATATCACTTAAATGTATCTCTTCGCTTAGTTATTTTTTATGCAACTTCCGACAACTTACGAACAACTTTGTTACCAAAATTGCAAGCTGATTTTAATGAATTATTTCCGATTTTATAAATGCGTAAATCTAGCAAAAACAAGTTTTTTCTCGCAATTTGTTTCTATTTTCATAAATGAGGCAGTATTGATTTGTTATTCAACCAGCAAATTTATTCGTTGAATTTAGATATAGTGCTTCCGAATTCGAATGCGTAGATCGGCAGATAGCAATACCAGTTTGGTTTTTCGAAATACTTCAGCAATGGATGAAATAAATCGAAAGTTTTACAGTTTTTCAAAGAAAAACGAGGATAGGAATGCACCTATAACTAAAAGATGACTATTTCTATTTATAATCATATGACGACCTCTGTGGCGCAGTGAGCGAAGGCCCGCCTGAAACACCAAATGTTGCGGTTTCGATGCCCGCCGCGAGACAAATGGTTTGTATGATTAGCAAATATTTGTCTCGGGTGTTTGTGTTTTCTATTTGTCATGTGTTACAAAAAAAATTATATAGGTAGGTATTTTACCAGTCATGTGGTTCCCATAATAGAAGCTTGGCTTTGTTTGGGACTTTAGGGCTATATGATGCTGTGTGATAATGTCCAGCATTATTTATTCATATCATTATCGTATCCACACTCTTTTTAGACTAATTTCAATTATAACAATTCAGATTTATGTAATCACACGATTCAAATGTTTATAGGCCTGTAATTGTTCTCGTACTACGCCAACGCCTTCGTGATCAAAGGGAACCCGGATCTAATCTCACTGCTTTGTCTAAAACTTGGTTTATTTGGTCATGGTGTAATAAACTGGTTAAAAACAGAGGTTAGAATGGGAGCGACCAGCAGGGTTTAGTTGGAAGAGGCATAGATATCGGATCATAGCTTTCGATGGACTTTCCGTCACCAAAGAAAACTGAGTATGATCCGATATCTACAATCAACTAATCAACAATTCAAATATTTTCGAAAGAGTTTCTGACAGCAAATAGCGATAATGGAATCGAATTCGCTAAAAACTGACGTTTCCGATTCGAAATCTTTACAAATCTTTTACTTGATTTCTCTCGCTTAAAATTTGAATACCAAAGCGTTTATCTGGCATCCATCGCACGATCTGTTCAGCCAACAACCATTGGCCGTCAAAATTCCTAACGTCAAATGCGCAGCTGTCAAAAATTGGCGGGCTTCCTGCCACCCTTCCCGCCCTTGAATGGCCACTTACTTTTTTCACGCGCGTTCTTACCACGCTTCGACTATAAAAACGGGGCGCAGCAAAATGAGAGCACACAGTAGCCTTCGAGCAGTCTAACAGAAGTGCACGATGAGATTTCTGGTTAGTTTAAACTATATTGAAATAAATCGAGTGCGGCGCAAAGTGATTTGGAACCGCTGTGGATTAACGACCGCCATTGAGAATTGAGCCGAGTTAACGCGGGATATGTTACTATTTCGTGTGCTGTGAAGTTTAACCTATGGATACACCATCACTTTTGACATTTGCCTAGGATAATTTTAATCTTTTTGAACCGGACTATGACTTCTAATTAATATTCTTTTTTCAACAAAAATGGGCATTTTTTCCGGGAACGTGAGTGAACAGTGCTTTGTCCGCAGATTGTCGCCACCGCCGTCCTCGCCTGCGCCGCAGCCGTCCCATCCGGCTTGCTGGCAGCACCTTACGGCCATGGCCTGATCGGGCACGGATATGCCGCGCCGTTGGTGCACGCCGCCCCCGTGGTGGCCGCCGCGCCCACCATCTCCCCCGGTGACTTGGCCGGTGCCGCCATCGACGCTCATGTCGAGCAATCCGACCATGTCCGCGCCGCAGTCGATGCCCACCGTGAATTGCACGATCAAGTACGTATCCTTCAGTTAATACATTTTAGATTAGTCGAAACGACGACAGCTGTTCACACTACAACGATCTATAGTCACGGAACACGACACCAATTTCATACGACAGACGATTATATCATCCAATAATATGTGAACAGGCTCTATGACATGTGTAGTTTGTATTATCTGTATTTTTTTAGTTACTTTTTCGACTATTCCTGCGATTTGCACGGTCTTTATTTTGATAGTTGGTTGTTAATATATCCATTTTCCGATATTAATCTTTGATCGTCTTGTTTTCTAGGCTTCCGAACTCCAGGGACAGGCCATCAACGCCGCTGAAGACCACTCGTGGCAGGCCGTAGATGCCGTCAAAACCGCCCAGGCTCAGCTCGACGGTGCCGCCGCCGGAGTCGCCCCCGTTCTCGCTAAGCAACTCGTCGGTCACGCCGCCCCCGTCTACGGTCACGCTGCCCCTGTCTACGGTCACGCCGCCTACGCCGCGCCCGCAGCATACGCCGCGCCCGCAGCCTACGCCGCACCCGCAGCCTACGCCGCACCCGCAGCTTACGCCGCCCCAGCTTACGCCGGAGTAGCAGCCAGCAAAACCGTCGTCTCCCAATCCCTCAGCCAGACCCACCCCGGAGCTATCCTCCACGCGCCCGTAGGCTACGCCGGTTACGGCCACGGTCTCGCCCACGGATGGTAATCAGCTGTGATATAATTTAGTAACAAAGTCAATACTCACTCGGAAATTGTAAATAATAAATTATAAAATGAACAGGCAAAAGGCGAGGATGTGTGTGAATAAATGAAAAGTAATTTATACTATTATGTTGTTACTTTATTTCATTCTTCTTATCTTATCTTATGAGCCTGTCTGATCCCACTGCAGGACAAATGCAAACCTCTTTCTAGTTTATTTCAGTAGTTTTTTTTTTGGCTGTTGATAGATTTTTTTAGCAAACTCTCAAATGTCATAGTAGGACTAGAACTTGAGAGTCACCAAAATACTCAAGTGTCACTTTTCAATATAATTGGAATAATTGAAAACTGACACTTGAGTTCGTGATCACGATCAGAGTTGAGATCGATGAATGAATATCAGCCTAGGTTTCTCATCCCTTTCACTAAAATGATGTACACTTACATAATCATCATAATTAGTTCATTCAACAAACATCACACAAATGCTATAGTGTCCATCAATTTTGGCAGTTACAGTATTCCTGGATGGGACAACATAGGTATCCAAACTAGGAAAAACCCTGGGCGATGGCATACCTATACCCTTCGCCAGACAGCTGAGTGTGATTCTAACAAAACATAAAGCAATTTATCACTTGTACATTTAAAATCTAGGTAGTTAGTCATCATTTTTATTTAAAGTGTAAGGATAGTAATCATTAAATAGGCATTTGAGATGATGTACCAGAGAGTAAGTAAGTAGGTAACTAGTATACCTCATCTATTATTTTATTACCGCCAAGCTGTTCCGAAAGACATTCTGTCCAAATTCTAGAGTTCATACAAAAAACCCATACAAAATTACAAAATTCCATTTTTTTTAAATTTCTACTGTATCTTTGGCTTAATCCTAATTTCTTTGTTAGAAACAACAACCACTTGAATCAAGGCGAACCAAACATATTCAAATAGATTTTCGAGCTTTTACGAGATAAACACGCGGCAATTGATTTTCACTTCACTTCTTTATTTAATGGCTTCTGGGATAGTTTTCCACATTTTTTAAATAACGTAACTATTACTTTTACTCAATTCAATATGACAGCTCAAGTCAATATGGACGTATTTTATAATCTGTGAATAATTTATATTAACTAGGTCAATTTTGAATATTAATCAGGTAATAATACAACGAATGTAACTGCAACAATCGAAACACGAGCTGGGCAAGAATTCGAGATTATAATGACCATTAATCTATCTGTCATTCAAACGTCAAAACATGATAATAATTGTCGTTAAATTTAGAATGCAGACAGCCTAACGCAACAGCAACTACTTAAACTAATTTATTGAGTGATCCGCGCCGATTCGTAAGGTTTAAAACTTAAACACTAGCCGTCCTATTCATAACAGTTCTATAAATATCAAATAGCTAAAATGGCGTTAAAATATCATGTCACCTCTTTCGATTTACATTTAAATGACCGGGACAAGCTTACTTAATCAAGCCGTTATTAAATGACATTTTGGTTATGAATAAGGGGTAGAACTTTTTTTATGATACCTGAAGATGGAACTAGCATAAGGACCATCTAATGGTTACAACTTAACAATTGGTACCTAGGTACTAATTACTTATATCAAAGTATTGCTTCGTAGGAAACGCATGTTTGAAACGTGCCCTACGATGCAACTACGAACAACATGAGGCATGAAGGTGTCAAGCCTCAGGTGCCTGTAATATTACCGGCACCCACACCCTTCAAACCGAAACACAGCAATGCTGCTTCACGGCTGAAATAGCCATGGTAGTACTTCACCAGACGAGCCCTTCACAAAGAACTGTAATGCTTCAAAACGTTGACTGTAGGGGCTTCGGTAATGACACTACGCGCCATGTTCTAGAGCTAGTCTATCGGCAGATGCGCCGTTGTGTTTCAGCACTCAAAGCGTTATACATTAAACCCAGAATAACATGTTGCTGGAATGGTCGAGGGTAGGTAGAAGCGTCGGAAGACCAGTAGCGAGATGGGTCAACGACATAAGTACGTCCCGGCGATCGTGGATACGACTGGCACAAGACCGTGGTGGATGGCACCAGCAGTAGATAGTCGGGCTGTGGGTGATGATGATGATGAACTTGTTGCTTCGTCACACATCATCAGATTTCGGTCAGAAATTATCTTCCACCGAACTTAAAATCCGGCAAGAGTGACGAGACGTCTTGTCTGAGGGTTTATTTCGATCATTCAACATGTTTTGCGGCGGGGATCGAACTCGCTATTTTGTGTCATAGGCGGTCCTTCGCCCACTACGCCACAGAGGTCGTAATATCATAAATAAGCGTATTACAATTAATATAATTATACCAGCCTTCTTGTAAAGGGTAAACGCTTAAACCGATTAATCATAGCAAGAAACGGAAGTGCTTGAGACCTTGAACGTACTTTTAAATATAAATTAGACTAAAAAACTTCAAAGGAATTTAGATCTGGGCGTGTCAGTAACAAAACGTAATATAGGAAGGTACTTAGATACTGTAAGTATGAGTTCTATTCTACTTACTACAAAAATAACAATTATAGACAATATCAGTCCTATGCTGGACAGAGGGCCCCCTACTCAGAAGGGGGAAATGCCTATAGTTCCCACGAAAAAAATCTGTGCCCAGTATATTCTCCCAAAAAGGTGTTATGTCCCTTTTCTTCTTTTGTGTAAAATCTAAGCACAGATATAGAAGACAAGTAGATAAAGCCTTAAAATTCACTATGCTCTCAACGTCAACTCATACGGCTGATCTCTACTTTCTTATGTCCATATATCATTTGCAGAAAGGGATGCATACTTCAATGCGATTTCTGCGACTGCGTAACACGGCATTTTTATCTGCATAGAGATTTGTTCGAGCGCCCTGGTACGATTAATTTTTGGAAGTCGCAATGATATATGTATGCATCCCTTTCTAACTGATGAATTTGGACATAAGAAAGTAGAGATCAGCCGTATTGAATTTTAAGAATTTATCTAGTTCTCTTCTATATCTGTGCACCTAAGCATTTTTATTGAGAAAAGTCAGGCATAGATAACTGTACAAAAGTGCGCACCCCCCTATATACACTCCTTGAATATAATAACTGTACAAAAGTGCGCCACCCCCTATAAACACTCCTTGAATATAATAACTGTACAAAAGTGCGCACCCCCCTATAAACACTCTTTGAATATAATAACTGTACAAAAGTGCGCACCCCCCTGTAAACACTCCTTGAATATAACAGAATATAACCAAAACGAAAACATAATCAAAAAATAGAAACTCAAAATCCTGACAGCAAAAAAGTTTGTAATAACTGTTCATTGCGTGAAGAAAGACCAAGGCTATTTAGCCGTGGGAACCCGTGGATGCGTGTTGCAAAACCGTTCGTCATAGAGTTATGAGAATCTAGGATCCTAATTGAAGAAAACATTACTAAATAGCTACCGCCCACGGCTTCACTCGTCACTCGTATAGGTACCCGGATAAAAGGCATATAAGTAGGTACATCATCCTCATCATAAGCCTATAGCAGCCCATTGCTGGACATGTACATGTGCGTTTCGCCTCTCCCAATGAGCGCCATTGCGCCCTGTCCAGAGCTCGACGCATACAGCTTCTACCAGCAGCTCGTCACTCCATACAGCCGGAGGGCGTTCTAAACTACGATTGCCGAGAAGCGGTATCCACTCAAGAACTCGTTTACTCCAACCACCCCAACGGTTTTCAGTTCTTCGGCAGATATTGCCAGCCCACTGCCACTTCAGCTTGCTGATTCTCTGAGATACGTCGACAACTTCAGTTCTATATCTGAGTTTTTTTGCAGATTTTATCCATCAAATAAACTCCGAGCATAGCTCGTTCCATAGCTCGCTGAGTGACTTTACTAGACGTACTGTAGGAAAGTGTCCACGTTTCGGCTCCGTTCATGAATGATGTCATGACTAATTAAAACGATCATCATCAACAAACTGTAGAAGTCCACTGTTAATCATAGGTCATATCATAGGTCTGATATTACAATTCCGATTCATTTATTTTGCATGAAATATGCTAGTTACAGGTGCAGTTGTTAAAATAAATAGAAATCGTTTTACCAAAAACATTTAGCGAGGAAAAACGACTACCATTAACTAGGGTTACCATATCTCAGGATTTTTAGGGTCTTTCGATTGCGGCCGGATTTAGAGAAATCTCAGGATTTTTGGAATTTTCATTAAAATTGAGTGGTACATTTTTCAGATCTCTTTATCATACATGTACAAAAACAATTATTAATCTTCTTAAAGTATAAAGAGACTAATTAATAAATCAACTATGGTCATGTGAATTGCACAAATACAATACTTAAAATCGTCATAGATTTTAAGTATTGTATCCTACTTATCTCTGTGCCGCGGGCTACAAAGCTGTAAATTACGTATTCGCGAGAATTGGAAAAACTCTAGTAAATCTCAGGGGTTTTCAATGGAAATCAAGCTTTTCTCCGGACTTTTAAATTTTCTATCTGGTACCCTACCCTAACCTTTGTATAGTTATTTTGTAGGCCGTGAAGGTTTGCTATTTTGCTTAACTACATTCAGTGATTTTATAACTTCAAAAATGTCGAATAGTGCGAGCGAGAGGGAGGTTTGACCCATAACATACATCCACAGATGAAAAAAAAACAAACAACATGAAAACAAACATCTGACGATAAATTAAAGTAGAAGTCCACTGCTGCCATTTTTCTTATACAGGAAAAATATTTATTTTCGATTGAATCTAAAAAAAATAAAGGGTAAAATCAACCCCTACTCAATAAGCCACCTTACTCAAAAACTGTTGCCCGTGCTGCCATCTATTATCTCAGAAACGAACAAAGATCACCAATAAAGTTGCGAAGTAATGCCTACTAATTAGTAATACGCTTCAAGTAAAAAACGCAAGAGGTCGCTATGACAGATATAGAAGTTTTTAGTCGATTCTACTGTCTAAATAATTAAAAATGAGGGTTGTATGGGTGGAGCGCCGCGGAAATCAAAATCAACAAAATATTTTTTTACTTGATTATTAATCCCGTCGGTGTGTAAAACTAAAGAAAATATTAATGTCATTAAATATAACAAATTTTATGGAATACTTTTGGTTTTGACGCAATTGGTTTCTCGGCATTCCTTTTCTTTAAGTAATTGATTATATGCAACCGATTAAATATTTATTATTGACGAGTTGACCCGGTAAACTTGATACCGAAAAATTAATTTGTGTGTGTAAGTGGCAATTCCCATATAAATAATCAATTTCATTTTTCATTTTATTTTTCGCCAGTTCCTTGGTTTTTCTCTATTTTTTCTTTTTTCCTTAACCACCCCTTAATCAGGACAAAGAAAAAAAAAAGAAAACAATTCAGTTGAGCCATTTTCGAGCTTTTGCAAGACGTACGCACGGCACGGGATGTAAGGAATTAACCTTCATCCTTGGAACCCACATGGTGGTGCACCTTGTTGAATAACAAACGGGGCTCTGAGGGCTTACCACAGGTTTTTATAGTTTACGAAAACTTTATAAGTTTCGGTATCTTTCCATACATTTTCAGTACAGCGCCTCTTGGGAAACGTGCATGAACAACGACAATGTATGGAAAGATACCGAAACTTATAAAGTTTTCGTAAACTATAAAAACCTGTGGTAAGCCCTCTTGTGGCCGACTGATCTAAATTCCCCTGGTCGCCAACGGGCAGCAGTGTCGTCGGTGTGAACTGTGTCCTAAGATCCCTAACCCGCATTCCCAGCGTGAGATTTATGGGCATATCCCCCTTCTTATCGGGTCCAGCAGTGGACTGAATAGGCTGGTGTTGTTGTTGTTGTTGTACGGTGGGCTAAGAAAGTGGTTTACCAGTTTTGACAAAACTTCCTATGCAATCAAAATAAGGCACCATGCGACAATTCAAACTAGGAACACAAGGCAAATCGTTGATGTTTTTATTTACAATAACTGCATTAGTAACTGTCAGAATAATTGCAAGGGAAAATGAACCTTGTTGTTTTATGATGTGCACACAGATGAACTTCAACCGTAGGGTGGTAAACCACTTTCTTGGCCCACCGTACGCAAGGCAATTGATTATATAAATATAGAAAATAAGTAGGTTATACCTACGAAAAACAGCATCCCGTTTAGTAGGTACCTAAGTTTTTGGAGAATTCATGAACTGGATGATACACCTAAATAAACATACAAACAAAAACACACACGCACACATAAAAACCCGCCACATTTTGATCCATACATCAACTATATTACAGGCCAAAGCATTGTCGTGTCGTGACAAAGTACGAAATCCTTTCAAAGCGAACATTGAAAATTCAGTCACTTTCCAAATTGGCAATATTCCCACAGGCTACGATATTCAGACTTGCGCTGCACCAAACTCACGAACATGACGTCAACGAGTTCAGATGTATTGCACATTACACATCCGAATATCCGGATCATTACAGACCATGGGCGAACACACTTTACAGAATATCCAGGTCATTTTCGAAGTTTAAAAAAAAATTACAGTCTTACTTAATTACACGCTGGGCATCGTGGGGATTAATATTTTTTTTAATGATGCTTGACGTTATCACACAGCATCATGTAGCCCCAAACTAAGCAGAGCTTGTATTATGAGACCACATGATTGATATACTACATACATTTTTTTTTGTAAATCAATCAATTTGCATATCATACCTACATAGAAAACACCCAGACAAATATCTGCAGAACATGCAAACATTTGTCCCCCAGCGGGAATCGAACCCGAATATATATAATATATATATAACAAAAATTGTAGTAGTTTACCTGTATTCGAATCGACTATGTGGTTACGATACCGGATAATAGTCCAATGTGCAAGCTCTCTTACAGTAGATAGATTAAGTTCAAGAGCGTGTAAGCTCTTAATTAATGAAGATTAAATTAACGATTTTGCGAATTCCTTTCTTGTATCTTGGTACAGTCAGTCATATAATCACACTAATAATTATAATGAGAGCCGTGGTGGCCTAGTGGGATGTACCCCCACTTAAGATCAAGAAGTCGTGGATTCGTATCCCAGACGTGCACGAATGGATTTTTCGTTTCGAAAAATGTATGTGCGCATTACCACGAGCTCGAAACAGTGAAGGAAAACATCGCTAGGAAACCGGCATGCCCTCGAACTAAAAAGTTCGAAAGGTATGTGCTAGGTTGGTGTTCCAATAAAAAGCGGCGATGGGCTTGCAACCTGTCACGTGGAATGTTTGGGCTTGCCTCTGACTACCCCCGTTAAGGTATCCTCAATAGATTTGCGTACTGAGCAATATCTGAAGATATGCATAATGGGGAAAAAATCGTGAAGATTTTTGTTTTTATTTCTTTTAAATAATTATAATGAAATCGAAAGTTTGCGTTTTAGTGAGGGGAGGAAGGCGGTATACTGCGGGTCCAAAACAGTGCGTACACTTTATCGAATATTATTATTCAACTAATTATTAATGACAGTGGCATAATGTTTGTGTCTTCAGTCAATGTGTTAACAAATTATCGATAGTCAACTATTACACAAACACAAGCAAAAAAAATAGCTTTATCTAAACCAAGTCCCGTAACAAAACGGGATCCTTCAAAAATACACTCTCAAGTATAAAATAAGGTCGATTATAACGCAAAAACTGGTATAGGTGAGGTGAGTTACTTATCTCATTCGGAATCCGTAATAAATTCCAAAATAGTACAGAAGCCAGTACATTAGTTGCAGCAAGAGCTGCAAATAGCGACGTAGTTCCTATATTTGGGTCGGATAAAAATTTGCATAAAAAATTTCTTCGAGGTAATAATAATCAAAATAAGTTTTCATTTTTAATTATTTGTTTGTGAAACTTTTACTTAAATAAATAGGTACCTACAGCTATAAAATCTGATAAGGGTTATCTAAGATGTGATAAATATAATTCATGTAAATGTACTGTCTAAGTAGACAATAATATATATAACTAGCTTCCGCCCACGGCTTCGCTCGCGTGGTATCCGGTAAAAAGTAGCCTATGTGTTAATCTAGGTCATACACTATGTATATTCCAAGTTACATCCAAATCCGTTCAGTAGTTATCGCGTGAAAGTAACAAACATTCATCCATACATACAAACTTTCGCAATTATAACATTAGTGTGATGTGATATGCGTCTATGCGTGTGTGTGGAGCCGCGGCAGAAGCTAGTAAAAATATTTCAGAATAAGAAGGTTAGTATTATAAATGTGTTTATAATACTATAGTAAAAAGATCGATAGTATTGTATTGATGCGATTCATATGTCATGGATAGGGACGTGTTTTAAAAAATTCCATCCTGTACATAAGCAACATAAGGGAGGAACTCTCGCTCGGTCGAGACATCAGCCTCGAACAGATAGCATCACTCGCTGCACTGCACTATAATATGAAGGATTCCCGTTTCATAATTCCAATCGATATCATTTAAATAATAGAATCTGGAACCATTCATAGAACGGCACAGACTTTCTGTAAAAAGTTAGATGTCATCGGACCATCTAGGGTCCATCAACTTACCGCAACAAGAACAGTCAATCTACTTGTGTAAAAGTCAAAACGCATCGATAGCGCGTTCTAACTTTTCCAGTAGCGCCATCTATTGGCCACAAAAGAGACTACCAAAATAAGTAGGGTTATTTATAATTTTATTAAACATAATATTCTGTGGGCGAACAGAACAAAAATAATTTGATTTATTAAATTTAGTTTGGACAAAGATGTTTGAAAAGTTGTGGTTATCATAATACAAGCTGATTAGTTAGGTAATTATGATGCTGTTTGATATGAAAAGCGTTTAGCATTATTTATTTATTTAAAACAAATCCCACTTTTCTTACCAGACTGCCAAGGAAGGGTTATTTATATAAGGGTGGTCAGCCAACTCATAAAAATGAGATTTAATAAGTAGCTCTTGGACTCAAAATTAACATTTTCGTAAAACTATAACAATTGTCATAAAAAAAACTTCGTCACTTGACATTTAAGTGGGTACTGATTTATTCGCGAGGATAATGTAACCTGTACTTGCTTTTAATGTTCGATACATACAAAAAAGTGGGACGAAATTTGTCTGTCTGAATTTATTTGTACTTTTATACCGTGTGATATCTACTGATGGTCATTTAGAGATAGTCATGTGAATAATAGAATGAATGCGGGATGGATGAAATGGCGACAGGTCTCAGGAACAACTTGCGACCCTCGAATGCCCCTTAAACTTAAGGGGAAAATCTACAAGACAGTCATCAGACCTGTGGCATTGCATGGATCGGAGTGTTGGGCAATGAAAAAGACGGACGAAAGAAGATTGCATGCAACTGAGATGCGAATGTTGAGATGGATGTGCGGTGTGACGAGAATGGATAAGATAAGGAACGAGTATATCAGGGGAAGTTTGAAAGTAGCACCTGTGGCAGATAAGGTGAGGAGTGGTAGACTGGCATGGTATGGGCATGTCATGAGGAGGGATGAAAGTCATGTGACTAAAAGAGTGATGAATATGAAGGTGCATGGATGCACGAATAGAGGGAGACCGAAGAAGAGATGGATGGAGTGTGTGAAAGAGGATATGAGAATGAAAGGAGTGGATACAGATTTGACGGCTGATAGAAGTGAGTGGAAGAAAAAAACATGTTGTGCCGACCCCACCTAGCGTGGGACAAAGGCAGGAAAATGATGATGATCTATTGATGGTCATTTTTAGGATGAATGCGAACTGCACCTTTATTTTTATTATTTATGATTCATTATTAATTTATGATCAAGTGAACTTGGCGGTGGGCGGAGGAATCCTAGTTTGGGTACCAATGTTGGATTGGAACTATATTCTAAGAGCTTATTCTAAGTAGGTATGTAGCCTTTGTTGTTTTTAATAAACTAAGTTCATTACAATTCAATCATCATCTCATGTCTCTCTCTTCTTGGATAATATCCCACATGACGATAGGGTAATAATAAGAGATTTTATAATAATTATGTTATGGGCAAGCTCTTGGCCTCCTTGCTTGGGCAAGGATGAGGTCTACGATGGGACAAGCTTGCCCAGGAGATGCCTATTAACCCTCTTCGAAGAATTCTTCCACTTCGCTCTATCCTCCACATGTGCTTCGGAAACATTACATGTATGTCTCACATAAACCTTTTTGAACAAGCTTTTAGTATGTTATTTCCCGGAATATAAAACTACATTTTATAAATAGCTGGCGACCCGCCCCGGCTTATGGCTTCGTAATGTATTAAAATAACCGCATCAAAATCCATTGTGAAGTTTTAAAGATCTAAACATACTTATGAACAGACATTAGGAAGCCACTTTATTATACTATGTAGTGATAATATAACAAAAATAAAGAAAATCGGATTTCCTTTGGTTTTAGTTTAACTACCGTCTGGAAGATATCGCTTTTGCGATATCAACATCGCTTGTAGAACCTTCTAATGGTACAGTTATTATTAAGGTGTCATGTATCGATGATATTGATATGTTGGTCTTCTGTATGGTCCTCAATAGAGTAATTATTTATTTATAAATAGTTAGCGAGAGGAATATTTCACATCTCACATCTATTTTTACAAACATAGGCCTTTATAATATTAGTAAGAAGTAGGATGTTTCTGTTCTTCTAGCAATGCATTTTGGAACATCAATCAAATTCTAACGGTGCGCAAGCGCCGCCTTAAGCATCTGTCAAACAGACGGTGGGCGTGGCCTAAACAATCAACCGCATCAAACAAAACCGAACGCATCAACAAGTCTCTCCAGAACTATGACGCAACACATACGGACGAAAATTACCATCTCGCAATCAAATATGGCGCCTGTCAAAAAAATCGCTTCCTGCATTCTTCCCGCCTATATTTTTTATGGCAGCGACCATCTCACTCATCCAGCCAGTTTTTTTTAATCCGCTTTACGCAAAACTGGATGAGTATAAATAGAGTTTGTGTGGTGATGAGAGCAATCAGTAGCTATCGGGACCTTCGAGGTAGCAAGATGAGATTTCTGGTTGGTTTTTCTATAATAATAATTATTTTTTATAGTTTTTAACCCCCGACGCAAACAGGGTTTTATGTTTAACGAGTGTATCTGTGTATGTGGTATCGTTGATAGCTAGGATAAGGATGAACCGATTTTTATTCAGTTTTTTTTATTGAAAGGTGAATGAATAAAGAGTGTTCTAAGTCATGATTCAAGAATGGTTCAGCCGTTTGAAGAAGATCTTTAGCTCTTTTTTTGTTCATGAAGGGATGTGAGCAACTTCCACGATACCGATTCGAAATTTGGTGTTGTTGGTATTTTTTAAGGTTAAATTTAATTTTCTATTGTGAATTATTTAGAATTGTGTGTTTTAGTGATTTTTGTGCAAGTTTTAACAGATAGTCCAACTTGTGAAAAGTGATTTTTATTTATTTATCGGTGATTGTTTAGCTTGGTATGTAAAAGTATTTCGATATACTAGATTTAAATCTAGTATTCAATTTAAAAGAGGTATACATACAGCCAACAGGCAAACGAGTAATAATTTAATCCGAAAGTCTAGTTTGTAGGTAGAGTTGTATAGAAACTAGTCAAAAGAAAAGGTAAACGATCAATGAAACAGGACAAAATTTCAGCGATATTTTTTTGCATGAGACATCTAAACAGTCACAATCAAAATTGACACGTATACTTAACACCAAAGTACTTGCAAAACTTTTGAATTTTAAAATTTTCAACTTTACGCATATCTAAATAAATAAAAAATTAATATGCTGGACACTATTATGTAGCCCCATACTAAGCAGAGCTTATATTAAGGTTACCACATGACTGATAAACTACTTTAATTATTATTGTTAACATTAATTAATTAATTTATAAATATTTTTAATATTTAATATTTAAAGATAAATAGATAAATTTATTTGCGCTCACTTGCAAAGTAGCGTATTAAATTAGGTAGTTTATAGTTAAGTACATGTACCCTGTAAGTGCGCTGAAATGTATTACTTGAGAATCATCATTATCATCAGTCTAAAGCACTCCACAGCTGGACATAGGAACCTCTGAGGATGCATTGTCGATTTGTTTACTTCTAAAATTACATGTTTACATTTTCTAGATATCATTAAAATGGGATCATGATAAAAAAATATCAAATAGAGAATTGAATAGAATTGATGATTATCTGTTTACCTGTCAAAGATTTCTTTAAAATCTGTCAACAAACATTCCTTACAAACCCTCGACCTTCAATAACGAGATTTCATGCAGAACCAATATGCCGTTTGGTCCAAGTCAATGTAAAGCGAACAAGCGAAACCTGATCTATTTATCCGATGCGAATTATAATAAAATATGCAACAATGTTGGCCACCTCGAGGTAATTTACCTACAATCATGTTTTAAGAACATGAAGCGATTCAAAATGCAAAATTTCATGCAAAAGTTTTTTACCACAAAACACAAACATAATTTTTCATTCTTTTCAGATTATTTCCGCATTCCTGGCGTGCGCCGCGGCAGCACCATCAGGGCTCCTTGCCCCGGTAGCGTTCCCTGCCGTGGCCTACTCCGCGATCCCGACAATCTCACCCGGAGACGTCCAGGCCGCCAGCATCGATGCACAAGTCAAAGCCCAAGACTTAGCTATAGCATCAGTTGATCAAGCAAGACTTCTATCCGATCTGGCGGTTGAAAATCTGAACGAGAAGGTTGAAGAATCCAACGACCAGGTGAAAGAGAAAGTGATTGAACAATTTTGGTCAGCTGAAGATAAGAAATGGCAGGCTTTGGACGCGTTGAGGACAGCAGAGGCTCAGGTTGATGGGTCTGTTGCGAGCAATGCTGATGCCTTGGCGAAGAGCGCGATTGGGGCAACTTTTGTAGCACCCGTTGTGGCTCCAATTGCTCCGATCTACACTCCAGGTATCATCGCTCCAGTGCTCAAAGCTGAAGTTAAAGAAGTAAAAGAGGAAAAGAGCGAAGCGGTAGTCAAATCCGCAGAAAAAAGCGAATCGGACTCAGTGGCTGTAGAAGCAGCGAAGACTGATGAGAAGGTCACTGAAGTGAAGAGTGTTGAAGACAAACCGTTGGTAGCTACTGTTGGAGCAACGTTGGCAGCGGAGCCTTTCAAATACCCAATTGTAGCCCCGGTTGTTGTCCCACCGGTGTGGAAATTCGGAGCTGTGCTGCCGTACGGCGTACAGACTATTGGCCTGGCCCCACAGACTATTGGCTTGGCCCCGCAGACGATTGGATTAGCCCCTACTGTCTACAACGCCTGGTAACAACTTAAAAGGAAGAGAGAAGGAGAGAGAAAGAAAGCTGGATGAAGAAGTGCGAAATAAAATATCAAAAATTCTAGACTACGTTTCATTTTATGGTATTGTCGAATCTTATAAGTTTAGACTGTAACTTTCTTTTATAGAACATGCAAATACCAAAATTTTTAGTTTTTCATTTTGTCTTCGTTATTTAAGTTACATAGACTGATATACAATTTTAACAACAACAGTATAGGCATCGAAATTGATAATCATATCATAGTAAAGATTATACCGGCGCGCGTCGGAGCGCATTTTAAAACATGCTAGAGGAAATCGAAATATCCACAAAGCTTTGAGCTTTGTCAAACACTAACATAAATAGATCCGCTGCGTAAATTGCATGCAAATATAACTATGTATTTTGCCTCATCACAGCATGCAGTATTTCCACAAAGATTGAATTTAATGAGAAATAAGTGATTAATTGAAATTAATTATAACAACAAGCAAATATTTCATATCTTTTTCAAAAACTTTCGCATTTATAATATTCATCAATATCATCATTTAGCACGGTAACACCCACTGTTGGGTATAGGCCTCTTTATCACGCTACTCTTTCCGGTCCCTTACAAGCTTCATCCACAGCGTTATCGCAGATTGTCTTGACGAGAAATCCCTCCTTCATTTATGGGTGAAATACCTTTTCAAATTATCGCACTCATTTCCGTGTCTGACACGCTAGGAATGCGCCCCAGGGTCTCAAATAATTGTCAATACAGATACAAATTTAAATTACGATTAATTGGACGTACAAAAACACTAAAGCGCCCAGTGAACCAATTTAAATACCAAACAAAACGATATAATAGTAAATGAAAATGATAAAAATAACAACGTAAGGTCATACAAGCATTCTTTAATTTATGTTTGTAACTTCAGTTATATCCTTCAAACACACAAACACACCAGCCTATATCAGTCCACTGCTGGACATAGGCCTGCCCAAATAAATGGGGATATGCCCATAATCCTCACGCTGGGCATGCGGATTGGGGATCGCAGGACACAGCTTTTCGCCCGCACGACCGTCGGTGGCCAGGGGATTTAACTATGCCAGTGTTAGGCTGCGCTATACTACAAACAGCATGGTGCAACCTCCATCTTCGGAACTCAAGCCAACCTCACCAGCCCATGGTGCACTCTGCCAACTCTGCTGTATAACAAACGGGACTCTGGCGGCGGACTGATTGTGGCATAGAGCAGTCAACTCCGGCATAACTAAATTCCATAACTGCCTACGGGCAGCAGTTTCGGCGGTGCGAGAAGCTGTTCCCAGCGGTCCCCAACCCGCTTGCCAAGGATTATTGGCACAAATGATGATGTTACTATTGATCTGGCGCTACATAGAAGCGTTCAAAAGTATCTTCATACATATACATTTATCGCAACAAAAATACTGTTAAAGTAGATGGATTATTCTCATACAAACTATGATAGTTTCTGTGGTACGGAGTGGTCGACCTTTCCTATAAAGTAATGCACATTCCGTTCTTTAATGACTTTGATACAGGCTGTTATAAATAATATCCTATCCTAGTATACGTTTCTGTATATTGGTTAACCTTAGGTTTTAATAGTAAATGTTAGGATTTATCGACACGAGTATGTATGTAGTATGGTAAATGTATGGATTTATAAAAAAGAGACGATTTTTTGGGCTTTTACCATTAGAAAGTAGTACATGCTAGGTTAGTAGTTAAGCTGCTGGTCGTAGCTGGATGCGTCGAGCTGAAGACAGGGCGCAATGGCGCTCATTAGAGGAGGCTTATGTCCAGCAGTGGACTGCTATAGGCTGAACATGATGATGATGATGATGAGACCAGTGACGTCTGGTATGTTGGTTTTGGATATAAAATAATTTAATTTAATTACTTTGCTTTTTTTTGCCGTCAGTAACAGAATGCTAAAGAAATAATAAGATTTAAGAGCAACATGTACATAAAATTGTAATTAAACTACAGAGTGAATCAAAAAAAGGCACTGTCTTTTTTAACTTTATTTGGACTTTTTACTTTGGAAAATTGCCTCAGATGCGAAGAGGTATGAGTTCATTCCCGCCCAGGACAAATAAACCTCTATAAAGACATATATATGCATTAGGTACCAGTAGACGCAAACTCTTTATCTATTTATTTTATTTATTTATTTATTTATTTATTTGCATCTAATGTTGCATCTAATGAGTCTACGCTGATTTCAGCTCAATCTGTTTTTTTTTGGTTGAAGGAGTAACAGCAATAACAATAACACCAGCCTATATCAATGTTGGACTTACACCCCTAAGGAAAGAACACATCGCACCATCGGTAAGACAAGGGCAAAATTGTCAAAAATTCAAAAAATGGTCTATACCAATGTGCTTTAAAAAAATCATTTTATCTGAAAGAAAAAAGACACTCATTAGGTTCAGTCTCATTTCACCAGAGGGCCATAGTGCGTTTGACCCAATAAAAAAATCTTAAAGTCATAAAAAGGGCTGAACTGAAGTACAGAGAAGAAGAAAGTACAAAACATGCAGTTGTGCCCTTGTCTTACCGATGGTGCGACCTATTTATAATACTTGTTTCCGCTAGTATAGCTGTCTTGTCGTATAGGGAAGTAAAGGAGGCTACTTTGGAGAGAGGCTGATGGAAGGAGCTGTATTAGTTGCGTCGATAAGAGCGCAACTCTTAAATAAATGATGGTTAGCTATTAATACCGTTCAGTAGGTTTGGCGTCAGGGAGAAACAAAGAGGTACATCTTCAAATACATCCTCACTAACTACTTACGAGTTAGAGTACTCTACTTCATTAGTAGGAAGGATCGGATTAATAGGATAATTACGGCAATTCATTAAAGTACATAATAACAGAATTTTCGAGAAACTATAATAACGCCAAATAATACCAAATTATTAGTTTAGTCCGTTCTGGTTAAGCGCATTATTCATATTCTGACCTAGTTTAAGTGGTGAGTTCCACTTGGTGCTGAATACTCCAACACCCAGTACTAGAACTCCACGCCGCCCTATTTATATACTATATAAACTTCAGATAGCTAAAATGGCATTAAAATATCATGTCAACACTTTTATGTGTATTTTATTTTTACATGTAAATGACAGGGACAAGCTGACATTCGCAATGACATTTGGTTATGAGTAAAGAGGTTATTGATACTGGCGAAATTGTGGAAACAATCCCAGAAGCCAATTAATAAAGAATTGGAATGACCATTAATAAGTTTTGTTGTATTTACTTTTAGTTATTTAAGATATCATACTGATGACACTATGCACTTAGTTATTTTGAATGCCATCCGCCTTAATAGCCGAATTCTTATAATTCTTTCTATTCTTAGGCTTGATGATAATTGAGCTGTTGGCGTTCCTAATAAATAAATAAATTAACGTTTGCAGGCGATTTCCTATTCTCTATCTATGAAAATTTCGTAAACGAAGCGAAGACGCTTGGTTTTTCTTGATTCTGGGAAGAGGTAAGTTTAGGTAAGCAGGTAAATATCATAAGCCTTGTCGGTGGCCTAAAAAACTCCGACACTAGAAATGGACTCACCGTTGGTTCACTCATGGTAAAAAGGTAAATATGGGTACCAAGAGGACTAGACTTCGAGGTTGCGCATAGGCACGTTTTACCTGCGTACGTGTCAACACTCTTAGTCACTGTCAAACTATTTGATAGCCTTTATATTGTAACAGACATGACATGCCCTTTTGACCGATGCATTCTTCATCATCATCAGTACACTGCTCGACATAGGCCTCCCCTAATGAGCGCCATTGAGCCCTGTCCTTAGCTCGAGGAATCCAGCTTCTGCTAGCAGCCTTTCGCAGATCGCCACTCCATCTGGCCGGAAGGCGTCTTACACTACGTTTCCCGAGCCACGGGCTCCACTCTCGTTTACCCAAACGTTTGTCGGTTCTTCGGAAAATGTGGCCAGCACCATAGTGATCTACGATGCGATGCTTTGTGATAGGTAATGTTTACCACTTAACATCTGGTGGACCATGTGCGTGTATCTTCAAGTAACATAAAAAAAACACACTGCCACTTCAGCTTGCTAATACTCTGTCGACAATACTTTGGTTCTATGTCGGCTAATCTTGTTACGGATCCTATCTTTCAGAGTAACTTCGTGCATAGCTCGGTTCGTTTAGTACCTATCTTTAATACCTAATTAGCTTAGTTTATGTATTATTATTTAATTATAAAATAAATCAATGATTTTTAGGTTGTTAGCGATTATGCATTGATTGAGCTGAACAGCGCTATCGCAGCTTGCCAGGATACGACATTCAAGCGTGGTACAAGTAGCGGCACGAAACTCTAGCGTTGACCGTTATTACCGCGAAGAAGTCAAAAGTAAGGTATCATATGGGAGCTAGAGGCGAGAGAGAGCGAGAGACCCATGCGCAGAAGTTTCGTTCAGCGCTAGACTTACGTGCCGCTAGCTATATGTGTCGTCTATCGGACCGTCAAACGGTACCTCTGTAGCGCAGGGCGAAGGCCGACTGAGACGCAGAAGGTTCGATTCCCGCTGCGAGAAAAATGTTTGTATGGTCGGCAAAAAATGGTTTAGTCTAGGTGTTTTCTATTTACCTATAATGTGTATGTATTTATAAACAAAATGTATATAAGTAATTTATGGGTCATGTGTCATAAACATAATCAAGACACAAGCTGTGTTTAGTTCGGAGCTAGATGATGTTCTGTGCTAATGTCGTTTTTTTATAAGTGAACATGCTCTTCCAACAGCCTGTATACACCGTTTATAAGAGTCACAAATAAAAATAAATAACCTTTACTAATAAACTTGAAACTATTAATTAAAATCACATTTCCTAGGCTTGTGAATGTTGGCACAGTCTAGGTGTGCGCCTGCGCGGTAGACATTCCATCTAACACGCAACACAAGAAAATATTATCTCAGCCATTATGTGAGGCGGCTAAATCTTTGAATCAGATATGTGTAAACATTAGTAGATACTATTTTATTTATTTGACACTTTATTGCACAAAAACAAAAGAATGTACAAAAGCAGGACTTAATGCTTTCTGCCAGTCAACCTTTCATGGTAAAAAACTAGATAGGTACAAGGATACCTAGATACTAGGTAGTAAGTAGATGTTAATTCGCGAAGCAATTTTTTTTTAAAGTCATTTTTGAAGGTTATGGTCAGAATGCTATGATCAGAAGCCTCATTTGCTAACTCCGTTACACACCGAAATTATAAGCACCGGCAAAGATATTAGAAGAGAACTAGATGAAATCTTAAAATTCACTATGTACTGAACGTCAACTCATACGTCTGATCTCAATATATCATTTGATAGAAAGGGATGCATACTTTATCTCAATGCGATTTCTGCGACTTCGTACCAGGGCATTTCAATGAAACTGAATAGAATTTTGTTCGAGCGCACTCGTACGATAAACTTTTTGATCTCATTTGAAGTCGCATTGATATATGTATGCGTCCCTTTCTAACTGATGATATTGGACATAAGAAAGTAGAGATCAGCCGTATGAGTTGATGTTCAGAACATAGTGAATTTAAGACTTCATCTAGTTCTCTTCTATATCTGTGGATTGTATTTACAAACTTTGACAGTTTGTCAATTGACGTTCTTTGAATTTTGTCAGATGAAATGTCAAAGTTTGCTAATAGAGTTTCGGTGCCGACCATATCAGTGAGCTTCTAAATTAGTATAATATTAGGTATTTAAAGAAAAAACCTATTTCAATACTATAGCTAAATATATCAAATTAAACTAAAAAGTAAGGTTTTTAAAGCAGTCAGAAAGGTTTTATGCGCAATGGCGCTCATTAAGGGAAGCCTATGTCCAGCTGTGGACTGACATACAAAAAAATAAAAAAGCTACATACAGTCGAATTGAGAACCTCCTCCTTTTTGAAGTCGGTTCAAAAGAAGTTTCAGGACGTCTCGTGCCAAAATACACAAGGCTATGAAAAATAAATTGATCGACAAAACTTTAGAGAACTGATTTGAATTTGTACTTTTAGAGAAGAGAGAGAGACGAAAATACTTCAGAGATACGTATACTTATTTTAGCCCTATGCGCTAAAGGCCATCTTTAGTGGCTTCTAGCCATAAACACAAAAATATTTTACAATGAATCCGGCTTAAGATGATCTGGCACTCCATAATAAGCTACGCAGTAACTGACCTACCTCTACGAAGGTCGAACTTTCTGACAGCTACCGAAGGTAATTTCCATGTTGCATCAGGCATGTCCTGGTCACCTCATTGTGTCCGCTGACAGAGTATAAATGACGGTACCTAGGTATAACCAATCTATGCATTCTTTATATTTAAATTTCTTTAAGGAATGCCGGATTATACTTAAACTCGAATATTACTTATTCAATAGGTTAGAATCGGCACCTGCTTCAGACTAACGCAGTATAGTGGCGAGTGGCATAATCAAAGGGAGACATATGCCCAGCAGTGACCAAAATGGCTGAAAATATGATTATGATGAGTAAGAATCACTTTGAAACGACTCGGTCTGGTCAGGGCCCTCTCAGAAAGACTAGTTGAAATTGAAATAGCCCGATAAAAAAAAAATATAGTTAGCTTATTTTTTAAGTCAGAAAATATTCCTAAACGTATAAAATTCTCATTAAACTTAACTTCATAGCTTTCGCGACACTTAATCTATTTAGCTTTTTCATTAATTTAAAGTTATTTTAAGACGTCGATTTCTTTTCAAAACTACTTTTTCCCCATTACGGAAATCTTCAGATATTGCTCAGTACGCAAATCTATTGGTCAGAGGCATGTCCAAACATTACGTTCGATACATGCCCACTTTTTGCAAGTAGCTAGCATTCCACGTGACAGGTTGCAAGCCCATCGCCGCCTTTTATTGGGACACTAACCTAGCACATACTTTTCAAACTTTTTAGTTCGAGGGCATGCCGGTTTCCTCACGATGTTTTCCTTCACCGTTTCGAGGTCGTGGTAATGCGCACATAATTTTTTCGAAACGAAAAATCCATTGGTGCACGGCTTGGATTCGAACCCACGACTTCCAGATCTTAAGTCGGGGTACATCCCACTAGGCCACCACGGCTCCCTTTTTCTTCGGCTTTTTTTGGCTTCCATTTTTTTTTTATAATAAACATTAGTCGAATAAAAGTATTACCAACGTACCAATGATTAGATTTTTGACATCTGTCAAAAATCTAATATAAATCCTGTAAACGCCCTACCAAGATTTATAAAGATAATGAGGCAAAGGAATGTAATTTCATTCTACCAGCGGCGGGTATTGTCGAAAACAGGGCGAGGTCCGATTAAGGTCGTCAAGATCTGATGAAATAGTAACAAGGATTGCTGGAGCGTGGTGGGCGAGTATTGCAGCCCTAACCTAACACTAGATCTTGAAGTTATAAGGCCATTTCGATGGAGTTTCTCGAATGTTTTCGTGCGATATCGCCAAGCGAAGCAAGTTTTTTCATAATCATAATCATTTTGTTAGACATATACCACTTAAATGTTTTTTTTGTAAAGTGCATAGGAAACACACAGACCCATTGGTGCCTTCAGACTCATTGGAGAGCAGTACCTTTCGAAGACGCGGATCCAAGTCTCGAACACCGCCGCATGGTTGCTTCCTTATCCATGTTCTATAGGCTACATTTCGGAGAGTGCTATCAGGATCTACATGAGCTGATCCCACCATCTCCATTCCACTTCAGGACAAGCAGACGCACGGCTCAGTACCATCCTTACTTAGTCGATATACCACATATTCGTACAAAGCGGTTTTCTTCTACTTTTATTCATAGAACTGCCAAGGATTGGAACTCTCTACCGGCCTCTGTCTTTCCTGATAACTATAATCCGGGTCTGCTTAAGTCTAGAGTGAATAGGTGTCTTCTGGACCATTGTGCTCCATCTTAGACCACAACTTTACTTAACATCAGGCGAGTTCGTGGTCACGCAAAGGTCTAGCCGATGTAAAAAAAAATACCCAGACAAATATTAGCAGAAAATACTAACATTTGTTCACCTTCTGCGTCCTTTGCCCCCTGAGCCACACAATTCAAATTGTAAAAAAAAATTAAGGTAATCGTATCTTTAAGTCGAGAAGCTCTCTCCATCTAAATTGCCTATAAGTCTAGATTTGGAAGTGTCAGATAGGTAACCTTAAAAATTATAATTGATAAAAAATATGTTTCATCAAGTTATCTGATGGGTGACGTCGATCTACACCGGCTCTTAGACTATTATCGGCGCAACGACCTAATAGTCACACGCAAGAGGGTTCGATTTCCGCTAAGGGTCAAATATAATATCACATTATCACACTAATATTATAACTGCGTAAACTCTCTCTCTCTCTCTCTGTGTCTGTGTGTGTGTGTGTGTGTGTGTGTCTGTGTGTGTGTGTGTCTCTGTGTGTGTGTGTTGTGTGTGTGTGTGTGTGTGTGTTGTGTGTGTGTGTGTGTATGTGTGTGTGTGCGTGTGTGTGTGTGCGTGTGTATCCGGGTACCACCCACGCGAGCGAAGCCGCGTGCTTATAAGCTAATGACTATTAGTATTACGCGAATCAATAGGGAACCCTTACAATACTATTTCCTCTAAACTTGTTGTAGTTTCAAAGAAACTTCCTTTTATAGATACTCTTGTACAAAGGACTAATTGTATAATATTTAATTAATACATTTTATATGGCACGGGACAAATATAGAAACCATTATTAAATATATACTGTTAATGAACTACTGACTGACTGACATACTAAATGACTTGAGTGCGAAAAACATACCTTAATATTACTAAAAAGTTTTTGTATGGAAATGAAACAACGCCTCTAGCGGGAAGTTTGTGAAACTTCTTCGTCTCCATACAAAAATACAGTTTACTTTGTAGTAACGTAAATGATACCCAAAGTTCGTAGCCGTCACCGTTCGTTTTCCTTTGAGAAATTGTCAAGAAATTAAAACGATACATCAAAAATTTTCCTAGGAAACCAGCGAATGCCAAGTGAGGGTTCATAGGTTAGAAAAAGCCAAGGAGCTTTAGCATACAAGGAACGCTCGCTTTGAACAAAAATATGTGCGTTATTATTCCACGAAATAGGTTTATGTATGTGAAGTTAATGTGAAGTCTATAGTAGAAGTAGAGTTTTGAGATACGCGAGTGGAAACACGGATAATCGACTAACTAGGTATCATAACAAAACAATACATATCTATTTATAACATGAAATTGCCATAAATTCATAACATAAATGAAAAACAAACAATATAAATAAAATATAGCTGAATGACTGACAGTCACACCGTACTGCCTTAGTCCTAGTTGGAGTAAGTAGGAGAAGTAGTAAGGAATATTCGGCTCATTCTTATCTACGCTTTGTTATTGGCTAAAATGTTATGCTAAGCGATCCGGTCGTTCGCGTGAGCTTCCTCTTTTGTCAGACAATAGTGTCGATTCTGTTGTTCACTTTTCTAAACTAAGCTAAATTTGGCAGCTTTAAAGTTATAGCTATCCTTGTCATTTACACCTAAAAAAAAGGGATAGTATCACTTTTAGGAATGTCAAATTAATTTTATTTTAGGAAAATGCACGACAGAATCGACATCTATATAATTGTAAATGTTCGCCAATGCACGCGGCATAGCCCGCGCAAAAGTTATTTTCCTATAGGGATAATACACTCTGGGATGGTTTAGCTTTCTGTCAAAAGTGTAAATTGTCAATTTTAGTGTTTTACTCAAAATCTCTTAACGACCAATGAATTAATTTTCAAAATCGGTTTGGTTCTTCTTCTTCGTATGAGCAAGGGGCAAACTCTAGTATCGGAGTTTTTATGCTGCCCGAATGGCTTAACGACTGAAAAAAACGAGACTGAGATCTTAACGTGTACCAAAGCACGTAAGCGCTCAGATCTAAATGTAATAGACAATAATGTAATAGACGGTCACCCATCCAAGTAGTGACTGGACACTGTTGCTTAACTCAGATAATCGGCTAAGAACACCAAAGTAAGCCACGCCACGAGCGTTTATTTTTGTATGAAAATGGCATATTTTATTTCCATTCTTATTTGGGAAGGCAACAGTGGAGGGCTAGGCTGATGTTGTGGTTATATTTGTAATCCATATTCAGTAAATTTCCAATTTTTTATTTGTCCAATGGATAAGCTGTTTTACTGTTATCTGATAATTAAAATAGCCCTTGTTGAGAAGTCATTACAGACGCAAAATTAAAAGGTGATCACTTCACATCCTTGTTCGGTGTGACGGCGTCGTTAAGGCACCTTAAATGTCAAACGCATTGTGACAGTTTTTTTGTTGTGATCTCAAAACGCTTCCTGCTCCGCCCGAGCTATCGCACTCTTAAATTATCGATATAGAGCATGTTATGTTGTAGAATTGGCGTTCAATTACATTAATCCTATAAGGAGGCATCTCAACTAGCCCATATGGAACATCTTAAACTAAAAGTTTCTATTTATTTATCGCATCGTACATCATATACGCAATACTTGCAGTTCAGAAATTGACCTCGAAATTTTCTGAACCTTTCGGTAAAAGTTTTTCTTTTGTGAAGACTGTATGTGCACCTGAAGGTGCGTTAAGGATACCTGAAGATGGAACACATGGCCCACCTAATGTAATAAATATTATTTATAAGAAAAATATGGCTTATTCCCAGAGGTCCACAACGTACGTCAAGCATGGTTGACACACGACCCTCATGCCGGTATTTAGCCTCATGTGCCTATAATGTCACAGTTACGCACCGTTCAAACCGAAACACAGCCATTACGGCAGAAATAGGCATCGTGGTAATAGGTACGCACCGGTATGAGCCCTTCACAAAGAACTCTACGGTACTAATTTTGTTATATATGAAGAAAGCTCGTAGCTTACTATGGTGTTCTTAGTGCTGATCATATAATTAAAGCAGCACTCCGCCCGTTCACTACTAGGATGGGTGACCGTTTATTGGTATTTAGATCTGAACGGTTCTTGAAGATGTTGGATGCTTTTTAAGTCGTTAAGCCTTGTCAGAGGTGTTCGGACGGACTAAAATCTCCAACACCAGCGGTTACTGGTCTGACTCTCTATGTTCTAGAACTAAATGCCACTAAACAGTCACTCCGTCAAGTAGTGACCGGGCGAGTTTAGTCCATCATTATTTGTATATTTATTATTTATATATCTATTATACCTAATTATTATCTAGAACGAGACCTCTAAAAGACTGGAAAACTGTAGCGAAAGAGCGAAATAGATGGAAAAAATGGATGAAGGTCTTTGCCCTATAATTGGATTGTTCAGGTCTGGCTGACAACAACAATAACAAAAACAACTTATCTGGATGGATATAAGCAGAGCTGAATTCGTTTCTAATTTGCAAACAGGAAATCCAAAAAAACTACATATAGTACCTTTTCTAAATAAGCCAAGTTTTAGTTCCTAACTACTGACATAGAGCCTCGAATTTTGTAGAGCTGGCAATGAATATCACATATTGTATGTAAGTCATAATTTGACTAATCTTTGGTCGACTCGTTTGGAACTTCGTTTGCGTCGAGTTGATTCTATATTTAATTTACACATATTTAAATGTAATAACATAATATTGTAAGTGCGAAAGATTGTGTATGTGATTCTTAAATTTAATCACATCACACTAATGTATTGTAAATACTAAAGTGTGTAAGTATGTTTGTTCCATAAATTAAAAAAAAAATACAAACATTCGGTTTGTTCCGACTCAAATTTGCAACGGCTGAACGGATATGGATGAAACTTGGAATATACATTATTTGGATCTGGATTAAACAGTTAGGCTTTTTATCCGGGTATCGCGCAAGAGAAGCCGTCGGTGGTAGCTATTAGATAATATATTTTATTATTTAACTTCTAAAATTTTTGAAAAAAAAAAACGCGAACGTAGTCAACGGAAAAGCCTACTTGGTCTCTGTCTACCCAGGAAAAAGCTTTTCCAGTAACACTTTTGACTAATTAACCCACCGCCAACTTGGAAGGATTACTGCAGAGGCATTTAGACATGAGTAGAGTACTTCCATGCTTCGGAATATTTTGTTCATAGCTTTTTCAGTCGTCAACTCACAGCGGAGGACTTCATGCGTGGCCACCTTTGCTCTTAACGTCAACCTCACCTGCAAGCGGTACATCCTGCTTTAACTAACGAGGCTCTGACGACCGGTTGATAACGATATAGCCCTTTCTACCGGTGCAGTTAAAGGATCTGGCTGCTGATGGGCAAGAGCGTCAGCGACGCGACAAACTGTGCACTTGCGATCGCCAAGCCTTCCAAATGGTTAGCCCGGCTCAGTGGCGTACCTTAGGAGAGACCTACGTCCAGCAGTGGACTGCTATAGGCTGATGATGATGATGATGATAAACTCCGCCACCAGTGTTGGCCACTAGCGAAACTACGAAAAATAACACTGGTTGCATCGAGCAGTCGATTACAATGTAATGTTTTGGTAAATAACACAGTTAGATTTGTCATTTTATAATTTTACTAGCTTGCCCGCGGTTTCGCTTTTATTCGCGCGTTTATATAGACTTTGTCAATCCGTCTTAAAGTTATTTTTAATATTTTGGGAACAGTACTCTTTCGAAATTAAGCAAGATTCACATACACGTTGTCCGGGCCTTTTCTGTACCTCTTACGACCCGTCCTGAGCTCAGGACTGCAGAATCAGGCGGAATGGCGCTCATTAGGGGAGGCCTATGTCCAGCAGTGGACTGGTATAGATAGGCTGATGAAGATGACCCCTGACAGCTTAAATGGGAAATTGATCATGCTGTTTGGTTGAGTAGGCTAAGGCGTGAAAGCGTACAAATTAACAAACTCACATTTGGATTTATAATATTATAAAGTTATGATAATTATGTTGTTTGATAAAATTCTCACGGTGTCACTTTTAGCTCACCATAACAATAAATTACACCACACTAAAGTAAGTATGGATGCAATAGATACTCACACAAATTTTTAATTATTCAATTATGATCTAGTTGCAAAATATTAAGATATACAAAACTCGAAAAGCCAAAGGTTTAAATGTGAAGGTGTGTTGCATTTTGTTATTTAATACTAGGTTTATAATATTTTACCAATTTTTTTGTCAACCTGCATCGTCCCACTGCTGGGCAAAGGTCTTCGGCAGATTCCGGTAACCATCTATATCCTTCGAGATATCCCACCATCCGAAAAATCCGTGTTTTAATCAAATCGGAAGAAAAATGTTTTTTATGTTATTCTTTTTTATTCTGTAGCCATGGCATTATTATATAACAGGCATCATCTCCATAATTTGGGCGCCAAGCATGTCAGTCAGGTTAAGTCTAATAAATTAAAAATTCATATTGATAAGCGGGAATATTCACGTACTGTTTCGTCTGTGAAGGCAACGACAGCGTTTCGACTCCCGTTTTTCAATATGATGTATGCTGAAGTTGATGATTCCTGATAGTTTCATGAGTAGAATAAATAAGCATAAGCAATAATCATCATAATTATAATAAACAAGCTGACACGGCGCACTTCGACCCGCCTCAGAATCAAAAAATGATTTTATCTTATTAGCTGAATTACATTCAGTTATTTTTTAATCAAGTTAAGACTTCTACTTCGACCCCACGACCCACACCGCGTATAGTTTAACAAACATACAACCACTCTCATTCGCCCTCCCGTTCCCATTCCCGTCCAAAAAAAGATTCATCGAAACCAGTCAACCCTTGTCCTTACAAAATATCGTAACTTGAATTTTTAATTTCTTTTTACATTAAAAAATGAAATTTTGCGATCTTTCAATACTTATTCTGCTATTCAGGACGAAGACAAATCCAAAAAATCAAAAAGCATGAAAACCGGTTCAGCCGTTCTTAAGTAATTTAAAAATGTCATGTCATAGTAATCATATGTTGATTACAATACAAATACATGCAATTAATAAAAATATCAAGTAGGCAAACTCAACTCCAAATGGAACAAAATCTAAAAATCCTTGTCCACGCCTCGATAATCTCTACTCGTTCATAAGTCTACTGATAATGTTTAACCCTCAGACACCTCACCCCTATCCCCGCGACATACGACTCAAATTACCAAAAGGACCACTTTCGATACATTTACTAAGGGGTTTGTATATAAGCCCACAGCAGCTAGCTAAGGTAGTCAGTAGCTCTCGAGTAGTCAAACAGAAGTACACGATGAGATTCCTGGTACGATATTTTTTTATATTTAGTGATAATTTGGAAGAATAAGGATAGTGCCAAAGAGGTTGCATCAGAAATATTGTGTTCTCTTTAAAAAAGTTTTGACATCCCGCGCTCCCGCCAAATAGTGACAGCGTTCGCATCAGTGTCATCATCTAAATTTGGATTTTTAAAAATTTCAAATTAAAGTGAGAATTATAAAAAACAATTAATTGATAAATCTAATTAATTAACTTCGGAAATCCTTTTAAGAGAAAGATTATCTTCATAGTCTTCGGGGTCAAACTACCGACACTGAAAAAACTATTAAGTATTTCTTCTTGGAAAAACTATTTAGAAATGATTTATCTAAATAAAATCTCTTCCTATGAAAAAGAACAGTATGGACACTCACTGTCATCTAAACAAAAAACTGGCGCCAAAAATGGCAAAGAACCTAATCAGCATTCAGCCTATAAATAAAAAAATGCGGGACATACAACCTTGTCAAACCTACATTGATAACTAAATTAGAAAAAAACAATCACTGTAATTAAATACGACAAGGTTGCAAACTCATTGAATACTTAACTAATTTATGTTATCCGTACAAAATTTTGTTAGTAACTTTTATTATAATTTCAGCCTTTTTACGTTGTGATAAGAATTATAAAACGGTATCTAGTATGTTTGTATGTAGAGTCATAAATCATACGCACGTCAGTCATGCATACTTCGCAACAGTGCAACTTAGTGCAAAAAATATAAGAATTCATTAGAACTGACAACTGCGAGAATCAACTGTGAACTGTCAATTTTTTTCATAGTTTTCGTCAATTCTATAACCCACTCTGTCATACTGATACTTTCATAACTAACATACTTTCATAATTTAAATGTAATTTTTCATACTTTTTGTCATTCTATTACCCACTTTGTCAAGTTAACTTGCCTCATACCTTAGCTGGTTCGAATCCCGCCCAAGTCAAACATTGAACATAGATGTTTGATAACTATCTGTAGAACAATTTGTTTTTTTTCTGTAGTACAAATGTAGATGTATCTATAAAAGTTTATCAAGCCCTGATTCTGATGACAACTCGTTTTTTGTTTGAAAACCTGTCAAACTATTGTTAAAAAATATAGTTTTTTTTTCAAAACGAAGCATTAAGGATTACTGACATAAGAATGCACCATGAGAAGAGATTTAAAAGACTTATTAAAGAAAGATTCAAGTCTAAGAAAAAATATTCTGTTGTCAAATACTAATAATATCAAATCAATTGATAACCTCATTAAATGAGAAGTTTAGGCACTAAGTTGGAACAACCGTAACTAGGATACATAGACTACTAAAACATAACCCTTTTTGGGTTTGTAACTGAAAAACTTGGAAGAAAACTTGTAAACTTGTAAAACAAGTTTTACAGTTTTTTTGTTGTCAAGCTAAATTAATCCCTAAACATCTGTTACAAAAGCCAATAGCTCCTAATGTAGTTCTGGTTACGAAATCGAAGGTTACCGAATGGTTATGCGTTATACGGTCAAACGTGATATGAATAACATCTCCTTATACAGTCAAGAGCATGTATTGTCTGTCTGTACTGTATTGTTCACAATTTGCATTTTAACTACTATTTGTTACTAGTCTGTCACTGTCTCTAACTACGCTAACTAAATTGTAGGGAACACTAAGTATATTTTTTTTCTGTAAAATATGTATACATGGTTAGTTTGAATTTCTATATTATCCAGAAAATAGTAGAGAAGGGATAAATCTACTCCTGTATGCCAGGAACATTTGTTTAAAGACTTTTTGAATTTAGTTTTTCATCGAAGAAATGACTTGTAAAGTTACTCCATAAACCCAATAACCTGTAAGGCAGCCCTAGAACTCATTTTGTATCATAAGTTTGTTTGAAAATCACGTAATAGTTGGTATACAATACGGACTTACTCGGAACTAAAGTAACCCAGGAAAAATTATAAAAAATAACCCGCAACCTCCTGCATCCCAGGCGGACTTTCACCCACTGCGCTACAGAGGTCGTCAATAAAAACAGTGCCATTGCTAATCGATTTACTATAATATTGTATCAAGGTCAAGTTTATTTTGCTATGTCATGCAACCAATTCGGGCCCATTGTCACGTACGTAAAAACGGAATAGATCTTGTACATAGACAATATGGCATAGATAAAAAAAATGGTATAAATTAAAATAATGACTGGCAACATTGCGGAAGAGTGCGCGACTTCGATATTTGAGCTTTTAAACAAAATCGGGCCAAAATAACTGAATGTGAACGAAACGTCTTTCTTATGAATTTTTTTATTTATAATTATTCACAACAGTATATACAATAACAAGTTCTTAGTTAATATTTCATAGTAATTCTTTCCTATTAATATTATTAACTAGTTACTTGCATTTTTAGCACAATTTTAGCCAGCTTTTATTTAAGCTTGTTTATTGTTATTATCTACCTAGTAGAAGTTTTTGGATGTCAACGGATTTTTCAAAGATTTTCCAGAATCAGAACAAATTAATTCAGTCAAGAGAAGTTGCTTTAACTAATTTCCAATACATTTTGTAAAAAAACCTAAAATGAACATGTTACAAATATCTTTTGCCAACCCATAAACCTCTTAAATCTTCTCATCAGCGTCGAGCTCAGAACAGGGCGCAATGGCGCTCATTAGGGGAGGCCTATGGCCAGCCGTGGACTGCAATAGGCTGATGATGATGATACATCGTTACCTAAAAAAAACTAACTAATCACGCAGCTTATAACGAAAAACGCTTTCGTAATACGTTACACGCGATTTGTTGAAAACCAAACAAAATGTAATCGTGTGTCGTCACATGTGTTTAGCATTACGAAAATAATTGCTAGAATAATTAAGTTTTTAAAATTGGAATATGCGAATGTTTTACGCCAGTATTATTTTCTTTTATTACACGGTTTGTTGAGCACAATAATGTGGATAAGTAACCAACTGCATACTGGAGTCGTGTTACGATTATCCATGGGAGGAAATAAGGACCTATCCAATCTTAAAACTGGGTGATATGATATATCAACGCACAGCCCAAACCGCTGGACCTAGAGACTTGAAATTTTGCACATAGATACCTTTTATTGTGACTACACTATACTATACAACTATTAACTGATGCTAATATTAATATTCATTAATTCGATTTGATTAATAACAGGCAATTGCATTTCCTTTTTAGAGCTAGAAGGTAGAATGACGTGTTGATATGAATATACATTATATCTTAATTCTAAAATACATACAATTTTAGCATTAAGGTATAATTTAGCATGATTGTGGTAGCATATCTAATAATTAGGTATTATTGATAGTACATATCTTTATTGCACACCATACAAATTAATATAATTAATAATTAAAAGCTTTTTATGAAATACGTGCCACAGGTTAATTTAAGAAGATGTGAATAAAATTATTATCTCGTTTGATGGCATTGATTTCTTCCATCGATTTGAAATATTTATTTCCGATAGCTATTTTAATAACAGTTTCATTATGTTTTCCTCCTGATATTAATTACTAAAAGCTAATAGCAGTTTTCTAAAAACTATTTAAAACATTATTTGATACATACAGTCAGTCACAATGATCTGATTTATTGTAATTTGAGTAAAAAAAAAACAATTTTCTAAGACACCGTTTTCCATCCGTTATACTATAAAAAAACTGCTCTGAATAAAGAGAGTTTTTGAAAGCATTTTTTATTCAGCATTATTTATTATTATTTATAATAACTTATTCAAAAACTACGCTACGCGCCATGCCCGAGGAGCAAGACCTACGCCTGTAGCACAGTTGTGTTTTTAGCATTCAAAGCGTTAAAAATAACGTTATTAATAACTGTTTTTATTCGCAGATCGCTTTCACCGCCGTCCTCGGCTACGCATCCGCCGGGATCATCTCCCCCTTAGTGTTGGGAGTGAACCCCGGAGACGCACAGGTAGTTATTTCGATGTTATAAAGCAATAACAACTTACAAGTTGTTCTAGAACATAAATAATATAATTTTGTTCCGCGTCTGTACAAAAAATATCACCACGGCGATTTTATCATAGATATTACTTAGTACGCAAATCTATTGAGACGCAAGTTCGAAGATTACATTCGGAACATGTCTACTTTTTGCAAGCAGTTAGCGTTCCTCGTTACAGGTTGCAATCATTGGTTTTTGGTCGTAAATTCGAGAAACCCTTGACAGGTCCTCAATTATTTTTAGTTCCTGTAACGGGTTGTTGATTTTGTTGCGCTTTTTCTTAAACTAAACTTGGTGACAGCTCTAAAATTATTACGATCCTTGTCATTTACATGTATAAGAAAGTACGGGCAACCTTTTTAGAAGTAAGTTGATATCAACGACGACACAAGAGACAATGTATGCGGGGCCAGTGTCTATAGCAATGGATAAAGCAATATTTTAATTTCAGGCCGCCGCCATTGACACAGCCGTCAACATCCAGGACACGAACCGCGCCATCGGCGAAGGCCAATTACGTGCTGCTGAAGCCGCCATCCAATACAACACCGAAGCTGTCCGACAGGTACGAATTTAGGCACACAAAACAGAATACAATCGATATATATTTGCTTAGATGAGTGATTAAATTTCTTAGGTCTAAAACATCTGTACACAACATGTAAGTGACATAATGAGCAGTATCAGGTAACAACAGTTGGCAGACATAATTATTTAGGTAAAACATTTAATTAACATGTAAAACAATTAATATTATGTTGCTACTAATCTAAATGTAAGGTTTAATGCCCATCAAATAAAAATAAAAATTTGTTTATTTCTCTAAAGGTAATTAAAACCTTTTACCAAACTATGTTAATAGAAAGTAGGGTTTTGGCAATTAGTGCTTTAATTTTTTTTTCGTGGAACGATGTACATTATTTAGAGTGAGATGATTAATTTAATATTACTATACAATAAAGTTAAAATCACACAATAAATCGACTGGCGAGTCGAAGATTCATTATTGTGAGCATGAGGTGCACTCTAATGCGAGGGTTTTTTTGAATTTACTTAAATTATTGTTGAAAATGTCAACTGTATCACTATGACATATTAACAGAGTGGTATGCCACTGGGTAACAATGTCTGTTTTATGTGACTTTGACAAAGATTTGGATGAATTATAATGAACTAGCTTCCGCTCGTGGCTTCGCTCGGGATAAAAAGTTCAAAATACGATATAGCCTTCATCGCATTTGATGAATCCATACATTACTATAGTACACTATAATATTATAAATGCGAATGTTTGCGTGTATATAGTATAAGTATGTTGGTTCCCACCCAACATCTAACAGCTAAACGGATTTGGATGAAACTTGGAATATACATAATTTATAAACTGGATTAACACATAGGCTACTTTTTATCTCAGTACAACGCGAGCGAAGCCGCGGATGGAAGTTAGTCTTTAATAATGTAGCTATTTAAGAGGAGGTTGCTCCATATTGGTAAAAAAACTTAAAGGTACTTTATTTGAAAAGTATAGTAACAGTAGTTTTCCCCTGGCAAACAGGTTGCCATACGAAGAGGCGCCAGGGGATGTGATGAGGTGTGTTTTGCTGTAGTCAATTCTTTATTCTCATATTTTCACAGGTTGCTGAAACTAGCCGGGACCTGAACCAGAATGCCTACTGGAACAATGTCGCCGCTGGCCAGACCTACGTCGCTGCTGCTCAGTCACAGGCCGCCGCTATCGACGGCGCCGCTGCCTCCGTCCGCGCCGCTTACCTAGGAGCCGCTCCTTACGGAGTTGCCCCTTACGGAGTCGCCCCTTACGGAGTTTCCCCTTACGGCCTAGGCGTCCACGGACTCGGTCTCCGCGCTTGGTAAACCCGGTAAAAAACAGCTATTTAAAACAACGTTTCCAATAACCGTTAAAAACGGCTGTTGTAACCGTTATTTCAAATAGCAGTTATCGATAACGTTTTAAATAGCTAGCTATTTACAACGTTATCGTATCGGTCTTGTCTGACAACGTTTTCGTTGTTGGACAACGTCGTTTTGCTCAGTAGTTAACGGATAATGCTCAAAGTTCTCAACGGTCTCAAAGATGTAACTCTCTTTGTAAATAAAATGCCATCACTGCCAAAGTGTAAATAAACACATAAAAAACTTTATTACATTGTTTAAATTATTGATCTTACCCTAAATGTAGCTGAACCGTGATGTCTTAGCCTTCGTCACAGACTGGAACTGTTCAATGGGCACAGTTAAAATGCATGATGAGATAGCATCAACAAGACTACCATCAACAAAACATCACAAACTAACATCAACAACAAAGGATTGAACTCACCTATGAGCAGTAAAAACCACACATGCTCAATTCATATAGATATTAAACATTGGTAGAAGCTGGATGCGTCGAGCTTAGGACAGGGCGCAAAAGCGCTCTTTAGGGGAGGTCTATGTCTAGCAGTGGACTGCTTTAGGCTGATGATGATTATGATAATGATGATAACGATGATCAAATTAAACAAAAATAGACTATTCTTAGAAGGACGAGATAATTGGCTAGACGACTGAAAAATTCTAATTAGTCCGTTATTATCCAAAAAATATTGGACATGTATTTTTTCAATTAAACAAAAAATAACAAAGATATAGTGTGTTAAATAAAGTTCCGCGCGACGTCACGATATAGTACATTTTTTACCTAGGAGTGACGTCGGGAGCCCCCACTCCCGAACTTTCACGTTCTTTATCTCCGTCAATTTCTATTGATTCGATAAATAAAAAAATACGTGTCCAGTATTTTTTGTTTATCTAACTGATGGAATAATTAGAATTATTATTTTTTTTGACCCAGTCATCATGCCTATTCTATAACATGAACGTTGACTGCTTGTCTCGGGTGCCCGAGGTGATAGTGGTTTTGAACATGGAACGTTGTGTTCTTCAGCACACATCAGTCATACATAACTTAACGTACGATAACAGTTGGGTAAACACAACGTTTGTATGGAATAATAATAATTGAGTGGCGTAGGTACTTTTAAGATATTAGGTCCTAGTCCTTACCTAACCTATGAAATTGGTTTTTTTTCTCTCTATTTCACTTTGCACATATTTTATTTAATTCAACAGTCATATACCAAATTAATTTATTATCTGAACGTAACATTATTGCTAAGATTGAAAATTCAATAAAATACAATTTTTGAGGAAGTTCATCCGCAAAAAATAAAACATAAAAAAACAGTTCATTTCACGTGTCGTCACTTTCAATGCTTAAATTTGTAGTATTTTTTATGTGTTAGTTTTCTTTTTTACACATACTTTTCACTATGTTGTCCAATCATACACACAAAATTTTATGAGAATAGTATTAAAAGTTCTAGAAAAAAATACAAAAAAGTATGTATAGAGAAATATTTTTTTTTCGAAATTCTCCATACAAAACGCCAATTTCATAGGTAAGCACCCAATAATAGTAGATACATAGACCCCACTATGATTCTCTGTCTCGTGAATCAACTATGTACGTACGCCATGGTACAACACCCAGACCCCAATTATCAGATCAGAACTATCCCCAACTTTAAAGGAATATTATAGATCATGTAAATAGGGATTTATAGTTAAAATGCCGTTTCATTAGTCGTCGTCATCACTACGTGTATGTCAATGTCAATGTCCCGCGTATTAACCTATTTTTAATAAACTGTAGGGATTATCTGTCCCGCAGGGGTGCTTTAAAACATTCGAAAAGTTTCCGAATCAAATCCGTCTATTCCAACGGATTTTTAGGATCTTAAAAGCTGCTGATGGTGATTCTGAAGAACGCCACGATACGCCAGTGTGTGATAAAAACAACACACCGCGACAAAATTATGTAATCAAATAGCATAAAAAAACACACACTCATGTAGGTATAGATTATGTCGTTCATTTCCATAGACAACTCTACATTTTTTTTTTCATTTGCCAGAAATATATATAATAGCGATTCTTGTCATTATCGCGTGCCTCGGTATGCCTTCTACTTATTGCTATGGCCTAAGGGGTCCACATGTGATGCTACCACACTACTGTGCTAACTCTGTTACCTTATAAATTATAACCATGTGATGACAATATATGGAGTACTTTGTCATCTCCATCTAAAAGAAGGGTACTTATAGCAAAAATTTAAGTTCTCAAAATAACGCGTTGAATGCAGAAAACACTCCGCTCATCAGAGTGCACCTTGATCCCTAGTACATTAGAATTTAAAAATTTTACGACTTGAAAATAAATAAATTTAAAAAAGTAGTATGCTATTCAAAATTATCTAACCAAAAGGGACTACTCTATACGAAATGGCAGCATGGAAAAGTTGAAGAAAAGAGACGAACGTAAGGAAGATCAACGAAAAATTATTATATGAGCTACATTCAATATAAAGTAGCTGTCACGTCGTATAGAGAAGAGAGGCTGCTTTGGAGCGAGGCAGATGAACTGAGCTGCATCAGAAATAATAATAATCAATTTATTGGTAAATAAATATAAGGTATCAGTATTATCCATCGAGATAATTATATAATAGAACACTATAGAGTGACAGTCTTTAAATGAAATTTAACAAAAAACATCCAAGCGTTTTTGACATAAATAAACTTCAAAATGCCAAATTTGCACTAATTGTCGCTTGAAAAGTGTTCAAAGACCGCGCAATTGACAGCGTACGCGGAGTTTTGGTGCATACAATTTTTTTCCACGTTTTCCACTCTAGAGTATAAATATCTCGATGGTATTATCAGTTGCACCGAGCTCTGAAATTAATGATGATAATGATAACGGGACTAGACCCGCATCTCTGCCTGGATGTGGGATGCGGGTAGCGGTGTACTGGTAGCGGCCTGCAGTACAATTTGAGATGCGATTCATATGGCAGAGATTTCCAATAATGCCTCCGCAGGTCCGGTAGGTAGGGTGTAAGGGGTTCCAACCCTTATCTTCGGAACCCAAGCCAACCCCACCTGCACGTGGTGCACCCTGCTAAACAACGAACGGGGCTCTGGCGGCCGGCTGATTGCGGCATAGCACAGCCTACATCAGCACAGCCTACATCAGCACAGCCTACATCAGCACAGCTAAATCCCCTGGCCACCGACGGGCAGCAGCGCCGGTGGTGCGAGAAGCTGTGCCCTGCGATCCCCAACCCGCATGCCCAGCGTGGGGATTATGGGCATATCCCCCTTTATTAGGGGAGGCCTATGTCCAGCAGTGGACTGATATAGGCCGATGTGGTGGTGGTAGGTCCGAGTGACGTCATGCTCGAATATTTTGGATAGAGTGTAGACAGTGACTACCCATACTGCTGTAGATATTCACCACCCCATTTGTCTTTTTAGTTTCTATCGACTTTTATGACGATACGATTGCTATGGTTAGTCTATGAAAATGACAACAGAATGTGGGGAGCCCACATCATTATCACTAATATTATATCCTCTCTAAAATACCTAGAACAGCGCTCTACCAAAATAACAGTTTTGTTATGTGTGGACGTATATTTAATAAAATTCCTAATACCATTAAAAATCTTCCACTAAGAATGTTTATAAGAAAGTTAAAAACCTGGCTCATCGAAGAATCTTTTTATAGTGTGACCGAATTCCTAGATTGATGACTATTTTATGTAGGTATAGAATAAATATAATTTTATTTAGTTATTATTCTTGACTTTTTTGCATGCTGTGTATACGGTGAAGTATGTGAAAGCGCTAATCATAAATATTATTATAAGACCATTATTGTACCATACTTCAGGCAAAATAAATCATTTCATTTCATTTCATTGAAACAAAGTCGCTTACTGCTGTCTGTCTGTCCGTATGTATGCTTAGATCTTTAAAACTACGCAACGGATTATGATGCGTTTTTTTTAATAGAGTGATTCAAGAGGAAGGTGCATAGTCGGGGCCGGTCGCTAGTATTTAATAATTTACCCAAATGTATTTAAGAAATTAATCAAATTAATAATTTGTACAAAGTTGCATACTTTAAAAAATATCGCAAATAAAGAAATTTGAAAGAATCTTTATCTGAAATGACACCAATGTGAACGCAAATATAACAAGCCTTATTCAACATTTCCAAGTAGGTAGTTGCTATCTTATTAATAACCACAATCTTGCTGGTCTAAAGACATTTGGATATTAAAAAGGTGTAGTAGAACAGAAAACATTCGAAATCCAAAATATTTATGTGTCACTCAAACTCCACCTAACACGTTGACTGAAGGCGACCTGCGCCTGCAGCTCAGTTGTGTTTTCAGCATACACTAAGAGCAATTACTGTTATAACTATTAAAAAAAGTATAAGAAATTAAATCGAGAAAATTAATGAATAAAAAGCAAATTATAATTATAGAAAAAATAATGAACTCTTTAAGAGTTAAAGACCCGTCACACTCTCACAGGACCCACACTTACAACACATGTCTCAAGTTCATTATTTTTTCTATAATTATAATTTATTCATTAATTTTCTTCATTTAATTTCTTATAGTTTTTTAATAGTTATAACAGTAATTACTCTTAGGTCTCGCATGTTCTTCAACGCTACTATTTGTAACATTGTATTTGTTCGGTCTCACGCAATACAGGCTAGTGCTAGCCTGCCTAGTGCATATTGTATGTACTCATTCAACATGTTTTTTGAAAAATAAATTATTCGTATTTGCATTAATGTATCAGCACAAAGATGGGTAGACAATATTGCATACATTGTGGGCCGAAAATTTCGGTTACCTTCACGGTCCAAAGTTTCAGGCCGAAATTGGATGAGACCAACAAGATTAAAACACACAAACGGAGATCGAAAACAAACAGCGGGACGACGGACGATGATAATGATGATGTGTCAATTAAATTGCGGTATAAAAATCAATTGCCGTGCGTGTGTCTCGCCAAACTTTTAAAACGACTTAACCGTTTTGAATTCTTTTGTTTTGTTCCACTTGATTCCATGGTGGCTTACAAAAAAACAGAGTCGGACACACAAAGTAAGGGTTCCGTACTTTCCGTACTGTTGTATGGGAGTCCCGCTTAAATATTTTTTTGGTCTATTTTTAGTATTTTTTACTCAAGCGGCAACAGAAGTACATCATCTGTGAAAATTTCAACTGTAGCTATCACGGACACGGTTCATGAGATACAGCCTGGTGACAGACAGACAAACATTGGAGTCTTAGTAATAGGGTCTAGTTTTTACCTTTGCGTACGGGTACCCTAAAGAAAATTAGGTCAAACATTAAGGAAAAACTGAAAAATTGAAAATGTCTAATTAGGTAATTTTGTGTGAGCTCCCTATGCCCTGTTATTCACAACCCGCATGCCACATGTCCATTTGGACAAGGACAACGTCTGCCAGGTCAGCTGTATAAAAATTACTACACTTTTCTGCATGTGTATCGATATCAATACAAAACAAAACCCAGCCCTTTATAAATTATTAAACAAATATGACCTTTATTAAATGGTAATACAGTCCAATTACGGTTGAATGCTAGTTACCAGGTAGTGGGTAACTAGACTACCTTGGAGAGGGCGTAGGCTTTTGGGACACACGGTTGTTTTAATCAACGAACATTTTTAATTTAAAAATTTAAAATAGCATTTGGAAAGTTTGGTCCTTGCATAGTTTAGGAGTTAAAAATCTGAGCGGACGAAGTACGACTTTATCCCTTTTATTTGGATTATTTGGCTTGCTCAGTGCTTATAAATCTATTAAGGATACCATATAGGGGGGGTACTTCCGAAAAATCTAATACATATAAATTTAGAACCGGTAATACTTTAAAGGCAAAAGTTTGTGCAACGGGAAGATGTTTCATCATCATCAGCATTTAGCAGTTCACTTTTGGAAATAGACCACCCCTAACGAGCGCCACTCTGTCTGGTCTAGAATTACGTATGTGCAACAGCTCAAGCCGTTCAGTAGTTTTGGGGGAACAAATATCTACAATGTCATGATCTGCCGAAGATCGTCGAGCTCAACGGCGAGCTCGACGCATCCAGCTTGTGCTAGCAGCCTTTAGCAGATCGTCATTCCACCTGGCCGGAGAGCGTCCTACACTACGTTTGCCAAGCCGTGGTCTCCACTCAAGAAAACGTTTACCCCAACGGTTACCCCAGCGGTTATCGTTTCTTCGGCAGAAATTGATATTGAAGATGTTTGTTCCCCCAAAACCACTGAACGGCTTGAGCTGTTGCACATACGTAGCTCTAGACCAGACAGAGTACTGCTGTTAAAAATTGCACGACTTGGACCTTATTCTCAGGAATAGAGATGATTATCACATTTAGACATGATAGCGCGAGAACTGTCAAATATCTATGGATATTTTACAGTTCTTGTGATATAACTAATGTTACAATACTGAGAATAAGGGACTATGCCATTTGTTGGCCAACAAGTACGCTGCTCTACCTGCCCGTGTGTCCGTAATATACCACTTCGTACGAAAATAATTTATGAATGTAGATCACCTTCAACGAACAGACGTAATTACTTTGTATATTATTTAGCATATTTTATTATGTACTTGCATTTCCTTAGTGGGTGTAAGCACAGTCAACAACGAGTGATAATTCAAGTAAATTGGGAACAATTTAAAAAATAATTCAAAATATCTTTGTTTAGTTAGAACCATGCATACTAAGCTGAATATGGCTGCTCTCAAATAGAACAGTTACTAACCTATTTCATAATAAATAACGTTGACTTTGAACACTTTAAATCGTATTTTTTTTATGTACACCAATTCGTAACGCGACCAAACAGAAGACTTGGCAAGAAACTGCTCGGCTTATATTTTTTAACGTATTTTTTTACAATAATTGTTATTCTTAACAATGTAATACACATTGTTTTTGAGGGAGTTGGAGACAGCTTATTTGTCATTTAAATTTTTATAATCTTTTTACAGACGTTAGGTTTAACAAAAATTTTTAATTTATTGACAGATAGGTTTAACACGTCATTTGGGGTATTGTTAAAAAAACGCACACCCTTTTTTACCAAAATCCTTTTTTATTTGCCTTTTAAAAGATTTTATTCAGTTAATTATTTAATGTAACATAAGACTTAATAAGTATGACAGTGTACAGTTCTATGCACCCTGTTTATAGGATGTGGAAAACCAAAACTTAACCTAAATTAATAGTATCTAGATACTTAAAGTACCTTCCTAAAACAATTAGGTACAATTTCTTCAAACCTAAATAGATAAACCTATTATTGATTAATTTTATGAAGACTTACGGTAGGAACAGTGAGTTTATCATCCACCACCACCGCCACCACTACACCAGCCTATATTAGTCCACTGCTGGAGATAGGCCTGCCCTAATAAAGAAGGAGTTTATAATAACGAATGATTATTAATGGCCGCACTAGCTAATAGTAGATTTTACAAGAAGTACACAGAACGAACCAATTTTATCCGGGAGCAAAAGGCAAGGGCTGATAGTAATGTCGAGGATAAAATGGTTTTGTGGACGGGTTATAAACTGATTTCACTTCGATTGCGAGGAAATAAAACAGTAGTGAAACACATGTAACATTTCTTTAATTAAAATTCTAAGTAAAATTAGTATAGTTTTGAATAATGAAGGAAATTATTTTAAAGGTAAATAAATTAAAGTAAATATTATAACATAACAAATTCTATCTATGAACTTCTTATTGCGTTTGGGTGTATGGCTCATTTCCTTTGCCTTAATATAGATACATTTATGAGTAGATATGTTAATGCACTTGTGCACAAAATTCGATTTTGTGCAGCCTTTATCCTGCACAAATAAGTACTTTCAGAGCATGAGAAGTGAATAATAAAATTTTCTAGAGTAGCATGTTACATGGAATGTCTAAAACATGCGCAGGCGCACAAATAGACAGAAAACTAAGCACGATGCACAAATATGTTATTTTGAGAAAAAAGCGCGATCTATCTCAACTGTCAGTCCGTCATGATCATCATCATCAACCGTGCTCAGCTGGAAGTAGGTCTCTCCCAAGATTCGCCACAGAGACCGATCCTCGACTCTTCTCATTTACTGTCTGCCAGCCACTATGATACGCAGATCGTCACACCAGGGGCCCAGTTAAGGGGCCCTATTACCCTACTAGCAATGCTAACCCTAAACACGGTCTATGGCTTAGCACCGACTTCAAACAGATGAGATCGGTACCTAGCCCATATAATGGTACTATATTTTCTTCTTTGAATTAAATATCTAATTAAGTTTATTTTTCGCTTTTTAGGGCAGTTAAAAGTGTTTTTTTTTAAGTCTGTTATTTTTTTCTATTTTTTGTTTATAATAAAATAAAATATATAAATAATGCGACATTATCACACAGCATCATGTAGACCCAAACTAAGCAGAGCTTATTATGGAAACCACATGACTGATATACTACTAACATACTTTTTTGTAAATACATACATACTATACATAGAAAACTGCCAGACTCGAGATAAATATCTGTAGATAATGCAAACATTGATCCCGTGGCGGGAATCGAACCCGTAACCTTCTGCGTCTTCGGCGAACCTTCGCCTGCTGCGCCACAGAGGTCTTCTTTATATCGTCTATCTTTGAGAAAAACTACAAGCAAATCCCTCTCCATAGCTCGCTGAGCGACATTCTATTTGTGGACCAGTCCCACCGTGAGTGTCCACGTCTCAGTAGCATTCCTCATTCGTCGGTAGGACACACTGATTAAAAACTATAGCCTTCAGAAATTGAGGAATTATCATTAAGATAGCCTGGTATAAACTTTTTAGCTCTTGCTATTATCATTTTCATCAAGTACCCTATTACTTAAAAAAAATCCATACATTATAGATCAGACGGGATTCGCTATTCGAACCTATTATTTATGCTATTCTTTCAAAATTAGGGTGTGGGTGCCGATGAAATTACAGGCACAAGAGGCTTATCACCTTCTGCCTCAAGTTGATCACTCACGTTCCAAAAAAGCGTGATCTACGATGCAATGTTTTGTGATAGGTAATGGTTACCACTTAACATCAGGTGGGCCATGTGCTTGTTCCATATTCAAGAACCATAAAAAAAATTAAGGATTCGCAACAAATTGCCCAATTAGTATCATTAGTATCATGGGCTTTCGCTGTGACATTACAGGCACATGAGGTTTAACAACTTCATTCTTCATGTCGCAAATCGACGCAAGGCATTGCATCGGAGGGCACATTACAAGCATGTGTAACCTACCAAGCAATACTTTGTTATAAGTAATGGTTACTACTTAACATCAGGTAGGCCATATGCTAGTTCCATCTTCAGGTAATTTAAGGAAACTATAACATTGTTTTAATAACTAGTATAGCCTCCATCAGCAGCTATGACGTAATATCAATAAATAAGTACCACTATAGGCTAGTCTGGGGTGTACGGGGTTCCAACCTCCATCTTTGGAACCCAAGCCAACCTCACCTGCTCTTGGTGCACCCTGCTAAACAACGAACGGGGCTCTGGCGGCCGGCTGATTGCGGCATAGCACAGCCTTAATCGGCACAGCTAAATCCCCTGGCCACCGACGGGCAGCAGCGTCGGTGGTGCTGTGAGCTGTTAAAAAGCTGTGCCCTGCGATCCCCAACCCGCATGCCCAGCGTGGGGATTATTCACAAACTACGGAAGTCGGAAAAATCAGTATACGTAATGGGCCCTTCGGTTTATAATAGACTGCCGGAGACGATAAGAGATGCTACTTCCACCGCAATATTTAAAAAGAGGATCAGGACGTGGCTATTGGAGGGGTTGTTCTACAGTATAGGTGAATTCTTAGAATTACCTGAGGGCTTACCACAGGTTTTGATAGTTTTCGAAAACTTTATAAGTTTCGGTATCTTTCCCAGTGTTACCGTTTTAGCATTTTTAATGCTAAATTTAGCATATTTTCGGGTCTGTTAGCTTGAAAAATTTGCATTTAGCATATTTCATGATTAACATTTTTTTGTATGTTACCTAAAAATTCAAAATTTCTAAGAAATTCAAAAGAAAAATTATAGATTTTAGCATTTTTAAAGTTATTTAGCATTTTTTTGGCATGTTTTGCAACAAGTTTTTGCATTTTCTCCAAATAAAAAACGGCAACACTGATCTTTCCATACATTTTCGTAGTTCATGCACGTTTCCCTAGAGGCGCTGTACGAAAATGTATGGAAAGATACCGAAACCTATAAAGTTTTCGAAAACTATCAAAACCTGTGGTAAGCCCTCTGAACAGTAGAACACCCTGTCCTCGGCCTAGTTCATAGAGCTATAATTACGGAAGTAGTTATGTAAGTACTTGTTAAATGTACCTATATGACATGTTGTATTTAGGTACTACCTACTCATGTACGTGAATAATTGTACACATTTGACTTGTAAAATATGTTTTTATCAATAAAATCTTGTATCTTGTACCTGAGCTATAATTACGTAAGTAGTTATGTAAGTACTTGTTAAATGTACCTATATGACATGTTGTATTTAGGTACTACCTACTCATGTACGTGAATAATTGTACACATTTGACTTGTAAAATATGTTTTTATCAATAAAATCTTGTATCTTGTATCTGGTATCATAAAAAAGATGACATAATAGACAGATTCCCATATTCTAACCCCTCCCCAGGCACCTGGTTCTGACTAGCATATGATCGAGACGATTGCCGAATCAAAGAGCATATGCCCAGCGAGCCAGTGGGTTGAGAAAATAGCTACATTGATGATGAAAATTAAAAACAGTTTATTTTATTTCAGCCTGTGACGCTGCTTTACGTGCCGCGTCTCCACTATTCTACGAAGGTGGAGGACATAGTGGAGTACGTGGAGAGGAAGACCAATATCCAGTTAAAATCATTTGTGGTGCGTGTTCTGACTGCTGACTTGTCGAGCTTTACGAAGGAAGAATTTTGGCCGATGAATGTGTTGTTTCGTCGCTTTCGCGGGAAACTAAGCGGAAATCCGTTACGAATCGCAGATTACACAACGTGTCAGCATACTTTAAGTATCTTTACATCTCTCATGTTCGGTAACTAGGTTCTTATTACCTCCAAATGGGGCTTGTAGGTGACTAATTAGCGTTCTAGGGTAACAATGTAGCAAGAAAAGCCCTAGGGCGGTAAGTAATTTATAAAAAACACTTCTTTCTTTCAAAAAGTTCGCGTACATCTAACCATCATACTGGCAATAGACATCATGCATTCAGCCCAATGACCAAAGAGGTCCCTTTGCTATTCAGCCTTGTCTATAATAGTCATCAATTTTAAATATCGAACGGCGAAGCTCAATTTCGTTCTTGAAAAAATAATTAAAAATGTTTTATTCTTGTAATGCCGGTTTTTTTCTACTTACCTACCTCCTTACCTAATCGAGATGTAAAGCAGAATAGTTAGCTCGGGTGTAAGCACCAATTGCACCCTCGAACTATAGGCTAAATATCTCGGGCTGCAATTGATGCCTTACAGCCCTAATTGGCTACTAATCTACTATTATTATAATATGTATGTTAGTCTACAAGGTACTATATATTCTATGGGTATATAGTATCACAGAATAAGTTATAACATCCTGTACTTGTCTATTGCTGCCTGAATTAAAGATTTTTTTTTTTAAATTTAAGAGCAACAAAAGGATATTCTCTAAACTTAAATTTATCAACTAAAACATATCTAATTGTGGCTGCAGGAAAAAACTTAATTGTGTTAGGATTTTCTATGGTCTTCACACTAGACTAGCCTGTATAGCGAAGACCAAATGATGGTATGTAATGTGTGCGAAGTGGTAAATAAATGTCTATTGTCTATTGTACCATACCTTGAATAATGATTAATGACGACCGATGATTCCCAATGTTCTTGGTAGCTCGAACATGCCGCACTTACCTTTAGGCTCCGCGTGCCCTTTCAGCTGTTCGGCTTTAGCCTGCAACTTTGTCTGCATATTCTCAGCCCCCTCTTTCATCTTTGCTAAAATACCTGTAAGAAAAACATTAATTAGTCATACTACTTCATCATCATCATCATCGGCCTATTGCAGACTATCTAAGCAGTGTCCGTGGTTTCGGCGAAACATTTTTTTTGATGGCTATATAGCCCTTCGAGAGTGCACAGGACGGGCGCATTTAATGCAGGTATATGCTGCGACGGACGGCGGAGGGTTCGTTTCTCTGGCATGCCATCTCGTTCTTTTGTGCGTTGTTTCATATTACTTATATCATCATTATTTATTTAAAAGCTGTGCTCTTGTCGGCGCAACTGATGTAGCTCCTTCCATTTGACACACTATATTCCATCTTTAACAGTTGACCGTGTGTATCTCACACATATTTAGTGCCGTATATTTTTTTAAATATTTTTATTAAACAGGTTGGGGCAAAATGTTATCTCATTGAGGGCAGCTACCTTTTATTGTAATTAGAAGGTTTTGTTCTGAGTAAATAATAGGTTAATTTTAAAGAAAAAAATCTATAGTATTTTCGGTAATTTCGAAAAAATGTAGTCACCCTGAAAAATTAAATTTGTCAAAAAAAAAACAAGTTGGTCTCAACCGACTCTATTTCTTAACAGGAACACTTTTCCTAAAGTAACTTTCTAAATCAAATCGTTAGATTTCGCGATAATTCAAAAAAAAAACAATTCCGTACAATTTCTTCAAAAAAACATAAAGTTTCCTCTGGACAAAACCTTCTTACTACATAAGAAAAGGTGGCTGCCCTCGGTGAACTAAAATTTTGCCCCACCCTGTATTGTAAATAATAATGTTCTTATGTAAGTTGATCTAGTTACAAGGTATAATATATTGTAACACTAGCTTCCGCCCGCGGCTTCGCTCTAGAGGTACCTGGATAAAAAGTAGCCTATGTGTTAATCCAGGTCACGATCTATGAACATTCCAAGTTTCGTCCAAATCCGTTCAGCCGTTCTGGCGTGAAAGCTTTTTATATCCGGGTACCGCACGAGTGAAGCCGCGGGTGGATGCTTGTAAATTATAAATAAATACTCCACAAATATATGGTATATAATCGTCATCATCATCATCATCATCATCATCAGCCTATAGCAGTACACTGCTGGACATAGGCCTCCCCTAATGAGCAAACAAACGTAGTGTAGGACGGCCTCCGGCCAGGTGGAGTGACGATCTGTTGTCGGCTGCTGGTAGAAACTGGATGCGTCGAGCTCAGGACAGGGCGCAATGGCGCTCAATTTATATAATATGCAATATGCATAGATCCCGCTGTACCATTTCTGTGTGTTGTACCATAGTGTACATAAGATAATGTTTTTTTGCCAGAACACATGTTCATAATAGGTTCTCATTACTTAGTAGGTAAGGTTCAAGTATGTTCTTCCCTAGAGGCGTGCAAATGATCAATAATATTATATAATTAACACATTATTTCATTATAAATTGCCATAGTTGATACACAAGGCGAGTCCAACAGTTTGTTGAATACAGCTTGATACGCGGGACATTGATATTGACATACATAGTGATGACGTTGACCAATGATGTACGGTGACGAAAACCAAAATAGCTTTCCATTGGTTTGACAAACCAAATTGGTTTTCGTCAGTATTCATCACTACGTGTATCAACTTATATTAAGGCGACGATACATGTCAAACCTCCCTCTCGCTCGCACTATTCAACATTTTTGAAGATATAAAATCACTGAATATAGTTATGCAAAATAGCAAACCTTCACGGCCTAGAAAATAACAATACAAAGGTTCAGCAATAATATCATTTTGATTCTATCACGTTTTCTTCAAAAATGTTGAATAGTGCGAGCCAGAGGGAGGTTTGATCCTTATAGTCGCATTAACTGCAGGCTTTCCATTGGTTTGACAAACCAAAATGGTTTTCGTCATTATTCATCACTACGTGTATCAACCTATATTAACCGTAGTGTGGGCAAACTGTTTCGTTCATAATACCCACCATGCTTGTCCTTTTCCTTCAATATACGTTCCATATCTCCAGCCTTGTCTTTGACTCGGCCAAAGAAATCTATCCATTGTGTTAGCGTGCGCAAATGAAATACATTATTATGCTATAAATTCTATATTGAAGAAGAAGGTTGTCGAAATAGTGCAAAAATTTCCAAGCCTGTTTGAGCTATTATTCTATTATATTCTATACTATAGAATATAAATAATATAATTGTTTTTTCTCAAACATGCTTGGAAATTTTTGCACTATTTCGACAACCTTAACCAACCAATCTTAACCTAAACTATTATTATATTATATTCTATAGTATAGAATATAATAGAATAAAAGTTTTGTAAAAAAAATTGCACTATTTCGACAACCTTAATCAACCAATCTTAACCTAAACTATTATTATTATTATAGTATAGAATATAATAGAGTATAGAATATAATAGAATAATAGTTTTTTCTCCAACATGCTTGAAAATTTTTGCACCATTTCGACAACCTTAACCAACCAAACTTAACTTAAACTATTATTCTATTATATTCTATAGTATATAATATAATATAAGAATATTTTTTTCTCCAACATGCTTGAAAATTTTAGCACTATTTCGACAACCTTAACCTAAACTATTATTCTGTTATATTCTATAGTATAGTATATAATAGAATAATAGTTTTATCTCAAACATGCTTGGAAATTTTTGTACTATTTCGACAACCTTCTTTAATATCCGCGCATTATTTGAGAAAAGTACTACACAAGCCTTGGCCACAACTTGGCATTGACGGACTCACGTATATCGCACGTTCGTCCACCATTGCCTTTTTAGCTGGTTGCAGCAGTAATGTACTAAGTCCTCACGGACTTAGGTAGGTTGTACATATATATATAACCATGTTTAATTTACCTGATATCCGTTTGGTGGCGTCAGGACTAGCCGACTGCGTCAATGCTGCCACTTTCATGTACTCGCTCGTTATCAGACCCGCTGCCTATAAACACAATGTTTTATTATAATAAAACAAAGACATTTAGGGTATGTCCTACCACCACCAGCCTATATCAGTCCACTGCTGGACATAAGCCTAACACATGAAAACAAATTGCTCATATGAAAGACACTCAGCCGCTGCCGTAACACTAAGTAACACTTAGAGATAGGTGACAGATTTATTAGCTCACCTCCAAGCTGGCTGGACTCATAGCTGAGTACTCCTCACTCAGCAGTTCCACAATCAGACCCTCAATGTCGAAGAACAGGATATGACTCTCCGGATCTGGAAATGAAACAAACAATTTCAATTAATTTGGTGTGCAGACAGTATTAATTTATTGTGCAGTCAGATATGCAATTAATAATATCCCAATGTCTAATATGACTCACCTGCTGGGTTCGATCTGAAGCCCTGGACAGTCAGTGGAGCCCTGCGGCTCCTAGCGGGCTCGGCGAGAGGGCCTAAGTTAGCGGAGCCTGCGCCAGAGCCCAAGGCCGCTAGGCCTCGCGCGGTAGCCGCTCGCATAGCATTGATGTTTCTGTGACGGAGACCTCTGCAACAATCAAATTATATTTATTAATTTTAATATTATTATACCACTTCATTTATCTTTAAAACTTGTAAAAAATACAATAGGATTGGTCGAATCGTTAGCTGAGCCAGGCCAGTCTCACTCCGCATTTTAGGTACGAAGCTATAAGTACATCGGCGCGCCCCGACTGCGGGGCTCGTTCCGTAGGTTAGTACGCGTCAGAAGAGATAAGAGTTACGTATAGAAAGAGATGCAAGGTATAGGTGAATATAAAATGTTAGGTCGGAGCTGAATAACCCTTTATTACGTCGCAGCTAAAGTCGCTATCTGTTTAAAGTTTAAAGGTTCTTTGCGGAGTGAAACTTCTGTTCCTTTTTCTATTCTGTGGCTGAGCCTATCATCAGAGGGACACATCCCTAGTGACTTTTGTAAGTAAACGATTGCGTGACAGCCTAAATATGTTACCGAATATGCAAGAGTCTCGCGAAAGCTCCAAAATGGCTTGAAATTGTATTTTTGGTTTTGTTTTTGTTACAGAGTTAGTTGATGAAATAATAAGAGAAAGAAAAGCCTAGCCTTAAAAATAAAAATAAATATGTTTATTTGGAAATTAATAACAAGATACACAGTACAGTGAGAAACGATGATGTCTGTGGAAGTAATAAAACTGTGTTACAGACAACAACGCCCTCCTCCGGAAAAAGTTTACAATCGAAATTATAACAAAAACAGTGGAACAAAAAAGCCTAAAATAAAACAAATCGTTAAATCAAAATTGGTAAATTTGTATGGGAATTGCCACTTCTGATTACAAATCAATTTAATGTGGTATGAAGTTCAACGAGTCAAATAGTCACAACTAATAATATAAATGCGAAAGTTTGTGTGTGTGTGTGTGTTTGTTCCCACTCAACTCCGCAACGGCTAAACGGCTTTGGATGAAAGTTTAAATACATTTAGGACCTGGATTTACACATAGCCTATTTTTTATCCTGGTACCTCGGGAGCTAGTCTGAAATAAATACCTACATTGACTTGAATAAAATAGTAGAGACAAACCTAAAGAAGTGCACAGCTGGATTGGCGAGCCCCTGCAGATCGCTGCCCGCAGTCACAGAGCCGCCGAGATCGTCTGTTGACGTCTCGTCACACGCAGACAGCACCTCTTCAGCTATCATACCTGCAAATAGTAATAATGCTAGACATCATCACAGCACCATCTAACCCCAAACTAAGCAGAGCACATAATCAACGGGCGCTCGCGCTATTAATAGATATAGATATAGAGGGTGGGGCAAAATTTTACCTCATTGAGAGCTACCTTTTCTAAAAAAAGTGTTCCTGTTGGGATATAGAGTCGATTGACTGATAAGGTACTGTAAGGCTCCATAAAAATAGTCAATCTTTTAAAGGGCAATGTGTACGATTTGTTTACAAAATCCCCAATGTATCTGTAAATAAATTCAAACATGTTGTTAAACGTAACCTCTGTAATTAAGTTTATTATAAAATTTCTGATTATTTAGATGACAAAAAAGCTTGGGATAAAACTGTCTCCAACTCCCTCAAAAACAATGTAATAGTTAAGAATACATATTGTAACATGACATTAAAAAAAATATAAGCCAAGCAGAGTTTCTTGCCAATTCTTCTCTGTTTGGACGCGTTACGAATTGGTGTGAATTAAAAAAAAATACGATTCAAAGTGTACTTTACAGTGCTTATTGAATAAAAACATATGAATTTTTTAATTGTGATCCACTTGTTTTTTTTACAAAAGTCATTTTCTAAGCCGAATATATTTTTTTCCAAAAATCCGAAAATGCAATTATTTTTCCTTCAAAATATACCTATAGTTTTCTCAGAACAAAACTTTCTAACTACAAAAAGAAAAGCTAGCTGCCCTCAATGATATATAATTTTGACCCACCCTGTATAAATAACACAGCATCATCTAGCTGGCCACTAAGAAGAGCTTGTATGGGACATACATATCACACATCCAAAAACACCCAGAGCTGAGAAAAATATCTGCAAATAATGCAAACATTTGTCCCGCGGCGGGAATAGTACCCGCAACCTTCTGCGTCTCAAGCGGACCTTCGCCATTCGCATCGCGCCACAGAGGCCGTAAAACTGAATATATTTTATAAACCGTTATAACTAATTATATGAATAGTATAGGCATGGGAGCGTAACAAACTCACTTTCGCATTTATAATCCTACTATCTACTACTCTTTCACGCTAAAACTACTGAACGGATTTGGATGAAACTTGGAATATACATAGCTTGTGACCTGGATTAACTTAGGCTACTTTTTATCCCGGTACCACGCGAGCAAAGCCGCAGGTGGAAGCTAGTATAAACCAATTTGTTAGGATAGTTAGCATAGCAACATAATTTTCAAGCTATTTCAGCCGGCTGAATGGAATTTAGAAGCCTTCCGATGAACTCCACTCAGAATTCAATCATTCTCACAATTTAAGATCAAAATGATGCCACTTACGATTTTTTAAATTCCATTTACGGTTTCCGGCAAGGAATGGGTCCTTTCATATTTCTCACATTCCCTTCACTATTCTTAAACAATTTTACCATTTCTTTGACGTTTCTCACATTTTTCACACGATTCTCACATTTCCTTCACGAGTCACATATTCCCCACACGATTCTCCGATTCTACAATTCTTTCACGATTCTCAAATAATTCTCACATTCTCCTAACGATTCTCACATTCTACCCACGATTCTCACATTCCCCTCACGATTCTCTCATTCCCCTCACGATTCTAACATTCCCCCCACGATTCTCAACACTTACCATGCAGCACCCGGTCCAAATGTCCCGTCTCCATTTGCCAGACGTGCACCGTGCCGTCGCTGCAGCCGACCACCATAAAATCGTCCGCTGGACGCCATTTAATAGCGACCACGGGGAATAGATGTCGGGATGCTAGCGTCACACACTTACGCTCTGTCAGACCTGAAAAGTTTCAACAAATATAATAAAAATTGTTGAGTTTGGATCTCTGACATACCTATTTGATTCAAATCTCTTTGAATTAAAAAAAAAAGTTAAATCCAAACTAAGCCATTAAATAATATCTACCTACTTTTTTAAACTAAATACTACTCACAGGGACCTCTTTCCACCCTAAATTAGCATAGTTATTATTTGTTAAATTCGTTTATATTTTTCTTTTTCTGTGTTGCTTTAATTTTTTTATAATATGTACCTACCTATGTAATGGGTGAAAATAAATGTATTTTCCATCTTTCTTTCTTTCAACTTTTATTTTAACTATAAAAAATATCCTTTGTACGGTAAAAATATTTCGTTAGCAAATCGCGCGAGCCGTTTTTGAGCTTTTGCGAGTCGCGCATGGCAATCGACTTTTACATACATAGATATTCATAAAAAGTACTTACTTAGTAGTGTAACGCTGTGATCCGAAGCGACAGAACAGATGCATTTCTGGATTCGAGGCTGCAAAAACAAATGTTTTGTGGTTCACATTCTAAATATATACTTTTTTATATTTTACTAGAGTCTCGTCCACGTCGCGGCTTCGCACGGGTAGTAAGAGCATATATTTTTTTTTTTAATTTAAAAATGAAAAAAAATTATTTCAAATATTATAAATTTTAACACACACACACGCACACACACGCCCTTTATTTCTTGATATTGTCTTCCCTTCCGTACCCCAGTGACGCCTACATCGCTTATTATGGTGCTGCCTAGCTAGGCGAGCGATGGTAAGCGGTAACCACGCGCCTTTTAAGCTTTTTCTAGCGGCAGTATTTCAATAAAAAAATTAAAATAAAAAAAACACTTATTGTGACATAACTATAAAAGATAGACATATGCTGTCGCGACACTTTCTGTAGATAATGATGTTTTCTGCAAAGTCGTAGTACATTATTTTGTTCTATCATCAATACTTTTGGCAGCGCACGCGATGAAGGAATTTATTAGGTAGATTTTATACACCTCCGATTACATTATTGAAGTTTTAGTAATCCAAATTTTTTTTTTAAATATAATATAGCCTATAACACTCGGGGATAGTGTAGCTACCCAACGATGAAAGAATTTTTAAAATCGGTAAAGTACTTTCGGAGCCTATTCAATGCAAACAAACAATCAAATATTTCCTCTATAATATTATCTATATTGATGATAATTCCAAAAATCCGTCGAGTAGTTTTTGAGTTTATCGCGAACAGACAGACAGAAAGACAGATGTGGCGGGGGACTTTGTAAAAGTTCAAAGTTCAAAGTCATTTATTTGCGAACATGAGTAATAAAGATGTACATACAAGGGTATTATATTGTAATAAAAGCACAACATGTTCTGCCTAAATCTAAGGCATGTAAAATTTCGTGAGTAGTTTTCTAATGCATTAGTACAAATCACAAATATTATCAATTAAATTACATACAATAAAAATGAAAAAATATATTAAATAATTCAAATAAAATAAAACTGGTACTGTTTCTAATAATTAAATATATGTATACTAGCTTCCGCCCGCGGCTTCGCTCGCGTTGTACCGGGATAAAAAGTAGCGTATGTGATAATCCAGGTCACAAACTATGTATATTCCAAGTTTCATACCAATCCGTTCAGTAGTTTTCGCGTGAAAGAGTAACAAACATTCATCCATTCATCCATACATACTCACAAACTTTCACATTTATAATACTAGTGTGATGTGTTATTCTGGTACCTAAACTATCTACGTACCAAATTTCATCTAAATTTGTTCAGTGGTTACGCAGATACGTGGTAACAAACATTCACACATACTATCGCATTTATAATATTTATAAGATTAATAATGTCCTTCTCTATAATATTTTTTTTTCTATATTTACATATAATATGTAGTGATTGTATTTATTCATAAAACCTGTTACAGATTTATCTAAGTGCTTCTAAATACTCAGTCACTTATTTATGTTTATAAAGTACGTAAATATAATATGTTTAGCTTTAAGATCATAACCTACACTTAGTTATGCAAATAATAATCTTCAATCTTGAATCTTGAATATCGCCTTTATAATAATAGTAAGATTTATGAGGTACTTACACTGCAATTGTGAGGGGGCACAATCAGTTGTGTTATTTCGCCGGCATGCACGCAGAATCGGTGAAGCAAAACACCGGAGAACAGATCCCAGAGGCAGACGGCGAAGTCGATACCGCCGGACACTAGGTGTGTCTTGTCGTATCTGAAAAGATGTTGGAAAACATCAAATCTTTAAATATCCTACTTCCTCCTAATATTATAAATGGGAAAGTTTGTGAGTATAGATAAATGGACGAATGTTTGTTACTCTTTCACGCAAAAACGACTGAACGGAAACTTGGAACATACACAGTTTGTGACCTGGATTAAAACATAGACTACTTTTTATCACGGTACCACGCGGGCGAAGCCGCGGGCGGAAGCTAGTATAGTATAAAAAAAGTTGTTATTTGCTTTTGTCTGTTAGTACGCTTAAGCGCTAAACAAGCCACCTGTCAGTGCGCACGTCGCTTTAGTGTTTTACCAATGACCCTGCATACATTGTAAGACTTAGGATAGGCAAAATAAATTAATAGATACCTTTGATGAACATGGTGTGGATATATCAAGCAGTTCACCCTTCCATTGTGTCCAAGAAGTAACTGGTGTGGCGGCCAGTCTGTAAAACAAAAACAGCTTTTATTAAACTAATCATCATTATAATCATTTCAGTCATTTTCGGCCCACTGACTGGTGGGAATAGGCTTCCCTTTACTACTCTACTTGTCTACTTCCACAGCAGTATGTCGTACGGCATTTTGTTGTGGGAGAATGCTGCAGATATCAACACCATATTTGTGCTGCAGAAAAGGGCTGTTCGTGCAATTTATAATATGGGCCCCAGAGAATCACTTAGAACTAAGTTTAAAGAAATAAATGTTATTACAGTTCCGAGCCAATATATATATGAAAACTTAATGTATGTCCGAAAACATATTAATTTGTTCAAAAAAAATAGCGACAATCATAATGTTAACACTAGAAATAAAGATAAACTAGCTGTTCCTACTGTAAGGCTCCATAAAGTTAGTCAATCATTTAAAGGGCAAAGTGTACGTTTCTTTAACAAAATCCCAAATGACGTGATTAACGTAAACGTAATCTCTGTGATAAAGCTTATTATAAAATTTCTCATTATTTAGATGACAAAAAAGCTTGGGATGAAACTGTCTCCAACTCCCTCAAAACCAATGTAATAGTTAAGAAAATATATTTTTAAACTGACATTTAAAAAAATATAAGCCTAGCAGAGTTTCTTGCCAATTCTTCTCTGTTTGGTCACGTTACGAATTGGAGTAAATTAAAAAAAAATTGACGATTCAAAGTGTACTGTAATGTGCGTACTGAATAAAGAAATTTTCACTTTCACTTTCACTTCGATCCTGCGCGTCCACCGGCCTAAAAACTCCGACACCGGAGTTTGTCACTAGCTCATACGAAGGAAGGAAAGACTGGCGCGATGGGTCGAAGATATCAGAGGGCTTACCACAGGTTTTGATAGTTTTAGAAAACTTTTTATGTTTCGGTATCTTTCCCAGTGTTGCCGTTTTAGCATTTCTAATGCTAAATTTAGCATATTTTCGGGTCTGTTAGCTTGAAAAATTCGCATTTAGCATATTTCATGATTAACATTTTTTTGTACGTTACCTAAAAATTCAAAATTCCTAAGGAATTCAAAAGAAAAATATAGATTTTAGCATTTTATTTAGCATTTTTAAAAGTTATTTAGCATTTTTTGCAAATAAAAAACGGCAACACTGATATTTCCATACATTTTCGTAGTTCATGCACGTTTCCCTAGAGGTGCTGTACGAAAATGTATGGAAAGATACCGAAACTTATAAAGTTTTCGAAAACTATCAAAACCTGTGGTAAGCCCTCATAAAACTGTGGGAGGCACCTATAGTTATTCTCTTACTTATTATACGGTAATCTTTTCTCCGAGAACATATTCGCCTTCGAGGCCTCCGAGAACATTAGCCTTCGAGAACCTCCGAGAATCTTCGAAAACCTTCCCCATCGAGAGCCTCCGGGAACTTTTTTTTTCAGGAACTCTGAGAACCTTTGAGATCGGTACTTTCCTTTTAGTAACATTGAGAGCCTTTTAGTAACTTTGCAAACCTGTGGTGTGGAAGATAATATATAAGATTTTTTTGAATTATCAAAAACGCTGAGACACGTACATATTAATGTTTAATCGTTAGCCTGAATATCAAATTTGAGAATCCTTACTTCGAAACTTTGACACAAAAGGAAAATGCCGAGAACCCGTACCAATTGCGTCACAACCGAACGTATCCCATAACATTTATTATATTTTATAAATGACATTAACATTTTCTTTAGTTTTACACAACGACGGGATTAATAATTAAGTAAAAAAATATTTTGTTGATTTGGTTTCTGTTGCACGCCGCCATTAGACTACAACAACCAATGATATACACGTTGCTATGGCAACAAGCATTGATGTAAAGTGTTAATATAGCAATAACCCTCATTTTTAATTATTTTGACAGTAGAATCGACTAAAAACTTATTGGATATTTTTTTGACGCACTCACTTTAGTCTTGGTACCGAGCGCCATTAATCAGACGGCATTCTCCTTTTATCCCCTATTTTACCTTCTTAGGGGTGGAATTTCTGCAAATCCATCATTAGTGGATAGTGTGGATACCAACACTATAAAGGTAATTATGTGCAACATTTAAAGTCTCTAGGTCCAACGGTTTGGGGTGTGCGTTGGTATATCACCCAATCAGTCAGTTTACCAGCCAGACCAGTTCAGCAGCGGCCGCCGAAGCACCAGAAATATAGTAGGTACTTGAAGAATACATTATTGTAGCTATTTCGACCAATTTACAATTTTCAACAAACATTACAAATATTGACCACAGAGCAGTAGGTGAGTCGTCCATTAGGTATTTAATACATAGTGCAAACATCCAATATCTTAAACAAACATTTGATTAATCGTTTGTTAGTACAATTAAATTTAGTTTGATTAAACTTAGGTAAGTTGAACAGTAGTTGAGTCGACCAATATGTGATCTGATCATAGGTGAATCGACCGTAGCTATTTTGAAATTAGTTCTATCAAGTTTTAGCCCAGGAAAATTAGGAGTTTTATGGCTATAAACTTGTATATACCTTTATTTGAGCACTCTAAACACTGCGCGCAACCTCTACCCTCTATCTCGAAAACGGTTCAAGATATTAAAAAAATGTTTGAACAAAAGATGTAGAGAATTTAATTTTCTACAATATTTATTAAGATATAAATAGCATAAAACCCATAGGAAACATGATACTTACAATAAATCGTTTTTTTGACTTTTGACCTTGGAATATCTGAGGAAGCTAACACCCGACGATCAATAGGTTTTGAAAGGTTTTTGTATAAACCTTTCAAAATCTTGTTTATAGCCGACTATCTCTCATTCCGAGATTCGTGCCCTAATTTTACTAAATTTCTTGTACTATTTAGTTATTATGATATGTAACCTTTTATTATATATTTAATGAGTCTACACATCAGACATCAGATCCGAGTTTCAGAATCCCAATATTGTTTATTTGGTATATCCAAACCCAAGTTAAGCGGGATCCAAAAAACGACGAAGCGCTTCGAGAAAAGGTACGTACCCTTGCACTAAGCTTGGCTCTTCTTGACGGGGGCACTGGCCGTGCCCCCAGCTATAAGATGTGATTCAGATTCGGAGGTAAGTGTAAACAATACTTTAGAGGTGCCCACTTTTTGCAAACAGTTTTAAGTCAGTAAATATTTTCTTGAGAACAGGAAAATATAGTTTAATACATTTTATCCCTATTTACATTTATTTTCCTTCTAAGCTCAGTGATTTTGCTGTTAGGATTTCCCATCTAGTCTATCAATCACCTTTGACTCATAATCATTGCTATTAATTTTATTATGGGCTACATAATGCTGTGTTTACGTCCCGCATTTTTTTTTATTATGCTTAATAAAGCTGGTTGCTATTTGAAGATATCAAAAGTACCTACGCTATTCAATATTTTTTTCCTTAAAAACGCTGTGGGGTGATTACTTCACTGTTAAGCAACGTAAGTCAAAAGTTAAGTACGATATCGAATTGTCTCGTCTGTAATCGGCTGCTTCAAAACAAAATTGTAAAATAAATCATATTTTAAAAGTTATGAGCCTCGAAAACATCCTACTCTTATAAATATTACATTGAGTATGAAATATCTAAAACACAATAGGAACAGACAGAATATTTATTCAAAAGTTGAAATGACTTTATTTTGTACTAGCTGACCCACCAACAACTTCGTTTGCGTGTATACTTGTAATCACAATATGATCAATGGTTTTGGAACGCATAGAGGAGAAACATACAAACATTGATTGTTATTTGTATAGATTTTTGGGCCAGAACCCTCGCTGGTCTCCAAAACACGCTACCAAAGTTTCATTACAACCTAATCAATGGTTTCAAAGTCTATAACGAATATAGACCGTAGAAACATTTTATGTGTTTTATATTTATAGATGAATGCAAACAGTGGTTTTTCATAAATACACCTCCCGTAAAAGCCGAAAACCATGAATTGTGCATATGTGCAACACTTAGCTGCGGTCTACCGTAAAGGAGTATTTATTTGTGCTTCTTAGTGCTCATCGAGTTCAACTCTTTTCCGTATAATTCTAAGTATTTTTTCCTAAACGAAACTCCAGATGTTTCTTTTAAATTTGTATAGTGACAACCCCTCATTGTATATGCGAACGAATATAATCGGGCAGAACCCCAAGACACAGTTTGAGTTCCAAAGTGGTTCAGAAACCTTTAAAAATATTTGATTTAGACCCCTTTTTAACAATCCATAATTTTTATGCGGGTTGAAATACCTGATACTAATGTATGCGAGAGGTAAACAAAGTTAAATAAATATTTTTCCTTATTTACAATCAATTTTATAAAGGTGTAAATATTTTAGATGTTCGAATGAATGTCGACCAGGTGAGATGACGATCTGCGGAAGGCGCTGGTAGAAGCTGGAGCTGAGGATAATGCGCAATGGCGCTCATTTGAGGAGGTCGCCGTCCATCCAGTAGTGGACTGCTACAGGCTGATGATGAATGAATGTTACTCTTTTACATTGAAAGGACTGAACAGATTTGGGTGAATCGTATTATTGTTTATTTCTGCAGCGTAAGTATACTATAACACAAAGTACCTAATAGCTTTGTTGCGCCTACACGGACCACGGCTTCATGGCTTGCCTATTTTTATGATAAATCATCATCATTTCCCTACCCTTATCCCACTCTAGGTGGGGTCGGCACAACATGTTTTCTTTCTAAATTCACTCCTATCGGCTGTCAACTTTGTATTCACTTCTTGCCTCTCACACAATTCATCCATCTCTTCTTCGGCCTCCCTCTACTCTACTCTCCATCCATCCATTCATACTCATCACTCTTTTAGTCATTTTTATGATACCTGAAGGTGGAACTAGCACATGGCCCACCTGATATTAAGTGACAACCATTACTTATACCAAAGTATTACTTCGTAGGTTATGCATGTTCGGAACTTGCCCTATAGTGCAACGCTCTGTGTCCATACACTTACACATTACGTATACACTTGAAGCATGTAGGTGTTGAGCCTAATAAGCCTGTTAATTCACCGGCCATTTCCGGCCACCGGCACCCTTCAAAGTTCACAAAACACAGCAATGTTGCTTCACGGTAGAAACAGGCATAGTGGTAGTAAGCACCCGGATGAGCCCTTCACAAAGAACTCTACTACTTCTAAAACTTTCTTCTTGCCTGCGCATCCAAGGCCCAAACAAGACTTTTTTTGCGGCTATATACTACGATGCAAGGAGATGCAAGGCAGTATGAATTTAGACTAAACCTAATGCATGCTGCTTTTATGGCTTCCATACCCTAAGGGTACCCAACGGAAGCCTATTAATAAGCCTCAGCTGTCCGTCCAAAAGCTATTTCTCATGAACCGTAATAGAAAGAGAATTTAAATTGTCAGTGTGTACTGCCGTTATAAAAAACGCTTTGAGTGCTGAAAAACACACCGGCGTGCCTGCTGCAGGGCGTGCTGCTCGGGTATGGCGCGTAGCGTCATGTCCAAGGCCAACAGTCAACGTGTTAAAAATAAAGTGATAAATCTTGACGATGGTACGGAACCCGAGCCGGACTCGCACTTGACCGGTTTTAACTCTGATACTAGGCATGCAAAGCCGCGAGCAAAAAATAATTTACAATATTTTATCCAACTCCACAAAAAAAACGAGTTCACAAGTTGTTCCTTGTTATTGAACCAAAAAAGCGATTTGTAACACACAATAAGAAACAAGATATTTTTTTCCTTAAAAATGTTTTTAATTTGTTTTATTTTTACATAATTTATTAAGGTTTTATAAGATATACCCAGGAGACGAGGACGACGACCTGTAGAAGCACATCTGTATTTTCAGCACTTAAAGTGTTAAAATGTTATATTGAAATAAAAAATGTTGGACATTCACACATCATCTAGCCTCAAAACGAATCAGCTTGTTTTATAGAAAAAAAAACACATATACATTAAAATTGAGCTCGAAAACGAAACTATGAAAGTTTCCGTATAGTGCTACTCGTACCAGAACAAATGATGTGAAATGGGAGTGCGATTATTAAGTACAATTTTTTTTCGATTAACCTAAAATATTAACGATTAAAACCGCGCGTTTATCGACATCATTTCCTTAACAACAGCACCGCGTAAGTAGGTACGAGTATAGCAATTAAAACATGTGATGTTATGAATTGCATATTATCATAGTTTACATGTATTGAGAATAATCTAAGGCAGTTTTCACATTATATGTATTTATTATTATCTATCTATTTATTCTTTCTGTAATTTAACTAGCCCATTTCGTCCCACAGCTGGGCAATGAACTTCTCAGACGTCCCTTGGCGGAAGGAATGGCGGGAGGCCATTCCTTCTCAAATGCATTCAGATCATCCCGTCTATATTTCTCCAGGATCCCATAATCAGATCTTGATCAGATTACCTGAGAACTATAGCTATTCAAAGATATTTTTTTACAAATAGCCGTCTTCGCGTCATCGCGGAACATACATAAAAAAAGATTCCGACGAATCGAAAACCTCCTTCTTTTTTGAAGTCAGTAAATATTTTTATAATACAGGGTGCCTAGTGCGAGTTTTTTTACCAGCTCGATCGCGTTTGCGTTTACGGAAATTTGTATCGAAAGGAGTCAGTGCCATGCATTTTTCACTAGATGGCGCTACCTCGATTCCATATAAATTTGCGTAAACGCAAACGCGATCGAGCTGGTAAAAAACTCGCACTAGGCACCCAGTTGCTCAAAAAGTGGCGTATTGCAGGGACGTATAGAGTTCGGGATGTGGTCTATTACATACTCGATTTCATTAATAAAATTTGCAGCACTACCAACCTATCTCCACACTACACAAAGGTTATCTGGAAGAAAATGCTATTTAGCATTAAGTTCGCCTGTGTACTTGTATTTTATCTTGTGCAATAAAGAATTTTCTATCTATCTATCTATCTACTCGACCTTTTTTTTTTAACCTTTTCCGAACTCGTGCGTTCTCGTTCCCAACTGTCAAAATAATGTTTATTAAAAAGAAAAAACCTACCACGAAGTTTTTACTAAAAAAAAACATAGAAGTTTTTATAATTCATGCAAATATTTCTAAAAAGAAGCAACTAATTTGTTTCAATATCAGATTTAATGATTTGATTTAATGAGTTAGGTTAGGTTTCATTTCCTTTCATCTCATTAAATTTCATTTTCATTTCATAACAATATAAAAAATCTAATGAAGACTTGGCTGTATGGACATAGTTCCCTTTGCCTACCCAGAATGTTTTTTTTTGTTTCTTAGCCCAATTTGGGCAGACTAAAGTCTTTTGACCATTCTGCAAAGTATTCCGTTTTATTTTGTGAGTGTTTTTCTTCCTCTATTCAATTTCTTCCGTCTTTTAGACCAGTCGTCAATCTTCGGTCAAGTCATGTTCTGTTATAAGTTATAATTATGGCGGCTATAACAAAACAATCAGCAAAAAATTCCTTCATCTGAGAAGTCCAGTTTATAACTTTTATTTCATTTCACTACACTTGTGTCTTCTTACTAACGTAGGTTGGTTAAAGCGCCATAAACTGTTACGCAACATAAATCAGAAAAACAATAGAAAATAAAATAAAACAAAAATAACACTGTTGTTCTAGATGAAAAGTATAGGAAGGCGCTCATCAGGAGAGGTCGATGTCTAGCAGTGCACTGCTATAAGCTGATGATTATGATGATGATGATGATGATGAAGAAATGATGCAAATGTCTTCACTACCTATTCGATTTTTTGCCTCTTCAGCTTTTCCTATTTACTCATAGACAATCTGAAGACGCGGCGCAATGACGCTCAATAAAGGAGTCCCATGTCCATATTCAATACTGCCAGAGATTAAAGATCAATGCACCTATATTTCAGCAACATTCTTATCTAAACATTATTCTGTCATAACAAAGAACAATTACACCATCTATGGCATTACACGTTTTCCTCAAACAGAGCTTTATATACCGCGGGAGCGACACAGAATCTTCACAACACATCTAAACTCCTTCAAGTAAACTCCTTACAAGAAAAACAAAATGGCCGCCTTCAAAGCTGCATTCTTCATCCTGCTCGTCGCTGCTGCGATGGTTGTTGACATTACCGAAGCAGCCAGAAGAGTTGGTCCTTGCGATCAGGTAAGAATTTATTAATGGACTTGACTGTGACTACCCCCTAGATAATTATGCAATGTAGCAATCTGGAGACACCTAGTCAATCTGTTTAGAACTTCTTTTGCGAAGCTTACCACTCCCGTCAGTCTATTTCAAAACGAATAGCCTATAGCAATCAGGGACACTTGCTTCTTACTATCCTTTATATATTCAATTAATAGGCGTAGCAACTATCTATGACTAGCCAACCCACTTGAAACTGCTTTTGTGTAGTCTTTCTTGTCTAATAGAAAAAGCCTTAACACTCTGTAAGGATTTGCCACCTAGATATTTAAACCCTTAAGCTGTAAAGTGCTGTAAAGTTTACAGCATGGTTTTTTAATTTCATTTAAATAAATTTATGATGTGCAAAATGGGTAAAAATATATATAAATAAAAAACACCACAAATTCTAATTTTGGCACAAAATGCACTCCAGCTTGAAAAAAGGAGGGTTCCACATTTGGAACTCCGTGGAATAAGTTAGTGTGCCGAATTCGGGAAGTAGCAATCAGAAGAAACCTAGCCCCTCCGTCGAATATCAAAACGGATAGCCCATAGCCCTTGAGGACTTGCCCCAGTCTACCCCTTAAATATTCAATAAATATGCGTAGCAATCTATCTCCAACTAGTCAACTCGCTCGCAACTTTGTTTGCTAATACTCTCCTTTCATCAATTTTTTTTTCAATGAAACATTGCCATACCACTCAGTGTAAAATATTAAATTAAACAAATTTTTGGGTACAGCTGAAAACCAGCATTGGGTGGCGATAACCCATCCAACACAAAGTAATTTTTTTGCGAACCATATTAGATACTTGATATTTTTGTTTTCCGTGAAATCAGTCTACCTAATTTACTATCCTGTTTTTTATCAGCATATGTCAGTATAATCCCCTTATTCATAATCAAATGTCATTTTATACCGCTCGATAAAGTAAGCTTATCCCAGTCATTTAAATTTAAATAAATAGAGTTGACATTATATTTTAACGCCATTTTAGCTAATTCACGTTTATACAGGATGGCTAAGAAGAAGCATGATTCAATTTTTTTTTACCTTATTTGTGATTTAGTTTGTTTGAAAAAATATTTTTTTGTATCATGGATTTTAGTTTTAGGATTTTTTTTTATGATTACTGACAAGTAGCACTACCCGTGTGTTCATTTAATGTCGCCATTATAGCGCCACCCTGTAAAAACGTCAGTTAGCTAAAATGGCATTAAAATAAAATGTCAAATCTAGAATAGTAGAACTGTTAAGAATAGGACGATAAGATTGTACTGTGTGTGTGTGTGTGTGTGTGTGTGTAGTTACTGTTTTATGTCCCTACTTTCACCTACACAATTTTTTCTTATTTTGTACTGGATTTCCTTCTTTGGGAGGTTGTGATTTGAATTTGAAAATTCAAAATTTGTATGAAGATTTGATCGGTCTCGCTACCATAGACCACACCAAAAATGAATTAACTGATTCGAAATTATTATTATTTTTATCTTCATTATATATTTAATGACTAGCCTTCTTGGAGGTTGGTGCAATCAGTAATTTTGATGAGAGTTTTTAGATTTGCTTTTACTTTTATTTACGTTGAAATATTACCCTTTATCTATATTAATACTCTCTCCAGGTGTGCTCAAGAATCCCTCCCGAGAAGGACGAATGCTGCCGCGCCCATGGATACTCCGGACACGCCTATTGCTCAGGGGGGCGAATGTACTGTCGGTAGTAAACACCAAACCGACATATTAACCACCAGAATTTAACATACATAGTAATACGACTATTGTTCGTACGACTTAGAACTATTCGGCTAAACAAAGATATTTTCTCTGATAGCTCCTCTTTGGGCTGAAGTAAAACTAACATTTTTCAAGTCTGTTTTTTTATAAAAGGTAAATAAAAATAAACATATTTTAAACATTCAAACCTGTTTTTTTCTTACTTATAGTAAGATATTTAGGCATTTATTTCACCCAAATTATATAAGTATGTAGTTAGGTATGTTTAAATTTTAATAACATAAATCTTAAAAATAGGTACCTAAATATAAGTAATGTAACACTGGGTAAAAGAGGATCCTTAGTCAGCATAGGCAGCATAAGATACAAAGCTCAGATACTGTGCTGGTTTTCAATTCTCAAAGATCAACTTCCAATTCATAACAGTTCTATAAACCTCAGATAGCTAAAATAGCGTTAAAATATCATGTCACCTTTTTATTTACATTTAAATGACCAGCTGATTTTATCGAGCGTTATAAAATGTCATTTTATTATAATATTAATATTTATTTATAATATAATAATAATAATAATAATAAATAATGCGGGACGTAATCACACAGCATCATAAAAGTATAAAGGTATACTAACCCAGGTTAGTATACCATTATAATTGTGTGTGTGATAAATGCTGGAATGCTGGACGCAAGTAAGCCCCAACAAATAGAGCTTGTAATATGGGAACCACATGTTTGATATAGTACATAGATAATTTTTTTTGTAATTCAGACATATCATACATAGAAAACACCCAGACCCGAGACAAATATCTGCAGAACATGCAAACATTTGTCAATTACGATGATCATTTTAAAAAGCCATTAATTCCATTATGTAATGCCATTGATCCAGTGGCACAAGGTAGAAATCATAATATATATACTTCATGAGATATGAGGGTATCGAGACGGAAAAGGATACATGATTTTTGTTTAGTCTAACTATCCTATTTTTGTATAATTTGCATATGTAGGTATATACGGAAGATATTCCAGATAATTCGTTCAAAAAATACTTTTATTTGGTTAAGACATTGAGGAGGGGGATAACGACACTTGGGGGGCTGATATGTTAGTATTTAGTATTTATTTATTTAACCATTTCGTTATATTACATAACATTGGCAAGTCAATTTTTACAATATAAATTCTTGGCTATTCATATTATTTCTACATAAGCAACCCATGAATTCATCTACGATGCAATGCTTTGTTGTTGTAATGGTTACCACTTAACATCATGCCATGTGCCATGTGCACATGCAGCCATGTGCTTGTTTCATCATCAAATAACATAAAAAAAATTGTAAAATGGATGGGATTCTAAAAAAAATAATTTATACTTGAATTGGTTTTGAGAAAGCTGTGTTATTATTAATGGTAATTTATTGTACATATCGAGTTTTATACAGAAACCTTTTTTAAAGGTCTAAACAAGTTTTGTTCTCTTTGTATAACTTTACCTTGTTACCATCTAACTGCTGGTGTGTCACATATAATATTGCAACTGTATGGTATGCCCTGAATACACAATCAATATTGAGCCATCCTGTCTACCTCTTCTTTTTCTTTTATTTATGGTCTCTATGGTATATCTGCCTCATACTTCACTACACTTCTTAGTTTAAGGCTTTTGTGTCATTAAGAAACGTATCTGTGTCGATTGACACTTGAATAAATTAAAATTAATAGCGGTATCACGGTACGACTTATGGTTAACTTTTTACATAACTGTCCACCTTTTCTTCACGTGTATGTTTTACTTAATAGTGGAAACTTTGTTGGATTGAGATCGACCTAATAATACTTTTAGTTTATAAGTTTTATTGTTATGTTTGTTTCTCGAATAAATAAAAATAAATAAATAAATGACAAAATGACCACAATACTAGGACGAGCTTAATTAAATTCGCAAGGATATCTGTAAAGAACCAAACTAGTTTGGCAGCGCAAAATCGTACTTATGTCGATTGACACTTGGTTGTTAGATATATTGGTGGACTAAGTCAAGTAAATTTTTTGAGACATTTGAGGGGTTGTTTTTTATTGACGGATTAAGAATGCGGCGAACCTCGCTCGCAACTTCAATTCGAGACGTAGGCAAAGGATTGCTCCGTATATCGCATCTCTGTTTAGCTGATGGATGATTCAGCCGTGCGGGCGGGATAGAAATATTGGCCGTTCAAAATTTTCTAAGAATATGGTTGTGTTCCGTAATACCAAAAAGGATGAGTGAAAACTTTATGTATTCTTTACAAAGTATTGTTATTCAGCTATGTTCCATACCAACAACACGTAAGATATTGTTGTTTTTAATACGAAACAAAGAGGATGAAAAATGATCAATTTTGACATAAAAATGTGCAAAATGCTTTTATTCTATTTTAGGTAAGTATTTTGCAAATCCTATCCACGAACCTAGATAAATACTACTGGAAAACAAATAATGCAATAATATAGTGGAAATATGATTGAATTAGATATCATTTTGGTATTAAATTTATATGGGCAATTCGTCCATCGGAAGCCCCTTAAGACTAACAGATATTGGGAGTATTTATGTTAATAAATAAATAAATAAATAAATAATGCGGGACGTAATCACACAGCATCATGTAGCCCCAAACTAAGCAGAGCTTGTATTATGGGAACCACATGATTGATATACTACACATATAATTTTTTTTTTTTTGTAAATACATACATATCATACATAGAAACACCCAGACCCGAGACAAATATCTGCAGAACATGCAAACATTTGTCCCGCGGCGGGAATCGAACCCGCAACCTTCTGCGTCTCAGGCGGACCTTCGCCCACAGCCCCACAGAGGCCGTCATAAAGGAAGGAGTTATAGGATTAATACGTTTTTGAGACATTTGAGGGGGCATTCGGGGGGGGGGGTGATATTTATGGCGGATTAAGACACTTGGGAGGGGTAAAGTTAATTGAGGGGTTAGAATGTAACTCACCATCTAACTGCTGGTGTGTCCCATGTAGTAACTGCAACTGTACCGTATGAGCTGCGTTCACAATCACTATAGAGCCGTCCTCTCTCCCTACCACCAGCCTGTTAGCGCATAGCAAGTATATCGACGCAGTGAGTTTTATCTCTGTAACAAAGTTAATTCAAAAATGTTAAACGTACCTAATCTTTATAATATTGAAGTAATCTCTGTATTGTATAATTGAGGGAATTGGAGACAGTTTCATCCCAAGCATTTTCGTCATCTAAATAATCAGAAATTAGATTAATAATGCCTGATTTAATATGATATTAAATAATCAGTTTTATTTTGTAATGCTTATTATAAAATTTCTGATTATTTAGATGACAAAAAAGGTTGATATGAAACTGTATCCAACTCTCTTAAATACAAAAAAATTAAGAATTGTAACAAAGACGTTAAAAATATAAGCCTAGCAGAGTTTCTTGCCAATTCTTCTCTGTTTGGTCGCGTTACGAATTGGATTTAAAGTGTACCTTAAGGTTCCTATCAAATAAATAAATTTGTATTTTGCTATTTGCATTCATTGGTCCCGGGTGCATTTGCACTCGTTAAAATCCACCAATCCGCTTTGGGCCCGCGTGGTGGATCATGGCCCACGCTCCTTATCCACCCATAAGGAATGCCCCTCCAGTGCCCCTGCAGTGGGGACATAAAATGGCTGAACCCACGTGAGTCATATATAAGTCACAGGACACAGATCACAGATATTAAGCCACACATACAGGGTTCATCCATAAGGCAGTTACAGAATATCCACGTGCCGTGAGTCACAAGTCACAGGTCACCGGTCATATGTCACAAGTCACCGGTCACAGATCACATGTCACAAGTCACACTTACCAGGTTCATCCGGGTGGCTGAGCTGATCCAGAATTCCAACCGGACTCGGGTTCATCTCAGCCCAGGCCATGTCTAAGCTAGTTAGCACAATGGGCGTGTGAGCTGAAACAATATGTAAAAATACATTTAAACTCATAACATTAACATTTATCACATCATCATCATCATCGTCATAATCATTTATTTATTAATTTAATCATCAACCTATAGCATAGGTCTCTCCCAAGGTACGTCACTGAGCCGTGCTAACAATTTGGGAGGTAATGCCCATAATTTAACTGCACTGTTAGGAGTTCTATGTGGAGGGCTCGTCCGGGGGAGTAGATAGATAGATAGTTTTCTTTTTCTCTCTTTATTGTACACCAGAAACAATTACAAATATTTAAATTAAAACTACAATACTAATCCGCGGTAAGTACTGCCACCATGCCTATTTCTGCCGTGAAGCAGCTGTGCTGTGTTTAGGTTTGAGGGGTGTGGGTGCTGGTGAAATTACAGGCACAAGAGGCTTATCATCATCATGCCTCAAGTTGATGGACGCAAGGCGTTGCATCGTAGAACATGTTCCAAAAAAACGTGATCAACGATGAACCATCTTCAAGTACAATAAAAAAAAGGAAGGGCTATACCGCCATCAACCGGTTTACGTTGATTCGACCTTTAAATAAATAATTGATATAATGAATTTAGGTTTTTTTTGCATAATGTGACATAATTGCGGGCGGAAGCTAGTAATTTATAGTAGTAGAAATGTCAAATATATGAACAAATACAACAGCACCAGCCTTTGTTAGTCCACAGCTGGACATAGGCATACCCTAATAAATGAGTTTATGCCCTAATCCACTGGGTATGCGGGTTGTAATCCCCACGCTGGGTATGCGAGTTGGAGCTTCTCGTACCGCCGATGTTGCTGCCCGTCAGCGGCCAGGGAATTTAACTGTACTATGCCGCAATTCTCTGCCAGAGCCCCGTTGTTAGTTAGCTGCACCACGGGCAAGTGAGTACTTAAGTGGCTTGATTACCAAAGGTGGCGTCTCGAGACCCTTAAGCTGGGTACGGATATAGCGTTCGCGTGTACGCGTATATTGGCTACGCGTACAGTTATATGGACCGACGCGAGGTCAATCAATCCATAGCGCTACGCGAGCCGAAACCAACTTACCACGGCTTGAGCCCCCAAAGTGTACGCGTAGCTGCAATTACAGACATGGCGTTCCATGACACGCGTAACCGACTACGCGTACCAATGTACGCGCTATCAGTACCCAGCTTGACACTCCCTATCATACATGCGTGAGTTGATTTAATTTATTCAGATTTATTTATTCGTTTTGGCCAAAAAGTGTGTTGTTCCGTCGTTTTCGCGGGCGACTGTACGACACAGCGCAAGTGCGTCACACGTCGCAGACATTACGTGTCAGCAAATAGTTTTGGGTATTATGTATGTTAGTCTCTAAGGTATTTATATATATGGGCCGTTGTTTAAGTAAATTAAGATCTTGTACTTTTTCTTTGTGCCTGAAATAAAATGTATTATTATTATATTATTATTACTTGGTATCTGGTTCGGTATGAGCGTAGCCGCTGCGTCCACGTTCCATAGCGAGACGACACCGGCTGAATCACCACGCAGCAATAGACGGCGTTGCTTTCCACCGCACGATGTTATGACAAAACGCATCGACGGCGGGCACGATAACACCTAAATAGTATGAATTAAACTAATATTATTAGAGAAATCTCGAATAGCGACCATCATTCACTTATATCTTATCTTATCTTATCATCTCAGCCTTTTTCGGCCCACGGTTAGACATAGGCTTCCCTTTATGTCGCCGCGAGACAAATGCTTGTATGATGAGCAAATATTTGTCTCGGGTCTAGGTGTTTTCAAGGTATAATATGTAATTACAAAAAGTAGTATAATGGTGGGGTTTTAATAATATAGTTTGGGGCTACATGATGTTGTTTCATAGTGACCAGCATTATTTAAATTTATTTATTTATAGGGGGCAGATGGTATGGTGAAAGCATAATAAAGAGACAAGCCCACTTTCACATATGTAATATTATCTTATTGTATTTTTTTATTTTAAAAGTTCACAAAACAGAGTAAAATCCAATTATAGGTAACTTATCATATCTATTTTGTTTTGTCCTAGAGTCTAGGTCAAAACAAAATAAGTCCAAACTATGTAAACATGACAAGATTCAATAAAAAAATATGTTGCTGTTGGATGATATGAGGCGAAAAAACACATCCCAACGGATCGAACTTTAAAGGTGGCTTGACAGATACGCCATTTTTAAAAACGACCTTTAGAAGGCCTAACAGACGAGGGGATAAAACATCTAGCTATTATGCTAAGGGCTACGTTACCTTGTTATCCGGATGAGCCAATAGCCCGAATAGCACGGGACTATCCGTGTCTATAGTCGGCCCGTGGAATCCTTTGTGATCTGGCACAGAGCTGAAAAAATACTAACTGTGAGACCTACTCTTTCTCTTTCCCTCTTTGAAGTAATCCAGTGGCCAAATCTGGTGTCAGAGTGAGGAAGAAGGCCTTCGCCATGGCTTAACGACTGAAGCCGGGATCAACATCATAACTTATTCAAATTCAAAATCATAGTATACTAGCTTCCCAACGTGGCTTCGCTCGCGTGGTACTCGTATAAAAAGAAGTTTATGAGTTAATTCAGGCCACAAGATAGTTATATTTCAAATCCGTTCAGTCGTTCTGTCGTGAAAGAAGAACAAACAATTTATAACTTTCACGTTTATAACATTAGTAGAATAGGATAAATTTGCTTCCGCCCGCGGCTTCGCTTACTTGGTACTCGGATAAAAGTATAATATTTCAACCTGACGTATCGTAGGCGTGACGAAAAATTTTGCCCAATGACAAAGTTTTATTTTGAATAAGTAAATAATAAATAATTAACTCTCTTCGCCTGAACACAGGATTACCTAGTTCAGGCTCATATTTTATCATACCTTTGTTTAGTTAGGAATTTGTACCTTTTTTTTAATACCACGCAATGGAAGCCGCGGACAGAAGCCAGTTTGTGATATTAGTTGGAAGTTGGGTTAAACCATAGATAGATGATAATATGAAAGTGCTTTGCAAATCAATGCACAACAACTAATATACTTTATGCAAAAAAATATTAAAACAATAATACTTAAAAACATATAGTAAAGACTCTATTTAAATGTTTAAGTAGAACTACCATTTAAATAAAGCATACTTATATTTAAGTTAAGAAATAAGTAAGCAAATAACCACTTAAATATTTTAGTATCAATATTTTACAGTATTTTAACGAACTAAAGTGAAATGTTAATAAAACTCTACCAACAAATAATCTAAATATATAAAACCTGACTGAATGGCTGACTGATATGATAACTGACTGACTGACTATGGCCCTTTGAAGTAAGGCTCATGAAACGATTCGATCAATCAAAATAAAAAAAACAGAATCAAAATACGTTGATTCAATAAGAACCCAAAGTACACTTTGATCCACAATCCTAATGCAATCTAAATGCAGCCTTACATTTTAAAAGAATGGTCACTCCCACTGACCAAACTTAGTTGCTTACGCCCCACTAGCATTTAGCATTAGTACTAGGATTTTGTTTACGGCATCAGATCTATAAGCGGCTATAGCGCTTTTGTAGCGCCAAATAGGTCCCAAATTATGCAGCTAGAAGCTCAATAATTGGTCTAAAGTGGTTGTAAGTGTAAGTCACAATGGCTCTACAAGAGCGGCTTAAGAATTCAAAAATGCTCTTGTAGCGCTTTTGTGCTATCTTCACCTCACACTAGCAGTCCCATCCTGCTCACTTTAATATAATTGATAGAAGATATATCTATATATCTATCTAGATATAAAAAACATTTATTTCGACACATGAGGTTTTCCCCAGAGACTACAAATATGCAGCGTTTCAAAAAGGGCGTTTTAAAACTTTTAAAAGGTTCAGCAACGCGCATGTAATACCTCTTGATGTTACAGGCATCCATAGGCTACGGGAACCGCTTACCAACAGGAGGACCGTATGCCTGTTAGCTAACTTAGTAGTATAAAAAAAAAAATGAGAGCAGGGACACTGTACACAGGTTATAGGATTATAAAACAAAAACACAAATCACAATGGTTTAAACAACTTAGTGCCTATGAACAGAGGTGGTGGCCAAGGTAGATTGTACCATCAAAAAAATGTTTTCCAAAATTTTCGACCGAGATGGACTTGAACCCGCATCTCTTCTAAAGTCAGCAGCACTTACGCAATTCTGCCAGCAGCACTTATCCAAGTCCAGTAAACTCTAAGATATTATTAAAAACTACAAATAAAAGATGAGCTAACAACGTAAAATTAAATGAATGTATAACTACAAAGCACTTGGACATAGTGCAAGCAAAATAATTTAACAACATTGATGTACTGTATATTAGAGAATATTTTTATATACATTTTTAGTATATACATAATTTGTAATGTATATTAGAGAATATATATATTTGTTTAATATAGGCGTAATATAAATTTCACAATTTTAATTTATAGAAAGCTATAACCAAATTATTTTATTAAAATAACCTTCTAAATATGTTGCAACCCATAAACCACCAAATATAGTTGACTTTTTAAACCAAACTAAGTACTTTTCCAAAGTTTTACTTTGGAAAAGTACGTACGTACGTACATACAGACAGACACTTTTATATGTATAATATTAAAAAAATATATATGTGTAGTATATCAATCATGTGGTTTCCATAATACAAGCTCTGCTTAGTTTGGGGCTACATGATGCTGTGTGATTACGTCCAGCATTATTTATTTATTTTTTATTTATTTATTATTTAACTCGATTTTAATATGTATACAATGTATACAAAATATACGTCTAGTATACCATCTGTATACATACGTATGTCTAAAGAGTACATATAAAAAAAATACAGCCTATGTTCAGCTGTGGACTGATCATGAGCAGAATTGCTCCCTGTCCTCAGTTCGACGTATCCAGCCTATCATCCTATCTATCATCTACCAGCAGCCTTTCGCAAATTCCACCTGACCTACATCCTACACTACATTTCCTGCGACACTAAGTATAAATCTAGTATATACAATATACATCGAATATACAGTACATAAACAATCTACATTAGTTAGACAAGGTGCTAACCTAAGAGCCCGTCCACGCAGTCTGCTATAAAGAGAAATGTTTAGTTATTTATGGTATTTAGCTGTTTTATTCATAAACTATGTAATTTATCATATAAATGGGTTATTTTATTTATATATTTTTTTGACAGTTTTATTATTTGTGTATACTGTTGATTCAATATACACAGTTTAAGAAAATAAATAATTAAATGTTTTTGATATTTTGTAAATTGAACTGTTGTTTATTTAAACATTACATAGTTTATGGATATGGTTATTTTCAAAAAAACAACTATTATCACATAGCTAGATGTGCCCTGATGAACTTAATGAATTTTGAATGAAAACATGCTAGCTCACATTAGTTAGTTTATCAATAATACATTTCTTTATACTGCATTTTTTATATTTGACGGCTATATATACGCGATTCGACGAACGTTCGCGCTTTGTAACGCACTATTGATTCTAGTATTCTTTGTTAAATGCTCGTCCTATATTATAAAACTGTAATTTTTGTTTTTGGTGGCTACATTAGCGCACTTCGACGAACATTCGCACACTTTTCAACCATAGACATTCTATTAGTAGTGCGAGTATTTCCTCGCTTAACTACATCATAGGGAATAAAGCTGTCTTCGTCTTGGGCGAGCTTGAATCCCACGCTGCACTCAGGATTCTAGATTAAACCATACAGGTATTATATTACCAGTAGAGGACCTGCGGGATCTCACAAATTAAACAACTTCTCGATTGACAAGCACAATGTTCGCACATGCGCATCTGTGATGGACTAGTGAAGTTCTATTTTTATATCCACTTTCATTTATCGATGTTTTTACTCTACCGACTATGAAACACTATAGGGTTTAATCCAAAAAGTGTTTTATAGTCTTCCTCTTTTCCACTGTGAATGAATGATACATGTATATGTATCATTCATTCACACAAACAAGAATGGCTATACAGCCATTTTATCTGTCTGAAACACAAAAAAGTTTCTATCCAAACTCTTTGGTTTAAACTCGCTCGCTTAAGCTCGGGAGTTAACTTAAGAATCCTTCGTTGTGCTCGAGATTCAATAAGGCGCCCATGACGCAAGACACTGCCTTATTCCCTATCATTATCTCCATCAGCCTGTAACACTTCCACTGCTGAACATAGACCTCCCCTAATGAGCGCCATTGCACCCAGTTCTCAGCTCGCCACATCCAGCTTCTACCAACAGCTTCTGCTTAATAATCTACTCCGGATATATTTATTTTATGTCCAATTTTACTATTGCTACACCATAGCGTTACACGTACTGATTCGCCGAACCGCGCATATGTAGCCTGGTACTAACCTAATCTCATTAATTCGAACATTTTTGACAACTAAACATTTTACAATAACTCAAAAATTTCGACTCAGTCGGGATTTCAGATAAAAACCGGTACGCTACCAAATCAACTCCTCGCCTTGTCGAAATTTTCGAGCGGTCACGGCTTAGCGCCAAGTTTTGACAACTTACTTAGCGGGTAGCTTGTAGAGGTATCCCTTGCCTTCCGTAGACCAGACCATAACCCGATCTGGTGCCAGGAAGTCTCCAGACATCCAACGCTCACCCGTCGGCGCTTGGATCGAACAGAGAACTGAGAAATCACCTGTAGGAAACACAAATAGTCATTTTACTCAACAACAAAGGTCCACTGCTGGACATAGGTCTCCCCTATAAGAAGGTGGATATGCCCTTAACCCCCACGCTGGACGAGCATGTCGGGGATCGCAGGGCACAGCTTCTCGGACCGACGCTGCTGTCTACTGGTGACTTTCAATCGTTGAATATGATCTCATTAGGGAACTCCTGAAGGAAATTGTTTTTATTTTATATTCATAAACACCTGAAACATTTCTTGTAATTATTGTACCTAAAAACCTTGGTAGGTTTGACTAGGTACTCACATTCGTCGTTATGAGGGATGACGACTGAAAAATTCTAATTAGTCCGTCATTAACATTATCAAAACATATTGGACGCGTATTTTTTCTTTTGTCACTTATACAAAAAAATTACAAAGATATAGTGCGTTGAAATTCTGTGTCACGGGCTTACATACACTTTTTACCTAGCCGTGACGTCACGAGCCCCGACTCTTGAACTTTGACGCTCTTTATCTCCGTCAATTATTATTTATTTGAAAAATAAAAAAATACGTGTCCAATATTTTTTGTTGATCTATCTGACGGATTTTTTACTCAGTCGTTGTCCCTATTGTTACTGTTGCTAGGTGAAAACATGTGCGTATTTTTTACGCACACGCCGGCTAGCACAGTCCATCTCACTCGCACAACGCTTTACATGCAATGTTGGAGGAAGATGCAATGATTTCAAAGCCATTATGATAAAAAGCGTGTTGAGTAGACGCATTTTTAGCGTGGTGCTAAAAACCCACGATGGTGACCCAAAGGCTCGCTCTCGTGTAGAATTCAAAATTCAATATTCAAAATTGATTTATTCAGTAGGAACTGTAAAGTTTGAAACGTCCTTTTTTTAATTTCCCAAATTTCACCAATTCGTAACGCGACCAAACAGAAAAGAATTGGCAAGAAACTCTGCTAGGCTTACATTTGATTAAATGTCAGTTTTACAATATTTTTTCTTAATGTATAACGTTTTGAGTGCTGAAAACACAAATGTGATTCTGCACGTCGTCCTCCTCGTGCATGGCGCGGAGCGTCATGTGCGAGGCCAGCAGCCAACGTGTTAACTATTACATTGGTTTTGATGGAGTTGGAGACAGTTTCATGCCAAGCTTTTTTGTCATCTAAATAATCAGAAATTTTATAATAAGCTTTACTACAGAAGTTACGTTTAATAACATTTTTGAATTTATTTACAGATGCAGACGTGATTAATTTACGTCATTTGGGATTTTGTTAAAGTACCGTACGTTTTGCCCTTTAAATGATTGACTAACTTTATGGAGTCTTACAGTAGGAATAGTAAGTTTATCTTTATTTCTAGTGTTAACAGTATGATCGTCGCTATTTAATTTTTTTAGTTGTTTGTTAGTTGATAGGAGAATAATATATTATTTTTTTATATTATTTAATATGGCCGCGATAGCTTTGCTACATAGGATTAGGCAGTGATGATTTTTAGAGTTCCGTACCCAAAGTGTGAAAACGGGACCCTATTACTAAGACTCCAGGCTGTATCTCGGCCGTGATAGCTACACAGTTGAAATTTTCCCAAATGACGTATTTCTGTTGCCGCTATAACAATACTACACCAGAAAAGAAAATTCAGTGGGGCTCCCACAAAACGGATAAAAACCCTTCGTGCGCAAGTCCGACTTACACTTGGCCAGTTTTTGTAACTGTTATCACTCACCAGCGTCATATATCTGACAATACTTCGCGCATACAATGAGCACAGTGCGTTGGTTATAAGCGCAACAGTTGAGTGACAGAGCGTTGAGGCATCGTATCTGTTTAGACTCGTTCTCGTAAATCGGCTCCGATTGCTTGTTCTCGTGTCCCAGCAGCGACCATACCTGGAAATGACAATATAAAGGGAGTTTGTATTGGTATATTATCGTCGTAGGCGATTGTGATTGATGACAAAAGCTGATGCCTGTAACAGTGTACTGCTGGACGGCGGCCTCCCCAAATGAGCACCATTGCGCTTTGTTCTGAGCTTACGCATCCAGCTTTTACCAGTAGCCTTTCGCAGATCGTCTCTCCTCCTGGTCGGAGGGCGTCCTACTTAACGTTTGAAACGGTCTCCACTCAAGAAGTCTATTACCCTAACGGTTATTGGTTCTTCGACAGATATGGCCAGCCCTCTGCCACTTCAGCGTGCTAATTCTCTGAGCTATGTCGACAGCTTTAGTTCTATGTCAGATAGTCTTATGTGGATTCTATTCTTCAAAGAAACTTCGAGCGTAGGAACTTACTTTGACTTTAACTTACTTTGACAGTTCCTGTAATAGAGATTGCAAGAACAACGTCATCTTTTCTTGATGACGGACGTAAAACCTGAAAGAATATAAAAAAGTAATTTAAATAATTTAATCGACCTTAAAAAAGAAAGTAACTCAAAAATAAAAATAATAATTTTATGTTATACACGAAATTAACCAAGAAAAACGAAATCAACAGTAGTTATGAAACAAATTAGGGAATTTTTTTTAGGTCTGTGTACAAACTAAGCAAAGATTAAATTATAGCAGCCACATGACTGATACTAATAAAAAATACCCATACCTAAGACAAATATCTCCAAATAATGGAAACATTTGTCCCACGGCGCGAATCGAATCCGCAACCTTCTGCGTCTCAGGCGGACCACAAACTGCGCTACAGAGGCCGTCGAAATAAAGAATTTTGATTTTTAATTTTAAGGTATAGGTGCATCGAGATAATTATACTCTAGAGCCACAAACGTGGAAAAAGTGTCTGCACCAAAACTGGGCGCACGCTGTCAATTGAGACGACTTCGAACACTTTTAAAGGGACTTAAGGTCAATTAGTGCAAAGGAGAATGCCGATAACCCGTACCAATTGCGTCAAAACCAATCGTATTCCATAAAATTGCCTTTATTTTATAAATAACATTAATAATTTCATTAGTTTTACACACCGACTCGATTAATGATCACGTAAAAAAATATTTCGTTTATTTGGTTTCCGGCGCACGACGCCATGACACTGCAACAACCCTCAATTTTAATTTTAGACAGTAGAATCGACTAAAAACATTGGAGATTTTTTCACTTTGATAATCAAAGAGGTTGGCTCAGAAACTTTTTTGTGGTACTGTGTGTTCTGTGGCATTGTGTAACAGTGTTTATTTTGTAAATAGATATTTTATTAGACATCATCACAATAAGTACGATAAACAATCGCTGCATCAACTATTTGCTAATAACCGATGACGCGAAATTAGCATAGTTTGGAAGAGGCATCCATTGCCTTTTCGTGGTTGTGATGAATGTGTTAAGATCTTGGATTTCACCTTCACCAGTAAGTACTAATACGTATTATAACCATAAATGATGTAAATGCCAATCTACTTTCTCATCACTATCATTAGAAGTAGAACACAGTAGTAATGTATGTAATGTCCTACCTACGAAGCAGAAGTTAAAACACCCTTTTACCTATATGTGTGAGGTATATAATCCTTTTCTTATAGATATAGTACCATAGTTAAATGTTTATAGTGGATTACTTATAATTATGTAGACGAAACTGAACACACAAGGTCTCGGGAAAACATTTTTTTATAAACAAACTCTTAAACTAATATCATATATAAACAAATTGGTTACGTTTATCATAAAAAAGACTTAGTATTCCATGAATAACAGTTTAATATCTTTCGAAAAAATTAGGTTTTGTTTTGATGCAATCACTTTAGCATTGGTACCGAGCACCATACATCAGACGGCATTGTCCTTTGGCATTTGGAAGTTTATTTATTTCAAATACGCTTGGCCGATTTTTGTTAGTTTTCAGATGTATCAGTAGTGATAAACAGCCGTCCAGCCTGTAATATAATCACTTACATGTAACGCTGAAATCCAATCTGGATTCATCTTGGAACTCAGCGAGAACAGTATTTCCAACGAGAACGGGTCCATGATCAGAATCTCTGCGTAATATCCGTTGCAGAACAATCGCAGGTCTTCACTGTTGCACATGTGATAGGCCTGTGAAATATTCAATACACAGTTATGACCTGGATTAACACATGGGTTACTTTTATCCGTAACTACGCGAGCGAAGCCGCGGGCGGAAGTTAGCATATCGTACATAGAAAACACCCAGACCCGAGACAAATATTTTGCAGATCATACAAACATTTGTCTCGCTGTGGGAATCGAAACCGCAACCTTCTACGTCTCAAGCGGACCTTCGCGCCACAGAGGTCGTCAAACGATTAATCCTTGTCCCAAGTTTTACCAAAATCCGTTCAGCCATTACAGCATCAAGATGCATTACAGAGTTGAGTGGACAAACATACGCTCTCACACAAACACAACAAACTTTCGCATTTATAATATTAGTGTGATGTTTTTTTTTATCCTAACATTATAAAAGCTACGTATTAAATAGGTATTTACCTGTATATTAGTATGCACTTGAGTGAGTTTGACACTCTCCCTGCATTTCCCATCGACCAGATCCCATGTGCACATCTCACCGGCCTCCGATGAACTAACAATGTAGTTGTTATCCTGAAATGAAACACGAACGTTTTATACTTCATTTTTAAAAGGATTCTCTGTCCTAATACAAATCTCATTGGAAATTTTCACTAAAGTTGGGAACAAATTAAGTAATGGGGTATATTATCGTATCAGGGTACCAACCACTACGTTCGAAACTCAAGCCAACTTCTCCTGCCTGTGGTGCCACCCTGCTAAGGCGGCTGGCTGATTGCGGTGCAGCATAGCGCAGACACAACACTGAAACAGCTACAGCAGCGTCGGCGGTACGAGAAGCTGTATCCCGCAATCCAGAACCCGCATTCCCAGCGTGGACATATCCCCCTTATACGGCTGCATTCCAGAACCCGCATTCCCAGCGTGGACATATCCCCCTTATACGGCTGCAATCCAGAACCCGCATTCCCAGCGTGGACATATCCCCCTTATACGGCTGCAATCCAGAACCCGCATTCCCAGCGTGGACATATCCCCCTTATACGGCTGCAATCCAGAACCCGCATTCCCAGCGTGGACATATCCCCCTTATACGGCTGCAATCCAGAACCCGCATTCCCAGCGTGGACTTATCCCCCTTATACGGGTAGTTCTATGTCTAGCAGTGGGCTGATTTAGGCTGGGGTTTGTTTTTGTGTTGTTGTTGCATTGGATGTGTACGTAAGCCACGGCTTTCTTCCTTTTTCGCAGTTCGCTAGTGGCCAACTCTGGTGTCAGAGGTTTTAGGCCGCCTGAAGGCCTCCGAGCGTCTAAACACACAATGCCGAAAATTACGCGACGTAATTTCCGCAGCTGATTTTGACAAGTTCGGTTGTATGCCATAACGCAACGTAATTTCAGCATAATATGTCATCTTTAATTGAAATAGCAGGCGTAATCATGCCGAACTTGCGTCGCGTAATTTCGGATAGTGTGTTTAAATTGTGTTTAAACACAAGGACTGAACACCGACGCGTCAAATAATTTGTAAAAGAGGATATGAGATAATTTCGGAAATGACTGAACCTTAGGTTCAAGTGTAAAAAGTCAAAATAGTATTTTATAAATTATTTCAATGAAAAAACGAGCGCCTGCCAATGAAACGTGCACTAAGATCTATGCAATATGTCAAACTAGATAGCGTTTGCTCTTATTGCACACAACTTTACATGAAAATTCCCGTTTTTCATTAAGAATTAAACTAACTTACTTGTATTATAGAAGCTCTCGACAGACATGTGACTGGTGCAGTATGCCCCACTAGCAAGCATCTTGGAGTCATCTTCAGGGTATCGGGCTGGACTTGCCATATGCATATCTGGCCATCGTAGCATCCCGTAACGAGGGTCTTCTGGTCTCGGGAGAGGTAGACAGAGGAGACGCAGTGGGTTGGGGCATGCTTACCCCACAGCACAACGGGGACTATTAGGTTTGTGCCCGGCATGGTTACCTAAGAAAGTATATATTATAGGTGTGTCATTTTTTGAGTCTGTTTGTTGAAAGGGGTGTAAGGGCTTCCAACCTCCATCTTTGGAATCCAAGCCAACCTTTCCTGCCCGTGGTGTGCCCTGCTGTATAACAAAGAAGGCTCTGGCGGTTGGCTGATTGCGGCATAGCTACACTAAATTCCCTGACACCAGCATTGGTAGTGCGAAAAGCTATTCCTGAGAAGCTATGTTCAGTGTGAGGATAATGGGCATATCCCCCTCAAGGGGAGGCCTATATCCAGCAGTTGTTTGATAGAGGCTGGTGTGGTGATGACATGTAAATCATAAATCATTTATTCACAACAAGTCACAGTGACACAGATTACATTTGAAAGATGAGAACACAAAAGTTATAAAACTGCGGAGTAACCTCAGCGCCCGCCTCCTTGACATATTCAAGTTGTTGCTACTAAGTTTAAGATACATAGATATGATAAGATTTAGGTAAGTATAATAACAAGTACAAGATAATTGAGTGGTATTGAAATATGTAAGAAGCATTGGAATATCAGTTTCGAGATGGGTCGATGATGTCCGGGCATTCATGGATGTAACTAGCACAAGACCATGGTGGATGGCAAAATCTTTGAAAGGACTATATCGAGCAGTGAATAAAGTCAATGTATTTGTTTGCTGAAGTGTGTATGTTTTTATTGTTTATTCTGTCACTTTAAGTATTGTATTTTCAAGTTTTTTGTTTTTTTAGTTGTTGCGCGAAAGCTAGAACTTATTTATATAATTTAAAATTTCAATAATCAATAATGAGATGACAATAATAACAAAGTGTAGTAATTTATATAAAATAAAATGATTAATGACTGAGAGTTAGTTACAAGAATAGGGGACTTCCACCGGCAAGATGAGTCGAGGTTATCAGAAAAGCCGTGGACGGCACCTGGCTCAGGCTAAAGCCGGATTGGGGCGAGTGGCAAAATCAAAATAACGCATATGCCCAACAGTAAGTCGAAAACGGCTGGAAATTATGAAAATTAGGAAGAGAATGAGCCTATTTGTAACTAAATTATTACAAAAGACATAGAATTTTGGATTCTATTCTGTGCTTAATTGAAGTATGTTAAATTGCTACAACACTTATTAAGAAGCCACTTCTTAGCAACAAACTATTGCTAGTAATTATTAGATATATCTATCAGATCCATATAGGTACCTAATGAAAACATGATTATCTATTCACCTGTACCCGTTTCGTGTGACTGATTTGTTCAATAGTTAGTTAATAGCTATGTTAATGGGAATAAAAACAATAAATCTAGCCATGAAGATGTTTTGTTTGTATTTATAAATAAATATCCTCTGTATTGATTCGGTACAAGGACGAATCAATTTACGACTTACCCAGTGCACTTAGACGGTGGAAAACAACTATGTAAGCAAACTGCAACTTTAAATCACCATTTGAAAATTAAAATATGAAGGCTGTTGATGAAATAATTTAGGAAAACTGTAAAAACACGGTGTATTACAGCAAAAATCGATCAGCAGTCAATGACAGCTGATCGAATTAGTTTCCTAATGTTGGTTTCACTGCATGAATGTCAATGTCATAATGATGGAATAATAAAAACGCGTTCTGGGAATTTTTATTTCACCGGTTTTTCGGAATGATATCGTTTTAACCTACCAAAAAGATTGCAAGATAAAAAATGGCTATGTCATTTTATTGACATTTTTCAGAGAAAAACAACGAAATTTTGCCTTGATGATTGAGATTTATCCAAAATGGATAAGAATAAGAATTTATCTGCTACAAAAATAAAATCCAAACCAAAAGAAGAGAAGATGGGTGACTTGGCTGCGAAAATTGATGAGACTGACGAAATGAAGCTCAAAATGCTTGCAGCTCTTGACAAACCGGAGCCTGAGGATCTTTTGTATCCTGCCGAGCTGAACGCTCATCTCATTGAGCAGCTTAAGGTATTCTCACACACAATCGATTGACTCAGTCAAAAAATAGTGAGTAGATAGGTTGGTACCTAGAAGTGGCACAGCTTCTTAGCTGTACTGTTAGCAGTACTTCTTAGTAGGTCTACTACTATCTACTTTAATAAGTTTCAAGTTTAATTTACTAACGTAAAAATTATCGCACATAAGTCATAAGTGGTAGTAGAGTTTGTGTCCGTCTAGCTAAACGACCCTTAACTAAACGTAAATCTTCTAAGGTAAACACTCCACTATTTTTAGGCATTTTTAGTAGTCTAGAGATGATCTCTATCATCATAACATAATAAAGAAGGATGGTGGAGGAAGATAAGGAAAAAAGATTATGTCGAAGATATAATTATTTAGACCTGTATATAGTTAGGTATTTTTTATAAAATAATATTTTTTTTCTTCTTAGGTAATGACTTGCGAAAACAATGAACTACGAAAATGTGTATTCACAAAAGACCAAGATATAAAAGAGCTGAACAAAACGATCAGCGAACTGAACCAACGGATCCGAGACATCATTTCCGGAACCGGTCCCGCTATATCCTCCAAATCTGCTGGAATAATTAGCGCCAAAATAACTGATCTCTGTAAGCAAAATCGACACCTAGTAGCTGAAGTTGAAGGATATAAAACCAAAAACGCTGCCTTGGAACGAAAGATAATGCAGCTTGAAATAATCAACAAAGAAAATGAAAAGCTAGATATATGTATGTGCAAAGATGAACCATTCGATGCTAGTCCCGATGAGCTGAAAGAGCTTAATAGCAAGCTGTCTAACGTGAACAAAAAGCTATATGACAGTAAAAATAGAAACCTTGAACTGAAGAATGATATTTTACTAGCAACTAAGATCTTACAACAAGAACTTGGTGATAAATTCACAAGCATCAAAGAGCTGCAGAACGATGTGGCTGGATGGAAAGGTAGAGCTCAACAGATAGTGCTTCTACAAGCAAAAGTCGCGGATTTAGAAGAGAAATTGACAGGGAAACATAAGAACTTGATTGAAACGAAGTCTAAGCCCCCGTCTGAGGCAAGTTCCTTTTTTGAAAATATTGATTTACTCGCCTAACTTTATTTTTTTATACAAAATACCTACTTTTTTATTTTTCAATTACTTTTTTCATAGAATATAACAAATGTGCTTGTTTTCTGCCAGAAAACTATGTGCCACCTTTGTGTAACTTATCATCAGCAAAATTTTGAAATAATTATGTACCGTAAAGACGAATTCATTGGCCCAATGGGCGAATAGTCAGCTGAGACGCAAGAGGTTGCGTTGCGGGTTCGATTCCCGCTGCGGGACAAAAGGTTCTCATAATCTGTAGATATTCGTTCCGGGACTGAGTGTACACCATTGTATCACGATGGTGTACTCATAGTTCCTGATACCCACAACAATGCACGATAGAATCTTATTGTGAGTTCAAGGTTAGTATGCGAGTATTGAGCGCTTTGTTGTGTTATTAATTATTAATCATATCAATTGTTTACCGAAATAATATTATTTCCAGGTTATTAGAGAACTGGAAATGAAAAGAAAGAAGGACGTAGACCTTGCCATGAAAGAATTGGAAACTCTAAGAGAGGAAAATCATGACTTAAAGAAGAAGCTGGATGGAGCAAGGTGCAGGATCCGTAACCTGGAGTGTGACTCGACCACAATCAGGCAGAAGATGCAAACTTTGATGGAAAAGAGCAATCACGATGATATGCTGATCAATGAACAGAGAGTGAGTACCGAATAACCTACATTCAGCTAACAGTAGGTACCTAAGGTGAGCCAAGTATGGGAAAGGTGTCAATAGATACAACTATAGGAATTGAAAGTAGGGTTGATAGATACAGATAGATAGATAAGGTTTAGGTATGTGTACGGTTCCTAACCTACCCAAAATTGTTTCTAGGTACAAATCAAGAACTCTGAGTTATATTACCAAGAAATTTTGAAAGAAAACACAACAAAGATGAATAAGATGCACAGCGAAGTCACAGAGTACCAAAAGCTCATCTCAAATACAGATGCAAAGATCGATGCTTTGAGGAAACAGGCAACAGAAAAAGCATCTAAAATTGAAGAACTCCGAGCTCAACTCCTAAGATACGAAGAGTGTTCACTTCAAAGCGTATTTTTCACTCCAATGAAAACTGCCACTGATAATGAGATAAAAAAGCTCTCAGATCTCGTTGTCACGCTAAACGATAGACTAGATACCGAAAGACACAGATGGGAAGAGTTAGAAATCAGTCACAGAAAGATAAAGGAGAAAAAGCGACGTTTAGAGCGTAAAATAACAATGCTTGAAGGGGAGCTGAAGATTTATAAGGATTCAAAAAGGGGTTCAAGACTCTCAAAGACTTCTTTGGTGAAAGAAACGCAGTTTGATATGTTTGGAGGAATGTCAGTCACTAAAAAGCAATCGTCAATAACTGCAGTAGCCGAAAAGCCTAGCGAGAGCTCATCCTCTGATTCGCAACCTACTGAGGGATACGATACTCTAGATAAGGAGGATTTAAAGTACAAATTGGAGTTGGCCGAGGAAAAACTCAAGATAATGGAGGACAAATTAAAAATGATTGAAGAAGAAAAACAAGATGATTATACTCATCTTACGGATATGATCCAAACGTCGAAGCAATTATTTAATGAGGCGCTTGGTGTCCTGCAGCGGGAGAAGTGTCTTTGTTCGTAGTTTTTTAGTTTTGTTTTAATTTTGATAATAAACTACATAGGTTGTTTTAATTATTTTTCTAATTTCTAGAAATCTAAAAATGATTCTCTCATAAGCCATTGAGCCACCACCTTCAAAATTAAAAAGCTCTTAGGTACATAACTCCGTGATTAATAATTTAATACGTTTATTTTCTCTTACAAAAGATTGGGTTCAAGTAGGTATACAAAGGTTACAAAATAATACGTTTATCGTTCTACATAGAGGTACCAATTTTGCAAGAGACTAGTGCCTGAGATAGGCTTTTTAAAAAAGCCTGTAATTTCAGGTCACCAGGGTGCCTAGTGCGAGTTTTTTACCAGCTTGATCGCGTTTGAACAAGCAGAGTAGATATATAGTAGTTATTGTTGGTCAATTTATGTTACAAAGAAGGCCGGTCATTTCATATCTGACCATAAATGGAAGCGACTAAAAATGCGAATTATTTAAAAATATTTTTGATAATGGAGTATTGAAATTATAGTTAATAACTTTATTTATTAAAGCCAGAATACTTAGTAAATTAATAGTAAATATGTAAATATTGATCACAATACGCCTTATCATAACGAATCATGATTATTAAACGCATTGTGCATCTCTCATCCATCTAAAATAAAACTGCCACTAACAAAGCACGCGTTTGGTTAGTTTTTGTTTAATGGCGCCAGTGTCCTAATCGATCGTAACTTAAAAATATAAAATAAATACCCAGAAAAATTCTCCGGCTTTAACAAAAAAAACTATTAATTGAACAAGATATCCTGCAATACAAACTAGCAATTAGGACATAAGTCATTTCTAGACGCGACATTTTATGGTCAGGTCACAGGCTATATGAAACTGACCGATCTTCTTTCAATGGTAGAAAATGGTAGGATTTTTTTATCCAGCTGGTAACTCTATCCGCCGCCATTTGTCATTATAATTTTTGGCATGCGCGTTCGGGGATGCTCCAAAAATCGTGCTCCTGAGTGTTTTCAACAAAAGTGAATCCAAAACTTCGTTTGTGATAGTGAAAAGTTGTGTTGCTCTGCAAAATACCAGTGCAGTTATTTTATTTATTGTTATTGTGTGACAGTTATTCATCATGAATAAAACTTGCGCAAGGTGTGAGAAAACAGTTTACCCGACTGAGGAGTTGAAATGTTTGGACAAGGTAAATTTTCACTTGCATTCCTGAAAACTTTCATGCGCATGCGATTATAATTAACATTCGCCCGATAGTTTAATTTCGGAAAATTTACGATTTTTCAGCGTTTGAAATTCGAATTTCGATAATGTGGGGGCAGGCGGCAGCCGGTAGGCATACAATCTTTTTCATACGCATAGGGCCGGGATATGACTCACGAAATTATTTAAATTGACGCTGATATCATTACGATGCTCCGTTTAACACGACATCTGTACTTACCTCGACCTTTTACTTAATTAGACCCCTCTGAAGTAACTTTCGACCTTGTGTCCTATTCTTTATCAATTGTATTTAAATGTACGTTCATTGTTCATAGCAGCTGTTTCTCTTGCCGATTATCGATAAAAACAAAGGTTCTCAATGGAACTACAACTTTTGAGGTATCTATGACTTAGTGTATAATTCGGCTGGTTATTCTTAATGTAGCTCTGACTTATAAATCATTTTTAGAGTTCCATATCACAAAAAGGAAAAAGGAACCCTTAGACAGGATCACTTAGATGTTCATCTATCTATCAAGATCGTTTTCTCAGGAACGGATGGAGGCATAAAATAAAAATGAAATCAAATACTCTTTACACATTTCTGCAATATGAATAATGGGATGATGTGATAATGGGAGATGTGAAAAAAATCAAACACATCCAGGAGAATAATTTTAATAGCTCAGCATCAGCTCCGGGTTGGGTTTAGAATATTGTCGCATGAATCTGAGGATTCTGTTAATGTAGGAGTGTTAAGTGAGTTCACCTGAAGCCATAAATATTGATTTTAGGTGCAGGAACAGAGGCTAAATATATTGAATATTTTTTAAAAAATATTATTAAACTTGCAAAATGAAACATAATTTGTGTTACTTGTGACAAATTAGGGTATTTTTTGGTAATATAACAATGACAACATTTCTCATTGTTAGGTTATTAGGTTTTTTTTATAACCACCGGGAAATCCTTGCCGCAGCAGTAGGTTCTAGGGCACCCCGACTTGAGTTGATTAGGTTCTAAATATATCACAAAACCGACTCAGAGCACCCCCATGCCACCCAGTCTTGTGGTCCCTATGCCTAGAGTGTACATAAAAAATGTGGAACTCACATTGGAGATACTGACCAGAAAACTTTGAACCTTTTTATAAAAAAACTATGCATCTCCTGGGGGGCGAGTGGTAGGGGGGGTAACCCCTCCACCCTCGCCCCCTCTCCCCCTTCCAAATCGTGCGACGATATTCTAAACTTTTACCTCAGCACCTTTCTCAAAATACTTTTTTATTTTCTGTTTTTATTGGGGACTTTGAGTCACCTTGTAAATCATAAACATGTGTATAATTTGTTACTCAAGCCAAAATGGCTGACCAGTTTGTCAAAATATAGTACAACGCTAGCTATTGAACCTTCTTAGTCAAAATTAAGTAGGTTCACCTGTTGCTATTGAACCACCATTATCAAAATTAAGTAGGTACACCCCTAATTATTGAACCATCTTTGTCAAAATTAAGTAGGTACACCCCTAATTATTGAACCATCTTTGTCAAAATTAAGTAGGTTCACTTGTAGCTAACCATCTTTTACAAAATGTATGATCTGTAAGACATATTTACAATGCTTTTCATTGAAGTTCCTTGGTATTATAATAAACCATCTTTAGATCCTGATAGATGGATCTAAAGATACAAGCTTCTTAGATCAGTGTTCTGCAGATCATCTTGGTAAAGTCATCACTCTGCCTGGTCACTTTTAGGAGTGACCATTTAGTGGCATTTCAATATAAGAACTTCCATGCTTTGGAAAGAAATGGTCCTGGCTTTTTCATAAATCTCCAAGTGATCTAAAGCTCTGACGCCAGAGTTAAAATAGTGTGGAAAAAACACAGAACAATCAAACGAAACACTTAAAAATTCAGAGCGTTTAAGGTCAAACATTTAAATCCATGCGCCGGTGCCTTTAAGGTAATAGTTACTATATAAAAATAAAAATAAATAATTTAATTAACTTTACTCTGCAAAATAAAACTATTAAATAGGTACTTAAATCTTTATTAAACAAAGGTGTATGATAACATTTAAGGCTAAACTAGGTAATACTGTGTATATAGCTGACAAAAATACATAAAAATAAAATAATCACCTTAATACTATGTATGCCACACTATGCCGAAAATTACGCGACGTAAGTTCCGCACCTGATTTTGACAAATTCAGCGGTACGCCATAACGCAACGTAATTTCAGCATAATGTGCCATCTGTAATTCAAATAGCATTACAGGCGTAATCATACCGAACTTACGTCGCGTAATTTCAGCAGTTTAGCTAGCTGACTCCGCTTATTGTGACCAATGTGATGTGTGAGATACAACATCTGTTTCTTTTTGAGAGTCCTTTGTTTTTATGACTCTTCGAATTTAAGTATAAGCCTCTTGTTTACGTTTACTAGTGTTTAAATTCGACAAGGCGGGGCTAGCAGCCAGTCGCACTGCACAGAAAATCCCTTAAGATAGTAAGGTAGACTTGTAGCTGATAGTACATTATCCTCCTTAAGAACGCTACTCAAAGTTAAGCAATGCTCAAAGTTAGCCCTATCCATCAGTAAGAGATGGCAATAGCCTAACCATTGTTTATCTTTTGAAAGATATTCATAAGTAAGGCCATATATGTTAAGCTATTTCGGAGGCCTTTAGGTGGCCTAAAAACTCCTTCACACTACCTCACTACCTCATATGATAAAGAAATAGTGTTAAACTGTACACAACAGAATGAACAAGTTAGTATTATAGTAGAATGTTTACATTCTTATCACCGTTTGCTTGATAAGATATCAATTTGGTAGATAAAGACATAATTATGCTGATATCTAGAGAGATCATTTGATCACTACATGATCTAGCTAAAAATATAGTTATTATAAGTTTTAATAAATGGGTTGTGAGAAATTTGTAAAAAATCTTAGATACAATCTATGATACTTAGGTTCTAAAATATCCTAGCCTGTACAAAATTTATAAATAGTTTTGGAATAATGAAGTAGAGAGGCGCCCTCCCTCATATCATAAGCATCATCATCTGCAACATGATTTCACCCACTGGGCTATAGGCCTCCATTTGCTCCTGCCACTTACCAAAGTCCTGCGCTAGCCTGATACATTGGCAAACCACAACGCTGACTATGACCTCAACTCATTAGGCAATAAAAAACATGCCAACTTAAAATAAAAACTAATGTACTTAACACATTCGCTGCTGGACTCGATGAGGAGAATGTGCAGAATCATATTTGTGTTTTCAGCATTCAAAGCGTTAATAGGATTTTAAGATGAATATTCTAGTATAATCCTCGTTTACCATGGTATATGAGGTCATACCGTAAACAATAATCACTATACCTACTGATTTTAATTGTCCTCAGTATTAATATAGTGAATAACACGTTTGCCGTTGGGTTTTGTTTGAATCAAAACAGATTTATTTACCTGTAGTGTATCTACCTGTAAATAGGTTTTCCGCATGATCAAAAAATATTTAATGGTTTACGTTGATTGAGGGCCTCGGAAATGACGCTATGCATCAAAGGTTGTCTGGAAGAGATCGCTTCTAAGCGATAAGACCGCCCATTGAACATTTTATTTTTATTTTTAAGATTCTATCTGCTGTTTTTTAAATTATGGTGTACAATAAAGAGTTTTCATTCGTTCATTCATTCATTCATTCATGCTATCATAGTCATCAATTCAAATAGTGATCTACTAACAACATCAAACTAAGCCATGCCATGAGCAATTTATTATAATATGATGATTAGGTAGAGTACCACTAATTTTAAACTAGGCTAGATAAGGTACATACCAAAAATTTACCTACGCTATTTAAATATTTGTGATAATATATAAAGGAGAATGCCGTCTGATGTATGGCGCTCGGTACAAAGACTAAATAAAGTGATTGCGTCAAAAACTTCTCCAATAAGTTTTTAGTCGATTCTACTGTCAAAATAATTAAAAATGAGGGTTATTGCCATAGTAACACTTTACATCGATGTTTGTTGCCATAGTATAACGTATATATCATTGGTTGTTGCAGTCTAATGGCGGCGTGTAGCGGAAACCAAATCAACAAAATATTTTTTTACTTGACTATTAATCCCGTCGGTGTGTAAAACTAAAGAAAATGCTAATGTAATTTATAAAATATAATAAATTTTATGGGATACGTTCGGTTTTGACGCAATTGGTACGGGTTCTCGTCATTCTCCTTTATAATTTGTAAAAAAAAACTTTTATTTATGATAAATGACTATATCAAACTATAGTAAGTTGTATAACTATAACGTCCTCGGCTCGGCAAACGTACGTAGTATAGGACGCCTTCCCCGGCCAGGTGGGGTGACGATCTGCGAAAGGCTGCTGGTAGAAGCTGGATGCGTCGAGCTCAGGACAGGGCACAAGGGCGCTCATTAGGGGAAGCCTTTGTACAGCAGTTGACGGCTATAGGATGATGATAACGACGACGTCCTCTCTCCAATTTATTATTGTTGTGCTCAACACGGTTTCTGATCATCTTAAAAGCTGTAAACGCCTGTCTACTAATATATTTACAATATGAACCACTAAATGATTGAGTAGGTACTGATGACCATCTCGGCCGGCGGTCGTGGGTACGGTGAAAACTTGTTTATTGGCAATGTTTCCAAGAACTAGTAGTTAAATAATCGTTTAGCAAGAAAACTACTCTTCTAATTGGCGAAATTGGCTAAACATTCCGATGAAGATGAAAACATTATTTGCAAAACAAGTTTTATTTCAAGGCTTTATTGTGGCACGTTTTAGTTATTAACACGTCTTACTATTTTTACGAAATATGTTAAAATACATAATTTTGCCATTCAAAATCTCTAAAACTTGAACAAAAAAAGTTCATGACGCAAAAAGTTATGATTCCGGCCAGGATCGAACTGGCGGCCTTCTGCGTGTAAAGCAGATGTGATAACCACTACACCACGGAACCAGCTGAGCAGACGTACGAAATAACGAATCAGTTTCGTTTGACGTAGGCTGTGACGTAATTATGCTAATCGTTTGTTTATTTTTGTGATCTCATAGGAGGTAAGTATAATGTATGCTAGTAGGATAATTTGTTTTATTACGTAGTTTTTCTGGAATTATTTAGTTTTATTTGTCATTTATTTCTTTATTTATACTTTATTGCACATTAAATAACAAAAAAAGGTGGGCTTAATGCTACAAGCATTTTCTACCAGCCAAACCTGTGGTTTTTTTTAGATGGTGGTAGGCGTCATTGCAAGTGTTCATAGAATAATTGCCATAGAATTACCAACTAACGTTTACGAATACCAAAGCTATTTGGTCGCCAATTCGCAAGCGACTTTCATTCGGCAGCAGCGTCGGCGTTGCATGAAGCTGTGCCCTGCTATCCCCAAACCACATGCCCATCGTGGGGATTATTGGCATATCCCCATTTTTATTAGGGAAGGCAAGTCCAGCTGTGGACCGATGTATGCTGGTGGTTGTGGTGAAGACTTATTTTTGTTAGGCGATCTATATTCATTCATTTGAAGTGATATAGGCTGATGCTTTGTTATAGCGACACTGCTCAGATAAATAATCTGCTTATAACAAGCAAAACGAACGTTTCCAATAGTTTCTTTTGCTAAAACAAGTCTACCAGATGAGTGGATTAACGTTCAAGAATGCATGGGAAGTGAAAATAGCTCAATATCCTGATAAACCACTTTCGCTAGTAGTGCCTACCTATATTTCCTTTTAAATATAGTTTTTTCTCACTCACCGTTTTGTCTTACAAGCCCTCGTTTTCGTATGAAACCCCGTACCAAATCACTATAATACAGAAACTACGTATAATGTAGGTCTGTAAAACAAAAACATGCACGAGCACGATCATAAATAACGTAATATGCATCATTTTATACGTGTTGTAGGTTGGGTTTAATTTTTTTTTTGTATGAAATTTGGATAATAAGATTATGTTATAATTTCTTCGTAATTTAAAAGACTTATATTTTTCCTTCATAAAATATGTTTTTTTTAATAAAAATATTTCGATGCCCTCTTTTTTTTCAACAGAAGTACAATAATTTTGAGAAATTGTCATATGAACTATGGCTGACGTTGCTGACGTCTAATAAGTTAGTATACGTTATAAATAACGTTACGTGCAGTATCTAGGTAAGTACCTACCTCTAATCTATTACATAAACGTTGGTTAGCAATTAAACCACACTAAGTGTGAAAGTGCAAGTTAATACCGATAATTGCACCTTATTAGGGTTCCGTACCATTACAAACATCGTTTTAATTATGGTCTATCCTATCATACTAATATTATAAAAGCGAAAGTTGGTAAACGAGTATAACCTGTGAGTATTACAATTATATCGCCGTAAGCGATGTTTCTTTTTCATCCAATTTGAATTTTGGTATAGAGAATAGGACCTCGTAGAAGGATCTTAACTAAGGACAAGAACTACTTTTTTTCGCGAAAATATAATTTAAAAACCATTGTTAATTCGACAAGATACAGATAGAGCTGCAACCCTAGGTATACTACCTACCTACATATACCTATGTTGATAGTTTCCGTTTTCCAGCAAAATTTTGTATTAACGCTTTGAGTGCTGAATAACACACCGCCGTGCCTGCTGCAGGACGTGCTCCTCAGGCATGGCGCGTAGCGTCATTGGTCATGACCAAGACCCGCAGACAAAGTGTTAAACTAAATTTTTACGGCAATTACCAGACTATTTTGAGTGAAAAACCATTGCAACCTGCATGAACATTACATTACCTACGTTTATTTTGCACGAAATAGTCAAGCGTTTGATAAGTATCACACCTGAAACAGGTGTAGATGTGGTCTAAGATGGAGCACGCTTGCCTAGAAGGAACCGATTCACTCTGGATCTGAAGACTGACCATACGTTTACGTATATTTGAATCTTATTCAGTAATTTTCATGTAATCGTCATCATCATCAGCCTATAGCAGTCCACTGCTGGACATATGCCTCCCCTAATGAACGCCATTGCGCCCTGTCCTCAGCTCGACGCATTTTCATATTTTTTTTTCATTTCAATTTTCAAATAACATTGGTACATTCAAATTGAGCTCGAAAATTCGAGGCAGCGGAGTTGGCCATTAGCTCTTATTCGAAAAACAGTTACAGATAGCTGCCTGCTGCCTAGTGGAATGCAGTGCAAGGTGTAAGGCTGTGTTTACTATTGAGTGTTGGTTGTTTATGTTATTAATGATTGTTGACATGGCTGACGGAATTCAGTGGATAGTTTTGACACACTCTTACCACTTACTATAGTAATAATAATATTATTATCTTAACCAATTTATTGTTAGGTAATTGTGTATTGTTAGCTTGGCCTTTTGTTAGCATTTTTTTGTCATCGATCTTTGAAGTTAGCGAAAATTATGTTGCAATAGGCCTTGAGGATATCACCATATTGTACGACGCCTTACGATGAAGTATCGATCTTCGAAAGGCTGGTGGAAGCTGGATGCGACGAGCTGAGGATGGGGCGCAATGGCGCTCAATAAGGGAAGCTATTTCCATTTTAGTGACGTTGTATCTTAACCCGTAAGGAAAAGCATGCTCACAGATTAAAAGCAATTTCCGAAGATCTTAGATGGAGGGGTTGAACCGAAACAGCTATGCTTCACTTCAGGCTCACAATAGACATGGTGTTAGTTATTCCGCGGACGAGCCCTTCACAAAGCCTACTGTGTATTCAAATATTCGCCACGTCTGCCTAAATATACCCTGACGAAGTCATCAGGCCAACATCCTTGTGCGGCGATCCGGCAAGAGTCATTGTGCTCCAATCGGGTTGCGTGACGGAGTGGTGTCACCATCTGTTACCGCTTCTATAGGATATTATAGGTACTGTTTATTGAAATAGTAGGGTAGTGAGCTTTGCAGCTCCAGTACCATTCATGGACAAATGTTGTGCGCATTCACGAGTAACTCAGCCTGTGTGGTTCACTTTTATCTGCGCAACAAGACCTACTGCATACTGCTCCTGGTATTTGCCAGTTTATTCGTCTGCTTCATAACCTAGGTGGTGCTATGTTGGTAGGTGAACGTTAGACTCCTTGTAGAATTTGATTGAGTTTTGTTTGTTTAAATAGAAATAAATTATTTGTACACACACATCATCCTCATCATCATGTCTATAGCACTACTGGACAAAGGCCTCCCCCAATATCGCCATTGCGCCCTGCTCTCAGCTCGATGCATCCAGCTTCTACAAGCAGCCTTTCGCAGATCGTCACTCTGACTCCGTTTTGCGAGCCGCGTTCTCCACTCAGGAACTCGTTTACCCCAACGGTTATCGGTTCTTCGGCAGATATGGCTAATTCTCTGAGCTTTGTCACAACTTTAGTTCTCCGAGACAAAATTTGTATGTAATACAAACTTTTGTCTCGCGACGGGAATCGAACCAGTTATCCGCAAGATCTGCTTATTTAGGGCATGACGTTATGTGATAGTGTCCAGCATTATTATTATTATGACTCTCATTTTTTTATTGTATACTTTCATTAGACACTAATATTTTTATTTAAAAACCCAAAGTCGAATTCCAATAAAAAAAAATCTAGCCAGAAAGACTTGTCACACGAAATACGTAATATTTTTACCCGACTGCGCGACGCAAAGGAGTTATGTGTTTATTTTTATTGAACGTTGAATTTAATGTTATTGAAATTGCGGCTGGTAACATAATTAGTAATTGATTCATCATAAACTCTTGGCGGGAGTCGTCTCTACCTACTGTGAGAATTAAATTATAACCAGGTTAATGTTAAACTTGGTGGTCAAAAGAACACAACATCAGCCTAATGCTGCAATGTAACATGAAACGAGCATTTTACTATGGGAATTCTGTTATATATATATCTGTATTGCACATGATACATTTCATCAGTCTGTACCCGCCATCATATATCGTCAGTTCACAGCAGGACATAGGCCTTACCTAATAAGAAGAGGGATATGCAAGTTATTCGCAAGTTGGACATGATGTGGGTTGGGGATCGCAGGGAACTGCTACTCGCAGTCGACGCTGCTGCCGGTCGGCAGATAAATAACTAATGCTGGACGCTATCACACAGCATCATGTAGCCCCAAACTAAGCAGAGCTTGTATTATGAGAGCTACATGATTGATAAACTAGTAATATACATTTTTTATCAATATTAATAAATAAATTATCCCCGAAACCATTGAATGAAGAATGAATGAATGACTCAGTTCAAAGACTGTTTAATGACTAGTGGAAACGCATGGTTTAGGTCTACCCAAAATCCAAGTTACGACGTCATAAACCTAGTCCGAGTATAGTTTTATCGATGGGGGATTTACGCTCGAGTTGCGTGTAGCCCAATCATATGGACGTTCGTCATATTCCACATGAAATTCAGCAACCCTGATTGGCTAGTGCAACTCGACTCGCGCGTCAATCGCCCCATCTGGACTAGCTTATAGTCATAGATTTGTCATTCGAGGAAAAAACAAAAAACTTAACACGATGATATCATCATCAGCCCATATTCTCCAGTGACTAGTTTAATTTTAGAGCAATTATAAGCCCTAGTCTGTTATTTTGTTTTTATAAATATGAGTCAGATCAGAGCGGGCGATGGCCAAAATCTCACTAGGTTTTTGTGAAAAATGTTTCACAAAAATCTAATGAAACATTAAACTTTCAGGGCTAGCGCGGTGTAGAAAAAATACCGGAAATCAAAAACTTTTTATTGACTAGAATATAATTTCTTAGAAATGCCGTTTGTTTTCTTTCCTCAATAAAAAATAACAAATCACAAGAAGAACAAGAACAAAAATAAGAATATATTTATTTGACGCACAAAATTAAATATGCTTTCATTCTGCAACAGACGCTAAACATCTACATGGTTCTATTAAATCTAGACTCTAGACGATGTAATATCGAAATGTAATTCACGGTTAAAAGAACTTACCTTAAGTGAATTTCTACCAAAAATACATGAGATGTTATATCCGGGATAGACCAATAGATTTCAATTCCCACCCACCACCCATTACAGCACACAAATTTTATTTTGTTGTGCTAGGTTAATACCCAATACTTAGGTTACAGAGTGCAGATATTTACTCTGCCCGTGAGTATATATATATATAGTGAGGGGAGCACACCTACCTGCCGGAATGTGATTTTGAAATAATACTTTTTCAACTATTTCTTGAGCCAAAATATATAATGTTATAAACATTGTGACGATGCGTGAGAAGCGGACTAACAAATGGAAGGTACAAAATGTTTACCTACTTGTGACCCCCTTCCTATATATTCGCGACACTTGTCGGCATTTATAGTGAGATCAAAGTTGTCGGACTACTGGAAGTAGACCTTTATACTGAGCTTATACGCAGCAACTAAACCACCAGTCATTTCTATTATTGTAGAAACAGATGGCGCTTTAACCTCTAGGACCTCGCCGACCTTACATTTATGGACGAATCAGGTCAGACTTTCTAGTCTACAACAAATCCTGCGCACACGCATGTGCCACTATACATCGTCTAGCTAGATCATGATTGATGGTTATACTTGCACTTGCCCGTGGCTTCACTCGCGTTAAAAGTTATTTTGAAAGTTAAAAAAAATAAGAACTCGTGTTGTTAGGGTTCCGTACCCGATGTGTAAAAACGGGACCCTATTATTAAGACTTCACTGTCCGTCTGTCTGTCTGTCTGTCACCAGGCTGTATTCATGAATCGTGTTAGGTAGACAGTTGAAAGCTCAGATGATGTGTTTATGTTGCCGCTATTACAACAAATATACTAATAACAAAATAAAATAAATATTAAAGTGGGGCTCTTTCTGACTGGGAACCCTTCGTGCGTGATTCCGACTCGTACTTGGCCAGTTTTAAGGTATTAGTTTTGCGCACCAAATATACCACCAAATATCTTTTAAATATAATATACATTTTATACATAGAAAAAAACACCCAGACAAATATTTGCAGATCATACAACAAACATTTGTCTCGCGGCGGGGATCGACCCCGCAATTTTCTGCTTCTTATTATTATTATAAATAAAATAAAATAAAATAAATAAATAATGCGGGACGTAATCACACAGCATCATGTAGCCCCAAACTAAGCAGAGCTTGTATTATGGGAACCACATGATTGATATACTACACATATAATTTTTTTTTTTGTAAATACATACTTATCATACATAGATATTATTATACCATACCTCGGAAACAGTAATTTTCGTGGCGTTACTTACTTCGGTGTACTTAATAGATCACCTTGGTTAAGGCGACTATACAGGTCAAAACTCCCTCTCGCTCGCACTATTCAACATTTTTTAAGATATAAAATCATGTGTAATAATGTGTTTATGCAAAATAGCAAACCTTCACGGCCTAGAAAATAACAATACAAAGGTTCAGCAATAATATCATTTTGATTCTATCACGTTTTCTGACCAAAAAACTTGCACCAATGTGATCAAGTTTGGTTCAAATTTTTTGGTAGGAAAACGTGTTGGGTTCAACATGATATTCTGGCCACTTGGATGTGTGACCGTTTAGTGGTATTTAGATCTAATAGCTTCCGTGCGTTAAGTTACGATGTTGGTCCTGGCTTTTTCAGTCAGTCAGTAAAAACTCCGACACCAGAGTTGATCACTAGCTCATACGAAGAAGGAAGAGGAAGCCTTTGGTGTGCTTCCATGTCTCGGCCTGTTTAAAATCTCTTCTGGTAAAGATAAAGAGTTGGACATACGTGATGATGACGCCACCCGATTGTGTAATTATACATAACAATGGATTTGTTGTCTTTAAACGTTAAGTTACGACACGTTTGTAAACCTACTGTAATTTTACAAATAAGCATTAATTCTGAGTCACAATCACAAGAATAGTATCTCAAAACCATTGAAACAATTTATTTGTTGTAATGTGGTGCAAAAATGATCTTCTGACACATTTTTTACCCTTCCGGATGTATAACATAAATCATAAGAATATTAAAAAAATATAAACTAATTCATGCTAAATTACAGTGAAATGAAATGAAAATTTATTTATTCAATTTGAACTTCAAAGTACACTTTGAATCGTCATTTGAATCATCTACACCAATTCGCAACGCGACCAAATAGGGAAGAATTGTCAGGAAACTCTACTTGGCTTATATTTTTTTTAAACTCATTGTTACAATTTGTATTTTTAACTATTACATTGTTTTTGAGGGAGTTGGAGACAGTTGCATCCCAAGCTTTTTTGTCATCTAAATAATCAGAAATTATATAATAAGCTTTATTAAAGAGATTACGTTTAACAACATTTTTGAATTTATTTACAGATAAATTAATCACGTCATTTGGAATTTTGTTAAAGAAACTTACACTTTGCCCTTTAGATGATTGACTAACTTTATGGAGCCTTACAGTAGGAACAGCTAGTTTATCTTTATTTCTAGTGTTAACATTATGATTGTCGCTATTATTTTTTAACAAATTAATGTTTTCGGACATACATTAAGTTTTCATTTTGGCATGGAACTGTCATAATATTTATTTCTTTAAACTTAGTTCTCTAGTCTAGCACGAACAGCCCTCTTCTGCAACACAAATATGGTGTTGATATCTGCTGCATTCCCCCACAACAAAATGCCGTACGACATAATGCTGTGAAAGTAGCTGAAATAAACCAGTCTAGCCGTTTCTACGTCAGTAGCAGTTTGTTAAATATAGGTTGATTGATACGCGGGACATTGACATTGACATACACGTAGTGATGACGACGACCAAATAATTAACGATGACGGAAACCAATTTGGTTGTTCAAATTTGTTCAAAATTTTCGTTTTCATCATCGTTCGTCATTGGTCGTCGTCATCACTACGTGTATGTCAATATCAATGTCCCGCGTATCAACCTATATTCTAACACGTTTACTGCTGACCTCGGACAAGACGCTACGCGCCATGAGTTGAGCTCGTCCTGCAGCGGCCGACGCTGTGTATTATTCAGCACTCAAAGCGTAAAATAAAATACTTGCAAAGTCAATACAGTTATCTTGCTAGTTCCTGTAGCTAATCCATGTAGAAGGATTTCTCGAAGAGACGAGATAATTTCGCGACACCAGAAACATCAGGTCATATGATAGGAAAAATAATATCTCTACAAAACTCGTTACAAAAAAACGTGGATAAAATGAAAATCTATTAAACTGGCTTTTGACTATAGGATATATATTACATCTTGAGATAATATAATATTTTATCGCTCATCATACACTTTGAACGAGACACGTCTCCGGACAACGCGCCTCCTCCTGCCTCGCCCTGAGTTTGAATGGTGACGTTGGTGTGCAGAATGTGTGTGTCAAATGATCACGTGTACAGATGTTATGTATATTACATCTCTTAGTCAAAAGCCGGCTTAAAGCCGACAACTGCAGTTTGTTTCCTCCATCTGGACATAGGCTCCCCTAATAAGCGCCATGGCGCCCTGCCCTCAGCACAACAAATGCAACTCCTGTAGCCTTTCGCAGATCTTTATTCCCCTGACCGGAGGACGTCTTGCATTATTAGCTGTGTTTTTAATGACTAATTTGAATGTTTTTTGTTCCCAGGTGTGGCACAAAGGCTGTTTCAAATGTCAGGAGTGTGGAATGACCCTCAATATGCGAACATACAAAGGATATGGCAAGCTACCTTACTGTGAATCGTAAGTTTCTTATTAATATGTTCTTTCAAGAGTGTTTATACAATTACACAGATATATTAGATATAGTTTTGTATTTTTCTTGATTTTAAGAGTTAATTAGCTGCCAGCGTCTGTTTTTCCATTGACTTACTACCCCAACGGCTTCAGAAGAGAGTTAATAGCGCATCTTCTGGGAAAGCTCGCCCCATCGTCGACCTCATCCTTGCCCAGGCAAGCCGAGCCGGTCAAGAGCTAGAGTGGCCTATAGCAAATAAATAGAATACCGACAAATATTATATTTACTGACTGACATAGCATACAATATTCCAATTGACTCATAACAATTACCTTATTGTTATAATGAACGCAGTGTTCACTCATAACTGAGTCATTGGACATGTCACAGTTAGTCCAGTCGCTTTACTAGTCACATTACAGCAAGTGTGGTGTGGCTTGCTTTGGTGTTCTTAACTGTTCCAACACTCCACCCGGTCACTACTTGGATATGTGACCAGTGACATTTAGATCAGAGCGCTTGAAGTCACTTTAAGATGTTGGTCTCATCTTTTTGCCTACACACACTTTCAACAAACTTTCGCATTTATAATATTAGTGTGGTACATAATATCATCTACACTTCTAAAACGTGCTGAAACTTTGTTTTATAACATGTTTTGTTACGAAGTCTGGACTCACGGAGTTTTTATACCTGCAAGCCTTACTGCTTTATTTTTGTCGACCATATCCGGACAATAATTTAATGACACGCTCTTCTCTCTTCTTCAATTGGGCTCGAGAGTTCTGACCTATAAATAGGCGTACATAATTTTTGATAGCCCAATCCCAACTGTTAACAAAAGTGAAATTAACTGTGCATCCGCGTTGACTCACTCGTTTTGGGCATACGACAATACGTCTGTCCGACATTTGAATTTATACACAAATGCTGGATCCGGCAAATTTCTGACCTGGCGGATCCTAGCACTCGTATGAAGGAAGCGCCTACCGGCGAGCGTCAGACGTTTCTCTATCAGACATTTTCTGATGGTATGCGATGGCCCTTTTCATTATGATTTTAATGTTCCGGCAAATGGCCGAGAGTAGGGGCTCGAAGCGCCAGCACAATATAAATATAATACTCAAACGAACTAAATCGAAACGTTTCCGAATCGAATCCTATACTGACGGATAGAGCCGGAATTAAGTATGTTATTGTGTCAGCTAAGCTGAAGTGGAAATGGGTAGGACACTGTGCTAGAAGGGAAGACGGACAACGACAGTCACAGTCACAGAGTACGGTAGCCCAGAGATGATCGACGGCAAAAGGCCGAACACGCGCCCGATGGTCGAACGACATCGTGGACGTAGCTGAGAATCAGTGGATGAGGCTTGCAAGGGACTGAAAGGAGTGGCGTGATAAATAGAAGACCTATACACCCAACAGTGGGTTTTAATGGGCTAATTGATGATGATTGTGTCAGAATGTGTGGTGTTGTGTTGCGTCGTCGTGTCGTAGCGATTTTCAAATTGTATCAGAAGGAATAAATAAATAAAGCTGGACATAATTTTATAAAACATCATCTAGACTTAAAATAAGCTGGTATTGGGAACCATACTGATATACTAAGTTATATAATTTTTTATAAATATATACTTATTATTACATTTGGCGATCTGCTGGTAGAAGCTGGATGCGTCGAGCTGAGGACAAAGCGCTATGACGCTTATTATGGGAGGCCTATGTCCAGCAGCGGACGGCTATAAGCTGGTGATGATGAAACATAAAAACATCCAGACCCGAGACTATTATTTGCTAATCATACAAACATTTGTCTCGCGGGCGGCAATCAGACCCGCAACCTTTTGTGTCTCAGGCGGACTTTTGCTCACTGCAAAGAGATCGTCTTATTAGAGTTCGAATAGAAATACAATCGAACAAAAATTGTAGGATTCGATTCTTAATCTTTTCGAAAGCTAAAAATACCCACCGCTGGTGTCGGTACAGCGGGAAAATCCAGTTAACTTCGTACTCCACCAATCCGAAGACCGTGGCAGATGGAGGAAAACTATTAATAGTGTCCTTGACGGAATCGATTGATAAAAAGTTGTAGTGTAAATCATTTTAAGTTTTGTTATTGAATTAACGCACACCTACCACCATCTTATAATTATAACACACACCCGTGGTGTGGTAGAAAATGCTCCTAGCATTAAGTCCATCTTTTGTTAAGAACATTTATTGTGTAATCTAGGTATCGACATATTGTACATTTAAAACACAACAATTGTTTCTACCTACATATTATGTCCGTTATTATAACTTTGAAACCATCTAACCGAGGTACCCCGTACCAATTTCATTCGAAAGACAATAATGCGAAGAGACCACTATAAGAATGCATTAGGCATTTTTCTTTTTTTTTGCGTAGTAGCATGCGCTGGGTCTCAGCTAGTAAAGTAAATATATAAGTAAGTAATTACGCAGTAAGTATATAAATAAATAAAATAGTGTACATTGAGCAGCAAAACTAGATTTATAAAATTGCAATTAACGTCTCGTACTAAGTGTAAGTTAGACAGATTTTCTAACTGACTGAGCATATAAAATTGTTATGCATTATTGCATACACACAATCTGTCTTATTAATAATAAATATATAATTAACTAAATAATATTACAGATGTGAATTTTTCACGCCAAAACTGACAACTGCCAAAACAGTGAACGATTTAGCTGAAATTTTGCAATATTCGTTATTTTACCTACATTACAATGGATATTTATTAATTTTGTCTTTTCTTTTAAATATTTAATAATTGGTGCTTCTATTCTATTATATTCCATTATTTCCAGACCGAAATTATATAAAACTTACTAGAGCTTCTGCCCGCGGTTCCGTTCGCGTGGTACCGGGATAAAAACTATGTATATTCCAAGTTTCCAAGTATATTCCGGGCAAAAAGCGAGCGAAGCCGTGAAGTAACTACTACTAGGTGTCACTGAGTAAATAAATACAAAAACATAATTCATCGTTTTTTTATTTACACCAATTCGTACCTAACGTGGCCAAACAGGGAAGAATTAATTGGCAAGAAACTCTTGGGCTTATATTTTCTTAACGTCTTTGTACAACTCAAAAAGAGTTTTTATCAAACTCGGGGAGAGTTGGAGAGAGTTTCTACCGAAGCTAAAATAATTATCCCTTGGTGCTGTATACCTATAGGTATCATCTAGCAAAGACATAGCTCGAAGGACATTTACAGCATGCGCACATTGGACGACAAACGTCAGCGATTAGACGCTACAACAAGCTGCGGGGGACAGTTTTCATACATTTTGTTCAAAGCTCCGCACACACGGTGACAATCGCGACAGCAAGATATGCAAGACGCCCGCGACGAAGCGCGACGACAAAGCGTCGTGTTTGCTAGGTCTCTTAAGTGATATTCAATGCGGGCTTCCTAACGTTTCCCTTCTATTATTTTATCAATAACATACTGTATGTTGTAATACTTATGTCATATGTCACGCACTATTGATGACAAATCGTCATGATAATGAGCTATTGATTTTATTCCAATTGCTGTGTGTAATTATACCTTTACGGTATCGATTTGAATAATTACAGGCCGATTGAAATAATAAAGGTGAATGATTTATATGGTATATACACATGCTATAAAATATGCAATGGAATAGGTAGTTTTGTACAGGTTAGTCCACGGATCCCCGATAATGGGGATCTGGGGACATAGCATCAGCATCATCAGCCTATAGCAGTCCACTGTTGGACATAGGCCTCCCCTTATGAGCGCCATTAACTACTGATGATGATGATGAATTTCAAAAGTTCTTTGTTAAATCAGAAAAACTATTCTAAGTGGTACAATCAATTATTGAATAAATTTTTACTTTGGCTTTGAATCCAGTGTGAATTATTATCCTAGAGGGTTATAAATGTGACTAACTAGTATGATTGTCCAACAAGTTGTATAAAAAATTACTGTTATGTAGTCATACTTTTGAATAAAAAATAAAAAAGAGTAAGAACAGCCAACATTGAACATTTTATGGCCATTGAGAGTCGGAAAAATCAATAAAAAAAATAATTCATCCTCTTGGCCATTGTCCGGTACGGTCGGGATTTGAAATGACAAAGACGTGAACGAAAGGGAAGGTCTCACACATTGCGTTGCGTGCCGTAATCGAAAGTTATTCGCGATTATGCTCACTTTTACTTTAGGAAACGTTTTTGTGACAATTCGCCGTTAATTTGGCAAAGTAACGCTTGGATTGATAAAAAGTGGTGTATTGCTTCTTGTGAAAATGAATTATGCAGCGTCTAAGACTTTATTTCAATTTTATTTTGCTGCTTACCTAATCTTTTCTAAATAGTATCTACTATAATATATATCTACTATAATAGTATCTAATAATAGTACCTACCAGTTCAAAGCATAATCGGTCCACCTCCACTCTGATCATTGCTTGCTACGCCCAAATAGGGGAACTATGTATTTTGTAATTTTTTTTGTTTTGCGCGTGAAAAAACTAAAGCAGATTTGTGGAATTTTTTAATGCGGGAGAGGTAGAAACGAACCGGCGACAGCGATTCTAATACAAATTCTCACTTTTGCTATTCTATTGGGTAGTAGGTTTACTTTTCTGTGGTACCAACTATACCTAAAGCTAGGCCACAACTACAATCACAAATTGTCCATTCCAGACACGTGCCCAAAGCGAAACACACCACCATGGCAGAGACGCCAGAGCTCAAACGGATCGCTGAAAACACCAAGCTGCAGAGTAATGTGAAGTACCACGCAGATTTTGAAAAAAGCAAGGGGAAATGCACACAGGTAAAGTAACTACCGGTACCTATAAAAAAACAAGGTAACTACCGGTCCCAGCCACCACCAGGATGGTTGGTTTTCCACAACACCACAACAGAGGCCTGATCACGAAGACTGTCGAAAAAGTATTCGTATCGTAGACCTAACATTTTGGCCAATGAGAAAGCGTAGCTTCAAAATAACGCTTTGTCATTCGCCAACATTTTTCATAACGCTAAAATACGTCACGTTGAAATACCCTACTAAATAAAAAAATAAATAATACTGGACGTAATCACACAGCATCATGTAATATACTACGTGGATACATGAAAACACCCACAGCCGAGACAAATATCTGCAGAACATGCAAACATTTGTCCTGCATTGGGAATCGAACCGGCAACTTTCTGCGTCTCAGGCGGGCCTTCGCCCACTGCGCCACAGAGGTCGTCTACTGTTGGTTTTGCACGATCTTTCCTGCCGCGTACGTACAAGCTGTGGCACGAACTCCCTTCTACGGTTGGGACAACCGCTAAGTCGGGACTACGCGCGGTCTAGTAATAGTGGGGCGTTATCTATTTACCGGCACCCACACCCTTCAAGTTCAAACCGAAACAGCAATGCTGCGTCACGGCAGATATAGCCATGGTGGTACTTCCCCGGGCAAGAGCTCTACTCTACTTTTCCCGGTTCCAGGTAGCAGATGACCCAGAAACCCTGCGCATACGCGCTAATACGCGCATCATATCCAACGTGACGTACCACGGAGATTTGGAGAAGAAGGCTCAAATGGAGAAACAGAGGCAGAACAACGAGAATGGAGAATTCGTGGGTAAGAAAACTTCTTTTTTTATATGGCCAGTTCTTGACTGATGCTTGTATGGGCAAGGATGAGGTTGAAGGTGAGGCGAGGTTTGGGATTGTGTGGTTTGGTTGTGGATGTTTTTTTGTTTCATAATAGGATTATATGCAGTCTCCTATCGCTAATCATCACCAAAAGTTATTACTGTAGGGGCAAATGTAATTTTCATTTTTATTTAATGGCATCTGTGACATATAATTTCTACAATTTCGTCAGTATCACGTATTTTGTTCATAATTATATGAGACATCGTAGTACGGCATATCAATCCAGTAGTCTAGTCTTCAGTCAAGTCCTGTTCTGCTATAACAAAATACGAACAATTTTTTCAACAGAGAATTCGAGTTCAAATTCACTTTTATTTAATTTCACTAGACTTGTGCCTTATTAAAAACTTAGATTTGTTTAATTGCCAATGTTTTTAAATAACTAAGACCAGAAAAACACTAGTAATAATAAAATAAAACAAAATGGACAAATGAATTGTCAAAAGCCGTAATTACATTTGACACTTTGTTGCCGTACCCAACATAATATATAATAATGCTGGACACTATCAAACAGCATCATCTAGCCCCAAACTAAGCAGAGCTTGTGTTATGGGAACCACATGACTGATAAACTACATAAACATAAAATACACTTAGATAAAGGGATAAAGGGTCCATCAGACCATTCCATTAAATTATATTATACGGGGTGGAATCCTGGGGAGGTATCAGGGTGGCTCTTTGTCTCTACCAACGCTGTTTATTTCCACTCTGCATAACGTGTCGGTCATTATCATTATGAATGTTGTGTGGTTTGTCTATGTGTATATTTTTACTCGACTGCGAACAAGGAGGGTAATAATAGTTTGAAATGTCTTCATTATGTCATTCGTATATCTTCGTTAGACTTTGAATTCGTATGTTCTCCCGGAAAAGGGTATAACTTCTCCCGAAGGTCGACATTGTTCAAGGACTTCTAATTTTGTAGTTTTTCATTGAATACTTTACAAAGTTAATCAAAGAATTAATCTAGAATAAAGTAGAGTATAATAATAAGTGATCAAACAAACTTACCTGTGATGTTCGATCATTATTATAAGAAGAACTTTATTCGAAGATAAATGAACCCTGCCCACCTGCCCGTTGGTTAAGTCGCGGAATACAGCATCTACCAGCAACTTAACAAAAATACGCCATTATCTATCTCATAAACTTGTGAGGCAACCCTAGAACAGCTGATTAAGTAAAACTTTGTCCTTAGTGATGATGATAATTGTAGCTATGCTTTTTAAATTGAATTCGAAAAGTTTTGAATCACGTATTTTTAACCGAGGCTCTCACAACTTGTGGACAACCATGGTCCAAATTACCCCCTTTCGGGATAATATACGAATTTAAACTCATCTTGTATATTGTTAATAGACAACTATGTACCTTGCTCAAGTGTCTATAAAATGCTTGAATATGACCAATATCATAACATTTCAAACTATAAACCTAATTCCTTTGTCATGGATGTTTGTTACACCGTTCTCACATCATAGCAACATTGAAATCCTCAATATTTTGTAACAATGTATACAGGGTGTTGGCTTCGGGATTGGATCTGGCAGGGATCCGGCTCTCAGATCTAGTCTTCAGTATTATGTATAATTAACCAAATAATGCAAATGTTTTTGAATAATTAATTATCTACGCAATAAAAAAAATGCGAAACTTATTTTTGCAAAAACCAAATTACCGATTAATAATTGAATAATTGCCACTTCGGATTATGACGGTTGATTTAGGTCAAATCAATTTAAAAAGAAAATATAATTATCAGTGTATAGAAATCCACTACTGGACATTATTTATTAGTACATACTTAATCTTTATTGGCTCTTTCATTGTTAATAAAATCGCTAAAGTATAGTATTTTTTTTTTGTTAAAACTTACTGCTAGGTATAAACCATTTTAAGAAACTGACTAGATATTACAGAAAGCCAATTAAATATTTCCACAAATAGTTTGGTAAGTATACAATCATAGTTAGTAGAAAAATTAGACTTACTAACAAAACAAACTAATTTTAAATAGGGATTTTGAAAACTCACTTTTGAGTTACGAGAAAACTAACGATAAAAACCAAGATAATTTATTTGCAAAAATACTTTAGTATAGTCTCAGGATTCGACAATTTCGGCACATCCTGTATATTCGCACATTCATCTTATTGTTCTGCCGTGGGAATGGTGTAATCAAAATTCCGTATGTTCATTTATGTGGCCATTTCGTTTCTAACATTATTATTTGATCAGAAAATACTAAGCTCGTATATCTTAAGAATTTTAAGCGAGTAATATTACTTACGGCTGGTTTCTTTATTGTACCGCTATCGATGACCCTTCGTTTTCCCTTGAAAAACTGTCAAATTTTCGACGCCTCGTTCTTAATTTATGACAGTTTTTCAAGGGAAAACGGAACGTCATTGCTTACGGTAAAATATATTACATGGCTAAATGACATGACGGCGACCTTCTCTTTTATCTGGGTCATGAAGCTTATATGCATAAGCAAGTTGATAAACAAGTATTTATAAAAACAAAAAACTCGACTGCATAGACAGTAAGTTTTTTGTACTTTTCGTTTTGTATTCTTTATAAACTTAAAATGCTTTCATGCAGTAGCCATATTGGCTTTTTTGAAACTTCATATAGCTTATGTCACCCTTGTGATCTAGACGAATCAAACGACACCTCATTGGTCAAAATCCGTCCAGCCGTTTGTGCTTCAGCGACCAACAAATAATATTACAAACATACATACACCCTAAAAACATAACCTGACTGAAGAGGACTTCAGTCGGGTATAAAGAATGTTAGTCTTGCCTATGTTAGTTTTGACTATTCTTTAAAACAAACATCATCACTTCTTTTTCGCCTTCATGAACATTCGCATGTACCTATTGCTCTGTTCGCAAATCCATTGAGGATACTTTACTTACTTATATTCTTATATTTTGTAGGAAGTTAGTCCGAGGCAAGTCCAAATATTACTCTAGGCGGTTTCCTCACGATGTTTTCCTTCACCGTTTTCGACGTGGTGATGCGCACATAAATTCTAAACGAACAATCGGTCTAGGGATCAAACTAGAATCTCTTGTATCAACCAACTCGAATCAACTATATAATGGCAGACCGATCTCCATTTTTTTTTTAACGCGTTAACCCCAAGATTTATTTTTATTTTTTGCGCGCTTTGAACAAAAATTAGTGCATAATGTATTCTTCCAAAAAGGTTTCGTGTCTCCTTTCGTCTTTAGTGTTACACAAAAGAGGAAACGGATACTAACCTTCATTTTTATTTAGAAAACTTAGGCGCAGATTTATGTTCAAAGTGCACATTCCTTGTACGTTAGTACCTACTCGAAGTCATTCCCTGGTTAACCCATACTTCCAATATCTCGAATAAAATATGCTAAATATCCTGAAAATATCAACTCAACAACTCAAGTGGGCTTTGACAGAGTGGGAAGGAAGGTCGCCGCTGGTTCAAATCCCGTATGAATTATTTATTTGTAATATTATCAAATCCCAAGTTTGAGTAGAACGGTTTTATTATCTTGTTAATATAAGCTTAGTACCTCTGATCAAACCATCATTGTGTTCTAATCATCATCGTGTTCTAATCATCATTGTCTCTCTCAAGACGTACCCACCGATTACCACCAGCAAATAGACAACTACGCAACCGAAATGTTGCCGCCGCCGCATCTGCCGCCGAAAAACCATTACCAGACACCGGTCACCCATCCAAGCTACACCCCGCTGCAGAATCACCAGCACAGCTCACACCAAAACCTGTCTCAGAGCCATTCTCAAACTGCTCATACCCAAAATATGCATTCTCAAGTGCATTCCCAAAATGTTTCTCAAAGCGTGCATTCGCAAAGCCAACATCTAAACCAGAACAGAAATTACCAAGAGCATAAGAAGGAGGACTATTACCAGTACCAGGATTATCCTCAAGATTACCAGAAGATTGGCAAGATACATGATTATGATCCGATGGAAGACGGGCCCAGAGCTCCGTTGAACACGCAGCGTGCGTCCTCCACTGTGGTTTATAACAGCTCCAATGCTAACGAGAGGAGAGGTTTGTTTAACGATTTGTAAGCATGCCACGATAAGAATTGATAAAAATTTCCCGACTTGATAAAAATGCATGAAAGTATGCAAAAATCTACCCAACTAGATAATAATCCACCCAACTAAACACTGACGCACCTAACTATGCATTATTTCACCCAACAGTACAATAATCCTACCAACTAGACAATAATCCACCCTACAAGACAATAATCCACAGAACTTGAAACTAATATACCCAACAGTTCAATAATCCTACCAACTAGACAATAATCCACCCTTCAAGACAATAATCCACAGAACTAGACACTAATATACCCAACAGTTGAATAATACTACCAACTAGACAATAATCCACCCTTCAAGACAATAATCCACAGAACTAGACACTTTAAACGCCTTACCTTACTAATCCTACCAACGTATCCTATCGTAATAATACTAAGAACTGGTTAATAATCAACCAGACAATAAATCCCCCTACTAATCCATCCAACACGACAATAATCGACTCAACAAGACAATAATCGACTCAACAAGACAATAATCCACTCAACAAGACAATAAAATTATCTCGAACTGATAAAATTTCTCCCTAACCTAATAAAAGACGAACGAACAAATTAAAAGAAGTACATTTATTATCTACAAAAGTTAAGATCAAACACTACTCCATAACATCATCAAAATAAACTTAATTTTTCAGGAGCTCACCAATCCAGCCAATCACAGCAGGCCAGGCAGATAGGTCGCGTGACGGACTACGATCCGATGGCCAATGAGGTGCCTCGCGCGTCCAATAACCACCAACCGCCACCTCCACCGGTTCAAGCACCAAACCAGGTACAACAACAACACCAGCCTATATCAGTCCACTGGACATATGCCTCCCATAATAAAAAGGGGGATATGCCCATAATCACCACGCTGGGGTGGATTCAATTCAGGTTGGAGATTGCAGGGTACTGTTTCTCGCAGCCGACGCTGCTGCCCGTTGATGGTCAGGAGATTCAGCTGTTAGGCTGCGCTATACCGCTATCAAGCAACCGCCAGAGCCCCATTTATTACATAACAGGGTGCGTCAAGGCCTCGTCAGGTTGGCTTGGGTTCCGAAGATGAAAATGGAACACCATTAAGCCACAACGTATGACTGTCTCTCTGAAGTTTCTTTTTATATAATTAAATGACGTTATCACACAGCATCATATAGCCCCAAACTTAGCAAAGCTTGTATTATGGGAACTACATGATTGATATATTACTTATATACATTTTTTTTATAAATACTTACATTTCATACATAGAAAACACCCAGACCCGAGACAAATATCTGCAGAACATGCAAACATTTGTCCCGCAACGGGAACCGAACCCGCAACCTTCTACGTCTCAGGCGGGCCTTTGCCCACTGCGTCACAGAGTTCTCCAAATTTGGCTGCAAGTAGCGACGTAGTTCCTATGTTTGGATCGGATTGTACTAGGATTCGTCGAATCGTTTGCTGAGCCAACTTCAGAGGGACAAAGATCCGATCTTAACTTATTTTTTTTTACCGAAAACAAACCTTTGTGAAATATTTTCTACTTGAAACTTTATTCCCATCCACAGAAAGTATACATCGCAATGTACGACTACGAAGCGAACGACAACGACGAGGTATCCTTCCGCGAAGGAGATCTGATCTCGAACGTGTCGAGTATAGACGAGGGATGGATGACGGGGCAGGTGCTACGCACAGGGCGAGCGGGCATGCTGCCTGCCAACTATGTCGCCGAGTGTCCGCCGCACGCACACCAGTATTAGGTAACATGCACAACAGTATTAGGTAACATGCACATACCAATATTAGGTAACATGCACAACAGTATTAGGTAACATGCACATACCAATATTAGGTAACATGCACAACAGTATTAGGTAACATGCACAACAGCATTAGGTAACATACACAACAGTATTAGGTATAGTACCGAATCTTTATCCTTCTGAAGATGGGTGCAAGTAGCGACGTAGTTCCTGTATTTTTATCAGATTGTACTAGGATTGGTCGGATCGTTTGCTGAGCCTTACTTCAGAGGGACAAAGATCCGTTTTGGCGATTTTAACACGCATATCAGTATTAGTTAACATGCGCATCAGTATTAGGTAACACGCACACCAGTATTAGGTAACACACATACCAGCATTAGGTAACACACATACCAGCATTAGGTAACATACACACCAGTATTAGGTAACATACACAACAGCATTAGGTAACATACACAAGAGCATTAGGTAACACACATACCAGTATTAGGTAATATTCATACCACTATTAGGTAAAATGCACAACAGTATTAGGTAACATGCACACCAGTATTAGGTAACATGCACACCAGTATTAGGTAACATTTACAACAGTATTAGGTAACACGCACACTAGTATAAGGTGACACGCATCCGTATTAGGTATCACGCACCAGTATTAGGTTACACGCACACCAGTATAAGGTAACGCGCACGCCAGCATTATGAAACTCGCACACCAGTATTTATTAGTTAACACGCACACCAGCACAGCATTAGGAAACACGCATACCAGCATTAGGTAAAATGCTCACTAGTATTAGTAGGTAACATGCACACGAGTTTTAGGTAACACGCACCAGTATTAGGTATCACGCACACCAGTATTAAGTAACACGTATGCCAGTTTTAGGTAACACACACCAGTATTAGGTAACACGCACCACTATTAGGTAATACGCACACCAGTATTATTTGGTAACATAATATGAAACACGCACATTATTAGGTATAACATTAAATAACGATTTTAATGAACGTTTTCTTTTATTTTCAGTGTACCACGTCCTTACCACTACGCTGTGAAACATGCCTTATTAACTCACCAAACTTATATAAGCAGCCTTAAAAAATCTTATTGATAAAACCTGTTTTCACTAACAGTTGCCTATTTGTAGGAATCACCTAAGATCGATCATTGAATTGGTATTGCTAACGTGAAATGCGTACTTTGAACAAAAATCTATTCCTAATGTACTCTCAACTCTCTAAACTCACTATGCCGAAATTACGCGACGTAAGTTCCGCAGCAATGTGTAAGCAGTCATGTGTTTACCACAACAAAGCTCTGCTTAGTTTGGGACTACATGATGCTGTGTGATTACGTCCCGCATTATTTATTTATTTGAAATACAGATGACACATTATGCTGAAATTACGTTGCGTTATGGTCTACAGCCGAACTTGTCAAAAACAGCTGCGGAACTTACGTCGCGTAATTTCGGCATAGTGTCTTTAGAGTCTTAGGGAGAGTAATATCAGGTGGGCCATGTGCTTGTTCCATCTTCAAGTAGAATTTAAAAAAAACCTTTCAAATGAATTATTATGAATGTCTATTGGTGAAAACCACATGCAAATCTGTAGTTTTTGAGTTTATCGCGAACAGAAAAAAAAAATACAACCGAATTGAGAACTTCCTCCTTTTTTTGAAGTCGGTTAAAAACAGACGCGGCGGGGGGTTTTGTGTAGTGGTAATATGCGCAGGATCACGATGAGTGGCATAATCAAAGAGAGGCCTTCGCCCAGCAGTGGGTCGAAAATGGCTGAAATGATGATGATGATGATAAGTCACAGATTTTTGTTCAAGGCGCACTCCCATTATAAATACTACTTAGATATAGGACATTCCTAGAAACAGGCAACTGTTAGTTAAAGGGCATCACAGTTTGGCGTTTTGTAAATCAAATAATTGCATTCTTATATACATTGCCACTAGGATATATTTTATAACATTATATACGACAATAAGCTTGTAAAGTATCTTAAAAAGTTTATAGCGTTAAGGCTCCCCCACATAGGTGCGTTATTATCGGTGGATAAAGGCCTGCGCAGACCGGGACGGCATGGCAAGGGATTTAAATTTTTACCAATGAACATTCAAATTATGATTGAATAATATAAATACTATACAAATTCCTATGCTCGTGACGTCTCTTTCGTGGCGCGGGATTATTTTAAAGCATAGGAATTTGTATCGTATTTCTATTTCTATAGGTTTGAATGTCCATTGGTAAAAAATTGAAATCCCTTGCCATGCCGTCCCGGTCTGCGCTGGCCATTATGCGTGCGTTGGTGCGATTTCTGTTTAAGTTCATCATGTATTAGGACTGCGTCGAAGTCACAACACGCTGCGATTATAATGAAGCCATAGAAGTAGGACGCTTGCGTTCCTCCGTCCTGCGATATTCCGATGAGTTCTTAGAACATTTGTATTGGGACGCATGCAATCCCGCATTAAGGCAATGACATCCGGTATTATCGACAGATAATAACGCATAACCTGCCAAACACTAGATTTGTCGGACAATAAAACAGTGTGCAAGGAATTGGGGTGCATTATCGCAATAACGCATCCGGCAATATTGACCGATAATAACGCGCATGTGTGGGGAGCCTTTATTCTTGACTACTATCGATATATCTAAAGACGCTGTTTATACACATATTTTTGTCTTACTCTTAATTCATGTATAGATAATCATAATTAACATTTAAGGCCAACATTTCGATTATGTTAGACGTTTCACATGATGTGATTTTAATTGATCAACTGAATATTTTCAGAACAAACTGTTTTAATTTTCTGTTGAAAACTACTTGTGTGAACGTTTTATGAAGGCCTTGTTACGGACGAATGTTAATAACTTTTAGTCGTAGAGAATTTTTAGAATAGTCACAAAGATATAGGCAGAGATACATAGGTTCCATACTAATCCAATTCCATAAAAATCCAAACTCTTTGATTCAACAATTTCAATGTGCCAGAATGTGTGAGAAATAGATTTAATTGATCGAAATTTTCTGAACAATCACTAAGATTTTGACATTTTGTTTATTAAACATCTGGCCTTACTTATGAACATCTTTCAAAAGTTAAACGATGCTTAGACTATTGCCATCTCTTACCGTTGGATAATGACAAACAGTGACAGCGCTGACCAAAGTCAGCTCAAATGCTCAAAAGCATTGATCAACTTTGAGTAGCATTCATAAGTAAGGGGGGCAATGTTTAGGTATACATTATACAATTAAGCCGGATTTTGATTATGGGATATATATTACATCTTGAGCTATAATATTTTATCGCTCATGATACATTTTGAACGACACACCTCCCCGGACACCGCACCTTCAACTGCCTAGCCCTGAGTTGTAAAGTGTCACGTGCAAAGATCCCATAGTTAAAAGCCCGCTTTACGCTACAATTTAAGTTTAGATTTAAACATAAAACCAGCACCGATAATTATTTTTAAAATAAGTTTTTTTTTTATTATTAAAATAAGATTAAGGGGGAATATGAATAAAAAATAAGTATAATAAATATAAAATAGTAACAAAAAACGCTTTCATAGCCTACCACTAGGATTAATATGGAATTTTAGGCACAGATTTTTATTCAAAGCGCGCACTCACTAATATTTCTAGTAACGAACGAAAAATTTACAGTCGAGCAAGGAGTTTTCTCCTTGGTTCCGAATGTTAATTTTTCGTTCATTTGGAGTGGAGTGAAAGATGCCTAATGCCAATATCCAACATCGTTCGGTTCATTTATGAATTCATTCCGCACTCTTGTTTCATTTTGTGTTGAAACGCTTCATTTTGAATGAAAAGTGTCGAACGAAATACGAAAATGAACGAAATATTAACTGTATGATTCCACCTTTTCTGTGGAAAATATGCCTTACTATAAAGTTTGTTGCCTAGTAAAGTAAAGTATGTTTACGACCCCCAGACCACCGGCACTTTTTAATGTAAAAAAAAGAACAAAACCCATTATGTTATCTCTGCCTTTTTATGTTAATTTCTGTTTATTTTGATTTGATCTTTACTTAGTCCGACAAAAAATAACTTAAAAACTATCGGACCAATATTTCGCATTTAATAAATTGATTAAATTTATTTGTTTAGCGTAGTCTATTTTAAAAACAACAAAAAAGTATTTTTAATTAATTTTGACAATTTGAATTATAACTTCTGAATAAAACATTTGACTGTGAAGTGAGCTTAAAAATTGTCGCTAGAGTCATGTTATAAGGTTATTTAAATTACACACATAGACATTTGTGGCTTACAAATTTTATGTCCTAGCTGGAATCGAATCAGCGCCTCAAACCAACCGTTAAAGCTAGTGACAGACTGGTCTCACGTACGCAACCACGTGGTAAAGTTGGTATGCAACCTTGTCCCGCGTATTCAACGCATATTGACATCAGACGCTGTTGTCATTTCTCAGGTGAACTACTTCTAGAAGACGTTTTATTAGCGGTCTTTACACGCACACTCCATCGCGCGTGAAACAGCAACCGTGCGCGAAAGTGCTGGCGTGTAAAGATGTTGGAAGGGGAAGGGAAAGACCAAGCGAATTCACGCAATTGCGCTCGCGGAATCGCTTGTTCCGAGGTTGCCTTTACCCGTAACATTCTTGCGCACACGCTTAGGTACTAACACACTCAGGTGAACTACTTCTAGAAGACGTTTTATTAGCGGTCTTTACACGCAGATTCCATCGCGCGTGAAACAGCAACCGTGCGCGAAAGTGCTGGCGTGTAAAGATGTTGGAAGGGGAAGGGAAAGACCAAGCGAATTCACGCGATTGCGCTCGCGGAATCGCTTGTTCCGAGGTTGCCTTTACCCGTAACATTCTTGCGCACACGCTTAGGTACTAACACAGATATGGAAGAGAACTAGATAAAGCCTTAAAATTCACTATGTTCTGAATGTCAACTCATACGGCTGATCTCTACTTTCTTATGTCCGTATATCATCAGTTAGAAAGGGACGCATACAAATATCAATGCGACTTCAAAAGAGATCAAAAAGTTAATCGTACCAAGGTGCTCGAACAAAATTCTATGCAGGTTCAAATGCCCTGGTACGCAGTCGCAGAAATCGCATTGAGATAAAGTATGCATCCCCTTCCAGCAAATGATATATGGACATAAGAAAATAGAGATCAGCCGTATGAGTTGACGTTCAGAGCATAGTGAATTTTAAGGCTTTATCTAGTTGTCTTCTATATCTGTGGGTACTAAGTACAAGATGGCGGACAACAATGATTAAATAATTTGATTATCCATACGCAAATAATTCTTGAAATCGTCCGGACAATTTTGTCGAAATTTTGAAATCATATGACTATACACCTAGTTGTTTATATTTTTTATCCGACACGGATCGTTTCTTCTTCTTTTTGAGCAAACTAACACCGCCGCTGACGTGCTGTGAACAAATAAGTTCTAGAAACACACAGGTCACATGATAACGTAGGAATATCTCCTCCGTGCCTTCACTTAAAGGAGGTCGACTTTGTGTGGGCAGCGTGTGACTGCGTTGCATACGATAAGTGTGTTTCTATTCCATAGTTTTTCATATAAAATTAAGAATTCAGATATCATAATGCGTTGCATACGTTGGTGTGGCTAAACTCAGTTTTTCTCTAGCTTGATAATCAATTATCATTTGTTTAGTAGGTAAATAATATTTACACGTCACTTAGCAAGCAGAGTGATCGTTATTTTAAAGTAATATTGTTATTTTAGATATATTATATAAGTTTATATGTGGACCTAACTGTAAATACATTTTATATTATATAAAATTACACTTTACAATTATGTAAAATTTTATTTTTATACAATTTTGCTAAGTATTTGTATTGAGATTAAGCTTGCTAAAAATGTTGGGTCATTTGGTAAATTAAAAAAAATATCAATTTAAAATATATAGTTAGGTAATCCAGTGAAAAAATAAACTACTGACAAATCCTTTTTTATGACTTGCACGAAAATAAACATTCCGATATAAATGTACTTTTATGGCTCTACCAGTTTTATGCCCATTTTTACCAAAGCATTCGACAATTATATTGGCCATTTCAAAAATTGTATGGCTGTATAAAATTATCAGTATGATTGTTAGTCTTCTCACGAAAGAACTCCCGCGGCACTGCGTCTGCGGAAATTATTTCGTGAAAAGGACTCGTAGTGTGTTTATTAGCGATTTTGTTGCACCCTGGTGACAAATTAACTGACACTAAAAGAGAATATAAACTGCAGACGTGTTTCCATCAATAATAATAATCAATAATAATTATTTATTGGGTAAAGAATATTATATATCCCTATTTCTGAGTTCTGCAGAGATAAGCTGGTCAGACTATGTATCTAAAAATAATTGTATCAAATTCAAAATATAAATTAGGATGTTTTACTACCGTATGCGTTGGTTACTGTAGAATTCTGTCGCATTCCGTTTTTTACGTGAGTTCCGGGTTTTTTATTGTCATCTTGGGTTTTGGCCTTTGAGATAAGTTATGTCCCTATCTTAGGTTGGGGCCTTGGGTAAGGGCCTTGACATCAACTCTTGGGGGCAACTACCCCCGGGTCTTGGGGGAAATGTAACGTACGTAATAATCGAGCCATCATAATGCCACCAGCTACTGGTAAAATTATAAAATTGGTAGAGATGCATAAAACTAAACCAGCTTATTATAAATAATTATAAGTTATAGCATAGTTCTATTTATTGTTCTAACAAATAAATTGTTAATTCATCACATGAAGGCTCGCGGGCTTCGTTCTGTGCCTTTTACTGTTTAATAAATTTTATAAGCAACTATTTGTCTTTTATTTCATTATTTTATATAATATTTTGTCGATCGCTATAAAAAGTAGCCTAAGGTAATCCAGGTAGGTTGTCCTAAACTATGTGTATTCCAAGTTTCATTCAAATATTTGTATGATGTCCTTGCGAGAAAGTCTGCGAACGAAAAAAGCTTTACTAAAGTAAATTATTACATAATTTGTTAGGTTAGTGTTCCAATTCATCCCTGTTTGGTCGCGTTACGTATTGGTGTAATGGGTGGCACAACGTTACATTGTCATTTTATTACTTATACGATTTTTTAATTTATTTGGTTATTATTGTTTAATTTTATTTACTATGACCGACTTAGTGGCTTACTCTTATTACACGACGCTAAGTGTAAGATAATAATCAAGCCATCATAATACATACATATTATGTAATATTTTTGTTTATTTTTATTTATTATTGTACTTACATTTTTAATTTAATATTGTAGTAACACTATATTTAATGAATTTTAAGTGTTTTAGATTGTATTTAAATACGATTATGTGATTGATTTATACTGAATAAATAAATGAATGAATTTCATCACACACGTTTCGTTTAATCGGTGAAGTTTAGACGGTACAGTGCGATCGTAACGAATTCTCGTAACGTTTGTGCCATCTTTTTGTTAGATGACACGAGGTGAGAATAAAAAGTGCTCTAATTAAAAGTCTTATACTACCACGCGTACCTTACAGTCTTACACTTAGCGTAGTGTAATAAGAGTAAGCCACTTAGTCGGTCATAGTAAATTAGTCAGTAAGACAGACTGAATACCGGGTGGTCTAAAAGGGCTTAAAATAAAAATAAGAAAACTGATAACGGCCCGGGTTTTCAGCCATGTCCGATGCTTTCGTGCAGCTTCAAAACGGCACCAGAGTTAGCCACTAGCGAAGAAGCAAGAAGAAAGGCTGATGATGGATGATGATTATGTCGTAGAGTGGTTCCTTTAGGGATTGCAGACCTGTTTGATACTTAATTTAAACATGAACGATTCCTCCACGCGTTCCTGAAAAAAGGATGAAGCTACCTTTTTTCACTTCAAATCACTTAGAACTAAGTTTAAAGAAATAAATGTTATAACTGTGCCGTGCCAATATATGTATGAAAACTTAATGTATGTCCGAAAAAATATCAAATTGTTTAAGAAAAATATAATTTTAACACTAAGAATAAAGATATACTAGCGGTTCCTACTATAAGGCTCCATAAAGTTAGTCAATCATTTAAAGGGCAAAAATTACGGTTTTTTAACAAAATCCCAAATGATATGCTTAATTTATCTGTAAATAAATTCAAAAATGTTGTTAAACGTAACCTCTGTAATAAAGCTTATTATAAAATTTCTGATTACTTAGGTGACAAAAAAGCTTGGGATGAAACTGTCTCCAACTCCCTCAAAAACAATGTAATAGTTAATAATAAACTTAGCAAAAAACAAGACTTTAAAAAAATATAAGCTAAGCAGAGTTTCTTGTCAATTCTTCTCTTTTTGGTGACGTTACGAATTGTGTAAATTCAAATTTAAAAAATTGACGTTTCAAAGTGTACTACTGTATGTGCTTATTGAATAAACATCATCTTGATTTTTCAGATTTTTGCTCATATCTCGAATATCTGTGTACGAATAGAATTATGATTACTTCTGACAAAAGTATCTACATAAAATTTCTTACAGATTCGGTCATATATATTTTTGCTCTGCGATCAATACTTTAGGACTGCTATAGGCTAATGATACCCAGGGTATTCATAGGAATACCCTGTGAACCTGAGACTGTTGTAATCTGGCTCTAGTAGAGTGACAGAACCCAATTACATTATTACAATGATCTTACTCCTAGTAGGATAGAGCCAGGATAGGATAGAATATAACTATTACGCCAAGGTTATCCCTAGGCAGGCTTGAATAAATAAAAATAACTTTGTTTTTATATACATTTATTGACTATATTTCCATACAAATAATCATGCAAGCTATATCTTAACAAATCTCTATTATTAATACTCCGTATTGCAACTCGCTTGACTCCATAGGCACTTATAAGGTTATAATTATAACATAAGGCACTGCTTTTTAATATAGGTACGTGTACATATTTTGGCGAATGAAAAAGCGTAGATTTGAAATAACGCGTTGTCATTGGCCAAAATTTTATGATACGGTTACGATACGATACTTATATTCCTTGTTAAAGCTATCGCTACTAGCTTAGCGATAATCGAATTTAACAATAGAAATAGGTAAAAATTATAATGTAAAAAATAAAACCTGAGTGAAATTTTCAAATTTGGGTGGGACCAAACGTATAATCAGTTCATAAATGACCGAGTCATGTAACAAACATAATCATAATTTACAAAAAAAAAACTTATGGATAAAATTTTCTAATTTTAATGGGACTGAATAAAAAATCCAAATCAGTTCATAAACGACGGAGCTATGTTATGTTATGCGGTAACAAACCAAAAATAATACAACCAAATTGAGAACCACCTTTTTCCTAACTCGGTTGAACCATATTCTTATTACTACTTAGAATGGTATTTGTTAAAAAACTAATAAAAATGTAAAACGAAATATCAATAGGTAATTTTTGTAACTTATTTATATAATTAAAATCTTAAATGAAAGATTCAAAACATAATAATTATGTATAAACTAGCGGATACCCCGCGCAACTACGCTTAAAAAAGAAATACATTGTTTATTTGTTGGAATTTTTTTATATGGGAAAAATCATGAATGGAATCCGAATGTGCTTGATAAGGAGAACTAGCTATACTCGTGTATTCTTTACAAATGTCGCCATTAAGCGCCACGTTGTGTATAGATTATTGTAATATACATCTTATATCTTTTTAAACCCTTTTTTAAATAGTTAAAGTATACACGTGAAATAAATATTGATTGATTACCAAAAAATGCAATAGCTTTTTTATTCTCTCAGAGTCAAAATACTTTACATTATTTCTGAATGAGATATATAAATATATTGCTAACTCTAGTATAATACCTATGTTACAAATAAGATCAAAAAAACAAAGCTGCCCTTTATGCACAACAAAAAATAAACTTCTTTTAAAGTCTTTACGACTTGTCAAGTTATAAAGTAATATAACTAAAGTATATTTAAACTATATATATGATAAATTTACTTTTAACGTCTTAAATATACGTATAGTCGCGATTTTTCGCAAATCTCCGATTGGAGATTCATAAAACTCTATCTATGTAAATGGCAAATTGACCATAATTTGGTGCAAAATTACTAAAAAGGGGAAAATAAGACTTTTTTGGTTGTTCTTTTGTTTTCAAATTGATTATTCAAATTTCAAATTCAATTTGCTTTGATTTAGTATTAGAACTTTAAAAAAAAAAACAATTTTATTTCAAGCAACAGGGCCTATATATAAATTTAATTTAACATTAACGGCTGTCGCAGCAGCGTCGTATTAAGCATACTGCATGAAATTAGTAAAATTAGGTTATGAGTTAGTTACTACGTTGGTTATTTTAATTTGTTTATACTAAAATTAAATTTCAAGGCATATTCATAAGGCACAAGTTACAAAACACTTATATATGGCTTCAGAAGCCCTACTGCATTTTTGTTAATTTGTTAGTGTGACAATCAAACACACGTCTTTTTCCTCCATTATGTATATAAATAAATAACTAATATAGGAAAATTTCACACATCATCTAGCCCCAAAACTAAGCAGAGCTTGTATTATGGAATACAATAACTCATATATATTATTTGTAAATACCTACTTAGCATACATAGAAAACACCCAGACCCCAAGATAAATATTTGCAGAATATGAAACTTGTCCCGCAGCGGGTATCGCAAACCCGTAACCTTCTGCATTTCAGGCGGATTCACCCACTGTGCCATAGATTCATCAAATAAAATCAACGGATATTGCTTAGTACGATAATCAATTTTCCTTCGGTCTTTTTTAGAATTATTACATTCGGTACATACTCCCTTCTTTTCTCAAGTATTCTAAACATATTACTTTATAGAAATAATATTTTCTTATTGAATACATAATTATAAACTTTGTCAGCCGCTGTCATTAAAATATACATTTATAGTTCTTATTATAATCTAATTATATAAAAATATAATAACACTTTGGTCTTATGACATTCTAACACATAATTATACATAGTCACGCCTGTTTCTCTGGGAGGTAGGTATAGACCATGAAACTATTAAATAACAAGCTTATAGCTTGTCTTATAAACTAGATAAGGCAACATTCAGTATGCTCAGCAATTAGACGCTAGTTGCTGTAATCAATCTGCAACATTCAGTATGCCCAGCAATTAGACGCTAGTTGCTGTTATCAATCTGCAACATTCAGTATGCTCAGCAATTAGACGCTAGTTGCTGTAATCAATCTGCAACATTCAGTATGCTCAGCAATTAGACGCTAGTTGCTGTAATCAATCTGCAACATTCAGTATGCCCAGCAATTAGACGCTAGTTGCTGTTATCAATCTGCAACATTCAGTATGCTCAGCAATTAGACGCTAGTTGCTGTAATCAATCTGCAACATTCAGTATGCTCAGCAATTAGACGCTAGTTGCTGTAATCAATCTGCAACATTCAGTATGCTCAGCAATTAGACGCTAGTTGCTGTAATCAATCTGCAACATTCAGTATGCTCAGCAATTAGACGCTAGTTGCTGTTATCAATCTGCAACATTCAGTATGCTCAGCAATTAGACGCTAGTTGCTGTTATCAATCTGCAACATTCAGTATGCTCAGCAATTAGACGCTAGTTGCTGTTATCAATCTGCAACATTCAGTATGCTCAGCGATTGGACGCTAATTGCTAGTGGTAGTAGCGCGTTGTTGTCAGTCTGCAACATTCAATATACCAAACTATTGAACATTGGGGAGGCATCCACAACATTCAGTATGCTCAACTATAGGACGATAATTGCAAGTAGCGCGTTGTACTCGCAACATTCATAATGCTAGCACTTGGATTCTAGTTGTTAGTAGCGCACAGCAGCAGTGCGTTGGTGTCATCGACTCGTTCCAGTCGGTATGTGGAGTTGTCTGGTAGATGGCGGACAAGATCGTCGGTTAGCCTCACCCTGGCGCCATTGGGGCCTGAGACTAAGACCGTTTCGCAATCCTGGGAAAGAAATTATACGTTATCAAGTTGACATATTTTGACTATAATTTTTTTTCAACAACATCAACACCAGCATTTGTCTATGCACTGCTGGATAAAGGTTTCCTCTAATAAGAAGGGAGATTTTCCCACAATTTTCACGCTATGGAGATAGCAGGGCACAGATTCTCGCTACCGACGCTGCTGCCCATCCGCGGTCAGGGGATATAGCTGTGTGTGGGGATATAAGTGTTAGGTTGAGCTATGTCGCAAACAGCCGCCGCCAGAGCCCCGTTTGTTAAGCACGGTGCATCATGGGCGGATGAGGTTGGCTTGGGTCCTGAATATGGAGGTTGGAACTCCTTACACCCCAGGTCTTAATTTCAGGCAAGAATAATACCTCACCAAATCTCACGTTAGGGTGACGGGGATCTTGACATATCACAATTTTTTTTTAAAGAAATAGTGTAAAATTAAAATAACTCTAGTAGTAAGTGTTTCTCCACTAAAATATGCATAAATCATAATCATCATCATTATCAGCCTATAGCAGCCTATATCAGCTGGACATAGGCCTCCCCTAGTGAGCGCCAATGCGCCCTGTCCTGAGCTCATATATAATAATTAATGCAAATTGTTTTTTTAATCATTCAAACGCAATCAAGCACATTAACTTATTTACATTAAAAATACATATTTTGAAAAATCTCACGTGAGCTAATATCACGAGATCTCAGCAAGTGTTCAAATTGTGGAAAAATCGCCTCACCGATTGCCCTCTAAGAGTAGGCTAAGATATCTACCTTAGCGCAGTCCTGTACCAGCGTCTTCAGCTTAGCCAACAGCTCTTGCGCGCGGCACGCGTGGAGATACAGCGCACTGTAGATGTTACAACCGCTCGGACACACGTATACTGTTAGACGGGGCTCGATACGCCTGCAAATATTTAACTTTATGAACCATATGTTACAACAACACTAGCTTATGGGTACAATCAACTATTTTATTGACACAACGCTGTCCCCGGCAGTTTTTGATAAGTTTAGTGTGTAACTTCCGAAACTATCATGGTTGTAAACATAATTATTAATAATCAACAGGATATTTACCATGATTTAACATTAGTGTAATTTGCAATAATGTAATACATTCCAAACATAATTTCAATCATTATACATCACATTAAATGGGCTCAAATATCTAAAAATCTTTAATTTAACCCTAGCTTGGGCCAACAATGAAAATTAACAGCCGGTTTAACCCCCGAATGATATATTTAATCAATAATAAACATCCACACTCCACAGGTTGTTTACTTACTTGGCGTGTAGTGCGTTGAATAGACGAATGCCATCGGCTAGTCCGCAAATCTGTATGATGTCGTCGCGAGAGAGTCTGCAGAGCAAACAGTCAGGGTTTAGGCCTTATAAGTAGGTACTTAGAAATGAGACACATTGACATTATTCCATTCCTTTCGCACTTATGCGTATGCAAATATCCTTGTCTCCATCCATACCTTCCCCCCACCACCCCTGCGTCCCGACAAACGGGCGCGGTTAGAGTAGCAAAAAAAAAAGGAGAATGGTGCGTATGCGCAATACACCGCAAACTAATAAAATTCGGAACCGCGAAAATACAGTGCATTGTGTTCTCCAAACTGGTAAAAATTGTGAAGGATTGTGCCCCTCTCAAGTGTGAGCGTAGACGGTGCCAAATCTCCAAGGAATTGTGATATTTTCGCCGATTAGCACCCGGAAGACGAGCGACATAGGTGGGTCCTGCATTTGTACTATCCTTGTCACTGTGTAAATTTTTGGGGAAAACCAATTCCAGCTCATATAAAACAATCAACGTAGAACCAGCGGGCTAACAGTCAGTTTACTAAAGTAATGAATGAATGTTTTTTATTTGCAAAAAAGTATGGCTGTACAAAGGTCTTAAGATTTAACATTGGTATCACACACCTTACCGAATAATACGGCATGCAAAAACAAAGAATTATTTATTAAATTAATGATTTGATAATTAAAAGTACAAAGGTTGTGTAATTCATGATTGTCAAATTAATAAAATACAAAGAAAAAATTGAATTTATAAATGTCAACGTCAAATAGAACACAAAGAAGTCAAAAATACAAAGATAAAAAAGGAATTTATAAATGTCAAAGTCAATAGGTATGAGATAGAACAAAATAAAACATTATTTAAAGTAACTTATTGTTTGCTAGTGAGTAGAAGTTACCACTTGACACTGTAATATCACCTAAATTTGATGCAAAAGGCCATCTTTTTGCCTTATCTCTGGCCATAGTCAGAACTCTGGTGCTTTGGATACAGGATTAGTTTTAATTCGATCTTATCCCGAAATAGGGTAAATTTACTCCCAAAGGTCAGCAACATTTGTTCGAGGACTTTTCGAATTTTTTAAATGGCTATAACTATTACAAGCTATTTCGTAATGTGCTGCCCTAGAATTCAGCTGATTTAGTCTACTTACTGATATAGGTATGTATTTTGCAGTTGACTTATTTATGATGGTAATCTAGCTTTGTGGTGTGTGTGGCAGCTCTAAAATTAGGGCAAATTTTAGAGTTGCCACACACACCACAAAGATAAGCGTGAAAGTATTATTAGGAAAAAATATGGAGCCTGCATTGGATTATACACTGAAGACTTACCTAAGGAGATCAGCGCCAGAGAAATTGCCAAAGGTATTGGCGTGCTGTGAGAAACGATGGCGCGTGAGCCATGCTTGTGTCTCGTTCGCGGTGGCCTCTTTCGACAGACCGTAGTTCTGGAACAAATACGACATTGTTGGCTCAATTGGCGAAAAGCGCTTGAAGCGCACATGGCTTAGCTAACTTCGCTGTTCTTAGCAGGTCATCTTGGTTTAGCAACACTGCGCCCAGATACTACTTCGAATGAAGATTTTAGTAGTATTTAGATCTGAACGCTTCCGTTCTTCGGTAAGCAATTAAGATGTTAAGTCCATCCTTTTTCAGTCTTTAAGCCATGTCGGAAACCTTCGGGTGGACTAAAAACTTCGACGACAGAGTAGGCCACTATCACATATGAAGAAGAATCTTGGTCAAGCAACACTCCGCTTGGTCACTACTTGGATGGTTTAATGGCATTTAGATAGGATATCCTATCTCCGATACCGTAGAGTACCGGTTTTTTACGCTCTTCCGCCTTAAAAAAACCACTCCACGCCGTCTGAGATAGGATTCGGACCCGCTAGCTCACCTTATCAGGGTCTTCCGCTGGCTGCGGCAAGTCCGGTAGAATGGCGCCGGGCGAGTGGCACGGCGGAGAACTTACTTTCATCTCATTACTGTACAACCAAAACATACAGGTAAGTTTATAAAATGTAAGTGAATATGTTTAATTGGTGTGCGCTGTTGTCTAACTAGTTTGTATAGGTTGATACGCGGCACACTGACATTGACATAAACATCGTGATGATGACGACCAATGATGAATGATGACAATAAAATGGCTTTTCATTGATGTGACAAACCAATTGGTCATCGGTCATCATTGGTTGTTGTCATCACTACGTGTCAAACCTATACACCAGCTAAATATCAGTCCACCGCTGGACATAGGCATTCCCTAATAAGAAGGGGGATATGCCCATAATTCCCAAATTGGGCACAGCTTCTCGCACCCCCCTTACTTAACCTCAATTGACTGAAATTACAAAAAAAAATTATTTAACATTTTAAAACATGACAAAATGTATTACTCACTCTTGGCAGTACAACGGCTTCATTTGTGGTGGTGATGCAAGGATCGCTGTGAAAAACATTACAAGATGTTATTATTATTATTTAATTATGGACGAACAGCTTGACACTGATTTATTTAGTCTTAGCCAGATGTCGAGTTTATTTTTGAAGTTGTTTACTGATGTAGCCGATCCATCTTCAGCAAGTTCCAATTATGGATCACTCGGTTACTAAGGAAAGTTATGAGCAACCATGGTGTTGGTAGACTTGGTAGGGGCTCTCATTAGTCGGAGATGGTCTTAGGGATATTAGCAGAACATGTGAGTACAATATTTTTAATCCTCTGAAGTTGGCTGCAAGGAGTACCAGAGTTCCTACATTTGGATCGGATTGTACTAGGATTGGTCGAATTGTTTGCATGAGCCATCTTTAGAGGGACTAAGATCTTGTGACGATTTGATCAACTTTATGTACCACACCAGCCTATATCAGTGCACTGCTGGACATAGGCTTCACCTAATAAAGGGGATATGCCCATAATCCCCACGCTAGGCATGCAGATTGAGGATCGCAGGACACAGCTTCTCGCACCACCCCGACGCAGCTGCCCGTCGGCGGTCATGGCTGTACCGGAGTTAGGCTGCGCTACGCCGCAATGCAGCCGGCTGCCAGAGCCCCGTTTTGTTTTACAGCAGGGTGCACTACAGGCAGGTGAGGTTTGCTTTGATTACAAAGATGAAGGTTCCAAGGTTTGAGCCCCTTTCACCCCTATTACACAATTAGTACACCGTGGTACAAATCTGGGTTACAACATAGTAGAATTCTTAATAAACAGCCTATTGCTGTGTTTTGATTGAAAGGGTGCGAGTGCCGGTGAAATATAGTCCTCAAGTTGATCGACGCAGGGCATCGATTAACATCGGGTGCTTGTTCCATCTTCAGGTAACATAAAAAAAGATGCTTGGCCAAAGTTTAGGGCAAACACCTCCTCCCATTTTTCATGTGCAAAATTTTAGCACAATCAATTCCTTATAATGTTAGGAGGATAAAATAAATATATTATTCTCTTGAAATAATAATAATAATGAAAATCAGTAATCAATAGTCTTTAACATGTTTAAAATAGCAGTCTGAAGTCAGTCTCAGTTGTGTAACTGGGTACATTTATGTATTAAATCATTATGTCGTCTTAAGACCTGTATGAATTTTAATATACCTGTTCATGTAATAGGATTACTATAAATATTGAATACTGAATAATTACCTGGAGGCGATTTAGTGACCACCATTGGGCTTGCAGCTGGTTTCGGAGCGACACTGCAACAAAAGACAGTTTTTAACATGTTGACCTGGGCATCGCACACGCTTCAAGGTCAGCCTGCACCAGAAGCAGTTATGTTATCCGTGGTCCATGGAATACCTGTTAATATAACACAGTGGGTAAAGGTCTGTTGGAGACCCTGACTGTTGCAGGTTCATTTCTTACTGCAGGACAAATGTTTGCATCATATTCTGCAAATATTGGTATATTACTCGTATAGATCCCCTATTACAAGGTATGCTAACTTAGGGGCTATATCATGCTTGAAATTGTATGGCATAAAAAAATCCAAGTTTGTCAGACGAAGGTCATCCATATAGCATTGACTGTTGCTGCAAGAAAATGTTTCCATTTTTTGCAAATAATAGGTATCATCATCATCATCATCATCATCAGCCTAGAAGTCTGCTGCTGGACATAGGCCACTCCTAATAACCACCATCCTTATTACAAGCGTAACAAGACGTTTGCAGAACAAATTCCTTAACATCGGTGTCTAAATATTTCTCAAAATTGAACTCCTAACAAAGATTTGCGGATTGACCAAGTTTGAAAATCATAATTCAAACTTAGTTATCGCAGAGTTACTGGTAGTCACCAAATAAGTTTATGATAATCTTGGAATTGTACTGCATATTGCAATAATAGTAGGAATATTTAAGAAGGCAAGTTAGCTAAAGGCTATAATCACAAATAAACAGCTGACTTGTACTACCTACCTAAACGTACTTTATTTATACCATCAGCTGTTTACAGGCCTACCAAAACAAACAATTTTTAACAAATAGATATTTTGAAATAGGTTTGTTGTGAATGTTAAACCAGAATAGCCGTCCGAAACGCCAAAGAATCGGCACCAACTTCTGTTAGAGAACAGGTAAAAAGCAGAAATATCTAGATAATTACGGTAAGCGCGACCGGCGACATCGAACCAGCACATTCGCCGCGCGGAACCGCCTGGCGAGTTCGGTGTACGTGGCCGGGTCAGCGTCGATCTCCACCTCCGCTTTTAGGAGGGAAAACTTCATCCGCCAGCCCCTAGCTTCCAACCCATGCACGAAACGGGCCTTCAGGTAAACACCGCGCCCGGAATGACGCGCGCTCAGTCTCTGCTCGAAAACGAGCATAGTTTTCTTCTCGTCAGCTGTAATCCTGTCTCGTCAGGTTGAAGAAGATGAACGCACCAGATCCGAGGCGGTAGGAACGCCCGCGGTATACCACCATAGCTTCACCTCGCAACTTCTCAAAAACCATTTGTGATACGAATAGAACTGAACAAAAACTTTGTGAAAGCAGTCACTTATCCAACATTATTTGCCGTGAACGCACAATAAACGAGACACGCTGCTATTTATCCAAATATAACTGCAATAAACTTTAGAAACGACGAAATAGCAATCGGAGAAATATCAAAATTATTTTCGTAAACAGAAACGAAATGAATTCACGACACGCAACGCACAGCGGAGAGCAAACGACTGAGGGCGACGCGCGCTGATTGGTCGGATTAATGAAGGCTAGTGAGGCGCGTTCCACGATTGGATCTCAACCGGTTTGAGTCAGTTTGTAGAGGCCGCGGCCGGCTACGATCGGTGCATAGCACGGCACGTCACACGACTAGTGATGTGAAAGCGTATAAAATGTTACTATCGATGATTTTTTTTGTTGACTTATCGATAACAAATAGGTCAATTGTAATGCTTACAAACTATACACGTTAATTTTGTACGGAAGATCTTTATGAAAAGCGGATAATACTAGTACATAATGGAATGAAATTCAACCGGATAATCGGTGTGGTTTCGTTCAATTATATGACATTCGCTGCAACTCCAGATACAACTGGTTTAGGAATAAACTAGGTTTTATCGCTTGTTTCCCATCTGCGAAACGCATCGGAATTAGGTACAGTCCGGTATGGCAAGAGTAAGAACTGCATTTTATGTGCTATAATTATTTGCTGTTTTGACTGGAATTAATTGTCACACATAAACCTAATTACATAGTATAATTTGAGATAGGTGCAGCTAGCGGCACAGATTTAATACGTTTGTCTTTGGATGCTACTGGTTTTTCGTTAGTCACTCTTAGAAATTACCATTTTGGTAACAATAAAAAGCGAAACTGATAACTTCAATCTTGTTTTTTTATCATAGAAGAATAATGTCTCTATATGATTCAGAGTAATGATGCCGCACAACACTACAATGTGCTAGTAAAACTAGCAGACAGCTAGATAGCATCACATAAACGTCTATTGTTATGTACTTATAGCGTATAGCACTCGGCAAGCAAGCCCGTTCCAGACCTCGGACAACATTGTAAGATTAGTTCCGTCCTTGTCTATCAAAGCTATATAAAGTAACTACATAATGTGCGGTAGCTTAAAAAACTGAGTGGCCATGTGTAGAAATATGGCTATCACTCTCATTACCATCATCATTTCCGGCACAATATGTTTTTTTATATCAGCTGGTAAATCTGAATAATTTATTTTTTCATTTAACGCTTTGAATGCTGAAAACACAACGGCGCACCTACTGGAAGTCTCCCTCCTCGAGCATCGCGGAGCGTCATGTTCGAGGCCTGCAGTCAACGTGTTAATTTATATTCATATAATTGTTGAACAAAGAAAGAAATGAAGATAGAAAATACATTCATTTATTATTTCAATTGTATTACGTAAGAAATACAGGAGCTTGGTGTATTTAATTGGCTCAGAATGCGATCGACGACGACAGTTACTAGGTTTCTTAGAATACATAGCCTAGTACAGAAAGTAGGTCTAGGAGCTTCACACCACGCGTAAATATGGTTTAATCGCTGAAAGAATAGAGAACAAATACATTTAGATTTTTCGCTAAGACACCAGATGCCATACTCGTATGAGTTATGAATATATTATTTATTTTTCAACAAACAGAAAGTTTATTACTATTTTATTTCTAGTCGAGCCGAAATCTGTTTGGCAGCCCAGTGCAATTATCAACACAAACAAGTTAGTAGCTGCTCCAAAATAATTTTACGATAAACTAACGGAATCATGTAGCATTGGATGTGTTCCAATTGCGCTAACTACTTTCAGTTTAGATGCACTAACATAATAAAGATCAGTCTGTTTATAATCCACCAAATTACTTATTTTATTATTATCCTTAGCTATCGTGGAAGGAAAGCGAATATTTTGAAACTTAGTCTACTTGAATGGCCGTATAGAGACAAAAATGGCACTCTATATGTTGGTCTTAGCTTCTAAATCACCAACAGAGTTGGCCACAAGCTCGTACGATGAAAAAGTAGAACCTAGTGCAGTTTTTCCACGTCAAAATAAATCAAGCTACATTTTTTAGGCTATAGCTTATAGGTATTTAAAATTCGGCCGTTTTATTAATTCTTTGACAAGACTTAGTCAAATGTCTTGTACCTAACCATGGATTGTAAACTTTGCAATGTGTAACGGTAAGATTTGGCGCGAGTCATCGACCTTAGTGGTTTTACATTGTAAATAGGATATACAACTGAGCGCGGACGAACAATATCTTCAGAGAGGGACATAAATGGTTTTTCGCTTAAAAATTACTGAAGGCCTCTTACAAATAAGAAGTCTAGTAACTTCCTCTTGTGGACGTCGAAGGAGGCCCATAAACGTACCATAAGCTTGCATACTTGACTATAACTAGGGTGTGTGCTAGCGAACTTAACTTATATTATGATTTACTCTATGTGTAGGTACTATGTGTAGAATAAAATTTACTTATTTATTATTGGAGGATTTAGGGGAGGCCTAAGTCCAGCAGTGGACTGCTATAGGCTGATGATGATGATGATTATTTATTATTGTTAACTGCAATAGTATGATATAGTATTCCCCAGCAGACTGGCAGAAGCTTCTAGCAGAGGGGCCTGGTCATTATGGCAAATAACAAATAAGAAGCTGTTATCATGGAATATTATAAAAAATATACATTAAATATTCCTACTTCTTAGGTAAAAGCTTCTTGCTAGAAAGGAAAGATGAAGTGCTACAAAGTCTGTATAGAAATAACAAGTTTGTCACATCACAACTCATCACCTACCTCGAGTTTATAGATCTTAGATAGATATCATCAGACAAATTGAGAAACAGCATACTACCTAAACAAAACCACCCTAAACAGGTTAGCAGCATCGGAAACCGCAGACCGAATCTAAATATAGACGTGCAATCGCGATCGCAGACTGGCAACAGCATATAACCGGCTCGGCAGGACGAATCTATTCGGGATGTTGTGGATCGTTACCACCAATTTGGTGAGTCCAATTGTTACATCATTTGTCAAACGGTGAATCAGTGGGATGTTAAAATGTTCTAGAACGTACACTGCGGTTGCTGTCAAAATTGCAAGTTGCATCATATTTATCTTGATAATAATGTTTGTTACCTGATTCTTCTTCTCAATACAATACGTATTTTATTTTTTGATTAGTTGACGCTGTTAGGTACTCATTCAGAATCGCAAATTAGTATTTATTATCTTCAAGCAAAATCATTAGCTGTACACAAACAAAATGATCAATGTATTAATTTGAAATAAGTTCCTATCTATATTCATTGCGAAGTCTGATGTGAATGAGAACTAAAAGAAAAATATAACTAATGATTTTATTTTTATATTAAAAAAATTCTTAGATTTTACCTGAAGTGTGGGTAAACACTTAAAATACAAAAAATCATATAACTAATGAGTTTGGTGGTCCAGTCGGCCAGACCAGGGATTACGCAAGCCGAGTTAGTACATGCATAGGCATGTAAACTAAATAGTAAAGTAGTCAACACAGTCACATAGACAATAATCATTACTTTAAACTCCATATTAATGTACAGATTTTTATATACTTATAAGATTGAGCTATCTAATGATAACTAGTGAGAATAACATGGACGCTCACAATAGAGGCTGTGTACCAGATGAAAGCTGTACAGAGAGCCATGGAACGTAATATGTTCATCATCAAGCTTATAGACCGTATTCGTAACGTCGAGATCCGAAGTCGAAGAAAGGTAATCAAAGACGTTGGGAACCGCATAACGGAACTAAAATGGAGTTGGGCAGGACACCTGGCAAGGCGAGATGATAACAGGTGGAGTAAGGCGATAACTGAATGGCGTCCAAGAACCAGATACAGAAACGTTGGTCGTCCAGCAACTAGATGGACGATAATGCATCAATCGTGGGCCGAAACTGGATGAGACGAGCTTGGAACTGTGGGAATTGGCACATATAAAGGGAGGCCTATACTCAGTGGGTGAAGTCAGGCTGTGGATGATTATGATGATGATTCTTGTACATGATGCAGAGCGACAAAATAGAACACAAATTGGTAGTAAGAGCTTAATAAGGAAATAGCTGCATTACCGCACTATAAATAGACAGTTTCACATTCCCATGTTTCTAAGGTATGTAATGTAGCAGGAAATATGTATAGTAACCTCTCTTGGCGAGGGAAAACAAGAAATAGCGGTTACTATTTGCGGTACAGGTATCACATAATTAGTACAGTACACAATTGAATTTTATGCCTTTTATTCTTTCCTATAATGACATTATTAAGAATTGATAAAGTATTTGCAATATTAAATATTTCATATATAATATACATATTTTACCTAAACTATAGTGTCACAGGGTTTAATGGCTCTACACATAATGGCAGAATACCAGCTTCTGCTGCTAAAACAGTGGATACTATGCTGAGCCGATACTATTTTGCTGCTGTAGCACACACCATACAATGTTTCATGTTATTTTTTTCTCCTCTTATTTTTGTTATTTTTTTTATTTTGTTGTTGTGTGACTGTGTGTGTGTTCAGTTGCAAATAAAAAGATATATATCTATGTATAGCGTAAGGTTATATTCACATGTCTGAATGTCAGGTTTAAAGAACTTTATTCTCATATAAACACATGGTTCACTTATAATGTTTTATATCTTAGGTAGATACAAATTTTTTGTTCCATCTACTGTTTTAATGGCTTAGCTTGCACAATTTTTGCTCGTTGTTTCTTTGTAAAAAATTTTTGCTCGTGGTTTCTATTTACGGAAACCTATAATTGACCATCTAATTTTTATAGGATATGCTAGTGTATTTATTGAGGGCTGTTGGAAAATACATTAAAAAAATGATACAATGGGCGACCTTATCGCTTAAAGCAATCTCTTCCAGCTTATATATGGTTTATTTGAGTTTAAGTTATAAACGAGACTTGAAAATACTAAGAAACCTCAGAATATACCTAGCGATATAGCGATCATAGTGCGGGGAGCAATCACGACGAATAAGGACTCGAAAAACAATATCGATGAAAACACCTATGGCTAATAAATGCAAACTTCCACAATATCATCGATAAAATGCTTGCATGGTCTTTTGGCTATTATAATGATAGTAGGCAAGATGTTAGTCAAGGGACAAGTACGAGGACCGCGCAATGGAATGCTATGCTAATTGAGTCGATTAGGGCCCATTCTGACGGATGTCTCGAATGAAACTGTTGTTGTGTTCTATTTTTGAACTGTGATGTTTTCAATGCTCAAACTTGGACTTCCTTGTGTTAATATATGCGTGTTTAGAAACTCGATTTAAACTATGTGTCGGAACAATGAATAAACGTAATACTAGGTCACTCACTTATTATCATAACCGATTTATAAACGTCGTATAACTAAAATGGCGTTATAATAAACTTAAATTATACAAAGATTAATAACGATATTAGATTATAGTATTTATTAAGCAGGTAATGTTGTTTGGATTTAAGTTTCAAACATACAATAATTTAACCGTAAATTACTTTTTCATTTTGATCCGTTATCGATAACGGTTATCAGTATAGTACAAGATACTTTCAGTGTAGAGATTTGTGTGTAACTGAATTTGTATGCATAGAAAGGATATAGAACATCAAAGACATAATGTAACTCATCTACATATGCTTAGTATATGAGTTAAGTTACACTTAGGTATATAATGTGGTCGACTTTGAAATATTTTTACTAAACAATAAATAAATAAATAATGCGGGACGTAATCACACAGCATCATGTAGCCCCAAACTAAGCAGAGCTTGTATTAGGGAACCACATGATTGATATACTACACATATATAATATTTTTTTGTTAAATACATACATATCATACATAGAAAACACCCAAACCCGAGACAAATATCTATAGAACATGCAAACATTTGTCCCGCAGCGGGAATCGAACCCGCAACCTTCTGCGTCTCATGCGGACCTTCACCCACTGCGCCACAGGGGCCGTCAAACAATAGTGGGACTAGTGTTGTTATTTAGTAACTGTAGGTATTTTCTCCTTAGATACGATAATTTTGCTACCCACAGACTGCACAATGTTTAATACTTTATTCTTGAAACAAAAAACAATTCAGACTCTTCGTTAGTTATTCAAGTTTACCTTTTAAGTAATTATAAGCATTATTTTAAAGCAAATCAGTGACCGCAACTTCTTTGTCCAAGACTTTTTTCTTTTTCTGTAATCCTTTTGACTGTTTTTTTTAAGATAAAAGTAAATCCTTTACTGGCTGTAAGATATATTTAAGCTTTATAAGATTTTTTATTATGTTTAAGGGTTGTGGATTTTGTTTAAATAAAAAAAAAACATTTTGGATACAAAGTACTTGCGGGACACGGGCAGCACAAATTTTGCCCGTATATCAGTCTTTTTTAAAAAATAAAAAGCATATTGTGCCTGTAATATCGCCGGCACACCTATACCCTTTAAATAGAAACACAGCAATGCAGAAATAGTGCTTGGTGGCAGAAATGGTTAGTAATTCCTCGGACGAGCCATCGAGATTGTCAAGTATTAACGTATGATGCGTGTGTATAAATACAGTATGTAAACCAATAAATATAAAGCTAAAAGGCAATTGAACGCATTGTAGTTTAAGGCAAGTGCCGTGTGAATAAGATTGATATTTAGGGCAAGGACGTAGTACTGAAGCTATTAAGTTCGAGATATTATATCTTGATGGCAAATTGTTAGTTATATACTCGTAGATATCTGCATTTCTGAAACTCCACAGGAAGTGGACATGGCAAAGCCCCGACTCTCTGACGAAAAACAAGATCGATTTGATCATGACGGACAAAAGGCACATATTCAGAAACGACTCCGTGATCAACAGGTTCAATACCGGATCTGATCCCAGACTCTTGAATATCAATCTTAAGCTTGAAAGAATCCGTCTGATGAAGTCCACACTCTGACTCAATCTACTCCAGATCATGGCAGGCACCGAGAAGTTTCAGAAGCGGAACCCACCAATGACGTGGATGAGGCCCTACAAAACGTGGTTGGCGTTGAAACGTTAAGGGACGAGGGCATCAAATTCTGCCAAACGCAACCTATGGGAAAGAACTCTCGGATGTAACTCTTCGGCTCATGACAAAAAGACGGGAAAGCACTCTGGCCACTTCTTCAGAGAGGTCAGGATTGTACGAGAGGTAAGACCTGAACAAGCGAATTGCGAAGACGATACGACGCGACCTTCGGAGCTCAAACACACGCCTCATTGAAGAGGCAATAGAGCGAAACCGAGGGTCCAAAGTATTCACTCAGCAGCTTGGCAGGAGCCACTTGACGAAGTTAACGACACACGATGGCCGAACCGTCTTGCCAAAGCCGGGGATATTATCATAGATCCAGTAATTTTACGGCCGACTATGCTAAGCATGTGCCGCGTACATGCTCCTTGCCCCCAAACTAACAACCACGATTTCAGAGCCACCCTCACCCACCGCCACAACACCGACCAACTGCCAGAAATCTGCCAAGACGATGATCGTATTGGCTCTGAGACTGCTTAAAAATGGAAAAGCCCCCGGTGAAAACGGGGTTACTTCAGAACTTCTGAAGGCTGGAGGAGCTCCTGTTGTGCAGGAGCTGCAGAACCTCTTCAACCGAGAGCTTGGTGGTTCTGTTTTTTAAGAAGGGAGAAGGTTTCGCGGAGGATATGGCACCATTGACCGCATTCACACAGTGAGGCAGATTCTGAAGAGTATAATCAGCCCCTAAATCTACACATAGATAACTAGATATCCGCATTTAAAATCTTATATTTTATCTATCTATCTCATATTTAAACTATAAAAACAAATGTCTATAAATAACTATCGTTAATTTTAATAACGATATGCGTTACAGCACTAAGTTTTCGAGCAACCATAAGTTTATATCGATAGCTTCAGTCACAACACTAATGAAGTCTCCTTTCATTCGTTCAATAACTGGCACGGCAGAACGGCAGCTATTTCTACAAATAGCAAAGAGTTTTTAAAGAGGAGTGCGCGCTTTGAACTAATCTGATTTTTGTTCAAAACGCGCACTCCGATATATAAACTCCTTGACCAACAAATTCGAGTCTTAATTTCTTAAAAAACAAGAGTAGTAACCAACTATTTCGTAGGTTGTTTAATTATAGGTAAAGTTTTTTTTTTATAATTTCACGATTTAACTCTAAATGCTGAAAACACAACTGTTCACCTGCCGCAGGACTTGTCCGAGGCAGCAGTCTACGTGTTGAGTAAAAAGGGAGATAGGTCATAGGAGGATCTATCTACCTTCTTACCTTACCATAAAACACAACTTGATGAACATCTTTGTATGGCAATTATCGGTGCAAAAACATCAACTTATACCAGTCCAATCCACACCACAGTATAAAGACCTACGTTCATACAGTAGAACAGTAGTCCAACGACTTTGATCTTGGGGTAAATGCCGACAAGTGTCGCCAAAAGTGAAGGAAAGCAAGGGTTATCACAAGCAAACAATATTTTATTTTTGATTTATTTCTACCTAATAAATACCTAAATAAAATAAATAAATATATAAATTATAATACATAAGTATAATACCTTTCTTCCGCGTGTGGAAATTGATGAAATCGTAGATGTTTGTTTGTGCGAGATCATGATTTGCAATTGCTTACAGCACACATCGTATGCACCATTTTCAATAAAAAAAATTACCTTTAATATTTCACTTATAACTTTAATGTAGTACTTTTATTATTACATTATAAGTCTAAAAAGAACATTCCAATTATGCCAGCGGTAATAATTTTTTCCGAAAAATATTTTCATCTTTTCACGTAATCGTATTGCGCCATCCTTACATGACAATTATGCTTACGCACTGGTGCTTTGAGTCGGGGCGGCGCGATGCAGTGCGTGCGTAACTAACCGTGCTAGCCCTGAAAATTATGTCCCGAGTTGCATACTTGAATGTATACAACTCGGGACCGGCCCTCCCGCGTCTCGCCCCTGTCACCCCGCACGATTGCCCTGTCTAGACGCCTTCGTTGAACGACTGTATCGATTTTTAGGCTGTGATCCACACAGACAAGTGGCGGCCTTCGGGCGGCCTTTAAACTCCGACGCCAGAGTTGGCCACTAGCGACCTATAAAGAAAGGAAGGAAGCAGTCCTCAGCTGGATATAGGCCTCACCTTTGAACGCCATTGCGTTATCCTCAGCTCGACCGACATCCAGTTTCTATAGTACGTGTCAAGTAAACAAGAAGGACTTTCAAAAAAAAAAACAAATCGACTTCAAATAAAACACTTCTTACTTCTTGCCCTAAAGAATTTTGAAAATCGGTTCACAATTGACGGAGATATTGGTGAACATACGTACATGATAATAGGACGAAAATTACAAGTGAGGATGGGGTTTTTTGAGTTTTCCGGGAAAAGTACCAGTCCCTCAGGAATAAAATTTATATGGGACCACCTGCGAAGTATAGTCTTAAAAACAAAAAAGAATTTAGAAAATCGGTCCACAATTGACGGAGTTATCGGTGAACAGACGTAAAAAAAAGTCGAAAAAAAAGGTTCCGACGAATTGAGAACCTCCTCCTTTTTAGAAGTCGGTTAAAAAAACGCTGGAATAAGTGGAGGGGGTGTGTTTGCGCATGGGTATATACCGATAAATCGCCTATTGTGCAGCTTACTGCCAGCGTTCTTTTTAACCTTTTTTCAGCGTTTTTTTAACGCGACGTCACGGCTGAAGGGCTTCCTATACAACCTACTGTTAGCGTCACTTGAAAAGTTCCATATCACTTGCACAATCTCATCTTATGACTTTTATTATTCTCTATAATCACATAAATCACGTTTATTGTGAGTACTAGTAAGGAGTGGAACTTGCTTCCGGCGTCTGTTTTCCCGGATCAGTACAATCGCGGAGTCTTCAAATCCAGAGTGAATCGGTTCCTTCTAGGCAAGCGTGCTCCATTTTAGATCACATCTTCACCTGTTTCAGGTGTGATACTTGTCAAACGCTTGACTATTTTGTGTAAAAAAAAAAGTATTTATTCTATTTCAGGAAAACACATACCTACCTAAAATAGTATTACTAAGTCTCACAGGGTAATGGCTCTACACATGATGGATTCGGCAGAATACCAGATTCCGCTGCTAAAACAGCGGATATCATGCTGAGTCGAAGCCATTTTGCTGCTGTAGCAAACATGTCACCATGTTTTATGTTAACTTTTTCTCTACATTGCTTGTTACTTTTTTATTTTGTTGTGTTGTGTGTTCAGTTGAAAATAAATATATATTTATGTCTAAAAGCTAGTTTATGTTGTATGGCTACAAATTGTTTCTATGATTTTTGAGCGAACGCACGACGAGGGAGCGAGCTTGGGTTGTTGTTGCGGACGGTCATTCGAACGAAATTATTCGTCTCAGACACATTATAAATAATCCCGGTTTAAAAATTGAACATCTTCAAGTATCCTGGTGTGTTTTATTGATTATGCTAATCATTCAGAAGTGGGATCGACAATACGTTTATCAATACACCACCACTTTATAAATAGAGTACGCGTCATGTAAATAGAACGCTAGAAGAAGTGGAGGTGTGTTTGCGCACGGGTAAGTACCGATAAATCGCCTAATACGCAGCTTCCCTTTTTAAGTGACGCGACCTATACCAAGAAAAAAAAATAGTGTTATCTGCTGCAGTTACTTAACAAATCTAAGCAAAAAGAAACGGTTAAGTGAGAGTCAGACTGGACACGATAATGAACCCTTTGTATGCGGTTTTACTTGCTCTAATTTCCATACCATCATGCATACCCTGCTAAACTGACCCCAGTCAGCCCAACTCCTTAAAATAACGGAGAAGGACTCTGGGTTGGTGGCAACATTTTGGCAACAACGCCAATTGGTTACGGTTACGGTTAAAGATTATTTATTTCTAATAAGATTACTACTATCGCAGTCCACTGTGACCTGAACCACCACCTAGTTATGACAGACTGTGGACAGCGACACCTGTCGGCTGATTTTTAAATTCTTTATTTAAACCTCGGGGTTTTTGGCAACAATGACGTGTAGTATCAACCCCGTAATAGGTATAATTCCACAAATAAATGATTACAAAAGAAAAAGGTTTATTTTAGGGAGACTTAAAAAGAAAACAACATACCTATCATAAAATCAATACTTAACTGGACTCCTCTAAAGATGACAGATATATTTGGAGCAGTTTCTGCTTCTGCACTATTGAGATTAGTAACAAGAGATGCAAACCTCCTTAACAAGTGTCAAAATATAGTAACCACTTATTGATGGCGAAGACGTAGCTTTGAAACTAATTGTCATTTTGAAGTAAACATATATTTATCTCTTTTATTTAAACTATACTTGCTCGAGAATGGCAGTTGATTGTATAGAGTTAGCTATAATGCTTGAATTGAAAAGCTCGATGTTGCCTGATCTCGATTTTTTTCCCGAAAATATAAGTGATTTTTTTATAGGATACTAGGTTCCGCCCGCGGTTTCGCTCGCGTGGTACCCCGATAAAAAATCGCCTATATGTGATAATCCAGGCTACTACTACTACTAACTACTATGTATATTTCAAGTTTCATCCAAATGCGTTATGTAGTTTTTTTCGTGAAAGAATAACAAACATCCATACATCCATAGGTACTCACAAACTTGCGCATTTATAATATTAGTAGGAAGTAGGATAAGATTATACAATCTTAGATTTTCCCTAAAGTGTGGACTAACACTTTAAATACAAAAAAGTATCTAGTAATTTCTTTGAACCTGTCTTACGTTTTCGTAGAGTACAAAGTCACCAGTTAATCATCACCATATAGCTTAAAAGTGCATTGTTTGAGAAAATAACTGTTTGTAATGGCGTTGTGATATTATCATTAACCATTTTATTAGTCGAAATAGTAAACATTGATTGTGGAAATAAAATAACAGTGTTTTAGTTTGTGCCAACATGGTAATGATGGTAATGTCACTAAGCCACCGCATGTAACGTGAAATGTCTTCTGGTCTTCCTTTTGCTTGTTTGAGTTAATAATTTGATTTCTTGGATGATGGCATTTATCAATAGAAACGAGTGATCTATTTGAAGTGATCTTAAATATTCTCCTGTATGTGCTGTGAATTCGTTTACCGAATTAAGAGGTTAACAAAGATTTTATTCCTTATCAAAATCTCCCACAAGAATCGGGAAAACTGCAAATTTCTTTGCTGGCAACACTACATGGCATGAACTATTTAACTAAATTTTCTTTAATATTTGTTGCGATTTTAGCAAAAAATCATTAGTTATACATGAAAAAAGTAATTCCGCGTGATACTTTACGCAATTGAGTTCAAGAAATGCACTTTTTCATCACATTATTTGCCTTTTTCGTAGAAGTGTCACTCAGTCGACATCAAGATGGCCACTGTATGAAGGAAGTGGAGGATCTTGGCCATGGCCAAGACCTGAGCCTACACGCATTATGGCCGATACTATGCATCTAGTTACTATAGTAACAATATATATCAATGTTCTGCACTGCCACAAACAAAGCCAGAGAGAAATCTGGGTTACAAAACCGGCTTGATCAAAGCCCTTATTCCATCAACGTTCACCATTTTTGGATGTTAAAAATTAGTGGTATTTATTTAAATAAATTGTTTAGAAGACTTACCTCATTTCTGGGGAATATGGTGGTGATGTGATGAGGGAAGGTGGCGGCATCAGAGCGTCATTGGAGAGCTGTTGACAAACAAATTAAATAGAATAAAAACTTAATTAGCATTTTCGGCAAAGGCTTACTTCGGTGATCTTAGCAGACCATCATCATCATCATTAAATCACATTACATACATATATTAAATAATGCTGGACTCTATCACGCTGCATCATATAGCCCCGAACTAAGCAGAGCCACAGAATACAGAGAGGACAGAAACTTTACTCCGCGCAATCATTTAAATAAATAGCGACTTTAGCTGCTACGCAATAAAGTGCTATTCAGCTCGCACCGAACTCAGTGCCTAACATTTATATTAACCTACACCTTGCATCCCTTTCTATCGTATAGCTCTATCTCTACTGATGTGGCACGTGTAACGTTAGGGTTGTCTTGAGAGTTATTCTGTGACGAATAATAATAACCTGGCCGCCGACGGGCAGCAGCGTCGGCGGTGCGAGAAGCTGTACCCTGCGATCCCCAGCCCGCATGCATAGCGTGGGGATTATGGGCATATCCCCCTTCTTATAGGGGTCTTCTATGTCCAGCAGTGGACTGAATAGGCTGTTGTTGTTGTTGTTGTGAATAATAATAAATCTGAACCTTTTACTATCCAGTTACCTAGCCACCTATTTCTTTTTAGGAACAACGATAATTTAAATAATATCTACCTACCTAGTATTAGATCAGAAAACTATTTTACACTGGCTGGCTGCATTAAGAACTCAGAAAATAGGCATACCTACTAGGTAGGTACTTGGGTCCTTAACACTTACTTAAGTGTTTAAGGTAGGGTAGGTAGGTGTAGGTAGACATCAGTTTGTCTACCTACACCTACCTACCCGACTGTTTTAAAGTAGATAACCTACACTGCCTACTTAAAGTTAAATCAAATAAATGTACCTAGGTTGGGTTTCTAATCTTGCTCTCAGTCTACATAATCCAAATCATAATACCTACTTACTACAGCACTATGTAGTTAGATACCTACCAATGGCACAAAAATTGTCAATGAAAAAATACCTACATTATAATATTACGTTTGTTTATGTAGGTAGGTACCGCATTCAAATAGAACTTGTACCTAAGTACAGAAAGCGTCAGAGTCTGGTAACCCCCCTAGTTAATGTTAGTAGGTTCAAACCGTCGCGGCGTCATTCGTGGATCTCAACTTTTTGCACAAATGAGTGTTTCATAAAACTTCTCCTCTTTGCTTACGAATATTTAATTTCAACCATAAGTGAGTGGCGGTTACAACACTCGACATTAATCTAAACATTACAAGAGTACTGGGTTCAAATCCCTCATTACCTAAATGTATTTTTTTAATTTTATTTTTGTTACTAACACAATGGATTACGTTACGCTGTAAGTGTAGTAGGTAAGTTACTTAATTATTTAAATTAAGCTTACTACCGTGTTAAACAAATGAAGAAGTTACTAGCTGACGCATCCATTAATACCTAGACAAAATAATTAACGTATACTGTAACTTATAATTATTTCGCCATTATCACCAATCGCTACGATAGCTCAGTTAGTTAGAGCGTCTGATTCATAAACTGGTGTGAATGAATTGCTGGTTCGATCCCCCAGCCAAGTATAAATATTTTTGTATAAGATTTTGGCCATTTGAATATGGTAGCCTTCACGGCAGCAGTTTAAATTTATACTTTAAGGGGGTATACCAGATCGTGACGCTGTGTGTACCTACCTACTTAAGTAAATACGGGAGACTTTGATATCTAAATAACGCATTATTTGGTAGAAAAACTTTCAGTTCTGTACCTACTATTGGTATTATTTACATTTTCTTATTATTATTCAGGCAACCAAATGCTATGCAGTATTTTTTTGCCTTCATTTGGCGAAAACTATAGGTACCTTAACAAAAACAAACTAAAATGGCGAGGCTGCTCAAGGACACTTTCGATCCGGGCAGAACACGGCAACCGACCTAACGAACCACGCTCGGAAGGCCGGCGATGCGTAGGTATATTTTTATACCTATTCTGCGGAGTGAAAGAGGCCTGGCAGAGCTTGTAATATTGGAACCACAAGACTGGTATAGCTACTATAGAATTGTCTATATCGACACTGCGTATCACCGACGTAGTACGTATCACTACGTATCACTCGACGATCTGCCCGCACGATATTGCTTATAGAAAATAGGGCAGATCGTCGCGAGCAACTTTGGGTGGGGCAAAGTTTTGCCTCATTGAGTACAGCCACCTTTTCTTTCTTTTGTAGTTAGAAGGTTTTGTTCTTAGGAAACTATAGGTTTATTTTGTAGAAAAAACAAATGAAAATTAGTTTTTTTTTAATGTACAGTCAGCCTAGAAAATGGCTTTTGTCATAAAAAGATTTCCATACAATTTCTATGAAACGATTGAGACCAACTTGTTTTTCTTTCTTCTGACGAATATAATTTTCACAAAAATCCGAAAATGCAATTGTTGTTTTCTTCAAAATAAACCTACAGTTTCCTAAGAACAAAACCTTGTAACTACAAAAGAAAAGGTGGCTGCTCTCGATGAGGTAAAATTTTGCCCCGACCTGTATATTAAAGTTTTGATCACTAAAGCGTTGGTCACCTTCAAATCATCAAACGATGAGTGTTGAACAATATGAGGGTGTTACTTGGCAATATCAGGAGATGTCAGTGTTTCATTAAATACCCAGAATTTTCATGATCTGGCCATAATACAAACAGAATCCTAGTGTAGGGGAAAGTATGCCAGACTGTTGGCAAAAAAAAAAAACAATTACCGTGGTGAGAACTGTAGCTTCACATCCAGGTTGGTACTTCTCCATGTCAGAGCGAGGCCGGCGCATAACCTTCTCTCTGTCTTGCTTGTGCTTCCGATCGGCGCCTTTTAGTTTGAAAACCTGTCAAAAGTTTCATTTATTAATGAAAAATCTTACTTTATCAAATCAAATCAAAATAAGCAATAGGAACACATTGAATCACACACTTTGAATCGTCAACTTTTTTTAATTTACAACAATTTGTAACGCGACCAAACAGAGAAGAATTGGCAAGAAAATCTGCTTTGCTTACTTATGTTATTTTTTTTCAATTTTTATTCTTAACTGTTTTACATTGTTTTTGAGGGAGTTGGAGACAGTTTCATCCCAAGTTTTTTTGTCATCTAAATAATCAGATATTATATAATAAGATTTATTACAGAGATTACGTTTAAGAACATTTTTGAATTTATTTACAGATAAATTAATCACGTCAATTGCTTCCGCCCGCGGCTTCACTCGAGTGGTACCCGGATTTAAAAGTAGCCTGTATGCTATCCTATACATATATACATGTTATTATAATTTTAAGAGCATAAAATGCATATATAAAAATATGTTCGTGTCTGTTTTCTTATTATATTTTATAATACATTAAGTAATCTACTTAAATCTTGTCAAAATTGTTTCATTACTTTAAAATTTTCTATGTATGATATGTAAGTAATTACACAAAAAAAATATATGTGTAGTTTATCAATCATGTGGTTCCCATAATACAAGCTCTGCTTAGTTTGGGGGGCTACATGATGCTGTGTGATTACGTCCCGCATTAAAAAAAAGTTTTAGTTTGTATGGCGTGCAATAAAAAAAATATAATAATAAATAAAAATATAATAATGCGTGCGTGCACGCGTGTTTGTGTGTGTGTGTGTGAGGATGTTTGCTTTCATATATCATCATATATATTAGCTCCGTAACGGCTGAACAGTTTTGGATGAAACTTGACTTCTTTTTATCCCGGTACCACACGGGCGGAAGCTAGTGCTAATCTATCTATCTAAAATTTTCAGACGGGACTCTGACTCGAACCCGCATCTTTATCTAAAGCCAGCAGCGTTTCCAATTGGTATACATACCTTGATCTGACAAGCGGCGGCGTGCAAACGGCTGTGCTCATCGCTCGCTAAATAAGTCTCCACTTGTATACGGAAAGGAACACCTTTCTCTCCGCCGTGCTTTTTAGCAGTGAATTCGGTCGAGATGCAGTTGACCTGTTAAAAATAAATAATAAATAATATTGGACGTTATCACACAACATCATGTAGCCCCAAACTAAGCAGAGCTTGTATTATGGGAACCACATGATTGATATACTACATAGATACATTTTTTTTGTAAATACATGCACATCGTACATAGAAAACACCCAGACCCGAGACAAATATCTGCAGAATATGCAAACATTTGTCCCGCAGCGGGAATCCAACCCACAACCTTTTGCGTCACAGGCGGGCCTTCGCCCACTGCGCCACAGAGGTCGTCAAAAAGATATGTTTTTTTTTTCACTAACTTCATATTAAATATTGCTTGTTGTCTGTTCCTAACTATCCTGCAATCGTCACAACCAAAGCTCGAAAAAGTGTTCGTATCGTTGACGTACTAATTCAGCCTTTGAGAAATAAAGCTATACCATTGGCCAAAATTTTTCGTTGATAATTAATTGACTCGGGCGTGACTTTGCGGAAATCCATTGCAAAATATTCAAACGACAAAATGTTTGGTACAAATTCCGGTAACCTGATGAGTTTCACAAATATTTTCGTTACGCTTACGATACGTCGTCAAATTGAAAAAATCGTGTTCTTCCGATCTCAGATCTAATGCCACCAAACTGTCACCCATCTAAGTAGCGACCGGGCGGAGTGTTGCTTAACAAATATAATCTGCTAGGTGGGCAACGTTACTTAACACGGCAGCATATACTAGAAACATTATTTTGTTATCAAATGTTGCTCACTAACTCTTTGTCCTATATAATCAGTAACTGCGGTGTGAATGCACCAATACTTTTCGTTATCAAATGTTGCTTACTAACTCTTTGCCCTGCAATCAGTAACTGCGTAACACCATTAGCGTTAGTGAATTTAATTCATCACCTTTATATAAACGCCGACATCTTTAGTTGGGTCCCAGAACACATGCAGAGCGTTCAAACAAGATGGCTGCTCCACTCTGATTACACCGTACGATAGAGGCACGTCCACCTGGAAATAATACGCCATTGTAATGTAAAAAAATAAATAAATGAATAATGCTGGACACCATCACACCACACATCAGCGTGCTATGGAACGAGCTATGCTCGGAGTTTCTCTGAAGGATAGAATCCGCAACGAGACTATTCGACATAGAACTAAAGTTGTCGAGATAGCTCAGAGAATTAGCAAGCTGAAGTTGCAGTGGGAAAAAGTTGCAGTTTGCAGTTGAAGTGGGGGAAAAAGTTCTGCACCGACGTCCCACATTGGGGTGTATTGTGCCAGCCTGACCCCAGCCAGCCCAACTCCTTAAAATAAAGGAGAAGGACTCTGGGTTGGTGGCTTTGCTCTAGGATTCCCGATACTGCCAGCGTTTGTTTGGCTGGCCATATCTGCCGAAGAACCGATTACCGTTGGGGTAAACGAGTTCTTTAGTGGATACGGCGGCTTGGCAAACGGAGTGTAGGACGCCTTGCGACCAGGACTGTGAAAGGCTGCTGGTAGAAGCTGGATGCGTCGAGACCAGAACAGGGCGCAATGGCGCTCATTAGGGGAGGCCTATGCCCAGCAGTGGACTTCTATAGGCTGTTGATTAGCACACATCATCAACTATTATGGGAACCACATGTCTGATATACTACAGCTATATATTATTTTTTTATGTAAATACATACATATTTAAATAGAAAACACCCATATCCGAGACAAATATTGGAAATCATACTAACATTTGTCCTACAGCGGGAATCGAACCCGCAACCTTCTGCGTCTCAGGCGAGCCTTCGCCCACATTTCGCCACAGAGGTCGTCAACGTTATTTTACAAAGCAGTAAGTAAGTGTCAGTCATATCTTTTTTTGCAAACTTTCACCTTTATTCTCACATATATTAGTAGGATTTTAGTTAAATAGTATAAGCTGAATAATGAGAGGTTACCTCAACGATCCTCTCCCCCGGCCTCTCCGCGTGCCACTGCGAGATCTGTTCCCTTTCCATATACTGCAAGCGACGCTCGTGGAAGCATATCTTGATTACACTCTGTAAAATAAAACTAACTGTATTAACATCTAGATGAAAATAACAATAATCATAAATAAATAATGCTGGATAGTCTCACACAGCAACATGTAACCCCTAACTAAGCAGAGCTTGTATTGTGGGAACCATTTGATTGATAAACTACTTATAAAATACATACATATTCATACATAGATATTACACAAACCCGAGAGTGCCCGAGACAAATATTTGCAAATCATACAAATATTGGTCTCGCGGCGGCAATCGAACTCGCGAACCTGGATGTTATCTGGTCTGTAAGTTGTAAGTTGAAATCGAACCCGCGACCTGAGCTCTCGGATTCGACTCGGAAACTTTTTGAATATTTAAAAAACCCACGCTAGGAAAAGGCTTTTAAAATACCGCCGGGAATCGAACACACGACCAGTAGCTCAGAATACAGAACTACAAATAATTGAGCTATGATATGAGCCCAGGCTATTGACTAGAAACTGCATTCACCTTCAATATCTTTCCCTTGTAATGCGACAGATCTCCCAGCTTCTTCAGTTTGATCTCATACGGCTGTCCCTGGTTGAGGTAAGTGAGAGTCTCTTCGTTCTGCTTGGTGGCTATAGATGTCGCAGCTGCTAGGACGTATTGGAATCTGAAATACCATCATCAGATTTTATAGCTTTCTCCATCCAGTTTGCCTGGAAGAAATGGCTTTCAGCGATAAGGCCGTCCATTGTTTCATTTTTAAATGTCATTTATTGTGTCATAAAGTGTTAGGTCATTCATCATCAGGATGCGTTTCCACTGACGCGGAGAGCAATGTGTATTATGAACTAACAGAATTGCGTACGTTTTTTTAATGGTACCTGGAGATGTAACAAGTACACGGCCCACCTTAAGGGTTCCTATAGTAGTTTGAGTTTATTTTTATTGTAACTTTTTTATATACATAAACTGTTTATTTTAGTAATAATTGAGCGGCATATTCGCTAAGCGAAAAAGCTCAAATAAAGGAGAAAAAAAAAGTACGCGGCCCACCTGATGTTAAATGGTAACCATTACCTATTACAAAGCATTGCATTATAGGTCATGCATGTTTAAAACGTGCCCTACGATCCAACATCCTGCGTTCATCAATTTGAGGCATGAAGGTAATAAGCCTCTAGTGTCTTGTAATGTCAACTACACCTTTCAAACCGAAACACAGCAATGTTCACGGCAAAAGTAGGCATGGTGGTAGTACGCACCCAGATGATCCCTTCACAAAGAACTCTACTACTTTTTCATTGGCTTGGGTTCCTAGATGGGAGTCGGAATCCCTTACACCACACAAACAAGCTTTCGTCTTGTTCTGTTGTTGTTTGCTTTCGCCTTAGCCTTAGTCTTGTAGTAGAATTTTCGTCGTCATCATCACCAGCTTTTAGCAGTCCACTACTGGACATAAGCCTCTCCTAATGAGCGCCATTGCGCCCTGTTCTCAGCTCGACGCATCCAGTTTCTACCAGCAGTCTTTCGTAGTATACCTGGTGTCATCTTTGAAGCTAGCTTCACTACGCTGTACGGGGGAGTGCAGGAAACCATCCAGGGAACTGACTGGAGAGCACATCAGCAGACCAGCATCTGTTACAAAGAAGGTAGAAAGTAAGCAACAAAATATATGTAAATGTATAACTAGCTGCCCGTCCTGGCTTCGCACTGGTTAGGGCATATTTTTTACACCTTGGGTTACGTTACTTACTTACTTACTTTAGTAAGGATCTTTTCTAGTAATAAATATAGCCTATGTTACTCAGGGTGAATGTAGCTTTCCAATGGTAAAAGAATTTTTGAAATCGGCACAGTAGTTTTTGAGCTTATTCATTACAAACATACACACACGCACACACACACACACACACAAAAATACAAATTTTTCCTCTTTATAATATTAGTGCAGGAGTAAGTTTGATTTCTTAAGTTATGCCGAAAAGGAAAATCTACTTTGAAGGTCAACTGTTACGTGTGACAGCCCTAAAACTAAGGCAGGTTAAAAATTATCATCATCAAAAGTCAAGGATAAAGTTTAACAAAATCAGCTGTTATTAGCCTCACAAGGTTTTGAGTAAAGTTATGGATTAAAGTTATGGCGTAACTTTAAGGTTATGATTGCGTTGTGTGTGGCAGCCCTAAAATTAAAGCAGAACTACAATTATCATCATCAATAAATTTAGGACATAGTTTAACAAATTCTAAAGCTGCTTTACAAGATTTTGGGTAAAACTAGGTTGAACACAAGCCATTTCTTCAATGAAAAACTACAAAATTCTAAAGTTCTTTGAATAAATGTTTTGACCTTCGTGAGTAGATTTAGCCTTTTTCGGGATAACATAAGAATTCAAATTCTTGTATAGCTATGAGGCCAGACATCAATACTGGCAATCCTTACTTTTGTTCTCCTGTCCGTTCGGAGAGTGGTATCCATTCATTGGCATCATACCATTCTGTGACATCATAGATTGGCACTGCATATCAGGGCTTCCTATGAAACAAAGAAGACAGTTTTATCCACAAAAGAGGAAACCAACCTATTGACTACTAGAAAGGGCGTTGAGTGAGCATCATGGAGCGTTGCCACCAAATATGAGCATTCGCTCATACTGCCATACAATTTTGCCAATGAGTTTTTGCCGTGTGTGAGTGAACGTTGTTTAGAGTCTGTATTTTGTGCAATTCAAAATAAACAATCCAGCGAGAGCTGTCTGATAACAATTCTCACGCATTACCCTTCTATTATATTTACTTAAACCCTCTAGAATCCCTTAAAACTTCCAGAAGGTTTTAAGTAATTTTCTGTGGTTTTGAGTGACCAAAGAGATAGGATCAGAAAATTTTTAACGAGACGAGAAAAGACGTATCAAAAAGTACGACTATACCCATATATGCGGGAAGTTGACATTAGTGATGACGAAAGATGACGAAAACCAATTTGGTTTGTGAAAACCCATTTCAGTTTTCGTCATCTTTCATCATTGGTCGTTTCCATCACTAATGTCAATGTCCCGCGTATCAAAATTTATTTAACAAACTCTAAGAAGCACCCGCTTTAATGACGCGCATATGCAAAAAGGAGAATGCCGTCTGATGTATGGCGCTCGCAACCAAGACTAAAGTGGGTGTGTTAAAAAAATCTCCAATAAGTTTTTAGTCGATTCTACTGTCAAAATGATTAAAAATGAGGATTATTGCCATAGTAAAACTTTACATCAATGTTTGTTGCCATAGTAACGTATATATAATTGGTTTTTGCAGTCTAATGGTGGCGCGCGGCGGAAAACAAATCAACAAAATATTTTTTTACTTGATTATTAATCCCGCCGGTGTTTAAAACTAAAGAAAATGTTAATGTAATTTATAAAATATAATAAATTTTATGGGATACGTTCGGTTTTGACGCAATTGGTACGGGTTCTCGGCATTCTCCTTTGGTTGTCAATCCAGAAGTGATTTGGATGAGATTGTTGAGATGGATGTTGTGGGGTTACGCGAATGGACAAGATAAAGAAATAAATAAAGATCATTTATTTGTAACAGCAGTCCAATATGGCGTCGAAAATAATCTACCAGCCTAGGGGAGGCCTATGTCCAGCAGTGGACTGAATAGGATGGTGTTGTTGTTATTGTTTACTATTTAATCACTTTTACACGCCAGATAAACAAAACTTAAAAAAAAAAATTAAACTGATGAGTGATGAATGAGCAACGCCCAGGCAGTGTGTACCAGCTGACGTCACTCCTAAGGTCTCCATAAGAAGTGAGTATATCAGAGGAAGTTATAAAGTAACACCAGTGACGGAAAAAATAAGGTGTAACTTACCATGCTGGCCCATCATGGCGTTTTGTGGTGGTGAATGCTGGCAGCCATTTTCCTCCATAGAGTCACGGTTGTCGACCACCATGCTTGTGATCTACGGAACAAAACAGTTTTTGAAGCAGAGATTGGATCAGAGAAATAAGTGATTTTATTAGAAGTAGTAAAGTGAAGGGCGCATCCATGGAAGTACTACCAGTATGCCTATTTCTACCGTGAAACAGCATTGCTGTGTTTCGGTTTGAAGGATGAGGATACCGGTGAAATAATAGGCTTATGCCTGAAGTTGATGGACGCAAGGCGTCGCAGCGAAGGGCACCTTCCAAACATACGTGACTTTCGAACCAATATTTTTTATAAGTAATTGTTACCACTAGACATCAGATGGGCCATGTGGCAGTTTCATAAATCATCAGGTATCATAAAAAAATGCCTTTGTACCTTGTTACCTTTGTCCTTTTAAACCGTAGAGTTAGGATATAGAAATATCCTAACTCTATAGGAGTTAGGATATAGAAATATCCTAACTCTACGGTTTAAAAGGAGGATGTGTTTTAGTGTACAGGGTACATCACAACAGGAGATGCCGGCTTGGGTTCCGAAATGGAGAATGAAACCTCTTATCCAATCTGCAAGCATGTAGTAAGACCGTTTACCTGTCTGTCGTCAGTGCGACGATGAGGCCAGCCGCGGCGAGGAGGCGAAAGCACAGCGCCAGTAGGCGAAGGCGCCTCTTGCTTGAAAACTGCGAGCGAGGGCAGCGACAGAAGCGCCTCACTGATAAAACAATCATAAACGATTTTACGAGTGCTGTATAGATAGTGTGATGTAATGTGTAATGTAGCCAGACTTTGATCCGGAGGTCGTCGGGGCCAAATCTCAGTTTCAAATTTCTTCTGATTTGTGTCACCTCACAACTGTGAAGGAAAGCATTGTGCGATCTAGGGCATGCATTGATGTAAATCATCGAGTCAATAATATAGATGCCACCAATTTCAACTAGTACTCACTTCATAGACAGTTCTCCCGGCAAGTCCAGGTCGAGGTCGTTGACCTGCCAGCCCGGAGACATGTGTGATGATGACGAGCTCGTGCCGCTGCCACCCATATCGCCTAACGCAGCTGAAAACGTTATATCTTATTAATATTTAGATAAAGATAAAAAGATGAAAATTACTTTTATTTCGAACTGCACAGTCGAACAATTGGCACCGACTGGTATCCCAGGGACGGAAAACGCAATAAAGGACGCCAACAACTGAGATGGGAAGATCACCTAAAACTGGCTGAACTTCATTGGAGAAAGGTAGCTAGTGATAGAACCAAGTGGAAAAGGCCTATGCCGAGAGACACTGAACTGCGGGAAATCTTATGAATATTTAGCCTGTTCAAATCCACTGCAGTGCATACGCGTCTAATACAGAGAGTATATGACAGAAGAGTAGACAGGCGACATGACGGTTCGTACTTCGCAGTCACAACAACGATCATGAGATTGAGAACCTCCTCCCTTTTTGAAGTAGTCGGTTAAAATCATAGTAAATAATAACGAAAAGTCAGTTTTTCTTATCCATTTACTATGTGGACTTGGACGTGGACACTTGGAGTACCACTGGGCTCAATGTTATAACCAATTTTCTTTATTACTTTTCTGAATGATGTCATAAATTATATTAATAATACTATTTAGATTTATATTTAGATTTTAACACGTTTTCTTACCAAAAAACTTGCACCAATGTGATCAATTTTGGTGAAATTTTTTTGGTAGGAAAACGTGTTGGGTTCAACATGATATTCCTGCTGAACCTTTGTATTGTTATTTTCTAGGCCGTGAAGGTTTGCTATTTTGCATAACTACATTAAGTGATTTTATATCTTCAGAAATGTTGAATAGTGCGAGCGAGAGGGAGGTTTGACCCTTATAGTCGCCTTAAACTGAATAAATATGCAGACGATACGAATGCAGTGCTTCCAGCTACCTCTTCGCAGGAGCCAGTAGCTAAAATTAATAACTACTTGCTTCAAAAATACTAATAAGTTCTTTCCATAAAAGCAGGGAGTCGTAAAATCTAAATCACTTTTAGTGATAAATGTTTCTTATCTCCTGCTCCTTATGGGATGGGAATTTGTCATTCGCAGTTTTATTTCACCCACAGCTGGATCCCACGGCTAATCATTTACAGCCACGATTTAAACAATGTAATCTACCCATTTTGCATTCTAGTTCCTAAGAGTATCTTATCCAAAGATGTGCTGAAGGATAAAAGAACCGCATTATAGAACTCAAATGGAGCTGGGCTGCACATATCGGGTGGCGTGGTGATGCCCGGTGGAGTGAGATGATTACTGGGTAGCCTATAGGAATGTAGAGCATCCGGCTGCCTGATGGATATTACATGCAAGTCTTGTCTGGGTCGTAATATTTGGGAAATTGTTGCCTTAATTCATGCAACGACAACTATGTTTATTTAAGTCAGTAAACTCCCGCGCCTAGAAAAACATCCAAATCATCGAGTGACAATAACATAACTTTATACAAACAGTTTCAGTCAGATAAGTCCAGAATGGTTCAAAATTCAGTTATCATATAACGACCTAAGAGTGTTTACTTGTAGTATATAATAGTGTTTACTTGTACTGTTCCTATCTTTTGAAACTTTTACGCGACGCTGTACCGAGACCTTTTTGATAATAGCCTATTGAATGAGCCTAGACCAGCGGGTGTAAGGAGTTCCTCCTCCAACCTCCATCTTTGAAACCCAAGTCAATATTATCGCCTATGGTGCAACCCTGCTAAATAACCAACTTGTTTCTGGCGACCGGCTGACAGTCTACATCGCCACAGGTAAATTCCATGGCCACCGGCGGGCAGCAACGTAGGCGGTGCGAGAAGTTATGCCCTGCGATCCGGCTTTGGGATTACGGGCATATTATTAGAGCCTTTGTTATTGTTATGGCTTAACAACTGATAATGCCAGGATCTTAACGTTTTTTGAAGCTCAGAAACTTCCTAAGCATGGTTTTAACTAATAAAAAGCCCGAATAGGAGAATTTGATCGCAAAATGCTACGAAGCAGGATAGTGACTCTAGTCACCAGTAGTCTCGCTTGTTGCACTTAACAACTCCTACCGAATGACTCCTTTTTCAGTGATAAAACGAATTCAGAAAACTGTAGAGGTCTTAGTGTCAGCTCACCGTACGCATTGTAAGTAATGCTTGCGAAAGCATGTGCACCAAACTCCGTCAACCTCCGCCCCTCCCGCGCCTCTCTTGCCGCGAACTGTAGCACGGCAGCCGCAGACACCCGTTCAGTCTGCTGCGATGTGTCTTCCACCATCGCGTCTTCAGCGGTTACTTGACACCAATCCAGCACGGTGTTTTACGAGAGTTGTAATTGATGGCCAATAAATGGCGCGACTAGATGTTGCTTTCTTTATCCGGCAGATGGCGGTAATTATGAAGGCAAAATATTTGAGAGAGGGTAGTTGTGTCAAAAAGTTTATTGTATGTATAGCGGTTTCTTTCACTACACTCTGCTGTAATCGTTGTTTCTATTTTGCTTTAATTCTCTCTTGACGGTGTTACTACTCAAAGTTAATGAGAACCAAATGAATCAAGCATTTGCAGATAACAACAACTGCTTTATTTTGGGCCGCTTTATCTTAATCATTTTATTCTATCTCTTGGTTTCAAACAACAGATGGCGCTGTGTTTAGTTCTTTAAATCCAGAATAGATGTTGTTCGTAGTTTTGTTTTCTAAGTTCTTGATTTCAACCACTGTCAGAAACACCAACACTTAAACGTCCATAAATGAGATTGTTTACACACGCATTGAAGTAATCTTATTGATTTAAGTCCGTTGTATTTTGCACTCATTTTATCAAGTATTTTTCGAATATGGTTCACTTTCGTTGGAAAACTTTTAAATAAAAGTCAGTATTTTTATTTGGTTTAAACCTTTAAGAAAAATGGAAATCCTTGGATGAGATTATGTTCAACAATGGACACCTAAACGCTAATAATAATGATGATGATACAATTGACATTGTAGCTTATTAAACTAAGGAATGTATCGCCGAATGCGGTTATCACCAGACAGAACTAGTCGTAAATGATAGCGATAACAGGATTGCCTAGATTTAAGATAACAGTAACGCAGCTGGTATCAGCGGTACCTGAGAGGATGTAGTTAATTCAACTGTCACTAATTACACTATAATAATATAATTGCGAAAATGTTTGTACGTGTGAGTATGTTTGTTCCCACTCAATAACGCCTGAATGAATTTGGATTAAACTGACTTGAAATATATAGGTTGTGACCTGGATTAACGCATAGGATACTTTTTATCCGGGTACCATGCAAGCGAAACCGCGGGCGGAAGCTATTTAGACAAGTAAGTTCATATACATACCCCCCGAAACGAAAAAAGAATTTTATACATCGGTTCATAAAATGACGGAGTTAAATCTAAAAAATATCTGAATTATGAATCTCTCTATTTTTGAAGTCTGTTAACAATGGGAATTTTCACCTAGCGTCTAGCGTCACATCGGTGGAGACACGATTGAGTGCTAGACGGGACGCGGAGGGATATCACCCAAAGAAGACTTTCGGAAAGAGCCGAAACGGCGTCAGTGTTTTCACCGATGTAACGTTAGATGAAAATACTTATCATTTTTTCAATATGAATGAGTTATTTTACATTAGTTTCCAGAGTTAAATAAAGAAGTAACCCTATTCGTTATGCAAATGACCCTATTCGTAAGAAAATATAGAAGTTTATTTAAATCAAAGTTAGAAGCTAACAATAATTACAACAGACGAAACAAGGATAAATTAACTTTGCCTAAATCTACCTTATAGACATTTGACAAAAGCCCTTATACCAGACTGATTAAAATTTATAACAAAATCCCTTATAATATTGTAGACATAACAAAACATTCAACCTTTCGGAATCAGCTTAAAGACTTTTTATTATCAAAATATTATTACTCTGTTAACGAATTCATAAGCGACAAAAATAATTAGACTAGAACAGCTTTGATTTTTCTACGTAAAACTGACATTATATAACTATTTTATTTTTATTTTATTATTGACTTATTTTAAATTGACAAATTCAAATTGTTCATCTGCATTTATTAACTTATGTAAACTGACATTATTATTATTATTATTTTTGACATTATTTAATTTGACTATTTCGAATATATTCCATTGATTTGAATACATAGGTAATTAATTTTTGTGTAAATAATTTTGTTCTAAAATTGATGATTTTGTTCGTTTTTATTAATATTTTACGTAACAGATGACAAACTCGAACCAATTTGCTGCGCCCTGACAGGGTACATGTACAGACTAATTAAAGCTACTTAGACCTAAGCAACCAAACTATGTACTTCTATGCAATAAATAAATATGAAATATGAAGTTAAACAGATAACATCGCAAGAGAAAAGCTGAACAGACTGTACTCATTGAATAGGATATATGTAGTAATGCGAGTAAACCACTCGTACTACTTTTTAGCTATGTCATCTTTATGAAAAAAAGAACAAATTTCTGTCAATTCCTTCTTCGTAGTTCACTATTGGCCAACTGTGGTGTCGGAGTGAAGCCGCCCGAAGGCCTCCTCCGCCATGGCTAAGCGACTGAAGAAGCCGGGACCAATACCTTAGCCTTCCGAAACACGGAAGCGCTCTAAATGCCACTCAACGGTAACCCATCCATGTAGTGATCGGGCAGAGTGTGTTAACCAAGATGATTCAAGAACGCCGAAATATGATGATAATGTGTACTCTTTTATCGCTGAATTCCACTCACCGGTCACCCATCCAGTGACCGGGTTCCTTAAAAAAGATGATATCTACGAAGAACACCGAAGTAAATCACGCCACAAGAAATTCAATCACTGTAATTGATTTACTAAACAATCAAGTAGACATTATTATCTGCACTCTCAGGGGCCCGCCTTCATATAACCTAATTTGGTGACATTATCGGGTATGTGCTAAATAATGACGGACTTTGTGAGAATGGTCTCGGGAGATTACGATTTCTGTAGACTGTTTAGTATTGTGTCATCATCATCATCACCTCAATAGATTTGCGTATAGAGCAATAACTGAAGTCGACAGAGCTCAGAGAATTGCAAGCTGAAGTGGCAGGAAGTTGGCCATAACTGCCGAAGAACCGATAACCATTAGGTAAACGAGTTCTTTAGAGGAGACCACGACAAACGTAGTGTAGACGCCCTCCGACCAGGAGGAATGACGATTTGCGAAAGGATGGTAGAAACTGAATGCATAGAAAGAGAACAGGGCGCAATGGCACTCATTACGGGAGGCCTATTTCCAGCAGTGGACTGCTATAAGCTGATGATGATGATATCTTATGAGGAAAAAGTATTGTTGATCTTTGTTTTTGAAAGATGGTTAGTGAAAATGACCAAGTCTTTCTTGGCCTAGGTATAGGTATAGGTACCCAGGAATAGAGGATGTCCTCCAGGGACGATTTAAGAAAGGCCGTGGATCAAACTAGCGCAGTATCGAGGCGAATCACATAATCAAAAGAAGACATATGCCACGCAGTGGGTCAAAAACGGCTGATAATTATGATGAAGATTATAGGTACCTAGTACCTATATTAACATTTAGGAGTAATACACACATTGCCCTATTTAACCTCGCTTGTGTGCAGAACTAGTGATAACCGAGTCGTCAAGATACGAAACGACCCAGGGTCAAAATAGCCAGTATGGTTATCTGTCGACACTAACAACATCAGCCTATAGCAGTCCACAGCTGCACATAGGCCTCCCTGAGAAGGAGGATATGCCCTGGCATGTGGTTGGGTATCGCAAGACATAGCTTCTCGTGGCGACGCTGCTGCCCGACGGCGGTCAGGTGTTAAGACTGCGCTATGCCGACCACCAGAGCCCCGTTCGTTGAACAGGGTGCACCACGTCTCTCCGTCATGCCTAAACTACTGAACTAACATGGGCCCTGACTAGATTTTTTAGATTAATTTATTTGCTTCGACATAATGTAGGTTACAGTTGTAAGTCTTAATTATATTTGTTGTTTCAATTATGTTTACATGGATCTAATAGTTCGTTTTTGCGTTATAAATATAATATCTTTGTCGGTAGAGTTACCCCAAAATATTATTCCAAATCTGAGTATAGATTCTACTGTCCCGTAATAAGCAGTGAGCAACGATTCTACATTAACAGTTGTGGATATTTTATAAAAAGCATATGCTGAACTACTGTTTCGTCTACTTAGTACGTCAATGTGGCATTTCCAATTAAGTTTTTGGTGAATTTGTATTCCTAAAAATCGTGTTGAGTCAACTTTATTAACATTGTGACCTTGGAATTCTAGATTAATATCCACATTTTTTTGGCCACTACCAGGCCTAATTTGCTTTTTTCTCGAAATTCTTTTGCGAACTTGTAGTTCTAGACCCGAAACAAAAAGGCATTGATTTTATTACTTAGTTTATAGCTCGAGGCCGACCTGGCCAATCGTCGAAGGATATTGTGAAGGCAGTAGGAGAGCAATGGATTCGGCTGGCACAAGAGCGCCAGGAGTGGCGTGATAGAGAAGAGGCAATCACCAGAGAGGAGTAAATCAAGCTATTTACTATTAGAAATGGCATTGAGCGTAGCTGAGCGTCGATACCGAGTATGAGCGCTTGCTCATACTTACATACAATTTTGCTAATAAGTTTTTTTGACGTGCGTGACGTTGTTAGACTCTATTTGTATGCAAAGTAAAGGCAGCGCTGCGGTTTGCGCGAGATAAAACTAAAACATTGATTTATGGAATGTATGGGTGAGAGAGAGAGAGAGAGAGAGAAACAGAAGGGCGACAGCGGCTCAGATTAAAAAAATCACGCATTACCCGTCTATTGGGTATTATTTGCAGGTACTCAGGCATTCAATTGGCAGGTTCAAAGCAAGCGCAGCTGCGGGCGGGTCCAATTAATAATTTTCAACTCTAATCTATTGCGGGCTTTACTCGGGTGACTGAAGCCGTACGGTAAGTCATTAATCGAATCGCTGGTAAGCTCTGGACAGACGGCCTGCATTTAAACTGCATTCCGACTGGAAAATTGCAGTTTGAATGCAGTTAGTACTGACTAGACTGCAATAAAACTGCAAACCAAACGTGCAGGCTTATTGCAGTTGGTGTTGGAGATTGCGAACAGTTCCAACGACTGCATGCTGACTGCAAGCAAGCGCGGTCAACGACACGACCGAATCACCTACAAATTAAATACACGGATCGATGAAAATTAAATATTTTGACAAAGAAAAGACGAAAGAGACTGCGAAAGTAAGATGGTAGTCTTCTCAGAAACTTGCGATTTTAGTCGCCATTATGTTTGTATTACAAAGTTTATTGAAGTTAGGGTCTTGAGTGCCCAAACCACAACTAATGGAGTTATAATCCTAGTGTGTTAGGCAACGCCTTAAACCTCCGACGGACGAATTGCCCATACAAAGGTAAAATGAATAATGAATAATACCAAAATGATTTCCAATTCAAACATATTTCCACTAAATTGTTGTATTATTTGTATTACAATAGTATTAATCTAGGTTCCTAGATAGCTTTTTTGTTTTTCACAAAATACTTACATAAATTAAATAAAAGCCAATAGCATTTTGCACATTTTTATGCCAAAATTGACCACCTTTCTTCCTCTTTGTTTCGTATTAAAAACAACAATATCTTACATTTTTTTTGTGAAGGAACCTAGCTTATATTATCTAGTTACAGAATAACAATACTATGTAAAGTACTACGGAACACAAACAAATTCATAACAAATGTTGAACGGCCAATATTGCTTTCCCGCACGCACGGCAAAATCATCCATCAACTAAACAAAGATAGCAATAGACGGACCGATTTTCTCAAGCGCCTCAAATTGAAGTTGCGAGCGAGGGACGCCGCATTCTCTATTCATACTTGATACTTAATGCGCTTCATAATTGATTGTAGATGTAAAATTTAGATGTAAAAAATGATATTTGAGATCGTTTGTATTTAATTACGTTATTCGATTTTTAATATTTTTTTATATATTGGAAAGGCTTGCGTTTGACTACAACTCGTCTGATGTTAAGCGAAGATGCAGTCTACGATGGAGCACGCTTGCCTAGAAGAAACCTGTTCAATCGTGCCTTGAAGATGCCCATGTTATAATTATCGTGGAACACATACTCGGGTAGAGCGTTCCACTCCTTGGCGGTGCGCATGATAAAGGTGGAAGAGAACCGCTTTGTGCGCATACGAGGTATGTCTACCATATAGCGATGTCGCCGTGCAGAACGCCTGAGGGCTTACCACAGGTTTTGATAGTTTTCGAAAACGTTAAAAGTTTCGGTATCTTTCCCAGTGTAGCCGTTTTAGCATTTTTAATGCTAAATTTAGCATATTTTCGGGCCTGTTAGCTTGAAAAATTCGCATTAACATTTTTTTGTACGTTACCTAAAAATTCAAAATTCCTAAGGAATTCAAAAGAAAAATATAGATTTTAGCATTTTATTTTGCATTTTTATAAGTTATTTAGCATTTTTTTGGCATTTTTTGCAACAAGTTTTAGCATTTTCTCCAAATAAAAAACGGCAACACTGATCTTTCCATACATTTTCGTAGTTCATGCACGTTTCCCTAGAGGCGCTGTACGAAAATGTATGGAAAGATACCGAAACCTATAAAGTTTTCGAAAACTATCAAAACCTGTGGTAAGCCCTCTGCTTGTCGGATGTTGGAATGGAGCTGGTGGAATCAAGTACGATTTTAAGTGAAATTTTTATGAATAAATAAATAAAGCATTCGTGGCGTGGTTGCTTCGGTGCTCTTAACAGATCATCTTGTTTAAGCAACACTCCGGTCACTACTTGGATGGGTGATCGTTTAGTGGTATTTAGATCTTAAAAGATTAAGATAAGGAAACATTTATTTTAGTCACAATAGGTATTCAATATGTCTTATGGCTTCCGTGCTTCGAAAGAAACGTTATGCTGATGGTTCCGGCTTTTTCACCTCACTAGCTCATATGAATAAGTTATGATTAGATTATAAGTTAGATCTTTAATGGAATAGACGCTCTGTCAACAGTATGCAAATAGTTGACAACTGATTATCACGTTCAGCAACGTTACAAGTCAATTAACACGTAACATCACGTATGTTACGAACTTGACTTTGACTATTCTACATCTCTATAAACTCTAAAATGTCAAATGTTTGTTTTATGCTCACGTAAAAACTACTAAACTAATTAGGTACGAAACTAAACAAATAAATAATGCGCGCAATAACACAGTATTATGTAGCCCCGACTGAACTAAGCAGAGATTGTATTATGAAAACAACATGACTTTAAATAAATTCATATTATTCATAGTAAACACAACAGAGATAAAATTTGCAGAACATTCAAACATTTGTCGAGCGGTGGGAAATGAACTCGCAACCTTCCGTGTCACAGGCGGGTCTTAGTCCACTGCGCCACAGAGGTCGCGAAGATGGAGACGAATGATAGACAAACTTAGACCTTGATTTAATTTAAATTAAGATCTTATCTAGATGATTTATTCAGTCAGATCGGCATGTCGTTTTATTGTCGACTCTACTATAGAGAAGATAACGTATTTTTCCTAATCGGGGGTCTCCCTGCATCACAAATGAGTCTTTTTGCTACCCAAACGTTAATTTTATACATTCTTAAGTTAGACGTTTCTAACTGACTTAGCTTCGGTCCGTAGCTTTGCTCGCGTTAATGTGAATTTTGTCAAATATGTTCATACACCCTTTCGGGGATGGAATTATCAAAAACGCTTAAATAAATAAAATAAAATAATTATGAGCCCTGTTGCTTAAAATAAAATAAAATAATTTTATTTTAAGCAACAGGGCTCGTATTCAAAATTAACATTTTACAAGTTTGAGCACCTCCCCTATATACGACATGACGCGTATAGATTAATTTTCAATCGTCAGACTAAATACGAAATTTTAAGATCTTAACTTCGAAACTGACGGACTTTCAACCAAACTATCATCCCCTATTTTACCCTCATAGGGGCAATTTCTAAAAATCCTTTCTTTTAAGGTAGCTATGTGTCAAGTTAGAGACTTGAATATCTGCACATAGATAGGCTTAAGGTCCCAGGGGTTTGGGCAGTCAGTCAATTTGTCATTTTATATATATTTAGAATAGATGGGCCTAACGTGCCCAAAAGGGTCTTTAATGATCGTAAAAGCTATAAACACCTGTATATTTACATCTTAGAACGCAATAAATGATTTGAGTACTGAGTATAACATTTAAAATTTCGGTAACAACTATATCAGAAAATAAATTTACTCGATTTCTTTCGTCGACAAATCCCTTGCTGGTTATTGTTTTAAGCCGGATTTAGATGGAGTAGGCACCACCTATTCCTCTCTGCTTATTCTACCTTAGACACGTAACAACTGAACTATTTAACATACCATATTATAAAATCAAAATCAAATGCTATCAATACTTTCTAAATAATATTTTACACACGAAAATGAACCATTATTTGAATCCTGACGCAGTTTGTATTAAAATCCACTCATCACACGTTTATTTTTGCACTTATCACTTATCACACGTGTAATTGTATGTGTAATGCATATAATATACAATAACTGCATATATACTTATGTACACATGCGTCGGCCAGAGAACGCGGTAACGAATCTACTGTTTCGTATGACAAAATTCAACTTCATATCAATGTACTGGTATAGATTATGTAAGTTATAAAATAACATTACGTCTCTTGTTGCTATGTCGCTGTGAGGACAGATTTATTTTCATCATCTCATAATCTTTAGCCTGTAGAAGTCCACTGCTGAATAGGTTTCCGCTAAGGATTTCCACGAAGAACAGTCTCATTGAGACCGTCTCAAGCCCTTTTCATCCACTGATTTCCTGCAATCTTGACGATGTCGTCGGTTCGTCTGTCGACCTCTGTGGCGCAGTGGGCAAAGGCCCGCCTGAGACGCAGAAGGTTACGAGTTCGATTCCAGCCGCGAGACAAATGCTTGTATGTTCTGCAAATATTTATCTTGGGTCTGGGTGTTTTCTATGTACATTATGTATGTATGTATTTACATAAAATTTATATCAGCAAGTGTATCAGTTATGTGGTTCCCTTAATACAAGGTCTTCTTAATTAGGGGTTACATGATGGTGTGATAGTGTCCAGCATTATTTATTATCTGGTGGGGGGTCTTCTTTTACACTTACGTGTTCCACAAATAATTTATTTTTAATGGCCCTGACAGGACTATATGGGATATTTGTAGGTAATTTAATCAACAAACCAGTCCCATCTGTACCCCAAATCTGTGCCCATCCGAATCCGATTGGCCGTCTATATCAATAGTTCTTAAGAACCTGTTCATTATCTGCTGAACAAGTATTTGAATTAATTGACATCAGTATTGACCTTTGTATCGAAGCAGATCATACTAGACTATTGTTGTTGCATATTTTTGGTAAATATTTGTAAAAACAACCCCTAACAGAGGGCGTAATACGATTTCATCATCGTGGGCATAGGCCTTCTTTTGATTATGCCACTTGCCTCGATTCCGCACTAGTCTGAACCAAATGCCGCCCACGGTCTTTCTAATATCGTCAACCCATCTCGCTGGTGGACGGCCCCTAAATATATAACCAATACTCAGCCAGCAGTCGTCATTCTGTCTGGCCAAGTGTCCTGGTCAACTCCACTTGAGCCCCGATATTTGCACGCTGACGTCCTCGACCTTGGTCTGATTGCGAATTTCGGTATTGAGGACTCGGTCAAAAAGTGTAATGCCGAGCATAGCACGTTCCAGCCATGAGCCACAGAGAGACATCTCTGTACTGATTTTGTGCACAGCCTTCTTCGTGAGCCGCCATGTCTCAGGGGGTATGTAATGGGTGTATTAATGTATATCTATTCCCTAGACGACTTCTGTGGCGCAGTGGGCGGGCCCACCTTAGACGCGGTAGGTTGCGAGTTCGATTCTCTCCACGAGAAAAATATTTGTATGATATGCAAATATTTGTCTCGGTTATGGGTGTTTTCCATCTATAATGTGTATGTTTCCATTGTTGTGAAATGGAAACATACACATTATAGATCGTCTTACACATACACACACGTCACATTATAAATTGTCTAGGAAATAAGTTTCAAGATTTTTTAATATCCCAAAAATTTTAACGCTTTGCTTATTCAATGATTATTTTGTTAACACTTTAAAAGCAAAATAATCATTGTAATAAGTTTTGTTGATTCTGTGGATTAGGCTCGCAAGGGACCGGAAAGAGTAGCGTTTATATGGAGAACTATACCTAACAGTGGATGTTATGATGATGATGATGATGATGCATCCCACATTTGAACGAAATACGAAATTTATCATTGACATCATTGTAATTAAATGACCTTTGAAACTATTGTTTTTGTATTATTTTGTAAATATTTGTTGAAACTACCCTTAACGGAGGGCGCAACGGGGTGTGTTAAGTTGTGTTTATCAAAACTATGTCCCCCATTAAAACGAAACCCGATAGCTTTGGACACTTTTCAAGGCAATTAAAATCTACTTAGGCTTATATTTATCTATAACTTATAAAATCCTTTGTCCTGAATGACTGACGGATCAACGCACAGCCATACTTATAAAAACACCTAAACCACTGGTTCTAGAGAACTGAAACTTAGAGGGTGTGTTCTTTGTATAACGTAGGCATACGATAAGAAAGGATTTTCCCAAATTCTACCCCTAAGGGCGTGAAAAACGGGCGAAAAGTTTGTATGGGACAACGTGATTCCTTGGTCCAATCTACTTCAAATTTTGCATGAACATTATTTAACAGAATTGATGGAAGGTTTGGTTTGTATTTTATTGAAACTCATCGCCTAACCGGGTTAAAAAGGAGTACAAAGTTATTTTATTTGCATCGAAGTTGATATCAATACTATACTCCTTAGTGCTTTTAATTTAAATAAAATTGTAATAAGACACGTCTGAAAACTCAATCCGATCTCTTTAAAATTGTTATGTCAAATCATCGAGATATTATACTCTAGAGCCACAAACGTGGAAAAAAGTGTCTGTACCAAAACTCTGCGAACGTCGTCGATTGCGCTTGAACATTTTCCAACGCACATGGGGTCTAAATTAGTGCAAATTTAGCATTTTGACAAACATTTTTGTCAAATACGCTTGGAAGATTTTTGACAGTTTTCATTTGAAGACTGTGACGCTATTGTTAAAATTAAACGCCAACTTGGATATTCAGTAGTTATATTCATAGGTTCGGTAATTTTTACATAGCCTTGATGCTTTTACTACCTTCGATCGCGCCAAGCTCTAGACGTCAGTGTTTCCACCGCCTCCCAAAAATATTTTCAACATTCACAAGTGTTGCCTTAAATCTAACGCATAGCAAAATATTCTTATCATAAATCTTTTAGATCTTCAATTAATTAACAATCGACCATCCTGACAAGTGCCTGTCCCTAGGCACCTATGAACAAAATTCACATTTACAAATAACATTAAGTACCTCTTCATTCAATTAAATGTAATAATATCGCAAATTTATTAATTACAGTTGATAAATAATATTTATCAAGAATTTTTGGTTATTACCAAAAGCATACATTACCAATCAATTACAATGGTTTATTTGGTTAGATAAGATATTATGGAGGTATGTTAACTTTATTAAAGTTAGTGCCGTTAGGTACCTATGCAATATACCTTAGTGCAAATCAATTATCTAAACATTACATATATAACTAATGTTGTTATATCTTTATAGAACGAATTAAAAAAAATAAAAAATATTATATGTATTATTAGAAAATCTAGCAGAATGCTTGTACATTGTCAAATTAAGTAATTACTTAATTAAGTAAACTAATTAAAACTAATATTAACTCATATAATTATGAAATAAAAACAATTCTATTCAGCTAGATCCACTAAAGCGACACCATTTTTTAAAAAAAAAAAGATTTTGGTAACAGATTTATCACCTTCGGCCATCCTACTTTTACAGAATGACCCCATTCACGAATAGAAAATGTTCAATAGATTTAATCAGGATAACAGCAAGTTCTATTTAGACACATAATAAAATATTTATCAAACTAAAATATAAGCTACACAGAGAGATCCAATATCCTTTCAATTAATAAAGGAATTTGCTAAAAAAAAAAAAAAAATGTAAATACATAATCCTATTATCCGTTATTTAGTTTGAATCTTGAGCATTCATATTTTATGACTTAGTTCAGTAACTTACTACACTACACACACCAGTCACTGAGTCACATTAATTATAGACCACCTTATGCACGCCGCCATCGTTCAAGAAAAACCTTATCTTGTCATATTAATCAAATTATCTCAACTACTTCAATCTGATCATCAAAGCATGCTCTTCTGTCACGTATATCCAGCGTATCATCATTGTATGTGTAAGTATTACTTATTATTGCCGACGCTTACCCCGCACAAGGGGTTACGCCCTCAAGGTATAGTACACCGAAGCTCGCCATATTAAACAAATTATCTCGATTACTTCTATAAAATCTTCAAGGCTCGTTCTTCTGTCACGCCTCTTCAGAGTACCTATCATCGTGTATTTGTCAATCATTGCAGACGCTTACCCGCACCAGGAGTTCGCCCTTAAGGCATTTGTTTAGTATTGCCGACGCTTACCCACACTAGGGGTTACGCCCTCAAGGGATTATTAGTTTGGTATTGCCGACGCTTACCCGCACTAGGGGTTACGCCCTCAAGGGTTTATTAGTTTGGTATTGCCGACGCTTACCCGCACTAGGGGTTACGCCCTCAAGGCATTATTAGTTTAGTATTGCCGACGCTTACCCGCACTAGGGGTTACGCCCTCAAGGCATTATTAGTTTAGTATTGCCGACGCTTACCCACACTAGGGGTTACGCCCTCAAGGCATTTGTTTAGTATTGCCGACGCTTACCCGCACAAGGGGTTACGACCTCAGGGCACTAGTCATTGTCGATATCCACCGCTTATCACGCCCAAGGTGTTACGGTCTCCTTCCAAAGTTCAATGTGCCAAATTAGGATAGGATAAATGTATGAGGGATATTTAAAAAGGATAATAGGTGAAAGTGAAATAAGCCTGTCAGTAAACCGTTTTTAATTAGATGGATTCACTATCTCCAGATGAGCTTTCCGACTCAGATCCTGTAAACTTACACCATGGTTTTATTTTGTCCACAGAAAAGACACTGGTATATTTTCTTTTCGAGTAGCCATCAATGCTGCTTATTTCATAGCGGTCGTGATCAAATACCGCACTAACCCTGTAGGGGCCATTAAATGCGGGAACAAGTTTGTTACTTTCACCGGGGATCTTAGTGTTCTTTTGTACCATGACTAAATCACCAGCTACGTACTTTCTAGCTTTACATCTCTTTTTGTCATATCTAAGTTTCATCTTCTCTTGCCGCTTTAGAATGTTCGAACTAGCTTCATCTCTGATCTTCTGTAGGTTGCTTTCAGATATTTCCCCAGGATCGTTAATATCGTGTAAATGCCCTTCAGAAGTATTGATGCTAGGCCTACCTAGTATGATCTCCATTGGAGATTTTCCAGTACCTTGATTTATTGTATTATTGAGACTCCATTGCACGTCAGGTACATGTTTATCCCAGTATCTGTCGTCTGTTCCATGACAAAGAGCTGTTAATGATGATAGTATTGTCCTATTATACCTTTCAATTTGACCATTTGCCCTCGGCGTTGCTACAGCATTTAGTATGTGTTTCACGCCTATAGTCTGCACATAGCCTTCAAATTCTTTGGAAGTGAAACTGGTCCCGCGGTCTGAGATCAGGATACGTGGTGTACCAAACATAGCGAATACGTCTCTTAGTACGCTTATTGTTGTTTTACTCTTGGTATCCTTAACCGCTCGTAGTACGACATACTTAGTATACGCATCGATAATACCCAGTATATACGTATTGTTCTTCTTACTCTTTATAAACGGTCCCAGATGATCGATGTGCAGACATTTAAATGGAACATTCGGTTTCGGAGATGGATGCAAAAATCCTTGTTTCTTTCCACCGGGTTGTTTAGCATAAGCGCAAGGGATACATGCTTTAACATATTTTCTTCCAAACTGTACCATCTTTGGGAACCAGTAATCTCTTTGCATTTTCTCCAATGTTTTTTCAACTGAGAAATGCCCTGCTTCGTCGTGGCATTGCTGGCAAATTTTCCACCTGGCATCTTTAGGTACAACCCAGCGCAGACCTTTATCAGTTTTTCTATAGATTTTGCCACCTTTTAGCTCATATTTGCTAATTATCTCTTTGGCTTCTGCCGATTTTGCATCTAAAACGGCTTTTATGTATGTCAACTGAGGGTCGCTTAACTGTACCGCTTGGAGCCAATGAACATCACTAATCTGCAATACCGTTATTGAATATTCCTCTGTTATGGCTGTCGAATCTGGGTTCCGGCTCAAAGCATCTGCGTGAGCTAATTGTGCACCAGGTCGGTATTCGATGCTAAAGGTGTATTCCTGCACTAACAGCCACCAGCGAGCGATTCGTGGTATTAAATCTCTTTTGGTTAACGTTGTTCGAAGTGCATTGCAGTCTGTCACAACCTTAAACTCGATACCCAACAAATAAACTCTAAACCGACTCAGCGATGCCACTACAGCAAGAGTTTCCAATTCATACGAGTGAAAGTGATGCTCTTCCGGCGTTGTCTGTCTGCTAAAGTATGCAACTGCTTGTAACGGTGCGGAGTCAGTAGGACGTTGCAACAATATACCTCCGAGACCTATGGAACTGGCATCGGTATGTAGCTCAGTCTTATGTGCTGGATTGAATATAGCGAGAACCGGGCGACTTATGAGGATTTCTTTGAGTTTTTTAAAAGCCTTCTCTTGCGCCTCACCCCAGATCCATGGAACGTTCGATTTAGTGAGAGACGTCAGAGGTTTTGCAACAGACGCAAATCCTTCCACAAAACGGCGAAAGAAACTTGATAATCCTATAATTTGTCGCACTTCGTGTACGTTCTCCGGAGTCTTAAAAGATCTTACTGCTTCCACCTTTCTCATTCCAGGTCGTATTCCTTCCGATGAAACCTCAAACCCAAGATATTCAATCGATCTTTTGAAGAAATGGCATTTACCAAGATTGAGCGTCAAATTAGCTTCCTGAATTAAGTCTAGAACCATCGCTAGCTTCTCCAACCCTTCTTCAACAGTCTTTGAAGCTATTATAATATCGTCCATGTAGGCCATAACACCTGGTATGTTGCGTGTTTTTAATAAGCTCAAAATTAACCGTTGAAAAACAGCTGGTGCGTTAGTTAGCCCGAAAGGCATCCTATTATATTCATAATGCCCGTCCGGCGTCACAAATGCAGTCAAATGTTTTGAACCTTCCGATACCGGTACCTGGTAGTACCCTGAGGTCAAATCTAATGATGTAAAATAAACTTGACCGGACAGACTATCGATTTGATCATCGATTAATGGCATCGGATACTTTTCCTTCAAGGTCTTTCGATTTAAAGCCCTATAATCAACGCACAATCTAGAATCACCACTTTTTTTAGCCACTAAAATAATGGGGCTAGCGTACTCTGAAGTAGACTCTCGAATTATGTCATTGTCTAACATTTCACTAACCATTTCTTTAACCTTACTACGCTCTGACAACGAAAGCCTATAAGGGCGATATGTTATCGGTGTATCGTCTTTCAGTTTTATTTGCATCTCCGTGTGTGTTGTTTTACCCAGTTCCTTTAAGGAGAATGCGAAACAACTGCGTCTTTCGTTTAACAGTGAGACCAATTTTATTCGAATATACTCATCTAAATCGTTATCCACTATAATTTCATCTTCCTTTATTGATTCACTAGTGAATTCTATTCGAAGTATGTTGTGTGTTGCGTTTTTTTTCTTCCACTCATTCGAATTAACTTCCATATAATGATTATCAGTTGGTAGATTCGTCGATACTAGCGTGGCTCTAGCGATTAAAGCCCCTGCCATCAGAGTAAATGGCTCAATACTTAGTCCCATAACTAACAACGAACTCATCCCCTTTTTTACAGTGTAAATTCCTGGCATCACTATGTACTCCTGACACATCTTTGCGCAACCGTCAGTATCGACGTACACTATTCCATTGTCATGACTGTTTGTTTTAGTTAAAATGGTTGTCAAGCCTCGAACAACTGTATTTTCCATGCAAGTAATAGGTATTTTATCTGATCGTGGATTTGGTTCTTTATATAGAAATAAGGCACTATCCGTCTTGTATGCTCTTACCCCTGGCAATTCGGTTAACGTGTGTCCTATTAGCATGTCCGTGGTTAGCAAACCAGATCTAACTAAATACACTTCAACTTCCTCTCTCAGGCCGTCCAGTTCAACTCGCACTTTTATGCGACCACTAGGAATGACACTGCCGTTTCCGAACCCATTCAACGTTGGCAAATTTTTCTTGTCTACAGGGACATTTAATTTTTTGCCTAAATCTTCATTGAGCAAGGTGCACTGACTTCCTAGATCAACAAATGCTTGGAATGGTTGATCGTCAACTAAAACTTGTTTGTAGTACTTTCTTACCCCTGCTTCCCCACATGCAATATTTAATACATTTTTGTTGGTAGCAGAATTCCCTGTTGATGTCGACGGAGCGCGATTCTCGTTGTTAAACCGGTTACCAACGCTTTTACATTGTTGGTCAGTATGACCAAATCGTCGACATTTTGTGCACTTAACAATTGGCTTTGGGCACAATGTGACCATATGACCAGGCTCCCTACAGTTAAAACATTGTAATTTTGTAGCCGTCGTAAGTTCTCTCCTTTGTGGGTCAAATAGCTTCTTTGGTTGTCCACCATCACCAAAACTTTGAGTGGATTTTCGGAGAACATCGTTAGTTTTATTGCTAATGTTTCGTAGGTATTTCAGTACTTCCTCGGGTTCCTTAAAATTACCACCCTGTACGTTCATTTTTATGTTATAGTCGTAAATTCCGTGACATAAACAATCAACAGCTTGTTTGCCCGCAAGTTCGCACCTATTTATAAGAGTCATTTTATCGTAATAATATTCTTCCAGTGATTCGTTTCTACGAGACTTTCTGGCCAGCATTTCAGTTAGTAGTTCTCCGTAGTTATGTTCGCAAGGAAATGCGGCTATTAATTTTTCTTGCCATTCGACCCATGAATATTTTACCGTAATCAAACCCTCGTACCACCTCTTTGCCAAGCCTTCTAATTTGGGTAGAGCATAGAAAATCGTCTGTCGTTCCGTCCATCCAAACACATGAGCTGATTCATTGACCTTGGCTAGCCAGTTCTTCATTGTTTGTGATTTAGCATTTGGATCAAACTTTGGTATAACATTTTGTGACCCTTGCAGTCCTGGTACAACAGAACCAGAAGCCCCGGTGTTACCTCTCTCACTAAGAATCGTAACTAATTTCTCTAATATGTTTGGAATACTGCTATCACGCGAACGCTTATGATGTTTTTTATTATGCTCGCGTTTGGAATGCCCATGTCTATTCGGTGAAGGACTGTAATTAGAACTTCTTGAACTGCGACTCTCAAGTGAGCGTCTACGCCGTTTACTCTTCCCATAATGTTTCCGTTTACGTGATCTGCTTTCATGCTCAATCGGAGACGGTGTTCGAGCTGAATCAAAATCAGAAGTGGAACCCATAAAGGAAGAGGTAAATAAGGTCGAAAACATAACCGGTAAGTCAGTTTGAACTTTTCATTGTGAAAAACTTAACTTTTTTTTCAACAAAGTAAAGTAAGTAACAGTAACAGGTTTACTGCAAAAACTGGTCAAATGGAATTAATTATGATCACAAAATTCAGGTACACTATCTACATAAAGTAGGATTAACATCCACATCGAGAAATTCGACTCTAAATTTATCATTGTTCATGTACTGTTTTGTTGGTAAAGAAAAAATATTATATTTTCTACCTATGTGATTTGTATAGGTTTTCCTTAGATAGTTGTATAGAATATCGACAATAGCAGTTAGCAAAGCTGTTTACATAGCAGTTCTACAAGAGTATGACAAGAGACATCGAAAAAAAGGCATAATCATGATGATGATGATTTTGGTATGTTATATCAGAGTGAGGGTTGTACTTGTTTTAATTATTGTATTGTTTGCATGGTACATAACATAGCCTGGGCGCTTGGGTTTTGTGCTTAAAATTGTTTAACTGCATATACTTTCTTATCTCGATGTGTTTCTTTCAAAAGGTTCAATTTTGATTTAAATCTAAAGCACTACGGAGTCCCATTTGTTACGAATATCGTTGACATCGTGGTTCAGTGGTATTTGTTGTAAGTTCGTATGCATGTTTGTTCGAGCATAACTCTCAAACCCTAGATCCAATCTGCATACAATTTGGTAGGTCGATAAGTTGTATTTGTTTTTATTTTTCTGGGATGTATATGAATTATTTCATCAAGATATGGAGTGAGGTTTCTTAAGAATGGGTTTTGTTTGTTCATTCCAAATTAGTTTTTATATTAGTTCTTGAATATATAGATCAATAGATAAGTTAATCGGTCAGTCAGAATCACAGGCACGTACAAATATTGTGTTTGGCATACATGCTTGCTCACTAAGTGCACAGCGCTCACAGTCAGAACACATAAAAACAACTCGCGGCCTAAAACAAGTGTGTTTTCAGCACTCATTCACTAGACACTATATAGCATGTTGACTGCGGGTCGAGTAGCATTTCGCGCCCTAGATCAAGTGTGTTTTCAGAACTTAAAGTATTAGGTACTGAATAGTAACTCTATGATATGTGGGAAGGCTAGATAAGAGATGAAAGTTTGCATGGAGGGGAACCAATCATTTCTTAAGTTATGAGTAGGGATATAACAACTTATAATACCCATACTTTTCCAACTGGCTGTTGACTTGGCAAAGGGTCGACAAAGCAAGAACGGGCTCAGAAAAGGTAGCGAATGTGAGAGCGGGAACGGGAACGGGAACGGAAACGTGAACGCGCCCGGGTACCGACCCGGACGTAATCTGGTAATGTAGGTAGGTACTTTTTATTCCATACATAGGTAGTTTGGGTTACACGCAACTTAAAAAGCGTACGCACGCAGACGAAGTTGCGAGGGGGTCAGCTTGTAAGGAATAAGATAGAAAATTCTTAAGCATCAATTTTGTGGACATAAACTATAAGAATTGACTGGCCTCATAGCTATGTTGATAGTAGCTCAGCTTTCTGCGCTGTAGGTCGCGGGTTCGATGCCAGCCCAGAACAAACATTTGTGTGGTGAACATGAATGTTTGTTCTGTGTCTGGGTGTTTTACAAATATCTACGTATGTTTATCAGTCTCGGGTACACATAGTACAGACTGCCTAGTTTGGGATCAGTTGACCGTGTGTGAGATGTCCCGTTCGTCAATATAGCCACTGTAACCAAATATGAGATCGTTATACTAGCGACACATTCTAACCAACCGATTGTCAAAATAAGTATCCTACTGCTCCAGCTCCCGCTCGACTACCACCAGCCATTACCACGGACGAGCTCCAGCCCTCACAAGGGGAAATGTCGGAGGAGGACTCGACGTCGTATGTCGGCATTGAGTCTCTCCTCCAGCCTCCGATGATTCCGATGCCATAGCCGGCAGCAGCAGACTGCCAGTGGCGAATTAGCCACGTAGCAAGAGTAGCAAATGCTACGGGCCCCGCGCACTAACGCTTTCTGACCGTAACAAAATATCTATTTAGATAGAAGCTTGAAAATATACAGGCATTTTTGTTATATTCCGCAATATACAGCAAAATCTATTTCAACAGAAGAGATTATGAAAAAATCCTCAATTATCGGTAGTGCTTAGGTACGCAGAAGATTTGGAGGACAGCCCAGGCGACGAATTAGTGCAGTCGTTAGTTTTGTTTTATTTAATACCATAAACCAAGGCCCCTTGGTAGAATTTGCGACAGGCCTCTCGCTGGCCTAATCTGGCACTGCAGATTGGCCCCGCCCCCCCTCACGACGTCAGCGCATTTGTAGCGTCAAGCTCTGTCTTGAGCGGGGAATTCACTAGACGGACATGCCCGCGGGCAAGTCTGCAGACACGCCCGCCAGACGTCGCTACTATAGGTCTGTGCAATGTTTGCTAGGTGTAGGACCGTCGCAGTCAGTCTGGCGGTTGAGACACAGAAAACAAACTGATGAGTTTGTGTAGTGTATTGTGGCAACAGACATGCCCGTACAAACTGCCCGCGGGCATGTCCGTCGAGTGAATTCTCCGCTTTAATTTCTTTATTTATCTAACCCAAGGAACACCAATTAGTTTCTTCCGGGGTCCGGATTTTAAAATAACATTACCATTGCGGTCTATTTTTACTTGAGTTTATTGAATAAGCAAATGTAATTGTACATAAGTTACAAGGTTTTTTTTTTACTAAGATATCAATGTGAAAAAAATATTTTTTTGCCTTTAACTATTTGTCTAAGTCCGCGGTCCGGATCCGGACCGCGGTCCGCCATTTGGTGACCCCTGGTCTAACCTATAAATAAACATAATAAAACTCACCCATAACCTTCTTCGGAGGCATCTTCCTCTGCTCCCGCTCCTCGCTCTCGTCCCTCCTCATCATCTTGCCGTCCCACTTCCTCTTCCTCCCCTCCCTCTCCTCCAAATACATCCCAATATCCTCTTCTCTCAGCAAAGCTAACCTAACAGTAGATTCCCAACCTATCTCTTCTTTTCTGCACTCATTCATAATATCCTCATACAATTCCATAACATTACACTTATAGAGTCTTTAACGGCTCGGTTGTCAGAGAGCTGAGCCGAGGATTTAGAAAAGGACAAAGAATGAGTTGTAGAGCTTCTTAATTCCAGTTGTCTCTCTCTGACGATGGCTTTGGAGTAGTTCGTTCTCAATTTTCAGCAGCATATTGTTGGTGCTGGTTTGGGAGTGGGTGGGGGTTGGGCCTGTGAGACTGGGGGTAAAGTGGTGCTCCATCGGTCTCCGTGAGGGCTGGTGGAAATCTGCGGCGATACTGTTTCTTGTTGTGGCAGGGGCTATGGCTCCTGGAACAAAGAAAGTGTTATTAGTAAAAAAAACTAAAATACTTATGTTTAATTCCATCAACACCCACTTTCGGGATAATCCTATATTAGTCGACTTATGGACATGTCACCTCCCCAGACCTGAAGGGGATATGCCTATAATCCCCACACTGGACATGCGGGTTGGTGGTACGCAAAATCGTAGGGAACAGTTTCACGCACTGCTGACGGTGCTGCCCGTCGGTGTTCTGGTGATTTAGCTATGCCAGTGACAGGCTGTGCTATACCACAGTCAGCAACCAGCAGAGCCCCATTTGTAATTCAGCAGGGTGCACCACGGGCAGGTGGAGTTTGCTTGGGTTCCAAAGATTAAGGTCGGAACCCCGGAAAAGTTCCTACCAACCTTAGAATAACATTATTCCTACATATGCCATAAAAAGAGCCCCATTTGTAATTCAGCAGGGTGCACCACGGGCAGGTGGAGTTTGCTTGGGTTCCAAAGATTAAGGTCGGAACCCCGGAAAAGTTCCTACCAACCTTAGAATAACATTATTCCTACATATGCCATAAAAATCAATTTACAAGTCAGTTTTCTTTTCGACTTTTCCTTTCCGTCTTTCATTGTTTCCATCGAGATAGAATACTCTCAAACGTAGAAAAAAATCTGCTCGAAATCTCGGAGCACGTTCCCTATTGCGCTGACATTGAACACTGTTGATGCGACATCGTCTAAATTAGTGTAAACGTGGCATTGCGATAGTATTCATTTGAAGACTGTGAGTCTATAGAGTAATACATCGACTTATTTTAAAGGAAGTATAATAAATTCAGGATATTTGACTCATCACTGAATCATTTTATACATAACTCGCTTAATTACATTCACCACGTGATTTGTAAGAGCTTGAAGAGCATTCGAGCCATTGAATTAATTAGATTGATGAAACAAGTCTGTAGGGCTGTGAAGGCAAATAATTTTTTTTGAAGGCAGATATTTAAATTTACAACGTAAATTCTTACGTATCTAATGATAACTAAATATAAATTCCAAAGTTCAGGGACCGAGAACTGACCGGAAACTTGTCGTAAAGTTACGAAAGTTAGATACGTACGAATTTACGTTGTTAAATTTAATGCCCCTTGTCGTAAAGTTACGAAAGTTAGATACGTACGAATTTACGTTGTTAAATTAAATGCCCCTTGTCGTAAAGTTACGAAAGTTAGATACGTACGAATTTACGTTGTTAAATTAAATGCCCCTTTTCGTAAAGTTACGAAAGTTAACGCACGAATTTACGTTGTTAAATATAAATTCCCCTGCCCTGCTGTTTTCTTTTATTATCATTTCGTCATGGATGTTTCAAAAGTACTTACACTAAATTAATTAAAACCAATGAGCAAAAATGTTAACAAAGAAGATATTGCGGTAAATATTCGTATGAATAAACAAAATTAATATATTTATTTCTATCGTTTATAGAAGAATGGGACGTTGCGTTGTGTTTAAATATACTCATGTCTATAATATTATAGACGTTAGTAATTATTTTATCAAAAGTTCTTATAGAAGCATAAATAACAGAATTTTTGCTTCTTATTTCAGAGAATTTCAAGTAAATTCTACGTTTCATTTTAAGTCAAATTATCAAAACAGAGATAGAAAATGGCATTCAAATAAACCTTGAAACATTCAAGGGCAAATAAAACACACAACTGTTTTTACCACTGGTCATACACTACATAAAACCGTATAACATATCACCAGGGCCCCGATTCTTAGAAATATATATAGGAATATACATTAGATATAATATGCGCTGCCAAATTTTCATAGAAATTTAACAGTTCTCGCGATATAATGTCTTATGTGACAATCACCTTTATTCCAGAGAATCGGGGCCCAGGATCTCTAGAGCCATTTATAAGACACCTCACCTTCAAATTGAGTCCTTAGCACTACTCCTCCCTTTAGGGAATTCAAGTCTCAGCATTTATGTCCTGACACTAAGCCGTATTGGCGAACACTACAACAACTGTCCAGCCGTCGCCGTCCTTGATATAAATCATTTTAATCCATCATAATTCAATCAATAATCGTATCAAAAAATATTCAAAAAGATTGACTTGAATAATTGATTTATTACGCGAAAAGAACGCAAAAAGCGCGCAAAATTCGTTTCAGATGCCAATTTTCCAAAATCAAGGCAAAAAAGTCTGTGCAGCTCTATAAAACTGTGCAAAAGGGTAGATAGTCCTCGAAATTTGAGCAAAATAACACAGAATCCTTGAAAAAAGGTAGCAAAACTCGCAAAAGTAGAGCAAAAAGACACACAAGCCCTCGAAACCCGTGCAAAAGACTGGATTGTCGCGAAATTAGCACCGGTACCAGCCAGAGTCTATTGCTAAATTGATGGTATGAAGACGGTCAAATGAATAAGTACGCAGTATTGTCATTAACTGGCCAGCCAATAGCAGACGAGGAGTGTATTGTGGAATTAGGACCACTTGGCTTGCAGGGTCACGATGTGTGTCCAAGACGTCGTTGTTACACTCGATAGTGGGACATGTTTTGTAGTTGAGTTAAAAACATGAAGTCATTTATTACGCTACCACAAATATTTCAACCTGACGTATTGTAAGCGTAAAGAAACATTTTGCAAAGCGTTATTTTGAATGTACGCTTTCTCATTGGACAAAACTTTATGTCTACGAAACGAATAAATGTTCGGTAGGCTTCGTGATTGAGGTTCTCTTAGGTATTCCAGAATCAAATTCAATAGTGATGGGAACTTGAGCTTGCTTGCTCAATTCTATGAAGCGTTCGTGGTGTATGTATGCCATTTTTTGACAATTTTCAACACATCTATGAAGCGTGGTGAGGCATACTTCGGTGCTCCTAGCAGATTATCTTGGTTAAGCAACTGCTCGATCACTACTTGGATGCAAGCCAGCTTAGTGGCATTTCGGAAGGCACGTTATGCAATAGTTATGAAAGGCATTTTTTAAAGTAGGATATATCTAGTGGCAGTCTAGGGCAAATAATATTTCGTAATAGTAGATATCAAGGATTTGTCGCTTAGGTGTGAAACTGTAATGGCAAGATAAACATTTTAATAAAATAAAATGTCGATCTTATATCATAAACTTAACAGTCAATATACACCCTGGCCACCCTGTGTATTCTCTGTGTAGTTTATCAGCTATGTACACCATTGTACAACACTCAGACCTCAACTAAAATCTGCAAATCATGTAATATTCGTCCTGCATCGGGTATAGACCCCACACACTCTTGCGCATCTGTCATTACGCCAACGAGGTCACCTCATGAAACTCCAGAATTTTCTTCCATCATTGACATTGTGATTCCCGAAAAATATTCAAGGTTTTTTATGGGCTCCTTAGCTTCTCACCGCCTAATCTTAAGGTTTACTATCCCGTAGCAGTGCTAAGCTCCGAACAATTAGTGGCAATCAGGAGTAATGAAGGAGCGAGCACAAGTCTGTAAGTCAAATTGATATTTATTGACTGAATGATAACGACAATTAACGTTTTGCGATTATTATCTGTTAGGTTTTAAGTGGTGTGAGATGGCTTGAGATAAGTTTTTGCATAGGTCAATGTTAAAAACAACAATCATAGATTTAGACTTCTATTCTAACGGGCATCAATGTTTTAGGCCATCTGATGGCCGTGACAACATTACCGAACTAGCGGCGAGCGTAGATGGCGCTAGACCAATTAAACGTTAGGTTTGGGACAATAAGCTCAAGGGGCACCGCTTGAGTACGAACCTCGGCTTGGATGACCGAGTCTGCCTGGGAGAGAAGCAGTGCCGCTAGCGTAGGCCCCTCTCTCCTTTCTTGTGGACTGATATGAGCTGGTGTTGTTGTTGTTATTGGGCACTGCACCCCTGCTAAGCCCAGGCAGACCAACTTGTTAATATTACAGAAAATTACTTTGGTGGACGTAGGCTTAAGGGAGCGGTAGTTATAATACTAAATTTGACTAGACTATCCGACAGAACCACAGTTATCCATATAGCTCAGAGAAATAACAAGCTGATGTGGCAGAGGGCTGGCTATATGTGACGAAGAACCAACCACTGTTGGAATAAACGAGTGGAGTGCGCGTCTCGGTAAAAGTAGTGTAGTAGGCCTCCTACACTACGTTTGTCAAGACGCGGTCCTTTTGCGAGGAGTCACGTTCTGTGATAGGCTGCTGGTAGAACTTGGATGCGTCGAGCTGAGGACAGGGCGCAATGGCGCTCATTAATGGAAGACTATGGCAGTGGGTGGACTAATAAAGGTTAATGACGATATACCACCTCGTCCGCGTAGAAGTTTTGGATAGAATATCAGGAAATTCTATCTTAGTGCATCCTAACATTATGCAAGGAGGCTACCCTGCAAATTTCAAGTCTCTTGGACTTAAGGTTTAAGTGCGTTGTAACAGCAACAGTTAACAGACTCAGGCATGACTTTCTTGAAATCTATTACAAGATATTCAAAAAACAAAATATTTTGTACAATTTCAGCTAACCTTCTCTGATGAGTTCCACAAAAACCCAACAGAAATGCGACAATGTTTCGCGTTCCCCATATCGCATTCTCAGGAAATGATCAAAACGCCCCTTCGGCACTTCGCAGAGCTCCGCAGACGTGTTGCTTCCACTTCGTTTGGCAAACAAAAAGTGTCTTGATTTTTGGTATTTCAAGTGCTAGCCCACACATCAGGGAAAATCTAAGATTTGAATAAATCCCAAAAATTCCGATTCAGGCGGGATTTGAAAATGCGACCTTCCCATCAATACCGGGACGCGCTAACCAAATGCTCTACCGAGTCAACTCCTAGCCTCGTCGAAATTTTCGGGCAGTCACGGCTAAACGCCGTTGGCTCCACCTACAGGGGACTAAACTATTAGTCATTGAGCAGGCTTGGAAGCTGCAACGTTTCCCTGTTTTTTTCCCTGATGTGTAGGCTAACACTTAAAATACTAAAGATCAAGACACTTTTTGTTTGCCAAACTCTCGGTCGGCCAAGCAACACGTTTGCGGAGCTCTACGAAGCGCCGAAGGCGGACATCATCGTGATCATTTCCTGAGAATGCCTTATGGGGAACGAGAAACATTGCAAATTTCTGTTGGGGTTTTCTGGAACTCGTCAGAGAAGGTTAGCGCAATTTGTACTAAATATTTTGTCTTTTGAATATCTTATAAAACATTTCAAGAAAGTCACCGCTGAGTCAATTAACTGTTGTCAATCAGTTAGTCAGCTTCATTAGTTTTATTTAGTTAGATTAATCATCAATGACACGCCTGCCTAAATTAAACTCTGCCACATAATAGCCTATACTTTTCTGACAATACATCAGCGGTCATTGAGCACAATCAAGAAAATCAAGGTTGCTTTAAATTGCTACCCCGCCTTCATTACAATTTACTGATAGAATTAGATCATGTTTTTACATCAGCCTATACCAGTCCACTGCTAGGCCGCTGAGGCATATGTCCACCTCCCTTAATAAAGGGGAATATGCCTATAATCCCCACGCTGGGCATGCTGGATGACCGCCGACGCTGCTGTCCGCCAGCGGTCAGGAAATTTAGATTTCATAGATTTTTATTTAAATACCTAAAGCTTTGTCGTGTCGTTAATCAACTACTAGATGACCCGTTAAACTCAGTACCACCAAATAGGTTTGCACTCCTAAGTAGCACTAAGAATGACGACTGAAAAATCCCAATTAGTCCGTCATTTACATTATCAAAAAATATTGGATACTTATTTTTTCTTTTGTCAATTATACAAAAAATTTCAAAGATGTTGCGCGTTGAAGTTCCGCGTGACGTCACGGCTTAGTATAGTTTTTACATAGCAGTGACGTCACGAGCCCCCACTCCCGATTTTTGACGCTCTTTATCTCCGTCAATTTTTATTTATTTGATAAATAAAATAATAGGTGTCCAATATTTTTTGTTGATCTATCTGACGGACTAATTAGAACATTTTATTTTTTACCCAGTCGTCATCTCTATTGCCAAAAACGGCCAATTTACAAAATTGATGATTTATATAGAGCGTCAAGTGGTAACTTCTACTGGCTGTTGAGAATACGAACGAAACGAAAAGACTTACACTGACTTCTAACAGAAAGTCAAGCACTCAGTCAAAATCACCTTCCAACCGTCCGCACATACAGAGTCCGAGTTGGCCACAAGCGAACTACGAGAAGACCTTTGGCTAGCGGAAATGCTGGAGCATTAACTAGGAGTACTATGAGACGGCTGACATCAGAAGTCAATTACTGTGTCACACGTGGCAAATCCACGCGGCTATCGTAACTGGTTCAATTGCCTGTAACCAGTATAAGAGCTTTGTGAAGGGCTCGTCCGGAGAAGTACTACCACCCTGCTTATTTCTGCCATGAAGCAGCACTGCTGTGTTTCGGTTCAAAGGGTGTGGGGGCCAGTGACATTGCAGGCATAAGGCTGCTTTACTACCAGAGATTAGCACTGGTGGAAACGGATTCAACTAAGATATGTTTTTTACATGGAAGGATGCGTGCTAAGGATGCGTGCTATAGATGTGTGCTATGGATGTGTGCTATGGATGTGTGCTATGGATGCGTGCTATGGATGCCTGCGCCCTCACCGCTTCCCTACTATCGATACATCGCATAGCTCGAGCTGCGCATCTTCTTCGCGCAGCTACTTTGCGGCGGCGCATCTTCATAGCACATCTTACTCGCACCGCTACATAGCTTAGCATCAGTGGAAACGGGCAGAAAGTTTCGTAGCTTAGCTTTTACATTCTCGCAGCATAGCTGCATAGCACATCTCTGGTGGAACCTTAACACCTTCATGTCTCAGTTGAAGGACGCACATTGCATCGTATGGCACCAGATTCCAAACATGCGTAAACAACGATGCAATGCTTTGGCATAGGTAATGGTTACCATTTAACATCAGGGAGACAATGTGCGTGATCCATCTTCAGGTACCATAAAAAAACTACAACTGGGTCCTACCCGCCTATGGGTAGCAGCGACGGCTACGAAAAGCTGGAGTTGGAATTCCTATCCCGCATGCCCAGCGTGGAGAACATTGGCATATACCCCTTATTAAGGTCCAACAGTGGATTGATTTGATATAGGCGTTCATGGCGTGGTTTAGTTCGAGTTCTTAGCCGATCATCTGCGTTAAGTAACACTCCGCGAGGTCAGTACTTGGAGCTCTCCGTGGTTCGGCAGAAACGATAATAATAAATATTTAATAAAAAAAAAACACTTCTCTTGCTCAAAAAGTGTATCATACTAGTGTAGCTTAGCGGGCCTAAAACTCGAATTTAATACCTCGGGCTAAAAAGTATTTTTTCTTTTTAATTTTTGTCTAAAATCATCAGCCCGTACAAGCATTCGTTCTCTTACATAAAAACTCGACTTCTTGGTGCTCCGTCAATCTTTTTTTTTGAAAATAGAACCGTCTTGGTGATGTTTTATGAAGGTTGATTAATTTTTAATAAAAATTGTCTAATTTTGAATTGTTTTATTTCAACCTCGTATATAATGGGATGGTTTAGTCCCTTGTAAAACAATCTACTATTGTATGTGTGTATGTTTGTAATGAATAAACTCAAAAACTACTGTGCCGATTTCAAAAATTATTTCACCATTGGAAAGCTACATATACCCTGAGTACAAAGCATTCGTTCTTTTACATAAAAACTCGACTTCTTGGTGCTCCGTCAATCTTTTTTTTGAAAATAGAACCGTCTTGGTGATGTTTTATGAAGGTTGATTAATTTTTAATAAATTTTCTGAAAATTGTCTAATTTTGAATTGTTTTATTTTCTCGCAATCGAAGTGAAAAGTAGAGTGTTTTACTCGGGCCAAAACCACCCATTATAACCTCGTATATAATGGGATGGTTTAGTCCCTTGTAAAACAATCTACTATTTTATTCAGACCTATGATCCAAGCGTGTTAGTAACTTAAGATTAGGGGTTAGTACTTAATAACTAAGACAGATTTCGTCCTCTGGGTGAGTTTCCACACCAGAGGACATGCATAGTTGTTGGCTATTTCTTTCAGGATACTGCTGCTGCTCGCGCGCAATCCGCTAAACAGTGAGGCAGTTTTTTTCCGCCAGATGGCGTCAAATGTGCCTGTGCACGCATCGGCGAACATTCCTGAAGCACTACAGAAGCGCGGGAGCCGCAACAGTCCTAAAAGCATGATTAAATTGGACCCGCAGAGCATTGTAAGCCCTTTGAGTATGCTGGAACCACAAACTCACAGAGTACATCGATGTACTGGGTTATTTTGACAGGGTTTGTACATCTAGCGAATCTGCGGGCCAGCATATTGGCCCTGACTGACAATGCTCTGCGTTCCCGTTCCATATCGGCGTCGTCCAAAGATAAGATGCTGTGTAAGATGTTGGTCCCTGCTTCAGCCATGTTGGAGACCTTCAGGCGGCCTAACTCCGACACCAAAGGTGGCTACTTGCTCATACGAAGAAGAAGGCAGGTGTTGTTGTTGTGAAAGTTGCCCGCCCACGACCGATAATCGATGACCGATTTTTTGTAGGAGAAAAATGAAACGCACTGATTACAATAGTGCAACGCCGTGTGCGTTCTTCGCTTTTTCCTACAAAAAGTTGGCCTGAAATACTATGCAAGTAAAATCGGACCGATTATCAGTCCTACAAAAAGTCTGACGTGGGCGGGCAGCCTAAGACTATGTACCAATGTATGTGGCTATTTGTTATTAAATGCTTACCATTCAAAAGCCGTTAGCAAATAAAAAAATCCGTCAATCTTCGTAAACTACCATTCCATGGATCCAAATTAGACGGTGCAGGATGCGAGTGTCTTATACGGGTCTCTTTCTATCGTACCGGTGGTCTCGCTCCGTCTCCGTCTAGGCAGCTGGGGCGTTGATCAATGTGACCTTGATCTGAAAAGATGAATTGAGCATTGATCGCCGAAAGTTCGGATAAGATACTTTAGTTACACCACGCTTTCATATCTCACCCTTACCACCTGATCATCATCATCATCATCATCATCAGCCTATAGCAGTCCACTGCTGGACATAGGCCTCCCCTACGACATAGGCCTCTTACCACCTAAGATTTTTTTAATATCTCAAAAATTCGACTCCCGGCCTGTGTACTCGCCATCTTTACCGAGATTTTAAAAATCATAGAAATTCCCAGCCACACCGCACCAGCCCATATCCGTCTACTGCTGGTCATGGGCCTCCCGTTAAAGGGGCATATGGCCACTACCACGCTGGGCATGTGGCTTGACATCGCAGGACACATCTTCTCGGACGCTGCTGCCCATCGGCTCTGGGAATTTAGCTGTGCCTGTGTAAGGCTGTGCTATGCTGAGCCGGCCGCTAGAACCTCGTTCTTCATACTGCAGGGTGCACCACGGGAGTTGAGGTTGGCTTGGATTTTCGAAGATGGAAGTTGCCTTTACACCCCCTTTTCTATAAGTTAGGGTTATCACTTGAAACCCTTGAGATGCGCCGGTGCAATCAGTACAAGGTGGTTCAGTCGACCAGTCCAGGCCTTACGTGAGTGAGTTCTTAAAGCAAAACTTTCCCAACCCCGTTTCAACCTCTTGAAGGTTGATTTCAAATCAATTTTGGTTTTGGGGAGCTGGAGATTTTGCTACTGAAAAGAGATACCCATTCGTGCCACGTGAAGGAAAGAATACTTATACAATTACATTCATAAATAACGACAGCGAAATAGTCCTTAACACATCCTAATAAAGCTCAGACGTATCAAAACGTGGGCAGGAGCCATTGTGCCTTATTTCCGTGTGATAAAGTTCAAATTCTTACAGACAGGATGACATGTCAGCCATGTTATAAGTGATGTTATTAGAAGTGGTAGAGTCTGAATGACACTGGTTTGAGTCAGTTGTCTGGAAGACGTAATGGGGATGCGAGAGCTCATTGGTGTATGCGAGCTGAGCATGGGGTTCGATTCCCACTTCGAAACAACTATTTGCCAGATCATAGGATATAATGGGTTTCAACTGGAACAACTCGTTTCAACTTTTTCTTTGGAATCCAAACCAACCTCACCTGCCCTTGTGCGCCCAGCTGTATAACAAACGGGGCTCTGGCGACTAGTTGATTTTAGCATAGCGCAGCCTATCTCCAGCAAACATAAATACCCTGACGGGCAGCTGCGTTGGCGGTGCGATACGCTATACATTGCAATCCACAGCCCGCATCCCAGCGTGGGGTTTATGGGCATATCCTCCCCTATTTATTAAGTAAGGCCATATCCAGCAGGGGACTGCTATAGGCTGATGATGATGATGATGATGCTGATGATGATGATGATGATGATAATGATGATGAATAAAGTATGAGTGCACCAACAATACCCTAACTCTAAATGTCACCTAAGATGGTACGGTAAAATCAAAGTGCCAAATGTAGGTAATTTACAGCACTGACAACTCATGTCTTTGAACACTGACCCAGCTGTACTAAACTTAGGTGACACTTAAGAGATAGGGCACTGTTGGTACAAATGGCCATAAGAAAGAATTATGTGGCTTGAGACAAGTTGCTATGGCTATCGTCTTGGTCTATAGTCGTTCGAAAATTAGGGTTCCTTTGGTCTGGATTAAACCTGTTTGAACCAAATATTAAAATAGCTTTGTTACTAAATTCAACTTTCATAAGGCACGGTTAAACCATAAACTGACTAAATATACTGAAATTACTAGATTCCTCCCGCGGCTCCGCTCGCGTGGTACCCGGTTAATAAGATTTCCGACTCTGGGATCCGACTATCTTTTGCATTAGGCAAAAGATAGTACACAAAAACAAAAATGTTCATGTTTAATAAGCATTTTTCATTCGTGAGATAATGTTGTTTTTGTTTTTGAATACATCATTTTTTTTTATTCTTTCTATTTGAATTCATTTTTCATTTATAATATTCGTGGGATAATATTGCCTGTTTAATTTGTGTACTTACTTAAAATTAAAATGTGTTTTTTTTATACTTTCAGTCCGAATTGACTTTTTTTTATTTAAATTTTTTTAAACAAATCTTTCAATGGTGGCAAAATTTGTCCAGCAGTGGGGCGAAAAAAAGAAGTTGCTAAGCGGTTTTTTATTATTTACTCGAAAAATTACGGTGAACCGATGTGGATGAAAAAATAGAATAAGGATTTTATTGCAACGCGATTATTAATCCGCGATATTAGGGGTTAGAAATGTTCAAGGAATTTATAAACCACTCTGAACCAGCATATTGCATATCCCCATTGGGACATAGACCCGTCTGTCCCAATTGGGATACGAAAAACTTGGTTTCCTTGAGATAACCTAGCAAAATATGAAAAAAACTAACTACCAAACTAGGTACCTAAAAATACCTTACCTTTTCAAACACTAGGTATCATGCAATTAAGTTCCAAAAAACCACCGAAAAAGCCTCACCAGTAATAGTCGTCACCCGCAACACAAAGAAAAACTGTTTCGTCCATTATTCCAAATTCAAAAAACAACCACAAAATGATTTTTTAACCGAATGCAACCAAATCGGGCAACAGCCTATGTTGCAATGCAGTGCGTTAACTTATTGTGAATGAGGGGGGACAATTGGGGACAAAAAGTCGGGTACATAATGTAGATTGTAGGCAGTATGATTCGGATCACTCATGATCGAATTGATTGACTAGTTTAGAGATGCGACTTTGCTTTAAATTATACAAAAACACCAGCTTATTCAGTCCAATGAAATAAGCCTCCCCTACAGAGATATGCCTCCCCTATAGATAAGAAGGTGGTGCTATGGTCAAAATCCCCACGCTGGGCAATAAATAAAACAATAAATTATTAGTTAAGTACACTACATGAATATTTTTACTATTAATTCGTTTAAAAAAACAAGTGATGGTATTGAGATGTGGCCTCATCATTACTTGACCCTTTAACAGCCACTGTTGGGTTCAGGTCTCCTCGTCATAACCACTTTTTACGGTCCCTTGCAAGTCTCATCCATTGCTCCATACTAGTGACCTCAATGTAGAACAATTATCTATTAATCTTACTTCAACGTACATGAGTACTTGGGTTTTATGTAAGTATTTACTTTTACTCATTTTACTTTTAAATATGTGATATTAGCCTAAACAAAACTAATTTAAAAACCAAAATATTTATAGAGTACTAACTAAATCCGACTAGGCCAAACACACACATGCCGTACCTACCAAACACCATCGAATACAAAAACGAAATGGACAAAATCGCGGCTAGTATTTTTAATGCAAAAATGATGTTGCTTGATACAGAACCCTTAGTGCCGCAGTATTACTCGTACTTTACTTTCAAAACCTAGCCCTCCTATTCATAACAGTTCTATAAACCTCAGATAGCTAATGGCATTAAAATATCATGTCAGCTCTTTTTATTTACATTTAAATCACAAGGACAAGCAACTTTATCGTCCCGTTATAAAATGTAATTTTCTTATAAATAAGGGGGTTAGTGTTTTATCTATACAGGGACGACTTAATTTCGAGAATTCGTATTTTTATCCCGAAAGATTATGATTTGGACCATGGTTGTGCCCAACTTGCGAGAACATCACTTATAAATTCAAGAAAAAAACTTAAATATGAAATAAAAATCATCATCATACCTGAATTTTTAAATCAGACAGACAATCGCATTATTATAATGTTAGTGACCTAGATTGGAATAGATAGGTTGAATCAGGCTTGTTTTGAATTCAGCCAAGTTCACGCCAAAAATGGAAGTCACCTATTTATTACTTTTGCTATCATTTGTTACCTACCAATGCCTTTTTACTCGATTACTAATTTATTTTAATGAAATTATTTTATACGAAATAAAGTGCGTAAGTATGTCGGGCGGGCATGTTATAATTTAAAAAAAATTGTCGATTCAAAGTGTTCAAAGGTTCTAATTGAATCAAGAATTTTGAAGCTTGAAGTATGAACAACAACGCATATTTTTATCTTCTTTTCCAGGATGGAGAAGACCGCTGTAGGACATAGGACGTAGACTTTCCTGATTGAAAGGTTTTGGCATGATCACCACCATAGAAATGCCTACTTAACTACTAACTACTAGAACGGGCACCGTGCGTCGTCCCATGATGAGCATTCGCTCATACTGCAATACAATTGTGCCAACGAGTTTTTTGACGTACGTGAGCGAATGTATCCTCTGTATTTGTGTGCAAACTAATGTCAGCATCGCATTTGTGACGGTAGAAACAAACCGACGACAGCGGTTCTGATACAAATTGTCACGCTGTCCTATTGGTTAGTAGGTTTAATTTTCTATGATCAAAACACTTAGCAGGTGGGTTGGTGATCAGCCTATACCCCAGACATCAGCAGGGGTTTACTTACTACGTAAGAGCCCGTTCATATGGCACGCGCGCTGATCGCGAATATGTACTTTATGTAAATGACATAAACTGTAAATTCAAAAGTTTTCTGAGGAGCGCTTACGCGACTCGCGCGCGGTTTCCGAAGAAATTCGCGCTCGTGTGAACGTGCCCTAAATTTACGCGCTTGAAGTTTTAACTCGTGTGTTCGATCAGCTTATAACACAGATGCTACGTACGCAATTGACAGGCAACTTGCTTAGAGCCTAGCGCATAGCGAGTCACCTGGCGAGTAAGACCGTAGTTTCTTAGTGACTTAACAAGCAAACTATCTTTCAGCGAAACCACCGTGTATCCAAGCAAGATACCAGATCAGTTACTAGGCGCTAAGCGCTAAGCAAGCCACCTGTCAGTGTGTACGTAGCCAAAGCAAATTACCGCAGGCTCCTAGCAGCTCAACAGGACGACACGTAAACCACTTCCCAGTGCGGCTACTGTGTTCTTCTCTTCTCTGTCGTCACACTCTTGGCAGAGTGGTCGTGGTCGTCATGGCGGGGGTGGTGGCGAGCTTCACAATCCATCGCCTTTTCTCTCGTACTGTTGCTTGTCTCGAACATTCGTGGAGTTGCCCATTTAGTGCAGTTCTGATTAGGTCGGTCCAGCGCATTGGTGATCTACCACGCGAGCTCGTGCCCTCAATTTTGCCCTGAGCCACGAGACGCTCCACAGACGTGTCTTCTCAACGTGTAATATGTCCAAAGTAGAGTAACTGTGTATTCTAGCAAGGAGTAAAATGTAATACAGTAGGCACTACAGCTGTACAGTAGCCTGTCTGCCTGCATATTTCATTCAATTTCAATAAAAGTTCAATTTTATTGTATTTTTTCTTTCTTTCTTTTCTTTTAGTTTGTTAAATATAGGTATCAACCTATACCCGGACACGCGCGGACGCGGGACATTGACATTGACATATACACGTAGTGATGACGACGATCAATGATGAACGATAACGAAAACCAATAAGCCATTTTAGTTTTCGTCATTAGGATTAGTTAGGACGTAGAGTACTTTTTATGCGGATGCCAATAGCGTGAGGGAAGCTAGCGGAAACTAGTAGGAAAATAAAAAAACAAAGTAGGTACATTTTGCATTATATTTCTCAATTATGTCAACAACTCAATAGAATCCCGTAAACACTTCAAATCTATGGTTTAAAGACTGGTTACAATGTAACTTTGTATTAGATTTCAGAGCCCCTTGGGTAGGATTGTCGAAACAGAAGAACACACGCTTAATTCTAGCATGGACAAGCCCCATAGAACACATAACACACGGCTCCCTTAGTAAATAAATGTAATATCCAGTACATAGGTAAGGATTCTGACTGAGCTTTGCAGTATCCCCTATTTCCTCTTTAGTCAAAAACTTTTTGGACCCAAATCTTGTATGCCGGTATGTATCTTTTAAAAATAGAAGGATTTCTTCATCAATTCCTCGTATTTCAGTGTCTATGCCTGAGTTTTTGGACCATGCGCCTCCATTTTGAGTTTTAGCTACGTTGTCTATGGCTAGCATGGTTGAGTGTTTGATAGGGTGTGTCTGTCTATTATCGAAAGCCACTGCTACCACTGATTGAATAGATGGGTCTACCACAACAGCAGCATTGATTTTGGAGAATATATCTTGGCAATCGTATTCAAATCGTTTGATATACCACTTGGCAATCACAAAAGCCATGCCCATATAACGACGGTGAGTTTCGAGTTCATCTTTTTTGAAAAATGAATCGCTCAACAGTTTTTCTACGTATCTATCTGGATGGAAGTTACATGCCCACTTTCTGTTGCATTCAGAATTTTGCTTTTTCGTCTTAGGTGGGTATAGTGGTACTTCTATATCTTTGAAGTATTCAAAAACATCTTGTAACTCGGGAACATTGTGCTGTATAAAGTCTTGTATGGATTGTGTGTTCAGGTAGCTGACTGGGCAGAGTATTATGCATGACTTGCATACTCTTTTAAGATGTTGTAGTTCCTTCAATGGTACTTTTTTGTTAAGTACCGTGATAATATTGGACAGGGTTTTCAGGTCTTTTATATAACCGGCATATACTTTAACCATTGGAATACTGTTGTAGTACTCATCGCTAACAATCGCTTTTAAGTTATTTTCTGATGATGTCACTTTTAAAATTATTTCTCTGGTGTTGTCTGCCATCTTGGCTCTTTTTTCTGGTGGTTCCAGATTATCCATTATTGCTGAAAATAAAGAATAACACCACTTTTTCATAACACACTGATTTTGCACTTTTTATTTAGCACTTTATAGAATTTAATTAGTTAAACAGTTTATTTATGTATTATTTATTTTAATAGAATTATGCTAGTATTCCAGATACTATGGCTTTACAAAAATATGTCAAAACTATGCTCAAACTATTGCCATCTCTAACCGTTGCATAGTGACTTTAAGCAATGGTTAAAATTTTATAGCATTTTTTATGTAAGAAGGCAGGTGAGAAGGCTAGTATTTATTATGTTAATGATGCCTAAGGAAGATATTTTTTCGTTTATTTTGAATTGAGACATTTTGTTTGGCGATGAGCGTTGTAAAACTAAATATATAATTTGAGTAGCTTAGAGTAAACAGGAGTATTTTCATTGGTGTGGCAAAAAGAATCTATTATTTAGTTAAGTACAGTATTCAATAACAATAAAGAATCTGGCAAGTTTTTATCACCATCATCAGCATTTAGCAGTCTCTTGCTGTAAATAGACCTTCCCTAATAGGTGTCATTGCCCCCTGTTCTCGACCCATCCAGTTGCTACCAGCAGCCGACAGCAGATCATCACTCCACCTGGCCGGAGGGCAGCCTACACCATGTTAAGCCGCGGTCTCCACTCAAGAAATCGATTACCTTAAAGGTTATCGGTTCTTCAGCAGATATAGTCTAGCCCATTGCCACTTCAGCTTGCTAATTAGATGCGTCGACCTGAGAACAGGGTGCAATGACTAGAATATATTTATTCGTCGATACACGACACATTATCAGCAAATAATACAGCCAGTAAACACACAACACCAAGGTTACCTGTGCAGTATGCTTTAATAAATTTTCTAACCATATAGATGAGTCTATTTACATAAGAGGCAATTAAAATGATATCTAGAACTTCTAATTACACAAATTGTTCCTATTAAACTGATATATTATGTGTTTTGATCACAAAATGCACATTACGTACGAGTAATGGACTACGCAGTATGGAGGGCAAAAACAAACTAAAACACGTGAATAGATGATTGGTCGGTTATGAACAACATGAATTTGCATGCTTAAATTCGTCTCGTTGATAAATAAATAGCGAAATTATAGAAAAGTAGTGATATTTTTACCTGAGTTTGGCACAGTGAATATCTTCCGGAGATACAGTTTATTAGTACAATTTTTACAGCTTCCAATTTTTATTATACATATATAACTTTGATTAATTGAATTACACAGTGAAACGAATTACTGGTTGATGTTTACACAGAATAAATTGCGATTTTCTTTTGCCACACATATATCGCGAAATGAGCCAGACAGCCATTAAACTGTTTGATTTCGGATACCAAACGTTGTTATATGTTAGCTTATATTATTGGGTGATAATATAATGTACATAATTTCAGCCAATGAATTTTACGTTTGATATAAGTTTTCAATCAATGAAAAATAAGCATACTTCTAATTTAGGCAAAGTGTAAATGAAAACACACTCGCAGACAGGCAGATTACGTTCCGTTTGTACGGGTTTTGAGGCTTTGAGGGTGACGCTGACGGGTGTGTACGTGTGACATACATGTGACATGACATTATAATCAAGCAGCTGTCGAGTCAAATCAAAATCACGAAAAAATGTTGCAAGCATTTTTATTTAAATTTCCCAATATAAATAAGTCACGGTTTAAACAATGACATAATCAAAGTTACACAAGTACAAGTTACATAAAATTACAAAATATTATGAAACAAATCACTGTATTCATTTGTTTTCCACTGTCTGGTACCACGCCTGGCAGGTTTCAGCGGCAATTTCACACATAGCGGACAGTGCTCTACCAGTAGAGTCGTATTCTGGAACATGAGAACACTTATGAATTTAGTAGGTAATTATTTAGTAAATTGACCGTAAAACTTTACAGGAGTACCTAGCTCGTGAGGGCTAAAATATATGTGTGTAGAAAAAAATATCGTTTTGAAGTACCTAATAGTGGTCTTTGATCATCTTATTCGGTAAGACTTCCAAGTTTAAACATTACAAAGCATTGGTTTACAACTGACTAGTTAAATATATTTTTCGTGAAAACACCTTAAGTTGACGATACATGTCAAACCTCGGTCTCGCTCGCATAATACAATATTTTAGAAGATATTAAATCAAGTAATGTAGTTAGTGATAGAATCAAAATGATATTATTGTTGAACCTTTGTATTGTTATTTTCTAGGCCGTGAAGGTTTGCTATTTTGCATAACTATAGTCAGTGATTTTATATCTTCAAAAAACAAAAAACTAACCAACATTTCCCCTCTTCCCAAAGATAGATCCATTGAATGGTGGCTGCTTCCTGTAAGCAGCCTCGGAGATCAGGCAGATAGCAGCAACAATTAAGCAGAAAGGCAGGATCACACGCATTTTGACAGATCTAGAAAAATACAGAGAACTACGATGTAGAATGCATTAGAGACCACCCACAAATAGCATCTATCTTTTTATAATGTAATATAATATAATTGCTACAGTGATAAAAATAAATAAGGATTGTGGCAAAACTTATTAAAAAGATTTTTACTGTGAAAAACATTTATTTTATTTTTTTAAGAAATACGATGCAGAAATACATCACCTTCCAACTACCAACTTATATGCTGTAACCATTATACTTATTTTCATTGAGTATGATCGTTTGCATAACAGTTATTTTAGGCAATCAAACACAGGGGGTACTGCATTTAGTGCAGGACTACTTTTACCCGATGTAACCAAGTATTTACATATTAGCCTATTTGAAAAACTGGTCAGTGGACTATCCGTCCCATCTTACATATTTTGAGGGGAATGCATATAAGTGAAACCACAGAATACAGAAAGGACAGAACTTCACTCCGCGCAATCATTTAAATAAATAGCGACTTTAGCTGCTACGCAATAAAGTGCTATTCAGCTCGCACCGAACTCAGTGCCTAACATTTATATTAACCTACACCTTGCATCCCTTTCTATCGTATAGCTCTATCTCTACTGACGTGGCACGTGTAACTTTAGGGTTGTCTTGAGAATTATTCTGTGACGAATAATAATAAATCTGAACATTTTACTATCCAGTTACCTAGCCACCTATTTCTTTTTAGGAACAATGATAATTCAAATAATATGTACCTACCTAGTATTAGATCAGAAAACTATTTTACACTGGCTGGCTGCATTAAGAACTCAGAAAATAGGCATTACGTAGGTACTTGGGTCCTTAACACTTACTTAAGTGTTTAGGTGTCTTGTGTACGAAAACTGAATAATCACTGTTTAAGGTAGGTAGGTACATCATGCTAAATCTTAAGAGAAATTTTAGTAGGTAGGTACCTACCTAGATATTTGCAAGAGAAAAAAACAACATTTGGTTTGCAGGTAACCTAGGTATCTAGTTTTAGGTACGCCTACCTTTAGGTAACTTACCACAACGATTTGTCTACCTACACCTACCTACCCGACTGTTTTTAAGTAGATAACCTACACTGCCAAGTTAAATTAAATAAAAATGTACCTAGGTTGGGTTTCTAATCTTGCTCTCAGTCTACATAATCAAAATCATAATACCTACTTAAGTGCTGCCTATGCCTAGGCATAGGCATAGGCAGCACTTAAGTAGGTAGATACCTACCAATGGCACCAAAATTGTCTATGAAAAAATACCTACATTATAATATTACGTTGGTTTATGTAGGTAGGTACCGCATTCAAATAGAATTTGTACCTAAGTACTTACCTACTTAAGTAAATACGGGAGACTTTGATATCTAAACAACGCATTATTTGGTAGAAAAACATTCAGTTCTGTACCTACTATTGGTATTATTTACATTTTCTTATTATTATTCAGGCAACCAAATGCTATGAAGTATTTTTTGCCTTCATTTGGCGAAAAATATAGGTACATTAACAAAAACAAACTAAAATGCCGCGGCTGCTCAAGGACACGTTCGTTCCGGGCAGAACTCGGCAACCGACTAACGAACCACGCTCGCAAGGCCGGCGATGCGTAGGTATATTTTTATACCTATTCTGCGGAGTGAAAGAGGCCTGGTGAAACGTCTTTGCTTTGAATTTTCAAGTTTCTAACCATATTAACAAAAATCTAAATATAATCCATTAAGGCTTGTGAAATATGATTATTTATCCGTACAATACGATATTATATCACTTTCGTGAAACAAAATTAAACCCACCGGAAACAACGCCAAGAAAAATTTGGTTTACCGCCAAATAATGACACAGATAATAAAACCTATCCGAAAAAAAGTCAAGGTGCATTCAAAAAATTGTAACAAAAATGGGCTAAAAAAGGCCGGTCATTTCAGACCTAAACATAAATGGAAGTGACTAAAAATGCGAATTAAGTAAAACTATTCTTGATAATGGAGTATTGAAATTATAACTAATAACTTTAATTATTAAAGCGGGAACACTCAGTAAATTATTATTAAATATTGATCACAATACGTCCTACCGTATCGTATCTTATTTTGAACGCACTCTCTTCTTCTTCTTCTTCTTTTATTTAGGGTCTACCAACAATGTGCATCTCTCGTTATGCCAATGTCAGCTGTCAAAAACAAAACTGTCACTAACAAAGCACGTATTTATTGGTGGTGTAGCCATTTTTAGCAAATTCTAGTACAATTTTCAGTTTTACTTATAGAGACAATTCAGCTGTTATCCGTAACGTCTATATTATAATTAAATGGTTTTCATATAGTTACCACCAGTACATAATACGTAGTAACTTGTGACCTTTAGAATAATTGAGTAACTGAGACTGTCCTAATCGATCCTAACCTAAAAGTATAAAATAAATATTCAGCAAAATTATCCGGCTTTAATAAAAAAACTATTAATTGCACATGATATCCTGCAATAAGAACTATCAAGTAAGACCTAAGTCATTTCTAGTCGTGACGTTTAATGTTCAGGTCAAAGGTTGTATGAAATTTTCTTTATATTTAAAAAAATATTTAATGCCAATGTTGACCTTATTTTAGATTTCAGCTAAAACAAAAGATGATGTAGCACTATATCATGATGCATATAACTTACATTACACTTTACATACTTACTAGTAGTTACACAATGGTACAAAATAGTTGATGTTATCCTCTTCGGAGCTTATTATTGACTGATATTCTTTTGATCAGGATGGATGCTTTTATACCAGAACGGTTCAGTAAATAATTAGATGAGGTTCTGGCAGACACCACTTAACTGGATCTATTTATTCCCCTGAGATCTTACTTGTCTAGACAGCAAATCTATTATTTATTGTATTTTGTATACTTATTAGATTTTATAAACTACCACAGATAACTTGTTAGTTAGGTACTAAATCTAGTACCTTATAATAATACTACCTAGTGGCTAACTCTTCTCTCTGAGTTTTAGGCCAACCAAAGATCTTCATTCCAACAAGACTTATCTGTTACTGAAGACAATAGGAAATTAATATAAAAAGCTTTATTAAATTCAATGAAAAGAGTTTTGTCTTACTGGATCAAGTTTATTAGTACGACGCACTAAGCAGTTGCCCTTCTAAATTGTATGCAATTGGTAGAGGGTCGCTAACTTATTCTACAAAGAATAGAAAAAAACCATAAGCGAACATTGTTTAGGTCTTTTAGAACTTCCTACATTCTTAAAAAGGAAGAAGTTACGTAGGTACCAACTTAATAAAATAACAATGCAATCACCATTCTAGATTACTACGTTTTATTATGTTTGGTTGCAAGAGAACCCGTTAATCAAAGTTAATTTAATTCAGGCATGGCGATGAATCTTCTATCTTTCATTATCCAATAACAAAGTTTATAACCCCTAGTGGCTATCCCCTTTCAATATTGTGGTCAGAGTCGACTAATCCAATAATTGAGCAGGGTGAGCGCCGGGCGGCACACAGTGTCCCCATTTTGTCGGTATAAATTGGCGCGTAAATCTCCACCCAGCATCAGTTGAAAGCTGCCAACGATAGAGTTACCAGCAAGAAAAACCCTCCAAAAAACAAAGGTAATTTTATAAGAACTGATTTGTTTTGGTTAATCAATAAAGCAAATACAAGATCATTTTGAACTTGTTTTGAGCCATCACAAAAAAAGTAAATACGCAATACTCAATACTCAATATATAGTATATATTATCCACAGAGTTTACATGTTAAGGGAGTTGGTTTCTTAGGAAACACAAAAGTCAGGTGCCGTCTGACCAGCTATTACCTATCAGAGGGCCTAGTACCAGTTGCACAGTTCGAAAACTTTACAGTATATCATATCGAGCTCAATTTTGAAGTACCCTTTTTCGTTAATTACCTCACCGTTTTCAGTGACAATTATTGCAAACTACAACCTATTACAACCTACGTTGTCCGATCAGTTTCTACTTGAAACCAGTTGCGCAATTTCCAAAAAACTTACATTAATATTGAGCTCTATATAGTATACTATAAAAGTTTTCGAATTGTGCAACTCGGACTAGGCCCTCTGCTTTTATTAATAATAAAATCTCTAAATTTCTCTTGTTGCCGGAATCCAAGTATTTTTATTTATTTTTTATTTATTTATACTTTATTACACAAAAATGTAACAAAAAGGGGGCTTAATGCTAGGTGATGAACAACCTCAAAAAATAATAATTAACTAATTCTCAACTTTCAGATGTCTACTCCATTGTTGAGGCTTATCAGCGCTCTCTGCGTGGCCGTCGTCCTCCTCTCCCTTGCTGGACTCAGTGAGGCTAACTACAAGAACGCTCCTATGAACGGCATCATGTTTGGCAAGAGAACGCCTTTGGGTAACCTTATTTTATATACTTACTTAACTCATAATTTTATCCCAATCTTGATCAAGCTAAGTAGTAATAGCTTGATCAGGATTTTAAATTAAAGTTTAAATTTATGAGTTTAAATTTAAAGTATAAGTACCTACCTATAGGTTCCAAGTTATATCACTCGCCCACTACACTAGCCTATTAATGGCCGATTCTTAGGTACTTAATATCCTGAAAACATCCTGAGAAAACGAAGCGTTATCGTTAACGGTGTATTTTAGGAATCGGCTATCACTATCGGCTGTTGAACAAGTGCCTTTCTAGCTACAAACAGTTAAAATATGACACTTTAACCAGTACAAAATTAATGAAGTTCTCATACCTAGGTACCTACCTACTTGGCTAACTATCTAAGTACCTAGGTGCTTTGTCGGTATTATGACTTGTGACTGTTACTGACCTGAGACAGTTAGATGATTAGCTATGTACAATAGGTATGAAAAAGTGAAGAGATATGAAAATAATTTCATTTCTCACAGATTACGATTCCCGTGTGAAGACCTTCACTTCCCTTTGTGAGATCGCCAACGAAGCCTGCCAAGCCTGGTTCCCACCTCAAGAAAACAAGTGAATACTGATCTTATAAGAAGAAACACGACGACGGCAATGGTTACCTAACTTCAGATATAAAATAACGACTGATTGAAAACGTAAAGATTTTGTAATATGAACTTATTGCGCAAATAAAGCTTTTCGCTACTTAAACGCAGTTTTCCTTACAAGCTATCATTACCATAGTAGAAAAGTTCGTAAAGTAGATAAAATTATGGGCTGCATTCCGATTTTTTTAAACTAGTAGGTAGGTATCTAATTATGTACTATTATACTTATTTTATTTTAGAACGTAAATATTTTTTTATCTAAACGAACCGCAATAAACTAATTTTATCTATTCAATTAGTTTTTAAAGCAATGAGTATGAGGTTTAAAATTTACTGGATTATAAATTAATAATAAGCTAATAAATTAGGTACCTAGTTATTTTCAATGACATTATTTCATATAATTTTATTTATTTTATTTACAACAGCGCGTGGTGTGGCTTAGTTGTTGCGATAAGATATCCGCTACTAATAACACCGCTTAGCAGATTGTCTTGTCACAACACTCCGGTCTTGGATTGGAGACAGTTTGGTGAAATTTAGATTTGAGCACTTTCGTGCTTTGGAAGGCACTTTAAAATGTTGGTTCCGGTTCTATCAGTCGTAAGGGCATGTTGAAGGCCTTCGGGCGGCCTAAAAACTCCGATACCAGAGTCGGCCATTATCTCAAACGAAGAAGAAGAAAAAAAAGCTCAAAATTTACGACATGCTTACGATACAATATGTCAAAAAAAACATGTTTCGGCCTCTGCATACAGACATTTACAACCTATTTACCTATTTTGGTATAAAAATGGGGCGGATTTTTGGTATTGAAGTTTTTCGGCAGTTTTTTGAAACAATTGCGTGCACACCTAGACCTAATGAAGAAATTATTTAGATAAGTCGGAAAAGAAATCTGCGAATAAAGAAACGTAAGCTTACTTCGAAACGAAGTTTATGTATCTGTCAAATTGACAGCAATGACAGCATTTAAATTTTAACATGGCAGCACAGCACATCCAAGCAAAAATACCGTGGGAACTTTTGATGAAGAGCTCAACTTTCGATTTCCATTGTGCAGATGTCACATTTTTTGTAGATAACCGCATTTCTCACTAGATTCTTGTAAGAATTTACATTTCCTTGTGAAATCTCAAACTATCAGGAAGTGAAAGATCTAATTTTGTTTGTTGTGATCATTGATAAGTGATAACAATACTGATAACACTGGAGTGAAATGTCACTAGACCAAATGACGTTTCGCATTGTCGAAAATTGCAATTTCGAAGTTCTACCTTCTACAAAATAAAATGTTTTCAAAAAGTTTTGAACTCGTGGTTAAATAATAAGAAAAAGTGATAATTTTGTGATAAAAAGCTAATCTACATAAAACCATGACCACCAAGGAGTTGTACACAAAGGTAAATAAAACTACTGACTGATTATTATTTTTTACTCATTTATTTTTGAATTCCGAATAGGTACCTGCCTTATTTTTAAATCCAAATGTACAAAATGGTAACTGTTCCACTAATCTATTGTGCCAGTGTTAAGTTATGCCATAAAACACAAAATTGTATCTGTGCCACTGAGCATGAAATGATTTCATTACTAACTAAACATCATGAATAATTTATTTACTCTCATCATTTTGTAATGCATTGATGACCACATTATCAACTATGTAATTGTATATTTATCAGATTAGACACATGTTTTGATTATTATTTAAATGTGTTAAATCTTGATTGGCATGGCTCGTAGAACATATAACCATTATGTTACATACCTACCAATGAAACTAAAAAGGTTCCTTATTGCAGATACTAGATTAATAGATACAGATTGTGAGAAGTCGGTGGGTGGAAATTGTACTGTAGGGAACTTCTACAGTCTGTAGATGATGTTGAAAGCGGCATTTACTATTTTACTAGAATCTTGCCCTACTGATGTAAAATACTACTTTATTCTTTATTGCACTTTAAAAAAAATTAAAATTAGTGGACTTAATGCTAGAAAGCATTTTCCATCAGTCAATCATGACAGGTAAAGAGTTGTGGCTAGCGTGCAGAAACATCAGATGAAAAATCTATGATTCGTTAAGATTAGCTGAATGAAGCTAGCCTCACTTAAGTGTACCTGAACCTACCTAGATTGACAGATGTCATTATTTAATGCTTTGAATGTTAAAAAATACAAACTGCTGTGCAGCAGGTAGGCATGCTCTTAGGCCTGTGATCTGAATGAAGCTGACCCTACAAGTACAATAGTTGCAACTCTTTGTCCGTCTCAAGCTTTCTGCAAGTAGCAACATAGTTCCTTGTTTTTGTCGGACTGTACTAGGATTGGACGAATTTTTACCTGTCGATAAAAAATGGTGGATGAAATTAAAGATTTTAAGAGGCATTTGAATTAAATGATCATCTGTTCAAGCATCATTCATCTGTCCAAGAATTTTGATTTTGCATTTGTCTTGGTAGCATATTTGGCTGAGCATCCCGGTCATAGGGGGTGGCAAATTAAAATCCTGCCCAAGTTGTAATTTTTGAGATACTTAATATAAAATCATAAAATACAGCGTCAACTCACTGACAGAAACTGTACTGCCTGGGACATGGTTAGATGTACGCTTGTAGCACCCATACAATCCTCTCAACCTAGTGTAGGAACACTATTGAAATAAATAATTTAAGTACAAAAAATTTTAAGTTTAAAAGTAATTTTTTTTTATAAATATCAGACACAAGATCCATTGACAATATTTAAAAATAAATACACACACAAAAAATTACAAAAAATACAATAACATACTAAAAAAACAAAGGAGGTGAGGTACCTAACTCCAAAAAAAAACAAAATAGTGTTCTAGGTGGCAATAGCCACCCATCGTTTATACATGTCTGACAAGATTAGACGATCTGCCATACTCCTGATAATTTCGTTTGTACACATGTCCACTCTGGACATAAACGAGGCTATTCTCTTTTTCTGGATGGCATGGAAACAGTCAACGCGGGCTTCAGTATACATTTCTGAAGCGCTACAATAGCGCTTCAGACCCATGAGATGTCTAAAAACGTTGTTGTATGTCACTCTTATTCCATCGTGCGATTTTTTGGTATACTCTGTCCAAAGTTGACATGTGTAGAAAGACTGGCAATATGACTTGAACAAGGTGACCTTCACGTCAAACGAATAGTTGAAAAATTTCCTCGCTATCATGTTGCCAACCACACACAAAGATCTACGCTGACGCTCTATGTCGCTATCGTCTTTCAAGTTCGAACTTACGATATGTCCTAGGTATTTGAAGCTCTCTACTATTTTAATAGGTCGCCCGCCAACGTAGACCTCAGGAACGTTCTCCGGCCCCTTTCCTGATCTAAAGATAACCATCTCAGTCTTGTTCGCGTTATAGATAAGATCGTGATCTTTTGCGTATTCCTCACAGATGGTGAGCAACTTTGTCGACCCTTTGATCGAAGGGCTGAGCAGAACCATATCATCTGCGTAGCTCAGATTGTTGACATATCTGCCATCCAATCTGAGCCCGACCGGGGTACCGCTTAGCTCTTCAATCAAACCATTGACGTACCTGTTAAATAGATCAAGAGAGGAGAGCCCCCCCTGTCTTACTCCGCAAGAAAGCTAATAGTTGTCAGATTGCTCAGTGCCCCACCTGACGTTGTTGGTCTGATTCTGGTACCAGAACTCAAGGAGATCAACAATGTCAGCCGGGACCGAGCCATTTCGCAGTTTGCCCCAAAGACGATTATGGTTTAAGGTATCAAAGGCGCGGCTAAGGTCGAGAAATAATCATACAGGGATGTTCCTCGCTGTGTGTAGTAGCGCGCGACCTGTTTCATAGAGAATATGGCCATGTCAGTCGAAAATTGAGGACGAAAACCAAACTGACCATCATTGTACGGCAAAACGCCAAGGTGTGACTGTATTATGCGATCAAGCACCTTAGCTACTATTGTTGCCAAAGAAATCGGTCTGTACTTGGCCACTCTCGAGATATCACCAGTTTTGTTTTTGGTAATCGGGACCACTAGGGTGCGAATAAGCTCATGGGGAAGGTAACGATACCTCAAGCATAGAGAAAAGAAACGCGCGAGCACTTTACAGATATGAGGGCCCGCATACAGTAAGTGCACTATGCTTAGTCCGTCATGTCCAGGAGACTTACCACGGTTCATCTTTTCATCTTTCTCAGAATAACGCTTACTTGTTTCGGTGTAATTATCACGTGTTCGGTCTCCGAGACCGGACGGGTCTTTTGAACAAGATTTTTACTATGACTACTATTACTTTTGTCCTGACTATTGACATTAAAATGATTACGAAATATTTTTGCAATATTTTTTTGACTCTTCTCTCCTTCAACATTAATCGGTAATATATTTTTCCTATCCATCTTCTTAACTTCTTTCCAAAACTCTTTAAAGTTGCCATCACTGCGATGCCGGGCCAACATATCCATCTTGATTTTCTCCTGATTTTTTTGGACGTATTTATGTACGTTTTTAAACTCTCTGCGTGAAGCAGACATTTTAGCATAGTGATACCCCGCGCGGGGCCTTCCATACTGAACCCAAGTTAAAAAGTTCTGCTTAGCATTAACGTGGGATTGCCTGACGTGAAAATTCCAACCTACCAGTTTATTTCTTTTACCAAAGAACTTGCTTTTATAGCTTTTTTCAGCTGATTCTTGTAATAAACTGACCAAGCTGTGATAAATAAATAAATTAATGTTGGTTCACAATTTCATCATATCTTTGGTGACATCATAATCTGTTTATTATGCAGAATTTAGTGTCTTACATTTAAGCTTCGAGTTTAGATATTTTAAATGTGCTCAATACTATTTTTTTGTATTTTGTGGGAGTCTTAATTTTCTTCAGCAGTGGACTTCTTCAGCTGTTGATAATTATACTTAACACGTTGACTGCGCCACATAGGTCGTCGCGAAGATGTTAATATAAAGTTTAATAATAATAACTTGTCTGGAGTAAGGCCTGAGGGTCTATTAAGGAAAATTAAAGCATGGATTCAATTAGAACATTGATGATAATGATGATGATTTCCTCTTTGAGTTCTCCATCACCAGCAAACCTGTTAGTTCTGGACAATAGAGCGAAGATGGCTTGCATAGCCGAATTTCGTTTTGAAAGCCCTATTGCACGAAACACAATGCAACTGACCTAAAGAATTGTAGGTGTATGCATAAAGGCCTTGGGACGGTTTTTTTAGAAGGCACATTTTTATAGATTTTTCCTTTCCTTCTGTCAGTCGTCAGGACCCTTCCAACCAGGAGTGACAAAAATCCGCGAAAGGCTGCTGATAGATAGGGCGCAAGCGCTCATTAATCCTGGACTTCGCCTATGTCCAGCAGTGGACTGCTACAGACTGTTGATGATGATGATGACTCATCATCTCAACACACTCCTATGTTCTATGTTGTGTCGGATTGTACTAGGATTTGTCGAATAGTTTTCTGAGCATAGCTTTAGAGGAACATAGATTCGTTGTGACTATTGTAAGCCCATTGGTGATGAGATAGATAGTCGGTGCTACCCACCTATGTAAATGGCGTTTTTTATGGAGAATTACGAGAAAATTTATTTCTCTATGCATAATTTTTTCTCTTAAAATGTTGTGTGTATAATTGGACAACATTGTGAAAGGTATGCGTAGTCTTAATTTTAAAAAAAACTTACACATAAAAAATACTACGAATTTAAGCATTGAAAGTGACGACACGTGAAATGAATTTTAAGTTTAATTTTTTGCGGATGTACTTCAAAAATTGTATTTAATTGTATTTCAATCTTTGCAATAATGTTACGTTCAGAAATTAAATTAATTTTGTATATGACTGTTGAATTGAATAAAATATGTGCAAAATGAAATAGAGAGAAAAAACGCCAATTTCATAGATAAGGACCTAATACTACTGACCTAACCTACCTACAGCACATTCATTCACTACCTCAACAGCCTTCAAATGGTAGGTAGGTAGCTAATATATGTAAATATGTAACATTTCGAGTTTTAATACGTTCAACTTGTGACATCACAAAGTGAAAGAATTTTAATTTCAAATAAAATTAATATGAAAACGTGTTCGTGTTAACCGTGGGCGGAAAATCAAAAGTCATTTTGACGGCTTCTGAAGCGCGATACGTGATCCTCTTCGATACGCAAGAGGTGCTAGGTCCGAATCACATTTCGGGAAAATATTAATTATATTTGTTTCTGGTCTGGGTGATGTCATTTGTGGAATCACGGCAGAAAACCATTAAGGAATACAACAAACCAATATGATCTGCAGACGTGGGCAAAGGCCAGCCTTAGACGCAGTTGCGGGTTCAATTCCCGCCGCGAGAGAAATGTTTATAATGTTCTGCAAATTTGTCGTGGGTCTGGTTGTTTTCAATGTATACTCTAATATAATACATACCGTATTTAGGTACAAAAAAGTAGTAGTACACTTTTATCAGTCATGTGGTTCCCATAATACAAGCTCAGCTTAGTTTGGGGCTACATTATGCTGTGTGATAGTCTCTTCCATTATTTATTTTTATTAATTCTTTCTAGTTTAGGTGTTTTGGGTATGTAGATAACCGTTGAGGAATACGACAACAAACTAAAATTCTTTCTTTAATTTTTTTTTGTACACGAAAACATAATACAGGAATAATTTTACTTATATGCTAAAAAATAAAATAAATAAAATCATCAAGATCCCACAAAAATACTTATGTTGGGAGAGTTATTGCGTTTCTAAGGACCTTAGTCGCCGTGAACTATCGTTGTGTACATGTCGTCTGTCAAAACGATAGCTCACGCCTCCATTTAGTTATCTTAAAACTTCCGCCAAAGTATATTAAACTATGCGAAGGTCTAAATCTCGGAAATAAGATGAAATTAAATTACGATTAATTTAATAATGTATTCGTTTTGAGGCCCTCAAGTTGTTTCGTTCATACCGGTTCAGAAGTAGGTACGATCATTAACGTTCGTGTTGTTGGTAGGTTAGGTACCATATCTACGCTTATCAAACTGCTTCCGCCCGCGGCTCCGCTCGCGTTGTATTCGAATAAAAAATACTATCTATGTAAATTCCGTGTTTTATCCAAATCCGTTCAACTGTTACGGAGTTGAGTGGGAAAAATCTTACTTACACACACGCACTGTTATGTTCAATTGCAGTATTAACAAAATTGCAATTCAGCGATTTACCCCGTCGCTTCCACGTTGCACCGAGGTTATATAAGGGCTTCGGCACGTAGTTTTGTTCAGTTACATTTGCGTAAAACTCATTGAAACATCTAATTGGTGTGTCGCTTTAATAAATCAAAGTAGCAGCCAATAAAACATTGATATATACTGTTACTAATAAAGTGTTTAAAAAGGACCCACGGAGTGCCATCCTAACAGCACGCACCCACAAACACACACACAAACTTTCGCATTTATAATATTAGTGGGAAGTGTGATACTAGTCTGATAAAGTGTGATTATAAACAAGTATATAATTAAAAAAAAACAAAAATCCCGACTGCATAGACAGGAAGTTTTTAGTACTTAGTCTGTTTAGTAGTCTTTTTAAATTGAAAATGGCTTCTTACAGTCGCCATATTGGATTTTTTGAAATTTTATATAGCCTGTGTGACCCTAATCTAGACGAATCTAATGACACCTCATTAGTCAAAATCCGTCCTGCCGTTTGGGCTACAGCGACCGACAAATAATATTACAAACATACATATACACCTTAAAAACATAACCTGACTGAAGAGAACTTCAGTCGGGTAAAAAACAGCGAAATGTATATGACTTTGTCCGGCTAGAGACTTTTCAAGTTTCAGCCCCTCGACAGCTCCATTCCAGTGCATATTTGGAAGCTGTGGCCTTAACCAATTTATTATTTAACTGCGTAGCCGGGTGCTCGTGGTTGCGAATGGTACAAGACCCGTGGTGGATGGCACAAACTGAGAGAGACATATATCCAGCAGTGGATAAAGGCGGGTTGTGAATGATGATTATGACGATGATGAATAAGTTCATAATCATCAAACACAGCCTGACTTCACCCACTGCTGGTTGGCTTCCCCTTGTATGTGCCAATCTCGATGGTTCAAAGCTTGTCTCATTCAGTTTCGGCCCACGATGGATGCAATGTCGTCCGCCTGTCTAGCTGCTGGACGACCGACGTTTGTTTATCCGGTTCTTGGACGCCATTCAGTTATCGCCTTACTCCACCTGCCATCACCTCGCCTTGCCAGGTGTAGGTACATCTGAAATTCTGAATAAGTTTTACAAGATTAATTGATTCTGAGGCGTTACAGCTAGTTATTTTTATAATACCTATTGATCGACTAGCACATGTCCCACCTAATGTTAAGTGGTAACCATTACTTATAACAAAGTATTGCTTTGGAACGTGTGCCCTACGATGCAACACCCTGCGTCCATAAACTTGAGGCATGAAGTACTTAGGCACATGTGTCTGTAATTTCACCGGCAGCCTTCAAATCGAAACACAACAATGCTGCTTCACGATATAAATAGGCATGGTGATAGTATACTTCCTCGGATGAGCCATTCACTAGGAAGTCTTCTACTGCTAACTAAATAACTAAATGTAAATGGACTCTCTTTTCCGCAATTGGACTCCAGTTGGTCCATTGTGCGTGTGAACTAAATGACTAATTGCACATTGTTACAGGGTGCCCGTATATGGGTGGACCATCCAGAAAAGGTGTGGGAGAGCGCCACCGTCACATCAGATTATCGTTCAGGAGTGCTCATTGTGAAGATCGATCAGACTGGAGAAATCAGACAGATAAAGGTAAGACTTACCTCTGACTACCCCCTACAGTATGCTACGCAGATTTGTTGAGGCGTTACCTTGGTCATTTCTTTCGCTAGATCATTGACAACTGTATTGTAGCTTACCTACTTTTGAAAGGCATGTGCTGGGTTGCATGTGCTGGGCGCAACTAGTCGCGCCACCGTGTTGTCCGCAAGTTACCATACAGACGCCAAGGTCGCCAGAGTCGCTCAAGTCAAAAAATCAAAATAAAATGACACATGAATAAGTCATAATTACAGTCATACATCTCGCTCACAGAATCTCAAACATTCCGACATGATTTTTGTCCATCCATCCACAAACGAATCACATTTTTCACGCGAGGATACGCGGGATGGGAGATGATAATATTGTTACTTCACTATCAGTATGTAGCAAAGTACATATTCAACATTTTTGAAGATATAAAATCACTGAATTTAGTTATGCAAAATATCAAACCTTATCGGCCTAGAAAATAACAATACAAAGGTTCAGCAATATCATTTTTATTCTGTCACGTTTTCTTACCAAAAAACTTGTACCAATGTGATCAATTTTGGTGCAATTTTTTTGGTAGGAAAACGTGCTTTGTGTTCACTATCATCAAGATACCGAAATGATCGAACTTGCCTATGGTTATACCAAAGAGGTTGGATTTTCGTTTTGATCGGATACACTAAATCTATGGGTTATACCCATATTTATATAAGAACAAGTATACCGAATGTAATGATCGAACTTGCCTATGGTTATACCAAAGAGGTTGGATTTTTGTTTTGATCGGATATACTAAATCTATGGGTTATACCCATATATATAAGAACAAGTATACCGAATGTAATGTTCGAACATGCCTATGGTTATACCCAGTTACACCCCCTGTTATGATGCCCTATTTGTTCCACCATAGATTAGCGTACTGTGTAAGTAACCTTTTTTGACAAGTCACAGAATCGCCTGCGATAACATTAGCTAAATGCCAAAACAAGACATCCCTAATATGTCAAAAAGTCGTGTTGATAATTGTTTGTTTTGGTTTGTTTGTTTTTATAACAATAAACCGTTTTCCATCTAACTTTGGGGTTCCACAGATAAAAGATGAGAACCACATGCCACATCTGCGGAACCCTTCACTCCTCATCGGGCAGAATGACCTCACCTCACTATCTTACCTTCATGAGCCGGCTGTGCTGCACAATCTTAAAGTCAGGTAAGTTGTTAGTTTTCTGTACCCAAAGGGTAAAAATCGGACCCTTCACTTCAGTTCTTTATTAATTGGCTTCTGGGATAGTTTCCACAATTTCGCCAGTATCAAGTATAATGTTCATAATAATATGAGGCAACGTAGTAATTACTGACTGCATTGTCCGTCTGTCTGTCTGTCTGTCTATCACCATCTGACGGCCTCTGTGGCGCAGTGGGCGAAGGTCCGCCTGAGACGCAAAAGGTTTCGGGTTCTATTCCCGCCGCGGGATAAATGTTTGCATGTTCTGCAGATATTTGTTTCGGTTCTGGGTTTTTTCTATGTATGATAAGTATGAATTTACAAAAAAAAAAAACATATGTGTTATATATCTCAAGCTCTGCTTAGTGTGTGGTTCTATAATACAAGCTCTGCTTAGTTTGGGGCTACATTATGCTGTGTGATAACGTTCAGCATTATCTCATGAATCTGCTATATCTCAGTGTAGCGTTTAATTTCTCTATGATATCTCATGAAACGTGATAGCTAGACTGTTGAAATTTTCATAAATTATGTATTTAGGTTGCCGCTATTACAACTAATAGACTAAAAACAGAATAAATGTTTCAATTGTTTCAATAGTACCAAATGACAGAAACCAGACTTATAGTAGTAGAGTTCTTTGTGGAGGGCTCATCCGGGGAAGTACTGCCACCATGCCTATTTCTGCCGTGAAGCTGCGAAGCTGAAATTTCAGGCACAAGAGGCTTATCATCTTCATGCCTCAAGTGGATAGACGCCGAGCATTGCATCGTATAGCACGTGTCACCCGCCAGCAATCCCACGCAGCCTTGTTTTTGCCGATCTATTTACTATCATCCCTGTATAAGGCCACATAAGGCCGATCCTTGATCTGTTGTTAGTTTGATCGTTGATCCATTGTTGACTATTAGAAGTCGGTAGGCCAATCGAAAGGTCATTAGATAATGGTATGAATGACGTTCCTAATGTTAGGTAGGTAATAATATAGGACACTATCACACAGCATCATGTAGGCCCAAACTAACTAGAGCTTGTTTAATGATTTATGAGGGCCACACTGATATAATACTATTTTTTTTTGAATACATACATATTATACAGCTTGGGGCAAAATTTTACATCATTGAGGGCAGCATATTTTCTTTTGCAGTTAGAAGGTTTTGTGCTGAAGAAACTATAGGTTTACTTTAAAAGAAAAAAAACAACCGTATTGAAAACCTTCTCCTTTTTTGAAGTCGGTTAAAAACAAATGCATATTCAGATTTCTGAAAAAAAGATAAATAAGTTGGTCTCAATTCATTTATCTGTGTATTAATCTCAAAACGTATGTGTTTTTTCCTTTAAATTAAACCCATAGTTTCCTTAGAACAAAACCTTCTAACGACAAAATAAAAGGTAGCTGCCCTCAATGATTTAAAATTTTGCCCCAACCAGTATAAAGAAAAACAGAAAACGCAGACCCAAGACAAATATTTGCAGTACATACAAAAGATGCGACCTTTTTGTGTCACTATTTCTCGTCTTTGTGATAGGTAATGGTAACCACTTAAGATCACGTGGGCCATGTGCTTGCTCCATCTTCAAGCACCTTAAAAAAAAAGATTTAAGCACTTAATTTTCTTATTTTGTGAACTTATTGTGTGCCTCACTAAATTTTTCTTTATCTTTATCTTTAAGATGAAACTTGGAATCTTTATTTAGTTTGTGACACACGGATAACAAGCGAGCGAAGCCGTAGGCAGTAGCAAGCCAAGTTATAGTACATTACTGCAGAGGCCAGCAAAAGAGGCATTGATGGACGATCGTGTAAATGTGGGCCGAGGCGAAGCCGAGACACACATACCTGAGTCCATCAATGCCTAGTTGTGGCCAAGGCTTGTATAGTATTTATTTTTCAAATAATGCGCGCAAATTAAAACAAAATAGTTCCTATGCAGGCAGAACTTGAAAATTTTTCAATAAACAGCATTCTATTTGCAAGCCAGTTCGAAATTTAAATATATCCTTTGATTAGTTACCTCCTTGGTTGCTATGTTTCGGAGTAAACGATCGTCCCATTTTTAAATACCACGACAGATATGAGTTTACATAGTAAATAGTAATTTATTTGGCCGCTAAACACGACAGATATGAATTTTCATACAACTTTTGCCGGCCGCTGCTCCCATGTATTGGGCCGGTAGGTACTGCTATTTCAATTTATCTCGAAGTAGGTTGTCAAAATAATTCTCTAATTTCCATGCATGTTTGAGATAATTATAAAAACAAAATATTTTTCTCCGATGGTTACAGTTGGTTAATATCAATCTGTTTTTCGTTTTGAATCATCCCATTGAGCCCGAAAAGTATTCGTTACAAAAGATTCGTGATGTCATCGACTTAAAACTAAAACACCTGTTTAAATAAAATGTATTTTAGTTTAAATAACTGTTTACGCCAAAATTATTTGCGTAACCACCACATGCCTATTTCTGCCGTGAAGCAGCATTGCTGTGTTTTGGTTTGAAGGGTGTGGGTGCCGGTGATATTTCAGGCACATTTACCACCTTCAAGCCATAAGCTACGTCGAGTTTTCTCGTCACCTATACCGCAATGTTTGAAAACGAAAATTTTTAATCAGTGCGTCCTTCCCGACATGTCATACGGCGCCGAAACGTGGACACTCACAATACGGCTAGTCCACCAGCTTATATTCGCTCAGCTAGATATGGAACGAGATATGTTCCGAGTTTCTCTGAAGGATAGAATCCGCAACGAGACTATCCGACATACTACAGTTGTCGACTTAGCTCAAAGAATTAGCAACAATTGGCAGTAGGCTGGCCATATCTGCCGAAGAACGGATAACCGTTGGGGTAAACGTGTTCTTGAGTGGAGACCGCGGCTTGGCAAACGTAGTGTAGGACGCCCTTTGGCCAGGTGGAGTGAGGATTTGCGAAAGGCTGCTGATAGAACCTGGATGCATCGAGGTCAAAACAGGGCGCAATGGCGATCCTTAGAGAAGGCCTATGTTCAGCAGTGGACTGCTATAGGCCGATGATGATGATGATGATGATGACGCCTTTAGTTGATAGACGCAGGACGTTGCATCGTTGAGCACGTTCCAAACGTGTTCGAACTACGAAGCAATACTTTGTTATAAGTAATGGTTACGACTTAACATCAGGTGGGCTATGTGCTAGTTCCATCTTCAGGTAATATAAAAAAGTTCAAGGATCATACCCCCAATATATTTAGATTAGTAAAATTCGTATCAGTATTTTTCTGATGTTTAGATGAGTAACTTCTAACCCCTCAGGCCAGTCTCATTCCGCACTTCAGGTACCGCGCTATAAGTACATCGGCGGGCCCCGACTGCGGGGCTCGCTGCGTAGGTTAGTACGCGTCAGAAGAGATAAGAGTTACGTATAGAAAGGGATGCAAGGTGTAGGTGAATATAAAATTTTAGGTACGAGCTGAATAACACTTTATTGCGTGGTGACTAAAGTAGCTATTTGTTTAAACGTTTTTTGCAGAGTGAAAGTTCCGTTCCTTTTTCTATTCTGTGACCAAATGTCATTTTATAACACGCTCGATAAAATAAGCTTGTCCCTGTCATTTAAATGTAAATTAATAGAGTTGACATTATATTTAAACGTCATTTTAGCTATCTGAGATCTATTAGTGCGAGTTTTTTTACCAGCTCGATTACGTTTCTGTTTACGCAAATTTATATAGAAAGGAGTCAGTACCACGCGTCTCTCGCTAGATAGCGCTACGTTGATTCCATATAAATTTGCGTGAACGGAAATGCGATCGAGCTGGTCAAAAACATTTTGCTCTAGGGACCCTGTTATGAATAGGATGGTAAGTTTTTAGAGCACTATATTGAGATCCGCGTTGGTTACAGATTCTGCGACAGGAATGCTATCTACACATACTGCGGTATCGTGCTCGTCGCTATCAATCCCTACAGTGATCTGCCTATTTACGGTGAGTGATAGCTTAGTGATGACAGGAGGCGGGAATTTTTTTCATCTAGAACAACAGTGTTATTTTTTTTTTCTATTGTTTTTCTGATTTATGTTGCGTAAAGTTTATGGCGCTTTAACCAACCTACGTTAGTAAGAAGACACAAGTGTAGTGAAGTGAAATAAAAGTTATAAACTGGACTTCTCAGATGAAGGAATTTTTTGCTGATTGTTCTGTTATAGCCGCCATAGTTATAACAGAACATGACTTGACCGAAGACTGACGACTGGACTAAAAGACGGAAGAAATGGAATAGAGGAAGAAAAACACTCACAAAATAAAACGGAAGACTTGGTAGTATGGTCAAAAGACTTTAGGCTGCCCAAATTGGGCTAAGAAAAAAAAAATTGTGTTGACACTTGGAGCTGGATATTGACCTAATGTTGGCCGAGAGTAGGTTGACGATGCGTTGGAAGATCAGTAGCGAGATAGGTCGACGACATAGTATGCCTCGTAGAATTTGTACGTATGTAATGTTCACAAGATATAAATATTAAAGCTCAGAGACCAACAACTTTACGTCAAGGGGATTCTCTTTGACGCATTTGTACGATTTTCGTTGATGAATTTATTCCCCTGCCGCCGTGCCTATTTTAGCTAGCCGTTATCAGTATAAGAGAAATGTTAAATGCTGGGCGGTATCACACAGCATCATGTAGCCCCAAACTAAGCAGAGCTGGTATATATAACCACATGACAACGGAGACAATCTACTAAATAGCTAATTCGCAAAATAAATTCTAGAACGTAAATTATTCTTTCTGGCAGTTGAAAAATTAGGCTTGAGTGATCTGTTGAAGAGGGAAATAGTGTTTTATTATTAGGTGTATATTACCTTGTATTTATAATAATATAAGTAAAATTAGGCGAGATATTTTATGATACTGTCGATGTCAATATGTAATACTCGTAAAATGTAAAGCCGACTGGCTTTCAGTTAAGGTGATAAGTTTAATTTATATTATACTGAAGAGCTGTGGATTTTATTTTCAAAATAAAATAAAATAAATGACTGTTATAGGTACTTTTTGTATATATTATGTACTTTTGTTTTATATTATAAATAGAAAAGACCCTGTCCCGAGAAAAAAAATTGCAGACCTTACAAACATTTGTCTTGAGGCGGGAATGGGGCCCGCAATCTTCTGCATCTCAGACGGGCCCTTCGCCCACTGCGCCACAGAGGCCGTCGGTAATGTTTCATATTTACAGGTGATGAAACGATCATGGCGTACCGTGGTCAGGCGATGGGTGATCTGGATCCTCACATCTTCGCGGTTTCCGAAGAAGCCTTCACTAAAATGGAGAGAGAGAAGCGAGATCAGAGTATTATAGGTAAACTACACGTAACGGCGTTATCCGTTAGGTTATCAAAGGCTTTTGCACTATTCTAAATTTGGTGTTGTACAGCGTCAAGTGGTAACTTTACTCAGTGATGGACGCTGTAGTGCCTGGGACATGGTTAGATGAGTAGGCATAAAGCACCTAAACTATACCATCCTCTCAGCCTAGTCGGTGCCACTGAAGACATGCTCAATACGGGTGGAGCTGACTAACCCACGAATTCCTCACGATGTTTTCCTTCACCGTTTAGAGGACGTGGTGGACACGTGGTGCACAGAAATTTTTCGAAACGAAACGTTCATTGGTGCACGACCGAGACTTGAACCCACGACCTTACGTTAGCGCTTAAAATAAATAAACAGTAGAAATAGTGACGCATATTTTTTCATGAATACTTCTATAATTAAAAAAAAAAATCCTACAAACCGGTGAAAAATGTACACACTTCGAAACTAAGCAAAAGTTGTTATTTCGAAAACACTTCAATCCTTCGACCCCTCATCTTTTCTCGAAGGCTTCGAGTTCGTCCCGCCAGCGATTTCTCACCCGACCACGACTTTGGAAGGCCATCGGGTTACTAGAATGTTATGGGTATTTCATATATTATATTTATTTAATTCGCTTTGTGCTGAAAACAAGTCTCTAGTCTGGCCACTGTTACTCGCGTAGCGTTATGTCCAAGGCCGCAGTCAATGTATTAAAAACACTCAATTTCATTAATATGTATTGATTCTTCTTATTCTTCTTCCTGCCCCTCTTCCCATTTCATTTGAGGTTGGGCCTCCTAGTACTTCGGCGCCAGGACGCTCTGTCCTGGGTTGTCGTAGATGCGACGTTTAGGGGCTTTTAAGTCTTTCTTGACATTGGACCACCATGTAGACGGCGGTATTCCTCCGCCTCGGGGATTTGTTGAGATGTTTAGGACAGTTTTGACGGAGTAGTTTTCTTCTACGCATTATATGGCCATACCATCGGAGCCTACTTTCTGTAAGCTTTTCATATACTCGGGCTCATTTGAATGATCCCCTGACGTGCTCATTGCGTTACATTAATTAGTATTGATTGATTGTTGTTTTTAGTGAGTGGTGAATCGGGTGCTGGTAAAACCGTGTCTGCCAAATACGCGATGCGTTATTTCGCCGCTGTCAGTGGTAGTGCCACTGAGACACAAGTGGAGAGAAAGGTGCTCGCTTCCAGTCCTATAATGGAGGTAAGAAAGTCATAGTCAGAACTCATAGTCCAAATTCATCGTTAGAATTTTCAGATTAATATTTTTTATGACTATTTGACGATGACGAAGCGCTCGTCGTATGGCTTACTTCGGTGTTCTTCATCTGAGTTAAGCAATATTCCGCTCAGTCACTACTTGGATACGTGACCGTTTAGTGGCATCTAGATCTGAGCACTTCCGTGCTTCGGAAGGCACGTTAAGATGTTCGGAGGCCTTCTGGCGGCCTAAGAACTTCGCCACCAGAGTTGATCACCGAATCCACAGATAAAATAGTACTAGTACCAGCTCATATGAAGAAGGACATCGTCAGAAGTCGAAATTCATAGATTTTATAGTGAAAAAGTCTAATTATCTTTGTATGTGTTTACAAAAAATAATAATTTATGTTGTATATCAATTATGTGATTCCCATAACACAAGCTCTGCTTAGTTTGGGACATGATGCTGTGCGATAACGTCGACCATTATTTATTTATTCATAGCCAGTAGCTTAGTTACTTGCACGTCATAGTCAAAACTCATAGTCAGAAACTTCTAAAACTCGTGACTACCAGTTAACATTATTTATCCACAGGCTATAGGAAACGCCAAAACAACACGCAACGACAACTCATCGCGTTTCGGAAAGTTCATCGAGATACATTTCGATGAGCAGTACAGAATCTGCGGGGCCAGTATGAGAACTTACCTTCTGGAGAAATCCAGAGTCGTCTACCAGAGTGGGGGAGAGAGGAACTATCATATGTTCTACCAGCTGTGTGCGGCCGCGCCGCATATGCCAGAATTGAAGCTAGGTAAGTGCTACAGAAGTCAGTCATAAAAGTCATCGTCATTAGGTTATCAGCTTTCATAGTCAGTGGAAAATGTGAACGTGTGACGGAAAATCTGTGGTAGCCAGTTATCATAGTCACACAACACCCAGAAGTCATCGTCATAAAGTTAGTCGGTAACTAGAGGTCGTCTCGTTGGTCGTCTGCCAAAGTGGGGTAGAGAGGAACTACCATAAATGCTCTACTCGGCCTCGCCGCATATGCCAGAGTTGACGCTAGGGAAGTTCTATAGAAGTCAGTCACAAAAGTCATCGTCATTAGGTTATCAGCTTTCAAAGTCATTAGAAAATTTAAAGGTGATAGTCAGTAATGATAGTTACACAACACCCAGAAGTCTAGGTCATAAAGTTAGTCAGCAACTAGATGTTAAGGTCGTCTGCCAGAATGGGGGAGAGAGAAACTATCATACGGTCGACCAGCTATGTGTGGCCGCGCCGTATATGACAGAGTTGAAACTAGGTATGTGCAATGGAAATCATATAAGTCATATAAGTCATCGTCATTAGGTTATCAGCTTTTTTTTATACTACTTGAAAATGGAACAAGCGCATGGCCCACCTGATCGCTTTCATAGTCGGCGGAAAATGTGTGGTTTATAATTAGTTAGTAACCATAGTCACACAACACCCAGAAGTTAACGTCATAAAGTTAGTCAGCAACGAGAAGTTAAGGTCGTCTACCAGAGTGGGGGAGAGAGGAACTATCATATGTTCTACCAGCTATGTGCGGCCGCGCCGCAATGCCAGAGTCGAAGCTAGGTAAGTCCTATAGATTGAAGACAGTCATAAAAGTAATCGTCTTTAGGTTATCAGCTTTAATGAAAGTATTCTGTGTCGTTTGTGTTCATAATTTATACTTTACAGGAATCATAGTCACACGACACAGAAGTCATTCTCATAAAGTTAGTAAGCAACCTTAATTAGTGGGACTTACTTTCTGGTCGTCTATTAGAGTGGGGAAGGGGAACTATCATGTATTTTTAACCGACTTCAAAAGGGAGGTTTTTTTTTGTTTAGAAGACTATACTTCACAGGTGGTCCCATATAAATTTTATTCCTGAGGGATTGGTACTTTTCCCGGAAAACTCAAAAAACCTCATCCTCACTTGTAATTTTCGCCCTATGATCACCAATATCTCCGTCAAATTGTGAACCGATTTTCAAAATTGTTTAGGGCAAGAAGTAAGAAGTGATTTATTTGAAGTCGGTTTTTTTTTTAAAGTCCTACTTGTGTATATAGGTTGTGTTAAAGCTAGGTACACGTTTTAATTTTTTTGTCTTCAATCTTTAATAAATGATGTATTTTTCAATCATTAACTAATGGCGGAAGATTTCAAGCGACTTAAAAAACATTAGCTCATCATACATAAAAATGTTCTGATGTTATCGTCATAAGCTCCAGCCTCAGTTAAAAACACTGTACAGTCAGTGTCAAGTCATAGTCAGAAGTCATAACTTCTTATAAATTTTGACGATGACTATATAACCGGCGGTCAAAGTTATCGTCATTCGTCAAATCGGCACAGGGTGACAGGGTCATCATCAACGATTATATTTATAATACTTTTTTTTCAGATCACCAAGATTCGTTCCATTATTTGAACCAAGGTGGCAGTCCGAATATAGACGGGGTTGATGATCTCAAAGCCTTCAATGAAACCAAGGCAGCTCTTACTACTCTAGGTAATGTATCTTTTTATCCCAAAAACAACATCAGCTTATTCTTATTCAGTCCACTGCTGGACAGGCCTCCCCTAGAAGAAGAGGTAAAGGTTAATCCAAGATCATAAACTAAGTATATTCAAGGTTTCATTTAAATCTGTTCAGTAGTTTTTGCGTAAAAGAGTAACAAGCATAGCTACTCTGGATAGAGTTGGGGTAAACGAGTTCTTGAGTGGAGACTGCGGCTCGGCAAACGTAGGACGCCCTCCGTCCAGGTGGGGTGACGATCTGCGAAAGGCTGCTGGTAGAAGCTGGATGCGTCGAGCTCAGGACAGGGCGCAATGGCGCTCATTAGGGGAGGCCTATGTCCAGCAGTGGACTGCTATAGGCTGATGATGATGATGATCCATCGACAAAGAGCTACTACTAATCTATGTGAGTTGTACCTTCTAATTCTAATTCTAATTTGAAGTGGGGGTAAAAGTTCTGCACTGACGTCCCGCATTAGGGTGTATTGTGCATTTCCTCCCTGCTAACTTGACCTCAGCCAGCCCAACTCCTTTAACGGAGAAGGTACTCTGGGTTGTTGGCAACATTGCTCTAGAATTCCCGAAACTGCCTGCGTTCGTTAATGGACCTTGTGCTACACAATTTTATTGTTACAGGTGTGACAGAATCGGAACAACAGAACATGTTTACAATATTGGCGGCCATCTTGCATTTGGGGAACATCGATTTGACAGCTGACAGCAACGAGGCCGCTGATGATGGTGAAAACGCGTATATCAATGTAAGAGGCAAGAGTTTTAAATTAGCAACACAGATAAGTATATACCCACAGATATAGAAGAGTACTAGATGAAGTCTTAAAATTCACTATGTTCTGAACATCAACTCATACGGCTGATCTCTACTTTCTTATGTCCAATATCATCAGTTACAAAGGGAGGCATACATATATCAATACGACTTCAAATGAGATCAAAAAGTTAATCGTACAGTCAGCATCAAAAGTAGATGATGAGTTTCAGAATTTCAATACAGCTGATAGGAATTTGCGTCAGAATTAGATAGCACTAAAGTGTTCCATAAATAGGTGATTGAAAAATATGTCAACAATAAGCTGATGACACTAACCACCACATGTACCTGATGACTTTAAGGTTCAAATGTATCTGATGTAAAATAGTTCTATAAATATACTAGCTGCACCCCGCGGCTTCGCCCGCGAGGAAATGTATCTGTCAAAATGTGTTTCATAATTTACATAAAGGTTTATTTTTACCATGTTTTGCGCGAAATAAAAAGTACTAACATATTAATAATGCATTACCTAGCATACCCGTACACGTTCCGTTCTCGTTCCCACTCTTACTCCCTTTTTCGTTCCCGTTCCTACTCCAGTTCACGTCGATCACCAATTCAACTGCCGGTTAAGTATGATAAATTTTAATAAACTTACCTAACTTGAGAAATGATTGGTTCCCCATACTAACTTTCATCCCCAATCATACCCTGTTCGAGTTTTATTTTCTTAATGTACTTTTTAGGAATCAATTTTAATCAAAGTTCATTAATAAAAATTGATTACCCTTAACCGCCTTAGGGGTTAAAGTGCGGAAAATCCTGAAACAGGTCATTTATTTCTAGAGGAGAGATTCTGTGCAATATTTCAAGTCGATTGGTAAAAATTTTTTTTGTTCCCCATACAAACTTTGCCACCCCGTTTACAACTTAAAAGAAAAAAAAAACTAAATTAGATAAGCCTTTGTATTATTTATTTACTAAGCTAAACTAACAAACATTCACACAAACTTTTGTTCCCCGTACAAACTTTGCCACTCCCGTTAAAAGTCTTAGGGGTTGAATTGCGAAAAATCCTGAAACACGTATTCATTCATTTTCAATAGAAAGTCTCTGTGCAAAATTTCAAGTAGATTGGTAAAGATTTTTTTGTTCCCGATACAAACTTTGCCATCCCCGTTTACCACTTTTAAGGCTGTTTTTTCAAAATTTGATTATACTATGTGTTATTCGGGCACCGAAACTGTCTACGTACTAAATTTCATCTAAATTTATTTAGTGTAAACGGAGATACGTGGTAACAAACATTCACACAGACTTTCGCATTAATAATATTAAATAATAAAAGTAAAAATAAAAATAAAAATAAAAATAAAAATAAAAATAAAAATAAAAATAAAAATAAAAATAAAAATAAAAATAAAAATAAAAATAAAAATAAAAATAAAAATAAAAATAAAAATAAAAATAAAAATAAAAATAAAAATAAAAATAAAAATAAAAATAAAAATAAAAATAAAAATAAAAATAAAAATAAAAATAAAAATAAAAATAAAAATAAAAATAAAAATAAAAATAAAAATAAAAATAAAAATAAAAATAAAAATAAAAATAAAAATAAAAATAAAAATAAAAATAAAAATAAAAATAAAAATAAAAATAAAAATAAAAATAAAAATAAAAATAAAAATAAAAATAAAAATAAAAATAAAAATTACTATCAACATTAAGAATTACTATCAACAGAGCTAAAAGGCCACTTAAAATAGATAGTCAGTTATTTTTGCTATGATAGATAGTCAGTTATTTTTGAACCTCTAACTTTATTGCCAAAATATTGCAAAGTAACATAATTCATATATTTATAAAACTATTGTATCATCAGATACTTTTGAACCTTAAAGTCATCAGGTACATGTGGTGGTTAGTGTCATCAGCTTATTGTTGACATATTTTTCAATCACCTATTTATGGAACACTTTAGTGCTATCTAATTCTGACGCAAATTCCTATCAGCTGTATTGGAATTCTGAAACTCATCATCTACTTTTGATGCTGACTGTACCAGGGCGCTCGAACAAAATTCTATTCAGTTTCATTGAAATGCCCTGGTACGAAGTCGCAGAAATCGCATTGAGATGCGATGCGCAAGTATGCATCCCTTTCTAGCAAATGATATATGGATTTAAGAAAGTAGAGATCAGACGTATGAGTTGACGTTCAGAACATAGTGAATTTTAAGACCTGCATCTAGTTCTCTTCTTTATCTCGTACCTACCCAATAGAAGAGCAATTCGTGAGAATTTGTATCAGAACCGCTGTCGCCGATTCGTTTCTTTATCTCCCTCACCCGTACATTCCACAATTCTATGTTTTCTTTAACGCGCCAGACGCGGCGCTGCCATTGGTTTGCATACAGAGACTAACTCACGCACATGGAATTTCGCATAACTGTTGCCAGGGGTACCGAAAAAGACATAGGGCACCTTTGCATCCAGAAAATAGAAAAAAAAACAACAAGCGTAAACACACTACGCCAAAAATTACGCGACGTAAATTCCGCAGCTGATTTTGACAAGTTCGGCTGTACGCCATAACGCAACGTAATTTCAGCATAATGTCATCTGCGGGGTGATCGGCTAACTCTGTTGCAAACAGAAATGATTGAAACCGATCCTGTTTTTACAAACTTTGACATTTCATCCGTCGAAATTCAATGAACGTCAATTGACAAACTGTCACAGTTTGTTAAAACAGGATCAGTGTCAATCATTTTTGTTTGCAACAGAGATAGCCAATCACCCCGCTGTTATTCAAATAGCATTGCAGGCGTAATCATGCCGAACTTACGTCGCGTAATTTCGGGTTTAGTATGTTTAGACACTTACACGAGCTCCCGGGGAATAGACAAAAATACTTGGAACGCGAGCGAAGCTGCGGGCGGAATCTAGTTGTACTATATTACTGAAAAATAAACATAAACCTCGAAACCTATTCACTTTTTTTATTTACAGCCAAATGACAAACATCTAGCTACAGTATGCGAGCTTCTAGGCATCTCTTCTGCCGAGCTGCGGCGTTGGCTCACTCATCGAAGGATACAGGTACTCGAATAACACTGCTATGACGACCTCTGTGGCGCAGTGGGCGAAGGTCCGCCTGTGACGCAGAAGGTTGCGGGTTCGATTCCCGCTGCGGGACAAATGTTTGCATGTTCTGCAGATATTTGTCTCGGCTCTGGGTGTTTTCTATGTATGATATGTATGTATTTACAAAAAAAAAAATGTATCTATGTAGTATATCAATCATGTGGTTCCCATAATACAAGCTCTGCTTAGTTTGGGGCTACATGATGCTGTGTGATAACGTTCAGGATTATTTATTTATTTATCTATTATAAAGAGGAAAGATTTCATTTTTGGTATGTTTGTTTGTAACAATAAACTGTAAAACTAAATAACTAATTTAAAAAATTATTTCACCTGTAGAAAGCTACATAATCACCAGTAAATTAGTGATAGGAATTATTTTGATAAGATTTAGCAAATTTACTTAAAGTTCGTGAAAACAGTTAAGATTTTGGGGACCAAATTTACCCCGGTTTAAGGACATAATTTATTCACTAATAATAATAATGTTTTTTCACTATTGCGCTGTCTGTGCACACACAACTTTAGGCAAAGTAGCCCTAACCTATTCCTGTCACTGATTTATCATTGTTAAACAGGCTGAATTTTATTTTCGAAAAAAAATAGATATTATGATAATTGCAATGATGTAACCCCGGGTTCAAAATTTTGCCTTTAAGTCATATATTTGGCGTGTATTGTCAGTGAGCACTATCTGTCAGAGTGTCAGATACCTTATTTGAATAAATAAAAAAAAATATACAGGTGGTAAATTATGGGCATATCCCCCTTTTGCAAGGGAGGCATATGTCTAGCAATAGTCTTGTAGTGTGTGGTGGTCTATTGTGCACTTTACGGCTGTGTTTCATACTCCCCAACTTTGACCCTCTAGTGGGGATTATGAAACCCATATAAATAGTTTTTTTTTATAATATCACACATCAACCCTTGAACGATTTATATAATACTAGCTTCCGCCCGCGGGTTCGCTCGCGTGGTACCGGTATAAAAAGTAGCTTATGTGTTAATCCAGGTCATAAACTGTGTATATTTCAAGTTTCAATTAAATACGTTCAGTATTTTTTGCGTGAAAGAGTAACATACATTCATCCATTCATCCATCCATCCATACATCTATACTCACAAAATTTCGCGTTTATAATATTAGTAGGATACTATCACACACACAGAAACCCTAAAACGATGAAAAATAACGAACCTACGTCCCCTTCTGTTGCGGCATATGATGCGGATACGCAATCTTATTTATTTTATTTATAAGGTTCAGTTTTATCCACAAATTTATATATTATGTTTGAATCTACCCACGAGTTTAATTTGTATATTTCAGTTCGCCCACGAATTTTATTTTTGTTTCAACCTGCCCACAAGTTTTATTGTATATTTTAATTCGCCCATGAATTTTATTTTATGCTTCAATGTGCCGCGGAGTTTAATTTGTATTGTCCAGTCCACCCTAAAATTTTATTTGTATGTTTCAGTCCGCCCACGAAGTAATTGTATCTAGGGTGTCAACAAGCAGAGCTACTTTCGCGCGAGACGCGTTGGCTAAACGTTTATACGGCGAGCTGTTTGCGTGGCTGGTCGCAGCTGTGAACCGGGCCTTAGACACTAGCAGGCATAGGAAGCATTTTATAGGTAAGTGCTAGATTTAAATATACAGCGTCAAATTATCTTTGTAATACCAGGCCTCTTTCACTCCGCAGAATAGGTATAAAAATATACCTACGCATGGCCGGCCCTCCTAGCATGGTTCGTTACGTCGGTTGCCGAGTTCTGCCCGGAACGAAAGTGTCTTTGAGCAGCCGCGGCATTTTACTTTGTTTTTGTTAATGTACCTATATTTTACGCCAAATGAAGGCAAAAAAATACTGCATAGCATTTGGTTGCCTGAATAATAATAAGAAAATGTAAATAATACCAATAGTAGGTACAGAACTGAAAGTTTTTCTACCAAATAATGCGTTGTTTAGATATCAAAGTCTCCCGTATTTACTTAAGTAGATAGGTACTTAGGTACAAGTTCTATTTAAATGCGTTACCTACCTATATAAATAAACGTAATATTATAATGTAGGTATTTTTTCATAGACAATTTTTGTGCCATTGGTAGGTATCTACCTACATAGTGCTGTAGTAAGTAGGTATTATGATTTTGATTATGTAGACTGAGAGCAAGATTAGAAACCCAACCTAGGTACATTTTTATTTGATTTAACTTTAAGTAGGCAGTGTAGGTTACCTACTTAAAAACAGTCGGGTAGGTAGGTGTAGGTAGACAAATCGATGTGGTAAGTTACCTAAAGGTAGGCGTACTAACAACTAAAACTAGATAACTAGGTTACCTACAAACCAAATGTTGTTTTTTTCTCATGCAAATATCTAGGTAGGTACCTACCTACTAAAATTTTGGCCACGCTGGGCATGCGGGTTGGGGATCGTAGGGTACAGCTTCTCGCACCGCCGACGCTGCTGCCCGTCGGCGGCCAGGTTCTTATTATTCGTCACAGAATAATTCTCAAGACAACCCTAACGTTACACGTGCCACGTCAGTAGAGATAGAGCTATACGATAGAAAGGGATGCAAGGTGTAGGTTAATATAAATGTTAGGCACTGAGTTCGGTACGAGCTGAATAGCACTTTATTGCGTAGCAGCTAAAGTCGCTATTTATTTAAATGATTGCGCGGAGTGAAGCTTCTGTCCCTTCTGTATTCTGTGGTAATACTTGATAGAACAAGCACATGCCCACCTGATGTAAAGTGGTTAACATTTTTTCTATAAAATCTACTGGCCTATAAATCGCCTAGATTATGAAGTGAATACGTGTGTATCTACTTTTTAACTAAGCATACAGGTCGTATCATTTAGATCGGTCAGTATGGGAAAGTCTGAAGCTATAAGACATACGAAGATCTGTTCTTAGGAACCATGTCATCGATTTTAGTAACAAGGAAAACTGCATTCATAAATTTATAAAAAAAAACTTGTACTCAGCTCGGGAATCGAACCCGGATGTTTTGAAAAATAAAACTAACACTGTTTTTATTTAAATATCGATTATGTAGGTCTCAAGCAGTAAATTTTTCTATGAAACATGATGTCTAAAATTAATAACATGCATTAATGATTAATAAAACAATATCCTAAATAAAAATTGTGTTAGTTTTATTTCTCAAAACATCCGAGTTCAATTCCCGAGCTGAGTACAAGTTTTTTTTTATAAATTTATGAATGCAGTTTTCCTTGTCACTAAAATGGATGACATGGTTCCTAAGAACAAATCTTCGTATGCCTTATAGTTTCAGACTTTCCCATACTGACCGTTCTAAATGTTACGACCTGTATATATATAATACATATCATTTTTGAGTTAGGTGCTCATGTACCTACGTTCATAATTGACTATTATGTTACCTACCTACACATTTGGAATTGTAAAATAACTTTTTATAAATAAAATCTTGTATCTTGTTATGTATTGAATAAAGCTGTATATGTTGTTTGTTTGTTTAACAGGTGTTCTGGATATCTACGGGTTTGAAACTTTCGAAATAAATTCTTTTGAGCAATTCTGCATAAACTACGCGAATGAAAAACTGCAACAACAGTTCAACTGCCACGTCTTCAAGTTAGAGCAGGATGAGTATATCAAGGTATTCCGTTTCTTTCTCTCTTTTTTAAATAAAACTAGATGAGCCGGTGTATGCATATGAATAACAAACGGGGCTCTGGCGGCGGCAGATTGCGGCATAGCGCAGCCTAATACCGGAAAAGCTACATACCCTGATCGACGACTAGCAGAGGGCCTAGTACAATTCGAAAACTTTTATAATATACTTAATGGAGCTCAAAAATGCAAGTTTTTTTGAAATTACGCAACTGGTTTTAAGTAGAAACTGATCGAACAAAGTATATAGTGTAATCTTCTTGCAGATTGCAATAATTATAACACGTTAATATATAAAACGTTGAGGTAATTTTAACTAAAAAAAAGATACCTCAAAATTGAGCTCGAAGCCCTCTGAAGTGTGGAATGCTTGAAGCTGTGCCCTGCGATCCACAACCCTCGATTATGGGCATATCTCCTTTCTTATAAGGGTGGCCTATGTCCAGCAGTGGACTAATAGCGGCAGTAATATGCATTGTGGTAGTACGCAACCCTTCACAAATCTAATACTTTAAAATATTATTAATAAAAAATTGGCGGAGAAATCGATGAACATACATTAAAAAAATATATACAGTCGAACATAGAACCTTCTTTTTTGAAGTCGATTAATTCTATTTATACAATCATGTAATCAATAGGAGGAGATATCCTGGCAAATGATAGACTTCTACGACAACCAGCCGTGCATAGAGCTGATAGAAGACAGGCTGGGGATCCTCGCACTATTAGATGAGGAGTGCCGCGTACCGCAGGGCTCCGACGCCGGCTTCGCACAGAAACTGCATTCTACATGTACCAAATACCACCATTTCGTGAAGCCTAGATTCGGGACTTCAGGTAAAAAGTAGAATTAGCAAGTTGTAGTGGCAGTGGGCTGACCATATCTGCTGAAGAACCGATAGCTGTTGGGGTAATTGAGTTTTCGGCTCGGAAAACGCAGTGTAGGATGCACTCCGGTCAGATGGAGTGACGATCTGCTTTCGTCTGCTGATAGAAGCTGGATATTCATCGAGCTAAGGACAGGTTGCAATAGCGCTCATTAGGGGAGGCCTATGTCCAGCAGTGGATTGCTATAGGCTGATGATGATGTCCTACACTACGTTTTCTGTTCAATAATTAAACTGTTATATTTCAGCCTTCATAATAAAACACTTTGCCGACGATGTGGAGTACCAGTCGGGAGGTTTCCTAGAAAAGAACCGGGATACAGTCTCGGAGGAGCAGGTTAGTTTGATTTCATTGGAATATTCTTATCATAATCGTACATAATGTTCATGTCTAAAGAGGACTTTGTCTGACGTATGTAATATGTCTAAAAATACATACCATTGACCATAAAACTCTTATAGCCCAGTCTGATTGTCAATTTTAATAATGAAATTATTTATTTGGCCTGAAGTATGTCCAATAATGGACTCATATGAATATTTATAATTAGCGGTTTCTTGATACTTATTCCCCGTATGCAAGCATAAGGTTAAGAATCTATATCAACATATAAATTTATAATTAGCGGGCATGAAAAAGTTGAGAATATTTATCTACATAAAATAACAAAATTCTATTCATAAAATAATCATTTATGTAGGTTAGGGGTAGGGGTAGGGGTATGGGTAGCGGTAGTAGCAGGGGTAGCGTAGTTGTTGTTGTTGAAAATGTTGGTTTGGTCACACTGTAAAATGGTTGTTCAATGAGCCAGGTTCTTTTTTTTTAATTAATTTTATTATTTTAGAAATGTCAAACAGCCATACATTAGAGTTATGCTAGGTTACGGCTAGGTTGACAAAATATTAGGTAAATGTTAGACAACAGGGTCATCCACAGATTACCAAATAAGGATTTTAGCCATATGCATGTCTATAAAAACATAAGTACATATACAACTAAATATAAGTATAGAAATTAGTTTTGGTTTTTGACCGTTCTTGTTTTACAGGTGGAATGTATAAAATCTGCCACTAGCTGTCGACTGATACACGAGATATTCGCCAGTGATCATAAACATCAGGATCAAAGCAACACATTACCACCGCCTTCTAAAAGGCGCACTACTCCTTCCGTCCCACTGGGCAGTCTTACCGTGAGTATACTTCACACCTACTCACTCACTACCCTTTCATCCACTCACTCACCCTCTTATCCACTCACTCACTAACCCATTCACACGCAGGGACACTTAATACACCCTCAATTATTTTAATTTTTATTAATTATAATATAAATTAACTAGTTACCGCTTATTTATTATTATATACATATATTAACCAGTTTCCGCCCGCATCTTCGCTTGCGTGATAATGAAAGAAAAAGGAGCATATTTGTTTTTTCTGGTTAAGGACTACATTATGTGCAGTTTTAGCATGAAGGAGTAACGTTTGTTACTTCTTCACGATGAAACTACCTTCACATTTTAAATCTTTTTTTACAGATAAATAATGAATAAATCATTATCTCTATTTACTTCTTATCCCTTTCCCACCCTCTCTCATAATGTCACCTACATAACCACTTATTTTATATAAAAACTACTCCACCTAGGCATTACTTTTTTGTGAAATAGAGTAGAGTTCGCAACATTCGGACTGTCACAATAAGATTTTCGCGCAATTTCGATTTTTGTGTCGACGTAAACGACGAAAACGTAATTTCTTACTTATTTATTTCTTAATTTTAGTAGACCTAGACTTCAAGCTTCTCGCAGCCGAAGCTGCTGCATGTCGACGTGCTGACACGGGGAGTTTAGCCGTGCCGGTGTGACACTGTGCTCCTTAACACAGGTGCACAACGGGCAGGTTAGGTTGACTTGGGTTGCGAAAATAAGTGCCGGGGTTTTTGGTTTGGAATTTCCCGGTTCCAAACCCTAGTATATATCCATCTGAATTATAATGTTATGTTTATTTTTACTCTTTTTGTACTATTTTATTTATGCCTATTGTCCTATTTGTTACACCATTTAATATTAAGTATGTGTTTTATTTTATCTAAGTATTCACTCACTGATCTAACTCCCGAGAGTTGTGCAACCTTTCTGACGTCTGGAGCGTTATCTTCAGGGGTCAACAGAATACCAGAGCCGAGTAGGTAGGTTGTTGCCTGCTTAGCATTAGGCTGAGTTGACACAACTGACAATTTGTGAGGTTGTGTGCGCAGGATATTTACTTTATTATTTATTGATTCGTAGGTGGGAACGTACATACATAAGCACCTATCTTCTTGTGCACTTTTACAGCCTCTTTGACCTTGTTTTTTGTATATTTATTATGTCGTATCTTTCCAAATAAATTACTTCTGTTTCTGAATAGCGGCTGGAATACCTCAAGCCCCAGTGGGTAAATAGCCATTCACTTATTTTCTCTCACCCTCAGCAACCTCCACGCCGAGCGTCAGGCGGCAAGCAAACAGTAGGCGCTCAATTCCGTGCCTCTCTGTCGGCTCTAATGGCAACACTGTCAGCTACCACACCGCACTACGTACGATGTATCAAGCCCAATGATGAGAAGAAGGCATTCATGTTCGACCCAGACAGAGCTGTCAACCAACTAAGGTAAGAAGAAAAAGAAAAAGACGAAGAAAACTTGTATTTGACGAGAACAAAAATAAACACGCTAAATAATAAAAAGAAAAAAACGAAACCTTAATAAGGTCCTTCTGGACTACATCGCCCCAGCGGTGCTTCTTTGGACCTTCAACAGGGTTTCATTGACTACGATTGTACAGGGGAGCTGTACAATCGTAGTCAATGAAACCAGTAATCGGAATAGACAGAGATAATTTACCTACACTACCATCGTGGAACAGAGGCAAAAGTGGAGACTTCGTTAAAATGTTAAAACAACATTTTTTCGGGGTCAAAATTAACCTATGATTTGGGACATCTTTATTATCAATCACTATGTATTATCCCATTTCAATTATCCTACGTCCACAACACGTTTTCTATGTATAAATGTATGTAGTTATAAAAAAAGTTATATATGTCGTTTATCAGTCATGTGGTTCCCATAATACAAGCTCTGCTTAGTTTGGGGCTACATGATTTGACGACCTCTGTGGCGCAGTGGGCGAAGGTCCGCCTGGGACGCAGAAGGTTGCGGGTTCGATTCCCGCCGCGGGACAAATGTTTGCATGTTCTGCAGATATTTGTCTCGGGTCTGGGTGTTTTCTATGTATGATATGTATGTATTTACAAAAAAAAATGTATATATGTAATATATCAATCATGTGGTTCCCATAATACAAGCTCTGCTTAGTATGGGGCTACATGATGCTGTGTGATAGTCCAGCATTATTTATTTATTATTTAATTATGATGCTGTATGATAGTGTCCAGCAATATTTATTTATTTATGTACTGGAACGCAGTTCACTGTTTCTAACGCGGTCTTACCTAACGTATTTTAAATAATGATACAGATTTATTAATGGAATTATTTTATTTTCAGAGCCTGTGGTGTTCTTGAAACAATAAGGATATCAGCGGCCGGGTTCCCTTCACGGTGGCCCTACCAAGACTTCTTTAGCAGGTAAGAAACTATGACAAAACGAACAAACAAACATCACAAAATATACTGCACTAATAAGTATAAAAAAGCAATATCTTATTGATTGGCAGATAGAGCAGGAAAATCTTGTGGTCGAAACAAGTGCTGTATAATAAATAATAAGTAAATTCTTTATAATACTTATACATACACATATACATAAACAACTATAATAATAATAATATTTTTTTATATTATTTTTGTACATAGTAGATTAATAATGTTTTAAATTTTATAGTAAAAAATGTATTTTTGATGAGTTTTAAAATGAATAAAGAGTCATAATAATCTTGTATATTTGTGATTCAGAAGCCATTTTTTCCTTTAATTTAGTTTATTCTTTGTGTACCTTTTATTGATAGTTTTTTTCTCTGTGGTAGCGGATTGCATGTTTTGTGTTTTGTTCCTCATGTCCGCTAATTTAGAAAATGGTCCTGGCGGAAGACCAGCGCTCGTTGTAGGTAATTCCTTCAACCCGCTACATGCTGAGTTCAGGTCCTTTTTGCGACTATATTTCTGTGTCATCTTTATGTTACCTGTACTCTTATTTTATAGTTTAAAAACCTGATTCTAATTTGTTCTTTTGTATATATTTATGTGTCGTTGCAAATAAAAAATTTCTTATTCTTATTCTTATTCTTATAAAATAATTGCGTATTTATTTGTTTTTACAACTTACTATCCATCTTTTTTTCTATTATTTTTATACCGTACGGTCTATGCGTTTATAATGTAGTTCGATCTTGATACCTGTTGTGTTTGGAGTCGGTATCAGCCACAATAATAATATCGTGTCTACAGGTACCGTCTACTATGTTTACAAAAGGACATAGACAGAGCTAACATAAAGTCTACATGTCAGAAAATCCTGGCAAGACATATCAAGGATCCTGACAAATACCAGTTCGGAGCAACCAAGATTTTCTTCAGAGCTGGACAGGTAAAAGTCATAATATCTACTAACTAGTTATGCTTACCTTTCATTGTTTTTGCTGCCATTGGAATACACTTTGTAATGCTGAAGCAGTCGTCTGTCTGTCTGTCTGTCTGTCTGCTGCATCCGTACTAGCGTTTACTTAAACGCCTTCAAATCAGTGTGGACGTCATGTAGTTTTATTTAGAAATAAAATAATTAAGTTAGGTTTTTAAAAACCTGTGGGCCCAACACAGAAATGTAAACCTAACAGAAAAGCAATGCGTGAGAATTAGTATCAGAACCGCTGTCGCCGGTTTGTTTCTCTTTCCCTCGCTCATACATTCCACCAATCTATGTTTTGGTTTTTTTCTCGCGCAAAACGCGGCTCTGCTATTGGTTCGCACACAAATACAGATTCTAAACAACGTTCACTCACTCATTGCCAAAATTGTATAAAAATATGAACGAATAGGAAAGCTGAAAGGCTGCTGCTACCAGCAGCTGAATGCGTCGAGCTGAGGACACTTAGAACCACATAATTTCAGCTCTATTCGCTCTGTAGGTTTGGCGTGAAGGAGGGCAAACATTTCTTTTAACATTTTACAAACTTTTGCCTTCATAATATTAGTGAGATTAAATTAAGATTATTTTTTTACTCTTTCTCCGCTAGGTGGCGTATCTAGAAAAGATTCGGGCGGATCTGCAGCGTTTGTACTGCGTTCGAGTACAAAGCTGTGTGCGACGTTTTGTCGCGCGACGCAAATATCTGCGGTTACGTAACGCGATATACAGACTACAGGCGAGAGCTAGAGGATTCTTGGCTAGAAGGTAATTTTGGAAACTGCGACTTTTTGTCGCGCGACAAGAACGCAAATATCTGTGGTTACGTCACGGTACCAGACTTCAGACGAGGGCTAGAGGATTCTTGGCTAGAAGGTAAAATTGGAAACTACGACGTTTAATCGCGCGACAAAAATATCTGCGATAGCGTCACGCGATATACAGACTACAGGCGAGGGCTAGAGGATTCTTGGCTCGAAGGTAATTTAGGAAATGCGACTTTTTATCGCGCGTGAAGAACGCAAATATCTGCGATACACGCGATATACAGACTACAGGTGCGGGCTAGAGAATTCTTGGTTAGATGGAAATTTTGGAAACTGCTACTTTTTGTCGCGCTACCAGAATATGTTGTGCGATACATAAATAGACCCTCGATAGTGGTCGGTTTTTCCACAGAAATTCTGGTACGTGAAAGTTGGATAGTTTTTATAAGTATTTCCTATTAGAAATTATTATGTCCTAAACAAAACTAAAGTGCTAAAATGTTTAAACTATTAATTTTTTTTTCAACAGAAAAGCTCAGGAGATCCGCCGAAACCGAGCTGCAATTAAATTACAACGCAACGTCAGAGGATGGTTGTGTCGAGTCAAATACCAGAGGTTGAGGAAGCTAGCTATAGGCCTCCAAGCACACGCCAGAGGGTTCCTCGCCAGAAGACTGTATAAGGATAGGATGCGGGTCAGAGCGGTGAGTCACCCGTAAAAATATTCTTAATACCCCTAAAATATAAATCACACCCGCATCGTTCCTTTAAAACTAGATAAACACTCGCAATAGTAACTGAAATGTCAAAAAGTACCAATGACTTGGGAAGCTCTAGGCCTCTAAACACACGTGAGAGGGTTCTTCGCCAGAAGACTGTTTATGGACAGTATGCGGGTCAGAACGGTGAGTTACACCTAAAAATATTCTTAACACCCGGAAAATATTGGTAAAAATATTCTTAATATCCGTGAAAATAATTTCGGATCGTCAAAAAGTAGATAGATAGATAGATAGATACAGCATTTATTTCCAAGAATCACTATGTACAGATTGTGGTTTAAATTTTACATGCAGGTGACCTTAATAGATATACTTAAAACTACCAGAAACCTTAAAACTATCTACCAGATGTAAGGCAGGTGCAGGTAAAATAACATCGAAATAAACATTACAAGAGCCTACTTGCCTACCTATTTTTGCATCATCCGTGCATGTAAACAGTTGTCATGTTAGGCAGTGAGTGACCTTGGAAAACAGGTTCTTGCTCAGCTATGTGCTGCATACCCTAGATACAGCGCTGATTTTCAGCAAGCACCTACTTGGTTACTAAGTAAGTACTACAGAGTTAGCTGGCTAATGGCGTCTAAGTACACGCGAGATGGTTCCTTTCCTACCTGAAGGCTATATAAGGACAGGATGCACCCGTATCCGGAGCGGTGAGTTACACTTAATAATATTCTTAATACTCGTAAAATATTCTAAAAACCCTTAAAAATATATTCGGATCGTCAAAAAGTACTACAGATTTCGGAAGCTAGCGTCCGAGTACACGCGAGAGGGTTCCTACCCGAAGGCTTTCTAGGGACAGAATACGGGTCAGAGCTGTGAGTCATCCGTAAAAATATACTTGAAACCCTTTAAAATATTATATTCTCTCTCTGTATAAGGACACAGTTACAACGACTCGTCGTAGGTATCTTCACGCAAGCGCAAGCGTTGTCTCAGGGTTCCACTCAATGGTAGTGTTGGCTGTGACTTGACTTTTGGAGCGAATGATATTATTTACAAAAACTAATAGTAATGTTTGAGAAAACAATTAAATAAAAAATAAGTTCTACGCGTAAATAACAGTAAGTACGGCTGCACCATGCAAAAGGAATCGAAATCCTTTGGTAGAAAAACAATGTTCGTGACGATCGTCTGATATTAGGAACAGAAATGAATCATTTTCTCGAAACACCCCCAACACTGTTTTGGGAAATGCCGAATCGGCGTTCCCAGTCTTTCGCGGTAGCCCTCGACGCTCGTATTAATGATTGCGAAACACGAATTCTTCCTTTTTTTAGAATTATACTCATTTTCACGAATAATAAGTATAATTCTGGGTATAAAAATAATGTTAAATACAAAAGTTTTATTTTCAAAAAGGTTTGTCAAAAGTTTTTTTAGATGCTAACTTAAGTAAGGTTAGATAGATATTATATATATAATCTAGCAATAGAATTGTACATAGGTTGGTACCATGCCCAAACCTAAGTGTTGATTATGCGTCAGCGTCGACTCCTCGCTCTAACTAAGCACAAGCTTGTATAAGCCGGTATAGACCCGGTGCAAACTCATGTAATACAGTTCAATACGGTTGAAGGTAGTGGTATGATTGTATTACACGTAGGTAAGTGAAGCTATTTATTTATTTATTTATTTATTTATTTATTTAATTAAAACGGGCAGTACCCAATTACAATAATTAAAAATAATAGTACAATATTGACGGAAATATTAAAAGTACGAAACATGCAATGTCATAATGATAGGTTTGTCAAGAAACAATTTAAATAATTAAACAACTAATGTGTAAATACAAACATAATAAACAGGCCTAACAATGACGCTCACAAAAACACAGACACTTCGATAAGATTGTGGTCCACTTATCAGCAAACAGGTCACAATCAGGATTTTCATCCAGGAGAGCGTTAAGCGCAGTGAGGACACGCGGGATGGGTGACTGGGCTCGTGCCACCGTACGAGAAAACGGCACGGCAAACAACTTATGTTTCCTACAACGACTATAATTGTTCGGGACGTAAAGTCGACACAATTCACCACTCAGATCCAAGGCGTCAATTTTGTTGTGGAGGATTTTGCAGACTGTGGTGATTTGGTCATAGAAACGTCTCACCTCCAGAGAATTGTAACCCAAGCATCCCAATAGAAACTTAGTAGGGTAAAGAAAGGGGTAGTAGCCATAGCGACGCTTGTATAGGAAACGCAGGAATGCTTTCTGAACCTTCTCAAGCATGAGCGCGTAGGTAACCTCGTGCGGGTTCCATACACAAGCGCTGCACTCTAGTTTACTCCTAACAAGTGCCGAAAAGATCAGCCGAACGACATGATCATTCTCAAGATCACGGGCATTTCTGAGGACAAATCCGAGCCGTCTGAACGACTCTTTCGCCAACATACCTATGTGGTCGTGGAAGGTGAGCTTTTGGTCGAATGTGACTCCCAAGTCCTTTATTGCGTTTTTTCTTTTTATGCTTACGTTGTTAATTTTATAGTCATAACATATTGGGTGCCACATTCGGCCGAAAGTCATCACGTAACATTTACCAGCATTAAACTCCATTTTGTTAACGACACTCCACTCATAAATCGCGTTAACATCGCTTTGCAGCGCCAGACAGTCAAGTTCGTTCTTAACCTCTATAAAAAGTTTTAAATCATCAGCATAAAGTAAGCTCTTTGCCGTCGATGCCATTTCCGGAAGGTCGTTTACCATTAATAGAAACAGTAAGGGCCCAAGTATAGATCCCTGACTGACTCCGGAACGCGTGTGATAGGGCCTAGATTCGTACAAACCGAGTCTGACAAACTGTTGCCGATCACGAAGATAATCAGCAAGGAGCGTAAGCAGACCAGGAGAGAAGCCTAATGCACATAATTTTGTCAGTAGGATGTCATTATTGACCCTATCAAACGCCTTCCGGAAGTCAAAGTACAGGACGTCCACCTGGTGCCCCCGATCCATTTTAGTGGAGATGAAGTCAACGAGAGTCAATAAATTTGTGTTTACAGACCGCTTACTTCTAAACCCATGTTGTTCGTTACACAAAAACTTATTAACCTGTGCATAAATAAATTTGTGTAAGATGCTCTCAAAAACTTTAGCTATCTTGCAGGTAATCACAGTACAGCGATTCGCCCGCGGCTTCCTCGCTAGAGAGAAAGCCAGGAAGCAGAGAAGAAACATCATTATTGCTCAAGCAGCTGTAAGTATCACACTGTAGAAGTATCAAGTTTTTATTGGGGAGTGCGCGCTTTGAACAAAAATCTGCGCCAAGTTCAGTTCCGAGAATCAGGGATCAGTATTTATAAATAATGCTGGACCAGTGGAAGTTTTCCCACACCGCATTATCTTGCCTCAAACTAAGCAGAGCTTGTATCTTGGGAACCACATGAGTAATAATTCGTATTACTCATGTGGTTGTTCGTACACATTCTTTTTGAATATATGTATTGTGTATCCATTTAAAAATAGTGTTTATAAAAAGTAAATCCGATATTGGCTGTAAGGCTATATAATTTTTTTTGTTATATTGTATACATATGCTATACAATTTATTTGAATCAATAAAATAAAATGAAATAGAAAACACCCGCAACCTCTCGTAAGGCGGGCTGACGCCCACTGCGCCACAGAGGTCGTCAAAAGTATGTATGACAAGTATCATTAATAATTTCCATAGATTCGCCGGTTCCTAGCCCGTCGCATGTACAAACGGCTGCGAATCGAAGCCAGGAGTCTAGATCACGTGAAGACATTGAACAAGGGTCTGGAGAACAAGATCATCAGCCTCCAACAGAAGCTGGAGGCGGCGCAGGAGAAGGCGAAGAAAGTAGAGCCCTTGATGACGCAAATAGTTGAGCTCAAGTAAGTTTCATCCTCATATTCATATAAAAAAAATAACGATTCTTTTTATTGAAAAACAACAACTGTACTAAAAATAAACAATAGTTGCATTTTTTTTGTTTTTACAAATTACAGTCACGTCTTTTTTTGCTACTCAATTTATCCCATACGATTAATACGCTTACCACGTAAGTAGGTCTAGATACCTACCTGTTATTTTTGGAGTCCGAGTCAGCTAAGGAAATACTATGTTATAGCAACTACACCCCTCCCGCCTCGTATATGACCTCACAATAGTTATCTACTTTTGCGTGCCTTGGATATAGACCTACTTACGTGATAAGCAAAAAGATTTTTAAAAAAGAAAGAGTGAGCTATAGGTATAGAAAAATCAAATCTAAAAACATAGTGGTTAATGAATAGCTACAGAAGTGTGGTTAGTCAATGTATACACTCTATCCGACATGTTCGAGCATGACGTCACTCGAACTGCTTTAAAAACAGAGATGCTGGTTCAACTCTCGTCTGGTCCGAAAATTTTGGATCATCATCATTTATTTTCTGTCCGTTGCTTCGCTCGTGTGATTCTCTGATACAGCCGTATGTTGTTCCAGGTCCTTCATTCTCATAATCTTCGTTCACAAAATCTCTTCTTCGGACTCGCTCTTTTCATTTATATTCATCACTTCCAGTCACATGACTTTGATCCCTCAGCACGACACGCCCCTACCATACTAGTCTACCACTCCTCATCTTATCTGCCACAGGTGCCACTTTCAGTCTTTTCACAAACTATTCCGCTTAAAATATAGTAGGATTTCAGTACAACTTAGTTCCATAGCAAATTCACTCTGATCTCCCCCTTTTCAGAGCCAAAATGGACATTCTTAAAGTGGTCGAAACAGAAGCAAAGGCGCTACGAGTTGATCAAAACGAAAAGGACAGCTTGATAAACGCGCTCCAATCAGAACTAGCGAAGGAAAGAGACGCAAACTGGAAACTAATGGAGGAAAAGAAAGAGATAGAGCTACAGTATAAGAAGGACAGAGAGATGTGGGAGGGAGAGAGCGAAAAGTTGAGGAATGAGTTGCTGAGTAATAAGGAGCATATGGAGTTGGCTATAGAAGGTATGTTATGAGATCTCGCCCGCGTGGTACCCGGATAAAAAGTAGCTTATAAGTGTGATAAAATCTTGCTACGTTTGTCCAAGATTAGGCTACGGGAACCGCTTACCTTCAGGAGGACCGTATGCCTGTTTGCTAACTTAGGCTCGCGAGAAATTCGCCGAGATTTCTCGCGAAAACTGCAAATTTCGGAGGACTTTGACATCGTAGGCTTACAAACAATAGTGTTTTCGATTTCTAGCCCGAGAATACCAATCATAGGATTGGGAATCAACCCGAACAAGACAAGCTGATATGTATGTATTTAAATACAAATCATATAAGTAGTTTATCAATTATGCGGTTCCCATAATACTAACTTACTAGGTTTATGACATTTATGTACTAACAAAATATGGATCATGTTATCTGACAATAAATTAATTGAATTGAATTGAATAATACAAGCTCTGCTTAGTTTGGGGATACATGATGCTGTGTGATAGCGTCCAGTATTATGTATTTATTTATTATTTATAAGAACATGTCCTCGTTTTCGACGAGGCGAAAAACCTCAAATAATGTAGGCCCATCGGCGGTGACGGAATTAAGCTGTGTCGGTGTTAGGCTGCGCTATGCTGCAATCAGCTGGCCGCTAGAGACCTGTTTATTAATTAGCAGGGTGTACCACGGGCAGGTAAGGCTTGGGTTCCAAACATGGAGATTTGAGGTGAACCTTGTGAGTTTTCTTGAAACATTCATCAAGGAAAAATTCGGGGTGACAGAATATGAGGGCTAGACAGAAGGTAAAGAAACCTTGCAAACGATGTTAGCGCGCGAGTCGGCTTGTAAAATATAATAGAAGTTATTGATTTTGATAAATATAATCTGAGAGATAAGATAAATATACTAATTACCGCTATCTTTTGATATTTGGCACATCATATTTTCAGTCAAGTTCGAAGCAAACATAAACTATTATGCATTTAACCTTGTAAAATTAGGACATCAATATGATTGTTAACACATTGAATGCGGACGTAAACGTGTATAATAGAGTGATGTTGTTAGTGTGAAGTGTGCAATCGAATATAAGGCAAGGTTGTGTGAAATTTATTATTTAAAAAATTGGACGTTATAACTTATTGTGAATTTGTTTATATTTGACTTTAAAAATAACAAATATTGGACTTCAAAATAGTGTAATAGTGCCTAAATAAGCCTAAATAGTGAAATATTCAGCCACCAATAAATAAGTGATTCATATAGACTACATTTATTTTACATACTCAAAACTCGTGTTCTATGCTTGCCTAGTTGTTCTTAAAAGAACAACTAGGTGAAGCGTTGTTTAAAATCTAATCAAATATAATGGTGACAGTTTTTTTAAAACGTAAGTGATGGCTTTTCGATTACAATTTCCGAAAAACTTAATCTGAAGATACATGATAATAATATCAAGTTTCAAACAAACATTGATTATGAAACGACAATAATTTACATGAATTGAGCTAAAGGTAGCGATTATCATAAACAAGATATCAGTCAGGCTTGAGAAATGATCGTGGAAGCAAAGGATGCCCAAACACGGGCTTTAGAGAAAGCGAAAGAAGCCAACGCATCAGAAGTAATTGTTGTGAATAACGCTGAAAATGATTTCGTTGAATGGAATAAAGAATTTGAATCCAGATCGAAATTCTGGAAAAATGTGCCAACAGAAATGGTAGATAAGGTGAAGGAAGTCAACAATAAAGCTCCAGATCAAGCGAAAAATGATCAAAATGATAAATCGATCCTGGTTAAAGCAAAAGTTGCTCAAATTGCTTCAGAAACAGCAAAACAATCTGAATCATCAGAAATGGTTTCAAAAATAGATTCAAAGAGAGTGGAATTTCAAAATCAGGGTCATGAATTAAGAAAAGAAAAGAAAGTGAGTGAAATTAATGTTGATAACGTAAGTCATTCAGGAATGGTTGAAGAAGCTAAAGAAACCCAGAATATCGTAGAATGGAATAAAGAGTTTGAATCACGGGCTATGTTTTGGAAAAGTGTACCTACTCCTACAGAAGTTATAGCAGTAAAAGTTGCTGAAAAACTTAATAAATCAGATAAACATAATGAGGATCTAAGAAACCAAGCTTCAGAAACAATCACCAAAGAAAATTCTATAACTTCAGATACAACATACCAAATACAAGTTGGACATTTTCCTGAAAAGGACATAAACAAAACTGATTCAGAAAAATCCAGCTTAGCCCAAGAAATATTTAAGAAAGCAGCGATGATGACCCAAAAACCGTCAGATATATCGAAAGTAACGCATAACGGTGGTAATATGACAAATTTTACTACACAAAAACCGAGTCTAGAAATAAAGTTAAAAGCTCAAGATGGTAATCTATTCATAGGAGTAACGAAAGATGAATATAATACATTAGAAAAAGCGAAAGAACAGAATCAGGTCCGTCAATCTTCTGACAATAGAGAACAAAATTTTGAAAAGAATATGTATAACTTTAATAATAAAGGTGTAGAAATAGCAAAAACTCAAAATAATGTTTTGATTAAAACAGCGAAAGACGCTCTAAACCAGGCTTCTAAAAAAGCGAAAAATGAACTAAACAAAGTTACAGAATCAGATCTTTATACTTTAGAAAAAGATAAAGGTGTAAAAAGTCAAGTATTAAATGCTGAAAACAAACAAACTCGAGCATCTACAAAAGCGGAATATAATACTACTTTAGACGGAGATAAAAAGGCATCTACAAAAACAATTCCGGAACATTATCTTTTAGAAAAAGCTAAAGTAGAAGATCATAGTCTAGAACCGAAACTAGAACCGAATCAGACGTTAGAAGTATTTCTGGATGAAGTCAATATTGACCTAGCGGAATGGAACAAAGAGTTTGAAACCCGTGCTATGTTTTGGAAAGGTGATATTCTAGAAACTAACATCCTCATCATCAGCCGATAGCAGTCCAGTGCTGGACATAGGCCTCCCCCAACGAGTACCATTCGTTATATATTCTTTATTTTTTCTCACTGCAACACTTTGGCATACTCGGTTTCGTCAAATTTACAAATTTTTGTTGTACATAGGGCCTTATCAATGTTGATTATATTATTTTAAGAATTGCTAAATTAAGCCATTGCGCACTTTCCTCAGAAATGGTTACAGCTGAGATTGTCTCCCTTTTATATTTTTTATTTTATTTATTATGGACCAGCTCTTGACCAGCTCGCCTTGCGAGGGCAAGGATGAGGTCGACGATGGGGCGAGCTTTCCTCTCTCTTTTAAAGCTGTTAGGGTTAAAACATGTGCATTGCTAAAATTTGGAATCAGCTGCCAGCGGCTATTTTTACATATAGTTATTTAATTTAAATTCAATAGCTAAATGGAAAAATAGATGCTGTCAGCTGATTTAATATTTTAGCAATGCGCATTATAAATGATGTTTGGAAGCGGTTAGTAAAGTTAGTTCCTTTTTCACGCCAAAACTATTGAACCGATTGAGATGAAATTTTAGACTAGAAATAACATAAACGGACTGGGGAAAGGTAAAATTTCCTTATTTAGGGCTTTTCCTTTGCAATTAGAAAGTTTTGTTCCTAGGAAACAATACGTTAGTTTTGAAGATTATAAAATTGCCCGCATTTTAGATATTTTTTTTTTGACCTTTCAGAACGAGACAAACAGCATGAACTGGAGAAGAAAGCTCTTAGCGCCGAATTAGAAGCGGAGAGACAAAGTCGCCAGAAATTATTATCCTCACAATATGAGCTACAGGAGAGATTGGACTCTATGCAAAGGTAGGTAATCTAACAGTCAACCGACATATCTCTTTCTTTTCTTTGTAGTCGGTACTTCATTCCTGAAGATCGTGATCACTATGTGATGTCGTGCAGGCGTGGACGGCTTGTCTCCACCGATTCCGATTTGTGGCCATCTGCACCACACTGTAGAACGACGTTCCCTTGTCTGTAAGCTGGTCAGACCATTCAACTTTTTTCTGGAGAAGGGCGTTGGTGTCTGTAAAACAGTTTTATTACTGCCACAGACATCGTTTCTCACTATACTGTGTATCTTGTTATTAATTTCCAAATAAAGTATTTTTTTATTGGATTGGGGACCTTCCTCTGGAACGTTTCCCCTCTACATGGCCGACGATGACCAGCTTTACTAAGTTAACCCTCACTTATACTACTCACAACGTATCATTATCTCTCTGAAGTCTGCTGCAAGTATCGTAGTAGTTGCTATGTTTGGGTCGGATTGTACTAGGATTGGTCGAGTCGTCTGGACCTAACTTCAGAGGAATATAGATCCGTTGTGACCACAGATATAGAAGAGAACTTGATGGTCTTAAAATTAACTATATTCTGAACATCAACTCATATGGCTGATCTCTACTTTCTTATGTCTAATAACATCAGTTAGAAAGAGACGCATACATATATAAATGCGACTTCAAATGAGATCAAAAAGTTAATCGTACCAGGGCGCTCGAACAAAATTCTATAAAGTTTCATACAAATTCCTTGGTACGAAGTCGCAGAAATCGCATTGAGATAAAGTATGCATCGCTTTCTTTCTAATGATATATGGACATAAGAAAGTAGAGATCAGACGTATGAGTTGACATTCAGAACATAGTGAATTTTAAGACTTCATCTCGTTCTTTTCTATATCTGTGGTTGTGACTAATGTTTTGTGAAGGCCTCTGTGGCACAGTGGGCGAAGACCCGCCTGAGATGAATATTTGCAGTTCATACAAACAAATGTTTGTATGAACTGCAAATATTCATCTCAGGTCTGGGTTTTTTTTTGTGATGTATTTGCAAAACAAATCATCTATGTTGTATATCGGTCATGTGGTTCCCATAATACAAGCTCTGCTTAGTTTGGGGCTACATGATGCTGTGTGATAACGTCCAGTATTAAAAAATTTAGTTCCCATTTTCGGGTTTGTACTTAACCTGTACGTTACCGAAGTCGTCATAAAAGCTTAAATGTTTTTTTTATGATACCTAAAGATGGAACTATGACATGACTCACCTGATGTTAAGTGGCAACCATTGCTTATAACAAATGCAACGCCTTGCGTTCATCAACTTGAGATATGAAGGTGTTAGCCAAATGTGCCTATAATGTCACCGGCAACCACACCCTTCAAACCGAAACACAGAAATGCTGCTTCACGGAATAGGTATAGTGGCAGTACTTCCCCAGATGAGCCATTTACTTAAAGAAGAATTGAAGTTAGAAGTTAAGTTTAACTATAAAAAGGTATATTTATATAAAATCCTCATTATTTTTCAGAGCGCCACCTACAAAAGAACATAGAAGATCTCTATCTGATGCCAGCACCAATTCACAGCAAGAGACAACGGTTGAAGACGTAAGTACATAAAAACAAATAATATCACGACTTTCTCCATATTATTGATATCTTCTGATATCTACAGATTCATCAGTAGGTACGCATATCTATTGAGGATACCATATTTGGGGCATTAGGGGGTAGTCAAGAGGCAACTCCAAACATTACTTTCGGTCACTTCTTGTAAGCAGCCAGCATTTCATGTGACAGGTCGCAAGTCCATCGCCGCTTTTATTGGAACACTAACCTGGTTTTCCTTCACAGTTTTGAGCACGTGGTAACATATACATTTTTTGAAACGACGACCCTTTGCACTTTGGTGCACGGCCGGTATTTGAACCGACCTCAGATTGGAAAGAACAGATTGGAAGTCTGAATACATCCCACTAACCGAAGAATCCTATATTATACCGTAACCGATAACGCTTCGTTTTCCTTTGTAAAACTGTCAAAAATTAACAACGAGGCGTCGAAAATTTGACAGTTTTTCATGGCAAAACGAAGCGTCATCGGTAAGGGCTTACGGCCGGTTCCTATATTAAACCTATATTATAGGTTTAATATAGGAACCGGTCGTAAGCCTTCGCATCGTACATTTATCATTTATTTAATTTTATTCTAATCCTCACCCGTTAAACATGTCTATCTAACAATAATATCTTTCCTAGGATTACGGGTATGGCTCAGTCCGGTCGGTGGAAGCGAGCCGGCCCGCGCTAGAAGCCGTAAACTGGTCTGCAGGCGCACAAGGACCACAAAATGGACCAGCGCCGGTAGCTAACTATAACCAAATAATAATATCAACTAATACATTTATATAAAAATAAGTGGCCCGACAGTGGGTCAGGCTAGGGCAGGACAGTGGCAAGAGCAAAGGGAGCACGTGGTGCACCCTGCTAAACAACGAACGGGGCTCTGGCGGCCGGCTGATTGCGGCATAGCAAAGCCTACATTGGCACAGCTAAATCCCCTGGCCACTGACGGGCAGCAGCGTCGGTGGTGCGAGAAGCTGTGCCCTGCGATCCCCAACCCGCATGCCCAGCGTGGGGATTATAAATAATAATAAATAATAAATAATGCAGGACGTAATCACACAGCATCATGTAGCCCCAAACTAAGCAGAGCTTGTATTATGGGAACCACATGATTGATATATTACACACATATATATGTATATATATATATATATATATATATATATATATATATATATATATATATATATACATATATTGTAAATATATACATATCATACATAGAAACACCCAGACCCGAGACAAATATCTACAGAACATGCAAACATTTGTCCCGCAGCGGGAATCGAACCCGCAACCTTCTGCGTCTCAGGCGGACCTTCGCCCACTGCGCCACAGAGGCCGTCAAATTATGGGTATATCCCCCTTTATTAGGGGAGGCCTATGTCCAGCAGTGGACTGATATAGGCTGATGTGGATGGATGGATGGATAAGTGTACCATGATTTCCTGTTTCCTGATATATCGGCGCAGTTGCATGCGCCATGATCACGGGAGGAACTAAAGTCTGTGCGAGTGGGTAGTTACTGGCAGACGAATCTATCTACCCTCTTTCTCAGTCTTTTATTCTGAACGATAACACTACCACTGGTTTCTATGACAGCCGACACAGTTCACACACAACACTTACGATTTGCACTAAATATTAAAATCGTAAAATCAGTATGTCATGACCGTCTTGACACACGGAGCCAAAAATGGACGTACAGTACGTTTAGTCGACCAGTTTAAAGTCCTCAGCAAGCTATGGAACGAGTCTGAAGGGTAGAATCTGCCACCAGACTATCCGAAATAGAACTAATGTTGTCGACATAGCTCAGAAAATTATCAAGCTGAAGTGGAAGTGGGCTGGCCATATCTGCCGAAGAACCGATAACAATTGGGGTATACGAGTTCTTCTATCTCTAAGTGAAAACTTTTACGTTTTAGATAAAATCATGCTCATTACCTGTTATTTTCATAAAAATATAAATAAATAAATAATTATTCATTTGTTTTATATTAGATTGCTGACGCTGGCTTGGTACTAAGAATGCAGAATAGAATTTCTGCCCTACAAGGAGAGCTGTCTAGGACTTCCAAACGCGCCAACGATCTTGAAGAAAGATTAATGAGTAAGTTTCCTAACTAATTGAAGAAAAACACTGATTTTCTACGTTATATAAGCTAGTGAACGTTTAGTGGCATTTAGATCTGAGGGCTTCCGTGTTTGGGAAAGCACGTTACGATGTTGGGCTCGGGTTTTTCAGTCGTTATGCCATGTCGGAAGCCTTCGGGCGGCGTGAAAACTCCGACACCAGAGTTGGTCAACTGCGAAATAGAAGTGGTCAACTCTAATGTTAACTCTAATGTTTCTCGTCACCCATACCACAATGTTTGAAAACGAAAGTTTTTAATCAGTGCGTCCTACCCGCCATGACATACGGAGCCGAAACATGGACACTCACAGTACGGCTAGTCCACCAGTTTAAAGTCGCTCAGCGAGCTATGGAACGAGCCATGCTTGGAGTTTCTTTGAAAGATAGAATCCGCAACGAGACTATCCGACATAGAACTAAAGTTGTCGACATTGCTCAGAGATTTAGCAAGCGGAAGTGGCAGTGGGCTGGCCATATCTGCCGAAGAACCGAAAACCGCTGAGGCAAACGAGTTCTTGAGTGGAGACCGCGGCTCGGCAAACGTAGTGTAGGACGCCCTCCGGTCAGGTGGAGTGACGATTTGTGAAAGGCTGCTGGTAGAAGCTGGATGCGTTGAGCTCAGAATAGGGCGCAATGGCGCTCATTAGGGGAGGCCTATGTCCAGCAGTGGACTGCTATAGGCTGATGATGATGAACTCTAATGTTAATATGACTTCCGCATGCAGATTGGATCGTGTTGATAAGAAGTCTATTTGTTATTCCAAGTCACAAATAATGCTGGACACTATCAGACAGCATATAGCCCCAAACTAAGCAGAGCTTGTGTTATGAGAACCACATGACTGATATACTACTTTTATAAGAAGAAACAGTGGAGCACGTCATCTTACACTGCACTGCAACAAACGAAGCCAGAACAAAATCCGGGTTACAAAAACTGCTTGATCAAGGCTCATAAACGCAGGCAGTATCGGTAATCCTAGAGCAATGTTGCCACCAACCCAGAGTCCTTCTCCGTTATTTTAAGGAGTTGGGCTGGCTGGGGTCAGGCTAGCACAATACACCCCAATGTGGGACGTCAGTGCAGAACGTTTTACCCCACTTCAAATTAGAATTAGAATTACACGACTTGTATACATTTTTACTTATAAACGTGTAAAGTTTATTTAAATTATATAAATTGTTTTGGAAATGTATACGTATTATACATAGGCGCCCAAGCCCGAAACAAATATTTGCAGATCATACAAACATTTGTCTTGGGGCGGGAATCGAATCTGCAATCTTCTGCGTCTCAGGCGCCCGCCGCACAGGTCGTCTAATGATGCATTTATTTTCCAAATTTCATCCAAATCCGTTTAGCCATTACGAAGTTTATCTATGTATGACTTTGAATAACATAAAGGCGACTTTTTATAAGAGTACCACGCGAGCGAAGCCGCGGGCGAAAGATTGCTTTATAGTACTAGTCGAACATTATAGTATATACCTACCGCATGTAGTTTTTCTAAATGATATCTATAAATACCGAATCCCACCAGCACGGATGTCATCACCGGCGACAAACCCCAATATAGACCGCTTCAAGGTCGAGGAGTTGGAGATAGAGAACAAGAAGATGCGGGAACATCTGGACAGGCTGCGGTCTGGAGGAGATGCCCTCGTCTCCAAGGAGGTCATCGGTGAGGATACATACCATTTACCACATCGTACCATACAAACACATTATGCAGGACAATTTACAAGTAAATATTTTTTTAACAAGAAACTTAAAACCGACTTTAAATATATATTATATCATACTTTTAGTTTTTTTCACTACTTTTACTAGTAGTAGAGTTCTTTGTGGAGGGCTCGTCCGAGGAAGTACTGTCACCATGCCTATTTCTGCCGTGAAGTAGCTTCGCTGTGTTTCGGTTTGAAGGGTATGGATGCCGGTGAAATTACAGGCACAAGGGGCTTATCATCTTCATGCCTCAAGTCGATGGACGCAGGGCGTGGCATCGTAGAGCACATTCCAAAAAACGTGATCTACGATTTAATGCTTTATGGTAGGTGCTTGTTCCATCTTCAAGTACGGTAAAATATAAAATTTCATCATCATCAGCCTATAGCGGAAAGCAAGGAAAGGCTGTTGGTAGAAACTAGATGCGTCGTGCTCAGAACAGGGCGCAATGGCGCTTATTAGGGGAGGCCTATGTTCAGAAGCTGTTATCTAGGCTTATTTACTTACCTACACTAAAAGCTAAGAAATAGAGTTAGTTCCAGTCGCTAACTGTGGAGAGAGAGCAAATGCACTATGAGCTACAATTAAACATACCCCAAATCGCTATAGGACGTATGCCTATAATATTTGAAGAGTTCTCTAGATTTCTCCAGGATCCCATCATGAAATCTTAATCTGATGACAATGGGACCACCTGGGAAGTGTAGCTTTTCAAATGGAAAAAAAATATGAACAGAATACCAAATTTCGAATCGATCTGACCTGTGGAAGTTGCTCACATCCCTTAATCAACTTAGAAAGAGCTAATGATCTTCAAAGGGCTGAACAGATTTTCTTGAATAAGCTATGAACACTTGATGGCCTGCAATTAGGAGCTACTATGCCATACTCATATACACTTAAAATTCTTGTTGGTCTAGAAAGAATGAACGAATTACCATTGCCAGAATATATGTTACTAGCGGCCCGTACCGGCTTCGCACGGGCTTTAGTAAGGATCTCTAATCATTTCTGGCAATAAATATAGCCTATGTTAATCAGGGTGAATGCAGCTTGTCAATGGTGAAAGAATTTTTGAAATCGGCACAGTAGTTTTTCAGTTTATTCATTACAAACATACACACACACACACAATTTTTTTTTTTCCTCTTGTTAGTATTAGTGTAGATGTGCATTGATTGTATGTTCTAATAAAATAAGAGCGCTATATTCGACTTTCTAGTCCTGCAACCATCAACAAAAGCAAAAAGTATAGAATTATGAATGAATTTGCTGGCCCAAGCGTCATCACTAAAGGTCGCATAAAACCCGAGCACAGATATCATAACCCGAGAAACAGTGCCATAAAAACTTATAACACAAACTTAATACCCCTCTTTTGCGTCGGGGGCTTAAAACTTACCCACAAACGTTGCAAGCAAAATACACACAAAAACCAACTGAGAAAACAAAAAAACACATCTTACAAACGAACAGACAAAAATAAAAACACTATTAATTTTCGACTTAGATTTATGTAAAAAAGATTAAAATTGTTAAACTAATATTAGTTTTAGCTGTTGACATGTATTGTTTTGAATGATCTTTTATTCCTTTTAATAGTATAACTAACTACGTCTCAACTCACTTTGCAGTGCCCTTACAGGGTACATGTACCTACACACCACAATCAGGCTACAATACCAACCTAACCTGTTTATATAAATTGTAGTACATGTAAGCAAATAAATAAATAATAAATAATAATAATAATAATCTCCTGGACTCGGCACGCATTGTGCGGAGGTTCCTCTCTCTGCAGGCCTAGCCACCGACCGTTTGAGCCCTGCCCCGCGGTCGGTGGTCCACCATTTTGGATATATTTTTTACTATAATGTTTTTTTATATTATTTTTGTACATAGTAGATTAATAATGTTTTAAATTTTATAGTAAAAAATGTATTTTTTATGAGTTTTAAAATGAATAAAGTGTCATAATAATAATAACGTTTGACAGAACAATTGGCGGTCATGCAGAAAGAGTTGGATAGGAGAAGGGATGAATGCATACAACTGAAGAGTGTACTGTCCAATCAGGTAAGTCATACTGTTTCCCTCCTCAGAGCTTCCAGCTATATTCGGTACTAGGTATTTATTTTACACTGGCGGATACCCGGAGTGTGCTACTAAGCTGAAAAAGAAATCATTTTGTTTCTTTGCTGGAAAAAAAGGAAATTGTGTTTATTTTCAAACTTTTAACATAATGCTAGCCGATAAACAATATTTTGAGCTTTTTCGGTGGATGAGTAAACATAAAGAAGTTTTTTTGGATCGAATGTGCAGAATGCATGGTTTTAGTATTCTAAAAACATCTTCACACTGTTGATTTTTTAATGATACCGGTTTGGGGCACATCCGTTGGTTGGTTTCAAAGTCTTTAACGGACAGGTAGGTGTAAACAATTTTTGTGTTTTATAGATAAAACCAACAGCGCAAATATTTAATCAATAAAAGAACAGAGATCTTTTCATAAAAGAGGTCCCACAGGCGCGGCGCCACTGAGTCGTGTGAAAATGAAAAAGGAAATGGAAATAAAAGCACAATTAACGTCTTCCGCTAAAATATGATGCAAAGTACCTGTTATGTCTAGAATGTATTGTTTGGTGATTTTACTTTTTTGTTTTTTTTTTATTATGGGCCAGCTCTAGACCTCGAGGTTTGCGTAGGCAAGGTTAAGGTTGACGATGGAGCGATCTTTCCCAGAAGATGCCTATTAACTCTCTTTTTGAAGCCGTCAGGCGGCGTCCTAATTGGGAATGATCTTACGATGACACGATGCGTTTTGGTCGTGCAATGAAAATTTTGGCCTGTAATCGCGCGATGACTTGCAAGTCTTGCAAGCTTCAATTAGTACACTCTAAAGAAATGTGTGTATTTAATCTCGTCGTGCGACGTAAACGCATCGCGCCATCGTACGACCTGCCAATTAGGAAGCTGCCTTAGGGTCGTAAGTCATTCGGCTTTAGTTCCGCTAATTTGGCGCGGGACTTCTTTCGTGAAATAAACTCTATGACGTTTGTCATATAAGCACATTTTTGATATGTGCACCGATTACAGGACTATACAACATTTGCCAGCATTGGTGAACAGATTTAAAAAGTACTTAGATAAAATACAAATAATGTAAGATCGGTACCTATGTATCCTAATAAAATTTTCGAGTATCCCAAATAACGTTTCGAACACTAGTGCTTATACTGGGTAGGACAAAATTTTACCTCATTGAGGGCAGTATGATTTTTTTTTTAAAATTTTTGCGAAATCTTACTATTGGATTTGGTAAGTTCCTTTGGGAAAAGTGTTCCTGGTGGGATATAGAGGCGATTGAGACCCATTTGTTTTTTTTTTATAAATGTCATTGTCAGTGTGGACTGTACATTTTTCAAAAATCCGTAAGTGCCATTATTTTTTTCTTCAAAATAAACCTATCGTTTCCTCAGAGCAAAACCTTCTAACTACAAAAAAAGCGGTAGCTGCGCTCTATGAGGTAAAATTTGGCCGCACCCTGTATAACTAATTACAAGGATGGCAGTGCGTTAGCCACAGAAGAGTTTACTCTAGAAAATGCATCGAGCCGAGCGTTGCCCCAACTATGAGTATTCGCACACACTTACATTTTTAGGGTTCCGTACCCAAAGGGTAAAAACGGGACCCTATTACTAAGACTTCACTGTCCGTCTGTCTGTCTGTCACCGAGCTGTATCTCATGAACAGTGATAGCTAAGCTAGACAGCTAGTTATCACAGATGATGTATTTACGTTGCCGTTATAACAACAAATACTAAAAACGAAGAAAGATTAAAATAAATATTTAAGTGGGTACCAAAAGTGGTACCCAACAACGGTACGGAATCCTGCGCAAGTTCGACTCGCATGTGAATTTATAAACGTTGTATAGTCTCTCTATTTATGTGCATACCAATGGCAGCGCCGCATTTTGCGCGTGAAGAAACTAAAACATAGGTTTGTGGAATGGATTTGCGAGGGAGATGAAAAAATCGGTGACAGCGGTTCTGATACAAATTCTCACGCATTGCCTTTCCATTGTGTAGTTCCCTTCGTAGATTAGTGGATTTAATCTTGGCTTTAGGCATTAGTAGTATAGCTTTGTTACTGGTTCGTCAAAGACAAGATTTGACTGAAACTAGGAATATACATACCACAATATACACATAGGCTACTTTTTATCCGTGTTAGTACCACGAGAGCGAAGCGGCGGTGGAAGCTTGTATTTTTATAAATTTACAAGTCTGTAAACACACTAGAATATTCTAAGCCTGTCCAGGTCACCTAAAAAATCTAAACTGTTTCCATAGTTCGTTTATGTAAATATTGATACGACGCGACAATCTTGATAATTACATAATTTTTTTATCAGTAGCAATGATCAAAATTTTAAGTAGGTAGGTTAGACTACTAAATAACATCAAAAACTACACATAAAATTATAATCCTTCCTAGTGGCTAACTCTGGTGTCGGAGTTTTAATCGCCCGGAGCCCTCCGGCATGGCTTAGTGACTGAAAAAGCCGAGAACAACAGCTTAACGTGCCCTCCGAAGCTAGAAAGCGCTTAGATAGAAATCCCACTAAACGGTCACCCATCCAATTTACCGGGCGGATTGTTGCTTAAGATCAACGAAGCCATAAATAAATAAATAAATAATGCTGGACGTTATCACACAGCATCATGTAGCCCCAAACTAAGCAGAGCTTGTATTATGGGAACCACATCATTGATATACTACACATATTATATTTTTTTTTGTAAATACATAGGTATCATACATAGAAAACACCCATGCCATGAGCACTTCTTAAAGAACTTAAAGTACATGAAGAACTGTAATGAAGTTGTCTGACTGACTATCTACGAACAGCCTAAACCTATTCCTAGAGACTTGTTTTGTTAGAGGGTATGTTCCTTCCATGGGGGTGTAAGGGGTTCCGACCACCATCTTCGGAACACAAGCCAATCTCACCTGCACGTGGTGCACCCTGCTAGCAAACGGGGCTCTGGCGGCCTGAGCTCAATACCATCTACAGTCCCTACTCATGTCATTGTCAGTCAGTTGGTCACAACCATGGAATTAATAATAGTACTTCGTACTTAGGGAATGCGCGCTTTGAATACGCGCCCTCCCATACTAAACCTCCCTCCTTGGTCACAAACAGACTTGTTATGTAGATATAACTCATAGAAACATCATGATTTTTATCTTCAAATGCGTTATCAGATAAGAAAACTGACTTGTTTGGCTAGCCACGTTCTTAAATATATGTCAAATATATTGAGTATGTATGTCTGTTTGTATCTAAAGATATTAAAGTCAAGGAAGGATTCATAATGGCAGTCAAATATATATCTAAGCGCTTCTGTGCACGTTCAGCATTTTCAGCGGGGTGATCGGCTAACTCTGTTGCAAACAGAAATTATTGACACCGATCCTGTTTTAACAAACTTTGGTACTTCAAACGTCGAAATTCAATGAACTCCAATTGACACACTGTCAGAGTTTGTTAAAACAGGATCGGTGTCAATCATTTCTGTTTGTAACAGGGTTAACCGATCACCCCGCAGATGTTGGTCCCGGCTTTTTCAATCGTTAAGCTATGTCAGAGGCTTTTGGACTGCTTAAAAACTCCGATACTAGAGCGTTGGCCACTAGCAAAATAGAAGCGATGAAGAAGAAAACGATGTTAAAATTTTGCCGATGAGATAGCGTAGATTGAATATAACGCTTTGTCATTTTCCAACTATTTTCGTTACGCTCACGATACGATACGTCAGGTTAAAATATTCGTTATAATCCCTACAGTTCAGTTTGGCTTGAAAGAGGAACAACCATTTCACGCCTTTTAATATTAGTCGAGATATTTTATAAAAAGATTTTTAAAATACAAGTCCATCGTAAAAACATAACTAGTGAAGAACAAACATATTAAAAACTGTCTTCTCAGTTTTTATAGGAATTATTAATGTCAGGTCGTTTTACAATCAAATTTAATTTATACAACCTTGGCAAGCTTTGTCTATAGATATTTTGATTTTGACCAATGCACATTCTAAAATAGATTTTTCGAGTTTTCAGTGTGTGCTAATCGGTTTAATAGTGTGTTGTGTTTGAGAAAATTGTTTATATAAAAATCTATTGCTGTGCGTTAGCCTCGCAAAAAAAATGACTCTACTGATTTCAATGTTTTGGTCATAATATTTTAAGGGTAGGTTAGGTAAAAAAAATAACCTAAAGGAACAGCTGCTTTGGTAATTTAAAAACATACAAATGCAGTTAAGACGCAAGCGGGTCAGTTAATTAAGTAAATATTTAATATATAATCATCATTAACAATGTATAGAAGCCCACTGCTAAACATAGTTAAATATAACAGTATGTAGGTACTATTATACTTTTTTTATCATTAGCCTACTCATACCCTTCATTTAATTTTGGTCTTATGAAAAATTTAAACTTTACATACATAGCATTTTTTTTAAATCAAATATTAATTTGATAACATCTTCTAAATATATAAAATTGTAAACTGATTGACTAGGTAATATATCGAAATACTGCCCAAACCGCTGGACCTAGAGACTTGAAATTATATTGAAATTATACACATAGATACCTTTTAATGGTTTAGGCCTCCACTAAGGATGGATTTTAGAAATTCCACTTCTAAGGGGGTAAAATAAGGGATGAGAGTTTGTATGTTTTCCTAAGTTTCGAAATAAGGATCTTAAAATTTTGTATTCAGGCTGAAGATTGAACATTAATTTTTAAATGTCTCAGTGTTCTTGATAATTTCACCCCGAAGGTGTGTAAAATGGGAAAAATATTACATTTTTAAATCCACATTAATGCGAGCGAAGCAGCAAGTGGAAGCCAGTCGCTCTCTAAAAACATCACTTATTTATTTATTTATTTCTGAGGAAAACCAACAGCATAAAAAGACGAAAATTATAAAAAACAAAGCCAATTAATATAGGATCTCACGTGTAGAAAGTGAAAAAGTGTAAAAAGTGAAAAGTGGTGTATTAACTATGACGTTATCTGTGTCTGGTATAAAAATAACAAAGACAATGTATATGGACTCGCCGTTGAGTAGAAGTAATTTCTATTACTGCAGGAAACAGGTGCAGGTACGTATCTAAAATATATAAAAATATTGGGCACGTATTTTTCTTTTGACAATTAAACAAAAAATTACAAAGATAGTCTGTGAAATTCCGCGTGACGTCAGGGCTTAGTACACTTTTTACCTAGCCGTGACGTCACGAGCTTTGACTCTTGAGCCACTCCCGTAATTTGACGCTCTATATCTCAGTCGATTATTATTTATTTGATAAATAAAAAAATACGTGTCCAATATTTTTTCTTGATCTATCTGACAGACTAATTAGAATTTTTTTTTACGCAGTCCTTAATCTGGAAATGTTAGATAATTAAAAAGTAATGAGTGTTAAGATTTAAATGAATTGTAATAATCCTATCCTACTAATATAATACATGTGTAAGGTTGGTGAGGATGGATGGATGTTTGTTACTCTTTCACGTAAAAGCTACTGAACGGATTTGGATGAAACTTGAAATATACCTACATTCGTTTATGACCTGGATAAACACATGGGCTACTGTCTGCTCTGGTTTTTTATCCGGGTTCAACGCGTAAGCCGCGAATGGAAGCTAGTTATAATTTATACGGCGCTGCAAGTGATTAGAATACAAAACAACGTTCACTCACGGACGTAAAAAAACTGGCAAAATGCTTATAGTTGGGGCGACACTTCGCGACGCTCGATGCCCTAGTTTAAGTAGGTTAGTTTACTCTTGTATAAAACAATGTTAAACAAAGGGGGCGTGCTATATATAAACCAAAGCTTAATAACATGTCATATAATCTGAACTCATTAAAGTATAGTTTCCCCTGTACGTGGAGCCAACGGAGCGCTTTCTATGTCTATGACTGCCCGAAAATTTGGATTAGGCGAGGAGTTAACGCGGCAGCGTAGTTGGTAGCGTCTCCCAGTATTTATGGCAAGGTTGCAGGTTCAAATCCCCTCTAAGACGGATTTTTTTGAAATTATAAAAATCCTAGATTTTCACTCAAATGTAGTCTAAAACTTTTATAGAAAATAGTCACTAAAATATCGTGATAATTATACCATGAAGCTCACTTGTGCTGGGTAGAGTTTTTAGATAGATATTTTGATAAAAAAATGAAATATATTTCTCTTGATCACAGAAACCATGGTTCCAAGCACTCAAGAATGTTGTGAGTACATGTAATGGTTTTTAAATCACGCCTTTTAATGTTTATTTTATTTTTATATAACAGTTTAACAAATACTTTAAAAATCGTCTTAAATTGACGTGAATAGTTCTTTAGTTCGCTCAATGGCTTATTTTTCGTCATTTGTTATTATTAGAATTTTATTGTTTAAAGATTCAATATGTTTATTTGCATAAGTAACACATTTGCACTTAAAAAACTTAGCATCGCTAAAAAAACTAGAAATTATAAAGAGTTTTAAAATCCAGATCGCTGTTATAAAATATCTCATAAGTTGCTCGAGTGTTTTTTTGCTTTAAAATATATATAAAATGTATTTTAATACCGATGGCTCAAAATTATTAACAATCTGAAAAACTTGTTTTTTATTTTCTATGCCGTCAATGAATAAATATTTGATTATCATAGTATAATAGTTTGTATACTAGAGCAATATTTTATTTCTATTTAGTGTGCGTATTTATTTGCGTAAATAAAATTAATATTTTGTTTTTCAATTGCATGGCTGTGTTTTATACAATTATTATAACACAAAGACTTGAATTGTATTATAGAATAATTTAAAACAGTGTCAAGCACAATCTTTGCAATGTACAAAGATAATTAAAGAAAATTAAAAAGAAGCTTAAAAGTATTCTATGAAAAATGGTATCGATTGTTACAACTCTCTCTTTGGAGAGCGTGTTCGCACTCGCAGTAACTGGCTCTTTTCAGAGCGAGTTCGAATTCGCACTTACTGCCTCTTTAGAGCATGTCCGCATTCGCAGTAACTGGCTCCTTTTCAGAGCGTATTTTCTTTCGAATTAACTGGCTCTTCGCAGAGCCATTTGCTGAAACTATGGCTCTTTTCAGAGCGAGTTCGCATTCACAGTGACTGCCCCCTTTTTAGAGCGATTTCGCAGTAACTTGATATTTTACAGAATAAACAGTTTTCAATTAAAAACTTTCAAATTATAATAAAACCTGCCTAGATTTGTAAGTATTCATTTCACTAAAATGTACCTTATATCAACAGACGGTGAATCTGAAATCGCTTGCCACATCTAACTATGGTTCTGACGTGGACATCATCAACGAGGATGGCGAGTTAGCTACAGCCTACGAAGCACAGAAAGGCATCAATAGGTATTTAAACATTTATCTTAAATTGGAAAATTTTTACTTCAGAGGAAGTTTGAAAGTAGCAACGGTGATGGAAAAATTCAGACATGGACGCTAACACATGAGGCTGTGTAGCACAGAGAGTCATGGTGCTCGGTATGCTCGGTATTCGACTTATATACCGAGTTCCAAATGCAGAAATCCGCAGAAGTACTAAAGTCCTGGACGTTGGAAACCGCACTCAAATGGAGCTGGGCAGGACACATTGCGAGGCTAGGTGCTGACCGATGGAGTAGGATAGTTACAGAGTGGTGGCCTAGGGATGGCTTTCGGAGTGAGGGACGTCCAGCTGCAAGATGGGCAGACGATATTGTCTAAGTCGCGGCCGCACGCGGGTTAGACTAGCGCAGGATCGTGGTGGATGGCACAAGTTGAGGGAGGTCTATACCCAGCAGTGGGTGAAATCGGGTTGTGGATGATGATGAATGATGATGAGTTTAAAATGTGACTGGATGTACGAGTAGAGGGAGGCCGAAGAAGAGATGGATGGATTGTGTGAAAGAGGATATGTTTGTGAAAAAAGAGTTGACGGCTGATAGGAGTGAATGGGGAAAGAAAACATTATCGTACCGACCCTACCTAGGGTGGGATAAGGGCAATCTCGCTCTTACTAGATTTAGCTACACATACCACTAGGTATGTGGTTCTTGTAATATATATTTTTTTTCAGACAATTACAAGAAGAGTTATTGGCAGAGAAGAAATTCTATTCAGAGCACATTTCAAAGTCAAAGTCAGAAATAGACAGACTTCGTGAGGAAAATGAGAAATACCAAAAGTAAGTAAATACATTTAGTAAATAGCATTAATATTTAACGTACATCCATTCATTACGAATACTAATAAGAAGGAGGATTTATATATATATATAGGAGGGTTAGGGGTTCTGGCAGCTGACGCTGCTCTACGCACTACGGGCCGCACTACGGGCCTGTCAGGTTGGCTTGAGTTCCGATGATGAAGGTTTATTATCCTTTTATACAAAACAAGCATAACTAATATTTCCTGAAGGGTTTTTTTATACTCTCATAACATTCTAAGAACATACTCGTCAGCTTAGGGTGGTCTTGACTAAGTCTTTTTCAGCAAGTCTCCAATTTATCACCTAATTAGGATAATTTTGTAAAAATAAAATTAGGCGTGCTGTAGCCCACGTCGTATAACCATAGGCTCTTTTCAGAGCCACATCGAAACCACCACATAGTATAACCCTAAGCTCTTTTCAGAGCCACATCGAAACCACCACATCGTATTACCATAGCCTCTTTCCAGAGCCACATCGAAGCCGCCACATCGTATTACCATAGGCTCTTTTCAGAGCCACATCGAAGCCACCACATCGTATTACCATAGCCTCTTTTCAGAGCCACATCGTATTACCATAGCCTCTTTTCAGAGCCAGATCGAAGCCACTACATCGTATTACCAAAGGCTCTTTTCAGAGCCACATCGAAGTCACCACATTGTTTAACCACAGGCTCTTTTCAGAGCCACATCGTATAACCACAGGCTGTTTTCAGAGCCACATAGAAGCCACCACATCGTATTACCAAAGGCTCTTTTCAGAGCCACATCGCATAACCACAGACTTTTTTCAGAGCCAAATCGAAGCCACCACATCGCATAACCACAGACTCTTTTCAGAGCCACATCGAAGCCACCACATCGTATTAATATAGGCTCTTTTCAGAGTGACATCGAAGCCACCACATCGTATTACCAAAGGCTCTTTTTAGAGCCACATCGAAGCCACTACATCGTATTACCATAGGCTCTTTTCAGAGCCGCATCGAAGCCACCACATCGCATAACCATGGGCTCTTTTCAGAGTCACATCGAAGCCACCACATCGTATTACCAAAGGCTCTTTTTAGAGCCACATCGAAGTCACCACATTGTTTAACCACAGGCTCTTTTCAGAGCCACATCGTATAACCACAGGCTCTTTTCAGAGCCACATCGAAGCCACCACATCGTATTACCAAAGGCTCTTTTCAGAGCCACATCGAAGCCACCACATCGCATAACCACAGGCTCTTTTCAGAGCCACATCGAAGCGACCACATTGTTTAACCACTTGCTCTTTTGCAGAGCCACATCGAATCCACCGCATCGTATTACCATAGGCTCTTTTCAGAGCCACATCGAAGCCACTACATCGTATTACCATAGGTTCTTTTCAGAGCCACATCGAAGCCACCACATCGTATTACCAAAGGCACTTTTCAGAGCCACATTGAAGCCACTACACCATATAACTACAGGCTCTTTTCAGAGCCACATCGAAGCGACCGCCTTGTTTAACCCTTTGCTCTTTTCAGAGCCACATCGAAACCACCGCATCGTATTACCATAGGCTCTTTTCAGAGCCACATCGAAACCACCGCATCGTATTACCATAGGCTCTTTTCAGAGCCACATCGAAGCCACTACATCGTATTACCATTGGCTATTTTCAGAGCCACATCGAAGCCACCACATCGTATTACCAAAGGCACTTTTCAGAGCCACATCAAAGCCACCACATCGTATAACCCTAAGCTCTTTTCAGAGCCACATTGAAGCCACCACATCGCATAAACATAGGCTCTTTTCAGAGACACATCAAAGCGACCACATTGTTTAACCACTTGCTCTTTTCAGAGCCACATCGAAGCCACCACATCGTATTAACACAGGCTCTTTTCAGAGCCACATCAAAGCCATCACATCGTATTACCAAAGGCTCTTTTCAGAGCCACATCGAAGCGACCACATCGTATTAACATAGGCTCTCTTCAGAGCCACATCGAAGCCACTACATCGTATTACCATTGGCTCTTTTCAGAGCCACATCGAAGCCAACAACCACATCGTATAACCCTAAGCTCTTTTAAGAGCCACATCGTATAACCACAGGCTCTTTTCAGAGCCACATCGAAACCACCACAATGTATAACCCTAAGCTCTTTTTGGAGCCACATCGTATAACCACAGGCTCTTTTCAGAACCACATCGAAGCCACCATATCGCATAACCAAAGGCTCTTTTCAGAGCCACATCGAAGCGACCACATTGTTTAACCACTTGCTCTTTTCAGAGCCACATCGAAGCCACCACATCGTATAAGCCTAAGCTCTTTTCAGAGCCACATCGAAGCCACCACATATGCGTATAACCCCAGCGTATAACCCTAAGCTCTTTTCAGAGCCACATCGAAGCCACCACATCGCATAACCATAGGCTCTTTTGAGAGCTACATCGAAGCCACCACATCGTATTACCATAGACTCTTTTCAGAGCCACATCGAAGCCACCACATCGTATTACCATAGGCTCTTTTCAGAGCCACATCGAAGCGACCACATTGTTTAACCACTTGCTCTTTTCAGAGCCACATCGAAGCCACCACATCGTATTACCATAGGCTCTTTTCAGAGCCACATCGAAGCCACCACATTTGCGTATAACCCCAGCGTATAACCCTAAGCTCTTTTCAGAGCCACATCGAAGCCACCACATCGTGTAACCATAGGCTCTTTTGAGAGCCACATCGAAGCCACCACATCGTATTACCATAGGCTCTTTTCAGAGCCACATCGAAGCCATCACATCGCATAACCATAGGCTCTTTTCAAAGCCACATCGAAGACACCACATCGTATTACCATAGGCTCTTTTCAGAGGCACATCAAAGCCACCACATCGTATAACCCTAAGCACTTTTCAGAGCCACAACGAAGCCACCACATCGCATAACCATAGGCTCTTTTCAGAGCCACATCAAAGCCACCACATCGTATAACCCTAAGCTCTTTTCAGAGCCACATCGAAGCCACCACATCGTATTACCATAGGCTCTTTTCAGAGCCACATCGAAGCCACCACAACGTATAACCACAGGCACTTTTCAGAGCCATATCGTATAACCATTGGCTCTTTTCAAAGCCACGTCGTAGCCATCACTCCGTATAAATACAGGCTCTTCTCAGACCCACATCGCAAAAACCACATCGTATAACCACAGGCTCTTTTCTATTCTTTTGTGCGCTGCATTGAATCCGTGGCGACGCTTTGTCTGTTTAGTAGACAGCCTGACGCTCACGCGACCTCCCCTCCTGCTAACACATCCCTTGAGGATTTTCAGTCTAGCGACCTTCTAGACTCCCCGAGTCCATAGACCCTCTGGCTCCTGCCTTGCCTACCATTTCTCCAGTGGGGAGGTGATTTATTCCCCATTCTGAAAAGAAATTGATTTTTACCAAATTAACATATCGAATTGATTATGTTACCTACTATGTTGGTTCATGGAGAGAGGCTTCTTTAATAGGATTTCCTTGAGTTTTGATATCAGGTATTATTGTCAAGGCTTTTGGAAATATGCATAACCCTTTAGACCCTTCTTGTCCCTAAAAAGCAATATTCTGACTGATTCGAATATACATTAAAATTTGCTTCCTAGTTTATGGCTCTACGATGTATGTAAACTTCATCCACTTACGAGTGTTCAATAGAGTCATTTAATTTTAAAGTTATTCAAGTCCCAAACAAAAATACGGGTAAATAGAATGTGATGGAGGCTTGTCCAAGTAGGGATGTCGAGGGTCACAGGTACCGCGGGGCGGTGCGGATATCCGTTGTCACATTTGAATTTGTATACTATTAGGTCCTCACCTATGAAATTGGCGTTGTGTGCGGAGAATTTCGAGAAAATTGATTTCTCAATACGTACATTTTTTTTCTGGAACTACATATTCTATTCCCCTAAAATTGTGTGTGTATAATTGGACAACATAGTGAAGAGTGTGCGAGCCTTATTTAAAAAAGAAAATGAGCACATATAAAAATACAACAAATTTAAACATTGAAAGCGACAACATATGAAATATTCTGTTTTTAAGTTAATTTTTTTGGGATGAACTTGCCTATAAATAGTATTTATTTAATTTTCTATCTTTGCAATAATGTTATGTTCAGAATATAAATTAATTTTGATTATGACTGTTGAATTAAAAAAAAATATGTACAAAATAAAATAGAGTGAAAAAACATAGCATAGGAATTTGTATCGTATTTCGTATTTAGGTTTGAATGTCCAGTGGTAAAAACTGAAATCCCTTGTTGCCGTCCTGTTCTGCGGAGGCCTTAATCATTGATCGAGCTAAGGAAGCGAGTGGAGATCACAGTGGCAACTTGGGCCATTTGGCTTTGTATTTATGACCAATCTACATGAAACTTGGTAGGTTCTACCATGAAAATTGAGACCATTAAACCTATGTACATAGATCGAGTTGCCTGTGTTATTAGTTCAATTTGTTTGTTGGTCCGGTCGGACTTTATACAAGCCAAGTTATCTTGCGTAACTGGCAGATAGTGCAGATTGCGCGCGAGATTTCAGTTCGGAGCGAAGGACTAATATATAATTGTGTTGCAGATTGCTAAGTGCAGAGTTGAGTGAGCAGCCCAAGAGTAGGAGCCAGGAGTTCGCGCAGAACGAGATAATACGGCTGGCAGCCGAGTCCTTAGCTTTGCAGGTATTCAAATTAGTCTTATTTATTTACTAGCGGGGTTTTCGCACGGGTTAGGACACTTGTTTTACACCTACGTTACTTAATTTAGTAAGGATCCCTAATGTTTTCTAGCAATAAATATAGCCTATGTTACTCAGGATGTATGAAGCTTTCCAATGGTGAAAGAATTTTTGAAATCGGCACAGTGTTTTATTCATTATAAACATACACACACACAAAAAAACAAATTTTTCCTCTTTATAATATTAGTGTAGAAGTGTAGATGTAGATTTATAAGGACACTCAACACAAGTAAACTCAACACACAAAATAATTGACAAACGGTTATCTCTTCTACATATATAAACAATAAATAATGCGGAACATTTTTCACAAAACATTTTAAAGCCCCAAAGTAAGCAGAGTTTGCGTTATGAGAACTACATGAATGATAAACTACTTTTATATATTTTGTAAATACATACATTTTAAGCATAGATCACACATTCAGACCCTAGACAAATATTTGCAGATCATACAAATATTTGTCTCGCAATAGGAATCGAACCCATAACCTTCTGCGTCTCAGGCGGGTGTTCGCCCACTGCGCCACAGAGGTCGTCAATAAGTGATTGGCATCATAGCTGTGTTGGTAGTAGCTCTGCCTTCATTGATGAAGGTCGCGGGTTCGATTCCCGCCCAGGTTAAACCTCTGTATGGTGGATGTTTCTTCTGTGTCTGGGAGGTTTTTAATATTAGGAGGTTTATTGAGGTGTCTATCTGCTTACCAGTTTCTGGTACATAGTGCAGGATTTGCCTTGTTTGGGATCAGTTGACTTGACCGTGTGTGAGATGCCTCGTATATTTCATCATCATCATCACCCTCACTATCACTATTATCATGATCCACAACCCCACTTCATCCAGTGCTGTATATAGGCCTCCCGGAGTTTGTGCCATCCACCACGGTCTTGTGCTAGTCGCATCCACGATCGTTGGGCGACTCGTCATCGTAATTTATTTAAGAGTTTTAATAATAATAATAAATCCCTTTATTCCGATCTTATAACTGTACAAAATAAAAACTACAAACTACAAAATATCTCGGAAGTTCGGCGTGCCTATTGACAAAGGCCTCCTCCAACGATTTCCATTGTTGCCCATCTTGTGCAACCCTTCTCCAGTTTGGTCCTGCTGTCAGTTTTATTTTCATCTTCCCATTTGTGTGCTGTCTTCCTCGTCTTCTTTTGCTGTCCCTTGGATACCATTCTGTTACTCTCCTGCTCCATCCTGACCATCTCCACTTCTGTTGATCGGAACGTTTGAGTATGTCGCAAAGTTTTTTTATTATTCTTAAGTCAGTATTTCTGATCTTATTTTGTCGTTTATGCTTAGAGATTACTCTTTATTGTACACCAAAAAAAATAAAAATATTAAAATTTAATTTACTAAACTATAAAACTAATCCGCGGTTGTACAATGGGCGGTCTTATCGCTAAAAGCGATCTCTACCAGGTAAATTTTTGTGCTCTTGTCGGCGCAACTGATGCAACTCTTTCCATCTGCCTCTCTCCAACCTGCCTACTTTAGTTCTCTATACGGCGACGCGTATTTCTCGTATATTTATTAATTAAAATTAATTTTCAGGAGCGAGTTGACAAGTTGTCTGAGAGTTGTCGCCGCTACAAGAACCAGATCCGACTACTGGTGCAGAAGTTGAAGGAAGTGGGAGTTGAGGATGTCAACGAAATACTGGAGAATAATGGTAAGTTTTACACCACATAAATGTCATATTAACTTTCATGAATCATTATGAAACACTGTTATAAAAATAATATTGATTAAAACAATATTTCAGACATTAATTACAATTTCGTCTATAGTTATAATACAACAAAATCTTAAATTTTTTACACAGAAAGCCAAAACAAAAAAAAAATTAAACCGTAATACACAAAAACTTGACGCACATTAAACATAGCGGCTATGGACTCTTATATGTAAAGAGTTCCAGTGGCGCACAACGGGACAATCAGTTCAGTCCAGTATAATTCAGTATAATGAATACTAGCGGCCCGTCTCGGCTTCGCACGGTTTTAGTAAGGATCCTTAATCTTTTCTAGCTATAAATATAACCTATGTTACTCAGGGTATATGTAGCTTTCCAATGGTGAAATAATTTTTGAAATCGGCACAGTAGTTTTTGATGAGGATGACAAGACCGAGTTATAATGGGTGGTTTTGGCCCGAGTAAAACACTCTACTTTTCACTTCGATTGCGAGAAAATAAAACAATTCAAAATTGGACAATTTTTATTAAAAATTAATCAACCTTCATAAAACATCACCAAGACGGTTCTATTTTCAAAAAAAAAGATTGACGGAGCACCAAGAAGTCGAGTTTTTATGTAAAAGAACGAATGCTTTGTACGGGCTGATGATTTTAGACAAAAATTAAAAAGAAAAAATACTTTTTAGCCCGAGGTATTAAACTCTAGTTTTAGGCCCGCTAAGCTACACTATTATGATACCCTTTTTGAGCAAGAGAAGTGAAAAAATATTTTTTTTTCCTCTTTAGCATTAGTGTAGATGTACATTGATTGTATGTTCTAATAAAATAAGAGCGCTTTATTCGACTTACTAGTCCTGCAACCATTTCTTTAAGATAAGACATCAAAAAAAGCAAAAAGTATAGAAACGAAAATTATGAACGAATTTGCTGGCCCAAGCGTCGTCACTAAAGGTCCCATAAAACCCGAGCACAGATACCTTAAACTTAATACCCCTCTTTTTGCGTCGGGGGCTTAAAACATACGTTTTTGAGTTTATCCGTTACAAGCAAACACACACACATACCCAATACATTTCGAATCTAATATTTCAAACTAAGATAATCCCGTAAATGTGTATTAACATGTAAACATAAATTATAATTTGTTCGATATCGTTCGTTATATCATCATCCAGCCTATAGCAGTCCACTACTGGACATATGCTTCCTCCAAAGAGCGCCATTGCACCCTGACCTCAGCACGACACATCCTTCTTCCAGCAGCTTTTCACAGATCGCTGCACACTTTATTCAATAATTTCAATAAATAACTAAGTAAAATGTTCTCTGTTTTGTTTCTAGATTCAATAGTACCGCCGAACGCGTCAATGACACAAGAGATAGCTCCTGTGACGCGTAAGAAAGAGAGAGAATACCTCGGAATGTTCGAGTACAAGATACAAGACGAAGCGATCATCATCAAGAAACTAATCCTAGGTAAACATTTAGAAAGATAAGAATGAACTAAAATATATTTATTTAATCCTTATTACACATTAAATAGTGTTCAATCAGGGTTAGGCTATAAAAAACAAAAGGTTATATAAATGATGCTCTCATTTAGTAAATATTAGCTTCCGCCCGCGGCTTCGCTCGCTTGGTACCGGGATAAAAGTAGCCTATGTATTAATCCAGGTCACAAACTATGTATATTTCAAGTTTCATCCAAATCCGTTCATTAGATTTGCGTGAAAGAGTAACAAACATTCATCCATTCATGCATCCATCCATACATTCATACTCACAAACTTTCGCATTTATAATACTAGTAGGAAGTAGGATAGGCTAGGATTATTTATTATGTGGGAGTACGCACCCGACGAGCCCACAAAAACAACAACAACAAAGATTACTACTAGTATACTGTCTCAGCATAACTCTGATCTCAACCTTAATTCCACAGATTTAAAACCCAAAGTCGCAGTCACTCTTCTCCCTGGTCTGCCAGCATATATCCTCTTCATGATGCTACGACACATGGACCACGTGGACGATGAGCCTAAGATGCACCAACTGATGAAAGCTGTCAGGACTGGAGTGAAGAAGACTCTGAAGAAGAGGGCCGATAGTGTTGAATATAACTGTCTCTGGCTTGCTAATATGCTGAGGTAAAATTGACTTTATAGTGTGTATCAATAGAGATAAAATTAAACCGAATGGATTAAGGGTTCAAAGTGAATGTTAACTGGTTCGATGTAAATAATTTATTACTGAACGAGACTAAAACAAAATGTATGAGATTTATATTACCAAATGTTAAACAAGTTAAACCTAACATTAAAATAAAAGATGAAGATCTAAATCTTGTGGACAGTACTGTATTTTTAGGCATAACTTTAGATAATAAGCTTCAATGGGGCGCTCACATAGATGGGTTGTCGAACAGACTCAGTTCTGCAGCATACGCAGTCAAAAGAATCCGTCAACTTACTGACGTAGAAACGGCTAGACTAGTTTATTTCAGCTACTTCCATAGCATTATGTCGTACGGAATTTTGTTGTGGGGGAATGCTGCAGATATCAACACCATATTTGTGTTGCAGAAGAGGGCTGTTCGTGCAATTTATAATATGGGCCCCAGAGAATCACTTAGAACTAAGTTTAAAGAAATAAATGTTATGACAGTGCCGTGCCAATATATATATGAAAACTTAATGTATGTCCGAAAACATATTAACATGTTCAAGAAAAATAGCGACTATCATAATGTTAACACTAGAAATAAAGATAAACTAGCTGTTCCCACTGTAAGGCTCCATAAAGTTAGTCAATCTTTTAAAGGGATGTCTGTACGATTTTTTAACAAAATCCCAAATGATGTGATTAATCTATCTGTAACTAAATTCAAAAATGTTGTTAAACGTAATCTATGTAATAAAGCTTATTATAAAATATCTGATTATTTAGATGACAAAAAAGCTTGGGATGAAACTGCCTCCAACTCCATCAAAAACAATGTAATAGATATTAAGTACAATGACGTTAAAAAAATATAAGCCAAGCAGAGTTTCTTGCCAATTCTTCTCTGTTTGGTCACGTTACGAATTGGTGGTAAATTTAAAAAAATGACGTTTCAAAGTGTACTATACAGTTCCTACTGAATAAATGATTTTTGACTTTGACTTTTGACTTTGACTTTGAATGAAAATTACGACTGATTTGGTTAAATAATGGATAAAAGATTTTATTATTAAGTTCGTAAGGTTGGTGTTGATATAACAAATCAAATGTGTCATAAGAATCAAGAGACCGAATAGAATAGGTTATCAAAGTGAATAAAAATTAAGACTGGTTTGGTTTGCTAATATTCTGAGGTAAAATCCTATTGTGAAGCAATTTATTTAGGAATATGAAAGCAGTCAGGACCGGAGAGTAGAAGTATCTAAAGAAGAGAGCCTATAGTGTTGAATAATAAATAATAGTCTCTGGATGATAAATATGCCGAGGCAAAATAAAATAGACTTTATGACTGAATAGAATAAGGGTTCAAAGTGAATGAAAATTAAGACTGGTTTGGTTTGTTAGAAACTAATATAGTTTTTAACAGTTTAACTAAAATAGCAAACCTTCACGGCCTAGAAAATAACAATACAAAGGTTCAGCAAGAATATAATTTTGATTCTATCACGTTTTCTTACCAAAAAACTTGCACCAATGTGATCAATTTTGGTGCAATTTTTTTGGTAGGAAAACGTGATAGAATCAAAATTATATTCTTGCTGAACCTTTGTATTGTTATATTCTAGGCCGTGAAGGTTTGCTATTTTGCATAACTACATTCAGTGATTTTATATCTTCAAAAATGTTGAAAAGTGCGAGCGAGGGGGAGGGTTGACTTGACTCGTCGCCTTTAGAGCGTATAGCGAGGTTACAGTGATCTGCTTGGGCTCACTGCTTCTTCTTACCTATGCCAAAAACTTAGGCCTTCTAGTCTGCATCTATCTTAGATGCTTTATACATCGTCACTTGAATGAATGAATAAGTAATTTATTTATTTCCTCTAAGTTACAATTGGTACTCACAGCTAGCTTGACAATAGCATTAACAATAAATATATGCAAAAATCGTACCATAGGTAGGCTCTGTTCTGTCTGGTCTAAAATAGCCTGTATAGCGGGGTCACGGGACCCGTCTTTCTCAGTGATAATTTTTACTCACTGATGGACGCTGTAATGCTTGTGCAGCAGCATCTATTATAGGTGCTACATGCCTGACTGCATCTAGGTACCGACTAGGCTGAGAGGATGGTATAGGTCACAAGACATGCTCAATACGTGTGGAGCTGACTAACCCAAGAGATTCCTCATGATGTTTACCTTCACGGTTTTGAGCACGTAATAAATAAATAACGGAAGGACGTTATCACACAGCATCATGTAAAAAAACTAAGCAGAGTTTGTGTTATGGGAACCACATGATTGATAAACAATATATAACAGTTTTTTTTGTAAATATATACATATCATTCGTAGAAACACCCAGACCCGAGACAAATATCTGCAGAACATGCAAACATTTGTCCCGCGGCGGGAATCGAACCCGCAACCTTCTACGTCTCAGGTGGACCTTTTCCCACTGCGCCACAGAGGCCGTATAAATAACGCGTATAAAATTTTCGATCAAAAATCCATTGGCACACGGGCCACGAACCCACGACCAGAAGACCAGCTGCCTGATCACTGATCAGCTAACTCAGTTTAAACCGGTCCTGTTTTTACAAACTTTGACCTATCCTGTCGAAATTCAAAGAACCTCAATTGACAAAGCTTGTGAAAACAGTACCGGTTGCTATAATTTCTGTGTGAAGCAGCAGAAAGCCATCATGGCTCGAATGACTGTTATATTATTGCTCAATAAAATACCTCTTCTCTTTTCAGGCTACTTAACAACTTGAGGCAATACAGCGGAGACGCGGTGTATCAAACTGCCAACACTCCGAGACAGAATCAACAGTGTCTACGTATTTTCGACTTGTCCGAGTACAGACAAGTTTTGAGTGACATAGCTGTTTGGATATACCAAGGTAACCTTCTATCTATCTATCTTATAACCCATAATTCCTAAGAAACCTACTTTTTTAATTTAACGGTTGAAAAGTTCTGTTGGAAATAGATTTAATTGAGACCAAATTGTTTTTTTTGATGGCATGCTTGTACAAAAAAACGAAAATGCGGTTGTTTCTTCAAAATAAACTTATTGTTTCGCAAGAACAAAACCTTCTAACTTCAAAAGCAAAAGTTGCTGCCCTCATGTTGCTGCCTCAGAGGTAAAAAAAATCCCGACCCTGTATATTCTGGCAAGGCTATCTCTGCAGAACTTAGAAATGTGAACGAAATTAAAATCTTTTGGTCCTTCCTTCTCAGTAGTTGGCTACTGGCCAACTATGGTATCGGAGTTTTTAGCCCGCACGAAGACCTCGGACATTTAACGACTGAAAAAGCCGGGATCAACATACACTACGAGTTTGAGCCACCAACTACACTAGAAGTCGTTTACCCCAAAGGTTATCTGCCGAAGTAAACATACTTTTATTTAATTTTACCAGGTCTAGTCCACCTCCTAGAACGTCAACTGGAGCGTCTGATAGTCCCCGCCATACTGGAGCATGAAGAGATCTCGGGGCTGTCGGGCCCCGCGCGCCCCGCACCCGCCCCCGCGCCCGGCCCCGCGCGACTCAAGCAAGAACTCACTCTCATGCATGAGCACCTGCATACCTACAGCGTGTATCAGCCTCTCAGGGTCATGATCTTCAAACAGGTATGTGATAGAGATGAATCACACTACACACTAAAGACAAGACACTAGAAACTTGACTAGAAACACTGGACATTAGATACAATACACTGAACACTAGGCACGATACACTGGACACTGGGTACTTGACACAAGACAAGGTACAAGGCGCATGATACTAGCAAGGAACAAGGTGCAGACACTAGAGCCAAGCCTCCCGCTGCCTCAAGCAAGAACTCGCTCTCATGCATGAGCCCCTGAATACATATAGCGTGTATCAACCGCTTAGAGTCATGATCTTCAAACAGGTATGTGATAGATATCAAATCACATCATAAAATAGGCAATAACAACAAAACACTAGACACTTGATACTTGACACTTGATACTTGACACTTGATACTTGACACTTGACACTTGATACTTGACACCGGACACTCGGCCGCGCTACCTAAGCAAGAACTCACTGTCATACACTAGCACCTGCATACCTACAGCGTGTATCAGTCGCTAAGGGTTATGATATTCAAACAGGTATGTGATAGAGAACACACTAGACACTAGACACATACACTCGACCCCGCTGCCTCAAGCAGGAACTAAGCCCACAAGCATACCTACAGCGTCTACCAGTCTTATTTTTATCGTTTGATTTTATGACTATCATCTCTGCGGCCACGGAGGCCTATTGTGATCGCCATTTCTATTTCTTTCGCCCCTTGTGGGGCGTTCATAGTTCACCACTTAGCCTTACTGCTGACAGAAACTGTAGAACCTTTTTGGGTTTGACTTTTCGTATCACCTCTGGGCTTAAAAATAATTTGCCCAGAATAGCGCTACGTTTGTGCATTCGTTGCCCACACTCCTGGCAGATCATCATCATTAATTTAAAAGTTCGGCGCAGCTGATGCAGCTCCAGCCATCTGCCTCTCTCCAAAGCAGCCTCCTTTACTTCCTTATATGACATGACAGCTAATTTATCTTTAATGCGGCTCATATAATTTATCCCTGGTATTCCCCTACCTCTCTTTCCTTCAATCTGGAGTCCTATCTTCCTAGCAGATGAAAGGGTGACTACTTGACCAGCAGGTTGTAGTGTCGCAAAGCTTAAACGTGTGTTTGTTGAGAAGTAATAAATCAATAAATAATGCGGGACGTAATTACACAGCATCATGTAGCCCCAAACTAAGCAGAGCTTGTATTATGGGAAACACATGATTGATATACTACACATAATTTTTTTTTATAAATACATACATATCATACATAATAGTTACTACTTAACACCAGATGGGCCATGTACTAGTTAAAATATAATCTTTCGGGCGAGCCCTTTACAAAGACCTCTCTAATACTCAAGTTGCTAAATTTATATTGTTTTTCCAGATTTTCTACTACATCTGCGCTTACAGCCTCAACCAGTTGCTTCTGCGCAAAGACCTGTGCTGCTGGGCTAAGGGCTTGCAGATCAGATACAACATCTCACATCTGGAGACCTGGATCAAGGAGCATCTAGCTGAGTACGGCCAGAGAAGCGTAAGTTCACGCTTTTATGCATCCTAACTTCCTAACTAATATTAAAGTAAGAATGGTATTAAATAAAGAAAAAAATCTAAAGTTCCTTTGTTTGTTACACTTTCTAGTGTACATACCTACCAAATCATGTAAGTATTCACATGAATCTCTCTAACGATATCGACCGTTTCTTCGAAACGATTTCTGCTCGGTTCCATGGGGCTACACAGTACCGTCATGAGATCATATGTTTCGTTTCCCACCAGCGTGATCAGATATGAATTTTGCAAGTCAGTTTTTGTATCATTCACTAAAAAAAAGCTCGCTCTCACTTTTCCAAGTATAGGTACCGAGATAAAACTCTTTAATATTTCCTATTGCACGTGTTTTGTGCTCCATTTTGTCCTCCTCCTCGGTGCTAAAATGTTAAAATGCACTAATTACAGCAGCAAATGATAACGCGGTGACTGACAGTTAACTGGTTTATTCAGAGCTTGGCGCAACCAAATTGAATCACTTTGGTTGAATGGAGCAGAAAAGAAAGGAATGCTGTTTACCCGGTATTTGGAAAGTGAACTATTCAATACATCCTCTTCGAAAGATGTCGTTTTAGAAAGAGACTGACTTAAAGTGAATCGTTCCATTCTTGTGTTTACACATTCATTTTTCATTCAACCTCGTTGCAGGTGAACGCTAAAAGTTAAAATATTGAGCGTGCTCAGTTCTTTCAACGCCATTAAAAACAATATTTAATGACATTGAATATTTCACATGTTTACCTCATGTACCGTGCCTGGAACTCTAGTTGGTAATGCACTTTCGAAGATGCCAAAATACAAGCTTTCCGCTTAGACCAAGCTAAGGCTCTTCACAGGTATCTTTGCGATTTAAATATAGTACCTTTTATTGTTATAATTTTGTCATATCGTTTAACTTTTTTACATTGCTCAATTGAGTTGCTTCATCCAAATTGAAAGGTAAAAGTAGAATAAATATAAGAAATATATTTATTGCGGTTAGCAATTTTACATAAATGTGTATCTAGGTTGGGATCTTCCTTTAAGCAGACAATGCTTGTGAAAAGTGAACAGTGTAATTTCGTGTAAGACTTACAAATGTGAGTCGACCACCTCTGGGCCACACTCTGTGAATGCGCTTGTCCATCTTTGTGTAATAATGTCCAGCGTTATTTATTTATGTGTTTGTGTTCTAGGTGGAAGAGATTCTAGGTGTACTCAAGCCAATAACTCAAGCGGTGCAGTTGTTGCAAGCACGCAAGTCAATGCAAGATGTACAAAGCACTGTGGAAATGTGCTCCAACCTCACTGCGATGCAAGTTTGCAAGGTGAAGTATTTTATGTTGTTTTGACACTTGGGGGTCTATTAAGCTTAAGTAAGTCGTTATTAGCTTAGGGCAGGCCTCCTTCACTCCGCAGAATAGGTATAAAAATATACCTACGCATCGCCGGCCCCCTGGTCGTGGTTCGTTAGTCGGTTGCCGAGTTCTGCCCGGAACGAACGTGTCCTTGAGCAGCCGCGGCATTTTAGTTTGTTTTTGTTAATGTACCTATATTTTTCGCCAAATGAAGGCAAAAAATACTGCATAGCATTTGGTTGCTTTAATAATAATAAGAAAATGTAAATAATATCAATAGTAGGTACAGAACTGAAAGTTTTTCTACCAAATAATGCGTTGTTTAGATATCAAAGTCCATACTTACTTAAGTAGGTAGGTACTTAGGTACAAGTTCTATTTGAATGCGGTACCTACCTATAAATAAACGTAATATTATAATGTAGGTATTTTTTCATAGACAATTTTTGTGCCATTGTACCTAAAGGTAGGTGTACTAACAACTAAAACTAGATACCTAGGTTACCTACAAACCAAATGTTGTTTTTTTCTCTTGCAAATATCTAGGTAGGTATCTACCTACATAGCTAGGTATTATGATTTTGATTATGTAGACTGAGAGCAAGATTAGAAACCCAACTTAGGTACATTTTTATTTGATTTAACTTTAAGTAGGCAGTGTAGGTTATCTACTTAAAAACAGTCGGGTGGGTAGGTATAGGTAGACAAATCGATGTGGTAAGTTACCTAAAGGTAGGTGTACTAACAACTAAAACTAGATACCTAGGTTACCTACAAACCAAATGTTGTTTTTTTCTCTTGCAAATATCTAGGTAGGTACCTACCTACTAAAATTTCTCTTAAGATTTAGCATTATGTACCTACCTACCTTAAACAGTGATTATTCAGTTCACCGTCCGGGTGCATACTACCGTCATGTATATTTCTGCCGTGAAGCAGCATTGCTGTATTTTGGCTTGAAGGGTGTGTGTGCTGTTGGTGCCGGTGAAATTACGGTCACATGAGGCTAACACCTTCATGCCTCAAGTTAATGAACGCAGGGCGTTGCATCGTAAGGTAAATTCCGAACATGCGTGGCCTACAAAGCAAAACCTTGTTATAACTATTGGTTACCACTTAACATTAGGTGGGCCATAAGCTAGTTTTATCTTCAAGTAACACAAAAACGGGCGGGTCGACTAGTTCAAAATAAATGCGTTTTACTGTAATACATTTTTTCCACAGATACTAAATATGTACACGCCAGCAGAGGAGTACGAAGTGAAAGTGACCCGTGAGTTCATTCACGAGATACAAAAGAAAATGCAGGAGAAAGCCGGCACGAATGCTGACAAAGAACCGGTATGTATAACTGTTTTTGCAAATCTTGACTGCCAGTACGTGCAAGTTGTTGAACGAACTCCCTTCTGCGATTTTACCTCAAACCTATGACATGGGGTACTTCAAAAGACGGGTATTTCATCAGCTCAAGTCAGCGCATTACGCCTCTGGTGATACAGATGTCCATGGGCGGCGGTGACTACTTCCCATTAAGTGGTCTTTTCGTCTGCCAGCTTTGGCTTTAAAAAGCCACATATACTCACAAAGAATCTATATCCCTTTGAAGTTAGGTCCAGAAAACGATTCGATCAATCCTAGGGCAATCCGACCCAAACATTGGAACTACGTCACTACTTACAGCCAACTTCAGAGGTATACAGAGATAGATATTTGACCCAGTGAAGTTGGCTCAGCAAACTATTCGACCAATCCTAGTACAATCCGACCCAAATATAGGAACTACGTCGGTACTTGCAGCTTGGCACGTTAAGAGGTTGATTTTTCAGCCGTTAAGCCATGTCGGAAGCTTTTGGGTGGCCTCAAAACTCCGACACCAGGGTTGGGCACTAGTGAACTACGAATAAGAAATAGAACGAATCATTCTGGGAACCCCTTACACCCCTACAAATAGGAAAATTGGAAATATATGAGGTTATTATTAAAATTTGTTTTGTGTTTCAGCAAAATCTACTCATGGATTCAAAGATGATATTCTCTGTGCAATTCCCCTTCAACCCCTCCCCCATAAGGTTGGAAGCCGTGGACCTTCCTGAAGTTTTGGAGCTGGATGGTCTACTCACGAAGATATAAACGTCCAGTAGAATAATTATAGTTTCATGGTTCATTATTTTATTATAATGTATAATAATACACCAATTTCTAGATCAGGAGGTTCGAAAAAAAAGGTTTGATTAGATGGTACTGTTGAGGAAATAGCTTTGACTAGATTGTACAGTTGAAGTAATAGCTATGACTAGATTGTACAGTAAGAGGAGTCGCTACGATTATGTACAATTCAAGAAAGTTATGACAAAACGGTTCAGTTTAAGAATTAGTGAGATAGTACAGTTTGAGAATTAGATGGTACAGTTTAGGAAATAGCTATTATTAGATTGTACAGTTGAAGAAATAGCTAATAATAGACTTCAAGAATCTGCTATAATTATTGTACCTTCATGTGGAGAAATAGTTATAATTCGATGTTACAGTTTGAGGAGTAGCTATAGTATAGAATTAGCTATGATTAGATTGTACACTTCGAGAGTCACTACGTTCATGTACAATTTGAGAAATGAGAAATAGCTGGGATAATACTGTACGGATTGAGATATTCTAAGATTAACTATTCGGCGGTAGAGAAATAGCCAAGGTCAGTCTGAGAATGAAGAAATCAGGTGGCAGTAACATTGATGAGGTAAGCGAAAGAAAATTTAAGAACACGTAAAAATTATTTCGCACATTTTGGGAAATCGCTACTATTAATCATCAATATGGCCAATTGTGGTAACAGGTACTGATATCAGTATCCATTATGTGGTACATTTCGAAAAGTCTTTGATTATCTGCTCGACAACATATGGAAGGCTAATGAGAGGCCCTCGAGATGCCTCTAGGAGGCCTCCGATTGATCTTGAATTTGGCCTCTATTACTCGTTATTTGTTAATCATCTTAACTATGACTTACCTAATAGCATTTGTTTTATAATTTTGTACTTAATTTTTGAAAACGTTCCTAGAAACATTCCATATTTATTATAATTATTGCCATATACGAAATTATTAATGAAATCTGGTGCCATTTGAGAAACGAAAATTCATTTGTTATATAATTTAATACAAATTAATATAATCTATCAAATCATTCCAATTGCAAAGCATTTTTGTATACTTTACTGAAAATATATTATAAACTTTGTTTATTTAATAAAAATTAATATAATTTATTCAATCATTCCAATTGCAAAGCGTATTTGTATACTATTTTGAAAATATATACTTTTGTTTATTCAAATTATTTTGTTACTTAATATTAATTTGTTATAATTGTTATTCCTGATTGAAAATCATTCCAATTGAAATATACATCTTTATTATTATTGCTAAATAGTTACCTGGAAAATAGTGGTGATGGTAGAACTTTGTCCCCAAACAATCATAAAAGGGAATGCAGGTTGAAACGGCCATTAAAATAATAGTAATAATTTAAAATTTAATTATGTTATATTTGAGTCTTTTGCGCCTACATTGATTTATAGTTTAATTTAAATAAATATTTTGTTAATTTATATAATAAATATACTATCATAAATATTTAGATAAATAATTATGCTGATATTTTTTATTTAATTATGTAGGTATGTTGTATATTTAATTTATTATATTAGCTTAATATACAAATAAATAGTTGTAATTTTACTTATACAGAATTTTTCAAAAAGCTGCTAACTGCAAACAAAAATTAATAAGTAAATATTATTATTAGTATTGTAAGATCGGTGTTTGTTCAAGCTAGGCTTAGACATTTCTTATGAAAATAGTTATAAAGTAGTTTTTATATAGGTAGTAAGCAAAAATATTCAATAGCTAGCCATACATACACTCATCAATCTATGGATTAACCTGACAGATTTTAAACAAACTCGTAGATCGTTTAGTTTTGAAGGAAGTAGACGGATAATACAGTTGTGGGACTGCTCGATTTTATTGTTTTTTTATTCAATGGCATCTAGGATTCTAATATTCTGATTTCCACAATATCGCCAAAAAAACTAGTTTCTTCATCTGAGAATTCCAAGTCAAATTCATTTCAATTTCATTTCAGTACACTTTAATCTTATTGCTAACGTTGGTTAAATAGTTAATAATAATTTTAAAGAAGAAATAAAATAAAATGACAACCTTAGTTCCAGATCTAGTTCATTAGGCTCTTTTTAATAGAAATTGTTTATTGACTAGTAGAAACACACGGCGGCAGTCGTGCCTGGCGAGAAATACTGCTTATGTTTAACAGAATATGCACAGATTTTCCTTCTTAGTGCTTGCCTTGTGGTCTGGCAAATACGTGCCTACTTTCGCCTTAGCAGAAGAGTTTTAACGATTAGCCAGTAACACAGCACACACACACACACACACACACACACACACACACACACACACACACACACACACACATACACAGCACAGATGCTCTATCATGAAGGCTAGAAAAATGAGATAAACATAGATTCAAAATAACGCTTTGTCATTGGCCAAAAGTTTCGTTACGCTTACCATACGTCAGGTTGAAATATTCGTGATCGCTCGACCGATCTGTCAGGTATTAGTATGTGTACCTATGGCTAGTTAATATTCTAAAATATCGACACCCATTACAAAATTATACATTTCATATCCAACAACCAGTTGTCTTGATGGACGCAGGGTATCAGCAACTCCGCGTACCAAGCATACAAAAAACAGGCTCCATAACATAAAATAAAAATCTCTATAACTTTATCATGTTACATTCAGCTTCAGATTTCGTAATCACGAAGATTACGAATATACATACATTTAGCCAGTCAATTTAGCATATAATATTAGTATGAATGTGAGACTCAATTCGCATTAGTTTAGCAAGTGTTACCATTTATTTTAGGTGCTTTTACATGGCAACATTAAAAGTAATCAGTATTTATTCGATGTACTTAATTTTTGTATATTTCTTGTTTGTTAAAGCAAAAATATAATATGTTAGTTAGATAAATATATCAATGTTTTATTGTTTATGTATAGTTGTTTGCTGTATACTTAAAATATATAAAAAAATTGTCAATGTAGAAATTAGAATATTAATATTTTTCTCCAAATAAATATATTTGAATCGTTTGTAAATGTAGAAAAATATATACATGCAATATTTATTTATACTCACGTTGTTAATAAAAACTTTATTATTCGGGTGCTCAAAGTAAAACATATTTAAAAAATCATAGTGTTTAATTAGTCAATTTCAAAAATAATTATTGTTCGTGGTTTTTATACAAAAATATATATAATTTAGTGAATATAACAACTATTTGCTACATACAATTATGATAACAATAACGAGATATTATTATAAGTTTTTTTAACTTTCACAAGTATTTAAACATAGTTATTCGGGAAAATGAAAAGGTGGAAGACAATATTAATAAAGAGAAAGTTGAATATACAACGAGTTCACATGATGATTACATAAATAATTTAGTTAATATTATGTTATTTAATAATACCTGTGCATCCCACTTAAATAAATAATAAAAAATCTTATGACGAGATATAATTATTTTATATATTAATTGTTGCTTGTGAAAAGCAATAATTAATATGTGAAATAATGAAATCTTGAACAATATGTAGTTTAAAACTTGTAGCTACCATGTTAGAGTATAAAGTATACATAATCTTACTTTTATAGATTTTATTGTTGTCATTTGAAGTATTGTGCTACTTATTAGAAAAAATTGATAAAAAATGCGTAATTACTTAAATTTTGCAAAACATTGCATTGACCAACATGAAATCAAGGTCTCTCTTATAATAAATATTATAGATAAGTAAAATATATAATAGCTTTAATAAAAGCTTAAAAGTATTTAAAAATATATGTTTCAAGCACATAATACATAATTTTTTTGATAAACTGCCATGATAGTTTTGCCTTGTGGAAAAATGCCCCTAATTTGAAGCTAATAAGCTCTTCCAAAATATATGTGCTGCCATTTTGACTAATTGAAAAAATATGAATAGATATAAATATAATTTTAAATTTATGATGTTTTTTTATATTAAAACCACGTTTATAAATCACATTACATACAATAATTATGCATATATATGCATAATTATTTTAAAGCAATATAGTATACCATATCCAATATTGTTGAACAATAAAAAACATAGTTGAATTTAACATAACAATCCCACTGCTGATAAATTATGCAGCGAATACAAGGTGTCAAGGTGAATAAGGTACATATATTATAAATTTAGACGCTGAAAAATTTGAGGATAAGATATGTCTACACTGGCCACCTTATCTCTTTAGAATAGGCTAGATGCCTTAAAATATTCTAATTAGTCCGTCATTTAAATTATCAAAATATATTGGACACGTATTTTTTATTTTGTCAATTAAACTAAAAATGACAAAGATATAGCGTGTTGAAGTTCAGCGTGACGTCACGAGTAAAAAGTACACTTTTTACATTTACATACAAGTGACGTCACGAGCCCCCACTCCCGAACTTTGACGATCTATAACTTTGTTAATTTCTATTGATTAAATAAATAAAAAAATACGAGTCCAATATTTTTTTTTTAAATTCACGGACTAATTAGTTTTATTATTTTTTTACCCAGTCATCATCCCTATTCTTAAATGAGGACAAAATTAAAACCTGATGGAAACACCTCATGCAATTTGTATTCCCTTTGTGGGATCTGTCATTTCGTCGCCTTGGTCAAACTACGTTTTAGATAAACTGGCTAGACTAGCTAGATTACTGTAGAAAAAACTCATGATACATATGCACAGTAGGTTTTAAATTTACCATCCGGGAAGTGAACTGGCTTGGTCTAGACTCTAGGACAAACTGATGCGGCCTGAGATTTGGTTCGATAGATAGATATTTTGTGACTTACTGTACTTTATAGCACTACAGACAGGTAACAAAAAAATTAGCAGTAATGGAGGATGTGATGGTGAACTTGTATAAAAACTGTGGTATATGATAAAACACAGTTTTTATCAAAGTATAAAAACTGGGCTCTCAAAGTTCGCATACCTTTTTGCCTACCAGTTAGATGTATGGTGCTGAATGTTACAAATTAGATTCAGCAGGTAGGTATGTACTCATAAATTGTAATTTTAAAGGCCGTGTGTAGCCTGTGCTGTCACTCTATCAAGTTATGTTACAATGTGTTAGACCGTGTCTAATTTACATTTTGTTGTTTGTTTGTTGTTATACAAAGACCTTTTAAAAACAAAAGAAAAAAACTACAGACAGGTATGTTCTGAGTCATAGAAAAGCTGCAATATATACAAAGTGAGGTTGAAATTCGTATGTTATTCCGAAAGGGGGTGATTAAGACCATAGTTCTCCAGAAGTTGTAAAAGTTACAGTTCAAAATAAGTGATAATTTTTTTTTTAAAGAAAATCTGCTGTTTCCCGGCAGCCTCAGAAGTTTTTGAATTAAATTATAGCTTAACTCACAAGTCAATTCTTCAATGAAAAACTACGAAATTCTAAAAGTATGAACAAATGTTCATACTTTTAGAATTTCGCTAGCTTCGGGAGTAGATTTACCCTTTTTCGGGATAATATAGGAATTCTAAGTCCAACAAAATCCCAGAAAAAGACTTTATTAAAAATATGTTTTTTGTAGGATTTAATTGTTTTAGTTTTATTTGTAAAATGACCTTTTTACAGCAAGATAGTATTACTATTAATTTTCAAGAAACGATGTATCATATTTAAGTCCAGTTCAGCCTAACGCGAGTCAAGCTTGTTGGCCTCGCGCGAGCCAATTTCTTATATTTATTTTTCTTTATGAATGTGCTGATTTTCGATCTTGGTGGCTATCTATAATTTGCCAGCAGTGGGATTACGATGCGGTGTAGTGATTAGGTACGTTTAGCAGAATTTGTTTTACAGGTGTTAAATAAGATCATAGAATTGTATCAGATATTATAACAACGTTGTATAGTGCAAAATTAATAAATAATGTTAGCAAAAATTTGGTTTTTGTTTTTTATCTATGCTTCTTCTTGTTTGTAAGACTACAATTTGTTAAATAAATGTCATAGGTTGATACATTGTGTGACATTGACATTGACATACACGTAGTAATGACGACGACCAATGATGAACAATGACGAAAACCAAAATAGCTTTTCATTGGTCTGACAAACATCTGGTCATTAGGCGTCGTCATTATTAAGCGTATGTAGCCGATACCAGATGGAACATTTAAAAGTCCGGCGAAAAGCTTGATTTACATTGAAAAATCCTGAGATTTACTGGAATTCGAATTCACGTGAAAACGTAATTTACAGCATTGTAGGCCGCGGCACAAAGATTACCTACTTGAAAAGGTATCATCGCAAATTAAACATGATAAAACAGATGATTAGAATATGTTTAATCGATTTTAAGTGTTGATTTTATTGGTGCTATTCACATGACAAAAGTTGATTTTTAAATTAGTCTAATATTCTTAAAAAATATAATTTTTATGAAGGTACCTATCCGGCGGCAATCCAGAGAAGAGCCTAAAAATCCTGAGATCTCAGGACAAATCCTGAGATATGGTAACCATACGCGTATGTCAATCTCTATACCCAGAGTGTCAACCTCGAGTAGGTTGACATTCACCTATATTAAATAGGAAAAAATACATTGTAATTAGGTACTTATAGCTTTTCTGGAAATGGTAGTGGGCTGGCCATATCCGCCGAAGAACCGACAACTGTTGGGGTAAACGAGTACTTGAGTACAGACCGCTGCTCTAAAGTTGTGTAGGACGCCCTCCAGCCAGGTGGAGTGACGATCTGCGAAAGGCTGATACAAGTAGCGGCATATGGAGGCGAGGCGAGAGAGAGCGAGAGACCCATGCGCAGACGTTACGTTCGGCCCGTAAGTCTAGCGGTGATCGAAACTTCTGCGCATGGGTCTCTCGCTCTCTCTCGCCTCTAGCTCCCATTTATGAAGGTACCTACTTTTGACTTCTGCGCAATAAAGGTCAGCGCTAGAGTTTCATGCTGCTACTTGTAGAAGCTGGATGCTTCGAACTGAGGACATGTGGCAATGATGCTCGTTAGGTGTGTGTCTAGCAGTGGACTGCTACAGGCTGATGATCATGATAGCTTTTTTAATAAAATTGATGCAATCTTTTAGGATTTTTATTATCTTACGTAATCTAAGTCCATAGATATTACCTACTTACCTTTAAACAATAAATACCTAAATCAAGCTAGGCAGGTAGGTATCTTTGCTGGTGGTAACTATGCGTCGTAGTAAATACCAAACCACAGAATACTTAATAGCGCAATATGGCAAGTATGATTATGCAAACTACAGGGATTTCCTTACAAATAATGCTGCCTTAACCCTTTGGCCTGCTAAAGTCGCGGCACGTAATAAATTCGTAATGTCATTGTAATGCTGGAGGTCGTGGGTTCGAATCCAAGCCGTGCACCAATGGATTTTTAATTTCGAAAAAATTATGTGCGCATTATCACGAGCTAGAAACGGTGAAGGAAAACATCGCGAAGAAATCGGCATGCCCTCGAACTAAAAAGTTCGAAAGGTATGTGCTAGGTTAGTGTTCCAATAAAAGCGTCGATGGGCTTGCAACCTGTCACGTGGAATGCTAGCTGCTTGCAAAAAGTGGCCATGTATCGAACGTAATGTTTGGACTTGCCTCTGACTACCCCCTTTAGGGTATCCTCAATAGATTTGCGTAATGAGCAATATCTGAAGATATCCATAATGGGGAAAAAGTCGTGAAGATGTTTAAGTATAAATATTTTCTACCATCTTACAAGAAAAGTATGTCTCAATTTGATTTGTAAGTAGGCAGGATAAACCTATCTACATCATGTTATATAAAAAATAAATATAAATAATCCTGGACGTTATCACACAGCATCATGTAGCCCCAAACTAAGCAGAGCTTGTATTATGGGAACCACATGATTGATATACTACATAGATACATATTTATTTTTTTGTAAATACATACATATCATACATAGAAAACACCCAGACCCGAGACAAAATCTGCAGAACATGCAAGTATTTGTCCCGCAGCGGGAATCGAACCCGCAACCTTCTGCGTCACAGGCGGACCTTCGCCCACTGCGCCACAGAGGTCGTCAGTTAAAATAATTTCACGTGACTGTACATCACGCGTGTTGCCAGAAACCATACGGTACCTAATATACCTACCTAATAAGTATGTATCTAATCTATGTATCGAAGTAGTTATCAGCTTGTTATCAGTCATAAATTAGGCATTCCAATCCAATTAGATAGAATACAATAAAACTAAATTGCTTATGTACCTATACCTTACATTACTAAATATGAAATTACGATACGTTAAATCCAAGGACGTAAATAATTACGAACATGACGTCGATCGCACGAATTACCACTTGAGACTAGCTAGATGCGGGTTCAATCCCCGCAGTGGGAGATATCATGTCAAGACCTCGACTTCGTCTAATCTTTAATCTTTATCTTAGATTCGTATCTTAGATAAAGATTGGGTCGTAACTCCTTTGAAAACATCGTTGGTCATGGAATAGCCGTCTAAGTGACAAGAGGTGCGGGTTCGATTTCCGTGGTACAAATGTTTGCATGATCTGTAAATACTAAGGAATAGGGGCTGGAATGTGTGTCATGGTGTACCGGAGGGGGCGTCCTAAATCTACGTTTGCCAAGCCACCGTCTCCACTCAAGAACTCTACGCCAACTGTTGTCAATTCTTCGGCAGATTTATTTTTAGAATTTTAAGAAAACTCACAGCTAGGTATCAAAAATAGAACACATAATATTACATAGCACCCACTGAGGAGCAGAAATGCATACTAAAAGATAAAGATCATCAAGCCATCCCACTGCTACTTCAACTTGCTATTATGTCCTTATAGGGTCCTATGAAATTGACGTTTTTTCCCTCTATTTTACTTTGCACATTTATTCAATAAACATTTATTCAACAGTCATATACAAAATTAATTTATTTTCTGAACGTAACATTACTGCAAAGATTGAAAATTCAATAAAATTCAATTTTTGAGGAATTTTATCAGCAAAAAAATTAACTTAAAAACAGTTCATTTCACGTGTTGTCACTTTCAATGCTAATTTTAAATAATAAATTCGTAGTATTTTTTTGTTTTTGTTTTCTTTTTTTAAATAAGACTAAGGCCGCGTTTCCATCTGCAAGCAAACTCGCGAAAGTCTTGCAGAAGTTTCTTGATATACCGTTTACATTTTCCTGCAATTTATTTCTGCAATCATTGTCGTGCGAGAAGCTCGCGGTTCATACTGTCGCAACTTATCGTACAGGTATTTACACACGAAAGCTCACGTGTGTCGCTATCAGAACTATCGCAATTTATTCTATTCTGTACTCTGAGGCATGACGTCAAGACGCGTACGTGTAGCAGCTGCGTTAACTATTTTGTTGTTGAAAAAGAAAAAAAGATCAATTTGGGTTCGAGAATGGATTTCTAGGAGACGAGAAGCTGGTGTTTACCATAATTTACTACGCGAAATACAACTGGAAGATGGACAGCAGTATTTTAATTTTATTCGTATGACCGCAGTCGATTTAGAAGCGTTATTAGTTAAAGTTGGTCACGCTATAAAAAAACAAGACACACGTTTCAGAGATTCGATATCACCGAAGGAAAGACTCGTCTTAACGCTGCGATTTTTAGCATCTGGTAAATATAAATAATTTAATAATATTACATGCGATTTATAATATTACTAGTTACAAACAAACAAACAAATCTTTCTTCTTTATAATATTAGTGTGATGTAGTAGGTGGACTTTTTAATGAACATTTCTGTTTCTTTTTCAGGAGACTCATACCATTCATTGATGTATTTATTTAGGATTCCTGTATGTACTATATCAAAAATTGTTCCGGAAGTTTGCAAGGCGTTATACGATGCTCTACATGAGGAATATTTAAAAGTAAGTACATTAAATATTACTGAAAACTAATTTATTATTAATAATAAATAAAATTAAAAATTGCTGCTTCAATTAAAAGGTTGGACTTCGACAGCATAAGTTTGTTCAGCGGTGTTTTCTTGATTGGCACTGATGACTACGTCATTTTCAGAAAGTGTAGACACCGGAGAATAAATTGGAAGGGTTAAATAAGTCGACTGATTTGAACTTTCACGTGAGGATATACCGTCCTCCTCATCTTGAATATCAACAATAGCTCTTTGTATGATTCGGCGAAGTTTTTTATTGCCTGCACTACTGAAGCTCCTAAGCACTGAGCTAACATATTCGCCGAATATCTGGTCATCGTCATTTGGTTCTGATAAAATTTTGTTGCATTTACGCAAAATATCCTCGTCCTTTCTTTTCTTTGCCGCTCGATTTGGCCTTGGAAATTCAATATTTTCCTTGTCATTATCTTGTGCTACACTTGGTTGTTGTGATCCTGTTGTATCACTGCTACAGCTAGCCGCAGAATTATCCTGTAATAAGATAAATTTGTTTCAGGTCCCATCAACTGAATCGGAATGGTCGCACATAGCTGAGATTTACAATAAAAGATGGAATTTTCCGCATTGCATTGGTTCGTTGGATGGCAAACATGTGGTTTTTAAGGCACCAGACAACAGTGGAAGTTTCTATTTTAACTATAAAGGTTCACATAGTATTGTACTGATGATAGTGGCAGACCCATGTTATAAAATTATTTATATGAACGTGGGATGCAATGGAAGAGTTTCTGATGGAGGAGTTTTTTTTCAATCATCATTATTTTCAGCACTGGAAAATAATTCGATGAACATTCCAAGACCATGTCCATTGCCGGGAAGTTCAGTACCGATTCCATTTGTTATTGTAGCTGATGATGCATTTGCACTAAAGCCATACTTAATGAAACCATTCCCATTTAGAAACCAACCCGCACCTAATAGAGTTTACAACTATCGGCTGTCAAGGGCAAGGAGAATGGTAGAAAGCGTCTTTGGTATTATTGCTAGTAAATTCCGTATATTTCGAAGGGCAATTGAACTCAACCCCGAAAAAACAAAGTATGTGACTATGGCTGCCTGTGCATTACATAATTTTATAATATCTCGAAGTGAGTCGACACGTCAGCGATACATTGAAAATACAAATGACAGCGAAAGTTTACCTGAACATAATTTGATAAACTTGGAAAGAGGCCCTAATAATAACTCAGGAAATGTAGCCCAGCAAATTCGTGAAGCATTCAAGGATTATTTTGTTTCTCCGGAAGGTGAAGTACCATGGCAATATCAGCATATTTAATTATTATTATGTAAAACTTAAATTATTAATTAAAAGTAAATATACGAATCAGTGTATATAGTATTGTTTCATTTAGAATATTAAATAAATACCCATATCTATAGGTAGGTACTTACCAAGGCATCAGTACTGGGTGCGCTGCCCACATCCAAAAACTTAAGGGCCTCGAAATAACCCCAATTAGATTTATAAAGATCATCTTGGCCACTTCCACTTTTCTTGATCTTTAATTTCTTTAATTCATTCTGCCACTGACTTCTTAAATTATGCAGTTTTCGGGATATTTCATTCTCAGTTGTAGAGAATTCTTGTGCGATGGAATTGAGTACACAGCTTTTTTTTATTCGGTTTTATAATCCGCATGCCGATTGTCCCACAAACAAGGATTACATTCATAAAATCCTATTTACTGTATAGTTTCTTCACGCGACCATTCACGACTTTGTCTTTGACTCATTCTTCTCAATTTCACAGATAACGCCCCTAAAATGCCAATTTTCATGCAACTGTATTAAAAAAATATTTGCCGTGCGTGCGATACTTGCTGCGAGATATACGAAACTAGACCCATAAGCAGCGAGATCTGTCGCGAGTCGACGCGTACATGTTTAGACTTGCTTTCGCAAGTACTCGCAGGAAGCGCTTGACAAACTGTCGCGACAGCACTTGCTACAGGGTTTACACTTGCAAGCTGCTGTCAGACAGACTGTCGGACATTTCTCGCGGAAGTTATCTTGCAGATGGAAACGCGGCCTAAGCATACTTTTCACAATGCTGTCCTATTTATCAAAATTTAGGCAAATAGGATTAGTAGTTCCAGAAAAAAATAACAAAAATGTATGCATGGAGAAATCATATTTCTCAAAATTCTCCATACAAAACGCCAATTTCATAGGTAAGCACCTATCTCTTAGCTAACTAGTGAAATCTAAATCCAATAATTATTTTATCTACCGCTGCCTGTTGCTGTTGGTTTAGCTCGTCGTCAGGTAAGTGAGTTCGGTTACAATGTTTAGTAAACAACAGTACGGAAGTAAACAATGTATAAATTGTTGATAGAACACGAAAGACAATGTGGATTATACGTGTAAAGTCGATGAGAAAAGTAAATTCTTTTTTTTAAACGCCATAGATGTGGCTAAATTCTGGGTACATATGCTGTAACGGCCATCTTGAAAAATGTTTAGTAAAATAATTAATTGAGTCTATCTATTTGTGCGTGAAATTGAGTAATTATTAATATGTCGTTGGCAGAGTATCTGAAAAGACGTTTCGTAGTATGTCTCTCTCAAAGAACTATGACTAAAGCATAGAAGAACCCTTAAAATTCATTCATGCTCTGAACATCAACTCATACGGCTGATCTCTACTTTCTTATGTCCAATATCATCAGTTAGAAAGGGATGCATACATATACCAATGCGACTTCAAATGAGTTCAAAAAGTTAATCGTACCAGGGCGCTCGAACAAAATTCTATGTAGTTTCATTGAAATGCCCTGGTACGAAGTCGCAGCAATCGCATTGAGATAAAGTATGCATCCCTTTCTAGCAAATGATATATGGACTTGAGAAAGTAGAGATCAGACGGATGAGTTGACGTTCAGAACATAGTGAATTTTAAGACTTCATCTAGTTCTGTTCTATATCTGTGGTCTCTCTCATACAACAACGAACAACGACAACAACACCAGCCAATTCAGCTTATTACTGTACTTGGGCTTCCCATTTCCCCCTTTTATCCTAAGAGGATGCCCATAATGCCCACGAGGATGGAATACCAGGCCAGGGGACTAGCTGTGCCATTATTAGGCTGTGCTATGCCACAATCAGCTGGCTGCCAGTCTGTTATTTAGTAGGGATAGGTGAGGTTGACATGGGTTCCAAAGATGGAGTTTGTAACCCCATACCCCTCTTTCGCTGTTCGTTCTCCATATATCTATAAGGTCATAGTGTCGAGGCCTTTGCCCAGCAGTTAGACATAGCAGGCTAATCGTAATTGTTTTAGTATGTGTCGTTATCGGACAGAAAGGCTATAAATAAATATACGGGATAACTCACACACGGTCTACTGATCTCAAACTATGCAGAGCCTGTACTATGTACCAGAGTGATAAACGTTCATAGATACTCTTATAACAACCGAACACAGAACATACATGTTCACGATACAAATGTTTATTCTGGGTGGGAAAAAACCTGCGACCTAACAGCTCAGTGCCTTTCAAAATAATAACACAATTTTGTTGACGACTGTAGTTACTACCTATGTTTGTGTCGAACAAAATGATCAGTTGAATGAATGTCCTGTTTAGTATGTATTTACGGGGAATAACAGAAATATTTTTTCTTGCAACATCGTCATCTTCATCATCATTATCTCAGCCCGGAATCACCCACTGCTGGGTATAGGCCTCCTAGTTTTTGCCAGCCTCCTCTGCCCTGTCCTGTGCCTCTCTCATGCCCAGCTACTTTCGCAATGTCGTAGAACCAACGCGCTGGCAGACGACCGGGAGCTCTTTGGCCCAACCTCGGCCACCACAAGGTCAAAGCCTTAGATACTCCAGTGGCCATTACACACCTTGCCAGATGTCCTGCCCAACTCCACTTGAGGTTTATCGCGCCGAGAGTTTTCTTGCAATATGACACGTGTTTTGGCTTCATGCCCCACTGTTCTCCAACTTAGTGACTTCAGGGTCATGTCATGTAGATTTTTTATGATAGCTGAAGATGGAACAAGCACATTTCCCACCTGATGTTATGTGGTGCCCATACACAAAGCATATCACAGAAATTATTGTATCATAGGTCAAGGTTGTTTAGAACGTGGCCTACAATGCAGCACCCTGCGTCCATCAGCTTGAGAGTTGAAGGTGTGAAGTCTTCATTCCGAACTAGTTACATTTTCCTTCAAACCGAAACACAGGAATGCTGCTTCACGACAGAAATAGGGATGGTGTGGTTTTAGTAGGTAATAGTAGAGCCCTTCAAAAAGTGCTCTACTTGATGACTTCTTTTTTTTGTGTCTATTAATATGGCTGTAACGAACTGTGAAGCTGAAATAAAAAAAATGATTTGATTTCTTTTCATTTGATTCTACTATTACTAAAAGATCATGAAGAGTAAAAGGTTGGATCACAAAAGGCACAAATCAATTTCGACGGTTTGGATTTGCCACTGATTATAACTTATTCAATAACTAATCACCATAGATATAGGTACCAAACTCTTTGGCACCTACAATAGAATCTTTAATAGATTTTCCTACTAAGCTATTGGTATCTTTTTCCTGGTTCAGTTTTCCTTGTTAATATTTTTCTAATTTTTACGACCTCTGTGCCGCTCTAGGTGAAGGTGCGCCTGTGACGTAGAACGATCCGGGTTCGATCCCGCCGCGGGACAAATGTTTGCATGATTTGCAGATATAGTTTATCTCGGTGTTTTTTTTTATGTATAATATATATATTTTAGAAAAGCTGGTTACATACGGTCATGTAGAGGAGAAACGTTTTCGATGGTCTGACCAGCTTATAGACAAGGGAACGTCATTCCACAAAATGGTGTAGATGACCACAAATCGGAGTTGCTGGAGACAGGCCGACCATATATAGAATATCATATAGTTTATTTCCACAAACAGTGCATAGGCATATATATATTAATATAATACATATTCAATATAAATTAATGGGCTTGTTGCGCCCACGCGGACACCGCAGGCTCCATGGCTTGCCTGCGCGTCCAAGGCGCCAATACGCCTTTGTTTGCGATTAGCAAAGCAAATCTTGGTGCAGCAAGTGTAAAATATCGCATGGCGATCACGATCTTCGGAAATGAAGTACCGAATAAAATAAAAGAATATGTATATAATTACAACCAAAAAATAGCTCAATAGCTTAGTGAGAGTTAAGATGATGGAGCTGAAAAGGGATCCCGTAAATCAACCCATCG